>OY756393.1:20000000-22941316 GCA_963576865.1 Anania hortulata
GTTTAACTTTATATATTATGACTCTACTGTTCTATTAAAAAAAACTTTCTTAATAAGTTATTAGGGCTCCGAATGATTTACAGAATTACCCTTGAACGATATAATTGTACATAGAAATCACTGTTCATCGTTCATCGATACAAATATATTTTTTTTACCGACAGCTCGGTTCGCCGAAAGACTGATGAATATTTCTTTCGGCGAACCGAGCTGTCGGTAAAAAACAAATATTTGTATCGATGAACGATGAACAGTGATTTCTATGTACAATTATATCGTTCAAGGGTGATTCTGTAAATCATGTAGGGCTCAAGTTATTACAACTAATATACAATATAGAATAACCCACATTAATGATAGCAAGAATACATATTATAATTGTTAATTTACCCAAATCAAGCGATCTCTTAACATTTTAAATAATACACCACCTAGTGGCTTAGTTAAAGTGTCTGCAACTTGCTTATTTGAACTTATACATTTTATATCAATATCTTTTTCATCAATTTTCTCCTTAACACAACTTTGTTTAGTATTCAAATATTTTATTCTAGTATTACCAGTTGCCATGTGGGCCATCTTGATTGTAGGCTGATTATCCTTAAAGATAGTTTTATAAAAGTCTGGTAATATTGATTTTAGCCAACAAGCCTCACTAATGGCATGACTTAATTCCACATCTTCTGCTTCAGTTGATGACAGAGCGACTGACTACTGTTTTCTGCTTACCCAAATTACAGTACACCCAAAAACTTTAAAACAAAAACCTGTTGTTGACTTTTAGTCATGGCAACCACCCCAATCACAATCAATCAACATACCCCACCACATCATTACATGAATCTCTATAATAACTTAGGCAAATGTCTAAACATCCTTTTAGATATTTCAAAACGTTTAGTAGTAATTTATAAAGTAACTTACTGGCACAACTTTGGTATCTGCTCAACATTTTAACAGTAGCACACTCATCATCATCATTTCAGCCATAGGAAGTCTACTACACAGGCCTCCCCCAATGATCAATCATCAGGGGGATGGCCAATACTAGCCACGCTTGGCAGGTGGGTTGGCGAGCAATTTTTTATAAAATTTCGCACGTAGACGCTGCTGCCCGTCTTGTGCTACAGGAATTAGTACGACACGCCTCCTGTTGGCGGTGGGAAAGTGTATTCCTTACGGCCGTCCCCATACGGCACACTAATCAACCAAAAAATGCATCCACAGAGTATCCTAATACCTAATCAATGGTTAAACATATTTTATTGCTATTAACGTAAGTGTAATTGCCTAATTCCGGAAACTTTTAGTGCAACCTATGTAAGGTCTGTGTCGGTCATTCTAGACATATTATATTATAACCTGGTAATCGGTACATATCCACTTGTATCATTTAATACACTATTTACTTGAATTCGTAGACCAATAAATTTAGTCTTTAATGTCTCATACATTCGCTTGTTTTCAGCCTTTGCGCAACACTTAGGGTCTGAAGCAATAGCCAATAAGAGCTTAGCTGGAGCCACAAAAATAAATCGGAATTTTCCGAGAAAATATGATGACTAAAAATAATCCAGGCTACAGACAGAGTCGTGGATTTGACAGATTCTTGGATTCGATGGATCGACGGACGGTAGAAGTTCAGCTGTAAATAATGTAGTATGTACAAACAAAAATTAAAAGGAATAAACCTTTGTCGAATATTGTAACACGGTTTTAAAATTAAAAGAAGGTATTTCTACCAGTTAAATCGTATTTTCGACCCTAAAATAATTCTACAAAGCAAAACCACAAACACAACCTGACACGCGCTGCATTTATCCTTTCACACATAGACGTACACAAGATCACCTTTCCTACATTTAAAACTTACTATAATATATTTTATTCTGTCCCGCTATTTTTCTCGCGCTATTTGTGATATGTTTACATTTGATTGGTCTATGTGCGTACAAAATGCACTTCCTATTTCCTATTCTTTTCCCGCGCGTACTTTAAGAAGAGGACGAACATATAGAACCGCGGAAGAAATCGTCGCGGTGGTTGAAGATGTGTTGTGTTCAAAAACAAGAAAAGTCCGCTCCTATGCTCTTTTGTTTGTTAAAAAATGGTTTTTGTTTAAATATAAATACATTTTTGCCAAAAAGCTTTTTTAAACTAAACCTAATAGTTTTTACAACTAACTTACTTTACTTTAGGCTTTCTTGAGTCCCAATTAACTCATTGACACGTGTCCCATGACTGTTATAGGGTGAAGACAGGGTCCATATAAAATCCCCCATGGTCCTTTAAGATACCGACAGACATGATGAGCATGCTTAAAGCATGCTTAAAGCATGCTCATTAGTGGCATGCCCATGTCACTGTTCACATTTGCTAGTAATAAGCATGCTTACTCGTATTTTTGAAATAAGCATGCTCAAAGCAACCAACTGTTCACACGTGCAGTTTAATCGCAAGCTATCGGACAAAATAGAAGCTATGCATGAAAATATAATAAAATCAGTGGTTCTGTACAATAAGGTAAAAAAGTAAAGTATGATTATTTACGTTCCACTGCAGGGCACAGGCCTTACCACAACTATGTGGTGGTTTGGATCGTACTTCGCCACGCGGGCCCAGTGCGGATTGGTGGAAGGGTGTTGTAAGGCCGCTTGGCAGTGACTAAACCTTACTGTCAGATGTTATTAAGCCGCCCGTAGGCCTCTGACTAGGCTTTACCTCTTTGCGGCACAGTGGTTAGCCTTACTGACCACCTATATTGGATTTTTAAAAATTTGTTAATGGTTTCAATCCTGCTACTACTGAACTAATACCACGCTTTGTTAAGTTAATTACTAAAAGAAATCTAAAGTAAGAGTCTATGTTCGATATTATGTTTAACAATTTAAATTCTGTTCTGTTCGTGTCGTGTCATCATTTCGTGTCAGTAATTCTGATGTTAGACACAAATACTTAATATAGGATTTTTATAAGTATTTTTGTGTAATTTTATTGAAAAAACATCTTATAAGCGTGTAGGCAGTAAAAATAATTAGAAAACCACCATATTTTATAAAATACTAGCTGTCGCCCGCGACTTCGTACGCGTGGTCTTCAGTTTATTCATAAATAATTTTCAGCGCAACTTTCTTAATTTTTTATTTCAAAAGAACCTTCTCCTAACAATAAATAACACAACAAAAGAAGAATTAGCGAATTAGTTCTATCCGTTCACACGTGATGCGACGACCAAGGGAAATAGAGAATCATTTTTATAACTAGAGATTTCATTAAAATGGTTTCAAATTTTCATTGATTTAGGTCCTTTATTTCACGGTGGTTAGCGTTATTAACCACATTTTTCCTTGAAAACCTCCCTGATTTTTTTTTCTTTAAGTTTTTGTGTCTTTTAGGTCCTCAAAACATATTCTAATAGCACTATACATATTTTAAAAGTTTTTTAAAGTATGTGGAAGTGTGCCGCAAAGAGTTACGACCTAGTATCAAGCTATTTGAGCCAGGACCAACTTTTAACGTGCCTTCCGAAGCACGGAGATGCTTAAAATAAATATCACTGTTTATGGTTGGAATGATCACCCATCCAATTAGAACCGCGGCGTAGGTGGCTTAACTTTAGTAATCACTACCAATGAGCGCTGTTGCCAGTGAGCTACAAGCATCTCTAGAGTTACTAAGATTTAAGATAAAAGAAGAGTTACTATTATACAGTGTGTGGCCTAGAACCGGGGATAATATTGTAACCCGTGACTCTAGAGTATTATTATATTTATTTTTTCTAAAAAGATTTCAGTTAACCAAAACCCATGCATTACACACAATAAGAATTTAAAGTTACGATTCGTAATCAGTGTATTATTGCAAAACGATATTATCGGTAACGTTGTCAATGTCGTGTCAAGAGACATTCCGAGTAGCTCCGAACAAGTACGATGCAGAATGAACTCAAACAATCGAGTTGAGCGGAACTATTGCATTGTTTGCATTACATTGAATTTACGATTAAGTTTGTTAGAAAAAATCAAAAAGTAAAGTTTTGATTTTAATTAGTTGGGACCACAATGATTTAATTACTAGTGACCTATAGAGTCTCTGTTTTCAATATTATCCCCGGCTCTAGGCCACACACTGTATAGTATCAGTTCTATCCGTACAGACGTAATAAAACAGTGTTATTGCTTGCAACGCAATTGATATATCTGAAGACGGTGGGTAGGAGGATTCGTTATCAGATAGGTCTCACATGGCGGAAAACTCAAAATAACGTCCAGTTATTTATTACAGATCTATTTTCAATAGAGCAAACGAATTTAAAAAAAAAACTAATGTTTAAACTGATGGATTCGGATCATTTGGTCGAGAAAAGCGGTAAGTACGTTAGAGCGACGCACAGACGCACGCTTACAAAGGAACAACCGTTCGGGTCGGCGCTTGGAAGCAGAATGATGGCGGATATCTTCATAGATAATTCAAAAAAACTACGGTATACCGTTATTAATTAACATTTAGGCCAAAAAATCTAATAAAATACTTAACGTGTTAGGTATCCGAGAGACTTGAAATGGTTTTTAAGTTTTTGCACCTAACACAAAAATAAAATGTTGTCAAAAGCATGCTTAAAAGCAAAGATATTCAGACGTGCTCAAAGCACGCCCCCCTCCACCCGCGCAACAGGTGGCTTACTCAAAAATCAAACCACGGTGCACGGTTGTTTTATGAGCATGCTCAAAATAAGCATGCTTATTACTGGCAAGGCGTGTTCACACATGCGACTAGGTAGCAATTGCTACCTAGTGGCATGCTTTTTGGCAACTAACGAGCATGTGTGTCAGTACCATTATGCTGATTAAAATTATGATAAAGAAAATCATAGTAAGTTAAAGTTATGCTGATGAAACCATTATAGGTTTATAACACTTTGCTTATAATAATTTATGATGGAAAACTTTATGCTCCAACAGCAACAGCCTGAGGTCTCATACTAAGGTAAGACTTAAACCAGCTCAGTAAACCACCAGGTGTAACTTCCATTTGCAACACCGTTAAAAATAGTGATTAGTTCACTTTATCAAAAGCATTGGCAAAGTCAGTGTATACGGCATCGATTTGACTTCCAAAATCTCCCTGTGCAATTACGGAAATAAATGAAACTTGTGTAAGAATTGTTGATAATAATACTACACTACTATCGAAAAGTATACTAAGCAAATAATTTTTAGCTAGTTTTTTAAATGATAGTTATGAGTACACAGAGTATAAATTGTTTTGTTAAAAGGAAGTACATTTATTAGGTATCTGTAACATTTACACGATTGATTAAATCAACGGAAATTGTAATTTAATTATGTATTGTATTTGACTTGCGGAGTGAGACAAGATTTCTAATGAAATAAGTAGGGTAGGGGAAATCATTTATAACAGGGGGTTTTAGCATTTGTGGCACTTTTTCGGTAACAAGATAAGAAAAAACTCTGTCCAATTGTTGACCTGGTGAATAAAACAATTGTTGCTATCAAGAAGTTTTACTTATTAAAAATCTGATCCCTTATACTTGATTAGACTGGTAGCTCATGCTGGTAGTCGGATAGTGAAGTACGAGTATGTGGCTAATAATGATTGGATTTTTCAAACTCAAAAACTTAGAAAAGGTAGACAATATAGAAATCGGTCGGTAGTTATTCAAGTTGAATGATATACCTTTTTTTTGCATACAAATACTATTTTAACTTTTTTCCATTCCTCAGGAAACACACCATCTCAGAGTGAACTATTGAAGATCATATTTAATGCCATTGAATTAATTATGTATGAAGTATATTTTGGCCGAGCATGACTGTTTCTTTGTAGCCTTCTATTCCATCGAATCCAAGAATGTCCAATTCTCGAATCGCTCTAATGAGAATCCGTCATACATCGAACAAAGCTTATAGCTGACCGTTACAAATAGCACACACTCACCTATGTTAACTAACAAAAATAAGGCAATGAACGTGTCGATCAACATCAATGCGAGTGATAAAACTATCAAATTCAACATCACAATCGCCATGCCGTAATAATAAAAGGCCTCCACATATGACGCCTTTTCCTGTAATAAAAGTTTAACAATACTTATGTCCGGTTTTAAAACCGTTCATTTAAATTGAGTATGGCCCAAACCACCTCATGGTTGAGGTGTGGCCTGTAGGCAGTGAGAGGTATATAGGCATACTTTCCTTTTTTTAACATTTAAATTGAGCAGTAATTGGGGGCTTAAAAAAATTTTTGGTCTATTAAATTTTAAGTACTATTTACAATTACTAAATAATAATTTGCATAAAATTAAAACGCACAATCATAAACGCATAAAACACACGCATCAATGCATGCATTCTTTCATGCAAACAAGTAATCAATGTATGCATGCAAACAATTAACCAATGCATGCATGCATGCAGACAAGTAAGCAAACATGCATGTATTTGACTTCCGTGACGGCTTTGACACTGCGGGACTCACGTTCCTACGCGAGCTTATCGTCGCAGATGGCTTTCGGGCACCATGCCAATATATTTTAGTGCATTTAAAATTAGGTGCACTAAAATTAGGGTTTTCAATTCTGAGTTTAAACTATAATAGCCGCAAAACAACTGTTAGGCTAAACAATAATTTTACGATAAAAGTTTAAGCCCATACGGTTCGGCCATATTAAATTAGAACTAAAAATTTTAGGCATGTCGATGGGCACCCTTTTATAATATATTTATCAAAACAAATTATTACTTATCTATTTTACTAAATATAAATAAGAGGGTGATCCAAAACTAGTAATTGTACTCTAAATAATAATTTAAAATTACTAACCTTTGTGGCACCATAAAAGAGTAGCACGGACATTACGATGCCTACCAATCCTTGGATTATGAGGTAAACTCCAATTATCATTAAGCCCACAGGATAAAGTTTATCCTGAAATTGACAATCTATTACTTATGAGAAGAATCTTAAATTTAGGTTAATATTTGATTGGGATCTATTTTCACTCATCGAAATAGAACGCCCGGAACGATAGTTTCCTACAAAGCGGACTGTCAAAAGTAAGGCAAGAATGACATCTTTGTATGCGTAAGTAAATCGTGTTTACGCTCGACAAAACGCACACAAGTAAGAAATAATTTTGCCTTGATATTAAATTTTACCCAAAAGTAGGGGGTTGAAACGGGGCGCTATGAGGCACGAACCTCAGACAAAATGTCACTGATTTTAAATGGAACATTGACATAGCCGAATTTCTAAAGTAACTATATTAGTATGCAGCTGGGAAATGTAAAACTAGACTAGTCAATACTTGTCATGGGTCATCTAGGCTAGGTTATGTTAAAATCAGTTACCACATAAAGCGCGAATCCGAGAGAGCGAAGCAAGCGTGCCGCGGCAGCGCTAGATTATAATTCTGGTTCTAAACTTTTAATAATATCCCCGTATAAAATCTGCAAATATCTCAGTAACGGTAATGAAATTTTGACCCCCTTAAAAACTCCAGGTTGCACCCGGGCCCATAATATTTTAACCTCTAAAAACTGTCTTCTGCGAGTTGGTAAATAATTTCTCAGTAAAAGTGTAGTAAAATTACAAGTCCCAGCTCAATACAATAAACGATCGAAAATTCGGCTGTCAATTATATTCCATAAAAATCTGTTAAGTTTTGATTGTGTCGCCATAGCGCCCCGTTACCTATACTCTGACCGATCGGACCGAGAATCTAACCCGGGACCTAAATAATTCGAAGTCGTCTCAATTATTTCGATTACAAAACCAAATATAAATTGAGACGTTTTTCTTTTAAAAACAACAAAATGTTAGAGATTTTTTTTTCCCATACAGGCAACATTCAAAATGTCGACTAATTTATTGTGATTTACTTTTATTTTTGATTAATGTTTCACGTAAAAACATAAGTTTTAACGCAATTCTTACACGTGAAATGTAATGTTAGTCTTTCTTGTGTTTTCCCGATGTACTGTGCTGTGTGTGACATCCGTTCACTTCGCAAACCGTCATGTTTTTTTAAATATTTCGGGAGCTGTTTGTTACGCGACACGATCTTGAGCACTAACGGGCCGAGTATTAAACTAAGTCATTATGGCTTAGTTTGTATTGCCTCACTTAACGGACGCGGACTTGGTTTCTGGGCGTTCTATTTCGATGTTTTTACTATTATTAAGTAACTATGCTATCATTACTTTAAATGAGAAATTAAAGTATATCTTTAAGGCTTTAATATAATATTATTCTATGTACCTATCTCAGAACTAGCTATAACGATTTTATAAGGTTATGCTTTTTGAGTTTAAAGTAATTTATCACAAAATAAAAACTTTTTTCATACTAAACTATTTTAAGAGCCACTACCTCTCTCTCTTGTGCTGTCAATTTAGAATACCTAGCGCCATCTCATAAATTTGTACTTGTATCGTTGCTGTTGGATGTTATTGAACTGTTACCTCATTTTGTAAGATGGCGCTGAATGAAATCATCCGAATACTTCTACTGATGCCAATGAATTATAATCAACTGTTACTACAAAAAAAATGTGAGATGGCGCTGTAATATGAACAGATCTCGGTATGCCAAGGTAATACCTATGTCAAAATGTGTAAATATTGTTAAAAATAAAAAATAAAAACATTATTATGTTATAAGGTCCTAAATGATTTCTTACAATACCTCTTCTAGGCTGTGATTCTACTGCGTAAGTACAACTATTTTTTTAGGGACAAACATCGAAATTGAGACAAAAGATGGCGCTGCCGTCACGTTAACATCGAGCTCCCTATATTTTTGTAAAATAATAGTAATAATAATAGTGTTATTTCGGCTAAATGAACTAATTTCTAATTGTGTTTTTAAACTGACTATGTTATGGCATTGTGTACCTACTTTAAAGACAGTGACAAAGCTCTAATTAAACAATTATAAATTCAGTGTTCGAGTTTTAGTTAAAGAACTAGTGGCCTTTCAAATGTATAGCTTAATAATACGTTTCTCTGCTGAATTTAGAAATCTATTGACACCCATCTATCTTTTCAAATCTCTAATAAGGCCACAACTTGAATACGCCGTAACTTTAAGGAACCCAATATACAAAAATTATGAAACATGCTTAGAAAGGGTACAGAAAAAGTATTTACGCCATATTAGCTACAAATGTTATCGTAAATATTTACCTTACGAGTTGCTTCTAAAGAAATTCAGACTACTTAACTATCTATATTTAAAATCTAGACAACTGCAACTAGAAGCTATGTTGCTTTACGATCTTTGTAATAACAGGTATGATTGCATAGATATAATAGAGAAATTAAGGAATTCTGTGCCCTTGCGAACTCATGTATAATAACTCAATCTCATACTCAAGTATTTGATCTCCCATAGCTTGTTCCACCTAACGCAGTAGAAAGCTTTCTGATAGTCGACAAAGCACATATACACTGGGGTGTTAAATTCGTAGCACTTTTCAACTATTAGCCGAAGGTTTAAGATTTGCTCGCGAGTGCCCTTTCCCTTCACAAACCCAGCTTGTTCTTGCGGTATTTGCCAGTCGAGGTATGATCTCAACCTTGTGTTTATAATGTGCAACAGAATTTTGCTGGCATGAGATATTAGGGCTATCGTGCGATAATTGTTGCAATCGCGCACCGATCCCTTTTTGTGAAGGGGAAGTATAGAAGAATGTATCCAGTCAGAGGGCCATTTCCCGGTTTTCCATATTGCGTTACAGATGTTGTGTAAGCAGGTAAGACTTACAATAAAAAGCTAAATACATTAGATTTATTCGCTAGCAATAAGCGTACATTAAAGAAAGAGATTATTGAGCTATTGACAATATGAACAGTCGTAATTGCTAGCATTCTATTGTTCTCTCTCTTTACTCTGCAGACACACACATAACACATATCTAGTGTTGTCTAATTAAGTACCTACATGCTTGTGTATCTTTGTAATACTTGTATATTAATTAGTTCATATGTTAACTGCCTTAGAACTACTTTAAAAAATTGTGATTAACATTGAAGTGAATCAATAAACTTATTTTTTTATATCATATACACACACATTCACAAATATATATATATATATTAAGCGATAAGACCGCCTAAATTGTGCTATTCATTATGTATATTTACTTTCCTGTGATTTGTTTTGTGTGGTGTACAATAAAGAGTATCTATCTATCTATCTATTAAGCACGCATAACTCATATTTATTTTATTTTATTTATCTTGTTTTGTTTTATTTATTTATGCACATACACACACTTGAGTAAATAATGTAAGTATATTTATTACTATTAAACATTTTTACATTAATATATGTAACACAGGTTCGATATTTGCAATTCTCAATTGTATTAGGTGACCAGCAATGTTGAGTTTGCAATAATTTAAATTGTATTAGTTTTAAGCCTTTTAATAAGTTAAAATTGTAAACTTGTTTGTGGTTCCAATAAATAAAAAATAAAAAAGCATGACTAAACTCAAAACAAAAATTAGGATGAGATAAGATAAAATTTATTTCTGTATAAAAACTTAGCCTAGATACATAAAACTTAAGTTAGGAATAACGGTTAGTACACAAATATTATGATGTTTATACCTAACTAAGCAATATTGTTTGCTTGTATCTTAGGTATTTACGAGTATATCATAAAGTAACTGAATCTTGTGTGTTAGGACAACTATCCGCTTATCTCTCTCAGAACGATCTATTGAACCCCATAGCACATATCTGTTAAAGATTACTGTGGACATCCGATAGGCGATGGATGCTTCTTAAGTCACTGTTCTTATCTTGATACGAGTAGACTTCTCTAACGCTTTTAACATGGTGGATCATGATCTTCTTATCGCCTTACTTTGCCATTCAAATATTTCTGTTCCAGTACGTAAATGGTGGTCGGCAGCAGTCTATCAAAACAGAGCACTCCAACTCCGACTACCGAAAAGTGTCCTCCGGGGTACCACAGGGTGGCATTCTCTCTCCCCTCTTATACTCAATCTTTATCAATCTTATCACCCTTAAACTTTGTTGCTCGTAACATATGTACCTACGCCGATGACCTACAACTATACACTTACAACGTACACTCCGATATCAGCGAGATCTCTAAATCTTAATTATAAAATGTTTATTGTCTTGTAATAAATTCAACCATATTTATAAAATATTTTTAAGATTGTTTATTATCATAGTTATTTAATGATTCATTATCATCATCATTATTTCAGCGATAGTACCTTCACTACGAGTACTAAACATAACCTTCTCCAACGACTTTCAGACAACGACTTTCAGACTGGCCAGTTGGAAGCGGCCTGCATCCAGCTGCTTCCTGCAACCTTTACCAGGTCGTCTACATAGCAAATACAATATTTTATTTTATTGTTTTGTGTATTTCCTCCGGGATATTTTTTCATGGTGTCATAGTAAAAAATGCTCGTTTTAGGTAGTTAAGACTTCGGATTCAGACATATCACATGGCTGGCGTAGATGAATGTATTTTACCCACTATCCTTTAATTTTTAAATTTTCAATATTACGTTATGATTTTGGCCGTATTTCTAATATGAGTCGAATAGACAATTACTTGACACTTGTTAACTAATAAATTAGAATAAATTTAAAATATATTTATAAATTTTAAAATTTATAAATTTTATTACGTCGTAGAGGATTCTATCGCGGAAGATACCAGCGACATCTTCTGACTAATAAACTTCCAAGAATAAGACCAGAGTTTGCAACATACGTTCAAGAAAATGCATTGTTAGAGGTAAGTACTTAAAGAGATATTGCGTTAAAATGTATCTATAAAAAGATAAAATGTTTAAGTATACTTTTTTACAGTTTGTATTTGACAACACCCGGAGTGTGTGCCGTCGGTGTTGGCAAAGAGTTGAGAGTGCAGTCAGACCGCCTCCTCCATCGCCTCCTACACAAGAAGCAAACGACGAGCCACAAGCACAAATCGAACTGTCCTGTCGAAATCGAATTCACGTTCCCGAGTATTTACAAGCACCAAATACTTCCAGGCATTGTATTTTTCTCAACCGTCGTAATGTCACTCGTTATAGAGTACCAGAAGTCATAAAAAATATATATAATACACTTTCTATGAACACAAGCGTTAAAACAGCAGAAGAGCTGATTTTACAAGAGTAGAAGCAAGTGATATAGATTTTCCGAGATTCAGTTAAGAACAAATCATTTTATTAGCTTTGGAAACCTTGCAAACGAAGTTAGCGAAATCTTACTGCATCTGCAAAATGGAATGTATACAATAGAAATATACCGCGAGAGGCTGCACTAGAAGATTTACCTGATTTTGGCATTGATGATGATGCTTGACTCTTACGTGGTCGTATACAGTCGCGACACGTGAGAGCTAGAATGTACTACTGTTACTTATTAGTTCATAATAATAATATTCTCCATAGATATTGTACTTGCATGACGGGACGACGTACTGTAGGGACCTGTGCGCACATTGTTTCAATCGTTTGGTACCTAGGGTACGCCAGACATGAAGGATTTCTAGGCCCAGCCTTATTTTTAAATGACGTCATTGTAGACTATGATAATTAAATAAATGTTTATTTTTAAAATATGTTATTGCTGTTATAGTTATAAAAAAGCATTTGTTAACATTTTAAGTTTTTGGAAAATTAACTATTTAACATTGTTTTTAGATCTTGTTTAATAAAGAATAACTCTGAACGGACCAAGATATGAAACTTGGCGCCATAGTAACTTTTATTCAGCTCAAAAGTACCTATCCAGCGATGTAACACACACAGCTATTGGAAGGTGGGACCAGATTTCATAGAAACCCTGGCATCATCCTTATACTTCCCAGCCACGCTACTATGTTCAATATTTCTTAAACTGTTATAAGACATTTCTTTCAAACTTTTAAACGTCTTTTTATGGACAATTATTCTGCCAAATTTCATTTAAATTGCTTTTTTGACGTGGCCAGGAATTATAACACAAATCCTTTCCATTCCAGGAGTTTGAAAGCGTCAAAGACGCTGCCTTCGTGCTTTGCTCCTATTTTCAACGGACATAGTAGCGTTTTTGTATAAACACTTCAGCACCTTAATGTCTCAATAGTCAATAATATGGCACCGCTGCAAAAAATGTAGAACTGCCTAGTTCTCGAATCAAAGGCCTTCTCATAATCCACGAACGCTAAGCATAGTGGCAAATATAAGCCTTCGGTCTCCAGTTAACTTGTCACAGCGTATGGATGTGGTCTATGGTACAAAAGCCTTTTCGGGAGCCGGCTTGTTCGTGAGGTTGGATGTCATTAAATCTGCGTAGGATTTGTGATGACTCTCGAAAACAGCTAGTAGACATGGCTCAGAAGCAAAATGGGTCTGTAATTCTTCAATAAAGTTTTATTCCCTTTCTTGAAGAAGAGCACACTACACTTCTGTTCCATGCCTACGGCGTTATTTTCTCGAGCAAGACGGAGTTTGAAGAGTCTCTGAAGGACTCAGTGTCGGTGTTACACAGCTCTAATATGATTCCGTCATCACCCTACGCCTTGTTGTTGCTAAGCTAATTGAGGGTCATTCCAATCTTGTATAGGCTGATGTCTAGGATATCTTCGGTATAGTGTCGGATTACCTTAGCTCTTGGACCTTCGGCTGAGCTACTAACAGATTTAGTGAAGGAGGTTTATAACTGCTCATATAACTTCTCAATCTCCCGCAAAACTTCGGCTTTTGTCGACGTTATACTGGCGTCCTCTGATTTCAGCTTCTTCAGCTGGCTTTGCCTAACAGATAATTATGTCTTTTGTGAAATCTTTGGAGCCTGGGTTCCGCTCTATCGTCTTACAAAACTACATATTTCTATTAAAGTTGCGGATTTCATGTCGTATGAAATATATTCAGCTTCTGTTGAAGACAAAGCTACATTTCTTTGTTTCCTACATTCATAAGAGATAACTGAATTTGATAGTTTAAAACAAAATCCAGAAAAAGATTTTCTATCATTTATGTCTGAACCCCAGTCTGCATCTACATAACCTTCAATACAAATTTTTTCTTTGCAAAACACAAGACCATAGTTTTTTGTTGCTTTTAGGTATTTCAAAATCCTTTTTAAATGTTTCCAATGAGTTTCACCATATGAGTTATTAAATTGGCTAAGGTATTACACTATATGCAATATCTGGTCTGGTTAGCACTGCTAAGTACATCAAGCTGCCCAATAGTTGTCTTAATGGATAATTATTATCACAATGACTATTCTGAGGCTTTTCTAACCTTAAATTTATCTCCATGGTTTCTGCAGTCTTACAATGTGTCATGTTAAATTTTTTTAGTAAACTTTCTACATATTTTTCTTGATTTATAGATATTACATTTTTATGCATATTTACTCTTAAACCTAAACACTGATTTATCTGGCCTAAATCTTTTATTTGAAATTTACAACTCAACTCATTTATTAATTTATTAGTTGACATTTTACAGTTTGAAAAGACAAATAAATCATCAACAAATAATGCTATAATGACTTTAACATTACTTTCAATTTTTGTAAACAAACAAGGTTCATACTTTGATTTTTGATAACCATGTTCTATCAAATGATCACTTACTCTCTGATACCAAGCACGGGAGGATTGCTTAAGACCATAAATAGCACGTTTCAGTTTTAATACTTTGTTATCATTACTACTAGCTTTATAAGTTACAGGTTTTTGCATATACACACTTTCATTTAGAAATCTATTTAAAAAAGCTGTTGTAACATCAAGATGGCGTATGTCTAAACCAGGTTTTGCTGCTATAGAAAATAATAACCTTAGTGTGGAATATCGGAGCACTGGGGAAAAAGTCTCATTAAAATCAACACCAGCTTTCTGTGAGAGCCCTTTTGCCACTAGTCTCGCCCGGTATTGCACATTATTTCCACTGTCGTACTTTTTCTTGAACACCCACTTACACTGAACTATAGTAGAGTCTTGAGGTCGAGCAACAACTTCCCTTGCATTATTTTTTTTAAATGATTCTAATTCTTCCTACATGCTTGCTTTCCAGAACTGACTCTCGGGTCCATTTAAAGCTTCTTCGAGCGTGATATCCTTCTCGTTGTAGACTTCAGGCTCTGCAATACATAGATTGTTATAGCCAAAACGATCAGGTACTTTTCTTACGTGCTTGGGTGGAATTTCTTTGTTTAAATTCACTAGTGAAACATCTGGCTCTAATGCTGTGTCAAAAGAACTATCATCTGAACCACTCACCGAGCTTCTGGAATATATGTACTGTCTTTTTTTCGGCTTAAGTATCTGTACTTTCTGTATCTATATTTTCTCCAAATTTTTGTTCCTCTGCTGAAAGCTAGCACTCAATAAAACCAATAAAAAACCAATTTATTTCTGTAAATAGGCCTAAATTAAGCTCTTTTACACGTCCGAATATATTTTTTTACCCTACCACTGCTTCGGGACAATATTGTGGGCTAGTGCCGAGAAGAAGCAGCGCAAGAAACTCGGTCACTATTGTCAGCCTCTTTTTAAATAGTGTGTTTACATTACAAGATAAAATGAACCTGTGCGAGCACGGCAGTATTTAATTCCATACATTTTTATCATTTAAATAGTCATTTACAGTGTAATAACCTTTTTTCATTAAAATCATCTTGACATGCGATTTAAATTCATACATAGGCAGTTCAGCAATGGACTGTGGTAATTTGTTAAAATAGCGAATACATTTTCCCATAAACGATTTACCCACTTTATGCAGTCTGAAATTTGGAACGGCAAGTTTATCTTTATTCCGGGTATTAATATTATGCATGTCACTCTTTTTAGGAAATAGATGCAGGTTTTTGCGAATATACATGATATTTTCATAAATGAATTGAGAAGTCAATAGGAATATTGACTGTACAATTTTCGGTTGGCATTTCCATTATGATGATATCTCTGCTTGTTGTCACTGAGTTGGTATCTGGGTCATAGACTCTATAGCCTTTTACATTGTCAGCATAGCCAACTAAAACAAGTTCTTTAGCTTACTTATCCCACTTTAGGCGTTTTTCTTTTGAAATATGCATCATCACTTTACTTCCAAAAATACGTAAATGACTTAAGTTGGGCTTTTTGCCTGCCCAGACTTTAATAAACTCTTTATTAAAATAAAAGACTTGTAGGCTTACAGATTGGATCCAACACGCATACAAGCTATTACATAATCAGAGATTACAAAATCAGTCAGATTAATTATTATCAATTAATGTCAATACACTTAGAAAATAACCATTAAGTCAATATCTATTTTCAATGTCAAAAAAAAGTAAAAATGACAAAATATGTCATGATTCAAACATTTATAAAATTGATTAAATATATGTCCTATTTCGAAAGCAAAGATGTCAATATCATTGTGCCGAGCGAGCAAGTCCCCTATGCAACGCAATGCACGGGTTGTGGGGGCGTTTGCGGCGTACGCAGTGCGTGCACGCGGCCGCGCCAGCAGCCGGGGCCGACACCGTGGCGCGACCTGCCCCGACGCGTCACGAGGAATGTTTGTCGGGAACAAAATGCACATCCATTCCAGAATCGCGGGACTTTCAATTCTGTTACGTATTATAGATATATAATGTTTTAGTAACAACATTATTCTCCTAAGTTTCAGCGAGTCTAGTTCGACCATGCCATAAACAAACATAGACGGGTATAAATACGGGTAATAGCCGTAACGCCTTTTATAGAGCCAACGCGCAAATTTTCGTTGTATTTTTTCCACTATGAGTGCATACTTAAGTTCACAGGGATCCCAGATCACAGCGCCGTATTCAAGTTTACTCCGGACAAACTTTATACGGGGTCATATTGTTCAGACCAGTAACAACTGATCTATTTCTGAGGTAAACTGAGGTATTTATGGCTTCTGCCCAAAAATTTTATGTAAACCAGCATCAAAAATTAGACATCTGGCTTTTTCAACTAATGAACTATTCATCCTTTCGCTCAAACCATTTTGTTG
The DNA here is from genome assembly GCA_963576865.1 of Anania hortulata. Classification (NCBI taxonomy): domain Eukaryota; kingdom Metazoa; phylum Arthropoda; class Insecta; order Lepidoptera; family Crambidae; genus Anania; species Anania hortulata. The sequence goes on from OY756393.1 coordinate 20,017,052, forward strand.
AGGCGTGTAGGCATTAGTTTTTTGATGAATTATTCCTTGTTGCTTTAAATATCTCTCAAAGTCTTGACTGCAGAACTCACCGCCATTGTCTGTCCTTAGAATTTTTATTTTTCTGTCTTTCTGTTTTTCAACCATGGACTGAAATTCTTTAAAAAACTTAAATACCTCACTCTTTGTTTTCATAAAATAAATTAAAGCTATTGTGCTGTAATCATCTACAAACAAAACATAGTATCTGGATCCTCCGATGGATAGGTTTTCCATAAGACCGCACACATCAGAGTGAATCACTTCTAAAACATCCTTGGTTTTAGTGGAACTGGGCTGAAAAGGCTGTCTAGCCTGCTTCCCCTCACAGCAAGTAGTGCACTTAGATTTGTCTATGTTTGCCTTTTCTGTGTCTGAAATACCTTCTGCAGCTCCATTCTTCATTTTGTTTATACTAGTACTGTTGATGTCGATGCCAAGAACTGTTTTGTTTTCATGGTGTATAATCTGTACACACCTTCCACTAATTCTGCCATTCCGACGAGATCTTTCTGTCGATTGTAGATTAAACAAGCGTTTTCTTTAAAAACAACACTGTTGCCATTCTTAATCACTCAATCACTGACTCACAGAAAGCAAGTTGGTTGTCAAATTAGGTATGCACAATACGTCTGAAACTGTGATATCAATGTCTACATCGTTCACAACTGTAATGATGTTTACATCACCAGAACACAGCACTGGGACACATGTCTGGTTTGCCACAATGATTTCTTTCGTTTCATGTTCATAAGATGGATTCGCGATGTAGTCTTGTTTCGCTGTTATGTGTTTGCTACCCCCGCTATCAATATACCAATCAGTACAATTGAACTTGCCGCTTAGGAAGATAGCGCTGAAAGCATTAGATTGTTTCCTGTTGTTTATTTCGGAGTTCGGGCACTGGTTTTTGTAATGACCGGTTTGCTTACACTTGTAGCATTTTATAACTTTGACAGCTTTTGTCATTTTATTAGATTGTTTATGGCCATTTTTAGTGTTGCTATTTTTGGATCGCTGCGTACCTTTCGCGACAAACGCATTCTCCAAACCGGAAACTGATTCAACTTCACTACATCTATGCCCGAATGTTCAATGGCCATTAACATGGGGCCATATTTTTCGGGTAATCCTGCTAACATTAATGCACCGATCCATTCATCAGTAATTTTAAAGCCTGTACCGACTGCGACTCTAAAGTCGCTGGCTGGTTTCTACAATCTGAGTTTCATACTGCGTCATGGAGTCACAATTTTCAAGCCGAATGTTGATGAGTTTTCGTAACAGACTAATTTTTCTTGTGTATCCAGCAGCGTCATCAAACATATTCTTCAACTTGCTCCATAAATCATATGCCGTTGCTGCATGCTTTATGTGTACGTAAAGCGCGGGGTCGATTGTTAGTACTAGTTTTGCCTTGGCTTTAGCGTCTTCAGATAGTTGAGCTGTTGTAGGCGAAACCGGTAACCTCTCCGTAATGGCGGATGCCATGCCTTCTAGCACCAACACATTTTGCACCGCAAAACACCAGTCCTTAAAGTTTTCACGACCTTTCAACTTCGGTATGTTAGCGATATAGTTTGACGTCATTTTTTCACAAAACCACACAGTACTATTAAATAAATACTACTAAAACAATATATTTTTTGTTAAGCCCATAACCTGTTAATAATACGCAGTGTGACGTTTCAATAGAGTGAGATTTATTTGTCAAGTAAGTTGTATACATGGTTATATAGATGGCGCCAGTAGTCATGGAAGATACATATTTAGTAAATTTGATACAAGATTAACACCATGATACTCCAGTACATCTTTTTTACCCATTTTATCTTTCAGCTCAACTAAAACAAATTACATTTGTTAAAGCATTCACAACTTTAGCTTAAAAATCATGAGTGTACCGAAGATGCTAACAAAAACACTTGTAACTGTTTTAGATACAGCAAGTTTTACAAACCAAATATTTATGTGTCATTACTGACCGGAGATTATCATGGTACCCTCATCTAGAGCAATTTTTTAGCAGATCTAGTAAATTATTAATCTGAATATTTAAAACTCTTAACACCCGTATTTATGAAGAAGTAATTGCTTGTTGCTAAGTAACAACTTAGCAAAGTCATTTCTTCAGTATAGAATTATTATTTTGAAAATTTATTCAGTAGTCAAGATAGGTACGCTACGTGAAGTATATTCTTAAGTAACAGCCATTGCTTGATGATTGTTTTTCTCTAACAAGAATCGATTACTGTGTTATGTTGCATGAGAGGATATGCCGATGAGATTCATATTCCGTTAGAAATGACAATACGACATTACATTTATTAAAATTCATCTTATTTGTATCGTCGTATCGTCTTACAGACCTGGACAGTATCATCATCTGAGGAACCAAATAGTGAGCCACCTGACAAATCGCTTGGGTGGCGATGGCGATTACCATCACCTGGCTGATGTGAGCCACCTGGATGATGTGAGTCATCTGGGTGATTTGAGTCATCTGGGTGATGTGAGTCATCTGGGTTATGTGAGTCATCTGGGTGATGTGAGCCACCTGGGTGATGTGAGTCATCTGGGAAATGTGGGCCATCTGGGAAATGTGTGCCATCTGGGTGATGTGAGTCATCTGGGAAATGTGGGCCATCTGGGAAATGTGGGCCATCTGGGTGATGTGAGTCATCTGGGTAATGTGAGCCATCTGGGTACTGTGAGCCACCTGGGTGTTGTGAGTCATCTGGGAAATGTGGACCATCTGGGAAATGTGGGCCATCTGGGTAATGTGAGCCATCTGGGTACTGTGAGCCATCTGGGTGTTGTGAGTCATCTGGGTAATGTGAGTCATCTGGGTGAGATGAGCCACCTGGGCGATATGAGCCAACTGGGCGACGTGAGCCACCCGGGCGTGATGAGCCACTTGGGTGAGATGAGCCCCCTGGTGGAGATGAGCCACCTGTGTGAGATGAGCCTCCTGGGTGATATGTGCCGCCTGAAGAATATGAGCCACTTGGGGCAGATGAGCCACTTGGGCGAGACGAGCCACCTGGGCGACGTGAGCCACCTGGGCGACGTGAGCCACCTGAGCTAGATGAGCCACTTGGGCGGCGATGTCTTTGAAAGGGCGATAAGGGCGGAGGGGAAGGAAAGATAATCTGATCACTTGAATCCATTTTTGTAGGTTTATGAGGCTCATTGTTTATATCATTAGCAGTCTTTATCAGTAGTATGCCGTAAATGCAGTTCACAATATTAAGAATCTGAAACAACAAAAGTACAATATTAACATGAAATGTTTAAGTAACCAAAGATGTTGATAGGGATACTTTAACAAAAATATTAAATATTTAGCAATAATCAAAACCCGGTAGTAAAAGCAAACAACGCAAGGAGACCCGACTGCAAAATTTCGTACCGACTTTCAATATAGCTATAAAATACACAATGATAACTGATGCTGAGTCCGAATTTGATAGTCTGTCACTGCGAAAATTGGCAAAAGTATAAAAAATAATACTTATGGCATCAGTTAGAAATTTACTGGACATACAGAAAAGCGAAATCTGACAGTATTTTTTTACCGGCAGTGGCAGACGCTCTCAAAGGTGACTATCGAGTCGGGACCCCTAAATATACTTATCTCATACCAGCAGATCAGACCTTTTTTGCCGGTTAGGAGCGTGCATTCGGCGGCTTTCTGTGCCTTTAACCAGGTCGTCTGTCCACCTTGTGGGGACGTCCTACACTGCGCTTTCGGGAACGTGGCCTTCACTCTGAAACCTTTCTGCCCCATTGGCCTTCAGTTCTACGTGATATGTAACCCGGCTTCTGCCACTTCAGCTTGCTAATTCGTTGGGCAATGTCAGCAAATTTTGTTCATCTACGTATCTCCTCATTTCTGATTCGATCTCGCAAGATAACACCGAGCACAACCGTTTCCATAGCAAGCTGTGCGATCTTAAAGCTTTCTTATGAGGCCAATATTGAGAGGTCACGTTTCAGTTCCATAAGTGATCACTGGTAACACACATTGGTTGTAGGCACTGAGGTATTTTGTACGAGAAGACGTTGTGTAGTTTCCCAAAAGCTGCCCAGCCGAATTGGATTTGACAATTGACCTCCTCCTCAAAATTGTATCTACCCAAGCGCATCACTTGACCCAAATATTTGTAAACAATTTCAAGTGTAGAGCGCAACATGGGCATTCGACTTGACTTTTGTTTTGTCCATGTTCATCCAAAGGCCTACTTTTTGGGAAACTCGATAAGTCATCGAGTATTGTGGCGAAGTCTTCAAGCAATTCTGCCATGACCACACTATCGTCGGCAAACCGAAGGTAAGTGATGTATTCGCCATTAATGTTGATGCCCAATCCTTTCCATTCTAGGAGCTTGAAAACGTCTTCTAATGCTGCGGTGAACAGTTTTAGAGATTTAACATCTCCCTGCCTTACATCTCGCTGCAGAGAAATCGCCTTCGTGCGCTGCTCTTGTACTCAGACCGATTTGGTGGCATTTTTGTATACATTTAATACATTATTTTGTATACACTATAGCTCCTCAATGTAGGTACCGATAGTCAATATGGCCCCACTAGAGAGACTTTGGCACTGCACAGGTCTTGATCGAATCAAAGGCCTTCTCATAGTCCGAACGCCAAGCATAGTGGCAGTTATACTTTTCGGTCTTCTGTATAACTTAGCGTATGGGTGTGGCCTATGGTACTTTTCGGAAACCCGCTTGTTCGAGAGGCTGGAAGTCATCGAACCTACGCGCGAGACGATTCGTGATGACTCTCGAAAATAGCTTTTAGACGTGGCTTAGAATCCGTCAGTTTAGATTTCAGTAAAGACGGTGTTCATCTCATTCAACCCAAAACTGTGCAATTTCCAGCAAAATATAGTAACGACACCGCAGAATGAAGAATGCCAATAAAATATGATAGGCTTGGACAGTACACAAAATGTAAGGTAAAATTATTGTCGACCATGCCGTTGTATACTGAGGCTGAAGCTTTTCGCTGCTGATCAAGCATACGTGGTCAAGCATAGGGTAAAATCATAAAGGAGCTAGACTATTCATAATTAACCGGAAGTCGGTTTTACAGTAATGATGCGTTAAATGAGCTTAACAGGCTCAGAAACCTGTCTAGCGATAACTAAAAAGTAAAAAAATTGTTAAAAGTATAAAACTTTTTAAAAATCAAGCTTTTATATAAATGCTCTAAAAAATATAAAATATTTTTTTCCTGTAAATCTTTTATTATCAACATAACGTCAATACAAAATGTATAATCTATATACTCGTATATAAAACAAAAACGGGTTAGTTACACCATTTATAAGTCGAGAACGGCTAGACCGATTTTTATGATCTTTGATTTGTTAAATTTGTGTCCGTCCCGAATAGCAGAATAACTTTAAAAACACGGAAAAACACAAAAAATTTTATGAAGGGGCGGTATGAAGTTCGCCGGGACAGCTAGTATGATATAAAAGCTTGTCACGATATTTACCTGTGTAGGCAATTTAATTAAATAAATAACTTGATCTAATTGATTTTAATTTTTGGAAAAATCAGACAACTTAGTTTGTCGTATTTACTTAAATACCAGTACTTAAATCTCACGTCAAGCTATTACCTATATCATATCATATTTTTAATGACGTTGATAGTAAAAGTTTTAAAGGAAAGTTTATTTTATTCTTTATACATAAAAGCTACCATCTAAATAGAAGCTTGATTTAAAAAAGTTTTGTTACTTTTAATTTTTATATAAATATTTATTTGATTTAAATACAATATTTTAATTCAATTAAATTTATTGCAAATTATAATTAAAGTTTGGAAAAAAATGCTATATCAACCAATCAAATTCATTTATTAAACATCACATTGGCACATTACATTGTATTTTAAGATTACATAACTTAAATACTATCTTAATATAATATTAAAGTAAGCATGCATGTAGCCAGGGTGAGGGATCGGAACCTGTATTAGGATACCCTGTGTTACATTACAGAGTTCCGGCCCTCTATCGGGCTTGAGTTGTAACATTGACCATGCTGAGTAGAGATCATTCAGCTAGCTAAAAGATTAAAATAAAATTATAAAGAAATCAACTGTAATTTATGTAAATGTTACTATTGATTGTACTAGAAAACTCTTCTTTTCTTCTTCATCATCTATACGGTCAATTTCGGTTGCGTACAAAGCCATTGCTTTCGAGCCCAGGCTCCACTTTCCTTGATTTACTCCTCCACTTCGCGCGGTTTTGAGCGTCTCTAGTTAAGAGATCATTGGCACGCATGTCAACCCTCACGAAGTCAAGCCAGCATTTCTTAGGTCTAGTTTTATTCATCCTCAGCTACTACTTGAACCGTTACTAGTGTGGTTATAGATGGGTTGGTTAACCAAAAAAGAGGCCCACGATTTTACAGGTAAAGGTTATAGAAAGGCTTTAGAGCGGTGGTATAAAGGTGTTGAAGTACCTGCACATAAGTTTTATTCATCCTCAGCTACTACTTGAACCGTTACTAGTGTGGTTATAGATGGGTTGGTTAAAACTATAGATCATAGAATAACATCATCTAAGAATGATTTATAACTTAACACTTTATTAAACTTATTAAAATAGTTATTTGATACTTTGACATGTATTGGTTATCTAAAATTGTCTCAAGTGAGCATTTTACCGCTTTCTGAGAACATTATTAACCAATTGTATAAGTTTTAGCGTCCGACTCGTTTCAAAATCGTATACATACGGTTAAATAAAATTATGTGACAACAGATTACCGAATGGCGACATATATTTGACAGGAGTATAGTTTAATACTTTTAACGTCACACACAACAAACGTCCGTCCGACCGTGATTATATTTGAATTTCGAACATCAAATAAAGTATTCAAGTTGTTAATTTTGTTTGTAAAGTGAAAACAATCTGCGGTTGTGATTTTACGGTAGGTGTATACTATGTTTACCATCTCAATTTTATTGCGCTCAGGATTTAAAGAATTAAAGATTTTAAAAAAACTTATTTGAAATAAAATTTACACTTCAAATTTGTATCGTTTTTTATTACCGTTTCCTGACCAGTGGCATGATAAATTAAGTGGCATCAATGGAATGACAAAAGTAATATAAATAATGAAGTATTTTGCTATCAAATATTGAATAACCCAGTCAATTTATAGGTTAGTACACCAAAACAATGGCGAACTAACATTAAAGCTTTAAGCTTTCACTTTAGTAATATATTTAATTTTACAACTGGACTATTAAAATAATTTATCCTCATTACCAACTAATCTAAAAACATATACTCGTATATTATATAATAACTAAAATAAATTATTAAAAGGAGTCCCTTTAGGCAAGGTCCCGAAGATACTGGCAGCGTTCCCCCTTTGAATAGCTAGACTAATTCTTTGTCCGAGGTAGCTGCCAGCTCTTCGGTCTCCTGTGATGTCGACTAACCTTTTTGCTATTTCCTTAAAAAGCCTTATAGCGCTAGGACCCCACGGACCAAGGGTCTCGACACCGAATGGGACAAAAGTATATTCGGAGCCTAGACCCCTGTATTTGCATGCTTTAGCTTTTTCAGCCGCTTCACAAGCCGCACCAGCTCTGTTGTTGGTTCCATGTAGATGGGAAGGGGCCAGCGTGTCTGAACAGGTTGCATCCCATACCAGCACCCGGCCCATCTTCCATGGAATCAAACTCATACCGTCCGGTCTCTTGCCATCGTCTCTTGCAATACCAGTCGGTTCAAGTAGACTTGGCACGTTGATGGTGGCAAGGGACCGGCGCACGATATCGTTAAGTGCGGCATGTCTCGAGAAGCGGCCTGCACTTTTTTGGCATGACAGTCCGTGATGTCCTAGCTTGTCGACATCACTGCCACAGGGACATTTATGAGGAGCGCAGACCGGAACCCCAAGCCGTAGACAGGTTGCGATTCGGAGCGTGTCAGGCTCAAGAAATGTTCCTGTATTTGACGAAGGGTACGCGTGAAGCCAGTAGCCGGCCTCATGCGCACCCACGGCCAAAAGCCTAGCACGCGCCGAACCCGTACTACAGCTCAAAAGATTGTTAAAAGTCAATTTGCAGTTTATGTCGTCCCAGCTCCTCTGAAAATTTGGAGAAACTGGAAAATTTTGACCTGGGCATGCAATTAAGAAAGCGTTTCTGGCTTCTTCCAAGCCAGCAATCTCAAAGTTTGAAGGGGGTGCCTTTAAAATGTTACTTATGAGATTTGCTGAACTATGGACAGAAGATAGGAAGGCTGGTAAAGCGACACTGGAAATTTTGCGAATCCCTAAACCACCATAACGGATGGGTAGGGATGCTTGGGTCCAAGATTGCTCGTTTAGCTGCATATTAAGAATCGATTCTAAGCTAATTTTGATTAAGTCGTCTACTTGTGTTAAAAGATCTGGGTGATTCCAAAAGGAGCAGCAACGGAGCACATACGTAAATTTTGGGACGAAAAGACAGAATTTTAAGATGCAAAGTGCATAATGTGGACTAATTTCTAGGAGACGGTCAGCAGAATTTTGAAATTTAGTAATTGAATTATTAATATATTCAGAAATAGATTCATCAAAAATTGGAGAACCTAAAAGGTAAAGGGAATTACTGTAAACTATTTTAATATTTGGAGCCAAAATATAAAATTTTTGTTTTACGTCATTTAAATTTAAGTCGCAGTTATTTATAAAAAGTTCGCATTTGCTAAAATTAAGCTCCAAACCAATGGCTTCAAATTTATTTTTGATTAAAAAAAGGTCCGAAAATACAGTATCCACATCACCTCCTAGGGTTCCGTCGTCCAAATACCAAACGTTGAATTTAGAATTTAAAATTTTGATTATCGGATTTATAGCCAAACTAAAAATTGCAGGCCCAAGGGGATCACCCTGTTGACAACCTACTTCCGAGGACAGTTCATTAGAACGATATAACAATTTTGATGGGTCAGCGTAACTGAGAAGAAGATAATTGTATATTTCCGGTATATGTTGTTTTATTTCCGTCAGCAGGGTATCCCTATTTACCGAATTAAATGCATTTTTGACATCAATTTTAAGCAACACGTCAGGCTGTCCGTAAGTTAGGAAAGAGCGTAGGGCATGGACGGCTGCCTCACACCCTCCTTTTACACCGAAGCCTAACTGTACGGGTTCAAATTCCGAAATTAATTTTGGTAAAATATGTCGAACAGCAATTTTGGAGGCCAGACGTCGTAGTGTTGATCCAACAGCAATTGGTCTCACCCCTCCGTCCTTTTTGGTGAGGGCAATGAGGTTCGCGCCGAAAAGAATGGAAACAATTTCTGAATTGACATTACCGGAATACATCAAGTTGATTAATTTTGTGATTGAATTTACAAGTTGCTCGCCTGCATTACCCACAGAATGCGATGTTAGGTCTTTCAAATGTTGGGGTGAGATTCCATCCAAACCTGCAGCCGAACCTGGTTTAAAAGATAAAATGGCATCCGTAACATCTTTGTTTTGAATTTGAAGGCATGCTTGCGCTGCTGTTGGTGGGTCGAGAAAATATGCGTTTACTGGAGCTGGAGGATGTTTTGTCCGTAAGGCCTGAAGGGTGTCAGGGGTATCTGGTGATAGCACGTCGTTGGAGAACAAAAGGCGAGCGGCACCTTTGAGATCTCCGTCACAGATTTTGTTTTCGATGAGTTTGTTGCGATTACGAGGGGCATCATGTTTGATTAGAGGTGCGGGAGAAGGCGAAGAGCTTACAGCACAGTTATTCTTAATCTTTTGTGTCAAGGATAAATTCGTATCATCAGTTTTTATTATATGTAGTGTGCTGTATGAAAATAAAAATAGGTTCTGCCAGTCTTGAGTAGAATTGCTTATGTAACATTGCTGGATTAATTTTGACAAATGTGTAGCAACGGTTATTCGAGCTCCTCGAGGGATTCTTTTAACTATGGGTATACTATTTTTCAAATGGCTAAGATATGTGTGGAAAGGAGTTGGATCGTTGGCTACATAAGTAGGCGCACTTGGAATAATGGGATAAATGTCTAAAGGAGAACTGTTTTGGCTAATACATTTCCTGTGTGTTTTTGTTATGTGAATATTGAGGCCTTTCAAAGATTTAAATGACTTGTTGCACTGTGTACATGTATGGGTCACGTACGACGTGCCATCACAAGATTGGGTCATGGACTGCATTCACAACAGTTAAATACAATTCACAAAAAAGAATAACTTAAAACAAAATTAACAACACATTAAAGAAACTTAAAACGTACACTGAAAACATACAAAAGTCAAAGTCAAAATATGACGGCAGCTTGTTATGGTAACAAGACGCATGCGTCGTTACGTAGGTGCGTCACAGGAAGGTCTTGCAAGCGGAAGAGACCTAGCGACGCATGACGTCGCCAGGACAACCGATGGCGGCCTTAGCAACCGCGTCTTGAAATTATCAACAGCTGATTTAAACTTATAATTTTGTGATGAGGCTGGCGATGACAAAACCCACACGCACAGTGGTGTAGCCTCCTCGGGGCTGTAGATTAAAACTTGTACTGAGCAGATAAACACATGATAAATATTTTTGTTTTCAATTTATTGTTAGGAACAAGGTCAAGCTTTGACGGTTTTTTTGACTTCACTTTTTGAGACACAACACCTTTAGTCAAGAATATTGTGCAATCTTTAGTACACTTAACAGTTCAATAATAGACTTGAATAATTAAAACTTTAATAAAATTGAAAACACATACTATAGCCAATACAATAAATACAACGGGCTATGCATTAACAAACAGACCCGATTAGAGTTCTTTAACGAATTAATCAAAACCGGCAAATATTGAATACTTAATCAAAAAATATGTTTTTTTTTGTATACAAATAAATAGTAAATTGTTTATATTCAGTAAAGTGTCGTTTTATTAGTGACCGGTTGTTGTATAACATACGTACATATCATAAAAAACATCTTTTTCTAAGATTTTTTTTTCAGGATTGTCCAGGTATTGATTTTGATTTTGAAAAACGCAAAAAAACGAAAATGGCAAAAGTTGAATGAGCTTCGACATCAAGACAACGTTCAAAACCCCAAAAGAATATTAAGCGTAAAAAGTTTTCAGAAGAAAATACAACAAATAAAGCTTGTGATAATAATGAAAGTGAGAATGAGATAACCGAAGAAGAAAACACGATGTATGATAAAAAAGAAATGATTCAGTAAAAGAAAACACGAAGAATAATACAGAAAGAAATAATTCAGTAGAAGAAAACGCGGAGAATAATAAAGAGAAATAATTCAGTAGACGAAAATACAGAGGAAAATAAAAAAGATGATGCAATTAAAAATATCTCAAAATACATTGCCAATTCTAATCGTAATAGTGGAAAGGAGACAAGTGTCTGAATCTTAGGAAAATAATCGCTGTGTTAAGCAATTGTAATATATGAGTATATAATTAAGGGCATTATAAATAATTATGATACTCGCTGTTTTATTTTGTATGTGAGACTGATTGAAACAGTTCCTAGACATTACTCGTTTCACTGTTCGAAGTTCGGCACAGTAAACATCTGCTGTTATAATTGACCAGACCAAAGAAAGTTAAAGAAACTTAATACATTATAGGAAAAAAATGTTTTAAGAAGTTTTATCTATTTAGTCTTTTCATTTGGTAAGGAGCTACCTACAAGTATGTACGGAAACCTCGGTGCGCGAGTCCGATTCGCACTTGACTGGTTTTTTAAAATAATAATTTAACACAATTTGTAACCTTACAATGACTTTGCCGCTAGCGTTACTAACGATCCATACATGTTTTGTCTAACACCATTACTTTTATAATGCCTTGGAAGTGTATCTGCCTAACACAATAAGCATTAGTAAAATTGAGATTACTCGTATAGCTTGAATCTACATAAATGGGTTGATCAACACTTTTAGTATCTTGTGTTATTAGATTGTTGACAAACTCTGTTTTACTACCCATGTCTGCACCTTATAGTCAAAATACTACTTAAAGACATAATATAAGACACTTCACGGCAACCACTCAACAACAATAATTGTTACCGAGAGTCAGCGAGCACTGATGTCTAGATTTAGGTGCTACAAACAGCTTATAACTATACTTATTTAGGAGAGAATGTGAGACGAATTCACGTTTGAAGCGAGACCCTCAGAGGCTAGTTATAAGTGTACAACTAAAGCTACAAAAATACAACTAAAACTGTTCGGCTATGAGCATAAAAATATTTAATAATTTACCAAATGAAATTAAATCCTTAAATGAAAGTCAGTTTAAAACAAAACTGTATAATTGGTCGCACTTAAATAATTTCTACGATGTAAAAGACAACTTAGATAAAAAAAAACTGGACTTGTATGTTTCCTTGATATGACTAATTTGAGGTAATTTCTTTTAAATTTGAATAATCGTCTGTACCTACTATTTAATTTGTCATGCCCAACTATATTATGCAGAACATGTCATAGATCTTTATTATGTGTAACACCTTACCATACCATGTTTTGTTGCAAATAAAGAATTGAATATGAATTTGAAAACTCGGCCGATTAATCTAATAGGATACACTCTAGCAGCATTTAAAGCTTGTAAAAAGAGTTTGTGCAACGCAGCCTTACTAGCGCATTCTGACTGCTCAGCAATGCTCGCTTTGGAGACTGACGCTTCAGATAAAGCGCTTGGAGTAGTGCTACAACAGATAAAGGACGGCGCTCGGCAGCCATTAGCATTTTTCTCGCGCAAGCTAAGGCCTTCCCAAACTAAGTACCCGCCATACGATAGGGAACTACTTGTCATCCACGAGGCGATAAAGTATTTTCGGCATTTTGAAGCTCGTCAATTCATTGTCTATACAGTCCACAAGCCGATCAGTTTTGCATTCCACAAACGGAAGAAAAACTGTTTGCCTAGGCAGTATATACACTTAGACTTTATTACTCAGTTCACGATGGATATACGGCACATCTGCGGTAAAAACAACATCTCAGCCACCTCGGCGGTGCTGCTGCCAAGCTAGTCAGCGGGGAAAGATCGATCGATATGTATCTGCTCCTTTGCAATCATTCAACTTGCCGAGATCGCATTTCAAGCAGATCCATTTAGAACTCATTACTCAACACATCCTTTACATGTACTGTAACCGCGAGGTTGGTATAGCCATGGGTGGTTGGTGGGTTTGGTCCTTTACATGTGTCGCAAGGCCGTCGGTACTACCTCACGGCCGTTGACCGGTTTACCCGGTGGCCAGAAGTAGTACTGATAAAAGACATCACAGTTGCTAAAGCCCAGCTATCTTCATGAATCGCTCGGTTCGGCTGTCCAACAGTGATTGGACGACAACCGACCACGGACGGCAGTTCGAGTCTGTTCTTTTTCAGTGGTTGTATAAACTAGCCGGATTCGAGCACAAGCGGACAACAGCATACCATCCAGCCTGCAACGGTTTGGTGGAGCGATCCTAAGGTCAGCTTAAGGCGGCTATTGTTTTTCACGTGGATGATAGGTGGACCGAATCGTTGCCGTGGGTGGATTGCGAGCATGCGCATTCAGTCTTCTTTTAAAGACGACCTTCAGACAACTACGGCCGTGCTCGTCTATGGCGAGCCCATAAGACTTCCCGGTGAATTATTTGAAGTCACTTTGGATGGTAACACTGATACCACTGAATTTTCTGCCCGGCTGGGGTTTTTCGCTGGCACACTTCGTCCAACTCCTGCTTCACACCACAGTAAGCCCAAAGTGTTTATTGTCAAGGAGCTTGCTACATGTGATCATGTTTCCCTTCGTGTTGACGCATCACGTTTTTCTCTTTAACCGGCATACACTGGGCCTCACAAGGTTGTCATTCAAGGGGACATGGCATTTAAAATGATGTGTAACAGCCGAGAGATCACGGTATTTATTGACCGGCTAAAGCTGGCCTATACGTATATACAACCACGAGGTGGTCATGGTCAGACAACCACGAGGAGCAATCCAATACAGAGTCGAGACAGGACTACATCACCCGGTCTGAACGTCGGGTGAGATTCGTATTCTCTGGAAGGGGGGTAGTGTAGGCTTCTTTCATCATCATTCATAAATTCATTCATACTTTTAGATTAAAACTTAATTACGATCACTTCCTTCCAACTTCGAAAAAGAATAATAGTACAAAATTTCATGTCATTAATGTCAGTGTAAAATAGAAAAATCAATCAGTCGGACAAGAAATATATGGTTCGCATCGCAAATTAGCTTAGGGCCTTATCACACTAGCAAGTTGCGAGCAAGTGGAAAGCGTGCAAATTTTTAGGTATGTAATAAATCGTATGTCTCGAAGATTTTTACAGCTTTATCTGTAAATAAGTTTATAATCGCAAATAGGAAAATAGCAAACTAAGGTATTTCATACGGCTTTCAGATTTTTCCGTTTACTTGTGCTATAAGCTGTGATTAAGATATCCGGCCCGGCACGGTCTAGAATCCGGAAAATACGAAATACATAACAGTACTAACGTATTACTTACCGTGATTATAACTGCCATCATTTGAACCCGTAAGATTAATTTGCACATCTTCAATCTGTAAATAATAAAGAAAACTTTATCGTTACGTAGTTAGTAATAAGGTAAGTATATACCTATATATTTGTTGTTCATATGATTTTTATGTGTCAATTAAAGTGCTGTCACTATTAATAAAATCAAAATGTTATATAAAGGAATCAGCCATACAAATTGTAAATCGCAATAAATATACCGGGAGATAGTGACACGAAATTTTCGGTCAGTTGTACCAAGTATGGTAGTCATGAGAGACCCAAATCATCATAAATCCCCCCTGTTTTATTACTTCACACAAATAACTAAAACTGAAAATCTGTACAAATTTATTTATTTGAAGGCACAACACCTGAATAATATAATTCAATACATTTAAAATATATATATATCGCTTCAGTGATTTGTGGCTCAACTTTACAAGTCAACTAACACTTCTATCAACAACAAATTATCCGCGTTATGTTTTTTCTAAAGATTGTAGCTTACAGTTTCACGAGTTTTTAGACGCGTTCGAAACGGCTAACATGGCATGTGATTTGAGTTTTCCTTCGCGTTTAGAGCGAACATTGCAGTGTGGGAGTATCCTTATTGTTAGCGAAATCGCTCCTACGAGTTGTGTTCTACATATGATGGGAGGTATTTTGCTATTAATTCAAAACGTCTTGAAAAATTATGGTGAACACATGAACATAATCAAGTAATGCGTGATCGGATTCGAGCACAGTGTTGTCGTGGTTGCGTTTCTCTCCTCATGAGTAAAAACTTCCGTTTCTATTCGAACTACAGAAATATTAAATATTAAACATAGTCCCTGCGCGTTGTTAATAACCGATAACCATGCGGATGCTGTTTCGCGCGGCATGTTGTCCACTGCATTTTTATACCATGAGATGTTCTCATTTTAATGCCTTCGACCTGAAACTGTTGCGCTTGCTGTGTCCGCTTTCGTGGCTTCCATAGTGAGAGTTTTCACTTTGCTGAGGTCGATGTAGAAATCCTGCGGCGCGCGTGACGACGCGCACGCTTACGTGCAGCGGGTTAGTACCGTGCGCGGGCACCGTCAGCAACAGCCGCGAGAACTCCGCAGTCGCCACCTTCATGTCTTAGGTTGGGTAAAGCAGGACTTCAAGGATCTCTTTCTCGTATACTATCACTTGGTACGTTTGCTTGAGCTGGTTGTTGTGGTGGGGCTAGTCATTCCAGCTGACCATACATGACGTATCCATTGGGCGACTGCCACGCCACCACGCCGCTAGGGGCCGCCATTTCAGCAATACGGACGCGGTTGCAAGCCACGGACGCGTTCGGTATCTTCAACTGTACTTACACAAAAGTGGTACCGGCGTGCCGACATGCACGCCCTCTAGCACGTGCGACAGCTTAGCGTACTTGCTTGGCAACAGCCCGTAGCTGCTAGTCTTGCCGCAGGTTTCTGGATCTGAGGTACTTTTCTTTTTCAGAAGGACGACCGTTATGTTCAAGGTCTCTTCAAGCACGCCGAGAGTGTAGTGGGATTGTACAAAGGTTGCCTTATATGCTTGGAAGTCTATGAAAAGATCTATGCCAAGCGGGATGTTGTTCAGTGTAATGTTGTGCTCTTTGTGCCTTGATTTGTGCCCTTCTCGGATACTAAGGAAGGCGGCAATCTGACTTGAATTTTTTATCTTTCGTCGCCTTGTAAGTGGAAACAGTTCAAGAACACGGCAGACCCGTTCAACCGGGGATCTTTTTGGAACATTTTGATATATTGGAATAAAAGCTTCGTACCGGCAAGCGCAGCGTAAGACGTCCACCCACAAAGTGGACAACGACCTGGTAAAGGTTGCAGGAAGCCGATGGATGCAGGCCGTTTCCAACAGGCCCATCTAGATCTGGAAGCTACTGGGGGAGGCCTATGTCCAGCAGTCGACGTCCTATGGCTTTTAACTTATTAGCTACCAAACGGTCAAAAGAGACCGCGTATTAATCAAATTTCAAGTCTTGTTTTGCTGGTCTGAGAGTTTAAAATGTTATATTTAAATAAAACATAGAACCAAAGATAAAAACAAACTAAAATTCTTACCGATACAAATAAACTTCTGTCACAATAATTTTTAAATAAGTAATCTTAAAATTAAATAAAATGAGAAACCAAACAAAACTTCTTCACTGATCGCTATAAAAAACACTACAGTTTTTCTTGATCAGTGGTCACGACAAATACTTAGCAGATCTACATTATTTTGACCTTGTGACAAAACTCAACAAATTTTGACAACGCCAACCAATATCACTGATCAAGTATAACTACGAGCCAATATATACATTGTACTCTATGACGCCAGGTATAGCTCCCATAGATAATCACGAAAAAAAATAAAGACAAAAAGAAGTAGAACCTCTAATTTTGCACGTGAATGGAAACCGCACATGAAGTTGTATGTATAGGTGGGGGAAAGGTAAAATCCATGAATATGTAGGTATAAAGTGGAGGACACACTCCCAACTTACATCTGAGGCGGATATTCTTCTATCACTATATCGCTTTCGGAGACCAGTGGTATCTATTTAGAGTCGTCAATGGTGTTGTCATCGGTAATTAATAATAATAATAAATAATTCAAAAACTGCCGATAAATAATAATAATAAATAATACTAAATTGTTTCCACAATCACACCAATTAGCTAGCCCCAAACTAAGCAAAGCTTGTACTATGGCGTCTAGATAATGGATAAACATACTTAAATACATTTATCCATCCATGACTTAGGTACAAATGCTCGTGTTCATCACACAAACATCTGCCCCTTGCGGGATTCGAACCCGCACGGTTGCGGGTTCGACTTTGGTTTGGCTTTGTAGTCCGGAGCGCGAACCACTACACCAGACGGTCGTCATACAGGAACACTAACTAGAAATATCTCTATCTTCTATAGGTTACAAGAAAATGATTATTTCTTAGATTGTTTTTATAAACTGTAGTTGGTACAGAGAGAAAGTAATGATACAGAGAGGAATTCAGCTTGTGCATTTTTTAACTTTTAAGACAATACCAATGTCAATGATTTGGTATTATACAGATGCCCCATCTCAAACAATCGGGAGCGTCCTAACTCGGTCTATTCTTCGGATTATTTTGTTTTAGCCGCGTAGGCGCCAGAGGTCGCATGCGCAGGTTAGACAAACAAGCGTAGGACGTCCACCTACAAGGTGGACAGACGACCTAGTAAAGGTTGCAGGAAGCCGCTGGATGCGGGCCGCTTCCAACCGGCCAATCTGGAAGTCACTGAGGGAGGCCTATGTTCAGCAGTGGACGTCCTATGGCTGAAACGATGATGATGATGATGTAGACGGTTCAGACGTCGTAAATTCACAAAACATTCAACTTATTTTCAGACAACCAATAAAATTATTTTGTTGTCATAAATAGCGCCATCTATTGTAAGTTTATCTACTAAGCCAGGTGGTCTAAGGCTTAGTACAAATAATTGCCAGTAGGAGTGAGAGAACAGCCTTGATATTTAATAAGAGTGAAAATTTAAGGTATTATCCTATTTTCCGTATTTTGTTTTTTATTTTGGATTTTATTTTTTTAAGGATCAGTTTTTTGTTTTTATTTTAGTTTTACACAGGATTCGATACCTATAACGCCATCTTGTATAAAATTTTAGACCAATTCTCACACCCTTCCCGATAGGAGACCGTGAATGTTTATGTAAATCTTATTGTCTAACTAGCGCAAAAATTTCATGCATGTTTTCTCAAAATAATGCTATGATAAATAATTTGTTGAACTAAATAAAATCTAGCACGTTCTAGGGACTAGGATAACTGGCAGCCCAGGATTAAATGCATCTTTAGGATAACTTAAGTCTCATGTCTCTTATTTTTATATGAATGCTAGTTGAATGGTATTAACTAATGTACATAAAACTACAAGAGAATTAAAATTTTCTTGCGTATTTGAAATTATCATCATCATCAATTCACGTACAAAATAATTATCGGTTGGCAACCACTTAGAAAACTATACAGGGTTATTTGTAAAACATCAACAATCTCCTAGGGGCTGATTCTGGTGCTCAAAGTGGCGGCTTAGTATGGGGAAGTGTTTTTTTTTTAACTAAATAATTATATACTACACTAAGCGCAGCAGACAAGATGGCGTTGACATCAGCAAAAGTTTCGTCAAGGTCATTCAAGCTTCTGTTTTTTAAGCTGGCAATGTTATCAGACCATCGATATTGACAATAAGTACTTATAAATTCATTGGTCCCCAAGGAATTTATAAGTACTTGTACGAAGTAGGTACATATAAATTTCTTGGACTTACAATCACTTGTCAGAAAATCCTTACACACCTATAAAACACTTCAACCGATTCATTTCACAAAACGTGCATTCATCGTCATCATTTTAGCCATAGGACGTCCAATGCTAGGCCACTAGTGATTTTAAGATTAATTATTAATTATGAATCAGGCTTTCAGATTTTCTCGAACTACTCGCAAAGTTGGCATAACGTCAAACTATACGAGTATATTTTAATATTAAATAGCTAATGGCATAGAATAACATAGAAGGATAATTCGGTACCTATGGTGATTCTACATTTAAGGCAACTTTACAGTTCGTTTACACAGAGACTCACACACACCACTATAAAAGAGGGTTGCTCATAATAGTAGTTCTCCCCAAACTTGGGGAAAATTAAATAAAAACAATGCCTACATTGAATGTCATGTCATCATCATCATCATCATCATCATCATCATCATCATCATTCCAGCCATAGGAGGTCCACTGCTGAACAAAGGCCTCCTCCAATGACTGATCATCGGGGGGGATTACCAATACTCGCCACGCTTGGCAGGCGGGTTGGCGAGCGCAGTTTTTTTATAAGATTTCGCACGAAGACGCTGCTGCCCGTCTCGTGCTACAGGAATTAGTCGACTCGTACGACACGCCTCCTGTGCACGACGTAAATATTTTTTTACTATTTTACTGTTGTGAAATCCTTAAAAGAAAAAGATGTGAATGTTTTGATTTTAACAAGTGACATTTAAGGTTTTCAACTTTAAACTAATATATTTTCAAGTATGTATAATATATAAATTACACTGCACCTACTTATTACTTATTTTTGTATGCAGATTCACATTTTGGCATCAAATTGGTGATTTAAAAATCATCATTATTATCTTAAGCCTATTGCAGACCACTGCTGGACGTAAATCCACCCCCCCCCCCCCCCCAAGGAGCGCCAAAGTGCACAATCTGCCATTATTTTCATCCAGCCTGTGCCAGCCATCTTCCAAAAGTCGTCGATCCATCAAGCGGGGTGGCGCGGGCTTCCTATACTGAATTTGCTTACATGCAGTCTCCACTTATGAAACTCCACCTTTCAAATTGCAAATTTATTTTTTCTTTTATTGAACCCTGATAAGCATAAAGGTTTCAAAGACATCACAGCCATGCATCCTAAACAATAATTAAAAAAACTAACACTTTTTTAATA
The DNA here is from genome assembly GCA_963576865.1 of Anania hortulata. NCBI lineage: Eukaryota > Metazoa > Arthropoda > Insecta > Lepidoptera > Crambidae > Anania > Anania hortulata. The sequence goes on from OY756393.1 coordinate 20,037,163, forward strand.
TTTTAATATTTTTTATTTTTTATTTACTTTTAATATTTTTTATTTAAAAAAATCATAATCGCAAATAATACTTTGACAAAAAATAACTAACAAAACAATATTTTAAAAGCTTCATATATATAAAACAGTGCTCGGTAAAAAACAAACATCAAATAATACTTTACAAAAAAAAAACTAAGTATTTTAGAAGCTTCTAACAATTTTGCCTAACACTAAACGTTTGTAACGCTTAGTATTCGGCAAACAACTGTTTCTTTGTGTTATTCGCTAGTTTATACAAATCAAAGTATAAGTCATTGTCTTGCGTTCTTCCTATAATCTGTAACATTTTCCCGGGCGTAAAGTACGTCGGGTCACGTGTTTAAAACAGTTTTTAATCACAAGCAACTTGTGATGATCTCTACTGTCGCTATGATCTTAGTCATAATCATCATCATCATTATCTCCTATTGTTTCATTATCTTCTTTTGTGTCGCCATGGTTCTTTTGTAGATTATGATTGTTTTCTGTGTCACCAGGTTCTTTGTTTGAGTTATGATCTTTTTCTGTATCATGGTCTATTTCTATGAAATGGCGTTCTTCTTCTTTTGTCACGTCATCGTTTTTTCTAATATTATTATTAGCTGACTTCGCACGAATACGAACGTCGTCGACCTAAACAAAGTATTTATTTTTATTTTTATTACAAATGAGATAGCATTTAAATGTAGTCTGATGGTAGCTGAGGTATCTGATCTACCACCGCGTATCTAATTTAGTCGCTGAGTTTTGGTAACTGTGCAAGTGCAACTGACGAATAAATAATCGCCCGTTCAGGGCGGCCGAGACACGCGAATAAATCACCCCAGAAGAGTCTCCAAGCAAGACAGTGTTCTAACTAGTGTTGCCGTTTAATTGTCCAGTATCGGTAGACCTTTTGATAGTAAACAGTATCTAAAATAGCTTAACCATTGATATCGTTAGCATTGATTATTAAATAGCAGCAATAGTAAATAAGCATGCCGTTACGAGTTTCAGACTACACAAAGTTAGTAAAGGGTCCATGAGTGTACTCGTAATAACACCTTAATGAACATTTATTTTGCAATAAATGAATTTGAAAAAAAATAGAAATATGTAATTCATTTTAGGGAAATGTTTATTTATTTTTTTCATTGTAGTAGTAGTACTATATTGAAAAGTCAGTAGAGATTCTTGTTGAACTACCAGTTAGTGATTTCAAAATTCACATAAAAAATTAATAGAAAAAAGGATATTATAAGTAAACGATTATTTAGGATATATTAAAGGCGAATGTAACTATTATGACTATTAGAATTAATTGAACATTTGTCATTTCTAAAGTTGAAGATATTAATTCATATCCAAGTTACTGTTTGTACATAAAAAATACTGTTTTCAGTGTTTTTGGAAAAATGTCAAAATTGTGTGCTAAAATTTGTATGGAGAAACATTTTTTTTGTTATCTATGGACCTTCAATATAGCTCAAAATGAAGTAAAGCAAAGCGAGTAAAGTGAAGCGGAAACAAAGGAAAAATGAACAGTGTCTATAGTGAACAGTGTAAAACCTTTTAGATTCAAAACATAAGAACTATTCTTATTAAACATTCTATTTGCCACAGCTTTTTTATTTTTTTAGTGGCAAGTTTCACAAACTTTCAGTACGACCCAGTAGTAAAGAAGTATTTTTGTTTGGAAAGTTAATGATTTAGCAGACTTCATAAGATCAGATAATTTTTATTTGGCACGAAGAATGATGTAGTGAATACAAAAAGTTGACAAAATGACACATCATTTGCATAAGTACCTGACAGCCGCTGGGGATGATAAATTCTTGAATGGCGACCACGTACTGGACGACGCCGCCTGTCCGGCGGATTGGCAACCTAATCAAGATTGTGAGAAGCCGCTGGATGCAGATGCAGTGGCCCAGAGCAGCTTGATTTAACGTTCCACGAGGGATCCTTATGTCCAGCTGTAGACTTCTGAAGGCTGATTACGAAAGAAATACATTTTTTTAATCTTACCTTGCCGCTGTGACTGTGGCAAGGTGTTCGGTAGCAGCGCGAACTGAGGTTGCGGCGTGAACTACGGTTGCGGCGGGGACTACGCTTGCGGCGTGTACCCTTGCGGTGTGAACACCGGTGGCGGCTGTTGCATGTACCCCGGTTGGGGCATGTACATCGGTTGGGGCCCGTACCCTGGTTGGGGCCCATACCCTGGTTGGGGCCCGTACCCTGGTTGGGGCCCGTACTCTGGTTGGGGCATGTACATTTGTGCCCCTTGCTGTTTAAAAACCAAAATAAAACCAGTAAAACAAATTTATTTATGTAAATGGCCTGAATTAAGCCTTTTTACACACTTTATTATAAAGAAATGCATTTTAAATATAAAATTTGTAAAAAAAAACGACTACGGTTTGGTATGTGGTTCGCGCTCCGGAGTACATAGCCAGCAAAGCGGTTGTGGGTTCGAGTCCCGCAAGGAACAAATGTTTGTGTGACGAGCAGACAGCTCTAGTTCATAGTAGTGCTCTGCAAAGTGGGCAAAAAAAGCGTCATGCAGAAGCCCTTGAGACAAAACAACCTAGGGTATCAGAGTCACCACCATGAATGTTCAGCGATTTTAAGTTGTTTCGTGTTACGATATATACGATTTATTTAGGAAAATTAAACCGGACTAGAGTGAGTTGGATGGAACTCGCGTGGAGAGTGTTCTGTACTTTTTATAGGTTTTCCTGTAATGTATAATTACTTATTTACTCTATTTATTATCATCACCATCATTTCAGCATTAGGACGTCCACTTCTAAACATAGGTTTTCCCCATTGACTTCCAGATTGGCCGGTTGGAAGCGGCCTAAAAGGCTGACATAGCCCAATGGATTCGCAAGCTGAAATGGCAGTGGGCGGGGCACATAGCACGTAGAAGTTATATTATATAAATTTACGACTCAGTAGTGTTGAAAATCAGGAAGAAATAGTTTTTTCTATTAACTTTCTTAGAGAGGCTGTAGGGGTTTTAGGTCCCTTACACTAAGGCGGATAGATGTAACTAATAATATGTTAATGTAGTAAGAAAGGTAAACATTGTAGGTTAGAAAATGTAATAATGTTGTATGGGAGCGGAATGTTTATAAAAGTGTCCGTCGCCGTTGAGAATGTTTTTGTTTTTTCGTATAACAAGGCACTGATAAATGACTTAGTAACTGCCCGAAGATGATATTAAGTTATTTATTTATAAGTTTCATATCTGATAATGACGACGTTTGCGATTATCAGATGTTTCGTTTGGAAATGCCACTTTCTTTGTTTTTTTTATTTGTAAAGTTTGGACTTAATTATTAAATCACTTCCTTCAAAAGTCCTTGAATATTTTTTACACAAGTTGCCATCTTGTGGTGAAAGTCACGTCGTTGCCCTCAGGGGACATTGGCTTATCCTGAATCGTCTATCAAAAAATATGCGGGTGTCAAGCAGTCCAGTAATAATGTTCTCCGTTAACTACTGGACAACATAATAATCTGTGCTAAGGGTGTGGGAAACTTCTTTTATGTAAGTTTTTGGTCTCTGAGTACTCGTTTGAGGTGTTGTTTCAGGCTTCAGCCCATCAGCAGTTAGCTAGAATGAGGTATTAAAATGCCATTTAATGCCCTTCTCAGACAAGTTCATTGATATTTTGCAATAATGGCTCCTTTTTTTGCCTTTGTAATGTTCTAGCTGCTCTCACGAAGTTTCATTGTTGCTGTACATATATTGAGGTTTTCTTCCCTAGGCACACAGTCTTTTTAAGGCGTTCAGGTAAGCGGATATGCTGAGGTCGAAGACAAGTCTGAGTTGAAGAGCTTTAGTGCATAGGCCTTCATGGTTTTGAACACGGCTATGTAGGCCTTCATGGTTTTTATCCTTTAACCTCCACATGTCCTGTAAAATCTACACCAGTGCCATGAGTTAGTTGTTAGTTGCAGGCTTAAAACGATGACACGTGACACACCGCAACAAGTTATTTCTTTACTGCTCTGAAATTACTGCTAATCCAATAGGTTGCGTAGATGTGATAAAGTTGGTCTGACTCCTCCGTGCAGGGTCCTCTTATGCGATCAAAAACTCCGTTAATTTGTCGTTGTATGGTAAGATGTTTTGAGGTTTTTGGCCTTGTCAAGTTGGGGCTTTTCAGTCACCCTCCTACGCGCAAGATCTTGTTTTTATCCAGAAATGAGTTTAGGTTTAAAATCCTGCTAGTTAAACGCACCATATTAAATTTTATTCGTTGTGTAATATCGTCAGCAAAGTGATTAATTTGTATAGCCTTGATAATTTCACAATATGCGTTTTAATAATAATATATCATTTATTTTAGGCATCAAATTCATTACAGTATTAAAACATTATAATAAATACAAGACCCATATAATAAATACCCTACAAACCAACAGACATACATTAATATTAACTGTCGTTTTGACGAAATTCATCTTGCAGTACAAAAGCTCAATGATGACCTCAGGCATATATATCTTCTTGGCCTGACCATTATGGTGTTGCTGTAAACCGTTACAAATGCCAGGCCATCGTTATTGATAGTCAACAAAAATTATGCAGGGTTGATGTTGCAAGCATTGCTCCTGTAACCTTCAATAGGGTAGATATACCGTTATGTTCAAAAACCTTGACCTTTATATGGATCGACCTCTCAGTTGGCTGACTTATGTTGACGAAGTAAGTCATAAGAGCACTGCCACACTACGCTCCCTCTGTAGACTGAAGCACTTTCTCCCCATCAAGACTAAGATTCCTCTGGTCCAATGCTTGGTTCTTCCTCTCATTGATTATGCTGATGTGTGTTACCCCGACTTAAACCAAGCCTTACTAAATAAACGGGATTAACTACGGCATTCGTTTTATATACTGTTTACGCAAATTCGACTACATCTCTATACACCGTTTGCAAATTCAATGGCTTTCCCTCTCTCTTCGACGTAACGTCAGAATCTTATCCACTCTTTTTTTCTATTGTAAACCCCAATTTACTCTTCCCAGTTCAACACATTCACGTCAGTTGCGTTCCTTTAACAAACTTACTCTCTCCACCCCTTCTCATCGTATTGGTTTCGTGTTCAACTCTTTAATCCTTCAATCCACTCGGTTCAGGAATTCTCTTCCCGAATATATCAAAGCATCTTCCAATAGATCTCTTTTAGGATACTTACACGCACTTATTTTCTAGGTAAAATAAATCTTGAACCCTTGACTCTACTTTCCAGTAATTGTTTTGTCATTGATACTGTGTGTAGTTTATGCAAGGAATGTATACTTATATTTAGTTTTTAGGGTTTCGTACCCAAAGGGTAAAAATGTGACCCTATTACTAAGATTATGCTGTCTGTACGTTCGTCTGTCTGCCACCAGGCTGTATCTCAGAATCGCGAAAGCTAGACAGTTGAAATTTTAATAAATTATGTATTTCTGTTGCCGCTATAACAACAAATACTAAAAACAAAATAAAATCAATATTTAAGGGGGCTCCCATACAACAAACGCGATTTTTTTGCTCGATATCAATAATGGCAAATGACATATAATTGTGGCATATATCGCACCGCCCACAAAACATCTCTGTTTAGCCAAATGGTCGACTGGTAGGGAATGCAACATGTAAATAAGTCTACCTTTTGTAGGATTTCAATTTTGTGCAATAAAGTTTAAATAAATAAATAAATTGTGTTGTTATCGTCACGAGTCCTTTAACCTGTTAAACGTCAGTTGTTCGTGGTACTATTGTATCTCTTGCCGACTTCTAAAAAGACACGTTACTTACATTAAAAACGCCTCTACCAACATCAGTTAGATGGAGAAGGCAAAAGGCTTTGCCAATCTTTCCCGTGCGGCTCTTCTACGCAGAGGCTAAAATTACGCACAGTAGGCTTGTCTCCTCGACTGAAGCAGGTGGGTTTTTAAATATTAAAACATCTTACTATCAATTCCCAATGCCCAATTTTAACCTTTCTAAAAACTAGTGAAACTTAACATCCTCTTTTTATCTGATTGATTGCAAACTTATTTGGGCTAAAAACGTAAGTTAAACTCTTGTTTGAAAATTTCACACAATTAAGACATAGGTAGTAAAAAAAGCAAGATAAATTAATTTGTCATTAAAGACTGTAAAGCAAAGAAATCCTTATTCAATATCTAATAATATTTAACTTAAAAACGTCACAATGTTTCGTAAAGCTCAAAACTACACAAAATAATCATTTGATATCCTTTGTAAATTTTAGTAGTAAAAAAAAGATTTTTATTATTTATTTTAATTAATTTATGTAAGCTCATAAATATGTACTTACATCTATTTGGCACGACGATATTTTGATAAAGCGTAGTCATTTAACTATAAAAATACTATACAAAATATGGACGTACAGTAAAAAACTTTTTTGATACCTTAAATTAACTGTATTTGAACCCCTGTTAATATAATATTGAAATACAATAATTTTAGAGTAAGTAACTGACTAAAATACTACTATTTCTTTTTTTATATTTATACATCCTTTTGGTCTGATAAAAATATAGCACATGTACATGAAATAAAATCATAAAACATAAAAATTTCGCGATGTGGACGTTTTACAATGACCACAATGCGATGTGAGCTGTTTTTTCGCTCAATTAATGTTCTCGGTCTTTGAGCGTAACATATACCTACATGGGCAGATTATCTCATCAGTCAATCTAATAGCCATTTCTAGGGTTCCTCAAGCAGTGAAAATTATCGTTCCTGATTTCCATTCAGATATGTCTTTCTTGATGGTAATAGACAAGTTCCCCTTCTCTACAAGTCTGACCCCATGTCAACAACTGAATCCATGATTAAATCAATGATTTTACAAAACCAAACAGAACATTGATCATGCCCCATGTCTTCTGTTAAATCCACATACTATATTCTGGCAAGTTCGTGCGCAAACGTCCCGCGGGGTAAAAATGGTTACCCCCATACCATCCGGATCTAAATCCTATTGAACTCGTGTGGTGGGTACGCACGTGTACACGCGTACGTGGGTACGTAAAAGGCGAGTTCGCAAGGACTTCCATTGATTCGAACTTAGATAAAAAGATAAAAGATTTAGAATTGCTTTTTTCTTATTATTCGGTTGAACAGTGGCGCGATTGTGATGATCAATTGTCATAAAAAATGAAGACGAATATAGTATTTGACGATGAAATGGACAGGTACGTTATTGTATATTTTTAACATGATCGATAATTATTGTAAGTTACACTTATCGGAATCAGGTCAATATAGGTGAAGTTTTCTGATATTTATAATAATATAATCATAGCATAGGTAATAGTTTCATACTTTAGTGGTTTTTCAGATTTATAATTCGACTAAATGAAAACGACAATGATGATGATGACGACGACAGTGATGAAGAAGTTCAAACAGAGAGTGAACATAAAAGTGATATGGAAATTGATTAATAGTCTATTATAATTTTAGTTTTCTTATTAATTTGTCCTCAAGCATAAAAAATAATAAACAATAAAACTAGATCTATCTTTTTATGAACTCCTATATTACGTCGCAAGTAGGCTCAACTGAACGCGAGATTTATCCTGGCACTCTTCTCATCATGTGTAGCCGTCTGCTAAAATGATACGCTACCTCATCCCCGCCACCGTCTGTCACCTCGCAGCACGGTCGCGCACGAAGTTGCCAAACTATAGAGAGTCTAGCACCTTGTTCAGAGATCAAACAAATCAGTATGCTACAGAGACTATCTCTGTATTTCCGTCAGAAACACATATCAATTATACTACTAGATGGCGACACGTCATGAGATCACATTATCCTGAAATACAGTCTTTATTTTCATCTTATCTCCGAAATACATAACTACTCGTACCTTAGATATGTTATTATTATCTATATGCTATAATATTTAGGAGCTTAAGCTTTAGCAGTTTATAAATCAAAATCTTATAATTTTAAGACCTGCTAAACTATAAGTACAATGTTACTTACTAAAGAATGTTCTGGACAACAATAATAATCTAGGGTGACTGCAACAGTAACACAAACCGATTAAGCGACAAGAATATTGTTTATCAGAAGATAAAAAGTATTGGACCTAATATACTGCCCTGTGGAACTCTCATCTTATTAATCCTATGCTCCGATCTACAAACAGTACATTGCAGTTCGTTATTGAGTAAATAAATTGTATTCCATCAGCATGACAGCTCCTAATCCAATGACAAAGTTAAAGGGTTTCCTCATATCATACATTTTTTTTTTACTATGGGTACCTTCATCTGATTATGTGGTGTCAATTTGACATCGCCATAATTTAACCAAAGTTTTTCTCAAAAATGGCTTGCGGTACGCTACTACGCTGTAACCCAAGTGGATGCAAAAAGAATATTATATTTGTGCAAGAAGTGCATGAAACCAGCGTGACTCGATTGACTTGACATTTTATTGTAAAACGTAATTTTTTTTTTGTGTTATGAAAACATCAAGCTTTTGTTTTTAGTTAGCTTTTAGCTTTAGAACCAGAAAACTTTTATTCCATTAAAATTTTTTATTAATTTCATTTTCCAATAATTTTTAAAAAATACTACTACTAACCATAAAAATGTAAGACCAAAATTTTGTACTTTATATATCTAAGTAAATTAAGTTACTTTTTATAAGAATAATAATAATCTGGTTGTTTTAGTTAAAATGTACAATAATAAACCTAAGATACAACACATCTTATTCCACTCCTACTGGACAATTTCTACATAAATAATTAATTTAAATTATGACGTCAAAGTGACGTCATTTCTCCAATACTGAGACTTTATATTATTGTAGCATTTTCCACCTGTGCTACGACTACGAGTATGCCTACGGAGCCGCCTGCGCAATAGGGTCACTCTAGTATGGAGAAAAATAAAAGTTCTTTTTTGACTTGTAATAGCAATAAACACGTAACTAACACAACCAGTTTCATGGAAATCGCATATTACCTTCTTGACCTTGAAATTCCGAAAATTTGAATATTTTTTCATAACATAAGCTGCTAAACTTATAAGTTTATCAGATGTATCTAATGTTGCAGTGTATAGATGAAGAACTCTGATAGAACGAGTAAGCCATGTGGTAGAGACATTTTTCCGGCGGATTTGTCCGTAATTGTAATAGGGCCGTGGGAATGATCGGGTATATGGTCGTCTTCGCTCATATTATATGGATGGCAGAAATAACTACACGGTGGGATAGGTAAACAGTGTGTGTACTCAAATTAACCAGTTACAGTACAAAATTAACTACGATTCAAGATTGAAAATGCGGTGATCTCAGAAACACGTGCGGTCACTACAACGGTTCGTACTCGAATCTCTCTCGCTACCACACACCGGGCACCGACACGTTTTCCTGTCACTACTACACTGACAGACGTCAAACTGACAAAGAGACACATGTCAACATTGACAACTAATAACAGTGACAGCCCTCAAACTAACATTAGCAACCGCTACGCCATCTCTGATTCCACCCAGGCGTTAAACCTGACATTTCAATCAAGGATTTATTCGATTAATTGTGATTATTCTGCCCTCCACTCCGACATGCTAACATATTTTCTAAACTAATTAAATCCAGAAATTGCCCACGAGGCTGCTTATGTGATGCAGACCCGCAGGTCCTAGTTTCTCGGGTGAAAATTTTTCACTATGGTAAAGGGTTATAAAATAGGGCAGGATAAGGGACACGAGAATGATTCAAGTGCACTTACATTCAACATTTTTTAGGGCTTTTTTTTTGTTTATAGATGTCTGGATACCCCCTGGCTGGGTTCAGGTTCAGGATCCTTGAACGTGACTTGTTAGCCACACGGGCGCCCTGGCGGCTCGTGACGACGGATATCTTCGTGATTAAACGCTAAACATACCGTGAGGACCCTACCGGCATGCGGCAGCGCCAATTATGGAAGCAACAGCCTGAGTATGGAAAAAACAACTAAATTACTTAATATCTAATAATTAATATTAGTTATAATAATTTGGAAACATAATATTAGTTTATTTGGGGACATAAATACTATTCATTATTATAATTTTACTACTTACCTGGTAAATCTCTGGTACATATACCATTATCCATTATGAAAATTTCATCATTTTAGTCATGATGTCAGGACGTCCACTGCTGAACATATTCGCCACGCTTGGCAGGAGTGTTGGCAAGCGCAGTTTTTATACAATTTCCCACGCAGACGCTGCTGCCGGTCTCGTACTACCAAAATACACTTCCCCACCGCCAACGGCGTGTCGTAAAAGGCGAATGACTCCTGTAGTACGAGATAGGCAGAAGCGTCTGCTATGAAAATGTACAGCTGTTAAAATACATATAGAATATATTATTAAAAAATTATCGACGTTTCCATAGAAACTGATGTCAGCTGGTCGCGGTTTAGTTTTTTTTTTGCGATTTCGTTGTTGGGCCTATAGAAAAAGTTACCGTATTTTAGCAGTAGAATCATCGCCTAAAAGGTTTTGCGTTATTTTATTAACACGTTGTATATCTCTGACATTGTGCCAGCCCATCGGATATAGTTTTTTTTTTAAGAAAACTGACAATTGGAGACAAGTTCATTGGGCAAATGATCTTTAACCGAATTTTCGAAGGTGCTTTATTACTTACTTACATTACTAACTTATTTCTTTAGGTTTAAATGTAAAAAACGTAAAACTTATGTCATTCAGCAAAGACAACCTGGCACCTTGTGACTTTTTTCTGTACCCAAAAAACGTTCAACGGTTATCATCACCAGAAGAGGTTGTCGAAGAGTATAAAAAAAACGTTTCTGATATCACAAGTGCATTTATTCATTTATTGCGTCATAAGTGTACATTTACTCAAACGGTAAGTATTTTGAGAAACAATAAATCCATTTAAGTTTTTGTTTTCTTAATAATTTCGGAATTTTTAGTACGCCTCATGTAACATTATCAACGGATGTTAATTGCTTATCTTGTATTGATTTAAGAGTTTCACAAAACATCGCAATGTTTTCAAATTAAATATTATAACTTCTAAAATAATAATTTGTTATTCACATCCATTGATGTAACTACGCCTAAACTGTTTGAAATGACAAAACGGAAACCAAACTTTTGTGTTTGTAAATATAAACCTTAACGGTTGATCAGATAAAAAGAGGATGTCTTATTTGAAGGTTTTGTATCATACGTATTGTGCATCATCTTCCTTTAGCAGATTTTTTAGTTTTTTTACATCGCATAACACGAAGACTAAGAGGACAACTGAAACAATAAATAATTTACAATGCAAGTAAAATATATGCAAGTATAAATCCGAGAACGAATGACTTGTACATTTATATTGTACAAGGGCTGCACTAAAAGTATCGGGAATGGAATATTTCCACTGTTCCTGTCATATTAAAATATTTTTAATTGCAAACTCTTTGGTTTTAAAAATCGAATACCATTTATTTATTTTAAAAAAGATTCTCGGTCTTATCACAAGGTCTTTTCAAACTTGTTTAGTCGTTGATAAAATGGAATTGACTCGAGAAAATTCAAGAGCGATGATTTATTATGACTTTCGAAGTGGTTTAACACAAAAACAGTGTGTTGACCGGATGATTTATGCATTTGGTAATGAAGCTCCATCCAAAACCACAATTTATCGCTGGTTTGCTGAATTTCAACGTGGATGTGTCAAGCTTAGTGATGATCCCCGTCAAGGTCGACAAAAACTGCAGTCACCCAAGAAAACGTTGATGCTGTGCGTAAGCTGATTGAGAAAGATCGACATGTGACATACCGCGACATTCAGGCAGCTTTAGACATTGGCATGAGTCAAATACAAATAATCTTGCATTAACAATTAGGTGTAAAAAAGTTGTTTTCCCGATGGATACCGCATTCGCTCTGTAAAGAGCAAAAAGCGGCTCGCGTTACTTGGTGCGTCAGAACTCTCGAAAGATTCCACGCAGGATCCTCAAATGCTGTATACAACATCGTATCAGGTGACGAATCCTGGATATACGCGTACGAACCCGAAACAAAAAACCAGTCACGAGTTTGGGTGTTCGAAAATGAGTTAAAGCCAACAAAAATTGTTCGTTCACGGAGTGTTGCAAAAAAAATGGTGGCCACGTTTGTCTCCAAAACCGGCCATGTTGCGACTATGGGGAGGGACACACACAAGGACTCTTGAGGGACAGAGAACGGTTAATGCAGATTGGTATGCTAGCATTTGTTTGCCACAGGTCGTTTCTGAACTCCGTAAAGAGAACTGCAACCGCCGCATCATCCTCCATCACGACAATGCGAGTTCTCATACCGCGCACAGAACAAAATAGTTTTTAGAGCAAGAAAACATAGAATTATTAGACCATCCGCCGTACAGCCCATGGTCTAATATTAAAGTATAGAAATCATTAGGGCTTAGATCGGCCTAAGCCCTAATGATTTCTATACTTTCCCTAAAATAAAGAATAAATTGCGTGGTCAGAGATTTTCATCACCTGAAGTAGCTGTGGACGCCTACAAAACGGCCATTTTGGAGACCCAAACTTCCGAATGAAATGGTTGCTTCAATGATTGGTTCCGTTGTATGGAAAAATGTGTCAAATTTCGCGGAGAATTCTTTGAAAAGCAATAAATACATTTTTAGATAGTAATGTTGTGTCACTTCCGTGATTCCCGAAATTTTCAGTGCCGCCCTCGTACATTCAAACCATTAATTTGTTTTTGAAAGACCCAATCCATCCAATTCCGAAATTATCTGGGACAACATCCGTCAAAACATTATTTTTAGGAGTCTTATTTAATTTTAAGTCAAATTCCAAATTCCAAAAGTATGAGTCTTTTTGCAATAGTATTTTTTCCGGCATATATAATTAATTCAATCCCCGACGCAAACAGGAGAGTGTTACAAGTTCAAAATGTGTATCTGTCTGATTCCCAACTCCTCACTAAATTACAACAGATACAGCGTTTATGGGCTCATGAGAATGGTCATAAGTAGGGATGGTACAAAATAGGTAGGTAAATAAAATTTAACTATTTGTTCATTTTGGCCCTTCAATTTTATTATAAATAACATTACCTAGTAATGTTTTGATCCAACCGTCATTCACGTCAGGGGACCGCTAAAGTAAATAAAATAAAAACTGAATACGTACATTTATTTTTTCTAATTATAAGTTTACCGTTACAAATTCGAACAACGAATGCGGAACGCGAAGTATTGGAAAACGGCAAAAAACAGAAGAGATGATTATACGTAGGGCTAAAATAAAATAAAGAGATGATTATACGTAGAGCTAAAATAGGGGTAAAAGTTTTCGGAATCAATAATAAAAAAAATACAATTAGTGGTCAAAAATTAATTTATTGTTTCTCAAAATATTCTTTCTTTTCATCAGTGCACTTTTCCATACGATTGAATCAATTTTAAAAACATTTGTGCCACTCTTCCGTGGTGACATCAGATGCATGTTTTTTATATTCTTCGACAGCCTCTTCTGGTGATGAAAACCGTGGATCGCGTAATTAGTTCTTGATTTTTGGGAAAAGTCACACGGTACCAAGTCAGGTCTATATGCACTCTAAGTTGAACGTTTTCCGCTTAAAAACTCATTTGTCTATTTGGCCGTGTGGAACCTTGCATTGTCGTGGCGCAAGATGATACGGCGTTAACCGTTGTTTTCACCGAACGCGAACTTATTAGTAATTTCCGGAAAACAAATATTCATCTATCACCCTAAGGTTGAAAATCATTCGTGCGTCATGTAACAACAGGGTTGATTTTCCCATGCAAAAATATTCTGACAGCTACTAATGCTCTCTTTATCATTCCCTTCCCGGGCCGACACACCCGCTGCGGGTATTTTTACAAATATATATAAGCGCGGGTACTCGGCGCTACGGGCATACACTTAAAATTCACTTGTGTTTTTTCAATGGGGTTGCACCAGCCGGTTTCTATACCTACCTTTGTTAGCTGCATTAAATTAGGTAGAAGGAAGATTGAGACAACTTACCACACTAAAATTTGAACAAAGAATGCGTCAGGCATCAGGTTTCGAGCATTTGTAAACAAAGGCGCCGCGATGACTCATCAGTCGGCCGTCTTTGAGATCGTTGTGTTTGTGATATAAGTGGATGATTGTTTAGATTTCGCTATCAAACAATGGGTATTTTTGTACTAACTTAATTTATTTAAAACATTTATAACATTAGCTAGAACTTTAATAAAATTGATATAACGTCGTCGATCCTGACTTTAAAAGTTCATAATTTTGCTGTATTTTTTTACTTGGCCAAAAAATAGAAGAAATCTTCATAAATCTAAAAATATATGGTATTATAAGTGCCACTATAGAAAAAATCTCCATAAATTTTTACTAGAAAAACCGGAAGTGTGCACGTCCGGTGTATGACAAATGCGGTGGCACGGGTTTGGCTCAAGCTAGGGAGGGGGTGGCACGACGCGGCGCGGGATGGGTTATTACGTTAGAAACAATGAAAAAAAAAACGTTATAATTGTGCATCGCTTTCATTATTAAAAAGATAAAAGTCCATGAGTTCAACCTTACAGCAATTTTACTTTAATTTGCTTGTTTTTCTTTTCTTTTATTGGCTTCTATATCCTGATTTCGCAGAGCAGTGAATATAGACTCATGTCTTAGACTGTCAAATGCCTTCGAGTAGTCAACAAAAGCTAGGATAGCGGTTTGTTAAATTCGTTGAATTTCTCTATTAATTGATTGACAGAGTGTAAGTGGTCCATGGTAGAGAAGTGTGAACGGAAGTCGGCTTGTTCAGGGGGCTAATGTTTTTCTAGTTTGTGGGCGATTCGGTTCTGAATTATTTTAGAAAACATTTTGTAGATATGCGAGATTAAACTGATTGGTCGATAATTATTGATGTCATGTTTTAGACGTCCGCTGCGTACCCAGCGGGCACAGGCGGTACGCTCTTTTTACGATACGATTGGGAACGAACATAGGGATGTTCTATCGTTCGCGGAGAATTTGTCCGGCCCGCCCAACCCCGTTGTGTACGCAGTGTATATGTGTGTGCGCAGCGCAGCCTACTAGCTCAAAAATAATAAAATTTTGGCCCCGCCCCCTTTATCGTTCTCTTATTTTAGAAGTAACACATTTTACCACTTTGGAGTGTCGCTCGCGCTAAATATTCAGTTTAGAAAAAAATTATATTAGAAACCTCTATATCATTTTTGAAGACCTATCCATAGATACATGGGGCACTTTAAAAGTTTTGCACTTCTAGCTAATCGGAACTATTTGAATTTCGAATGTTATATTTTTTTAAACGTTGCAACCTTCTTAGTAATAAAAAAAACAATGGCGGGAAATGATTTGTCAATTGTTTTTATCACACAAGTTCTACATATGCAACGAAAATGGAATTAAGTCGAAAAGATTTTAGGGCGATGATTTTTTATGATTTTAAAAGTTCTCTCTCTCCGCAAGACTGTGCCGCTCGTCTTCAAAATGCTTTTGGGAGAGAAGCACCTTGTTTGAGCACCGTGAGGTGATGGTTTGCTGAATTTGGAGAGGTCGAGTTTCTTTACATGACGAATTTCGTGAAGGGCAGCCTTCAACCGCCGTCAACGAAAATAATGTGGCTACTGTTAAGCAATTGAGCAATTTTGACCACTAATTGAAGAAACCCGCGGATTACCTATCAGACAATTCGAGGAATATTGGGGATTGGTATGAGCCAAATTCAACAAAATTTACACGAAGAATTGAAAGTTTGGAAACTTTGCTTTCGTTGGATCCCTTATGAACTGACAGCGGAGCAGAAGCGGGCTCGCGTGGAATGGTGCTCACAGATGCTACTGAAGTACGACCACGGACATTCTAATGGTGTTTATGACATTGTCACAGGAGACGAAACGTGAATTTATTGTTTTGAACCCGAAAAAAAACAGCAATCTTGTGAATGGGTGTTTGAAAATGAGAACAGGCCAACAAAAGTGAGACAGGCGGAAACGTTGGTAAAAAATGATCGCGTTTTTTTTCTCAGCTACGGGTCCCATCTGTACAGTTCCACTTGAAGATTATAAAAAACCAATTAAACCAATTTATTTCTGTAAATAGGCCTAAATTAAGCTCTTTTACACGTCCCAATATGTTTTTTTTACCCTACCACTGCTTCGGGACAATATTGTGGGCTAGTGCCGATAAGAAGCAGCGCAAGAAACTCGGTCACTATAATTGTCAGTCTATTTTTAAATAGTAAGATAAAATGAACCTGTGCGAGCACAGCAGTATTTAATTCCATACATTTTTATCATTTAAATAGTCATTTACAGTGTAATAACCTTTTTTCATTAAAATCATCTTGACGTGCGATTTAAATTCATACATAGGCAGTTCAGCAAGTTAAAAGAGTTTTAATGCCGAGTAACTAGTATTCTACCATTTGTTTACCCAGGGTGTTAGAAAAAGTTCGCGAAAGACGACCTAAAAGCCGCGTTCTCCTACATCATCAACGCTTCTTCACACATGGCCAACAAAACAAAGTCATTTTTAGCTTCCGAATAAGTACAACTCGTCATTCATCCTGCGCATAGCCCCGACCTAGCACCCTGTGATTTCTGTATTTGCCCCAAAATCGAGGAAAAAAGATTTGACGAGAGGTTTGACTTTTACCAACTCCGAAGAGGCAGTGATAGCGTTCAATCAGCACGTAGAAAACATGCCTCCAGATCTGTGGTCCTCCTGTTTTAAAAAATGGGTCGATCGCATGAAAAGAGTACTTTGAAAGGCAATAAACATAATATTTTGTATTAAACATATTGTTTTTTTGAGTTACGCAAAACTTAGTGTGACCCCAGACGGGTTTGAAAAAATTTTTTTTGAGTTT
Organism: Anania hortulata; assembly: GCA_963576865.1. Taxonomy (NCBI): domain Eukaryota; kingdom Metazoa; phylum Arthropoda; class Insecta; order Lepidoptera; family Crambidae; genus Anania; species Anania hortulata. Next base: position 20,054,095 of record OY756393.1, read on the forward strand.
CAGTTTTAAATATGGGAAACCCCCAAAATTTATTGTTTTTTTTTTGTATCTTAATGCGGTTTAAAGAATACATCTACTTAACAAGTTTCAACAGTATAGTTCTTATAGTTTCGGAAAAAGTGGCTGTGACATACCTACGGATCGACAGACAGACAGACAGACAGACATGACGAATGCATGAGGGTTCCGTTTTTCGCCATTTGGCTACGGAACCTTACAGATATTTTAAATGGGAACAATTCCATCATTGATGATTTTTGTGTAACTTTAACCGTTTACGCAACGCACGCGACGAAAACTCTCAAAAGGAATATTTTTTCCCGTTTTCGCAATATTTTTATTGATACTTCATTCCTATTAGTCGTAGCGTGATGTAATATAGCCTTAAACCTTCCTCGATAATTGGAATATCCAACACAAAAAGAATTTCAATTAGAACCAGTAGTTTCCGAGATTAGCGCGTTAAACCAAACAAACAAACAAACCTTTCAGCTATATAATATTAATATAGATTCTTATCTGCAGCACCTTCCCCTTTCTGTAATGGTTGTCCTCTACCTGATGGTGGTCTGGTAGATATCGCTATTAGCGATAAGACCGCCTAAATCGTATGTCTTTCTGTAAAAATCATGTGTAATTTGCCTGTATGGTGTGCAATAAAGAGTATCTGGTAGACCACTTTCTGGGCCGACCGTACCAGCCACGTGTCATTTTATAAAAAAAAAACATCCGCTTCGAGGCACTTTTCACGCGCGCCACTTTGGTTGGTTTTGGCTCATATTGAAAGACCCATACGCTCGATTGGTGTTTTATTTTTTGGGATTGTAGCTATAAATTCATGTTTAATTACCTGTTAATGTCCCACACCAAAGTTAAAGCCAATTCGTTGTATCTGGCAAGCATAACATGGCACCAAGTGATGCGGTCAATTTTTGAACATCGGTCAAATTATGTGGGATCCATGGCGAGCACAGCTTTCTCACACCCAAATGTTTGTGTAGGGTTGACTGTATTTGACTCATGCCTATGTCCAACGGATCTTATAGTATGTCACATGCCTGTCTGTTTTGATCATACGGCGCACAGCATCAATGTTTTTGTTGTTCACAGCGGTGCACGGGTAACCATCACGAATTTCATCATGGAGATTGACACGACTGCATTTGAATTCTGTAGACCAGCTAGAAATAGTTGTCTTGCATGATGCTTCTTCGCCAAAAGCAGATTAAAGCCGAGCGAGGCTCTGCTTAGCTGTCAAATAAATTTCTACGAGTTAATACCATTTTATTGTAAACACGCAATTTTTAAAATGACACGATGGAAAGCAATTTATTGACAGTCAGATGAAACAAATTGTATTCTACGGCTAAAAAGTTCCATTTTCAAATGTAGTTATAACTTTTTAAATATTGTTTATATAAGTGGCCAATTCTGGATACTTAAGGTATGCCTAAGTACGGTCGGCCAAGAAAGTAGTCTACCAGTAATTTTTGAGTAAAATAGCGTAGCGATAAGTTGGAACTTAACTCACAAATTTATTACTTTTTTAACAATAAAAGAGATACACAAATTTTATAACGTATTACTTGTTACTGACATTAAAATTTGATCTTTAACAACGCATTAAACTACTATTTAAAACAAACAATATTCATAAATTATGTTCAATGGAAAGAATTGTAAAATAACATTTCTCTATTCATCGAATGGGAACCAGAGGAAAACTTCTTTTTGCACTGAAATAAAAATATAATAAAGACGTCAAGTTAAGACGTCAAGCTGTCAAGTATATCGTGATTTAAATAAATCAATCCTATTAATTATTTCATACTAGCCGTTGCCCGCGACTTCGTTCGCGTGGTCTTCAGTTTAGACTATATTAATATTTTGCGCACCTTTTTTAAATTTTTTCTTTCAAAAGAACCTTTTCCTGACAGTAAAAAACACAACAAAAAAAGAATTAGCGAAATTGTTCCACCCGTTCACGCGTCATGCGATGACCGAGGGAAAAGAGATTCATTTATATTACTAGCTGTCCCGGCGAACTTCGTACCGCCTCTTCATTATTTTTTTGTGAATTTTTCCGATGTTTCAATTGTTCTTCTACTAATTCGGGCGGAGTCAAATCTAAAAATTCAAAGATCATATAAATCGGTCCAGCTGTTCTTGACTTATAAATGGTGTAACTAACCCGTCTTTGTTTTATGTATAATAGATAGATAATATACATGAATGTGATATTAGTTCGCAGATAAGAGAAAATAGCTTCGTTTATTAAACTTTTAGACCTATAAACTTAAAATGTATGACAAAATACGACAAAAGAAAATATTCTGGCAACTGAGTTGTGACTAGAGTTGTAAATTGACGGTCATATGCTATAAGCGTCCGTCATTTATGTTTTTTTTTTTTTATTTATTTATTCTTATTATTCAGACATCAAAAATCCATTATGTTATACAATATTTTTACAACTATGTTAGTAGATTTTTAAAAAAAACTTCTTAACTTATTTAATTTACATAATAAATATGTTTTTCCTTAGGATTTATTACGGCGGCAATCCAATGCCTTAGTAAAGTACTGTCCCACCTTTCAGCCAAAGCTTTCAGAATACTGTTGGGACTGCCGATCATTCTGTTTTTGATGGATAGTATTTTCTTGTGATGCTTGATGATGATAAATGCTTGTTCACATTGGACATTTATTGTCACGATGGTCACATTTTTTTGTTAGTTTAAATTTAAAAAAAAGAAGTATTCCTCTAAATTAAGTTTTAAATATTAAGTATTTGACAATAAAACCATGCAATAAAACATGTAAGTGGATCTATCTGGATTGAACTCAAAAAAAAACTCGCGCGTAACGATACGACGCTTTTTAGCTTGTTCGTGCAGAAAGATAAATTAATTTTAGAAATTTCATTTCGTTATAGATCATCACTACTAAAGCTTGGCTTTCTTATAATAATGCACTTATTTGTGACCAAATTTTTTTTTCTTAGTTTGTCAATAGAATTGATTGTGACGTTAGTGACAATTAATGTCCAAAATGTCCGGTCACATTGAGAAAATGTCTAATTTGCTCGGATATTGGTCAGACATCTTAACGTGACGGACACTTTACAACTCTAGTTGTGACAAACTCGAAGCAGACACTAAAGAAGAAAGGTTGACGTCATAGAAAATATTTATGATAAAGAGAGCGATAGTAACTGTTAGGAGATTTTTGCATGGAAAAATCAACCCTGTTGTACTATGACGCGCGAACGATTTTCAACCTTAGGGTGATAGACCACTTTCTTGGCCTACTGAACTAACGGCCCCCGACGCGATGAATCTTGAATCAAAACATTATTATGTAATGTTTTAATAAGTGCCAAAATTGTTGTTTTACATGTTTTTGGTAATTTTTAACAGTTTTTTTATAGTAACCAAATCAGCTCTTTTAAATAGTTCGGAGCTGTGCGTTAACATGTGAAAAACAAAACATTGAGTTAAATATGTGATACAAATCGTGTGTCGTAAAATTTTGTTATAGTTTCGAAAAATAGTTCTACAATTCCGAATCAATTTAAAACATATTTTCCGGGAAAGCTACAACGATCGATTTAGCAAGGCAAAATGTCGGCGGGCAGGGTGCGTGGGGTCCGGTATGTAGTTTCGAATGACGCTGTAGCAACGCCACAGCGTGCGTCGCTACAGCGTCATTCGAAACTACATACCGAACCCGGGCGCGTGACATGTTTCAACGGGTAGGAAGAGCCAACTACAACTAGCTAGCTGTGTTAGCCACACACAACTAGCTAGCTGTGTTAGCCGCACACAACAAATTAAGCCGAGTAAGGGCAATCAAAGGAAAAAAGTCGGGTAGTTTTTGAAATTCTGTAAGTATAAACAATTTGGATATAAGTTTTAATCTATTTTACATAGTTATTAGGTTTTTTATGCTAAATTACTATTATTCGTGTTCATCATTTATGTGTAAAATATAATATGCTATTTAAATGAATAAATATAATATATAAATAATGTAGAATACGTAAGTAGCCTACCGAATCTCCAATAAGAGTCAATATTTCTATACAAATAATAACAATCTACAGCAGCTGACAACTGGAGTGAACTGAACAGCAGTGATGAGTATAGTTAGCTTGTTTAATGTATCTATTGAATTATGATGATGCATTCCAATTTATCTTGTCTTATTGCTAAAAAAGGCGTCTAAACTCGATTTATATCCAAGGAGATCCTCTGCCGTTGTACGGCGAAAACATCTAAAAATCATATCGAACCTAACTTGCTTAGTGCCGTACAATAAATTAAAAACCAAACAAAACATGTTATACAGAGCATAACTGCAACAAAATGAGGTGACATGACATAACATTTTTTCATTTTTTACGATAGTAATTTTATCACAATTGAAAATTAAAGCGTTTTATACTTCAGGCATAGCGGCAAAAACTTTGTTCTAAAATCTGAAATATATTAGCACTAGAGTACACGCGTCTTAAATAGTATATAAGTGCTCGCGTGGGCTACATGAGTAGCCCATTTTTGATTTAGTTTTGTAAACAATCCCAAAAGTTCAAAGAATTAAAAACGTTTGACTATACCTAAATAAACTTTAATTCACCAAAAAGGAAGAGAAATAATCACTTCTTTAAAAAGTAACAAATATCAACAAAACTTAGAAGTCTTGCTAAAAATCACCAATGTTAACCAACTAGTATGCATTCAATAAACTTTGCTTGTAATGCTTTTTATAAGGATGTATCAGTAAATTTCGTCAAATTCTGGACATATTATAACCTGGTAATCGGTACATATCCACTTGTACCATTGTATACACGATTTACTTACTTAAATTATTAGACCAATAACTTTAGTCTTTAATTACTCATACAACCGCGTGTTTCCAGCTCTCGCGCGACAATTAGGGTCTGAAGCGATAGCCAATCAGAGCTTAGCTGGAGCCACAAGAATGAATCGGAAGATTCCGCGAAGTTATAACGACTAAAATAACCCGGGCTACTTAAGTAGCCAGCGCGCGTACTCTAGTGCTCAGCAACCTTTATCAATATAAATATGTACCAAGAGCATATTGACATACATTTATTTAATATCATCTGATCAGATGCTAATGGAATCATTCAAAATTGCCCGACATTTACCACACAATCTAATGCTGCCTGATCAAGACAATCTATAATATAAAAATGAATCTCTATTCCTCTTGGTCATTGCATCACGCATGAACGGATGGAACCATTTTGGTAATTCTTTTTTTGTTGTGTTACCTATTGCCAAGAAAAGGTTCTTTTAAATGAAAAAATTGCGCGGCAAATTATTTATGAATGAACTGAAGACCACGCGAACGAAGTCGCAGGCAACAGCTAGTCTTAAATAAATGTTAACGTTATGCATTTATGCACGCATTGTAAGCCTAATCCCAGCCCAAGTATAGTGCTTCGAGACAAGACACAGACAATCTGGCAAGTGCTGAAAAGAAACTCCGGAACAAACTCCGTCTCCACTAGCCTCCATAAAAAATAAAATTAACATAAACAGGTAGGTACATCAGTTTAGTGCAGGCTGGAATATCTATACTCCCATTCAGAAAAAGCAGCCCGATACGACAAATGGATCAAGTTGCTTAAACAGAACACATGGTTCTACTATTGCTGTGACGTAGGTATGCTTTGTTCACACTATGTATCCCACTGGCATGACGCCAGACACTCTTCGTAACACAGGACTGCACACGCTTGGGTGAGGATGTCCTAAGAGGTGACACTTTTATGCTACCTGCGACGCTAGAATACGCTTATAAGGTTATGCTACACATATTTTATGTTAATAACACAATTAATATCTAGTAGCATCACTGAGATGCTCTGAAATTATGCTAAGTAGAAACCTTTTTAGGATCATGGGTCAAAACCAAACTGTTTATGTTCCGTATTTTTTTTTTGGATGTAAGGTTCATAATAAATGTTCTAATATTTTATTTATGTGTACATCAATAAAATAAAATAAAGACCAAAATAGTTCTAACCGCAAGCATTTCTCGATTCGTAACGGTGTTCGCGAAAGAAGAGCAGTACCTCTAGTACGAAAAACTATCGACTTCGAATAGAGAACGTATTTTCTTACTGTACGACATAGATTACCCCCAATAGATACCGCATGTCGAATTTTTGTAGGGATTAAAAGTCACCAAAGTTTGAGGAAAGTGCGGGTTGCGGAGAGCGGGCCAGCGGTGCTTTGATTGGCTATTTCAAGAACCAGCTTGCATAAGCCCTTCCCACCATTGCAAATAGTGTGGAGCATTGCATGTGATTTCGACCACTGATTGTCGATAAAATAGTGACAAAAAATATTTTTAGGTTAGTGTCAATTATGTTTGTATGTACTTACAGTATAATACATGTTGTAAAAAATAGGTGTTAAAAATGAAGAAAAATTAATATGTTTTAAAAATATGAATTAGGGTATGTAACAACATTAACAACACGTATTATTTTATCGCCTCAATGTTACACTTCCTCTAACTCGTCCAGTATCCAGAAAAGGGGCCGTTCAAGTGTTATGTAACGCAGTTTTTGAAGATTATTGGTCCACCCCCCCCCCCTATGTAACGCGAGGTAACTTTTTCCTGTCCCCTCCCCCCTCCCTAGTCCTTATATGACCATTTTATCTTAAAAGTCAAAATTATGTTGCGCAAAATACCTAGTTCCCAGTAAAAATTACGTAAAATACAATCTAAAAACGAAAAGGGTTGCCAACTTAAGCATTACAGTTCCCTATTTTTTTTCTAATTAAAAAAAAAATTTACGTAACGTGTTGTTTGAAACCCCCTTCCACACTTGTAATGCATCGTAACGTTTTAAAAAATCCCCCCTCCCCACAAATTGCGTTATGTAATACTTGAACTCCCCCAAACACCGGACGGACGAAATAGAATTCTATCGTTGACTCGACATCGGGTCAGTAGAAGGTTACAGTTATACTAACTATTCTATTGACATCAATTACCTTTAATCTATGACTAGTGACGACCGTTCTGGTGTAGTGATTTGCGCTCCGTACTACAAGGCATCATGGCGGTTGCAGATTCGAATCCCGCAAGGGGCAACTAATCGTGTAATCGGCACGGGCAACATAACAGGTCACGTCAATCTATTTTTCATTTCGATTAGATCTTAAATCCATCCATCCTATTTAAACGCTTTGCTCTTGTCGGTGTAGTCTTTTACATCTCTCCGTGCATTCTACCTCTCAACATAAATCTAAAATATATTATAAAAGTATTAAAATTGTGAGCGAAATAATAAAATTATCGACAAATTTTTAGGAACTAGTTATCAGACACTAACTAGCATTATCGAAGAAGGAGACAGCGTAATGTAAAAATGCATATAAATGAAAGAGACTTTTCAAAAAGACATCAACGCGTGCTTGTTGGGATAATGCGTTATAGCCATTATAACTTGAGCTGTTCTTGTCTAGTCAATGTATTTACTTAACGATGGAATTTTTATAATTTGATGTTCTTGTCGACTTCCCACATCATTTTGAGGCATAAGTGGTCATTTTGATTCACGTTAATTGCTAAAATATATTTGATTAACTTCAAAAATACGAGATACGCACAGCTCTAATATCTGGACGCTACTGAAATGGCAATGCCAGTGGCCGGGTAAAGTAGGTGCAAATGCACTCACGTGTGGTGCGCGTGGATTGCTCTATATGCGGAATCTATTGGGGGTAATCTATGCTGTACGATTACGAATTCGAAACGATTGCGTTTGTATGGTTTGTATAAATTTGGTAGCACGAAACGTTATCTATCGACTAACGGAAACTCGAGAGTCAATGACAATATAGACCTTCTATCGTCCAACGATGCCCTCTACACTGCGCAAAATAACCGGAATGGATGAATGGTGCGTTCCAAAATCTTATGTGTTAGTTAAACATAGATAAAAATTGTATCAAATTAAAATACAACGATAAAAATACTCCTAGCGCCTCAATTATTAAAAAACTGATATTTTGTATTTGGTTTTAGCATTGTTGTACTAATACCAATCGACAAAATTTTTTAGGAAAACATTACTATTTTAAAGAAATGAGCAATTTGGACGGTTTTCGTCTGACATTTAAAACTAATGACAACCTTACCGTCATACTAATTTGACCACGGATGTAATACCCAAACAAGATTGAGTAGTCATAAAATTTAAAAATTTTAAATAGAATATTCACATGATGTAAGGATCATAATTTCTAACATACATAATTCAATACTATAAAATGATTTAAAATATAATTAAGTATGTAAATCAGCAATTAAGTATGGTATCCGTTTTAAGGTTTTCAAAAAAAAAAGGATGCCTGCCAAATGGTTGAACGTATTGGGCGGCGGTGATCGAATAACTTCAAACGGCCAACGGCATAACGGCAAATCGGCCGCACACTACCGTTAGTGATAGAGATATTTTAAGAGATTTGGGTTGGAAATTAGGGTTGAGGCAAGAGTTACATAAAACTATATTGTTTAGTAATATCCCTTTAACCATTGGTGGCCATATAGATGCCACTATATTGGTACGGAAGTGGGTACGGGATTGGAAAGAAACGACGGTACTTCATGAAAAACGGTTTATTTCTTCTTGCTACAAGACACACAGACGCAGTCCTTTTGATAGACGGCACCAACGTGGTCTTCTTGACTGACGTAGCCCTGATGTGGATCTCTTGATACAACAATGACCCGGTCCTCTTTTGGGACGTAAATCGCACTATACTGAACATATTATGTTCCTTCAGACTTATTTCTCTACAAAAAACAAACTTCAATAAAGAAAAAGATATGTTTATTTACAATGTAGGTACCAAACAATTATTATTGAAAAACTTTAAATAAAGATAATTGCACTACTAACAGCTTCTAAATAATGCTAAACAAGGAAAAGATTTTGCTAGCTACTTAGTCTTCGCATTATTGATTTAAGAAGACGTACAAAAATTTTCACAACACATCTTCTCACTGCAAAATTTACAGTGACACAAAATTCGATAGCCAACCTTCGAATTCCACGAACGTGACGATCTCGATTATCAAAACTAGTTTCGTGCTACCATCATTATATCAAGTTTGATTTACGTTACGTTTACTATTCGATCTCTATACGAAAACAAACTTAACAAAGTTTGTACTATCGTTTTTTAGTTTTCGTTACGACCGTGGGGGCGCTAAATGAGCTTCATAAAAAATAATTCGATATCGATTCGAATACGCAAATGATTCGAAGTCGATAGTTTTTCGTACTAGAGGTTACTGTAAACAAAATACTGTAAATGAGCAAGACACGCATCAAGACGAAACGTTGGAAGGATACAGTGAAATCAAAGGGAAACCTAAAGTGTACGTAATTAATGTTAACAAAGTGAAAGATGTGATACCTTCCTTAAGCAAGGTGAAATTTGACACTGACAGAAAAGTATAAATGTGCTAAATTGCTAATAATGTGTTATCTGAATTTTTAATTATTAAATATATTCACTTTAATGGAATATTCGAGTACTGGCTGTTATTATAGGGTTTATAAGCTATCTTTGTTTGCTCTGAATTATTTTAATTCATCTTCGTTTTTATTCTCTTGTTTTGTAGTTGCAATATGTACGAAGTATGTTCATGTTTTACGTTAATTTTATTTATTATTAATTATATTTGTGTTTTCAATCACATATGCATGAATAAGAAATTCCACATGGTTCGCGGACATTTGGAGCAGTGACAGTGAATCTCGCCGTATGCATCGGATCAATAAAGCGGTTTTTCATTAGAAGCCAATTGGTTTACCTGGGTGTTTAATTTATTTACAACATTTTAAATATGCCCAGGTGTGGGACCTGACATTTTACATGACATGAAAAAAGCTCTTTTGTTCGATGTAGGACAGATTCTGACAGGTTCGCTATTCGACAGAGTCGTGGATTGGACAGATTCTTGGAATCGATGGATCGATAGACGGCAGAAGTGCAGCTATAAATAAAATAGTATGTAAAACAAAAATTAAAAGGAATCAACCTTTATCAGGAGTATTATTAAAACTAATAAATTGTTTATTTAAAATATTGCAACACGGGTTTAAATTTAAAAGAAGGTATTTCTACCAGTTACATCGTATTTTCATTCTGTACATCCGAAGAATTATTTAATTGGCCGTAGTATCGACCACCATCAACCTTGTTATGTACTACCCACATGTTTACCATAACTTTCTAACTATAGAATTTTTCAATAAATAAACATATAACTTAGTAGGGATTATTTTAAAAGGAATTGAGTTTTCATGCTGTGTGGACTGGCCTAGAATATCGACTTGAAGTTTCAAAAATATCAAGGGTCATTCTTTGACTTAGAAAAATTAATATTTTTTATGCGAACTGATTCTTGCCCGATTATGTCTACCCAAGAAAGAGCAAACTGATGTCAATTAGAGACATTTTTTTATAATGTAATGAAAGATTTATCAAAGTATCATTTACCCAACTACAGAGTTGCCCACGGCTTCGTAAGGATAAAAAGTGATTATGGGGACATCTCTGCGTTCGACGCGTACCGTACGGCAAAGTTTTTTTTGTCATCAAACAAACAATGTACAGACAAACTAACTATGTAATAATATTAAATATTAATATATATTAAACTAACAATATAAGTCCCTAACTATGCGCGTACAAAATGTACTTCCTACTTCTTATCCTTATCCCACGCGTACTTTAGGAGTACGAACATAATATGAAACCACGGAAGAAATCGTCGCGGTGGTTTAAGATGTGTTGTGTTGAAATTGTAGACAAGAAAAGTACGCTCCTATGCTATTTTGTTTGTGGAAAATTATTTTTGTTTAAAAATAAATACATTTTTGCCAAAAAGCTTTTTTAAACTTCACCTAATAGTTTTTGCTACTAACATAGATACATAAGGCTTTCTTGGGTCCCAATGAACACATTGAAACGTGTCCCATGACTGTTATAGGGTGGGGACAGGATCCATATAAAATCCCCCATGGTCCTTTATGCTGATTCAAATTACGATAATCATATCATAATCAACATCAAACATCAACATAATCGTAATAAGTTAAAATTATGCCAATGAAACCATTCTGGGTTTATAACACTTTGCTTATCATAATTTATGCTAGAAAACTTTATCATGATACTGTTATGCCTTACTACATTAAGATGAAAAAAATTATGTAACCGTAAGGGCTCATCGTGGGGAGATTGACTGTTGTTGACTGAATTTATAATTTCAATATGCATCATTACATAGTCGATAAATATAAGGAAAAGTATCAGACCCAGGTGAGAGCCCTGTTGGGCACCGTACAATGCATAATACACCTCTAATTTTATTCAAAGCCTCTAACAGCAACAACCTGAGGTCTCATACTAAGGTAAGACTTAAATCAGCTGAGTAAACCACAATGTATACCTTCCATTTGCAACATCGATAAAAATAGTAATTGGTTCACTTTATCAAAAGCACTGGCAAATTCAGTGTCACTTTATCAAAAGCACTGGCAAATTCAGTGTATACGGCATCGATTTGAATTCTAAAATCTCCCTGTGCAATTTTGGAAATAAATTAAACTTGATTAGATATAGCCCATGCTGGTAGCCAGATAGTGAAGTATCTATGTGGCTAATAATGATTGGATTTTTCAGACTCAAAAACTTAGAAAACGTAGACTATATAGAAATCGGTCGGTAGTTTTTCACGTTGAATGGTTTCCCTTTTTTTTGCATACAAATACTAATTTAGTTTTTTTTCCATTCCTCGGGAAACACACCATCTCTGAGTGAAATATTGAAGATCATAGTTAATGGTATTGAATTGATCATAAAGTATATTTTGGCTGAGCACAGCTGTTTATTTTCTGCCTTAAATAGAGCTAATCCATCGAATTCCAAGAATGTCCAATTCACTGATCGTCGAATAGTGAATCTGCCGAATCACAAATCTGTCTAATCGAAAATCTGTCCTACACCGAACAAAGCTGATCGATAAAAATATCACACACTTACCTATGTTAACTAACAAAACTACGCCAATTATCACGTCGAGAACAAGAAATGCGATTAAGGCAACTACAAAATTCAACATCACAATTGCCATGCCGTAAAAGAAAAAGGCCTCCACTAATGACGACTTTTCCTGTAATAAAAGATTAACAATACTTATGTCCGGTTTAAAAACCGTTCATTTAAATTGAGTATGGCCCAAACCACCTCATAGTTGAGGTGTGGCCTGTAGGCAGTAAGACGTATATATATATATAGTAACATTTAAATTGAGCAGATAGTGGGGGCTTTAAAAATATTGTTTTACTAACTTAAGTGCTTAGAAGACTCCTTAAATTTAGGGACCAAAAAGGTTACAACAATTATTTTGTTATTTTTCAATCAAATTTAATTTACCTGTCTATCTTTATTATTATGTCAATATATATTGTATATTATATATATTTATAAATTGTCAATTATCCTCCCATATGTTATTGCCGCGCTTAATAAAATCCAATAATCCCCTCTTGAGCTCCCCTATTACAATGTGTAGCAACTTACGAATGAAATGAACGAAGAATATGGATAAATTAATATAAAAGAGAAAAACGATGAGTCGAAAGCGTGTTTAGAACTATTTTTGAATGAAAAGTAAGGTCATGTTAGGTTAATTTCATACTCAGGTGCTCTTAAAATAAATTATTTTGTTAGGAAAAGTTAAAAAAAATCTTTAATAAACTCTAATCTAATTAGATGCTCTGATAAAATATTTGCACTTACTTAAACATGAACTTTAGATATTATAACAAAGTCGGGTTAGTTACACAATTTATAACTTAAAGAACGGCTGGACCGATTTTTATACTCTTTGGCTTGTTGGATTTGTCTTTGCCCCGAATAGCAGAATCTATATAGGTATATATAAAACAAGTTGGGTAAGTTACACCATTTATAAGTCAAGAACAGCTGGACCGATTTTTTTATTTTTGATTTGTTAGATTGGAGAACAATCTAAGACCCTAATAGCAAAAAAATTTACGAAAAAAAAATTGTGAAGAAGTGATACGAACTTCACCGGGACAGCTAGAAACTATTAAAACATCACAAAAAACCAAACAAAGCTTTGTCACCAAGAAAATGTATTCTGTACTTAAGAGCTGTGGATTTTGTAAAAAATAAAATTAAATTAAAAAAAACATTCATTGTAAGGGCCGATTTTTCAAACGCCAGATAACTTTTTTACGACGAGTAAAACTGTCAACATGTCAAACTTATGCTTCAAATTAAATTTATCTGGGTATTGAAAAATCGGCCCTAAGTAAAATATACCTAATACGTCCCAAGGCACAGGCCTCACCTCAACTATGAGGTGGTTTGGGCCATACTCAACCACGTGGACTCAGTGTGGATTGGTGGAGGGTGGTGATGTAAGGCTTCACGACTAGTATCAAGCGATACCAGCCGGTAGCAACTTTTAACAATCCTTCCAAATATGGAGGGTAGAGTGTGAAAATTGTGTAAAAAATCATTTTAAAAAAAAAAAAACAACTTCAAAAACACTAAAAAGCTAAAAATAACTTTTAAACTGTTTGGATGATTGTTGAAAAGTTTTTTTTAGCAATTTTTTTTTAAGTCGGTTTTTTTTTTAATTTTTTTTTTTTTTTTTTTACATTCTAAATGGCGACCTGTGATGTAATTGTAGCTAAATTGCTTCTCATGACGATTCAATTAAGTCCAAACACGTCTATGATACATTGTTTTATCACAGAGTTCCGGTGGATACCTTCCGCCTTCTTCATAAGATCAGTTTGATGGTATCATTCTTACCAGAATAATTTATTAAAATTTGATTTGTCGGCTATGGCAAGGCTTAATTGTCTTAATGAAAATATCTTATCTCTAGTCGTGGAAGACTATAGTGGCCAACTATGATCTACTTCATCAGTTACACCTGAGCAAATTATACTTTCTGAATGCAAATGCTTGATTTAATAAATAAATAAAAAATTTAAAACAAATGTTAAAAATACTAAAATCGCTATATGTATACCTATAATATTTTAGGAGTTCCCTCAATTCCTCATGGATCTCTTCATCATAATTAAATTTTGAAAAAAATGGCACCAATCTGGAGGTATACCCTTTCATTGAGAAAATAATTTTTCTAATCGGTTCATTAATGGCGGAGTTCGAAAAAAAAAACATACGACCGAATTGAGAACCTCCTCCTTTTTTTGAAGTCGGTTAAAAATGGTGGTTGCGTAGGCAAAGGGTATAGTATGAATGTAGCAGTTATTGACGGATTTGATACCGTGATCCGTTTCCTTCAAAAAATAAAACAATGTTTTACCCACTGATCACTCTATCCGTGGGTACATGAAAAATTTAAAAAAATATTTTTCGAAACTGATCACGGCATACGGAGACGAAAATAAAGTATTTTTATCAAATTTCTCAAACGAAAAGACGTTCGTCATACGAGGAGAAAAATTACTATGACTGTAATTGAAAGACACATTATATTAATCAATATTAAACTAAAATTATAGGTATTTTGTTATTATTGTGAAATAACACTTATTAATATTACGATTATTGTTAAAAATTCTCTGTACTAATTTTGTATTTTTTTTTAAATTTATAATAGGTACTTTATATAGGTACTCTTGATTATATTCAATCAATCAATCACTTTATTTATTTCAGACATGGATCATACAGGAAAGGGATCACGGTATCAGGTGATACAAGTCGCCGTGATCCGTGGCAAACTAAATCTGATCCCAGGATCGGTGGAGACAGACCCCACGTGGGGCTAACTGGACAGGTAACTAGCCCCGCCAGTCCAGTTAGCCCAGCCCCAATAGATCAAAAGTCCATAATTGTATGTAAACCGCATTATCTATTCGCACTGCGATGCGACTGCGAGGCAACTGATCCGGTCTGCGGTATTTTTGGAGATAAAATTAAGAAAATTATACAGGGTTACATTGCAAGTTCGTGCGAAATTTTCAAGAGCGACTCAGAATTGGTCACTTTTTTTTTCATTATAATTATTATTAATATTAAAGAATAGGAATAATCTTATCTGCTATTTAAAAGGGAACTCGTGGATAGTTTAGTTTTAAATTTGTAATACCTAATATTTATAATTACTAATTCGCACTAAATTCAAATGCACAAAAGTTTCATGCATGCGAACAAGCAAGCAATGCATGCATACAAACAAGCAAGCAATGCATGCATACAAACAAGCAAGCTAGCAATGCATGCATGCATACAAACAAGCAAGCAATGCATGCATACAAACAAGCAAGCAAGCAATGCATGCATGCATTCATGCTAGCAAGCAATCAATGCAT
The DNA here is from genome assembly GCA_963576865.1 of Anania hortulata. NCBI lineage: Eukaryota > Metazoa > Arthropoda > Insecta > Lepidoptera > Crambidae > Anania > Anania hortulata. The sequence goes on from OY756393.1 coordinate 20,069,546, forward strand.
GTATGCAAACAAGCAACCAATACATGCATGCATGCAAAAAAAAAACAATGTATCCATGCAAATAAGCAACCAATGCATGTATGCATGTTGACAAGTAAGCAAACATGCATGCATTTGACTTACGTGACGGCTTCGGTACTGCGGGACTCCAGCGGTCCCACGCGAGCTTATCGTCGCAGATGGCTTTCGCTCACCGCCGCAGCTTCAGCTTGCTGGCCAGCCTCAGCCGCGGCGGCGGGCGTTAAAGCCCGCGGGCTGAGGTGCAGGTCCTCAGCCCGCAGGTCGCCTCGCCCCTCCGTGCCTACGCGCTTCTAAATTGTACTCTAGGAGTAGGTGACAAGACTGCGTGGAGTCGTTTTTGCTTGGAGTCAGTTTTATGTATCTATTTTAATAAATATAAATAATAGGGTGTTTAAAAACTAATAATTGTACTCATAATAAAAACTACAAACCTTTGTAGCACCATAAAAGAGTAGCACGGACATTATGATGCCTACCAATCCTTGGATAATGAGGTAAATTCCAATTATCATTAAGCCCACAGGATAAAAATTGCTCTGAAATTTGCGATTCATTACTTATGAGACGAATCTTAAATTTAGGTTAATATTTGATTGGGATCTGATTTTTACTATTAATATGTAACTATTCTATAATTACTTTAAGTGAGAAATTAATGTATAAGTATATCTTGAATAATATAACGTTATTTCACGGATCTATCTCAGAAGCGGCTGTAACGAATTAATAAGGTTTTGCTTATTAAGTTTAAAAATGTAATTTATTACAAAAAAAAACTTTTTTTTACCTAACTATTTTAAGAGCTCTTAAAATTTACTATACTTAGCGCCATCTTGGTTACCTATTTTAAATCCGAATTTCTCCGAAAACGTTTTGTCTTTTTTTCATTTTCCATATTTTTAATATACCGAAAACACAATTGACATATTGCTGATATTCCGATTTTCGATTGTTACTATTTATTTATTTATATGTTTTGAAATCTTACTAAACATTTGCCAAAGGTATTAATGTTAGATGATTAGTTTCCAGAAAAATGCTTCTAAGAATATAATAATGAATCTCTTAAAAACTAAGGATAAGGATGAATATCCTTAGTTTTTAAGAGTTTCCAGAAAAATGCTTCTAAGAATATAATAATGAATCTCTTAAAAACTAAGGATAAGGATGAATATCCTTAGTTTTTAAGAGCTCGGCGGCCGCTGCCGCGCCACGTAAGACTATCTTCCTCCAAACTTATCTTTAAAAGGTCCTTTTTTCTACTTAATATAGTAAGACGCTGCCATATTTAAGTACTGTTTCATTAAGCGAAGTGTATACGCCTACACCTCGCTTATTGAGATTGAGATCTAGTGTATTCCTGATCGAAGCTGAGAAGCTAAAAATAATATTAGTACATAAATTAACTTTTGGAGTTAGTGCAAACGAAAACATTCAAACTCTCACTTATCGGCTGGCACCGGCATCAAAAGTACCTGATTAGGTACTTAGTTGTATTATTATTTTTGGCTTTCAGTTTTTTAAAGTAAATTTTTTTTTTTATATTAAATTTATTTTATCAATTTTTAGTGATAAATCCTCATCTAAATGAATAATTTATAAGTGCAAACAAAAGTTTACTGCTGAACACCGACTTCATCGCCTATCTTTTCATAAGCATGTTTTTTCCACATTTAAAATGTATGTTTAATAAAATTATTAAAGATCCCATCATCAAAACTTAATCTAATATAAAATGAGAATTTTTTAAAGTATTCTCTTTCGAACAAAAAATTATCGAAATCGGTCAACGCGGTAACGAATGATCGCTGAATATAAATTTTAAAAACTAATTTGAAGAATTAAGAACCTAGCCTATTCAGCTAGTTTCCTGGTCAAAAAAAGATTATTCTATTTAGTCCGTCAGTTAGATTATCAAAAAATATTAGACCCATATTTTGTCTTTTGTCAATCAAAAAAAAAATGACGAAAATAAAGCGCATCATAGTGAGCACGTGACGTCACGCCTTACTAAAAAGCGTCGCAAAGCGTGACGTTACACGGAACTTTAACGGGCTACATCTTCATAATTTTTTGTTTGATTGAGAAAAGAAAAAAAACCTGTCCAATATTTTCTGTTAATCGAACTGACGGACTAATTAGTTTTTTTTAGGAAACTAGCCCATTGGGTCCTATGTAATAGTCCGTTTCTTCTTAAAAGGCGGAACTAGAAATGGAGAACAAAAATGTTGTTTTGGCAACCATTAACAATCAAATAGTGCTGCCCTAAAATTTAAGGAGTTAGTTAATGTTTCGAATCAATTGAATACAAATTGCACCTTAAAAGATAAGTTACTAAACGAATTTAGTCGCAAAATTATTTAGTAATGCTATTTAGCTTGAAATGGCTTTGTTTTTAGAATTCCACTTTTTAAGATAGATGGCATTGATTTTGACCGTTACCAACTGAATTTCGTGTTTTTGCTGTAATATAAAGATAGATAAAAAGATAAAAGAATACGTTTTATTTCACATTGATTATAATTACAAACACAGACGTTGCTAGGAGAAACTGGTCGCCATGGCAATGTCAGTATATGACAAGTGATACTGTATTCACAAATGAAACACCTAATAAAGCTTTACACACTTGTTTTATTTCTTGTGAATCACTCTTTGCTCATTTGACCCTTTTTAGTTAAAATGCTAGACAACGCTGCCTTTCTTTTTTTGCCGCCATCAACCAAGTGAAAAATCAATAATCACCATCAAGGTCAAAAGAACAACTTCCTAAAATCATAACTTAATAAAATCCAGTCAAATAAATTATTTCATACTACTTAAACAGAAACAAATTTTTAAAGTAATCATTTCTTAACAATTTTAGAATTATTAACATAGTAATATTTAATTTAAATTAATTGTTTTAACAACTCATTTTACAAAGATAATACAATCATTCAATAATCTAACACAAGCCTCCTCCGCTATTCTAGGTGAGGGATGCCTTGCGCTGCCAGCATCTGGTTCAGGTGTTGAGTCTATGTTATGTATGGTTCTGACTTCGTAGTGCAGTCGTGCTATGCGGCACGTCACAGTCGCGAACTCCTGCCTGCGGTGTGTACTGGAGTAATTCTTGACCTGCACTCTATCTCCTAAATCGAATTGCCATATAACATTAGATTAACGTTTTTTGGTAAAGATGCAGGCGGCTTCCGAAACATTAATTATGAAATTGTGTTCTAACCTCCCGACCAAATATTAACTCATACGGAGATCGACCTTTGATGCTTGGGGTATATCTAAGACGGCGTATGATTTTTATCACCTTATCAGTTAGGCTGCCTCTCTCCCCCTCCATAGATTGGAGAGCTCTTTTGATGGTTTGTACAAACCTTTCTGCCAGGCCGTTGGTCGCTGGGTGGTAAGGCGTAGTGGTTCTATGTACTCTGCTACAGTATGATAAAAGTCCTTTGTTTACTCTGTACGTGCCTTTATGAGTGCTTAATGTATGTAGAAAAGTGCCGTGTGGGGACGGCCGTAAAGAATACACTTCTCCACCGCCAACAGGAGGCGTGTCGTAAGAGTCGACTAATTCTTGTAGCACGAGACGGGCAGCAGCGTCTTCGTGCAAAATCCTATAAAAAAACTGCGCTTGCCAACCCGCCTGCCAAGCGTGGCGAGTATCGGCAATCCCCCCCGATGATCAGTCATTAGGGGAGGCCTTTGTTCAGCAGTGGACCTCCTATGGCTGGAATGATGATGATGAATGTATGTAGAAGGGCACTTTCGTCATCCATTTCTATGTTAAGGTGTAATGTCTAATGTGCTTTTATGAGTTTATTTACAGTGATTTTGTAGTCAGCGCAAAGCCTTATAGAGCCATTTGGTTTGACAATTGGTACTATTGGTGTTCCCCAATTAGATTGGTCATCTTTTGAAATAACCCTTATAGTGCAGAGACGATTGATTTCTTCAAAGCGTACGGGATTTTTTGAGGTTTTTATAAATATGGGTTGTGTATTTTCTTTCAGGTGTAGGTGTGCTTTGTAGTTAAGAAATTTTGTCAAGATCGGGTTTAAAAAAATTCTTCAAATAACTGGTCCAATTTAATAGGATGTTTTTCAGTTTGTACCATTCGTATATCTGCTAGGTCGACTTTTAGTTCTCTAATCCAACTTCTTCCGAATATCGACATCTTGATTAATTATGAATAGTTTTCCAAAAAATAGTTGGTTCTTGTAGTAACATTTGACATACGCAACTTCATAAGGTTCAATTATTTCACTTGTGTACATTATCAGTTTCATGTTCCTTTTGTATGTTTTTTTCTTAATGTTTGAATTTCTGTATTAGTTCAATGATATAGATGTTAAAGTGGCTCCTTTATCAAACTCCATCTGTATTAGTTAGTTCTCTATTTTAATGGGAATTAAGTATTTGTCAGATATTTCACTTTTAATCAGGTTGATATTCGCTATGCTTTCATTGCTAACAGTACTTACGGGATCGTCTATTTGGTTCGTTGTATTTGTTTTTGAAGGCAAACTCTGCCCAAATGTCCTGGTTTTTGGCATTTTCTACAAGTGATTTTAATACTCCCACAATTGTTGGCGCGGTCATCAGGTTTGCCGCACCAAAAAAATTTTCCTTTCAAGTCTTGAACTGCAATAGGTGGTTTTTTATTTCTAAACGTTTGTACGGGTTCTATCCTCGAAGATCAGGGAAGTCAGGGAAATGCTGGATATCGGACGTCATTTTAATGTTGTCAATTTTACCCATTTCCTCTGCTGTAGCCATCATGACTAGTTGTGAAAATGGTGGTATATTTCTGTCCTGTAGAATCTTCGTACGTATATCCATATTTTATGCCACGTATTGTAGTGATAGAAAACTCTCAAGTATCGTATTGTTACAATTCGCAGTGACAGGCAAGTTTCTTTAGTTCTGATGCATATATTGGAGTAGTTTCATTATGTTGCTGTTTCCCAGATATTCATTTGTATTGTAATGCCCAGACACCAGTTTTCGGGTCGATGTATTCGTCTTAAATTTAAGTCAATTCATCAAATTATTTATTCAATGGTTCTTCTGAATTAAAAAAAAAACCGGCCAAGTGCGAGTCGGACTCGCGCACTGAGGGAAGGGGGGCACACATTATACCACTTTGGAAGTGCCTCTTGCGCAAACTTTTCAGTTTAGAAGAAAAAAAAACCATACACACACATATAGGTACGATAAAATTTTTTTTTAGTTTCAGTTTTAAGTATCGTTTCTATAGTTTCGGAAAAAATTGGCTGTGACATACGGACGGACGGACAGACAGACATGACAAATCCTTAAGAGTTCCGTTTTTTTGCCATTTCGCTACGGAACCCTAAAAAGGACCGCTTTCTGTAAATTGTTTTATGCTCAAAAAACCTTGCCAGATTATGAATCAGGATGTTGCGGGAAAAGGCATTGAAACTTATTGGCATACCTATTTACTATTTATTTATACCTAAAGTTGCAAGTACCTAAAATTACGTTATTCTGGTGTATATATTCTATGAATCATACGTCAATCGACAAAAAAAAAATACAAACAACAAATACTCATCGGCGAAATGTGTTTTATGGAATTGTAGAAATTGAACAACAAATTTTTTTTCCGCTGTAAACAGGATTCAATCTCAATTTAGTAAATTGTCACGCTCAACTAGCACCGATATTGACATGTCATATTCATTGCGCAAATTTAAATTAACTGTTTCTGAATTGCATAAGTAATTCTGGAAAGTAAAGTTATTATCAGCACATTATTTGTTTTTAGAAACGTAGTAAATTCTTATTTAAATTTTTTAAAAAATGTTAGTCATAGTTTGTTTTTAACATACAGTTTTCTGTGCATGTCGTGGCAGCCTTTAATTAAGGCATCACTATAACATGTTGTTTAATATTGTATATTGTTGAATGTAAGGTGTATGCTTTGTTGGTTGTCCTGAAATAAATAAATAAATAAAGATTAAGAAAGTTAAAAAAAAAAAAAAACTAACCCTAAAACGAAAAATATGTACAAAAAATATTTACAAGTAAAAAATGTGTCCCAAATCGCCGTCATATAATTGGGACATGGTGCCGAAAAGGTTGGCCCCATTTCCACGCTGAATGGCCAAACTGATACGTTGACAAAGAAAATCGCCAGCAAGCGTCTCGACGGCTCAAACATGTAGGAACTACTGAGACCTACATACTTGCGACGCTTAAGCCGGTGACAGATGGAGGCGGACGCGGCTGCGGACTCGTCTTGACATTGTAAGGTCAAACGCTGCCATTGGTCGATCTTTGGGCTGGCGGAAAATGACTGAAGGATAGACCAATGGCAGCACTTGACTTCACAATGTCAAGACGAGTCCGGAGCCGCGTCCGCCGCAGTTTGTCACTAGTTTTAAGGTAATCCTCTGATGCAGCAGCAGCAAAGCCAGCCCCTGACGAGGTACGTGAAAGATGAGATGGAGCAAGTGGGTCAACGCAGGTTGTATCCCACACCAGAGGCCGACCCATCTTCCACGGAACCAAGGTCATACCATCAGGCCTCTTGCCATCACTCCGCATCAGGCCATTCGGGTCAAGAATAGCCGATACGGACGCGGTAGCAAGAGCTTTGCGGATTATGTCATTAAGGCTGGCATGTCGGGAAAATCTCCCGGCACCTCTGCTGCATGAAAGGCCGCGATGACCCATCGAAACTACCGTGTTACTACGGGGACAGCGATGTGGGACATTGCAAGGTGCTCCCAAACGAAGAGAGGTTAAGGTTGAAAGTGGAGTTATATAAAAGTGTACTCAGATTTGGAGATGGGAAGGAGTGGAGCCAAAGTCCCGATTCCAGCTACGGCAAGGGTACGAGCTCGATCTGCAGTACTAGTGAACGTGTTCAATGAATTATTCTTTACTAATCTGCAGAGCGGCTCGTTCTACTGCCGTTGTGATGATACTGATAAAGGCAAGTCTTCGGAGCATAATTGTCTCCAAGCATTGATGGCCTCGGCCCGATAGACAATTTCTGGGTCACCAAAAGACTTGCTAAGTATTTCAGTAACCAGCTCTGTAGCGCTATAAGTCGAAGACGAGAAATCTGGGATAGCAACACTAGCAATTTTACGAATGCTTAGGCCACCAAACCTGATGGGAAGAGAGGCTTGGGTCCAGGTTGGATCGTCTAAAGAGAGGTTCAGCACAGAGGCTATTATGTTTTTTACTGTGTCGTCTAATTTGGCGATCAAACCCGGAAATTTCCAAAAATGGAAAGAGCGGTCGCAATATGTAAATTTTGGGACAAAAAGACTTCTTCTTCTTCTTTTCAGCCATTTTCAACCAGTTTGATGTAGGCCTCCTTCAGTTTGTGCCATTTAGTCCGGTCTTGTGCGGTGGGACAACGAGCCAATATCTAATAATTGTGTAAGCCATATGTGTATTAATTGTGACTATGCGAAACATTAATTAAACTTTGTATTTTTTCATCAATAAAGGGGGCGAAACCTTGATCCAGTATTGGTGACCCAAGGAGGCGAAGTGAATCATTTTAATAAATTTTATATTTGGAGCTACGTTATTAAAATTTTGAATAATTGAATTTTATATTAAGACAAGTCTGGTATGAATAATTCGCATTTGGAAAAAATTTACTCTAAACCAGCTTTTTTAAAATTATGAATAAGTGAATTCAGATCAGCCAAAATAGTGTTAGCACCTCCAAGAGTACTATCATCTAAATACCACACGTTTAATTCTGAATTTAGTTGATTTAAAAACGGATGAATAGAAAGGCCGAAAATAGCAGGACCAAGAGGGTCACCTTGTTGACATCCAACTGCTGACTCAATAATATGATCCTTATATTGATGATATTATTATCCTTACTCTAAACAAAGTATATACATATATAATTTACGACATTTTGTCGAAGAATATTTGTTGTTTTTTTTATTATTTTCTCTGTCGATTGACGTGTTTTATAGGTAGTATGAATGAGGTATTATTAATAGTTTAAGATAGTTACATACAGTTAAGTCGAGATGTAAACATTAGTGTCATTTTATCTGTCGGCTTAAAAAATATCTGGGCTGCCTCTTATCCTAGTACTGAGAACGTATAGGTTTTTTTAGTTTAACAAACTACAGAATAGCATTATTTAAAAAAAAACGAGCATGAAATAGTTGCACAAAGATTAGTTAGGTAATAAAATTTACTTAAGATTGATATTGTCTAATTTGTATGTTACTAGAAAAGGTGCAAATTGGGTGCCTCTTTACAACGTTACTTTAGATTTACTTTAGCTTGTTAAAAACAAACCTAGATTAATACCAAGAAATAATACTTTTCTCATGACCTAGTTAAGATAGAGCTAATTAGTATTTTATTGTGTATTTTTTGGCAGTCATTGAATCACCGATGACAACACTGTGAACGACGCTTAAATTACACCACAGGCCTCAGAAAGCGACATAGTGTTATATAGATTTCAGCCTTAAACGTTTGTTTGGAGTATTTAATTTTCCTCCATCTACACCTTCAACTACTTTATGTTCTTGCATTGCAGGTGCAAATGTTTTTTAATATTGTCAAATTTAGATAAAACAACAAGAAAGGCTCAGCTTCGATTTCGGGTCGGTGATTATAAAAAAAAATACTTTTCTACATTGTCTTTATTTCTGATTCCTGTAACACAAGTGCTTTAGCTACTTACCATAGGATCAGAGCAATGTATGCCATGTTGTCCAATATCAGTATTTATTTATATTTTTTATAGATTTAATCGTAAAGGAAAACCGTTACTATAAAAATGGTGTTTTCCTTTTAATTCATGTTGTTCCATATAATCTACCAAAAACAAGTTATTGAATGATCTATAACTACAAGTTATAGATGCACTATACACAAAAAAATAAAGATTTCTTACTTTTATTAATTGTTTTGTTAACATTGTTTAATTAATCAATCGACAAGATAGATGTCTTGTGTCATATTTTATGTAGGAAAACGTGATTTTTTAATGAATAATCCTATTATATATGTGAAGTGGTTATTAGACTTTTTCCAGTTTCATAATCAAGTATTTTCACATAATGCATTTTGCTAAATCATTTTTTTCGACTTTGAAGAAAAAACGGACTTTAAATGAAACTCGAATTACAGACCTGCTCATCATCTGAGGAATTAAACAATGAGCCACCTGACGTATAGCGACCTGGGCGGCGACGGCGACGACGTGAGTATCCTGAAAACAATGAGCCACCTGGGCGACGTGATGAGCCACCTGGGCGACCTGATGAGCCACCTGGGCGACGTGAGCCACTACCACGACCACCACCACCACCACCACCACCACCTGGACGACGATTTCTTTGAACCGCTACGGGTTTAAGCGGATCGGGCGGATAAATATATCCTTCTGTCGTAGTTGGAGTTGGAGGCTCAGTAGGCACAGGATCATTTTGTATATCAATCGAAGTCCTTATCAGTAGTATGCCGTAATTGCAGTTCCCAATATTAAGAATCTGAAACAACAAAATTACAATATTAAAAAGTAATTTTTAAGTACTTAACTAAATGTTGTTATGGACACTTTAACAAAACATATTAAATATTTTGAAACAATCAAAACTATGCTAAGTCCGAAATTGATAGTCTGTCACGGCGGAAATTGCCGGAAGTATCAAAGTGCCAATAAAAAAGCCATTTCCGGTGCAAAAAAGGGGCATTACTTTTCCCATCTGATACTGAAATAATAGTAATGGCATCAGTTAGAAAATTACTGGTAAATTCAGAAAAGCGAAATCTATCAGTTTTTTCGCCGGATGTGCTTGGCAGACGCTTTCAAAGGTGACTATCGGGATCCCTAAATATACCCATCTGATAACAGCATGAAACCAATTCCAGTCGGTAGGTACGATACGAACTCTCATTTTAGTAATAAGTCTGCCAAGGGTTTTTCTGCCGAAAAACTCTCACTCTTTGTTGCCGCACGGTGAGAACAAATATTCTATTTTAGCTAATTTCTTTATATGACAATTCTGGGTTTATCCTATTTTTGCACATTTTATTTTTATTATAATGAATAAGTCAAGTAATAGTATGCTACAAAGAACAATGGCTAAATAATATTTATAAAAACTAACTATCCCGGCGAACTTCATACCGCCCCTTCATACTTTTTTTTTGTGAGTATTTTTGTCTCTATAAAGTTATTCTGCTATTCGGGGCAGAGACAAATTCAACAAATCAAAAATCATAAAAGTCGGACCACCCGTTCTTGAATTATAAATGGTGTAACTAACCCGACTTTGACTTTATAATAAAGAAGAAGATTAGAAGAACAAAATATAATATTGTTTATTTTGTTGGTTGAAAGTATTAATTAATATTTATGCAACCTCAAGTTTAGGTCAATTAATTGATGGGTGACCGAGGTTAAGGTTGTTCGAGTCGCATTAGTTCCAACCGATTTTCAAGAGATGGCGCTGATGTCACTTTTATGACAAAATATTTTTTACGAGCTAATTAGAAAAGCATTTGCACTGAAAAGTGGATTCGCGGGAATACTTTCATCCGAGGAAAAGATAGTACACATCTGTAATACGAATAAAAGTGTAGTAAACCTAAATTCGTCCAAGAAACCTTAAACAGCGTAGATACACAGAATCAACTCGCACACATTTGCTAGCAGTTTGCTTTCAAGCATGCTTTGTAAGATGCAGAATGTGTATTCTATATTCGACGAGTCACGTGATGTCAGCTTTAGCTTAATGGAACAAATCGCTAGAAATGCTCTTGAACGACAAACATCATATCGAGCCTAGGTTTTTATTTTTTCTTATTTGTATTGGTATGGTATTTTTTTACTTTTAACATTAATTAATATTTATTTATTACTAGCTGTCCCGGCGAACTTCGTACCGCCCCTTCATATTTTATATTTTTTTGTGAATATTTCCGTTTTTTTTATAGTTGTTCTGCTATTCGGGGTGAAGACAAATTCAACGAATCAAAGATCATAATAATCGGTCCAGCCGTTCTTGACCTAAAATGGTGAAACTAACCCGACTTTGTTTTACATATCCATACATCTATATATATACAATGTGTAGTTTTTTGGACCCGACAAACTTTAAGGGTTGATTCTACGAGTAATTTCATCGAAAAAACACCCCCTTATGTGGGGTCAAATCTCAATATTTTAGGAATGGCGACCATTTTAAAATTTTGATAATTACTTGAATAACTTTGAAAAATCCCCCCTTTGATGGTATTTTTATTTATTCCCTTAAAAGTGTTTGATATAAGCTAAACACCTTGAACTAAACAGACGTGAAATACCATCACACCAAACATTTATTCAAAGCCGTGACGAAGCAAACCTAAAATTACCCAATCATAAAATAGGTGCGTATTTCTCACGAAATACAAAAAAACGAGGCGGTTCTATGATATTAGTTCAAAAATACTTTGACTTTAAAATTCTCAACGTATGTCTGTATGCAACAGTTTTGAATGTTGCGGCATAGAAATTCCCCAGTATAAATTGATAATCGTCAATATTTATCAAACTCCAGATTCTAATGTTAACTTGTTTTTAACAAAACTTCAAGAACTTCTTCATCAGCTTAACATGAATAAATTCAAGCATAAAATAGTCTTGACTGGTGATTGGAAAATAGATATATTGAATAATACAACAAAGGATTTAACAGACATTTTTAAAAACTTTAATTTAAGAATGCATATAAACGTTCCGACCCGCAAAAAGGCATGTTTAGACCAAATAGCTAGTAACAGTTTACAGGGTCAAATCAGATATTCATGTCCTTGGTCTGTCGGATCATGAAACAGCTCAGACATTATCATTTAAATTAAACATTCTCAGAATTTACCATAGAGAAAATTGACTACAGCAAGGAAAACATTGCTAAATTTATCGCATGCATATCTGCACTATCATTTATAGAAGATTTAATAATGATAATGCTAATGAAGCGTTCAATGAATTACATAGCTTAATTGAACTATTTAGTAAACTTTGTTTTCCAAAAATTTTCGTAAAAAACCGCAATAAGTTTAAATATCAAAACTGGTTAAGCAAAGGGATTAAACGAGCTTGCAGGAAAAAAAGAGATCTGTATATCCAGTATACCAGAAGTAAAAACAATCAAAGGACTATAAAAAAATATACTTATAAAAAATACAACAAAATTCTTAAAAAATGTATTTATAAAGCTCAAAAGCTGGAAAATCAAAAATGCATAAATAATGCTTCTAACAAGTGCAAAGCAGCATGGCATATTATAAATGATAATTTATTTAAACAATGACGCTAAAAATAATACAATTGACGTAATAGGTAATAATGACGTACTTTATAGTGATCCTAATGTAATTTGTGAACTGTTTAATGATTATTTTATAGATATGACGAACTCAAAGGACGATCAATTAAATAGTGATCAATCAATTAATATTCCATTTCACAAAAAATCAATATTCTTAATACCCACAAATGATCCTGAGATATCATCAATTATCATGTCTCTTAAAAATAGTAACGCAGTAGGTCATGATGGCATAAGCACTCATATTATAAAATCATGCGCCAAGTATCTAAGCCAACCTCTTGCCTACGTAATAAATTTGTCAATGCAGCAAGGATATTTTCCTGATGTTCTCAAATTTTGTATTGTAAAGCCACTATTTAAAAAGGATGATAAAGCTAAAATTGATAATTACAGACCTATCACAATTATCTCTATATTTTCTAAAATATATGAGAAAGTCATCTATAAACGTATATACAATTTTGTTACATCAAATAATTTACTAAAAGATTAGCAATATGGTTTTCGCACAGGCAGTTCTACTACTTTGGGTTGCTATAATCTGATGCACTTAATTACAAAAAGCATTAATGACAGGATACCACTCATGGCTCTTTTTCTAGACATGAGTAAAGCCTTTGATTTTGTCCCACATAAAAGATTACTAGACAAATTGGAAAGATATGGTATAAGAGGTAATGCGCAAAACTGGTCAAGAAGTTACTTATCAAATAGACAGCAATGTACTGAAATAACTAAAGTAATTGAGTCTAAAAGTTGCACTTTCCGATCTAAATATCGTACAATTCCATGTGAAGTTCCACAAGGAAGTGTTCTGGGACCTTTATTATTTTTGCTATTTATCAATGACTTACCGAACATTAAACAACACAAGTAAGAAGCACTTTGCAGACGATTTGCAGACGATACCACAGTTGTGATAAAATGTGATAATTTAAATAACTTTAATGATGACATAAACAAAACAATAAAAACAATAAAAAAGTATTATAGAATGGCTAAACTTGAACAATTTTAAAGTGAACATAAATAAAACAAAATGTATTCAGTTCTTAACTTACAACGCAAGACCAGTGGATGTGTTAGTCAAGTATGATAATAATATTATTGAAATAGTAGATAAAACAATTTTCTTAGGATTTACTCTTGACAAGCACTATAATTGGAAGGCTCACATTGAAAATATGTGTACAAGAATAAATAGATTTGTTTATGCACTTAGACGACTGAGTAACATATCATCTATTGAAACTGCAACATCTGCATATCATGGCTATGTTTCGTCGTTGCTTAGCTATGGTATTTTGTTATGGGGTAATTCTGTAGATGCAAAAAGGGCTTTTATAGTACAAAAAAAGTGTATTAGGGCCATTTTCCGAGTTCATTTCCTAGAATCTTGTAAACCTTTATTTAAAAAGCTTAAAATTTTACCATTGCCGTGCCTATACATAACACAGATATGCATATTTGTCCGACAATACCCTAAATATTTTGTCACAAGAGAGGAACATAAAAACAAGCAACAAGACATCAAGGTAGACTCATGATACCCAATACAAGGCTGAAACTTTTTAAAACCAGTGCCTATTCCATGGCTATACAAATTAATAATAAGTTGCCTGAAAGTTTTAAAAACCTGCCTTTACCAATGTTTAAAAGGCATATACATAATTGGCTACTCACAAAATGTTTTTACTCTATTCAGGAATACCTAAATGCAAAATAATTTTGAATTGAATTTTGTGACATTATGTAATAATTTTTGACATGTTATTCTTTTTTACTATAATAAAATTATAAGACTAATATAATTGTGACTGTGATTAATTATCTTTCAATTGAATTCAAATAATGACATTTTAATTTATATAAATATTTGGATGACAATATTGTTAAACATGAGAACATGCACTAAAATAACATCTGTATCACCATGTTTTGAGCAAATAAATAATTTTCATATTTTAATTTTTTTTTCATCCCCCCTGTTGGGATGCTATGTATGTCGAATTTGTGGTTTTTTGGGACGTTGATTTTAAAATTGAATATTGTGAACATGTAAAATTCATGAAATTATTTGTGCCAAATTGCAATTCAATCGGTCCAGTAATTTCGGAGCTAATCGGTTGTAACAAACGGACTTACAGGCAGCCACACGTGATCCCAACACAAAGGTTCTATTTTTGCAGTTGATGTATATAACGAGACCCGCGTTATCCTAAAATTGATAAATCGCTATATTATATCATATACCATATCGTGTTTTGATAGTCATGGGGGGCTGTAAAGAATATTGTCGTTAAAGAAGTTTTGTAGTTTTTTTTAATTACTGACATTCATATATTCACTCAAAATCAAATCTAACGCGAGCGAAACCGCGGGCAAAAGCTATACAAGTATAAGATTGTTGACACAATTCGTTTACAAGTACAAGATAGACACAAACAAAATATTTACATGTTCATAATAAATTTATGATACAATTGTATTGTGAAATTTAAATCTTAAAATAAATTAATGTATTTTTTCATTCAATTACACGGATTCAAAAAAGGAGGAGGTTCACAATTCGACGGTTTTTGTTTTTACGCAACTACTCCGCCAAATAAGAATCGATTTGGATGATTCTTTTTTCTTCAACTTCAGAAGTGATCACATATATATTTTATCAATATTGATTCAGCAGTTTTTAAGAAAATAAAAAATATATACCTAGATAATGTTTTGGTTCGTGTTTCTTGTATCTATGTTAGCCTATATCTTCGACAAATATAAACCGATTTTGATGTTGTTTTTTTTAATAAATACTATAGTAAAAGTTTTTAGAAAAAATTTAACCCCTAAGGGTGGAAAAAATGAGGATAAAATCGGTGTTCAGCAGTTAGATTAGGATATATCACGAAAAATAGAGGAAATAAGTATTGTATCAAGGGTTCTTGAGGAAAAGGTCAGCAACTTGGTTTCAGAGTATTTATTAACAATTATGCCCGGTTACAATTTTACAGATTTTGTCGTTTCGAATTACAGAAGTCACGGGGTTAGGCGGAATTGTCTACCTACGCGTTCGCGGAAGTGTAGGGTCCGGACTATCCAGTTGGGTGGATGGATCCGTGCGCCAGCACAGGGTAGCAAATAGATCGCACTGAGATTACCTAACGGTCCAAAAGATCCCGAGGAGGATGCTATTGAGCGCTTATGGTACCTATTGCTATCGATGCCTTTTCAGTTATTGCACTGGCTACTTAACCAACCCATGAAACGAAATACTTGCGCGAGCTAACTAAGCACAGTGCCATGTATTGGTGGGTGGTGAAGTGACAATTCCGAGTCTATATCTACTCCGAAGAAACGTAACACTTGCGCGGAGTAAATAGGTACAGCGACATCTATCAGTAACTGGCCGGCCGTACTCGCAGTTACTCGACGATAGGGGGTGCTAGTTGTTACAGTATTAGAAAAAATAAAACCAACTTCAAAACACTCGTAAGCACCTCAGTTATTTTTGGAGTCAGTGCAATGAAAACATTCAAACTCTGATCAGCTTGTACTAGCTAGCTTTTTAGTGTTTTAAAGTCGGTTTTATTTTTAGGGTTCCGTACCTTGAAAGAAAAAAACGGAACCCTTATAGGATCACTTTGTTGTCCGTCCGGACGGACTCCGGTCCGTCTGTCTGTCTGTCAAGACCCTTTTTCTCAGGAACGCCTGGAGGTATCAAGCTGAAATTTATATCAAATACTCAAATCTACTGTTCCTTGGAGCTGAAAAAAATCTAACTTCTAAGCCAACGCAATCAAAAGATACAGCCGTTTATGCCTCAAATTATTGACACACATTTTCGACGCTGAGATATCGAGTTGAAAAAAGTCATATCAAATACTTAGGTCTAATTGCCTTTAAGCTGTGAAAATAAAACAAACAGGTTTGTGTGCGCGAGTTCAACTCGCAATTGGCCGGTTTTTTTAAATAAAATGTACTAGGAGTAGGTTGGTATACTCGTAGTTACTTACTATAAACGATACCTAATTGAAAAAGTGTATACAAAAAACTTAAACTTATAAAACTAACAAATACAATTTAAATTAATAAATACAAAAAAAAAACAAAAATGTAAACATGTTTATTCACAAAATATATTTGATTATTAATAATTGACGAACTCCCTACCCTACTTACGCGCTAAACCCTGTTTTCAATATGTCGACTATTGACAGCTGCCGGTGAATTTTTTATTGGCTTGTTTGTTACTTGTAATGACGTAGGAAGTACCAACGTCACAGTATGAAGTCTTTACAAACAATGTAGGTTTTCATGCGGTAGCGTGTCAAGCCAAGTTCAAGCTAACAGAACGGCCGGGCAGCACCGTATCTGATATTACACGAACCACAGCACGAATGTTTATCTTCAGCGGAGATCGAACAACCTGCGGCGTAGAACTCAAGATGACTAACCATTGCGCTAACAGGGAAGTCTACGTAGACTGCGTCAATGTTATCGATCGCTAGCAATCGCGATCGACTTAACAACTGCATCGCGTTTTTGTAACTTTTTGATAAAGGTTAGGTCATTATTGTATTTTCATGAGATGTTTCTTTCTTATAGAAAAACAATTATTTTAAACAAACTTGGTTGGTAATGTCTTAAATATGTCTTCAGAATTTTTATTTAAAATTTTAAAATCTGTTTAGAAACTATAAAAACAAATTTCAAACTTAACATTTTAAAAAGCCTGCGCTATCTCAGGCTGCCGTGGTGCACAGTTTAGTAACGTCACTGTACGAGCTACGATCGTACATTTGTCTGCTGCGCCGTCAGCGACCTACAAACTGGCGGATGACCCATGGACCCTACACATGCACCGTCGGCACTCTACACCGACGGCACACAACGATCAACCTATACATGTTAACGTTCTGTAATTATTATATATAAACATGACATTATAGTAAATAAATTAGATATCAACCGTCCGCGTTGGTTCTCATTTCCCTCCGCTGCGGCCAAGACTACCTTAGCCGTCACTATGATCAGTCTGGTGAGTCTGCCAGACTGGCAGCGGGTCCACACCGCCTACCTACCGTCCTAACGCTGCTACCCTGGGCGACCTGGGATCAGCTCTATCATTTCCTCTCTACATCCTTATTATATTTACGTATCTATTGTTAGGTGGGGCTAGGGCTCTAGGGACTTAGTGTCTTGGGGTAAAAGGGACTCTACGCTCACTAGGGAGTTAGTATCCTGTCTGACCTTATATTCTGGACACCGGGAGCGGTGCCACACTTGCTTCCCGCCTGTTCAGTCACTGTATAGTAAATGTCCATTGAGTTACAAAGTACTAGAAGAGGCGTGTCAAAATACGTCCACCAACCGTTGTGCGACCGTAGTGCGAAATCTTGCTTTGGGATGTCAGTTTTAGTGAAACTCATTGCAGAGATGCTGACATGGAGGCTAGCGTTTTCATTTTACTCATTTTTGAATTAAACTTTTACAGTAATCATTATTTTAAATGAATACCAGTTTGTTTTGGTTTCATATTATGGTACAAACTACGTTTATTAATTTAAGTAAATATTGCTACAAGTAAAATAGCCTTTTGCAGTTATACAATGTGGCAAATTTTGTAGGTATATATCGCGGGCTTAGGGCCAAAAAACTACTTTTTAAGACACACAAAAAACTTAATGAACATCATTTGTAATGCATCTATTTTCCTGCAAATTTGCATGTAAATTTAATTTAATTTATAAAATAATTTCCTTAATAATATGCAATGCTTTGTTTTTTCTAAAATATATTTAAATATTTACTTACGTCTATTTAGCACAACGATATTTTGATAGAGCGTAGTCATTGAACTCTAAAAATTATATACAAAATATAGACGTACAGTAAAAACTTTTCATATTTGGTTACTTCAAACAAATTTATCTAAACCCGTTTAATATATTAATATACAGTAACAACAATTTAATATATTTTTAGGTTAGGTAATTGACTATTTCCTACTATTAATTATTTTTTTCAAATTATATACGTCCTTTTGGCGTGATAAAAATATAACATGTACTGTTACTTAAGAGTGACGTATAGAAATTTTATGAGGTTTATTTTGTTTCTAGTTAGTATTAAAAAGACAAAAAAATTATTAAAATGTTTGTACAATGAACTTACTTAAAACGTATTAGTTACACCTGCTAATGAAATCTTAATAATTTATCATAAATACGAAAAACGAATTAAGATATGAAAGAAACAAAAAACTAAAACGCTAAAAATAATCTTAACACATAAGTACCTAATCAGTTACTTTTGGAGTCTGTGCAAACGAAAACATTGGTCTCTCATTGACTGGCACCGACTCCAAAAGTAACTGATTAGGTACTTATGTGTTAAAATTATTTTTAGCGTTTTAGTTTTTTGAAGTCGGTTTTAATTTTTTTTTTAAATTAACTCATTTCATCCATTTTAGTGATAAATCCTAATCAAAACAAATCTTATGAGTGCAAACAAATTTAACTATTAACTGAAATAAGCTGAACACCGATTTCATTTCCTATTATTCCACCCTTAGGGGTGAAATTTTTTCCAAAAATGTTTTACTATAGTATCTTTGAAGTATAGGCTATTCATTAAAAGAAGACTTTTAAAATGAATTCAGAAATGAGATTTTGGTTAAAAATTACAACATCGATGATAGACAACGTGCTCTATAAATTTAGCAATGAAGTGTTGGTTGTATGTGGGGTCTTAATTTATCATGTGTAAAGAAGGGGTTGTTTTTTTGTTGGTAAAAGTGATAATTGGAGTAATGATGTCTTAATAATAAAGATCACTATGGCTTCGCACGGCGTAAGAAGCGATGAAAAGTAGGTATTTTCTAACATGATCAGATTTGACTAAAACTGAAACCCGAATAGTCTGGGGTAAGAAGTACTTACTGAGCGTTAAAATCGCCCATTAGCATGGTTTTCTCATATGTTCGTGCCACTATAGCCGTTTCTAGAGTTTCATAAAATACACCATACTCATCGTCGCTGCTCTTTTTAGGAGGTGCATATGACATAATTGTTGATCACGGGTTATTGTTTAGGTATGTTTATATCTAAAGAGGCTACTCTGTCTCAAGAACTATTCTCTTTTAACTGCTTCTTAACCAAAAATCCAACGCCGTAATTTCCATTTAGTCCTCTACTATGGTATAAAATAAAATCTGGTTATTCTTCTAAATTCTCTTCATGATACCTAGTCTCGCACATACATATTATCATCGAAATAGAACGCCCAGAACGATAGTTTCCTACAAAGCGGACTGTCAAAAGTGAGACAAGAATGACATCTTTGTATGCGTCAGTAAGTCGTGTTTTCGCTCGACGAAACGCACTCAAGCAAAATATAATGTTGCCTTTATATTAAATTTTACCCAAAAGTGGGGTTGAAACGTGGCGCAATGAGACGCGACACTTAGAAAAAAATTAAATGGAACATTGACATAGCATTTTTAACAAATATGTCTACCTGGGACAAGTGATCCAGTTGGGTAGGTCAAATTTTGAGAAGGAGGTCAATCGTCGAATCCAACTCAGCTGGGCAGCGTTATTGAAAATATTGGACACGTATTTTTTCTTTTCTGAATCAAACAAAAAATGATGAAGATATAGCCCGTTAAAGTTCCACGTAACGTCGCGCCTTGTGACACTTTTTAGACGTGAAGTCACGTGCTCAATTTGAAGCACTTTATCTTCGTTATTTTTTGTTTGATTCACAAAAGACAAAATATGGGTCCAATATTTTTTGATAATCTGACTGACGGACTAAATAGAATAATCATTTTTTGACCCAGGAAACTAGCCCATTGATATGATTGTTTGAAGATATAAATATCTTTATAGTAGTTAACTTTGTGGTAGGTTTGGTTTGTTTATTCTTTTTTTACGGGCGAAAATGACACGTACCCACCACCCAGTGGAGGTAGTAATTTACTCCATTGGCAGAAATAGCAGCTTTCGCATCTGTTTCCTGACGGGTTGGCCCACTAAACACCTGCAGTGAACTAGACATGGGTAGTTTCTGAATGAATGACACAATTGAACTACTTCACCAAACCAGTTCATATGTATCTTTCACTCACTCCAGCCCGAATTAGTTCAATTAATTCAGTAACTCAGTGATATGAGAGTAAAACGTACGGATATATTTCATACTGCAAGAGCGAGACAGTTGCACAGCCCGCTTCGTGTGACACCGCCGATCAGAGTTCAAGTTAATTTTGCATCTTTTTTTAATATATATGTCGGAGAAGTCATTTCGGATGGTCGTTCTGCACACGTTTCAACAGGTTCTTCATCGTCAGCCATGTTGGATCGGAAGTTGTTTTTATGTGAAATAAATGCACAATCGTATTCCTTACACTTAATATAATTAAACAAAACAATCACACTTAACACTGTAGCGAGATCACAGAAATATAATCGGATGGAAACGCAGTGAGTTCTGTGCTCGTGTCTGTATCGTCCGGCCGCTCACCCGGGAATACCCTATTTACTCACCAAGACCGTCCAAGCACAGACCACACTCAAACATCACTTGACATCTGCCAACCTGACACAAGACAACATGCCGATCCGCCAACTGACAGCTAGTCAATCTAATAGACGTCAGGTTGACAACTGACAGCCCCTCAAACCGACATCCGACGTTGCAACAACAGTATTGACACACGCTATATTGTCAAAATGAAGTTTGACGTTTCCCTCAGATATTCGAGCGCCACTCCAATATTGTAGCAAATACGCTCCCCGCCGCCATTCTACGAAATATATAAAAATTAATCTCTATTTCCCTTGGTCATCGCATCACGCG
This sequence comes from Anania hortulata, assembly GCA_963576865.1. Taxonomy (NCBI): domain Eukaryota; kingdom Metazoa; phylum Arthropoda; class Insecta; order Lepidoptera; family Crambidae; genus Anania; species Anania hortulata. Next base: position 20,090,773 of record OY756393.1, read on the forward strand.
TGAACGGATGAAACGATTTCGCTAAATCTTTTTTTGTTGTGTTAATTATTGTCAGGAGAGGGTTTTTATTAAAGAAAAAATTAAGAAAGTTGTGCAGAAAATTCTTTATGAATAAACTAAAGACCACGCGAACGAAGTCGCGGGCAACAGCTAGTATGTAATATTATCATTATTCTCGTACTTCGCCTAAAAAAACGAAATTAAATAGAACTGTCCGTGGATGAGTCAATGATACCTAATGCAACTAAATATGAAGTAGTGAGTTAAATTTACATAACAAATCTACTGAATTATATAAACTAGATGAATGAAACATATCTTTAACTCTTTTTACTCGGATGAACGATTTTGCGCATGTCTTACAGTGAACGGCAACGTATGTTGACAATGCATGAGAACCCGTTTGTACGACTTCCATTGCGGCCTGTGCCGGCCCTTGAGCGCATGCTAAACGAATTAGTATTTTTTTAAACTTGTCTGAGTTTATATTAGAGTACACCACTCAAGTTTCAAAAAGCTAAAATAGATGTGTGTTCAATCCGGAACAAGAAGCGAAGAGTCAACGAATGCGATTAAAGAAGCAAGGTCAAGCAATGTCAAAAAGAGACTGACATCCATGTCATACCCATAAAATAGAAAATATGTGTTTTTGTACACTCGGAATCGCCCCAAAACAGGCAGGCTGTGCAGTCTAAAAACAGGGCCAACTCTTACTAGCCTTTAGAGTAGGTTAAGTTGGCCCAATCAGTTGCTAGTATGGGGCTCGACACGTACGGGTCGCGGCGACTGCTAGCGGGGCGGACCTAGGTTGTGCGCCTTCAGCGCACGCCACAACTGCCCGGGTTAAGCTAAATAATGTCTTCCTCAAAGGCATAAAAAAAATTTAAAAAAAAAGTAGGTTAAGATAAAAGATACGACCGCATATTTTGACAGCCGCAAAAGAAACTTCACGTTGACCTAGAATCATGAAAAAGGCAGAAAGTAATGTCTTGTGGTACAAATAAAGGAAAAAGTCAGAAAACAGTAAATTGGTAGAAACATCACGAAATATTTTTTTCAAACAAACTGTAAAAGTGATACATATCTTCGAGACTCGATTCGTCATGACGATTTCCATACCTACAAGTTTGTATGGAACGATCGGTGCGCTAGTTCCAAATCGCGTTTAACCGTTTTTTTTTTTAAACCAATGTTGACCGTTGAATGTTGATACTATGTCTACGGCGTGGGTTTAAGAACAAACAAAAAATATTTAACCCTAAACGCATATACCATCTCGGTCCGTCGTGGGTAAAAAATATTTTCCAGACCACTTCAGGCGCATGACGCGTCGGATATTTAAGATATCCGGCCCGGCACGGTCTAAAATCCGGAACATACAGAGTCCGGAAAAGTAGTAACGTATTACTTATGTTAACTTACCATGATTATGACTGCCATCAGTTGAACCCGTAAGATTAATTGGCACATCTTCAATCTGTGAATAATAAAGAAAACTTTATCGTTACGTAGTTACTAATAAGGTAAGTATAGTATTTGTGGTCTTCATAATTTATATGTGTCAATTAAAGTACTTTCACTACTGATCAAGCATACGTAAACGAGATACAATAGAAATTCCATTGTTATGCGGTCTCATGAGACCGCTTGGATGTTAAGGTTAATGAAAACACGTCATGTTAAATAAAAGAATCAGTCATACAATTGTGAATCGCAATAAATAGACCGGCAGATAGTGACACGAAATTTTTGGTCATTTGTGAAACTAAACCTGAAAATCTGTACTAATTTATTTATTTGAAGGCACAACTGAATAATTCAATACATTTTAAAAAAAAAAATATGTTTGAATGTTGAGCCACAAATAACCCAAGTGATTTGTGGCTCAACTTTATAAGTTAACTAACTACCACTTTTATCAACACTGAATTATCCGCGTTATGTTTTCCTCAGGGTTGTAGCGTACAGTTTCACGAGTTTTTAGACGCTCCCAAAATGACCAACACGGCATGTGTTTTCCTTCGCGTTTAGAGCGAAGATTGCAGTGTGCGCGTATCCTTATTGTTAGCGAAATCGCTCCTACGCGTCGTGTTCTACTATATTGATGGGAGGTGTTTTGATATTCATTAAGTCATAAAAAATGATGGTGATCACCTATACAATGATCAAGTTTATGCGTCGGATTCGAGTACAGTGTTATCGTGGTTGCGTTTCTCTTCTCATGAATAAAAACTTTCGTTTCTATTCGAACTACAGAAATATTAAATATTAAACATAGTCCCTGGGCGTTGTTAATAACCGATAACCGTGCGGATGCATGTTACCCGCTGCATTTTTAAACCATGAGATGTGATTTCATTTCAATGCCTTCGACCTGAAGCTGCTGCGCTTGATGTGTTCGCTTCCGAGGCTTCCATAGTTTTCACTTCGCCCAGTGCCCTTCGTGGATACTAAAGCGGCAATCTAACTTGGATCTTGTATCCCTCGAAGCCTCGTATGTGGAAATAGTTAAAAAACACGGCAGACACGTTTAACCGGAGACCCACGCTTTTTGGCACATTTTGATTTATAATTAACATGTATTTTATTTATATTTGTTGGCAAATAAATAAAAGTATTTAATTATTCTACTCTTTATAAATATTTTACTCTTTAGCTGCCAAATAATCAAATGAAACCCGGTGATGAAACCACATAAAATGCACGTAACAATATAATTTCTACTGTCTCGTTTTGCTAGGCTGAGAGGATAAAAATTTTATAACTAAAACATATACAAAAATAGAAACAAACTAAAATTATTACCTTTACAAATAAACTGCTTTCACTAAAATTTGTAACTAAGGAATCTATAAATTTAATAAAATTAAAACCATACAAATCTTTTGCACTGATCACTAACAAAAAAACACGGCAATGTCGGCAATATTTAGATCTTGTGACACAAGTCAATTAATTTTGACAACGCCGCGCCGGCTATGTATCTCATAGAGAATCCTCTACAGAATAAAGACGAAAAAAAGGTTCCCACCTCTTATTTCGGACGTGAATGGTTATGGTGCAGGGAAGCAGTGATCAATCAAACCACTACGTTAGAGATGAAAGGTAAAATATTCTATCACTATCTCTCTCTGAAGCCGGTGGCACAGAACTGAAAGTATCAGAGGCCCAATTCCCGTAATTTGACAATTGTCGCAATCCTATGTCGATCCGGTCCTAGTAACATTACTATCACAAACAGTATTCTCGTAAACTTTCAATTTGACGTAAAATTATTAAAACTATCCCAATACGACTAAAAACAGAGCAAAAAAAAATCTAATTTTGGTTTCTTCCATTTTCAGTTGCATTACGAACTATAATTGAATTTTTTAGGTTTAGGAGAATACCGTTTGGGATCGTAATGTTACTGGAAGCGGATCGACACCGGATTGCGACTATTGTCAAATTACGGGAATTGGGCCTCTGAAGTAGAGTTCATGTTGTACTTCATTACGTAGCGGAGCGTAGGTAGCGTGTCATTCCTGTTCTGTGATTCTGATATTCAAAGAATTTACAAGTACATACTTGTAAATTCCTTGCTGATATTACACTCTGTAATTTGTCATTTTTAAACGAAGCTTTATCTATTTGACAATAGATGGAGCTCTATTTTTATTATTAACATATAAATTAGACCATCTTATTAGTGTCACCACAGAATTGCTTTTCTTCCTTCCTTACTTCATCCAAAAAGGTGATGTGATAAAATTGTTTTCACATTGGAAAATTTTTGCTAACTGAACAGCGGCGTATAACGCCATCTACAGTGACAGTTATTATCTCCCATCCCTCGAAAAAGGTGCATTTTTCCGGGATATAAAGTACCTAACATATGTCCTTCGGGCAAGTAAATTATGAATAAATTAAATTAATAAATAATTCGGTTTATTGCGCTATGCACCAGTCCCGCAATGTACCACTCAACTAGATTTTCGGGCTAAGTTGAAGAAAAGCGTTGTTTGTATTTTATTAAATCATTAATTATTTGCATTTTTTTAAACAGTTAATTATTTATAAATAGATGATTATTTATATTTTTAAGATTTTATTTATGTTATCAATAAGACTGAAACATTATGAATAAATGTGATTTTACTTTGAGATTATTATTTACCAGTTTTCTACTCTCTATTATACAGGGTTACATTGCAAAGGGGTGCCGAATTTAAAAAATCAGTTCCAGGGAATAATATATTTTTTGTTTTTTGCATAGTTCTATTATGTTACTGATTCTGAACTCCTTAAAATTGGGCACACATTTGTAACTGTATTTATTCAGGATTTGAACTATCCAAGAAACAAACTTTTCTTTCGAACTGTACCTTCCATTTTTTAACGTAGAATCAAAGAATGTGGTACTTAGTGCCGCTTTTTCGTAGGTATTATAAGAGTTGTACATAGCGGGACTGGTGCATAGCGCAACTAACCGAAATAATTTCACAAAAGACACTAATATACCTACGATTCAAAACACACAAATCGACATTTAATTTGTAGCTTTTGATTTGACGTAGCCGTAGCGAGTTTGAAGCTGTTTTTTTTTTTGCTAAATACGAAATTGCAAGGAAAAATGACTAACTGTTAGTTCTGACTCATGCCGTGCTCGTCTTCAAAGCGCCGGTGCCGCCTAAAGTTGTCAAACGTATAACGTCAATATAATGTAACGCAATAATAAAATACCTGATAGGTTCCAGGAAGGGTCTACAAATGTAATGACATGTAAACTTCGAAATTGGCTTATAGATTGCTGTTACCTTTTTTATAATATCGACGAACTCCTCAACGGACATTTTGCATGCTGACAATGTTACGCAGAATAGTAAGCACTGTACTTACATAATAAAATCGTATTGTAATTTAAAATATCTACCTATTCTATGCAAATATATGCTTTAACTTTGACTTTGAACGATTGTAAGTGAATATCAAATTGTATTACAGCGCTGCCGCTTTATCGAACTCGAGGCTGTTGACTTAAGAGCATAGCAGGTCTAGGGTCGTCTTAGCTGCTTTCCCTACTACGCTTAATTTTTTTTAACCACTTCTGAATCGTGGATAATGAAGGAGCTGACTCACGCTAAACATGGTCCATTGCTTCTTTTATGTTTTCTATTTTTTCCTGCTTGGTCAAAAATTGTATAAAGCCTCTAATTTAATTACCATTCCAAAATAGCTCACGTCATAGATGACCTTTGTTTGGAAATTGCAAAAAAACAAAAGAACGTATTTGTTTTAATTTGTCATTTTTTAATTTTATTCCATGACCCTTACCGGCCAGTATTAATAAGTTTTATAAAAAACATCAAGAATAAAAGAGATTTAAACGCCTCTCGTAGATGGAACGCAAAATTTAAAATCTATATACATAAAAATGAATCCCTATTTCCCTTGGTCATCGCATCACGCGTGAACGGATGGAACGATTTCGCTAATTCTTTTTTTGATGTGTTAATTATTGTCAAGAGAAGGTTCTTTTGAATGAAAAAAATAAGAAAGTTGCGCAGTTTTTTTTAATGAAAGACCACGCGAACGAAGTCGCAGGCAACAGCTAGTAACATTATAAAAACAAGCGACAGTCAATAAAACATTCTGCATTATGTCTTGTATTCTACTAACCAGCAAAATTCAATTAACAAATATTGTAACTACTTTTTGTAAGTGGCCATCAGTTCCAAAATACTTTTAGTGTCACCTGTTATAGAAATAGGATACGATAGTTAGGTAAATTTTAGAGTGAGTGTTAGGTGAGTGAGTGCTAGGTGATATGTAAATGTAAAATCTAATCGTCACAATGTTGAAAAGGTCCTAAAATACTTCTATTTGTTTGTAGGTAACAAGTCCAAGAGGAAATGAGCAGCAATTTACGAATATCATCGGCTCCGACGCATCATGACAACGTGGGGGACATTGGCTTAACAATACTCAGCCCCTGGTTTTGTTCGAGTTTATTTTTAACATTTTACTTAAATGGTATGGTGAACGAAACGCTTCGGAATAAAAGCGATTTTAGTTTCTAAACAAGTAATGTTTTACACGAAGACCACTAGAAAAAGTTAACTTTACGAAGGATCTGAGTCCTAATTTATTTGCTTTATGGAGTAAATATGATAAATCCTAAAAAAATAGGATAAATCCCAACCAAAACAAATCATAAGTGTGCAAATAAAAGTTAAATGCTGAACAACGATTTCATGACGACCTCCGTAGCCGAGAGGCGAGCATACCGGACTTGGTGTCGCTATCTCCGAGGTTCCGGGTTCGATTCCCGGTAGATCATAGTATCTTTAAAGTATCAGCTATTCAATAAAAAAAAATCATCAAAATCATTCAACATTTGTCGAAGATATTGAGTAACATAGATACAAGAACCACGAACCAAAACAATATCTGGGTATATAAGTAATTTGTTATTTTCTCAAAAACCGCTCAATCAATTTCGATACAATTTATATGGGACCACCTCTGAAGTATGATAAAAGAACAATAAAAAGAATCATCAAAATCGATTAATAATTGGCGGAGTAATCGCGTAACATACATACAAAACAAATGTACATGAATTAACACCCTCTTCCTTTTTTGAAGTCGGTTGAAAAATAGGTAGAAATCGTATTTTTATCCTTAACGCGCCAGCTCAGTAGCAGCTCATAATACCAGTGCATTAGAACTTGCGATAGCAAACATAATACTATGCCAGTGACACTTGCTTAAGTAAGTAGCACACAGATACGGCAACGGTAGCGCAAATATATTTTTCATACGACAGCGTCGCTACCAGCGCTGGCTTTGTATAAATTTTCAAGTAATAAAAATTTGCTTTTTGGTAGGGAAAGATAAGCCGTTTCCATATCTATTTGTGTGTCTTTTCTTAGGACGTGCCAAACATGAGGAATAGAGTTATATGGACTATGGACTAAATTAATGATATAACTATCGTCAAATGAATAAAAATATATCAAAACTCATTATTAATGTTTTATTATAGGAGATAAAAGTTCATTAACGTTTTTTTTCCCACAGCTATCGAACAAACAAATAATGAATATTATAAGGTCAATTCTCTACCATTTCAATATTTGCAATAAAGTACAAATAAATAAATACTATTTAAAAATATTTACTTTTGTTCGTAACTTATTTTTGACATGAAAGGTTATTGCTCTTACTAAACCTCGACGATGGTGTATGAAGCATTCTGTGCATGTAAGTATGGTATTATCACTAATCAAACCCGACAATTAAGCAAAAAATACGACAAATGTTAACTGCAGCGCCCTCTGGCGAGTTAACACCATAACACTAATCCATGAACGATCGCTGACAATTTACCAACCATATTAAACAGCAGATTATTGGTTTATTTTACGCGTTGTAAAACTGTCATTAGTAGGTACTTAATATAATTATTAATATAGTTTTACAAAAGACAGCATTCATTAACAGACAAACAAAACTAATTTGTAAGCCGTATAGTAATTGAGATTTAGTTGTTTGAGCCCCTACAAGGGTTGAATATAGACATACATTCATATCAGCGTTTTATGATTAAGTGGTAATGGGTTATACTGCAAATACTTTTTTTCAGACTTCCTTAGTTTATCAACGATCAGGTTGATTACTGGAGCAATAATATATTTTATAACTATCCTTTCCAGCTGCATCGCTAATTTATACACGGAATCTTACTGTAACCGCTAAATATTTAAACAAACAAAAAATAAATAAAGGAATACTGTTTTAGAAACAATTGTCGTCAATTTTAGTTACGTTCAAAAATCAATAAGCTTATAATATATCTATTTATGTCTTGTCTTAGGATGTTAACAACTCTTTTACAATTTGTAATTACTACCCAAACTACCTCTAGCAAGACAAGCTTAAGTGGTAGTGGGCTGGTCACATTTTCCGTTGAACCGCCCACCAAGAATACTCTATCCCAAAACAAATTTATGTATTTATGAAAAGTTAGCATAAATACATGTAACTAGGTAATTTAGTTTAATCTTATGACAATAAAGTTAGTACCTAAACAAAGCATAGTTTTGCTTGTATCTTATAGGTATTAGATAATACTAGTAAAGTTAGGTTAGTGCTTATTTAACATTGAGATTCATTGACTTGGGTTGATTAGGTAATGCTTTGTTAAAGTCAAAAATTTTACATCATGATCATAATTTTATTATACTACCTAACAAAACAACTACAAAGTATACGTATGAGTAACTAAAATAATAAAAATATATTTACTTTCTGATAACTGTGATGATTTCAACGTTGAAAATAAGAGTTGAAATAAATTTGCATCTAGTTACAGAATGACCCAACATACAGTTTGTTTGGTTGCGATGCTGGTTGCATTATAACAACATTATCACGGATTAGTTCACTGGTAAACTCGTGTATGTAAATATTATTCGAACCATTGAAGGATTTAACATACTTAGTATACATATTATCCTTTAGAGGCAGTTCAGTGAGTTAGTATTGGTTAATAGTTATTTTTATTCATAAAATATATGACGGGCAGGTGAAAAGGTATTTATGTGTTGATTTATGCTTAGGTAAGTGATTGGTTTTATATTTAATGTAATTATTTGAAGTGTGACTATTTAATGTATTATTTAAATGTGTTAACAAATATTTACATTTATGTCGTGAATTAATTTGTGTGAGGTAAGTCCATTCGCTTGGTAAAATAAAGGTTTTTAAATAGTACTTACTGAATATTGCTTAACAGATACCATTTGAGCAAAATAGTATATATTTTCTTTAATTTTATTTTGTAAGCGATGAAGATTGACGATCTCTGAAAAAAATACTTTAGTTATTGGATAAAACATTGGATACATAATAATTTATAGAGAGTTCGAATTGTTGCGCTATCAGTAGATAGCGAAGGGAAAGAAATAAATGAACTGTCACATGACTCTCACTTAAGTGAAACAATTGCCGACTCCCTCAACAGTGTGATGATTAAAGTTCAATAAGTACCTATCGGTGGATGATTAAAATAACCTTGGTGCAAGATGCAGTGAGCCAACATGATGCGGCCAGACATCTCCACTGTTGCGCGCGGGTTAAAAATGTATTAAAACTATTTTTATTACGATTGGCACTGGCTTCATCTGTGATTCAAAAGAAATGTAAAATTTTCGCTTGCTCTTTGACACTTAGGTTTGTTTATTTTTTAATCAGAAAATTCTTACCAGCCAGTGTTAAGTGAAGCTGTAGAATTGTGGCAAAAAAATTCTATTGTGCTGTTTTAAAAAAATACAAAATTGTTTTTACTTGTGAAACAGAAAAGCCGCCAAAATTAAACGACTAAAAAGTAAGTACTTACATGAAGATTTGGATCAACTTGTTTTATTCAAAAATCTAAACTAAGTGTCTCATACATCATCTACAGACCGCTTATGGTATATGAACCAATCACGATAAAATATCGCTAATAAATAAGTTCTGTAATGTCGGTTTTTAAAGGGATTTTTTCTTTTTTTTCATATTTACTAAAATAAAAGCAAAGGAAAAAGTTTTGTTTAGTGAGTACAACTAGTGAGTGGTACAACTGAACTAACAACACCGTTGGAAATAATTTTAATTTAAAAAAAAGTTTTTAGAATAACAATTTAATTCGCGAAAGACAGTTTTCTTGTTAGGTTGATAGAGGTACAAATAATGATCACATACTATTTAGGTATTATTTAATACAAAATATCTTTATTTATTTTAAGTAGGATTTGAATTTGATTTTGCATTCAGTTTAGACAAACTATTGTGCGTAAAAAATCATCAAAATCTAATTCAATACATTAGGTGAACAAATAATAGCGTTAACCGCAAGTAGTCGGTTCCGTTCCAAAAGTTATGGTATAAAAGTTTACGATAGTAGTAGGTTAGAGTATTATTGAGTATTACGATACAATTTTATTACTCGTATCATACACGCTGTAATTTTGGTAACTTCAATAACAAAAAAAATAATAAAAAATCAAAACTGACGTGGCATTTGACCGAAATGGATGCTCTGTTTTGCTTTTGCCGCTGGTTTTCTATGGCAACCATTACGGTTAAGAGAGTCATCAGCCTACACAGAACCATGATAACTAACCAAAACATCAGCATCACTATCATGTCAGCCTATTGCAGTCCCCTGTTGAACGTAAGCTGGGACGTTTTTCGGGACCAAAGTGTACCATCGTCGGTTCATCGAGCTGAGGGCCGTCCTACACTACGTTTGCCGAGGCGTGCTCTCCACCCGACAACCCATTACTCCACCTTTCATCGGTTCTGCGACAGATGTACTGCCACTTTAGCTTGCTACATTTTTGGACTATGTCCATTACTTTGGTCTTTTGACGGATGACCTCGTTTTGGATTTTATCCCTTAACGATCGGACTTTCCATACTAAAACATATTCATGATACAAAGTGTTAAAAGAAAACATCTCTTTGTTCTTAGCGAAGCTTCGCTGAAACGTCGTATATTTATAGTACGGCACGTGGATTTAGTATTTATAGTAGGGTTTGATCACGAGCGCGTCTGTGACAAAAGGAACTAGAAGCAGCGGCTAGTGGCATATTGATTTTCCTAAGGTCAAGGTTTGATTCCCAGTTAGATCCATCTCGTCAAGCCAAGTCTGGACCTGCCAGCTGCTTTTCTCCAACGGGATTTCCAGAGACCGATCCTCATCAGGCAAATAATTTAAATTTAGACATAAAGAGTTTCATTCAAAATCAAATCAAAATCAAAATGTTTATTTCTTTAAAAAACCAGAGGCCCAATTCCCGTAATTTGACAATTGTCGCAATCCGGTGTCGATCCGGTCCCAGTAACATTACTATCACAAACGGTATTCTCGTAAACTTTCAATTTGACGTAAAATTATTAAAACTATCCCAATAAGACTAAAAACAGAGCAAAAAAATATCTAATTTTGGTTTCTTTCATTTTCAGTCGCATTACGAACTATAATAGCATTTTTTGAGTTTACTAGAATACCGTTTGGGATCGTAATGTTACTGGGAGCGGATCGACACCGGATTGCGACTATTGTCAAATTACGGGAATTGGCCCTCAGGTTAACAACAATGATATAGGTAACGTTCCTTTTAAGTATAAAATACCTGTATTAGGATGTTACTGCCCTTCCGTTGTGTTACGTGGAGATACATCAAGATATTTGTTTATTTGTAAGAAAAAAAATGAAAAGAAAAACAAAATTAATTGAAAGGTAGTGCTAAGTTGTCAAGCGCGATTCATAATCAGACACTTAATCGATCTACGTAAAGTACAAAAATCATTTTAATTATTCCAATTTGTTGTAAAAAATGTAGATAATTTGTGGATAATACGATTGGTAGATTAAATGGCACCGTATGTTCACTGTGTAAGGTCCTTGTTAGAGAGTGCGCGCACGGGAGACTTTTGTCGCTGCGACGTTTTTGTCTCTCATATCAAGTCCTCTGTTAAGTATGGAGGTGCGCGCACGTTGCGACGCGACAACTGGGAGACTTTTTTGTTCACTGACCAGCACGGGTGACAAAATTGTGTCTTTGTTTTTTTTTAAATACTGGGTTTTACGGCTCTGGGTTCTAGACCTCACAAATCATATTTATTAAATTTACAAAAGCAGAAGTAAGATTTATTGTGTATTTAATATTTTTATAGACACATATATTCTATTACACTCTATGTATGTATTTACTTTACTAAATAGATAACCTTATAGTATTATTATTTTTTAATTAGATTTAAGTTTGTTATTATTGTTTAGCTGTCTGTTTGCCGAGGCTACACGCCTCCTCTCTCTATTATACGGCATCCGCAGAATACCAGTGGCAGTGACGCGCCCACCGCGTCACTACCTTATACTGAGCGGAGACCATTTTGGTACCTACCTACCATGTTTTATTTTTAAGTTTTTAAAATTTTTAAATTTTTTAGTATTCTAAGGTCTAATATGTTTTTATTTTATTTTTAACTTGTATTTTATGAGGTACCAAATAAACATTTTTTCTTTCTTCTTTCTTTCTTTCAAATAAAAATAATTAAACAACGTAAATCCAAATACTCAGTGTCTTGTTTTGATGCTCAAACACAACTTTTTCTAAGACCATCGAAATTTCGAAATAAAAACCAATGTTTTTTAGTTAAATGAAAAACATTGGACAAAATTATGTCTCTCCGCCAGTGTTGCCAGATTCATAGGTTAAGAATTATCCTAGTTTTACTGCAAAATTATCGTGTTATCGCATCCCCGGTTAACAAAATTACTGTATTTGTAAATACCGAATCTAGATTTTACTAGTAAAAGAACAGAATATACGGCTCAAAAGTTTAAATCATGTTACTTGATTACTTTTTAAAATTACAAGTTTTTGTTAACTAAATTACTGCAGTACTTACTGTACAAGCATCGAGCACATACCCTAAAGAGCAGCAAATACGAATCATCTTTCTCCGAAACTAGTAAGTGATTTTTCACTTACATTTAGTATGAAATGACAACTCCTATTAACTATCGCCTAAATAAAAAAGTACAGATACAGATTAAAAAATTGCAGATATTTTTACGCTAAAAGCCTATCTCTTTCGTAGTGCAAAGAAATTATATTTACTATCCTGATGTCGGGGTCAAAGTTGTCCAAATAAAGATAAAATGTATTCAAATACACAGATTGAAATTTCATAAAATTTTCTTTTACTTAACTGAGCAAAATGTCACGGATTTTCGTAGATTTATCGTGCGATACATTATTAATTTTTCTATTGCATTACATTCCAAAATATTGTGAATCTAGCTTATTTATCCCACGTCTGGCCACACTGCTCTCCATGTATTAAAAGGCTCCAGGCTTTAAAGGGCTGGAACCCAGAGCCGTAAAACACAATTATAAAATTTAAAAAAAAATAATTCTACATTACAAGCGAATGACGCTTCGAATTTTAAAAAAAAGTTTCGTCTCTGTCTCCTTCGTGCGCGCACCCCTCTTTGAAGACGCGACGCGACAGAGACAAAAACTTTTTTGTCCCAGCGACAAAAGTCTCCCGTGCGCGCACTCTCTTAGTGTGGTGACAGCAACGCCTGTGATCTCTGAAGAAAGACCGCGCACCTAGTTTCTTCGTTTGTTTTTTCGTTTCTTTTTTTTTTCGAAAATATCAAAGTAATTTTAAAAATACAACGATTAAAATAAGTTATGATAAAACCATTTCCATATTGTTCCATAGACCTTATTTTTAGGGTTCCGTACCTTAAAATGAAAAAACTGAACTCCTACAGGATCACTTTGTTGTCCGTCTGTGTGTCTGTCCGTTTATTTGTCCCTTTATCTCGGGAACGCGTGGAGGTATCGAGTTGAAATTAAAATCAACTACTCAAGTATACAATTCCTTAATGCTGTTAAAAAAAACTTCTAATCTATACTCGTAGTAAAAAAAAGATACGGCAGTGTATGATGCAGAAAATGCATATTTTGACACTCTTAAGAGAATCAAAATTTATAAGGTTCTTTTCTTTGATCTAGAACCATGAAATTTGGCAAGTAATATCGTCTTACACTACAAATACAGAAAAAAATCTAAAAACTTCATATTTGTTATCAAATTTCCCGAGACTCGATTGCTGAACTATTTATAATATTAATGTACCTAAGGCATCAAACCTGATTGACGTACCTAAAATTGCAAGTAACTAAAATTCATTTCACTATTTGTCTGCTAACACAGCATTATCTGTCACAGCTACTATAATTTCAGCTCATCGAGTACATACCCTATAGAGCAGCAATACGAACCATCTGTCTCCGAAACTAGTAAGTGATTTTTCACTTACATTTAGTATGAAATGACAAGTCCTGTCAACTCTCGCCCATACAAAAAATCACAGATACAGATCAAAAAATGGCGCAAAAATTTCGTCGAACAAATCATATGACATTTCTACTCTATAGGGTATGTGCTCTATGTGTGAAACATACGCCAAACGATAGAGACAATAATTACAAACAACAAATACTTTTTGACAAAAATACTTTGCTTAGAATTTCAATTTGAAAATGTAAATAAAAATAAATATTACATATTCAACTGAAATCCTAAACAAAGTTCATCATTTACGACATTTTGTCAAAGAGTATTTGTTGTTTGCAATTATTTTCTCTTTTGATTAACGTATGTTTTATAGGTTATTTTGGTGTGAAAAGAACGTTATCTTAGGTTACTTGCAACTATAGGTATGCCAGGCTCCATACAAAAAAGTTCGAAGTATTTTGTACGGAACTCTTGGTGGGCGAGATTGACTCGCCCTTGTTCGGTTTTTTAAATGTTGCGCTACCTTGCAATAATACATTGCGCATTAAACAATTTCTACTATGAAAGCAATATCGAAATTGTGTTTAAATTTTAAATACTCTATAAAATAATCCACTAGCGTAGCGTGTCATTCCTGTTCTTTAAAATAAACTAACGCGCTACCTAACGTATGGATCCTGCATAAAGGTTAAATTGGTATTAAAATTACAGTAAACTAATTTTGGTTATCCAATTTTAAAAGATATTACACACTCGTAAGTTAATAGTAAAAAATACACATTACAAAGGTTAGTTAATAATAAAACTTGATTTGATTTTACATTTAAGTTAAGACAAGGCTACAGGAGCATTAAAGAATTCAAAATAAAGTAATTAAGACACTTTTTCGTTACCTCTATCGAACACCTATCGAGAAAATTTTCAATCAAACCAGATTAATGAACAATAATGAATAAAAATATTCATACTACATAATTTTCACCAAAAAATCTTAAATAAGCAAACGCAGTCTTCGTCGTTCAAGTTTACTTGTCCTGCGAAAGGCACGTACAAATTATGCCAAAAGAAGCATCACTTTTAAGGGAGCACAACTTTTCAATAATCTACTACATAAAAGATATAAAAATATACAGAGTATAACGAAAAGGTGAAATAAAACTTTAAGGGGTTATTCTACGGCTAAATTACATCAACTTTTTCTATGGGACCAACATCGAATTCGCAAAAAAAAAACCACTTTCCCATACTAAAACGCGACCAACTGGCATCAGTTTATATGGAAACGTCAATTTTTTTTTTGAGATTTCGATGTTGGTCCCATAGAAAAAGTTGATGTAATTTAGCCGTAGAATAACCCCTTAAAGTTTTATTTCACCTTTTCGTTACACCCTGTATCACAGTTTAAGTCCAAACTGTCTCATTGTATAGTTAAGAATTACGAGCTTTATACTTTTTTTTTAAAGTTAGATATATTATACTATCTAGTTTTTATTTTTAATTTCATTTTCTTGTAAGTGGCTTATTTGAGTCTTTTTGAACAGCATAGTACAGACAACGGTTAGTCAAACTACCCAAAAAGTTGGTCATTCAACTGAATTTTAACTTTATGTCTAACAGTGAGCTTAATATCAATTGAGAAAATTTTTCATTTTGACAAGAAGTTGTCTGTTCCTGAAATTTTCAAAAGTCAAGTCTAAATCAGCATTTGAACTAATACAAACGTAGAATATCTCTAATACTGTCAATAGTAGCAACCTACCCAAAAAGTTAGAGGTCATTGATCCGATTTTCAACTTTAAATTCGTCATTTAGAGATCAATATCAATTGAGAAAATTGTACGTTTTGGGGTAAGCTGACGAGCTGTTGTCTGTATGAAATGAGACACCCTCATGGGCTAGTTTCCTAAAAAAAATCTTATTAGTCCGTCAGTTAAATTAACAGAAAATGTTGGACAAGTATTTTTTCTTTTCTCAATCAAACAAAAAATTATGAAGATATAGTCCGTTAAAGTTTCGCGTAACGTCACGCCTTTCGAAACTTTTTAGGAAGGCGTGACGTCACGTGCTCACTTTGATGCGCTTTATCTTCGTCATTTTTTGTTTGATTGACAAAAGACAAAATATGGGTCCAATAGTTTTTGATAATCTAACTGACGGACTAAATAGAATAATCTTTTTTTGACCCAGGAAACTAGCCTATCCTCTGAAAGTGCTGTTGATATTATCTAAAAGACCGAGTTTAAAAAAAAATGAGTCGAAGCCATAACTACAAAAAGTATGATGATTTTTCAACAAATTTGTTGAAAAATCTGTTTATCGTTAAATTTGGAAGGTATATTTATTAATCATCCGATTCTTAATCATTATAATATTATCTCTTGGGAATTCGTATGAATTATTTCTGTCACTATTTAATCTACACTATTTGATCATAATCTATTTAAATAAAAATGAATCTCTATTTCCCTTGGTCATCGCATCACGCGTGAATGGATGGAACAATTTCGCCTAAATTTTGTCAGGAGAAGGTTTTTATGAAAGATAAAATTAAGAAACTAGCGCAATCCTTAGTGAATAAACTAAAGACCACGCGAACAAAGTCGCGGGCAACAGCTAGTCTACTGATAAAATTGGTGACGTCGATTTTGGCGAAGCGTTACTCCCGGTAGAAATGAGGAATCGATAAGTATTTTGGTCATTTGGTTGTATAATACTTGTCTCTAATAGGAAGAGAAGCCAAATCTGAGTCTTGGCTTAGCGCCAGTGAGCAATAATAATGGCACCTTTCATGTTTTAATCAATCATATTTATACGGTCCCACGTTAATATATAACTTTAAATAATGTCATGTTCAAGTTATTCGATACTAGCTTTCCCGGCGAACTTCGTACCGCCCCTTCTTAAATTTTTTTTTCGTGAATATTTCGGACAGGATTTCTTCGAATTCTTTCCCTTACTGCTTTGACCACCTTGTTCGTACGAACACTACGTGGACGGCCAGATCTTTTTCTCTTACAAACAGAGGAGGTCTCATTGTACCTATTAGGTGATAGCCCGATACACAAACATTCACAATCACAGCAATTCGGTTCTCTTTATCACCCCACTCCATTTTAATATCGCAAAATATTGTAGGTACAATGTATTGGCGCCAAAATGAGAAAACTCAATGAACAATCATATAAAAATGACACATTCCAAATTCAAATGTAATATTTTGTTTATTTTTAATTGTAACAGTACTTATGGTCAGACTAAGTATACTAGCTGTCCCGGCGAACTTCGTACCGGCCCAACATAATGTTTTTTCTGTCAATTTTTTCGTGTTTTTTAAAGTTACTTATATGTTAGTCGGGGCGAATCAAAGATCATAAAAATCGGTCCAGCCGTTCTCGACTTATAAATGTTGTAACTAACCCGACTATCTTTTATATATTATTATATAGGTAGATTAGCATAATACGTTTTTACCAAAATTTACAAAAGGTTTTCATCTTATTTTATTTAACTAAATAAACCTTATAAAAAGGATATTAGTAGAAGAGAGTATTAGGTGGAAAGGTTTGGGGAAGGCCTTTGCTTAGCAGAGGGACAGAAATGGCTAATAAAATACTATTATTTTTATGACAAGAGTGCATGGACTTCACCTGCCTAGCTCGCACTTACTACCTACATGTCTTGTAACTATATTATTTCATGAACAAGGCAACTAATGGTAACTAACCAAACTTGTTGCGCTACTTCTTCTCATCACCAGCCGATATGTAGTGACGTGTGTGCCTAGAAGAGAGCCTATACACTGGGAGGGCGAATGAATTATTGGCTCATTACTAGTACTGTCAACGGCACATCAAACTACCCAAAAAGTTAAAGATCATTGAACCGATTTTCAACTTTAACTCCGACACGTAGAGATCAATGTCAAATAAGAAAATTTGACGTTTTGTGGTAGTCAACCTACCACATGAGCTTGTCTGTACAATTGGCGTAACGAAAGCTATACAGCATACCAGTCCAGATATGAGTGATAGAGATACCAGGGAAATTTAAGGTAATGCTGATTATGCTGATAATGTAAGCATCATTAATAAAGAGACAAGTACTTAATTAGAATCCTCCTCCTTTTGAATCGTGTAGACCACTATTTACAAGCCTGGCATGCCGCTTCCATCACTTTACATTTATGAAGTGACAATATTCGTTCACAAAAACCCAACGCTTTTCGAGAGAGCTGGTAATACCAGACTAAGATATCCTCAAAGACTGATACTTAGCGACATACCAATCCACGAAAAAAGCTGTATTTACACACTTTTCATTCAAATCGGTCCACCCGTTTAGGAGAAGTTAGGTAACAAACACACGTACAAAATAATTACATATTTAAGATAAATAATATGCATAATATTATATTATTTTTCCTTGAAATATTAAATGACGAATCTTTTTCACAACAATTATAATTATTATTTGAATATCTTCCAAAAATAAATAATAATAGTTTCAAAATAATTCAATACTAAATGAATGTAAGACATAAATAATTTTATAGTCAAAGAAAAAATTAATTTACTCCTGTATTACCTGTGTAGGTACTCTGTGCTTCTAGAGAGGTAATACTTAACCATCAAAGAAGTCTTAGCTAACATAAAAGCCATCGCATGTCATCGATTCAGTTTATACCCTAGTGACACAACTGCATCACCTTTAAGCGTTTTAAATCCCCAAGTAGACGTAATGCCCACAATTTAATAAACTATTTATAGAAGTTTAATACAACTAAGTGAATGGAAACAAATCGATGTATGCGCGCGCATTCTGAGCATGGCTTCCTTGCTTCACCTAGACGTGTCGCAATCGATAACGTTACAGCCAGTTTCTCCATCCATTGCTCACTCATGCTACTTTCTTGTCATGCCAGTGAAGGAAAACAAGCAATATATGAAGCGCAATTCAATGTGTGTGCTAATAAAAACGGTGTCACCATTTCAACAGGCGAGACTGTAGTATTCCTGTAGACTGTATTCCCGTAGCGTGGTTTGTGCCGACGGCACTCGAATGAAAATACTGAACCGTTCAACCAAGAATGTGCAAAATATTGGTTATTATAAAATGAAATGTTTTAATTAACTTTAATTTTTTCAAATTTTCTGTCATCTTTATTCAAAAGAAGGAATCAAACAGGAAAATGCAATTGTAAATTGTCAGCCTCGTCCTCAAATCTAATCTAACTTCATCTATTCAAAGACCGGTACTAACAAATCTACAGCAAACGAGAAAGCGCGACAAGAGGAAACCAGATCGTAGGATCTGGACGGTAAAGTCCAATTTGCCTGTAATGGAGAAAGGTGAACGGTTTTCAGAGTACCTGTTCGCGAAGATGGGCCCAGGAGACAGAGGCCCGCAGACCTCGGAAGACCGGACGGCTCCGGTGGAACCGACCGGTGTGAAAAAATGGTTCATAGATAATACTATGTTGGTGGTCACACTGCTCGGTGTCATAACTGGGATCGGCGTAGGTAAGTTGGAATTTTGTTTACCTACTTATGCAGAAAAAACGAAAACAACAACAATCTTTATTTAGGAATAAAGTTTTGTACTAACAGAAATATTGATTTCCATGGTAAGAAATTAGGGATACACAGTCCAGGATAATTTATAATAAATTTACAGAATAAATATGTAATATCAAGTTATAGTCGTTTATCAACTTTAGTTTGACGATATCATTATAAGCAAGACAAACATAGCGTTTTTTGTAAAAAACAAAACATTCGTTAATTGCAGGATTCGGCCTGCGCCCTTGCAACCTCGGACCGGACGCTCTGATGATTATTTCATATCCCGGAGAACTCTTTATGAGACTACTCAAGCTGATGATCTTACCTCTCATCATTGCCAGTCTAATCGCTGGCTCAGCAAGCTTGAATGCCAAGATGAGTGGAAAAATAGCAGTGAGAACATTACTCTATTTTATTCTGACATCAATGTTCAATGCTTTTTTGGGAATTTTGGTGGCGTTGCTGATCCATCCAGGGAAACCAGAACTGAAAGAAGACTTTATTAGTATTACTACAGGGAGAAGGGACCATAGTATTTTGGATAGCCTTTTAGATATAGGAAGGTAAGTATTTTTCGAAGTAGAGGTTCAAAATGTGTTATGATGTTTTCATAACTACAGCATGAATACAAATTCTGGAATAAAGTAAGGTTAAACTTAAAGTATAAGTTACGAAAAGAAGCATTTGTGATGTCAATTATAACTATTTTTGCATAATTGTAAGCTTTACCAACTTTTCCAATCAGTCATTTATCAGTTCAGTCTGCTACTTTTCAGTTCAGTCATGTTTTAGTAATACCAATCAATTGACCGGGCACATAGTGATTATGTAAAATATTTTTCATTACTCATACTCTAAAAGAGTAGATCTGAAGCTGCCTGAGGAGCGGGTTAAAAGTAATACTTTTCTGCCCTAGGGCGAATCGTTTTCAATTGACAGCACTCAAATTATAAAAAAAGGTATTTCACATTCTTATTAAACCATGTTCTAACTTTCTTTACAGCCACTCAATAACAGCGTGATGTAAAATATAATAACTTAAAAGTTATGTATTAATAAAATAATATATTTTTTATGACTTTAATACAAACTTTAAATTATTTCTGTAAAACAACATTAGATCAGGCAAAATATTTACCATTTCTTCCATGATGAAAATGAAAAATAATGGCATAATAACTGGCCAGCTACAGAAAAATAGAATAGGCGATCTTCACAATGGATCTTCATTTGTTTTTTCAAGTTGTAGAGTTTTGATAAAATTCACTCATGTTTTCTTTATCTAATTCAAGTTTTTATTTTTACTTTACTTATATTCGTAATGAAAAGTGCAGTGTTTACCTTGGGTAAGACTTATTTAGTCCTCGAGTCTATTTAGTCCCTCTAACTCCTATTAGCGCGTCGAGTCATAATGTACTATTTCATTTCAACCTATGTTTCTATGGCAAAGTTGTTCAGTTTCATGAAAACATCAATATCCTAAGATATGGCTAGCCCTTTATGACATTACTATGTACATCACGATATAAATAAATTCTCCTAAAGTAAAAATATTATCTTAACAATGTAGTTTTCTTAAAAATTTCAGAAACGTGTTTCCTGACAACATAGTTCAGGCTACATTCCAACAGGCGCATACGGTGTACGTGCAACCAACCACATTTTTGGCAAGAAACGCGACTGAAAACGACACTTTACCAGCTATGGTACGAGTGGTTTCTTACAGGTAAGACATTGTTTTAGTAAATCTAATCCTAATTCCAAATATTATGTTTCTAAATTATTTGTATAGGACAGTTTATTTTCAAGTCTTATTTTTATATGAATGTACCTATATCGTTAATCTACAGGCAAGATACGTAGTTATAGAGCTTATTTTTACATTTTCAGATCCGGTACCAACACCTTGGGCCTAGTTTTCTTCTGCTTAGTATTCGGCAGTCTGCTTGGCACATTGGGGCCTAAGGGGCAGGTTGTGATAGACTTCTTTCAGGCCATCTTTGAGGTCATCATGAAGATGGTGACGGGAGTCATGTGGATGACTCCGGTGGGCGTAAGCAGCGTCATAGCGGGGAAGATTCTTGGAGTCAGTAATGTTGGTAAGCATATTATTTTAGCACACTTGATTTTAATTGAGTAAGTCAGTTAACATTTGCTTTTTTATCCATATTTGCACGTAACTACTCGTATAATTTTATGGTTTGTAATATTCTGTTGGAAAACAAACTATTAGCGAATCTCCAAAATATTTGACGAATCCTACCTTGTGTTCCAACAAAAAAGAAGATTCATCTGTGGTAACAAAAATGCGATGTGGAAGTGATCATGTATTTTTTCTCAAATTTTTAGCTCAAGTGATGTCCCAACTGGCATGGTTTATAACAACGGTGGCGATTGGCGTGTTTTTTTATCAGTTACTGGTTATGCAACTGATATACTTCTTGTTCTTACGGAAGAACCCATACAAGTTCTACTGGGGGTTATCACATGCTATGCTCACTGCATCAGCAACTGCTTCTACGTAAGTGATTTATATTATCTCATAATAAAGTCCATGCTGAATGCACATTTCCTTTTAAAGTAACTAAACTGTTCAGTAAAGTTTTAATTGTGTTGAATCTTGAATCTTTTGAGTAAAAGCATCACGAGATGAAGTCGAAAAGAAAGAGTATAATTTCATTGCAATTCAATACAATGTTTTTTTTTCTTTATCCCCAGGTTAATTTAGTCTCTTTAATTAGTCTTAGTTTCACGACGTGTGATTATTTGTGGGTAGTCTCAGTTTAGTAAACAGATCCATTTAGATATTAAGGAGGTAATATTTAAAAACATACCTAATAAGATTCTAAAAATTCCTAAACTAACAAATATATATCTTACAAAATCTAAAAATATAACATCTAATCCAAAAATTATGGTAGTAAATTTAATTCTGATTGGTTCCTCTGTAATCAACTGCAATTCACATGGTTGGACCAGTGGGCTAGACTATCTTAATTACCTCATAATTTAATTTTATCTTAGCAATTATCGTCTCTTACAGCGCTGCAGCTTTGCCTGTAACATTCCGAGCGATGGAGGGTCCGCTTCGCATCGATCCGCGCGTCACTCGCTTCGTGCTGCCCATCGGCTGCAACATCAACATGGATGGGACAGCACTCTTTTTATCTGTGGCCAGTGTCTTCATCTGTCAGATGAACAACTTGCCCCTGGGGTTTGCGCAGCTTGCTACCATTTTGTAAGTTTGTTCATATTCTGGCCAGTATTAAAGTTATTATAAATCTTTTAAAAGCATTTCGTAAAAAATCTTTTCGTAAAAATAAAAAGGCCTTTATTCAGTGTTTCTTTATGAGATCGAATAAGAAATGAGGCATGACATAGCCAAATTGATTAGCAAGCTAAAGTGGCAGTGGGTCCCGACACAAAACATGTAGAACTGACGACCGATGGGGCAGAAATGTACTAAAATGGAGGCCACGTACCGGCAAGCGCAGTGAAGACGTCCACCCATAAGGTAGATATCATAGACGTTGTAAAGGTTGCAGAAAGCTGCTTGATGCAGGCCGCTTCCAACTGGTCAATCTAGAAACCATTGAGGTATGTATGTGCTCAGCTGTGGACATTCTTTGGCTGGAATGATGACGATAATGATAATAAAATCCTGGTGCCTCATAGTGTCTTTAATAAGAATTCATAATCGTTAAAAAGTTTTCTTACAAAAACGCTGTTGTAATCATACAGGAGTTGTTGTGAAACACACTTTTAGTATTAGTACCGCCAAAAACCACCAATTAGTAGTACCAATAGTATTCATACATCTAATAGTGGTAGCGGTGGGTAATATCGGTTTTGTAGGATATCAAATCGAAACTATATATCGATATTCAATATCGGATATTGAAACTATATATTTTCTGTAACTGTATATTTTCGGAAACTATATATTTTCTGAAACTATATATTTTCGAAAACTATATATTTTTTCGTATCTATGCACTGTTGTGATATTTGACGATTCGATACGACATTCGATATGATAATAATATGATTTATTGTATTTACAAGATTTCTTAACAGTTTAAGAATTCTTATATTTTTTCTAGTAACTATCTAATCTAGGTACAATTAAAGTTTTAACAATTATTTTCAAATAAACTTCCGTTTACATGAACCTGGTTTAGCACTGGTTACATTGATTAACTTACTTTTTTTAATAGAATAATTATTAATGCTAAATTCATAGGTATAAGATTGAAATTCCAAAAAACAATATTTCGAGCAATCGGAGGTTAGAAGGAGAGG
This sequence comes from Anania hortulata, assembly GCA_963576865.1. Lineage (NCBI taxonomy): Eukaryota > Metazoa > Arthropoda > Insecta > Lepidoptera > Crambidae > Anania > Anania hortulata. The sequence continues at coordinate 20,114,488 of OY756393.1, forward strand.
AAACATATGCAAATATACTTATAATTCAAGTCACTTTGATCCGTAAATGTAAGATTTTAAGGTTGAAATCGGTACGAAGTCTATACGATACTCGTCGCTACGCGAATCACTCACACGATATCGGATTTCGGATACGATATCCCGAATCGCCGCGTACAGCACAATATCGCGTTTTGGAAATATATAGTTTCGATTTGGATGAATATCCGATACACGATATTGCTACGATATATAGTTTCAAAAATCCGATACGATTCATATCGCCCACTCCTAAATAGTGGAGTAGAGAAAAAACACACTGTCCACGCACGGGCATAGTGCTACAGACGAGGGGGGCTTGTGAACGAGGATCGGCGAACGGCGGCGAACGACAGCGAACAACGTTCGGCTCGCGAGCGAACATCAATGCTCGGTCGAACACTCCCTTCATAACCTTTCAAGTGTGCGGTCACTGTATCTTCCTGCAATCTGTCTTGGATTATACTCTTTTTTATTATACAGTCCGCTTTTTATTATAATTAACATATCCCACCACCGAGGGTCCTAACACACACCTGTTCTAAATCTTTTGGTCCAGTCGGTAATAACTTTTGAAAAGTATAGCTGCTTTTTTCCCCGAATATTAAAGTTGATAAATGATTGTGTCATAACAAACAGGATATTTTTGAAGCATTTAAGACCCTATTAAACCTACGCAAACATTAGGTCTGCCCAGTGTTTTAACTCAAATCTTAATTGTTAAATAATATTACGGACGACATCAATTATTTATATAACTTCACTAGTTTAGTAATTTTAGATTATAATTTTGCCTACGCTAAAATACGCTGGAAATTGTTTCAGATTAAGAAAACATCTTTATTGTACCGTATTTTATGCAATAAATAATATTCATTCATTCATTCATTCAGTAATAATTATTCATTTACTCATAACAACGACCTCCGTATCAGCGGTGCGAGCATACTGGACTTGGTGTCGCTATCTCTGAGGTCCTTAAATAAATTTTCTATATTGGCTCGGGTCTGGGTGTTGTGGTACCGTCGTTATTTCTGATTTCTGTACCACAAATACTTTGGCTACTTACCATATGTTCCGAGTAATGTATGTGAGGTTGTCCAATATTTAATTATTTATTTACTAGCTGTGCCCGCGGCTTCACTCAAGCGGAATACAGTTTATCATTCCTATTTTACTTGCTTGAGAGATGGAATGTTAGCCTATGTCCTTTTCTAGGGTTCAAGGTTTTTCCGTAATAAATTTCATCAAAATCGGTTCAGTAGTTTAGGCGTGAATGCATAACATATAGACAGACAGTGCTACTTTCGCATTTCTAATATAAGTATAAATATGTATATCAGGTAAGATTTATTGATAAGTTTTTTTTCCATTTTCAGTCTAACATCTACTGCTGCGTCAGTGTCATCAGCATCAGTGCCGTCAGCTGCTATGGTTCTACTGCTGGTGGTGCTCGCCGCTGTCGATGCGCCTACGCATGACGTGTCGCTGCTTTTTGCTGTCGATTGGCTAGTGTGAGTCATTTCATGGTTTTATCATTTCCGCCATTTAATACACTATTGACGACCGTCTGGTGTAGTGGCTCGCGTTCCGGACTACAAAGCCAGTGTGATGTTTGAATCCCACAACGAGAAATATTATGTTCGTGTGATGAGCACGAGCATTTGTATCTAAGTCATGGAACTTTATAAAAATATTAAAGTATGTTTATCTTTGGTTTAGTCGCCATAGTACAAGCTTTGCTTAGTTTGGGGCTACTTAATTAGCTTTAAAAAAGAGCTTTATCATTTAAAGTCTAAAGTATAGTCAGTACCATGTTTTTTTTTAATTAAATGTTTAATTTAATGATATTAGTTGTATAAAATGTGTAACCAATTTAAGTTAACATCATTTAGCAGCCTTATAAACGACCACTGTTGAACATTTAATTATATTTATATTTAGCTAAGACAATAGTATACTTAATTATTTGCTAAATTCGGTAGAACATGAGAACTGATTGCAAATTAGCATTAGTTATAATCATGTCCTGTTGGTCAAAATTTTTATTTCATCTCATTGTTACATAATAACATGCATTTCCCTATTACCACGAGTTTGCTATACTGCATTGATAAGGCGTTACGTTTGCCACTTTTTTTGGGAATACAATTGTGTTATTGAGTAAGTTTGTTCACTTGTATGATATTTGTCTGTAAAAAGCTCGACTTCAAAAACATACTTCGATCATGTAAATCAATATTTTTGTATGTCTGTTCACAATTTTAGACTAACATGAAAATATTAAAACATACCTAATAATTCAACAGACACTCATTGGTACCAAATTAAGCAAAGCTTGTACAATACTGGATAACGACTAGGCAATAAATAAATAAATATACCTACCTTAAAACATTTACATCATTACAACTACACTTGTTTAGATACAATGCTTGTGCTCCATTATCCAAGCATTTTTTCATTCGGGTTCGAACCTGCAACTTTTGTAGTCCATTGCGCGACTTTCTCATTTTATATAACCCGACGGTTCTTTATAGGAAATAAAGAAATTTCGAATTTTGAAGAGGTAGTGTTCTCAATGAAATACTTACGTTACAATTTAATACACTTACACTTTCTTACAGTGACCGTATACGCACAACTAACAACATGCTGGGCGACTGCTACGCAGCAGCTGTCGTCGAGCATCTCTCTAAGAACGAGCTTATGGCTTGCGACGCGCTCTCTACCGTGAGTGTAAGTTTATTGCTAGGTTTAATAATACAAGCCCTAATACTGTACCCTGAGAAACAAAAAATCGTGCTCTTCTATTCAATGTATATTCAATATTTGTTATCGTAACGTTTGGATATACCGAGTAAAGAATATAACTAAGTTTAATGATAATTTACTATATCAAAGAAGTGCTTTATCGCTTATGCGTCAAGAATTGGATATTCTTGGAATAAAAGTGTTATCAATTTAAATGCAGAGGTGGTTATATGCTAATAATTGTTATAATTACCACGATATAGTGCTTCACTTTCACTTTCACCATAGTGTAGTGTGCACATCTCGATCTATTTATTGACTATTTAGTACTAATAAATAATATAAGCTAACAGTTAAATTGGTAATTATTTGTTCAGGAACAAGGAACCAATGGCCTTACTACCATCAACACCGAGGTGGATCTCGGTCTTGTGACTCCGAGCAGAAAGTCTCTAGCTTCAGATGACGTCATAATCGACATGCATTTAACCGGCAACCACTCCGTGAAAAGGATCTAGCTTTAAACGTGCCTTTCCTAAAGTTAACTCTAGAACGCCTTAGGAAGTTTTGTAGATGTAAGTCCGTATGACTTCAGTGTCGAAATTTTTATACCAAAAAATATTGCAGTTTAACAAAGTGAAATGCAAAAACACTATATTATCAGGATTACAATTCTTAAATATTATGTAAGTTCATAATAACTTTTTAAACGTATATAGAATGCCAGCTTGTGTTTTGATAAAGCAGCAATTTTTAAATATCTTTAAATGTAAAATGCTATTTACTGAAGTATTCGAGGTACCTAATTATATGTAAGTGCCAAAGGCTACTTTATAAAATTTTATTAGAAGAAGTAATTTATAACTAATATTAACTTATACTTAACAAATTGTAAAAAAATCTTTCAGAAACACGTTTTGATCCTAAGCACTAAAGATGACGATTTGGAATCATGAAATGGTACTAAAAGTTTGTATGGGGTGTTCATATCATAAGGCAATGGTTTAAATTATTTAGGCATTTATTTGCAAGTATAGAAAAAAACAGGTTTTATAAATATAATTTATGTATCCATTGTGTAGTAATAAGGCATTTTTAGGGTTTAAGTTACGACAAAGGTCCTTTTAGCTTTTATTTTATAGTTATTAGTATTATTAGTACCACTGATATAACAGACGATTGGTCAATTAATTTTCTTAATCAAATAACAATAAAATTTGCATTGGCTTGCAGCTTTACTAAATTAAGATTTTGACGTCCTTTTTTATTAGTATTTGTTACGTTTTAGATTCCTACTTTAATGGCGACAAAAATATGGCGTATTTGTACCAATAATTAGGTTTCTTGGCTGAAACAAAGTACATTGTGTGACCCAGCTAATTTTATCCTTTTTATACCCAGATGTTTTTCACTAGAAAAAAATCAACTGCCTCAGATGAGAGTCAAACCACGTTATCACCAGGCAACTGTAGGTGTACATTTTTGGTAAAATATCTTTATCAGATTTTAATTTTCTGGGTTTAAATCTTGGCATGGACGAGTTGGGATTTTAATTTGTCCACAATACTATAAAAAGAAAGCATTTGTTGGAAATATGCCATGTTTAGCCGCACAATATGGAAAATCAATGTCATTTATAGATTTAGATCCAGCTGTGATAAACTATTTGTTGTTTTTCTTTTCTTGTCAATTACTGGGAATTATTATAATATGACAAAAATAAAACCAGTTGTAAAATTTTACATATTTGATTTATTTTCGCTTACATTCTCCGCGGACAGTCGTGACTTACAACTAAGTATGGACATGGATTATTTACATTATTCAACTACCGTTCAAATAATTGACACGAAGAAATATCACTTTATAAAAATACAGTAATAAAGTTGGCAAGTGTCAATCGTGAACCGATTATAGGCGTTTTCGATACTTAGACGAAAATCACAGTATTATAAACGATAACAGACGATTTTCCAGAAATCACATAAAGGCACATTAGTTTTACTTACAGTTAACAATCTAATAGTTGGCATATAACAATTTTGTGACTGCATTCAGTGAAATACATGTTTCAATAAAGCTTATAAAAAATTGCAATATCTAAAAGTATCCTTATAGCTTAACGTAAAGCTGATTCGTTTGTTTTATAATAATATAAAATAACATGGCAGTCTTCATTTAAAATATTTTACAAGGCACTAAAATATACAGACTAATATTTACAGTTAATAATACAACCCGAATGAAGACTATTTACATTACCGTAAAATCGGTATAAGCGCTTAGTACATCACTTTGAGCATAGTTCAGGCAGTCCATTTGTGAATGCACAAAATGATATTAGAAAAACTAAACCGATCACATCGGTAATCAATAAATATTACTACCAATACTTAATTTGAACAGTCGTTACACACAATATGTACAATAACCTAGAAAATAATATAAATTTCATATTCTCATAGTAGAATGTGGAGGTTTCCTACTGCCTGGAGCTGGAGGTAGACCAGGGCCTACTAGAGGAGACATCGAAGGGGATCTTGTTGCCAACGGTGACAAAGATGGCGAGAATGATGGCGACATAGCAGCTGCAGCTGAGAAACCTGTCACGTCATGACTTATGGGTGACCTAGGTAATAGGTGTTGAGGCTGTCTACATGACAAGGACGGAGCAGGACAGCTTCTTGGAGCAACAGTCGTCAATAATGGCGGTGGAACACTCTTCCCGCCAGATATTGATGTCCCTTTACTCTTCGCACTAGATGCACCACTGTTTCCACTTTGAAGAGAAACCGCGTCGTCTTTTAATCGAGCAATTTCTGAAAATACATGAGCTAACGGTTGATACTGAGGTCCCCAGTCGAGTAAGTAATCCCAGTTATAACTACCAGTGAGTTCTTCTTCCGAATGGACAATGGAACTGAGGCTGCCCGTCATTGATGGTCCAGCTGTTGGTACGGCATTGTTATCTCCGGGTGCACTAGAAAAAGCTCCAAGAGCCATTGCTCTATCAACAGCTGCACTGGCCTCGTCAGCACTACTTGCTCGTTCACTACCCGTCACTTCATTAAGCTTAGCATAGATCAGATTGGTTATGTCATTTTCATGAGCACCGTCTTCATCAAACATGTGCATTGAGTCAATCGGTCCATGATGTAACATTGTATCCTTATTACCGACGTTTTCAGAACATCTTCTTGAAGACGTGGACGCTCCACCACCAGTACCTGTATCTACTATTCCGAGCCTTGCTAAATATTCTTGAGTGTTGTGAACAGAAACATCCGATAAGTTATCATCATCTACACCATTTGCTTGTCTGTGAATACCTTCCCTCTGAAGTGGTCCCTCGTTTATCATTCTTATCTCCTCGTCCTCACCATCTTCACCATCCTCTGCAGATCCTCTTCCACTTGATCCAGATTGGTCTGAACCAGATAATTCTGAAGTAGTCGCCGCTCCAGAATTAGAGCTAGCCGTGTGTGGACCGTATGGTGGTATCTCATCATATTTGGGAGGAGCGAATTGATTACCAGAGCTGACTGCCCCAGTGTTTCTTATCGGGATTGTGTCAAATGCACTCGGGTCAACATAGCTGTTGGTGGCACCTACTCCTTCAGAGTTTAATCCAGGTTTGTTGACCTTTTTGTGTCTTTTATTTTTCATGTGAAGGAATAGGAATGCAGCAGCAAATATAATTATAATAAATATAAATGCGATCAGTAGACCTAATGCCCAGTCGGAAAGACCACCACTTGGAGCAGCGGATGCATCGTTTATAATATTGGCATCCAACACTACTGCTTCGTGGTCAAGTAATATCTCTACAGCTGTTTTATTAGTCAGAGAACCTTGTCGACCAGAACTTGCAGTGACTACCAAACTTATTGACTTATCCGAGCCAAAAAGACTAGATACAGATTCGACTTTTTTCTTCAAGATAATAACGCCGGTTGTTCGGTTTATTTTAAAGTATGAGTGAGATGTCGATAACTGGTACACAATTCTACCATCAATGCCCTTATCTCTGTCTGTTGCAGTTGCTTGTCCAATCACATATCCTGCAGGTAATGGTCCTGACTTAGGAATGCCGAAGTTATACGTCTTCTGTGTGAATTGTGGATAGAATTCATCGCGGCTTTCTATATCAATTCGGACTTTGACAGTAGAACTTTTTCCACCAAGGTCTAAAGCCTTGATAGAGAATTCATATTTATTCTTTTGTTCATAGTCAAAAACAGCGTTGGTGTTTACAAGTCCTGATGCAACATCAATTTGGAACATTTTCCACGAATCATCATTTCTATTGTAATTTGTCGACGCAGGCACAATAGAATAATTTAATTTCCCATAGCGACCTCTGTCTAGATCTGTGGCTCTCGCAGTAAAGACAGACGTTCCAACTCTTTCATTTTCACCAATGGTTTCAAAATATTCATTCACAGGGAATGTTGGAGTGTTATCATTCTCATCAACAATGCCTATTTTAATGTATGCTACATTGCACAGTGATGGTTCTCCTTGATCACATGCAACTACAATAAGCTTGTATTCGGTGTTACCTGTATCATAGTCAAGACTCTTGTTGACTGTTAGAATGCCCGTAGTCGGATGAATATAGAACAAATTTTCGTCATCTCCTGAAGTGGTGTTGTATACAATAGCTGCATTAGGAGTGCCGTAAAGATCAGCATCAGTTGCTGAGAGTTGTGTGATTGTATGGCCAATTTTGACATCTTCGCTTACAGTCAACTCAAATTCATTCATCGCAAATATTGGTGCATTGTCATTTGAATCAGCAACTGTTACGAATATGGTAATAGAAGTCTTGTTTTGGTTATAAGAGAGTATTTTTCCTTCTTCAATTGCAGCTAGGCCAAGCACGTAGGTATCCTGTATTTCTCGATCTAATCTAGTAATCAAGATTAGAGTTCCTTCTGAGTTTACATCAAAAGTGTCTCCTTCATTCCCAGATATGATGTGAAAGTCTAGATTATACTTCTTAAGAACGTCGTTGATGCCGCCAATCTGAAGCAGCGTTGACCCTTTTTCTGTGTCTTCATTGACTGTGATCCTGAAATTCGATAAAAATACTAATTAATAAAACACATACATGTATTAATATCTAAAGAAAAAATAGGCTTGTAATTTGTTTTTTTATTATGATTAAAAACCCCAGATAAAATGCAATTAACATTAAAGTTTACTAACCTGTACGAATCTTGTCCTATAAAAGGTTTTATCTCAGAAGACGCTCCAGTGCTAATCCTCACCGAAGCCACTGCACTCTTATTAGGCTTCCCATGATCAGTGGCCACCACTGCTAACTGCGTATCACGTTGGTTTGCAGGCAAGGCACTGTAGTTTACAAATATTGCCCCAGATACAGCATCGATGTAGTACCCCTTCGTTGCACGTAGAATCGAATAAGATATCATCCCGTTGTCACCACTATCTTTATCCTTGGCATTCACCGAACCAATTTCCAGTGTGCCACTGCCCTCTGAAATGTAATTTTTCACTATATTATTTTTTATTATTCATAGAAAAACGTCTACTGTACACAATAAAACAAAAAATATATAACATTCCTAATAACCAAACTATCAATACGAATTAATTCCTTGGTAATGTAAAATAGTAAAACCTTGATTGCAATGTTTTATTGGAGGACATTAAGTAACTAATTTATTCTTACTAAAGGAATTACAGGCTTTAAAGCATGATCAAGTTTAATAGTTCCTACGATTACAGCTATAAAAGTTTAATAAAACTTACCGGGCAATATCCTGTTGTAAGTTATGTCATCGAAAATAGGGGCATTGTCGTTTACATCAGTTACTTTTATTGTGAGTGTAGTCCGGGCAAGATGCTCACTGTCCGATGCGGTTATGTTAATTTTGTACATTATCTGAGTTTCGTAATCCAGCGGCTTATTCAAGACAACTTTGCCGCTGTATCTGTCAATGGAGAATCTGTTTTCCTCCTGCAATATGGCGTATTTAAGGGGAGGATATGTATCCACGTCATTCGCTGTAACAGATGTGAGCACTGTCCCGACTTCCGTTCCTGCAAATATAAATAAGAAACGTTGAAACGCTGACGGGTCTCCCTCATACGACTGCCGTTTTAACGACCCGCAAATAAAATTCTCTAAAACAAAACCAATGTCGACGTACAATGATATAAAAACAAACAAAAAAACGAGAGACAATGAACGCGGACCGTTGGGAAGGCACCGCTAAAACATGCACTCGAAAAAAATGTAATACCATCCAATAAATATTGATCCTAAAGGAGTCTCTTTTATTTAATCTCAGCGCTGGAATCGAAAAGTCGCAATGTAAGCCAGTCGCGGAGTCAAGAATACAAATTATGTAAAATGCCTCCCTCTTTGTGAATCGCTTTTTGTTCTACCAATTTATTTCGAAAAGTCGATAGGCCGCCCTACAGCAATTTAAAACCGAATACGTAAACGAGTAAAAAACTTGGAAACCTACCTTCTGATACGGAGATGAGATTCGGTGGTGGGAATGTCGGCTGATTGTCGTTTACGTCGACGACATTGATACGGAGCGTAGCGGTCCCGGTCATTTGCGGGTCTCCTTCGTCTGTGGCAATAACTGTCAATTTATACGTTTCTCGTATCTCGCGATCCAACACAATGTTTGTCTTGACCGATCCGGAGAACGCTGGTTCTATAATAAAGGCGTTATCGTGGTTGCCGTCTACAATGTGGTATAGGATGCGTGCGTTCACTCCCCGGTCGCCATCCTTAGCTGCAAGCTGCACGACAAACTCGCCTTTAGTGTTTCCTTCTAAAACGTTCGCTATGTATTGTTGCTGCGTAAATCTAGGAGCGTGGTCGTTTTGGTCCAACAGATTTATTGTTACGTCGCAATAACCGTATAAGACCGGCAAGCCATCCGTTCGGGCAACCACAACGAGTTGCCTCCGTGGGCCCGGATAAGACTCATAATCCAAATTCGCCGAATTATTTACCCTTATTACGCCTGAGTTAGAGTCTATCTCGAAAGCATATTGATCGTTTCCGTTGCCGATTTCATAAAAGATTCTTTGGCGGCGCCCGTCGCTCCTTACCGCTGTAACTTGAAGCACGTCCTTGCCATAAGGCATGTTTTCCTCAATTGTTACATTGTATGTCGCGTTTTGGAAATTTAAAGTAGGAGTTTGATCGGAAAAATCGCCGACCCGAATTTCAATTAATCCTATAGAACTTTGTGGAGGATTTCCTTTATCTTTAGCAATTACTTTCAGATGAATAAGTTTTCCATTTTCACTCGCCAAGCTCTGCGTTGCCGTTAGGATTCCTGTCGTCGGATTTATGCGAAATTTATGATTCGAAGAATCCATAAGCTCGTAAAGTATTTCTGCATTAGTCCCTATGTCATTATCTGTGGCCGAGACACGTAATAAACTTTGTCCTGGAGGAGTCAAAGTAGCAATTTGTTCTCTGAATGGGTATTTTGTAAATATTGGTTTGTTGTCATTCATGTCTTTTATGGTTATTTCAACAGAAACCCTTTGAGATCGAGCAATATAACGCCCTTCATCTGTCGCTACGGCTTCAAAATGGTATACATTTGTTTTCTCTCTATCAAAATACCTGCAAAGAAAATGAAGTGTTAAATATTATTTTAAAATATGTAATCGTAAAATAAGATGCGCATTAGTGTTGCTTATGTATGATAAATGGACACTTACCCGGTGGTAAAAACAATACCAGTTTTATTATCAATTCGAAACAATCCCTGGCTTTCGTTTGCCAATGAATAAACGATACGTTTGTTGAATCCTAAATCGGCATCAGTGGCTCTTACTTTTATGACAGAGGTGTCGATTGGGGCGTCTTCTGGTATGGCGGCTGAATAATGTCCAGTGTCAAACACAGGATCGTTGTCATTTTGGTCCTCTACCATAACTGTGATATTGCAAGATCCTTGTAACGCAACAGGCGATCCATGATCAAATGCAGTTATAGTCAAATGATATTTCGACTGAGTTTCACGATCTAGGGTTTTAGCTGTCAGTTTTCCAGTTGTGGAATCTATTGAGAATTTGTTTCCATTGTTACCAGATGTAATGCTGTAAGTTATTACTCCGTTTGCGCCGATATCTTTATCCATTGCAGCGACAGTATGAATAACCTCTGGGTCATTATTTTCTGGGACGGACAATGGGTAACACGATCCTGTTTTGAAGCTCGGTGGGTTATCGTTAACATCCATGACGCTGATTGACACAGTAGCTACATCAAAGTTCGTTGTTGACTGGAAAGTGCTGGAGTCTGTGACATAGACTGGAAAAACGTAGTAATCTCTTTCTTCTCTGTCTATTTTTGACTTTACTGTTATCGTTCCTAAGCGTGTGTCGATAGTAAACTTATCATCGGCTACTCCTGGTGGTATCAAGTATGTCAGGTTACCTGAAATAGAACAGCGATTAAAAATAAATCTGATAGCATTTGACATTGATATTTAAAACAGTATTGATTGCTAGTACATACCAGTATTTCCTCTTGAAGACTTCGCAGTCAGTCGACTAACAAAACTACCAGGACGAATATCTTCGCTTATGTTTGCACGATAGAAAGTATCAGTAAACCTAGGTGGAACATTGGTAGATTCTTGCAAATTCAGTAATAACAACATGTGACTCTGTCTGGGAAAGGGAACTCCATGATCAGAAGCCGTAAGATTCAGTTTGTATTGGCCAGGTCGTACTCTAGTTATATCAGATGAGTACTTCTTTGATAATGTCAATTTGCCAACATCGTACTCCATGGAAAAGTAGGCGTGCTCATTACCACCTGATATGTAATATGATATTTTTCCATTATCTCCAGAATCTGCATCTACCGCTAACGCTTGATATAGTGTACCAGACAAAGTGCTCAACGAAATTGTTGCTTTTGTTGCTGATACGAAGGTAGGAACGTTATCATTTGCATCTAAGACAGAAATGTGGACTGTAGCTGACGTGGCCATTCGATCTGATACATTAGCCGCCAGATCTGTAGCTTCAATAACTAGCCAATACTCTTTTAGTGTTTCATAATCTAGAGGCGATGTGAGAGTGAGTGAACCAGTCAAAGGGTCCAAGTTGAAAATATGTTTAGTCGACGGCAGAGAAGAAACTATGTGAAAATTCAGTTCTCCATTTAGACCGGAGTCCGCATCTTTAGCGGTGAAATTGTAAACAGTCATTCCTATGGGGGTGATTTCAGAGATTTCTATGTTGATTGGATCTTGAGACCATTGTGGCGCGTTATCATTTACATCGACGATTTCTATCCTAACAGTGACAGCACTGCTTTGGGGATTGTTTGTTGCGGATGTATCCAATGCTCTCACTTCTAACCTATATTCATCTTGCATTTCCCTATCTAATTGCCTCGCTACGACTAATGAACCCGTTCGTCTGTCTATCTCGAAAGTACCGGGCAGGTGGTCAGTGGTCAGTGGCATGAGTAGATAAGAAATTTGTTTTTCTTCGTCTCCGTTTACCAAATTATCTTGAATATCACTATCACAGCATGCGACGGTTCCTACTACGTGACCGATTTCAGCGTTTTCCTTGACCTAGAAAGAGCAAAATTAAATAATAAAAAAATAAATTAGCATAAAATATCAATCACTATGCCAATATTTTATTGGCATACACCGTGTAACTCTAAATACGTAAAACCTCTTATGGCCTGATTCTAGTGCTCAAACACAACCACTTTTTGTATGGGACCAACATCAAAATGCCAAAAAAAAGTCGTTTCCCCACGCTTCTTATGGACAAAGCGTAACAGCTGATTGGATATTTAGTATGAAGATGAAGTTTTTTTTTTAAAGATTCAGCCGCTAAGCATTTTTACGTATTTAGAGTTACACGGTGTATAGTGGCAATTATTCTGAGCCACCACTCTTTTAACGTAATTTAGGGTGATATTATTATCATCCTCAAGACCAAGAAATATCTTCTTTCTCTCTTAAATAAATGAATAAATGTTAAATCAAGTATGGTGATTTGCTTTTGTTTGCCAATATGTCTCCATCGTATATTAATTCTAATAGAATAATAAATTTTCTTTTATTGTCTTCAGAATGATGTAATTGTATTTTGTTAGATATAAATATGACGTCGCTTATTTTTAATTATCTTTCACTTTTATTTCTTTAAAAAAGAATCGTTTGATATATCTAACTAAAATAGAAAGTAATTGCAGATAATTAAACCCGATTAAAGTGTTATTAATTAGTAGTACTTACTTTGAACGACAAACTTGAACTGGTGAATGTAGGTCTATTGTCATTTAAGTCCAAAACTTCTACTTTAAGCTGTCTAACAGTTTGCCTTGATGGTTTTCCTCCATCAGTTGCAGCTACTGTCAATCGGTAGATAGATCGCTCTTCGTGATCTAGAACTAAATAAGTAAAATACATTTGATTATAAAAATAACGTTTAGGTTAAACGGGCTAGGTTTATAGGAGGTAAGGGTATTTCAATTACCTGTACTTGTTTTGATGACACCAGTTTTCGAATCAATAACAAAAACTCCAAACCCATCCATGTCTCTTTCATTTAAAATTGAATATGTGACAGAAGCATTAATTCCGTTATCTCTATCTATTGCCTTGACTCTAGCGACCTCCGCACCAGGTTGCTGCTCCTCTCTTACACTGACCACATCTTCCCGAGGATCTATTATCTCTGGCGAGTTATCATTAACATCAGTCACTTGTATCATCACAGGAACGCGGCTGGATCTCGGCAGACCACCTTGGTCCCGGGCTTCAGCAAACAAAGAGTACGAAGATTTAAATTCCCTGTCCAAAACTTCCTTCGTTGTAATGACGCCTGTAACAAGAAAAGCAATTTATAAAATGAACAGCCTTTACAATCTTTAGAAACATGTGTATAGCGAAGGTATTTACCAGATTAAAAACTAATCGATATTTGGCCATAATTTCCCATATAAATCTAGACTCAATTTAGCAACCTATAATGAACACCGCGCACGTCTTAAGCGAATTTCCCACTGATATGACCACCGATACGTCGCGTAAGAATTTTGTCAATTTCAAAACGATTATCATGGAGTTCAACCCCGAAATTAGGCATTCATAAAACAGATCGCCCGCGGCAGAATACCTATGATTATCCGAAGGTCCACTCCGTATTGGGAACCTAAAAATCGTGATGACAGAAACGGGGAAGGACGATAAACGTGATTTTATAGAATCGCAACAAACGATAACGATCCTTCAATCAATATCTTTAAAATCGTTTTCGGTAAAGCATTCGAAAAGGTTGTCGGAAGATAATAAGATGTGGCAGAGACCGCCGTAATGAGCGATGTGAAGCGGGCTCTAGAAAAAAAATGTTCATCGTTATTTTCTCTTCTCACAAATATTGGAACCCAGACCGGGTTTTGTTTTGAGAATAATATTGTTGAGTTAAAAGTGTACGAACCGTGAATTTTCACGGTGAAATCAAATTAAAAGCTTAAATTGCGTCACATTCAAGGCTGAATAACTAGGGGTATTGATTGCAATTTTTTTTTTTCTCTTAACAGCGATTCATTAATGTGTATCATTATTGCGATTTATAGTCACACGATGCCAAGTCAGATTCCAGCAACATTTTACACCTATAATTCATTTGAGAACAGATGAAAATAAAAGGTATCCGTCAACGGAACGAGTTGTAGGTCCGTGCAACGTCCTACACGTACATTTGTAACATATGAGATTTAAATACGCGACGACAGTATCTGGCCGTGGTAAGGCTGTAATAAAACATGGAAGAGAATAGCCAGGCTCCTACATAGCAATATTTTAATAATAGTTAATGGCGGGTCACGACGCATGCGCGCGCGACGACGTTTATAATTCGCAATTGACGCGCATAAATTCATTGGAGCTGCCTCCCGTAGTGGTTATCTCGTCGGACTAGTAGTATGACCTTTTAGTAAAAAATTGCCATAAAGGATTGATTAATAATCTACGTAACGGTTTCAAGATTTTGCTGCCCAAAAGCGTTTCAGGGGCACCTGCTTGAATTTGAATGCTCTATCTCGGAATCAGGCCATATACAGACGTCATTGCGAATGATTTACGCATTTCGGGCAGACAGTAAAAGGTAGAGTTTAAAGATTCGCTAACTAGCTCGCGGGGTGTTGATCGACGATAAGCCGAATTGAGATGGAATGATCGGCCACCATTCATCAGTCAGTTAAACCGCGATAACGAAGTGCCAACCCCCTTTTTTGTAGACGCCCATATCGAGAATTTTAAAATTCACACGATTCCGACGATAAGAATCGATATTATCAGCCACTTTGCGTTGATTGCAAAGCACGCATGATGCTTCCATGTAGGTAAGCATTGGTCCTTGTTGAATCCCGTAAGCAAACAGAATGTGAAATCGCGATGTCCATGTGGAGACCGAGGATATAAGCAAATATTCGTTTTACTCTGCTCCCTATTCCCTTAAATTGTGCAGGTATTAATGTAATGTTTGTCCAAATTGTTTGGACAGTCGATGAGTCTTGAGGCACAACATACTTTGGGTTTTAGCTTTCAAAGTGCCGGCTTTATAAACAAAGCTTCGAGTGGCCGCTCCTCGGCGGAATAATTCCTCGCCTGTTCAAACAGTGGAGACGACTCGGCGATCGTTAGATTACGGTAAAATTGCAGTGTTATTCAATAAAACGATAAAGATTATTCAATTATTCGCCGCTACCTATCTATTAGAATCTTTATACTATGTTTAACCATTATAATTTGCATCGTATAGTAATAGTCAAGTTCTTCAACTTTCAAACCATTGTTTGACCAGATTACTAAAATTGAAATAAATCAAGTAACATCACTTACCAGAAACAGGGTTAACATTGAAACTTGTATTAGATGGGAACAAACTGTATCGCACAATGGCGTTTTCTCCTAAATCTGCATCAGTTGCGGCTATTTTCCCAACGAATGCGCCGGATTTTTGGTTTTCTTCGACATGAAATTCATATGCGGGCTTAGAGAAAACTGGGTCGTTATCGTTCGCATCTAGTACATTGACGACGAGACTAGCTGATGCTGAGAGCGGGGGCAGACCATTATCAGTGGCGGTTATGGTCATTTTGTGTCTGGCCGTTGTTTCTCTATCGAGCGGTTTGGCGAGGTACACCCAGCCAGTTGCGGGCTGCACTTTGAAATAATCTTCATTGGTCGCATTGCCATCTGATACTATGCGGTAGGTTATGCGAGCGTTGTTCCCCGTATCTTTATCTACGGCCTGGATTTCTAAGATCTGCAAAGAAGTAAGATTGTTTTTGTTATTGCAGTCTAAACCTGGATTAAAACATCATTTTGTTAATCAATGTTTGTTATCAAAAACGAAGAAATAATATGACGCACAAACAAAAGAGACTAGATTTACCGTGTGTACTCATTGATTAATTAGTTAATATACCATTACCCTATCAATGGTCTACTTACCTTAGTATTTACAGCTTCAGATTCTAGCACACTGGCGCTATAAGCGTCGTGCTCGAAGATCGGAGGGTTGTCATTGACATCCTGGACGTCTACCACTAGCGTCAGGTTAGCGCTAAGGGGAGGGGAGCCGCCATCCTTGGCTGATATGACTAATGTGTGTTTTACCAGGTTTTCGTAGTCCAAAGGCCTGTCAAAATATTTTGTTATATTCTATAATCGTGACGAAATAACATAAATTAAAGATCTGTTTATTTATTTAACAAGAGCAACTAACAAATCTTACACAAAAAATACAATTAACAAGTAACAACTATTTAAAATGAGCTAAGTGTAGATTCAGTTCCAGGCTGCCATGACTTGCAAATGTAAGTTATACTTTACTTTAAAAACAAGACCTTCTTTTTAAAAATAAAAATTTATTAATAACATTTTTAGGAGTTAATTTTGGACAAGCAATAGCCAAGATTTACAGATAAGACTTCTCAAAATGTTTGCCTAAATACGAATAAATTAATTAAGATTAGCAAATGGACGAAATAAGTGAAAATAGCGTGGTTATTCAAGTTAACAAAAAAAAAATAGCCTATTTCAGTTGTGTGTAAGTATACTAAGTACTACTCAAACATTACATCTAATGCAATATAATATAATTAATACACAAATTATGAAGGTCTCAAAAAGTATTGTCTATATTGCCGGACAGTATTTTCTTTGGGCGTCTTCTTATGCAACAAGGCATGAGCATATTCTAGTTCGAACTCTGATGGCTTAGATATATTACGCGTTTAACTACAATAAAAAAATACTAAAAATACACTCAGTATTTATTACAGACATACCTCAACAAAGTAACTAGCCCGTGCTGAGGATTCACAGCAAACGTGTTGGGTGGTCCAGTGGCCGACACAAGGTTGTATCTCACGACGCCGTTCAGCCCCTCGTCCTCATCAGTGGCTCTGGCTGCGTAAACCACGGACCCAATGCTGGCTGACTCAGCCACTGACACCTTCACTGACGAAGTCCCGAACTCTGGTGCGTTATCGTTCACGTCTTCAAGCGTAATTTGAACCTGAAGATAAGGTAAATAGATATGATATGACTATTAAATTTTTTTACAAGTTCATGTAAAAAAACGATTGCTTTTCTTAGGAATCGTACCTACACACTTTCGCTATTCCACTGAATTGATGACAATTTTCTAGACGAATTCTATGAAATATAATAATAATATTGGGCAACATCACGTACATTGCTCTGTTACCATGCCATGCCATTAGTAACCAATGCACTTGTGTTACAGAAATCAGAAACAACGACATTACCACAACACTTAGACACGAGACAATAATAGAAAAGTTATTTTTCTACATCGACCGTCCGGTAATCGAACCCGGGACCTCGGAGATAGCGACACCAAGTCTGATACTCAACTCTCAGCTACGGAGGTCGTCAAACCTACATTAAAACATCATCTGGTACTTAGTGCTTTTAAAGTGTAAGCCAGCGTTACTTTTAACCGACTTCTTATAAAGTAGAGTTACTATTTTATTGTTGTGTACATATAAAAACTAAAGAAAACGAATTACAGTAGTCCTTTTCTAAGCGATATATTATAGGAAAAATAACGTGTTAAGGTTCTATATGGTATTGATCATAAAGCAAAGCTGTTTGGCACCTACAATGTTTAAGTGATCTTTTAGTACAATATTATAGATACTGAATTCCTTGCATTGCTTCTTCTCGGCATTAAAGGCCACGAAATGTCCCAAAGTAATGGTAGTATAAAAAACCGGACAAGTGGAGTTGGACACGCCCGGGTTCCGTACAAATTTATAGGTGCATAATAATATAAATAATCCAGGATAGTGTCGCAGTTTAATTACAAATTGATAACAAAATGTATTATTTTCAGATTTTCCCTATACTTGTAGTAAATTAGAACCATAAACTAAATTAAATTTCATGGTTCTAAGTCAACGGAAACCACCCTTTAAATTTTGATTACCCTGAGAGTGTCGAAAACTACATTTTTCGCGGCATTATTTCTTTTTTACTTTAACTTAGAAGATTGACTTTTTACAGCTTCAAGGGACTGTAGAAGACTGTAGAAGGGACGTATAACAATTGGTTTTAATTTCAACTCGATACCTCTACGCGTTCCTGAGAATAAATATCTGACAGACATACGGACAGACAGACATATGGACAACAAACTGATCCTATAAGGGTCCGGTTTTTCCTTTTGAGGTACGAAACCCTAAAAATACGACGTATAAAAGTGCCATTAGAGGGTTGTTTGCAAAAATTGATTTGGGTAGGTCATTACCAGAGATTGGAGTAGGTAGATTGATTTGATGTACTTTGGTAGTGCTAGCATAATATGGATGTGCCTTTTTTCAAAAACTGATGCCAAGAAATTCCGGAATCCCGGAGGCGTGTCCATACCAACATCAATGTTTGAGATCATTGACCCCAAATCAATCTACCTACTCCGATCACTGGTCATTATTCACAAACCTGTGTCTGGTCATAACTAGCAGAGTTTCCATTAGCCGCCTTCACATTGAGCAGGTACGAGGACGTGGTCTCTCTGTCCAGCTGTGCTGAAGTCCTAATGGAGCCAGTGACAGCATCGATTGAGAACCGTTGGTCCACGTCTCCGGAAATTATGCTGTAGCGGACTGGCTGTTTACCTATAGACAAAAAGCATTTATTATATTAATGTTTTTAATGTTATGTGTTACGACCTCCGTAGCCGAGAGGCGAGTATACCGGACTTGGTGTCGCTATCTCTGAGGTCCCGGGTTCGATTCCCGGTCGGTCAATGTAGAAAAATAACTTTTCTATATTGTCTCGGGTCTAGGTGTTGTGGTACCGTTGTTGTTTCTGATTTCTGTAACACAAGTGCTTAAGCTACTTATCACAGGATTAGAGCAATGTATGTGATGTTGTCCAATATTTATTTATTTATTAAAAAAAATATATATATCTAACTACCATCTGGTTTAGAAGTTCGTTTTCTACTACACAGCTGAGTCTGACAGAGTACAGAGCTAGGCAGTTGCAGTCATTAAAAACGAAAAAGAAATCTAGATCGGTACATTACTTGAGATACAAATACATAAATAATAAGAATAATAAAGACTTTTTGGACAATATAACATACATTGATCTGATCCTAAGGTGTGTAGCTAAAGCATTTGTGTAATAGAGAATAGATCAGAAACAACGACGATACCACAACACCCAGACCTAGACCTAGACCTAGACCTGTCTAGACCCAGACACCATAGAAATGTTTGTTTTCTACATAGATCTGACCAAAAATTGAAATCTTGATCTCAGAGATGGCGAACGCGCCTCTCTGTTACGGCGGTCGGCGATATAATCCATGAGAATTTAATTCAGATGCTAAAAAACGTTAATTACATTCCATTATTCGGGAGACCTACGAAATTGAATATGAAACTAAACAAAAAACTAGCAAAGTAACACGTAATATTAAATTTTATTGCCACCAATTAACGTTAATGCTGTATTAAATCAAATGTACCCACCCATTTGAGCATGCGAGCCAAAAAATAACATTTCACACTCACAACATTCAATGTATTACGAAGAAGGTACCAGGTTTGATGACCTTAAAGAAGATCAAATTAATTATCTGTTCGTACAATTTAATTGGATTATGATGGCAACAGTTCTATTAAAAATATAGATATTTAAAGAAACAGTTAAAGGCTAGGCAAATCAGGAAAGCAAAGGTGTTTGGTAATATAAGATCGTAAATTTTTTGCTAATTTTAGAAGAATCATTCAAATAATAATAATAATAATTGGCCAATAAAATAGTAGCCTTTTCTCCCCCCCCCCCCCCTACGGATCAATCCTTTTCGTACAAAATTTCATCAAAATCAGTTTAGTTTTTTGCGACGAAAAGTAGTCTATATCCTTCTCCAAAGTACAATCTGTCTCTTTACCGAGAATCATCGAAATTCATTTAGCGGCTTCAACGTGAAAACGTAACAGACAGATGGAGTTAAGTTCGCATTTGTAATATTAATAAAGTATGGATTAGTAATATAATATCCACTATCAAATAACAACTACAAATAACTGCTTCTGTAAAATTTTTACTTTAAACAAATAGACAAACTGGCAAAATTATAAATCTACATAATAATACCTACTCTTTATCTATAATACCAAACCAGTCGCAAACTAATTATTTGTTATATTATTTGGCGCCTACCGAAAACGATATACCCTAAAAGTATGGTAAATACTCTACTTTCCACTGAACTAAAAAGTGGTGCATTACCTATCACAGTTTAACTAAATCACGATACCTTAGAAACAACAAATACTCCACAAAACAAACTGCGTTTCCCACTTCGAATAGCTCGGCTTTAAACTGAAAACACTGTTCTGATGTTCAATGAGCATATTGTGGTATTTTACGTGATTTGTAAATAATACACAAATATTGGACAACATCACATACATCTAATCCTTTTAGCCAAAGCAGTCTTTGTGTTACAGAAATCAGAAACAACAACGGTACCACAACAGCCAGACCCGAGACAACATAGAAACAATATTTTTCTACACCGACCGACCGGGAATCGAACCTGGGACCTCAGAAGATAGACACCAAGTCCGGCGTACTTGCCTCTCGGCTACGGAGGTTTCACAGGTTGTCTTTTTATAAAACTTGATAGCAACATTCTGTAAAGAATGATATTATATTTTATAATTAACATAATGATGTACCGCAGATTTATTATTTACATAAAGATACTTTTAATTTAAAAAAACATATCTCATTGTAACTTTGTCATTTTAGCTGTAATCAACTAGGTACAAGTGAAGACATATAATGTACTCGTAGGACCTATTTTTAGGCATTTTCCGATTATATTTTAAAAAAAAATGTATTAGGCAAAGATTCTTGACGCTGTGTCTATTGACACTAGATACCCAATACGCGCGCAAAATTTGAAGCAACAAAATTGGAGCCGCAGCAAGCTCTCGGAACGCGTCTCTTGGAAAAAAAAATATTGACGAGATGTGCTATTAAATGGTGTCAATACACATTGGATAAATATAAAAACTGGAAAAACTTTACTTTTCACTTACAATCTATCAATATTATTTAGTATTTCGACCATAAAAGCTAATACAATTAATCGCTATATTTTACATTTTGTAAATGGTTAGTGTTGCCAGTTAAGGAAATTATTTTCCCATTTTATTTTTACATTATTGTCCCTATTGATTAATTTTAAAAGTACTAACTGATATTTTTGTCTGTGATAAGTAGGTGCAGTGTAATTTAAATATTATACATATTTGAAAATATATTAGTTTAAAGTTAAAAAGCTTAAATGAACATCACTTGTTAAAATCAAAACATTCACATCTTTTTGTTTTAAGGATTCCACAACAGTAAAATAGTAAAAAAATATTTACATCGTGCACATGACAATCTAGATGTAGGTATTGTTTTTATTTAATTTTCCCCAAGTTTGGGGAGAACTACTATTATGAGCAACCCTCTTTTATAGTGGTGTGCGTGTGTCTCTGTGTAAACGAACTGTAAAGTTGCTTCAAATTTAGAATCGCCGTAGGTACCGAATTATCCTTCTATGGTATTCTATGGTATTAGGTAAATTTAGTAGAAATTTGTAGAACGCCTGAAGCACAGTAACTATTATTATGAACAGTTCTCAGTACGGCCATGCGTAGCTTGCCTATAATGTTATCTATTGAATTTCAAAATTCGAAGCCAATCACAAATTTAGAAAAATAATAAAACCAAGGCAAACGTTGTTGGTAAAACTTATCGCCAGTGTATAACCATCTTCGAACGTCACTCGTCTCAATTTTCCTACACCGTGAGCTCAGCGAAATTGACCGATTTATGGAGACCATAAATATTTAAGCACCTATCCGTATCGTTTTACTTTCCACGTTAGATTGTCTATGCCTTTCATTCTTGGAAGCAAAATAATAATAAAGTTATTACAAATATGTCAGGAAAATTATAGGACTCAGGAAAAGATTAAATGGTCTAGTGACTAAAATGTACCAGCAGACTCTAGTCAGTCTCTAGTCTTTACCTGTTTAGCTCGCACTGACTATATGTCTTGTAATTGTATTTCCTGTAAAATAGGCTGCCAAAGGTGACTGAGTTTGTTGCGCAGTTTCTCCTCACCACCAGCCGATATGTAGTCCCGAATTGGTGGTAGGGTAAAACATATTTCGGGACGTATAAGTGCCCGGAAGAGGGCCTATATACTAAATAAATAAAAATTACTTTTAGTAGGATGGAATGTCAGACGAAATTAATAAGTCGAAAATAGACTTCAAATCATAACCTTTTGACCTTCCCGTAGTTGAGTAAAAACATTCATTATTTGCTTAATATTTTAACAGCAGTATTAGTTTTTTACAGAGGTATTATGGTTAATAGTAACAAAAGTTAAGTTAGTTAGTTTAATACTACTTTTTATCATTCCAATTTAAACTGATCAACAGACAATTAATTAAAATGTAATGTCAAATTCAATTATTTATATGCCACATGCATCATTAAGTACAGTCAGCATCTAAAGTCGATGACATTAAGGGTTTTAAAATCGCTATACACCATATTAACCTAAACTACTCAACATGACAAGCGTCAGAATTGGCCTTTTAAGATAATCATCCAATTCTACTAAAACTAAGGTGACCAATGGTTTATGGTTTTTAATATATGTACTACTATAATTATTAACATAATATCAAATGAACTAGAACGCTTAAACTTTATCCATCCCTTTATTAGGCTCTCGACTCGAGAAAGTATCATAAATTAAGATTTATCTAGATATCCCGCCTTACAAGACAGCGGACTAGAATTTGCAGTTTATCATTTTAGAACCATTTCATCAGAATATAATATTTACTGCTAAACTCGACAAGTAAATACGTATTAACACACACAGATACATGATTTAAAAAAACAGTAAAAATTAAAATAAATATAGTATAACGAAACTCGTGTTAGTTTCATTATAATATATTTATTTTAATTTTAATATCCATGAAATTGTTATTAAGGCGTATGCTTTAGGCTTTACAGATAAATATATTATACTAGCTGTTGCCCGCGACTTCGTCTGCGTGGTCTTTAGGGGTATGAAAAATAGATGTTGGCCGATTCTCAGACCTACTCAATATGCTCACAAAAT
The DNA here is from genome assembly GCA_963576865.1 of Anania hortulata. Lineage (NCBI taxonomy): Eukaryota > Metazoa > Arthropoda > Insecta > Lepidoptera > Crambidae > Anania > Anania hortulata. The sequence goes on from OY756393.1 coordinate 20,138,002, forward strand.
TTCATAAGAATCGGTCAAGCCGTTTCGGAGGAGTACGGGAACGAACATTGTGACACGAGAATTTTATATATAAGATTATATGAAAAAAACTTTCATCATACGGTTGGGCTTTGACACATACATACGAAAAACCATTATTTCTACAGTAGTTTTTTTAACACATCCATACTTTATCGATTTTTCTCAGCAATCACAGATATAAAACTGATAGTTGAAAAACTGTTTTTTTATTTTCATTTATTTAAATTTGGTTCGGCTCTATTTAGGAAAAAGTCTGTGCTGAGAGACGCCGGTGGCAAAATACAAAGTCTGGTACCTCGTAACAAAAGGATCTTAAGATCTTACTTCGAAGAGATCTTAATAATTATCTTACTTTGAGAGACTTAGGTTGGTGTGTTGTTTGATCCATATTTAAACATTACTAGCTGTGCCTGCGGCTTTGCTCGCGTGAAATATGTTTTTCACACCCTATTTTATTCGCTTAGGAGATAGAATAAAAAAGTCCATTACCTTTCCTATGGTTGAAGCTTTTTACCGTACAAAATTTCATTAAAATCGGTTCAGCTTTCACTACAAAAAGTAGCCTATGTCTTTTCCCAAGCTCAATTATACTTTTTTACCAAATTTTATCTAAATCGGTTACTTTTGCGTTTACAATATTAGTAGGGATATTTATTTAAGAAATTTGTTCACTCACAAAAATTTTTTTAAAACTTTTATTGTTGATAAGAATATAAAAACGCATTTTTGAACTCCACTGATCATAATAAAAGCCTGGACACTGTTTTTAATTTTTTCTAGTCTGAAACTTAGAAACTTTTTACAGTTTTATTATATTACTAGCTGTCCCGGCAAACTTCGTACCGCCCCTTCATAAATTTTTTTTCGTGAATTTTTTCCGTGTTTTTTATAGTTATTCTGCTATTAGGGGTGGAGACAAATTCAATAAATCAAAGATCATAAAAATCTGATGTAACTAACCCGTCTTTGTTTTATATACATAGATAGAATATATCTTGGAACTATATCACTCTATGAATAAGAGACGTTTATAATTATAATTAATATGCGCCTAGGATGATAACAATATTGACACCGTTCCAGTCAACCTGATAATTATAGCTCGTCAGCTGAAGTAGGTTGTATATCAGGTTTGAGGCTGGCTTGTAGGCATTGTCTGATTATAGTTAGGTATTTATTATTGCTAGCACGTAAGGTGAAACAATTATAACAAAAATACAGATAGCTTTTTTTTCATCATTCTTGTAAGATAATTTATCGGTAGGTATTTAAAATAAATTTAGATTATTTCAAGCTTATTTTGAAACCCACACTTAAGCAAAGATATTATACAAAAAGTGACTAAAATGTGAACATATGTTTGACATAGTAACTAAGATTTGTAAAAGTCGGGACTATCACCGGTAAGTGGTACCAAAAATAGGCTTATTTCTTGAAGAAAATACCTAAATCTGTAGGGTTATCACAGCAACCAGACAAAAAGTACTTCTTCTCTCATTAATTAAATAATTAGGTAAATGTCAGCAATCCTTAAATTTTTTCAAAACTATCTCTATTTATTTGCGGAGTTTACTGTAATATCTATCAATTTTTAATTGGCAGCTCTCTCAACAATTTAAAGCGTTCATTGTAGATTTTTTTCGGCGCAGTCGTTTTTGCTTTGGCTTTTTTCGGCGGTCGTTTTGGGCAGGCTTGTTGACGGGTGGAGATTGATATACAGTCGCTTTGGAGGACAAGACAAAGAGGGGACAGGGGGGAGCAGTTACTCTTTGTTTCTGTCCCCCTTCAGCACCCCCTTTGTTACTTATACAGTGATGCGAGTCGTCTTATTTTCGCGATATTCGCTTCGATTCGGCAGCTTTGCTGCCCCTTTCCTCAATTTAAGGTTTAGCGCGACGGTGTTTTGTTTTGGAACCGTGAAAGTAAAACAATTGCATTTAAATTTTGTGTTTAAGGCCAACACGTTTTTTAGAATTATTATTTTATTGAGTCACTAATAAACTAGTGTCCTCTTGCGTATGTTTTTATAATGAAAATAATAATGTGTATGTGTATGTTTTTTAAAAGAACATAACCAACTTTTATCCTTAGTTGGAATTATAATGCATGAAATTCTGGGACATATTGCACAGATAGTATTTTATATTCTAGAATGCCTGGCTGTTTTAGAATAAATAAATATTTTAAAAAATCCCTATTAACGGAGACGGATTTTCTTAATGATTCTCCTTATGTAAATACAAATTTAATTGCTTACTCACTGAGTGTCTCAGCCACTTTTTCATACCCAATTCATTGAGGCGACATTTAAACAAACTACATTGTTATCGCATGAGGCTTGTGCTACGTTTTTGACAACAAGGTTCGTTAGTCGCGTCTGGCATAGCGTGTGCATTACTGACTGTCGCTTTTGCGAAGTAAATTTGCATCCCGTTTATAAATAGTGCTGCCAAAATGTCGATAATATATTTATCGATTAAATTGATGATGAATTTGTTGGTAGTTATTAAGACTTAAAAAAGATAGTACAGTTTTGGTGGAGGTGTACTTACTTACAAAATTATATACGACGATAGCCTTGGTCTTACCTAATTTTATAGTGATAATAATGTGATGGTAGTTATTTGAAATTATAAATCAGGGGTTACTAGTTATTTTATGTCAATATAAAATATGAGCCTGGGTTATTGCAACGCTGTGATAATTTGTCAAAATTGAAAAGTTTTAGAATAGTAATCCCTTTACTTTTTTATTATTTTTTATTTTATCACATCGGACAATGCAGGTCCATTTTATAAGTAAAATCTTATTATCTATATTAGTAAAAACAAAAACACAAAACACTAAAACAGAGAGAACTTTTGTAAAATAGATATCTCTTAAGTGTGTTTTAAGATTCATGGAGATTTCCACTAACCTAATGTTGTGAAATTTGTGAGTTAAGCCCAAATCAATTATTTGTTGTTGGTCAGCTGATTTACGTATTTAGCATATCGATACTGCCTATCGATAGTTGACTATCGACAACATTGCCTCTAAATCGGAATCATTAAAGCTGCGATTATCTCCCTCACGAAAACAGGGCCCAGTACAATTAAGTGTTGTCCAGATTTCTTCGTGTGAATTGTACTGATTTTAGATTGAATAATTAATGTCTAGGAGATTGTGTGCGGTATCGAAGGCCGTTCGCTTTTCAGATCAGTTAAAAACTTCGCCAAGAAAATTAATTGATGAATCTTCAAGTCTACGTTGATGTAAACGTAATTATCTTTCACTGTTCTTGCATAACGCGAATTCATTGACATATCGTATGGATAAATTAATAACAAAAATTATTGTGAAATGGATAGTATCTAGTTCTAACCTCAAAAGAAAAACCAAACCTTTATAACTTAATTATCTGCCTATAAATTACCTTATTCTCAGACACGTGTAGAGATGGAGAAATTAGCTCGAATTTTAGATCAAATAGTAAGATCTACAGTTCCTTACAGTGTAAAAAGTTTAAGCTTTAAGCCAACACAGTCAAATGAAAGGCTACTATTATTTATGTAACATTTTGACACTTTACAAAACACTCATCAAAATCTGTAAGCACGTAATTTTTTTTTTCTCTTTTTATTACTAAAAACAGTTACATTAATGGCATAATCTCTAAATATACTAAACAAATTGCTTGTAATGTAACGTAATGACATAGAATCATTCAATTTGACTGGTTATAGCAAGGTCTCAAGAAACTCTGTTACTAGATAAGAATTTAGAATCTTGCAAAAATGAGGATAATGTGCTGTCCGAAAACGTAAGTAACAGTTAAACTATAAATCCTAAAACTATTTAATCTGAAAGTGGCAAAGCATTTCGCTTAATTAACCTGACTGATAACGGTTTGACACAAAAACTAGCACCTGTAACAAAACCATTAGCAAACGACTTAGCTGACAATTAGTAAGAGATTATATCAGTCGAATACTAGTAGCGAACTAGGTCGAAAGATAAAGAAACCAAAAGTTAATTAGGAACGAAATATTCTTGCAAAAAAAACAGAACAATTTAGGTTACAATATTCAAACGTCGACGTCGGTAAAAAATTTAACCAGTTGAAACCTACAAAAAAAATATTGTGAAAACTATTTTGCATCTAATAATTGCTCTAAATTATTTTAGTAAAATTGTACCTATACTTTATTATTTTTATTCGCACACCTTTCTTTTTAAAGGACTATGACACTTTTTAAAGGTTTATTTATTTAAGAAAGAATTGTTTTAAATGTCATTAGGTAAGTACCTAAATATCAAGCTATTATATTAAATATTTTTTGTTTGACATGTAGTTAGGTACACACACGATATTAGGATAGCAAAAGTATTATTAACCTTTCTCTTGTAAGTGATGTAGACATACTTGAAAACAAGCCACCATAGGAATCAGGCAGAACGGGATAAACTAAGACAATTATTATTCCAGGATAATTTCCAGCAAAATATTTCCACCTCATCATCTAGTACATCGAAATGACTCTCCGGACAAGATAATTCTCAACTATTCCCACTCCCAAAACCGAAGAAGATTCGGCGTCCATATTTAACATTTTTACACATCAATCGTGTGTTCAGGTCCATCGTCGAAATAACGCGGTGTAAAAAGTTGAAAATAATTGTGGCGGTTGGTTTAAAAAAGGAGGTCTAAAACTTGCGACAAAAACTGTCGCCGTGGGTCGTCGACCGCGCAGGATTTATTCGGTTTTGGTGCGCGGACGCGGGATTCGACGCAGGGCTGCTGCGAACACTTTTGGTTTTTAAACCTTTTTTTTTGCGAAAGGCATTTGACCTAGTCTTGTTTCATTGAAATATGAAATAAAATATTTATTTATTAAGCAAAAACTTATATAATACGGTATTTAAGCAATTTTGTAAAGTACAATAGATAAAATAATTTACAATGTAAAAGGATGAGTTTGTATTTAAGGTAGCACGGTGGCATCCGAACTAGTATAATAAATTATACTGTAAATTTTACATTTGGAATTAAATCTCCTTTTGTCTAAAACGATGATTCCAGTAGAATTTTCCACCCGCTGGATTAAGCGGTATGGAAGTTATAAAAAATCTAGAGATTTTGTTTAGATGTACTTATTATAAAAGTATTTATTCCCACCCAGTGGACTGACTTTTCATCCCACCTAGTGGAATGACGACCTAGTCAGCAGTTTCGTAATTACTTATTAATATTGGCTGTGCTTGTTGCTATAGTTTCTAAAATTACGTGACTATTATTGTATTTTTTAATTATTAAAAAAGAACCTTTTTCTTGTAAAACCTTTTTTTTTATAGCGCGTAAAATGGTTTTCTATATAGGTAATAGTATTTCGTAAAAACGACAGCTACCAACCCTACAAAGCGAACCGTATCCTTGGATTTCTCGGGATTCGAATTTCAAATTTTCAGCTCTATACGACGCAAGTGAATTGTTATAAAAATGCGCGATACAGCTAGCTCGATATACTGGTTTTGGGACTGGTGGGTTGCCTTATACCTACGTCCTACTGCTGGGGCATTAGTTTTTACATGACCAGTACTTAGATGGTTAGAACTTAAACATTTAAAAAAAGTATATTAGAAAATATTAGAGTTCAGTTGATACTAAAAGATGAAGATTGCGCGGAAAATCTTTTAAAATCCTATCTTAAGTAGAAGTCTTTCTAGCCAGAATTCAGATAATGATAACTTAAACTCATTTAACTATTTAAAAAAAATAATAGCAAAGCCGTCTCAAAACTTTTTAATCTTGAAAAAATGGTTTTATTTATTTATCAAAAAATGTAAAGTTAGTTTCACAAAACATTTACGACTTTAAGTAATACTAAATATGATATCGTTAAATCATCTTTTGCCTAACTACATTTACTAATAAAAATTCAGTGTTCTTTTTGCGTTCAGAAATATCATAGTATTAGGTTTTTTTTCTATTTTCGATATTTCTGTAAACACACACATAATCATTTACATTAAAGATAAAAGCCTATACATAATTGTACAGCCGTAAAGAATACACTTCCCCACCGCCAACAGGAGGCGTGTCGTAAGAGCCGACTAATTCCTGTAGCACGAGACGGGCAGCAGCGTCTTCGTGCGAAATCTTATAAAAAAACTGCGCTCGCTAACCCGCCTGCCAAGCGTGGCGAGTATTGGCAATCCCCCCCCGATGATCAGTCATTGGGGGAGGCCTTTGTTCAGCAGTGGACCTTCTATGGCTGAAATGATGATGATGATGATGACATCATTGTAGGCTTTGAAGGGAAAGTTATTGCTATGGCTCCTAAAGGTATCAATCCACTCAGCATAGCCTAAGTTAAAAGCCATTGCGCTTGTTTTTAGTAAAAACCGTCACGTTTAGAGAGAGACAGAGAGAGAGCTTCACCAGCGACGTAAAAAAAACAATTTAAAAAAATACTACTTCATGTACCTACATACTCGATTTAACAACAAAGTTTTGTACCTACTAACATCTAAGACAATGATGATCTCGCTCCAGCCACTTCTAAGTAAATAGAAATTGCCTCGGCAGCTAACTCAAGCTCAGTCAGTATCCAGCTAATGCATTATCTATTTTATTAGTCTTGGATAAGTTGTCTGTCGGTTATGATAAATTTATAAAACCTGTGTGGTCCCACGGTTGCCGGTGTCAGCCAATATGTTAAATCGATATTTGATTAGACACGAATAGATTGGTAATTATATAGGATCTGACTTAATGGTACTTTTATGTACTAATTTGCTGTAGAATTAAACAGAAAGTTTGAGTTATTTTTTAAAATCTTTATTTTATGAGCTTGTTCATTGTGTGAACATGTCGCTCAATTACATTTTCAAAATATACAACATCTTATTGTTTTCTTAGTCAGGTCCTAAGGTCAACACAATTTTTAACGATTCTATTTAAATAAAAGACTTTTTCTGATCGAGTTGAGGCCAAAACTAAATTACAGACACTGGTATCTTTTAGTGTTTCCAAAATAAAATTGTCTTAATGATTCGTTTCGGACACATTCCACCTTAACATGATATGCATCTTCAGGTACAGCGCACTGGACACAGTTGGGAGATGTCACCTTTTTCACCATAAATGCGAACTTGTTTAGTGAATGTGTCCAGAACGAAGTCTTAGCATCGTAACTATGTGGTTTCTACTGAGAGAACAGTCAATCCACGGCGAATCCAAGGGATGCGGTTGGATAGTCTTATACCATATACCTCTCTCCACCGACCTCCTATCAAAATATTCTTGTCACAACTCATAGCATCTTGGTTTCATAGCGACGGAGAAGGCTATCCAAACAAGCAAAGTTTGAGAAATGATTCGTGAAGAACTCGAAAATATTTCCTGATTTGGGGTATGGTGACAGTAGAGTTTATCGTCCAATAATCATCACTAAACATATACTTATTTTATGAAAACAAATTGTGATTTCATGATTGTATGACATGTGTTACGCGAAATTATTATTTAATCATTAATTTACAAAATGTAAAGGCTTTATAGAAACGGCGCAAATAATTGACTAATCTGTTTTATTGTTCTGAATGCTTCAATAATAGCATTTATCTATAATGTTATTTTATTGGCGTAACAGGTGTTACATTTTAACATGGAATTGGTTAAAATAAAATCGGAAAGCCTCTTACGAAAAACGTTTGACAAAATAAAAACAACTGAAACTAGTCGTGTAAAAACATGTCTATTTTCAATTGTTTGAATGGTCATTTTAATTTAGTAGGTTCATACGTCAGACGAACAAAACATTTTCACACTGGCCTCTGTGTCCCGAAAATAACAAAATTCAAACAAATTAGAAAAAAACGAATGGCTTAACTTAATTCATTTGTTTTTATATTATAAATTAAGACTCCCATAGCTCCTATTATAGCTAGAATCAATTTCAGTTTCCATTTGTGTCTGATGTACTAAAAACAATACAAGTGCAATATTGGTACAGAGAAGCTATTACTACAATTTAAATGCGTCTATCGCTTTGTCCGTCCGTTTCTCAATGTATTAGGGTTCTGCATTTTAAATTAAAAAAAATACCTTTACCATTTGCGTTTTTTTTTTCCTTTTAGGTAAGGTGTCGAAAGTTTGTAGCTGGATTTAAACATTTACGTTCTTTTGTCGTTCTAATATTGTAATATGTTTTATTGTAATAATGATCGGGAATTCGGGATTTCTCTGAAAGATAAAATCAGGAATGAGGTTATCCGACAGAAAACTAAAGTAATCGATATAGCCAAAAGAATAAGCAAACTGAAGTGGCAGTGGGCTGGTCACATTTGCCGTAGAACCGATAACTGATGGGGTAGACGTCTTGAGTAGACAACGCGACTGGGCAAGCGCAGCGTAGGGCGCCCTCCAGCAAGGTGGAACGATATACGCAAGGCTGCTGACAGTAGATGGAAAAGAATAGCTGAGGATCGGGCTCAGTGGCTTGCATTGGGAGAGGCTTATATCCAGCAGTGGGCTATATAACGTAGGCTGTTTATGATGGTGATGATTGTAATAATGCTTCTGTTAAGATTGTAAACGACGTATAAGTAATTTTCGCCCTCAATGACTTGATCTTTTTTTAAAGACTAAATCAAATTTAAAATAAGAATGATTCCTAATATTAAGTTAGGTTTTAATATTCCATAATGTACTCGTAATTTCTTATAGTTTGTTTTAAGGTCGTCTTGGGTTTATGAATTACTTTATTTTCTCTTCTAAAGACCCAATACATTTTACTTCAATACCATCTTGTCAATAATTTCAAACATTACCAAATTTGTTTCTGCGGAACTCTCTCGACTCGTGAATCCATCGCGCTCTTGCCGATCTTTTTTTTAATTAGTGGATATTTATCTCGGGGCGAGTTAGTAATAAATCTGACAGGGGCGTGCGTTTGAGCATTGAACGTAAATGTTATGGAGCTCTTTCTAATTAAACTCAAGGCTGGTCCGGGAGGCACAAGGCACAGGAGAAAGTTGATCTGTTGAGCCTAAATTATTATAGGTAAAGTAGGTAAGATTATTACTTCCTGATGCAGCGCAAGGGCCGTAGCTCAATTATCACTCATTTACTCACAACCGCGTCGTGAATCTCTTAACTTCAGCAATTAAAAGCTGGACACCACTAAGCGTCATTAGTGTAAAAGTGCTTCATGTAGGCCTATTTACAGAAATTAATTTGTTTTATAATTTTTTTCATTAATAAATAATAACTACATGACTTTTGTCAGAAATGTAAGAATATCCAAAATTGTATACATCGCTATAAGTTTATAACTTGATCCATACAAAATCTCCACAATGTGAGATCATTTTTAGATATCTTCTTAATCTAAAGATTTGATTTGCAGTGGCGTTCGCTGGATACACTGCTATTGCGAAGTAATTACTGAGAAATTTATTTAATCGCTTCTTTACACAGTTTTTGGTCTATCAAAATTGATATTATAATGGTAATGTCATAAAATCAAATGTGGCAGTAATTCAAAACAACATTCTTGTTGGTTCCAAAGTAGTTGATTTATGCTTTTAAACTTATTTTTAGGCATAATAATGTAGTGTAATATTGTATAATGTAATGTTTTTTTTAAGTTACAATAGAACAGGTTCATTGGGCTGAGCGAATAGTTTAATGCTATTTTATGTCTTATACGTAACTACAATATGAAACAGATAGATAGATACTTTTTACCGTAGATACATCTAACAAAACAAAGGACAGGAAAATTACAATAGAGCTGCATAATTTAGGCCGTCTAATGGCTAGAAGTAATCTCTTCCAGACAAGTTTCAGTTAGAAGTTATTCGCGCGATGTAGTCATCACACTCGAGCACTCATACAAAGGAAATGACTATTTATTTGCCTTTGAACATTTAGGTCTTATTGTGTCATAAAGTTCAGCTTATTCAGCCATCTGAGACGTCATCCCGTTTTTACTTAAACTAATTAAAAAAGTGGTAGGATAAAAAAAAATAGACGTGTAAAAGGCCTTTTTGAAGAAATGTTTTTTATTGGTTTTAAAAATTTCATTTACATTACTTTTTTATTATCTTTTATTTAAGGGTTTCTAAGTGCAAAGCGACAATTTCAACCCCACTTATCTTACTAAAGTGGGGTTTAACAATCAGACAGAGTAGACAATACACGAGTTAGCACTAGTCCACTATTCTCACCAACAATAGTTCTACAAGCATTCCCATAGGCGCACTGCCACGTAACGGTGGGCATGCAGTTCAGTGATTTAGAGGGCTCGCACTTACAACGGAATAATCGTGGACGACGACTTGATGTTACACAAAACTGTAACACCATACAAAGAACATAAGGTACGTACACATTATGTTCCTTGTAAGGTGTACAAAAATAGTGCTATCAATTTATCTAACTTCTAAAGAAAGGAAAAATTACAGTTTTGTGTTGGACTTGGTTCAAATAATAATGGTCGTCCGCCTACAAGGTGGACAGACAAACTGGTAAAGGTTGCAGGAAGCCGCTGGATACGGGCCGCTTCCAACTAGCCAATCTGGAAGTCACTGGGGGAGGCCTATGTTCAGCAGTGGACGAGCTATGGCTGAAATGATGATGATGATGATGGTCCTAATATTGTAGAAAAGAAGGATAAAATAAATAAATATGCTCTAGAAAATATAACACCGACTATCATGGTCTCAAAGTAAGGAATCTTTGTGGTACGAGGTACCAGATAATATTCTTTGCCAGTGCAATGTTGTATAAATAACATTCAAATTCAAACACAGATGAAGTTTGAAATCATTAATGTACAGTTGGTTTTAAGGCTCACTTGCTGAACATCGTAAAGTTCTCAATACTTTACATTGTTACAAGTCGGTGTAAATGCGTTCATTATGGAAACTCTTGTAGTATAAATATTAGTGAAACGCACCGTGTGCGAGAGAGATAGCCGTGCTTTATTGGCATGCGATTTATCAAGGATGTTCACAACGTTTCGGAATTAGAAATACGCAAAACTTGGACCCATATCAATAGACATTACTTTGTCGAGTTGAGCGATCTGAAGCAGAAACTAGGAGTTAGCAAATATATGGAAAATCTAAAGCCATACGAAACAATAAAAAACGCAAAGTCCCTGATTGTGGTAAATAAGTAAGACTGTAAAATAATGTGAACCACTTTTATTATGAAAGTAAAAAAGGAGTTAATTATTTTCGTCTTTATACCTACAAACATAAAATCTTCCATGATAATTTTCAATATAAAAGTAGCCAATCACCACCTTTCATAGACTTTTAAATTCGTTTTTGCAATTACGTGCTTCTTAAGGGTATCTATATGTATAATATCGATCGATTTACATTTGAAGCACGCGTTTTTTTTTTCTTCGGTAAAATATTAACTTTTGATGTTAAAACTATGCAAAGAGTCGGTTATATTCAAAGGCAGAAAAGTCTGTTATAGTTTCTAGGGCGTTTATAAAACACAGATGTATTTAAAAGTGGGTAATGTTCAGTACTACGGGGTTAGAATACGAAGAGTTCAGTAACAATTTTCACGGATTAATGTTTGCCGCACTAAATTATGATTCATCTACTAAAAGCCTGTACGCGCATCTCATAGACTCATCTCGTCTGTCGTTACTTGTTTCATAGTCTTGAATTCTTAGAACGGTTTTTATTTAGTAACCTACACGTAGGTAACATAACATTTTTGTTTGAAAAAAAACTTTTTAAATTTAGAACAAAAAAATTAAAATACAAAATTTCGAAATATTTTTTTTAAACGGCATTCCTTTCTGTTTATAGATAATCTATGTTTCTGTAGCTCTTTCTAAAAGCCTGCATTTATTAAGGTAATTTCGTCAAGTGATTTCTATGCAGCAACAGCTTCATTCTAATTGATTTCACCATAACTTTCGGAAAGTTTCAGTTTAAATAAAACAATCTAAACAATGTAATCCTGAAGAAGCAGTCGGTCCGGACAGCGATAGCACATCACCCGGTCGTGATTGCACTCTTAGACAATGCCCGATTACGAATTTGCGCCGGCGCATTCTAACACTGGGCAGTGGTGGTGCAAACTTAGAAGTGTTTAGATTCTTATGTAATTGTAACGATTCATATGAGGTTTAAAAATAAAACAATCAACGAGTATGTATAAGTATATAAAGTATATGCTTAAAAATATTTTAAGTGTGTGGGTTTATGTAGATAATATGATAAAGTATATGCTAAACGCTGTTGTCTTCGGTTTTTTTATTATTGTTTCCTAATCTGAATACTAAATAACTGAAAAAACGAAATTGCTTGAACCAGTATGTGATGTCTGAAACATTGATATGTTTCGCTTAATCTCGCAACTTGAATCCGCCCTATCAGTGGCACGATTTCAATAAATTTGTTAAAGCAAAATGAAGCTATAAGGCAATCTAACGCAACGGTAGTTCACGGTCCCTACACGTTAATATTTGCCTATTGCTAAGTAAGTTTCGATGTTCAGTAACCTTAAACTCTCGTATGATCAGCTTTCTTTTCGAAGAATGTTATGGTACCCGTGTTTTAAGGGAGTTGATTATTTTCTTATTATCAGGTATTATTGACAAACGTACAAGCTATCATGGAATGTTTGCATTCGACTTTACGGAATTCACGGAAATTTTAGATGCGTTGTGAAGTGTTTGGAAATTATCTCGTTAAACAATGGGATTCAACATGTCTTTAAGTTTTAATGACTCAAATTACTTAAAAAAATATATATAACTATTATAAAAATAGAAAAGTAAGTGTCCAATGAAATCAATAAAGAATAACAACTTACCTCGATCTCCAACGGTTGCCTTCAAATTGCCGACAACTGTTCCAGTTCTGACATCTTCTCTTACACGAAAATTGTATCTTGGCTTATCGAACAACGGTGACCCCACTCCTGCTGGCACAACATTGACATTGATAGTCGCTCCCTGAGGAGCTGTCAATCCACCTCCATCAGTTGCGGAAATCTCCAAATCGAAATTTGAATTTGCTTGTACCAACGAAGGTTTAGTTACTAGTATCTCTCCGGTACTTCTGTCTATCCTAAATACATCATTATCATTCCCATTGACAATTCTGTAAGTAACTATCCCAAATCTTCCTGAGTCTGCGTCCGTTGCTGACACTGACACTATTGGCTCCGTCGAGGAGATCCTTCCCTCTTTCAAAGAGACCTTGTAATCTTTAACAGTGAAGGCCGGAGCGTTGTCATTTATATCAAGCAGTTGGATCTTCACCATAGCGGTCGTGAACAGGCCCCCTGCGAATAAATAAATAATTGGTCTTGTGATTGTTTGTGTATTGTTGTAATGCTATGTCTAATTGACAGCAGGTTGATTTATTCCGATGTCCACGGTTTACTCGACGAAGATCGTGATAATAAAATAATTGTTACGTTTTGCATTTTGTTTTGCTAGTGGGATTTGTTTGAGGGATTTTTAATGGGTTTTGCTATAAGATTTATAACTGACCCATTAATAAGTGTATTTTTTTATATTTAATTTTTTTTAAATCAAGATACAAATAAAATTCATCTAAATTGTTAAAACCAAACAAGGCACAATTATGTGCCAAAACATTGCATTATAATTTACACAAACACAAAATTAATATGTACCAAATGTATTCGATAAGTACGTGATATCTATCTAGTTATACGTAGTATCCTAGTTCTACTTATCAAAAAACAAAGACTAGGGCTTGCCATTCAATCTCTCAAAGTACAGTTGCTAATTACAGGAAAGGTTCGTAGTGTGTTTAATGTTCAGCAATTATATTGTATCTCGATCAATTTCATAAGCTGCTATCATAGCGGTTCTACAATTTATGTAGAAGTAGTTATCTTGAGCACTGCACTGCTAACGAGTTTGTTGATTTCATGTATATTGAAACTGTTATTTACCTACATTAATAAAGGAAATCATTTTGTAACACTTAAATGTATAAATAAAGATAGGTTGTAGTAAAAATACCAAAGTATATGAATAAGTTACGTTATTTTAGTTATCGCTTTCTAAATAAAAGTAGATCGTCTTTTTAGAATGTTTTACACTTCTACAGTCGTCAAATGCAATAATTTATTACTACAGTCAGGTTGACGATATTATACCATGATGACAACCCTGAACCGAGCCTTAACTTTCAGCATTATTTTAGAATTTCTTTAGAATTTGGTCAAAGAAGTTCATAAATCGACGTTATTTATTCTTGGAGTGCTAATTTGTTTTTTAATAATGAATAATCGCCATGTAACAATACATTTTGAACATTCAAACACTTGTCATATTTCTGCTGCAGAAGAGAAAAAAAGTTTTTAAGAAATAAAGAAAAATACTTTGTATGTTATCTGGGTTTACTCCGATAAACAATGGGTATTATATCATTGGATTTTTATTGGTTTTATATACAATTTTAAACTGACGACAGGACAATGTTTGCTTGTTGAGTGTTTTAGATTAGATCAAATAAAATACCTGGACTATAATGTGAGACTAGATTTAGTCTATCTGTGACAAATAGTAATATATCACTGTTATTGTTTCAAAGACTCTCAACTTTACAATATATTTCCTAAAAATATAACTTACATTGATTCTTTAACTGTTTTTGTTATTTATTTATATATTTTTGCTTTATTTAAGAGGGTAAATGGTAAGGTATGGATAAGAACAACATTTAGATTTTTGAACAGTCAGTCAACTTTTTAACAAGATTTATTTAATCATTACATCACATAAAAATTCCCATAGATACATGGTTATAGCTCGCTTCTTTTAAACATACCAATATTAATGTGTCTTATTAAAATTTGATTATATTAATTGCTTCCTTTCTTTGTGGTAGCAACTAGTAGGCTACAAAAACAAATTAATCTTGCCCAATAAAAAAATACTTTACCAAAATGTTGAAACCGTAGTAATTAATCAATTAGTTTAAGAATTTACAGTTAAACATAACTTGGTAAATTTATGCTACTGAGATATTTCACCGTTTCTAACCTGATGGCATTTTTTTAAAGAAACGAAGTTATTCACAAGCTTCAAATAAAAACAAATAAGTTACCAAATTTCAGTTTTATTTTCATAATCAATGAAAACTAAATATAAGTACCTACTTGAAAACTAGTCTCGTAAATCATAATTATCGTTGTAGGCATGACGACTTAAAATTTTACTTTTCTTTTACATTGTGTTTTTTTCACTTTATTTTGGTATGATAAAAACAATTGACAATCTCTTAATTTGTGCTTAATTCATAACAGTTCGACTTTATCATTTAAATGAAAACAAAAAACGATCTCTGATTTCAATTACCCGTTCACCGAAACCGGGCAATAGCAACAACATGATTTCTACTATTGGATCCACAAAAAGCTGCCCAAATGGTCGGCGAAACAAAGTCACATCAGGTGGAGGGTAAAAAGAGATGGTGATATTGCAATCGAGGGAGTAAAAAAGAGAGAGTAATAGTTCGGAGTCGCTCACATAAATCAACGAGTGGAGGACATTTTCGGAATTTACTTCGGACCTCGGCGTGTATTTGAAGCGAATTCGTTTGTGCGAAATTGTAAGCGATCGAAAAGTGGTGGTGAAATTAAGGAATTTTTACGGTTGTGACTTTAGAGGAATAACAAAATACTCGTAGGTATATTAAACATCTAATATCATTTTAATCAAATAGATTTGATATTTACATAAACTGATCGAGATGCGGCAGCTGATTTTGTCGAAACCAATCAAAAAAGTGGCAGAATAAATAATAAAAAAAATAGTCTTGTTCTATTCTTATTAGTTTTTTCGTGACCGTTGGCACGACAAACAATATTGGACTTTTTAAACTTTCCGTCCAAATATCTTACCTTTTAAATGAATTTTTATGCGCATTCTTTTAGAAATTGAATAGCAAGTCTTAATATATATTTTAAAAGTTTGTACATATACCTACTATCAAAATCATTTTTTGATTACAATAATATAATTGTTTTATCAGACATTGAGGCAGCCACAAGCTCTAAACTTTTTTCAGATAGTTAACATTGTTTTCTTTTTTTGTCTATACAAACTGTTCTGTACTGTTCATAGTACATGGTTAGGCCCACTCGTAATAAATATATCTTATCTACGTATTATCTAACATGAAGAGGGCATAATAATTAATAACACATAGGACAACTTATTTAAATTTGAATAATTCAAATATTTTACCTCTATCAGTAGCAATAACTGGGAACTCAAAGTCACTGTTGGTCTCATGGTCTAATGGAGAAGACACACAGAGCTCCCCTGTGTCAGGTTTGACCGAGAACTGTGGTCTACCCACGGTGTCTCCAAGGGTGTAGTTAACGATCGCGTTGACTCCGCAGTCAGGGTCGATTGCTGACATCTGAAACAATAGAAACAGCGTTAATACAATGGATCAAGGTGATCATCAAAACTTAGTGACTAAAACTAATTAAACACTAGAACTCATAAATCCACAAACAGTGTCATAAATAAATCTACCTATATCTCAAATAAAAAGCTTTACTCTTGCCAGTGATGTAATTGTTATTATTTTTAGCTTCTATCAATCATTCACCTCCTGATAAAACTTAAATAAATGTATATATCTCTGCCTTAGACAATACACAAATTGACAAAGTTTTAATGTATTTTTTGTGCGATATTTCATAATAGTTATTTCATACAGTTTTTTTGGCAACCGCATCTTCAGCATACCCAGACTAAACTCAATTTTAAAAAGTTTGCTTGTTTAATCATTATAAGAGCTGAGTATCAAACCACTACACCAATCATAGTCGAATATATTGTGTTTTTTACACATTTCTATAAATGTAGGTTCTTAGGCACATTCTTTCAAATCTATTACTTGCACATTAAGATTAAGTACCAACTGCTATATGTATGACTTAAAAACTGTCGACCATCACAACAGCTGATCAAGAAGTCTAAGGTAAATGAAACTTAATACCATGTCAGCTTTTTGTGTGACCAATCGCAAAGATGTATTGCATTCCATTTCCACAGAACCGGAAAGGTTTAAACCATCAATTAACAAACAAAAGATCTGCCAGGCGTCCGCAAATACTTAACTAATTGTGCGGCATATGATAGCATCGTAATTAATTAAAGTTATTTATTTCAACGTGAATTGATAAGCTGGCTGTGAGGTCCGCTTATGAATAGGGCTGGGTTACTGGTAATCGGTATGCATATCGGTGGTAACACCGATGTACCGTGTGCCGCGTGGGGACGGCCGTAAAGAATACACTTCCCCACCGCCAACAAGAGGCGTGTCGTAAAAGGCGATTAATTCCTCTAGCACGACACGGGCAGCAGCGTCTTGTAAAAATCTTGTAAAAAATCCCCCCGGTGAAAATCATTGGGAGTGGCCTGTGTACAGCAGTGAACTTATTATGGCTGAGATGATGATGATGACCGATGTAAAAAGTCCTAACTTTAATTCAAAATACTGGAAAGATCTGCAAACTACAAATATTACAGTTTTAACTAAAAAGTATCAAATTTTGGGTAGAAACTTGGGTTGAAAACTACTTGAATGTGAATACCGGTATCGTAGAAGCTAACGCCAGCCCTAGATCTAAAGGGAATATTGATGGTGCCTCATGAGCGTACGAACACCGCAGTTGCTAATAATATGCATCTAAGAATATTCAGGATGCAAAGAACATCCACTTTGTTTTATGTTTCTAGCATCAAGATAATAATAATAGAACCTATATCACGACATTTGTCAGAATTTATGTTAGTTCAAGCCAAAAAAACTTTATTAAAAGTCCTTGAAATTAAAATAAAAATCATTGCACTGATCTTTCCAGCGCTGCTATCACACAGTCAAAATTTTGAAGATATAAAATAGGAAAACTAAAGCGCTACCTAGATAGTAACGTACAGAGCATGCATGCAAAAAAAACATCTTTTTTTACGATTTTGACGTTGCTCACATTGTAAAAGTTGATGTATTTCAGCAACTGATTACATGATCTTAAAAAGTGTCCTGTTCTTTTGTACACAAACTTCATAAATAATAAAATATTTATAATCATTTAAATAATAATTTCAGCAAATCCAAGTAATAGCCCATGACATGGACTTTTACAGTTGGCAATTACACATTTAAATTTTAACACTGCTGCACAGTAAATGTTAAGGGAATAGCTGTATAAGATAATGAATACCTACCATAAAGAAAATTAATGCAAAGTAGCTATAAATGTACAGATCGATACGATGCAAGCTATAGCAAAGTATCAATTAAGGACCAAAAATATTTAAACGTTTCCAAATTCCATTGAGTGCTTCCTAAAGGCTGAATGCCAAAAGGGTATAACCGACAAATTGGCTTGGTAGGTGTTAAGTGGTCCAAAAAAGAAGAATCAAACAACAAGCCCGATAATTAGCTTGAAATCATCTTTTTCTCTTTATCTCTCGTATATTACGTATGTGACAACGGCCCTTGATTAATTGCATCGGTGTCCAAACCAAAGATAAATGGTGGGCCTTCAAGCAATGATAACGCTTGTGAACAATTTGCAACTTAGATTCTTAAAACATACGATTGAAATTCCTCTGCACGACGTTGACATTAAACAGTGTTAGTTTTAGTAATTTTGCTTGTAATTTTATTCATGTCTTCATTTTTAAGGTTTGACAATGAGTGATATGAATGGTCTGTGTACCCGTCACAAACAAAGACCTTTCAGTGCTCTGTATTGTTTTAATAACATTGT
Organism: Anania hortulata; assembly: GCA_963576865.1. Classification (NCBI taxonomy): domain Eukaryota; kingdom Metazoa; phylum Arthropoda; class Insecta; order Lepidoptera; family Crambidae; genus Anania; species Anania hortulata. The sequence goes on from OY756393.1 coordinate 20,156,822, forward strand.
TAAAGTTGATGATTTTACAAATCAAATTATCGTTTACGAGAATTGATGGAGTTGCATTTAATTTGATTTCACAATTGAGGGTAATAAAACTTCTTGTAAGCGTACACTTGAACCGGTAAATAATGTAACAGGATTTGCATTTACGAAAATTGATGCTCCATCATTGACAGTGCTCACGCAATTGGATTCCGAGAAACACATTTGTTGAAACAATGAAAGAATCAGATCTTGGCCTGGTTTATTATTATTGGTCCGATTGCGTCTCCCTGATTGATGCCCGGTCGACATAACTAAGTTGCATGCAAACCCGGGGGAACCTGCTCGTCCCGCCCCTGAATCCCTTATTAAGGCCGATCGGAAAGAACTCCACAAAATCAACGACCTCGCTTTTAGTTTTAATGAAGAGATTTTTGATAAGCGTTTAGGTTTCATTTTGTTACCACACACGATGGAAGTAGAATATATTTAATAATTTTAGAAAATTCTAATATTTTTTTATCGCACCTCGCATCTGATAACGTTTTAACAGCATCGTAAAATTCAAGTTCTGTTTTTGGTGAGTCACTTTAGAAATAATAACACAATAATTCATCCATTTTGCGTTGAGGGTCTGAGATAATACCAGTCGGGTGGATCAGTCGATATTGATATACTTAAGTTGTTTTATATTTAAATTTCAAGCGGGTTGACACAGAGTATATCGGCTACCGCGGCAAGAGAGATAAGACTGCTCACAATAAGATTTATTGCACACTTTCGCTAATACTGTGGTACATGAAACGATTTTATAAAAGTGTTACTTTAAACTGTCTTGCACATCTCAATTAGTGGCTTTTAAGAGCGGTAGATATTTAAAAGAGTTTTCAATTTGACGATTTTAGTGAAGAAGTATTTTTGAAATTTCAAAATGTTTGTCTTGTTTACACCTTAATTACCATTGGAATAGGTACTATCAAAGTAGATGAGTTGTTAAAATGTGTGTAATACAAAACGCCTATTTCATACCTTGTGACAGCTTCTTTCTGATGTCATTCCGACTGGAGTCTCAGAGTCAGTCCAACGCACACTAGTTCTCAAACATAACCGATGTCGGTCCAAAGTTATTTAAATTCAAGGAACGCATTCAACTCGGGCTCATCTAAATAAACCAAACAGCTGCCTTGTTTACTGAGTAAAAAGAAATAAATAAATGATTTGTAACTAAAGGATTCTTACTCAGTTCTTCGGTTGGTAGGGACATTGTAATTCAAGCTGATTGGCAAACAATAATGGTATCAAACATAAGCCATTTAAAAATGTCCGCGTTAAAAGGAAAAAGGTGGAGGACAGAGGAGGGTACAGAGAATAAATAAAGTGCAGAGAGGACGTTTTCTGGAGCCATTAGTTGTTTGGTTAATACACATTATGTGCTTCGAACAATGAATTTTAAAAGAAAAGGATCTAGGTTGAGCACTTGCAAAAGATATTTGCAAATAAATATTCAACACAAAGATTTCAAATAATTAAAACTTCTAGAAAACTATCTAATGAGAAATTTAATAACATTTTACTAACTCCTAAAATACATTTCGGATGACTTGAAAATAACTTTTTTTTCATTGTTGGTTAAAAAGCAAACTACCATTCAATATTATTGATATATTATGCATAGCAAATAATCTTGAATGAAAGTTAAATATCGTTAAGACAAATACAACATACGTACTATTTATTTACGTATTAGCGTAATTTTCATGCTCACTTAAAATATTTGCCCACTTCACTTATTTGATTTAATATATAGACGGTATTCTCGGTGCTTTACTGCGAGCGGTGTTGAAACAAAAATAGAACAAAACATATCGTGTGAATAGGTTTTGAAAAAATAAACCATATTGAAGTACAGTCCGACATAGATCCGAGTGGTAGGATATTGTTTTAGGAGTGTAATTTTTTTTTTTCGGTACTGGTATTTTAGCAATTCGTAAACCTTAGAGTTTTCGTTGTACACTAGTGTTTTACTACAGGCTTTATCTGTCAGAAATTTTGTTTTAAATTCGATGTAGTGTATTATTAGTGCAATTAAATACTTAAATTAATAAATAAAGTAAAAACAAGAAAAAACGAATGGGAATGTAATAACATTTAAAATTTTATTGTAATGTCTTGTTTATTTAAATTTTATTATTTTAAAGCGATACCTTGCTTAAACAAACATCACTGTGTAAAAGATGGTGAAATAAGTTTTTATACAAGATTTTGTTTAACACGATGTGAATATAAATCTGTACGTTGGACAACAAAATTTATCTGTGATTAATGAAAATATTAAATAATTATTTAGTGCTAAAGTAAATTTTCGTTTGCCACGCTAAAACAGCGTAACAGTGCTAGCGTAACAGTGAGAAAAAGCTTGTATTAAATAAAATGTTGACCTTTTAAACCTTACTGTAATATTATCCACTAGAGAATAGGGCCGACTGTACAAGGTAGCTTGTCTCATCGTATTTCTTTAATTGTGCGCGGGCGCAGTCTGACCTTTGGTTTCTCTTTGTTCATTAAACATGTCATTGCATTGGCCAATTTATTTAGCACTAACAGTTTAAAGAATTAAAAAGGTATAATTTAAATTTCGAAATTCATTTGGGATATTTACTAAAAGCCTTATTGGTGGGAGTAGCTTTTTTATGGGAACGTCTAGTGTTAAATTAATACGACTTATTTTAACCCTGTTTATTTAATAAGGGGGGGGGGGGGGGTTTCTCGAACTTCGTTTTACATTTTTCCTGTTAAGATACTACAGCTTTTTGGATCATCAATACAGGAATTCCGAATAAACATTTTCCCATAACTTTTAGATACTTCACTATCTGCACTACCTCAAGGTTGACTGGTAGAGAATGCTGTATAGCATTAAGTCCGCCAATTGTACCCACCTGTGCAATAAAGTTTAAATAAATAAATACTGTCTCGGGTGTTGTGGTACCATCGTTATTTCTGAGTTCTGTAACATCAAAGCAAAGCACTTGCATCAGAGCAATGTAATAGTATGTGATGTTGACCAATATTTATAAAAAAAATAGAGATAAAGTTTTTATTTAAGAATTAGAATTATCCCGAAAAGGAAACTTACTAAGGACCTTAGGTCCTTATAATATTGTGTTATTCCGCGTTAGAATTTTTGCTTCAGGTCAATGGATAATATATCCTTTTTTAAACTAAAAACATAGTAACATAATACTCTCTCTATGATTATACCGCGAGTTTTATGTATATTCTATTCAGTCGACACACCAAAAAACAAGTAAAGTCGTATGTTGATCAGGATTCAGGTCGTTATTTTCCCCAAGAATTCAAGACCTTCAATGCCCATACATTGTGCCCCCGAGTTGTATGGGACGCATAGGCGTAAATTCCTTCGTGTGAAGTGTGGAGAGATGTCAGCAAGGCTGCACTTGCATTCTGTCCATGTACAGTCGCCCATAAAAGTCGCGTTCAAATTTAATCTGTAAGTTAAGGTATTAAAGAATTATCGACAATATTTTTAAGGTCGACTGTATGTACTTGCGGAAGGATACATGATACTCTGTGGTCGTGATAGACTAGGAGTTTAAGAACTTGGTAAATAAACCTTAAGGTGTTGGGTTAGAGTCGAAAATTATTTTTAGGAGTCCTTGTGGTTTTACGAAGGATAATTATTGACTGAGCTTTTATTAAAATTGAGTTACCTTAGACGATTTTTTTGTATTTTTAGCGTGGCATGTAATTAATAGTATTAACTAAGTATAGAATTATCGTTATTACGTTGGTATTAATATCGTTAGAGATGATTGTTATAGGTAACCTTGACAAACAAGTATGTAGACTTAAAAGAGCATTTTATTATATTATGGCTTTATTTAAAACGTAGAGCCTTTTTACTTTATGGAAGAGATAGGTACATTTATGTGGGAGTGTTAGTTGCTAGTTTTTTTTTACAGCCGTTAATTTTTATGATACACCAACTAAATCTTGTTTTTATCAAAGTATCGAATTCACAGCACCACTTCATAAAATTTTATTGTTTTCTGTAAAGGAAGAGGTATCTCAGATAAACTTTTGTGGAAGCACTATCCACACTTCCAGCCATATACTATTATCATTATTTTTATATTATAAATGTGAAAGTAATTCTGTATGTCTGTTACGGTTTCACGCCTAAACCGCTGAACCAATTTTGATGAATTTTAATATAAAGTTAAATGAGACCGTGGAAAAGGACATAGGCTACTTTTTGTCGTGAAAGCGGAACCGATTTTGATGAAATTTTGTACGGAAAGAAACTTGAACCCTGGAAGCACATACACACACACACACACACACACACACATACACACACATGTACTTATTTAAAGAGGCTTTGTTACATTAATTATTAGACGTAAGTAGTTAACTAAGTGAAAAACCATATATTTTGTGTTACTAAATTATATAATTATAAGTGTTTGTTATGGAAGAGTGGCTCCTTCTAACACAGGTGCTATGCACTTAAAAGAAAGAGTCTACCTCTATGCTATTTTAAAGTGTATTTGTTAACAAATAAATATTTTTTCATTTTTCATTTTCACATAGAAATCCTGGAATTTGTTAACAAAAAAGATAACCTACTTATATATGATTATGATTTGACAACCTCCATAGCCTAGAGGCGAGCATACCGGACTTGGTGTCGCTATCTCTGAGGTTCCGGGTTCGATTTCCGGTCGGTCAATGTGGAAAAATATTTTTTCTATATTGACTTTCTCGGGTCTAAGTGTTGTGGTACCGTCGTTGTTTCTGAATTCTGTAACACAAGCGCTTAAGCTACTTATCATAAGATCAGAGCAATGTATGTGATGTTGTCCAATATTTATATTATTTATTATTTATAGTTTTTGTAATCGTATGTAGTAGATTTTGTTAAACGTTTAACAATTTGTTTCCGTATATGTACCTTTTGCGTCATTGATTGGAATTTCATCATAAACCTTTCGATGAGAGTTCATGCTAACCCGTCGATAATCGCTCGGTCCGTACACCCAAAACCGGGTATCGAGTTTCAAGCGTCTTTGAGGCGCGTTGACGTGTTAACTAAATTACAAGACGAGTAGGTGTCTTTGAAAATTACGAGCTCTTCATAGAGTTATGTTTGAACTAAATGATTTAGTTTTATTGAATCGCCGAGTTTTGTTTTTTCAGTAAAAAAATAATGTACTTACATTTTACTTTCAATAGTAATGTTAGCGGGGAATCGATTGCAGGGAACATCCCTATGAGCGATTCCTGGCACTAGCCGTCAGCTGTCATCAGAGTGTACTCCTTCATGCGTCGTAATTGTGTTTTCGCGCGTTTTCCGTATTCATATATTTCAATAAGTTATTATACCGTTTTATTTAGAGGATCCCCTCTAATAGTAAGTGTTCCCAACAGTATGTGTAAAACATATTAGATTATTAGTATGTATGACCTATTTTTTTACTATACAGATAATTACATAAAACGGAAATGTACAAATTGTAATTTTTTGTGAATTCATTTCTACATAATACATGGAAAATATAGATTACAAGCTTTTCTTATTGATACAATGTAACGATTAAAATATTTTTGAAGTTGATGATAGCTCAGTCGGAGTTTCACGTCTCATCTGTACTTCAGTCTTAAGTTGAAACCCCAGCACGTACATCAAGTTTTCAGAAACCACAGAAGAACAGAGCAAAATGTAGTATACATATAGTAGTATAAAAACGCTGTGGAAAAAAAACATCGTGAGGAAATCTAAAAATAGGCTAGTTTCCTGGGTCAAAAAAATATTATTCTATTTAGTCCGTCAGTTAGATTATCAAAAAATATTGGACCAATATTTTGTCTTTTGTCAATCAAACAAAAAATTACGAAAATAAAGCGCATCAAAGTGAGCATGTGACGTCACGTCTTGCTAAAAAGTGTCGCAATGCGTGACGTTACACGGAACTTTAACGGGCTATATCTTCATAATTTTTTGTTTGATTAAAAAAAGAAAAAATACGTATCCAATATTTCTGTTAATCCAACTGACGGACTAATTAGTTTTTTTTAGGAAACTAGCCTATTCTTATGAAACTGGGTTGTAGCCATGGTTTATTATAGCATGATTTTCAGGCACGTAGCCTGCCAGGAATTACTCTAAATATAAATTCTTGACTTGCTGATGATTTCTGCGTACCCCCAATAGCAACGGGACATACCCTTAAGCCGACGAGTTTTGCTTGTGACTGTACCTAGAGTTACAAGATATATTACACTCACTCATTGATTTTTTGATCGTCGTTTTGTACTTTTTTCTATCAATTACTCTTCATACAGCCGGAATGAAAGATAATTATTTTTATTCATCGTCTTCATAGCGAGGCAGCCCGCTGCGATACTGTTAGTTTTTTATGCGAATCGGAAAGACGCATCGCCGACTGTTACTGTGTGAATATGATTTTATAACCAATAAAATTTGGTGCAGACTCTTTGAGGTTTTTGGGGATATTGGTTTTACGACCCGGATTACAGTTTGTTGGTACTGTTGAGTTGGTTTTCGGATTGATTAAGTAATATTTTTTATGTTAGCAATAAACAGCGCTTATTGTTGTAGTGAAAATGAAATCGAAGCGTTATTCTCGGATTGTTCAGTCGGTTGATCGTTGAGGCTCGCATCCGTATTTAAAACACTTATGTAAATTATAAATTGTCATGGCAAAATAGCTGAGGTGCAACCATTTTGGTATTTATCACAGTTTCTTTAAGCAGTTATTTATTTCATGTAAGTGATAGTTTGTGATATGAACCAAATTAATATTTTCATTTTTTAAAGAAAGAAATTTCTTATAAATGTGATAATATAGAAATTCACATACAACCAGTATTCAAAATAATCCTGACAATGATAATTTTTATCCCACTTCAACCTTTTGTGTCTCGTAGACGGTCCCAGTCCCAGTCACACGTTAAAAAAATCTGTTATTTATTTTCGCTGTTCCAGATTAAATAAGAACAGTTCGCGTAATACCAGTACCGGAGCCTAGTACCGGTGCAAAAGTGTTTCTAACGGGCCTGACCGCAACGCCCTCCTCTAAAATTACCCATGTAATGAGCCAAAAAGTGATGGGACCCCACATACCAACTACTAATTGACACTAGAGGCTTCATTTCTAAAATTACAGAGCTATTGTGTGGTGTAAGCAAAGGACTGAGAGCGATTTGAAAGACTGGTTACTTCGTTTTTTGATCGTAATCCTTTTTTTTATTACTAGATTTAACTCAATCTTACATCAAGCTAACCCTTTTTTTTTCTTTTGATAAAAGTTAAGACTGTAACAACAACAGTCTTAGTTAATGATGTAGTATAATGTATATTTGTAATAACTTTAATTTAAGTACATAATTAATTAAATTCACAAATACCTTATGGAGGTTTAATGTAACTAATATCTCAAATGCCAATGTTTATATTAATACTGCTGTTACATTAATAATTGATTAAATGAATATGAATATATTTTTCGAAAAGCATAATTTTTCATTACACTACTTTAATATGCAATACCATATAATACTCATTGTATTATGACAGGTTTCTTTAGCATTTAGTAATTCATAATATGGATTCTCCTAGAAAAACTGGCGTAAATCTGCCAATGTCAAGTTAAGCTCTGACAAGAAAATGTTGTTTACGCTTTTATTAAAAAGAAAAGTTATGGATGTTTGCGTTCATAAATCGCTCCCGCTACCTCCTGTAACAGGTACTAAACGTTACGGTTTATACCAGTTCTGTGGGAGCCGGGCGTTGTACGCGTTTATGATAGTTGTGTAACTATCAAATTGAAATTTAGTGTGACCTTTAGTCGGGCGCTCGGCGATAAGAGTAACGCGCGGTGAAATTTCTGTTTTGATGGGTCGGCGCCTTTATTTTATGAGCAGGGCTGTCAAATTTAAAAATGAGATCGATCAACGATATCGGATGGGATAGGGAAAGGTTCTAGAATGGAGACCACGTACAATTAAGCGCAGCGTAGGACGTCCACCCACAAGGTGGACATACAACCTGGTAGAGGTTGCAGGAAGCCGCTGGATGCATCCAACCGGCAGTGGACGTCCTATAGCTAAATATGTAATATGAGATATTTTGATCCTTTAAGTAGCTTCAGCAAAAACAGACCCCACCCAGTGGACTGACGACCCGGTCAAGGCTGTGGAAAGCCTCTGGATGCAAACAGCCTAGAGCCACTTTCTGTAGCGTTCTGTGGAAAACAGGCCTAAGTCCCAGTGGACTTCCAGGTGATGTTCATGATGATGATGTTGACTGATAGGAGTCAAAAGAGTTTAAATAGTAAAACATTATGCAAAAAACTTCATAGGAACAACATATACTCATAAATACTTTGCTTAGATAGAGATGAATTGAATCTTGATTTCAATTTAATTATTTCCTGTTCAATTTTGAGCCTTGATCCTATTAACACTGCCGACGATCATAGTGATAAATATTATTCCTGTTGGTAACTGCTAGGAATCAATTTTTAACTTACCTTGCTTGTACATATTAACTAGTTGTTTGGCGATGCAATTTTTCGTTGTAAAGCTAACATAATAAAATGCAGTTCTGACTACGGAATTTGGTTAATCACATAAAGCCGACACGAGCAAGCCTTGGTAACTATTTTTCTGATGAAAGTAGTCTTCAGAGGTATTCTAATCAAGGTCGTAGTCGGTCTATCAGTGCTTAATTAATTTAAACCTGTTAAGCAGTTGAAGATAATGACAAGAATAAATATGCTACAATGGATCTTTGTATTTATTTGAAGAAGATTGTATTTAGGACAAATAAGGCAGAGAGTTTTTTTATCTCGGTCCTACCACCACGAGCTAGTATGCCGGTAGTACCATCTTTTGAGCTACTATTTACTACTGAATATTTTCAGTTTAATAGCAAATATGAAAGAGATATAAATAAGAGAGAACAAGAAGTATGATGAAATTCATGTAAAAAAATATGAATTGTAAATCGTCAGTAGTAGCCCTATCCTAAAGTCTTCGACCTTCAGACGAATGTTAACCAATGACGTCACATAACTGTATTATTATGTAAAAGAATGCAATGCCTCTTCCCCTGACGTTTATAGGCCCTAATGGTCCCAAATGTTTTGTTTAAACTCGATTTTTTTATTCAAATAGTGATATACGATCTATGTTATTTTGAAAATCTTGTCATACATTTTATAGTTATTATGAAAGCGTTTTATAGGCACACCTTTGGTTTTACCTTTAACTTTTAGACATAAACTAGGTTTTACGTTTGACTGATGCGACGCATAAAAACGATCGTAAATATATTTACTTTATTTTTGGTAGTAAAAGTCAGTTTTTGCTCGTCGGTTCAAACGATATTTTAATGCTTGGCTATTAATTAAATACTTTATGCAAACTTGAAACACGTTACATAGATGACTTAGATAAAATTTATGCCATTTTTATTGAATCAAATCTCGAGTAACAGAAGAGTAGTTATTAAAACATTTCGGAGAGGATTTTTGAATATATACAGGGTTATTTTTAAAACATTAACAACTCTCCTTAGAGGAGCTAATTCTGGTGCTTAATTACAACATATTTTTCTATGGGACCAACATTCAAATAAAATTTTAAAAATGACACTTCTCCATACAAACTGATGTCAGCTGGTCGGCGGCTTAGTATGAGAAAGTGTATTTTTTTGTGATTTCAATGTTGGTCTCATAGAAAAAATTGTTGTATTTGAGCACCAGAATCAGCCCCTGTTGATGTTTTAAAAATAACCCTCTACATTTATTTGACAATATTTTTTTTAATAATATGTTTTAGTTGTTGAGTGATGTCAATAATGGAGACATGGAGAGCTGTAATCTCATAAAATAAGATGCCAGCGATAGAGTTAAGTAAAAAGCGGGAAATCGGACCCTGTACAAGACGGGGAATACACTAGAAGAAAAATGTGTTTTAGTTGTGTTAAAAGCAATTCAATAAGATAAACCATAGATTGTTTAGGATATTCTGTGTTTAGCATATTTAACTGTATGATTTATTTCTTCCTTATTTATGGCAAAGTGGCAAACGCAATTCTCTCTCTGAAACCATTTTTCACACGTGTTTCTTTTACTTTTCTTTGGACGAATTGAAACATTCATGCCTTAAACTGTTTTGTTTCATTCTAAAGTCCTAACAGTTAAAACCTATAATCTAAATAAAAAGTATTTTTTGTTTGTTGGTTTGTCCTGTTTGCGTTCTTAAGCCATTTACCTAATTGCGATAAAATGAAAATTTTGTGCTTACGCTGGAAAATCATTTCTGAATCGAAATTAAAACTACCAGATAAGCCAATTAAGCCAGATTTTCTTGAATTTTAATGGTTAAAGACTAGCAGAACTTTCTTAAATTTGAATTTAAACCTGCATAAAACATTATTATGTCTGTCAAGCTCTAAAAAAGTGACAGAAATAGAACAAGGTTTTAGTAAATGCTTAATTCTGGTCTGAATGGGCGGTGACTACCTGATACAGGTATATTAATACTTACTAGGTATGTCACCACACATTGTTGTCAACAAATGGTTTGTTAACAAATAAATATTTTTTATTTATTTTTTTAACTTAAGAAGGTTCTGTAAGACATAAAAACTATATTATATATTTATCACATAGATTGTAATAAACGCATAGACATGTTTGATATTACATTATGTCATTTATAGGTTATCACAAAATTTATAGATGACAAAGCTATGGTCTTATAAATAAAGTTAAACTGGCAGACCTAAATAAGTTAAGTTTAGTGACTTGATGTTAACATACATCTTTTAACTACCTTAAAACTAAAATATGTCCTAGAAATCCGTTAACTTAGTCTTTTTTACAGATCAACACTTCATTAAATAGTGCATCATTAGATTACAACATAAGTAAGTAACAACAAAAGCCTTCGACTCCATATTCCAAGCGATTACGTCACTCCGTAGGTGGATCCGTAGCGCAGTCTAGTTTCATCGGTCGTTGACCTCTACTAATTAAGGATGCCAAATTGATTAAGAAGATTATAAAAATCAACACCGTCTTATGCAAATGTGCCTATCTGGATTGATTTATCGCTGTTTTCTTTTACATATTACGTTTTAAATATTAATCACGGATGTACGGTTTTAGAGATCCATTGGTTTACAATAAATTACTGAAATGTGTGGAGTTACTTTATAAATGTAGGTCAATCGGTATCATTACCATTAGGAAGTCCACTGCTTGACACAGGCCTTCTTCATACAACGCAGCGAGCGCTAGGCCGTTTACATTTAGCGTCTTCCCTTGAGTATGTCGTCAGTCCATCGGGAAGGGGGCCAACACTCGCTGCGTCTTTCAGTTCGTGGTCGCCACTCGAGAACCTTCTCCAGCGAGTGTTAGCTTTGCGAGCGATGTCTATTGCAACTTTAGCTTTTTAATTGCATTTATTTGTAATATAGGTCAATAAGTACTAATAAATATTACTTTGTATCACTGAAATGAATGACATCAAAGCAGCGGAGCAGGCAGCGGGGCGATTAAATGTTGCATTATCATAACGCTGTTTACATGAGAAAATTATACCGCTACTAGAGTTTATAATAGTTTAGTTACATTCCCAATTCATAACTAAATCCTTCGATTTCATAATAATATCGAGAATATATGAAAGAGTATAAGTATTTAAATAATGTCATATTTGTTTATAATATCTTTCAAACTGATTATCAACTAATTATGCTGTTTTTGTGAACTGATACTGGTCGAATCTTTAATTAAAATGTAATGCAAATATGTGGTGTATAATGAAGTTTTTTTGAAATAAAAAACTGCCTCTTACTCCATTTTAAGAAATATCTATTTCTACCAAAGTGCATTTCGTTCTTGACAAGATTTTTTACAAGTCCAATCTAAAACCAACCTGCACACCACTAATGTCCGAATTTGCATAATATTAATACAGTTTCATTGGATGAATTGCTTTATTAGGACATTTTTATTCAATTAGTCACATGAAATACAACGAATATTGACTATTACAGAAAACTAGTTTTTTCTTTTGAACTTTGATTTGAAAAATGTATTAGAGACAGCATTTTTTCATTTTCTTCTCCGTAATGTCAAGGCCCATATATTTTAATTAAATTCATACTCATTGTCATTTGGGAAGTCAATTACCACCTGTGGTGAATGTGTCAGCGGAAGAAAAATAGGTTTTTATAATGCCAAGACGCGTGTAATATCACTGTAGACCAGTGAAAGCTAAACTAAGTAATTCTCAATTAGTAGAAAAAATATCAGCGGGTCGTGCGAGCCATATCATCATCATAATAATCAGATCACTGCAGTTCACAGGCGGACTTGATATGTCGACGAAATGTTATATCGACTAAATAATTATTTGGTAATATGTTTGGTATGTGTACATCCCTGAAATGAATATTATTAGTTACTTGGCTTTCCAGGAATTGTGACATCGGCTATTAAATGCTTTGAAGTAATTAGCATTATTAAATAAAGCAATTAATTTATCAATGGTGTTCGTTGAAATGAAAATCGATTGTTTGACTTTTGAATTTACTTCGCAGACATAATGTTTATCAAGTGTCAGTAGAAACCATATTTTGGTTGAACAGAAGGAAAAGTTTTATCGAAATCAAATTTACAATATATACTACAAACAAACGAAGCTCTTATTGTATACAGAAACGTTTTCAAAAAGGTTTAGCTTAGCTTTTACTGGACAGCCATAACGATGAAGCCAGCGAACTCTTGCGCAACTCGTAATCTCCCCAATGATAAACAAGACACTAATGCGTTACTGATTATTTGTTAATCATATAAACCGTATTAACTGTTGTGTGGATTCGGGCCGATTAGGCACTGGGTGTTATGGGAACATTGTTCCTGCCCACGCATGTCGAAATATCGATCTGGTTGATAGATCAATAAAAAAAGAATGCCAGGTATTTGGTCTAGGTACCTAGTTTTTGGCGTTTAAGTAAGTAAATGTTTATTTATTTAGCAATATTCATTTACAAATTGTAGCAGATAAAGGTTTAATGACAACATTATATCTTGCTCTAATGCTGCCTCTCACCCGATGGACTAACAACCTGGATAAGATTGTGGAAAGCCGTTGAAATTAGAAATCTAGAGCCGCTTGCTTTAGTATTCTATGGGAGAATCCTATGTCCGTAGACTTCCAAAGGCATGTGATGATAAAGTTCGTATCTTGTTTAATAAATGCATCTGATTTACCAACTGATGAAATATTGTCACTCGAACATTAATGGCCATAGCCAACCCAGAAGTCACTTAATTGACTCCACTCAGAGATTAAGAGATACCTCATAAACCTAGGGTGTACATAGAGTACCTATGAGGGATGGAGGACTGAGTGTATGATTACAAAGCTCCAGACAACGGTTCAGCTTCTACCTTCCGTGCCTTAACACCTGTACAAAAAAGATATGGGGCTAACACTGGTTCTTAAACAATATTTCTTTAACCTTGTTTAGTTTATAGATAGATAGATAGATAGATATATAGATACTCTTTATTGTACACCATACAAAGAAGTTACAATTTCTTTATTCTTTATTAAAACATTTGTTGTAAGAACTACACGGCTTAGGTACTGTTAAGAGTTAATGACCTAACCATTATTGCTCTAGGTACCAAAATGCAAACGCCAATGAATTTCCACCAAGTCAAAAAAATCTAGATCCCATAAATTACAAAGCTTGTATGAAAAAGTGGTATTATTCCCTATTATTACTTGTTGCAAATACACAATGTGTCCCCCAGTGTGTTGGTGGACGCGCCGTTTCTCATTCCGCGGTGTAATGTTTCATTGTGCGCTCGCGCATCGCACAAAGTCATGGAGGTGGCATGAGTGATGATTTCGCAAAAAAATATAACGGTTACACATGATCAGTAATTCGGATTCATTGTTAAACATTTGCATTACAACGCAAAATACTCGTAGTTAAATACATATTTTTATTATGTACGCTTAATAAAAAAATGAAATTGAAACATTATCTTCCTAACCTGACTGATAATTCCTAAGACTAAGCTGCGACTTCTCATCGCCACTGTCACAATGCCTGAAGAGTAAGGTATTCTACCAGTACGTCGTACCAGTGACCTACGGAGCCGAAATGTGGAACATGACAGTAAAGTTGGCTTACCGACTTCACGTCACTCAACGAGCTATGAAAAGGGAATAAACGGATTCTCAAATGGAGACCACACCTTGGCAAACGTAGCGTAGGAAGTCCCCCAGCTCGATGGATCGATGACCTTAGGAAGATAGCTGGCAGGGTGAAAAAGCGCTTTTTAATCGACTTCACAAAAAGGAGGAGGTTCTCAATTAGGTTGTATGTTTTTTTAAAAATGTTTGTTCCCTCAGAACTCCGCCATTAATGAACCGATTTGAAAAATTATTTTCTCAATTGAAAGGGTATACCTCCAGATTGGTCCCATCAAAATTCAATTCTGATGATGGGATCTATGAGAAATTCAGGGAACTTCTAAAATATTATAGGTATACATATAGCCATTTTAGTATATTTAACAACAAGTCAAGCATTTGCATTCAGAAAGTATCATTTACTGAGGTGGAACTGATGAAGGAGACCATAGTTGGCCACAATAGTCTTCCACGAGTAGCGACGAGATATTTTCATTAAGACAGTTAAGGCTTGCCATAGTTGACAAATCAAATTTTAATAAATGATTCTGGTGAGAATGGTACCATCAAACTGAACTGATGAAGAAGGCGGAAGGTAAGCACCGGAACTCTGTGATAAAACAATGCATCATAGCCGTGTTTGGACTTATTTGAATCGTCATGGGAAGCAATTTAGCTATAATTACATGACAGATCGCCATTTAGAGTGGAAAAAACACTAAAAAACAGACAAATAAATCATTTTATTATTAAAAAAAATAACCGGCTTCAAAAATACTAAAAAGCTAAAAATAACTTTTAAACAATCATACCAAACAGTTATTTTTGGAGTCAGTGCAAACAACCACATTCAAACACTCCACGGCTGGCACCGACTCCAAAAATAACCGTTTGGTATGATTGTTTAAAAGTTATTTTTAGCTTTTTAGTGTTTTTGATCTCTCAAAGGCTTACATCTAGCAGTAGACTGTAGGCTAACATATGACTTAAAAACTTTGCGTAATAAAACTTGAGTTTTATTTCATTTACTCTAGTATTGGTAACCATATTATTTGCACCATAGTTCTGAATTTGCACTGCTTATAGCTTATTCCAATTATGCGACAGTGTTTAGGCTTAGAAATATGTATTTCTTAGGCCCACAATGCTTAGTAACTATACATATAAAATATAAAAAACAACGTTTCACATTTTGAATTAAGCTGAGTCTGTAGCAAACAAAATTAATATAACCGTTTGTTTTAACCCTATACTGCCTCATTATACAGGGTGTCTGGTAAGACTAGTAAATCGCTTTAACAGGATATTTCACGCATTATATTAAATTTATCATACTTAAAATAAACAACATTTATTATTGCATTAAAATCGAAATCGTAACAAAAACCGTTTAGCTCTCCATACGAAATAGTAATTTAACTAAACAACGAAGATAGAGCATCAGTGTTTTTTTTTTGCGACTATAGCCCCCGTAACAACTGTTTACACCCATTGGCAAAATTTCCTACAGTGTGATTTACGAGTCTAAGTTCACCCTGTATAAGTATTGAGTACCACATCCACTGTAAAGTCCAATACCGTTCCCGGTCTCGCACCGCTCAGCTCATTCTAATTAAGCGACTGCGCAGATTTATAAGATATGGAAGCATTAGCGCGATTTATACCTAGCGCTGAATAATGAGATAACACTAATGGCGGCTGCTGTACTTAGATTCCGTTGCCGAGTGCGATATTTGTACTAAATGACTAATATACTCGGCATTGATAATGAAAGAAAGCTTTTAGTGTAAACTAGGATTTTTGTAAATGTAAATAAAGACGACCGTTGAAAGAAGTACATCGTCATCATCATCATCATTTCAGCCATAGGAAGTCCACTGCTGAACAAATGCCCCCCCAAATGACTTATCGTTATCATCGGGGGGGACTGCCAATACTCACCACGGTTGGCAGGCGGGTGGTTATAAGATTTCACACGAAGACGCTGCAGCCCGTTTCGTGCTACAGGAATTAGTCGCCTCTTACGCCACGCCCCCTGTTGGCGGTGGGTAAAGAAGTACATATTTGTACGGTATCGATCTTCTTCTTCTAAGGGTGCCTTCCCCTGCCGGAGGTTGGCGATCATCCTGGCAATTTTTACTTTGTCCACTGCTGCCCTGAACAGGGACCAGGGGGTATCGATAAAAAGTTATTTTAATGATAAATACTTTTTAAGTTTCTAGCCACGGAAATCCTATTTTAATATTTAATATACTCTAGTGAACTTAATCATGGATAAATTGACATTGAGAAACGTCAACATTCATTACAATGGTACCTATATATAATTAAAAAAAATAAAACCGACTTCAAAACACTGAAATGCTAAAAATAATCCTAACACTTAAGTACCTAATCAGTTACTTTTGGAGTCGGTGCCAGCCGATGAGAGATTCAATGTTTTTGTTTGCACCGAAAAGTAACTGATTAGGTACTTAAGTGTTAGGATTATTTTTAGCATTTCAGTGTTTTGAAGTCGGTTTTATTTTTTTAAAATAAAATTTACTTATTTCATCTATTTTTAGTGATAAATCCTAATCTAACTGCTGAACACCGATTTCATCCCCTATTTTCCTACCCTTAGGGGTTATTTTTATTTTTTAAACTTTTATCATAGCATCTTTGAAGTATAAGCTATTCAATAAAACAAAAGTCATCAAAATCGGCTCATATTTGTCGAAGATAGGTAACAAGAACCACAACCAAAATATTATCTGGGTATATATTTGTTGATTTTCTCAAAAAGTTCTAAATCAATTTCGATAAAATTTATATGGGACCACCTCTGAAGTATGATTTACTAAACAAAAAAAGAATCATTAAAATCGATTCATAATTAGCGGAGTAATCGCGTAACAAATATACAAAAAAAAAAAAAAAAAACGTACAGTCGAATTGAGAACCTCCTTTTTTGAAGTCGGTTGACAAACCAAAACAAAATCCTAGTTGGATATTAACAGTTAAATAAAATAAAGCTAACACCTATGTTTACACATAAATTTAAAAAGCCCAGCTTAAGTTTGTTAATTATGTTTATAAAAAATACTTAATAAATAAACGAACACGATGGAATATGTACTCTAAAAGGGTTGACTAACCAATATAGTATTTGAGTATCTGATAAAGTCCATCAAATTTGTGCGCGATACTCATAAGAAGTTCTTCTTCTTTTTCTTGTTGTGTCAACTCTGTTGTGGCGACTCCTGACGAACTTCGACCAAAACTTGGCAACTTCCACGGTATGTGTCGCCATGCAATTTTGGAGAACCATAGCCGAATTTGAGTATCTGTATGCTGGGTAGTGATGGCATCGGTCATTTTCAGAAAACTTTTTCGACTCTTCAGTCTAGCTGCGGCTACTTGGTGGCCATAAAGCGGAGGCCGAGAGTCGGTCCCTTGCTTCATCTTTCTACAGCACATGCAACATCCCTTCGGACTTCAGGTGGCGCTATACCCGGAAGCGGGTAGAGTTTGTTTAAAGGGGTAGGCTTAAGGTACCTTGTAATAAGGCACGTCTCGTTCACGAAATATCGACTTCTTCAGAGTAGGCAGATCGGTGCCACACTGGGGAGCCGAATTCGCCTGCTGAGAAGGATAAAGCCAATCCAGTTGAACTGAGGGGTTGCTCCCTATACGGTGGACGTGAAACGTCGGAGCAAGTTATTGACAATGAGTTAAGAGAACTGACAGACGCTGACAGGGATGAGGAGCAAGTAATAGCAGCGGTAAGAGACAGGGGCAGTGGAAACGTTAAGCACTTACCTATTTACTACTTACAATGCATATAAGTTTCACGCAAGAACATGACAGGCTATACTAAAATTACTTTAAGTAATAGTTAGCCATACATTTTTCTAACCAAGGTGCACCTTATAAAATGTACTTGCAATAATCAGTTTAACGAACTCCATGAAAGTATGTCATAGAAACCAATGAATGCCACTAATTGGCAACCCCTTGATCTGATGAATGAACTGCTTCTATCGCGAGCGGATCTCTATGATTGATTGTAATGAGCGTATTGATTCCGAACCAGATCTCAAAGGAGTAATTAAGATATCTACGGATGGAATTACAGTATTAGAATTGCTTGTAAATGGAGCATTAATTATTTGCAGCTTATTTATTATTGTTACTTCCTGAATCCGTGTCTGTATGACCTGAATTTTCTTCTGTGTGGGGTTTGAAGAGCCCTAATAGGATATGGTTTAACTATACTTACCTAGCATGTGCATAATTATTATTCGTATTGTATTTTCAAATACCTAAGTGGTAACAGTATTATAATAATTCATAATCCACTAAAAGGAGATTAAATAATAAATCAAATACAACAACTTTTTCTATGGGACCAACACTGTAATAAAAAAAATTGCTTCATACAAACTGATGTCCGCTGGTCGGCGGCTTAATATGGGGAAGTGAATTTTCTTTGCAATTTTGGTGGTCCCATAGTAAAAGTTGTTGTATTTGACCCCATAAAATCAACCCCTAGAGGGTTTTTGATGTTTTTTAAAATAACCCTGTATAGAGATTTGCAAGTCTAGCTCCCAAAATTGCTTGAGACTTTGTATATCTTGGAACTTAGAAGCCCATATTATTCGATTGCTTAACTTAAAACAAACGTTCTAAGCACCTAATAAATGCCACAAACCAATGAACTACCTTAACTGTGACAGTTAAGTTTAATCGCCAGATACTTTAACCATTACAAGTTAACGCTTTCTTGCAAAGGCGAGACGTTAATTGGTTTACGAACATAACTTACGTGACGGTAAAATAGTCCTATAGTACAGTAGGATTACCCCACAATATGTGCACAAGAAATACTTTCACAAAAGTAGACACAACAGATAAACAGACAACACACCATTGTAATGGTCCCAATTAGTACCAAGAAAATAAATTTAGCCAGTAGCGTCTCTCAGCTTACCCAGATCCGAGCTGCACTTGACACTTACATTTCAACTTTCAATAATAACTTGTCTTTTATCCCAATCTTTAGCATATTTTATCAAAAATAATCAGACCAACGAATGTATAAGAAGGCGGTTCAAAGACCTCCGTTGACATCCGCTGTTAAAACATCTCCTGACATCGTCTCACTTCTTCTTCTTCGTGAGTCGATTGCAATTCTCTTAAATTTTTGATGACCAGTATTCCGCTACACAAAACGTACTATCAGAGGCGCGTAACTGGTCTTTGCGTGTGCTGCTGTCCGAAGATGCTCATCATCGCATTATCATAAGGTGACGCGACAAGACACAGTATTTCAATAACGCGTGTGTGGGTGAGCCTACTGTATATTTTACCCTATTGTGGTTACGTTGCAAAGTGTGAAATTGTCTTACATTTATTGAAATTACTTAAGTTCGTAATTGCGGTGGTGAAAGTTAAATCGAACGCAATGTTTAAGCAATATATGGAAGGCAAGTAAGTACTACTTACCTATATAACAATAATAATCCTAAACAATGCTTCTGCAATATAATGATTGAGAAATAAGTTGCCTATATATATGTTTATTGGTTTGTGGTAAGTTGTCTCTAGATATAATTGGCCTAATGCAATGAAATATAAAAAAATAACCCATTTTTAGCTACAAAATTTATAGTAAAGTGATCCGAAACTGTAGGGAAAAATTATAGACAAATTATAAATTTTATTATAGACATAATACGTTACATAATAGATATGACGATATAGTATCAAAGATTTCAGATACATGTCAAAACCTACACATACACAAGTCAACTTCCCATAACTTCACTGTCTCATTGGCGTCAATATTTTACATTTTATTAACGATTATTATTTCGCTCATAATCACGTGTAATACCGGCTAAAGTAGGATGAAATCCAGTTCTAAATGGAAAGCGAAAGTCCTTATTTACGAGGTATGAAGCCAATGATCATAGACCACGGTGTAGCGTGGAAGTAAAAGTTATAGAATACACAGTTGTATAATAATTGATACAATATTTAACACGGAACTTGATGAAACAATAGAGGGCAAATAAGACAGAAAATATAAAGAAATCATTAATAAAAGTGCAGCAGTCAAATTAATGATTGACAATGTACAATAGGACGTCCACCAACAAGGAGGACAAACGACCTGGTAAAGGTTGCAGGAAGCCGCTTGATGCATTCCGCTTCCAATCGACCAATCTGGATGTTACTGGGGGATGATGAACGTACAATACCAATTTTTAGAATAAAATTACACGTAAGTATCTGCCCATACCAAATAACACCTACTTTTGTCAAAAACTTTCTCTATTATTATTATCATGGTCGAAATCTCGAGTGTCTGATGTATTTGTTTTGATTTATCGTTTTTTTTGTATTCTTGTTTCGTCTGTTAGTGTACTTTTATTGAATTCTTTGTACGTGTATGTCTAATAAAAACTCTCTCTATCTCCCTCTCCCTCTCTACTTCTCTCTCTCTCTCTTTTGCAAATTGACGTAAATGTCTTACGTTTACTACTATAGTGTATTTAACAAATAAAGATGGCCAATATAGAAATCTCTGCTTAGGTAATGCTTTAAAATCATGTTATTAAAATAGGACTTGCCACACAAAACTTCTTGTTAATATTCTACTATCAAACCTATTACCGTAATACTTAGTATTGTACTAAGCAGCAACTTACGTAAAAGTACGTTATAAATCACAGATTTATGTTCAACCTGTCCTTTTCATGTATTTTATCAGAATGGACAGTTAGAAATTCACTTATCCTAAATCAAAACGTTTGGAACGGCTCCTGTCGGCATGTAGGCCAGGCACAAACTATCTGGGCGTAAGGCTTATTGCCCACTGAAGTAGAGCTAGCAACTAGCTACAGTTCTTGCAATTTATAAATAAATTTAAGAGCGTTTACTTCTCAGGATGTTTCATACTAACTTTTAAAAGGTTCGGAACAGCTTCTGACTTTTGTTGGCGTGTTGGCTAGGCACTAAAGTACCTATTTGGGCAATATGTTTTTTATCCATTGAAGAAAACCTAGCAACAGACTGTCAAGTTTGTGCGTGATACTTATGTGGGACGACGTGGGGGTGTAAATAGCATGTACCTGCATGTTGCAAAAAAAGAGGTGTTGAGGTGTTGTTTAGTATTGAAATTTTTTCTGAATTTACCTAATCCATTTATTTAGCGTCGCTCACTCTGTCTTCTAATCACTTCGCTCAACATAGTGAACACATAGCCTAACCAACACTGGCTAGCTCTACAGTGGACTAGCAACCTAACGAAGCAACCTGTGAAAGTTTAGAAGTCTAGATTTATCTTTAACCTTAATCGGTCCTTGGAACTGATGCCGGCCGTTTAGACTTCCTCCAAGGTATTGGATGAGAGATTTTTCATTTGCATACCGCTCACCGTTAAGAAGAAATGGTAAGATTAGCTGAACATTCGTTAAGTATGTCCGAACATGTTTGAAGCTGTATAAAGCTGCCGTTTCGTAGTGACATACATGCAAAGATACGTGACGTGCTATATATTATATTTATTCTGTAGATATGATACAGGTTGTTCTAAAAATAGTGTTATTCTGAAGTCCAGAGATACTACGTACTACTACTTAAGTGATATCCGAATAACTAACAGTTTTGGCAACGCTTATGCAAGCCTAATTGAAAAAAAACATCCGAAAACCATGCTGTGTAGAAACTCTACTGAATTATAGACCCTATATTTATTGTTTCAAAATCTAGGTAAAGATGTTAAAACGTCACTACCGTCTTAAGCTTATCAGATAATGATAGCATCTTTGGCATTACTCGGTCAAACAAACAGCGTTTTCTATCATTTACTAGGTGTCTTGACAAACAGAATGTTCGAAGGAAATGTTGCCATAAACGTATTATATTTATTGTCTATGACGTTTAGTTGAATCATTATTTTATACGGCTTCGGAAAGGGCACAGCTGTTTATTGCTGTTCCTAATAAAGTTATGATTGCCATAAACTTTGAGATTATTTAGTGTTGACAAGACTTTCTACTGATATATCAAATAGGTGCAAGGAAATTGCCTTAGACAGTTCTTATATGGGTAAGTTCACTAATCTAAAGACGCGCTTTGTTTTGTTATATTAAATTAACAATAAAATTTGAAAATAGCAAATAAAATTCGAAAATAAAATAAAAAAGTTTCTAGATTAACCTAATTAATTTATTAAATCCTTAATCCTTAGCCCTTTAAAAATAACCAAATAAATCAGAAACAGAATATTCTTATTGTAATTTATTTTCTTCTATTGTAATTTAGACACTCTTATAAACTGCTTACTCATAAAACATCCATCCTGTAGATAAAGCACACACTTTATAATAATTTAAGAGCTTCAAAGATTGTACTTATTAGTCCTACTTCAATCTATAACATTCACACTTGCCTCTACCAAATACGATCATAACTTCTTCAAAGTAGAGCTGCCGAAACATCGATGTTTTTGTATCGATAGTTTATAGCCAAAGTCGTAATAACATAAAAAAAATTACATATACGATTTCATCTAATGATAATACTATTTTCAATTTGCGTTGGATAAAATAAAAAAAAATACAAGAAGAGGACTGTCTCTTTAAATATTTGTAACAACGATGTAAATACGTATTAACATATTGCGCATAATAAATGCGATACAAATCTTAACATTAAAAACACAGATTGAAAATACTATGTATATTTATTTTAAATTAGGTATTATGACTAGTGACCGTTTCAACTTAGTTATACTTTTGATGTAATCACTGCAGTTCACTACACTACCTGCACTTTGTCTAAGAATCGTTAGGGCTAAGTTCGATAATCGTAAAGCTTTAATTGTATTTGTGCATAGAGATTCAAATTGTCTTTGGTTTATAGTTATTATCGATAGTGAATTAAGCTATTATTGACAACACTATTCCAAAGCTCCGTTACTTGTATTCAAATTTTATTAATGGATGTGCCAATTGATTCAAAACGTTATATTAATTGCATTCGCGGCTATGTTATTCAATTATTACGGGTGAATAGATATAATAGAGGTGTAACTGTGATTGTTAGAGCTGTGATCAAAAGAATATGTTATAATGTAAAAAGTATCCGAAGTATTTGACACTTGTAAAAAACTTAAATCTCTGACTCAACGCGTAATCGGTCGGTAATTCGCCTTGAACACAAAGGGTGTCCGATTTGATTTCCGTTTCGGGTAAATTCAACTCTTTTTTTTCTAAATTGGGAGATGCTTTTGGCAAAATTAACTGTCTGTTATGTTAGTTTCTTATTTGAGACCATGACAATGGGCTAGTTTCCTAAAAAATCTAATTACTTAGTCCGTCAGTTGGATTAACAGATAATAATTGGACACGTATTTTTTCTTTTCTCAATCAAAGAAAAAATAATGAAGATATAGCCCGTTTAAGTTTCGCGTAACGTCACGCCTTGCGAGACATTTAAGCAAAGCATAACGTCACGTCATATGGGTCCAATATTTTTTGATAATCTAACTGACGGACTAAATAGGATAATCTATTTTTGGCCCAGAAAACTGGCCTGTTTAATGCATATTTATTCTTGAAGACCTCCATAACCTAGAGGCAAGTACGCTGGACCTGGCGTTCGCCATCTCTGGGGTCCCGGGTTCGATTCTCTGTCGGGTCAATGAAGAACACAATATTTTCTATGTTGTCTCGGGGTTGGGTTGTAGTACCGTTGTTGTTTCTGTTTTATACCACAAGTGCTTTAGCTTCTTACCGGATCAGAGCAGTATATGTGATGTTGTCCAATATTTATTTTATTTTATTTATTTAAACATTTTTTTAAAAATAATGTCTCGTGTGATTTTGCATAACTGTCACCCAGTGTGTTCTCATGCTCGTGTAATCGATCTTACATATACATCTTACATTTATCTAACATTTATCTTACATATATCGCTACAGCGAGCCGCTCTGGGCTCTTTGCATCCAGCGACAAAACAGGTAGCACAACGAAACCGACTCGGTTGGGCAAAGTTCGGGAAACTACATAATTCTCTCAACTACCCCTTAAGCACTAAAATTACCTACTGAAATAAGAAAACAACAGACAAACATATCAAACTACGTATCCGTAATACATCAGACATTAGTTTGCAGTAAATCTAACGGAGGTTGCATTAGCTGTGATTAATGAGTTGGAATGTGTAATTAAAATCTAAGGCTATACCAATTCGATTTAGTGCGACCTGCACACTAGACGGTTCCCTGTCCAAGAGCAGAGAATAGGCAAAACTAGTGTTATGAATCATAATTATGTGATATATCAGACAGAGGTCACCATCAAAGTTATTGCTTGACTGTCATCAAGTTGGCCTCTGCAGACGTTTAAGGTAAGCTTCCGAAGTCAAGCGATAGAGCGGTGTTTAGAACCCAACTAGTAGTGTCATCATCATCATCATTATTACAGCCATAGGATGTTCACTGCTGAACACAGGACTCCCTATTGATCTGCATCCAGTGACCTCCTGCGACCTTTACCAGGTCGTCTGTCCACCTTGTTTCTATTGGTAGTGTCAAGACTCAAGATTTTGAAGTCTTTATTAAAAATAATTACAAGCCTAAATTGCGTTAATCAGGACTTAATGTAACGTGACTGTTACGATGCAGAGATTGTCCTAACAGTCAGTCTTAAGGTAGTAAAAATTGGAAAAATAATTATTTTCGCATGGACGCACCAGTTCGTTTAAAAAAACCTATGCTCAGTTTATAGCTATCATGTTGGCCTATCAATCGACGTTTAACGAATTAAATTGGTCAAGATGTTAAATATAAGAATAAGAAATAGAATCTTTTTGTTCGTTTTTTCAATGATTTCAATATTTATTTTATCCTGAAGTATAAACAAATGCTGTGCTCCAAAAGTTTTAATAATTGATAACATATTATTAATAAAATATTTTTCTTACAGTTTAGGTTTAAGTTGTAGGCTTTTAAAACTACATGCTAGTTTACATTTGGCGACTACCTTGGCCTTAAAGAGTTGAATAAAAATAATGACGCGAACTATATTGCGTATAAAACAAGCAGAAAAGTAAGTGGCAGCACTTAAAGCCTAAGAATTTGATTAAATTTCCTTTATTACTCGCGCAGTAGCGAGGTAGTTGGTGAATTGTTACTGATTAATGACGGGCTTAATAGCATTCATAGCTTTCGGTGTTTGATTCCTTTTCGAAAGTAAAAAAAGAATGTTTTAAGTGTTTAGCATTTCATTTCAAATTCAAAGTCTTTATTTGTCATAAATAGGATAGGCATAATTGGTACACTACTGCAGTTGATGTAGCTAATTAGGAATAAATACAGCCAGCAATTTTTAGC
This sequence comes from Anania hortulata, assembly GCA_963576865.1. Classification (NCBI taxonomy): domain Eukaryota; kingdom Metazoa; phylum Arthropoda; class Insecta; order Lepidoptera; family Crambidae; genus Anania; species Anania hortulata. The sequence goes on from OY756393.1 coordinate 20,182,456, forward strand.
GTACACTAAGTTGATTAACAAATAAGTATAAATCTTAATTTGTCAACTACTCGATGTAAATTATCTAATTCATTAAAATTTAATTACAATATCAGAAAGGCGATTTAGGCTATAAACATTATGCACTAATGACATTTTTAAATATGTATCTTAATTTAAAAAAACCGTGAAACAAACATGGTACTCTTATGAGTGATGTATCTTTATATTTTTGACACTCTTTTAGGACAACCAGTATAATAAACTGAGGGCAAAAATCACAGAACAGGAATGACACGCTACGCGGTAAAAAAAAACTTACCAACTCTAGACGCAATTAAAGTTAATAAGACAAATATTTGTAGTCTTCAAAATGAGCCATAAATTCCCCATAACATTAAAAGAAAACAGTACTAGATGTAATAACGACATACTATAATGCCAGAAAGTACCGCATTCAGGTAGTATAGTAATATTCTATGCCTGGAACTGTTTGACGTAAAATCTAACGGTTTTTTATGAACGTTATTTTTCTAAAGTTTTGACCAACAGTATTAAATTAATTCCAAGATTAACCCATTTACCGCTTCAGTCGGATTCATCGGACAAATATTTGAGTGATGGTACTGCCTTTGTCGTATTTATCTGGCAAGAAAATGTATTCAACGTTTTTTTTTAGTTATATCTACGAGCTTATCAAAACCTCCCCATTTTTAGTAGGTATTATTTTACTGATTACTAGTGGAGTGCTAGGGGCCCGGCATCATTGCAAGTCAACCAGATGCCGTTGATGACATTTTATTTGTCGTAACAAATATTTTTGTTGTAGATTTGCTTGTGCCTCGCTTCAGAATAGCTAGTATTCAATACACAAACTTATAGAATGTAAACAACGAGATCGGACCAATAAAATTCCAACGCCAAAACCGCGTACACATCATTGCAAGTTTACATGCGCCTCACGTCCGCATTATTTAGTTAGACACGACAAAAAAGGGCCCCGTCCCACATCATTAGGAACGAACCAGCACAGGCAGACAGATACATCTTATTCAACTTACGACGGATAAATAAGATGCGCCAGACTAGTGAAATATTAGATGCAAACGTACGCAAAAATGCCGAACCACATTTTCATACGGATATGGCCGTACGAGAAACGGCTCGAAGCGCTCTGTGGACTGCTAAATTGCCGCTATATAAAATATCGGCACGAAAAAGCCGATTAAAATTAAAGTTGTTACCGCGACAGCTTCGTTTTTGTATCTGAAGTGCCAAATTTCAATCCCATTTTCTTCAGTGGAGCATAAATAAGAGATGTCACTTGATGCGAAAGTAAATAATTGCAAAGCAATTTTTACCAATTCGAAAGAGGAAAGAAGCACATTTTTGCGATCCAAATTATTTGTTCGAAATTGAAGCGATTCGCGAATTTCCAGCTTTTACTTTGAAGAAGTCATTGCTTTTCGGTTATATTACGTACCCACTTATTAAATATGTATTCAAATAAATACACATTGATCAATAAAATATTAAAACCCATAAACCTTTCAAAGTTAAGAAACTTTAACATTATAAATATTATTAACTAGTGCTTCAGAAAATTAGGAACATTTTATTGTTAGGAAATGCCCTAAAATAAGACAAAACAAAAGAATTCACTCTCTACTCTGACGGCAATTGCTCCAAATGTAACACACATACACTCACACACATACACCCACAAACAGGGTGATTGCGGTATTGTTGAGAGTATTATATTGCTTTTTAAATTTTAGTTTTATATATGTTTTGTTGAGCATTGGTTACTACCTCAGATTCACTTTCTCATTATTAATCTGTGGAAATTTATCAATTAATCTGTAGAAATCTGTCATGATATCAAATTTCTGACTTAATCATAGTATTTTTATGCATTTGTTAACATAGGCTATTTTCGGCTTGATATACCATTTACCTAACACCCTGTATACCATACTCCTTTGGCTAGGTAACTTTTAGCTACCAATCATATTTTTTTATAAATAATCATATACGTATAAGCTGAGCTAATCGAGCTGAGCTGAATAAAATGAAGGCACAATGCAATCACGTGGGGTCGGGGAAAGTCGATGAATGGTGTCCATTAGTTGCAACAATTACGTCTTAACAGGACCAAGAGTTAGTAGAGACTATGCTCGTCTGTAAGGTGACCAAATATTGATAAACTTACAGATAGTTGTATTGGGAAAACTCGCTCAACCATTATTACATTATGCACACTTGACTATCAAAGGCAAGCCTATCTGGTTTTTTTTAAATGGTTATTTTTGACAAGTGTGCATAAAATTATATGTTAATAGATAGAAGGCTCGAAAACTGTTTACCACCTTGATAACAAATCATGTGATACTTTTTATGTAACATTAAATTTGTTTGCTTACAATATTTTTACGGAAATAATATCATAACATTTAAGAATTTAATCGGAAATCGCCAATTACATTCTTAAAACGACGAAATAATATAATTATAACAAGACCGAAGTTAGAATCAATTGTAGAACTACTCTAAGATAAATAACGGAACAACAGATTTGTTACGGAATTGTTGTAACTAAAACCTAATAAAGTTGGACTACATTGACTGCATCAATGGCAAGTGTTTCTGCGTTGCTTCCCCAAACCATGGTCCACCTATCAAGTCCCATGTTTTCGGATAGCTGCACACTAGAAGACCTGTTACGCGCCACAGATAGTGAAATTCTGTTGAATGTGGTGGAATACTGGTCTTTAAAATTTTGTTAGAATTTCTACCGACTTTTTTTTTGTTTTATGTACATACTACTAACTGTTTACCTTCTATTTATTTTATGTACGTACTAATTTAGTTTAGAAATAATTCCACAAAAAAATAATTACACACATAAATTGTCAAGTACACACACATCATTTTTCTGTTAAGGTATAGAATTTTTCTATCTTATATTGTTGTGTTAATACTTTCACGTCTAATCTATTTACATTTACCGACGTCTAGTCCTATTACTACTAATAGCCTCATACACTGCCTCAATATCCAGTCTCCATTTACCTAATCACCACTCTTAAGAGACTTGTCCTTCTAACGATTACAAATCATGGGGACCCTACTTGCGAGGGCGGCTACTACCAACCGACCTGCTTTCTACACCAAGGAATAATGACCGACAATTAATATTGTACAGTCAGTGATATGACCCTTATTACAAGAGGAATAAGGACTCATTTTGAACTGCACATTTACCTGTACCGTGACTGTGACTGGTATAGGTTGACCCGACTAGAGGAGCAATTATAAAGTAAAGTAGGGTCATAATGTAGTAGTTGTAATAGATGTTTGGGCGTAAAGGGCATTTCACACGCTTGCAGTGTAGTTATGATTATTATCAGTATTGAAGGAGGAATTAGCAGCAGCGTAACGTCTCAAGTTTCCTTGACTTATCTGTTTATAGGCGATTGAATATCAAGGCCTTTTTCATAAAATTTAAGTCCAAAATCTTTTGAAATGGATAAACAATACAATTAAAAGATCATGATACAAATTTTTAAGTGGTTCTTACGGGAATTAGTTTTCTGTCAAAATTAGAGCAACTGTACATTTTTCATAGTAACAAAGAGGAACAATTTTTTTTTCTAAATGAAATATTTTGAAAGAGTTTTCTTAAAACTCCTTAGACGAATATCCTGTAGTACACAACAAAATCAATTCAGATCATAAATTTTAACCACCCATGGTACATCTGACCGATCAAAGACAAACTGTATTTATATAAATTATACACACAACCTCATTAGAAAACTAGTAGCGACTCGAACTTGCATAGATTATGTCTTAAGGCTACCGTTTCTTTGAGTATTCCTTGATTATGACATTAACCTTCATTTGGCTTACAGTACCATAGACAAACTAGCTCAGTAGACGTCAAATAGAAGCTAAAATAGCTAGCGGCAGCTGTCTCTTTCTAACATGTTCAAAATTCACATGCAATGAGTTCAATCTTGCAATTTACAATAATAATTTTGAAGCTTTTTACACAAATTGATTTTGCAAGTATTATTGCACTTATTTATATGTTGGTCCATCCTTTTTCGCTTTGATATCATTTTCTGAGAATAATATTTGGTCACTTACTTGTAACACCCGACTATTTAATACATAGGTAATCCAAACTCAGCCCGCGTGAAATTTTTATAATTTATTATTTGTCTTATTGTTACAAAAATACACCCAGAAATAAGTAAATGAAATCTTTGCCCTTTTCTGTTATCTTTTTTTTGTGCATATATCGTCTATGAGTAGAAGCAAAGTAGTCCGGGCGAAGTGGAGGAGTAAATCAAGGAAAGCAGACCCTGGGCTTCCAAAGCTATTGCTTTGGACGCAACCAAGATTGACCGTATAGATGAAGAAGATTGTCTATGAGCAGTATATTGCGATTATAAAATGGTAACGGCTTGACCTGGTAATTTACAAAATTTGGTCACTTCAACGTCTTAGACTATGTTATCTTATCGGTGTACTCATATGCGGCGTCTATATGCTATAAGTTGTCTATGGTTTGCGCTCAATGGCGCCCGGTTCTATAAATGACATTTGATATTTGCTGACTCTTTGATTTCCTGATCATTTTCAGTCTTATGTAGCCAGAAGTCTCGTTATGGGGAATCTTTTTCAAATAGCGACTCTAGTTAACTGTGTATGCTTTACAAAATGTGAGCCATCATTATTTGAGCCATAGTTCGGTCACTGCTGAACATAGGCCTCCCCTATTGACTTCCACATTGGCCGGTTGGAAGCGGCCTGCATCCAGCGGCTTCCTGCAACCTTTACCAGGTCGTCTGTCCACCTTGTGAGTTTGCGTCCTACGCTAGCGGCTACTAATATTACTTATGAATAAAATTAAACTAAATAAATCGTTGTACTATTTTTTAAATCTATTAAAGGTTTTCGTAAGTCAACTAAATAGTAGTCGCCACCTAAGTATATTAACTAACGCTTGAAAATAAACATTAAACATGTTGAAATAACAACATAGTTTTTTATCCCAGATTCTTGACACTTTCACTTCGCCGTCGGACACTTATGCCCATTTTAGGATCGATAATTCGTATCGAAACCAGAAAAGGGACGTTTTCTCTAACCAGTAACATTCCTGCACCATGTTAGTCTCACACTTTCTTCCAAGATGTAGCCTCTATTTGTATAGATTTAGAGTTGAAATTAGAATAAAATAAAAAGTCTATTAACAGGGATTATTTGCATCCGATGTATCAAGGAATAAAATACAGGTTTAAAAAACACTTTTACCTAAACAATGTTGATCCTTGCAACTGTTTTGCTGAGAAAATGAGTAAGGCTTTGCCTGTGTGAATACAAGCGGTATCATCTCTATTTTACTCCCTTAGGAGGATGAAAAAAAAGGAGCCTATGTGCTCTTATCCTATTTTTTTAGGATACAAAGTAGCCTATGTACTATTCCAGAGTATAATCTATCTCTGTGCCAAATTTTATCTAGATCCATTTAGCCGTTCTTACGTGATCAAGTAACAATCATCCATCCATCTTAACTCTCGCAGTAATATTATTAGTAACATACGTAAAGTTTAATTAGTTAGTGGCGGTAGAATATAACTTAAGGTATAATTAAATTCTACTGAAGTGTAACAAGGACTTACTAACTTGAATACACGTTTTAAATCAAAAACAACGCAACGTTTGAAGAAATTAACAAAATTATTTAACAAATTAGTACTTTTATGTAAAATAAGACAAACAATTCATTATTAAAGTTGCGAAATGTGGACACTTAATACCAGCCTTAATCTTTAGAGATAATATTTTATGTCTTTTTCCTCAGTAAAACCGAGTAACAAAATATTAATCGTGCACAATGAATAACTGTAGCAACTAACAACTGACTTCCAAAGTGGGATTCACACCTAAAGATTTTATTTATTTTGTACTGAGTTTCTACTCAACTCGGTTGACAGACAGATCGGTGTTGCAATGGCCAAAATACTAGAATTATCACTGAGAAGTCCTAGGCACCTAAGTTTAAATCTCAGATCGGATACAATTATTAAACGCGAAAGGGAAACAGTTCATAAACCTCTAGCTAACCTTAAGCTATAGCTATACGTTAAATTATTTGGTTTTATTATTTAATTTTGTTGTTTTTTATTATCAACGATAATTTTTTTTATACCTTTAACTAACACGATAGTTTATAACCTCATAAAAATTGGCATGCATTTTTAAATTATCATTTCCCACAATTTAAGTCTCTATCAAATAGTTTTTCATGACGTTTCGAATTATAAGGCCAAAGTCGTGCCGTGCAAATCCTACTCAGCCAGTCTATAAAAAATATTTCCCACCATTTTCAACATGGAGTCGTCGGTCCGTCTGAAGTGGATCCTAACTCTAATTAGTCCAAACAATAGCTGGAACAAGTAATTAGCGGTTTATCGTCGCCATCTTAGAGGCCAAAACAAATTATACGTGCTTTAGTATGCAAGCCAATGACAGGTGTTGAAAAACTTTTTGGGTTTGTATTTGAAATGATATTGTGGATTTAATTTTATTTTTTTAGCTGATGTAATCAGATATAGTCAAGTGGGTTCAACTTGAAAGTTTGAACTTTATGCTGCTTATGATTTGAGCAAATATCAGTAAATTTGCCAGTAAATTAAAATATTTTGTGAGGCTAATAAATAATTGTATATCGGTACAGTGTATGAAATTGATGTAATATTGGCAAAATTTTGTGGTTAGGTGTTATTAGTCCCAGATTTGGCCGTTGCATATAAAATAATTTTAATGTTTTGAATTTTTTTAACGAATTTTAACAAGACTGTTTATCGAATTTTCTTTGACAAGTAAAATGAAAATATACACACGGTAGAACTACATTCTACTTCTACAGTTCGATGAATTAATTATTCCGCTTACGTCTTGTCCTTACTAAGAGAGCACCTCGATAAAATAACTTTCTCCGCGCAATAGGTGCTTCTTAACAAATCCTTAGGGCGCGTTTACACGAATTTATTTTAGCCCGACGCGTTCAATGCGCGGTCTAAATGCTGCATTTCCGCTGCATGCATATACCCCGGCGCTGATGCAACAAAATGCGCTCTATTTATTTAGCAACTACTTACGTTCTGACTGGCGCAGGCAGAAAATTCTGAAATTTTCGGATGACATACGCAGTGACCGCGTGAAAATTGAATATTACTGGCATGTAAGCATGGCATTAGGAAGGGCACGTAACGAGGAGAGTGATGGGTATAAGTATTGATGGGTGGAGAGGTAGAGGCAGACCTAAGAAGAGATTGATGTATCCTGTGAGGAGCGATATGACTGAGAAAGGAGTGAATGACTCGATCACGAGTTACCGGTTTGCTTGGAAGAGTAAAACATACTGCGCCGACCCCAGATGACCTGGCAATAGAGCAGGCGAATAATGATGAATGATGACTGGCATGTATATAGAATACAAATTTGATATTAATAAACACAACCGCGCGACTATCAAGCGTCCACCGCACGATGACTGCAAGCAAGTTTTTGCATCGTCTACTGCAGCTTAAACCTTACGCAATTTAAATCATATAGGACGCAAAGAGCAACTGCGTAGAGGCGACTGGGTAGCGGTTAGCCGAGATCACTCATAGATAGCGGCACGCCCTGGCATACCAGTCTACACTATGACTTATGCTCGAATGTAAGGTAAAGATGCGTCTATGTGGTAGAATGCGCACTAAATACGTTTTTTAAAAAAATGCCCGAAAAGTTACGTTATGATCGACTAGTGTCATCATCATCAGTCCTTTAAGAATTCACTGCTGGATATAGATCCAGATATTAGTTGGATGGTTTGGAAAGACATAGGTCTTTCCCAAAGACAAACCACAGCGAAGTTTTTAGCTGTTTACATCCAGTGGCTTTTTGCAACCTTGACTAGGTCAGTCGACAGGGTGAAAGGCCTACCCACTCCCCACTCTACGTCTTCCAGTTTGTGTTAGCCGAGAACCTATTCCCCCAACAGTCGTTGTCTATGCGAGAAATATGACCTGCCCATTGCCACTTGCTTTGCAATTCAAACAGCTATGTCGGCGACTTTGGTCCTTATTTTGGATCTTATTTCGTAAAGGAATGTCAAATATTGCTCTTTCTATAGCACGCTTCAACTTTGAGCTTATTAAAGAAGCCGGCAGTCAAGGGCGACTATTTAAAAATTCAACCGGCCAATCTGGAAGTCACTGGGGGAGGCCTATGTTCATCAGTGGACGTCCTATGGCTGAAATGATGATTATGATGACTGAAAAATCTATTTTGGTTATTATTTAGTAATAGGCAGCCAGTTGATCTTCTTAATTATGTCTGTGTCTTGTCGTTACACACTTTTCTAGTTTATTGATAATAACCACTATATCTGTTAATAATTTTGCAATGGGGAACCACACTGTTATCCCGATAGATATCACATTGTGTATGGTCTTGCCCGTAGAATTATTTTATGATTCAGTGGTGCCACTAAACAAATAATCACGACATTAACGGTTCAGTTAAGTGGTCAAGCGCATACCAAACTTGTATCAAACACATTACATTAACAAGCCCATACACAATAATTGTATCTTTGTTTTAAACGATGCATGTATTTATTAGTTTTAGTGATTAGCAAATATATTTTATTTAAAGACCTAAAAAGATACATATTGACATTTACGTAGAATTTGTTGACAATGTGTTGACAAGACTAAACACGTTGGCACCATCCGAGATGATTTTTGCCTGTGTTTTCCCATTGGTACTCAGTAAATATGCATAGTAGCATGACTGTGTAAGCCTTATGTAAATTTTTGCTTATCAAAATATTTTTGCAAGTTACAAAATTAAAATTAATTAAATACATTATTAAAAGTCCGGTTTAAGCGAGTTATCGCTTTCAAAAAATAAGTTGCGGAATATTTTCCACAGCAAAATTGGTTATTTAAATTTGTAATTACGATAAAAAAGCAATCTCATAATCAGCGCCAAATCGATAATAACACGGTTAATTGCAAGTGCATTTAAATCAACACCTTATATTCATAAATAATCTTTTACATACCATCTGTGTATCCACCCCTTTTGTTTTCTGCCTTGATATAGCTACAAGCCAACTGAGTTTAAGTCGTATTTATTATAGGGTAAGGTTTAGTTTTAAGTGGTAAAGAGAAAGGATGGTGTTTCTATCTGTTGCAGGTTAATTCCATAATAACAACGATGACAGCTAGTCTACTGTAACGGAGTTATGGAGGCGAACCGGGCTGTTTCAATTAACTCCCAGAGGAAAGGGGTGGTTAGGCAGTAAATTATAAGGCCTGTTAGATGACTCTTCAAAATGTATGATTGTTTATTCTTTAGAGCTTCCGCTAGCTATCCAACATCCAACCAGTCGATAGCTGGCTAATTGCAGACTGTATTAGGTTCGTACAGATTTTCCTTATCTGAGAACTATAATTTATTTTTAACTGTTCTAAAATGAACCAGTAAACACGCTTGTTAAATATTTCTTTAATTCTGAGTCGCTATTTTAATGTGCCAGCCGAAAATGGAGCTGCCTCAGTCAAGAGGCATTTGTTTTTATTTATAGGTACTTACTTTTTGTGTAAGTACTTAAAGAGTTTGTTTAATACGCATCAACGATTAAACAAAAAGCAATCGAGTGCTACTTCTTTATCTATGTAGTATTCTATTCCAAAAAAAACAAAAGACTAATGGCACTTTTTATTATCTGTCACAAAACAGTCATCTTAAAATTAAACACTATCCTATACTTAACAAATTACCCGAATACTTCGCGATATTCCCGGTCATTCTGCAGATACCATAGCCAATGTGACAAATCGAATCCCTATCGACACCGCTTATTATTATTTATCAAACCCACGGTACTGACTTTAACCACTCTTAAGAGGCTAGGGTGAAAAACGGTAGGTGCCGCTACCATGTTATTATCGGAGATAGTACCGTTGCGGGATGATTTGTTGTAGTTTTCAATGTAGTAGATGAAGATAGAGGATTAGTCCAGGTTAAAAACGCATTTTTCCTAGACATTTAATATTTTATAGTAAGTTAGAGGCTATTACGATCTGATTGGCGTAGGAAATATTGGACATCGTCACATACATTGCTCTGATCCTATGGTAAGTACCTAGCCAAAGCACTTGTGTTAGAGAAATCAGAGACAACGAAAGTACTACAACACCCAGACCCAAGATAATGTAGAAAAGTTATTTTTTTACATTGACCGACCGGAAATCGAACCCGGAACCTCCGAGATGGCAACACCAACTCCGGTATGCTCGCCTCGTAGTGGTGCAGTGATTCGCCTTGAACGCATAGGGTCCCGGGTTCGATTTTCGGTTTAGGTCAATTCATAAAATGATCTTTAATTATCTCGGGCCTGGGTGTGCTAGGGGATGTCACTGGCGAAATTTACTGTCTAGTAACTAGTGAAACTAAGATTCTAATTTTTTCCTTACTTAGTGACCGTGACGATTACCTAGTGTATAGTGTATATTATTGCCTTATGCATAGATAGATAGAAGATGCACAAATATATATTCTTAAAATCTATTAAATTCAATTCAATATATTAATTGCGTTCTATAATGTTACATACGTGTTATACCTAAATAAGTACATTACTGCCTGCCTAGCATGAGCACCAAAACACGATATGATACGATATGATATAGCGATATATCAACACATACTGTAAAAATTTGATAGATATAGCCGCCATATTGACTCGCCGTGCCGGTGATATCACATATTATGATCACTGTTTCGATAAAAATTTAAAATGGCGGCTATATCCATCATATTTTTACACTTGGTGTGTGATATTTCGCTATATCATCATACCATATCGTGTTCTGGTGCTCATGCTAGGCAGGCTGGTCATTATAGACCCTGTTGGGCGCAACAATAAGGTTAGGTCGGAGAGGATTTATATTATACTAGCTGTTGCCCGCGACTTTGTTCGCGTGATCTTTAGCTTTTTCATAAAAGATTTTCTGCGCAACTTTCTTAATTTTTTTTCATAAGAACCTTCTCCTGACAATAATTAACACAACAAGAAAGTAATAGCGAAATTGTTCCTCGCGTGCACTCGTGATGCGATGACCAAAGGACATTGAGATTTATTTTTATTTAAATAGAACATAATATTGCCTACGATGAGCTATAATATACATTTTTAGAGTTTGGACACCTTAAAAGGTTTTAGCTTAATTTTCTAAGCCATACATTTCAATCACTACGCTTGCATTTTTCTAAATAAAACCTTATTTGTAATTATTCGAACAACTCTCAATTATGAATGAACATACTTTAAGTTCAAAATCAAGGTGACAAATTCGCCATCATCAATGAATAATGAGACACGGGTCCAAGTGATCAGTATTGCAGTGTCCTATATTCGCAACGCCATATTTGCGGACCGTGAACTTTTCACTTTTGGCAACACATGAATAAAATAATTATTTAATGCATTTTGTCCTTTCTTTTAGGATTCAGTGTGAGAAAAAAGAAATCGAAAATGATATAAAGAAGATACAATATTATTTACAGAAACTTGTGCGCAGAAATATATTCTTGATGTTATGTAGGTATTATTAGTATTAGCATGTTTTACCGACATAAATATTTAAAGTGTTATATATTTAGAATTGAAATATAATGAGGTCAACCTGCACAAAATGAATGAAATAATGAGACAATTTTAATATCAAGGAAAAACATAGTCTAAATTTATCATTTAGAAAGTCATTTACGCTTTAATAACAGGTGTCAATTATTAGTTTTTAAAAATAAAATAAAAATATTTTATATATGATATGATAAGATTATTGTTTAGCGACATAAAAGCCTGAGGGAGTTTATTATTTTGACGACCGTCTTGAATGAACGAATAAGTTTAATATGTTGAAAGTTTTCGTATTGAAAATGTGTCAAAATGTCAATTTTATTCGACAACCAATTTCCCTCCGGGAAAAAACATCAGAATCATGAATAAACAAATTATGAAGTCTTTTATTAGTTCTGTTGGGCTTTACACCTAAGAGATTTGTTATTTTATAACAGCCCATTAACTCAGGAACCCTCAGCACTTTAACTTGATTTGCACTTCCCCGATTTAATCAAGTACAAATAAAAATCGTTCAAGAAACCTTGCGCGTTAATTATGTTAATTTATTTTTAAAATACTTTTAAGGAGGTATCGTTTACACTTATTATTTTAAACTTAACGCAATATTAAAGTTTAAGTGTATACGCGATGACAAGGCTGTTCTATCCGAGATAAGATCTAGATATGCAAATTTATGCGTAGACTTAATTACAAAATTGCTTGCTTTGGCTAGATTGGCTTCAGTAATAGCCAGTGAGAAATCATTGTGGTGAAATTAATTAATGGCAATTAATGAAATGGTGACGAATTAGAATTTTAGTATTTGTAAGGTGTAAGGCTTTAGAACGGTGTTTAATTGAATGTAAAGGGCGAATGTCACGATTTCGACATTTATTTTGGTGCTGAATATGGAATTATAAGGGAACCTAAAGTTTTGCTAACTTTGACACGTTCCAATATTATTTTTTTACCCTACTACTGCTTTGGGATAATTTGTGGGCACAAAATGTCCCGAATGCTAATGTTAATGCTCATCATCATCATCACTATTTCAGCTATAGGACGTCCATTGCTACACATAGGCCTCCCCCATTGACTTCCAGATTGGAAGCGGCCTTGTATCTTCCTGCAACCTTTACCAGGTCGTCTGTCCACCTTGTGAGTGGACGTCCTACGCTGCGCTTGCCGGTACGCGGCCTCCATTCTAAAACGTTTCTGCCCCATCGGCAGTCAACGTGCTATGCCCCGCCCACTGCCACTTCAGCTTGCTAATCCGTTGAGCTATGTCAGCGACTTTTGTTCGTTTACGGATCTCCTCATTTGTGATTCGATCTCGCAAGGAAACACCGAGCATAGCTCTTTTCATGCCTATAGTGGGAAGTAAAATGAAGAGAAGAGCTTTGTACCATGCATGAACGTTAACAGTAGCTCCATCGCTTTTCTTAAAAAAAATATAGAATAATTGCGTCAATTATTATTTACCTTCATAACACCAAAATACTCTGAGAGTTTTTAAGGTAACTATACGATTCAACTATTATTATACCATTACACAGTCTTTGACAGGACTCGTTTAGAAACTTATTTTTAAAACAAAAACCAACCCAAAAAACTGCTCGCAGAAAAAAACCCACGTAAATATTTGGTAACATTTCGGCGAGCAGTAAAATCCGTCGCGTTCGCTCGGCCACATTTCGACGATTGAGTAATTATGCGTAATCGGCGAGTGATGCGAGGAACGACGACGTTTGGTATAGGGTTGGCACTGATCGATTTTGAAGTGAAGTTTACAAATTATGGTAATAAATATTAAAAATTACCATTTCCCTTTGTTTTGTTGTTTTAAGGGATAACCAGTAATCAATATAGCTGATTAAAAAAAAAAGTAAATTCTGTTGTTTAATATCTATACCTACATTGTTTTTTCTGGCATTTCTGAGTGAAAAAAAAACGATTTATTCCGATTTATGTATCAAAGTCAGCAGCAAGCAAAACAGAAATCCAAATATGTCTGTCAATAATCCAGGATAAAAAAAACAGTAGTTTTTTGCTAGAATAGACCAAAATCAAGAATTTTTATAAATTTAATAATCATGATATCCTAAAATGACCGTAAACATATTATTTTAACCTACTGGTTCGAATACTTAAAGCAGTGACCCTAATTCTTACATTTTCGTAGCCGCCCGTTTTTGCTTCCCGGCGTCGGAGCGAGTAATTTTTAATTAAAATTTAACGCTTTATTACGAAAACTATGCGTCGTATTCCACTGTTATGGGAAAGATGCTTTTTATTGTGCTCGAGTTACTTTGAGAATGCAATAAATTTTAGTTAGACCATCTACGAAAACCATCTTTCCGTGTGTTATACAAAATATCTAAACATCTGATGAAGAAAACACTGTAAATAAGTTTAAATAATCCCGCTGTACCTTTACTTGATAAAAAAGAAAATGGTAAACACCTTAAACTTCTTTTATAAACAATCATGGTGGAAAAACGCTTTATTATGACGATATTTCGAGCCACCAGTCAACGGTCATTGTTCACATTTAATTTTCGAACCAATTTGATTGATCGTCCGTCCCCGAGATAACCCGACACGGCCGGCCGACACCTCGCCCTTTTTCTTTTTTCTTATATTTTTACACTTTTTTTTATTTACTCGCTGATGTCACCGCCCCACGCGGCTGCTATCAAGATTTTCTGGTTTTTTTTTGGAGGTCTACATCGTTGGTGTCTTAGGTGTAGAGTGCCAGTGTTTTATAAATGCAAGGTGTGAAAAAGTTTGATCTACATTCCTAATTCAAAAATTCAAATTTTCCTTTTATGTTTCTATTAGAAACTATACTTCAATGCAAATAAACTCATGCAAAATAGCTACTTAGGGTCATTTTCAAGGCACAGTCTCTTTATTTCCAAGCAACCGTATTTATAAAGGTGATTTTTGCTTGTCATCTCTTAAGAAATATTGGTGTCATTACGTTTGTTGCATTTATTAAGTGTGTACACGCAGAGTAGGATTATGTGTTCATAAAATATTTTCATTGCACAGTTTATAACCCAACCGGGCAGTGGAAAGAGGGTAATGTTTCTAGCTTTAGTTAGAAGTGTGTCACTATGTTTACTTAGTGTGATTAGTTCTTAAGAACAGTTGTTACCCTGAAAAAAATAAGGTACCTATATTTTAACTTAACCAACTACTAACTGTTGCATTGCTTAGAAACTTTACCGCACCCATTACCTGCTTTCTGCGTTCCTTGAAGTTTTGACTTATTTGTATGCCATTTTACGACTTTGCAAAAGCAAAAAATTTTATATAAAATTGAGGGTGTTCATCCTAGGGAAATAAGTTCCCCGAAGTTTTTTCTTATTTTAACGCCCTTTATACGACCCTGTAATAAAAAAAAACGAAAATAAAAAAAATAAAAAAACGAAAATTTTTCTAAGTGTCGTGCCCCATAGTGCCCCGTTTCCTATACTCCAACCATACCCGCCGATGATAAGTCATTAGGGGAGGCTGTTGTTCAGCAGTGGACGTCCTATGGCTGAAATGATGTTTGGTTTTCTCCAATACATATAAAAATGTGTTAACATTTTTATAAACTATGATACCAAACTTACGAGTATAGTCACAATGTTCGTAATAGGTTGTTAAGTATACAACATTGTCTACACTTGTTGACTTGTGCTCAATTATAGCCAAGATAACATTGTAGCTACGATTAAATACCTTGGTCTCCACCTGTTTGTGAAAGCAACAACCAATTAAACTCATAAATAACTTGAATGCTACCTAAGATCTGAATACTAGTATTCAAACTTGTCATAATCAAGTAAGATTTAGCCCAGTAACACAAACCAATTGAACTGGCGAATCAAAACACATTATCGCTAACTCAGAGTGTTAGGTAATTTATGATTTGCACAAATCAGCATAAAGCCTCTAGCTTCTATTGACTGTCCACGTTTATTGGTGTCCAATCAGTTAAATTGAAGGTGGATGTTGGAGCTAAGCTATAGTAATTCATGTATTTTCAAGTAGTGAAGATAATTGGCCGGCTGAAATGAAACAAAATTATTCGGCTTTATTATTATAAAGCCGAATAATCTTATTTAAAAAGGTTAAAGTATAAATAATATTTCCAATATTTGATTAAATAGATGTAATTATCATGATTTTAGTCATTCAATTATACCTAAATATCGGATAATTGATAACAATAGCGAAGTACCTGACTGAAATCCCAGTTTCATTTATTGATTGTATTAAGAAACTCGCTGTTCTTTTGTTCATTTTCGACAAAGTGGAATATTTTTTTTTTTCAAATTATTAAGAGTGCATAAGGTGGATACCACGTCTTGTTAATTGTATTAAGAAGCTTGCTGCTCTTTTGTTCATTTTCGACAAAGTAGAATATTAAGAATGCATAAGGTGGAGACCACGTCTTGTTAATTGTATTAAGAAGCTCGCTGCTCTTTTGTTCATTTTCCACAAAGTGGAATATTAAGAATGCATAAGGTGGATACCACGTCTTGTTAATTGTATTTTTTCGACAAAGAGGAATATTAAGAATGCATAAGGTGGAGACTACGTCTTGTTAATTGTATTAAGAAGCTCACTGCTCTTTTGTTCATTTTCGACAACACACGACAACGACAACACGTGTCCTGCCCACTCCCACTTTAGCTTTGCAGTTTTCTCGCCTACATCTGCGACACCGGTTTTGGAGCGGATGGCGGTGTTCCGGATTCTATCAATCCTTTTTACACCTAGTATGCTCCGCTCCATAGCCTTTTAGCAAACTTTGAGTTCGGACTTTTGACTCTCGATCAAAGACCAGGTATCCGCTCCGTACGTAAAAATGGGCAGGATGCAAGTGTCGACGACTTTTTATAGTTTCAAAAACTGTCTCGATGTAGTAATAGGGTAATAAAGTTGGACGGTTCAAAAGTGCCGCCATATTTTTGCAAATCTAAATTGATTTTGTATGAAGTGCCGTCCAGCTTTATCGTTTCATGTTACTTCACATGGTCATACTTTTGAATGGACGTGCATTAGTATTGAAATCACCAATCGTTATTTATTACATCCAATTCGATTCATTAAGAATTTGTGCAATTGTGACATACTCAAATTAATTACGGTACTGTCAATGGAATGATTGCGATAATAAATCGATGTATGTATGAAACACCTGATATAGGGTGCTATGTTGAACCTGGGACATACTTCTACAGATGTTTATGAATCATCATCATTCATCATTTCAGCCATAGGACGTCCACTGCTGAACATAGTCATTGGGGGAACTCAATGACTTTCATTAGAGGGGATTGCCAATACTCGTCACGCTTGGCATTTTTTGCCACAAACGCTGCTACCCTTCTCGTGCTACAGGAATCAGTCGCCTCTTACGACACGCCTCCTGTTGACGGTGGGGAAGTGTATTCTTTACGGCCTTCCCCACACGGCACCGCCCAGTGCCAGAACAATAGTAAATTGAGAAAATAAATCGGCTGTCCATAATAAAGTCCAAAATGTGTGAAAGTATGGAATGTTTTTGAGACGGCCCTGTCAAAATACATTGTCCTGCCAAAATAATGGTACCTCGTAATACAAGGGTATTGATTATTTACTTCGAGACCATGACAAAGCTGTTATTTAGGTATTTAGTATGTATACAGGGTGTCCTAAAACGTCTAGCGGACCTTGGACTCCAAAGCAATGGCTTTGGACGCAACCGGGATTGACCGTATACGAGTGAAGAAGAAGAAGAAGACAGGGTGTCCCAAAAATACTTGCCAGACTGATACTGTAGATAGCTGAGCCAGATAGACCTTTCGAAAAAAATGACATATCTTTAGCAAGTCAATCGCCAAATAGGTAAATTATGCGGTCATTATTATTGTGACCACCTGTGTTACCATATTTTATGCAATAAACACTATTTATTTATTTATATAAGTTAAGGAGACTACATCTAAAATATGGGACATTTTTTAGAGACTTCTACTTTTAGTAGGAGCTTATCTCCTTAATGATTCGACTAACAAGAAGCATGTTATTTTAACTTATTATATTAGTTTCACTTGTAACTATGTGAACAAATCTTGGAAGTCGTTTTAACCTACTTCTTTTGGTTTTTGACGACCGTCTGGTATAATGGTTCGCGTTTCGGACAACAAAGCCAGCGGTTGCGGGTTCGAATCCCGCAAGGGGGTAATATTTGTGTGATGAGCACGAGCATTTGTACCTAAGTCAGGGATGTTTATAAAAGTATTTAAATATGTATTTAGTCGCCATAGTACAAGTTTAGGGCTAGATAAATGGTGTGATTGTGAATACAATTTATTATTTATTTATTATTATTTACTTCTGACTGACGTATCGATTTAATATTTGTAAGTATTTGACATTCGGATGACAATACAATAATTTGACACCATCATGCTGATCTGATGATGGAGTCAGGAGGTGGAGAGTGGAACTCTTCAACAACTACTAGTAAAATATTGTTTGGGCTTTTTAAATTCGTTTTGAAGAGAAACAAGAAACGACAAGAAACAAGAGATTTTTATCTGAAAAGTCTGTAGCTAAGCTATCTCCTAGTTTCAGTCTGGCGTGCCATTTTTAGCAGACAATGTCTACCCCAAAGCTATTTACTAAATAAATAAATAAAAATATTGGACAACATCACATACATTGCTCTGATCCTATGATAAGTAACTTAAGCACTTGTGTTACAGAAATCAGAAACAACGACAGTACCACAACACGCAGACCCGAGACAATATAGAAAAGTTATTTTTCTACATTGACCAACCGGGAATCGAACCCGGGACCTCAGAGATAGCGGCACCAAGCCCGGTATGCTCGCCTCTCGGCTACAGAGGTCGTCAAATTTACTGTGTATTATCCATCTCGCTTATATTATACAAAGATCATACTTTACAAACATCCCGGCCTGGATCGAGTCGAGACCACCGTTAGACTAGAATCCAGATAGTCCATCATAAATAGCTGTTCCTAGGCCGATGAGAAATGCAACGAAGCCCCATTCAAAGGCTAAGCTAATGCTGCAATGTTTATGCTCGCATACTTAGTATTTGCTATTGTTTTAATGAGGTCAGGTGTACACTTCCGGCTATGTTGGAGTCTGTCTTCGAGTCTGGGTGTGCTAGGACACGCCCCTGGCATAATTCATTGTCTGTTATCTCGTAATACAAGGATGTTACTTCGAGACTATTACCTTATGCGTCTCGCAGCATATCCAGACCCAAAACGACCCAACTTAGATAGGTTTTTTTATTCATTGACCCAAACCGGTAATCGAACCTGGTACCCCTAGAGTTCAAGGCGAATTTTCACGCCACAATACTAATCGGATATATAAACTTATTTATATGACTGAATTAAATAAAAGTCACGTTACTTATTGTAATGTTTGTTTTTGATTGGCAGTACCATACCGTAAGGTCCCATGTTCGCTGTCACATAGAAATAGCAGTTACAACAAGTCACCACCTTTTTACAAGACAACATATAAAATTGCTATCGTACATAAGACAACGTGATAACATTTAATAAATGGACAATATGGCTTATTGTTAACGTCTACTGTGCGGACACAGACAACTTACGCTGGAGTTACACAGCACTACTACTATTTATTACAAAGACGACTGTCTGGTGTAGTTGTTCGCGCTCCGGACTACAAGCCTGATGGTTGCAGGTTCGAATCCCGAAATGGGGCATTTTTTGTGTGATGAGCACGAGTTTGTGCCTAAGTATATAAGTATGTTTAACCGTTATCTAGTCGCCATAGTACAAGATTTGCTTAGTTTGAGGCTGTTTAATTGGAGTGATTGTAAAAAAAAAAAAAAACTTCATAACATATTTCCTACTACATTTTTTTATTTTCTAAGAAGATTTTTACCACCTTTTTTTTTCTCATATATTTTTGTCATTTTCTAATATTTCGAAGAATATTTTTACGGATGTTAAAAAAAGTTGCGCAGTAGTAAATAAATATGCGCCGGAAAATACACTTACTAACATCCTTGTAATATCAGATACTTCCTAAAACCTTTACCAGGTCGTCTGTCCATCCCAGTCTGGTTTCCCTCCCAACTTGTGGGTAGGTAAGAGGGGAACCACATTGGCCTATGTTCAGCAGTGGAGGTCATGTGGCTGAAATGATGATTATAAGGTACTATACAAATCTATTTTATGCCTGGGCCGTCTCCCAGAACATCCACACGTAAGCGAATTTCAGAAACCTCTGACTTGGCTCTACTGGGGAATCGAAGTAGACTTTTAATTTAAGCCGATAGCGCATCTACCATGCGTCAATCTGGTAGCGACAGATAAAGCCTGTTCAATGATCGTCTTTACTGACAAGGTGCTTATGGTGTCTATTGCAGTAAGTTATCTTTAGCTTGGAAACACTGACACGAATATTTTATGGCTTATAAATCGCGGAGACATTTTAATGCCGACATAAACCTAAAATAGGTGAATACGAGTGGTAAATCTATGTTATGTCTGTCTGGTAGTTTTTCTGATTGCTAAAATAAAGATATAAATAGAATTGATACGCGACCTTGGCTTGCCACTTACCAATACTATGAAATGTATTTTTATTGTTATAAGTAAGACATGTTGGGCAATCTAGTACTTTTCCATTTACCAGCACACGAGCTAATTTTCAGGGTAATTCAAATAAATTATGCAAACTCTAAGTACCATGATTAGCCTAAGTAAGTTCACTGCTGGACAAGCGTCTTCTAATACACGCTACTAAACCCAACCTTTGGACTTGGCTATTCTTTTCAAGTCGTTATCAGATTTGCGTAGGATTATTGCTCCAATTTTTCGATGTGCGCCTTTCGCTGTGCTAGCCATGTCGTGGTCTCCACTCTAGAACACCTCATCAGTTATCGGTTCTTTAACAAATATGACCAGTCCATTGCTACTTTAGCTTGCTTATCTTTCAAGCTAAGATATCAATAACTTTAGTTCTATAGAAATGACCTCATTTGAACCTTCAAAGAAATCTCGAGCAGAGAGCTCGCTGAGCAACTTTAAAATGGTGTACTAGTCGTACCGTAAGTGTCCACGTCTCGGCTTCGTAAGTCATGACAGGTTCTACGCACTCTGCACTGCGATCGGTAACCTGCATGCCCAGTGTGGCGAGTGTGGGAATTTTCCCCCTGGCAAGCAATATAAGTAAAATTCTGTCCAAATATTAACAATAAAATCATATAACACCATGGCACTGACAGTAATATTTTATAAATGTATTAGCATGTAATGCATCATCATCATCATAATCATCGTTTCAGCCATATGACGTCCACTGCTGAACAAAGGCCTCCCCCAATGACTTATCATCAGGGGACATTGCCAATACTCGCAACGCTCGACAGGCGGGTTGGCGAGCGCAGTTTTTTATAAGATTTCGCACGAAGACGCTGCTACCCGTCTCGTGCTACAGGAATTTGTCGCCTCTTACGACACGCCTCGTGTTGGCGGTGGGAAAGTGTATTCTTTACGGCCATCCCAATGCATTATATGTATATTAGGCGGGTATTTAGTTATGTAGCGAAGTTTGCCCTTTTATTTTAAAGTTTTTAAGAACTTTTATTTAACATTGACCACGATATATGAAGCAATAAAATCTATAACATTATTCACAAGTGTAAAAATGTGTGGACTTAAATATTTCTGTTTATAACTCTGTATATAACTGACTATTCAGTACTATGTTCTTAGTATTAAGGCTAAATGCGTGCATGTAACGGGCTCATTGTATTAGCCCTGCAGTTCCGTTTGACGCGATGAAACGATGCGCTACGGTTAGTTTAAGTAAATTGGTAATTACGCGAAATGGCCAACCAAAATGATAAAAACTCAGGTATAGTCTAACTTACTATAATGTGACTTATTACCATTCGTTCGCACTATTGACTATTTTTTGTAGTCAGGGGATCTATGTTTTGAAAATCAAATCCCAACTCCATGAAGTTAGATAAAATTCCAAGGAAAAGTAAAGCAAAGAAGCTTAATTAGATAGATAGATATACATTTTGTTTTCCAAAACCGACACATACATACAAAACAAGACAATTGATATAATAATATTTTAGGAGTTACATTCTAATGCTAATCTAATAGCAAGGTCCACTCGCGCATTTTACGATTAGCGAATTTATTCCACTAACACGGTTATGGACATCATTCTATGACTGTCAGTTTGTATGGAGTCTACAAGGATAGAATAATATCTTAAAGCGTCCTAAGCTAATCCAATAGTGCGCGGCTGCGCAGTCAACCAAAGTTATTATTTTCCTAAAAATAAAAAAGATAAAACAAATGCGTCAATTTCGTTGTAACTAACTATGTAATCAAATCTTGAAAGACGTTTTTTACCTACTTCCAATTGACGTATCAGTTTTGCACTTCGTCAGTACCTGTCTGACATTCGGATATCAATACAATAATTTGACACCATCGTGATGATCTGATGATTGAACCAGGAGGTGGATGGTGAAACTCTTTAATAACTACTAGTAGAACCCGTGTGTTTGAACTCATTTGATCAATCTTGTCCAATACATATAAATTGATAATATATGATATTATTTCATTGATTTCTCTCAAACTAGTCAGAGCGCATTTCGACTAGTTCCTCAAATCAACCGTAGCTTATGCACCAATGCATCCACGCCGCCTCTCACAATAGAGACGTTGCCTTTTACCAAGCTATTTATTTGTTTAACCTTTATATACGACGGCACCCTCAGATCTTTAGTTTACTATCGGTTGAAATATAACAAGTATACTTTTACTTTAAGTAAGGCTTTAATAATTTAGATATTCAGAATTAAGATAGTTAATTAGCTTAAAATTGTGCGTTTTGTTGTCTGTTTAATCATAGATTAAGTAGTTACATGCTTTGAAGCCATGGGCCCATCTTATAAAAAATGGCTTCAGGGAATATTTACAATTTACTTAAACTACTTGAGATAGTACCAAATGTAACTTTTTAAATGTTATTCTTTAGTCTTTAATTGTAACACTGTCAGGGAAGAGCGGTACTTCCTAGCACAAGCAAATAATTTGCTTAAAAGGAAGCTCCAACCTCAATTTAATGTAAATAGAATTAAGTTACACAATAAATAATTTGGAATTTTAATTTTGAATTTACTACAAGTATGCATACATACTGATTTCACAGTCTCAAAATAAGAAAATAACATCCTTGATACGAGACAATTAATTTTACCATGGGTGACTCCCAGTACATGCAGGTCAAAAATAATGTTTTATAGATTGGACCAAACCAGGAGTTTTAAACCCAGAAGTAAATGGGATAAGACCGAACTTATGGCCAGTATCTTTAGGCGCGTTACTAGGTTGATATGTTAGTTCGATAAACATGAAGATTTATTGTAACTAAAAACTTAAGGGTCGCTAACAAAAAAGAAAACAAAAGAATGAGAGAAAGGTTTCTAAGACCAAAATATGGCATCAGCTGCTATGCTTTCTACTCAATACGCGATATCGAGTGGCGAATCTGCGAAACCTGCAGAGCCATTCAAAGTTGACACCACCAACAGTTGACGAGACGAGGACACGAAAGAGAACCAATACAGTCAGCTTTTAACTTCTTGGATGCCAAGCGATCGCATAAAACTGCGTCACATTAAGATTTATATTCTGTCTCGTTTTGCTGGGCTTAGGGGTTAAATAATAAAACCAGAATACTGGGCCTACTGTATGTTAAGTTTTATACAAGTATTACTTGCCAGCTTCCACTATTCTTAATATTTTAGTCGTGTAGCATTACACATTGTTCCACCACGCACCGCTCCTATTACAATGTATATTATTTGTCCGTTCGTGTTAATAACTCGTAACTTGGGAACAATGGTAAAAACATGGTGTTGCTATGGACAAAATAGTGATTTATTGACGCTTTTATATAAAATATATTTGAGAAAACATCCTTGTAAAAATAGTTTCTATTTTACCAGGGTATACCCTTAGAACCTCTACCAATCTGCACTGGGTCTGAGTGGCTCAAACCATATTAGTCGAGGTAAGACGTGTGCCCTAGAGCCAAACCGCTTTTGATACAGTATTATTTCAGCATTGTTTTTTGTGTTGAATTTGTATTATGAACAGCACTGTGTAGATAATGTTTAGAGTTCATGGTTAGGTCCCTGTATTTGTAGGGTTTTTTTGTCATTTAGTAAACTCTGGAATTAAAAGAAAATATCAAAATGCAATTAAAACATAAAACAACGATAGGATTTGTATTTATTTGCCGATAAATCTACAGATAAAATGTAAACTTTTGTCTAGATAATTGCGCTAAGCATATTGTCATGTACAAATCTGACTAACACTTAGAATATATACAACAAAAATATTTTACTGGACAACCATCCAGGTGTTGAAAACTAATTCTTCGCAATCCGTGGGTAACATTTCACTCCTTCCATAATTGAAAACGTAGCGTTCAAAGAAAATGTTGAGTACCCCGCAAACAGCGAAGGTACATTTAAAATGTAATATTTTACCAGCACGTGAGAATGGGCGGCAATAAAAAAAATGGCCCCGTCCGCAATTCTATATTTACGCAGTAAATGCGCTTTTTACGAGCACCTTTGCTCCGCTACTGAGATGAGACTGTAATGTGGGACAGGCGAAAGCGGTTTAGTCCTACCTATTTAACTTGATTTTTTACTAGTGTAAAATACTTAAGACTACGACTTATACTTATGATAACAAAAAACTTTGCCTAAGAAACTAGTTACCTAACTCAACTTGATTTTACGAACACTATTTCTTAACATGGACACGGATGGCAAACGTACACTAAAATTTAGTTGAGATAGGTAACTAGTTTCTTGGAAAAAGATGTTCAATACCATGACTATTTACAAACACTTGAGTATTTTACAATAATAAAAAATCAACGTGTCTACTACCAATTTTTTTCCAACCACACGTGTTTTTTTTCGCATTTTTCTTTGTCACAAAAATGGTAAGGTACCAGAGAAAGCAAAAAAAAATATAAGTTACACAGTCAAAAATTAAAGTTCTTATTTGAATCGGTAGCATGTGATTCGGGACTTTAGAATATTGTTAAAAAAAATATATATATTCGAAAGTAAGATAAGGACTACATTTATTTTACGACATAATTAACACGAAAATGGGTATTTAATTTTATTTGGTATCTAAATCGCTTCAACTTGTAAAAAGCACGGCAACCTAAATACAGCAGCATTGACATCACCAAGTGTTTGAAGGCTTTATTCGAGCACTGAAACTATACCTGCTTTGGTTTACGACTATGCACAGCTTCTTTATATTATTATATTTATATCTCAATGTTCAGCTTATGTAATTTATGTGTAAAACTTTAACTTCATTATAAGTAAGCACTTACATTGGATTCATTGAAAACTTTGTTCTAAAATAAAATGCAGAATCCCAACGGCTTGTGTTCGCATAGTGGTACTTATAATTAATAATAATACCCTTTTAACCACCACAGTTTGGTGGTTCATGGTAATCGAAGGTCAGTGGAGTTATTAAGACTTTGTGTATGTGTATTTTCAACCGACTTCAAAAAACGAGGAGGTTCTCAATTCGACTGTATGTTTTTTTTTTTTTTTTTTTTGTATATTTGTTACGCGATTACTCCGCCAATTATGAATCGATTTTAATGATTCTTTTTTTGTTTGGTAGATCATACTTCAGAGGTGGTCCCATATAAATTTTATCGAAATTGATTTAGAACTTTTTGAGAAAATCAACAAATATATACCCAGATAGTATTTTGGTTGTGGTTCTTGTTACCTATCTTCGACAAATATGAGCCGATTTTAATGATTTTTGTTTTATTGAATAGCTTATACTTCAAAGATAATATGCTAAAAGTTTACAAAATAAAAATCACCTCTAAGGGTAGGAAAATAGGGGATGAAATCGGTGTTCAGCAGTTAGAAGTCACTAAAAATTGATGAAATAAGTAAATTTTATTAAAAAAAATAAAACCGACTTCAAAACACTAAAATGCTAAAAATAATCCTAACACTTAAGTACCTAATCAGTTACTTTTGGAGTCGGTGCAAACAAAAACATTGAATCTCTCATCGGCTGGCACCGACTCCAAAAGTAACTGATTAGGTACTTAAGTGTTAGGATTATTTTTAGCATTTTAGTGTTTTGAAGTCGGTTTTATTTTTTTTAATAAAATTTACTTATTTAACTCTATCATGTTATATGTTGCAATTTAAAAAAAAAAGGTTTCATTAAAGAGATTATAAATATCTGTAATGTTTATCATGTATCTGTCAACCTACCCAAAAAGTTAAAGGTCATTCAACCGATTTTCATCATTAAGTCCGACAAGTAGAGATCAATATCAATTGAGAAACTTTGATGTTTTGTGGTAGCTTGAGGGGCTGTTGTCTGTACCATCCAACGTTACAAATTAAGGATCTAAATTATACTTATGCTTTTTAACAATTGGTTAGCCTGCTACAGAGTCACTTTTAGGTGATCTGATACAAAATATAGCTTTCCCTGCCAATATTTTGAGACGTGTATAAAAAGAGAAACCCGAAAGAGATTCTTTATACTACAAACAGTCAATATTAATACAATTTCTATTGATAAAAAGAAAATTCTAATAACTTTTCCAAGGCAGTCGGCAAAAAATTAGTATCGTAGATCATAACTTGCAATTTAAAAAAAAAAATAATGTAAATCATTTCCATCGCGAGTTTTCAAAGCTTTTACCAATTTAAGAATTTCTATAATTACCTGTTAGTTGAACTTGTGCTCGGCCCGGGAATGCAAAAAGGCATTCGCTGAAGGAGCGGGTTACACAAAGTACTCAATTAGCATATTCTGTTTAGATGCTTTTAGTTGGCACGACACGGGGACGAGACGTGTCAGGTCGTGTTGGCTATCAAATTAACTATGCATCAACTTTTTGGCGCGTTAGCGTATTCAGGGTGTAAATTACATTTTCAGGGGTTCCTAAGAAGGGGTTCCTAAATATTTGATTTGATTTTGATTGAACAGTACTGTAAAAAATAACTATTTTTGTTGTTCGTAAGAAAATTTACATAATAGACTGTTTATGTGCTTGTTTGTCATAATATAAAACCAATTTTTACTATGTTGTAATTTCATAAATAAATAAGAAAGCTACTTTTTAAAGTTATGAGTTTTTACAAACGTCGCATTGTGTAAAAGCATTTTCCTTCCACTCTTGTCCGAAAGGACTCTAAAACGACGCGAAACTCAACGTCCGGTGTAAACTTTCCCCGTCTGGCATAGGAAATCGTTTTTTTTTTTGCAAGGGTCAACCATGACCGCACAACCTTGGCTGACAACAGCAGGGCTACCAATTTCAGTTTTCCCTAGTAGAAAAAAAATACCGCATCACAATCACTACGCATTAAAAAAATTTATGAGTGACATTTAAACCCAAACTTAATAGGTTGCTGTCTAGTTTTTTTTTTAAATTCATATCTAAATATCAGGCTTTATACAGTTTGGTATCTGTTTACTAAACTAAAAAGAAGTGTTATAAAAAATGCAACGTAATAATTACTACTACTTACTATTATTTATGATAGTTACATAAGGCAGTTAAGTTTTTAATGATATGTGAAATAAAATTTATATTTGAGGCAATTAAATAAAGTGAATTTAAATTTGAAGCGTTTATCTTTGGTTTATTTTTTGTAGATGGCACCCCTGAACACAGCCTGGACGGTCGAATGCATTATGTTAATGTCGCCCGAGTGTTTCTTTTTGTTGTACGTTTGTTGACGAAATAGAAATGCGCTCGCTGGTTCCAACATGCCTGATATTTTAAATGTTTGAAGATTTCTGCAAAGGAGTAGTTATTTTATGGGAATATTTTAAAAGCAGATGTTATACATGAAATTCTATTTCTTTACGAATAATTTCTGTGTATAACTACGAGTAATTAGACTCGGCGAACCTTATTTTTACTCAATTTAAGAGTCCTATAAAATTAAAATTCTCTATTTAATTTTTAATAAAGTATTTTATCATTATACCATCATTTCAGCCATAGAAATCCACTGCTGAACATAGACCTCCCCATTCAGTTCCAGATAGACTGCTGTAGAGTATTTACAAAGGACTTCTGCAACTAGCGTAACGCTATAAATTATATTCGTAATACTGAGGTAACAGTTTTCAAGAAGAGTAAGTTCTTTAAAGAATGACAAAGTTCCTAGTAGGTAAAAGTGCTTAAAAGATCTGATAAGTTATATTTTACGTTATTAAATAAATTATCTTTTGTAAAATCCTTTCTTTTTGAAATAAACAGACGTGCTAAAGTATAAAAAATCCGTCCAAAAGCAGTATCGGTCGTTAACACATAATAAATATATTTGGCTAATTAAGTCGCTTTATAAATACTTGAGTGTTGTCCCGATAAGATCAAACGAGCCGCGAGGACACTTGAACGAATTTATCAGAGCTGTCAAATTTGAAATAGATAACTTTTGAGCGTGAATGTACTGACGCTGTATGTGAGAACACGAGTCAAAAGAGCAACAAAAAAATTGTAAATAATATTAGATTTATGTTGGTATAAAAATGACTTTTGTAATTCGTACCTTAAGGTGATCTAAAGTTATTATTATTGCTTCAATTACTACGATATAATGCTTTAAATATATATTTAATGCTCAATTTTTAATATTTTTCTTACCCTTACTGCCATTTATTTGATAACGAATATTTTATTATTTACCTGTGAACAAACAAAATAACAATTAATTAGTATAGCATAATGTATAATAAAAAATATTTTTCACATGTATTCAGTTTTTGTCTTTAGCTAGACTTTAGTTAATTAACTACAAGAAAGGTTAGAGTGTTCAATTAAAAAAATGTTAGTTGACTTATTACGTTATACTATTTTTTTTCTGATAAGTACCAAAACACAAAATTTCGCAGACAATGTAACGTAGCCAGTACTTTGTATATGGTTCTAAATTATCATTTTAAAGTAAAATATTCCATTTAACTTTTTTACGACCGATGATCTCTGTGATAATACGTCCCGAATAGGTACTGTATGACTTTACACTCGACAGCAAACTTCATGTGTAATAAGTCTAAGAAAAAAAAAAAAATTTTACAGTCAGACCCAAGATCAACGAAACATTTTGATGTCATGTTTCATGGTCTTTTCCATTTAAATCTACTATTACATTTAAATAATAGGCAATATTATGTAGTAACTTTAATAAAAGTACAACAACTTACTAGTAACTTAAGATAATTAGATCTTTAAAAAAAATCGTCTAAAGATTCTTATTCTAAACAGTGAATATTAATATATAAATATTTAATAGAAAATCCTATAGTGGTGTAACTTTAAAATCAGTTTTGACAGCTCCAAACACCTGCTACGTGCCGCTAATAATTCAGTTCGTGTGGCGGAATACTGGTAAACTTAGCGACTCGAATTTGGTTTAATCGATTATTGTGAAATTTTTATCTTGTATGTTTTTTATACTTTGTTTTATCTTATGTTTGTTAGTTAAGCTGTTTAGTTCTATGTTATTCTTATTAGTGGAGTCTTCATTGGTTTTAATGATATGTTTGTGAACATTAGTATATTTAACAGTAAACTGTTTATTTCGCTACAATTAATAAAATTAAAATAAATAAAACATACATAGGGTGTCCCGGAACTCAAGTATAACCTTGTATAACCACATATTCTTACATCATGGCCAACAACTTTTATTTTATAATTTTTGCATTTTTATGAAAATTATCGACTTCCCATACAAAATTACCAAACAACCGATTGAATTTGAATAGAAAAACAAAAAATCTATGCATATTTTTAAATTTACACGACAAGAAGATGCATTTTTACTTGATTGTACAGCCCGCGTTCGACAAGATCGCTAAAATCTAACATACGATACGTACCGCTTGTCACGATTTTTCTTGGTAAAAACGGTGGTTCTATTCTTAGTAGGGAACTTGTACGTACTATTGTTTATTTTGTCGTAAAAGATATAGCTTCAATAGTTACATCCCTAGGTACTGAATATTGAATATTCTACAAATCTTCCAACAACAATAAAAACCTATTCGTCATTTTAAGCCGTCTTAATGGCACCCAAACTTTATACATTTTATACTCACTTCAAAAAAACTAAAAAAAACCATTACTGTACTTTCAGAGTATATCACCATTTTACAAATGATTGATAAATCTATTTATAACGTTTCAGTTTGGTATTTTAGTCACATTTGTTATTCTGCAGAAATTGTATAACTTTAACTTTTACGGTGAGAATTATACAATATTGGAATTGTTTCTGTAATGGAATAAATTATAAAATGTTCTATTATTATTGTCCCCTTTTCTATTAAGTTTGTGGGCCGGTTTAAATAACATGAAAGCTATTCGTCATACTCTCACGTCACGGGGTCAAAGTTGAGCAGTGTACTTAACTCGGCCACTATTGTAACGTGTGTGGGGAACTATTTGCAAACCACTCGATCGATAACTTCTTTTTAACGTTTGGATCCATTTCTAGTCTTGAGTATAATCCAGGATCTTGTAGAATCTGATTAATAAGTAGGAGTGACTTTCAGCTGCCTTCCATTAACACTTACATATATTTATAAACATTGTATGACATAGCTATTCTTTTATAATATGTATAAATATCTAATTTATATTGTACCAGTAATTTTGTCGAGTGATTCAGTTACTAAATTAGCTACACTAAAGCTAAACTAAACTACTCGACTAAAGTAATCGATATAGCTCAAAGGATAACCAAGCTAAAGTTTTTTCATTTTTTGAAGAATTGATAACCGAGGGGCTACCTCATCGG
The DNA here is from genome assembly GCA_963576865.1 of Anania hortulata. Classification (NCBI taxonomy): domain Eukaryota; kingdom Metazoa; phylum Arthropoda; class Insecta; order Lepidoptera; family Crambidae; genus Anania; species Anania hortulata. The sequence continues at coordinate 20,213,077 of OY756393.1, forward strand.
TATACGAATTCACGTATTCCTAAGTGGAAACCAAGACTTGGTAAGTACAGTATAAGGCGCCTTCCAACAAGGTGGAGCAATGATATACAAAAGGTGCTGGCAACGGTTGAAAGAAAATAGCCGAGGATTGGGCTCAGTCAATAATGCACGCCACTGGGAGAGGCCTATATCCAGTAGTGGACTAAACATGACTGATTATGATGATGTTACTTAAATATCCTATTTATCGATGCTAGATTCCGACTTTAGGCAGTCTAATTCTTTCAAGTAAAATATCATTTTTAAGGCAGACAGTTAATGTACGTGTGTGTAAAGTCAAGTTATCTGAAATAAATGAAGTCATTTAATCTACGTGTGTTTATTATTTAGAAATACGTCTCCTATTAAACCTTAGCGTTAAAAATATTACGTAATTATGTCACGTAATATTTTTAACGCTAAGGCTTAATAGCAGCAAGCAAATGTTGAACTAATTACGAGTACACTTTTTGAAACTCGTTTCATCACCAAGTGTAATTCTATGTAGTAGTAGAAAGCTCTCTACCGCTTCCTGAATCAGCGCCGCAGACCACCAGTCCGTAGCGCATTTCACGCCAATATGACCACAGAGTAAACACTTCTGTTTATTAAATTGCTATAATAAACTCGCATACTTCTATTCCTCCGTCTACACGATCGAATTTAGATTTGATTTGTGAGAATGTGATATTATGCGAGTGGATGGAGGAATTTGAGAATCGGTACTTTTGTGAACTTTTCTTTACAATATTAAACTTATTGTAATACAGGATTGCAAACAATAATACTAGTTATATTAAAGTTACATAACCAGTAAATAAAATAAACTTACTTTATCAATTATCACCCTTGTTAAATAAATTGAAACTAAGCAAAAAAGTACACGCTTTTCTATGTATCAAACTCGTTAAAACTCGTAAAAGCAATTAAGGAGTTCGCCTTCTGGTTCCATTAAATCATATCAGCGCTGTCAAATTATTGTATTGTCATCCGGATTTCACGTAGGTTACTTAATTGCCTACTTACAAAGCTTTAGACCGATTAGAAGTACCAAGTTGTCCCATTATCTGATTTAACAAAAGTTTCAATTATTAATTAAGCAATTCGACTAGGAAGGATTGAATCATGAAACTGTTAAACTGGCAAGCAACCCAAACCAATTTAGTATTAAAGTAAGGCTCCGCGCAAATGATACACAGTCCGCAGCCACCTTCGGCTAGCTGGCTAAGCTATTTGTATATATAGCAGCCACTCGCAACTCATTGTCTGTGACACGACATCTTTGTTGGCCACTTGCTACTCGAAACGCGGACACTTACCATTGACGCGCCTCTCTGGACCCCTCTCACCCCTTAAACTGCGGCGGCGAATGACTATTTGTGACAGCCTCTGAACGCTTTGTTCCATCATCATTATTTCAGCCATAGGACGTCCACTGCTGAACATAGGCCGCCCTTAATTGACTTCCAGATTGGCCGGTTAGAAGCGGCCTGAATCCAGTGTTATCCTGCGACCTTTACCAGGTTCTATCCTCCTTGTGGGTGGACGTCCTACGCTACGCTTGCCGATACGTGGCTTCCATTCTAGAACCCTTCTGCCCCATCGGCTGTCAGTTCCACGTGCTATGTGCCCCGCTCATTGCCACTTCAGCTTGGAAATCCATTGGGCTATGTCGGCGACGTTTACGCGTTACCTAGTAATGGCGCGCTTTAGATACCCGTGACTGTAGTCAGTAGGCTCATTTGAGCAGAGCCTAAGTAACCTTTTAGTTAACAACGCTTAGAATAGTAGTAGACAAATTAGCCTGTAAACGTGAGGTGTTGCAGAACAGTGCAAGTTTCATATTCGACACATGAACACCACGAAACGCTGTAAAGGCCAAACCTCTTTCGTCCATTATCAAATGGAAACAACGTTGTGAGGTGGGTTCATAATGAATAGCGTTTTGTAAAAATAATGTAGTTATCACTTTGTAGCAGATGGGACAAGAGCTGTTGTGACAGTTAAATATTGTACAGTACTAAGACTACTTACTGTATTTCTTGTTCTTAGCTCTTTCAAACTTTTTGAACAAATCGACACAAAAAGTATGCTCTTGATTTATAAATTTCAAAATCTGTCGAGAAACTCGATATCTTTTCGAATAGAGTTAATACCGTCTTTCATTATAACGTAATAATGGCAAAAAAAAACCATGAGCCCAGTAATTAATTATCAAGTGAGATACATTAACTGTGGAACACGCTCTTCTTACTGCATAATATGTCAAGACATGTCGGACAAAAAGGTGTTGTCAAAACATGGTCTATTGACCTTACAGATTCTAGGACAATAGACTAACTTTGAAGTATCAATAGCATTGCACGGAGTCTTGACTCAGATCTTAAAAGGTCACACTATCGATAGGTTTAAGGTAGAAACTATCGATGCTAAAACGATAATAATTTATGACAACTAAGGACAAGTTATTTCCGCTGAAAGTGCGACCACACTTAGAAAGGTCGAAATACCAACATCATAGTTTCTGCAAATGCCGCGGCAATCGCGATGTGTTCATATTATTTACTGCGCTGGAGAGGTTCAGTTGGGCTATTGTTATTTTAGACAGATTCGGGCTGTTGTATTAGACAGATTTGGGCTGTAACACGCCAGCTCGTGATAAGGTAGACAATTAGTTTATCAGACAGCAGTGTGAATGGAATTATTGTAAATGTCGAATCTAATGGAAGTTGCTTTCGGCCGCGACTTTGTCAGGGTAGACTTCAGAATTAAACCAAATAGGAATGAATAATCATCTCACATCAGTCCACTGTTGGACATAGGCCTATTCCAATCTACGCGACTGTACGCAATCCTCGAGTATACTTTTCCATCAATTGTCACCAGCTTTGCGTAAATCATCGCTCTACTTTCACAATATAAATTTTGAAAAATTGTAAGAATTGTTGTGAAGTTTTAAGTAATAATCTATTTGATTTTATAATTGATGAAAAGGTTTAATCTATTGTTACTACATTAGTAAAATGCCATCTCTACATTCACGTCAATGCAGAAGCTAGTAGAAAGATATCGCTTCTCTCTAATTAAATGCATTATCCGCATGTGCACGTAATGATATACCAAAGAAATAAATCTGATAGACGACCACGGTGCAAGTCGTCCTAAGATTCAGAAAACTAGAAACATGTCGGAAATGCTTCTTGACAGACCATCCGATAAGGTTGGGACGAACAAAAATGCATGTATCGATAAATCTATCGATGAGCAGATATTTAAATTACCATTAAAGCCAAACGGAACGTAGGACCGGGACAAGGAAAGGGCTGTACCGTATGATGCATCGATAATTGCTAGTACAGGTGCGTCCCTACGTAGCGAAATTTCACGGCACTGAAACATAAACGCCCAGAACCTGGGTGGTATTAATTTAAGAATTTCAATTTACTGGATAATGGAAATAAACAGTGATAAAATAAGCTATTCATTTGTACTTTTAAATTAGCAAAGAATGATACAAAAAAACCAAACAAATACAGTTTTTTTAAATGAAGTTGAGTTTTTTAGTCAGTACGGAGAATTATACGGAGAAAACCCTATTAAATTAAAGGTAATGCATTTTAAGTAGAAAATCAATTTCAACAAGACTTTTTAACCTTTGGAATTAATTTGTTTTTTTTATGTTTTCAAAATCCATTTAATTATTATCACTAGTATGAATTTTTCTGACACTTACTGTAACTCACGTGTTACGTAGAACACCTCATTGTGGTTTCCAAGTATTTTTATTTACCCGCAATCGCTTTAAACGCCTCTGCAGTTGAAACCAGCCACCAATCATAAAGCGAACGTGATTTCAAAGCACCCAGACGTTTCTAAACCAACCCAACGTTTGTGAAATTGTTAAAGTGGTCTATCTATTTGTGAACATCTATAATATTTCACTGGAAGATTTATTTAATGGCAATACAAAAGCAGAGAATGTTAGCGAAATTACAAGGTGACGTGAACAAGAATGGCATACAGGTTTAACCTAAATGTAAGTTACTATCATACAAGTTGTGACCCCTGATTTAACTATTTTAAAGGTTGATTTAATTGTTATTAATATAGTAACAAGAACTAATAAAGTAACAGAAAATGTCTCGTCAGAATCTATATGTAAAAAATAAAAACCGACTTCAAAAAACTAAAACGCTAAAAATAATCTTAACACTTAAGTACCTAATCAGTTACTTTTGGAGTCGGTGCAAACGAAAACATTGGTCTCTCATTGACTAGCACCGACTCCAAAAGTAACTGATTAGGTACTTAAGTGTTAAGATTATTTTTAGCGTTTTAGTTTTTTGAAGTCGGTTTTTATTTTTTTTATAAAATTAACTTATTTCATCCATTTTAGTGATAAATCCTAATCAAAACAAATCTTACGAGTGCAAACATAATTTAACTGCTGAACACCGATTTCATTTCCTATTTTTCCACCCTTAGGGGTGAAATTTTTTCCAAAAATTTTTATTATAGTATCTTTGAAGTATAATCTATTCATTAAAAAAAGAATCATCAAAATCGGTCTACATTTGGCAGAGATATAGGTAAGATAGATACTAAAATCAGTTGGCGTGGTACGGAGTTTATGCAATGTTTGATGATTTTCTTATAGATCCCATCATCAGAATTTAACCAAATTTATATGGGACCATTCTGAAAGTATTACCTTTCAAACAAAAAAATAATTATCGAAATCGGTCAACGCAGTAACGAATGATCGCTGAACATACATAAAAATAAAAAATAAAAAAAAAAAGATACCGACGAATTGAGAACCTCCTCCTTTTTTGAAGTCGGTTGAAAATGAATCTCTATATCCCTCGGTCATCCCATCACGCGTAAACGGATACAATAATTTCGCTGATTCCTTATTTGTTTTGTTAATTATAGTTATGAAAAGATTCTTTTGAAAAAAAAAAGAAAGTTGCGAAGAAAATCATTTATGAATAAACTTAAGGTCCACGCAAACGAAGTTGCGGGCAACAGCTAGTGTGCAATAAAAATTGTGGCTATAAGTTTAAATGTATGTAATGTATACTGGTAATGGTAAGTATAGTAAAAAACTGTGAAAAATTCTTAATAGTAAAAAAAAAACAAAAAAAAATCTGCTGTTCCATATATTTTTGGCAGTTGCATTTAAGCTCGCCAAGCAATACACAAATTATTATAGTCTTGAAGTAAGAAATTAACATCCGTGTATTACCAGGTACCAGACAGTGAATTTTGTAAGTTGCGTCGCCCTGCACACCCAGACCCAGGCCAATTTAGAAAAAATCTTTTCTTTTCGACTCGAATGGGGAATCGAACCCGGGACCCTTTACTTATCAATGTGAATCACCGTGCCACTACGCCAATTGGGTCGTCTAATATCAAGAAAGAAAATGCATTTCGAGAAAAACACTCATAAGCTGTTATCCATAGGCATCCAACAAATGAATACTTGTTACAGAGCACGAGCCTCCAGCTTGAGTGATAATAAACCACAAATGACTGGTAAGCCTTGTACGAGGATGCGACAACATGGACCCTGCTTATCTAACCTAGGGTTGACACACAACAAAATTTTAAGACAAATAATTTTCATTGATTGAATATTTTAGAAGCCGAGTAGTTTATGGATCGAATTTCACTCAAAGTTCACTTGTAATTAAACTTCATATTATGTTTTTTTTTTACCATTTTTATATTTGTGATAAATCTTCATTAGAATACAATAGACTCTGTTATTCAACGAGATGTAAGATATACTTTTATCTTCAAATGTGAGCTGACTATTTGATAGTATCCAATTTGACTATTCAGTTTTACCTAGAAAATGGTTTGTAGACTTGGAACATCCATAATTTACTAGAGCGAACTTCTTACAAGCAGCCTCAGTTACATGCTAACAAGAACAGTAATACTTATAAACCAAACAGGTACGTTTTCGCATAGGCATTATTATCTAGCTTACTATTTGATTATTTATAGATCTGATCAGAAATTTATCTGTATCTATTGTAAAGGATATATACTATTTAACATATTTATATATTTAAAATTTCCGAATTTAGCCTACACAATAGGAAACGATATTTGTACGTATTATATGACTATTTTGGCCTAATAAATACTGTGATTTTTACGGAATTTACATAATTTAATTTTATGTCATGCGGACGGACAAACACACAGATAGCTAAAATAAATGAGTTTATTGTAATTTGGCAACATAAGCGTTATAAAACATCAAGCTATCACATACCTACATTAGGGGTATGCGACGTCAAACAGCGTAAAAGTTTAAAGAATTACAGTGCTATGCCATGCCATATATAAGGCTTCTTGGTATTCAATCATCATCATTTTAGCCATAGGACGTCCACTGCTGAACATAGGCCTCCCCCATTGACTTCCAGTGGTCGGTTGGAGGCGGCCTGCATCCAGCGTTTTCCTGCAATCTTAACCAGGTCGTCTGTCCACCTTATAAGTGGATGTCCTACACTGCGCTTGCCGGTACGTAGTCTCCATTCTAGAACCCTTCTGCTTCATCGGCCATCAGCTCTTCGTACTATGTGCCCCGCCCACTGCATCTTCAGCTTGCTAATCCGTATTCAATGATCTGTCTGTTCTATCCTTGCTGCATTTCGTCTCCGTGTGGGCCGCTGTACCGTTAAGGATATTCTCTTAATCTTTAATCGTACTGTGGACAACGGGGTGAGTAATGTCCCCGCGAATGTCACGGCTTGTTATGATGTTTGTGTTGTGTAATGCTAGGAATTATAAGCCAATCCCATTGATATCTACCACTTTGTAAGCGTTCTTTATGGGCTGCTTGATGGCAGAAACATTACCTGGATGATGTGCTTACGACACGTTGTGTGTTTGTGACTATAGTTATCAATATTGCCTCTAGGTGTTTACTGAGCTCGTTCAACCCTATCATCGATAGACATAAGGTGTCATTTTACACAAATGGAAACTCGTTATAAAATTTACTAAAAAAATTCAAGTACAAGCATGGATTGTGACTTACGTTTCTTTGCTTAGATTTACAATTGAAGCCAGTAATTTGATAGGTATTTAAAGTGTCACTTTCTAAACATATCTAAATGTAACTGTGAAGACTTATTTCATGAATTATTATGTGGTTTTTCTTTACAAATTGTTAAAATTCTCGAAGAACGTTTATGTGTAATTGTTGAGTACTGATAGCTGGACCGGTCTCGTTTGATATTATTTATGATTTTTACACTTTTTTTTTGTTTATTTTTGATACTTTTTTTTAGCTTTTGAAGGTTGTTTTAATGACGTGAAAGAGTAAAGCAGAATAAGGAAACCAGCTCTTTTATTTCCTTCCTTTTACGCCCACAACAGTTATAATAACATAGTGCGAAGCTGAAGTCTCTTACTTTATAACACTAACACACATTACAATCCCGCAAACATTTTATGCATAAATCTATTTCAAAGATTGCTATCTACTATTTAAACTCGAGTTTAGCTATTAACTATACTTGTAAGTTAAACTATGTAATCATGGAAGATGAGAATGACCTACTTTTAACTGTCCTATCGAATTGAAATACATATTTGACATCAAGATGACAATACCATTATTTGACACCATCAAACTGAACCGATAATAGAGCCCAGAACGTGATTAGAGAAACTCTTCAATGTGTTATTATATTTTTTTTTTAGTTTTGGCTTATTTGATCGTTTTAAAGAGCCCTAATAAATTAAAACTTTTTAAAACTATAATTTTAAAATCATTTCACTAATAAGATGTTTAATAAGTACTAAATTGAGTTTCCTACACAATCGCTGCACTAACTAAACCACTAAATCAGGGTCCTACTCATTGTTCCCGTTCGTGCACTTAATTAGCCATACTATGTGCACTACTTAAGAACTAGTCAATTTAAACCTGGCAATAAATATCCTATACCATCGAAACTGTTAAGATGGTACGAATTTATTATCAGAATTAACCGGCGGTAGATCACAAAGAAATAAATGACTTTCTAAACGATACATTGCCCTGCAATTTCCGCGAATGAAGCCGGATTGTGACGTCGTAAAACAGGGTTCAAACCCGTAGCATATGATCGATCATGGGCCCATAGCGTCAAACTATCAGGCACCTCCATAATTTTATGTCTAAAACGATGCTACAATATTCTCAACCTTCCCACTCGGGATTATGAACATAATAAATAGATAATAGACCCAGCCAGCAGTAAAAGTAAAATGGCTGATGGGAGATTGACGGCACGCACCGTTAGAAGAGGTCGTATGGGGGCACCGCACTTGCTGAAAGTGAGATTATCGATATACGCACATCACTATAGAGCGCGTTCTTTCAAAAATGGAATGCGGTTTTAAAATTGGAAAAAGCGTTCGATTCACGATTATAAAGTAAAATTGTGTTTTTATTTTAGCGTTGGGAAAGAGAATTATTGTATTTGCAAAATAGTTGTTTTATGACTAAATAATATTAATGTTCTTTTTTAAAGATTTTATTTTCAAATTTTACTTGATTTTTCATGCTATTTAATTTTCTCACAGATAAAGTTTTTGTCATAATTATTCGTGCGTACCAAATCACTATCACCATACGCTTGCTTTAAACTCAAAACTAATCGTTTGACTGGTAGACTAAAGAAATTACAATTTTTTTTTCCATACAGGTCAGCTTTAGTGCCTTGTTGTTAAGGTTGTTTTTCGGATGTTTTGGTGTCGATACAAAGGTTGTTTGAACATACATTCGATACCGATCTGCGGTGAGCGAAGAGCTTATTGAATAGCCGTGAATTGTTGCCGAGTCATACACAATTGGCTGGCTTTATATTGACACGGCGGGATAGCTGGCGTGGTGATGTGAAAGGAATGTCGATGAAACAATAATGCAGTGTTACACAATATAATAGGAAATCCCTATTTCATACGATATTTGGTGCCTATGCAAACTGAACAAGTTAATTCTATTTTTATTCAAATGACGATTATTTTCAAATTTTAAGAAGTTATACGAATTTTAAGTTTATGCGATATAGCTTGATCTTGATATACTAAACACAGATTTTTTAAAATGTATTTCAAAAGTTTTTAAAATAATTATTTGGCTACAATAATAACATGGCTGGTAATGTAACATTATTTTCATAGTGTGACTTTGTCGATATGGTTCTAAACATCACTAAAGAGCGTAAGGTCTGCGGTAATGACCTCAATAGGCTAGAATGGCTTGGTACAGTTCACGTCATTTCACTGCCTTGTAACAGATTCTGTTTAGATCTGTATCATCTTTGCAAATGTGAAAGTATTTGAGTTGTTATAACTTTTGATATGTATTGTAGGCTGTAGCCAAGTAATGCAAAAGGAACAACGTATTTTGGAATACATTACATAAAGATCTGTATGCAAAAATAAAAAAATGCGAATAGTGTTCTAGCAGCAAAAAAACCCTTTTTTTGGTATGTCTCAACGATGCTGACGTATACCTAGACGATGATTTAACCTTAGCTACTAAATAAGTCATCAAAAAGGCTGCTTGTGTTTAGCCTAATGTTCTGGTTAAAATTAAAAATATATATAACTAGCTGTTGCCCGCGACTTCGGTCGCGTGGTCTATAGTTTATTCATAAAGGATTTTCTGTGCAACTTTCTTATTTTCGCATTTATAATATTAGTAGGAAGTTAGAAGATTTTAGCCCGCAACTTCGTCTGCGTTGACCTTACCCGGATAAAATGTATCCTATGTGTTACCTATCCAGGCCATGGTCTATCTGTATGCCAAATGTAATTAAAATCCATTCAGTAGTTTTTGCGTGAAAGAGTAACCATCCATACTTACAAACTTTCGCATTTATAATATTAGTAGGATGATTCCTTTATTATAAAATGACAACTCTTATATTCTTTATTTTTAAATGGTGAAAAATCATACAGAACCATCCTTACTTTAGTCTAATCTAACTTTCACAAGCCTCCGCTTAAATTGAGGGCATATAATATCAGCGAAGAGACTTCTTTTTAATTTCCGACGCCAAAAACCGTTTTTGCATCGCAAATGAAATCACCATCGGAATGAATTTCAATTATTGCAGAGCAGCGGTCAAGAAGACAATCAAATCAGCTTGCCACTTCCTAAGACGCGTCCCAGGCGCAGCTTGATACCAATAGTGATGTGCCTACTCGGTGACATGACTGGAGTTATCAACTTATGATTTTTATTGATTGTCACATATTTTAATAATACGATATTAATACGATGAAAAGTATTTCGTACTACAACCAACTATTTTAGTTGGTTGTAGTACGAAATATTTATATTCTATTCAGTGGAATATAGTTATAAACAAGTAGTCTTAAAATAATTATTAAAAACTTAATAATTTAAATAAATATAAGACAACATTACATACATTGTTCTAATAAGCCATTGGCAAAAGCATAGAAATCAGAAACAACAACGGTACCACAACATCCATACTCGAGAAAATATAGAATAGTTATTTGACCGACCGGGAATTGAACCCGGAGCCTCAGAGATAGCGACATCAATTAATATTTACTTCATTGAATAAACTAGGTAACCGCATGAGTATCACAAATACAACAACTAAGTAAATATTAAAATCAAAAACTACATTCCAAAACTTCGGATCCAAAGGAAAGTAAGAAATGTATTTTAAAATAAGATGCAGGTAACGCAATTCTTTTTAGCAATATCAATAAACGTATAGAAATACAAATAAAATAAAAGATATTAATGTAAAAAAAATATTTACTTAAATGCTAACTGAACCGTTACTAAGTATAAGAACTTATTTTTAGAAGCTGAAACTTCATGAAAAAAAACATTTAACATGTTCTTTTAACACTCTTGGTGCGCAAGTCCGGGTCTCGTCTATAGCCGGTTTCGAGACCTTGTCGTTACTAATTGAAATGACAGTGCTTATTTGATTTTATACATTAGCAACTCGCCAGTCGGCACCTCACTACAAGTGACGCCCTATTCTTTTCCAACACCCAATAGGTTGTCTTTAGTAAAAAGCATGACGAAGTCGTTCTTAATGTCATGTTTTGTCGGTGAAAGTCAAATAATAACGGTAACAAAAGAAGCATTCGAGCCAGAGGTGAGGTATTATCTTGAGAACTTTTCAATTATCTCGCCACTCATTGTTTTTTAGTGGACCACTTTTTAAGCTTTATCGCTTGAAGCCACTAAAAAGATTTCTGACTGACATTTGGATGAACATTAGACGCAAATCAGGAGGAAAATCAAATCAAAATTATTATTTTGTCTTATATAAAAAAGTTTCAAATGTTAAATAAATAAAATTGTCACTTAACTAAATGGTATCACTTTAATCACAGCAGGATTAAGATCAGAAATGTCAAAATAATAACACAAAAAATCCAAACATATTTTAACCCATACTCCAAAGGGACGCCGGCGGTTTAACTTAAATATAATGACTGCGAGGTTATGTGTCGTAATACATTAATAATAGTTTTACACATACCCGAAATGATCCATAATCACATGGGATAGAAAATTGTTTTCAAAATGATGCCGATCAAAAAAAATTGATGGCGAATCGCATTATGGAGGACTGATGAGACGAAAAAATGGCGCGAAACTAAATTTGGTCGGTAAGCGAGACCTGCGTTAATATTTTGTGAGTTTCTTTGATTAGCTTCTGACTGAGTTGAGTCAATGAACTTGGATCACATTATAATCGAAATGAGACACGAATAAATGAGTCTGAGTATACATTCTTTTTATACGAAAAAATCTAATTTCAATTTACGAATGTTTTCTATTATTTCACTATTCCTAGATGTAAATCAAATATTGTGTAACGTTATTTTGTTTATAGACGCATTAATTTGCTTGTAAGTAGTTGTGAGATTAAGATAACTGAATCAGATACTATATAAACATTGTATTAAAGCATAAATGAACCCGTTTAATTCGTACTTACCAAGGCCGATAGCGTAAAGGGCGCATTGTTGGCAAAATACCAAAGTATTTGAATTCCTAATATTCCAATGGATGCCAGCCAGATTTTTGTATCAACATTAACTTTACAAAAATTTAAATGTGTAAACACGTTTAATAAATTATAGTTTTTTTTCCACTGTGTTACGGATCCTCAACCAGATCCTGATGACAAGTGATGATGAGGTTCAAGATAAACCACGTTTACTCATTAATGGTTAAGATAGCTTTCTAAGAAGATTTTTAGATTTCCTACCGCAGAGTACATTTTACAATGCATTTTTTTTAATATATAATAGCAACGATATTATTGTAGTGATACGACAATATCATCAGGTATCAAATAAAAATCTTTTTTATTTTATTTTAATAAACGTATTTTGATTCAAACCTTCACATTGCGGTCAAATCGTTGGCAAATTGATTAACTTAGCGAGGCACCCCCAAAAAGGTTAAGTTCAAGATTCTGGTAAGCCAAGATTAATTGTTTCGATCCCACCCGTGCCCGTTTTGACGGCCTCTACCGGGCGGTCGAACGGTTCATCGATATCGATAACTCGCTGTTCACGTCATTATTTTATCAATTGGATGTGACAAGTGCGTGTAATTGGGGATGAGATGCGATCGATTGATTTTATCTACTTTATCGATAAGTTTTTTTTAAAATTATTATTATTAAACCACTCATACGTGAAACATTAAGAATAATCGTGATTTATTTCAATAGGCTACTGCAAATTATTTATTATTATAATAATGTATTGTAAAACAACAAATTAAAAAGTCGATAAAAGTATCGATTAAGTTGTAAAGTCGCAGTACTAGCCTGCTTGATAAATTAATGTCCGAAAATTGCATGTCAAAAGGTAACTGGCTGTCCGGCTCACTTTTACATTTTAATACGTTCGTCAATGTTCCTCAACGAGGGAAGCCGTTTAGCCCATCACCCGTCGGCCATTTTGAGAAAATAAATTGTATCACCTTTTTTACAAGTTCAGTTTAGGTGACGATAAATAGCTGCAGTAAATATTTTGTTGTTATTCGACAAAAGCAATACTAGTCTATGTTTTTTTTCTATTACAACACAAAAAAACGTAGTATCTTTTTATGCAATTTCTCACACTGGCCAGTTATCTTTATCGATAGGTACCTATTAAAAAAAAGTTCCAAAATAATGATTGTGTACGAAAGACATTTTCAATCAATTCATATCTCGGTTGTAATCTAAAGTTAATATTAAGAAGGGTGTATTTTAGTTCGCTTTCCGAGAATGATTCAGTTGAGGAAGCAACAGCAATTTACTCCCGCCCTCTAGAACTTAATACTTTTTGACGCGTATGCGCGCACCCGGCCTGGCGATACTTAATTAAAAACGGTATTCGAAATTCGAAAATGCGTTCTGCGCGCGCTTTATTTGTACACGCTAATTTTGAACAACGATCTTGGAAAGACAAAAAAGAGGCAACTTTGTTGAATTGCAAACGCTTTGGTGGCTCTGAACATTCGTCATTGAATAATGCGCATTCAAATGTTAAATTATTTTACGATTTTTCCAATTGTGATCTCCACCAGGGTTTGTAAAAAAATGTGGTGTCAAATTTTTAAATGCTTTCCCACAAGCAAAGGAATCAATTCTATTCTGCATTTAAAAGGGAATTACAAGTAAGTATCATTTGTAATATCATCACGACTACAACAGTTAAATCTCCATTTCCACATTGCACATGGCCCGATAGTGAATCTTGCATACATTTGGCGCCAAACTTGAGTTATCTAACGAATATTGTTTTTTTGTCGACTCCCGCGCAGGCGTATTTGTTCGCCGTCACGATTTAGACTTTGTATGCTAATGGCTGTAAAACGGACAGTGTTCACTCGCTTTCATACTCCGTGGGACGGAGGTGTCAAGGAAACTTTTTAAAGGTTACGCCTAAGTTTAATCTTTATCTTGATTTAAATAAACTTCATAGGTATTTGGTGTCAAAAATGAAGATAGTTTTTATATATTTGATGTCCTTGTTTGTGGTCACAATCATACCCAATGGGTGAAGGCTATTCACTCATCGCTAAAATGTTAATTGCTAAACAAATGTTGTACCTTATTTATCTGTAACAAAAGTGAGGCTGTTTAAATTTTATCCTTTGTTCGATTTATAAAACCTACTCCTTAAAAAAGTAACAAAAACATGGTTAAACATAAACCTTCATGATTATAATAACAGCTGTTTCATTCAAAAGTTGCTATCGATTCAACCAAAATTATTCCCAATATTAAAGGCATATGTCCAGCAGTGAACTTCCAAATACTGATCATATAAGTTAAGATATATAAGTTGATGCAATATTTGAATTGCAATACGTATTTAATTTCTATTTGATCCATTCGACTCAAAAATATGACTCGATATTTTCAAATCCGTCCAATTTTCCGTCCAAATTGTATTAATTTCCCATTTTCTCATAGCCCCAGCTTAAGTTAAACTGCAAGCTATAAATACATGTCTGCTTAATTAGCTGGATGTTAGCATGTTCGTTTATTGGGTCACCGTATCTTCTACCGCCTAATTGTATTCCATTACGCGGTATCATTCGCCCGCATCGAGAGAGCCGGGCTTAACGTCTGTTGAGAGATGAGCTGAAAATGTTTGGGACGTAGGTACTTATAAAATCGTAAAAAAATACTTAAAAATGTTTTTTTTTATCAACCTGTTCAATCCCACGGCTAGGCAAAGGTCTCCCCCGGACTCTTTCATCGATCTCTATCTATCGCCAATGACTCCTAATCAATACACTAAGTATTTATTTTAATTAGAAAAAAATCGCCAGCTCTAGTTACGTTTTTTTTTTTTCAAGTGTAATAATCATCTAGCTTGTAAACAAAAACGTCGTTTAAAATATAAATTTGTACAAGCTCGCGATATTTGCGGTACTTTGAAATATTTTTTAGTATTGATAAGAAATAATAACTAGTATTTAGATACATCTGGAAAAACTTCAACATATAAGTTATATGATATATTAAATTCCACATCCTATATCCAGTATTTCCGCCAGAAAACTTGTACAAAAACACCTCTTTTACGTGCGTCTGCGTCTCCTTACCCGGCGCCTTAAGAAAAATCAGTCAATTCAATTGTAATGCTCAATTTTACTAGAACCAAGTTTTCGGGCACACAGTATTAAGGTACCATATCAAAATTTAATAGATTTATACGATTTCTATTCTTTTCTATTTAGGTAATTAAATTTAAGGCAAAATAATAGAGTTTTGTGTGAGTATCAACGTAGATAAATAATAAATAAATATTGGACAACACATAAATTTCATTGATCCTATGGTAAATACTTAGTTTAAGCACTTGTGTTACAGAAATCAGAAACAATGACGTTACCACAACACCCAGACCCGAGACAATATAGAAAAGTATTTTTTCTACATTGACGAAATGCATTGTTTGGAATCGAACGATAGCGACACCAAGTCCGGTATGCTCGCCTTTTAGCTACGGAGATCGTCAAAGATAATAAGTATTTCCGTACATACTAATAAGATCACAATCTTAGCAATATCATTTCATCCAATCCTCATTTATAATATTTAGGATTGCGCATACAAGACGTTTCCTTATTCACATTACCTTTTACATAAGTACGGTTTACATAACTCGCTATTTATTGGCGTGGCAGGATAATCTGAATATAACTCACTTATATCACAATAAGAGTACGGACAGTAGGTTTAGCTTCGCCCGCGCGTGGGTCACTCACATGATCACATCACAAATACAAGGTTCAGTTGAACTTGTTCTTCTTATAAATATATTCAACTTTTGGTATGGTGCCAATCAAAAAAAAAATTTTTGACAAATAGAAATACATACACCTTCGATTCTCGGTCGGGTGAATTTATTATAATATATATCATTTTGTTTAATATTTGTTTATTTTATTCATTTATACCCGGAATTGAACGACGATTGGCTACACCAAGACCGAAGTCAATGACGGAGGTCGTTAGCAAATAAGTACATTTTGTTGTACTTGCAATTGAACTTAATTATGGAACAGCAGTTTTTTTTCGCGATTTCCCTTTTGGCCCCATGGTAAAAGTTGTGTATTCAAAATAAGAGCAACCTGTAGAACTAGCACTATATACTACACGGGTATCATGCAACACGTACCCCTTCTTACGTAATAATACCCGTGTAGTGTATAGTGTTAGTTGAAAATGCAACAATAAAGTTTGAAACCTGTAGAACGTAACACACTGTATAAATAAAAATATTACAACAGTCAAAAAATTACTATTATTAATAGACTGTTTAAATGGCTAAATAAACACAGCTTCTATGACATCTGAGATTTTTTAACATTCAAAAGAATTAATTAATAGATTTTAATGTTGTATTATTTATTTTATTGTGCCTTTAATTCCATTAATTTATAATTAATTTTTATTATGTCAAAGTCAAAGTCAAAGTCAATAATCATTTATTCAGTTTAGGACAGAAAACTGCCACTTATGAACGTCAATAATAACATTATTGGCCCATATGATATGACTGATATGACTTTCTAAACTCAGTGTTTTATTTAATTAATTTATATTTTAGTGCTATCTTAATGAAGCAAGACATGTGCACAAACCACTAACTCTGAAACAGCTTTTATACTGTGTCTTGAGCAAATAAATAAATAGTCTATTCTATTCTATTCTACCTAGACCTAAACTAAGCTTTCACAATGGTGGCTAGATAACGGACAGACACATAAAAACATATAAACATCCTACCTCAAATAAAAACGATTATGATTATATAATTACGTGTGTTAATAAATAAAGATGTAATCACCAAAAAAATAATGAAGCTACTCATATATATCTCTATTGTGGTGGTAAATGTAAGGACTATTATTAATGCTTCGTAACCACCTGTTACTATATGAGATAATTATTACGAAATTATATGAGCAAGAGTTGGTAATAGATTCCAATCGACAGGAGTGACCTTTTGTAATAGTTTATTTTCACACTTGGATTAGTAGAAGTTATACTTTCAGAAATTGTATAATATGTAACAAGAAAAGTTTATAAAATTTTAATTAAAAACACTTTTCAGCCTTTACTGTGCGTTTTAATCAGAGCTGTGCGAAGAAAAGTGTTTATGTAGGTACAAATGACAACCCGAGCCTATTTGAGCGGGTAGATAGATATAACTTACTATGCTTCAATTTAATTTCTGTTATAATGGCAGCATTTGTGCACTGGGACACATTGGTTCCGCCAATTTCAGTGTTAAAGAGACAATTTACTATACTTAGTGCCTTTGCAATGCAATAAAACATGACACACAACTGACATCTACTGACAGTGGCAGTGACAGACACTGACATCATTAGCTTAACTCTTTGTCGGTTCTAATTCATATTAAAAAGGTAAAGTAGGTATCTACTACATTACAAACTTGTTAAACTTGTGAGTTTTTACTAACTTTTTGAATATCTTACAAGGTCTCAAGTAACATTCACCATTTGCAACTCTACATTTTCTCTCAACACGCAGATCGCTGGCGAAGGCATACATTCCTCCAGCCTTATCGGCAACTTTTTCGAGCCGATCGTGAACAGCACTAATCTAACACGCTTGGATAGACACGATTCTAATCGAGCGCGTATTCGATGTATCGATAAGTCGGACTCGATTGCGAGATATCGATACGAACACCTATTGAGATGCGTGTTAGATGGATCGTAAATGAGGAGATGCGATTGGAATGATTTGAAAATAGCGCTGTAAATTTACGTAACTCTATAGAGTTTGATTACTTGGGATCAAAAAATCTATTGATTAAAAAAGTAATCGCTATATGTTCCGTCGTAGGCGTGACTTGCATATTCTTTCGCAATTATTTAACATATTGTTCAGTCCGAAATCACCACCCTATTTAAAAAAGCGCTTTCAATTTCTGCAGTCATCACAGGGTCATGACATGCGGTCATCCAAAAAACTACATCTTCAATTTCCTCCCCATTCTACTAATTACTATACGCAGTCGTTTACTGTCCAGTCCATTCGCCTCTGGAATTCCTTACCATTAA
Organism: Anania hortulata; assembly: GCA_963576865.1. Lineage (NCBI taxonomy): Eukaryota > Metazoa > Arthropoda > Insecta > Lepidoptera > Crambidae > Anania > Anania hortulata. Next base: position 20,231,231 of record OY756393.1, read on the forward strand.
CAATCAGAAAATCCGAATCGATTGCTATTTTTAAAAATCGGCTTAAAGCACACTTTCTTTCTTCTTGACACAAACTGCCTTTATATCTCAGAATATTACTGGTCACTGTTAGTTTCGACATCTCCTCGCATATATCAAGTAGTATGTATGTTTATTGTATGTATGTTTATTGTATGTATGTATAATTATTGTTATGTATTTATTTTATTTTATTTTTATTTATTTATTACTGTATGTATACGTTTATGCCATAAATTTATGCAATTCTATTTGTATCAGGTAAGAATTCTAAGAACTCTGCAACACCTTCCCCTTTCTTTAATGGTCCTCTACCTAAAGGTTGTCTGGAAGAGATCGCTATTAGCGATAAGACCGCCTAAATTGTACATCTTTCTGTAAAAATCATGTGTATTTTACTTGTATGGTGTGCAATAAAGAGTATCTATCTATCTATCTATCTATGTTCGAGGTTTACGTAAAATAAGTCACTTTCTGTCTAGGCATGGGAGTGGCAGGAGAGGGTTTAAACCAAATGTCAATATGCCAGCAATTTTATATGTTCATTAAGCATTTTGACAATCGCACGCTCTCTGTCACCCTGTACCTACCTACAAAGTTAATTTTTTCCGTGTTTTGTAATAGTCTTAAATCTCACAAATCGTCTGATTTAAAATTTGAAATAATATAATAAAACAGTAATAGATTCTTCTAGCACTTAGTCAATTGCTCCATAGGTACTTCAAGCGCATATCTCACCGTTCCCTTTATTCATGCTTTTTAATTGTCCTTTTTTTTTTTTTTTTGGTTCCATTCTTTCCTTCCTCGATGGTTGGAAAAGGCAAAGGCTTTCGCCATACAGCCAGGTCTTATGTTAAAATGTATCTTCAATGTATTTTTTTAATTTAGAGACGTTCATCAACCGTTTCACAAATAATGTTTAAAGCTCTTCTACAGTTGAGATTATGAAATTATATAGGGCTTTATAGTTTTCTTCATTCTTGAGAAGTTCCTGTAGACGGCGCGGGATGTCTTCAGGCCTTTTATAGACTTCTAATAAATCTTCAATCAAGATAAGTCTTTGAAGTGAGAATTCAGAACACTCAAAGAAAATGTGATGGAGAGACTGAATTGGTTCATTACAAAATGTGCATGACGGGGAGGTAATCATGTTCATTCTATGCAGATGTTCGTTAAAACGACCATGCCCAATTCGTAACCGAGAGATTAATGAGTAAAATTTTCTGTTCTTGAAAGTTCCTTTAAAGAACCAGGGCACTCTTATATCATTATTTATTTCTCTATACCAGGTTCCTTTTGCTTGAAGAGTTTCCTGCCAATGCTCTGTCCATTCTCTCCGTGACGATTCTTTTATAAGAGTAGTGCAATCTGAATGTGGTAATTTAATATTCTTTGCAGGAACTAGATCCGAAGTATTTGTTATAAGTTTAGCAAAATAATCTGCTTGCTCATTGCCAGCCACACCTATATGCGAAGGAGTCCAAAAAAATATAATATCTTTACCCTCATTAATTAGCTCGACATACTTTTCTTTGATTTTTATAATTAGGTAATTTGTTTTAGCCTTGTGGCATGGATTAGACAGTGCTTCTAAAACGCTCATACTATCTGATATAATAATCCACTTTTGACTGTCAAATTTTTCTATGTACTGTAAGGCAGCTAATAAGGCACATGCCTCGGCCGTGTATATACTTGTAACGGTAGGTAATTTTATTCCATGACCAGTCTTTAAGCATGGATCATAAAATGCCATAGAAACATTTTCTACCGTTTTTGCACCATCCGTATAAATCTGCCTGTATCCTTCCCAATCATTAAGTTCATTATGTACAACATATTTACAAAACAGTTTTTTATTAATAATAATCTTCATTTCAAAAAATTTACTTTGATAAAGACCACTATAACATGGTAATTCATCACTTGTATGAACATTGTTTTCGTCTTTTAACTTTTTAACATCTCTTAATGCTATATTTAAATAGGAAGTGAAATTAGCATTAAATAACTTACTTAATAATATACTATTATTTACAACCAATAATTTCATCAAAAATATTTTCCGGAGATAATCAAACCGTATATCTAATGGAGGCAAATTGCATTCAATTTGCATTGAATTAATCGGTGAGGTGTTCATAGCACCTAAGATAATGCGTAAATTTTTATTTTGGACTTTATTAAGTTTCTCGACGAGCTTTTTGTCTGATGCAAAACAAAAGAAAGCGTATTCGAAATGGCTTCTCACCAGAGATTTGTATAATACCAGCAGTATTTTAGGGTCAGCGCCCCATTGAGTACCAGTTAGAGATTTAAGAATATTAGTAGCTCTGAGGGATCGTTCTATGAGACAGTCGACATACATTTTCCAGGAGAAGTTTTGTTGAAAAATAACACCTAAAAATCTTGCACACATTTCTGTTGGCAACTCTTCATTATTATATTTTATGTTAGAAATAGGCAATTGAATGTTACGTTTCTTAAAAACTACAACTTTGCTTTTGCTTGCATTTACATCTAAGTTCAAATAAGTTAAATACGAGTGAAGTTTAACAAGCACGCTATTCAATTTGTCTATAAGATTTGTAAGATTTGAACCTTGTGTATAAATAGCTAAATCATCTGCAAATTGCAAATTTGTTATGTCAGGATCAGGTCCTAAAATTTCATTTAATCTATAAATATATAAAATATACAACAAGGGGCTCAAAATACCCCCTTGGCAGACTCCTTTGTAAGACAGCCTAGGTCCATACAATTTATTGTTTATCTTCACAAAAACCTTACGTTTATTTAGGAATTGGTACAACCATGTCACAATTTTATTGGGAATTCCTAAAGAAAGTAGCGTAGTTGATAAAACTGAAAGATTTACATTATTAAAGGCACCTATAATATCGAAAAATACACATACTAAATATTTATTTTCAGTCAAAGCTTTTTGTATATCTGTAAATAAACATCCCAAACTCTCACGAGCCGAACGACCACGTCTAAAACCAAATTGATTGTTAGGAAGTAAGTGATTGCTTTCAATGAAAAACTCTAGACGTTGCTTTAATAACTGCTCAAATACTTTACCTACGCATGACGTGAGCGCAATCGGACGATATGAATCGGAACTATCTTTATTTTTACTTGGCTTTAAAACTGGAACTAAACAGTCCACCTTCCACTCTTCAGGGATTGTATTACTCTTCCATAACCCGTTAATAATAGAAAGCAATTTTGATAAATTATCTTTAGTAAGTTTTTTAAACATCTTGTAAGAAATATAATCTAAACCGCAAGTAGTGTCCTTTCGCGACTTAACAGCTGAGACTAGTTCAGATAAGCTAAAAATGTCTGTTAAGTAACTGTTAGCTGAGGTATTATTGCTTGAAGTATTATAGTTATTAGGAGGTGGAGCTTCTACATGATCTGGGGTATATTTCCTTAAAAATTCATTAACCCAAGGTGGACATTCATTATTCTGTAGAAACCTAGAATCGCTACTTTTATTAAACTTTCTCAGGGTATTCCAAATTCGAGATACTGGAGTCAGTCTATTAATATTTGAGCAGAACTCTTTCCAGTTCTCACTTTTTTCAGTGTTAATTATGCGTTTTTTTAAAGCCTGTAATTTTTTAAAATTAACATAATTTTCAGGCGAAGGGTCAGTTTTAAACTTTATAAAAGCTTCTTTAGAGTTTTGTACAGCGCTAGCGCAACGTTCATTCCACCAAGGAACCGAAAGATGTTTAAAGTTACTACGAGACGTTTGTGAAACGGAACGATTGGTATTATTTTTGTTGTAATTTGGCATTGACATATTTACAGCAGATTTGATTGTGTCACAAAAAAATTTGTATGCTTCAAGAGGACGATTGTTGTAATTAAAAGTCGGAAAATCATTTAACATTTCATTGACTGTGTCTGAATAGTGTTCCCAGTTTACTAATCGAAGGTTGGGATGATCAGGAATATCAGTTCCTGAAGCAACAAATGTTTGCAATGGTGTACATACAGCAAATAGTTGCATTGAAGTTAAGGTGGGTAAATGATAACTACCTAAAGGATCATCATAGACTTTCCAGTCACAATTTAATGCCAAACAAGAGCTCACCATAGTTAAATCCAAGCCATTCGGTCTCCAACTGTGTGAACCTACAGTTGTTACTTGTTGGTCATTTAACAGTACTAAGTCACAGTCATCTAAATTATCAAATATATTTCTACCTCGAGGGTCTATGGAGTTGCATCCCCAAATTGTGTGATGAGCATTGAAATCTCCAGCTACAAAAATAGGTTTTGGTAAACTATCTATTAGATCATTGAACTTCTTAATGTGAAATCTTGGTGAGCTGTTGTTTGGACAGTAGACTGAAACTATTGTGTATTTCTTATTATTAATTGTTACCTGGATTGCTAGATTTTGTAAAGAATTATCAAAAAAAGTTGGGAGCCTGACATACTGAATGCTTTTATGAATTATAATAGCAACCCCATTATGCTCATTTCCACAGTCATTTCGTTCTATGTGATAACCTTTAATTTTAAATTTTTGGTGAGGCTTGAGCCATGTTTCTGATATTAAAGCTATATCTATGTAGTTATCATAAATATATTTTTGAAATAAATTGCGACTGCTCAGTATGCTCTGAGCATTCCATTGCATTATATTTAAATATTGTTCTGTGAACTTAGTAACCTTTCTTTCTTACTGAGAGTTTCTGATAGAATACCTAAAATATTTTTTGATGAAATTATTGTCTCATTTGTTTTGTTCAAAGTAATTATTTTAATTATAGTTTCTATTAAAAGATTCATTGCTGATGCATCAGTATTTAGTATGTCAAGTAAGTTGGTTTGAGGTTTTTTGTAATCTTTAACAGTGGTCTTTAGTTCTGGGAAATTTTTCTTATCAAACAGATTTGCATAAGTGGGTGCTTTGTGTTTAATTCTGTTCTCTTGAATTTTCTTTTGTTTGATGGGGCATTGACCAGAAATACTAATGTGATTACCATTACAATGAGCGCAAACAGCATTCTCTTTGGTGATTGTGCAGTCTTTATAATTGTGGTTATTGTTGCAGATTGAACATCTCTCATCATTTTTGCAGTATTTAGAAATGTGTCCATACCTCAAGCAGCGATAACACTGCTTTACCGGTGGTATATATTGCATGATGTTATGTCTCCATCCCTCGAGGTCCACAAAATCCGGCAGGGAGGTTGCTGCGAATGTGATGGCAACTGTTGGAGTTGGCTGACGGACGAAACCATTTGCTGTAGCAACTTTTCTGAAAAAACGACGGATGCTTATAATTTTCTTAGTGCTGCTTAGAAGAGTGTATATTTTCTTATTTGTGTACTTTACTGGGACATTACGAATAATGCCAGTTGTTTCTGTTGATGTTGCTGGTATTGTGGCTGCAAAGTTATTTTCTTTTAGAAATGTTTTATTTATTAAAAATGCATTGGCCAATCCTGGTTTTTCAAAATATACGCCGATTTTGTATTTATTGAGAGCCCTTAAGTACTTAATACCCTTATTATATCTTCTTATGCAGTTTGAAATGGAAAGAAGATCTCTGCTGCCTATTGGTGTCTCACTGCCTACTGCTTGTACAAAGACGACAAACTCTGTTGCATTTGAATCTTCTGGATACATTCGAGTATAGTCGGTAACATAATATGGGGCATGGTTACTCTCCTGCTCTCCCTCGTCCTCCGACTCTGATGTTGTGCTGGTAGAGTCTCGGTTGAGACCCCCCGAATCCTGATCAGGAACATCATCTTTTTTTCTTTTTTTCCCTGCTCGCCTCCCCATCGTCTTAATTGCGGTTAAAACTCTTAATTTAACAACTTTTTTAATTATTGAAGTTAAAAAATTTAAGGAGCCCGCCTTTACCTTTAATTGTCCAAGGCAACGTTAGTTATTATGCCAGTGATATTTAGGATTGCCGTAATTGGCATTACGACACTTCACACCTTCACTTGGACGGCTATAATATCTCTTCTTAGGTAACAGGCAAAGGCATATTCTATGTACAGCTGTAAGGTGGATAAATGGCAAGTGTGCCATGGCAGAGGTAACAAAGATTTTAAAATCTGAGGACGTTACAAAATTAAATCTTACTAAATAGTACATTACTTACAGTAAAGCTTATGCAAAAGTAGAAATTAATGTTTTTTTTAAACCCTATTTACTAATATTAATAGTTCCCGCTTGCAATAGCATTTATTATTGTAGTAATCATTGAAATGATAAATTTTATAGATAATAGTTTTTATTTGTGTCTTAATCCAAAATAATATACTTGTAAATATTGAACAACATCACAATATACACATATACATTTCTCTGTAAGTAGCCAAATCTCTTCTGTTACAGAAATCAAAAACAAAGACGGTACCACAACACTCAGATCCGAGACAATATCATCATCATCATCATCATCATCATCATCATCATCATCAGCCTCTAGAAGTCTACTGCTGGACATAGGCCTCCCATATAGAACACCACAGCGAGCGGCTCTGGGCCGTTTGCATCCAGAATACAATCCAGAGACAATATAGAAAAGTTATTTTTCTACATTAACCGACCGGGAACCGAACCCAGGACCTCAGAGAAAGCGATATCACATAATATCACATAGACTTTATCAGTCTAGCGTTTCAAGATTTTATCCGGACCTAATTATTGTTAACTGCCTTGTAATAAATTTATTAGAACTTCATTTTCTAGTTAGAGCAAAGCAATTGGTTTCCAATTCACCGCATATTTATTTCAATGATAAAATTACTCTACGCGAAGCCTTTTCAACTTATCTTCTGTTAACCCTTGCACTAACCAAGTTAATTTATTGACTTGTGCTTAATGTAACAGAGTTCCTATCTGAACGTCGGCCATCACAGTCTCTCCTATCGATTGCAACTAGTGAACTAGTGTCAAACGAACTAGTAGTTTACAACTAGTTGCGTAACGCTTTAGAGTTTAAATTTATGATTATCGCTTATTGCTATGTACTATAATGTTTTGACAATACGGATTGTAGAGATCAGCATACTTAACAAAAGTTATGTAACTAGGTACGAATATATGTTCTATTAATTCCAATAGTACATGTTTGATATTATGTTTTTGCCGTGTGGGGACGGCCGTAAAGAATACACTTCCCCACCGCCAACAGGAGGCGTATCGTAAGAGGCGACTAATTCCTGTAGCACGAGACGGGCAGCAGCGTCTGCGTGCGAAATCTTATAAAAAGCTGCGCTCGTCAACCGGCCTGCCAAGCGTGGCAAGTATTGGCAATCCCCCCAATGAAAGTCATTGGGGGAGGCCTATGTTCAGCAGTGGACGTCCTATGGCTGATATGATGATGATGATGATGATGATTAAGTTTTCCTTCATAATAAGGTCAGTACCTTGATTTACTATATGCTGGCTAAAATAAAAATACATTAATATAGCAGGTTTGAATCTAAGACAAAACATACATTTGTGGGTACGTTTTTATATGTAGGACTTCGTCCGCGACTTCGTTCGCGTGATTTTTAGTTTATTATTACATTTATAAAAGTTTTTTTGGGCAACTTTTTTTCAGAACCATATCTGTCAATAATTTACTTATACCTATAGACGGCGGTCGCCGAAGAGGTAGACCCAAAAAAAGATGGTGTGACGACTTGGTTAACTTAACGAGGGATTGGGAGTCACTGGCGATAGATAGAGATCGATGGAAGAGTCTGGGGGAGACCTTTGCCCAGCTGTGGGATTGAACAGGTTGATAAAAAATAAATCTGTCAATAATTAACACAAGAAAGAAACAATTATCGAAGTTGTTCCAACCGTTCATGCGTGATGCGATGATCATTTTCCTTGATCATTGCGTAGTCTTTAATTTATTATTATATTTATAAAAGATTTTTTGGCCAACTTTTTTCAGAACCTTATCTGTCAATTTTTAACACATTTTTTTAAATCTAAATTGTTCCAACCGTTCATGCGTGATGCGATGATCAAGGCAAATAGAGATTCATTTTTATATTCATATATTATCTTCAATATATATGTAACATCATCATAAAATACCACTTGGGTTGCTGCTGGTCAAAGTCGGTATTTTAACTGTAAAAATACTGGATTATTGAAAGGGTTTTAACTTAAAACTATGTTTGTTTATTTCAAAACCTAACTGACAAGGAATAATTGGTCAGTAATTATCCCAACAACATAATTCCCGATTCACATTTCTAAACTCAAAACTTGTTTGCAGCAAAAACCGAGTGGCCCAGAAATCTAATGCTTTTAATCCATAACAACTAAATCAATCACTTGAAAACCAGCTAACTGTATATATTTTCGAAATGTTACTGTATTTTGAACTTTATTTCATACTACATAACGTCGATGAAAACTCCGGAAAATCTATTTAAGGTAGTACGTACGTACTTACCAGATGTAAGTATATACGAGAATATTGACGCAATCTTCAACTTTATGTCAAAGTACATAAGAGCGTTTCAGTTGATGTATGTATTTACAAAATATAGATGTTTGAAATGTCAAAGAGAATTAATTTCAAGTATCATTAAGGTATGCCAATGATAAATGGACAATACATTGGTGGATTAAATTGAACTGGTACACGAATTTCTCTATACATGTGGCGAAACTCGTCCAATTTATGGTAGATGTTATTTATTTATTTTTATTTGAAAGTAAATTAATTTTACATCATTCTTTGGGCTTAATTATGAACTCTTAACATACCTTACCACACTGCTTAGGTATGTTTAGAGTTCACTCTTTACAGAAAAAATTATAAGTTTGAAGCAATACTGCTTTAAAACCGAACTAATTATCTAACCATGCTAAGCAAACTTGTATGTATGTACAATGGCCTAAGGCGCAAAATAACGGATAACATTTTATATACGTTTTTAATAAAGATTCTTTGTTGCGATAATGACAATAATATTCTCAAACCTACAAAAAATATACCTAAAAGGATACTTTTTTTAAGAAATAAGATTAATCAATACTTTTCAAGAAATTCAACGATATTAAGGTAAAATTTAAGTTTGTTTAGAAAAGACATCATTTTCGTTTACTTGATCCGACAAAACCTGCGCAACTCAAGCAATCGAATAAGTAATAAATAAACCTTGAACTTAATTGAATCACACTGTAATTCCTTTTAGTCAAATTAAACACTATCTGCTTTTCGAATAAGGTTTTAGTTAATTTATCATATTTAAAATGAAGTTGCTACAAGTTTTCCGCGGTAAGAAACAAGATCATTGAGAATAGTTCTGAATATTGACTCGAGTTAAATATAACAATTACTAGATACAAATCTATCTTACCTTAGGAAGGTTAAATTGGAAAAGAAATTTCACTGAAAAAACTTTATAGGAAAATTCAAATCGTGTCAAAGTGCGGTCGCTTTATTGTTAAAGAAAGTTATTGTCTACATATGAGAAAAATACTAGTATTCATTTTCTATTAACATGGAGGTAATGTTAACCTCAATGTACTCAAATACATGTTAAAACTTAACATACTAAACTTATCGGCAAAGCAGATCTCAACCGTTAAATCTCCATTTAAACATATTTAACATAAATTGCCCCGTTTCGTATAATTAAAGTCGGCTTGCGACATAGTGTAGTACTTTAGAATAACTAAATCCTGTGATTTACAAAGACCAATAAATTTATGTGCTTACAGAAAAACGTAAGTTTGCTTTGACTTGAAAAACAACGGTTTTGCACTGATTTAGATTTATTACTTCGATTTTGTATATCGGTTCTTAATTCGTTAATAAACTTTAAGTCTACTAGGTGAGAACAAAGTGGAATAGTGTCGTAAGATAGATTTTACATAAATTTTTATCTGTACAATCTTGTAGCTATTTAAACGATATTGGACGTAAATATAAACAGTTTTTTTTATACACGCTTAAACGAAAATGTAAATTTCGAAGTCTATCTTCAACAGTAAAAATACCGTTATTTGCTCCTACTATTGCAACTTCTGTGCAACCAGAGTCTATAACTTGACTGCTAATAAAACATCCCAGTGAAGTCGCCAAGTAATAAAATAAATGCCTTGGAAAACCTGATCCTATTGGTGTTTTTCAAAGTGAAAATTCGTTACAACTTAGCCTTAAAACATTGCAAATCAAAATTTCCATTTCTGTATTTACACCCTTCTCGCCTCGCCGTGCAACTATAAATCTGTCCGTAAAGTAGGCCAACAGTGTCAGGTGCGGGAAGGATCGCTAATTATACGTTAATAAAATTGCCAAACTGCGAAACTTTTCTGAGTATTGTCATAGGATAATAGGTATGTAAGTATCTTTTTAAATTAAAACATATAATTTTAAATTCACCAAATTTGGTGACGTAGTTGGCGCAGGTGAAACACCTTTACGATAAGATATGAAAATTAACTTTTCTAAATTGGCTTGAGTCAGGAGTGCTACAAGACGCCCCTGACTGAAAAGAGTTTTTGTTTTGTACATAATTGTTTTATCTGCAGTTTCAGAATACCATAAAAATAAAAGATACGATTTTGCTTTTGCTTATTTTGACATCCCTTTACGATTCAGTTATCCTCTTTGATGGTACCTATGTATTAATTTCTATTACCGCAAAGTAGGAACTTTTAGTCACCTTGACACCCCATGAGTTCAAAGAGATATCTGGTACACTTCTCCAGTGACCCACTTAGCCAGCTTTCTCGGCATCTGTATGCTAATCTGTGGTGGTGATTAAATAAAACGAACTATTCTAGACCATCGTAAATTTAATATTTACATAGTAACATCTTTAGAGAGTAAATGTTGAGTGTCAACTTAAACGCTTGGCATCAAGTTTGACTTTATATGATCAAATAAAATAAAACAAAACCAAAAAAAGTTTCTACAGTCAGACCAATTAAGCTAGAGACTGAGAAATCCTTGTACTATGGCGACTAGATACCGGATACACATAGGTACTTCAAAACGTTTATACACATCCATGACTTAGGTACAAATACTCGTTCTCATCACACAAAACATTTACCCCTTACGGGACTTAAACTTATAACCGCCTGGCTTGGTATTCCGGAGCGCGAATCCAAGCACACCTAGCTTCAAGCAATTTTTTTTATACTAACCCGAACCTGAAATCGTACATTATACCGAACAGCTCGTAAATTCCTGAAAATTCAACCTATTTTCATTACGCATCCAAATAAGGCTTAACGCCTCCGAGCTGTCTTGTTTCTCTGAATCCACAGTTATCCCATCCTCTTTTTAATTCCATTACGAATTCAGTCTCTAACTACACGTCACTCACATACGGACAGACAGACGGACACACGATGGCCTTTATGTGTTTCGTTTTCACCATATACGGATAATACACGTTCTTAGATAAAGCTGATCAGGGTAACTAAATCAGAGAGTGTGCTACTGCGATGATGAAGTGTTCTATTCAGCGTGGCCTAGATAGCTTGGGAATGTATACAAATTGATATTTACCTAGTTTCGCACAGTATACTTGACTGGATTTATGTGGAAGTAAATACAAGTTATTTCCTTTCTTGTCATCATAGTTAGGATTAATTTCTGATTCGTTGAATCATTGTTTTGACTGTTTATTTTAAGTATTAAGCATCAAATTAAACTATATATTAAATGGAAAAGATACTATTTTAAATGATCGACTTTTTAAATATAAGTACCAACTTCTAAAGACACAGACAGACTTCAGAGAAATCACATTTAGAACTATAAATTACCTACGCTGCCATTTCACGATTGACTCTCAAGAACAATCGGTTTATGAATCTACGGCAAATATGTGACCGACCCATTACCACTGCTGTACTTGTATCTCATTAGCAACACAGTACTGTAAAACATTTGAGGACTTTTCTATCTACATGGACAAAGACTGTGGACAGATCTCATATACAACTACGCTTTAATTTCCAGAGTAATTTCTTTCCGTCTTTATAAGTAAGTCAAACAACACTATTCCAACACACAAAACATTCTCGCTTACAGTATATCAATCAGAATACATCGAGAAAGCTGTGACTGTGACAGTCACTTGATATCTGGCCTAGTACCAGTGATTTATGTTGCACCACTGTTCTACTTTTTGTTAAGCTCTGCCAATAAAGGTGCAAATGCATCACAGACAGCTTGGATCAATAGACGCTACGTATATGCATCTGCACTCCCCAAGCTTTGCAGTAACGGGCCAGTTACCCAGTCCACAGCTGACTTGATATAGCCATGCGAGGTGGAAGGCTTTTGGTATGACATACGCTAGGTAGGTACAATCAAGGTTAGGTATTAATAAGTATTATTAGTAAGTAGGAAAGCCTATGTCCAGCAGTGGACGTCATATGACTGAAATGATGATGATGATGATGATGAAGTAGGAAAGTGCTAAACTTACCCACTGCACTCCTGGTGCTGCTCATACCTAGCGCACCTCTTCTGCATCAGCGTCTATTGACGTCATCGAGCACATACCTTTTACAGCAGCAAAACGAACCATCTTCCTACAAAACTAGTTAGTGATTTTTCACTTACATTTAGTATGAAATGACAAGACCTGTCAATTCTCGCCAATACAAAAAAAGCAAATTAATACAGATTAACAAATGGGCGGAAAATGTTGTCGAACGAATCGAATATAGTGTATTTGCTCCATGGTCGACAGGCATGAATATCTTGCATGAACTTAATAAGCTATGTTCTGCTCATAAGGATACTAATCTCAATCCAGTCCAATATTTCTTCTTCATCCAGTCTTAGTGTCAAAATTTTAAGTATTTCGAGGTTTGTGAAACCCGGATAATTGTCGCATGTAGTACGTAACTTAACTATATTCGTCTCTAACACCAGTTGTATCTCTCCCGGCAGTTGTGAAGAACAATTAACGGGAATATCGCAGTCTATGTTCCTAAGTCGTCTGTGGTCCTATCCCAACTTTTTGCTATGTTCTGTCAATAAAAGTGCAAATCACAAACATTTTCATAACATGATGTATTTTCTTGTATGTTATAATTGTAACGAAGTTACCAATTCTAGTAAATAAATATAAAAATAAGAATGTTTTTTCACACCGGAAGAAATGAAACAAAAAGTGTTATTTCATCTTTAAGCAATAATTTTCGAAGAATTTTAATTTCAAAAACAGAACGTAGGTACTAAAATCAAAAGTTTGAAAACAGAACCTCAAATTCCTGAATTTCAAATTTTGTTTTTAACTTTTGTTTTATGTCAATGAATCGATTTTATTTTGTTAATTATAGACAAAGATGGCGTCCTTAGTAGTAACGTAGGAAACATACTAAGAAAACATTATAGTAGGTGTTTAGAAAGGCACAGTAGCTGTTGGACCAGGTAATTTGAATTCATAAGAACATAATGCATGTATTTTACCATAATATTGCAAATACAAGCGATGTTTTCCCTATTAAGTACTTCTTGTAACTAATACGAAGTTACTATGAAGCCATATAGGTCACAGGTGAAGTAAGTATAGTTAGTCATAATTGCATAGATGTATGAAATAGATAATTTAATTAAATTTACTCAATATTCATAAGTTTACAAAATTACCATTGACCCATGTGTGGAAGAGGTATTTATTTTGCATCACAAGCAGTATTAGAGGGAAATGGAAGATAAAGATTGCGGTATCGTACCAAAAGGTTCAAAAAAATCGAATAGAGCAAAATGTGATGTTTTTTTTAAAACAATTAAACACACACACATAATTTGCCTATACACACTTACTCAACTATACACACACTCAAACACACATTTGTTGATGGTTAGACTAGATAACTAGTAAGCTAGTTTTATTGTTAATTTTCTTCGTGCTACGTGCTCCGCCCACTGCCACTTCAGCTTGCTAATCTGTTGGGCTATGTCAGTGACTTTTGTTCGTTTACGAATCTCCTCATTCCTGATTCAATCTCGCAAGGAAACACCGAGAATAGCCCTTTCCATAGCACGCTGTTGCGACCTTGAGCTTTCTTATGAGGCCCATAGTGAGAGGCCACGTTCCAGTTAAATGATGATTGTTAATAAGGAAAAGCTGTTATTGCCGCCTTCCTAAAAATATTTATGTAGAATGTTAGTACAATTGTAACGCTGTTGGTTTTCACTACAAATAGAACTAAATAATAATAAAAATTAGAGCGAGGTAAAAAAAACTAGTACGACACTTACTTTCGAAAGCATTGAACCAATAAAATTTGCGCAAAATTACCTTAAACCGGACAACTGCTATTTCTTTAGTACATTAATCAAACACTATTAGACCTGTTTATTGGAATTCTTCAGATAAACTATCTGGCAGTATTGGTTCACTTCGCACTGGAGAAAGTTGTTAAGTGATCTGATTGTTTCAAATATTAATGGGTAAAGATAAGTATGGAAATGTTGCCTTGAATGTTTAGTATATGTTGACAACTATATTTGATACTTTAGCTATAATTTTCAGAGAAAACTGTATTGTGAAATGATTTCCCTTCATTTTTTAAGATTAAGAAATTTTTATTCTACAGAAAGTTGTTATTTTGGATACCTTAGAAACTGTACTTTGTAATCTAAGATTTGGTTTATCTGTGTGCCAATTTTATCTAAATCTGTTGATGAGTGATTAAATAATAAACGAAAAAAAAATTCATTTTGCTTTCTAACGATTAAAAGAAATATATATATAAGCTATGAATAAAAGTACTGATTTCCTTTTTATTCCACTCTGAGATACTGTTTGGCCACCATTCGGTATATTATAAAGTTTTCAGTTTCAATATATAACCTTTTATTTCTATAGGCTGAAGGTTTTCCCTTATCTTATTAACAATTTATGTATGTGAATGTGCCAGAACGGCGGAACGGATCTAGATATAATTGGGCACAAAAAAATTGATAGATTACTTTTTTATCCCGGAAAAATATAAGATTCCCTAGGGAAGCAAGATAACTGTCATTATATGGCGCTTCTTACCGTTAGGTAGTTCATTCACGTGGTTTTAAGTTTAGAGTAACTATGGTTTTGCAAAGGTAAATTGGTAAAGGTAGCAGGAAGCCGCTGGATGCGGGCCGCTTCCAACCGGCCAATCTGGAAGTCATTGGGGGAGGCCTATGTTCAGCAATGGACGTCCTATGGCTGAAATGATGATGATGATGATAGTTTCGCAAAGACCACGCGAAAAAGTTACTACGGCTACAGCTATAAATGTAAGTATAAGTTTTCTTTTAAAAGCAGTCTTTCTAGGCATATCTGTAGTCTACTTACATTCTACCACTTTATTACTAATTATACACTAATCCACCTTCTTAATTAAAAACCTCCATAAAAGCAGCGCATAGATATTAATATGGCGTCATAATGTATTTCAAACGCGTCATAGCCATATAGAATTTGGTTTCTTTATCCAAACGTCTAATCTAACGAGCGAATAAATGACCAATTCACGATATCGCCACCATTTTGGTCTTGTACACCAAATACCAAATCATAGTTCATGGAAAATAGCCACTTCACTCCATTGACGACCGTTTGGTCTAATGACTAATGGTACCCTCTGGACTAAATGCCAAGCCAAGCCAAGTGGTTGAGGATTCGAATCCCGCAGTGGGCTAATTGTGTGCGAGCCTTTGTACCTATCACTATACTAATAAATAAATATTGGACAACATCACATACATTGCTCTAATCCTAAGGTAAGTAGCTAACTTGTGTAGAAATCAGAAACAACGACGGTACCACAACACCCAGACCCGGTCCAACATAGAAAAGTTCGTTTTCTTCATTGACCTGACCAAGAATCGAACTCGGGACCTCAGAGACTGATTATCATCTATGTTTATAATTTTTTTAAAGTATTTTTATCAGCTATCTCATCGTCCTAGCAGGCTAGTAGTACAAGTTTTGCTTAGTTTTAATTGGTCAGATTGTTAGAAGATACGGTTATTAAAAATCACACTTAAAAACTAGTATAAGTAAAAGTACAAGGTCCTATTTATTATAAAGCCTTCAATTTAACTTTTAATTAATTTATTTGTTTTCACAATCACACCAATAGGCTAGTTTTCTGGGTCAAAAAAAGATTATTCTATTTAGTCCGTCAGTTAGATTATCAAAAAATATTGGTCCCATATTTTGTCTTTTATCAATCAAACAAAAAATTACGAAGATAAAGCATCAAAGTTTGCACGTGGTCACGCCTTGCGACACTTTTTAGCGGAACGAAGCGGTTACGCGGAACTTTAACGAGCTATATCTTCATAATTTTTTGTTTGATTGAAAAAAGAAAAAATACGTATCCAATATTTTCTGTTAATCCAACTGACGGACTAATTAGATTTTTTTAGGAAACTAGCCCATTATCTATCCCCAAACTAATCAAAGCTTGTACTATGGCGACTAAATAACGGATAAACATACTTAGATACTTTTATATACATCCGTGACTCAGGTAAAATGCTCGTGCTCATCACACAAACATTTGCCCTTGCGGGATTCAAACCCGCAACCGCTCGCTTTGTAGTCCGGAGCGCGAACCACTACACCAGACGGTCATCAATATTTTTGAGAATACGTCAACTTGTGAATTTAATTAAAAATGTGTAAATCTACTTATCTATAATAAATATGCAATTTAATTTTAAAAAAAAGTTAGGTTACTATAGAAAAATACACACTTAAAGAGTTAGCTTTTTCGTTCTCTTACAACTATTGCGTATGCTCTTAAATCGGAGGTATAAGCGTACCGTAATAATAAATGGCCGCTCCTCATAATACACCACCTACCTCTAATTGCATGTGACCGCCTTTCGTGAAATACCTAGATAGAAATCTAAATTGCCTAGGTATTTGTGAATAGAGCGGGTCTCACACAACGTATGGGTTTGTCGTCCACTGTTACGGCTAACTTGCTTTAAAACAAGTATTTACATTTAGAAAAATAGAAGCATTAAATTTAAAACTAACAACTCGAGTAACTCAGTTGTAAGCAAAGAATAACCTATTTCTGTTTTGTACATATTCAAATGTTGTCTATTATATGCGACTTAGCTCAGACTCTTAGTTTTAGTAAGCCGTAATTTCGCAATGGTATACATATTATACACGCCGACAAAGTGGTAGACAAAATCATGAAATACTTTTTTAATGGTACCTTTCCCACACGGGATGATTTATTTTTCTCTGCCAGCGAAATAGGTGCAATCCTTCGCGTTCCACTTACCCATGGTAGACCGTAAAAACAATAGGGATTTTTTTGTGGCACGCGAAGGGAGAAATGTGAAAAAATTCGTGACAATAGTACCTAGACAGTGATCAAAATTAAAAGGAAAACTACCGCAGCTAGGTAGGTAAAATGTGCTTGGAGATGAAAAGTATTTATTTGATGTTGTTAATTATGTCAGGTAGCAAATACTGCATTTATGACAGGAAAATAGGAGAGAGAGAAAATAGAACTCTACATTGCGCGTAGCCCGACACGCACTAGTCCGGTTTTTAATTGGCTTGAGTTTGAGTCTGCTCCCCTGCAATTTTTTTTGTCAGGTACAATTACAATATAACACAAGGATGGTGATTCCTTAGTTTGAGAACATAACAAGGAGTGTGATGTCTAATACATATTTTAATTATTTATTTTATCGCTGCTAAGACATAGCGTTCACTGGATAACCAACTTTCCAAGCCTTGAGAACCGTTCACACTACAATCGTGCTGGATATAATATTTTTAATTAAACTTAATTGAGATGAGCCTGCAGCCGAGTTAACACTAACCGGTGTTTAAGTCAAGAATCCAAGCGTTTTATGATATAAGGGTTCCCAGTAACCAAAGTAAATATTAAAAATTAATGTCCGGAAACATTTTTATAGAGCAATAATTATACGTTTTAATAAACTTTTATAAACAATTAATGAAATGTTTTACGAGTTGACGATTTACATTTTGTAATTTTTATTTTTATGTTGTTCTAGTCATTTTGATTTGTTAAGTTTTAATATTATTGGAATTTGTACTATTGCTATGAGCTATAATTTAAGATGTGAATGCCGTAAATTAACAATATATTTTTATCCTACTCACATAAGGTTAGATTTAATAATAACATAAGTACTAAAAAACAAACAATTAGTTTCTGATAAATACAATTGGCAGACTCAGTTTATAACTAGCGTGGGAGAAATATTACTATTCCAATGTCAAAAATTGAATAAATAGCTCCATAAAATAATAAAGTTCAAATTTTTTGTATTTATAAGTTCAGTTTTTTAAAATTAAACTATATCATCTTTATTTCAAGAAATAGTTTTCATAAATTTTGTTTTTAGCAATTATACATGCTTTGTTATATCTATGATAATATAACACTTGAAAAAAAATCGACTGCCTCAGGTGGGACTCGAACCCACGTCTGATCGCATCTCATCTGAGGCAGTCGATTTTTTTCAAGTGGTATATTAACATAGTTTCCATAAGTTTTGAATTATATCACATTACATAGATTAAAATAAAAACTGTAACTAAATTAAATTAAATTGAGATAGTAAATTTTCATCACAAACATTGAATAAATAAATAACATTTAACTTACATACCTACTGCAGTTTCGTTTATAAAAACACAATCAATATTTATTAATAATTCTTAGAGAATAAGTACATTATTTATAGGTTCATTTTGCCAAAGTCAATCAAGTTTTAAGTCATTTAGGATTTCAGGATTTTACAATATTATGCATCAAGTTTTATTATAATTTATTCACATATTTTTTTTTACTTTCGTACACCGTTATTATAGTTTTATTTACGATACGATAGAAGTCATACCGTATACACACACCTTAACTCTTTTAATTGAGTGAGACTTATGAGTTTTTCCAGCTAAATCTTCAAATGGAAACTTCATAGCATATCTACATCTCTGTTTGAACGTTTTTGTCATAGATATGGGTCGTTAAAATAGCTACGTTTTCATTTCAAACGTTTATAGTAACGATAACAAGAAACGCCAGCGTTAATAAGAAGCGCCTAGTTTGAACGATTTGTCGAAATAATTATTATTACGATAAGAACTTTTAATGGCGTACAAGAGTGGTGATTAGTATAATGATGTAGTGCAAAGTAACTAGGTATTTTAATTTGAATCATATGATTTTAAAGAAATCAAACTTTTGGGGAAGAAAGATTCTCAGGCGTCTTAGCCGGTGCCCTTTACGGCATTCGAACCCGCAATCACTTGGCTTTGTAGGCAAGAAGGCGAACTACAATGCTAGACCAGACGGTATTTAATGTTTAATTATTTTGTTAACATTCTAATAAAACAATTTAAAGCCAGGGTCACATCAATAATACACAAGTACTCTAATACAAAGATGAATAAGTACTTCAAACGAATAGACTCGCAACTTGCTTTCTACAAAATGATTTACAGTCATTTGCGCGAATTAGCCAACTAACATCTGCAACGCACATTTCCTGGCTGACCCCGACTTTCACCAGGCAACGTGGGAATGCTGAATTGCTGATACAATTCACTTTCACGGGGCGTTTGTTGCATAATTAAACCCATATCCTGGTGATTCCGAAGATATTTAGTTGTCAGAGTGTGGCGTCACAGTTCGCAATCCACCTGAATGAGTTATGCAAGTAACCACAGATTAAAGGCAGCAAAACACTAAGGTTTTACTTGCAGATTGCTACTACCTAGAACTAAACTGTTACTTCTAGAGTAAATAAGTGCCTATGCAATTAAGTAATAATCCTATTCATTCCCCTATCCGTAGGATATTTATTTTCTAATATTGATTTAAGAAATAGAAATAAATATTGGACAACTTACATACACTGCTCTGATCCTATGGTAAGTAGCTTAAGCACTTGTGTCACAGAAATCAGAAACAACGAAGCTACGACAACACCCAGACCCGAGACTATATAGAAAAGTTGCTTTTTTCTACATTAACCGACCAGGAATGAACCCGGAACGTCAGAGATAGCGACAACAAGTCCGCCTCTCGGCTACGGAGGTCGTCAAATAGAAACTGGCAGTAATAAAGCTTGGGAAGTTTTCATCATCATCATCATCATTTCAGCCATAGAACTGACTGTTGAATAAAGGTCTCCCGCAATAACTTATCATCGGGGAAGATTGCCAATACTCGCCTCGATTGGCAGGCGGATTGGCGAGCGCAGCTTTTTTAAGATTTCGCACGAAGACGCTGCTGCCCGTCTCGTGTTACAGTAATTAGTCGCCTTTTACGACACTCCTCCTGTTGGCGGTGGGGAAGTGTATTCTTTTCGGCCGTACGGCACGGCACAGGGCACTTTTAGCTCTGCGTTAATATTTACTCTGTCAGAAGTAATTAATTTATTTTGTTCTTCCCATTAAATTAAATTAGATTAGCAAAACAGCTTAGACCGTAAGCAAAACGGAAATTCACGTTTTAATAGTAAACTGTACAATTTACGGGCTAATATCGACGATAGCCGATTGGCTTTTGTAACGATTGGTAGTAGTCATAATAAGATGCTAAGATTAGTGACAGGCATAGACAACTTTCCTCAATAGAGGCTACTACATGTTCTAACAACTGCCTGCCTTCTGCCTTTTTCTTCCTTGTTTTTTACATCATATTTGTTTAAATATTATCAGATTAATGTTCGCGTCTGTAATTTTTACTGTACCCGATAGAGGATAATTTCTTGGTTTCTAATAAATAAACAGATAAATGATACATTCTGATTTCAGACAGATTAGTTTTTTTATAAAACGTATTCAATTCTCAAATAATAAAACCAAAAAAAAAGACATTAAAATATCTTTGAAATTTAGGTTGGTTCATTTTAGAATTTTTTCTTTATTGGTTATGTAGTTTCGAATTTTTGCTTACTATTCAAGAACACAATGTATGTAATAAGAGTCCTATTACAAAAAAACGCATTAATGAAGGTTTTCTTTGCTGAATTTGCATATCTTTTGTTGATCGCCATAAATAACAATTACTAGGTAAAACTAGTTCGTATTCTCTTCTTCAATAACAATAAAACGGTTTTAAGATAGCTTTTTTCAAAACTTAAACCTATTCTCCTGAAGCATGTTTTGGCAAAAGCTCAATCTTCTTCTGATTCTGATTACAAGTACAATACCAAAAAAAGATATAAAATGAACGGACTACTTTAAAAACTGGTACCGTCAAGGAGACTTAAATTTCTGAGTATTCAAAGCTGGACTCCATACCGTCCATTTGTCTATGGACAGTTAAAGCAATGAACCAGCTAATAGAACTCGTAATCGTAATGAATAGTAATAGTTGACGAACAGTTATGCCCACTATCGGTGGAAGTGGGTTAAGAACTTATAAACTAAAGCGCAGGTTGCCTGCAACTAGTGACGTTGGTCGCAAATCAAACCTGCATTTCGTTTAACTCTAATGAATTGAGATTATAGTTATATAATATTAATGGTGGTTCCTTAAGTATCTATTAGCTATTACTATTCTAGTACTTTGAATAGTAAATAGGTAGGTTTGTAGTTGTAATCATCTTTTGACGAAAAAAAATGTTGTGTCCAAATTTATACTTTGTTTTCTAATTTGTGTTTTTTTTCTATCTCTGAGGTTTTGATGACCGTTTGGTTAATGTAGAAAATAACTCATTCGTATTGTCTCGGGTCTGGGTGTTAAGGTACCGTCGTTGTTTCTGATTTCACAAGTGCTTTGGCTAGTTACCGTAGGATCAGAGCAATGTATATGATGTTTTCCAATAGGTATTTATTTATTATATTTAATTCGATATAAAATGTCAAAGTTTTTCAAAAAAACCAAAGCAACATAATAATTCATGTCAACAATAATTCATTAAGTTATGGCCTAAGTCCAAAGAGGTTTTCTTGGGTATCCAATGTAGTAACAACAGTAGGAATAGAATAGAAATAGTATATGTAGGAAATACATTACTGCGCATGCCAAAAGAATAATTTACGAATAAAACAACATCCATGATATTTACGACTTACATTTAAATGTCTTGTAGATAGATATTGATCCTTTTTATGATGTAACAATTACCTAAATTTGTTAGATTTGTACTAAGTGCTATCTGTTAAAAGTAAATACACAAAAATTAGCCTCAATATGATGGACGCTATGTCCAACAGTGGACAGACGTGGGTGACAGAAAAAATTACTTCATAAAATTCACCTAACAATCATGACATTAATATGTGTAATTGCTTAAAAAAACGATTTTACTGAAATCGAAAAGACGTGACTAGAAATAAAATTTAATGTACGTTTCACGTCGAGCCATAGTAACTAACATGATACGAAAATAGCTAATTAGATTATTTTTTATTTAACTTTTTAATAAAATACACCCACGCGGTACTGTCGCTTCACGGCTATTAGACCACCGCCATAGAATGTGTCTGTATGTCTGTTTTAAATGTTTACATCAAGACAATGCGATAAGGATCTTAAGTTATGTATCATAGAGCTTAAAATGAGGATAGATGTCCACCAAAATGGTTTTAAAACGGCGTCTCTCCGCCGTTGATCGCACCTTCCTATTGGTTGATCGAACGTAAAAATAATGTTATCTGACATTTAATTTTATCACAGTTAAATTGAATTTAGGTTCTAATTGAATTTTAAGCGGCGAGCTTAACATAATTTTATCTGGTGTTAACACACAAACTTGTTTTTCTACTAGTTTACAGTAATTCTTCGGAATGCTTATAAACTACATTTCCTGCTTAGAATCACAGTTCCGCTATCGAAGCATCTATTAAACAATCTTTAAAACACCATTAAAATAGTCCATCTTTGGGCAAGGTGTACCATTCTCTGTCAAAATCTAAATGACCGAAAATATTAAGATTATAAGTTACATTTGCTATGAAATCGGATTCTTCAAACTTGGCTGCAACAAACTTCATCAAAGTAATTCCACTTGTAATCACGAATAACAACACTTAAAATAACTTTGTTTTCATTACTCCAGTAGCCTAGTTCCGTGACGTTGCCATAACGACATTTTTTGCACTAATAGTACCATTTGTCCGTATTGTTTGAGTTAGAACTAATACGATTACAACATTTTCATATGTCAATAACAGTATTAGTAGGTTATATTATTTTCTTTTTTTTTCTTGATTCGTTGTTGTGACGTCCACTGCTAAATATATGCTTCCCCCAAAGGAGGGAAAACACCAATACGCGCCACTTAATTAGTTTAAACTATTTAAAAGACACTACAGACAGATTTAATTTAAGCAATTAGCTCTTCTTAAAAAAGTGTTCGCGCTGCGCGCTTACGTTGATGGAAACACTAGAAAATCAATTCACTCTTCAAAAAAAAGGCTGAGAAAAATTTGGAATCCGAAAATGATAATAATATTTCAGTATGAACGTAGCATTTTTTCATACGAAAATTTGTGACTGAAACGGTTGCTCGTGTACTGAAGGTCAACAAGGCACCATTACAAATTCCCACTCAAGGATTTATCGATGTATCCGATTGTAATTATTTGCGAAATCACGACTTTTTCAATAAACACCGTTGGTTTACCTGCAGCGAAGATCAGCGACAACAGCCAGTCAATTTTGAACAAATTGTAATAATCAGGCGCTAAATTTTATTGGTTAACCCTTAACCAGGCAGTGGTAAATCTAGGCCAACATACTTTGAACTTTATGTAGTTGTCATATGTTCGAAAAATAATTAAAATATTCAAGAGAATATTTCTAGTGATGGGTTAGTAATCATACCCACTCAATCATATACGTCAGAACAACACAGCAATTGTCATAGTAGAAGTAAGGAACTAACATCCTTATGTTATGTATCATATAGATACGCAGGTCCAATGGCAATCGCTCTTGATGTAATAATCAAAATTGCTGATTTATTAAACAAAAAGTTATACTTACAACTACTTATCAAATGTAAATTACAGAGTTTTTAAATAATACAGGCTTTACTATTGATTAATTTGTTACTAGCTGTGCCCGCAGCTTCACTCGCGTGGAATACGGTTTGTTAAAAATAGTAAATAATATGTCGTTCCCTGGTGTTTTATCTTTTTCCGTACAACTTTTCAAAATCGGTTCAGCTTTCACAAAAATAGATAATTTTCCAACGTCACATCTATCTATATACTAAAATTTATCAAAATTGGTTTAGCGGTTTAAGCGTAAAAACGTAACACACAGACAGAGTTACTTCGCATTTATAATATCAGTGTGGATACAGTTAGTTTGTTTTAGTCATACTACGTTTAAAGCTTTGTAAACTTTTAGGAAGGGCTGCCTGATTTATTGCTATCACGCTCCCGCAAAAGCTCGAGCTTAGAAAGCTCGACGTAACATCTCCATAGGCCGTTTAGTCTTTATGTTTTGAGTAACGAGGCTCCGTCGACGATTTCGCCAAGTAATTTCGTAAAGCAGATAAGTAGGTGCCTATAAGGAAATCGTATTTCTGTAGGTACACGTTTATTATGATGTAACAATGTAATCCAAATTGTAAGATGATGCAAAATTTATGCGGTAATTGGGACTGCAGCTTTATCTCCCCAGTCGAAGATCCAGAGGAAGAAACAAGACAGGATGGGAGAGTATATGTGTGTCAAGATTTATAATAATTTACCAAAAGCCCTAAAATTGTTAAATAACAGACTATTTAAAATAAAACTTTATCAATGGCTTAATGAGACAAACTTCTATAATGTTAAAGAATACCTTAGTTATAAAAGCTGGACTACTATTTATAAGGACTGAAATGTTTATACCAGATTTTAATACAACCATTTAAGACAACGCCTCGATTTAGCCATACATTTGCATGCTTTGTTAAATTAGGCAAAACATGTCATTGAGCTATATTTTGTAATTAATAACACCTGTGTAATACCATGTTTTATTGCAAATAAAGAATTATTTAATTTATTTAAATTATTTATAGTGCTGAAGGACATGAGGGAGTGCGAGGTTTCCGAAGACGTTGTCGAGGACAGAGCGAAGTTGAGAAAAGTGATACGATTCCACCACCATGTGGGATATGCAGAGTTATTTTTAAAACACCAATACTCTCCTAAGGACTGATTATGGTGCTCAAATGCAATAACTTTTTCTATGGGACCAACATCGAAATTAAAAAGAAAAGTTTCACTGCTTTATTCAAACTGATTTCAGCTAGTTGACGAGAAATAATATATATAAGTTCTTATGCTGCGACGTACCACATAAATTAACATGTACAGTGCCCGGCGGTAAATAGTGCACATCGATCTTTGGAAAGAGACAATCGGCTAATTTCGGCTTCGTATAGCGTTATCTGTGTCGCACACCATGAAGTTTGTTGACATTACATAGAGTTGTTAAAACCCCAAACTATATTACTTATTTTGTGGATATTTTTATTAATTTTGTTGGTATACTTACAAAATGTTAGTTTTACAGCTCTATATAATTCACGCGGAAATCAAAACAAAACACCAATAAAGTACTGAGTTCTGAATTCAAATTCTGATAAACAATAAATCTAATAATTGATGGACATTAAAATCAGCATTCGTTTGTATTCGGAAATGCGATGTGAACCGATGTGCAATATTTACCGCCGGGTGTTACTGTACGAAGATATTATCTCCCATCGAGCACACACCCTATATAGCAGCAATACGGACCATTTTTCTCCGAAATATGTTAGTGATTTTTACTTACATTTAGTATGAACTGACAACTCCTGTCAACCCTCGCTCATATAAAAACAGTAAAGCCACAGATTAAATAATAACGGATTTTTTGTGAAACAAAATAAATTACATTTCCATTTTCATCATTCCATTTTCATCATCATCATTTTCATTTTCATTTTCATAGAGTATGTGCTCCATGATATCTCTAAACACACAGACGTGAGCCACTTCAGAAAAGTTATTTTCCTAAATCGACCCAAATGGGAATCGAATCAGGAACGATTGCATTTAAGGTGAAACTGCGACAATATTGCGATGTGAATTCACTGTTGGGCATTGGTTGCTAAGCATGTCTAAGATTAAAACTTTGAATTTTAGTCTATAGTAAAAAGAATTAATGGTATGCGACAATAATAATTTAACTCTTTGTTTCAAAGAAATATTTTCAAATGGCTGTGAATCGATGTATAAATTTGCATCGACACTATTTTTTTATTTCGTCGTCTCTGGCTCAAGTTATAGGCGTAGGCGTAGGATCTTAAGTATTTTTGTGTAACTAGTTGTTGTCCGTGACAGCACTTGCGTGGTCTTTAGTTTA
This sequence comes from Anania hortulata, assembly GCA_963576865.1. NCBI lineage: Eukaryota > Metazoa > Arthropoda > Insecta > Lepidoptera > Crambidae > Anania > Anania hortulata. Next base: position 20,257,583 of record OY756393.1, read on the forward strand.
TTATTAAAACCTTCCCTGGCGTACGCAAAATACCTCTCTAAAGCTCACAAGATGGCAGAGCACTTGACTAACAAAAAATTGCAGTTTAAAGCTGAATATTACGCAAACGGATCAGTGAATCGAAAAACAGTGTTCGCAAACCTACAATATCTATACTATACGATCGATCCAACCAACAACACGGATATGTGTAGGAAGGTACCCTAAAAATATTTTGGAGTTTTTTTTCTCCCACTTTGTTGACCCGATTAATATGTATACCATTTCGAAATAACGGCTTTTTAATACTAAGAGTATCTGAGCTAAGCCACGGACAGACAGAAAAACAGACATGGTGAAACTATAATTGTTCCGATTTTACCACGGAACCCTAAAAAGGAATTAAACTTTAAAAGAAGCCCGTCTTCAGTTTGTTTTTGCACCAACCCCGAACCTCGTACTATGCGCCCGCGCGTCTATTGTTGCCAATAAAACTGCGAATTATGCAACACCACGGCCGCTGAATATGTATGTCTGTCTGTATGCGTGTGTAAAAACGTGCAAGACCGCGAATAAGAAGTCAATGTTAGAATTTAATGTAATGAATTCGACAGCCTCACTCAGGAACTGATATTATTTATACCTACTACCGATCAGATTAAATTACTATCATCTTTTGTGATATTACCTGTAGAGAACGCCTTGGTAAAGCCCGACATATTAAACGAACACATAATACATAGACATCTTAGGGATGACGACTAACATTTTTTTCTTCGTCAATCAGGCAGATTATCAAAAAATATTGGACACATTTTTTTTCTTTTTTCACATAATCAAAATATTACATAGATAAGATATTGATTTGTAATATCGCATAACGTCACGCCTAGGTACAATTTTTACTAAGAAGTGACGTCACGAGCCCCCACTTCCGAACTTTGACGCGATTTATCTTTGACATTTTTCGGTTGATTGGCAAAGAAAAAGAAAAAGTCCATTAGTTTTTTATAATCTAACTGACGGACTAAAAAGAATTTTATTTTCTTTACCCATTCGTCGTCTTTATTGTGTTGGTCTCAAAGTCAGGACTAAATAACTTTACATACTTAGTTGAAGTATATTTGCCTTGTGTTTCAGTTGTGTGACTCGATTTACCTGAAAAAGGAAAATATTGAATTAGACAATTTGCAAAACATGACTATTGGCACCTTTCTGCGATATAAGATCCGAAATAAGGAGATCCGTAAAAGAACCAAAGTTACCGATATAGCTTGTCGAATTGCAAAGCTAAAGTGGCAATGGGCAAGCCACATCGCTCGCAGAAGTAATAACTAACTGAAAGACGCAGCATGGGCAGGCCTTCTACATGCTGGACTGACTAGGTAGCCAAGTTTGAGGCAGCCCGCTGGATGCAAACGCTCGCCATAGCGGTCTATAGGAGAGGCCTATGTCCAGCAGTGGACTTCTAAAGACTGATGATAATGATGATGATAGCTAACGATAAGTCTTCTTCTTCTCGAGTCAATGGCAGTTAAACTCTCTGCGCCCAAAAAGTGGCAACATCAATGGCCTTCTGGTTGGCGTTGTAAAGGTCCTCTTGCATGCAGGTGGCAGGAGAGGTAGGGCACGACATTAAGTGTGGCATAGACTGTTAGACTAACGGTAAGTCATATTTATAATTGATGATTCTACTGCTCAAGTACAGCATCTTTTACTATAGAATCAAAAAATACGATTATTTATATGTATATTTATATATATCTAAAAGTATGAGTTTTTAGTTGTTGCAGAAAATCGTGTATTTTACGTTAAAACTTCATAAAGTAAATCAAGTTACAAGGATAGAATTGATGTTAAGTACAATCCTAACATAAACCTTCATTTAACAGCTAACTGTCAGCGCAGCGGATGTTGAAACATGGAGGTTGTATCTGCAATCTAAAGCGACAATACTAATTAATCATACCTAGAGGGGCGTGTGCGCAGCTTTTGTTCCTTGTCGCGTTTCAATTCGGAGTATGGTGCAAAATGTACTTTAGATATACTCTAAACAGTAACTGAATGTTTATATAACTTATTAAAACTGGGGCTAGAGCTAGTTGGAATGTTTAGTTAGGTAAAATTAACAAAATATTTTATGTAAATAAAGAACTGTTATTAAACTTGGTTTAAATAGGATATTAATAAGGTTTTCATAGTTTTTGTGCTTTGTCAAGATGTTTGTTTATTTTACATTTAATGAAAAAGACAAACCACTATGAAATTACATTTTCTCTTTATATTAATTCATTTGCTATTTTAGTCCAACTCTAGTACAGTTTTTGTAATTTTTGGTTAGATGCAAATTTTACAAAATGTGGATTCTGGCAAATATTTGCTGTTTTCCAATCCAACTTGACAGTAAAAAACCCTCAAATGTAATAATGCAATATATTATATTTTCCGAATTTTAATTTTTAGAGAAATAAGTGTCTATTTAAAGAATAGGTCTTAATAGAAAGACTTTTATTTCCCTAAGTTAATTAAATTTTAGGGAAGTGAATGTCTTTCTATCAAGATCTATTCTTGACAGAAAAACATTTGCTTCCCTAAAAATTCATAGCAGAATCATAGCTTACTGTAACATATTGAAATAGCGGAAGCATAAAGATGGTATTTTATACCAACCTCATAAATCTGCAAATTAAATCCGACCACGCATGCGCAGAGTGGCGCAAGAGCACCGGATGTCAACATTTGCCTTTTTACTGCAGCCATGCTAATAGCTATGACTCAGTCAATTATTTTAAATTGAAATTAAATCTTGAGCAATAGGAAATTAATACTCTGCTTATTAAAAAGCTAGTTCAGGGAAAGCTTTCGCCTGAGAAGAGCTTTAGGAAAACTTTATGGTATATACTTATTATGGTTAGTTATTATAGTTTAAGTATCTGTTGCATTTAGTTATTAAGTTATTCAATGTATAAGAGTATGAATTATTGTAAACAGATGTTGGTCGGTCTAAATAAATATATAAAAAATTTAATAGACAACTCAAGTTTATTTTTGTGATCTACGTTACCGAGTATATTTTCAAAAGGAAACAGCAATCCGTTTTCGTACCTGGGAATTTTTCGCATTACAACAGATAACTTGCTTTAAGCCTACCAACCTTCATGGAAGACCAAAGAACGAAGGCAGCCATTCATTCAAACAGCACCATAGCTCCAGCTTAACAAATTACTCTTTGCCACTCTAAATTAGCTCCTAAGACCACATAAGGTGCGAACACAATATTCAATAGAAAAAGGCAAAGCATGGCAAGGGTCCACACGCATCGTTAGTACTCCTATCTAATAATCACAACACGTCACGAACCAACTCTAATAACAATAATATCCATATTTTGTATCGAATAAGGGAATAATGCAAGCTGAGAGGGAATTAGGATGGGGCCATTAAATGCGCGGGTTGTAAGGAGTGATACCCACGTTTTATGTGAATAGTTTTCTGTGCACGCTAACACGAGGCTAGAATCGTGTGAAATTAAAAATAATTAGGCTTTATAACTATTGTGACGTCTTTCACGTAGTGGCTTTTTTAATCTGAATAAAGCATTCGTAGCAAAGAACACCAAAGTGTATTGTTATTTTTTTAATAATGTAGCGTAACCGATGGTAGTTCACCGTGCTCAAAGTAGATAGGTATTTTTGTGTGGGAATTGATGGCCTATTTAAAACAATTATAATCCAATACAACTTTACTTTTACTATGAATGACAAAGAAAAAGAAATATTAAAAAATATATATACATTTTTGTCTTAGCTTACCAAGGTGTTTAAAGCAGTGTAACTATCGTTCAATGTCTGCTGTTCAGTCAGATGAAAAGTAAGATAATTAAAGATGTTTCCTCGTTTTGTCTTTAAAATTTTAAAAGCCTCGTCAAAACACTAGGAAGCCTGGCTCAAAACCCGCGCATCTTCTAGCCCCACCCCCAGGCTTTGCCAGTGCCGTGCGATTATCATACAATGCCCACTTGCGATGCGGCCGCGTTGACAGATACGCGTTTCCTGTAACCAAAACCGCCGCCATTTTGTTCTCTGCACAAGATGGCGGAGGTGCAAGCTTTTTGGAAATTAGTCTTGGCCAATTTTAAAGGTAACCTAGACAGGGGTAAATTTAATCCAGAAAACTGGAGGTAGTGAGTGGTAGGTTATGTGGGAGTCTATGTCCTTTTGCCGAAGATAAAAATACTTTTAGGTCTGTAACATACACCGTCTTACTTAAAAGTAAATAGGTATCTCCCATATTCTAAAAAATCCTTAGGAAGAAAGAGCACTCGGACATCATAATCTAACTATCTCGCTTTTACCATATTTTTTTAAAAATAATATTGGACAACATCACATACATTGCTCTGATCCTATGATAAGTAGTTTAAGCACTTGTGTTACAGAAATCAGAAACAACGACGGTACCACAACACCCAGACCAGAATATTGACCGACCGGGAATCGAACCCGGAACCTCAGAGATAGCGACACCGAGTGCGGTATGCTCGCCTCTCGGCTACGGAGGTCGTCTGTATGTGTGTATGTGTCTAGTAACTGTTTTACTTTTAAAAAGTGATACAAATATGAGAGAGTTTCTTGGGCTGTTTCTTCTCATCATAAGCCAATATAATTTATAATCCCTCTACGGTGGCATTGAGACCCCTGTTGGACCCCGAGACCAGCACCCCTAGATAAAAATTTTAAATGGCGGCTATCATATTTAAAAAAAATGACTGTTGGTGTCGATATATCGTGGTCATAACTATGGGGGCAGGAACATGACTGCTTAACTTACGTATTAGCTGAATAAATATTACAATTAGTACCCATCCTTATTTCAGAAATTTGTAACATCGAGCGAAGGAGACCATAATAGAATGTTTAAGATCTAGCACAGAGGCATCTTTATTGCATTATACGCCATTAATATGTCGGTTACCGAGCTTTACAGATAACACATAGTCCAGGCATTTCGTGATATTGGTTTCGTCAGGTACGCGTGCGAATCGACCTGCCTCATTAGTTGTCGTAGGATTGTAGTTAAACTACATGTATGTAAGACTAGCTTCCGCTTTGCCTGCGTGCAACGACAGACACTTAATTCTCACTCTTTTAAGTCTTTATTAACGACAAAATAATATTAGTATAGTACTCTCAGTGCTACACTCGAAAATTGTTAAGTCAGCTGTCAGTGGGTATTTGTTATTATGTAGAATAAGATTTGACTTCATCAAACCAAATCAATCAAACCAACTTCATGTTTTGGAGACAATACAATAGTGTAGTGGCGCGGTGGTTTGCCAACGAAAAGATAGCTGGTTCGATTCCCGGTTTGGGTCAATTCAGAAAACGACGTTACTTAAATTATCTCGAGACTGGCTATGTTGGGAAAAGCCTCCGGCATTTGATGACATTGATATCTTGATAGAAGAATGACATTTTCTTAATGAAAAACCATCGCAATTAGTGCATTGACTGATGCATATTTATTAGTTATCATTATTTCAAATTTCAGCCAAAATTATAAAAGTTAAAACATGACTCGGTAGCATCTTTGGATGTACTTTATTCTAGAAGATTACTTAAGTCTATATTTGTGATAACCCGGTTAAACTAAAAAAAGGTGTGTGCATATACATACAAAGAAAATCAATAATTTGATGTGATTGTAGCTACTTTGAGATCTAGGTCCAATCAAGCTAAGAACTTGACACCGTATAGAAATAAGGGTATTTGTGACAACCCTAGGGGATTTAACCTGTACACTACCTACACGTATTGTTGCGTGGTATGCGCCACTTTCTATTAATAGAGATGGTCCCTACTTGTCTCACATTCACCTTTGAACTTTAAAATATCAGTTCTAAGTGTCTCTATCAGTTTGATTATGTGCAACCCTATAGCGTATAAGCTGCGAGTAAACTATGAGGTCCAGAGTTTTACAATTAGGGTTGACAGCAAAAGGGATTTTTATATTACTTTCAATTCATTTGTAGATACTTGTTGAAGATTCCAGTCATATCGAATATTAATAAAAATCTTGCAATGTTTGGTTTAAAAAAAAACAGAAATAAATTATTCGTTAGATTATACACTAACTATTTGGCCTTGAGGCAAGTACCGATTCAAAATCGTGGTGTTGCCAGATACTGGTTATTTTTTGCTATTTAATTAAAATAGCCTGACGAGCTGTTGCCCGAGACTTTATTCGCGTGGTATTTGCAAAACCATAGTCTAAAATAAAGACCACGCAAACGCAGACATAAAAAAAGTTACATTTTTGATCACATTCAAATATTTTAGCCAACTGAACAGCGACATGTAACGGTAAGAAGCTATCTATAATAACAATTATCTTGTATCCGGAACCGTAAATTTTCCGGGATAAAAAGTAACCTATCTTCTATTTCAGGCTATAACCTATTTCTGTGCCAAATTACATGCAGATCCGTTTTGCCATTCTGGCGTGATTAAGTAATAAACATTCGTCTATCCAAACCTTCGCACTTATAATATTTGTAAGATTAGTTACTCGTATTGATCTTATTCACATAGCTTACATCGTTGTCAATTATTTTATTTACTTTTTTATAAAGATGTTTAACTCCTTCTAAAAATAATATTTACTAACTTTTTTGCTATTATTTTACCAACTGCGTTTAAACTCTAAACAAAGTGACCCAAATAAAGAGCTATGATTGAACGCAATAAATCTTGAACCGACTATCGAACCCAGGGCCAATTTAAAACCGGTACCCAACCGCTAGACCAGCGGGCAATTTAGGTATCATTTCCAAATGTTTTGTCTTCCGAAATTACCTGAGAAAAAACCACTGACCGCAGGACTGCACCGGATGGTAAAAAAACTGAATCATTGAAACTCCGTCATTTGAACCGCCGCCATTATTTCAACCATTATAATATCGTTAAAACGATGTCTTGCGGGAATTGACACGGAGTCCAAGTTTTTTGAAGTCTAAAGATGTGGGATACAATTTGATTTTATTTATTTGTAGTAAGGAATTTTTAGGGAAAGATCATTAAAATAACCCAAACATTTCGCCATTAGCAACACAAAATTACAAATGAACTTACATTGTTGCCTTAGGCCCAACTATTTACTTTTAAAAGTACATTGTTAACCTAGGGGTGCTCGGGCGCCAATAGTTCGAAGGACTAAATAAGTCTTTTACCCGAGGTAAACACTGTGCTTTTTATTACGAATATAAGGAAAGTAAAAATAAAAACATGAATTATCTTAAGAAAAAAATTGTGGATTTTAACAAAACCGTACCAAAGAGTATGCAATCACTACGTTCTACAACTCGAAAAAACAAACGCAGATCGGATTGCTGCTTTCCCGTCTATTTTTGTTTCTGTGGCCGGTCAGCTATTCAGCCATTATTTTTCATTTTCATCATTGAAAAAATGGTAAATATTTTGCCCAAATCTGTAATTTTAAAGAAATAGTTGAAAGTGAACATTTAATAAGGTCGTAAAAAAGAAAAAAATTAATACATACTTAACTTTATGTTACATAATTAAATTTTACATCGCGCTGTTATAGTGGCTGCATGAAAGTTGCAACATGGTTTATTATAAATGTAAAATAGAATTAGTTTTTTCTTTTTATAATTTGACAGCTGTCAGTTGAAAACGATTCTCCCAAGGGCTGAAAAGTATTACTTTCAACCCGCTCCTCAGGCAACTTCAGACCTACTTTCCGAGTATAAGTAATGAAAAACAGTATTACTTCAACCATGTTTGTTTTTTCTGTATAGAGTTTAAAGTTAAAAAAAACTTGAAGAGTTCCGTTATGCTTACGAATAATAACAATACTTTTTAGGTACTATTTCGATTTCATAGTTAGCCCAAAAACGTAGAAACAAATAATCTGACATTGATACCTCTCTCATACTAAAAAAACAAAAAAATAGTAACAAAACCTATTTTTGCTAAGGTAATGTAAATATGTTGTTACTTAACTTTTATAGACACTCAATTTTGGATGCGATAAAAAAGAAGCTGTCAAACAGTACTTATACATATATATACTTACAATACGGATAGATTGTTTATAAATATTGTTACAGTTCACGGAGTGTTCAGTTTCGTACTTAAGTATTTCTAAGTAAAATTTACTTTACTGAAAAGGATGCCAACAGCGATTATTCAATATAATATTTAGAAATGTTGTATAATTTCTTAAAATACTGTTACTAAAATTTATATTTCCTTACACTAAAAGTATTTTCCTATAAACCAACGGCGACTTCCATAGCTTTAACCTTGCGAACGTGAGGCTCCTGCTACATAAAGCTGAGGTTGCACGACATACTAACATTGATATTTTCTATTTATTTTGTAAGTCATTATATACCTTGAAAATGGATATAACTTTTTTTTTTCATTTTATTAACTGATTGTATTTTAAAATAAAAAAAGTTACGATTTATTTTCTTGATCTATTCAATAAAATAACATACCTTTACAATATCCAAGAGAGAGAGATATCTGGATCTAATTTTGTAAACTAACTTTTGTACCTATTTTATGCATACATTTATTTATTTTATTTTATTCGTTGTAGACTAACAAACAGTTTACAGTTAAATATATTACTGTTGATAAACGTAGTAATAAAATCAATAAAGTCTTCATTAATAGAAATTACATGATACTGAGCAGATTATCTAACAAAATCTAGATGACACAACAAAAAAAGATACAGGTTCAAAATCACACAATAGTTTAATTGATTTAAAGCACGTTTGGTATTTTATGTATTTTTATAAGAAGTGTTAAAAATCTCAAAACTGCTTATTGTAAGTTCTGCAAGAGCGACTTGTTAGCATTTTTTTTACAAATACTTTGTACTAAATAACCTTCTATTACAAACGTAATATTCCACTTTCGTTCTATTTTACTTCGAGCAAAAAGAACAAAATATATGCGCATGCGATTAGCATGTTCGTTTTCATTATCACGCATGCTAATAAGCTTGCAAATAACTCATCGTTGCATGCTCAAAATGCTATTTAAAGCTCGATACTTGTGGAGCATTTTAGTTACTATTAGTTTTATATTTTTAATGAGTTGAATGCACATGTTGGTAGAGGTAATTATAAAATACGCAACCAGGTAGGTATTTAGATGTGCATCCATGCAAAAACTATGCCTTTTGAGAGGTTTAAAACTCAGTGGCAGCGACTCGGTAGCGAAGCTAACTCAGAAACGTACATCGTGGTCAAGAGTAGTCCATGGTGTAGATTTGTGACCATGCCAACTGTGTACAAAAAGTCATTTAAGTTAAATTCCTTTTTAGAAATTATTTTTCTTCTGAAAACTTTTACATCTGTAGGCGTAGCAAGAGATCGGCTACGTAGAGTGGAGTAGTCATTAAAGATAGACACTTTATTGCACAAAACTTTAAAGCTTATTACAAACAAGATACAGTTATGTAAAATCAGGCGGCCTTATCGCCAAAGGCGATCTCTTCTAGGCAACCTTAGGGCAGAGGAAATTAAGTTGTAATATAGAGGGGTAATGTGGTGTGAGAGCAAAAGAGTGCGTAAGACAAAGAATCAGAAATAAAAATAATTAAATACTTACATATACACAGTTGTATATGTCGGTTTTTTGAGGTATTCTATTTTATAATGCCTAATGTTTGTTCTCGCTTTACGCAGTCCTACTAATTGTTACTTACCTATTACCAGCTTTAATAATGAAATACTTAAGTAGAATTTCAGTACAACTGTAACGCTGTTGGCTGTCTAAATAAATAAAAATAAAAACACCATTGAGTCCCACCCCTAATCCCAAGTCCACAAATGTAAATCCCCATACGTGCCAACGGTTCCGTTCATAAACCTTCCTTGGCTATCCATGGGAATACGGTGGGACTCGTGACCAATGACGGACATAATGCATAACATACAGGGTGACATTATAATCCTTGAACCAACATACTGAACGACACTCCGCCGACCATAGAATAATGTAACTTGTATTTCTCTTCATAATTTCCTATGGTTGAATTTACGTTTTGTCTTCGTCTACTGTTGTGTCAAGTTTATATTATGGGCTTTGACCAAAACTTGGCGACTGCTACGGCATTTTGTGTCGCTCTGTTTTGGTCATCCCTCGTGCAGGGACACAAAGGGCAGGATAGAAGGGGATCCATAGTTTGTGGATTCTCACCACTCGGTTCTCATCCCACACTCTCCCAAATATTGAGTACAGCGTCCTACCTCTGCACGAAGATATTTAAGCGCCTACCAGGTTGGCCAAGCGTATTGTACCGATACCCTATAGGGTTAGGTAACATTGCATGTTTCTGTTTTTAGGAATCAAAGTGATTTAACATTTTAAAAATAAAAATTGAGTGATGTAAATTTTTTCTAATGTCACCCTGTGTTTGGTTTGCGACTTTGTGTTGTATAAATGTGGGTTGACAGGCTTTTGATATGATAATTTGCCGATAGCTAGCTGATTAGAATAAGTATTACATTATACGATTTATTGGCTATAATATTACGTGAGAGTAATTTTGATTAGCTATTTTTATTTAGGGTATAAGATTAAACGAAGCACATACTTTTAAAAACAACTATTTCTTTTAGACTTTTATGTAAATCGAGAAAACGAATGATCGTTTTCTTCCAAGAGCTACTCGTTCAAAACGAACCTCTAACCAAAACATATCTTTATGGATCAGCTGTTCATTTCCTCCCTGTTATATATTACTCGTGCAACGTAACAACTCGTACATCGAAGATAATGTTCTATATTTCTCTACTATTTCCAATAGTTGAATAACCATAGTCCCTTAAAAAAGACAAATAACAAAATTGTCCTCTTCATTGTGCCTCATTTTGGCAAAGCAATGATTCATGGAGAGTAAGTTGCATTCATTTAGTCCATAGCACCTATCTTCACAAGAATTACAGACATCTCACTAAAACAAACTGTACATTTTCTAGAAAATTACTGTTCAATAGCTGCAATGAACCATCAAGAGGCATTACTTAGTATCTAATAATTATTTAGGCATAAGGATGGGAAATCAGTTAATAATAACAGAGTCACTGTCCCAGATAGAACTCATAGAACCGCTCATTCCGTAGCGTATGTTTAAGAGAAATCCAAAGATATAATGCTGCCAGCAAACTTGTATACTCGCGCCGTGGTACATTTCAAAATATGGCAAGTACATACTAGTACAATATCGAGTGAAACTCATAACTGTGTTGGTATTAAATGTAGACAACTTAACAAAACAGACGTTAAGACACTTAAATGTTTAAATTGGCAGTGGTTCTGGTTCAAAATAATCAATGTTTTTTTAAGAAAACAACATGGTAATTAAAAAGGAAAAACCAATAAAGAAAGAGACGACTATAAAATTAAAAAAAAAGTAAAACAAAAAAACTGAGAAACATATCTTTCATTGACAATTTTGTTAAGAATTATTACTAACATCACAATTAAAATGTTATTATGATGGAACTTAAAGCAAGCAAAAGTTTATACATTTTTAATTGGTCAGTTTTATGATTAATAATAATTTATCTTTAGTCATCAATTAAGTCAACTTAAATTAAGTTAAGAAAGTGGCGGCAGAGACTCAGCCTTTCTTTTTTGGGCGTTATTTCTCTAAGTTGTCTATGGTATTAAACTATAAAGTACGGATGTAGAATTGTAAGAACAGGCATCTGGTCTGGCGCAAGGAAACGCAGGTGAAAGGAGTTAATGTATTGGCAGTCTATTTAGCTGATTCTACTTTATGGGCGCGAGGACCCAATATTTTAAGCGAGTTATGGTATGGTAAGGTTTCAAATGTTTTCACTTTAGCATCGACATTATAACTAAATAATAACTAAGTGTTAAATATTACCTAGCTACTGATTATGAATTCAAATGGGGTTGACAAAACATATTAATTGTTAACAATATTTCTTTCTTAGGCATTAGTTAGACAATGACAATGCAAGAAAAAAAGCGGCTTTTTGGCATTAACTATAACTTGAAGACTTTCAAATTTTAATTGACCTATCAAACTTGAAGCGACACAATGACAAAAGTTCCAGTTCCTACCTGTACGTATAGTTATACAAACATAATATTAATAACCCGATTGGTGGTTGGTAGTGGTAAATACAGTGATTCGCCTTACAGTCAAATGGTGCTGGGTTCTATTTTCGATTCTGTTTAATTAAGAAAAGGTTATTTTTCTAAATTCACTCGGTCTGCGTTAGGTGGGAGAAGTCGTTGGCAAATTTAATTGTCTAGTTACACCTCGTAATACAAATTTTGATTCATAACATTAGTATCATAGCAATTCGTGTATTGTCATATTTAAATGTCCTTTCTCAAAACAAATAACGTTCAACGTCAAAACAACGTCAGAACACTTCATAAAATAATAGAGGTAAAGTACCTACAGTACGCGCACCTATTGTTAGGACAGAAAATATGAAATTTTCGAATCCCGCGCATATCGGTCGGGGGACATATCTCACGCTCGTTCCGATCACGACTTGCTTAGAAATGATGTCTCAATATCATTTGTACGTTTGTCCGTTTGTCTTGGGTGAAACTCTAGATTTACTAATGCTGTTCTTTGCTGTTATTTATTTAACATTGCGCTCTTAGAACTTTAAAAAATAGTAGATGGTGAAATAAACTTTATAAATAACAAGCTTTTCGGTATATATTCAGTAGATAAGGTAGGTCCATCGAATTACACCTATTTAAGGTTTAATCTGTCCTTTGAATCGTAAACAGAAAGATGCTTTAAAACAGCCTTACATTATTTTGTTTTATGTAAAACTAACACTGCGTACTGTTAGAGCTCTTAGTTTTCGTGCTAAATATAGTAATAATAAATATCGGACAACATCACATACATTGCTCTGATCTTAAGGTCATTAGTTAAAACACTTGTGTTAGATAAATACAGAAACAACGACGGTACCACAACACCCAGACCCGACTCAACATAGAAAAGTTCGTTTTCTACATTAATCAGACCAAGAATCGAACTTGGGACCTCAGAGATGGCGACGCCAAGTCCAGTTTACTTGCCTATCTTAGTTTTTAAACGTTTCAGTTAATGCTTAAGTATCAAGCAAATGCTAATGTTCCTTTACATCGTTCTTTACTATAATATTAGATGCATCTTCACACAACTGGTTTTAAGAACTATTGAAATTCCTTATCTGTATAATCATAAAATATATTAAACGAGTAAACCCAAACATCTAGGCAAGTATAAGTATCCCAACATCACGAATTACTTGACGGACTAATAACCTGACTTGCTAATTACGTTTTAGTATGCGAGATGCCATGCTCACGTCAGCACTAGTACCATGATAGCTTAAGCGATATCGTTTTACAGATCAAACTCTTTACAGATAACACAAGACAAGGTTGAAATATTACTGCTTTGTGGAATGGTGGTACGAGGGCTGGTGCCATGTCTATCATTGGCGTATACAATGTTTAAGACATGATGGTTAATCGTGGATCTATGATAGTTTGTAGTTTGAGAAGTAATCTTCGGGTAACTACGCGGATGACGGACGAGCGCTGGTAACTTTCTTGAGCAGAAACTATGTACAGTCACGAGCATTGGATTGTTACACTTCGATACTTCTTCCGTTGTAAAAAGTTTTAATTTCATAAAAAATACAAATCTATCATCTTCGTAAAAACGCAAGTTATTCGAAGTGTTACCATAATATTTTGACATTCATCATCATTTCAGCCATAGGAAGTACACGGCTGAACATAGGCCTCCCTCATTAACTTCCAGATTGGCCGGTTAGAAGCGGCCTGCATCCAGCGACTTTACCAGATTTTGTTTACCAGGTCGTCTGTAAATTATTTATTTTGACATGAATGTATCATTGTCGTAGTGTCGCTATTTAAATATCTTACATATAAAATTCTCGTGTCACAATGTTCGTTCCCGTACTCCTCCGAAACGGCTTGACCGATTCTCATTAAATTTTGTGAGCATATTGAGTAGGTCTGAGAATCGGCCAACATCTATTTTTCACACCCCTAAAGACCACGCAGACGAAGTCGCGGGCAACAGCTACTTTTAAAATAAAATTATGAGAATGTACTATCGCATGCCCAAGACAACACTCCGATTGTCAAAGTAAAGAAGTATCTATGCCAATGTGCTACGATATACCAGGCAACGACTTTTTAATATGAAGGCATAGATATCGTTATTACTATTACCATATATAACGTTTATTTGTAAGTACAATAAATTAGTTGCACATTTGACCAATCATGAACAGCATTTTCTCCGTTGTATTTATTGAAAGTCTATTAATTTCTGGGCTTTACTAAACCCAAGTAATTTACACGCCACGATTCTAATACATCACATCCAAATACAATCAAGTGGCAGATTTGGAAACCTCGCACATTGTCGACCACACGTTCAGTTTGCGCAAGGCAAGTAAAGGATTATTATGACAGCATTCTATAAAGATGATATATAACACCAACCAATTTACCCTTCGAAAGTAATAGTTAACTTTTATCATAAAGGCATAGAGGCTAGAATCGTTTTGCGAGGTCTATGCTAGTGCAAAGATTTTCTTGCAGTGTTATAAGGCGGGCTGCAGACGGAACAACTGGCAACTAGTTGTTACGCTTATTATGAAATATATATTGGCATACAAAGCTTTAGCATGCTTTATTGACACACAAAATAATTACTTTAAATAAAATGGCTCGTCTTTTATATATAACTAACTCATTTGTCAAATGCTTTTTTTTTCGGCTCAGATAGTAATTTAACCTACGCTCTTGCACTTTCTAGGCGACTCCACTTACAACATTGGTTTTATTCCCTCTGTAGGCAGTAAAAAAAATATTTTCGAGTAAAATTTTGATTGCAAGAACATTTAATCAGATGGATTATAAACACAAATTTCATTTCTGATGACTATGTAAGATCATTAACAATTGACGGGGAATCTCGACGTTCCAAAAACATAATACGCATCAGAAACATGGTCGCTTATAACTCGGCATTAGACAAAGTAAAATTAATTGCGTACTTAAAATGTATGAGATTTAAGCTAATCTGTATCCTATTAATAACAACTAAGTAGTGAAATCTATAAAAGACGCCATCATATAGACGCCATTTTAGCATACTAATTTTTAAGTGGTTATTGAGGGTTGGCAATTACTCATATTATTACTTATTTCATTGTTTATATTACTCTTAGTACCGATTGAGTTTTAGATCGGTAATGATTATGAGTAATTGTCATGTCATTTATTTTTAGAAAAATAAAATTAACAGATTTCAGAAAAGTTGCCAGTATTAGCTAGCAATGATTGCTAACTTGCTCCGTCTACGTAGGGCCTAAGGGCTTCAATGAGTGATGCGGACCATAACTTACAGCACGCAAAGTGACAAGCAAAATGAGTATTGAGCTACCGATTGTTAGTAGCTTAGCTTCAGTTCTTGTAATCACAAACAAACTTGACGTTTATTTGTGTTCATACATGCACTTCATGGTTCATGCACTGAGTGCAACGTATATTTGGACATTAAGTTTAGAAGTGCCAAATTTGTTGAACAATTCGAACTTAGACAGTTGTGAACAGCTTACGTCATGTTCTAGATCGCGGGCCATTCGACCTTAGATTTTCACAGGTTCGACTCCCAGTTCTGCTGAAGTTTTTTTTATTGGATTGTGTCTGGGTATGCTGGGAGACTCCCTTTTCAAAGGGTTCGATTCCCGGTCGGGTCAATTTAGAAAACTAACTTTTCTATGGTGTTTCTTTCTATGTCTGGTGTTGTGTTACTATCGTTGTTTTTAAAATTCTATAACACAAGAGCTTTAGCTACTTACCTTAGGAACCAACATTAAGTACTATTATTTTATGTATATTTATATACGCTATAATAAGACATGCAGTAAAAAACCTACGACGTTACACACACGCAGTTAAATAAAAAATATCAGGTTTAAAATGGCATTGCAACAATAATTATGGTACCAATGGTCTAAAAATAGCCTCCAAATTAAGCCTATAATTGACAAAATGTCCTACAAAACAACAGCCAGGCGTTTATAAATTTATTTCCTATCCGTATTTTAATAATATCACGCCTTACAAACTCCCTTGCCGTTAAAATTGCGCATAATAACAAAGGCCCTTCGGAAAACACATAAAAACCAATTTGACTGCGCCCGCGCAAAAAAGACACGAAAATTCATTTATTTCTTACAATTGTCGGTCGCGCTGATTGTTACCGCGCTCTCCACGGTTTCCGCCACCAAAGTTGTTCAAAAACGAAACACAGACACACAAAGCGACACAAAGTATCTTGTCTTACGAGAAATAAGGAATAACTCGGCGCGGAGCGTCGAAATGTGTTTCTAAATGGAATACCGCGTAATGATAGTACGCTTTGCGGTTATGCCATTATAACGCCGTCCCTCTCCCACTTGTAGTCCTCACGATAAATTAAAGAGAGATGTGTAATCCAAGATCCAAGCTACGTGATCTCCATTACACCGCGATGATGCGTTTGGGCGTCTTTGTCTTTTTTTTAGATTACGCATGCGCGGTTAGGTCGCAATTCCAGATAAGGCGATTGCAACGAAATAATTTTATTTAATTCCCTTTACTGTAATGCTGCGGTGAATGCTACTTGCGACTCGGCCTTAATGCTCGCAGTACGTATTAATAGTTAAGATAAAGCGTTTTGTTTTATAACGTTTTTTATCGGACCGTCTGAAGTAATAGAATGAAAACTATCATCCACATACTGCTGGGGAAAGGTTAAAACTACAACAGTTATTATTATAAATGTCTACAATGATTATAGTGATCTGTTTTACAAGATTTTTCATAATTTACCGCACTTTCTGCATATTATACGTGGTTAAAATTCAAGATTGCCTTTGCAAAACACACTTAGTCTAAACTAAAGACCACGCGAGCGGAGTCGCGAGCAACAACTAGCGCTACCTGTTTTTCACTTTCAAAATGTTTTGCCAACTGAACAGCGACATATAACGGTAAGAAGTGCCATCTACAGTGACAGATATCTTGCGTCTCTCGGGAACCTTTCATTTTTCCGGGATAAAAACTATCCTACGCACTGTTCTAGGGTATAATTTATTTATGTGCCAAATTTTATCTAGATCCGTTCAGCCGTTATGGCGTGATTGAGTAACAAACATGTATCCCTCCAAACTTTCCCATTTATAGTAACATTAGTAAGATAAGATTTTATTATATTGAATTTATTTGTTTGTTCTGTAAATGAAATGGTATATTTTCATCGAAGTTTTTATACACTTTTTATATGGGTGCTAATAGCTTTAAACACTTCGTTAAAGTTGAATATAATATTTATATTTTTTGTTTATAAAACACTTTTAAAACTTGGTATTGATCAGTCCTCTACATAAAGACAACGAAACCAAAGTTTTTATTATAATGTTCAATCAAAGGTCTATGTAATATATTATTTAGTTTATAATAGTTGACATAAATGCTGTGATTATATAATAATGCTCATTTTTGTAACGTCATATGCACCGCCCACAAAACATCTCTGTTTAGCCTAATGGTCGACTGGTAGAGAATGCCACATGGCATTAAGTCCACCTTTTGTACGATTTTATTTTGTGCAATAAAGTTTTAATAAATAAATAAATAAAGGTCCAAGATAATTTGAATCATTATTTTTTGGTTGATTTTACCAAAATACAATGATTAAAATGATCTGGGAATCGATTCCTTATCCGTATGAGATCATTATTACAGACCGTTTATTTATATCCGTCGAAATTAAGTATGACATGCACAGAGGACATTTATAGGTTACAGAGGTAATTGAAAAACATAATGGTCGGAAAACCCGGCATGCATTATGAATGTATGACAATACCTCCCAAACTGACATTCCATTGAAGACGTGAGTGTAATATGAAAAAGTTTTTTGGTATTATCCATTATTGTGGGTTTTATTTATGATAATCAGATAGGAAACGTAGTGTAGGACACCCCTAGCTCAAAGACTGATGACCTTAGGAAAATGGCTGGCAATGGCTGGATGAAAAGAGAGGGAGATCGTGCTCTTTAGTGCTTGCCGGCTTACATCAACCGGCGGACTGTAATAGGCTAAGATGATGATGATTATGATGATAGTAAAATCTAACTCCATATTAAATAGGATTTAACACCTTGAATGTACTGGTAACAAACAATCGATTTCCTATTGTGTCTAAGTTTCTAGACAGTTATAAACTTAAATAGTTTATTGGCCAAGACCCAAAATAAGTAGCAACGAAATCGTTGATACAACTAAGACTTGAAAAATATGTTTCAGTGTCAAAAAAGTGCTTTTTTTTACATTAATAAAGTGCTTACATTTTAGTGACTATGTTTCTAACCAATGTGTTCCTAACATCGAGCACATACCCTATAGAGAAGCAATAATATACGAACCATGTTTCTCCAAAATTATCTGTGTGACAACCCTCGTCCCTACAAAAACAGTACAGATACAAATAAAAAAAATTTATAAAAAAAAATAAAACCGACTTCAAAACACTAAAATGCTAAAAATAATCCTAACACTTAAGTACCTAATCACTTAATTTTGGAGTCGGTGCCAGCCGATGAGAGATTCAATGTTTTTGTTTGCACCGACTCCAAAATTAAGTGATTAGGTACTTAAGTGTTAGGATTATTTTTAGCATTTTAGTGTTTTGAAGTCGGTTTTATTTTTTTTTATAAAATTTACTTATTTCATCTATTTTAGTGATAAATCCTAATCTAACTGCTGAACACCGATTTCATCCCCTATTTTCTTACCCTTAGGGGTGATTTTTATTTTGCAAACTTTTATCATAGCATCATTGAAGTATAAGCTATTCAATAAAACAAAAATCATCAAAATCGGCTCATATTTGTCGAAGATAGTTAACAAGAACCACAACCAAAATGTTATCTGGGTATATATTTGTTGATTTTCTCAAAAATTTCTACATCAATTTCGATAAAATTTATATGGGACCACCTCTGAATATGATCTACCATACAAAAAAAGAATCATTAAAATTGATTCATAATTGGCGGAGTAATCGGGTAACAAACTTACAAAAAAAAAAAAAAACAGTCGAATTGAGAACCTCCTCCTTTTTTGAAGTCGGTTGAAAATGGCGGATAATTTTGTCCAACAAATCATATGAGATGTGCTCCATAGTTCCCAGCCAGCTAGGTCAAAAATAATTAAACGGGTAAAAGATATTTATCGGCTAGGTTACGTGTTCCATCATAAACTTCATTAGCCACTTACGCACTATCAGCGGAGATGAAAGTTAAATGCAGAAACAGCCTCTAATTATGAAAACTAATAAAAATAATATTAAGATTACTACTTTTATTCATTTATTTACCTAGTGCACTATACACTTACAGAATAATTATATAATTATTGGGCAACATCACATAGATTTCTCTGATCCTATGGTAAGTAGCCAAAGCACTTGTGTTACAGAAATCCACCCGACCAAACGGGAATCGAACCTGGAACCTCAGAGATAGCGACACCAAGTCCGGTATGCTCGCCTCTCGGCTACGGAGGTCGTCATATATTATATATAGAATATTATAGTCTATTAAAGCCCCAAATTTAACCAAGCTTGTTCTATGGCGACTAAATAACGGATATATATATTTAAATACGATTATAAAATATCCATAACTTAAGTACAAATGCGTGTTCATCACACAAACCTGGTGGGATTTGAACCCGCAACCTTTCGTCTTTGTAATCCGGAGTCCGAACCGCTACACGAAACTGTCGGCAAATATTTTAATTATGATTTAAGAAAAGTGAAATTAATTTACCTTAGTCGTGGATGTTTATAAATGTATTTACTTACTACTCAGTCATAGTCATTCTCTGTTAAGTTTGGGTCTAGAATTTATTAATTCTATTGATAACCTTCCAATGCCAGTATTTTTATCGCATTACCTTTTAATCAATGACCAACCTTATTCAGGTTTATTCATAATTGTGGGAGTCGCAGCTGCGTAAACGCTTTTCAACATTAAGCTGAGAACATATTATAAAGACTGTAAATTTTTCTTTACGCTTATTGTAGTATGTTCCTATTATAATTCGTGGATTCTATAAAAGTACAGCATAATCTTTGTAACTGTTTGAAAGAGTTGTTTTTGTATGTTAAATCAAAGCTATTAATTGTTTGTACGCGCTTTGTTTCATAACGCAATAAATGATAAATGGATTTAGATGAAATCTAGGACACCGATAGCCACCTACTTTATCAATATATTTGTTATATCAAGCTCGGCAGTAGCTTAATTTATTATTTTATTAGGACAACCAATAAGACACACAAATTATAAGCCAACATGCTATAAACTAAGTGCGTACTTTATTGAGAAAATCAATTTAGTTTTCAAGGAATTTTATTACTTTTCAACTACACAGGTAATGATTAATGTATTATTGTCAATTTACAGTACAGTACAGTACAGTTTTATTGTCAATTTTGAGTGAGTTTGGTACTTTATAATATATTTCAATGATAAATACGTGTGAAATTCTATGCCACACCTCACATTCTACACAGTAAATTCACAAGAAAATACTCAACCAACTCATTGCTCCCAAACCTCAACGAATTTCGATTCACCCCATGCGCACTTGCCTTTAATTAAAAAGGGGTGGGGTTATTATAATAATTACGCGCCGCCCCCCGTCCAATGGCCGCGCGGCCCGCCCAATTAGCGCGGCGCATACGCAGCTTTTTGCGCGAACATGGCGGCAGCGCCGGGAATTTTCAGCCGTCATTTTCGGGGATTGATGGGATTGGGAAGCTGTCGCTGGGAAATTGGGAGTGGGTGGGGTTTTGATAAGCAATTTGAAAGGTGGAAAGTGAGGTTTTGATATTAAATGATACCTTCGGCTGTCATTTCCTTGTTTTTTATGTTGTTAAAGAGAAATTGGTCATGTAAATAATTGAGTGAGTCATGTTAAGAAAATAAATATGAGGATTTTGATTTGCTAAATCAAAGAACCCTTTTTTGTGGATCTAATAATTGAATATTTTAAGCTCTCTTAAACACATTTATTCGAACTAGTATTGGGCTCGTCAGACCGAAATTAATTAATTATTTAACTAATTTTAATACTAACGTAGTTTTAAGAGTATGATGTTATGTAACTTGTAACCTGTATGGACTCTTGTTTCCAGTTTTTCTTTTTAATATTTTTTTTCTTATGAGTTTTAAACATTGAAAAGGCGTTAATACCCCATATTAAAATAGCTTCTTTCTTGACCTCAAAATACACCTCTACCCTCATCTCACGCATCAGATTTCAGTAGTTTGTGGATATCAATTTATCTTTACACCTGAGAATTGATACTTATGAATCATAGGGCGTAGTTAATAAGGACTAAATTTATTTGTATTTTTTCAGAGTAAGTGCTAAATTAATGTGGTGTTTATGTGTTGAACCAGGCTTTCTTGACGCGAATCTACGGTGACAGTGTTGATTTCTTACAAGATGTGTAGTTAATACTGTATTAATCGTAGTATGTATTCAGAGAATTAAAAAATAATTTACCAAAGAAGTAAGTCAAGATGAAAATACTTAGTTTATTTGTTAGATATATCATGGAGAGATTTATAGGAAATATTAAAAGTGTCACTGTCATTGGCAGTAGATTACACAATGTCCCTATTATTATAGATTATACATCAATTTATTATTATCATCACCAATTCATCAAAAACACTAACTGGTTTGACGATCATCTTTGTCTAGTGGCACGCGGTCCGGATTACAAAACCAAGCGATCCCAAGTTCGAATCCCGGAAGAGGCAAGTAAGTCAAGGGTGTCATTATAATCTAATATATCTGTCTCGTTATCTAGTAGTCATAGTATATGCTCTGCTCCGTGAAATGTTGTCTTTATATCTTTGTTGCGTCGTTGTTTCTGATTTCTGTAACACAAGTGCTGATCCTTAAGATCAGAGCAATGTATGTGATGTTGTCCATTATATGTTGTCCAATCTCTTTAAACACAACTACAAAACATGTTACCCAAATGACTACCAATATGCAAACGCAAACTTCCGTCCCCAATCTAAATGAAATCTAAAAACATCCCGGGCCAATCGTTTATAATGAGCCGTTCGATTCTTATCGATCTCCTTGGATCGAATCGCTCAATCGATAGCCATTGTCAACACAATGTTGATGTGACAACCTCGACCCGCAATAACAAGCCAATCTCAACTCTATCCCAAAGCAATACCGTTCATGAGATCTGAGACCTTCGTCATTTAAATGTTAAAATCTCTGTCGTTATTAGCCAAGGGAGTTTCAACTTTAAAATTAAGGGTGTAAGGGTTGAGAAACCGTTTTGTGATTTTGGTAAGGTCAACAAAAAGCATGTCTCGTCGAATCCATTATATACTTAATTAGCGTCATGTTTGTGACACATCAACACTCAGATCAATTATATTTGTAAAAAGATGTCAATGACCCTCTTGTATGATAATGTCGGAATGAATACACGAGATGGGTCAAAAGTTGGGAGAATAAAAGACCACCGTGACTTCCATAATATATTATTAATATTTCTGTACTTTGTCTTGTATTTCATATTTCATTTCATTCTATAGAGTCAAAACACTATTCGGACGTATAAAAACAAAACAAACTGTGATATTAATACGCGTTAGTGGCAGTTGGTAAATAACGTTGTATGTTTTTGAGACATGTGTGACCAGCATTGGGCTGACATCAGTTAATTTAAAAATACTACAATTTAACATCCCATTCACTAAAGATAAGTACCTACGTAATTATGTAGAAAGATGACAAAAGTAATAATAGTTTTAAAAAAAATTGATATAAAAAAGTTTATTTTAATATTATACTAAGGCCTAAATGTATTTTTTCTTCTGTACTGTTTGTTTTACGGGGTTTAAATAAAGAGTATCTATCTATCTACCCTACCCTATCGTGACACTTTAGGTACTACTACCATCATGTATTCCTTACTCAAGAATTGTCTTGACAATACCATAAATATAATAGTGCCAATAATAGGTTCCGTTTATCAATACGAGAGAGGCCACCTTACACTGGCCGTTACATCTATACAAACATCAATCTCCTTAATGGTGACCTAACAAACGAAATAGAATGATCTTAATTAATACGGTTTGATTCTAATCATTTCCTTTCACATTCCCATGTTCATCAGGAAGTTAGCGAGCCGGGTACAGGCATCGAACCTGTTGTATTACGATATAAAACTGCCTAGAGGGGTTTACACTGAACGATTTTTGGTGCATCTAGTTAAATTAATATAAAGAGCGTTTTATAAATAAATCGGAATTTATTTTTAAAGCTTCAGATTAAAATGTGTCTTAAAATACAAACTTTCTGGAATAATTATAATGTCATTGTTTAAAAGTTTAAAAATAAACTTTAAATTTTTAGAAATTTGTAAACAAAAACGGATGGGGAAATACGAATTTTTGGTCAGAAGAAGTACCTACTTATTATTCTTTTAAACTATTCAAGGATTATTATTAGGACTACCTAATAGTAATTTATTCAGTATGTAGGCCCTCTTCCGGGCACTTATGCACTTCCCAAAATTTTGATATACTCGTATCTCTAATGTATTAAATTTTTTAAATATATCTCCAATGTAGGTAATATTTCATTTTATGCCCCCCTTAGGCCAATCAATTCGTGAGCTGTAAATGCCACTACAACAAGTAAATCGTGTCGCCCGGTGTGAACTCCCCATAAAACTGGATGGTATCACCTGACCGGCGCGTTTGATCGCATCTGCAATTTCTAACTAACACATTTTATCTGCAGGATGCCGCTCAAACTGGTCGCTCAGTTCATCGGTTAGTCATTAGTTATCAATACTTTGATAATACATTCTTGCTGGTTACTTCATAGTTAATACTTATAACTTATAACCTCTAATAGACATCGAACCTTATTAGCATACCTAAAGTTGCAAGTACCTAAAATTACGTTATTTTGGTATACCTATGAAACATACGCTAATCGACAAAGAAAATAATTACATTATTTTGAACGTTGCAACCTTCTTAGTAATAAAAAAAACAATTGGCGGGAAATGATTTGTCACTTGTTTTATATCACACATCAAAGTTCTACGTACGCAACGAAAACGGAATTAAGTCTAAAAGATTTTAGAGCGATGATTTTTTATGATTTTAAAAGTTCTCTCCCTCCGCAAGACTGTGCCGCTCGTCTTCAAAATGCTTTTGGGAGAGAAGCACCTTGTTTGAGCACCGTGAGGTAATGGTTTTGTCACAGGAGACGAAACGTGGATTTATTGTTTTGAACCCGAAAAAAAAACAGCAATCTTGTGAATGGGTGTTTGAAAATGAGAACAGGCCAACAAAAGTGAGGCAGGTGAGAAACGTTGGTAAATCGCGTTTTTTTTCTCAGCTACGGGTCGCATCTGTACAATTCCACTCCACACCAGATCAAAAGAGTGTTAATACCGAGTGGTATTCTACATTAGGTAAAAAACAACATGTTATAACCAAAACACCCCTTCATTCTTAAGTTTTACATAACACTTCAGCAGCAGTACTGGAAAGAGGCCGCTACTCGATACCACCTCACAATCTAACACTTCAACAGCTGATAACTGCAGAAGACCTAGACGTTTAACTTTAATTTATGTAGGAAAACTGATCCGTGATGATGAACAGGTTTCGTGATATTATCTCCCTTCATAATTATTTCTACTAGACAGTTCAATCGCCGGAACGGCGACGCGTGTAAGATTGAATTAACACGATTTCATAAAAGCTTTTAATAGTAAAATGCAATAGGAGTAAGAATATTCCTAATTATAGACGAATGATCAATGAAGCTAATTTCGCTTAATTGTCTGTATGGTGTGCAATAATAAGTATCTAATTCATATGATGGCGCAATAGCCTAGCCAGTGGAAATGACGTTGCAACCTATCCGATAAGTCGTACGTTTGATCCTCGGCTATTACAGACAAAATACTGAATTTGTACAAAACTATACGTAGGTATTCAGAAAGGATTATTGTTGAATATATTACTGCCAAATGGATAAGAAATATCAATTATTATAAAAAAGAAAGGTTGTAGAACTGCGACTAATCATCATCATCATTTTAGCCATATGACGTCCACTGCTGGCTTAGGCATCTCCCAATGACTTCCAGATTTTTCGGTTAGTGGTGGCCTGCATCTAGCGGCTTTCTGCAATCCTTATTGTGTCGTCTATCCACCTTGTATGTGGACGTCCTATGCTGCGCTTGCCGGTACGTGGCCTCCATCTTAGAACCTTTCTGCCCCATCGGCCGTCCGTTTTACGTGCTATGAGCCCCGCCCACTGCTATGGCTTGCTTATCCGTTAGGCTATGTCAGCGACTTTTTTTCGTTTACGCATCTCCTAATTTCTGATCTTGCAAAGAAACATATAGCCCTTTACATAGCACGCTGTGCAACCTTGAGCTTACTTCTGAGACCCATAAATTTATAAATTGCATTTCTTAAAAGTATTTATAGCCCTCATTATCAACACACACAATTAACAGATTAGCACCCAATAAATAAGAACACCAATAGCCTATTTTGAGATAAATAATCACCCCAGGGACTAAGATACCTATATCCTATACCCTAATATACCTACCCTAAGTATATTCGATTAAAAACATAATGCTATTAAAGACTGGTTTATCGAAAGTGATGTATGGCGTCCACACGTCACTCCTTAGACTATAAATATGAGACCTGTATCTGTTGCAGGATTAAATAACAAGCAACACTTTAGAGAGACACACGGACTTGAAGTTTAGATAGCTATGCAAATTACTTAGTACCTAGGTAGTTACTTTGTGAATAACAAAATTACAAACAACGTTTAAACCTGAAAATCAGTACAGAAATTTCGGCTTGCCTTGTCCCATAAATTGCATTACAAATAAATCATAAAATACATTTAAATTAAGTATTTTCTATTCATATATCTAGACTAGAAAATCTAGCATAAAGCTACAAATACAAGAATAGCTACCGTTACCCGTTACGTTTACGTTACGTTTTCCCAGACCGAGATATCTAAAAAAGTTCGTTGTCTACATTGACCCAACCAGGAATCGAACCCGGGACCTCAGAGATGGCGACTATTATTATTACATATATTACAGTTGAGTATAAAGTGGGAGTGGGCAGGACACGTATGCAGAATGCATCCAGACAGGTGGGCCCAAATCGTCACCCGATGGGTACCTATAGACGGCGGTCGCCGAAGAGGTAGACCCAAAAAAAGATGGTGTGACGACTTGGTTAACTTAACGAGGGATTGGGAGTCATTGGCGATAGATAGAGATCGATGGAAGAGTCTGGGGGAGACCTTTGCCCAGCAGTGGGATTGAAAAGGTTGATAAAAAAAAATATTACAGTTGTTCATTGCTCGCAAGCAAGCTGAAAGGCTTAGTAAACCCATGCAGCGAGGAAACGCTGCCAGAATCCTCACTTCCCTGCCTCACGGACACGAATTTATTTTTGAGTAGGCATTAAGACTAAGTTAGTTTAAAGAATTATTTCCTATTAACATTTAACCAACACTGTAAAAAATCTCATAAGAATAGCTGCTTATTTTACAAAGCCGTATGTCCTTTTCGAGTTAAGACCAATTAACTTGTAGACCTGTATCATATTCAAGCTTCGTCGCCGACTATCGCGGTATCTGCTGAACGCGATAAAAAAACATAGTCGCAAAGTATAGCAAATATCGATCGATCGATCCTAGTTATAATCCAGCCGCCGGCAGTGACGTCACGTCTTATGTTAGCCCGTATCCATAGTCGTACCTTCATCGTACATTGTACACCTATATATTGTATAGTAATCTAATTCGTGTCGATACCAGAATACAGACTTTCAGAAACCATCCGAATTTAATTTATGCTATCCTTCTAATGAGTCTAGTCTCTCCTCTCTCTTTAGTCTCTCCTATAGACAATGTATCCCAGTGATGTTAGGCCAACGTTAACATTGTTAACTTGCAATGAAACCGTTATCGTAATTGCAAAAATAAAACTTCGCCATGCTTCAGCTGATGAGATACATTTTAAGATCGATATCTAACTAAGTAACTTATGAACGAAAAGAAAGTTAACTAACGAACGAAGACATGTAATAAAACTAATGTAAAATTTACAGGAATTGAATACAAATGCAATTAGCTAAATCTCGGAAGCTGTAAAAGTAACAAGTAATTGAAGAAACACTAAAAATATGCCTCAACGTACATTCTTAAAAACAACAATAAGCTTGTCAGTTATTATTTAAGCCTACTCAAACTTGTCATTACGAGGCCATGTTCACAGTTTGTCAAATATTTTAAACCACAACAGTTACTATGTTGAGACAGGAATGCCTTGACGCTTCCGAGTTTTATACTAGGAACGAAGGTTTTAACAGAATATCTACATGTGCAGTTTATAAAATATGTCAAAATTAAAAAGGGTAAGGGTAAGTATCAGTCAAATTTTAGGGGCCCATTTAGAATCAAAACATACCTAAAGTAAAAAATTAACTTAATGAATATGTTTTCCCTTTTCTAGATTACCACCACTAGCCGAACACCTTGCTGAATCATCATCATCATTAAGTGTTTATAGCTATAAGAACTACTTTATATGATCGGACTAACTTACCTAGTGACGTCCGATCCTCAATTATGTGAAGTAATCTCGTCCTCATTGTGTACAATGTAGTACGCACTTTTTGCTACTGCACTGATTACAATCTTCAAAGTTAGGCGCGTGCATGAACGCGTCAATAAACTAAAAAATAAATAACCGGAACGTGCCCGCACCGTCACCTATCAATGTCATCTGTCACCTGTCAATGTCATTATTTCAAAGGATTAAACTGGACACAACTTTCAAAAAGAAGGGAAACTAAGTAGTATGTAGGTATTTATAGCATATAATCTTTTTTGTACTTTAAGGATTGATAAATACATACTAACTGGGTCGGGCTGGGGATAGGATGAGGACGAGATTACTTCACATAATTGAGGATCGGACGTCACTAGGTAAGTTAGTCCGATCATATAAATTATGTTCCATAATCTCGTCCTCATTGTGTACAATGTAGATGTTCAAAGAGGAAAGTTGTGTCGACAAAGCAATATAAACATTTATTATGATCATTTATATGATTTGCTAAAGTCTTCGCACATGATAAAACTTTATTTTATTAACTATCTATTGGTAGATGCTTAATTCAAGTTTTATCTAAGTTTTATCTAACAAGGATATAGTTGTTTGATTAATTCATTGGAATTAATCAACCAACCCTGTATATCGATACAACCCTGTATATCGATACAACCCTGTATATCGATACAATCCTGTATGATGATACACTTTGTGTGATGATATACCCTGTATGATGATACACCCTGTATGATAATACAACCCTGTATGATGATGATATAACCCCGTATGCTAATACAACCATGTATATTGATACAGTCCCATCCCATTTGATGACACAAACCTGTACCTATTTTATACCATACAGGTGGGCCAAAAAATGTGTAGGAATTCTATAAAATCGAAAATAGCAAATTTTACTTTAATTGCAATACTCTTTTATTTTTCTTAAAACTGTAAGTCTTTATGAATTTATAGATTTGCTGGGACTGAGACTGATAATCCACCTGTTGTACTCTTTTAAGTTTGTGCAATAAAGTTTTAAATAAATACCCCGCGCTATTAAGTAGGTATATTCTTTACGAATAAACTAGAGATCACGCAAACGAAATCGCGGGGCAACAGCTAGTTTAATAAGTTGTCATGGAAATGGAGCCAATGCTTTGAACTATTAATATCCGTCTCATTTATCCAGTAGTATGTAGTACATACTTAGTATATGGTTACCTAACAAGGTAAATTTATCGATGTGCAAGTAGGTAGTTAAGCTAGTATTTCTTCTGAAAAGACTTATTTTATTTTATATAATAAGAAAATCTAGTAACCTTTTAAGTTATCATTGTCTGTAATACAATTTTTTATGCAAATAAATTAGTCTTAGGTATTCTTAATAACTCCTGTTCAAGGTGTAGTTCCAAAGTAAAGGAAACTAAAATAAATAATATGGATGTTTACTATCGCAAATTTTTCATTAATTATATGTTATAAATAAGGAAATTATATACAAATACTACTAGTATTGTTCCAGTAGGGATCCTATTTTGTTGACAATAGTTTCAACATTATTTTACTGAGAAAGATTGATTTTTACTCATCTTCTTAGAAAACCGTTATATGTGTTACACTTGTATGGCTGGAAATCAGTATGAGACTTCCTGCACTTTATGTGTGGATCCCTGGTAGGGGATATTAATAAGTTAATGAAACAGTCTGAATACTTATTTATAAAAAGATTCAATGACTGGTCAATTCTTGTAAGCTAATAAATAATAATAATTAAATAAGTAATAATTTACCAATACATCACATCGGATAAGATAGAAAGTTTACTCCGGCTCAAAATACTTGTAGCAGCCTTACAGCCTTAGTCCAATAACAAGGTAAGGCAACATTTATTGCCTGCATTGCCTTAAGTATTGCCACTGATCAATGCCTCTATCGTCTCATCCATTTTTTTTTTTTAATTTTTTTTTTTTTTTGAATTAAGTTAAGTTAGAAATTTTCTGTCATTATTTATCATCTCCATTTTTGCTTTACATGGTAATTTAATATCTAATAAAATTATTTATACATAGACTTACATAGGTACTTGACAATCTTCAATTATAATTGTAAGATTCATGCCTTAATTTAAATAATAATTTTAAGTCAGTAGTATATTTTTTATGAAGTTTATAGTTTCATGGATACAATTTTAATTTTTTAATTATGTTTTAATAAATCATATTTTATTATAATCATCTATTTAAATATGAACCTTTGTTATCCACCTGGGATAATTCAGTTTATTTACTATCTTTAGTATCTTGATAATTTAATGATTGGATGATTATTTATCTTTGTCTTCAATTTTTGGTATCAAACATTTTCACAAATAATAAAATGTCTAGAAATATATGGTTTATAACAAAAATATATTAAAAATATATTTAGGTCAGATTTGAAAATTCAAGTTATCATTGGAACTTTGTGTCTAGTTTTGAATTTCTCTTACTTTTCCAAAGGTAGCAGGTACCTACTTAAAAATTAAAATAATTGGTTTTCGACCTTATGACAAGTACATAAGGATCAATTATGGTGCGACATTTTTGCCTGTAAATAAAGCTGCATAAATCTTTCCATGGGTTTTTACTGACTGAAAATATTGGAATATAACATACAGTTACAGTTAAAAAAGTTTTTAATTATGGTAATTTTTATCTTGTTGATAACAAGGAGAATTATTTTTCCATTTCTGTAACAGTGATCTTCACTCACATTATTTGTAAGTAACACTCATCTTGAGTGTGTCTTTATTTCACTTGATGAAGACTAGAAATAATCTAACTAGCCATGGCGATCAGCTAGAATAATAACCTTAAGTCAGTAACAGTGTTAAATTTTAATTGCTTTCATAGATTATTATAGAATCTTGAGAATTAAGCTTGATACTATGAGAATTTAAGGTTTACCCGGTTGTAACCAGATCTAATATTATAAGTTATACAAATGGGATACCATATCAGTTGTATAGGAACATACAAACATGCACCAGCCAACATCAATTTGTCATGGTCTCCAAACAGGGAGTCAACTTCCCTGTATTATGAGGTACAAGACAATGTATCTCGCCAGGGTCATTCGACCAGAGTATCAAACCTGGGACCTTTTACGTTAAGGCACTTCACGAATCAAGTGGACTAATGATCTTTAAGTCACAGATATCAATTAGCAATGTCAAGTAATGTTTATTTATTTATTTAAGCTTTTTAGTAAAATATAAGAGATTTTTTTTTTTTATTTTTTTTTTTTTTATTTTTAGTAAAATATGGTCATAACTACATGAACTATTGGAGTAAACAGGTTGTTTTCTATGGTATGCTTTATAAAGTCTTGCCCTCTTGGGCCAACATCAAGAAGTATCTCAATTACTTGTGGTAAAAAACTTGTGGAAATCCACACCGAGATAAACCATAATTTGTAAAAGCGCTATTTATCATTGACTTGTATGTATATAAATGGGGCAGAATAAGACAAGCAGATCTGAGACCAACAGATTGTCTTGGTACCATTAATGGTTGCCAAAGGCCCAATTTGATAGTAACAACTGATGAAATTATTAAAAACTTAAAATCTTTATAAACAGACTGAAATTGTCTAGGTAAGTATATGACTTGTTTACAAAAGACTCAGAATTCCTTAAGCCTTCAATATCAGCAGGCAAAGGAGCTTCTTTCATAGCCTCCTTAGAGTCAAAGTGTTAAGTTGAAAAAATTACTAAGACGGAGGGCATTACCTCATGGTCTCGGTACCCATATTCTCCCTCCTCTCTTTTTTTCTTCAGTGGCATTCGAAGATATGTATCGTCTTGATACTTTTGTGTTCGACTATATTTTCAACTTCAATTAATGAAGTCGGTCTCTGGTCAACCTTATAAGATTTGCAGACCCGCAATATTATAACAAAAATTTTAAGCCACAGGCTAACCCCTCGTGAAAGCAAGTGGAAGTGTTATAATTCTGCTGCGAGACAGAAAAGAGGAATAATTGTTCTCTCGGTACATATGATGCGCTAGAAGAATTTTATAATATTAATAACTTACCTTATGCTATTACAGATCCTTTGTAGTATATTTCTGGTGCAACATTGTATCGGTCTCATGGTCAACTCGTCATGAAGACTAGAGCCATAATGTTACGTCTCAGGAGGAATCCCTCGAGGAGACGCTTCAGACTGAACAAAAAACCCACTGGCCACTCCATCGTAAAGGCCAGTGCTTCTGTACAGAGCAGTTTCTGTGGAGTCATTCGGAGACATAGAATGAACATATTGATCACCAACGGCCAACCTCCCGTGAAGGCTCCGATGTCATTCATTCTGAGACATGAGAGACAACTAGAATGAACTTAATGATCACCACGGCCAACCTCCCGTGAAAGCTCCGATGTCATTCATTCTGTCTCGTTTGCGGGCTGAAGAATAACGCAACTCTGTCACACACACTCCTTGTTTTCATGATTAATTTCTGGCTGATTATGTTGTTGGAGTGGAGGCCACGTCTCGGCGAACGTAGTGTAGGACGCTTCTCAACTCGATGGGCCGACGAACTCGGGAATATGGCTAGATACATTTGTATCAAAGCAGGAGATCGTACTCCTTGGCGCTCTTTGCGTCCTTCCCGTACGTCCAGCAGTGGGCTGTAATAGGCTGAGATGATGGTGATGGTGATGATATTATAAATATAATAACACTAAAATTAGTGTGCTGTGGTGGTGATAGAAATCGTAGTAATCGTAATAATTGAGCCGAGGTATCGGTCCAACAATTTCACAAATTCAACTGACAAGTTTTGTTTTCCAGCCACCATACTTTTACACAAACATCACCGTATTTTCTTCTTGGTTTTTTGCATTTGTATGTAAGCTGTTAATCACTAATTAGTTTAAAAACTAATTTATTCTAAATATTTAGGTCTTCAGTGCTGTGTACAAAAAAGTACAATGACATTGACAGGTGACAGATGACATTGATAGGTGACGGTGCGGGCACGTTCCGGTTATTTATTTTTTAGTTTATTGACGCGTTCATGCACGCGCCTAACTTTGAAGATTGTAATCAGTGCAGTAGCAAAAAGTGCGTACTACATTGTACACAATGAGGACGAGATTATGGAACATAATAAACTTAGGCTTCCCCCAATGACTTCCTGATAGGCTGGTTGGAAGCGGCCTTCATCCAGCGGCGTCCTGCAACCTTTACCAGGTCGTCTGTCCACCTTGTTGGTCGTCCACTTTAGCTTGCTTAACCGTCAGGCTATGATAGCAACCCTGTATATAAGGTCCTTATTTATTTTATCACTTACTTTCTTCTAGGGGGTGGTTCTACGGCTTAAATACAGCAACTTTTTTTATCAGACCAACATCGAAATCGCAAAGAAACACTTTCCCCATACCAAACTGCGAACTAGCTGACATTAGTTTGTGTGGAGAAGTTAATTTATTTTTTAAGATTTGATGTTGGTTCCATTAAAAAAGTTGTAATTGAGTAGTAGAATCACCCTCTAAAAGTAAGTGTACAAAAAAATCATGATCGCATATTTGAATTAGTTTTTTAAATTAAAGAAAAAGAAGAAATGCACATTAAAATTTGATAAATATGTTCTAGAATGACAGTACAACAAATTGTAGATAGCGAATCGACTTTACACGTCAGGCCAAAATTAATAACCTACCTTTTTATTATAGGACCTGAAATATTGTGTTCGAAATAAATTAATTGCGACTCGCAATAATCTTGATGTGATCTTTTGTGTAACTCTATCTGTGGCTACAATAGTGTTAAAAAAAACCATCTGTTAACACTACGCGGGGCGTCTGGTTACTTCAAAACGAATAGGGTAGTGCGCACTTGAATGCTTTGGCGACTATTATACTTTTTTCAACTTTTGTGGTTGCCAATATTGGTAGTCAATATAAAAAACGAATTTTGGCTTTGATGGGGAATGCAGACAGTCGCTTCTAGTATAATTCATTTTCTGACAACTTGTAGTCGAATTTCTTTCTTTTAGACTTAGACGCTTTAGTATGTTATCTACCGATTTTTTAAATTCGAAACGACTATTATTGCATCAAAGTCTTCTTAGTAATCAATAGCGAGTAAATATAAAAATCTGAATACTGTTTTCGACGAGCACTAAGAATCGGTCGCTCTATTTTAAAGTAGTAGCAGACTAGAGCTGCGCATAAAAACTATCGATATTTAATTGTGCAATATGAATATTCATATTCATATTGCACAATCAAATATAATCGATTTCAACTAGAGTAGCTAGCTCAGCTACACTGTTGTCGATAAAACAATGGCATCCTAGTGCAATATGGCTTTACTCAAGACAAATTGTGAACGATAATCTTAGCGCGCGCTCCCGAACGAGCATCACACATCATCGAGATTTCTCGTATCATTTTTCAAAACGCCACAGGCTAATGTTGACTTTGTTAGCCCGTTTTAAAGTCTATAATAAGGCTTATGGCTTAAGTAATGGGATATGTTTGGCCTTTTGCTAGTATGTTACTGTATGCAAAGGATTTAAATTATGTAATAAAGAAAGAGCATGAGTATTTAAACTATAGGCTTAATTAATGAATCAGCAAATTTGTGACAAAAAATTGCTAAGATGATATGTATATATCAAAAACAATTAGGGTGCAATGAACTTATCGATTAATTTGACTCAGATATTTCTGAAATAATTAAGTAATTTACAACCTTTAAAAAATGTCATGAATTTATGATTGTTTTTTCCTTCACGAAAACTAGTAAGAAAATCAACCAATTATCAGACAATTTAATTTTTGTGACCAATTTTGGGCTCTGTTCTTTTAAGCAATATTATGATGCTCTCTTAAATTTATATTGGTTTATCAATATTTTAAAAAAACTTGTTTTATTTTATAAACTTTACCGAGTTCCTCACGATAAATAATAAGAATATCGCAACAGCGAACTCCGCGAAGCTTAAAACAAATTATGCTTCCTTGGACACAGAGCAGAAACTCTGAGTATAATAGCTTTTATTGTGTTTAACAAATGACCATCGCATCATGTAAGCCGTATGTATACTAGTGTTGTGAGAACACAGGCAGTTTATCGACAATATGTGACAACAATACTCGTGAGATTTATATTCATAGCACGTCTTTAGTGTTTTCACATTTGATAATTTTACGTCTTGCTTAGCAATAGTATCAAAAGAATATTTTACTTAGTATAATACAGTGATGAATAGGCTAACACTGTTTATAACCAACGGTGTTTTTGATTCGTTGTGTAAGTTATAATCGTAACTAGTATACAACATGTAATATAAAGGTTTAGCTATATTTCAGTGATTGTACTCTTCAAACTTAACAAGAAAAATAGCATTGGGCCTTCTATACTATGTGAATCAGTTGATCGTGCAGTTTGTATGGAAGGACCAAAATTATTTTTCATTTCATGAGGACAAACATAATTATCTTGAAATATATTTAAAAAAACATGTTACTGCACTTTGTATAAATACTTTAATTATTGTCACACAGAGTTACATTGTACACTGTACATTTTAGAGCTACACGATTTATTACCAATAATATTAATATCTGCCTCGTGGTACTTAGTTAAAGATATTCAAAATATCGATACTCTAACTATCGTCAGCTTTAAGTCACTAGCTAACAGCGTTATGCAGGAAGTGATATGAAGTTATTTGTCGTCGTGTTTGTGTTTAATGGTGAATTGTTAATGATAGGGCGCTATCATTTGTTCACTATGATCCACAGACAATGTAATGTTCGATGTTTTTACAGGCCATTTGTCTAGCGGTCTAAGTGGGATGAGCAATGATAAATATATTTGCAAAGAACATATCTCTAATATAGATTTTCTTTTTTTTATCATTTTTGTAATACAATATTCAATTATTTAGGGTCTTTTCTACCATTTTTTTTATCTGAAATTTCTACCCACTAAAAGTAATCTAGGAAACCCACATGAAAGTTTAGTTTACACAAAAAAAACATTTTTGAAATCTTTCAGAAGAAGTGTGTTTTTAAGATCTACAAATTATATTATAAAACCATGAGTAGGTAGGATGTGGATGTTTTTCATCCAAATCCATCAAGCCGTTTTGACTATTACCTTGACTTGACTAGATGATAAATATTGGTTAAGCTATAATCTAGTTGTAGTCCTCAAAACAAATATTCTTAAAGTTAAACAAACGTCCAAGCATCCTTGTTTGAAATAAGTAGGATACGAATATACACAGTACCTAAAACCTTCCTGTTGCTAGCAGCTCTCACTCATAACTATGTCACACCCTTAAACAATACACACACATAAACACTCCTTTCACAAAAAAGACAAGTACCTAATGCAAATCGCAACCATGTCGCACGCTAGTCCTGCCCACAGTGCAGCAGTATCGTAAACACACAGATGACTCACGCGCCGAGTCGCGTACGTCGTAAACACAAAATATGAAAGCGCAGAAGGACCACTCTGTACTCAGCGCAGTAGACCACAGTGGTGGTAGAAACGGTAAGACCATACTTCACTAAGCATGTAAAATAAGTTATGTGACCTATTGTCGTAGATATTGCGCTTTGACAATCTCTAAGACAGTTTGGGTGTACCTTACATGCGATGTAGATAGACCGTAGTTTTTTATTTTATTGGCTCAATAATATAGCTGAAAATAATAAACTGCTCACCCCCGGTTAAGACTGGTTACTTTTTGACAATCAAGTAACAACAAAGTAAGTGTTTTTATATGTTATTACGGTTTTCTGTAGTTTGTATTTGTAAAATAATGTCAAAAATATTAATAATTCAACAATAAGCCCTATAATACAGACTTTGGTATTGCCACATCGCATTTTGCGACAAAAAAATTGAACAGGACAGAATTGACATTACTGACACTATCAGAACAGAGACAAATGTATCAAAAGAATAGTTCGTGATTTTGGAGAGCGGGTCTACTGCATATATTTAGTGCTGTGGCTGTTACTCGCGCTGTGGCTATGTCCGTCATAAACCGGCCCAAGCGGGGGGCGCTGATAAGCTGCCAGTTTGCATATTTTGCGGGCTGTGGCATTTGACGAGTGATGAGACAGAAGGGTGAAGATAAAAGTGGTTTATGCTTTGCATTCGTTTAACCACTTTTGTTTTTAGACGGTTGCGGATTGACGTTCGGTTGATACGGACTGGTAACCGAGAAAGTGCACGTTGATAATACGATATCAAAAATAGTATTTATTAATGTGAATTCTAGGTTTTTTAATTTATTTGGATTACTGTCCACATCTATACCTAACAGACCACAGTTCGTCAATCTACCATAAAACGTCAAATTTTCTCAATTGATATTGATCTCTACGTGTCGGACTTAGAGTTAACAATCTTTAAACCTTTAACTTTTTGGGTAGGATGACCTGCAGTGCTCTGTACATTGATTATTAAATAAAAAAAGGAATTGATACATAAAAGCAAACTAGCGGCAATGCAATTTTACTAATTTCTAAAATCAATTAAAAGTTAGTATTTTTTATTCTCAGCGGTTGAAGGGACAGCAAACAGATGTTATATGAATGATTATAGCGTTTGGCAGCTTTTTTATTTAAAAACTGTAAGCTGTTTGTTTTTTAATTACTTATAGGAAAAAAAGCTTCTGATAATTATTTAGGTAATACATACATTTTATAAGGCATGTTCCACCATCACGGTTTAATTAATGCGATAAGAAAAAACTTTTAATTTGATGAGCAGCAATAAAGAGGATTTTGTGAAATATAATTTAAAGAGAGCACAACCGAATTACCACTTATAATAAGATATGAAAACGGTAAATGATAAATTAATTATATTACACATTTGCTATTTTAAAAAAATACTGTCTATGTAATATTTAACATTTTGAGACACTACAATACAAACTATTTGAAATTAAACATCAAAAATGTATATGCATTTTAATACACTACTTGTTCTACGGTCCTGTAGATTTCCCAGAAATATAATGCATACAAGAAACGAGGCGCAAATATTTTATCCGGAAACTTAAGACAGCAAAATGTATGTAAAGTTTAAACAACTGTACATTGCCGTTCTGTGGAACCTAAAATATCGAATCCCAGCTTACTAGGAAGCGAAATTCTACAAAGCTGAATGTCCCTATTAAACTGTCACCGCGTTCCTGAGATTATCCCTAGGGACCTATTATTCACAAATATGCAACTGTGGGCAGGCCCGAGATATGTAAGGCCTGTAATGCTAATCTTGTATTATAGATGAGAGCTTTCGTCAGGAGTATATAGCATTTTATGGGAGCAATAGGAGTGAGAGACCGTTTTGGATCGCATATGTGATCTCATTTGAATTGGAAGCTGTAAGGTACTTTTGAGATACACGCGCAGTTATTGTGGAGGCAAGAGCGTTTATGCTAGTAAAAAAAAATACTGTTAGGATTAAAAATGCCAGTACCTACAATAATGTTGACAAGTTCTTAACGAATGATTACTATGATGTTTACTCGTATTAAGTTGCAAATAAAAAGAATATTTATATTATAATTTTAGAAAGAAGTAGTAAAAAGTTTTACATGTAAGTGTTTTAGTAGTTTATATAGGTTTATTGTACAACA
The DNA here is from genome assembly GCA_963576865.1 of Anania hortulata. Lineage (NCBI taxonomy): Eukaryota > Metazoa > Arthropoda > Insecta > Lepidoptera > Crambidae > Anania > Anania hortulata. Next base: position 20,296,090 of record OY756393.1, read on the forward strand.
AAAGAACGTACATACAACGCCATCTCTCGGTTGCTTTTGAAAACAAAGAGAAGTGCTAACTTCGGTCTTGATCAGTATTTTTCTAAGAACAAAGCATTTATTAAAATTGAGGTTTGTTCTAAGTAGCGCCTCAGAAATTTACAATTTACCACGCAGCCCGTCACTTTCCTGGCGTAAATTTTGTACGACGGCCCTAAAAGGCCAAGTTCACACTATTATCGGCCATAGAACACCCGTAAACTGTGATTACATGTATTTATTATCTATAATGTATCGTAAAGACTTCATTTAACCTCCTTTCTTCGAATCTTGGGCGTTAAGCGCGATGTCCCGTTGCCAAGAATATACTGCTTAGCGATAAGTATTAGATCTTCTATGCATTGTTACCTGAACGTGTAACCAATATATGACTAATTTTGTGTGCTACGAGCAGAAGTACATAATTAACTTTTTAAGGCCAAAATACGATTACCAAGACAAATGAAGATTCTGAAAGACATCGCAGCGGATTTTACCTGTAAACAAAAAAAACAGTGTTAGAAAATCTATTGGCGTTGGAGATAAAAATGAAACATTCAAAGTATGAAAAATATGTCATAACTAATTATCTACATTGTATTATTTCTATAACATTATATTACGTTTATCTTTAAAAAAAAGCGCTTTAAATAATTATAATCCAATTTGCACTAATTTATACCTAGATTAATTATAAACTTGGCTTAAAACACTACTAAGTTTTAGAGGATAAACTTTAAAAAATATACTTGTATGATAAAAATCGTACATTTAAAAAGTAACCAACTACATAAAAAGTTAACAAATGTGTATTTATTTATTGCGGTATCATCATACTATTTTGTGTTAAAATATTTTCAAGGTGTGACAATATCTCGGCCGCCATTGTACCGCAGCCTTAGCGCACGCACGCGCTGATGAAGTTTTCGTGTCGGCTGCGCCTGCGATCGCAATTTCCGTAAACGACGACCCGTGTAAGAATTTCAGCTTCTTAACGGATAACTTTTATTAAATACGTTAGGCTTTTGACGCGGCCCGCAGTGTACTGCCATAGAATAAATAAAAGTTACGGGTTTCAGAGGGTTACTTCATACAATGCGTGCAAGAGCAACGCACTCTGACAGTAGTTGGAGACCGAGCGTTCCGAAATTTCGTTTCTGTGCGGTGTCTATGTGTGCGTTGTTAGCTTAACTTCTGATATGCATAACTAATATTTATTGTGTGATACTGGGCTTTGAGTATGAGATTGAATATAATATAATAATGATGGTGGAATATTGAAATACAATGTAATTATTTCTGTAATAATGTTTAGGAACGTAACAATGATTATTGGCTATGCAATGTAAATTTAACGGCTAACTGTTTATACAGAAAAAAAAACACTGTTGTATTAATACTGTTTGGAGATCCAGTGTAAGCAATCAAAAAAGTATTTATCTAACTGTCGATAAAAGTTAGTAAATATAATTAAGGTTAATTCAGGAAGGGAACTTTTCTAAAATTGTTCGTGTCTGGGTGTGCGGGGAGACGATTACGTAACAGAAGAACTTCCTGACTAAGACCATCATAACTGGTGCATATTAATTTGTGCAAGTTTTCAAAAGGGTGTAAGTACACTCAACAGAATCGTTTTATTACTTATCTATCAACTTTACTTTTAAAACTGATCATTATATCGCCAACTGTACTGAGTAGACCGTAGCTAATTAATTTCTATGCCTACAGTACCGGCTATCTATGTCTTAAACAGATCAAACTTGTCTCTTAACACCTAGATAATAAGGTTGAAGTCTGTATGACATAGAACTGATAGCAGTTATATGAGTTGGTTATTAATGAAACATGCACCGCTCCGCTTACGTCAAGACATGGGATGTCAGAGAATTGCATACAAACGGCTCGAGATAGTAGAAAACCGTATTAAATGCAACGATAGTTCTATGTTATTTATAAAGTAACGGAAATACAGGGTGTCTGTGAATTGAAAGACAATTATCTTACATCAATGGTGACTGTTTGGTTAAGTATAAGACAAAAGTAGTGCATTGTTCGACTTTTGTTATGAAGCCTACATTTTATACTACCAACTTGTAGGTTTTTACTTCATTATACATGTGATGTTGTGTAATATTTATTTATTTATTTTATTACTATGCTAAAATTGGTTATACAAGATGTTAAAAAAGTTAGAGCCAAACCAACCAACCAAAAGGTCTTGGGTTCACTCCCGGTTCAGTGTAAAAATAATACTTCTCTACCTTTGGCCAATGTGTGCTAAGAGAGGTCCCTAGCAAAAAAAAACCTTTCTGTCTGGTTTCTTGTGACAAAAATATGTTAATTTGTTGCTTTCAGACTATGACAATTGGCGTATTGTCTGTCGCATATTTACATGTTTCTCTTCATTTTACTTCACCCAGAAAATACAGTAGACACTTCTAGAGAGAAGCCTTCTGTATTTTAAATTCACATGCAAAGTTTAACAAAAACCATTCAACTTTCGCTAAAACCAAGTTTTATTGCAGTTGTAAAGTCACCCACCCTGTATATGCCTATAACATATTTTGTTTATGCCCCCATAGTTCGGGATAGGATTTCTCCCGTTCTCCGCATAACTTACGCATTGCTGGCAGAGAATGTCATTTGGAATTAAGTCGGCCTATTGTGTCGGTTTCCAGTAAAATCTAATGTAGACATTAACTGTAGCACCGTATTACACCTATTCCAAGTGTATAATACTAACTTGGGTAGACTTATATAGGGTGAATGTTTATTGTGTTAAATACTTGAAAGAAGAAAAAAATGGATAAAATTATTCTCAAAATCGTTTGTTATCATGAGTATTTATATTCAAACTCTTCAGTGTTATAAAGTTTCATTTCTGTATTATATAAATGTATGTTATTACTTATTTTTAGGGAATGATTCTGCTAAAATATAAAACAATACTGCCATATTTTTTTTTTACCTATGGTGTCCCACTGTTGGGCAAAGGTCTCTCCCAAGTCCCAACATGTTTCCCTGTTTTATGTTATTTATATTTTAAATAAAACAAATGCTTTTACTTGAATAAATCACTAATGGCATAAGTTGCATATCTTGAATTGAATAATATTTCATCACACAGTTTTCCAGTGCCGTGTGGGGACGGCCGTAAAGAATACACTTTCCCAACGCCAACAGGAGGCGTGTTGTAAGAGGCGACTAATTCCTGTAGCAACGGGCAGCAGCGTCTTCGTGCAAAATCTTATAAAAACTGCGCTCGCCATCTCGCCTGCCAAACGTGGCGAGTATTGGCAATCCCCTCCGATGATAAGTTATTGGGGCAGACCTTTTCTCAGCAGTGGACGTCCTATGGCTGAAATGATGATGATGACACAGTTTTTAACCGACTTCAAAAAAGGAGGAGGTTCTCAATTCGACTGTATGTTTTTTTTTTTTTTTTTTTGTATATTTGTTACGCGATTACTCCGCCAATTATGAATCGATTTTAATGATTCTTTTTTTGTTTGGTAGATCATACTTCAGAGGTGGTCCCATATAAATTTTATCGAAATTGATTTAGAACTTTTTGAGAAAATCAACAAATATATACCCAGATAATATTTTGGTTGTGGTTCTTGTTACCTATCTTCGACAAATATGAGCCGATTTTAATGATTTTTGTTTTATTTAATAGCTTATACTTCAAAGATAATATGATAAAAGTTTGCAAAATAAAAATCACCCCTAAGGGTAGGAAAATAGGGGATGAAATCGGTGTTCAGCAGTTAGATTAGGATTTATCACTAAAAATAGATGAAATAAGTAAATTTTATTTAAAAAAATAAAACCGACTTCAAAACACTGAAATGCTAAAAATAATCCTAACACTTAAGTACCTAATCAGTTACTTTTGGAGTCGGTGCAAACAAAAACATTGAATCTCTCATCGGCTGGCACCGACTTTCAGTGTTTTGAAGTCGGTTTTATTTTTTTAAATAAAATTTTATTATTATAACGTAATACTTATTTACTCTGAGGTTATATAACCACCGCTAGAATAAATAATCCCAATCAAACAACACACCTACATTGAATTAGACGCATAAAACATAGGAAGGCTCCGACGGAGATGCCGTGGTAGCAATAGCAACTCTCCCTACTATGATTACATGAATTAAGATGATTACACACCACTGACGTGGCTCGGGAGGAACAAAAAATACCAACTTCATTACATATTGTATTCTAGAACTTTCACATTGAAATATAAATCTTATTTTGAAGTAGTAAAGTTCAGATTACCACGGGGTAAAGTTGCGAGATCAGGTCGTCTCTTTCTGGTGTTATGGGTTGAATCTAAACTTAGAATGTTCTAATTATCTTAATACCTACTTTATCGAAGGGAAAAATATATTAAAATGTTTAGTCTGAGTCCGATTTTTTTTAGTAAATGCGACTTATTTAAAATGTATGTATATCTAGCTGTTCCGGCGAACTTCATACCGCCACTTTGTATTTTTTTTTATGAATTCCTAATATATTATTACTTATTCTGCTATTCGAGGCAAATACGAATTCAACAAACCAAAGATCATTAAAATCGGTCGAGTCGTTCTTGACTTATAAATGGTGTAACTAACCCGACTTTGTTTTATATAAATAGATAGATAAGATGTTCAAACATGAAGTATGTTCAAATCTTACTAATATTATAAATGCTAGTTTTTATATACAGGTTGTATCGTAACTAGAGGATAACTTTGAAACCACATATTCTATACACCATGGTAAACAACTTTTGTTATATGACTTTTGTGGTTTCAAGGTTATCCTTGAGTTACGAAACCCCCTGTATACAGGGTACATTGCAAAGGGGTGCCAAATCTTTAGGAGTGGCTCAGAATCAGTAACTTAATCGAACTATGCAGAGAAAAAAAAGTTTTTTCACATGTATTTATTTCTATCCGCTGTTAAATTGGTCTACGCGTGGTAGATTTGACTCATTCATGAAAAAATTGCACTGTATATGCACTGCGTAAGGTCCTTGTTGGCTCGCCGTACCTACGCCTCTGATCCTCTGATGAATGACCACGCAGCTTTCGTAGGCTCTCTTTTGACTTTATTTTCAGATATTTTAGTTTTTTTATTTTTCGTAAAATTCGATTATTAAAAATAAAAACGATTAAGACGGTTTCTTATATTGTTCCCTAGATCTTGTTTTTTAAATTTGCCACCGCTTATCAATGTAACCCTGTATTGATCTGGTGATCATTGTTCCATGACAGATCCCTACGTCTAATTTTTATTTGTAAAAGTCAAGTGTAACCCTCTCTATTTCTATCTTCTTGCTTTAGTCATCTTATAGTTCACACATCACACACTCTTTATATCGTATGCGATAAAATATTTCTGATCTATCTTTCTATCTTAATCCAAACCACGTATCGTTATATCCATCAAACCTATTAGCATTTGCTAATTAACAACGCGGAAGGTAATCTATGCTTTCATACTTAGAAATAATTTATTTTATTAAGAAAACTTAACCTAACCCTAATAAACATCCTTAAGATATAGCACTTAGAGTCAAAAATCAATTGCCATTGAAACAGATTTAATAGTCATTAGAATCTTTACGATCAGTCTTCTATAATCGGCATGCAACATACAGGGTAGGAGTAGTATAAACTGCTAAAAATAACATGTCTGTGTGAGGATCTCCTAATACCATTGCGGTATAAACGCCCAAGTTATAGTGCGAAAGTGGGCTTGAGTTGATGCAAGCAAACTTACAGACGACTATTTCCGAAAAAGAAAGTCCAAAAAAAGATAAAGAAACAATATGGTGGACTATGCAAATAAAGGTCATATTTTATATAATTTATTTCTGTACAGAGTTAACAAGTGTTTCTTCACCCTGTATATAACGCGACAAACTTGTCCACATGTCATAAATTAACAATACCATTCAGCTAAAATTACGATAAGTTAAATCAATCTTGTTTAACTATAATAAAACGCGTGTTTACGGCTTAAAACAAATTTTGATGATAAATTCAAAAGCTCAACTGATTTGTATGGGATCGTAAACATAAAATAAAATATTTGTGACACTATTTTATGGCAGGAATTAAAATGCTATGTTTTTATGAATTAATGTCTCCACGCATCATTATAAAATTTTATTTTATTGGTTTAATTTTTGCATAAGCTCGTACTGGTTAACTTACATATACATCTTTATTTTATTGATACTTTTTATAATAAACTAGCTATGCCCGTGGCTTTGCTCGCGTGGAATATGGTTTGTCACATCCTGTTTTACTCGCTTAGGAGATGGAATAAAAATTGTAGCCTATGTCCTCCCCTAGGGTTCAAGCTTTTGTTGTACTAAATTTCATCAAAATCATTTCATATTTTACTATAAAAAGTAGCTTATATCCTTTCCCAACCTTTAAAATATATTTGTACTAGATTTCATAAAAATCGGTTCAGTAATTTAGGCGTGAAAGCGTAACAGACAAACAGACAGTTACTTTCGCATTTATAATATTAAATAAATACTTAGTATGGATTTTAAAAATGGTCCTTTTCGTTTTATCTTTCTGTGCCAGGGTGACAATTAAACGAAGAAATGGCTTTAGCAGTATGTTCTGCCCATTAAATCTTTTACAATGGGTTACTTTTACTATGGGGCCGAAGTCGCAATCGCAACAAAAAAAAAAACTACCTTGAATGAACTTTTTTTTCTGATTTCGATGTTGACACCGTAGTGATAGTAGTTCATTATGATAGGCAGAATCAAACATCCTGATAAAACGATTCCCTAGTGTAATCAAACACCCTGTATGTTATTCTATAGATCTCCAATACATACTTTACGTTCAAAACAAGAAGTTTTCTGTCCTCTTTAAACTTTGCACTAAATCATTGAAGTCATATGTTACAATAGCCCGGAGCTGTTACGTCAGAGCTCCAATAAACAGGCAATTACTTTCAGAAAAAATCTGTAATATTAATTTAATGGTGTTTTTATCGGACGATCGACGATTTGCTTGCGACCAGCTGGCGTGTTAAGGCGAAGACAGCTGTAACCGACGTGTTTTGTTAGGTTGCTTTATTCGTTTTCCTTGTATTTTGTGGTGTAGGTAATAACGGCATATAATTTTAAAGTTTATCGACTGATTGATAATCATTAATATAAATCTAATAGAACTAGCTGTTGCTAGCGACTTCATTCTAATGGTTTTTAGTTTATTCATAAAGGATTTTCTATTTTCTAGCTATTTTCTTAATTCTACTGATAATAATTGAGACAACAAAAAAAAAGCAAAATTGTTTCATTCGTTCACGCGTGATGCGATGATCAAGGAAAAAAGAGATTAATTTATATATAGATAGATTAGCATGTCCGAAAGCACAAAAGTTTCCTAAAAAAATCTAATTAGTCCGTCAGTTGGATTAATAGAAAATAATGGACACGTATTTTTTCTTTTCTGATTCAAACAAAAAATGATGAAGATATAGCCCGTTAAAGTTCCGCGTAACGTCACGCCTTGCGACACTTTTTAGCAAGACGTGACGTCACGTGCTCACTTTGAGGCGCTTTATCTTCGTCATTTTTTGTTTGATTGACAAAAGACAAAATATGGGTCCAATTTTTTTTAATAATCTAACTGACGGACTAAATAGAATAATCATTTTTTGATCCAGGAAACTAGCCCATTTCTGAGTATTTGTATGCACTTTGTGACTGAAAATAATAACACTGCTATATAATAATAATAACATAAATAGTTAAACTCTGCCGTATTACCGTCATAGATAAATCTTAAGTTTTTGGTGAATTAAGATAATAATTATATTAAAATCTTTTATTTAGTTTTTAATGTATATTGTAATACTGAGAAATTCTATTGCTACATGTAGAGTTTCAAAATGTATGTCTTATAGCCGCTGGAATAAATTATTTGAAAAATAATGTAAATAAATAACCAATAAAAACAAAAAGAGCTAAAACCTAGGCAGGTTAAGCTCATTTTTATTTAACCCAGTCTAGCTTTGATACATATAATATTAACAGCCAAAATACTGATTTTCGTAACAGTTGTTATATTATTACGCATAAAAATATTTTACGATTTTCAAAACTTTTACCATTTTCGAAACTTTTGCATAATTATTTCAAACAATACCAAAGTTATAACCTTCGGTAGTGATTGTTTTTTTGTCATTTCGTGGATGCTATCTGACCCTTAAGTGTACAAGCAAGCAAGCTTTCCATTGTATTTTTGTTAAGGTGTTTTTACTCGGGTTTTTGTGTGAATCTCTTGTTGCCAACAAGGTCGCATGCAGATGATGTTGATCGATTGATGACTGTGTGATTCGGAACACAGTTCAATAGCCGAGCTAAATTCTTTAGTCCGGTATTGCGCTTGTGCGATCCGTTTAGATGGTATGACTTGATGATTTAGAGATTCTAGATATATTTTAGGCAAGCTTGCTTTATCGTAGATAATGTCTAGCCGTAAATCGTAGTTTATGATAATACGAAAGTTTATTAATTACTTGTGCCGTGTGGGGACGGCCGTAAAGAATACACTTGCCCACCGCCAACAGGAGGCGTGTCGTAAGAGGCGACTAATTCCTGTAGCACGAGACGGGCAACAGCGTCTGAATGCGAAATCTTATAAAAAACTGCGCTCGCCAACCCGCCTGCCAAGCGTATCTCCAATCCAGGCAATCCCCCCCCCCAATGAAAGTCATTGGGGGAGGCCTATGTTCAGCAGAACATTCTCTATGTGGGCAATATTCCTTGTATGGGAAACATTGGGGAATATGCCCCGCACAGGGAATATTCCCGGGAACGGCACATCTCAATCTCAATCCCAATGACTTACAAATCGGCCAGTTAAAAGCTGCTACCAGCAGCTTTACCAGATTTTTTAGGTTTTTGATTTATTATTATTATATTCGTTGAGTTCCATTCGAGAATATTTGTTTAAAAAGTTGTAGTTCTGCGATGTAAAATACTGGTAGTGCCATCTCTTGGATGGCACTGCCGATGTGAACAGCTGGCTAGTGCGCGCGTTCTGGCACGCTGGCAATTGTAGATAGATAGATAGATAGATACTCTTTATTGCACACCATACAAGTAAAATACACATGATTTTTACAGAAAGATGTACAATTTAGGCGGTCTTATCGCTAATAGCGATCTCTTCCAGACAACCTTTAGGTAGAGGACAACCATTAAAGAAAGGGGAAGGTGTTGCAGAGTTCTTAAAATTCTTACCTGATACAAATAGAATTGCATAAATTTATGGCATAGGTAGTAATAAATAAATAAAAATAAAATAAAATAAATACATAACAATAATTATACATACATACAATAAACATACATACTACTTGATATATGCGAGGAGATGTCGAAACTAACAGTGACCAGTAATATTTTAAGATATAAAGGCAGTTTGTGTCAAGAAGAAAGAAAGTGTGCTTTAAGCCGATTTTTAAAAATAGCAATCGATTCGGATTTTCTGATTGTAAATAGATAGAAAACAAAAACAGACTGAGTACATCAAGGGTACAAAATTATATTGTAAATTTTATAGATGGTCTTTAACGGGAATCAAATTTCAAAGATTTTTACCGCTTTTTCCGAGTTTGTAAAAAAATGTTTTTTGTATAATTACAAATGTAAGATTTTCGGAATTTTCTTTTACGTTTGTTAATAAGACATTTCTTCTTGCTATATTTCATTATTCTAGGTCAAAATACCTATGCAGCGTAACCAGCCGTATAAATCTTTTGATTGCCTTGACTTAGAAGTTTATTTTATTCACAGCTTTAAACCATTGCAGATTAGATTAACTTGATAACTCCGCGAGTTCCTAATGGAAATGGTCTTGACGGACACACAGACAGACGGTCAGACAAGTAAGGGATCAACGTAACCTCGTAAAACAAGGAAAGGGTTTTTTTTCCTTTTAAACTACAGAACCCTATAACTTGATGAATAACGACAATAGCAACATTTAGCGTGTAACTCGTATTTGTACTTATGTGACTATATTGTCCAGTGGTAAGGAACCCTCTGTGGGCTCGTTTAACTCGCACTGAGCCGGTTTTTCCCCCTCCATATACTCATTTTACAACCCTAAAACATACACATAAGATATAGGAAACAGCGACATTCCATCGGCTCGCTTTTACTCCGCATAAACTGCAGGACTAAAAATTAATTAATCTAAGTACTGTGGGTACCGTAAACATTTTATGTTGATGTTTAATGTGCGGAACACGGAAAATAGCGGCTGTGTCAGGGTTTCATTTAGATTGGAAGATTTAAACGTGGGTTTTATGCAAGAGTTCTTACTACTCCGTTTTAATACGTAATGGTTGAAATAGATAAATCTACCATACGAGCAGGCTAGTGAAATGATTAAACGAGAAATATACGATTTATCTTACTTCATAATAATAATAATAAATTTTCACGATCACACCAATTATCTAACCCCAAACTAAGCAAAGCTTGTACTGTGGCGACTAGATAACGGATAAACATACTTAAATCCATGACTTATGTACAAATGCTCGTGCTCATCACACACACATTGCCACTTGCGGGATTCGAACCTATTCATATTTTAGGACCTAAAAATGATTGTTTTTTGCTGGGGACGACTTTCAGTACAGTACAAGCCAGAAAAGATTCCTAAATTATCGAATTCGGGACTCTTGCGCAGTAACTTTACTGCGTAGAGAGGCGTTAGATAGATACTCTTTATTGCACACCATACAAGTAAAATACACATGATTTTTACAGAAAGATGTACAATTTAGGCGGTCGTTAGACTCGTCAATTTAAAAACATAATAAATATTTTAAATTCATAAATACAACCGACGTATAGGAAACATGACTAACACAATGAGACTTAGCTTGATGGGTATCATCACGAGCACCGAACCCGGGTACGTTTACCATACAATCGTTGAGCATAAAGGACATTAGGACGACGGTTTAAATGCATGGCCATAATTCAACAAATTTACATACAACAAATTCGCATACAAATCAATTGGAACGCAGTACCATAGCTTTATAACTCGGTAAACAATATCAGTTGGGTACATACATTGGATTTCTGGATTTTTTTTTATTTTTAGATTTATACCACTTTCTCGGCGGTGCGGATTCCAGAAACTGTAGTCACTAGGTGTCAAGCCATGGTCCAAAATGGTTTAGTTCCCTCTAGGTCTAGTTAAAAGTCTAAGGGTTTTCAAAAAATTAATATACTACTGCAGTTGCGATTACTACGTCATCTTTTATACTGTGACGTTAACTGAAACTAGGTTGCGCTTCTTATTCTAAGCTTATAATCTTACACTAATAGTGACTAATAATAATCATCAAATAATCATCATTATCATTTCTCTGAACTGTTCTGTCTACTGCTGAACATAGGCCTCCCCCAATGATCTATCATCGGAGGGATTGCCAATACTCGCCACGCTTGTATTGGCTGGTTGGCGAGCGCAGTTTTTTATAAGATTTCGCAGTCAGACGCTGCTGCCCTACAGACTACAGAAATTAGTCGCCTCTTACGACACGCCTCCTGTTGCCGGTGGGGAAGTGTATTCTTTACGGCCGGCCCCACACGGCACGTAGTAGGTTATATATGTCAATTTATTAAATTGACTAAAGTAAGTGTACTAAATAATAACTAATTTAATTTATATATTTTTATAAGCTAAGCTATTTATTTTGTGCCTATGTTCTTAACCATTGATGGCCTGTCATTCTCCGTATCTCAATTATAGGCAATGTACATTTTTCATTTGCAAATACCGTTAGTATGATAAGATATACATACGACCTTAAGCATGAGATGTGACGTTTGACGCATCCAATGATTTATAACTAGACAACCAACATAGCGAATTAGCGACCACAGTGTAAAAACTTTAGAGTACACGAAACTTAAAAAACTTCAACAATAAGTCAATAAACCTAATGTTTACTATAGGACATAAAATACATAATAGTCCAAGAAATGTTTGTTATGTAATAAATATTATATATCACTGTAAACACTTCCATTCAAAACTATGGTGAGCGATATAAATTTATATCTTGTTCCATAGTGAAAAACCAGCTTTATATAAAATATCTAGCCCCAAACTAAGAGAACTTGTACTATGATACAATTTTCCATATAAAAAGATATTTTATGGGAGTGTTTTTTTTTTATTAAAACAAAATTCTATAAAAAAAAGCAATATTTGGGCAGTAAAATCACTCCTTACAATTTCACTGCACCACTTTGTTAACCTGTAGAAGTCCTCTTCTGGGCACTTGTACAAGTATCAACTTATATAAATAATAAAATAAAATAAAATATAATATAAATAATATCTTCGATCTGTAGTCAAAGATGACTTACTGTTTCTTCCCATGACTGTGGCACAGTAGTTTATAAGCTATACCAATAGAGTTGTCAGGAGATCAAACGTTTAATTTGGTGATTTATTACAGTCAGAAACTGTGGCGAAGTGCGTTGCACGTGGTTTATGATGGCCAAACAAGGCAGCTGTTTTATTGGCAAAGCTATAAAAGAATCATCGTTCGAGAAGCAATATAAATATTTGTTGTAACAAATTCTAGAGGAACGATATTAAAATATTTTAAGTGGAATAAAATAATGAATTCTGGAATTAGCAACGTTTGTGAGATTTATTTATGAGAATGCCAAGTTAGTTTTAATAATAAAGAGTGTAATGGTGTTACTATGGCTTTTGTTGACTTTATTTAGCGATAGAACGTCCACTGCTGAACATAGGCCTTGCGTATTAACTTCCAGATTGACCGGTTGAAGGCAATGTTAAAATGAACTAGAAATATTGAACTTTTATTTTGTTTTAGGGGCCTATTAATAACATTGTTTTGTTTTTGTTGTATAAAATTCAACTTAAAAACAACACTGCTTATGACTAGGTTCTAGAAATCATACTTCGTCTTGCATAATTAGATAGTTTGAAATACAGACTAGTCTTAGTTCAAATTGTAATTTGCAAATCTTCGTCTCAAATGACAGTAATAAGCTTAAACAAAAAATTATAAAAGAAACGCTAGTTTTTTGTCTCTCATCCTGTGTCGGCAAAAAATAAAAAAACTTATTTTAATGAATTGAAGCTCTGACTCGACTATTTAGTTACTTAGTTGCTGTTTAAGGAGTGGTTGACAGAAATACGTGGGTTCGATATTTTGTATAAGTACCTACAAGTCATAAAAAAAAGTATAAAGTTTTTAGCGACCTGAAAATCTACCGATGGTTTGCCTGAACCTCGTTCGTAATTTGGCAGGTTAGTAGACCGCGCGAAAGCGATATTTTAGATGTTGTTAAAAATCATTAAAAATTGTTGGCAAAAACCGCCTTAAGGTGCATTTTCATTGGTCGTTAGCGCTCGCATGTGCGGTGCGGGAGATTACTGTAACGCATGCTATAGAACCCGCATGCAGAAAACCGTTTTTATTGGCCATGCATGCGGGGTATGGCTAATTTCTATAAGGCATGCCATAGGGCTCGGGAACGGATTTTATTTGTCGATGCCGTATGCGGTAAGTTGCTTTATAAATTGACCCTATGTGCATATATGTTATGAATCGACAACTACTGGTGTTTGGAACAATCACAACTGTTTTACTTATCTTAATTGAATGAAGGATAAATTACTGGCAAAAAAAATAAAAAAATTCCAAACTATGATCTTTGTGGTTGGCATATCGCATGCAGGGAGTCCCTAAATGCGATATAACGGCCGCGTTATCGACTTATGACTTTCATTATTCGTTTAACCGCATGCGGGGAGATCGATATATCGAACGAGTTGTTGACCAATGAAAATGCTCCTTTATGCGAGACTGGAAAAATACTATAAATGTACGATAAATATACGTTTATTACATGTACAATAATTCGATATAGTCCAACTACACCAGATCTACTCCACTAGGCTAGATCTACTCCACCACTAGGCTAGATCTACTCCACCACTAGGCTAGATCTACTCCACTAGGCTAGATCTACTTCACCACTAGGCTAGATCTACTCCACTAGGCCATCTCCTTGTCATGGTTAAGATCGGTGACATAACCGCGCGCTTAAAAACAAGTCTATCTAATTTCCGAGCACGCCATTTGATTCGCAAACTACTTTATAAAACACATAAAACCAGCTCTATATTTCAGACTAACTTAAATATGTAAGCTCAAATTAATATGCGCTCACTTATGGTGATGGTATTTTTATGCTTAGCTTTTAATGTTATTTATTTAAAAAGTTAATCTCTGTGGAAAGATACATTCTAGGCCGAAGAAGTCAATTGGGATAGGTAGGTTAAATTTGTGTTTAAGATATTAATATCCTGGGCGAATTCAAGGCAATAGTGAAATGTATTTGAACGAGTAAACGTCGTCTTAAAAACATAATTGTCGCTTAGTAAAGTTAGTATAAATATGTCAGGATGTCCCAAAGCAGGGGTAGTGTAAAAGAGCTTAATTTAGGCCAATTTGCAGGAAAAAAAAATTTATATTGTTACCACCAGGCCTCACCTCAACTACAAGGTGATTTTGGCCACATTCCACCATGTGGGCCTATTCAACCTGGCACAGTGTGAATGGGGATGATGACACTGCTCACACATAATTCTAATCACACTACTTATATGCAGACAACTTCGTCAGATATCTAAAAGTTCCGTATCTTTGCCAGTTGTGTACAAAACATAAAAAGAGTGGTGTGATTGCGAAGCTTTAGCAGAGTAGAGCGGCTAGAACACAGCACATTTGCGGCACAACGTGATACAATACATCATCTGGCGGTGCGCAGACTTGGACAGTTATAGAATGCGCACAGGCATTATTTTAAGTAAACTTTTTGTTTAACTGATTTGATGGAAGTCGCTTTCCTAATGATTCGTAGCAAATCAAGAGTTTTATTTTATAATAATGTTATATTTGGACATTTATTTTAAGTGTTATTTTTTAAAATTGAATTTTATTTGAAGAATCCGTAATTGGCCGTAAGTTTTATTTAAAATATTTGATAAAAAAAAGCTGTGAAGTTTTTTTTGTAAACATAAATTCACATAAATCAAAGAAAATAAAATAAAAGTTAAAGGATATTTTTTGGTATTATTTTTTTGTTTTTTATTTACCTACAGGCCTAGCATACCGTCTTATTAATAAACTCGTTTATCCTTGCAACAACTTTACACTAACTTTAAATATATAGATCTTATAATATTAAATGTTTTCAAATTTGACATTCCTTGATAATAGAAATTGGTTGGCTTTACAGTTTACACCTTTAGTCATGATTAAAATTTGACAATATTTTTATTATTAAGGCAATGATAATATTATACATGTATAAGAAATAAAAAGTGTTCAAGGTCCGCAGAGTATTAGGTGTGTCAATTAAATAAAATTCAAGTAATAATTCAAATTAAGATTGTAGGTAGTTTTACCATAATTGAAATTAAAGTGTCAAAATCATACCACAACAAAAACAGCTAAGGCAACATCCAAAATTTCCAATCAACACACACATCTTGTTAATTATCGCAAAGTCAATCTAGCTCTTAATTAGATAAAACAGTAATTTATAGGCCAGCTCTAGCCTGCCCGAGGTCTCAGTTCAACGATCTTATGGAATTCTCCGCGCGAGAGTATCTTTTAGACATACAATTAGAGCTCATCTCTTCGACATAGTAAATAAGTGAAGGTAGTCCAAAACTTAAGGCCTTAAAATGACGATCCTATTAGTGTAGTGGCGTGGGGATTTACTTTGAACGCAAAAAGTCCGGGTTCAATTCGGAAAACTTCATTTTATATCGGCCCTTGGCAAAATTAATTGTGTGGTACAGCAACCTACCAAAAAAGTTAATGGTCATTAAACCAATTTTCGACTTTAAGTCCGACATTTAGAGATCAATATCAATTGAGAAAACTTGACTTTTGTTGTAGGCTGACGAGCTGTTGTCTGTACCTCGTAACACAAGAATGTCAATTTCTTCAGTCGAGTCGAGACCATGACAATATAAACTGTGCAATTGGTGTTCTGTGGACACTGACCTGTAATAACTTGTATTAACTGGCTGTCAAAAAAATGTTTAAAAAAACACAAGTCATCATTTCATTGAAGTGGTAAAAAAAAAGAATAATTTCCAGAAAAAAGTCTTATTTACTTATGACATTATCCTTATAATTAAATACTAAACTTTTTACAAAACACTAAGTGCTATTTCAATTAAGCTTTTAAAGAGACGCGCATTAATTAATTCATTTGAAATTAATTATGATTGTTTTTTTATCTAAGTGAGGTGTTAAAAGCTCGAATTTAGAATCACGAAGGATACAGATTGTAATAAAAACTTCTGATTCTCACGTTTGAAATATGTCAAAGTGAGTTGCGCGGAGGATGTAATTAGCAAACTTTTATATTTGTAATAAAATGTCGTTACATTGAAACACAAGATTCACTGACACAATATTTTTAAACCTATATTAATATAAAAAATTATATGTAGCGACTTTATTGAGGGTAGTCTGTATACAACTGAAATATTTGGTTTCATTGTGTCAGATCCATAAGAGCATTACCTACTAGATTTCATTAATAAATAAATAAATATTGGGCAACATTAATACATTTCTCTGATCCTAATGTAAGATATAAAAACAATGACGGTACCACAACATCTATACTCAACATAAAATAGTAATACCTGGGACCTTAGAGATGGCGACGACAAGTGTATCGTACTCGCCTCTCGGCTACGGAGGTCGTCAAGTATTATTGTTAGTATTCTTTGTCGTTTATCATTTAACAGTCGCGGGAACCCTAATATTAAATATTGCCTGCGTATGCCGCTGTACGTATAACATTATTCATATAACTCAGTAACCCGGATGACTCAAAGGTATCCTCATTTATCGACACCAAACACCTTCAAAAATCCCGAACAATATGCATTGCAGTACATTACGTATGGCAAATCACAAATCCGTAAAATATACAGTCGGGTTCACGGCCATTTGTCATACCATGAATAATCATGGCTGCTCTGATAAATTATTTTTGGCAGCATAGGGATGCCTGATTTTACATCGATATGCACTTAGTCGATGACATCTTGAATCCTCAACGATATTTAATTTATTCGGAAAATACAATCAGTCTTCATGATTAGATACAAGCATATTATTGTACTGATTCAGTACATAATATTAGTTCTATATTAAAATGTTTATGTCTAGTAAAAAGTTTTTTTCTCATATTTCTTTTGAGCCATTCATCTCTCTCCGATCACAACTAGAATGTTCGTCTGCTAATGACTAGCTTTCTTACCTTCGTTTGTAAAATAGTAATTAATTAAACTAAGTTATTCCCTTAACAAATCCACATATAATTTTCCCGCGATTTATAAATTTTGTATTACTTTACAATATGGCTCCAAATAAAATAAATAACATACATAATATGTATCGATACTCTAACTGCGCATCCTTAATCTTTAATTTGTATTAAGTCGCCGTCGAATTATGGTAAGAGCCACCCAATGTGGGTAAGATTAATATTTTAGCGGCACTAAAGATCGATTTTGGTTTGATTTAGCGGTGAAAAGAGCAACAATGAAAGGTGTCAAATGTTATAAATAACAACCTACAACTGCTGAGGTAGGTATTTGATAATTTTACCAGAACATATTTACCGCTTTTTTAACCAAGGTCAACCTCAATTCGAAGCGTTAATTTTATAAATAAATAAATAAAAATATTTGAGATACTTGGTAGCTTGAAATACACGAAAGTTATACAAAAATAGTCCACATAAAAACAAGTTTCACGGACAGTACTTCACAGAAACAGACAATAGAAGTTTTATTGTTATCACAGCTATAACAGTGCATAATCCGCTAAATCTACAAAAATCAACAAGCGACCACTCCACAATTTTGTTGGTTAGACTAATACTAAGACACCATTTTATCTTCTATTTCATTTGTAGACTTTTTGTCTCATCATCACTGCATCGTTTCTTAAAAATCCATTACATGTCTTGATTTTATAAGTAAAATTTTTCAACCTAAAGCTAATATGTTTATATAAGTAGTTTTGATAAACGTGAAAAGACATAGTTGATGTTTACATAAAGCAATAAACTTTTTTTTCAAGAAGGATGCAGAATTTGGCGGGGTAATCTTATTATTTAATTTTTTAAAACAATGATTTCTATGCGCGAAATTCTTATTATACGTGGGGCTTTTTAAATTTAGGGTTGGAATGTTACTATCAAAATAATGCATTGACCTAAACCGAAATACAAGTATTACCAAACTTCGCAGGCGCGTCGAAAAAAATCAAACGCGCTACTACAAATCACGCCGCGACTGGTTCGCTCGAACAATGCGCGCGCAGCTATAGGGTTGCCGCATAAATCAAACAGCTATGCAATTTTGCTGTCTTCCTAGGTGGCGAACTGCGGAACACTTCATCTAATGTGCAGAATAGATCGTTCTGCATTGACTCAAGACGATTCAAGTTCGTCTGTTGTGGGGTCAATTTGGAATAAGGACCATGAACGAAGACAAAGAAAGGTTGTGGCGCTATATTGTGCAAGCGAGGAGTGCTTACGGCAGTCGCTCAGGTTGTACAAAAAACTGCATCTAGAATGCATATGCACAGAGATTTATAATAAGATATTAAAATATTGATTGGCAGCTCACTTGTACCAAAAACACACTTGCTAGGGAAATGTTATACTGATCAACTTAATATTATTAAAATGACACGATGCATATGAAACTGGTAATTTCAAGTCGAAAAACTTTTATTTATGCCTCAACATTGATAATTTATTTAAATCCTTGTGACAACCCTATAAATCTCAATTATGCGCAAGAGTTGCGAACGCACGTGCGCTTCGCGGTGTCGCCGTGAACATCGCCCGGAGCTGCGTGTTGGGGACATCATTTTAATATTTTAAATGCCAAAATTACGGTTTTACTTTTATCAATCTTTTGCATACGGGTCTAAAGTAAAACACGCTTCTGCTTTCATATTTAAAAAAAATAAAAAGAAATAGGTATTTAAATGTGACACATGGTCAAGCGTAACCAGATTAGTAATACGACAAATCAATGAAAAATGTATTTAGTTTACGTTGATTTTGTGTTTCTTGTATCGACTTATTAAGTTACACATTACTCAAAGTATTAGTACTTATATATATAAAGATATGTTTGTCTTAGCAAAACTACATAAATAACCATAGGGATGGCAACACTGGTACAGTTTTTTTTTGTCGTAGAATAATACTTCACTAAAATATACATATTGTTACACTTTTTAAAATAAGGTTGCTTTTAATTGAATTTTCGGTACATAATGCACTTAATCTTGAGAACAACGAGGTTTTAAGTTTGGTTCGAAACAACTTATTACAGGCAACCCTACGGTCTCAATTATGCGCAGGAGTTGCCGTCGCACGCGCGCAACGTGCGAAGTCAGTGCCCGAGGCAAGATGGCGGCCGGGACACAATCCCGCCTTTTTTCAACGTATTGACGACTGTTGTAATGTTGTAAATATCTTCCTTTTACACCCGCCTGGTAGCAGTAACTACTAGATAGTAAGCAGTTTATTCTGCTATTGGTTGCATGGAACCATGAATGATAGTTTAAATGAGGTAGCCATACATACCGTAAGTCCGGTCACCGGTGTGGGCCTTTATCGCATAGCGATCAATTTTATCGACATAATTATCTCCCTTATACATAATATGTTGCTCTAACCATAATCAAATTTACAAAAATAGTAAACTATCCAAGTAGCGTTATTTTTCCGTACGTTAGAAGTCCTATATTAATTTACAAAATTAGTTTTTTACTTATGATATAATTATAGAATTTAAATAGCTACCCATTTTTGTGTTATAAAGTACAATGACCCATTGTAAATTGAGCGCTTTGTAAACAGAATGATTCACTCGATTGCAATGAATCGTAATAACCTCCTAATCTCAAATCGAACGGGAGTCAAATCCAAAAATTAAAAATAAATGAAATACTAAATGTAAACACAAAAGGTCCCCTAACATCAAAAGTAACGCACTTATTAACACTCTGTCGGCAGATAATAACGGTAAAGATCATTCTCAATTAATCTTCAATCGGCCATTTAGGTATAGTCCGACGCATTCTAAAATTTTATATTTTTTTCACATTCGTTTTCTTATTACGCTCTAAGATGACTTTAAATTATTTGACGAAAAAATTTACCCATAAGCTAGAGTGTAATTATTTTTTAGTTAATAGAGAAGGCGAAAAGACGTTGCTGGTTCGATTCCCACCTAAGGCAGTTGCAATTATTTTAAAATTCGTCTTCATATATTATTAATGAAAAAATGGCTGTTTAAAAATAATTGTAACATTTTTTCTCAGGCCAACTAAAGTGCAACGTGAATTTTGTTGATGTGATAATGTGAAAATTGTACATAAAGAAACTTGTACAGATTTATCCAACTGGGTCAAAATCGATGTAGTTTTTTCTTCCTGTGTAGAGTACTTGAGAATTCAATGCTATGTATTTTTAATCTGTTTACTACTTAAAGTTATAACTACTAAGACTACTGGCTAAGATTAGCCAACCATTACTAAGACAATGTCTAAATTGTCAACAAATTAACAAACTACATATTATTTATTAAATATTTGAAACCTACTTTATATTTTTAGTAACTATGAGGGTTTAAGTCTTATGTTGTTTCTGTAAACGTGCTTGCGGCTCAGTGGCGGCAGCGTTTTGGTACTAATGACCAAAGTTAAAGCCACCAACGCCAGGGTTGTGATTGGATGGGTGACCATTTCAACCATATTTCGTGACATTTATCACAAGCACCTCTGTGCTTTGGAAAGCATGTTACAAGTTGGTTCTGAAACCTAGTCTGAACATCTGACAGTAAGGTTTTAAGTCACTAGCCTTACAACACTGACTAATCCACACTAGGCCCACGTGGTGAAATATGGCCCAAACCACCTCATAGTTGAGGTGAGGCCTGTGCCCTGCAGTGGGACGTATGTAGGCATACTATAATTTACTTATACTGCAAACGTTACCAATGTATCGAGCTGACTGTACCCGAACAACAGGCCCCATTTATTGGTCTGTCAGTCACCGCTGACTGCTGGTGTATATTAATGAATTTACAATCTTACCTTTACCTTCTCCCGTGTTAAGTGGCTAGTTACATACGTTACCTATCTGCAAGCCTTTCTAATTGCAAATAGATGAAAATTAATTGATTCGCGTAATAGTTGAGATATAGGATATTAAAGATACATATTAGTTATTATGAGTAGCAATTGCAGGTAGTGATTCGTCATCATGATATTAATTTCAGCTACTTTGACTCTAGGGAATGGGGGAGGCCTATGTTCAGCAGTGGACGTCCATTGGCTGAAATGATGATGATGATGTCTATCCACTATTCTGGACACCATTATACAAGCTATATGCTTAGTTTGGGACTAGATAATTGGTGTGATTGTTAGAACAACACATTGTTTATATAATTTAAGTTATTAACAGAAATTATATCATATCACTGATATACTCGCCTCTTTACTTGGTAACAGATCCCTTTTGATCCCTGATGACCTCCGTACTTGTCGTTGCCATTTCTGAGATCCTGGCTTTGATTCCCGGTCGGGTAGAAAATAACTTTTCTATATTGTCTCGGGTCTGGGTACTGGTACTATCGTTGTTTCTGAATTCTATAACACAAGTACTTTGTGCTTGACCTTAGGATCAGAGCAATGTATGTGATGCTCTCCAATATTTATTTATTTAACAATAGTTTAACAGATACCTATTGCTTTTATACAATTAGCCCGAGAACAAAAAAAACGATTTGTATCAATAAAATAATTACATAGACCGTTGACAAGATGACGAAATGCTATTTTTAAAATTGCCCACACATTTTTGTAGAGCTATAAACGTCCAACGAATGCCAATTAAAGCCACAAATAATTGATTAAAATCATAATTACAAACAGCGTTTCGGTGTTCACGTGACTTTTTACTTGAGTTTACGTCTTCAGTGATTGCCACACGGACCAATTGTGCGCTATAAAAAAGCTATAAAAAAATCTTTAAACAATTTTTATGATCACCAAATAGATACATAGGTATTCGGGTGTTATCTTTAAAGAACATCGGCATTAATGTACGTGATTTACTAGGAATATCTAGTTTTATTGTTTTTAATGAGTAGGTGGCTCGCATATTTTTGCTTGAATGTCATTTAAAAATAAATTAAATATCCATTTGACGATTAATATAACGTGATTCTAAAGCTTTTGTGACCGGCATAAAATAAAAAGTATTTACAAACTGGCCTGTGGAAGATAGGCACTGGCGGTATTAATAAAAATATAATTAACTTAAAATTAACCAACTTATTTAAAATTAACCAACTTATTTAAAATGTAAGTATATAACTATTCGAGACATTTCTAATGAGTAACCATTTCAATTTCGTTGGCTATTCTTCAGTTTTATTTATGAAGCAGTTAATTATTCCACGAACATGTATGTTAAATACATTTAAATAGGAAAATATTATTTAACAAAATAACATTTATTTGTGAAAACATTAAAAATATACTTAGTTATTAGTAAGAATTTTACTTAATATCTTAATAAGAAGTAATATTATTTAAGATTATGTGATGTTTATTACCTGTTAATCGTTTAAATATTAAATATCGACATTAGAGAGTCGATCGTTGATCGATAATAAAAAATCTATAAAATCTCATAATCGATGTTACGAAATCAATCGTCAACGACAAAATCTACGTGTTACATCCCAAATCAATGCCATTAAATAGTTGAGTTACGTAATATAAACTTATATGACATTTGTATCTTATTTTGAAAGAAAATGTTTTTGAAGTTGAATCACAAGGAAGATAAAACTATATCCGTCGGTCTGTTGTACCTCGTTCAAATGCGTTTTTGACGTAAACAATAAAAACTCCATAAAATATATATATTGTATTGAAAAATGAGATTATATGTAATTAAACAGAATCATTTTTATAGCTACTGTGTTCGATAATCACATTGTTTCAATCAATTGACATTGATTGATTGACTGATGATTATGCAGTAGTGCAAAGTGTACTGCAAGTTTATCAATAATTACGTCATAAGTAAGTAAATTGGTTAAGTATGTGTTGTTTACTGTCCCTTAAAACACAAGGATGTTAGTTCCTTACTTCGAGAATATTGCGGTTGCGGGTTCGAATCCCGCAAAGGGCAAATGCTTGTGTGATGAGCACGAGCATTTGTATTTAAGTCATGAATGTTTATAAACGTATTTAAGTATGTTTATCCGTTATCTAGGTGCCACAGTACAATCTTTGCTTAGTTTGGGGCTAGATTATCGGTGTAATTGTGAAGAAAAAAAAAAATTAATATTATCTTCTTCTGTCTTTTGTATTTTGTGGCTCAACATACCTATATTTATATTGTACCTATATACAGCGTCAAATCTCTATGCGATGATAGTTTAGTGTCTTCCAGGTTGTCCAAGGCTGTTCCTGCCCAAATGGTAGGTGTTCTGTAGGCGATATCAATTTTTTTAAATAGAACAACTGGTTTGTTTTTTGAATGTATCTATAGATATACACACGGAACCCCAATTAACGCATGTTTCACGCACTTGCCGAGTATTTTCGACTTTTATATCACCAATAGCAATTATAAAACATTACTATGAAATCCGATCATTAATATCTAATAGTAGGCCCGGAATTAAGCCTTCTCGTTTGCTATGCATCTACAATTTTCTTTATATCGCTCGTAAAAGCGGGCTATAAACGGAGTTTTATATGTCGCTGTTATTGTGTCTAATCGGACGTTTGAGGTAATATCTGATACTTTTGTTCAATGTTTTGATATAACTGGTAAACTTGGCATATATCTATTGTTAACTTGAGCTGCATATAAACCTTTCGGTCATCCTTAAATTTTAAGCCCATTATACATATGTGATTATGAGAGATTGGTTCCTTGCAGGCAATTTAGGAAGGTACCTTTAGTGATGACAGGTATTAATTTATCCCTTCGCGTTCCGCTTACCCGTGGCAGACCGGAAAAACAATGGAAAACAATGGAGAAAATTTTACGTGACCCGCGAAGGGCTAAATAAAGTGCATGTTTAAAAACTAGGTACTTTCGTAAATAATTATATCAGCGTGTCTTTAAAAGTTTAATTTTTTTTTAAATCTATATCTGCTAAATGCTTCATCGTGGAACTTCACCACAATTGATTCCCACTCAACGCCCCGCCATGCGCCAGATCCAAAGGTCTCCATTATGCTAGCAGTATTTCTTCGTTCAATAGCTATGGAGACCTGCTGAACAAACCAAGACACAGAGCGGACCCAGATGTTCATCAGTCACTGTGGACGCCCTATGACTAAAATAGTGATGATGAGGGCTGATTTGCCGTCTAAAATACAACATTCTCAACGAGACCAATTTCATAATCTTAAAAATCACTTTATACTCGTACTTACAGCTCAAGCAGCTGCTTGGTAATTGTAAGGTAGGGAGTTTGTTTCAATGTTATATGGATGTTCGTCTTTTACTTACATCATCATCATTATTTCAGCCATAGGACGTCCACTGCTAAACATAGGCCTCCCCCATTTACTTCCAGATTAGCCGGTTGGAAGCGGCCTTATTATTTCAGCAGTACCGATTTACAGACGTTTTGGTAGCCTTGTAAAAATTTTGTTGTTTTCCCAAAAAATACAATCAAAAATCCCAAATAACTCCACAATCCTGAGGTCAGGTGGGTTCACTTACGCCCATTAGAGTCAATTTGTACCAATTAAATGATAGCTAAGACATTCGGCACACCGGCCGTTGATACATAGACCATGGGATAACGAATTGCTAATAATGGCTACGGGTTTTGAACTGACCGCGCGAGTTAAGGGGAAGTTCTCAGACCTAAAGGTGAAAAGCCCGATATGACTCTGCTGACGGACTTTTTGGGAACTAAAATATGTTGGAGATGTGGCTCATAGATATTGTCAAGTGACATGGTTTTAGTTTGGCAACATGTTTACATATGTTGGTAATTAGTATTAGCGCGTTGCCTTTTTAAAAGTATGTAAAGTATAGTATTTTCAAAGTAAGACTAGAGTATTAATTGTTTTTTTAATAATTGAATGTACCCACAAATTTGTTCATCATTACATCTTTTTAGAAACCAAACAACCTGTTTAAATTACTTATCGGGGCTTGTAACTAAAACATTTATCTTCCTCTCTTACCCGTTAACATCCAAGCGGTCTCATGAGACCGCATAACAGTGGAATTTCTATTGTGACTCGTAGCATACGTAAATGCTTGATGCGTTAAAATCTTCGGTAGGTACTGCATAAAACTATTTTGGTTAACATTTGGTAATTAAAACGTTTTCTGAATAAGCCAAATTAAATAGAACAACAGAAAAACTTTCACATAACGTGACAACTGTCACATCGATAACATTTTTGAAACATCTTCCCCTTAACCGGACATTGAAAAAACACCAAAAACGATTTAGTTGTAAAGAAATCAATCGACAACATTCCCGTTATTGGTTTGATATGCCGCCATCGACTATCGACTAATCGACAATTCGAATAATCGCCTAATTTCTGTTCCCATGAAGACGAATAACATCGAAAATATTTACCAAAGTGGCGTGACCAAATCGGTAATTTCTATTTGTAATTCTTACTAAATACATACATAATTGTACAGGGTGTTCATCGTATCTTAAACAGTTTATATTAAAAAAATCTATATATTAATTTTAGGAATAAATAATCGTATCATTGGAAAATATTAAAATAATATGAAAAATAATGAAAAAGAAATAAAAAAGAAATTTAAACAGTAAATAATAAAATAAAAGCATGAATTTTTAGATTTACTAGTTTTACAAATTATACTTACTCTAT
Source organism: Anania hortulata (assembly GCA_963576865.1). Classification (NCBI taxonomy): domain Eukaryota; kingdom Metazoa; phylum Arthropoda; class Insecta; order Lepidoptera; family Crambidae; genus Anania; species Anania hortulata. The sequence continues at coordinate 20,322,196 of OY756393.1, forward strand.
ACTTGTCACAAAATTAAACACCCTGTGTATTACTTTTGTCGACTGTACACGCAAGAATTTTATGGCAATTCAACTAATTGTAGTTTCGGTTTAATAATAATTATAAATTTTCTAAATTATTATTTATTAGTCCCGGCGAGCGCTAACGAATCAATTGTAACGTGTTTAGTTAATTTTGTTGCGTCAAATCAAATATCGTAACTTAGCAACGACGCCGTCGGCAGTTGGATGGGTGACCAAGTGGTTATGAGGCTAGGTAAGTTTTTTTGGGATAGATGAATGAAAAAGATGCGAATTTTTTGAAGTAAATCATTTTAAATTAACTCCATTATGAAATGTTTTATCATCGTTAGCAACATGGAAATCCTCCTCGATAGAAATCCAAAACAAGCAGCTATGAGTAGTATGCATTTAGAGCTTCCCGCTACCTTGACTAGGTCGTCAGTCCATAGGGTGGACGTCCTACGCTGCATGTAGGTACGTTGTAGGTGTGTAAACACCATTTTTAAATTAAGAGATCCCTTTGCGTAATATTAAACTTTAAATTACAATTTTCTGAGAGTCCCCTTTGTGAAATTAATAGGAAAACTATCACGGCTAGGAAGGCTTTACACGTTACCGAATTAACTCATAAACTGTACATGGAGAAGAAAATTACATGGAAGATGTTTTATTTATTTTATTATGTTTATTAGAGATAACAATAGCCTATGTACAGTTTGATTTACGTCATAAAATTGTTTACCAAGTAAGGTCAATAATAGTTATCCGCGAATTAAAAATCACAAGTCAAATTAATAATGTAATAAATAATATTATTTTGACGTGCATCTACGGAACCCTACATTGCGAGCGGCCCGACACGCTCTTAGCCAGTTTTTCTAAGTTCAAAAATGGTCTAGACAGAAAATGACGCAATTTCTATTAGCGCGACACTTGAAATATGTTAGGTCTCTCTCTATGAAATGGTACGAAAAAAATTCTATGAATAATAAATTAGTTGACTTCGTGTATCTTGTTACAATATCGATTTTACCTTAGGAGTTTGACAATGATTGATATGGCAAATTAAATTAATTTTGGCAATATGCATATTCAATAATTAACATGTGACATTAGAAGTCATATGTACCAAGTTAGCTTCGTAAGTTTTTAGTGGATTTTTAAAGAACATACTTACTTAGTAGTTAGTGATATTTGTATCCCAAATGATACAAAGCTCAATAAGCCTTAGGTCCTTAGGCTTAGTGAGATCGTCATATAAAAAAAACCTAAAACTTGAGTCTATTTTTACCGTACGACCTCCGTAGCCAACAGGTGAGCATACCGGATTTGGTGTCGCTATCTCTGAGGTTCCGGGTTCGATTCCCGGTCGATCAATGTAGAAAAATAGTTTTTTTATATTGTCTCGGACCTAGTGTGAACCCGACGTGATTCTGATTTTTGTAACACAAGTGCTTAAGCTACTTATCATAGGATCAAAGCAATGTATGTGATGTTTTCGAAAGTATACATATTTATATATATGAACAAATTAATGCATTAACCTATAGTTACTTACTATAATCAAAAAAGGATGTCCTGAAGGTTCTATTTACAGAATGTAAAATGTGAAACGTTTACTTCTAACGTTAACTTTATACTTAGATGAAATAATGAAACAATTATCATCATTAGATAAATTTTGGTGTTTTTTCTAAACCAATACAACCAATTTATTTCTGTAAATAGGCTTAAATTAAGCACCTTAGCACGTCCCTTTTTTACCCTACCACATCCAAAGAATGTTGTCTAATATTTCCGATAAAAACATACAATTAATATTTTTATTAGTGTCCAATTAAGTAACTGAAAATATAATTTATAAAATGGTTAAAAATTATTTAAATATTTTGTAAGTCATTAAAACTTTCTCATACGCGTGTAGCGTTCTTTACATGTTTAGATGTTTGTTACTAAATTACTAATAACTAATGAACGAAATTAACTGTAATTCGACTTACATTTAGATACTGATCTAGCTAATAATAAATCAAATTTATATCCCATGTTTGTGTTCCTGTGGGATAATTATGAATTCCCCTTAGACTTAATTCTAAGCCTACACAGACGAAGTCCTACGCAGAATAAGTCGGCTACCCTGTACCCCTGATACAATCTATGGCAACGTCATAAACTACTTTTACAACGCATGCATACTTAAATGGCGTAACTCCGCAGCTTCGGCTCTGAATGTTATCGAAGCTATTAGTGTACCTGAAAACAAGAAACAATATGGTTAATAAAAGGTTTACAAGACATCACTAATTAACCAACATATTGTCTTAGAGCCGTTAAGGACTTTAGTATGTATTGTTCTACATTAATTTCTAAGATAAGATATAAGATAAATTCTTTAATATATGTATACTTTTATTGAACCTAACAACGAGTTATTTTTAAGGTATTTTAGCACAAGCCCAGACTGTTATCTCAAAGCAGTGGAGGGTAAAATTTCAATAAGATAGGTTTCATGTGTACCTAAATGCTCAGAAACACTAATTTATTTAGTAATTTAACCTTTTCTGGGCACATATATGTTACGGGCAAATTGATAAGTCCGGGCACTATTAATAATGGCCGGTCTGTATTCATAATGCCCGACTCAATTGGACAATGTGATTAAAACAGCATGATTAATCACTTTTCCCGGCCATTATGAATAATGCCCACCCTATCTTGGGCAAAGTAATAAAATAGGTGAACTGTAGTGTTTTTGTTTATTAAATGAAATTAAACTTACAAAATTATCATGAAATGTTAACAAAAAATAAATTATTGAATATAGTAGTTAAAAAATAAACAGTTAAAAATGTAATAACATCTAGTTACCTACTTTTATTTTGACAAAAATATTATTTAAGAACAATAGTTTAAAAATTAGTAAACTAAGAAAAATCAACTAAAATATCTAATAATTAAGGACTGTGCGAGAACTAAAGATGGTCCAATTTATCACATTGCCTCGGCTACATCGGCTACAAGTAGGGAATTATTCATACTGCCCGGCCCAAGTGATAAATTCAAGCTATCTCAAACACTGACTTATTACATGGACCACGGGCCGTCGGGTATTATTAATAATGGCCGGTCAAAGTGATAAATTAATCACTTTGCCCATCGCTCTTGGGCATTATTAATAATGGCCGGTCCTTATTAATAATGGCCGGTCCTTATTAATAATGGCGTCCAAAAATTTAGTTTCTTTAAACTTTTACTTATCAGACTACATATTTATGCTAGTGATGAAAAAAAACAGCGCAACAAACTCAGACTATACTCTATATGTCTGTATATCATTCGTAATACAGTATACAAAATAACGTTTAATCACCTGTAGGCAAATCGAGTGTCATCAATACACAATGATATAAGAAATCGCTCGCAATCGCAAATGGTAACAAATTATTTTTTTCAATTAGTTCAACGCTTTTGTACACCCGAGGGACTGCAATGAATACAAATATTTTTGCTAGTGGTTTTAATTCTATAACTCTCGAACATCATAATTGCGTGTCACGTTTAATATTTAATGGTTAAGGTTCCAGTATTCGAATGGCTAGAAGGGATCTGTGACAAGAATAATACTTAGGCCTTCTTAAGTCCTCACTTTTCCCCTCTTCAATACGTATTGTATAAAATGTAACAAAATATAAATCCAATACTGGCTGTCTGCTTTGTCACTAAAAAAATGTATTCTGTACTTAAGAGCTGTGGATTTTGTAAAATTAAAAACATTCAGCTCAAGAACTCATCAGTATAGTATAGCCTAATTGTACGTAACTGTCTTGTTTGTGCCCATTCATGTTTTTTTGTGCAGTAAAGTGTCTATCTGTCTATCTATCAGTACCTAAACGCATTTGGGTTCCATAGCAAACCAAAAACTTCTTATAGTTTCACCACGTCTGTCTGTGTGTCAGTGGTGGCTGAAATTCGGCATGTTCATAGTATCTGTCAAAATAAAATAATCCCTATCGCTATTCCGAGGCAAGGTGAGTCTAGGAAATCTAATCGAAACTAACGCATCTTAGCTTTACGTGGACGATATCACATGATAGCTTGTAGATAAGTCAATTTCATATGTACTAACAGCATGGCTGGCAGTGGTTGGATGAAAAAAGCGGGAGATCGTGCTTATTTGGTGCTCTTTGAGGAAGACTGCAATAGGCCGACATGATGATGTTATATACAGCTCTTACTTGGCATGTGTTTGGCAACGTTGAAACAACGCCATAAAATTTGATAGGGCTGGTTATTTTGCTGAAATACAACAACATTCTTTATAGACACAACATCAATATCTCAAGTTTAGTGTTGGAAACCAAAAAAGTTGGATTATGATATTATAGGGAAAGTTGTTATGTATACCTAAGCTTCAAAGACAGCATCATAATCTGTATTGTATTGCTTATTTTGCCCGTTGTAAAAACTGATGCATGCTTTTCAAAATTCTTTACAAAAACAAATCCACAAGATATAACAAAACCAACAAAATAGCATCAAAAATTACAAGTTAAGACCTCGGCGGTGTCATTAGATAGAAATTAGTAGATTATTATTGTAGCATTATGTTTCTCAGAGACCGTTGAGAGGCTTTTTTTGTGTGTTTTGTAAAAAACTTTGATCTGTCGATAGCACCTTCGTGTGGGTGTGATTAGATGTGTGAGATTGCCTTTGTAGGTTTTGTTTGAGTCGTTTTCTGGTTAAAACTTTATTGTTTTGGAAGACAATAGGCTGTACCGAAATGATGCTGAGGAATTCGGTCCAGTTGACATTCATAATGATCTTGATAACAGGTCTGTGAATCTAGTTTTTATTATTACTTGACGATAGTTAAGTATGTATCAAATGTATTTATTGTCAAATCACGAGTTAACATTATTATAAAAATAAATATGCGAGTATATGAGCTATACCAAACACATATTCCCATGGTCTCGAAATAAAGAATTACTTATTATATTTATGTTACGAGTTACCAGACAAATGATTTTGCCAGAGAGATCTCCCAGCAGACCCCAGCTAAATAAGAATAGATTTTTTATGACTCAAATCGGAAATCGAATTTGAAGCACTTTGTATCCAAAACGAATTACACCACTTATAAACACCACCACTACTCCAATTGGGTTGTCAGCATTAGCTACTTTACTAGAAGTTCATAGTTGATTACAAAAGCAGACTGTAATCAATTTTAAATCAACTTTCATCTCAGTTTGTCCAGCCATAAATATATTACAGTTACACTTCCTTATTTGTTACATACTGTTACTCGTTTAGTATAGGAATCATGCTCAGATTGTTCATTTAAATTGGCGTACAAAAACTATATCTGGTACTTACATCTGACATCCGTGAATTTGATTCATGAGAACACCCATGAAATTATTTCAATTCAAATCAAAAGAAGAATCTTTCGCTATAAAAGATGACGAAGAGAACTGACCCCAAATTAAATGGGATAGGCATAAGCTTAGAGAGAAGAAAGAGACAAGACTAAAATAAACACGATCGCTAGAACTTTTTTTTTGTAAAATGTCGATAAGTGTTATATACAAAATAAACAAATAATTTCCATCCAATCATCATTTGCCAAACAACGTCCACTGCTGAACATAGGCCTCCAACTGACTTCCAGATTGACCAGTTGGAAGGGGCCTGCATCCAGCGGCTTACTGCGACCTTTACCAGGTCCTCCCTCCACCACCCTCCACCTTGTACATCCTACGTTGCGCATGCCGTAGGAAGTCTAATAATTCTTCCAATAATTTCACTAAAATTCTAACCCTAATATAAGCAAAAACACGTAGAAAAAAATCATTCTAAAAGAAAAAGGTCTTTAAATATTAGAATTAACTACAGAACCATCTGTTAAACTCGCTAGACGAACACGGCCGCGTATTTTTTATCCGTCATTATTTGTAAGTTTTTTTTTCTGTGGTCATTATCCGTCGAAAATCCAGCGTTTCCGACGTAATGATATGAAACCAAATTACAAGGCCCCGGGTTTTGAACCCCTATTAACATACCTAGCCGAGTTATTCGTGTATCATTTGGGTTTTCGGAAATAATGAACACTGTGCGCTTAGAGGTTACACATCACGGAACGCGTTCGGCTTCACGATTAGTTCGTAATTTTAGACTTCGAAATGGCATAAGAGTAGTAAAATACAGGGTGACCTAATCCTATTTAGAAAGCACTATTTCCAACTAATTTTATCCCATCATACCCTATTCCAAAATTAATCTTTGTAAGATAAGATACATTTTTATTTTTGTATATGTATGGAGATATTTTTTTTATTCTACAAGATACCAGATTAATGATATATATTGGATAAAAGTTAATGGCTAGGATAATCAAAATCAAAAAGTAGAAATGTTTTACTATTTTGAACTGGATTAAAATTTTAGTGGCATGTATAACTTAATATTTTGAGAAAAAAAATATCCCCTTATGTATACATTTTGGGATCTCCCTCTATTTCCTTTTAGCGGGTATAGGTCGAATTACCAGTCAACCTGTATAAAGCTAAGTAAAGGCTGGAATTCGATGTATTCTTGATTGATTTATGTTTTTTTTTTATTGTTTATGGTTTCTTTTAGCTATCCAGCGTGGTAATGTTGCCAGCCTTTTGGGCACCTTTCCCTTGAACGGTGATCTCAGTCAGATATTTTATTTATAGGATCTTTCCTATGAATAAAATATCTGACTTTGTATAAAGAGTTAAGATTTAGAATATGTACATATAATTAGGTATTTTATTTTTATTGGATTATTTATGGTAATTTCTTTTGAATGTGGTAAATAATTGTTATCATAACTATTAATTAATTTGACACTTTTGCATGTTCACTTAATTGGGTAAAACGTGCAAATGATCTGTGTTTGTGTTACACAATGTTTTGATGCAGATAAAGAATTAATTAAGTTGTTCGGATTAATTCAAGCCTAGATTCATCATGTTGACACACATTTTCACTTAACTCTATTAATCACTGACAGATGATTAGTTATTTGACGGACTCTACTTAAAATTTAACCATCTGTTAATAATTTAACCCTATGTTAGTGAAACGAGATTGATGAAATTGCCTCTTAGTTTGTTGACTTTGTACGATGACAAATCGGTTTGTCATAGATAATCGCAATCTAATTGGGTTGATTTGCAGTTATCTTTTGTTTTACTGGTGTCATTAACCTGATTTACAAGTAATTAACATTGAACTATTTTGTCTTCTTTAAATTGTTTGATTATTTAGGAAATTCTAATGTTAATCTTTAACGGTTATAATAATATCTAGTCATTTTATACAATCGTCACTGCTTTTATCTCTATTTAAAGGTCTTATGATAGTTACATTGAACCTTCAAATATAGTCCATATCTTTGTAAGTACGATAACCAACTATATCGGACAGACTGGCATCCCATCTATCATTTTTATCCGACCACCACTATTCATCATCACTCAAACTTATATTGCCCGAGACACGAAATAAGAGAGAAATTAGGCTTAGAGCGTTATTTAAAAATAGGTAGTTGGTACCCGTTGATATATCACCACACAAACTCGTTAGGGGAATCTTTTCTATAAATACAGGCCGAGTTAATGTTGGGCATTCATTTTAATGTAACACGATAAAGAATCTAAGTGTGAAGTCATTTAGAAACGTTAAAATAATGGTCGATCTAAAACTAATTGGTAAGTCTGTGAATGGTTCCAATAAAAATTTTATTTCGGAATTTATTTTAAGCTTGTTTCAGAAGACTGATTACGAAAAGCAATCTCAGCTTTATTTTCCTTGGCTATCCTTTAAGATTCTAGGTCAACCGCAAACTGTAAACAAAGAGCTTCCGAGAAGCGTTGATGAAAAAATATTCAATTTCGTTACCAAAGTTAGGATTACTCGCAAGATACCGACAATGACACAGCCAGGCCTGTAATTACCCCCCTCCCTAACCTCCGAAATTATGGCTCAAACCATTAACTACTATACCAGACTTATAAAAAGGTATGGACGAACGAAAAAAGTCATATCTCGCGTCACAACCAATCAGACACGTTTGATGTTGTCCAAATGAAATTCAACTCTACACAGTGATATTTGGATTTATATTTGATTGATGAATGTGAATCCACGAATCATGGGAAGCTTGAATCATCAAGGGGCAATGACGCAACTGTTTTATAAAGCACGGGTTTGATTCTGACTTCTTGTGTGAAGAGAAAAAGCTAACTTGAGGAAAGTGAAATACACGTACTCTCTTCTAATGATTATGTGTCTAAAGTTATCTGTTTACACTGAAGGTTGAAAAATATACTTTGGCTGCCTTTATTTTTTATATTTATTTCTGAAAAAGGAAAATAATTGACACATTAGGTAATTTAGAAGGATTAAAATTATAAAAAAAAAGTTAAATTTTCTTTTTTTTGCCATCATCATTTTAGCCATAGGAACTGCTGAACATAGCCCTCCCCCAATGACTTCCAGATTGGCCAGTTGGAAGCGGCTTGCATCCAGCGGTTTTTTGCAATTTGTCTGTGGATGTCCTACGCAGCGCTTTCCGGTTCGTGGCCTCCATTTTATAACCTTTCTGGCCCTTCGGCCGTCAATTCTACGTGCTATGGCTAATCCGTCGGACTATGTTAGTGACTTTTGTTCGTTTACGGATCATCTCATTTCTAATTCGATCGCGCAAAAAACCATTGAGCATGGCCTATTCCATAGCACGCTGTATAACCTCAAACTGAAAGGACACGTTTCTGATTCAGATGTAATGAATGGTAACACACACTGACACAGTTGATTTCATCATCAAAGAGAATAAAATTAAAAGAAAACAAAGACCAAAATTGCAGCTACTTAAACTTATAGTCATGAATACAAATAAGATGACAAATCCGAGCTTAAGAATAGTCATAATATCACAGCTAAAGCCTATAAAAATTCATTGCATTTACTTATTTTCAATTACCTTTGCTCAAAGCGATAATTCGTCCTATGTGCAGGTTTCCACACTTCCATCATAAGGCTTGGATGACAACGTTGAATTCTTTAGTAGTTAGCAAGAGATTATCATCCACTAATAATAGATCACAGAAATATAACTGCAATTTAACTTGCGAATCCAAAATGTATGGCTTTTATAGTTTATCCCAAGCTTAATGGAATTTATACTGACGTCGCAATAAAGATCTTTGGAGCTCAACTTATTCATGTTGTCGTCATTATTTTTATAATGTGTATAGAGCGCATTATGTTGAATAGGGAGACAGTAATAAAAGGGTGGGTACACACAGACGGTGTTTTTATTAGATTTGCAGAAAGGGAGTAAAATTTTTACTGCCGCTAATACGCGGTTTGAGGCTGCGTCCGCGCAGGTTGGATACCGTCTTGATAACTTTTATCGTGTGTTTATTCTTGGTTGTTTCCTGTCGCTTAACGTTTTGGACATTTAATCACGGCTTTTGGGTAACTTTTAAGTTTAGAGATATTTGAATATTAATTACTGTACAATCTAAGTTTTTACTAACTTTTTGTAAGATTCGGACTTAGGACTTACAGATATTTTTTTTTAAATGTGATAACAAAGTCATAGTCAAAGTAGAAGCTTTGTTATCTTCTGTCATTATGAAATATTAAGTCAATTAGATCATAGTAAGATATTGTGATTTATGAATGGGACACAACGCATATGATCACATCTATAGTATGTCACGTTAACATTATAAAATAAAAGTGAGAGAGAGAGAGTCGTTTCAGTATTCTAAGGTGAAAAGAGTACAAAATGCCTAGGTATATTATAATGTCCATTGTCAGAGTATCTTAAAATAAACGCAACTAAAAATTATTTTAAGCTTCGATCAAGAATACAATAGATAACCGGTCAGCTACTCAAAAACGAGTAAATAACGTCTCACTTCAAATTGGGGTCTTATTTTGTATAAGTTATTCTGTACTTTATTTCTAAGATCTTAAGAGTTGTTTTTAGACGAACGCGACCGGATTATTACAAACGCGTGTGAATATCGATACAAACAAAACTGCACCTTAACGTTTGCGGTTAAGGCATACGTTAGTGCAATTTTTTTATTGAATTTAATTTAATTAGAAAGACGGTGCCATATTTAAGTACTGTATTAAAAGTGAGGCATTATGTAATGTATTCTTGATCAAAAATTTAAGTCATTTCTAGTTTCCTAATCAACAATAATATATTCATTGATCTCGACCACTAGTTTTACAAAGATAAATATTCATCTAATCTTATCTTAAAAGGTATTCTGTATTAAAATCATACTCCAATACTAACTCTGACGGTATTTGTCAAACGGAAAAAACTGATACTTACCCATAACATTATGTTAAGTGCAACTTACCGCAATTATGCTTGAATGCCTAGAAATGGCCACGCTTAAGCCAGGTTTACACGATGCCAAGAACTGGCAATACACTAGCCCAGCTGAGTGCTGACTGTTTTAATATATTCACACGTTCTATTCTCTGGCTCATAAGTCCAGTGCGACTGGCAATAACGGAACGCATATAGGGAGTCACTGCCAGTCTATGAACGAAGTTTCAAAAGATTTTTTGTGGAATTTGACTGTCGGTCCCACAAAATAGTTAGTTTTGAATCATCACCCCACCACCCCCCCTAGCGTGAGCATCAAAACACGATATGATATAGCGATACATCAACACCAACTGTAAAAATATAAAAAATATTTGTCAGCCAGTTTGTTTTTTTATGGAAACAGCGATCCTAATACATGTGACATCACCGGCAAGGCGATTCAACATGGCGTTTATCATATTTTACAGTGGATATCTCGTTATGTCATATCGTGATTTGGTTCTCATGCTAAGAGGTCTGAACCACCCCACAAAAAGTTTTCTACATACCTCTATAGTCCCTGGGTCTGTGTAGATACAGTACAATACAGTTAGTTATCTAGGTAGGAAGCAAATATATCGAATTTGATCTACTTATACCTAATGACTGGACCGTATCCTATCTACTGGGCCTAGTCGCTGCCATCGTGTAAACTAGGCGTTATGGTCTCCACGGCAGACTAGAAATAGATCTTGTATGTTTTAGTTATACGTAGTCTACATCTGAATCTGAGTGATTTTTTCCTTATCTAGAGGCTGTGATGTAAATGTATGGGAAAAGTAAACTGATTAACTAGCCATACAGGGTTAGATTGCAAAGGGGTGCCAAATCTTTAGGAGTGGCTTAGAATCAGTAACTTAATCGAACTATGCAAAGAACATATTTTTTTTACATTTAATTATTTATATCTGCTGTTAAAAGACGTACGCGTGGATAATTTAACTCATTCATGAAAAAAATGCACCGGATATGCACTGCGGAAGGTCCTTATTGCCTCGCCATACCTACGCCTCTGATAAATGACTGCGCGACTTTTGTAGTCTCTCTATTGACTTTATTTTCGGATATTTTAAAGTAATTTTTTTCGTAACATACGATTATTAAAAATAATAACGATTAAGAAGCTTCTTTATATTGTTATCTAAATCTTATTTTTAAAATTTGGCACCCCTTTGCAATGTAACAACTGTATAGATTATTTAAGATAAGTTAATTAATTTAATAACCTTTGATGATAATGTGTCAATATGTCTGAAATTACTTGTTATTTATAAAGGATGACTACTGCAACGAGGCCTGTAAGAATTGATAATAGAATGAGAATAAAGATATTCTATTCTATTAGATCGATGGTCTATTTTCTATGAAATATTAATAATTATTCCTTTAAACAGTCACACCAATTATTTAGACCCAAACTAAGCAAAGCTTGTTACTATGGCGACCAGATAACCATACTTAACACCTTCAAATTCTATAAATATAGCAGAGTGTAAACCGTCATCAAGTGGTTCCATTAAGTTTTGTATAGATAACTTGTATTACCTCTTGAAGTAATTTCTGTCTATAAAAGACTACCTTAATTACTTACTAAATTGAATTACTGACGCCACTAAATAGCTTAGCCTCTGACTGAAGCTAAAAATTACAGTCGCCTTGAAAAATATGTGTTTATTTTTGACAGTTCATAAAAAGTATTCCTTTGCAATAAGATTGCAACATCTATAAAAATTGGATAAATATTTTTAGAGTCGACTGTATTATCTTAAGGCTAGGATACATTAATATAATTATGTGCGGTTATTTGTCATACTTCCCAAGCTTTTATCCTATGATTAAGTACTCCCAGTTAACTAAAGGGTCTTAATCAACCGACCACCAAAGCAATTCACGTATCAGATAAAACATAAGCAATTATTTAAAATTAATACACTTTTTAATGGCTGCGGTACTATCTCGGTCAGTCGAGCGAAAATCGAGTGAATCATTCGTAATAAAATGTTTATTAATCTTAATTTGCGGGGGTTTTACGATTATAAATAATACGTGGATGCAAATTGGTCGTTTATTGTGCGCACACGCAGTATGAGATAGCTCTGACAATAAAAATGCATACACTCTAATTGAATAGCATGGTTTTCAAATTTAGTTTTTGCAATTACGTACTAGTTATTATCTAAGATAATATTCCACTTGAAAAAAATCGAACGCTAGACCTGCGCTAGACCTCTAGTGGGTGCGTGCTACTTGTCAAGACTTAATATAGTTAAACTTGGATACTTGGTACTTGGAACGACGAGTGCACCAATCAAAAGTTGGTCAGTTAGCTATAGATGAAGATCGTCTGGTGTAGTGGTTTTCTCCGGATTACAAAGTCGTTCAGTTTCGGATTCGAATCCCGCAAGGGTCAAATGTTTATGTGATGAGCAAGAGCATTTGTACCGAAGTCATGGATGTTTTTATATTTATTTAAGAATGTTAATCCGTTATCTAGTGGCTAGAGTAAAAGCATTGCTTAGTTCGGAGCTAGATAATTGGTGTGGTTGTAGAAACAATTTATTTATTTATTTTTATCTCTCTCCGACACTGGGCGAAGCTCCACACTGGAGAGTAATTTTAAGTTGTTATTTTCTCTCCTCATACTAACCCTTACATACAATTCTTTATGTATTACTAACACTATAAAACCTGGTTTTGATATATATAATTTAAATTTTTTTGGAATTTCTCTGGAGGATGAAATCAGAAATGAGTTCATCCGACAGAAAACTAAAGAAATCGATATAGGTAAAAAATAAGCAAATGGCAGTAGTTTGGTCATATTTACCCTAAAACCGATAACCGATGTGTTCTTGACTTGGTATTTCCTGCATGATAATCAACTGCCTCTAAACGGCTACTTATAAAATTGGGTATTTATCGAAATCGCGAAAGATAAAACTATTTATGAATAATTAAGTTAATAAACGAATGAGCAAATAGATGAATGAGGGACGTTAAATAATCTTGAGATGTTTTATATCATCATCATCAAGCATTTTGAATACTATCTTAGAAAAACGTTTTACATCAACAGTTCTTCATTTACAACGCTGTCCCGGCCAACTTCGTCCCGCCTCTTAATTTTTTTTTTGCGATTTTTCTGATGTTTTCATAGTTATTTTGCTATGCTGCTTGCAGAGGGAAATCCAACAAATCAAAGATCATAAAAATCGGTCCTGCCGTTCTCGATTTTTAAATGGTAACACAATTTTTAGTTCACCCTGTATTTGTATGCAAGTGTTAATACTCGACGTGCTATAAAATATACTCCCAGTATTTACGTCCACTTTATTATAGCGCAATTGGTTATTTAAAAAAGTATTTAGCACAGCGCTGACATGCCCTTCATAAACCCCTTCATAAAACCAAGCCATAAACCCGACTAGTATTGAGCTGACTTTTTCAAATTTATTTTTATTAATGAAAACTAGCAGTTCGTTTAAGATCTCCATGTATTTTAATTCAATCTTTAATTCATAAAATTGTTGGAGTAGTTTTTATTGTGCCATCAACTTCAGAAAAAATATATTAAAATGTGATAGCGACTTTAATTTTCCATTACTGTTTGTAGAAGCTATAAAGTCTACAAAAGCACTTATTCGTTTTTAGTTTTGTTTTCAATTAAAATAAAACAAACTATTCAATTTTTTATTTGTTATTTTCATGATCGACTGAGGACATACACACTCAAGAGACGTGGTAAATGACGTAAAACATTGACATTAGTGATACTCTCCATATTAGGTAGAACCTATTCGATCTTTTCTGGATAAACTTACATAAAAGACTTTCAAAAAAAGTTAAGCGAGGCGAGCGCATAAAACATTTAGCCTAACCTAGCCCCGCTAGCAAACACCGTAAAATGTGCCCTTTTTTGTTTTCTACCAGTCAATATTTAAACTTTAAAGGAATATTTAACTAACTGCTTCTGTTGGGATTCAAACCAACGACCTTTTGCTATCTTGGCGACTGCTCTTCCAGCTGAGCTACGAAAGATATTTAGTGTTTTTTTTTTAGTAAAAAGGGGCATTACTATCCTATATTAAATAAATAATCTTTTAAAATGTTCAACTCAATTTCTGTAACTAGTACTTTATTTTTAAGTGGGACTCACATTCATACAATAATGTTAGCTAACTTTAAACCGATCAAGAGATGTATGTTTAGGGCTACAGTTTAGAACTTAAGTTTTTGCTACAAGTAAATTGGATTTATATTGACTATCCTCCAAAATAATCTCATTCTTTTTATCTTCTGTGTGTTATGTAATGTTTATTATCTTTTAATAAATATGCATGCGTCGTATTTACATTAACATGGTTACCAATGGTGTCACATGTTTTTACACTCATTTTCTCATTTGAAATGTTTTTGCTAAGTACTGTCAATTACTGGTACTTTTCCATCCCGTTCATTGCTATGAATTTAAAATGAGATAGTTTCGTAGTGAAGAATTTCTGTACCATGTAACAATTATACACACGATATGGTCACACCGCATCGAGGTACATAAAAAATAAGTACATGTAGACTATACATATACGGACATACACGTATGCTACACAAGAAATAGACAGAGTGGGATTTCTCCAGAAATATCCGATTCCTTCGGTCAACAGTAAGTCTTCTGTCACCATCATCACGATCTCAGCCTATTGCAGTTGCAATAGGCTGAGATCGTGATGGTGTTTCAATTTTTAAGTGTTCTTTCAGATCTGGCAATTGCGCGCCTCGCGCTCATGAGTGTTGTTCGAACTGATTAATTGACATAATGCGGAAGTGTAGTGCATTCACCAAATCTGTACGCAAGTTAAGGTGGATTGTGGTAAGCAAAGGTTAACAAGCAAAAACGATCTATATTTTAAATATACAAACAACACCAGTAATAGAAAACCAACCAACCATCGTGCGCGTGCCCCGCTACTCGCGGATTATGGGAACAGATGCTTACTGAATATCCTCTTCATTGTGAGTATGACAGAAAAAACCTTTAAAGGGCATTTTTGTTGTAAAACTGTGAAAATGGGTTGTGTTTTTGTGTCATGTATTTTTATTAGTTTAATAGTTATTACATTCATAAATTATAGTTTTTACAAAGTAATAATGAACAATGTAGTTTAATTTTGAATTACTTATTATAACTAGTGCATGTAATAAAAAGTATCTCATATAATGTCCTATTATATCAGTTAACTTTGTTTTACGATAATGTTACGTAAATACAAAAACTTTCACTTTGGTACCAACATCGACATTTAAAAATGAGGTATATAAATATACCAATACAATCTGTAACCGCGGATTGGCTATTTCATATGGGATTTTTTTATGTTGGCCCCATAATACAAATTGTTGTATTGAAGCAGTAAAACCACCCTAAAAGTTAATCTATTTTAAAAAAATGAATCTTTATTTCCCTAGGTTATTGCATCACGCGTGAACGGATGGAACAATTTCGCAAATTCTTTTTTGTTGTGTCATTTATTGTCAGGAGAAGGTTCTTTTGAAAGAAAAAAAATAAGAAAGTTGCGCAGTTTTTTTATGAAAGCCCACGCGAACGAAGTCGCGGGCAACAGTTAGTTAACTAATATACACTAAAACGGGAATTAACGCGATTAGCAATAGGCACAGATTTTACCTTTTATTTGCCTGACGTTTCGACCGTGGTAAAATTTGTACCTATTGCTGCAGATCGCGTTAATTCCCATTTTAATGTGTATTAATCATGCAACGCAAAAGTTTAAAAGAAGCTATTTAACAAATAAAATAGTACCCTAAATACTTGTACTCTGATTTAAAAAAATCCCAAAAAACTTAATCCCCCATTTACCACCGTGCGAATTATTCAAATACCATCGTGATATAGCTTTAAACCGCGTTGTAATTGTCACATTAGACCGAATAGTACACGGGAGCATGGCCGCCGGCATTCCCAATTACAGCCATATTAGGGCCCTGTATTGTACGGCCGGGCCATAGACGACGCTACCATAGGTAAGTTACGCTAGTTTTATAAGAATTTCGATGGTAAGAAACGACACAGGAATATTGGGTTTTAAAAATGTTAAAAGTTTAATTAAACTATTGTATTTACTCTCTGTAAATAAACAAAATGATTGTTCAAAAAACGGATTTTAAGCGGCTCAGTTATTGCACATGTAATAACATTTTACATAAATTAATGTAACATGTGTCAAAAAACGTAGTTTAGGACGTTCGCCACCTCGATAGACCGAAGACCTTAGGAAGATTGCTGGCAGTGCTTTACACCCTTATTTACTCGCTAAGGGGTTGGAATAAAAACAGTAGCCTAAGTCCTCCCCTAGGGTTCAAGATTTTTCTCTACACAATTTCATCAAAACCGCTTCAGCTTTTACGACAAAAAGTAGCCTATATCCTTTTCCAAGGTCCTATCCCTCTCTATGCTAAAATTCATCAAAATTGGTTCAGGTGTTTATGCGTAAAAACGTTACAGACAAACGGACAGAGATACTTTCGAATTTATAATATTAGTATGGATTAAAACAACAATTCAAAAGACATCAACGCGTCAGATAAATTTGGTCTTTCTACAAATTGAGAAAAATAAAAAAAATTTAAATGCTTCAAGATTTTTCATCAATTTTTACAGTTTGAATTGAAACCTTTGAGTTAATATTTTCTATAACCTTTCTTTATTAGCTTAAAAAACAAAAAAAAATCATTTAACGAAAATAAAAGATTTAATTTCATAGTTAACTTTACGAGTGGAACTAATCTTATATATAAAATTCTCGTGTCACAATGTTCGTTCCCGTACTCCCCCGAAACGGCTTGACCGATTCTCATGAAATTTTGTGAGCATATTGAGTAGGTCTGAGAATCGGCCAACATCTATTTTTCATACCCCTAAAGACCACGCAGACGAAGTCGCGGGCAACAGCTAGTAAGTTATAAAAAACCGACACAAAATTTTACACATCTAAAATGCAGTGGTTATCTGATATCTCTATAGTCTGTGGTCCAAGTGATTAGGGCAGCCGCATGCGTGCGACCCGAACCTATGAAATGGAAATAGGCAGCGCATTTCCGCGTTTGTTTTTCGAAGGCCATAATGAGGTTATCTAAGATGGCGACTGTGATATGAAGGTTTCGTGGATCGTTATCGATAAGCCTTATATGGCTTTGTAATGTGTGATTTAAATGAATGTAGCTTTAGGTATTTATTTTTGTTAGAACTTTAATTTAATTTATGATAACTTTTTGTTACTTAAAAAAACACATTTGAAATTTGAACTACATAGTATAGTCATTTATAGGAATTACTAGAATAGGGTAGTTGACACTACCAATCCATTGACATACTTTTGAAGAGCTGTCAAAACGTACCTCTTCCATAGAATTTGTATGACAATATCGGACAGTGACGTCACTGTTTACCATACTCAACTGACATCTATTTATTAGTTTTAAAGCAATTAAAAATCTATTTCAAGAAACAAATAAAAATTATGACTGAACAAATTAATTAAATAAGGTGTTACTTAAGAAAAGAAGCGTCTCGGAATTATTTATGGTGTCAACATCCCAATTATATGTTCAGCAGTTGAAGTCTTATGGCTGAAATGATGACGACTAGATTTTAAAAGTAATAACTTTTTCCTTTAGGAGATAATTCAAAATAATACTACTACCTTTAGCTTAAAAGATACGTTAGCCAGTGTGACCATTGTATGAATGAATAATGTTGAGGCAATCAAATAGACCGGCCAATCTGGAAGTCACTGGGGAGGCCTATGTTCAGCAGTGGACGTCCTATGGCTGTAATGATGATGATGATGATGAATCAAATAGATAGATTTTGCAAAACAGACACGTACACACAAAAACAAGACAGACAATAATAAAATAAAGATAAACAACAACTAAAAACGAAAAACTAAACATTTTCAAAAAATTAAGAACTGTATTGTTAACTATAAATAGTCTTAATCTATACTAATAATAAATATTGATTATTAAATATCAGCGTAAATTATTATTATATTAATTGTTTTTTCTGCGAAACTGCGTTTAATTAGACCAAAATAATCTGCCTAGTACCATCGTATGTTTTGTTACAGTTTCATTTGTGGCTATTTTTATTGTTCTTTGTGGAGCACTCAAAAGGAAATGGTAGCATTTAGACGGCCTGCACAGTCACGATGCTATAAGCTCAAGGCTTTATGTGAGCTTTTTCAACAGAAAAAGCTTGTTATATGGTCTTTGAATGGACTAACATGTTACTGACACTTTTTATAATAATCATATGTAAAAAAAAAAACAATTGAAATCTATCAAGTGAACCACTTAATACAAAAAAAACATTTAAAATTGATGATTTTACCGTTTTATTAAAAATCGTACATTAATTACGTAAAAACAAATGCAATAAAAAGATTGTGTTCAAAATGTTTGATGAAATTTATTATCATCATTTCAACCATAGGATTGCTGAACATAGAATGTAACATATAACATATACATTTATTTATATTCAATTGAAATACCAACTTAGGCATAAATTATCTTTTTTTTTCTCAAAAACAAACTTTTAATACTAACTTCTAGATGCTGTTAACAATTTGTATGAAGGAGTGGATATATTGAACCCTTATTTGCTCTATTCAGTAAAAATACTAATGCTGCAGTATAGCAACAAAAACAAAACAAAAAATAACAAAAAAAATCTATTCTTAATATAAACTTTACTTGTATTATTTGACATTGTTAACCATTAATTACTGGCATATAATTTAATTTTACTATTAATTATGCTTTTATTGTTCACTTTCGAAATTGATTATCTAATTAATTAAATATTTGCATGCTGTTTAAAGGAGCTAAGTAGGTCAACGGACTATTTATTTAAATGTTTAAGATCACATTTTATGTACCGTACTCTACTTAATAGCAAATAAACAATTTGAATTTAAATTTGAATTATAGGTAATATTTACAAATAAGATCCATCCACAATTGCGCATCTTTATCTTACTATTGTTTCCGAATTTGCAATAAAAGACATTATTTATATACAAACAATACAAAGGCTATCCCGGGTCGCGTGGCCAGGAAGATGTTATTGTCGCCATATTCCCTCAGGACAATCCTGGGCGTGACTCCGTATCCCGCCGCGCCATATTGGGACAATGTTCTCTTGAGACGTTAATTGTCGCCTAGCCTGGAGTTTGCACTTATTTTGCCGCCATTTTGTCAAGCTACGCTTACTCAATAAATAACTCAACAGATACGCTAGCTGAAGTGGTGATCACATTTGCCGTATGGTCGATAACAGTTCTTAAGTGGAGACCGTGACTGAGCAAACGCAGTGTAGAGCACCTTCCAACGAGGTGCAGCTATGATATGCTGCTGGCAGCGGATGGAAAAGGATCATCGAGGATCAGGCTCAGTGTCCTGCTTGGAAGAGGCCTATGCCCAGCAGTGGACTGATGTGAACTGATAATGGTTGTTTACTCTATACATATAAAAGAGAACTAATTATACTGCAAGTTATCTTTCATTTTATGTGTCGTTATTGTTAAATATGAAATGGGATATGGTTTTGAGCAAAAATTATGAGGTTTTTCGTTTAAAAATGTTTTCTATGAGGATGAAAAGGCTGTATATAAAAAATAAATAAATAAATATTGGACAACATCACATACATTGCTCTGATCCTGTGATAAGTAGCTTAAGCACTTGTGTTACAGAAATCAGAAACAACGACGGTACCACAACACCCAGACCCGAGACAATATAGAAAAGTTATTTTTTTACATTGACCGACCGGGAATCGAACCCGGGACCTCAGAGATAGCGACACCAAGTCCGGTATAATCGCCTCTCGGCTACGGAGGTCGTATAATATATCTAAAGTGTGCTAAAAGATATACCATAAATGAAAAGTCCAAACAAATGTTGTTTAAAAAACACATAAAAAAAACCTTCTATTAAAAAAAAGAAAACCACTTGATTATAATAACGCTTTATAGTACATTAGATCCTCAGCTATTAAATTTATTACAAATATAAAAATACAAAAGATTTAAAGCCAAACAGATGAAAAACATTTTGCCAGTGTGTATAAAAATTATTAAGGCTAACATACACACATCCGCATTGCTTTAAAAAGCAGGTACAATGTCTACACGTTCCGCCTACCAATACAGACCTAACGTTCGACTATGTATCGTTCAGTGCTTCTCAAACTGTTGAATCAATGCCTACTCATGGGTAGTAAGGATAATGAATTTGGTTTTGCCAAAAACAATAAGTCAGTGCCAACAAAGGAGCATTTAAACACATTAGATAGATCTTTATTTGTCTATAGTCCACATTGATTTTTTAAAAAAAATCTTTAAGACATTATGATAGATTCAGATGTCAGTCATATTAACTCGTAAGTTTGCAAGGATTATAATAACACTGCAAAATTATTTTATTTGGAACAAATGAATCGATGTCTTCTTAAGCTAAGGGAAGAGAGTTTTTAGTCGTATTACTCGCATTTACCTACATCTTTTCGTGTCAATGGCAACGCTCTCAAATTTTTGATGACCGGTCTTCCACCGCACGAACCGCACTAACGGTGGTGCGTAACAGGTCATACATATACCTACATGCCTCCCGCATTATAATATTATAAACGATCATTAAAGACTTCAAATCGCTCGTAACTTTATTATTTACACGCCTATCGATTCTCTCATACTTTTTATAAGACTGTGAAAAATGGCTGAACATTATTAAACAAAAAAGTTAATACCTTTTTGTCCATAACAAAAAAAGTTTGAGGTGCAGTGCTCTTCACCGAGGGATCGGCGACTTTGTTGCCGGTCTGGGCCCGTATTAATTAGAACTTGTTTATTGCCCGCTATGGTCGCAAAAAAACGACTGACCCGCCAGTTATCCTGCAACTTATAGAAAGAACTCGAGAAAAAGAGGACGAAAATACTTTTAAGGATACGGCTCACCGGGCAGAAAACGTTTTTTCATTATCTCAAAGATTTAACAGAGCAAGGGCTATAAAAAATGAGTGCCGATTTAGCAAAAGTGATAGACTGTCTTAATTAGATAAAGGAAAAAAGGGACGTGTCTCAATTTTAAAATAATCCACTGATAAATTTGATTATCATAGAATAAAAGTTGTTCACTATATTGTATAGAATATAAATTTATAAATTATAAATTGTTGTTCACAATCACACCAATTGTCTAGCCCCAAACTAAGCAAAGCTTGTACTAGATAACGGATAAACATACTTAAATACTTTTATAAACATCCATGACTTAGGTACCAACGCTCGTGCTCATCACACAAACATTTGCCTCTTGCGGGATTAGAACCCGCAACCGCTGGCTTTGTAGTCCGGAGCGCGAACCACTACACCAGATGGTCGTCGATATGTGGTTACATGATTATCTTTTATTAAGGGCCATCCTGTATAATTGTAAAAGTAATCAATTCCATTTTATTTGATGTTTGTAACGTCTTGACATCCTCGTATGGAGTCAAGATACTTTGTCACAACAGTCAGGATACTTTTTTTTGAGTGTGTAACTTTCATCCAAATCTCTCAAAAATAGTCTGACGTTCTGAAAAACCATTTTTAGGGTTCCGTACCTCAAAAAGAAAAAACAGAACCTTTATAGAATATCACTTTGTTGTATTTATATCTGTCTGTCTGTCCGTCTGTCTGTCAAGAACAAAGGATCTTAGGGAAATAAAGAGCTTGGGAATGCGTGGAGGTATCGACATGAAATTGAAACCATACAGGGTTACATTGCAAAGGGGTGCCAAATTTAAAAAATAAGATCTAGATAACAATATAAAGAAGTGTCTTAATCGTTATTATTTTTATCAATCGTATGTTACAAATAAAATTACTTTAAAATATCTGAAAATAAAGTCAATAGAAAGACTACGAAAGCCGCGCGGTTATTCATCAGAGGTGTAGGTACGCCGAGCCAACAAGGACCTTGCCCAGGGCACATACGGTGCATTTTTTTCATAAATGAGTTAAGTTACCCACTCGTACGATTTTTAAAAGCTGATAGGAATAATTAAATTTAACAAATTTACTGATTCTGAGCCACTCCTAAAGATTTGGCACCCCATTGCAATGTAACCCTGTATACTCAGTCTACAGTCTCTTGAAGTTGTGAAAAAGAAAACTTGTAAGTTCTAAACGCGAAAAAAGATACGGCCGCAAAAAAAGTATATATCTCGACACTCTCAAGGAAATCAATAAGAATCTTTCCGATGACCTAGAACTATGAAATTTGGCAAGTAATATCGTCTTATACTACAAGTACATGAAAAATCTGAAAACCGTATATTTTTGTAATTGAATTTTGTAATTAAACTGCGATTAACTATTTATAATATTAAGAAATTCGTACGGAACCCTCGGTGGCCGTGTCCGACTCGCACTTATCCGGGTATTTTTTGCGATTTTGGAGTTTGTGCCATAGTATATTGTATTTGAGCGGTAGAATCCCTTTAAAAGAAAGTTAGCTTTAAAATAGTACTATATTTTAGTAAATAATTCATATTAGAAAGGTATTCATTTTAGGGGTGGCGCAGCACGTACTACTTTGTATGATGATAAAGTATCTAAGTTCTGACAGAAGTCAATTCAACTACTCAAGCAACAACATTTTACTCTGTATTTCTTTCAGAATTCCTAGTAATTGGAGAGTAGAAGTCGCAACAGAGATATTAAAAACGTGTACAACCCATATGCTATTTCTCGACACGAACAAATTACATTTGAGAAAATATTTTAAAGGGGAACAATACACCTCGCTTGCACCACTGGGTTTTACGACCACCACGCATTTTAGTGTTAGCTCAAGCTAAAATAAACTTTACGGTGTTTGTAATAGAGTTTTTCGGGTACGAACGGTTTGTTGGCAAAAATGTGATCTCAAAGGCTTTGTTGACATTTTTCCGTTTATGTTTTTCTATTGTAAATTGCGTTTATTATTTATAACCCAGGGGTTTATTAACTGCAGGGGCAGTGCTGGCCTATTGAAACCATTACTGGTCGCTACGGTAATTATTTCTTGTTTTGTTTGTTTGACCACGCTAATTTTGTAATTGTAGAATATTTGTTCGGATTTTGCACTCGGATTTGTAATTAGTCGTACTAATTAAACAGTGGATTCTTGGGAGTTTTTAAAAAAGGTCCAGGAAGATTTGGTATAGCAATTTGTAGTTGTTTTAATTGGACGCAATTAAAACAACTTGTAAACAAACAATTTGTTAGACCGAAATTAAGGGTTTAGAATTCGCATTCGTCCTAGTGTAGTGGGATGAAGCAAGTGACGGTTCTTAATTTAATAGTCTGTCTTTCTTTCAATTATTTCAAATAATAGAGACTGGTACAACAGAATTGTAGCTCGTTTGTTGTTGCCACTTCCATAGTCTTGTGTCTTGTCACTTGGATACATGTTGCCGTCTTAAGTGTCACATATAATTGCCACTTGGATACATCGAGCACATACTCTTTAAAATAGCAATACGGCCCCATCTATCTTCGAAACTGGTTAGTGATTTTTCACTTAAAATAAGTATTAGTTGACAAGTCGTTTAAACTATTGCTTGTAAACAGTACGCTAGACTACTTCAGATAATTAAATGGCAAAATTCTTATTAAACTAAATCGGTCAACTAATACAGAAGCCATGTGATTCACGCTTGGTTATAATATTAATATGTTACCATCGTTACATTAAACTTTAGTGCACATTAAAAGCATAAATTCAAAGTTTGATATTGAAAAATAGTCGATAAAGAAAGTCTGATTTAAAATTATTAGTTAGTTTCATAAAAAGCTCATATATGACACATAAACTTTTACAACACTGTAAGAAGTTGACACACTATGTCATGAAAGGATGCGGCAAGTTTAATCCTCACATTATATTTAGGGTTCCTTGGTATCAGTGCAGTTCTCGACATCTGTATTTTACCTGTCCTGAGCTATGGTGCACAGACTTGGTTATTGACCAAAAGTCCAGACTTGGAGTATGCCAAAGAGCTATGGAGAGGAATATCCTGGGAATAAGAAAGACAGATCGGATCCGCAACTCTATCATCCGCTCAAGAACTGGGATCACAGACGAGGGAGAAAAAACTGCCAAGTTGATGTAGGAATGGGTGGGTCATGTCCATAGGATGGATTCTAAAAGGTGGACAAAACGACGGACATCGTTCGAGAGGTAGACCTCCAAAGCGATGGCGCGATGACATAGACAATTTTCTCCAAGATTGGCAAGCCCTAACCACCGATAAGGATAAGTGGAGAGGTTTGGGGGAGGTCTTTGCCCAGCAGTGGGACAAAAATGACTAATTTAAAAAAAGTATCAGTGCAAAACACTAAAAAATATATTTAACTAATTTCAAAAATCTTTCAACAATACTCGCTTTGGTCACTCGACTCGCGTAATTCTGTCACTGTTCTAATCTTACCATAAAGGATACCACCCAAACCTACCGTGGTGTTAAAACCGTTTTGCTTGGCGTAAACAATCGTGGCAAGTCCTTTGACAATAATATCAATTTTTAAAATCAACGAACTGTTAGAATGAAAAGGATTTTGTGTTAAATGATTAATTACTTTAGTATAATATTTTTGACAATTTTATATTTAAATGAATCATTTCCTTAAAAAGGAATGTCAAGATTGTTTACAATATACAACAAGCAAAAAAAAACGGACTAAACATATAAGTTTTGACTTAAATTATCCAAAAATATTTTTTACTTATAAAAAGTTTTTACTGTGAGAAATTTACCGATTAGCAACTTTTATTTTCATTGTATTTCTGTAGAGATAAATAAGTAAACTATTATAATTTCATTTAAGTATAAAGGCAGTAATAAATAATTTTTTTTTTTTTATTGAAATATACGCAGTATTATTTAAAAGTCGCGCTTCACACTTGACCTGCATATTGCCATTAAAATTGTCCCTGTTATAAATTTCAAATCAGCAGTAAACGGCTAACATAGTAAAATTATTTTATGGGATGCCAGTATCATTAAAAATGCATTACCAACTTTGTAAAAAGTACAGCAAATCTACAATTGAACTGTTTAATTAAAAGGATATAAAATTGATTGGTTTGACAAAAACGGTTTTATGAAAGGAAGTCGTAAAAGATGTATTATTTCTTGGGAGTTCAATGTTTCAAACATTAAAATAATGGCTAATGAAAATGCTTTCAGAGTTCCGTGCGTACAGGATGCCTACGGGACCCTAAAAGCTTGTGCTGATGCGTTTAGTTTGTAATAGGTAAGATGGTTGAAATCTTCAAATAAATAATAATAATAATAATAAATAAATAAATAAATAAATATTGGACAACATCACATACATTGCTCTGATCCTGTGGTAAGTAGCCAAAGCACTTGTGTTACAGAAATCAGAAACAACGACGGTACCACAACACCCAGACCCGAGGCAATATAGTAAAGTTATTTTTCTACATTGACCCGACCGGGAATCGAACCCGGAACCTCAGAGATAGCGACACCAAGTCCGGTCTGCTCGCCTCTCGGCTACGGAGGTCGTCAAAGAAGATGTACATTACAGCTAACCGTCAAATTTTCACGTCAAATTTTCGCAATTGATATTGATTTCTACATGTTGGATTTAAAGTTGAAAATCGGTTTAATGGCCTTTAACTTTTTGGGTAGTTCGACCTGCCGTTGACTGTACTTTTGATTTTGATTGATTTATTTAGAAACTCAACAGCATCGTTTACAATTTTCATGCTACAATAATACCTACATACAACTCTAGCCAATTACCGAGTTCCACCACATAAACAATATCAGTTAGGAACAAAAAAAGTTTAAAAATGATTGTGCTCATGAGGTTTTTTTAAGTTTAAAGCGACCACAAATACTGATAAATAATTCTAGTAAACGAAAAAATTAGAAATAGTAATTCAAATTTAGACAAGCCTAATAAACAAACGTATTTTTCTAATTTACTACCCTTTAGATCCACTGTATTACATCAAACGCTTCGTTTCATACGAGAAAAGCCCTCAATTTTCTCAAAAGCCTAAAAAGATTGCATGTGAAAATAAAATTAACTGTTCCAATATTTTATGTATAAAAATAACTATCAATGTATTGATGAGACTTACAAATAAAAAAACATACCGCCTCGAACAGTAGTACCACAGACAATCACAGGTTTTTATTTCCTGCAATTTAGAGGTGTTCGCCACAGGGCCCACGTTTATAGAGGTAGTGCTCACACCATAGACTCGGTTAGCACTGCAATAAATCTTAGTTTTATGCGAAACGCATTGACTCCTGAATTTATCTTTTAAACGATAGATTGGTCCTGATGCACCATAAAATGCGATGGCATTGACTTGTTTTAAGACGGTGGAAATTTTCTTGTCTCGTTTCGTATTAGACTGGTCTTACGTGTATTAGAGTAAATCACATAATTGCGTGTTTTAGATTTTATCTTTCTAAGTATGATAAGTTTCTATTTTAGTTCATCATTTCAGCCATAGGATGTCTACTGCTGAACATAGACCTCTCCCAATGACTTTCATTGGGAGGAATTATTGCTAATACTCGCCACGCTTGGCAGGCGGGTTGGCAAGCGCAGTTTTTTATAAGATTTCGCACGCAGACGCTGCTGCCCGTCTCGTGCTATAGGAATTAGTCACCTTTTACGACACGCCTCCTGTTGGCAGTGGGAAAATGTATTCTTTACTGCCGTCCCCACATGGCACATATAATATATTGCCTATTTTAGTTACTTTAATTTAAAAAGTGATTCACTACTCAAATAGAAATCTGACGATATGACCACCTCCGTAGCCGAGAGGCGAGCATACCGGATTTGGTGTCGCTATCTCTGAGATCCCGGATTCGATTCCTGGTCGGTCAATGTAGAAAAAAACCTTTTCTATATTATCTCGGGTCTGGATGTTGTATTACCGTCGTTGTTTCTGATTTCTGTAATACAAATGCTTCACTTCACTGCACTTCCTTCTAATATTATTGCATACTTGTTTTCTTTCCAAAGTTTTATCAAAATCTTTTCAGCATTTGACTAATACTACACGTTTTCAATTCGTAGCCAAGTGTGAATTAACTAGCTACTGTTGTTTCGTCAACATTGTCATTAGAAAGGGCAAATCCAAGCAATTCATTAGTTGTGACATTTTGGAATCGACTGGCATCGTGAGTGCACTGCCGTTAATACAGCGTTCATTAGCGCCATCTAGATATGCGCTTGCGCAGACGCGTTTTCTCTCAAGGCTAATTACTTTAATGAGATGTTCTTTGTTTGAATACGTGTTTGATTGAAAGTGAGAATATTTTTGCACATGATGGGAATTTATTTAAAGATATAAGGCTAGGAAATATTAAGCCAGATTTGTTAAAGTTAATCTTGTTGACTAAGTGTAGAATTAGCCATTGCGTTGGGATTTTTTATCAAAGGGAAATAGTATCCGTAAGCTATAGATGGTAAAAATGGTACAAAAAATACGCATAAATGGTTCATCAGGTTCCATTTATGATAAAACACAAATGATATAATTAATCTAAGAGTATAGGCTACTTTTACGAAATTATAGATATATATTATATATATATATCTGTCTTTTAAGCAAAATCTTGTTGCGATGTCCGAGAGCGAACATGAGATCATGTGATACATTTTCTGTTTCCACTTGCCGTACTAATTATGCGCATAACCGTTTTATCCTTAGAACTAAGAAATTATATAATTCCAAATATTGTCAATTAGATATTTTTAACCTATAACCAAACAGATTCAAGTCTTTGTTAAAACAATATAAAACATGATTAAAAATAATAATAAGTTCTGATGAATACCGCTTTAAGAGCCTGTTCAAGTGTGTATCTTGTGTTTATTTAACTTTTTATGATACTTATCTAAGATCTATTTGTGAAAACTTTTTTGGCAAATGTATAGTTTAATTGTTTTGTTTAAATGTGTTATAAAACTGCTGTCTGTTGTCCTAATAAATAAAATAAAAAATATATGAATAATTTAAGGAAAACTTGTATTAATATTTTAGTGTGACAAAATTGCACAGGATAAAGGCCAGTTTCTTACCTGATCCCCCAAGCAAAGTTAAAATACTCTTTAAATATGCCATAAAAGGTCAAACAGATGCAATTGGTACCACCATGGTCTTTATAGAATTTAAGCCGATTATGTAATTTTGGATTAAGAACGCAATAATAACGAAGGTTTTCAGTTTAAAAGATTCGACTTCCTCAGGAGGGAACAGACTTCACGTCTTTTCGCTATAAGGCTGACTGCTCCTTAAACTGAAGAATAAATAATAATTGTTTTTACTTATTTAATAGAACCAAATTGAATAGAAACATAATTCAATGTCTAATTAGTTGGCTAGTTAACCCGTGCATAGGGTAATGTTACAACCCGTTACATTTTATTTACAATTATACTGATTTTCCTTGTGTATAGAATTCTTCGTCTATTGTACCAAAAAATATTGGACACGTATTTTATCTTTTTTCACGTAATAAAAACATTACAGAGATAAAATAATATTGATTTGAAATGTCATATGATGTCACGTCTAGAAGTGGCGTCAGGAGCTCCCACTCCCGAACTTTAACGCGCTTTATCTTTGTTCGTTTTTTTAGTTGATTGATAAAAGAAAAAATATTTATTTCATTCATCCATTCCATCCATTATTTTTTGATAATCTAACTGCCGGAATAAATAGAATTTTATTTTCTTTACAAAGTCGTCATGCCTATTATTGTGCTAATACACCAATCAGATTGTTATAATAAAATAATATGTCTTATTCTCCACATATATGTGTATATTTGGTTCTGAAATAGTTTACAGGGGCAGACAAGCGAACAAACCATTTTGGAAACATAGCACAACCCTTAGGGGTTACTGAGATCTGGAGTGGTTTCAAATATGGACTTGCCACATCTATGATCAAGCGTACCTACCAGAACGGAAAAAAACGGTAGGGAGAAGACAACGTGCAGAAAAATTCAACGAATTTACTAGTCCAGTCGTCTCTGTTTTTGAATAAAGTATCTGAATTAAGCCTACATCGTTAACCTGAGTTACGCTTCCCAAATCTTAAGTAGCCATAAATACGAGTACTGTCAGCTGAACAAGTAGACGAATGTTACGCCGCGTCCCAGTAATTGGACGCCTGGACGGCATCCGGGCCAACGAACACAGTGGTTCTGGTTTTTGCTCGCGTATTTGGTAGTATCATAACTTCTTGTCGGCTTTCTTTCTTTTGCGTTTTTTGCGCGCACCGCCGTTTTTCGATACGCGATAAGGGTTTGTGCTGACGCTACTTAGTTGTGTAAGAAAGTAGTTGAATTTCTACGTAGTACATTAAGTAACAGTTGTGTGAAAGTTAAATATGTAGTACATGTAGGTCTAACTTTATTGGTAGCTTTATTTTATTCTTCCTTCTTTTTAAGGTTATTTTGGGTACTTTATTCCTAAAATAATTAATATTCTAGAAGCAACACCAATTGCAATTTTTCCATACTAAATTAGTAGGATACGTAGGCCCATTTTGAGATTTCGATGATGGTCCTATAAAGCGAAAGCTGTTGTATTTTATTGTGAAAAGAAGTTAGGTAAAAAATAGAATCTTACATATTTTTATTTATATTGGTAAAGGTTGGAAGACGCTAGATGCAGGCCGCTTCCAACCGGCCAATCTGGAAGTCACTTTAAGAGGCCTATGTTTAACAGTGGTCATCCTATGGCTGAGATGATGATGGCGATCCTTCAATGGGACTCTTCAATGAGATAGAAGCATACTTTACTTTCAATATACTAGTTTAAAAACACACCTAAAAATCATACTTTTAAAATCATTTCCATAGACTTAGTACTACTTATTACCTATTCTTTTGTATCGTAAAGATCAATATCGATAAAAAATGATAAAATCTATTGTAAGACATCACAAATCGATTCACATATACTTGAGTTTTATGGTGACTGTTTTATTGTTTTATGTTTCATCATAGTTAACAAATAAAACGTGTCTTTTTGTCTTCTTTCTATCGAAAATATTATATAACTATATTCCTAAGAAACTTTATTACACTCCTTAAAAAGTAAGAATGTAAACATTCATTTCACATTTATGAGAAAAATATATTTTAAAAAAGATGATCATTTAAAAGTCCATATAAAACAAGGATTATTTTATTTATTTGCTATGTTAACTGATATTTATTTATGTCTGTTCCAGAGGCAGCAATAACATAATTCAGCCAAATATTGGCCGGAGCAATCAGATAGCCAGCATTGCGCGGCTATCGCTCTGTACCTTCATGAAGAAAAGCAGTAGTGGCTAAATGTTTAATTATCTGGAATATATAATTGTATAGTAATCGATTATTTAAGCAATCTTCATAATATTTTAATATGAAAGTTTGTTCGGATGTTTGTTAGTCAATCACACTTTAACGACTAAAAGCCACACCTAGAAGACTTCACACATAGTTTGTATACTGTTTATGTGTTCCCGTGGGATAATTTAGGACATTTCTTACTACTTGTAATGACATTTAATTTTCCTTAATTTGGAAGTCTACACAAATAAAATTGCGTGCAGAATTTGTTACTTATAAAATATTTATGTTAAATAAACTTTTGCGCGCAACTGTACGGTGCTGCTCCTGCTCACGCGCAGCCGACACGAAACGTTTTTCGTTGAACTACGCGATTTCGATACTCCTTTACAGTTATCATTGTCTGCCCAATTACTGTGAGGGCTCAATAAACGGAACATTTTGCATTTACAAAATTATTTGTTTTGGGGGCTTACCATTATCTCTTAATAATTATATTAATTATCATATTGCAGTATGTTATTATGTGTATTTATGGGTAGGGCACATGGCACGTAGAACTGACAGCCAATAGGGCAAAAAGGTTCTAGAATAGAAGCCACATACCGGCAAGAGTAGGACGTCCTTCCACAAGGTAGACAGATGACTTGGTAAAGGTCGCAGGAAGCCGCTGGATACATACCGCTTCCAACCGGGCAATCTGAAAGTCACTGGGGGAGGCCTATGTTCAGTAGTGGACGTCCTAGAGCTGAATTGATGATGATGATGAACAAATTTTTAATTAATAATTTATTTGTATCAGGTAAGAATTTTAAGAACTCTGCAACACCTTCCCCTTCTTTAATGGTTGTCCTCTACCTAAAGGTTGTCTGGAAGAGATCGCTATTAGCGATAAGACCGCCTAAATTGTACATCTTTCTGTAAAAATCATGTGTATTTTACTTGTATGGTGTGCAATAAAGAGTATCTATCTATCTATCTAAATGCATTGTTGCCCTAACACATTGATTGCCAAAACGCAGACACAATAGAAAAACAATACCGTCTGACTCCGCGCGGAGTTTTCGGCAATGAACCTGCTAACTTATCTTTGTACTTAAGAAATAACCAAACTAATTACCATGTAAAGTAGTAATGATAAAGATCTAAATTCTAACATAAACAGTTGCACATGTAGGTTACATGGATTAATATATAATTTAGCACTATTAATTAATCTATGATTAATATTGCAACCAAATTATGAAATCATACAAAACTTCTTAAAAATGCTGGTCGTACTTTCTACATCGAGATATAAGGTTATGTCCTATGTATCAGCGGAGAATGGTTACTTTAAAAAAATACTAATGTTGACAAAAATAGCCACAAGTAAATCCTCAAGACCAATAAAATCAATTGATTGCTGGTTAAAAACCAGGAGAAGTATTTTTGAATCATGCGAATTCCAATCCGAATACGAAATCGCAAGATTCGCATGCTTCTCTGCTTCTTCATCATCTATACGGTCAATCCCGGCTGCTCCAAAGCCATCGCTTTGGAGCCCAGGGTCCGCTTTCTTTCGCAAGAGTCGCATGCAAATACCTAAAATCACTATTTTTCGAAAATACATTCTGCTACGCAATCGTAGCAGAATGTCGAATGAAATCGAAGCGGTTTCATTCATTTTACAGTTGTTGAAAATAAATAATACCCTTTCTCCTAGTGCTTTTTCCGTTCCCACCTCAGGGACGACACACTCTTGACGATTCGAAATGCGGCAAGTCTAGTAATTACATTTGGAGCGATTGTCATCAGACCTCCTAACTATTTTGGAAATAAATAATATTTGAATACCATTGAAAGCCATTTACGAATAGCACACATAATATGCACATTGATGATTGTATGGTGTAAGCTCACGTTCCCCTCTTTAACACGTATTGTATAAACTGTAACAAAATGAAAATCCAATACTAGCTGTCTGCTTTGTCACCAAGAAAATGTATTTTGGTACTTAAGAGCTGTGGATTTTGTAAAAAATAAAATAAAATAAAAAATGAAATAGCTAAAGGGTTTTCTATATTTGTTTATCAATCGTCCTACTATTTGCAATAATATACAGTGTTATTTGTAAAACATCAACAACCTCCTAGGGGCTGATTCTGGTGCACAAATACAACAACTTTTTATACGGGACCAACATTAAAATCGCAAAAAAAACACCTCCCCATACTAAGCCGACCAGCTGACATAAGTTTGTATGGAGCAGTAATTTTGTTTTTATATTTCAATGTTGGTCCCATAGAAAAAGTTGTTGTATTTGAGCACCAGAATCAGCCCCTCGGAGGTTGTTGATGTTTTCAAAGTAACCCTATATACCTACGACCTTTGCACACTTTATCTAACTCGCTTATCGCTATGCTCGATGACATCTTCAAAACTCTTAAACTATAGCCAAAGAAATGCCAAATATATTACTTGGACCCACCAAAACCGGTCACTAGAATATTTCGGGAAAGAAATATAATTTATGTTCGCTGTGACAACTTTTGGTCGTAAAAATATCAACAGAATTCCATGTTACTACAATAGATATAGATACAGTAAGGGCTCTTAAAAGTCATAATATTAGTCATATTAGTCATTTATGCAGTATAGCTTTTAGCAAAGCTAAAGTGGCAGTGGGCAGGCCACATCGCTCGCAGAACCGACGACCGTTGGGGAAGAAAGGTTCTCGAGTGGCACCACGAACTGGAAGACGCAGCGTGGCCTCCCACGCGTTGGACGATCTTGTCAAGGTTGCGGGCAGCCCTGGATACAAACGGCCCAGAGTCGCTCGCTGTGGCGTTCTATAGGGGAGGCCTATGTCCAGCAGTGGACTCCTAGAAGCTGATGATGATGCAGTATACATATTTAACAAACTTTTATTAGCTTCATTTGTAACTAACTAACTGCTAACTAACTAACTATGTAATCAGCTCTTGGAAGTAGTTTTGAGTTGACTGACTACTTCTAACTGACGTATCCATTTAAAACTTCGTAAGTATTTGACATTCACATGCCAATACAACATTTGACACCATCGTGCTGATCCGATGATTGAGCCAGGAGTTGGAGGGTACAACTCTTCGATTAGTACCAGTAAAACCTTCGTGTTTGGGCTCTTTTTATTAATTTTAACGAGTTTAATACTATTAGAGGGGATCCTCTAAATAAAACAGTATATTAACTTATTAAAATATATTGATACGGACAACGCGCGAAAGCACAATACGACGCATGAAGTATGCTCCGATGACAGCTGACGGCTAGTGCCGGGAACCGCTCATAGGGATGTTCCTAGTAATCGATTCCCCGCTAACTATGACATACACATATTTTGATTAAAGTGTGTTTTACAATTAATTTTTAACTATGATATAAATTATTCTTTACATTTCAAGACACTTGCATTATCTAGGTAAAAAGTGTGAATTTTAAATTGTATCTACTATAAACGTGGGACAAGTAAGGAAGATCTGGATTTTCAGTCTAGCACAATGGCGTTTAATCTTCTTTAATAAACTAATAGTAAACGTATGCCTGCTTAATCTACTTCAATTGTGATGTTACTACGAATGATGGGATGAGTTTGACCCATGATAAAATAGGTCTTATGACTATTGAAATAAAGTATAACAGTTAAATAGTTTTCAATATTTCAACGTAGGCGGAAAGGTAACAGTGGAACGAACTTTGTGGAAATTAAACTTAAATAATAAAAATATGTAAATATTGATGGGATTCTTTAAAAACATATGTCTACGATTGCAACTGGCTTGAATAGTAATAATGATGCACAAATACATATTTTTGGATGCTGGAATAAATAATATGTGACTGAACCTAATATTATTCAATTTATTTCACTAAATATATCCAGACTCGATTCCGCATTACAATTCACGGCATTCTCGTCCTAACCCTAAATTTACATGTCGCGGACAAAGGCGCCGGTCGGGCAAAAAACGACTTGTCTAGAAAGGCCTCGCATCCGTCAGTGTCAGCCCCGCATTGCGAATGCATTGTGGTGTCGAAAATCCAACTCGCAATTTCACGATTAAGCCCCGAAAACC
This sequence comes from Anania hortulata, assembly GCA_963576865.1. Classification (NCBI taxonomy): domain Eukaryota; kingdom Metazoa; phylum Arthropoda; class Insecta; order Lepidoptera; family Crambidae; genus Anania; species Anania hortulata. The sequence goes on from OY756393.1 coordinate 20,357,189, forward strand.
GGCAACAGCCTGTCACCTTTGCTTGTCTCGAAAAACGATATGGTATTGTCTTTAGTCCCAATACTAAATGCTCTCTCATACGTATAAAATCAATCAATTTCTTACTTTATACTCGAAGTGTAGGGTTGACTTTCCATTGCAGAAGTTAAGGTCAAAAGATGTTTAGTCCGAAGTTGGCCAGTATGAATGTCGTGTACGGAACTTTCGACTGTCTGGACCCTATTTATTGGCCGCCGACAGTAGTTGCTGTATAAATTAATAACTTAAGATAAGTACTGAATTTTAGGGATTAAAAAATTGAGTTTGTTCTGTTTTGTATTTTTAGAAAAGGTGTTAATGATTATTAGTTTGTAATCGTTACTTACAACTTATCGTTTTTTTTTGTTTCCAACCTGTTCGTCAAATTATTGCTGTCAACAAGTAAACTTGTTCTTGAATTATTTTTGGAGTATTTAATTTTAAAAAATAAGTAATTATACAAAAAAAAACATTTGATACTTATTTAACTTAAATGCCGTTAACAACGTTGTTGGACTAAAAGTGAAATTCTTTAACCTATCCAAAGATCACGTGACATTCGAAAGAACTTTTCAATTAACCAAACGAGCAAAACAACGGTCCCCGATAAATCACGAATACTAACATTCACCGGTAGCCAGGAGTCGAACTGGCTACCCGATAGCCCGGGGTCACGAGATAGGATCACATCGGGACATTCCCAACGTTAATTGTGCCGAGGGATTTAATTGACGCCATTTTGAAGCGAGCTGCGGTGTAGGTAAGGTTTCATTCAAATCGACTTTATAGGGAATAAAATGTTCTAAAACTTTTGTCATCCTGACAGAGGTCAGTGTACCTTTTTAATTGACAAAACGTCATGACGCTTTTTGTGAATTCATACAATTTGACCATTCTGACCAACGCATCGTAACTTGCGTTGTTTTGATAGCAAATAATATACTATGCAATGTCCACAGTCCCATAGTCAATTATTAAATATCTTCGTCGTAGTTCAGCCATATCATATCAGTAGATAGATAAATACAATAAATATTGACGACCGTCTGGTGTAGTAGTTGGGGCTTCGGACTACTAATCCAGCGGTTGCGGGTTCTAATCCCGCAAGGGGTAAATGTTTGTGTGATGAGCACGAGCATTTGTACCTAAGTCATGGATGTTTATAAAAGTGTTTAAGTATGTTTATCCGTTGCCCAGTCGCTATAGTACAAGCTTTGCTTACTTTGGCGCTAGATTAACTGGTGTGATTGTGAAAACAATTTGTTTATTTAATTATTCAATGGGAGACGTAAATAAATAAATGTATAAATCATCATCACCATTCCAGCCATAGGACGTCCACTGCTGAACATAGGCCTCCCCCAGTGACTTCCAGATTGGCAGGTTAGAAACGGCCTGCATCCAGCGGCTTCCTGCAACCTTTACCAGGTCGTCTGTCTGTATGTATAGTATGTATAACTAATCTGAATATAAATATGGCCTCCATACAATAACTACTATTTTTTTAAACCAAATAATCTGAGTATATTTTTTTAATCAAGTCTAACAAAAATACTATAAGTGTATAATTTCAATTGATTACTTCCTTAAGCAAATTCGAATTTAAACAAAACTCCTTGCTTTAATTTTGAGGTTTTACTAAACTAATATAAATAAGAATTTATCAATTACTATAATCAGTGATCGGATTAGGTAGATTGCTTTGGGGTCAATGATCTCAAACATTAATGTTAATATAATATGGACATGTCTCCGCGATTCCAGAATTTCTTGGTATCAGTTTTTGAAAAAAAAAGGCATATCCATATTATGCTAGCACTGCCAAAGTACATCAAATCAATCTACCTGCTCCGATCACTGACTATAAATACTCTAATAATAATATTAGCAATAGAAAGAACAAATAACTAAACTTGTAATACTGGGCTGACAAAAGTTACAAAACCATAATTAGCTGTAATCAATTAAGCGAAAGGAAATTAGTATTTTTATTATCCTTTGGACGGAAACCGTCTAATTACGAATTAGGGGTGAGCACGCCTCGCAAGAATGGGTCCCGTACACAGATTACGCACGCACACAATTAAGCTGTGGAAAATAGCTTAAGTGCATAGTTATGTTGCTAATAATACGTCATTCCGGAAAATAATTATGTTTGTTTTCTATGGGTATCAAGGTATTATCCGTACTAATATTATAGTTGTATAAGTAACTCTATCTTACGTGTGTTATGTTTTCACGCCTAAGCCGCTAAACGAATTTTGATGACTTTTGGTAAAGAAATAGATTTGACTTTGGAAAAGGATATACACTACTTTTTGTTTCTAAAACTGAACCGATATTGATCAAATTTACTACGAAAAAAGGTTGAACCGTAGGAAAGAACACTACCATTTTTAATCCAACTTCTAGGGGTAATCCCTTAATAGGGGATGAAAAGATTCCTAAATCCCTAAATAGGGGATGAGATGCCGTAGTAGTATGCCTAGTAATAAAAAAAATATGCGACAGACAATTAGATAAAATTAAAATGGTAGTAAGAAATTCATTCTTACGTTATGATGTATCGGACAGTAAATTTTGACCGAGTTTTTATCCAGCACGCCCAGAGTCGAGCTGATTTAAAAACTATTCTTTTCTAAATTGATCAAAACGGGAAATTTAACCTGAAACACTTTGCGTTCGATAACTGCACCACTACGCCAATCTTTTTGTTAAACACAAAGCAATGTTCGAGTACTCAAACACAAACATTTGCCCCTTCAGGATTCGAACCCGCAACCTTGGCTTTGTAGTCCAGAGCGCAAACCACTACACTAAATACAAAGAAGAGTTCTTACTTGACTGGTAACTCCGCGCGAACGTAGTCGCGGTAAAAAATTAGTTCATAATATTTACGTCCATACGAGCTACGAAAGGGAGGGGCGTATTAAAACTGGTATTAATAAATATTGTATCGATGTAATTATTAACCTTAATACTGGCCTATTAAATTAAATACAGACACATTTAAATGGTTTATGATTGGAAACTTTATCACAAACTTCGATAAAATAAACTGGCAAGTTTTCGTTAGATTGAGAATAGAATCCAGACATCATCATTATCAACCCACGTCAGGCCACTGATGGACATAGTCCTCTCCCTATTGTATCCATCTCTTCATCGCTCGACCATGTCGTAAGGCTCCTATCAATATCTGATATCTAAAATACAATGTGTTTTATTTATTACTTATTTGTATATCTATTAACAGGCAGGTAGTTGGGTAAGCCGATGCTTGCCTGTGTCTAATCTTGTTCTCTACTAGTTCATATTTTTACGGTATACAGATTTTCAATATTAACATCGTCAAGTTTCATTGCAACCCTATGTGTGAATAAAAACATGCTTCCAATATTGCATAAAATAATGGGAGTTAAAAGTCAATAAGGAACGTATAGATTATAATTTTTTAACGTTACTCAGGTAAATAGATAGATGTTCATAGATACTCTTTATTGTACACCACATCAAAAAATAAAATCATAGGAAAAGTACATTTAGAATATTTATTTATACTTCTATTAATGTGTTTTAATAATTTAAATCGGATACTGCAAAATACTTAAAAAAATAGGTATACTTAAAACTTATTTTTAATATTATTTATCATAATCAGTCGAAGTAAATAAGTTCTAAACCCAAACGTTCCAAGTTCAATTCTTGATCACATCAATTAAAAAAAGTTTATTTCTTTATCAGCTGTAAGACGCTGCTAAAAAAAAATTCTGTTGTCTAACACAAGGATGTTAATCCCTTACTTAGAGACTATGACAATTGGTGTCGTATCGCGCGTATATGTTAAATTTACAAAGAAAACACCGCAGAATAAATAAAAATATCAATTTAAGACAAGTGCTACACAAAGCTTTCAAAGCCCAGTGAGCTTTTGCATCAAATCACAAACAAATTAGGCTAAAAAAACGAGCGCATTCGGCGAACCAATCATCATTTGGGAATAAAAAATTGCTGATTCACAAAATGTCCGATTCTCAAAGGCGACGGCGACACGAAATTGTTTTAGTGTTCCCCGAAAATAGTAATTAAGATCATGCGAAGTAATGTTTATTAGGTATTTACGTACCTAGCCGGTTTGGGTCAATGCCTGCGTCGTGGGTGTACCGAGGGCTGGCAAAAATATTTTAGACAGCAATTTAAATTTTTAATAAAATATTCGTAATATTTTAATGAAAAAACATCGAGTACCTAAAAGTATTGTCAGGAAGTCAGCTGTTCCATACATGGTTACTTTATTTTAATTGGTAACAATAAAGATAAAGTAAATGGCAAGACGTTAGTTAATAGAGAACAACGTAGATAAAATTATCTAAGTTATTTTCTATTAACTCACTTCTTGCCCGTGTTTTAAGTTAATTAAAAACGTATATTTTTTAAACCCTTATCCTAGGTTTCATAATATTATCTGCTATTTTACTAAACTGATGTAAAATGCAATAAATGATTGAATTGAATTAAAACACTTTTACTAATTAAAATGGCGTAATTTTTAAAATAATTGTTACTAACACTCTGGACCCTTGTTCCAAAATAAATGCTTTTATTTAGTTATTTATAATTTATCTGTATATATAATAATTTAGCTGTAAAAACTGACATAAGTAAGTTCTATTCAATTGATAAAACAATCAAGTAATCGAATAATTCGTTATTTTTACTGTGCAAGTTTTTTTCTTTCATTTTTTAATCTAGTGATAGCGTCGACAACCCTAACACCGGTGGGTTTCATAAACGCATTTTTATCAGGGTCCAGCTGATATTACTGTTCTTTAAATACACCGGGTGCTTTAACTTTCGATATCTGTATTATTTATTGGCAGTATGTTAATATGCTCTTACAACCGATTAGACCTACTGTTTACGGAGTTATTTTTATATGACGACCTGCCAACTGCAACGTGGTCCCAGTTTCGATTCTGAAGTCAATTCAAAAATTATCACGAACATACTCGGGTCTAGATTTATTTAGGAACTTTTTGGTTTGTTAAATGAAATAAATATAATTAAAAAATTCACGTTTTTTTTTACCTTAAACTTTTGTTTTCATAATTAATGGACAACATCACATACATTGCTCTGATGCTAAGGTGCTTAAGCACTTATGGTATAGAAAATCGAACCCGGACCCTAAGAGATGGCGACGCCAAGTACTAAGCAAAGATCTATGGCGACGAGATAACGGATAAACATAATTTAAGATGCTCGTGCTAATCACACAATGAGTTCCTCATTATGAGTTTCGAACCCGCGACCACATGGTTTTGTAGTTGGAGCACAAACCACTACACTAGACGGTTGTCGAATGTTATTTGTTTAATTTTTACATCTAATTCTTTTTATAAAGCTTGTTAACACCTTTTAAGATTATTCAGAATCTTTTTAAGAAACTGATTAGTTATACTTATTTGTCAGGTTCATCATAAACTTACTTATTGATATAGTCATAGTAATACTCAAAAGATTATCAATAAATCCTATTCAAGAAAATTCTTAAGTTTATTATCTTTGCCGCTATATGTGTGTAAGCTTTATTTCCTATACAAGCCTTTGATAGTGTTCTAATAATGTGTAATAACTATAAAATTATTCCAATACAAAACTACTCGGCGAAAGGCTGGTCTTATCACGTACACACTGAATTTTAATGCTATTTGCTACGTTATAATAAATTCAGTTTTAAATCTGTAGCAATAGAGTAGAAACTTGCGTAATCAGAACAAGAAAGGTGAGTAGAAACGAGTTATGCAAAATTAAGATTTATGCGTTCATTCTTAAAATCGGTTGTGGCTCGGTGGAGGTTTCTGTGGGGTATCAAGTTTCGTTCTCACTCCGCGAGGTGTCGCTAGCGGCGCCTTTTTATTTTTTCTCGCTTTTGTTCTAAGGAGTTCGATCAAAGCCAGGGGAAGCGAGTCGGAATAGGACCACAGCTTTGGGGAGATTTGAATAGCATGTTTGGAGCGATTCCTTTGCGCTTTTTTGTCGTTTTTTAACGTCTGGTGCTCTGAATGGGGTTGATCCAGTTCAATCGGAATAAAAATGTGTCAATAGATTCTGGGGTTTTTACAAGATCCATTTGGATTTCTTTTTTTTTTCTCATAATACATGGTATTGATTGGAATCGAAGAAAATCTTTTAAATGTTTTTAAAGCGTTTTAAAAACATAAATAACGTAAACAATAGAATCTCTAATTATATTCAAACGACTTATCTAATCAATCAAAAAGTGAAAATTTGTTCATTCTTTCGTTCCTATGCGAATGAGGCTGCGATTCATTGAAATGTCGTTATTATTTATTTAAATTATTTAAATGATATTTAATTAAAAACCACTTAAACAAACTCACCGACCATCATTCAATAAAAAAATAAAAAATGTTGCATTGACGAATTGAAAGATAATTGTCAAATTTTTGATCCTTCTAACCGGATCGACATCGCGCATCGTAGCTATATTTCTCACAACACTTCCGTCCGTGTTGGGCGAGTTATGTCATCGATCATCACAGCTATCTGTTGTTATCCGATCTGTTGATAGCCGATGTTAAACACAAGCCAATGTGACAGTTTAGCTTTGGGCATTAGAGTTAATGTACGGTGTGCAATGAAACTGGTTACTTAATGTAGTTTTTAAAATTGATCCCTACTGATTTATATGAGGGTGTATGAAGACATTTATATGTAAAAGTTCCTTTTATTATATACCTTCGTTTTAGAATGTGATTCTATTGCTCAAAAATAACAACTTTTACTTTGGAAGAAACAATTTTTTTTCTACATCTACACCAATTGGGATGTTGACACCATTCATAAATAATTCCGAGACACTTCTTTTTAAAAAAAACACGTAATTTAATTAATTTGTTCAGTCATAATTTGTAATTGTTTCTTGAAATAGATTTTTTATTGCTTTAAAACGAATAAATAGATAGTCAGTTGAGTTTGGTTAACAGTGACGTCACTGTCCGATAATGCCATACAAATTCTAAGGAAGAAGTACGTTTCGTAGCTCATAAAAAGTATGTCAATTGATTGGTAGTGTTAACTACCCTATTTCTCGTATCTAGCCTAAAACTAAGCAAAGCTTGTATTATGGCGATTAGATAATGGATAAACTTAAATACGTTTATAAACATCCATGACTTAGGTATAAATTCTCGTGCTGATCACACACACATTTGCCCTTTACGGGATTCGAATCCGCAACCTACTGGCTTTGTAGTCCGGTGCGCTTACTACTAAGTATAACACTACATAGTCATAGTCAATCATCGAAAATTTGCATTTCAAAAACTACCGCCATACTTAGTATAAGCTGTTACCAGATAAATGGTTTTTCTTTGTTGCCGATATAATTAAAAAGAGATCTTTCGCTTCACATGCTATCCCTCCATCAAACATTCGAGTTTTAATCCAAGTCCCGTGTAAGTGTTTCAACACGTTCTTGCGCAACTGTGAGCTTGTTGTCGTCTCTTTTCCACGCCCTGGAACGTAATAGCTATCTCTTTTACTCTGACCTTAAATGGGCATTCCAATTAGTGCAGGGTACATCACATAAAAGTGCCCTAATATCCTGCAGATCAAGTTGAAACGGCTATTTTTAAGATAATATGTACTTTTGAGTCAGCTGGCTTAACTGAATAATAATTTACTTGAGTATTTAAAGTATAAGTTTGAATATACCTGTTAAGCCAAATTGTTGACTGGCAGAAAAATCCGCAAGACAACGTCACAAGGCATTAAAACCTCATAATATACTTACTTATTACTTTTTATCCGTGCCATAATGTTTAAGAAATAAGTCAGTATAATATCTTATATATAAAATTCTCGTGTCACAATGTTCGTTCTCGTACTCCTCCGAAACGGCTTGACCGATTCTCATGAAATTTTGTGAGCATATTGAGTAGGTCTGAGAATCGGCCATCATTTATTTTTCATACCCCTAAAGACCACGCAGACGAAGTCGCGGGCAACAGCTAGTAATAAAGAAATTCCTTAAAACAAAAACAACTTATTTTCTGTTTTTTAATATAATCCAGTCTTATCCATTGCCTTTTTTTCTTGTACAGAAAACAGCTTGCAACCTTAACAAACCGTCAAATTTTCTCAATTGATATTGATCTCTTTTTGTCGGACTTAAAGTTGAGAATCGGTTCAATGACCTTTAACTTTTTAGGGAGGTTGACCTGCCATTGACTGGTACAGCTAGAAGGTATTTCTTAGCTCTGACAACATTTAGTAAAGAATGACAGATGAGCAGCACTATATCTTAAGCAATGCCGAAGTATGATTAAGTTTAACTTTGAAAGCGTCGTCGCATTTTAAAAAAAATGTTGATTTTAAATCATTCCTTTTTTAAAGTAATATCTAGTTTTTTCTCCATAGCCGTTAATTCATAATTCATTCTTGCTCTTACCCAAGAAAAGAAGTGGCGCAAAAAAGATCGGAGTAGAAGTCCCAAATGACCAAGACTCATTTTGGGTCACTGCGCCATCTTAGTTAGTTAGTTCTTACCCAAAGCGATACGATCATTTGAAGAAAAGTTGAAAATTACCTGTAACAGAAAAAACAATAAATAAATAAAAATGTGGCAAAAAGTAAACCAATTTGTGATGTTCTCAAAGCAAAAAATTAAAATCCTTGTGTTTCGAAGTACCAGACAATTTTTTTTTCCAAGATTGTATCCCATCACAGACAACTTTAAAAATCCTTTTTTTAAATTGACCTAAATCGGGAATCAATCCAGAGACCTTTTACTTCCAAGACGAATCAGCACGATTTAAGGGCCATCAAAATTTGTCTAGAACTTAGGTGTATGAAAAATCTAACACCATATTTATACCCAAAATCTACACACTCACTTAACATCTAACAAATTAGTGACAGGGTGCCATTTGATTTGCGGCCATAATATATCGCAACATGTTCATTCTGAGGTTTCTTATCTCGACACCAAAACGAGTCACTCGTGAGAAACACATTAAGATAATTGGCGTACTTACGCGTTAAAAATTAAATAAAAAACTCAACAACCTAAGTGAGTTGTGCCAAGAAATATTGCTGAAGAAAAAAATCAATTCGTCAACTAAAAACTGTAGTTAGAAACGCGAGTGGAGCCAGGATTCATCATAATCTAACAAGATGTGCTTTTAATGGCGGACTAGTTCATGGATCTCGGTATAAATAAAATGGAGAATTCTATTTAAATAAGCCGCCTTTTTAGAAAAATGCATTAAACGCCAGCCTTGTAAGGCAAACATCAATGAAGTTAATGATAACTTAATAAGCTTTAAGTTTACTAAATTATATGTAACTGAAATCGATAAAATTACCCATCTATGTATTATTTTCTCTAACAGAAACGATATGAATAGAAACATAAAGAACACACACTAAAGTTTAAAAAAGCGCGTTTTTGGGATATGAGTTTTTAGTTCCCATTCAGTATAAGAAAAGAATACTTTATTGAACATATTTCAAGTTCTTTCACTGATGGGATACCATTGTCATCATTTAAAGTAACTTGCGGCCATGTTCTTTAGTAGGCAACCTAACAGAAACTGTACTTTAACTGTATTTATATTATATTTAGATTAAATACTGATGGACGTAGTAACCTTTTGGTTGGATCTAAGACTGAAGAAACTATGTAGTATACTAACAATTGTAAAGTCAAACAATAATGACAACACTTTTTACGTTAAAAAAGATTAAATATTTAAATAAGCCTATTACAATTCATGGAAGCACGATGTCGATGATAAATTTTCTGTTCAAATACAAATATAAAAAACCAAACTATGCATAGAACGTACACACACTGTCTCCAAAATTAAAATTAACAAAGTATCTGTTGACTCATACCTCGAGGACTGTTAGCAATTCCGTCTTCAATTTAACTACTGTACTCGAAGTCAAGGATTAAATTTACAACTCAAGGCTATTATCATCCGAGCTAAATCTTTCGGTTTATATGCATGACAATAAAGATGAACCCAGTAGGCTTATTCCCTCTCTTTGCGTTCGCAGCAAACAACAGGTGACGTAAACATAATATCACATGCACACAACCATTTCATTAAATTCCTCTAAGATTTGACAAAATAGATACAGTAAGGGCTCCCTCTTAAAAGTCATAATAATTGTCATAACAGTCATGTAATTTTTGTACAAAAATATATCGTCTTTCCATACAAAATTACTAAATGGCTGCTGATTGAACTTTTATTTAAAAAATATGCATTTATTTCAAAAGTCTTAAAACAAAAGCAGTTTACTCTACTGTAACTACAGTTACTGTGTTTATACTTGTTTTGAAATCAACAAGTACTATATGGGAAACTTTTTAACTATAAAAATAAAAAAACTAATATCAATACTGATTAGTTTGTTAATAAAAAAGAAATTGACTATTGAACTTTACGCATGTTTTTTCCAAAACGACATTTGTCAAGTTACTGTGTTTTCATTTACGACTGCGGTGTTAGTATTCCCGGATGACAGCCTAGCTGTCACCAGGGTGTCATCCTGAAATATTAGTACTAATAGTGAACCTACTATGTTACCTTTGTTTATTTTTATACCTTCAAATAAAAGAGCTAATTAAAAATATCACAGAAATGAAAGCAGGTTTTATTACGAGAAGTTACTTAAAAATGTCCATCAATTTTATGGTGGCAAAGCTTGATGGTCAAGCATTATGGTTATTAAGCTTACGGCCAACAAACCTTGTCTGATAATAATATATTAACATGTTGGTTTAATAAGACGTATTCTGTATATTTTACGCATGTAGCACATTCCTTAAAGAATAGAAATATCGTTAATTTTCTACGACACAATTCCGCAAATGTTTGATCAGAAAAAGTACCTACTGTTTTATGTTGTATATCTCTACAAGTAGTATTGTTTCAATGTTAATTATAAATGCGCAAGTAGCTCTGTCTGTCTGTTACGTTTTCAAGCCTAAACCACTAAACCAATTGTGATGAATTTATGTAAAGAGATAGATGGGACCTTAACAAAGGACATACATTACTTTTTGCCGTGATATCCGAACTGATTTTGATAAAGTTTGTACGGAAAAGCGAGTAGCGGGAGTTACAAATTGTATTCAAAATGAGCAAAGCTTCGGGCAAAGATAGTTAATAATAAACCTTGCCAGTAAAAAATGTTTGGTATCGTAACAAGGATGTTTCTATAATTAGTATCCCTTCGCGTTCCACTTTCCCGTGGTAAATCGGAAAAGCAATGGAAAACAATAGGGAAAATTTTTGATGGCACGCGATGCCTGGCACATACTTATTTTATATGCTGATACAGTGGGTGCGTATATTTAAATTTTCAGACTGATATCAAAACCTTTCCGACAACCTCTTAAACCGTTAAGTTAATAAAAATCAACAACAATCAATGCAAGCGAACATTGTAGCGATCACTAATGTCAACGGCAGATACGAAGCTATCATTTAAATAATATTCTAATAAATAGGTCATAGTCTAGCTGGAAGCGATGCCTAATAGAAGCTTATCAGGTCTATAAAATGAACAGTAGTATGTAATGGAAAACCAATATATTGATGCTACGCGCATTACCCTAATACAGAACCTTAGATTTTCTCAGTTGATTTTTAACTCTATATGTTTACTTTTAAGTTGAAAATCAGTCGAAGTATTTTGTCGTTTTGTAGTAGGTTCCAATGCTGTTGGTTGGACCTAAACGTGGGTTTTAGTGTTATTTAAGGCAGACTTTTAGCTAAATCTGCATTCAGTGGCTTGTGAATTTTAGTAAGAAACAATGAACAAGTTTGTTCACTAGATTTCTTTGGTTGACTACAGAACCCGAGTTATAAGTTAACTATAGATTGACATATGGTGGCGATGCATGTGTCCAGCATGCCGTTCATCATCTTCTGCCCCCTGAAGCCGGGTGGCGCCTGCTGTCAAGTGAGCCACAGCAAGAGAAGAGACTGCGGACGAATTCCCGTGGCCCCTCGGACCAGATCAGCCAGGTTGGCAAGACCTTACTGTGACGCTAACCCGCAAACCATCTCACTAATCTCACTGGGGACACCGTCTGGTTTGTAATGGGTAGGCACCTCTTATTCTGAGGGATAGAGTCACATAACCCCTGGCTGCCCCCGAGGCCAGTATGCGTAAAAGCATTTTCCAAACGACAAATATCGCTTGATATGTAATTGTTGAGATTGTTGGTTGTTATCAATATGTAATACAGTGGGATTTAACCTAGTAAAATAAACACCTTGAAGCATTTCAATACGGTGCGGTATCATAACAAATCAGCTACATAACCGGCTAATTATTCCGTTAATTTTTTAATTAGTTTAGTTAATTAATAACGGCAGCCATCTTGTTAATCGTCTAACTGTACCGCTTGCTGATTGTTGTGATATGTTTATTGGTTGATCATATGGGTTTAATGAGATCAGTTATTAGTAACTTCATTAATTTACTGAGAATAATTATTAAGGTGTAACATAATTGCATTTTCTATCTCATTTTAATAAAATTCATCATGTTCATCAGCATATCAGCTACTTTGATTCCATAGCAATAAGCCTCCTCTTGAGTTCTTTAAAACGGCATTATTGGCAGTCTTTCTTTCTGTTCAACTTAGTAGATAGATACAAAGAAAGAATTTAGATCTCTGTAACATGTTGATTGCAAAAAACGCGAGACGTCAGACGCTATTGTTTGCTATTATGTCTGCTTTTTAGACAATAAATGCGATGATATTTTAAAATCAGAGTTCTCGCTGCAACACTAAAAATACTACCGTTTGTAATCAATCAATCGAAATTAACTCTTAAAGCTGACTTATAAAAATCAAATTGCAACAACAACTTATAAATTACAGTGTAAGGAATGTAGAGTAGTGCTGCATCAACGTTTTTGCACAACAACTATAAGATTTAGTGTTGTCGCGCCGAGAAGTTGTTATATGTAATCGATACTTAAGTGTTAGCGCAAAAACTTCCGCGCGACACATGAGGAAGCCGACGTTTGTATGTTAGAAGTAAAACACATACCATAAAGTCTAGAGAAGAAATAGAGAGAGTTAATAGAGTATATCTCAACACGTACCTCATTTTTTGAAGTCTATACATGCATTCTCTACTTGAGGCAGGTTGATAAGTTGACATTACGCATAATATTATATACATAATAAATATAATATACTTATTTTTTAAATTACTTAAATATTTATTGAGATTTTAATCTCATATTGATAACATTTTTAATGGCAGTATAAGTTAATCATCATAATATTGTCATATAATATTTACTGTAAAAATATTATACCTAATTAGTTTTAAAATTAAAAAAGTGTTAAAGTTTTTTTTTTTAATGAAACTACTTAACTGAAAACATAAATAAAAGTAAAAATTTAGAATGACTTAATCATTATCATCATTATCATTTCAGCCACAGGACGTCCACTATTTAGTATTTTTTTTGTGATTTCTATGTAGTCGCCATTAGTGATTTCCAGATTGGCCGGTTGAAATTGGACGCAGTGTTTATCAATATTTTACAACTAATTCCTATATTAAAGTATTAAAATGCTTGATCGACCTTTCTCTATCATTGACTCGTATTGTAAACGATTATTTTTAATCGGTCGAATCGTAATCACCTCGCACCGTTCAACAGCCCCCACATTTCTCTGAAGCCGCCACAGAAAAAACGTTCGCAGATGACTGTCAACAGAAACTGCTGTTGTTCTGAATCGCTCTTATTTTGTTTCAAATAAGGTCGGAATTGTCTTAGCAGTCGAAGTGGCGAGTTAATAGAACCTTGTAAGAATGCCTGACGCGTTCGGAACCTACCTTTTTCAATTAAAGAAATTCGCGGTATTTTTCGCGTACCAAAATTTAATTTCAAACGGTTTTCTGTTCCTATTTTATTTTGAATTTGTTATTTTGGAAACTTGCATTCGATTATCGAATCTCTCAATAGATTAGAAGTGTTAAGTCAAGAAAATTAGGTAGGCAGAAAGTAGGAACTGAGATCTGAGCTATTCCAGTTTCGCGGAAAAACTAAAGATCAGTAAGGGCCTTTTTAATACGACTTTGACAACTAATTAACTAAGTAACCAAAATTTGAAAGTCGATTTTGACCTTTTTAAAATTGTATCGTTTATTTTTATTTTTAAGAGTAAGTTTGTCTAATCCGAATTACGATTACCTGCTACATAGGTCTTCCTTATAGTATACCACAGCGATCGGCTCTCGGCAAATTGCACCTAGAGAGAGCGGCTTCCCGCTACCTCGATTAAGTTGTTAGTCCGCCACCATCAATATATTTGTGCAACTGATTATACATAATTGTTATTTTTGCCAATTTTAGCCAAGTATATCGTTTTTATAGAATATGGCCTTGATATTTTCCCTTGAACTTTAATGCATAATAAACTCATTAAGGTGACCTACCTCATAACGAACCCGCGACAGGAATCCTAAACATTTCGACCATTTCCAAAAATCGATAAACAGAAATAAAATCAAAACGACATTACCTAAATCAAAGTCTTCAAATTATGAAATAAATCTTAGGTTTGTTTATAAAAAAAATACTAAATGGTGTCGTTAGTGAGCAAAGGAATAAATTAATCAGAAATTAAAACAAAAATGTTGCCTGCCCCGGCGGGGGTCATTGACCCGCTACTTGTTGAATGGTGGAACAAACGCCACTATTTATAATCTGTGCTTCTGACGACTGGTTTTTGGTCAAATAGTTTTGTTTTATAACGCAACTGTGGCTATTATAAACTTTTTAGATCAATGCTCATATTACATATTTTTACATCATTTAATGTCATTAGAAGCATAGTTTTGTTATTTATTTATATTAATACTGTCTTCAGATACAGGTTGTCTCATATTAATAATTCAATTAATGTTATTTGGTTTTAAAACTGTCGTATTTTGAATATAAAGTAGTTTTTACTTCCTTGTTGCAGTAACATTTAAGATGCTATTATTTCAAAGCCAGGATAGCAGGATAGAATAGAAGAAACATAATGGATATGTTTCTTAATATGAAAGGGGAATTACTTGCTTAGCAATTTACTAAATTATAATCCTCTTAGCCTAGCTCTATCCTATTTCATTTCGGGTCCGCTCACCTCGTCAGCTATTGTCATTTATTTCGGTTAAATGTTTTTACTTGGGTTGTCATCAGGTCGTTGTTAAATACTCCTTATCCTGACTGACTTAGAATCTAAATCTATCCCCATGTACTCGTACTGTGAACTGGATAACCGATAACCAATGAGATAGAAGGATTCTTGAGTGGAGACCGCGATTAGGCAAGCGCAGCGTAGGGCGCCCTCCGACAAAGTAAAGCGACGATAGGTAAGCAAAGATGGTGGCAGCGGATGGAAACAAATAGCCGAGCTCAGTAGCGCCCGGAAGATGCCTTTGTCTAGCAGTGGACTGAAGTAGGCATCAGCCTACATTAAAAACATAGTGATAATATTCATATTATGATAATGTTTTTACTTTGAAGGCTAGTACATCAAAAGAGCCCCAGGACGTCAAAGACGCAAATGGTTTGACGACATCAAAGATTGGACGGGCCTCTGCTTCCGAGAAATCAAAGACCAAACCAGCGACCGCCCACGATATCACATACTGTTATCCAAGCTTCGTTAGAAGATAACACTTAATAATGATGATCATAAGATATCTTTAAGCCAACTTCAAGCTCTCTTTACGTAAATTACCAGAGAGGAAAGAACAATATTACTTAGATAGATATATAAACATATTCGTGACGTTATTGTAAGTGAAATAAAGTATAATACCGTAACATAATAGATCTTACAGGGTTCTAGCACTTCTAAAACATATTTTCTTTTTTCGGAATATTTTAAGTTTCGAAGAAGTTTCAGCAGTTAAAAAACAGTTTACTCAATGAATATTAAGCAAAGTTATTAATAGTCCAACACCATTCAAACACATTTTTGTATGTCCCTACATACTTTCTGCATTTACTTCAACAGAGTTCATCCTCTTAGAACAATAGCGTTTTTAGGATATGCCCGTCACCGAGTTCTTACATGTTCTGTGATGTCAACACGAGTTGTCTCGAATCAAAATGCAACCGAACTTGCATCTTGAGCGGCCACGATTGAAGTGAGGGCGCTAGTTCCAAACAACACTGTCAGAATGTAACGATTTTCGTGGTTATTTTTGTAGTTCCATTTTCGATCACGTTCAACACGATCGCGGTTGAGGTGTGCGGGTAAAAACATCATTAGGAACCGAAAACGCTTATACTCGGGTGTAGCATTTGCATAATATGTTACAAAAGGGTTGGGTTGAATGTAGTCTTAGTGTTGGGAGGAGCGGAAAGCGAGGTTGATAAATATTGTTCGATAGACGAACTTGACTTTAAATACTTTATTGTAGCTTAAATGAATCTGCTGCACAAAATTGCTACCTGCTAAAAAACTGAAGAAAGACATTAGACTACTGTATACTGATTGACGACCCAATCTACGTAGAAGCGGATTAATTCACCTTGAACGCAATGGGTCACAAGTTTTATCCCGGTTCGGGTCAGTTCAGAAAACGTTTCTTTTTAAAATTAGCTTATTGCTAAGAGTCGCTCCTAGTAACATTTATTTCTAGTAACAGATCGTAACATAAGTATGATAATTTCTTCCTAAGAGACCATGACGAGTGGCGTGTCTTTTGGAACATATTTTTGTATTTTTTATACAAACCTTACTACTTATTTTCGGACCGTGTAATGTTACTTAGAAAAGGACCGTAATCAACAAACTATAGGTAAATCAAATTGTTAGTACAAAAAACAATTATTAATACATAATATAATGCCGTGCCACCAGTGACCCCATCCAACATTTTTTCTTTTGTGTCTTGTTTCTAGGTGTTGTTGTTTGTAAGTGTTTGTGTCATTCGGTTGAAGACTTAAAATACGCTACTTAAAATCGCTACCTCTCCCACCCCAAGCGCTCCCCGCACAAAATTCATGTTCCTAATTTGAATAGGCGCCGAGACGCGGCCTGACCTCGCGGGTTCCCTCAGGATGCTGGCTGCCAACGACGAACACAGACAGGAACATAGTTTTGTGTGACATTTCCCTTGGAACCGCAACTGTTGTTAAGAGGCATCGGTTTAGACTTCATATTGGGCATAATGGGCAATGGTTTTTAAAATCTAAGTAGTTAGGCGATGAGGTCATCACAAAAATATTAGACTAGGTAAATAGAATGTAATACATTTATTAACCAACTGTCAAATGTGTATATTTTATAATGATTATTTGTTAACTTGACACTGGCTACGCTCTTGCAAGCCAAAAAGAAAAAAGGTACCTATTTTGAATTGAGAATTTCCAACTCTAGGAAGTGATTTCAAACGTCCCGAGGCACAACCATCCTCTTTTCCGAACTTTCTAAATATGCCTACTTTATTGCTCAGAGCATAAAGGTCATATTAGGCTAATAAAGATAGCAAATGGCGCAATAGAGAAGAAACGTACACGCGTTGTTTCCCGCTGTTTTATATCAAACAGTGCTAAGAATTAACGAATGTTGCCAGCTGTAAATTTAAACTACACGTTCGCAATTATCGCCTGAATTATTTTTATTAGAATTAACTATGAAAGACTAAAACGTATTGGGACTTGCATCATCCGTTGAGTGGTTTCACATCCTCGTGTCTTCAATTATTGGTTCAAAATCTCGAAGTACTTACCATATTTTTATATTATACTACCTACCCCGGCTTTGCACGGGTAGCGCTAAGTATCTGCACGCGATGAAATATAGCCTCGTCCGTCTGGAAGGTGACAGTGAAGGTGAAGTGTCAATGGGCGAGGCACATAGCACGTAGAACTGAAGGCCGATGGGACAGAATGGTTCTAGAATGGAGGTCACGTTCACAGACAAACGCAGAGTAAGACGTCCACCCAGAAGGTGGACAGACGACCTGGTAAAGGTCTCTGGAAGCCGCTGGATGCAGGCCGCATTCAATTAGCCAATTTGGAAGTCATTAGGAGAGGCCTGTGTTCAGCAGGGACTGTGGACGTTCTTTGGCTGAAATGATGATGATGATTGATGTACTGATTTGTATCCTTATATTTGGCTACTTTTCATGCTATGTGATCTTAGGATATCGGTGTAGGAAGATCTATAATACTTTGCCTTATGGCATAAAGTTCGTCTGAAATACTTGTACCTTACCTACACATTTAAAAAAAATATATATATATTCGTGACCTGGGATTCGCAAATTATTAGTCGGTAATTATGAAGTCTTTAAGAAAAATATTTTGTAGTAAGATAGTATTGGCATGAAAATATATTAAATTAATTTGTAAGCTGTTGGCACAGTGGCGCGGTATCCCCTAGAACGCAAAGGTTCGATTTCCAGTTTGGGTTAAATTAGATAACGCATTTTCCTAAATTGTCTCGGGTTTGGGTGTGCTGGGAGACGCCCCTGGAAATAAATATTGTCTGTTACCTCGTAACACAAGGATGTTAATTCCTTACTTCAAGCCTATGACGGTTAGTGTGTTTTCTATCACACTGTACAAGCACAATAGATTACATCTACAGTATGTAACGAAAAGGTGAAATAAAACTTTAAGGGGTTATTCTATGGCTAAATTACATCAACTTTTTCTATGGGACCAACATCATAATCTCAAAAAAAAATTGACGTTTCCATACAAACTGATGCCAGCTGGTCGCGTTTTAGTATGGGAAAGTGTTTTTTTTTTTGCGATTTCGATGTTGGTCCCATAGAAAAAGTTGATGTAATTTAGCCGTAGAATAACCCCTTAAAGTTTTATTTCACCTTTTCGTTACACCTTGTATATTATTCCACGAACTTTAAAAAAAACACATATTCTTAATGCAAATAAGAGGTTTCAATCGCGGCTAACTCGACAAAGTAATACCTCTCTTATTAGCGAACCTTCTCCCGTTAGTCATGGCAACCCCGCGCTGAGTTATGCGCGGGCGCCGCTGATAAAGTGTGAAATAGTGCGCTGGCAAGCTGCGAACACACGCCGAATACTCGCGGTGTGGAGAACGAAGAATTAGAGCCGGCAAGGGATTTTCTTGTTAATTAATGTTATAGTTTAAGAATAAATAAATAAATAAATATTGGACAACATCACATACACTGCTATGATCCTATAGTAAGTAGCCAAAGCACTTGTGTTGCAGAAATCAGAAACAAACAACGGTACCACAACACCCAGACCCGAGACAGTCAACATCATCATTATCATTATAGCCATAGGACATCCACTGCTGAACATAGGCCTCCCCCAATGTCTTATCATCGGGGCGGAATGCCAATACTCGCCACGCTTGGCAGGCGAGTTGGCGAGCGCAGTTATTATAAGATTTTGCACGAAGACGCTGCTGCCCGTCTCGTGCCACAGGATTTAGTCTCCTCTTACGACACGCCTTCTGTTGGCGGTAGGGAAGTGTATTCTTTACGGCCGTCCCCACACGGCACTCGCTTCTCGGCTACGGAGGAGGAAACTATAAAATAAGTGAGAGTACTTTGATGTGTAATGGACTTGCCAAAATAAATCAAATAGCCCATTTATACGTGTTTTTCTATTAATTTGTTGTGCAATTACTTATTTATTTATATATCTTACGAATATTTGAGTTTAACTAAATGTAACATGATAAATCTAATATATAAAAATTTAAAAAATACGTACGTCAATAGATAAGACATATTGTAGAGAGGGTTACAAAATGCCAACTAAATAAATGAAGCCATAAATCAGATACACATAGTCAGAGAGATCAATCAGCTCACAAAAGTGCGTAAGAAAAATGCTAAAGAATACTAATCAAATATACATAGACCCATGAAAGGCAAGACACAGACAAACTATAAAGCCATAGACGACCAAATATGGCGACCATTCCAGTTAATATATGTCATGTGAAAGGCCAGTTCTATCTGGAAGAAGTAAAACATTTAATATTTTATTATTTAAAAAACTAGACCAAGTTAGATTAAATCAGCTTGATCATTCCAATTGAGGTAAAATATGATAGCCATGTAATTGATGCTATCTTTTTTATGCTACAGCTTTTAAGTGTTGAACTTTTTAGTTTAGTTATTCGGTACCATAAATACTATTAGCCTAAAATTTAGCTTACTTTAGTCACAGTAATAAGATAAGTGATATGTGCGTCACCGGATCTAGGAACATTGTTACTAATTGATTTTTTGTAGAAAAAAAAAATCTAAAGATTTTTTATAAAAGTATCAAACTACACCGATTGTAATAATAGTAATTTTGACGCTAATACACGTACGCAACGCATTTATACAACACTTCAATGACAACTCAAATAGTCATTTCTAGGCATTAACAGGTCTACTTAGCCATCCAAAGTTCTGGTGCAGTGTGAAATGTGACCGTAGGCGTCCAAATAACAAGGGTTTGTCCTCTAAACGACAACCATTGTAACTATATCGCGGTATCCGATGGGATCTGAATGTTTCTGCATCTCTGGATTATCTGGGGAGGGTTTCTGGGACTACATACTGCTCAATAAACTAGCGAGACTTTTGTTATTAAATCTAATTTGATTATGCAATTTAACCTACCGTAAAGTTTTTAATTTAAAAGGAGGCTTCCAACTTATTAGTATTTGGCTCCTAATTTTCTTCGATTAACGAAAAAAAAAACCAATTTGCCAATATTTAATAACAGATAGATATTCTTACTAATTCCTTCTTCTATTTAGTAAGTTTTGTCGATATAACACAATAAAATATATTATCATCGTTTTTCTTGTATTTAATTAGACGTAAGTAACATTCTTGGATTCTCATTCTCATTCTAAACGTTATGTCAACGTAAAAATTTATAATTTAATGAAAAATTATATTATCATTAATCGCACCAATCATCTAGCCCCAAACTAAGCAAAGCTTGTACTTATTCCTAGTATTTTTAAACCAGGGAATATGTTTGAGCCCCAGAATTCTTATGAAGGTTCTGATTTTTACACGTCACAACAAGTTAAGTCCCACTTTTTCCTGCTCTTTCCTTTTTTCTAGTACTTTTATCTTTTCTTCATCCTTTTATCAGTACGTGGTTGGCTATACAATTTCTCGCGTCACCAAAAATACCTACGTATAATTTACTACTCTACTTCTCTGGGTGTTTCAATTGTTCAAAAGAAGTACACCTATGACTTACAGCTATTTGGATTGAAGTCTTCAATCCCAGACATAAAAGCCTACGGATTAGCTCGTCAAACTGCATCCCAGTGTGTCCCGCCCACGCGCGAGCGTTCGTAGGGATGTGCGCCGGCGCAACAAGCACGGTACGTGTATATCTCCCATTTAACGAGGCATTTGTTCTAATGTCGGTGACAACGGCCCTGCTCGGAATGTCCGAGACGCTTAACGACACACAAATTGTGTGAAAAATTGCAACGATTCGAAAATTATATCTGCCAATGGAAACAATACCGACTGAAATTGTATAGTGAATGATTATTGAGAACGCACTTAGGTTAGTAGAAATATTGACAATTAAGACATATATTTAGAGGATAATTAACAATAGTATTTAAGTACTATAAAGAGTATTTCGAGGCCGGATAAATTATATCTATCTAGAAAACTAACTTTTCCAAATTAACTCAATACAAAAAACAACATAAACAAAAAAAACGTTGTCTGTTACTCGTACTGAAACACAAGGATTTTAACCTTTAATTTGAGATCGAAAAAAAATACTATATTATTACTACACTAACTAATAATAAAAAGTGACACAGTTACGGTTCTACTGCAAAACCACACAACCGCTTCAAATCGAAATTTTTACGGAGTAAGCTTTGGAAACCTGGGGAAGTATTTTAATGCTACTTTTCAAATACCTAAAGAGGTAAAAAATGAGTAAAAAGCCATTTTCCACGAGTGAGAAGTACCAGGCAAAGCTTTATACATAAATAAGTATTTTTGTTTTACGTTTATGATCGACTAATATATTTCCATAGACTATAACAGTTACTGAATAAGGAAGTGTACATGGAGCATTATGCTGCGTCCGTATGAAAAGTGAGTAGGGGCAAGCATTTGAAAATTCGCATGAGAACCCGAACATTCTTTGTCTAACGCCGTTAACAACTCCCTAGGAGTCTCATGATAAATGATAATTCTAGCCATGATACAAGATAGACAACATTGCCTACAGGAGTACCAATAACGATCACGATTCCGGCATCGGACACGATTTCGGTGTAACGAGACTTTATTTCCAATTGTCTCGGAATTGGCGAATTTCAGGAGCGGTCCTTCTACGCATGTTTTATCTATTCTATTATATGCGGTAGAAGCGCGCATTACACATTCGTCCCATTCTCCCCCCGAATAAATCTGTCACCGGCACTGTAACTAGGCGGTTTTGAATTATTCTCAGCTTCGTTCGACTAACAAGCTGCGCTTGCGACGTTCCTGTGCCTATTTTAGTTACAAAGCCAATTTGAACTGTAACGCGTTGTGATAAAGATCATATTCGTGTGGGGATGAAGCGTTCTGGGTGTGTCCTCAAATCAACATCGGTTTTAGTTACGTCGGTTATAGACGTGGTAGTGTATAAGTGACAATTATGATTTGATTAATTAACGGTTTGATTATCAATGAACAATACAAGATATTACTACATACTCCCAATAATTTGATACGACATCTTTTGATTTTCGTTTATATATAATTGACAAACACACTTGTCCAATAAAAATAAATCTGGTTACTAAGAAGTTGTATTTTTACCTTAAGTATTATGAAAGCATGTACTTACTATAATATCACGACTTTAATAACAGCTGGCGCCATCTATTGTCGAGAAATTAACGGCACCACAAACTCTGTATCTAAGAACTCACAAAACATTAATTGCGATATTAACGTTATAAGACTATGTCGGAGTGGTGTCGTCGTTAATGTTTATTAATCGGTAATCTTGATACGCACTATGGTAGAGAAAACATCGATAGTTTTTGTTACAATCGTATCATAAACTATCGATAGTTGAAGCCGATGTTGTGCTTTTTAGTAAACTTCAATAAGGAAGTAAAGAGATGTTATTTTCCCTAATAAATTAAGGTAGGTCATTTAACAGTTTTACTTTTTAAACACTCATGACATCCTAGGGCCTGATTCTGGTGCTCAAATAAAACAACTTTCTGTATGAAACTAACCTCGAAATTTTCATGAAAACAATTTCTAATTTCCAATAACCAGTCAGCTTATACGATTTATTGTATAAAACCAATATCTTTTTTTTTTTAAGTTACGTTAACTTCTTTTCGAAATGATGTACATTTCGATATAACAACAACTTTAATTGGTGCTACTAAAATTTTACTATAAATGTAGGTAGATTTTTACAAAGATTTTGGATAAACTATCGATAATAAAACAACACTACAGTGGCTTGTAACAAAGACATTAACTTGCAGAAGCTGCGCGTGATTAGCTCGCATCGATCCGAGATCATAACGATTTATCGATCTACAGGAGTAAAGCCGTGTGCAGACTTCCAACTTAAATAATATGCTAAATTTTTTAAATTTAATTATAAGCTTAATTATCTATTATCTGTTCTAGATTTATGTGAACAACTATACTATTTATAAAATATATAATTATATCGAAATAAATGTTGAAAAGTTAAATTCGGTTTCGCCTGTTTACAAAATCGCATTACCATTTTTGTGTAATAAACTGAACTTTTTTCCGAATCGGTGCTTATTAATGTTACTATAATTTTTTTCAAGACATAAATATTGTATTAATTAAGTTAATCTAAAATTTTAATACAGTAAAATCCCGGCTTAACTTTGACATCATCATAGATTGCCATCTGCCAACGAAGTTTGAAGGACAGTATGAAAAATCGTGGTTGATCACTGGCTAGGTATATAATTTCACTATAGCTAAGGTCCGTCCAATAGATAACTTCTTTTCAATACACGCCACAAAAAACCCCTTAAGAAAAAAATATATTTACGCGGTTCTATCGGTAGAAGCGGTCCCTAATTTTTGCGTTGACGACTTGTTACTATTTTTCCCTTCAGGATCTTGGACTACGCGCCTGTCTGCAGACTCTGCAGTATGAAATGACAAATCCTGTCGACACTGCCCATAATAAAACAGTGCAGTCACAGATTAAATAATGGCGGAAAATTTGTCGAACAAATGTTTTTTTTAAACCTTTTTAACTCACATTGTAAACGTGCCCTACTAAGCACTTTTTGCCGACCGTGCCGAGAAACAGGGTAATGGTTTTGCAATAAGTGCACACATTGTTTAATGTCGTGCTTTTGATTGATGGCGAATCCTAGATCATTACTCACTGATTATAAATAATTTGCTTCATAAAGCTTTATAAAGCTAATTAGTAACAGCTCATAAAATGTAATTTCTCACAGTTAAATGTTGTGCTGTAAAGTATAGGTACTTATACTCGATTTTATAACTTGATTATTTATGGAGTTCGTTTTTAATGAATAATCGATAGAAGTACAAGAATTGCATTATAATTTTAAGTGTTTATGTTCATCCAATTAAATAAGTGACTAAAAATGAAATAATGTGATTTTCATTCACACGATTTTAAGAACTCTAGTACTAGACTTGATTTCATCGAATGAACACTAAATGGAATATATTTGAAAACAGTGAGATCAAAAGCCTTAACTACGTCTTAACTTTCATGTTTCAAAGTTTAGAAATCAGAACTGAATCGTCTATTGCACTCAATATTTCATCATTTATTATTTCCCAGTAAAATTTCAGCGTAAACGATAGAGATGAGCACAGTTTTATCGTTTCCGCCGAATCTTATGATATTTGTATGGAAAACTTTCAGTTACAGATTAAGCTAAAATATTTAGGAACCTGTGCGATATGGCGACTTAAAGCATCAGCTATCGAATATGTATACTGCCACTCGAACTAAATCTCAATCAAAAAGTCGCGAAAGTCGCCAAGTTGCAAGTAGTGGATACTAGTGATGGATCGCAATCGCCAAAACGTGAACTAGCATCGGTGCACTCGCAAAATCGCCAATCGTGGACACTTAACACTCGCAGCATCCGCAAAAATTTGTCTTACTCATCCAAAAGGAAAAAACATAACAACACAAAAGGGAATCCAACTAAAATCGAACATAAAAATAATTGCAAGTGACTATGTTTCCTGGGAGTGCATAATAGGCGGACGTCCCGTAAAAAGCGAAACAAATTCTCATTCAACTTAACTAATCTTTAGAGGGTTTTAAATTTAACGCCAAGTACCGTTAACTATAACTTACATCTCATTGTTAGAGGCTGGCGACGCCAAAATGTGGTGAATTGTTCAAAGTAGTAAAAGAATTATGTTTAGACTCCTTCAGTTGCTGGCTGGTGTTTTGTGGCGAACAATGTTTTTCTGCACGACTGTACTTAGTACTTTGATAGGGATGTGACAAATATACTTTTATAGAAACATAAATATCAACTTAGAAAGACTTTTTTTGTTTACTTATTCCCCTATTTCAGTAGGTATTAATAAGTTCTAATAACTATTAGGAGTTTGATTGTAAATTAAGTTTACTATTTTTAAGTTTTGTTGTTCTAAGTGTGTTGTTTCCAGGTATGTGTGCTTTTTCCACATAATTCAGAGGTTTTTGTGTTTACAGGCTTGTTCAAAGTGGGGTAAAAGTTTAGTCTGTATAAAACTTGGCAAATAGATTATGATCACATCCTTTTGGCCTGCATCTCTACACATTGCATCTATACACTTTGCAATTCCAACGAGACCAGAAAGTGATGTGGCGTGGCGATTCGTCTTAAATAAAAAAAATCCCGAATTTTATTACTGGCTTGGGTCAGTTCAGAAACAATCTTTTCCAAATCGTGTGACGTTTCTAGCAAAAAACATTGTCTGGTACATCATAGTTCGTAAAACAAAGATGTTAATTTCTTACTCAGAACTATCACATGTGGTACATACCTGTTAATAAAAAAAACGTTTTCTTTACATTTAAAAGTGATAAATAATGGATTTTAATGTCAAAACCTTCAAAGTTTAAAATTATTTAAATCACATTAAATCATTACGACGCGCTTTGACAAATTTGATGCTTCAAAACCAAATAGTAACCATCGATAATTTTCACTAGAATTATTTCCCATCCCTAGACAGTAATTTCTTTGGCTTATTCCTATTGTTCCCGGCAACAATCTTGGTGAGCCGCATTGACTAGATATACTAGAATGTATGATATTTTAGAAGCCTAACCTTCAGATATACTTAATGAGTAGATAATGTGCAGCAACGAGATAGTTATAATGAAAGTTTTTTTTGTAAAATGTGTTTTTAAAAAATTCTCGAAAAGTTTTCAAATTAGAGAACTACTAAAAGTTTCTAATTATAATTCTCAAATGTCGTTTGATACCTAAATGTCAAATAGTCAATCAAGTTCCTATTCTTTTTCTTTCGATTATGGCAAAAACCCGCGTTTTGACATCTTGAATAGGACAAAGTCTGTTGGGTCAGCCAGTTTCGAGACAGTTTAAAAAATTTAAGATCAGCACAGTCCATAAATAATGACATACAACGACAACTGTCCTGAACAGAGTAGAATATTTGCTCCCCGTTAAAAAAAACGCAATTAGCAATACGTAATAGTGAGCGTGCATTTAATTTTGTTAAGATCAGTTTACGGTCGGCCGCATGCGTGGGCGCAGGACACGCGTATTTTGTTTATAGGGCTTCCACATCGAAAAGAGACTAGATTGTATTAAAATTGTTTTAAGGATCAACCTCCGTAGCCGAGAAGCGACCACACTGGACTTCCAGGTCAGGAAAATGGGGGGGGTGTTGTGATACCATCATTGATTCGTATTTCTGTAAAACAAGTGCTTTGGTTATTTACTATAGGATGAAAGCAATACAATATCGCCCGGGCGCAATATTTTGAATATAGGTACATGAAATATTATCGAGAAAAAACTTTTAAAGGGGGGGTGGGGGGCTATCTTTATTTTGTAGCATATGTTCGATGTTATTGGCTCGATTTCAGTTTTCTTTGATGTTTCTTAAAGCTTATGAGGATTAACGATTAAACGTAATAAAGGAATTGAAAAAATTTTTTTTTCAATAAATCATGGTTATAATTATTAAGGCCGAAGTTTCCCAGTAAGTAATCTTAGATACTTGTGTTGGGACTCGCAACTTCCGAAGATTTGCAAAAAGGTTAACCTTATGATTTACCTGTATAACAATTATTTTAATTACCTTTAATAGGTTAACAACAGAATTAATGTTTGTCAAAAGTGAAAGTTTATTTAAGGTGCTTGTAGCTCAGTGGCGGCAGCGTTTTGGTAGTGATTACTAAAGTAAAGCCACCTACGCCGCGGTTGTGATTGGATGGGTGACCATTCCAACCATATTTAGTGACGTTTATCACAAGTATCTCCGTGCTTCGGAAGGCACGTTAAAAGTTGGTCCAGGCTAATATCGCTTGATACTAGTCGTAAAGCCTAGTCAAAAGCCTTAGGGCGGCTTAATAACATCTGACAGTAAGGTTAAGTTACTGGCCTTACAACACTCCTTCACCAATCCGCACTGGGCCCGCGTGGTGAGTGAGGTGAGGTGAGGCCTGCACCCTGCAGTGGGACGTATAAATATAGATGTAGGGATAAAGGAAATGCTGGTTTGCAACGATACATGGTTTATTCAGTTTACAGAAGCACGCACCAAGAACATCTCTTACTCCCCAACTATAACGTAGTTTTACTTGATCAGTGTCTCAACCTTCGAAAAACAATAGAAAAACGTCCGTCAGCACATTCAAATCCGCATTCGTCTCTCCTCTCGCTCACTCCGTCTTACCTCTCTTTCACATAACTTGCGTTCCATTCCACACATCCCACATCACATACGTCTGAACTGTACAGGGAGATATGGAACAGACTCCACCGACAAGAACAAAGCTCCTAAATAGGATTAGACACAATATCTTAACGAACGAAACATTTTCAAATTCAAATTCATTTATTTACATAGAAACACGGTACTTAAAGATAATAAAATAAAAAATATACAAATTCCGACATGTTTCGCCATTCAGTGGCATGTAAAATATTTATAAATGTCACAATTAAAAAGATAAAAGTTATTAAAATGTATGTCAATATTATTCAATTAGGTAAGTAATTCTTTTATGCTGTAAAAGTTTTTGACCAATAGCCATACATGCAATCTTGTTTGAAATAGACAAGGTCTTAGATTCCTTATACATTCTGGTATCTTATTAAATATCTCTACACACATACTTATACAGTTTCTTTGTATAATTTCGTAGGCCTACAGTGGGCCTAGTAGTAGGCCGCCTACTGATCAGTGTTTTTTTATTTAAACTAAGTATGAGTTGACAAGTCTCATCACTTCTCGCCCTAAATCAGACCGGCCACATTGATCAAAAAATGGCGGAACTATTGTAAACAAAATAAATTAAATTTCTACTCTCTATGTATAGGGTGAGAGGTCGATGGGTGAAGCGCGTCTGCCATCCTAAACTATTAAACACGGAATGAGGTAACTGTGAACATAATACCTTCATATTATAGTTTTATTGCGCTCTTCTCTAAGTATTTACACATAAGCAAGTCCATCTACATTTTACGAATACAACCTGCCAGCCAATTGCCTTTGTACAAGACCACGAATATCCATAAAACATCAGTATTACCAGCTAACGGTACACTATACTGTTGTGCTGGGAATAAGCAGATTAAATTAGGTATGAAATACTGTAGAATCAATTTAGAATTTCTGGTTTGATTCCCGGTTTTAGTATGTTAAGGAAACGATGTATTCTTTGACGACCTCCGTAGCCGAGAGGCGAGCATACCGGACTTGGTGTCGCTATCTCTGAGGTTCCGGGTTCGGTTCCCGGTCGGGTCAATGTAGAAAAATAACTTTACTATATTGTCTCGGGTCTGGGTGTTGTGGTGCCGTCGTTGTTTTCGGCTGGCTGCTGGCTACTTACCACAGGATCAGAGCAATGTATGTGATGTTGTCCAATATTTATTTATTTATTTATTTATTATTCTAAGTTGTGTCGTGTCTGGGTGCTGGGAGACGCTCCTGGCAGAATCCTATGTCTGATACTTCGTAGCACAAGGATGTTAATTGTTTACTTCGAGACCGTGACAGTTAATGTATTTATTTATAAATTTAAAAATGATAAAAGATTTCCAAAAAGACTAAATATAATATAGTATTACCAAATATACTCGTACATATAATCAGTTATTTTCCTATAGGACTTAAATAGGGAAGCAAGATCGAATTCGTATAAAAAAAATATACTACAGTCATCAAGGTTAAACGTTATGTTCTCCTATCACGTGGTTTTATAAATTGTCAATTTTTGATGTAACTATATATCTATCGTATTGCAAAAAATACACATAAATCTATGACTTGCAAATTTGCATGAAAATTTATCGACTTCCAACACAAAATTACCAAACAGCCGATTGAATTTAAAAAAAACTAAAATAAGTATGCATATTTTTAAAAGTCATAGAACAAAGTTTGTTTACTATGATGTGTATAATATGTGGTTACAAAGTAATCCTTAAGTTACGGGACAGGGCAACGAAAAAAATGTTTCATCATCATTATCATCATTTCAGCCGTAGGACGTCCACTGCTGAACATAAGCCTCCACGAAAAGGAGGGGATTGCCAATACTCGCCACGCTTGGCAGGCGGATTGGCAAGCGCAGTTTTTTATAATATTTCGCACACAGGCGCTGGTGGCCGTCTCGTGCTATAGGAATTAGTCGCCTCTTACGACACGCCCAATGTTGACGGTGGGGAAGTGTATTCTTGACGGCCGTCCCTACACGGCCTATCTAGTAAATAATGTTTATTTACTAGAAATGAAACAAACAAATCCGAAGCTCAAGCCTATTGAGAAATGCTATAAAATTATCGACATCACAGACAAGAAATCGATTGCTTGAACATAATCGCCTCACCGGTATTGTTGATTGCTATGATCATCAATAGTCGCGAAATAAGAAGCCCTAACATTTTACGGGTTGTATGTCGCGAAATTCATTACAACTGGCGATCAACAAAAGGTACAGTCAAACTCAATAAGACGTGTAAAATAAATATTCTACACGAATCTAGTAACCACTAAACTCCCTCTAGAACAGCAATAAGGACAGAATAGAAGAAGAAGAGCCATCTATCTTCTACACTGGTCATTGATTTTTTTCATAAACTAAGTATTCGTTGATAAGTCTTGTCAACTCTCGCCCATACTGAAACAGAATGTCACTGAATAATGACGGAGTTTTATTGTTAACAAAATATTAAATGTCATTTTCTACTCCATAGCCCGTCACGTATCGAGCATGCACAGACAACAGCACCTACCACGAAACGTCAAATTTTGACAATTGTTATTGATCTCTACGTCTCGGACTTAAAGTTGAAAATCGGTCACCGCTGTCTGTACTCGACTCATGACAGGATTCTACGATCTTATGACAATGATGAAAGTTAATACTGGACCAATAATGGTGACCAAAAAAAATCTTTTATTATCCTCAATATAGAGAGAATTGGTTATAATCACACGTAGAGCGTTTAGAAGTATGGGTAGAATATAAGCATATTATATCCTTATGTGCCTTTCCTATTTTAAGACTTTTTCATGCGCTGAAACGACGAAGAGTATAATTAAGAGCTATGGCTATCCCGCGAAAGAAAAGAGACAGAGGGAGAGCGTCGCCAGACGTGGATAACCCAAGATAGATTATCTGGCATGAAGAAGAGAAAACCCGATCCCAAAAAAAAGACATGGCCAGGACAGATTATCCGGCTTGAAGACAAGGAAAGCCGATCTTAAATAAAGGCACAAGGCTAGGAAGAAAAAAACATTTTTAATTATTAGTTACGTTCATTTAAGGAGTGATTAATTGCCAATAATGCAGGTACTAAAAATTATTAGATTATGCTTTGACTTACTCTAGGCTAGGGTCAAACATGCACACAACTATTCCATGACGATTGTACGTCTAACCAAGTTTTATGCTTTCATATTTCCACGTTTATTTGGTATTGCCAATTAGTGGGAGCATAAAATCGGCTCTCCCATTACGGGAGGTCCCTATATACATCATGAACACACGGATACGCAGTGCGTCGAGCTAAGTACGTAGTAAAACTAACTTCCGCCTGCAGGATTCCTCGTTTGAGGTTTTTCAGGCTTTGCGGAACATTTAATCAGTTGGTTAATTAGTTGTAGTTAAGTAGAAGATTTATGACTTAGGAATTCTAATATAGTATGTGAATCGATGGCGTTAACTTTGGAATTCTGATTCAAAATGTACAGTGACAATTAAGGAATGCTGAAACCTCAAAGGTCGAACATCGGTCGTCATAATAAAAAAAAACAAGACGTCTGGTGTAGTGGTCATGCTTCGTTCTACAAAGCCTTAAAGCCTACTACGAAAATATATCGTTTGTTCGGACGTATAAACATGAAATACTATCAAAGAATTGACACAAGTAAATGGTTCACTTATATCAATTCTTAGAAGAAAAAAAACCAAAGGTTTGACACAAGGTAATGGTATTTTAATTTGTTAAGTTAAACGTTCAAACGAAACATTTTTCTATGCCTTCAGGCCCAAATGCTGAATCCCACAGGGGACAACAGTATTTGTGATAAGCACGAGTATTTGTGCCTAAGGTTAAAGTATCTAGTCGCCGTAGTAAGAGTACAAGCATTGCTTAGTTTGGGGCTAGATTTTCGTGTGTTGGTTGAAATATATTATTCTCCTTCTTCTCGTGTCGAAGGCAACTAAATATTTTTGGGTGGCCAATACTCCACCACAAGGACATCGTTTATAAAGATTTTATTTAATTAGTTAATCCAGGGACTGTTTCTGGGCAATAATTTGCTGAAACAATTTGTTTCAAGACTCGAAAAGAAGAATAATATAAAATAATTGCCAACCATAATACGAATACCAAGAACGACATACTATAAATCCGTATTTCAGTTTTCATGGCCGTCCACCAATACCAATATACAGTAAAACGTAATGCCACAAAAATCGGGGCATTGTTGCATTTAAATGCAATTTTAAATTCGGGGTTAACAGTTTGCTTTAATTATTTTTTTGATTGATTTACGCGGGGTACTCGTGGGGATTATTTCGGGGACAAAGGTAAAGGTTCACGCACACAAATCCAATTATATTACATGGAAAAATAATTGTGTAGAGTGATGCTCATTAGTTTTGATTGTGTCTAAAACCTGTTAGTAAAATAATAAATTGTCTACTTTGTATTAGGTCCATTACAAATAACTTAGCTTTCCTAGTTCTAGTACTACTTAAGAAATGTTTGTATGTAATGTACTTTATTTATTTGGAAAACTAACTAGTTTCTAGATAAATAAAGTACGGTAAAGGTCAATTTCAGTTCCATTGTGCTTTATTTCAAAAGATGAAATTATATGTTGCATTTTTATTAGTTTCTTTCTTAAAAACGAAAAACTGTTTTTATAACTTTCTGTCATAAATTATGGCCACACATAAAATAAATGGTTTGACCTTGAATTCTTAGACGTTACTAGGATTGACTATAGGGTTTTTGACTGAAGCTTAATAGATAACATTAAGTTTACTGAAACGGCTATTTGTATTGGTTATTAAAATGACGAAGTAATCACACATTAGCGTGTAATTGATTAAACAGAGCTGTTCGGTCATTTTCATTTTGACGTTTATGAGTGTAGTTAAACTTTATTGCAAAATTATGTACACACAGATTAATTGATATTTAAAGTTCTCTAATAACTAAAACAAAATTGTGAATGTTTGTGTTTTATAAATGTCAGTTTATCTGATTAATATTTTTACTCATCATTATTATCATGTCAGCCTATTGCAGTCCACTGCTGGACAAAGCGTGCTGCTGCCAAAGCGTGAAAAAGCACGATTTTCCGCTTTTTTCATCCGGACACTGTCAGCAGCAGTATTTTTAGTAAATCTTGTAAATGAATTAAATTTAGAAGAAAAAAAAAAAAATTTTTTTTAACAGTTTTGGCCTGCATTGTGTGTGGAGAGCTTAACTTTTAGTGTGATCTGCGGTTATAAAAAGTTGGACAAACACCGTGCGGTCCTCAAGCGACAGTTTTGACAAAAGACTCGTAAAATGATATATTTACATGTAGGCAGTTATTAAAGAGATCAATGCTAAGTGTTTTATATCTCTTTTGACAGACGTTCATGAAAAATGAGTAATGTTTTTGGTAATATATTCTTGAGATAGTACCTACTTAATGTTTGTTACAAGAATTTAAATTTATTTCTTAAACATAACACATGTTTGTTGCTGCTGTTGTTTTTTGTTGATGTGTGTGAATACCTTATTAAGACTTTAAAAAATGATAAATAAATGCAAAAAAAATAATACAAGATTTGTCCCCTGTTTTTCAATTCTTTAAAACTGTAGATATTGCAATATTTAGTTTTTTACGACAACGACGGATTAGTAAGATAAAGTGGCAGTGGGCGGGGCACGTAGCCCGTAGAACTGAGGGCCGATGGGGGAGAAAAGTTCTAGAATGGAGGCCATGTGCCGGCAAGCGCAGCGTAGGTCGTCGACTGATATGGTGGACACACGACCTGGAGACGTATTTTTGAATCATGCGAATTCCAATCCGAATACGAAATCGCAAGATTCGAATGCGAATTCCTAAAATCACTATTTTTGAAAATTCATTCCGTGAATTCTGCAACGACCACTCGTTTTTGTTTTCTACTAGTAGAAAGTACGGAAGAATGACATTGACAAGTAAACGTATGTTTGACAGAAATTTGACATAATAACTTTTTATTTACGTTCGTTAGTAAGTTTTTGCTTTATGGTTTATGATATTTTCTGCGTGAAATTAAAATAGTTACAAGATTTCAATCTGATAGCGATACCTATTTCGAGTGATTCAAAAATGCGTAAAATCGTGAGCAATAGAAATGAATTTCATACACGAATTGTTTTCGTGTTCGAATTTCATTTCTAATGCTTCAAAAATACGTCTCCTGGAGAAGTTTGCAGAAAGGCGCTGGATACAGGCCGCTCCCAACCAATCTGGAAGTCATTGGGGGAGGCCTATGTTCAGCATTGGACGACCTATGGCTGAAATGATGATCACTCACAATTTTTGCAATTCCAAAAGCCTTTTGCGTATCGGATTGACAATGTTGCTTCAGTTCTTTAGCAAAATACAATGGCATTAAAAGTTCGAGCTAAAAGGCGAATTAGTTATTTAATCATAAAACATTTAGTTTTCCGAAATGAAGTCGGGGTTGTTCTTCAGGCTGTGTCCCGACATTCCTTAATCGATTCTAAAAAGTCAACATCGGAGCCATATGAAAGCAACATTGTTGTAACGAAGATGGCGTAAAGAGTGGTAAATAGCGGATGAAGGATTTTAAAATAGAAATACTTTGAATAGTGCCCAGCAGAGCGACATGACTTATTGTTATTCTTATTCCCAATCCAAAAGAATCTCATTGCACAATATATCATAATAGTTAGTATAAAAAATCTCAACGCAAAAGTTAAAGAAGTCTGGTTATAGAAGAGTCAGTCCTTTTAAAAATTCGTTTTTGATCAGCTATTATTAATGCTGACCGTACCACCCTCTGAACTAAACCACAGAATATACAGGGTTACATTGCAAAGGGGTGCCAAATCTTTAGAAGTAGCTCAGAATCAGTAACTTAATCGAACTATGCCAAGAACAAAAAATTTTTTTTACACATTTAATTATTTCTGTCCGCTGTTAAAAGTCGTATGTGTGGATAATTTAACTCAATTATGAAAAAATGTAACGTACGCACCGTAAACTCGAAACTAAATACACGGTTACTTTAAAATTTGTTGCTAAATTTAAGGAGGTAATGTGTTCGTCAAAACAAATAACTTTTTCTATGGGGTCAACATCGAAATCGCGTTTTTTTTGTTCTAACAAAGTAACGCTCTACTTCGATGTTAATGAATGGAGCATCAAACAAAATTTATCTTAGGATTTTGATGTTGCCCCCTAGGTTGTTTTTTTATTATTTTTACAACTGTCAAACTAAACAGCAGTCACTAACAGTAGGCAATATAGCAGCAGCAGGTTTAATCACCACTATATTTTTTAACCAGATCAGTACCTTATTAAAGTCTGATTCGTGGTAGCCGAGTATGAAACAGCACAAAAGTGGTGAGTGTCAGCGTTTTGTGGCGTGTGGCAACCACCTTATCATCATACCACATCTTAAATTTTCTGAATTGAAATTGAAGTCTAAATATTCGGTCAAAAAAATTAACAATTTGATGTTATAATTTACTAGTATATTGTATGAAAACTTTAGTATGAACTGGCAGCATTGTAGCTGTTGTGAGCTGGTTCAATACAATATTAAATATATCGACAAAGAGGTTAGTCCTGAGAGAAGACAAAGCGAGGATTAGGTCGAACTGAACCCTTGGCTAGGTCTAGTCTGTTTTGATTGGTTTTGATTGACCATTATTTCAAATTAATAAAGTTCACAGTAAGCTAGCACCCATTTTACCACTGCTTCTAAAGGTTAAAAAGAAATCTACGATTGACACTAAAAACTTAAGTCGTTTAAAAAGTTTGGGGGAACTGTCCTAAACAATAGGGAGGTCTATGTTTGAAAAACTTAAACAAAACATGTTATTCCGTTTAATTTCAATTCTCCTACACCTTATCCCATACAATAAAATGATCGACTGGCTGTCTGGCTGGCTGTCTCAATTAAAACAAGGAAGTTTTTTATTAAGAAATATTTAATTTTTATCTTGTATTTTGTACGCGTTGTATACATAATTGGTTCTATTTATGAAATTACATTTCAGTGCTCATTCATAACCAGCGAATTTTGTGTGGATTTTTCAACGGTATTTTGTTTTTCTTACTTAGACATACTATAAGTTTACATTTATTGGTATTTTTAACTAGTGTATTTTAAAATCTTTGGCTGACTTTTTTTGTCATTCTGCTTTATTCAGTCTTGCATCACTTTTTTTTTTAAAGTGGCCAGATAGTTCGTTTAAAGAATTTAAAGTCTGTGTAAAACCTATTTGTTTTTTATTTGTATAGTGGCTTATATTAGAACTGTGTCATAAAAGCCTTAGCTAATTAAAACAGTCGCAAAAACAATAATAAAAACCTAAAGTAGAGTTATCTCTCAAGCGCAATTAATCGTAATAATGTTATAAATCATAAAAACCGATACACCCATAAAAAGACAATATGACGTGGTGTAAAATTGGGTTCGAGGGAGACGACCCATTTTTGTTTAAAGAATGAAAGAGATGGGCATAATTTTAGGTCATAACGTTGCATTAAAATGACACGTCGAATTGCGCGTGCACGTCTCCAGGACATTTTATTTCGATAATACGACAAACTGTGGAACGGATATAAGTTATTAGGTGATATTTTTGGAGATTTATACACGATTTTATTCGATTTAGCAACGTATAATTAAATTTTACTCAATACCGCAATTTATCTGCTCAATTCGTTTTAGTCCCAATTTTATTATCTCTAAGCATTAACTTTAAAAAAATCGAAATAATGCTAAAATCGGGCAGGTAGGTATCGGTACCCAGAATGTATAATAAAAAATAGTTCTTTGAGCAAAATC
Organism: Anania hortulata; assembly: GCA_963576865.1. Classification (NCBI taxonomy): domain Eukaryota; kingdom Metazoa; phylum Arthropoda; class Insecta; order Lepidoptera; family Crambidae; genus Anania; species Anania hortulata. The sequence goes on from OY756393.1 coordinate 20,394,071, forward strand.
TAATTAACCCTGTATATCAAACAAAGCTGTTGCTGGTGATTTTTGTTAGGTATTTTCACCCATATTTTTTCTTAATAACAAGAAAGTATTTTAAATAAACAACCTCTTTTCATAAACGTTACAAACACTGGCAGCTAAAAGTCACAACAATAAGTGAATAAACAAGATAGATAACGTTCGAATTTCAAATCAGTCAGCATTTAAAGCTAGGGTTGACAGCAAATTCCCGATGCGAAGATCCTCGACGAAGATTCCGTAGCAGCAGGGGTCCTTAGCAGTGAGGCCACAAAATACGTGTAATGATAGCGGTAAATGTTAAATTAAATTAGGTTAGATTGAATATATAATTCTTAATAATATCTCACCATGTTTTTAGCAAATAAATTATTCATTCATTCATTCATTAATATTCCCGTGGGTGACCGGAATGATTATACATACTTATAATCAAATTTAAAAATCCATCAAATTCTAGAAGAACATTAAACCCGTATTGAATCATTACAATACAACAGTTTCGTTCTAAAGTTAATATTAAGTTTTGGTTTCGTAAAAAAATAGGTAACGTATTCTAGAATCTTATTACACCTAAGGGAAGCAAGTCTATTAGATTTATTGGTTTGGTGCCGTCGACACCAAATCCACTCGCACAATTTAATCAATTACCACATATTATCTCTTGTACTAACCCTTAAAACTCCACATTACCGTAAACCCGTTCGTTCGCAATTAAATAAGTGTTGAATCTCTGTAACATGAGAGCAGCGTCCATCCCATCACACAGTTAACAATAACATTAAATCCATGTCAAACTAACTGCGCACTGTAAATAACTGACGGGGGATAAACCCGTCGACCGTAATGCGAATTGTTTTGTCTTATTAGAGTTTTGGCTTATCTCATTCCTTTACTACAGTCTACATTCCTTTGTAAACACGTGATCTGGGTTATTTGAGATAATCTCCTTGTCTATGATACAAAATAACGTTTTGTATTATTTTGATATTATTTTACACCTAACATTCAAGGTACAGTGTAGAGAGTTTTTGGGGCAATTTTTTTTTTTTTTTTTCATTTCAGGACTAATGAAGGGAGCCAAGAGACGAAAATACAAATCTGCACATATTGGCCCTTTTTATAATTGAGCTAACAAAATAATTTCCAAGTAGGAATACACTGTTTGCTCTAACCGTTCCTGCTGTCAACCCGCTGAATTCGTGGCCCTACACTAACGGTCCGTTCGATTTATGACGTTGCATCGGCGACGAGGAGCGCTAATTGGTGCGTGCTCGCCGACCGTCCCTCGCTGCGCGCGCGCATACGGGACGTGCTAAACGCAACTGTACCATATTGATAGGGATGGACAGGCTCTTTTATATGGCTTAAAATGTCATATTGTAAGCCATATAAAAGAGCTGACCTTATCATAAACAAAGAGGTGATCCAGGCAATCACACTGGCAGTAGGTAGTGCTCTTAATAAAGCGGTCTGGACCTTCCCAGAGGAAGACCACAGAAGGCATAGATAGATGTAAAAAAGGTTGCTGAATCAAATTTAATGCTAGCTAGTTGCAATGAGAAACTGAATAAAAACAATCAAATATGAAAAATCTTTGTTTGAACACTAAGCTGTTAGCTTGCTTGTAGAAAAATAAGTATTTGAAAATATAGGCAAATAATCGATGTTGGAATTGAAAGACGAGTAGAAATATCTTATTTGTTTTTTGGTAATTTTGTTGTTGTTTGTAATTGTGCTTTTTTATTTATTCTTGTATTGTAATATGTGTGTACCTCATAAAATCTCTCTCTCTCTCTCTCTTTAATCAATAAATAGACTTTACGTCATCATTATCCCAGGCGCGGTATTACAAAAGCCACTCGCGCGATGCGATAAAGACATTACAGTTTCAATCCCCTTTTCATTCCAAGATTATGTTCAGTATTTATTGCACATCTAATTGCACCCACTGGTCGGGTTTTATTGAAAAAGACAATCATAAAAATAAGTCTATGTGAAGTTGCTGTTTCCAAAAATGAGAAACGCTGTAGTCGACTGACATAGGGTTTTAAGTCTCTAATTAGATTTTGAATTAAATCGGGTTTTTATAATATCTCCAATTGTACGTTTTTTTTAATTTTTTTAGGGACAACAAACAATTGCACATGTTGATAAAATAAGAAGTTAATTACAAAAAAAAATATATATGTCCAACCAGCACCATTATCCACAGAAATAACGAAGAACATACGGTTACTTAGATCGTACACATTAGTTAAACTTATAGTAGAAATGCGGACCACTCCCACCATGCAGCAGGCACCAGTCATTGTGAACAAAACATTGAAGCATTGAAGGCGTTCAAAGGTAACAAGGTCTTCGCTCCCATGTGCAGTTTAGTTAGTTAGTTTAGTTTAGTGCATAGTTTTGAATGTAGTCACGTTTATAATATATAAAGTGTATTTTAGGGATCAATGTGTATTAATAATATTGATAATTATACGAGTATATACATACACAATCAATTGATACATTTCCAAACCATACCAACGGCTCAACATTACGTACCTTGACATCACTATGTGTACAACTTCTTGAAAGCCGACTCTGGTTCTCAAATACAATAATTTGCTTTATGTGACTAACATTAAAATCTAAAAAACACTGATTTTTAATTTATTTTAGCAACAAATAGTCCTCTCTATAGTGCAAACAAATAATTTTATTTAGATGCATAATTACAAAATGACTTAACAGTACCATCAACATTTCAGCCATATGAAAGTCACTGAGATAACCCAACGGATTAACAAGCTGAAGTGGCATTAGGCGGGGCACAAAGCACGTAGAACCACAGATTAGACAGAGTACGTCTAACGTAGAACTGACGGCCGATGGGGCAGAAATATTTTAGAGTGCAGGCCACGAACCGACAAGCGCAGCGCAGGAAGGTGGATAGACGACCTGGTCCTGTGAAGGTTGCAGGAAGCCGCAGAAGCCACAACCGGCAAATCTGGAATGGACGTTCTATGGCTAACAGTGCCAAATTATTATAAATTCTCCTGGTAGCTAACATAAGCAGTTAATTGGCCATACTAAATGTCTGATCAACTGTTACCATTTGTATGGAAAAGAGATTTCGATGTTAGTTCAATACAAGAAGTTTTTTTGCTAACGCACCTTCGCACGCAGAGTCAGCTCTTACCAAGTTATTTAATTTACACCTTGTGTATTAAGTCAAACAATGCGGAACAGTCTTAATCCTAAAATTTCATTACTAGTGATGCATTGATGTAGGAAACCAGTAAATACGTCTGTCTCTATAATTTGCAAAGACAAACAGTAGTTAGCCTCAGAAAGCTCATTGGAAAACCATGACCTTAAAATCAACAGTTACCACATAGCTCCATAACTACAAACCTGCTAGACAGAGTCAACAAATCCTGTCTATTTATCCCCTTGTTCTAAACATGGTAAATTTCAGTCAAAACATCTAACATCCAATTTGCTATTACAGCAGACGAGATTTGTTCTTAGTTTTAGAGGAATACAGTCTATTCTTGAATGAGGACTCAAATATCGAGATTAGTAGTCCCTGATACGTCTGCTGAGCGTTTAACCTTAAATCTTACACCTTTATTAGATTGGTGTTGCTGCAAGCCATGGCCGATTGTCGGATAGCGCCAAACTGAATCGGGTAACAATATTACTTGTAATTGGCATACATTGAGCCTTTTTGGTATTTACACAATGATATATCTGCATAATGGGACGATTTATGTTGTAGATCGTGGGATTTTATGGTGTCTAATAAACTATAACTAAACGCTATGCATTGTTTTAGATATGAAAATAAATTCAACTATATTGACTTTAATCTACAAAGATTCCACAAATTGATCTTGCACATCTCAACTCCGACATTTCGTCGTAGTTAGGACTTAGGTCCGACTAGAAATGAAAATTATCATTTCAATACTTAAGTAATTATAATAATATCACAAATAAAGGTAGCCCCAATATATTTTATTTCAAGTGACGTCATTGTTATTTTATATAGAGTTATGTTAAAACTAACGTTTTAATTGATGTCTTTTCTCATGGCAGCATTATTTTTTTACATACATATCTACACAAAACAGCTCAATGTATGAAGTCTATCATTATTTCAACACCAAATTTTACGCTTCGATAGTAAATCCCACTAAACCGCTTTTTACTAAAAACTGTTTTGACAGACATCTCTCACTGATAACACGCCACAACTCATCATTATGAATAATTAACAGAATCATTGTAAAACTTCCCAGTGAGGCTGTTCTTAGAATGGCAAGAAACAAAAGGTAGTTAGGCTGAAGGGTGATATTTAAAACTTAATTTGTGGTTCACCAAACTTAATTATATGTGGTTAAGCAAATTTGTTGCACATCGGCTCTTTTAGGTGCCTGCCTATTTGAAGCAGATTATGACTTTTCTAGGGTTAGCTTAAATAAAGTTACGATACACATTTTGCACGGTTCGTGCTCTTTGCCGGGCCGAGAGTTATAAAAAATGTATATAAGCTAACCCAATTTAAAACAATCTAATATTTGAATTACCTATACTCTTTTCTTCTAGGCAGTCCGGAAGACCAATCTATAATTCCTGTAAAAACATTAATTACTTAGTGATCTTAAGTCAACTTTAGTAACTGAGTGTACAAAACCTCTAATTACTATGATAGTTACTTATAAGTATTCTCAACCAACTTAAAAAGACTGGGCTCTCAATCTGTCTATGTTCTTTTATAAGTATGTTTGTTATGCGACATCTTCTATACTGATTGATTCTTTATTTATTCGCACTCAACGGGCAGCAATGAGACAGGGTTCGATTCCTACATGAAGCAGCCGATATTTTTAGTGTATAGTATTATGAACATAAGCATGTTTCAATTTCAAAAACACAATTTAAAAGGTAAAATTGGTAGTATTTGCAAGTTCGTTTGCAAGGCTAGTAATTAAAAAAAATATACAAACCAATCAGTTTAAATGAAAACCATGTCTAATTATTTCAGATATTGCAGACATTTATGTAAGTACTAAAAATGCGTTTGGAAATCACAACCGCTTTCATTTCAGAAAGCACACCGCTTGAAATGTAATGTTTGTTGATGTGTGGTACAATTTAAAAACTTACATCGACTATTTGCAAAAGAAACTGATTAGTTGACGATTGTTTGACAGAAGCAAATTATTAAAACAAATAATTAGAGGGCTCAAACACGGTTACATGGGGTACCATGGGGTACCATTAATGGTAATTAACAATCAAGAAATCTACTAGAAATAAAAAAGAAATCTTAACCGATATTCAACTTAAAATGGAACAAAAATACGGCTTATATCAATTTAAAGAACAACGTTTTGTAGTTTGTTGATGAATCATTGACTGTACGTTAAGAAATGCGTGGCTAACCAAAGTGCGTGTGTGTTTGTATGTATGAGTGCGCGTGTGTGTGCATTTGTGAGTGAACGTATTATCCAGGTATTAGGTATTAGTAAGTAGAGGCGTACCTATGTTTGGTACCTACTACTTTAGCACCGCCTGCCACTACTGATACCTAGTGCATCTCGTCCTGGCTCCACATGCGTCTCGTGCAAGAACTTGCCATTGAATATTAATAATTCTCTAATAATTCTCATTTATTTAGTATCCGAGCTCTTAATACGTCCCAAAATATAGCTTTGCCCTACCACTATAATGCCAACAGCATAAATCGGCTAAGTTGGCATTCGTTCTGTGTCGTTTTTTCGACTTGAAATTGGCGTAATGTGTGTATTCTCTAACGTGCCATTAAAGCCATGTTAGGATATTATATCGCAACATTCATATTTTGTCGCAATGACAGTAAATTAACGAACCCTCAACTCTTAGTGTCATTTAAAAATTCAGCTGTTATTATGGTAAATTAAGGTTGAAAAGACTTATAACAAGCAGTCAAATTATTATAGGTTGGCAATCCAATAAGTAAATACATAATCATAATCTGATCAGATTGTCATTTCATGAATTGATTTGATGATGACAATGATGTTATATTGTCTAGATTGAGCATACTGCTTGAACCATACTAAGAAAAACAGGTCAAAATTAGGTACTCGGCGATGATATTTTATTTTTTTATTTGTCTTGTGTTCCTTTATAGTTTCTTTGCACTCTATAAGGACAAAACGCCATTTCTGACACCTCAATTTTGCCTAGCGGCATGTACGTCTCCAGTGATGGAACACATACTGAGAAGAGACTTAACAACCAAGGTCTGGAACAATTTTTGTTGCAGTGTTCGCTGCCTCGACTGCCCGTCTAGATATTATATACTTGGTCAAAGGATGATGAAGATGATACCGCTTTTGCCTATTGCATGCGGCAAACGGTAAAACCGCATCATATAAAGAGCCGATCCACCGCAACGATCATTCGAAATAATACGCGGCCGCCGCTAATGCCTCCGAAATTGTTTCCCCGCCGAAACATTGTTGCTCTCGGAATCGATATTGCGAATCGATGTTAGGGATACCGCTGGAGATGAAAAACCAAAATCAGAGTCAAAAACTTCCTTCTAATTTATTGAAGACATTCGTTGATTTTCTCAAAAAACGCTAAATCAATTTCAATAATAATGACGATATATGGGACCAAAAAATTAATCATCAAAATCGATTCACAATTAGGGGAAAAATCGCGTATCATACTTGCATCATTATGTGTAGATGATGAATTTAAAATACATACAAATCATCTACAGATATTTTCTAGACCGCATCAAAATCCAACAAGTAGCTGGCAGTTACACATACTAACATGTAAACAGGACATAACATTTTAATTATGTGTTCGGATTATTTTGTTCAACCCTGACTTTGCTTGAGGCGATAAAATAACGATTTCTTGTCAACAAACCGATTTTCAGTTCAACTCCATTTTGAATTTACAATCGACTTTTCACATCAAGAAATCGAAATATCCTAGTAATAAAGATGTGAAAGCAATAAAAAATAAACTGGATCGATACCAATTACGCATCACTATTTAAGGCGCATTACACGTGATCATGGCGTTGAACTTGCTCTATTACGATAAACTATAAACAGACTAACGCCAATTAAAATTATTACTAGTGTTGTGCGGATGATATATCGATAAAAAATATACCGGTATTATTGAAGCAAATGCAAGCCGACTGCCGTGAAAGCATTACTGGGTTTCCCTTTTAAGCGGCCTCCAACAGTGTCAAGTTACCGGTCTTGGCAAAAAGTGGTCAAGGGTACGGTGGAATGTTTATATTACGGTTCCGTATGTTTGGTTTTACTCACTTTACGTCTGAATTATTTTTATGGATAACATAGGATAGTAGCTTAAACTAAGTACATAAGTTGTTGAGACCAGGGGTCTATAAGTTATCAAACCGGTGTTAAAGTAACACCGTTTTTTAACAACACTGTTTACGTACTATATATTATATATTTACAACACTGTTTACGTACTATATAGAGTTTAGACCCCTGATTTGTGATTGGTTTGTCTTGTTTACCAATATTTTGACTCTTATACTTACATAATCATAATCAGCCTACGTTACTTAGTCCACCGTTGGACCTATCTTAATGCATACCACTAAGCTGTATTATTTGTATTAACAAACAGAATATAATATTAATGCTAATATAGAAATCAACGTTGAAGATGCTACAAAATGAATATGAAATGACATTTTGAAACGGCCAGTTATCAACTCTGGCCACAGATAAAAATGTATTTATTTTTAAAAAGTCAATATCAAATTCGATTTAAAAAAAATATCGTCGATGATAAATAAATTAAGTTGCCAGCCCTACCCAGATCAGAGTAAATGAAAAACATTACAAGGAGTTTTACAATTATCTATGCATTCAGAATACTGCAAGCGTACCAACTGCTTATGCTAACGGAATACGCTTTTCTGTCGCCGACTGTGTTATTTTACAGATATTCCCTTTTACAAAAAGCATCAAATAAAGAAGCTAGAATAATCCGCAATGGTTGTGCTTATCTCAGAGTCGTAAGCTATTTAATTTAGATTAAGGATTTGGCGATAATTTAGACACTTTTTTCTTCTCCTATTTCCCTTTTTACACAACACATGAATTGTCATGGTTTCGAAGTAAAGAATAATTTTACTTTTAAACTTTCGCGTTGCATGATTAATACACACTAAAACGGGAATAACATATTTTCATAGGTCGGTGTAACCCGGTCGAAACGTCAGGTGAATAAAAGGTAAAATATGTACCTATTAATGAGCGTTAATAGGCTAGTTTCCTGTTTAAAAAAAGATTATTCTATTTAGTCCATCAGTTAGAATATAAAAAATATTGGACCCATATTTTGTCTTTTGTCAATCAAACGAAAAATGACGAAGATAAAGCGCTTCAAAGTTTGGGAGTGACGTCACGTCTTGCTAAAAAGTGTCGCAAGGCATGACGTTACGCGGAACTTTAACGGATAGGCCGTTATACTTTTATTATTTCGTTATTCATTATTATCTACATCATTTTTTGTTTGATTGAGAAAAGAAAAAATACGTGACCAATAGATAGATGTTGTTGATCCAACTGACGGACTAATTAGATTTTTTTAGGAAACTAGACCATTCCTGTTTTAGTGTGTATTCATTTCCTTAAGTAACAAGGTAGGTACCAGTCAATTAAGTTTTCCTACGGTGTCTCTCAGCACATCCAGAATCAGAATTTTGGATAAAGTAACTATAAGACTTCCACTGCTGAACATAGGCCTACCCCAATGACTTCCAGATTAGCCGGTTGGAAGCGGCCTGCATGCAGCGGCTTCCTGCAACCTTTACCAGGTCGTCTGTCCACCTTGTAGGTGGATGTCTTACGCTGCACTTGCCGGTACGTGGCCTCCATTCTAGAACCTTTCAGCAGTGGACGTCCAATGACTGAAATGATGACGATGATGTTGATAGATAACTATAATATTCTTCCAATTTAGTACCCTAAAACTGGTACACACCCTCCGACGGAAAGAATGTGAATGTTTTAATAATAAGAACCAACCACTTCGGCCCGCGACTGTAGAACGAAACGGCTTAGCGAATGCCTCCGAGAATAAACCCAGGTTGAAGTACAGCGACGTAATTACCGCCAATGGATATCATACACTGGCCATTTTGCAATAATTATTCTTTTTACGACACCGACCCGTATTTCTCTTAATGCGCAGTGGCCTTTGTACAATCGCCCACAATAGTGTATATCAATATAAATTGGAACAGGGATAGCTATTGAAGGAATAATGTTATTAAAAAACGCGACACAACACTTAAATTAGTAGGTCTAGTGTGATTGTAAAAAATAAATGAAATTGAATTTTTATTTTCTCTTCTTCTTAATAATTGAGCCTAAGTGTAACTCAAACTCAGATAATATTGAGTACTATCTTTTGCCCACGACTTCGTTCCCGAGTTCTTTAGTTTATTCATAAAGTATTTCCTACGCAACTTTCTTATTTTTTTCTTTCAAAAAACCTTCTCCTGACAATAATTAACACAACAAAAAAAAATAAGCGAAATTGTTCCATTCGTTCACGCGTGATGCGATGACCAAGGGAAATAGAGATTCATGTTTATACATATAGATTATACTTTGAAGAGATCAAGGTCCTTTGTATCGAAAGTAATTTAAATTCAAAACCATTTTATCCCTTCTCGACCACACGTTAACAATACAGTATACAAGTTCTGGATTCGTCTGTTACTTACAACTGTCATCAACTTAGAGCGAGGTACATAATTACGGTCATCAACGTATTAACGTTATTCCGCTTTTGTTATCGAGTGTACTCGATATTTTAAAAGGATAACAGTTCGAGATCACGTCGATTAGTTTATCGACTTTTAATACGAGCAGTCATGGCGGTTACGACTTATTAGCGATTTTTATTACAGAGTTACTTGCTGGAATTTCGTGTTATTTTTATTTTATTATTTTCACTTTTGAAAAATCCCTATTTAGATAGATAGGCTTTATTGCTAATCTGAAACCTAATGCTGGAAATATAGGAATTAAAACAGCCGTAACAAAACTGCAGAAATAATCAAATTTTGCAAATAATGTCCTCTAAATTAATGTTAACTTCAAAATGACAAAAAAAACTTAATTAGGTTTTTAATATAATTTTACTGATCTTTATTTTAAAGAAACCGCTAATTATCATGATTGTATCAATTCGATAACTAGCAAAATAAACCTTGTTTTTAATGTTCTAGGCATGTGTGTCAATTAATAAGTTTATTAACGCAGGACCGCATAAAACCTTGCATTGTGGCAGTTTTTCTGCCTAGAATTATTATTCTAGATCCGTTAAGATAAAAATTATTGTACATGGTCTGAATCCTAACCAGTGGGAATACAGATTCACATAGAACAGCCACTACATGACAGTGTGGCGTGTTCATAACGTTTCGATAGCAAAATAAATGTTACTTGTAAATATGTTTTGTGAAAAAAGGATATTATAGAATAGACGATTATTTAAACGACAAGAGTGACTTACTTGACTATCTGACGTGACTGCTTAGCTCGCACTTACTGCATGTCTTGTAATTGATTGTACATAACTGTGTCTTGTTTGTTTTTGTGGAATAAAGTGTCTATCTTTCTATCTATCTGTATTTCCTGAAAAATAGGCTGACAAAGGTGACTGCTAATTTTTGGGTCGTGTATAAGTGCCCGGAAGAGGGCCTATATACTGAATAAATAAATATTATGACAAATATGGCAAGCCCACTGATTACTGTGACACTCTCTTCTCTTCTCCCGCGTACAGAATATGCTAGTGCATGTTGGACTAGTTTACTTAATTGGGCGATGCTTTTCGGGGCGGGTTCACCTTAACTCGCTCACCTAAGCCTACAATTGTCCCGAAGCCGTGGTAGGGTTAAAAATTGGGACGTGTAATAGCTTAATTACCTATTTGCAGAAATAAATTTGTTTTATTTGTAGTTTTTAAACAAATTCTGCTAGCACAGGATACCTACTTGGTTTCAGAGTCAGAATAGAATTTCTGGGAATATCATCCTTATGTGTAATAGTGTGTCGCCAATAAAATGTCAGTACTTGCTTGCTTACCTACTTGCTTAGTAGACTAATAATATTTACGATATATAGGCGCTAAAATCACCCTGCATAAAAGTAAAGCAATCAAAAGTTGGTAAGAAACCATAAAACTCAGTCTGCCATTTCGTTAACTTACTTGCAAGTGAACTGGCCGACTTCGTCTGACTGTAACAGAGGTCCACGTAAAATAACTTGAGTAATTCGTAATTAACATAGCAAAAGATAGTTTTATGGCCCATCATAATTATAATGTATTAATTAAAGTCTACTGCCCGATGCGAGCGATTTTTTAATTGCACTATTCAATTTGAACCGATATGTTTGTATGGAGGTAAGTGTAATTAACGATGGTATAGTCACGATGGACCATCAGGAATAAATTGGCATCATTTCTCAAGAAAACCTGACTGACTTTGAGGTAAACTAACTCAATAACAGGCTAGGTAGGTAAATTTAACAAGCGATTTCAGAGACCGTTGTTATTGTTTCAAAGAATGTTATAGGTATTTTCATCACATTCACATTTAATGTAATGATAATGCATACATTCACACTCAATCGACGATCTGGTAAAGGTTTCGGGAAGCCGCTGGACGCAAGCCACTTTTGACCGGCCAATCTGAAAGTCATTAGGGGAGGCCTACGTTCAGCAGTGGACGTCCTATGGCTGAAATGATAATGATGATAAAACCTTACTGAATACATTAAATAACACACCAATTACTATTATCACTAGTACTAAACATCCCTGTGTTATCAGTCAATTGAGTCAACAAATATCAATTCAGAAAAGTTAGTTTTCTAAACTGACCCTCGGTAATCGAATCTTTCTCTCAGACCCTTTCAAAGCTAATTACTGCTCCTAATCGCTGCCCCTATCGATCCGCTAAGGTTTCAATTAACTTCTTTTTTTTTCTTTGGTGTTATCCAAACTGAATCTATTCTAATTGACCGACAAACTTTATTCTTGGCTAGAGTTTGACTATCAAAAGGTGATCATTACTTACTAGAATTTAACGATTTGGTTATGCATTGTCTTGCGACAACATATAAAAAATATTTCTATCCTAACATCAGAGCAATGGATAAAGCAAAACCATTAAAACCGTCGCTGGTCCGACTCTACTCAGGAGCAGTAGCGGTGGAAACTAAAGCTTTAGTTTAATTCACAAATCAATATAACAAAACCCAAGCTATGTAAAGTTTGCTCAAAATCGTAGGACCTCCCAAGACTCAAGCTTATCCAATATTTTAAATGACAAGATCAAAACTATTTAGGTCACGATTGAGCAACGTGTCAGTGCACAAAAGGCGTTGACGACTGTCACTCGTCTTGAACCCAAATGTCTTGGGCGGGTCGGGCCCATGTTAGATACCAGACAATGGTATTGGCGTAATGCCGAACCGATTTTTTATCGGTATTTGTACTGTACCGGTGTGGGTACCGTTAATCGATGTCATTTTATGTTATGTTATTAATTTTGGATGATATGAGTTTTATTCTTCAAACGTGTATACAGGTGTCTCATAAGTCTTTGTAGCCACATATTCTATATATCATGGTAAACCACTTTGTTCTACGACTTTTGCAAATTTGCGTGAAATTTATCAATTTCCTATATTAAGGAATATACAGGTTCCTTAATTAACTACTAAGTACTGTCCGCGATTTTACTTGCATGGTTTTCAACTTTCAGCAACTCACTCATCAATAACTCGAATACAAATATTCGTGCTTATCACACGATTACAACACTTGCACCTTGCGGGATTCGAACCCACAGTCGCTGGCTTTGTAGTCCGGAGAGTTAATAGTCGACAGTCGATCGACAGCCAAAGGCTAACAAAGTAATAATAAGCAGACGGACACAAGTTTTCTTTCTCTGGTAAGTTTTCAACAACTGACTACTAATAATCCAGGTAATCAACAAAAATGTTCAAGATGAAATAAAATAGTCATCGTAATAAAATTGTCTCATTGAAATCAAAACACAGTCAACCTACCCAAAAACGTCAAACATGTCAAACCAATTTTCAACTTAAAGTCCAAAACGTAGAGTACAATATCGATTCAGAAAATGTGATGTTTTGTGATAGATTGATGAGCGTTGATTATATTATTCTCTCGAAAAAGAAACATACCAAAAGCGCCGCGAAACCCAATTTAAGATGAAATATATTCGTTTAGAGCCAACCATATTTTAATACGGTCTAAAAATAAATATTTATAGCACACACCTAAAAATTCCGATACAACACTTAATACTGTCAACAGTTTACAAAAAAGTGTAACAGATCATAATAAAGTGATAAATATTCATACGCTACTTTGAAATTTGATATCCAGACAGATTTTGATCGATAGGTCTAGATTTGGTTCCTATTAGGTTAGTAATATATGACGCCTACACTGACTAGTTTGTGGTCTTGATACGTTTTAAATAGGTTAATACATTTAAACACCAAAGACTAGACGTTTGTCTGTGATAGTGTGACTTCGTTCGCAATTATTTCTGGTTTTTACGTACAAACAGCCTTCTTATGCGTTATAGTGTGGGCATACTGCTAACCCATTCCTAAAGGTTGTTTGCAATGAAAAGCTTGTAGTGATGAAACCGCCTTAATTTTATCATCTTTCTATAAAAAAGTGACACTATTCTGATAAATTTCATTAATGTGTAAACCGTGGTTTGTCTGTAAGAAATAAATAAATAAACATCGACTTTAACTACTTTGTAAAGTGTGCAATGAAGAGTATATAATCTATCTCTCTTCCATTAGTCAAGACTAGGCAAAATGACAGTCTGATGTAGTATTTCGCGCTTCGAACTACAAAGCCAGCGGTTGCGTGTTCAATCCCGCAAGGGGCAAATGTTTGTATGATGAGCATTTGTACCTAAGTCATGGATGTTTATAAAAGTATTTAAGTATATTTGTCCGTTATTTAGTCGCCATAGCCCAAGCTTTGCTTAGTTTGGGGTTAGATAATTGATGTGATTGTTAAAACAAATTATTATTATTAATAAGACTAATCGAAAATATTTGTGCATATTTACATTCATCAGGTTCTATGAAATGACCCTAAAAAAAATAAGTTTATTATGTATTTTAATACGACTTAAAACGTATTCTCATTTAATTTTGAATAGAAAATCTAGTCATGTTTTATTGACTTTTCATGAAAGGCGCCGAATCCACCGCCTTACATCAATATACATTCCGTATGTGTCATAATACATTTGTCTATTCAATAATTCATTTTTCTAATGCGTGCTAAGACTCTGCATTAACACCTCAACGGACCACGCAAACAAACAGACACACAGAAATTGTTATTCCCATCGCGTAAACTTCTCAAAAACAGAGACGAGCCTATTTTTTGTTTCATTTGAAATGCAATGCTGGCCGAAACCCCTCGCCACATTTATAAGAGCCACGACGCGTTTCGTAATTTCCTTTAAAGTATAACGAATTTGGACCGAGAAGGGAACGAGGGAGTGCTGATTATGCTGGTCGGAGTATTGAAGAGAAGTGTCAACTAAAAGCTAATAAAATTATTGTGTACTCAAGTGGCTTCCATTTCTATAGGATAGAATACTTTTTGTGTAAATACTGACTCAACGCCCGGACTATGTTACGCCTAATATAAAAAGAGGGCAAACAATACGTTTCGGAATGTATCTTAGGATTTTAAATACATTCTCATAAAATTTAAATGATTTATTTGAGCACCGCTTTCTGAACCGTAAGGATCGTATCCAGGACTGTAAAAAAAACTAATCACAAGGAGTTTAGCTTCATCATCAACATCAGGGCTGATTCTGGTGCGAAAACACAAAACTTACACCACTTATGGCACATCAATGACGACCTCCGTAGCTGAGAGGCGAGTATACCGGACTTGGTGTCCCTATCTCTGAGGTCCCGGGTTCGATTCCCAGTTGGTCAATGCAGAAAAATAACTCTATATTGCCTCGGGTCTGGGTGTTGTGGTACTATCCTTGTTTCTGATTTCTACAACACAAGTTATTTTGCTACTTATCTTAGAATCGGAGCAATGTATGTGATTTAATCCATTATTAATTTATACATAATGTTATCAAATATTAAAAAAAACTTTTATATACTAAACTCATAGGATTAACCGACATGCTGTTACAATTTGTACCTACACAGTAAAATATTAAATGAAATTTCCATGTTCTTACCATAGTAAAAGTAGTTGTATTTCTTCACCAGAATTAAGAGAAATTGCGTGAACAATAAACAACGTTGTAAAAAACGGTATTTACACAGCAATAGGAAATATTATTTAATTTTATGAATGACATAAAGATTTCGTCTAAGTTAAATGACGATGATTAGTAATAACATTAAACTTTACAGCTCATAACAGACATTTTATATCCGTAGATGTTTTCTATTTATTGACAATGCATATTGAATTCTACGTATCCATTTAAAATGCAGTAAAGAGTTTTCAGTTGCAGTTAGCTTATACGCTTTTAATTACTGGGCGACTGTCCTCGCGACGGATGCAAAAAATTGGAGCCACAGTTTAGAAATATGTCCAGTAGGCTAAGTACTACGTATGGTTCAACAACGCAATTAAATGACGATCTTTTGTCAATCTAGTGGTTTGCACTCAGGGCTATAAATCCTGACGGTTCAAATCCTGCATGAAGTTAATGTTAGTGTGGTAAGCACAAGCATTTTTTTGTATCCGTCATTAATGTATTTATGTATGTCTGTCAGCTATCTAGTCACCATAATACAAGCTGCTTAGTTTAAGGTTAGATAATTAGTGTGATAGTCGGAAGATATTTGTGCTAAATCTGGATTAATAAATCAATATGTGTCTACCAATATCATACAAACTGACAGACATAAAATGCCATATCAGCCAGGATCAGGTAAAATCTTGATCAAATAAGTTTGTGAAAGTGGTCGTTAGTACGAGTATTTGCGTTGTTTTGTTTACTGTATGTATTTACACTGTGACCGAGTAGCGCCAGTAGCCGCTCCCGCGCAGCCCGCGGCGCATACGCTATCGAATCCATCATAATGGTGTCACGTTCGCAGATATCGATTATCGATATTGGTATTCGCAATAAATCCTTTGTCGATTTGTAAATTAGATTTATCTTTCTATCGTCCCCGATCTCCGTTATCAGATCGATAAATTGCGAAACGCGTTCTAGAAAGCGGATCTATAACTTTTGAAGCCCGCGAAGATTGATTGAATTCAAGTATTTAGCTCACGACAGACTAACAAAATTGTTATGACTCTATAAATTAAAACTTCAAAATAATCACAAATTGATTTTTGTTATATAAAATGAGGTCGATAACTAAACAGTGCTTAACTACTCATCGATCAAAAAACATTTATAACTTCGGAAACTATAAAATCGTCATACGTAATCGGAATTGTACTACTTAATTTCAGCGTCATAAAAAAATAAAAATAACTATCACTTATCCAGCCGTATAAAGTTTAATTTAAGAGTAAACTGGCTCTTTTATTATCGTCGTCGGTATGGGTTTTAATGCGTATCCTTTGCAAATTAGCGGCGGGATTATCAAAGCTCGTATTATGGAGAAACATCACGATAGTTGCCATCCATTTATTATAATAGCATCTCTGATAAAATATCGTTGAATCACGTAGTAAAAATGCATTCGCGCCAAATAAAAATTCTTGAACATCTGAAATGTTCTATTAGATCATCCAGTGCTAGATACATGCAACCCAACAGTTAAAAAACAAGTAATATGTATTACATTGAACAATGCCTTAAAATGAATAAAGTAAAAAATATTTTCTATGCAAAAAACTTAAATGTCACTTTACATACCAATTTAGCAATTTTAGTGGTGTATGTGCCAATAAGCCATTAAAATATATATTTCATATTAGTGTAAAATAAAAGGAAAACACAAGTTTAATTGAAAAACTACCGGGTGATTCTTTTGTTAATGTACATGTATCTTAAAACTGTTGGGTTAAAGTGCAGCTTTACATCGATTGTCGCATTTCAAATCGTATCGATACTAGTTTAGCCGCCTTCAGCGTCCCATCGGATGAACTGACTCATAATGTCGCGGCTTTGCAATAATAGGTTAATTAAACTGTAACTGTGTAGCTTACAATGCTTTGCTCGTACGTATGAAATGAACATAGTTTTGGATTACTTAAATAATTCCTAGTATTACAACTCTGCTTGAATTAAAAACACCTGCACGTAAAAATATTCATTATATTACTTTGTATTTTATTTAAAACATATGTTAGTTCACTTTTTATTTAAGTGTACATTCGATAACCAATTTCATCAATTAAAATAAGTAAACAATGCAAAGAAGTGTATCTTAAATAATTAAAAAATTAAAGCCAATAATATCGATACACATATCAAGCACACCACTACGAGTTTAAGTTAACGACACCAGGATCTAGAAACAAGACAGGAGTCGATTAAATATGTTTAAGTATTTATAACTGATATAGAAATGATACAAAACTACAAAATTAAATACCTAAATAGGCGACAGGCAACATAAACAATAGGCTATTTGACAGTTTTCTGAAATAGAGTAATTATTGTTGGTAATATTCAAATAAAGTGTCAACAGTTTTATTTCATTTTTTAAACCTTTGACAATAATAAAAAAAAACATTTTATTCTTTACGTTTTTAAAAGCCTGCGAAAACGCTCTCGGCCATGATGTACTTGTTCGTGACTTCACGAACCTTTAAATATCTATTGCGTTATAAAATACTAGAACAGGCATGTTAAAAAACTTTGTCGACTGTCACACTACTCATACTTTGTGCGAGCGTAGCGCCAAATCTCGCTTTGGGATGTCAGTTCTAGTACAAAGTTACTCAATGGTGACGTGCCTGTCATTGTTACCGGCGTTTTTGACAATGTAAAATACCAACAAAAATATAACATTTGAAAATGATTTTTTTAAAGTAATAATTTATTACATTTAATAACTATTGATATGTTTCGATTCCATATGGTGCAAACTATTAAAATAAATTATTAGATAAGCCAATTTTGGCACACGGCAAATAGCCCATTGTCGAAGTCTAAAAGAATTTAGCATCCTTCGGCTTGACTTACGTTCCATCACATCCAGGCTGGAGCCCATTTTAATTTGATCTGACTGGGTATCAAACCCTATACCGTGTAACACGCCAACTAATTATAGATCACAGACACGGACAACACGTCAGACAATCCAAGGGGATCTCAAGAGACTTAATAATAGCGCGCTACCTTATGGTGTGTGACTTCCAATTAGGAAGGTGACACTCAATCATTTTGATAACGTGTTTATTAAACACATTATACAGTTTTTTTTTCTTTTAATAAATAAATTTATTTAGTATGTAGGCACTTAAAAAATACTAAAAAATATTGCTTTGCTCTACCACTGCTTCGGGACTACATATCGGCTGGCAATAAGAAGAAACGGCGCAACAAACTCAAAACACCTTTGTCAGTCTTTTTTATAGGAAATTCAGTTACAAGACATGTTGTAACTCGAGCTATATAACCCTTCAATGGGGCTCTACTACAAGAGGCCGACATGACATCGATTTACCCTAGCAGGCACTCACAGCGTTTCGAGTTGGCATACTCTATCCGTCATTGTTACTATAAAATTATGCATCTACCATTTTACCCCACCGGCAAAGGTATTGTCTGTCAAAACTTCCCACAGTTTATTGACCGTGATGCGTGCGCGGCATTAATAATTACTTTTTTCCTTCCTCTATCTAACCGCCATTATAATAATATTATAATAGAGAAATGTCGTAAATTTTACCTCACGACGTCAGATGATATCACGCATACCTGAAATGAACAAAGATTTTATTAGTTTCGCGTTATCATCGTAACAATAGGTCGTTTAAGAAAAATATTCTACGAATCTAAGAAATAAGTAAAAAGTCACATACATCATAGTTTTACATCGTTTCAGTTTTTCTTTTCATATTTAGATTGAAAGAATAATTAACCGTTCGCGTGCCAATAAACATATTCCCTATTGTTTTCCATTGTTTTCCGGTCTACCACGGGTAAGTGGAACGCCGAAGGGTTCTTTTTATACCTATATTTGCCTGCTGCTTTGCTAAAATATAAAATCATAATCAACGATTCTATACATCCATCATAATGAACAACTTTTTTCTATGACTTTTGGAAATTTGCTTTGATAAGGTTAAATCTTGACTTATAAGGTAGTATAAGGCCCTAAGTAGAAGATGCACGATGCAAGCCCTCGAATACAAATAATCAAACCAACAGTAACAATAGTACTGTTATAACATGTGCTAATCTTCACTGTCTATGATCAATCCCATTGTATGTACCAGAAACTCGGAACACAATGCGGAACGCTATCAGAGGGGCTAGCCCACGAGCGGAGAGTAGATCCTCCCATACTCATAGCTGGATGTACATTATACTTTACACGAAGCGATGGACGTGACGATAGCAGCGCTGATACTGAGTACTGAGAACTGTTTCGGCGGGCAACAAGCGATGAGCAATAGCTGGGAACGCATTGGTATTATCTCGCCTCCTTGTTACAGAAAAATAATAGTTATTTATGGGTATCTGTAGTTAACCTTAATACAATGCACGCTAAAGCAACACACACATAGGCATTGCTCACGGATAGAAAATCTCGAAACACTATAGAACGACCAAGTGTTCCGAGATCGTGTGAGCGACGTATGTGTGCGTTACTCCAGAGCGTATTATGAAGCTTATCTTCTAATACCAATTATTTTTTCTGTGCTCATACTTTACAAAAATACGGAACCCTAAAAATACTAGTAGGTTTAAATTATTTGATGACAAACGGTCACAAGAGACCGCATTGCATTAAAATCTTCTGTCTCTTTTTGCTAGGCGGGCAAACCATGACTTTAGAATAACCAACCAATTTATATTGGATGTCACTATTAACGAGACTTGTTTAATATGTCAATATTTCAAATTGTTTGAGTATTCTTTAGTCTTAATTTAAACCAATGGAATACATATACTTTGCTATTTAAGCAATGCCATAAAAGACCTCAATTTGTAGAAAATTTATTTTACATTTTACATCGCATTAAAGCTAAGCATTGTTCATAAATTTTTGCGTTCAGTCTTTACTAAATTGTCTACAACAAAGTGTTATTGTTATGATGTAGAAGTGAAACCGTAAATATTAATTAGAAACTGTGTTGTATCTTTACGCTCTTTAAACAGTATTATTTCAATCTTCTTTTGTTTTTTCTGTCTAGCTTGAAGTAAAATACAATCCTAATTGTTTTAGTGATGAGGGACCATTACCAAAGTTTACTTCTTTCCATAGACCTCGCGTAGAATACGGTTTGTCACACCTTATTCTATTGCTTAGAAGATGGAATAAGAATAGAAGCCTATGTCCTTCCCTAGGATTCAAGCAATTTTTCGTACAAAATTTCATCAAAATCGATTCAGCTTTCACAACAAAAAGTAGCTTTTGTCCTTTTCTAAGCTGTAGTCTATCTTTTTACCAAATTTAATCAAAATCGGTTTAGTAGTTTAAGTGTAAAAGCATAACAAACGGACCGAGTAAGCTTCGCATTTATAATATTAGGAATAAGTAGGGATTGTAAATGAATAAAGGGTGTTCTATTTATAATTTTAGGGCGGCTTTAAGGACCACTTCGGGTGCTTCCAGGGACCACCAATGGTCCAACGAACACCAGTTAAAAACCACTAATTTAGAGTTATGTTAATCATTGGTCCTTAGTGTGACTGAAACGTTGATTTGAGAATAAAATAAATTATTGCTATAAAGTATTTATGGACATATTCTCATTAAATATTGGTCTCCTAGAGTGATTGCATCATTAGAGCGTTTTATTTTTATGGTTGCAAATGACAGTTAATTTAACTAAGCTTATAAGGAAAAGTCTTAACAATGACCCGCTCTCGCCCATATCTTGAGGCTGTCAAACCTTTGTTTTAATAATAAAAATATTTTAGTGCCACAACACGAAGTTAGATGCGGCTTTTGAGGATCGTAACTTGTGTCTCAGTCTACGTGTTTACCTAAAACATACGTGGGATGCTTTTTGATTTCTCGAAAACTAAGCTTTTTACGTGAGGAACACATAGGTCAAATAGGATTTCATTAGAATTTATTCTATGAGGGAATGGTAATGATGACGATAAAATTTATTTTAATGTTACTTTTATAAGCTTTGCTAAGGATCGTGAGAAACAATCACAAGAAAAAATTACGACAAATGACAATCATTTGACTTTCAAATAGTCTAGAAGCTTTCTCTCCCTATATCATAATAACCCTTGTAGAGAATAGAAATCTCGTAAATAATAAAATAATTAAAATAAATACTTTTAACAGTCACATTAATCATTTATCCCCAAACTAATCAATACTTGTCCTATAGCAAATAGAAAACGGATCACCATCATCATCAGGCCACTGCTAGATCTATGATCGGATAAACATGTAACACATTTGTAGATATTTGTGACTAAGGTTCAAACGCTTTTACTCATCATACAAACATTTTACCCCTTGCGGGATTCAAACCCACAATAACCTAGGTTTGTAGACTGGTGCACAAACCAGTAGATAAGACGGTCTACAAGTTAAGGGCTAACTAACAAACAGACAAGAAAGCAAAGTGACCAAATGAGTTAGAGTTGCCATATTCAAAACTTGTTGTAGAGTAAGTATAATCTTAAAAACAATGCTAACTGTTTAGCATCCCAAAACACTTTTTATTGCCATGTCTCAATGGGCGGTTTAAGCCTGTGGTGCTAATGGCAACGCAAACACGCTACCGTGCCGTCCCGAGTTCGATTCCCGCCCAAAAAAACTGTGTGACGGTGCGTCCTGGAATCTTTTTTCCACTGTTTATTTCTTTTGTTAAGGCCATGTTTTATACAACGACATTCGGCTGACCAAAATAATATCGGGCTTTTTGAAGGCGGTGAACGGTTAAATGTGGTACGATAAAGTGGAATTGTTTCTATTGTTATAATATTCAACAGATGAGTACTCGTAACGAATGTAATGTTAGGAATTTGTCAGAAATGATACATTGAATGTATCATATAAAATTCGGCGTTCAAAAAAATATAAAAAATGTATTATATTATAATCTGTGTAGCTTTTTTGTAAAACAAATGGAGATGCTTGTTATGTTATGTATGAATGGATGAATATTTATTTATTTATACAAAATATAATTAAAATACATGCCAGAAAACACACCAATTCTTGACATATATATATAGCCCGAAGTAAAGAATCCTTATAGAATAAACATCCTTATGTGACAAGGTTTCAGACAGTGAATTTTGCAAGAGACATCTTCCACCACATCCAGACACGAGTCACTACAGAAATTTTATTTTTCTGAATTGACATGAACTGATATTCGAACCCGGGACCCTTTGCGTTCAAGGCGAATCCTTGCGCCATTACTCCAACTGAGTCGTCAATATTAGACCTTAATATACATTTTCTTAACCCTATCAATGTTCACATCCTCTCAAAGCACATCAAAGATCCCGACAGTCAAAAAGGTAACAGTTCCATTTTTAATTACCGCTGGCCGGTATAATCTGACCCACTATTATCTGGAGAGGTCTAAACTCCCAAATTAGTTCCGCAATCGGCTGCCAGAGTGCGCTAGTGCAGCCAATTAACACGTGGGTTAGTTTGGAGAGCTTTTGAAAGTTTGAGAGAAAAGATATTTAATTTGAGACGCTCCAGAAAACAGATGAAACTTTCTGCTTCAATTTCAATTTTCTAAAATATTAAGTACTAGCTGTCCCGGCGAACTTGGCACCGCCTCTTTTTTTGTGAATTTCCAGATTTTTTCATAGTTATTCTGCTATTCGGGGCGGAGACAAATCCAACAAACCAAATATCATAAAAATCTGTCTAGCCGTTCCTGACTTATAAATGGTGTAACTATGATTTATAGAATTAATTAATACAACGTGATGAAAAACGAATCTTGAGTAATTATTTTCAGAAAAAGCAGCTAATATATCAAGTAGTATGTATGTTTATTGTATGTATGTATAATTATTGTTATGTATTTATTTTATTTTATTTTTGTTTATTTATTACTGTATGCATACGTTTATGCCATAAATTTATGCAATTCTATTTGTATCAGGTAAGAATTTTAAGAACTCTGCAACACCTTCACACCACCTTTAATGGTTGTCCTCTACCTAAAGGTTGTCTGGAAGAGATCGCTATTAGCGATAAGACCGCCTAAATTGTACATCTTTCTGTAAAAATCATGTGTATTTTACTTGTATGGTGTGCAATAAAGAGTATCTATCTATCTATCTAATATCTGCGACTTTATTTGAGTGATCTTCTCTTTAATTATGAAACGTTTGCGCATATTACTTGCCAAATCTTTAAGATAAATGACTTTTATTGTCCGTGTAGTTTATGAATTCAGAAACGAAGGTAATATGTTTTCTTAAACCAGTCTGTTCATCCGAGTGAGTTCTATTCCGAGTTTTAACTATATTGGGAACAAAGAGTAATCAAGTATTTGTATATAAAAGTTTAAAACATAACATTTATTTTTAACGTCGTGGCATCGTCACCCCGAATGTAATACAAATGTTTGCTTTCAGAATAGGCCTTATAATGTATTGCGGCATGAGCTAGCCTATGATGTTGAGTTAGTATGCACCAGATTACTATTGCAATGGGCTCCTTGGCTCTGCAATGTCAATGTACATAACTTTTTTGTTAAAGAACACTCATAAACACACATGCCCATGAATACATATTAGAGGTATGAATAAATAAATATTGGACAACTTCACATACATTGCTCTGATTCTAAGATAAGTAGCTAAAGCACTTTTGTAATATAAATCAGAACAACGACAGTACCACAACACCCAGACCAGATAAAATATAGAAAAACTCGTTTTCTATATTCAACCTACCGATAATCGAACCCGTGACCTCAGAGATGGCGACGCCAAGTACGTCGTCCTCGCCTCTCGGCTACGGAGGTCGTCTGTAACTGTCTTTTAAGTTAGTGGCAACAAGCATTCCAAATCCCATATCCCGCGAATCCCGGTCCGAATCCCGGGCATGGCCGGCGCGCATGCGTCACGCGAGGCGAGGCGACGCGTGGAATTCCGGACGGGCCCAATTCGACTTGTCGGCTGCCCTGTCGACGCTATCTGGTAGGTAGGGATGGGGTGTGTTTGTCGATGCTTTGAGATTTAAAATTATCGAACATTTTGACGCCCGTCTGGTGTAGTGGTTCGCGCTCCGGACTACAAAGCCAACGGTTGCGGGTTCGAATCCCGCAAGAGACAAATGTTTATGTGATGAGCACGATTATTTTGTACCTAAGTCATGGATGTTTATAAAAGTAATTAAGTATGTTTATCCGTTATCTAGTCACTATTATTTTATTTATTTATACTTTATTGCACATTTAAAAATAATTGTACAAATGGTGCGGACTTAATGCCAAGATGCATTCTCTACTAGTCAACCAGTAATCAAACAGAGAAATACAAGCTTTGCCTAGTTTGAGACTAGATAATTGGTGTGATTGTGAAAAAAAATATATTAGTATGTGTTTATTTATCATCAATCTAGATTTGAATGAGTGAATGAGATAAAGTTCTCACTACTCATATCATCATCATCATCATTTCAGCCAAAGGTCGTCCACTGCTGAACACAGATTCATATATACATAATATATTAATATACATCGTTAAATTGATTACAAATTATGTATTATTAAAAACAATTGTGACAATGTAGGTTTTGCCATATATCTGTTTAACAGATAATTGATAAAACACTTTATTTATTTTTAAGCGGTTTTTACCATTATTCGGAAATATTCATGAGGGTGATATGTGTTAGTACATTCATTTAACAAAAATTTTCTGCTAAGAAAAGTTAAATTATTTTATTAAATAAATGTGAAAAACGATAAAAACTTTTTTTAATGCGGTAAAATGCGCTAAGTCTAATTGTAATTCATTAGATTATATTTCTAGTTTAAGCAAATTACAAAAGTATTACTTGGAATATGTTTTTTAAGAATAAATAGAATTAGGACAAATATTGACACTTGTTAGCAAGTGTAGTTTAAGATAAGTCCTAGTTAGTGTCGCTACTAATTGAGTTTGCCTATCATAACGATGCAACCAAATATCAAAACATCGACACTCAAAATCAAATCACTAGTCAAAAGCGCGGCAACATCGCCATCGTTCTCCCCTCTCGCTTGCCCATCACTACCTCTCTTTCACTCACCGACTACCTTATTTAAATAAGAGTGAGCCCGAAGAACGTTTTGCTGTTTTTCCCTTTCGATTTTGCACCCTATCTTTGTAAAAATAGGGTTGGAATTTGATGGACAGGTGTAAAAAAGTCAAAAAAGGTTGCGCGGGCAGGTTAGCCGGCGCGCGCGAGCCCTAGTGGAAGACTCTTGACTTAGATTCTGTTTTGACCGGAAACGTGGTTCAATTTTCGATTCATTACAACGTCCTTGAGGTAATGTGGCCTATATCTTGCGTTTATTAATAGTTTCGTCTCTACTTAAGTAAAATATTAATCAGAAACTTCAGCACAGTATCGTCATATATCTCAAGTAGATTTTATATTAAATTAAATTAAATTTTAAATGTCATTGCTCCTGCTTTATTGCAATTTGGGATATGATAGAGACTTGTGTTTTTACGAACTAGAATATCAATAATCTTTATAGATTTGTAGGGAATTTCTTCAGATTTTTGGGATGATGGTTCACCAGATAAGCTCAAAACGAGATTAAAACAGCATTAGGTCTCTGTCAACGTCACACAAACTGACACCGCAACAAGTTCCTAGTAAGTATAATAGGGTTTACCATTTTTCCTTGCTTACTTCCTTTTCTTTCAAGTTCTGTCTTAGTTCAAAAATATGCTTCCTATTAATCATCATCATCATCAGCCTTTATACGTCAACTGCTTGACATAACAGACACTACAGACTGCTGCTACAGAACGGTACATTGCTGTTAATTATGTGCTATTAGCATTAGCTAAAGAACAATGTTTTACTACCGTATTAGTCGATTAGTTTGGGATTCAAACGCTAATTCTGAGTTCCAGTTGATGGCGTTAGAGTTACATTTAGTAGATAGACACTTTATTGCACAAAAACATTAAAGGTTATGTTATGCGGTTAAACACACAAGACACAGTTATGTACAATCAGGCGGCTTTATCGCCAAAAGCGATCTCTTCCAGACAACCTTTGGGCAGAGGAAATTAAGTTTGTTAAGTTAGTATTATTTGCTTTGGTATTGATTATTCGTATAATATCGAACAGTAAATGTTTGCATTAAAAGTCTAATAAATAAAAGCACAGAAGTTAAATTATCTTTCTCTATCCATCCACCGTTACCTCCAACCTACTATTAGCTCTGTAATTCCTTTCTTAACGCCAGCCGTAAATACAGAAAATAGAAACGAGACAGAAGAATATCGTCCATTAAGAGATTACATGCAAAATAGCCTAAGATACAGTAGCCGGTGAAATATCGACGCATATACAGCTTACACCGAGTTAGGCGTAATTTCAAGCACGCTAAGTGAACCTGAGTAAACCGTAGGCTAGACAAAATAAATGGTAAGCCATACTTCATACGAACGTAGGCACTCACTTAAGTGAAGATTAACTTTTAGATTTCGAACTAGCGGTTTAGCCAAGCTTGATTCGTAGATATACTGTACTTTTAATGTCATATAGAAAATCCTATTTAATTAAATAAATAAATATACTATTAAGTTAATAAATATTTTTTTTTAAAAAGGGAGTTGAACTTGCACACCAAATTTTCCGAAACGGAAATCGAGTGTCGAAGATTTATAATTTTTACGTTTTTTTTTAAATCTAAAAATTTACTGCTTTCGGACTGTATTTCTTTACTTGTGCTATAAGATAAGATATTTCTTCTCGCAAAATATCGTGATTCTAGCTTCTAGTATCGATTACGTTGCGAGTATCAAAAATGTGGCATAAATAGCTGTATCTTTCCATTACGTTGACTTAGAAGTTTGATTTTATCACAGCATCGAGAGATCGCAGATCTAAGTATTTGACATTAATATCAACTTGATACCTCTACGCGTTCTGGTAAAAAGGGTTTTGTCAAACAGACAGGCAGACGGACAGACAGACAGACAGACAACGAAGTGATCCCATAGGGTTTTCTTTTAACTTATAAGCTACGAAACCCTAAAAATAGGAGTAGAGTTTAATTGGTCTAGTAGCGAGGTGATTTCAGGGTCACTTTAGAAAACGATTTTTTCTAATTTGACTTAGATCTGGGAGTGCTGAGAGACGCTTCTAGCAAAATGTAGTATTTATTTAGTTATTCTTGATGATATTGGAACATGATGCTAACCCACCATCAGAACTTGATAACGGTATAACCATTATAAATTGTTAAAAACATGCAAAAAGCAAGAATAAAGAACTGAACTGAAGGCTAAAGTTCTCCTTTACCCTACTTCTGTTTAAAGAAAATATAGCTCATATACTTACTAATAAGTACTTTTACATAGTCATCTTGATTTCCCATGGTCACTTAACACCCAGATTCCCTATTAACCTACTGCGAGTCGGGTTACGGTAACGAGTTAAGTTACGGCGAGGCGCTGAATCGCTTACCCCACACACCGCAAGGTTAGGTTACTCCTAAGTTACTCAGTTCCCCATCTACCTAACTTAGATCTTATACCGGGTTACATTGCAAAGGGGTGCCAAATTAAAAAAATAAGATTTAGAGAACGATATTAAGAAGCGTCTTAATCGTTATAACTTTAAAATATCCAAATATAAAGTCAATAGTGAGACTAAGAAAGCCGCGCGGTCCTTCATCAGTGGCGTAGGTAAGGTGAGCCTACAAGGACCTTACGCAGTCCACATACGGTGCACTTTTTTCATGAATGAGTTAAATTATCCACGCGTGCGATTTTTAACAGCGGATAGGAATAATTAAACGTGATATTTTTTTTGTTCTATGCATACTTAGATTCAGTTACTGATTCTAAGCCACTCCTAAAGATTTGGTAGCCCATTGCAATGTAACCCTGTATGATAAAGCGATAACTGTTAGTAGGTTAGAATACAGAAGCATCCAGTAATATATAACATTTTCAACTTTCTTGTTGCATTTTTTAACTAACACTATGCACTAAACCATCCTTAGTCATCCCGTGACCACGGCCTATGCAACTAGGTCGAAACGTCGGGAAAACCAATAACGCAAAATAAGGTATGTGTTGCATAATACCCGTTTAGTGCATAGTGTTATCCAGTAATATACACTATACAGAAGAAATGTTATTTATTTTGTTCAAAAAAAATCCGCAAATTTCATCAGTACATACTGGTTAAATATGTGCACAGAAAAATTATTATTATTTATGGGTGTCAGAAGTTAGAAGTTAGAAGTTGAGCTTTATAACAGATGTCTCAGTAAGAGTGCTCTTTTTCATTTTAAAATAAAAACCGTTTCTTTTTTTTAACTATTCGAATGGTTAGCACATTATGTGCACTTTCTCGGGTAAAATTCGGGCGGTCTCAGCATACCTTACATATTTTTTGTAACAAGTTTTCACAATCATAGCGCTTTACGACAGAATATGTCGTAAAGCGCTCCATTTTTATTAATCGGAACAAAATTATATGACAGCTGTCAAATTTCCAAATTGCCACTTACACGAAAAAATAATAACACTACATTGAAAAAGTACACTCTTTGATAATATAACACTTGAAAAAAAATCAACTGCCTAAGGTGAGACTCGAACCCACGTCTCATCGCATGCCGGGCAAAT
This sequence comes from Anania hortulata, assembly GCA_963576865.1. Taxonomy (NCBI): domain Eukaryota; kingdom Metazoa; phylum Arthropoda; class Insecta; order Lepidoptera; family Crambidae; genus Anania; species Anania hortulata. Next base: position 20,423,160 of record OY756393.1, read on the forward strand.
GCTTTTCCAACTAAGCTACCGAGGACGTTGGCTAACCCGTCAAAATTTGTCAAGTGCTTCTCGCTGTTGAAGCCAGCGTTTTATCTGATCTATGTTGCGGCTATACTTATACCTTAATTAGTATACTACCGTCAAACACACACAATTATTTGCAACAATATTTCTATCGGGCATATGCTTGACTCATAAAAGTGACAAATTGACACGAAAAAATATTTTACTTCCAAACATTGCGCAGTTGTGTTATAAAAGACATCAACGCGTTCTACCCGACGACTTGTTTGGCGTAGTGGCTAATGGATTTGAAAGCAAATATCCCAGATTCGATTTCCAATTCGAGTCAATTCAGAAAATGAACTTTTATAAATTGGCCTAGGTCAAGACCTAGGCACACCAAGGTGTGCTGGGAGACGACAGTGCCTGACTAATGCATTGTCTGGCTACTCGTAATACTCGTTAATTCCTTACTTCAAAACTATGAAAATTTTTGGTTATTTAGCGTTAGCAAGATATTTATAAGTACTACATACAACCGTAGTATACAAAAAAAATCCCTAGTACTGTACGTAGTACATAAAAATCCCTGGTACTGTATGTAGTACATAAAAAATCCTTGAGCGTGTTATTAATTTATTCAGATTATTTTATTACACATCTAGATTTTCATGCGTTCTAAGCAGATTGACATTAAACACTACGAAGCTGTCAGGCGTAGGGAGCCCTTTGTGGCTCCAATTTAGTTGCTTCAAATTTTGCGCGCGGATTACGTATCTGTGTGTCATTAATCTAAGAGGTGTATTTAATTATTTCTACTTTCTAGCAAATACTAACATCCAGAGCATAAATCCCATCCATTCAGCAGATAAGGCCAAGCTACTTTGCTGGTAAAGCAGACAGTAATAATTTAATTTCACAATATTACCAAGTGACTGTGTGTATATGTGCCATGTGGGGACATTCGTAGAGAATACACTTTCCCACCGCCGACAGGATGCTTGTTGTAAGAGGCGATTAATTCATGTAGCACAAGACCAGCAGCAGCGTCTGTGTGTGAAATATTATTCAAAAAATCTCCGCTCGACAATCCGTCTGCCAAGTGTGGCGAGCATGGAAATCCCAAAACACCCCTTTTCGGGGAGGCCTATGTTCAGCAGTGGACGTCCTATGGCTAAAATGATGAAGATGACAAAGTGTGCGGGGTTTTGGTACACATGGCAACAGCTGTTCTATTGAAATTTGACAATCCTGTCTAATTTTTCAAAGATTTAAAGATTCAAAGATATTTATTCACAGAGACAAGGTAGTACATAAGTGATGTTCAAAATATAAAGAGCAACTTATCTCACCAGCGCAGCTAGTGTGTGATTTTTAGTGTAATGTCGATACCGATATTAATAAAAAATAACAAAAATTAATCATATTTAGGCCCAAAAAACAAAAACAAATATGTATATCAATAATAACATGCACCATACAAACTTTCAATATACCTAATTATTACAAAATGACATCAAATTACATGTCAATTTATTAGTATCCAATGTCAACAATAAATCACATTAAAATGTCAATTAAATATTAAATAATATCATGTTATGTCAATGTATTAGTACTAAAATTTGTATGTCAAATAGTCCTTGATTGAATAAAAACATTTTTCAATAAGTAAATTGATTAATTTTCGATTAAACAAATTACCATTTAGCTCTCTTAGGTCCGAGGGCAATTTATTGAAAACAACTGTGGCCATAACATAGCAGTTGCGACTGTTTAAAGCAGATTTAGCTCCAGGGTGCGCTAGTTTATTTTTAAGTCTGCCGCTAAATTTATACACATCTTCAAACTTCAAAAATAGATCAGGATATGACTTTACAAACTTGCACAATTCAAAAATGTACAAACAAGGAAGAGTAAGAAGCTTGTATTCCCTAAATATTGGAGCACAAGGCGTCCATGGAGGCACATTGAAAATTGCACGTAAACATTTTTTTTGTGCAATGAATACACTATTTGCTTTAACACCGATTTGTGCCCGTAGTCGCATAATGTATGCATCTTTGAATACTGTCTTTTCGTTTTTTATTATTCTGGTAATTGATTCTAATATTGTGTGTTTGCATGTCAAAAATTGACTATTTACTACTGAGTGCAACTTAAAATATCTGCATTTATTTCCTTATAAATCTAAAAAGTTACGTTAGTAAAAATGACACAAGTAGTTTATCTGTAAATCTATCAAACTATACCAATGTTCCACATTCCAAAAAAATACTGTAGCAATAGTTTATAAACCAAATCAAAAATGAAATAGGGAATAAACACATTTATTTTTTCCTAAATTTAAAGATATGCCCGAAAACTTTTATTTTATTTTTTTATAAAATCAACAATTAAGAATATAACAAATAAGAGCCAAATAGGTCAAGCCGTTCTCAATTCCATAAATATGGCAATTGATTTTTAGTGTAAATAAAAATCAATTGTCATTTTGACAGAAATTTGTAATAATACTCTTTGAATTTTTCTCAAGCTGACCAAGACTAAGATGACAATTAGTTAACTTTTACAAATTTCCCTCAGAATCTTTTTCCTTATGCACTAAATGTTAGAAACTTGTCACTATCTTAAATGTACAGAGAGCATAATCAATTGGACTCCTGGTTAAGCTTAGAGCAGACTGGTGAATCCTATTTATATAATATGTGGTACTATAGTACAACAATATGAAGATGTAACGTTTATTTTTATGTAGAAAGTAATCTCAGGAACTACTCATTTGACATCAACAATAATTCTTTGATTAATATTGAGCTTTAAGAGGCAAATTTAGCAAAATTCCTATTGAAGAAAGAACATTCTGTTTTGTCGGTCGATCGACCTGAGTCTGCAGTGTCATCATCTACATTATTTCAGCTATATGACGTGCACTAATAAACATAGACCTTAATGACTTCCAGATTGGCCTGTTGGAAGCGACCTGCCACCAGCGGCTTCCTGCAACTCTTACCAGGTCCTAAGCTGCGCTTGCCGGTACGTGACCTCCATTCTAGAACCTTTATGTCTCATCGGCCGTCAATTTTACGTGCTATGTGCCCACTACCACTTTAGCTTGCTAATCGTTTTTTCGTTTTCGTATCTCCCCATTTCTTCCTCATCACTAGTAACACACACTGTCCGCAATCTGTTTTATTTTGAATTGTAAAATCACACTGTCTCGCTGTCTGTCAATTATACCAGAACACATTTCATTTCGACTTCCTCCATGTGTACCAACCTTTCAAAAACTAGCTTAAGCTCGCCGGCGGACATTAGTCACATGCACCGTTACTATTTATCGATGTAAACCGCCGGAATGCAGCAGTGTAGCTTACATTCGACGGTGTAATCGTCAATTTATCGATTAAGTAAATTCGCGATTTGTAGAAAGCAGCTTTTATTAGTAAGTTAGAAAGGAAGCCGTCAGGCTGTGGTTGGTACCACTGGGTGGGACTTGCTTCACACTGATAAGTTGTGAGTTTTCATCCCAGCAAGCAGAATTTTGTAATTCTTAGAATAAAAGTTTGTCTGGACTAACGAAACCATAGTCTAAACTAAAGACAACGCGAATGAAGTCGGAAGCAACAGCTAGTGTTACACATTTTTACAGCTAGTGTTTTCATTGAAAAATTTAATGACCACTTTAATTTACCAAGTCAATTTTAATTAACAAAATTGACATTGTAATGATTGTTATTTTTCATTTCTAAAGTTTATTATGTAATTTGCATGCCTACTATTAAAGGTATAATACTGTTGATACTATCTAGTAAAGTCTTTATGACATACCAGCACTAGTACTGTACACAGTTTTAAGCAAATAAACGATTTCTATTTCATAATCAAAAATGTTTACCATCTGAACAACGACATCTAACGGTAAGAAGCGCCATCTATAATGACAGTTATCTTGCACCCCTCGGGAACCGTACAGTTTTTGGATATAAAGTACCCTATCTGTAGTTTCAGGGTATACGCTATTTCTGTGCCGAATTCCATCTAGATCCGTTAAGCCTTTGCGTGATTGAATAACAAACATCCATCGATTCAAACATTCGCATTTATTAGTAAGATTATTATTATATTAAACATGTATAAGGTTAGTATTATCTAAATTATACACATCGGACCAAATTAAACAGACACAATCACATTTTATTTCTCACAATTGCTACGCATAACATAATTTAAACGCTGCACTTACAATATATAAATAGTCATTCGGGCTGATTTTACCGCGGCCGCCTACGCGCACGCGCAGTTTTCTGGGCTATCTGGGTCTTAAGTCAGGCGTAACTTGACAATTGTATTGAAGTATTCGTTGTTGAGAGATTTCCGGGCGTAGCGAAGCTGGTAACTTGTTATTTTGCTAAAATAGGAGTGCTAAGCTAAGACCTATAAATTTATCTCCCTACGTACAGAGTGGTACAAAAATGTATTAGTTTCTCATATTGTCATCGTTTGGTTTTTGGAGGTCAAAACCTCTTAAGTATTGGTGTATCTTACTCAGAAAATGTCATCATACTGAAGCGTCGAAGACATTTAATAATATATAGGGGTCGAGAAAAATATTGTATTTTTCTATTTAAAATTTTGTACCGTAAATTCTGTTGCAAAAAACTGAAACCGACTGTACCCAACCAGACTGATAGTAAAAGATAATTTTAAGTGAACCAGTGCTATAATAACCAATATCAATTCTAACACTATTCGATACCAGATACAGCACTTAAACGTAAACTACATTAAACCTGTTGACCAAACTTCGAGTAGTTAGAATATTTACGTTATTGCAGATCACTATAAATCGTTGCTGCTAGAAAGAAAACATTATAAAAAAACCTGCACACTGGTCATGTATAAAATGAAGCAACATTCAACTAACCCATTCATCATCATCATTATTTTAGCCATAGGACGTCCACTGCTGAACATAGGTCTCCCCCTATCGGTGACTGAGTTTGTTCCGATGTTTCTTCTCAGCACTTGCCAGATTGTCTGTGTCTTGTCTCGAAGCGCTAGTAGGGCCCAAAAAATAAGGAGACATGTTCTGGCCCCCTAAGGGCCTATAATGTTATTATTGACGTTCATAAGTGGCAATTTTGTCCTGAATTGAATAAATGATTTTTGACTTTGACTTTGATCCCAGTGTCTTCCAGATTGGCTAGCCGGGAGCGGCCTGCATCCGGTCGTCTGTCCACCTTGTGGACACTAATGCAAATTTTTTAAATTTCTTGAAATTAATCACATTTTATAAACAGCTATTATTATTGGAAAATGCGGGTTCAGTGGTTAAAATTAATACCATACATTTTCATACTCAATAGGTTCATAGGTATGTAACCTTAGGTAGGTTGAATAAATATAAGAAACAGATTTTATTTAAAAAAAAACAATTAAAGTCAGGCATCCATAATAAATAAAGGGATAGAAAAATTAAACCACGAAATCAAAAAATGCAACCGCAAATATTTTAATGTTGCTTCTATAGTAACATTTGTTGTATTTCAGCAACTGATTACGTGTTATAGGAAGTAGTGTGTGTATTCTTTTGTATGCCATGTATAATTAGTTAAATTGCACCTATTTTTAACGTTGAAAGTCTTAAAATGTAATATATAGTAAATTCCCTTCAAACTGTCAATACACGTTAAATTTATAACGATCATAAGCCCTAACCACTTCACTTATAATATCGAATAAATCATTGAGATATAGAAACGAATTCACATTCAAGATTTCAATTAGATTGTCGATACAAAGGCTGTATAAATCTTAAGTACCTATCTACTTTTGATTTAGTACTAACCTGGTTTTATAGACTAATGTTATTAAATTAAGAAGTGTACACATTAAGACTATTAATGAATAATACAAAGATATCTAAGGTCAAATTGGTTTCCCACAGTAAATAAATAAAATATTTCTCAACAGGCAGGCCAATCAATCAAAAATAACTAGAACATTCCCCCGATAGGTAGTTCCAGAAATACCGAAAGATGTTTCCCACATGATTAAGTCTAGTTATTTCAATCTGAATAAGTTTTAAATAAGATCACACCGACTCCTAGGTATATTTATTGAATAAGTTTAGGTACTTAATGCTCATAAGACGTCGAGTTACATGCCAGTTCTTTAGGATACTTTGGAAATAGATTAAAGTTGTTTTGTCTACTAAATATTAATAGATATTCTAAATTTGCAATGTGAGTCTGATTGTACTCTGTTAACTGATTTGAAAATAGTTTGAAAGTAATTATATGCGATTATTAATTTCCTTATTTCAGCCGTAGGACGTCCACTACTGAACAAAGGTCTCTTTTAACAACTTGTTAATTTACAACACTTTTTTCTGAGATTCTTACTATCTTTATATACTAAATACTACATCTTTAAAGAACGAAAGATCAGGAGTTTTTTTAATTTTTTTTAATCTTTATTTATTAAAGAGGGTCACTCGGTGAATATGTCACCCTCATAGGAAATCGCTAAAATTCAGTACACTAACACTATTTTCTACGTCAAAAACCTACTTGTACTAATTTATATAAGATTCTGGCCATGTCAGACATAGGGAAAGCAAGGATGGTAATACATAAACCTGGAATTCTTAGCTCCATATGATTTTATAGATTTCTTTGTCTCTGTAACAAATGAAAAAGGTGTTTTTTTTATATTTTTGTATCGACATTATTATTTTGTGAGACCCCAAAAAAATTTTAAAAAATCAAAGCCCAGAATACCACCCCAAACCACCACTTTAAAAATAAACCTCCGGCCAAATTTCACGGGCGCTTGTGGCAAAAAAAGCCCTAAAATTCCGTAAAAGCGTGGGCACGCCGAAACCATACTATCTTGGACTCATTCGAGTGTGAATTCTCGAAACAATTTTTGGCGATTTATTCTAGTTGAAGCTCGTACGAAGAACGTAGTTTCAAAACGGACCTTTTTTAAGACACTTTGTGGGGGCAAGCCATAGATATGTTGTTATCAAATATCTATTCGGTCGTTATTTCTGAAGCTAAATTCCCGATATTTGACAATAGTCGCAATCCGGTGTCGATCTGCTTCCAGTAACATTACGATCACAAACGGTATTCTCGTAAACTTTCTATTTGACGTAAAATTATCAAAACTGTCCCAATACGACTAAAAATATATCTAATTATTGGTTTTTTCTATATTAAGTCGCATTACAAACTATAATTGCATTTTTTCGGTTTACAAGAATACCGCTTGTGATCGTAATGTTACTGGGAGCGAATCGAAACCGGATTGCGACTATTGTCAAATAACGAGAATTGGGCCTCTGATTTCTATGTCACAAGTGCTTTAGCGACATACCTTATGATCAGAGCAATGTATGTGAAGTTGTCCAATATTTGTTTATTTATTTATTCGAGATCAGTCTATGCTAAGATTATTAAGTTAGGTAATAATTTTTAGATATAATTTTATAGAAACAAGTCTTTGTTTTTATCTTAAGTTAATAAATAATCTTTCGTTTCATCTTGTGACCCATTAAGAACAACTCAATCCGAGTATTCATCTCTTTTTCTGAGGCACAAATGACGTTAGGCTTGTTGGGTTAACGTAACGTATGTTACAGACTAATGCAAAGATAATATATACAACTAGGAACCCACACATAGGAGTCACTAACTGTAAACTGCGTATCTAGGATCGTTCGCAATGCCGCGCCGCCACGCGTGCGGCTTGCTTCCAGGAATTCTTTTGTAATCAACATCCTGTGACTGGCTTTTGTTATAACATAATTTAGTGTTACATATAGTCTTTGTAAGGAAATATTGAAGTTGACTAGCTTATTGTCCCAAATTAAACAAATAAATTAATTAAATATTTTACATCACATCATCATCATTCAGCATTTCAGCCATAGGACGTCCACTGCTGAACATAGGCCTCCCTCAATGACTTTCATCGGAGGGGATTGTCAATACTCGCTACGCTTGGCAGGCGGGTTGGCAATCACAGTTTTTTATAATAGTTCGCACGCAGACGCTGCTGCCCGTATCGTGCTACAGGAAGTAGTCGCCTCTTACGACACGCCTCCTATTGGCGGTGGGGAAGTGTGTTCTTTACGGCCGTCCCCACACGACACAACATCACATACCTACATCGCATTGCTCTGATCCTATGGTAAGTAGCCAAAGCCCTTGGATTACAGAAATCAGAAACAACGACGATATCTCAACACCCAGACCCGAGACAATATAGAAAAGCTATTTTTCTACATTGATCGACCGGGAATCGAGCCCGGGACCTCATAGCGACACTAAGTCCGGTATGCTCGCCTCTCAGCTATGAAGGTCGCAAAATTAACTAAATGATTTTTCCACTTAAACAAAATAGTTTTCTCAGTTGATCCGAACAGGAAATCTATCCCGGGATCAACGTTCCAGTATAAAAAATCGAACTTTTCGCAATTTAAAAGTTTATGATAATGGAAAATTAAACACTTTCTGTAGGCAATAAAGTTTCAAGCGTTTCCGTGACCTGGCTTATAAAGTTGGTTAATAAAGTTCAAATAATAAAAGCTCAGCAAAACATTATTAAAATCTTTTTGCCGACCGTCTGGTGTAGTAGTTCGCGCTCCGGACTACAAAACCTGGCGGTTGTGGGTTCGAATCCCGCAAAAAGCAAATGTTAGTGTAATGAGCACGAGCATTTGGACCTAATTATGGATATTTTGAAACCTATTTAAGGTTTTTATCCGTTATCTAGTCGTCATAGTACGAGCTTTTCTTAGTTTGGGGCTAGATAAATTGGTGTACTTGTAAAAATAATGTATTGATTATTTCAGCAAGCAAACCCGCAAGCTTGTTTAGTTAAAATTAGTATAATGGACAACATAATTTTCCCAACAAAATACAAAAGGCTTACTTAGTCTATAAAATACACGCGCCCTCACACATAATCCGCGATTGAAGATAGCACACAAAGTGCCACGGAGATAGGGCATCGGCTAGACGGATCGTAATTTTTATAAGCCAACGCTAGCCTTAACGACGCGCGTAACTGTACTTTGGTTTACTACCGACAACGATGTTTTCATTTGGGAAAATGTTTAGCCACTATAATATTTTACTACATAAATATAACTGTATAAAACACACTTTTGTATGTTTGTTGTTTATTCGTATGCCGCCAAGGCTGATCACAGTGCTCTCATAATACCCTGTTCCTATGTAATAATAGCTATTTACCTGTGTATCACAAATAAATGATATAATTTGATTTGCGATTCGTTCGTTCGAATCAAATGACCCCAATAGTTTTCTAGTGACCATTATAGAGTGCCACTATCCATCTCCTGGCACTATGTCGACCTCTATTGTCTACCTTATTGCAGATACAATTTTTAAATCGATACCATTATTATTAGAAGTACGTCTAACATTTTGGTTTAGTTTGTAACTAATATAATGAGCGAAGTTAATAAATGTGTATAAAAAATGAACACAGACTATATGAAAAAAATATAATTGATGTACTGTTCTAGGTAGATTATTTCCCACAAACAATATTGATTGAGAACTTACCATGATTGCGCAGATTAATCGTATCCACACGACACGTTTTGCCCGCATCATTGTCATCGTTCTTGTCCATCATATTTAGATCATCGCATCATAGATGCGACATATTCATGACTTTCACAAACTATCGATCCTACTACTGGTAATAACATTTCTCATTAATCTTCCTACTTATATAAAGGGGAAACTTTCCTTAATAGGGTATTGTGAACAGAGGAACACACCGGATTACTATCAACACATACCGCGCATCCTCGAAGCCATTCGCGCTAACGCCTATCACACGTCGTGCGATGAAAATATGCTGGGGTTATTTGGGTGTACACCTTAAGCCAAGAATCCACATACATTAAAGTCCTTATTTTGGCAATAGAGAGTCGTCATTTCTATTCGGTTGAGTACAAACTTAGCCTAACTCAAGTTTTTTTTATCTATAGAGTAAATAAGTCTTATACATTTGAAATTGGTTCTTTTATAATTTAAATTAGCATCAGTTGAAAACGAATTTATGCACTGACTTATTTGTCTAAGATATGCAAAACACTAAAATGCTGACAGAGTGTTCTGAGCGTAAAGTACACAGACGTATTCTACAGAATACTACTAATCATAGAAGATAAAATTTTAGATGACATATTGAAACTTTGCCTACAATCAAACACAATATTTTAAAACAATGTCTCAGATGTAAATATCAAACTGTTTTTATCGTCATGATGATGATGGATGGTGATGAAAACAGTTTAGGTACCTAAATATTTTAGTAAACATTGTTCAACGTTGTTCTATCATCATAATTGATCCTTGTATGACGCAGAAGCAAGTCTTATCTAGTCTATCTCCGATCTAAGGCTTCCCTTCAAAAATCCCATAATACTATCTAACTAATTTATCTATGGGGACGGTAGGCAGGAGAAATAATTAAAAAGGGCTCAATGGGGCACTATATTTAGTGGCACATTGTCTAGGCAAGCACTAAACTCGCGCGCGCTGCCGGGCGCAAGGCAGTGTACCGGACTGATTTAAGGTGCGCCCACTTTATAGGGAAATTAATATGGACTACATTTTGTGTTATGGTCTTTAACTAGACTTTATTATTGAGCAGTATAACATTTAAGTGGTATTTGATTTGAAAATGTATAGTTGTTCCTCTGATATAAGTCTTAAGATGAATTTACGTAAACATATGACAAAGCCGTAACGTAAACATTTATGAATGCTGGACTGCCCATGGCTCTTGGAACAGCTTGATTTTAATATACCCTACAAAATCCCGAGACAAAGTAGATTCTCCTTTCATCTCCTTTCATTACCAAAAGCAGTCTCAGCCATTAATCTGTCATGAACAGGCTTCAACGACAATATAATGAGTTACAGAAGAAATCAAGTATACAGATATATTTTCCAACACACTCCCCAAATTTAAAAAATTGGCTACAGAAGAACTAAGCATATAACTCATCTGTAAATCTTGGCTATTGTTTAACTAAAATTAAGTCCTAAAAAAAGATTATTCCATTTTTATTTTATAAGTAAGCTCTTGTTTTAAAAGTAAACTATAACTCACATTCGCAAGTCGTGGCAGCCTGTAACTGAATCTACACTTAGCTCATATTTTAAACTTGTTACTTGTTAATTGTATCATTGGTGTAAGATTTTTTGGTTGCTCCTATTAAATAAATAAATAAATGCTGTATTGAAAGTAACTTTGTCTGTCTGTCTGTCAATTTTGGTAAAGAGATAAATTGGACCTAAATAAGGACACTTTTATCGAGATAGCGCGTTAGTTTGTATTGAGCATCTAATTATTATTTTCCGTTTTCGATGTTGCTCTCATAGTCAAAGTTGTTGTATTATAAGCACTGATCACGTAGTTTTAAGGAGTGTCCTATTCTCTTGTACCCTGTATATACTGTGACTGTATTATTCATAATGAGCTCCTCACACCAGCACTAACTTCAGTAGGTAAGTAACTGGCTCTTCAGTCGTATAAAAATCAGTAAACACCGCGCCGCGCTCCGATCTTGAGTTAGCCGGGAAAGCTACTTTCCTGGCCTGAGGCGACGCGAAATATTGCATCTCATTTACTCTTTTCTTATCGCTAATTTAGCTTTAGATTTGATTACCCTGAAATCAAGTAGGTAAATAAGTATGTGAAAGTACTTGGAAAGACTAGATGATTTTTATAGAATAGACTTGTTTTATTTCAAACTAGCAGTTGCCCGCGACTTCGTTTGTATGATTATTCAAAGAATTTTCTGTACATTTTTTTTGTAAGAACCTTCTACAAACTTTTAGAAAACTTTTAAAAAAATGATGGAAAAAATTGGTAAAGTCGTTCTCAAAATTAAATGATGGCATCACCAAGGGAAATAGGGTTTATTTATATACAGGGCTGCATTGCAAAGAGGTGCCAAATTTTAAAAATAAGATCTAGGGAACAATATAAAGCGTCTTAACCGTTATTATTTTTAATAATCGTATGTTACGAAAAAAAATTACTTTACATTATCCGAAAATAAAGTCAATAGAGAGAGTACGAAAGCCGCGTGGTCATTCATCAGAGGCGAGAGAGAGAGAGAGAGAGGTACGGCGAGCCAACAAGAACCTTACGCAGTGCACATACGGTGCGATTTTTTCATAAATGAGTCAAATTATACAGGCGTACATAATTAAATGTGAAAAAAATAAAAATAAAAATCTTTGCATAGTTCGATTAAGTTAATGATTCTGAGCCACTTCTAAAGATTTGGCACCCCTTTGCAATGTAACCCTGTATAGAGGTATAAAGATAGTCTCAAAACTAAACCGTCAGAGGTACTTGTAGTTAAGAAGCTGCAGCATTTAGGTAATTGTGATATTGATTACTTAAGTTAACCCACGTCTTTAAAGGTGGAAATTCCATTCCGACATTTCCGACCGTATTTAGTGAAATTTAGATTTTTGTCATAAACATTTTTGTAACTATTAAAAATCGCGAAACATAGAGGATACAATATACACAAATACGTCACATTCCCAAACAATAATTTATACAAAACATGGCAGTAGTAACTTACTCCCGATATATAAACAGTGACCGTGCCTTAGCCATAAAGTAAGCTGGATACTTTCTACGCCTGAGGCGATGCAAAATATTGCTTCTCATTCCGCCAATCGGCTAGAAGACCTTTGTCATAAACCTAATGACTGAAAGCATAATGAGCGAAGCAACATTGTATGCTTGATGACTTACAGCGACGCTGAGATTTTAGGTCATAACTTTTGATGTTGTCGTTCAGAAGGTAACTTAGTGGAAATCACTCCCAACTTTAAGTAGTCGATTTGTGGGTATAGAGGATCTTTGCCATGTTATGGAAATACGCAGAACTAAACCTTTTTCAAGCACTGAAACGGTTTGACTCATAAAATCTGTGTGGGATATACGCGTAGAAGTCAAGTTATACATGTCCATATAAAGAGATCACTCTAAAGGTACATGGCAATGATAGGACAGCTTATCATGAAAATCTTGTAACTGACTTTCAATTCGTACTTAGTCATGTGTACGTATAAGATCAATAGACGATCTTCTTTAAGGCAATTTTCCTCGGTTCGGTTTGTGCCGGGTTTTCGTAAGATTTATAACCGTACCGACGTCCCACCGGCTCCTTTATTATATAAAAGCTAAATATTCCGTTTTCCGTTCCGGTAAAAGCCGGAGGAAATCCGCTTCGTTAAAAAGCTCTCTGAGGCTTTTATACATTTTGGTCTAGTAACACATAGATAGCAAAAAAAAATTATCTCGATTTTATAATCAGTAACATAATAAAAGTTGATCATGTTCTTATGTAGTATATTAAAATTTGAATTATACAAAACAGATCGTTTGATTGTATCATGTGCGTTCTTAAACCAATCATGCTATTGTAAAAAACTTTAGTGTATTTTGCAGACGACGCGGAAGGGACTTGAAGACCACGCCACGACCATTGTAGAAAAAATTGTTTCTGAGAAAGTGAATTGAACTGGTTACATCTTTTGTTAATTAAAACATTACTACAAACTTTCACATTAAACGTATGTTCGTAATAATGAGATAAACTATCAAAAGTAATTAGAAAAGAATGCAAAATTAAAACTATAATGGAGTTTTCTAATATAATTCTCATACTTGAATGGGTACAAAAAGAGATTGTAATCTATAAACCGTTTATAGGAAGTTTAGAAGAAACAAAGTGTTCCGATGCATCAGAATAGTAAATAGCACTTTCATTGAAGCCGGTAGCGAACCCGGGACCGCGAGAAGTGTGAGAGAATATTAATAGTCCATTCTTTATTAAAATTATATCTTCAAGACACGTGGGAACGAATACGCGGTGACACACAATTTTATGCGGCTTGTATGTACTTAACTAAGAGGTTTAGTTTTAGTGCTTCGGAAGGCACGTCAAAAGTTGGTCCCGGCAAATATCGCTTGATACTATGTACTTGATAGTCAGAGGCCTCTGAGCGGCTTAATAACATTTGACAGTAAGGTTAAGTCACGGGTCTTAAACCGCCCTCTTTTACTTTTTGACTTTACTTTTTTAACGAGTTAAATTTAATTAAATCTCCTAGTTTAGTACTTAATATTTTATGATTCAGAAGTCCAATTTACCTTTGATTTATGAAGCAACTAAATTTTAAATGTCCTCCAGCAAAATCTCAAAACTAGTGTCTTAAAACACTTAAGAAATAGAAGCTATGTAAGGTCTACTTGCACGTTTCAGGATTAATTCTGAACTATCCAGTAACACGGTATTAAGCTCATTTTTGACGTGGGGTATACCTACTGAAAGTATCTGAAATTGGCCATATATATTTTAAAAAACAATTACGGAATTCGAAAATGGAACTCTGGAAAATTGTAACATTCTACTTTTTGCAAGACTGCAGTTTTTTCACTGTTGCATTCTTTAAATAATATATTTTATGTTGCCATTACAATAAATTATCAAACTCGTGAAAATTTTGGTTAATGATTTTTTATAAATTTCGCTCTCCGACCAAGTATATAATTCTAGCTAGTCGAGGCAGCGAACGCTGCAACAAAAATTGTTCAGGCCCTGGTTGTTAAATCTCTTCCCAGCATGTGTCCCATCACTGGAGACGTGCATGCCGCTAGGAAAAATTGAGGTGTCTGAAATGGCGGTTTGTCATAATAAAGTGTGAAGAAACTATAAAAGAAGACAAGACAAATAAAAAAGTAAAATAATGTCGCTGAGTACCTAATTTTCGACCAACGTGCATGTTTTTTTAGTACGATTCAAGCAGTATGCTCAATCTGGACAATATATAATATCATTGTTTTCGCTTTGATTTAAGTTAATAAGAGAGTTGCCAGAGACTTCAATTGGCATTTGGTAATAAATTGTGAAGGCATATACATTGAAAAACCATAAAAGTATCATTAAGTCTTATATCTGGTCTTATTTATTGGAAGCCAGAGACTTGCAGTATACCTTAGTAACTGTCAGTTTGTATGATGTTTCTAGCTAGGAACAAAAATTGTCTAGACATCATTTTGTCTCAAGTCCTTGCGCACCACCAAATTACGTTAGTATTACGACTGCTTGTCCTTTCATGGCAAAACCACTGAACTGATTGTAATAAAATCTTGTACGGAATAAGTTTAGACCCTGAAAAAGTTACTTTTTAACCTACCGTATAAAATACGAAGAGACAAATTGTGTTTCACGCGGTCGAAGCCGGGGAGACTAGTCAACTAGTTAAATATTAGAAAGTCTTATAGAACGTCCTCAAAACCTTCGAATACAATCAGCAATAAAATATGCAAATAACTTCATAAACGTAGGCAATTTTAAAAATTAATTGCACAAAATGATTTACGGGGCCTAGTTAGAAAAAAACTATTAACTAGGGACTATCTGTGTAGTTGCGAGATAAGCTTATAATGGTCTTAGTAATGAAAGCTGGTAAATTATGTACTATTGAGGCTCGCATCGCGTGGCTCAGGTTGACCTAGAATCTAGCCTGGAGACACACAGACCTGAGGTTCGGTAAGCATGAATAAAGATTCCGTATTTAACCTTAGCTGTATAAGTGACGACCCGTTTAGTGGGTTCGATTACCGGTTCGGGACGTCAGAAAACGATCGTTTCTAAATTGATTTGGGTCTGGGTGTTCCTGGAGACGCACCTGTCAAATTTCATTGTCTTATACCTCGTTATAAGAGAATGTTGATTCCTTACTTCGATGATGATTAGCGTGTTGTGAATAGAAAAAAAATAAGCTTAAAACGTCAATAAACGAAGTAGTCATATTTTAAAATAAATCGTTATTATTTAAAATATATTTATTATACAAAAATAATGATAATCTTAAAAAAACGGATTCTCGAGTGGAGACCGCGCTTTGGCAAACGTAGTGTAGGACGCCTCACGGCTCGATGGACCGACGACTTTAGGAAGATGTCTGGCAGTAGCTGGATAAAAAAGGGGGTGATCGTGATCTTTAGCGCTCTTTACGTCCAGCATTGGACTGCAGTAGACAGACATGATGATGATACTATTTTAATTTTACTATTTTAACTTTCTTTTTTCTTTTATTTATTCATTCATTACTAATTAACAGAAATTTTTCAGATACTTTAAAATCTTACACTTTTTTTTATAACGTTACATCTCAAATATAGCCTACATTTGATGATTACATGACGACCGTTTGGTGTAGTGGTTCGCGCTCCGGACTATAAAACCAGCGGTTGCGGGTTCAAATCCCGCAAGGGGCAAATGTTTGTGTGATGAGCACGAGCATTTGTACTGAAGTCATGGATGTTTATAAAGGTATTTAAGTATGTTTATCCGTTATCTAGTCGCCTTAGTACAATCTTTGCTTTGTTTGGGGCGACATACACAATATATGATTATTATTTAAAATTGTAGGTGTAACATTACATTATTATATTTAATCAATAATACTTACTTAAAATCAATTTTGGAAAGCAAGTAATAGTCGTGAGCTATCTCCGGTCATTATCTAGTTAGAAGAACACCGTGATTATAGATTGTTAACTGATTTTATATTCGCAATATTAAGCTAGTTAATAACTATTTATCTAAGGAAGTCGATGAGACTGACACAGTGACCAATATGTGTAAGGTACAGCGTGCGAAAACATAGTAACACAATTTGTGAATGTTATGTTAAAAAAATAACTAAGGTCCTTTATTATTTAACTTCCTTCGAGGGATAATACTACTCAAATACAACAAATAATAAGTTCTTCCAACAATCAAAAACTATGTAACAAAACTTCAAATAATCACAACAATTATGTAGACCTAACGAAGCAAAAACTTTACTAAGGCAACGCATACATTATATGACATCTATAAGCCATGAGATGTGTGTGTGAACACTGAACCAAAGACTTTCATCGTTTTCAAAGTGTTACCATATGCTCAAATGAAACAGGAAAGCCTATAAGATAATTCTGACACACTGCAATATAAAACGTAAAACACATTTCTAATGAATTTATTGATTTGTTGTGCAGGATAACTCAAAAAATTGTTATTTTATAATTTGAGTCTTGAGTGCCGTGTGGGGACGGCCGTAAAGAATACAATTTCCCACCGCCAACAGGAGGCGTATCGTAAGAGGCGACTAATGCTTGTAGCACGAGACGGGCAGCAGCGTCTGCCTGCCAAGCGTGGCGAGTAGTGGCAATCCCCCTAAAGAAAGTCATTGGGGGAAGCCTATGTTCAGCAGTGGACGTCATATTAACTATGATAAATTTGTGTCTATTTACTTTAAAACTTAATCAGCTAAATTCAGTCCACTATTGGACATAGGCCTCTTATGCAAGCCACTAAGCGTGATTCTCTTCTATTTTTTCCCACCCGCTGCCAGCACCTTTGCGTATTCATCATCATATCATCGCTCCACCTTTCGGAGGGCGTTGTTCGCCAAGTCGCGTCTCCACTCAATAGCTCAAAGGATTTTCAAGCTGAAATGGCAGTGGGGTAGTAACATTTGCATAGAACCGATAACGAATGGTATATAATGAATACGACTTATTTTCTTTTAAAAATAAAAAAAATTTTTGAAATAGCTCACACACATTGACGGTTTTTTACGTACTTTAATTGCGAATACTCAGGACGAGTTTATACAATAGTCAGTCAATCACATGGCCTCGTAAGCCTGAAAATGAGTTGTCACTTCTGCGAGTTTATATCTCACTTCTAAAACCCTTAGTAACCTTAACATAGCTGAATAGAGTTCATAATTGAACAGCAAAACAATAACGCCATTACTGCTTTAGACTTTTTTCAACGCCATGTCGATTTTTAAAAAGATAATATTAGTTTGCAGGTAATTTTTGTTAATTACCTTTTTTAAATGTAATTATTTCGCCCGCTGGGGTCCCGTTGCCATAAATTTTAAAGAAAAAGTATGATTTATGATGTAATGAAAGCATACATACAATATTTGCTTCCCAAAATAGAATTTCAGTGAATATGTACACATTTACAGTTATTATTAGGTACTGTATTATATTTTCCACTGGTTATTTTTAAACACTGCTATTTTAAATTAAATGTAAAATACCAATTGTCATGGCCCTAAAATAACGAACCAACTTCCTTGTTTTAAAAGGACACTAGCCAATTTAGAAATATCGATATCTTAATTGACCCAAACCGGAAATCGAACTCGGGACCCACTGGTGCAAGACGAATTACTGGAGCACTATGCCAATAGGGTAAATAGGGTCGTATGTTTCCTCTACCCAAAGGTTGTCTGAAAGAGATCGCTTCTGGCAATAAAGCCGCCTGATTGTACATAACTGTGTGTTGTTTGTAACCTTTAATGTTTTTCTGCAATAAAGTGTTTATCAATGTATCTACACCGGTGACTTTAAATACGTAAAACCTCTTAGGGGCTGATTCTGGTGCTAAAAGACAAACTTTTTGTATGGGACCAACAGTGAAATCTTTAAAAAAACTTCATCTTCATACTAAATGTCCAATCAGCTGTTACGCTTCGTATGGGGAAACGTATTTTTTTGCGATTTCGATGTTTGTCTCATACAAAAAGTTGTGTTTGAGCACTAGAAATTCTAGTCTAGAACCAGCCCTTAAGAGGTATTACATATTTAAAGTGTATAAGTATAAGTGTACACGGTGTATAAGTGTATAAATTGTGATAAAATCGAGTGCACGTACCAAAGACAAACATTCTTTAGTAAAGAGTTGAGATATAAAATAGAGCTGAAGTCATTACATTTTTTTAAACTCGACATAATGACATTGACAAAAACGGCCGAATACACACGAGCTGTAATAACGCTATAAAGGGGAGTTTGCATGGCGCAAAAACTATGATAGAGCGATCGGCGACGCACATGATTTATACTCATAGCGATGCTTACTCGGCCACAGTGAAAACGGTAGTCGAAGCAGTATTATGACTCCGCACAAATGTTCTAATTTGAATTTTGCTCTTAAAATACCACTTATTACAGCTAATATTTTGTCTAGGTTGTGTTTGTTGTTTGTATGTAAAACAAAGTAACAGTCGTGTGACATGACTCGTGTCTGTCTGTTTGTGTGCATAGTTGTCCTATAACACGCAACAGCTTTTGACAAAGTTTTCACTATCGTTTAGAGAACAAGAAGGTTTTAAATTGAGTAGATGCCTAATATATTAATAAAAGTAAAAAAAAAGTCGATGTTTTGTTATCTAGTCAAGAAACAATATTTTCGGAGGCTTTTATTAAATAAAAATAAAGTACCAAGGAGTTGTATATTTTAAGATAAGATAAGATCAAAACACCATATAACATAACGTTTTTGCTTGAGTGGGAGGGACACACACATCCAAGCTTCTGCTTTAGATATATACTTTGACACTGACATTGCTCGCGGATCTCGTAGAACACCAGCCAGCTATGTGGACAGGGCGATTTCTTTACAGATTACAGCTGTTACCATAGTAATTGCTATTTCTTCTTGCTTTATAGCAGGTTAGTGTGTATTCTAAAATATCATCATCATCATCATCATTTTAGCCATAAGACGTCCACTGGTGACCATAGGCTCCCCCAATGAAAGTTATTGGGGGAGCCAATACTCGCCACGCTTGGCAGGCATTGGCAAACGCAGTTTTTATAAGCTTTCGTACGCAGACGCTGCTGCCCGTCTCATGCTACAGGAATTAGTTGTCTCTTACGACACACCTCCTATTGGCGGTGGAGAAGTGTATTCTTTACGGCCGTCAACACACGGCATTCTGAAATATATCTCTAAGTAAATAGTATAACATATCAAACTGATGTAGTTATTTTTTGACACTGTCATAATAAATATCAACGTACCACGCATCTTATTTATGATTACGAAGACCAATAAGATCTAGTAACTAAGCCTACTTCTGATCCAAAAACTTAATTGATTACGATAACAACAAAATGTTTACATCATTATAATTATATTTTCATCTATAGGATGTCCACTGCTGTACATCGGCAATGACTTCCTGATTTGTCGGTTGGAAGTGGCCTGCATCCAACGGCATTTAAAAACAATATCCAAAATGTTTAAGTTAAGTCTACACTGTTGACTGTGAATTTGTGTACTGCTTCAAATAATATTATTTTAGCGTCACCAACTATCCAATAAATCGCATTTATCGGAAATTACCTTCTTCCTTTCAACACGGAAAACTTTTTAAACGGGTCCAGTCTAGTTTTCCCACTTAAGTTAGACAAAAAGTCGGTAACACATCAAAGCTAGGCAGCCTAAGCAGCCTGCCACTTACTTAATTGTGGAGAAACTTAATAATGTCACAGATCTGACGAGACTCAACTGAGGGAAGGATATATAAAGCTGTGGAGGTGCCAATTACGCTGTTTATCCATGTTTTCACTTGTCAGTGGTAATTATGAGGTTTGTTTAGAGTTTGGAATCGTTAATCATGCAGGAAGTGTCCACTTTGTGATATCTATTGAGATAGACCTCTTGAGTCAAACTATTAATTTGACTTGAATCGTGACAAATATCTCATTTTTATTAGATACTTACTTAAATTTATATTAGGAATTGGGAATCACAGTATTTGTCACAACTTGCACTAACTCCTGATAGTATCTGATAAATAGAAAATATACAAAAACGCCTACAAGCACACCTGATTTTGATAGTAATATACTAAACCGAACCAATTTGTCCAAGATACGATAACAAAATATGGGTATCACATACGTTACTTGCAAGACTGAAGAAAATTTGTTTCATTTTAGCATCAATTCCGACATCACTAGTCAAGGAACTGAGGAAACAAAAAAGATAAACACACAACATGTTCTTAATTTGAAAATTCGTACATCAATCTCAACATCAACGTATCACCAAGAACAGATTCGAATAACCGTTTCTTAGAACTTCTGTGTAGCTCTCACAGATACGAGTACCTACGCCTACCAGAACGTTTCCAGTCCCACTTACAAGGAAAGTTAGTTCTTTCGTCGCATGCCGCGCATACTAGCACAATTAATATGGCACTAAACTAATGTGTAGTTTCTTACCATGCGACCCAGTTATCAAACGGATTGAGAGAGTCAGCTATTCACCTTTTATGCAAGATGGTATATGTTATTTGTAGCGATAATCGGCGAGCTAAAATAGGGTAAATAATAGTTTGTTGTCGTTTATGTCTTTCTATTACCACTCGTGTGATGATAAAAAGAAGTGGCAGTGTAGAGACCATATTTGTTGATGTTAGAGTTAAATATTTATTGTAAAACGTCTTTCTTGTAAAACGGGTTGCCGCTCACCAGGGACCTAACAATTTAAGTGCTTAGGCATTGTTTAAACGTCAAACTATACGAAAGTCGGACTAGCTCATTAAGGGCTCTGTACAAACTTGTAGGTATGTATTCGTAAATAGTTCGTCCATAGCGGGAATCGAGTCTCAAGTATTTTTACCGCATCTACAAAATTTGATATATATATTTTTTTAATATGTTGTAGTTAACTAAAAATTTACGGTTTTCGGACTTTTTCCTTTACTTGTGCTTAAAGACATTGCTTTAAATTTCATGATTCTAGGCCAACGAGAAGAACCCTATAGGTTTTTATTCACTTGCAGGTATCAAAATATGCGACAAAACCGGCCGGCCGTATCTTTGATTGCATTGAATAAATTTGTTTTTTTTAATAGCAGCTGAATATTTGTTATTTCAAATTGATACTTTTTTTCTACGTGTTTGTTATGAAAAAGGCTTTAACAGACAACGAAGTGATGTTATAAGGGTTTCTTTATTTATTTAGAGGTACAGAACCCTAAAAATAATGGTAAAGTAACACTACACTACCAGTGACTGCAGCTTCGCCCACGGTAAATAAGGGTTATATAGTACATTGATAAGCGCTATCTATATACAAGAAAATGGCCAATGTGCATTTCGAGACGGAAAGACATATTGTCCATCCAAAAAGTTCATATTAAAATAAAAAATATGTAAATCGAATGTAGTTTCAGAGATTATCTCCTTCATCCAAAATTAACCTTTTCATAATATAAGAGATAACAGTTGTTAAATATACATGCTAGAGGCAAAAGATATTATCCAATTGATGACTCCACTTTCAAGTTCTATGTTTTTTTCTCAAATGCAATTAATCTAAATAACCATCAGTAAATAGCGTACATGCCACTCCGTATATGGATAATAACAACAACAAGAAACGTTTAACACGTAATTTTCTCCCATCCTTCAATTCATATCTTCACAGAGCAAAAACTGGGCTATTTATTGCAAAAACAAATAATATTGACAAACATATAAAATCAATTGACTAAGGCTAGGAACACACTATGTAAGCTAAAATTGGTAGTTTTTTTTATATTGGACAACATCACATACATTGCTCTAGATAGTTTAATGATATTGATAGTACGTTAAATGATATATTTTTATTATTATTAGATCTACTGCTCCCGCTGATCCTCTTTGAAGCTGTGACCAGCTACTCCTAGCAAACATGGTGTATGATGCCTTAAAATAATAAAATATGGCACCTTTTGCAACAAATCTTGTCATGTCGGTTTTGGCTATCGTTCGAGATGAAAATATATGTGCTTGTCTGTAACTTCAGAAACGGAAAAAGATATAGTGCCTATAACAAAAATGTTTTATGCAGTCATCTACTGTGTCAATCAAACCTTAGACAATTTTAAGCAATATATCTAATATCATAGTTTTAGTTGTTCTTATTTTGTCAAACACAAGTAAATGGAAATTTAATTTTATTAGGTTCATACGTCCGAACGCACTAAACATTTTATAAGTCTCTGATGCCCTCATCACTCTCTCTGGTTCTCTCTCTCTCTCTCTTTTTCTTGCACTCTCAGTCGCGTTTAGGAAACCCGCGAGGTGTGTGTGTTTGTAGTGTGGGTTTACCCTAAGGATCTAACAAAAACCGTAGTTCTTCCCGCTCTGGTCTTGTCACTCGGCGTGTCAAGCGGCAGCCACCTTTACGTCCTTACAAGGGTTTTCTGAACGATTTCCTCTCGACATGTGAAAGTAAATTAACCAGTTTGACTATTGACGAATGACGTAAACAAGCAAAATAATGCGATATCAGGTTCTGAGAGCAGAAAACACGTAGATCGTGTAAATGAGTAAGATGACGGAAACCAGGTGACGACCTCCGTAGCCGAGAGACGAGCATACTGGACTTGGTGTCGTTATCTTTGAGGTCCCGGTTCGATTCCCGGTCGGTCAATGTAGAAAAATAACCTTTTTATATTGTCTTGGGTCTGGTTGTTGTGGTACCGTCATTGTTTCTGATTTCTGTAACACAAGTGTTAAAGCTACTTATCATAGGATCAGAGCAACGAATGTGATGTTGTCCATATCTTAGCAATCTCCAAAAAGATAACTAGCTAGATTCTATGAACGACTTTATGGAAGGTGTACTAGTAAGTACACCAAATCAACATAGATACGATCTACCTACATTTTAAGATATTAGTTGTTCATAGAAAGGAGACCAGGGATAGTTGATTATAGGGCTAGGTAGCCCAGCCCAACTGTCTAAAAATGTACCTTTTTGAAAGTGTTGAATCATTCAACTGGGTGCGAAAAGTTGTTTCCTCTCCACGCTCAGTAGCCGGCCACGCGGCATTTTATGTCTTACGCTTGATTGAATGATGCAACACTGTCAAAAGTCTAGTTTTGACAATTAGTTAAGCTATCTTCATCTTCTTGAGGTGCCATCTCCTACCGGAGGTCGGCTGTCATTAGTGCTATCCTTATCTTTGATACAGCAGCTCGGAACAGGGATCTCGTGCTAAGGTTGAACCATGTTCGGAGATTCTTTAGCCACGAAGTACGCCTTCTTCCGGGTGGTCACCTTCCCTGGATTTTCCACTGCATGATGAGTTGGAGCAGGTCGTATTTATCATAACGCATTATGTGACCAAAGTACTGTAACTTGCGTTTCTTGACAGTTTTTTGTTCCCCATCTACAAAACTCTTTCATTTGACACTCTATCCTATATCTTGTTAAGCTATACCTATAGTTAACAATGCCTGGTGTCCCCTACACATCATTTAACGTTTATACAAAAAGTTTTTTTGTTACATAGTTCTTGTAATACTTGGTGTTAATTTTCACTTAGCTAGTAAATACTTAATCTATTTAAAAAAGAAATATAATTAAGAGTAAAGTAAAGATAATAAGGCGGTTAGAACATAGTAATTTAGAACCCGCATAACTTGTCAGAGCTAGCTTTGAGCGTTTTGCTCACACGACCATGTTTAAGCTTTTGAAGACAGAATAAGGTTTTTTTATAACTGGTCCAGTCTTTGTTGTGTTTATTATATGCACGAACCTGTTAAAATATAAGATTTAAAATATTAATGCCGTGTGGGGACGGCCGTAAAGAATACAGGAGGACAACGGGAGGCGTATCGTAAGAGGCTACTAATTCCTGTAGCACGAGACGGACAGCATCGTCTGCGTGCGAAATGTTATTAAAAACTCCGCTCTCCAACCCGCCTGTCAAGCGTGGCAAGTATTGGCAATCATTCAAATCACAACAAAAATCATAAGGGGGCTGTGTAAGCGAACGCTCTATTGGCTAAATTGATAATGATACGATTAATATTTTCAATAAATAAATAATGAAACAAATAAAATCATTTATTTCACTCATTGCCCAAAAAGTGTTATTACCAACTAATAATAATAAATAAATTGTTTCTACAATACTTAGGATTAGGATGTCTCATTATTACACGAATAATTCTTAACACATTAACACGTAGTACAGTGTACATTAATTTATAATTGTAGATACCTGTGAGTGCAAGATAAATCAGTCTAGACAGTGTTAACAGGGTCGATTCCCACTCAATCCTGTCCGAACATTATCTTGATATGAAGAGCCACCACAGACAATGACACGTCTACCTGGCTACCACTATTACCCAGAAATCTAAATAAAAACACATCTCGATAATGGGTTATGTCTGTTTTACGGTCAAACGTCATAAATGTATAAAGCAACCATCCAGGTACAATCATTAGGAAAAATGAAGATCCTTTGTCATAATAATAAGGTACAGAATCGTACCACGTCTGTAGACGACTGTTTAAAAAATGTAACCCTATATTAACACATCCCTCAATTTTATTTCAGTTTCTAGGGTTCCACCAGTTTCTCAAATTCTCGGAGGGCTGAATTTTGATGCCTTTGCAAATTAGTTAAGTAACGTATTCTTCATTAATATATCCAACTATTATTCCTATTATTGATGACCTCCGTAGCCGAGAGGCGAGCGTACCGGACTTGGTGTCGCTATCTCTGAGGTTCCGAGTTTAATTCCCGGTCGGTCAATGGAGAAAAATAACTTTTCTATATTGTCTCGGGTCTAGGTGTTGTGGTACCGTCGTTGTTTCTGATTTCTGTAACACAAGTGCTTAATCTACTTATCATAGGATCAGAGCAACGTATGTGATGTTGTCCAATATTTATATTTAGGTATTTATTTATTTATTAAACCTATTTTAAATATAGCAACTGTCATCATCATACGATAATTTTGGCCATAGTATGTCCACTGTTGAACTGACAAGAACTAACTGATAGCAAATGTATAAAATTTGTACTATCTTCCAAAATCATACTACAAAATCAAAATGCCGTTGATCAAAATTGTCAATTTGCTACGTACCTAGCGCGCATACTCAAACTATTGTGGATTGTGTAACAAAAAATCAATCTTGCGCTTGCACAAAAGATTTCTATAGACCGAGACAAATCCGTATTCACAGGATGGTAAAAACTTGTTACGTTCAATATGCGCGAAATTGTAAAGCGATGAATATTACTTTTGAAATAAATTAAAGGTTTCATCAAATGTTATTTGATATAAGTAATACTTAATAATATATTCAGTTTATAGGCCCCCTTCGGGCACTTATACACGTCCGAAAATATAGATTTGCCCTACCACTGCTTCGGGACTACTATTGGCTGGTAATGACAAGAAATTTCGCAACAAACTCAGTCACCTTTGTCAGCCTATTTTACAGGAAACACAGTTACAAAACATGTAAGTAGTAAGTGCGAGTTAAACAGATTAAGTCTAAGCACTCTTGTCTTTTGGATAATCGTCTACTTTTTAATATTCTTTTTTCATAAGGATTTTTAATGTGAATTTTTAACTTATGACAACAGGTAGTTCAACAAGAGCCTGTGGTACTTTATTGTAAAATTTAATACATTTCCCCAAGAATGCATTTTAAACTTTGTAAAACATATTTCAATCCCAGGTTGTGTTTTTTTTTTCATATCCTTAAGCTGTACTAGATATTTCAATGAGCTAATATTACGTATCTCGCAATATTCTAGAATTATTATTCAATAGATTTTAATAACTCTTTCACTTATAAAGCATTACCTGTTTTATTACACGATGTATCAGCTTAGACACATGATTTTAATTTTCATATAATTTTATAATAACCTGGTCTCAGCTCCGACAAGTTACTATGCAAAAGTTAAGAGAAAAGTTCAAAAATAGCAATAGAGGAAAAGAGTTATCTTATTTTTAACTAATGCTCGTAGTTTATGCTAAAACACGCCTTTAGCGATAATTAATATTATGTTAATTCGTTCCTAATGCATAGTTCAAGCCCGCAGCGCTTTTTAAATATGCTTCGTAAGTAAATGTAATTGTCTCTGCTTAGGTCTACGTAATAGCTCAATGTTTAATTCATATTAATACATTAATGACCATATAATAATATGATGAAATGAAGAATTTTCTGGTCATGAAAATGCGAGGAAAATATTATAATTTCGTATGGTGGTGGGTAGTTTGTAGCGGATGGTGACATTTATTTAAAGGAGATACACTAAAACTTAGACTTATTAACCAACTTCACAAAAAGGAGGAGGTTCTCAATTCAGTTGTATGTTTTTTTTTTTCATTTTACTTTGAAAAGATTAATACTTTTCATCAAAGCCTGTTGCGCCTTTTAGAAAAAACAAGGACTTACGGTTCGGTCATTAATGATTTTTTAAGTTATTGTTTTTTAAAGTATTTTTATATTTTTGTTGTTATTTAAATTGCATAGTGGTAAAAGTAATTATGATTTGTATGCTGTACTGTTATGTGTCGTTGTGAAGTGTGGCAAATATTCTTATTCTTATTCTTACAGGAATAAGCCTGCAATGACCTTCGTAGCCGTGATGCAAGCACGCTTGACTTGACGTCGCCATCTCTAAAGTCACAGTTTCGATTCTCGGTCGGGTCTGAGTATTATTGTACCGTCGTTATTTCAAATTTCTATAACACAAGTTATATATAGTTATATATATAGTATATTTTAGTATAGTTATATATAGTAGCTATATAGTTTATAGCTACTTACCTCAGGATCAGAGCAATGGGATCAACATCTAAATGACAAACAGACACATCTTTAAATAATAATTAGCTAATCAGCTTTTAAAATTTTAATTATTATTTATGGCAGCAAAAAACATCATAAATACACATTTGTAGGTCATATGGAACATTGATTTTTAAGTAGATTTTAAACAGTTTAAATGAGCAGTAGAATTACTTACTTTTCGTATCAATGGTAACAAAAACTGAACCTCTAACATTACTATATTTAACAATCTACGTACCAAACTTTTACCTACTTCAACTAACAGGATCATATCTCTACACAAAGCCTCGAAGCTTCCTAAACCGAGGGCCAGTGAACAGGAAACCTCAATCCCTTATTACATAGAATAAGGCCATTAGGGCAGGCCCCGAAGCGGAGGCCGAAATTATGCCGCACACACACATCAAAACCTCATCCGTCACACAAATAGGGCTGGCCATTTTTTAAAGACTCAACTCAGTCTTTTGTCTATTAAAAATAAATTAGATCGCCAGAAAAATTATTTTTCCATATAATTGGTAGGTTCTTTTTTTCTAAATATAAAGAACATATCAGCAATAGGAAGCACACAGCCACCACAGCTAGAAAATTTGTAGAACATCGTTTGATAAAAAAACAGACCTAAAAAATTGCTACCTAAATTTTATAAATGTAACAAAACCAATTATTTTTTGAGACGCTGCAAATGAAAACATTTAGATTTTCCATGGCTTACAATAATGGTAATACAACGCATATAAACAATCTAAGTATAAAACCATAACTCGTGCATTAGTATCCTATACCTCAACCCTACCGCCAAAACAGAGCCCGACTTGACGATGTTATAATAACACCGGGGAAGCTTCGCTGTAACTACTAAAAAAAAACTTTATTCTACAATTCGTCGGTCCCTACGCCCATCTCTACATTTATTGCATCTATGCCTACCTTAACCGAGTTTCGACTCTAAATTTTGCTAGATAACGTATATTTTAGAGTGGTCGTGGTCGTTAGAGACCAAGGTAGTAATCTCAGAGCTTCATCAATTATCTTCAGTCCAAGTTAATTACTTTTATAGAGCGGCGGAGTTTTTTTTATAGTGAATAGGGCAGGGCGTGCGTGCCCACAGATTGTTTCGTGGTATTCGTTCGTGACGCGTTACCAATTTGTGGCGAGTTTTTTTTGGAGTTGCGACGGTTATGACGGAATATGTGGGAATATCAGATGTTTCAGAAATTTGTTATGGCCATACTGAGTTTGGAATTTGAATAACTATCGATATCGAATAGATAAAACGTGTTGTATGCCTTTAATACTTATCAATCTACACGGATTAGCAAGCTGAAATTGCAGTGGGCGGGGCACATAGTACGCAGAACTGACGGCTGATGGGGCAGAAAGGTTTTGGAATGGAGGCCGCGTACCGGCAAACGCCGCGTTAGCCAAACGACCTGGTAAAGGTTACAGGAAGCTGCTGGATGCAGGCCGATTCCAACCGGCCGATCTGGAGATTACTGGGGGAGGCTTATGTGGACGTCCTATGACTGAAATGATGATCATGAATCTAAATGTTGAAAGCTGATAAATTTTTAGATGATCTCCTAAATGTGTCCTATTTGCCAAACATTTGTCAGAGCTATATTCGGTAGCTCCTTCATTTTTGAGGTAAAAAGACTATCTTTAGTGATCGAAAGTTGTTTTTTATTCACTCATCTTCCTTCTACTGCTTTGTTCCGTTTCTGGTCAGGATACGCTTGACCTTGATCTGAGATTTGGCAATCGATAGATATGAAGGTTTTCTCACGATGTTTTTCTTTACCGCCTAGCAAGTAGTATAAATCTGAAAATACCTCCAAAAATCCAGATATATCAGATCGTGCCAGGATTTTTGTGTTAATTTTAATTTAAAAAAAACCGTATAGATCGGACTAAGTCACTTTTCGAGAATCGAATTGAAATTAAATGCACTTAAACTCTGCATATCAGTCTGTTTTTTATTTTTTAAAGTAAGTACAGTGTTTATCTAAGAACCTGCAATAAAAAAAAATTAAATTTTCATTAGAAACAAAAATAAAAGTGATATTTCCAATTTTTCAAGTAAAAAATCATAACTTGTAATGGGATAGGAAACGAGTTTTTTCCTGGCACGATCTGAGAGGTCCTTAAGCCAACTTCCTACAAAAATTGTATATCCGTCTGGTTGGGGTCACCCTATCTTCTATTAGAACGTAAGCTTGACTAAACAAGACGCCTAATATGTAAAATATCTAAGAAAAATAAAGTCATTAAATCGTTACTCAACAACATATCAGTTCCCGCGACCCTATACGTCCGTTATCATTAGCAAGCAGTTTAGAAATAAACTTCATAAATATTTACCTGTAATTTTTGCTACATTACCAACAATAGCTGTATAAAATCCACTTTATGCGTTTACAATGGCTAATATACGGTGCCTTAGCCTATAGGATCATTAACACTAATAAAACCTATTACAAAGTAACTCTTTATTTAGTGACCAATACTAAATATTCGCGTAATTTTAAGATGTTTGTTTTTCTTCAATAGGGTCGCTTTATTGCGGTGTGTAAATTCGACAACATTGTCTTGAGTCTTTAAGACTTTTATTTTCGGCTGTATACCACCCAAAGTTTGTACTCATAACAAAAAACCTTCATCTTTAAGACTAGGTAGTTTAAAGTATATGAATCTGACATGTTGCCGACATTATGGGAACGGATGGGATGACAGACAATATTAAGGCGGTTCCCCGAGCAAATGACTTTGAGCATGAATTTCCTTACTATCTCGAACGGCACGCCAGAGAAAAAGTAGTTCGTAAATTATGAGTTATTGTCAGAAATAATCAATGAAGGACCAATCCAAAAAAAAATCGGTCAATTTTAAGTATATAAAATTTTCTATTAATTAGTCAAAGTCAAAAAGGATTACTTACGCAGGAGATGCATAAAATACGTTTTTATCGACGAATTTAAAAAGCCTGTTTTCGTATATATAAAATAGAGTAAATACAAATTTTAAACGATGATTTTAAAGATGAAACTTCAAAGATTCTTGTTATATCTTTTAAGTATTGTTATATACATTTAACAAGGAGTAGAAAGCTGCTAAAAGGTAAAATAAAACGAGTTTTGGTACCCCCGTGCGGACTTAACGAAAAAACAAAAAAAAAAATTTACTACACTAATAATTTGAACAATTTGTAACCCGTTTTTCCTTACTTGTTTTAAAGTACTTAAGTATTTCTTCTTATTCGTCTTCTTTCGTACCATAACCTAACGAAAATACTTTTAATAATAATTAAAAACAAGAACCTAGGAATTGAACCAAGTACTAGTGAGCAACAGATTAATAGATATTTTAACAAAATTTATATTTTATACATTGCGCCATTTCTTTTCCTACAACCACTACACCAACCGCTTTCAGATTTCTATATATTCTTATCTACAATGTCAAAGAAATTTGTATAAAATTCCTGCGATTTCTTATCATCATCATTATTTCAGCCACAGGACGTCCACTGCTGAACCATCTTTTATACGCATTGGAATTATAATGCTTCAAAAATATATTTCCAGTGACTTACGATGACTTTCACATCATAGCAAACACACTACAACTGATAACAAATTATTAAAAAATGATTTTTTAAGCTGCCTCCATAAACTAATAGTGTCTAAAGGATAATAGTTTATCACATAATAGGCCAAGTATCTGTCACCTTGGATCCCATTCAGGATGGTCGCAACGTCAGTCAGACAATAGTTTTCAAATGATTCTTATGAAAAAATTGCGGCCGGCGCCTGGGTGTCGTCCATACCTTGATACCTGTTGTCAGAGGTTCTCAAACTATACCAGAGTACGTTATTTTTTCTTGATTCGCCACTAGGACTTTAACTATAAAGTACTAAACTAAAATTGTTGGTCCATTATTATTAGTTATCATTGAGGTAATGCTACCAGCATCTTGAGTTTACAACGTGGACTATTTTTATTAGTTATTTATATTTTTGCTTATTCCGTAGATGTATATGATTTGATTATAGTGTAATTTAGTTCGTTTATTCTTCAATTCGATTACACAATACGATTTATATAAAAAAATACAAAAAATTAAAACGTGCCGTTTCGTATCCATCATTATTAGTAGCAAAACTAAAATAGTTTTAAATGATAAGGTACTTATCTTTCTTTTTTACGAGTGTTAAATTATCATTCCTCTTTGTGTAATATTAAAGGTACGCGACTCGCAGATGAAGTCGCGGACAGAAACTAGTATGCTATAATACATTAAAGTACCTCAAAGGAAATGAGAAGGTAGTTAATCAGCGCATTTCATTGATGCTGTATTAAGTATTGGCGTAAATACCCGCTATCTCTTCATAGCATTCGTTTAGCTGCGGAAGTATTGAATGAGTGATTTCAGCTGAGTATTCTAGAGGCCGTACCCATTATATCAGATGTTGGCGTAATAAAAATATCCTTAATACTCGTCGGTTATCATAAGATATAATTACACTTTACACCTGTCTGTCTCTATCTCTATCTTTCTATCTTTATCTCTCTCTCTTTCCCATCAAGACGCAACGCCTTAATCAGGTCGTGACGCAAAACTACAGAGAGTACGAACAAGTAGTAACATGATACCCTAGACAATGTAACTTAAAAAGTATTTTTTCGTAAAAGTTAAAATGATTACTGTATATTTTTTACCCCGTTAGGCCATGAAAATGAGACACAAGAAGATTGTATTGTTACGCAGCCACATATTAATGAACACTACGTAGTTGTCTGTGTTCAGGCAGACCACAAGTTAAAGTTCAGCTTATATTTTGATGTTGGTCTTGTAAAAATTGGAGTATTTGAGCAGTGGGGTATTTCCTTTTAGGGAGCGACCCCTAAAAGGAAATTATCCAATCAAATAGAACCTTTTTTAAGTGCCAAAATCATCATCATTTCAGCCACAGGAAGTCCATTGCTGAACATAAGCCTCCTCCAGAGCAGTAGAATCGCCCCCTAAAAGGAAGTTATCCAATCAAATAGGACCTTTTTTAAGTGACAACATCATCATCATCATTTCAGCCACAGGACGTCCACTGCGGAACATAGGCCTCATCCAGTGACTTCCAGATTAGCCGGTTAGAAGCGGCCCGCATCCAGCGGCTTCCTGCAACCTTTACCAGGTCGTCTGTCCACCTTGAGGGTAGACGTCCTACGCTGCGCTTGCCGGTACGTGGCCTCCATTCTAGAACCTATCGGCCCCATCGTCAGTTCTACATGACAACATACGTTTTATTAATGGCAAGTACCATCTTCTTTACGCTCTTCGTAGGTGGTTATTATAAAAAGCACTCGCTGTAGTAATGGTTCTCAATAAAACGACAGCTAATATTTTTTTTAGCAAAAACCCGACGACATTTTTATAGCTTTTATTATTTACCGCTGCATTAAAAGCTACCTGCCGATTTCAATTTAATAAGGTTAGGTATAAAATACCTAATTATTATACCAGATTCTTGATATCATAATGTGCACTGCTATCAAAATGCTTCTGTTAGGTACAATAAAACTTTAATATATTCATCTAATAGCCCACAATAGCCCCATTTATATGTTAGCTCGTAAATAACTCGAGATGGTTCTGGCAATGATGGCTGATAAGAAGTAAAAGACAGTTGCAAATTATTCCCCACGTCTAATTTTATATCCTACACTGGGACATTAGTGATAGATAAACCATCTCTAAAATCTGTCTAGATGTTTCCCAGTTAGTCTTTTAAGAGTCCGAATATCAATATTTTATCCTTTATCTGACGCATTCATTTCGATCAAAAATAAGTCTTTAACACTACTTAATAAGTAATTTATTAATAAGAACGTTATAAATGACCAGCGATTTATAATCTCTGTAAAAACACTTGCATGTTTGATTTATTTTAAGCGACAAATAGGTATGAAGACATCTTTTTTTTACGATTGGCTCACCTACTCAAGATAAAATTGTAATTTAGATATAGTTTCAACTATCCGGATTAAGGTAATTTATTTGGGTTGGAAATGTTAACATAATATTTAAATCTGAGTCATATTAACCAAAAAATAAATCTTTTAAACGGTTTTATTTATCTGTCACCTATTTAGATACACACATAAAGGTCAAGTAAATAATGTAACATTAGATTCTTTTTCTAGCCGATTTCCTTTTATATTGTAATTCTACATAATGGTCAAATACAACCTTTACCATCAAACTAACTACGAAATCGTTAAAAAAACACTTCCTCATACTAAAATAGCTTAAGGAAAATCTAACTTTTTTTGTTAAGTTGATCTTGTTATGAATGTTGTTATAAACAGTAGAATTACCCCTTTAAATAGGACCATATACATTTAAAATCACTTTAGCTTAAATATAACTGCTTAAACAAAGTTTTGGAACCACTGTCCCTACCTGACTGCAATCGACTATGCCGTAAACGAAACTGTACCCAAAATAATTGCTATTATTATCGTCTCCAGGTAGACATGATTTGACACTGGCACTCAGAATCTTTCAAATACGTGTCCCAAAAAAATCATCTCCAGACAGACCCGCGGTCAATCATAAATGAAGGAATACACTATATCTAACCTTAAATATAACCTTCTATCTAAATATATATTTAAAAAACAAAGTCGGGTTAGTTACACCATTTATAAGTCAAGAACGTCTGGACCGATTTCAATTATTTTTGGTTTCTTGGTTTTGTATTCGCTCCGAATAGCAGAATAAGTATTAACACAACGAAAAAATTCACAAAAAAAATAACGTATAAAGAAGCGGTACGAAGTTCGCCGGGACAACTAGTCTATATATATAAAACAAAGTCGGGTTAGTTACACCCTTTATTAGTCAAGATCGGCTGGACCAATTTTTATGATCTTTGATTTGTTGGATTTGTCTCCGCTCCAAATACTAGAATAATTATAACATCTAAAAAAATAACAAAACATAATAATAATAAAACCTCATACATTTGGTCAGTATTGAAATTAATTTAAATACCACGCGAATGAAGTCGCGGGCAACAGCTATTATTTAGGGTTCTGTACCCAAAGGGTAGAAACGGGACCCTACAACTAAGTCTAATTTATATGATTGGACTAACTTACCTAGTGACGTCCGATCTTCAAATATGTCAAGTAATCTCGTCCTCATATTTTGTCCTATGTTTATTGTAATTAGTGCCGGTAGCAGACTGGTAGAAAATGCCTTTAGGCACTAAGCCCGCCAGTTGTACATTTGTTTCGTGCAATAAAAGATAAATAATGAATTTAAAAAAATTGAAATAAGCAAGAAGAGCATACTAAATTGTGCAAAATATGAGGACGAGTTAACGGAAAATAATTACTGTCAGCAGCTTTGCATTTATCACCTAAAGAGTTTAGCCGAGGATCGAGCTGAGTAGCGTGCATTGCATTGCAAAATTTGTAGTTAAATCTTCACAAACTTTCTTAGGTCTACTGGCGAAGCCTTCCTAATTCTAGGTGTCACTTAAAATGGTTAAAGGGAATCTATAAGTGTATTTAGTGTTACAAAATTTGCTCCATAAAAAGTAACTTCAGTGTGGACGCAACTTTAAATTAATAAAATACCGACCCACTGTAAGAAATTTCTCGAGTGACTAATACTACTTACATTACACTCACATATTATTCCGAGTCCAGACTACAACGGCAAAAGGGATTGGGACGTACCTGTGAACAAAAAGTGGTGTTATTACTCATAGAGTCGGTAAATAACCGAAAATTATGAATAATTTGTCTGTACACTCCGGATTCCGCGGTGACCAAGATACAAGACATAAGATAGAAGCGTATAAATATCCGGAAAATCATCGCCGGGAATTATAATTCTTAAAAAGCGTTTTTTTTTTTTCTTGAGCTTCAAACTAAGGCTAACTTTAGCTAATATTTAAGTAGTAAGTACTTAACGTTGTAAATGAGCCATCAAATTCATGGAATTAAGGGTAATTTCTAGTGTCTTTTCCGAACGTCGTCTTCGTTGAACAGGAGTACCACTAAGTAATTTTATTAAGTTTTGTACAAGCGATGTTTACCTTAATATAGTTATTTACGTAGCCTTAAGGAAAATGGCATGTTGTAAGTGAATGTTATTGTAATATAACTGCTGGTGAACTTATCAAATAAATAAATAAATAAATAAACGTTATAACATAGGCCTCTTCAAAGCAAGAATGAATATACACTTACTACAAAAGTATCAATGGGTACAAATCATCATGTTAACTGCAAGTTCCTAATAATAAAATATCATTGAACAGGCATTCCTTTAGATGAAGTTCAGCTCGAGATAGAACAGTTAACAATGAGGCTCTCAGTACAACCCTAGGTTTCGATTGGTTAATTTAGTTTGTCCATGTATATACAATAGTATGCTTGTTAGTTTATTCTGAAGGCATTATTCATTTGAATGTAATGAAACTTTAATGAGTTGTAGTATGCACTGCACACTGGATATAGTTTCTTAATTTATTGGAAGAACACACAAAAGTCACCGCAAAAGCTAGTCTATGATAGAAAAATGTTTGGTTAATTGATTGTCCTAAATCATCGTCTGATTGCAGTGAAACTTTATTGAGTTTAAGTTTATTGAGTTAAAATTTCATTAAAAAAGTGGCTACTTTAACAGTGTTTTCCAGATACCCATTCCCGCTTGGAACCTCATACTTGGGACAATAAATTACCCATAATTTGGCCACCATTGTGCTCTATAAGCAGCCGTGATTAATGATTAGGACCGTTCCAAAACTCGCTATTATTTTACGCTTAGCGTGTGTCTATTTGTTTGAATTCTTTAGATATTAAATGCACATAAGCCGGTGAGAAAAAACTGATCCGAATTTTTGAGTGTGTTTTGATTCGACCATAGTGTTATAATGTTATTTTTGTATCATCAAACACGAATAACTACACATTATATTCATTATGAACATATTGCTTCATCAACAATTTAACACCATGTAATAACTATTTGCTTGATTGATCTGCCTCGCTTCTATAAACTCTAACAGTGCTTGCGAAGTGTTGTTTTTAAGTCAAACTCTACACAGAAAAACAAAACTAAGTTTAAGTCATTCTGCTTTAAAAGGTTATGGTTACCCTGATAGATAAAAGATGAAAAAAGGTGTCTTAGAATGGCGACCGTTACTTTATCAATGTTAAAAAAAAAACACCTATGGGTTCATTTGCTTGTGCACAGGATACTGTTTAATTAAAAGGAAGATTTACTTAGATACCTATACCTAAATCTTTTTTCCCCAGCAATCATCTGATCTCCTCGTGACATACCCTGCTCATTGCAATTTCAGCTTGCTAATCCACTATGTCGGTCACCCTAGTATTCCCTTATTATTTGATCTAGCCTCCTATCTCCTATCTCTCCTCTTTAACTAGTCCATTTTACGCTAGATACCGAAATACTTCAAAAGTAGTAGTATTACTTTCATGAACGACCTTCTCCAAGCTAGTTCACACCTCACGACCACATCACCACGACTCACCGGTCTTGTGGAATCCACTATAGTAAATCGACCTCGATTGTCTGTCAATCCAGTCTTAAAACAGCTTTATTGGTCTACCTATCAAGTGACCTCCAAGTCTGTCGATTTCATAATTATAGTGGTGAGATCGTGTCGATTGGCCATTGTTTGTATCGAGTGGTATTGCAAATCCCATGATGCATTTCTTTTAAACTCTCAGCCCGGCAAAACGAGACACAGTAGTTTTTTTGTGGTATGCGACTGCTCTGCTTCCTATAAGTTAAAGTTGAAAATCACTTAAAAGGTTGTGTGTTAGTTTTCTTTTTCCATTGCCATATTCTGATCTCCGAAACAGACAAAGGATATTTAGTATATTCCGCTGTATATTTTAGTATATTAAGGCCGTTTAGTATATGGCTCTATTCTACGCATGGTACGCACTACTTTATCAAGTCACTGGGGGAGGCCTATTACCAGCAGTGGACGTCCTATGGTGATGATGATGATATCAAGTACCAGATACTACAAATAAAAGTCACAAAAAATATTCTTATAAAACTATTTTCCGATTACAAGACACACTATCCTATAATTTAGATACAGTGATAGTGTAATAAGAAGCGAAAAATTAACAAAATATGTATCCTCTAAAAAAAGTATCGATAGTGCAATACGTTACCTTTCCCATCCCTCAGCTAAGTTCTTCAGCCCAATTTAATACAGCAGCTAATCGAGCCACTAATGTGGTAACGTGCAATTACATGCACTCGCACTATACTCAGACAATTTTATTGTGCAATAGCCCACGGGTCGCGGGTTTAAGTCCGGTTCGTGCTTATTGAAGTTCTGATTGGATACTTAAATCTCATATTATAACTTTACAATTAACACATTTTGATGATATAAACAGTGCTAAGACTGCCTATGTTGTATGATTCTAAATGTATATTAATATAATTTTCTTTACTTTGTTTCATTTGTGTAATAAAGAGTATAGTATACAGGGTGGCAAGAAAAGTGACGTCTAAGATTTTTTTTTTGGTGCCTCGTATTGAGGTATCTGAATCTGATAACTCACTTAACATAAATTCTCAACTTTAGGTCAATTTTGTAGTAACTTCCATTAAAGTTATGAGGCTGTTTACTTAATGAATAAATGCACATTTCATAGAGATTTAGCTGCAAGAAAAAAAATCCGATTATCCGGTCGCAATTTTGTAAAAATTCATTTTAAAAAATCGTAACTCGAACACTACGAAAAATCGTAGAACATACATAGGGGTGATTCAGATACCTCTCAACACGAGGCACCTGAAAAACAATTTTTGGACGTCACTTTTCTGGCGACCCTGAATATCTATTTTCTGACTTATACATCAGAATATGTGTTTAATTTTTAAAAAAAACTATTATAAGTAATTGACGATTTAAATCACCTCGTAGAATTATGATCAAATATTAGTTTCTCTAAAATCTGATAACAGAGTAAGTCCAAAAACAGCGGCTGCGTCGAATCGCACCCACGGGCCGAGCGTATTGAAAGCTGGCCCACCTATTGTAGGCATTCGACTAATCCAGGCAAATCCGTTATAACAAGCGTGAAAATACCGGTACCGACAGGAAAACAGGTACTGTATGTATTAATAATATAAATTCTTATTAGGCTAGTTTCCTGGCTTAAAAAAGATTATTCTATTTAGTGCGTCAGTTAGAATATTTAAAAAATTCGGACCCGTATTTTGTATTTTGTCAATCAAACAAAAAATGACCAAGATAAAGCGCATCAAAGTGAGCACGTGACGTCACGCCTTGCTACAAAGTGTCGCAAGGCGTGACGTTACGCGGAACTTTAACGGGCTATATCTTCATAATTATTTGTTTGATTGAGACAATAAAAAATACGTGTCCAATATTTTCTGTTAATCCAACTGATGACTAATTAGATTTTTTAGGAAACTAGCCCACTTTTGACTGAATATTTTTTAAATGTGTGTGTGTGTGTGTGTGTAATAAATAGACTAGGTACTTTATTTAATAAAATATTTTTTATGATATGCATCGCAATCAAATCGAAACAAATTGAATCATCATCATCATTTCAGCCATAGGACGCCTGCTGAGCATAGGCCTACCCAGTGGCCACCTTATCGGTGGACGTCCTACGCTTGCCGGTACGTGGCCTCCATTCTAGAATCTTTATGCCTCATCTGCCATCAGTTCTACGTGCTATGTGCCCCGCCCACGGCCACTTCAACTTACTAATCCGTTGGGCTATGGCAGCGACATACATGAAAACACGACATGTTCGTTTACGCATCTCCTCATTTCTGATTCGATCCCGCTTTCGATTTTGATTCGAAATTGAACATTTATGATTTATTCTAAAAAATTATGAAAAAACGAGTTTCTTAAAACGTACACTTTCTTGAATACAAGTAATTAACTGATGATAAATAACAACTTTGTTTACAGATACTAATGTTGGAAATAATAAAATCGAAAATATGGACTTAACAAGAAATGTACAAGGTAAAGATCTTGCTATTATATAAATTTGGTGTTATTTAAATAACCAATTTATCACTTAACTCATCAAACATCACAATAGAATTTCCATTGATGTCTCATAAGACCGCTCAGATGTTGACGGGTTAAATTAAAACTAAAAATTTTTTTTTGTTATCTGTACTACGCTTATCTTAATCCGCGAGTTCAACGCCCACCGCTACTGTCTGAATGACGGGGGGTGACCACGGCCCTTTGATAGTTTTATTACTTTTTGTACCTAACTTTATGCCTAAACTGTTGCCACAAGAACAACATGCGTATCTACCTAGACTGGCCTTTTGAAGGTTAGAAATAAGAAAAAGGAATGGATGATTAGGCTTGTATTGAAAATTAAATGAAGGAAATTATCCTTAACAATCTTTGACCCAAATATTGGCAGCCATCATCGTCTTACATCACACCTGTAAAGATTTTCTAAGGACGTAATTCAGTTGAAAACAAACAAAGTACTATTTTCTTGACGCTGACGTTGACGACCTCTGTAGCCGAGAGGCGAGCATATCGGACTTGGTGTCGCTATCT
Source organism: Anania hortulata (assembly GCA_963576865.1). Lineage (NCBI taxonomy): Eukaryota > Metazoa > Arthropoda > Insecta > Lepidoptera > Crambidae > Anania > Anania hortulata. The sequence goes on from OY756393.1 coordinate 20,463,357, forward strand.
TTGAAGTCCCTGGTTCGATTCCCGGCCGGTCGATGTAAAAAAAATACTTTTCTAACTGTCTCGGGTCTGGGTGTTGTAGTACTGTCGTTGTTTCTGATGTAACACAAGTACTTTGGCCACTTACCATAGGATCAGAGCAGTGTATGTGATGTGTTCTAATATTTATTTATATTTCTTTTTAATTCTAGTTCTCGTGTCATTTACGTTTGTCATTTATTATTAGAGTTCTCATAGCAGTCTCTCTATGTAATAACTAGACGAGTCGCGTCTAGGATCACGGTCAAGTCTATCTCAACTAGAAACGAGACAAATGCTTAGCTAGAAGGAAGACCGTTAGGCACAAGTACTCACAAAATAGTATTTTTAATTAGTTTTAGGCAATTTCACAAGCACAATTACGTCCAAAAAACCTACGCAACTTCCAAATGGAAGGGCTGAGGTACTTTGACCCACGTCCAGTAAGCGGCTAATGCCTAACACAGCTACAATATATGTAGTTTGTGTTCCTCAGTGTTTACCGAGCTTATCTCGATCCGGTGAGTTACCGTACCTGTGCCCACTGCTACTGTTTATACGAGCTAGGGTGACCACACGGTTTGAAAAGTCAATTTTTTAGTTCTATATTTTAAAAATAATCTACAAATTCGACAATATGGTAATTATTTCTATCGAAATAAGTGACAGTCTTGTCTTGTGTCTATGGTAGTCTACAATCTTGTCCATTTTACCTAAGGACTGTAAGGTTGGTAGCCTACCTTGGCCAGCCCTTTGGCCATTCAGATAGGTAACCAGGGCTTTTGGAACTATTCATATACCAAAATCAAGCACTTATCCTGTGCTTCTTTTTAAAACTTGTTTATATTATTATTTAATATTTGTTTGTACTTCAAAAAAACTTTACATGAAATAATAAGTTTCTCCAAAGACTTATGACCATATATGACTCAGCCGGAAATACGTATTGGGTGGGGAAGTATAGTTACTATCTTACTGCATTTTTATTTTTTAACATCAGATTAGAATTTGAGTTCAGTAGTACATGTCTAAAAGGCATTATGAAAAATAGTTTGGTATAATATATTACACCAAAGTGTGTCTATGATAGCGAGTAGACTGGACTGCCGCTATCAAACGAGTAAATAAAAATTATAAATAAAATTTTCAATTATGTACTAACATAGGTTAAGCCCTTTATAACTCACAAATAATGAGTCATGTTACTTGAATAAATAAATATATTATTTATTATTACATATTCGTGCTACTTCTTAACATGATTGCATAGCTTTTTAAGCATATTTCTAGCTCAAACTGATTGGCAAAACGAATGATACTACCGACAGAACAAAATCTAATTAATTTTTCAATAGTCCTCAGTATCCGCAAATTTGAAAACTTATCGTCACCCTATCCACCCAAACACTAGCACCTTAGTTGTGCTTAATCAAATTTTCAATCCTATCGTCACTTAAAACTGGCACCTATTCCTTTGCGATAAAGTCTACCTCTACCATTTGTCACTTTATTTAAGTGCAATATGATAATCTAAATTATGATGTCAATATTGTCAATAGGGGGACACTGTTCTAGTAGTTTGTTTTGAGATAAGTCCTTTAATCTCTTTGTTACTGAAACTTTATGTTTGCTGTGCGATTTAGTTCAGTGTATAGTGGCTGTTCAAATAAAATCTTACTTAGTACTTTTATAAAATTATGTAGGAGATGTATTGAGATGAGTATAGAATAAATAATACTCAAGAGATCAATCTAATCTAAGGCAAAATCTCTCTCTGTCCATACTATCCAACTTAGGCTGCGGCCGCACTGTTTCCGATACGTTTCTTTTCTCTTGGCGTCTCTCCTACAAGGCAGACGCTAAACGAGATATCCTAAGGTGAAGCCTCGGCCTATGCTTCCATACGTAGGCCAATCTTTTGAGAATGTATACATTCAGTATATCTAATCTGTGTCTAAGCCCTCCAATTGCAGTTTAGTCCACAAGTTATAAGGAAGCGATAAGACCACCTAAACTGTACATCTTTGTGTAAACATCAACTGTAACTCCAAAGCGCCCTCCGATAGGGTGAAGCGATGATATCCAAATGCAAAGCTGCTGACATCGGATAGAAAACAATATAGCCGAGGATAGGGCTCAGTGGCATGCATTAGGAGAGGCCTATGCCCAGCAGTGGACTGACGTGGGCTGATTATGATAAGTTGGTGTTAGCCGGATATCTCTGATCAAAGAGGTGGATAGTAAAACTCCTCAATGGCTACTAATAAAACCATTTAAGGTTTGTGCTCATTTGAATCATTTCGACCCTATTTCTTGTTTTTCTTATATATTTCGTATTTCCTATAGGGACTTATAGGAACAAAAAGGGAAGATTGGTGAAAGAGTGTCGTAAGGCCGGTGACTAAACCTTACTATCAGATATGCTGTCAGATGTAATCAAGCTACTTCAAGATTTCTGATTAGGCTTCACGACTAAAATCAAGCGATAATGAACTAGATCTAGGTTGCAGGAAACCGCTGGATGCGGGCCGCTTCCAACCGGCCAATCTGGAAGTCACTGGGGGAGGCCTGTTCAGCAGTGGACGTCCTACGACTGAAATGATGACGATGATGATGAACTAGGACCTACTTTTGGCGTGGATTCCGAAGTATGGAGATGCTTGTGATAAATGTCACTAAAGGTTGAAATCTTCACCCATCCACTCACAACCTCGACATGGGTTGTTTAACTTTGGTAATCACTACCAAAGCACTGCCACCAAGCTTGTAGAATAAAAAGTATATCTTCACAATTAGATCAACCCTACATTAAACATCAGTCGTTATCTAAACCAAGTTGTTCTAACTAGCCTATCTGCTTCAAATTCGCTGAGCGTTTCCCGATCAGCTAGCGTCATCGACAGCTCGTACAGTAATTTATTTTAATTAACAGACGTGGGCGCTCTGATTGAGGACGGGCCGGGCAAAAACGACGAATTGGAGACCTACCAGACTACTACTCACTCACTGATACGGTTCTAGGACCATAGACTGGGGAAGAAAGTTGACAAGAAAGTCAAGTGACAGCGCAACATTAGTGATATGTTTAACAGATGTTGACATTAGCATAATCATTGCAGCTTCGCTCGCTGGGATTTGAATTCATTCAAAAAAAGTATGTTGATGTCTTCAAAACATAAAGGAGCTTATCTTCTCAGTTCTGTTTGGACACTGACCTAGGAATCGGTATGATAGCAACCTTAAGGTGCTACATACTATTGTAACTTAGTATAAAAGAATAAGAATCGGCTCGGGTCTGGAAGTGCTGGGAGACGCCCCTAGCAAAATGCATTGTCTAGTACTTTGAAACACAAGTAACTCTTTAATTCAATACCATTATAATTTGTGTGTTATCTAACGCATATATATTTATAGAATTTTTTTTTGCACAAAACAGGGTAGGTAATTGAAGATATTATTTTAAATTGTATAGCATAAACTATCAACAATCATATTTAGCTTATACATATTGCATGCACAAATTAACAAAGTGTAAAGTAACGTAACATTTATTTAAAAGTAAGTAATTGAAAGTGAATGATTTAAGTATTTACTTCACAGACACTTAACCAGTACATATGATGATTATACTATATTATATTATATTATACTTTATGATTATCATGAAATACGATTTGTATCTTTAAAGGCTCTGCATCAGTGAATTCATTTCGACACCAAGATAAATTTTAATGTCAATTACCGCAGGGCTGTTGGAATTGCTGTTAATTTTATAATTACCTTAAGTTTAAGCTAATTATAAGTTAACTTGTTTATATTGCTTGCCGCGGCAGCCTATAATTAAGACATCACTTTGCAATGTAACCTTTAACCTTATATGTGTTAATCATGTACTTAGTAATTGTTTTGTTGGTTGTCCTAAATAAATAAATATTTTGAATGACAAAACATTCCGCAGCTGTAGTGTAAATGACATGAACGCGTTGTCATCCAACGGGTTCCTACGTCCGACCGAACGCGGTGGACTCCGACAAGGTAGAGTGATAGTATACGCGAAGCTGCTAATGGTGGATGGAAAAGAACTAGCTCGGATCGGGCTCAGTGGCTTGCATTGGGAGATGCCTATATCCAGCAGTCGACTGACGTGGGCTGGTTTTGATGATGATGATTGGTAATGGCGTGGTGATTCCCAATTAACGCGAAAGGTCCCAATTGGATTCCCTGTATAGGCCTCCCCCAATAGATTCCTTGTTCAGTTCAATTAAAAAAATATGGCTACATCACGGCCTGGCAAAATGTATTGTTTTTACCTAAGGATAAGGATGTTAATTCCTAAATTCGGGACCATGATATTTGGTTTGGCGCAAATTTTTATTAACATCTCGTTGCTTATAATTAATAGTGATTAAATAAGACTTTGTTTTATTTTACAGGAAAATAAAGAGGTTTAACGCTAGACCATGTTTGGTTTTTAATTTATACTTTACTAGTTGTCCGTGCGAACTTCAACAAATCCAAGATTATAAAAATCGGTCTATTCGGTCAAATCGGTCGGTCATTTTTAATTTATTAATGGTGTAACTAATCCGACTTTGTTTTAGAGAGATAAATGCACAACACTAAGCCCGATCCTCTGCTATTTTTTTCGATTTGTTGCCAGCAACTTTGCGTATATCATCGCCTTGTCGGAGGGCAGCCTACACTGTGCCTGCCAGCATTAATAAATAATAATAATACCTAATAAATTTATTTCAAAATCACACCAATTAACTAGCCCCAAACAAGCAAAGCTTGTACTATGGCTACTAGATAACGGATAAACATACTAAAATACATTTGTAAACATCCATGACTTAGGTACCAACGCTCGTGCTCATCACACAAACATGTGCCCCTTGCGGGATTCGAACCCGCACCCGCTCGGCTTTGTGTATAGTCCGCAGCGCAGACCACTACATAAGATGGTCGTCATCATTACACATATGAAAATAAATATAAATATTTTTGCTGGACTTATTTAAACTATGCGGAAGAGGTGCGCCTCCCTGGTGCGCGGGGTTCGGGGCAGCTTCAACTGCATCCTGTCTATGATAGCGAGTAGACTGGACTGCCGCTATATCAATTAATGTTGCACAACCTCCGGAGGAGTTGTGCAAACGAGTAAATAAAATTTTCAATTATGTACTAACAGAGGTTAAGCCCTTTATAACTAACAAATAATGAGTCATGTTACTTGAATAAATAAATATATAATTATTATTATTATTATTCGTAAGCGAGTCTACAGATAATGTAGTCTGTGGCTGATACAGTTCCTCCACTTCTAATCTAGTGCATCTGCACTTACTACCTTCGGTATTCCGGCCGAAGTAGATTTATATCCTTGCGCAGATTGATGTCTGTGTGTCTAGTTCTTTATTTTTCGCTTTATGTGCCATATAGATCTCTGAATTTATTGTCCAGTAAAATCTATAAATACTCGACGTAAAGATGGAGATAAAAAGCGTAGGTATAATAAATTAATGAATGCAAGAACAAGTAAGTCCTTGACTTTGGTACTAAAAGAGCTGGTCTGAATACAAAAAAAGATTTGAACAAATGATATGTAAATATTACGTTAATTAAGCTGCAGCTTGAATGTAAATTGTGCCCGAAAATCCAAATTCATGATTTTATTATTGGTGTATTTGCACAATACATACACGTCATATTTTGTTTTTATTTAATTACATCGCTTATCTAAACAACCAGCAGCCCCAACTCTTTTTCTTTACTCCAAAAAAAAGTATTTTAAACACAAAGGTTTCCTTTTTTGAATATAAACAAAATACTTCATAAATTGTAATATTCCTAAGCCCGATCTTCCTTACCATAAATTCCCTTTAAACCTAATCTCTACCCAGACGCAAGACAATACAAATCAGCTGATCAAGCCGCCATGACACGCGCCAAATGTAGAATGATGGCGGCAAGCGCATCAAGAAGCAGTTTGAAAAGGTCATAAGTCCTCTAAAAGACATGTAGCAAAACCGAGGAATTTATATAAACTAGTTGTACGTAGTATGTATTTATAAATTCCTTGACCAAAACACACAATTAAAAAGAGCTGATTTCTGAAACACACGCTACTAAATTGTCAATCCATGTAAACTTAATGAATCAAAATTTTACATGTTTAACTAAATTAAAAGCCAAAGAAATGAAAACAACATATTTCACAAATTCAATCACACAAAATCAAGTACAAAGCTAGATCAAGTTATTTTGAGCGCAACAAAACCTTCTTGGCCTAACAAACCAATTTGCGAGCATACGAGAATGCGCGCGAGCAAAAAGGCGAAAGACAAAGCTGCGCGCGCAGTTTATGATTTCACACTATCGCGGGCTGTCATCGCGATGCGCCGCGGGCGGGACAACGGAGTTGCATTTGAGATGTGGTATGGATTTCGAGTGTACACACAGGATCTCTCCTATGTGTATTTTTTATAGTCATAGAAATGGCAGAGGTACCGTACTAGTTACTATGATTAAATAGATACATAAATAGATTTAACTACTCTTTCATCATCATTTCAGCCGAAGGACGTCCACTGCTAAACATACTCTTTATTGCCCACAAAATAAAGGAGTTACAGGTAAAGATGATACGCTGGTACGGCCATGTTTTGCGGAAACCGGCAAGCTACGTAGGAAACAAATGTCTGGCCATACCGCCACTGCCAGGTCCTGGCAAAAGGGTAGACCCAAGAAATGCTGGCTTGACGTCGTGAGGGCTGACATGCGTGCCAATGATCTCACAACTAGAGACGCGCTAGACCGCACGAAGTGGAGGAGTAAATCAAGGAAAGCGGACCCTGGGCTCCAAAGCAATGGCTTTGGACGCAACCGGGATTGACCGTATAAATGAAGAAGAAGACAGGTAAAGATGTGTTATGAATTTCGTTGACAGATATACATAGTTCTCTCCTATGTGTATTATGTAGGAGACTGCTCTACCTTAGCCAGTTACTGTGATTAAACCTTTGAATAGTCAAGAAAAAACTCTCGAAATGCCAATCTTGATATGTGTTTCGTAAAATTAACCACATAATGACTAATTTAGCGATGTGATCACTAAATCTATTATTGCGAAGTCATAAATACAAATAAGAGAGAAAGTGTTACTTATAATAGCGGAAGTATTTAACAAGTAAGTGCAACTAGTTTTATGGAACAATGCGTTACACATAGGCGAGGAAAACACTTATAAAAGAGAGAGAGAGCATAATTTGGACTTACAAATATATTTTAAATTAACTAAGTTTGTGTTTTGTTTTAAATATCGATTTATTTGGATTTGATTGACAAGTGAATAACAAATATTCAAAATATTACTTGCGAAAGTTAATTTAGAGAATCGCTCTAATAATTCATGTCAACAATATCACAATACCAGTCCGTTACGTAACATCCATCATAATTAACAAACATTAGGCCGAAACAAAGCATAACTATCGACAAAGAATTAGCATACCTTTCCATTTCATTTGTGATTGCAAAAAACCGCCTCCTTCGCTCTCTTGGGTTCATATTTACATATCTAGCGTAGGCATATCTGGGCGGGCAAATATACACAACACACGATATTCGAATATAGACTTTAATAACTAATGGTAGAGTCTAAAATGACATGTAGGATGAAACTTGTAAGTTACTACTAAATACTTTTTTATAGTTCGCGAGTATTATAGTGCAGACACGATGATTTAAAGTACTTTTATCTTACCTTTCTTTATACACCGCAGGATTTGTGTTCACTTTAACTTAAATAAACGCGTCAACAAGTATTTAAAATAGATTTGTTTAACATTAAAAGAATTAAGAACTTTGTCCTCTTGAATGAGTTGTTCATATCGTTGCAGTGAGATTAGTTATTTATTTCTATACTATATCGCTGTTTTCGCTATTAAACTAGATAAAACTAGTAATAGAAAGGAGACGGCTTTCCCAGCAGTAAGTAGAAACGAGCTTATTAATATAATGACGATCAATCTAAAAGGTTCCTCAAAGCCGTTTTTATATTTATCAAAGATGAATGTTGTTTAACGACAACGGAAAACAGTGTTTATTTCCGCACTAACAGTGATCCATGTTTGTGAAATAGAGATATCTATGTGACCTCTCTATTGAAACTGCCAAGAGGGGAGTTGTATGTTTCATTACTTTCATCCTACTTAATGATTACTATCTTAAGCATTGAAGATGTGTCTACATAGAGTATTGTAGAGAGAAAACCTTGTTGCTATAAGTTAAACTATAGAATAGAACAGATCTTTACAATTTTGAACTTTATTGCCTAGACATAAACGCAATTTTATCTCGCTAAACCTAAAGACAGAGAAAGACCATAAAGCACTCATTGCTCTACTTAATTAACGAAATAAATAGCCCTTTTAAAGCCCCGTCAAGTGCATTCATGAGTTTCCCATATGAGAAAGCAATTACCATCGTATTATATGTGCCCAATTATCGACTAATCCGAATGGTATCGATTCAATTCGATTGCTTGTATTGTCGATAACACAATCGATAGTAAATAAGGTAGCAACGCATGCGCACCAAATAATCTGCCATTTATGGTGTATTGGTTAAGCACGAGCGGTGACTTAATGTTTTTGGATAGACTGATGTCAGCAACTGTAATAGCTTACTTGTTTAGAAGACAAGTATTCAGTTAGTTAGTTATCTAATTCAATAAAAGTTTAATTAGTTACTCCATACTTAGTATTATAACTGCGAAAGTAACTGTCTGTCTGTTACGTTTTCACACCTAAGCCGCTGAACCAATTTTGATGATTTTTGGTAAAAAGACAGATTGGACCGGATAATGACATAGGCTACTATTTTTCAATCCATCTATGATCATCATTTCAGTTAAAGAACGTCCACTGCTGAACAAAGGTCTCCCCCAATGATTTATCATTATATATTGGGGGGATTGCCAATACTCGCCACGCTTGGCAGGCGGGTTGGCAAACGCAGTTTTTTATAAGATTTCGCACGAAGACGCCCCTGCCCGTCTCGTGCTACAGCAAATTATCCACCACCACCACCTCCTAAGGGAGTAAAATAGGGGGTGGCATGCCGTATTCCACGTGGGCGAAGCCGCGGACACAGCTAGTTATTCATACTTTTTAGGATAACAGCGACTAATTATCCTTGGCATTTCTGTGACGTAAGACAAATAGAGGCAGTGTAAAAAAACGACGATGGACCATAGATTTATTATTCTTTACTATCGATATTATTTTATTTTATTTATTTTATTTTATTAGGACAACCAACAAGACAAGCACAATTACAAGCAAATTGGTAAGACATCATTATTTAGATTATACTTTTTGAATTAAAGTTTTTTTTTCTGTTAGAGCGTTAAACACAATATCAAACTGTAGGTACAAAAGTGTGGACAGACGACCTTGTAAAGGTTGCAGGAAGCGACTGGATGCTGGCCGCTAACCAGCTAATCTAGAAGTCATTGGGGAAGGCCTTAGCTATGTTCAGCAGTGGACGTCCTGTTGTTGAAATGAAGATGATGGGGTACAAAAGCCTTATTGCAGAAAAAACTTCTGTTAAGAGTAGATCTAAAGATAATATTGTAAAATATAATTAATATTACTTGTGATAGGTCGGTCTACAAACAATGTTAACGTCTTCATATTTTCAACAATAGCCCACAAATAACTAATTTAATATTTACGAAGGGTACACGCGTAGTACAAACGCAACGTCAATTTGCACACTAAGCTACAAGTAATTTATTCGTTAAAGAACCTTGGCCCGTCAGATTATACTAGCACCCACAGTATTGACAATTTCAATTTATTGTTAAACATTTTGCAATGTTTGCAGTTAAGAGCCAAGTACTTACACTGTATATTATTAGTCTATGTACACTGTTAAAGTACAACGATCAAGTTCCAGAGAGATTGCTATAAATTACTTTTGTATTTAGCAGATTAAAAGGTAAGTAATGTTGTAATATAATACATTTAGAACCAACCAACGGATTAGCAAGCTGAAGTGGCAGTAGGCGGGCACATAGAACGTAGAACTATCGGCCGATGGGGCAGAAAGGTTCTAGAATGGAGGCCGCGTACCGGCAAGCGCAGCGTAGGACGTCCATCCACAAGGTGGAAAGACGACCTGGAAAAGGTAGCAGGAAGTCGCTCGATGCAGGCCGCTTCCAACCGGCCAATCTGGAAGTCATTGGGGGAGGCCTATGTTTAGCAGTGGACGTCCTATGGCTGAAATGATGATGATGAATAAATAGACAACACACACAGCATCAAGTGAAGTAGTAGGTTTCAGGTCTTTAAGTAAGTAATTAACATTCTCGTGCTCAACCTAAGCTAACTTAGAAAAAATCGCTTTCTGAATGGACCCGAAGCAATCAAATTTTGAGTTTACTGCGAATTTCCACTACTATGCCAACCGAATTTCTAAATTCTTCTAACGTTTCAGATCGTTAAAAATGATTCATAGTGAGTAATGGTTTAATAAATATACCTAGGGTTTTAAAAAAATGGTGTACAGTGAGTATAAACAAATATAAGTACCTAATTATTTTTACTAAACGTACCTTTGCAAGGATCTAGAAGAAACTGTCAAACATACCTGTAACAAATTAACAAAACATAAGTTGCAAGATACAATCATCTTGATAACAGTTGAAATATGTAAGGAAATCGTCATCATCTAACTTAGGAGACTTACTCTTATTGATGAGGTCTCATTCGTCTACCTCATTTGTCCTCAACTATCATTATAATCGAGGTATGCCTAATGATGATTACAAAAGAGGGATAATGCTAGGACGCCTGATTCAAAACGGCAATTACAACCAAAACTTTACCAGAAGAAAAAAAAGGGGTCAAAACTGAACGAGGAAGACTTAGAATAAGATAAATGCAGCAAATAGAATTTTTTTTTTCCAATAATCAATAATCTAGCCTCTAACCAAGCAGAGTTAGTATACTTCTATATAAGTTAGTATACACACTTTACATTCCAAAAACCAATTATAAAAATGCGCAATCATCCTTGCTATACAAAGACGTTCATAATCCTCAACTTAGAAGTCGCATGCAAAACGAGAAGTCAATCGAAATATCGATAAACGCGCCGAACACCGCCGTAATCGAATAACTATCGATTTGCTCGTGAACAATCGCTTTATTGAAATCGCCGAGATTAAACGGAATTTAGTGGCGATTAACCATACTTGTCCTTACGCACAAAAACGTGTGTTAACCATCCTTATTGAAAGGTTAGTAAGACTCAAAGTCATTCAGCAAGAAATGCACTTGATTTGAACGCGCTGACGGCAACGTTCAACCTTTATTACCCAAGACATAAAGATCAAAATATATGAAGCATCCAAAGGCAAGGGACGGGAGGAATGCCATTGTAATTCGTGCAGGTTTCTGCTTATTATCGGACAATTTGGTACGACCTATGATATTATAATACAGCTGTAAATTATTAAAAACGTGAGATATAACGTTCTAATGCAATAAAGATAGAAGCGAAGTAGATAGGGATGGGGAAATATCCAATAACTTAGTAAATACATTTTTATTAGAGAATTAACCATAGCGTATTCTAAGTCTATGGTCCTAACTTAACTAAATCGTACTCATGGAAACGATGTTCGAAGTTTGAGATACTCATTTCATTTTTCTTCCTGGTGAAGGTAGTTTTACTATAGATAGAAAAAAAACAAAACAATGTATTAATATTCAACGGTTAAGTAATAACTATAAATTCACAATGAATATATTATTTATTTCAGTATTAATGTAAGATTTTAAAAATACTTTACTAAAAAGTATTAAAAGATATCAATAAACAAAAAAATAGATTAAACTTAATTTTCAAGATTTTTAAACCTACATTGTACCTACATACTAACAGGTGATTTCATATAAAACACTGTATATAATTATAATAACAACGTTGATCAGACTTCAACACGTCACGAAAAGTGAAATTAAATCAATAACATTACTATAATTCGTAGCGATCTAGTTCATAATAATTGATGACAAATGTTTTTGAGACCACATATCAATAAGTTAATCGATTGACAAGTGTCGGAAATCGACAACGCCTCTGGTATTGCAAGTGTCAACAGACGACTTGTCATCACTGAGTTGTCTTGACCTGTCTTTAGATGTAAAAACTTTTATACCTTAATCGAATAACGGTAATTATAAATTCAGTTCAGTGTAACATTGACGAGCGATCTATCATAGACACGGAAGTCTATCTACCACTTTCGCCCGCAGTACGGTGTGGTCCTAATATTCGGAGTCACGTTTTGATCGCGATCTGATAGGTAAATGGATCTCACTATCGCTGACCCGAATTTACTGGTCAGAAGATGCAAACCTTTTAGTCAAAGAATTAAATTAAAAGTATAGTAAGTAAGATTTTATTTGGCACCAAAAAAATAACGAATTTACAAGAAATACAATTTATCAGGTTTGTCGGTGTCAAAAAGTTAATAAATATGTTGGAGTCGATTTGATATATTTGATTGGTTTATATAAAATACAAGAAGCGTTATATATCAAAATTAGGTTTAAAATGAAGAATCTTCTATATTTTTTATATTAACACCTACACAAAATAGTAGAAATTCTAGTATATTTTACTTTTTACCACTAAAATTCGAGTCACACATAATACTGACACTTCCTAACGTTTCAAATAATAAAAAGTCACGTAATATCAATGGCTGCTTGGGTGCAAAAACACAGGAAAACTCGCTGTGAAATTCTAATGCAAAATCCATGTGGAGATATGTTTTTTCATAAATTATATTGATAAATACAAAAATAGACTTAACTCTATGAATAACTAACCTTCAAGTTAGACAACAATCAGGACTGCCAAATGTTAACAAGATTATCACTGAAATTAATTGAAATCTAACAATTACCCAACACTAACCACTGCAATTTCAGAGGTCAACAACAATCACGTTTACACACATGTTCACGTGTGTAAGTAATCAAAATTGAACAGTTATTCAAAATTAACTGCAATCTAATAATTGCCAAAGGTTGGCCGCCGCTGTCCTGCACAATATCGAATAAGCCAGGGGTCAGATGAGCGGGGCCGATAGTCATCTTTCCGCGGGAGGCTTGGCTTATCTGTGCCATAATTAATTTTACTCTATGGTACTGCCACCTGACTCTATCGTTTGCTGCGGCTGGAAGTAAAAATATTTTTACTCAAGATTTTTAAATTACTACATGATAAGACTAGACAGGTAGATAGCTACATAAATAGTGTGTGTCCATGGTCTAAACTCAAAGGGATCTAACGAAAGCTCCATTTATAATAACTATACAGGGTGTAAATTTGTGTAAATCGTAAGTACATTAGATAGGCCACCCCTGATCACCCCAAGTGTGTTCCGTTGTTTTTTTCCAGTTTTGATTTTATTATCCTCTTAAAAATTACAGAGTTTTTGTTAAGAGAATCATCATCATCATGACAGACTGCTGGACGTAAGCCTCCCCCAAAGAGCGCCACACACACCACTGCCTGCCATCTTTCTAAGGTCTTTGGTGTATCGAGCTGGGGATCGTCCTACACTGTTTGCCAAGGCGTGGTCCCCACTCGAGAACCCGTTTACTCCACTTTCATCGGTTGGCAGACAGATTGATAGATGTGGCCGGCCCACTGCCACTTAAGCATGCTACATTTTAGGACATGTCCATTACTTTGGTCTTCTGGTTAAGAGAATAATGTGATTAAATCGCCACGATTCAAATTCAAATTCAAATTCAATTTGTTTTTGTATAGACTCAAAAGCAGCCTTCGCTAAACGTAAGTCTTAGTTCTAAAGGCTCACCAATTAAAGAAGATTCCTGAGTCTAACCGCTCAATAATTAAAGCCCTTCCTAATAAAATTACCATAATTAAAACTATGCAGTCAGCCTAAATACCTTACAACTACTTTGATTCCTAATTCGACGGATTAAAGACTCAGTTTGTTTACGCCTTTTTGAGGTCAAACTCATTGGTTTCTCAAATACCAGGCAGGTTGATGTATTGTGACTTAGGATACTAAAATATAAGAAAAATTTAAGGTATTTGGTGGAAACCTCAGATAAATGATACTAACTTACAGTCTAAAATATTAACAGTTGATTTCCTAAAAGTTCACATGGATAAAATATGTTGGTTAAAGTATAATGTCAAGTTTTATCGTCTAATGCTATAGAGTTGTAGTAACTGCACACATCAATTAAGGTTTCTAATTAGGTATACGTAAGTATTTTGTTTTTTTGTTTATATAAATTACTGAAGTACTATTTACTAACTATTGTATATGGGGAGCAGTAAGTATATTTTCAAAAATGACTTTATGACTAACAACGTTTTATTTTCTGGTTATATAACACCGCTTTACAACGCTGGTCTACTTACAATAGGAACAAAGTTTGTTAATTGTCCATTTGCACATAACAAAAATAATTACAGTTGTTTAACTGTAAAAATATGTATTTAATAACAGAAGGCTTGTCTTGTCACCACTATCTCGTAAATAATAAGAGGTCTTCTCTAACTAAACTAGCAACTTAAATATATATAAATGTACTTATAGACATTAGTTAAAAAAACTAGAATAATTACTAACTTGACGTTTTAAGTATTGGTCTATGACAAACCAGATTTCCAAATCGGGAGAAAAGAGATCTACCCGGTTTAATTATAGTATGTAGAGTTAGATAAAATATATTGCGTAAGTTTTATGTAAGATTTTTTCAAAATTATGAATAGTTTGTAATAAATTTATTTTCAGGTGTGTATTCACATACTAACTACTAAAATTTTGTTTCCCTTTTAAATTGTCTGCTAGCTTATGTTGTGCTTACCTTTAAGTGACATGTATTATAATTATAACAGAAACATGTATTATGAAATAAGTGTTAATTAAATTATGTTGTTGGGGTTACTTGCCTTTAGCTAGCAATAATTATGCCAATGCCATTACTGTTGATTTACTTATCCTTAAGGTGTTGCCAAGCAGGAGACGTATTTTTAAATCATGCGAATTCTAATCCGAATACGAAATCGCAAGATTCGCTTACGAATTCCTAAAATCATTATTTTTGAAAATTCATTCCGTGAATTCTGCAACGAGTGGTCCTACCCACTCGTTTTTCGTTTTCTGCTAGTAGAAAGTACGGAAGAATGACATTGACAAGTAATCATATGTTTGACAAAAATTACTTTTTATTTACATTCCGTTTAAAGCGATTCACTACCGGTATTTAAAATCTATGAGTTTTTGCATTCCGTTTCATTATATTTTCTGCGTAAAACGAAAATAGTTAAAGGATTTCAATATAATAGCAACACTTATTTCGAGTGATTCAAAAATGCGTAAAATTGTGAGCATTAATTTCGTACACGAATTATTGTTTTCGTGTTCGAATTCAAGATTAATTTCTAACGCTTAAAATACGTCTCCTGTAAGGATTGGCTTTGCTACTTGCATCAGACAATGTCACGAGTTAATTAAATAACACATACTGTAGGCAAAACTGAATATTGCAATAAACCTCCGTAGCCGAGAGGAAAGAATACCGGACTTGGTGTCGCTATCTCTGAGGTCCCGGGTTCGATTCCCGGTCGGTCAATGTAGAAAAATATATTTTCTATTTTGTCTCGGGTCTGGGTGTTGTGGTACCGTCGTTGTTTCTGATTTCTGTAACACAAGTGCTTCAGCTACTTATCATAGGATCAGAGCAATGTATGTGATGTTGTCCAATATTTATTTATTTATTTATCTAAAGGTTAGTATAATTATATCTTAGTGGATCGTTAGTAGTGTATTAACAATTATACAGTTATACGCCACCTCATCTCAGCTTATCATTCCTCGAATAGTTTCGGCAGTCTTGATTGGCGTTAGCCGTGGACTGCGCTGAATAATTTATGGGCCCTAACACGTATAGAACATCACAAAATTGAATCCAGGCAACAGCGATCGCTTTGCATTTGAATAAATTTCCATACCGCGTCATCGCAACAGGAATTAAGGGCATAACTCCATCTACACTACAACTGTGCAGTAATCTACAACTCAACTATTCAGCTATAAAAAACAATATCATGTCTATGCGGCCTTAATTACAAACTACAGATTCTAAGTCTAGTTGAATTTGAGACGTATGTCTAAACGTACAAGGTTGGGTTTAGTATAAGAGATGTGGAGCTTGGTAATAAGCTTTCTAAAAAATGATCTGGCGAGAGGAATGTCGGCTGCGCGTGAGACGCTTCTCGTAGTGTCGAAGCTGGGGTTATGTTTTTTGGAAATGGTACGTCACAATATTTTGGGGTTGGTTTCGGGACGTGTGAATTTTTGGTTGAGGAGACGTATCTTTAAGCGTTTAATTGATATTTTATTTACAAGAAAACACCTATAAATATAAATTTGACTGAGCTCGCTGTCTTAAGGAATAGTGCCCAAAAAGCTGACCACATTGCCGCGCTGAATAGCTACGCTAACGTTGGCCAATATTGGCCACCCTTCGTATCGTGGTATGTCTTAGCCAATTGGAGTTTGTGGGCACTTGGTCCCCACGGGCCTAGAGTTTCGAATCTAAGGGCCAGTTTCACCACTTGCTTTTAAGCTCTGGATAACCTAACTGACACTTGTTTTGACAGATAACCTATACAATTACCTGTCAAAAAAGTGCCAGTTAGGTTATCCGAAACTCAAAAGCAAGTAATGAAATTGGCCCTAAACGGTATAAATATGTGTACGCCTCACTAAGACTAAGACCGAAGAAATTTGTATGCGACTCTTGTGATTCTGAGTTGCGAATTGTGATGCTCAAAAATACGTCTAAATTTAATTGAGTCTTGTATTTCACTAACGAGCTATTGTGGTTGTTTTATGGTTGTGATCTATGACTTTATTATTATTTTAACAAAAGACTCATTATTTTCATGAAACATAAAGTAGGCTGATGTAAATGTATGTCAGATTTTTATATTTTTGTTTCAGTTATTATAAAGACGACCTCCGTAGCCGAGAGGCGAGCATACCGGACTTGTTGGTGTCGCTATTTTTGAGGTCCCGGGTTCGATTCCCGGTCGGTCAATGTAGAAAAAATACTTTTCTTTATTGTCTCGGGTCTGGGTGTTGTTGTACCGTTGTTGTTTCTGATTTCTGTAACACAAGTGCTTTGGCTACTTACTATAGGATCAGAGCAATGTACGTGATGTTGTTCAATTTTTTTTTTTTAATGGAGTCTCGTATTTATTTCTGAATGAACGACATCCTGATTAAACCCATGCCAAATCAACTTAACTATAAAACGATAATGTTTGTTAACTATTATGTATTATTCTACACTTCACCTAATCGGGTAAACAGTCTTATTTACTGTTACAATCAACAAATCAAGCTTGTCTTACAAGGTAAATACATTTGTAATTTGTACCGCAAAATTGTACGTAAGACTAAGTTATGTTTTCAACGCCAGCTAATATAATTTAGCGGCTCACCTTTGCCCAATAGGACCGACCTAAGACATAAACAATCGCACAACAACGAACCCGACTTGCTACACTTTCGAACAGACGACCTTTCGGATTTGGTCGTACATGCAGCCAACAGGTGCACTGCGCAATATTTCCTCTGGGTAGCACGCGGTTTCTAAGGTTGGTAACAATAAGGGCGCGGCCACATAAGAAACTTAAAAAAAATTACATACTATATTAAAACATCCAGTGGGAATCCATCAAAAACCTCTATAAGTCACAGTATGTTGAAAATTTTCATTGCGCTTTCAACCTTATGCCAAGTAGCTAAAGTTTAAAATATGGCGTCCATTATGGAGCCCTATAAAGGTTGACATGTAGAATAGTATTACTTTGAAGCTATTGACAAACTATTTTAACTCAATTTACCACTTAGCAAAAAATTACGCAATTCATTTTGATTTCGTCCAACCTAGTCCCACTAAATAACTCAAACGCGCATTAATTATTTGATTCTAAATGAGTAAGGACAGACCACATTTCTTATGAAAATATACAAATTTAATTAGTTATTTTCACAATATAAGAGGTATTGAGAATCATAAGCTATGTTCATAGGCTTTTACATAGGATTGCAAGGTCACCTTGCCTTGTAAAACATAATTTTTAATCACGCTAAATACTGTCATTACAATCATACTATGTACCTTAACTAGATAGCTCTATCATAAGCCTGCCATTACTGAGCTTTCTCTGTACAAATATCTGAATCTCTCAAAATCTGAATCCTATACATAAATAATATAACAAGAAAGCTAAATAAGAGCTTTCTATCTGATGTAGAGCGAGGTATTATTGCATTTTAATAAGATTAGTTGACATATTGACTAGTGAACACAATTATAAAATGGGATATTAAAAAAGAGCAATAAAAACCCCGATAATACAATTATTGTAAAAGTATTGTGGCTGCTTACAGCGTTAAAAAAGAGAGTTTTTTTTATATGTGTGACACGTAAAAAGCCTTGTAAGTGTTGATTTAACATCAAACTCTCTACATAAAAAATTTCTACATGTTGTAGTATTCCTTTTTGTAGAGCTTATGATTAGACCCCTGTTAAAGTTGTCAAACTATCATTTATAAGCAAATATAAAGCAAAAAATTTAACCCACAAATTAAGTAGAGTAATACGTTTCACAAAATCTTTAAACATTTTATTTATAACTAGAACAAAATACCTGACATAGCCAGTTACACCGTCCAAACCAATTATACGTAGCTATGAAAATTAATTTAATGCGAATGAAAACTCAGGCGAAAGCTGATAAATCTTACGGTTTACTTCTAATGCCTTTTACCGAATATAACTGGGCCAATTGTATAGCAAATTGCCAATTAGCACTTTCGTTTTCATCAGTTACTCTCTTTACGATCGCTTAAACTCTTAATCTGACAAATTTTTACGGTTTTTTATCAATTTGACGTATGCAAATATCTGGTTCCTGCTATTAACCCAGTAGTGATAGGAAATAATTAATTAATAGCTCAAATATAGCTAAAACATCCGCAGATAAACGTCTTAATAACAAACATATTAAATATATTATACATGTACATTTGCAGTGGTGAAAGTAGGAAAAGTCAAGTGTTATCTGCACTTATAAAACAACTTCATTTTATTATATCGCACTGTTAACACCTTAAACGCTGTTTCCTTGGTGCGTAATAGTGCTATTAAATTTAACGTTTATTATGAAATGTATTGCCTATACTAAACTATTTGTAAAGCTTGTCACATTTAATCAAAGTCGATCGTAATACATGTTTTTTCCAAAAGTGTATAGAGCAAGTTAAAAAGTACTTTTTTAATTGCAAGCATTAAAATTATGTCCTTATCTTTCATAATAGGCAATCCCAGCTATTTATACGTTCGTTTAGTTTTATAGTAAGACTGTTTTTGTGAGAAATTATTGTGCAAATAAAACGACAACTGTAACAAAAAAATAAAAAATGGCGTATATCTTTTTAAAAAAATACAAGAAAATATACCCTAGTTCTGTCGACAAGACGAGACTAAACTTTAACAAGTAGTAAGCACTCTACGAAAGCGTTTTTAATAAGCTTTAGCAACTAGATTACTTCGTAAGTGCCTTAAATCTGTGCATAGCCCACAAATATTCCGTTATCTAACCACAATATACATCCTCTTCAATGAGATAAAAAGCTGCACTTAACAAAATTGACTGACCAATTCAGGTCGAAGCAGTAAATCGACCGAAAAAAACTAGAAAATATTACTGTCGGTATTAAGTAGGCGAAATAAATTAAGTAGCAGTTTACATTAATGCATTTGTCCGAAGATAGAATAGTTGTCAAGCATGTATCCATTTAGTTATTTTAGAGGAACTGTTAGTAGTAACATGAGAGGTCTAAAAAAATGACAAGTAAACAACAAATTTTAGTTACTTAGAAGCAATCGTATCGGAAAACAGGTTAAAATGGATTAGATGATACCGATTCAGTCCTAAAGTAAATACTATCTCTGAAAACAACAACAAGGCGGTAGACACAGAAGGTTTACCTACTGTAATAAAATTGGAGAAGATAATGATAACATAAGACTGGCCACATTGAGACAATCTTATATATAAAATTCTCGTGTCACAATGTTCGTTCCCGTACTCCTCCGAAACGGCTTGACCGATTCTCATGAAATTTTGTGAGCATATTGAGTAGGTCTGAGAATCGGCCAACATCTATTTTTCATACCCCTAAAGACCACGCAGACGAAGTCGCGGGCAACAGCTAGTTCAATTATAAACCTTTTTTTTAGTTATGGTTGCATCTATCAGTCCTTTTTATTAATGTATAACTAGTTGTCCCGGCGAACTTCGTACCGCCCGTGCCTTTTTATATATATATTTGAATTTTCCGATATTTTAATAGTTATACTGCCATTCGGGGCAAATACAAATCCAACAAAATAAAGATCATAAAAATCGGTCCAGAAGTTCTTGACTTCTAAATGGTGTAACTAACCCGACTTTCTTATATATATATATAGATATATATAGGTAGATACAAAGATAGAAGGTACTCATAATACAAAAATACATGACAGGGCCGGAAACTTAGTAAGTAAAAATGAAAAGTACAATATTAAGTTTCGTGATTACATAATATGCTTAAATTCTGTGTAAAACTTTTATGGCTTGTATTGATTGACTAAGGTCGGCACCATGCACCATGTCGTAAATAAATATACCCATGTCTTTTTAACAAAACAGGATTCAAAGTTATTACTTTAACTCTCTTTTAACTTTACATTCTGCAGCAGCATAAACAAAATTTTGTCAAATCATTTATTCAATTTAGGACAGAAAGTTGCCACTTATGAACGTCAATAATAACATTATTGGCCCATATGGGGCCAGAACATGTCTCCTTATTTTTTGGGCTCTACTAGCGCTTCGAGACAAGACACAGACAATCTGGCAAGTGCTGAGAAGAAACGCCGGAACAAACTCAGTCACCACTAGTTACTAGAGGAATCCATATTTTACTAAAGAACTCCAATTAACTAAAGTTAAAGCGATTTTAGGCAAAGGTAACCACTTGCAGCATTCAAATTACCACTTTTTTATTTATTTTCGACCTTGTTACTTTAGTAATAAGGGGGTAAAGTACGGTTGTTTTTATCGAATAACGAATGAAATTGAGTGAATTTTTGCATACTAATGACACGGTTGCCTTCAAACCAGATTCGGGTTACCGTTGCTCGTTATGACGTAGCTACCAGAAATGATAACGCGGTGTTTAGAATTAATGGAGTCGAGTTCACAACTTTGGAACCGCGGCTTTGTCTACTTTTTGGGGTATTTTTCTAATACTAGACTTTTGGTTTATCATGTTAAAACGACTTTAGCTCATCTTCCTGGCTTGATAGTTGTCAATCTTTAGAATGGTGGCGATTCGGTTCGGACTAAACTTAATAGAAGCATTGCCAGGCTTCTCAATTTATGCAAAGACCGATTTTTTATTATTGTCCTGCGCGGAATAGGTCCTGTTTTTTAGAGATTCTCGAATATCTGTGACGGTTTTGTGATGAAAGTGAAACTCAAACTCATAATCATCATCATTTCAACTATAGGACATCAAATGCTGAACATAGGCCTCCCCCAGTGACTTCCAGATTGGCCGATTGGAAGCGGTCTGCATCCAGCGCCTTCCTGCGACCTTTACCAGTTCCTCTGTCCACCTTATAGGTGGACTTCCTACGCTGCGCTTGCCGGTACGTAGCCTTCATTCTAGAACCTTTCTGCCCCATCGGCATGAAAAGTCTGGTCCGGTGTTAATCGGACTTGCAAATTGAAGCTTCTGCACCGCTGTTTTTTCTTAATAACTATACTACAATTTGTGAACCGCGAGAGCCTAACTCACGCCACGTATGGCTGGTTTTCAATTTTTGTTTGCACTACGAATCACTCACCTAAACAAAATATAATACGTTAGAAAGTCCGCCCTAGTAATACCAAAAAAAAAACAAGAAGCCATAAAAGTTTACATAAAAACTTAAACATTAAGAAAATCAATCGTCAGTGTACGATGCGACCAGCTTTCTGCTGCACATAGTGTTGCTCATGAGACTATCGATAGTATCGATACTATCCAATCAATAGTATGCCTTTTTAGATAAAAACTATCGATAGTTTTACTATTAGATATAGGTAGATAGTTCGGCAACACAACAGTGCACGCCAATGCTGCAGAAGACAGCAGCGCTGATTTTTAGCTGAATTTGACTTGTTTGCCTTGTCGCCC
This sequence comes from Anania hortulata, assembly GCA_963576865.1. Taxonomy (NCBI): domain Eukaryota; kingdom Metazoa; phylum Arthropoda; class Insecta; order Lepidoptera; family Crambidae; genus Anania; species Anania hortulata. The sequence continues at coordinate 20,485,747 of OY756393.1, forward strand.
AACCACACGATAAACGATAAAAAGATGATTTTAATAATCCGCTTAAGATATGTAAAGTTACATTTAAATGTGATTTCAATGACCTGTGCCATCGTAAATCAAAGAACAGATAAAACCACGATACTTAATTTATGAACAATAATAAACACATGCCTACATACCGCCTACATTGTAGGCAGTTTCGTAACATCATGGTTTTACTATGGTATAAAATTTTAACGTAGGTATTATCTATAGTTACCTACTTGATATATTATTAAAAATATTGAAGAAATTAAAGCAACCCTAAATTTCTTCACAACAGACAATTTAAAGACGATACAACAAGTAAACTTATCCCCAGTGACCAACAGATCTTTGGTGAAATTAAGTCTAAATAAAGCAGAATTTAATTGAGGATATTACAGATATTATCGTATTCGATATCGACATTTGGTGTCAACACTGAACGTCAATACTCTCAAGAGAGCCATCCTTCTCGTCCTAATAAAGTCAATTCTTAACAAAAACCCGATAACATAAGGATCGCCTTACAAAATCTAAGGAATGTACGAGATTATTAGTAACTATTAATATCTAAGATAGCTCAAAGATATACCTGGAGAAACTAGTTTGATGGAGCGTCATAATAGTAACAAATAATAAAATAGTGACGGTAGTCCCGCATCACACACCACCAATCTAGCACACGACACGTCGCCTGAACTTTTATAGCATGCGTACGAGGATTGTCACTATGTACAATAACAGTTGACGCTTTGACCGCTTATTTTGAACATTTATGCATTGCATCATTATATTTAGTCCTCTGCTGGACATAAGCTAACAGCTTTGCGTATAATATAGAATCGCTTCACTTTGTCAGAGGATGCACTATGCTGCGTTAAAAAATTTCATACAAGCAACGTAATAATAACGATTTGACGATCTCCGTAGCCAAAAGGCGAGCATACCGGACTTGGTGTCGCTCTCTCTGTGGTCACGGGGTTGATTCCCTTCCAACCGGAAAATCTGGAAGTCATTGGGGGAGGCCTTTGTTTTGGAGTGGACGGCTGAAATGATGATGATGATAAAGACTTTCACGTCAAACTCCAGCCAAAAAATTCAAAGATAATGTAATTCTGTTGTAAGAGCTTATTGTTAAGCCCAAGTACTAAAGCAGTTATTGACAGAAGTCGTCAATCTTTCAGAAAACAAGGTGATACTGTTTTAAAAAATCACATATTAGGCCACTGAGGCTTGTAAGTCTACTTTGTCTACCTGTAGTATGGCATAGCTGCCAGTTCACAGTTTTTATAGGCTGGCAACCATTTGCAGTCTCGTATATTGATGGGGTGAAGCTCGCTTTTAATCACTTTGTTTATATTAGCACTTAAATAACTTTTTAATTTGAGTTTGGTCTGATCACTAATTGATTTAACAATCTGGCCACTATTATTAGTGACGTAACTTTTATCAACCGATTTAAAACAAATGAAGGATCCTAATACATGAAGTTGATGTTCTTTTTATTTATTTGAATGTAATAAAAAAGTATGTTTATATAAAGTCCTATTGACGTTCTTTTAAGGGCGATTCTACTGCTCAAGTTCACTACACCTTTTACAAGGAACTAACATCCAATTTTTTTTTAAATATCACTTCCTCATCCCATACTAAATTAGGGTACAATAAAAAAAACGTGTTTTTTTTTTACTTTACTAGGAAAGTAGATAGACTAAAATATAGAAAAGTTGATTAAGAATAGGGTCCACCCCTATTCTTTGCACCTAACTGTACAATGGAGAGCGTTACTAAAACCCCAAAATAGCCGAGTAATAATTAGAAACGTCAATTTTACACTACGTTTTAAAACTAGAGTGTGCCTAATAACAACGGAGCTTAGAGCCATGTTCTTATAATGGATTAGTAATTATCCATTGCATTGAATACCCATAGCTCAGTGATAGTTTTGTTTGACATAGTTTATAAAACATTTGTAATATAAGTTTAATGTAAAGTTTTAGGCCAAGAGGCGAGCAAGCCGGACTTTGCGTCGCCATCTCTGAGGTCCCGGGTTCAATTCCTGGTCGGGACTATGTAGAAAACGAACTTTTCTATATTGTCTCGGGACTGGGTGTTGTGGTACCGTCATTATTTCTGATTTCTTTAACACAAGTAGTTTAGCTACTTACCTTAGGATTAGAGCAGTGTATGTGATGTTGTCCAATATTTATTTGATTTATATTTATTTATTTAATCAAAAAAGGTTGAGAAACCGAGCAGGTGGTCAAATAAAACAAAATGAATGCAACATCTAAATTCAATTAAAAACCTAACAACGCGTCAATACGAATTTTCCTCCACAGTAAAATATTATCCAAACAAATATGGCGCTAAATCCGCGCCAAAAATAAACGCGACTTTAACAATGTATTTTTCAAACTAGCAACATTATCCTTAATTCTTATTGACAGCTGCGGCCTCCAGTGTGTCGCTCAGAGTTATCTTATTTGGGTCACTTAACAGGGCAACGATCCCTCGCTAATCCTTTTATTTTTAAATCATCGGCTCCTTCATTTGCATATTATCAAAGCTATAATCTAAGAGGGTAGGGCAACGATTTAGTGAAATATTTGCCGATGAAAAGTTAAAGGATATCGACCCTATAGATTATAATCGATGCAACAAAAGGAATTCAAGAGATTCGAATTATTCTTGAGTTTACATCCAAAAACACCTACTTACTTTTTAAAAAGGGAAACGCGCGTTTATTTTAATCAGTCTGAATCATTTTGTATCCTTAAAAAGGTTTTGTGTATTGATTAGTTGCATTTTATTTTAATTAAATAACGTTTTTAATTTATAGTTTTAAATATAAATCAATTCGCGTCCACTTTTATTTGTGGTGTATTATTTAAACGCCTCCGTTATAAGTTATAACTGGCAATGCGTTCGGACGTAATCGACGGAAAAAAAGAAAGAGATCCCGCTAATTTCCAAGCGGAGTAAGAGCGAAGAAATCGATTGCATGCAACATTGATGGCGAGTACTCGATTTTTATTTTTGGCCGATTCGTTTTGTTTCATTATCTGTTGTGTGATTGTTGGTTGCCGGATCGATGTGAATTTATGATTTAATTGCCGGGTGCTCATTTTAGGGTCAACGCACCATTGACATTGTGCTTCGGTAACATAAGTCAGGCGTGTGGTCAAACTCGCCGTGTATTGATTCAGTCTACTTTATGCAATAGACGAAATGAGGAGATCCGTGGGAAAACGGATATAATTGGATTAATGGTCGAGGCGTTGAAGCTCAAAATCGAAGGGTCGCGCTTTCAGTTCCCGCACTGATACATTAACACCTTTTTGTGTGGTTACAAAATTTTATATCCTTGTGGTTTATTAAAGTAATACTAACCAACAGAGAAAAAAAAAGGAATACTGCGCTTGTGTAGTCGCCTAAAATTATTTTTTCATGTACGAAATCTTTTTTAATAGTCATTCTAATACGATAAATTATTACTATGAAAATTTATTGGCAGTCTGTGACTATGTCATGGTCATCCAGGTTTTAAAAAAAACAAAGTCTTGAGAGTAAAACCTTAGAATTTTAATCCTTAAATTACAGTATTTCCGAACAATTGCTGTTTACACTAAATCACTAGTGAAGATGATAGGGCAGCACGACCGAGTATCAACGAATCGCTAATCAGAGCCCGACCAATAAACTCGGGAAATTCAAAAACTATCGTTGCATTAGCTAGTACGTGAGTAACGCACTGACACCGCGTATCGAGGCGATAGCTCGCGAGCATAGTAGGGAGGGGAAAAGGTAACGTTAAATTTATTAGGTATATTAATAATATATATTTTTTAAGACTAAAAATTTTGTATAGTCTTGAAATAATTATTTTTTCACGAAATAATAGTGTACCTACAACAGTCGGATTTCATACTATTTAATAAATAATAAATGTATGTAACGTGATGTTAACATCGTTTAATGTTCCAAAAGTTAATATTATAGAAACATTTTATTCTTTTCTCTACTATTTGACTTGGGTCATGGATCATGGAATGGATTCGATTTGGTTAGTTGTTAATAAAAACATTATTTAAAAAAAGTTAAAATGTCTGGTAATCTAAATTATAATGTCACATTTAAAGTTATTGAGTAAACGAAATGCTTCTCAAATCTGTACAAAATTGCGTATAATTACTTTAGTAAGTGTCATGTAGGTACTCATGTAAGAGCAATGTCCAGCAACGGATTATGTGATCTAATTACGCCTCTCAGTACAGCTCGACAACACAACAGCATTCTTTGGTGTTCGATTTGACTCTATTAAACAACACAATACAGCGTTACAAAGGCTTTCTAAACACAGGTGCTTGTCTCGAATGTTAGACATAAACGAATTTCTTCGCCCGATTTGGCACGCTAGCGTCACTAAAGTGGTTCAGACTGTGGCGTATCCAAAACTCATCTAAGAAAAAAAAGTCCAGTACTCAGATTCAAAACTTTTTTTAGAGTTTGATACGCAAAGGGTGCCAACAGGATCCTATTACAAAGGCTCCACTGTCTGTCTGTCCATCCGTCTAGCAAAAGACTGTATTTTTGAGCTGTAATAGGTAGGTACTTAATTTTTTTAAATAGTTATGACAAATCTTGTGGCAAAATATGAATTTGGCTTGTAGAAAAATGTTTTTATACTATCAATGATTTTTTGAATTTGTAATTATTATTTAAATCTATTAGGATAATTTTTTGACATATTTTTTATTTTTATTATTAATGTAATTATACCTAAATACTTATTGTGCTTATTTTAATGTAGAAATATCAGACTTATGTACCTAACTTTTTATTTTTACAAAAATATTTGCATGTCTGACCAGGACAGAGCATGCTGAGCTTAATAACTTGCACCATCCTATCTGTACCATGCTTTATACAAATAAACTATTTCATTTCATTTCATTTGAGCAGTAGAATCAACTCTTAAAGGTTTTGTGTTATTTCATTATACTTTGTATAGGTAAAAGGCACTAAGCTAAAGCAACTTGAGCCTAATAGATTAAAGTAATACCTATACAGTAGTACATAGTTCACATTTACAATAACAATAAAAAATGTTGGAGTGCAGTAATAGAAAGATCATTCCATTTTCAATATAACTTTAGAAAAAGAAACATTAATTACTAAATCTCCGGACACATCAAGTAGCTTTATGCGATATAATGCATCGTAAAATACTTTGATCCGCCATCAAGGTCCGGTAATGCGCATAAAATTAACCGCGTTTATTACTTCGGCAGTCGCTGGTGTGGCCACACTAGTCGAATGATAAAAGCAAAATTGTATCGAGTCGATACCGAATATCGAGAGTTACGGGCGCGCCAATGTCGATAAATTTATTGCGACTAAGACCCGGGGTTTTTACCCGACACGAATCAAACCAGCTATTCTTATCCGTTTAGCTGGGGTACTATCTGTGTACTCGGGGATTTATCATTTTATTTGGTTACGACGTAAAATAGTGTATTCGAATAAAAAGCAGACTCAATTTTAAGTGAAAGCATCTAAATAAAAGGTTAGAAAAAAAAAACTAGTGGAGTCGGTGCAAGATCTTGAAAGTTTAAAAGTTTTCATTCGCACCGATTTTAAAAATCAGATTAAATGTTTTAGTGAATATGATTTTTCTCTATATTTAGACGGTTATTGGTTTTTATAAAAAAAATGTGCTTAAGAATACGTAATCATTTGAGTCCAATTGAGAATCTTCTCTTTTTGGAAGTCGTTTTAAACGATAGATATTCATATGAAATTAGGTCCAGTTAGCCCTTCACGTTACGTTTACCTGTGGCATACCGGAAAAACAATAGAAAACAATAGTTTTTTTTTGTGTGGCACGCGAAGTCTTAAAAGTAAGCCTGCTTTATTTTATTTTGGTGTTGTAACCATGGTATAAGGTCTTGAGTTCAATACTAAGTCATATATATTTTTTTAATGTTTCTGGTGTGCTAGCTTACGCCGCCAGTAAATAAACTTGCTGTCTGGTACCTCGTAAGCGCCACGTTGACGTCCAAGACCTTATTGATGAAAATATTCGATGAAATATTCGGTAAACATACAAACATTCATAGATCCTCCATCTTGGCGTCGCTATCTCTGAGGTCCCGGGTTCGATTCCAGGTCGGTCAATGGAGAAAAATTACTTTTCTATATTATCTCGGGTTTAGATGTTGTGATACCGACGTTGTTTCTGATTTCTGTAACACAAGTGCTTTGGCTACTTACCATAGGATCAGAGCAATAGAGCAATGTATGTGATGTTGTCTAATTTATTGAATTATATTAAATCAATGGAATTAATATTATGTAAACTGCCATTATCTTCTATATAAATACTGCTTTCAACTTACTAGTTCAGATTTCTTACAATGTCTTACTAAACCATGACCCTAAAATTCAAAACTTATACCTTATTCAAGTGAGATCGTGATCATTTTTGCCTATTGCAGTAGCAAAAAAAAGTTATTTCGCAGACATAAAACAGTTCAGGAGAACCGACCATGCATCCAGTCTATGAATATAAATACACTTTCATATTAAAGTTAGATTGTCAATCGTAAACCAGGGTTTACGTATTCTCTGGAAATAGTAAATCTTTATTGCGAACGTATGATCTTTATCAATAATGCGCGAAATTGCTCAAAGCAATTGCCCTCCGCATGTTGTTATTAAGTACAACTGTTAGATTTAGTAAAAACAGAGTACTTAAACGAGAAAAGATGAGAAAAACCGAAGAAAAACTCACAATAGTAGATATACAGGGTGTCCCGTAAAGAGCGCGCCAAACGAAAACCGTAGATTGGGCAAAAAAGGATCTATCTCCTGTCCGAACTTCGTAAAGATTATGTAAGGCTCAGACTACATGTACCTGGAATTTTTCCTTAGACTTCGGAAAGGTCGCAAAGTTTTGCACAAATTGCGATTAGTTATTTTCCTTTTGTTTGAAAATTTCAATTTGCTTAAAGACTCATTAGGACTATAAACCAATAAAACCAAATATTCTGCAAATAGGCTTAAATTAAGCTCTTTTACACGTCGCGTAGCTAGCGCCGAGAAGAAGAGACGCAAGAAACTCGGATACTATTGTCAGCCTCTTTTTAAATAGGTAGTATGTTTATATCACAAGATAAAATGTACCTGTGCAAGCAGGGCAGTATTTAATTCCATACATTTTTAAGATTTGAATAGTCATTTACAGTATTATTCAAAAACTATTTTTGGACAGGAAATTGAGCTTTTTATACTCCATCTACAGTTTTTGTTTGGCGTTTATGAGACATTCTGTATTTTCATATTTCTGGTTTTTACTAAACTTTCTTTATTAACTATTTTAGAACAAAAACCATATAATCTGCCTATCCAATTTTTGTTCCTTCTTCTGCAAAGGTTTGTGAAGCTAACATACCTGCGCCTCCATATTGAATCAATCTTTATGTAAACATCAACAGTAATTTCTTCTTTATTAGAGAGCGTTAGGCAGTATTTACAACTTGTATTATTTGAAGGATTCAGAATAAAACCATACCTATAAAATAGCTTCAGAACTGAGAAAACATAAACATTTGAAATTAAATTGGCTATCTTTGTCTAGATCGGACGAATCAATATCTAAATTGCGACCATAAGGTCTGGTCTATTCATGAACTCTTCCCCGAAGCAGTCCTATAAATAATCCGCGATGAGCTACGGATATAATCCAAACGCGATCATTCTAAAAAACACCATAAAACGTTTGCTAGATGAAATGAGACGTTAAACTTACTATAAATCTGCATGAGATACGACAATATCCTGAATCAATATATTTTAGTGTTTCCTCGTGTGGAGATATAGGCTAAGTTTACGACACTGAATTTATCCGATCACAAACCGTTTTAGATTTTCTTGGAAATTTTGAGAAGATAAATCTGGTTCCCAGATGTCAAATTGGAAAAAGAAACGATATTTATGACATAGTATTGACAGGAATTAAGCAAATCTTCTGACAGAACGTCGCCTGTGGTCTTAAGAACCAGGTGCTCTCAAAACAATATTACTTTAACCTTGTTTAGTTAATCTGTATAAAGTTTGACGTATAAACAATACTGCTTTGGTACTATTTAGAGTTTATTGTTATGGCCGTGTTAGGCCGTGAAGATTAAATTGTAAGACTCAACACCAAATAGTGTTCCAAATAGTGTTGCGCAGTGACATACTGCATTAACTGATAACATCTATTTCAAGATAACTCTATGAGTACATTATTAAGTTAACCATTGATCAAATACTATATCTATAGGTATAAGTGTCTATATAAGGTGTTAAAAAATCAGTGTCAAATATTTTAAGGGTAATGAGTTTACGTTGTGACTAACAATTTTTGTATGAATTTTTTTTTAATTTAAGCCTTAGTTTTCGAGAAAAACACGATCGAAAGTTTGATAATAAACTCAAATATCAACATCCTATAACACCTGATCACTACTACGGACAAACTACTCCGTACAGCAAGTAACGCTCGCTTGTGTGCGTGCTACTATGATTTATTGCCAAAATCTGCCGAAGGACGAACGACTTTTATTCAATTATAAACTCTAAATCGATGTAAATCGATTTAAATTTCAAAATTTTAGTGTAAAGGCGGCATTTGTCCAAATGCGAGTCAAAGATACCGCTTTAAAAACAGTCGATATTCAATTTTAGATTCTAATTCGTTATCATAAGGTTGATTTTATTTTTTAAGTTTCTGAGGGCGGCGGAACACACACGATTTAGGAAATGCCGAAAGACCGAGAAAGTACTGTTAACAAAAACAGTTTCTTATTTTACATTTCCTATGAATTAAAAAAGGATTGATGGCAAAGTGCTTTTAGGGTAAGGTTAAGGTCTTGGATCCGATCCCCGGCAAACTAGTTATGTTTCGGAGTACTCTTACTGACCTTGATCTAAGGTTAAGGACGAGTACGCTTATCTAAAATAAATAACAATTAATTTGAACCTGCTTTTTAGATGATTTTTTATGCTTTGTGTTGTGCGTTGGTTTATTTACTAAGAACTAAAAGTAAAGTCAATGAGCCAGACGTTGCGTAGGTACGCAATAATTTATAGGTATCAATAAGGTTAAACTGGGGTATACCCTGTACAACGAAACTGTTATTCGTCTCCCAAACACTCAAACGGGGCATAATTTAACACATTTTTCTGAATCCCGTCTGGAAGTTGACTGCGACTACTTCACCACATGTAGATACATAGTAAATTTACATGATAAATGCATTTTAGTGATTAGACAGATACATTTTTGATTGCTGTTTATTCAACGTAAAGGATAAAATGTTGAATACTTGTACTTACAGTATCCGGCGGTAGGGAATGCACGCACATGGAGCTAAAGAGGGAGGGAGGGAGGGTACAACTGGCTAGTACCTTCAAAACTTAAGATTGCTAAGCTACTAGTTAATACCAATTATAACAAGTTAAATAATTAGTAGGTACAATACGCGGCGCTAGAATGAACATCAAGCTAACAAGTAAGATAATCGGTTAGTTTCGGCTTTCATAGAACGTCGTTTCTGTCGCACGGATTATCTCTCTTTTTAGCTCGATGTGCATACTGCATACTACCGCCGCGTACTGTACCTATTATTTGATTTGGTATCACTGGTAAGAACTAGTAGCAATCTTAATTTGTAGTTTAGCATGGTAATACAAGATTCGAATTGATAAGTAAAAAATAATTACACCAAAAAAACAATAACACCAAATAATTGAGTGATTTTTTTTTGCTAACGCTACACTTACACGTGCCATAGGTATGCGCTTTTTATTTATTATTACTCCTGCAAATTGCAAAACAGTCACAACAATCAATCAATCGGCGCTAGACCTTCTCTTGTGTTTGACGTTAATTGCGAAGTCTCACCATGCCATACAGGTATTCGGACTCTGATTACCTCAACATGGTTATGTGCTACCATGAGGCAAACTACAGTTTAGTGGAAGCAGTAAGGCTGTTCCACGAACGGCACGGTGTGCGCGTGTGTCCACGCACAATCTTAGGGGCTGAACAACGGTTTCGTGAAAGTGGTAGGTTCATGCCTTCTGGTGACGCTGGCAGACCTCGCACTTCAGTACAGCTTGAAGAGGACGTGCTGAATTTCTTCGAGCTCCACCCGACCGCCAGTACGAGGGATGCTGCTGCCGTTTTCAACACTAACCATGTGTACGTGTGGAAAGTGCTGAAGAGGGAGCGAAGACACCCCTACCACTTCACGAGAGTGCAGGAGCTGATGCCGCAGGACTACGCGCCACGCGTGGAGTTCTGTCAGTGGATCCGGCGTAACAGCCTAGCCAACATATTGTGGACGGATGAGTGCACCTTCACCAGAGTGGGCATGTTCAATATCCACAATGCTCACTACTGGTCTGAGGAGAACCCACATCTGGCGCGTCCAGATCATTTTCAGACGCGGTTCAGCGTGAATGTTTGGGCTGGGCTACTAGGACATCAGCTGATAGGACCAGTATTTTTTAATCGGCTGAATGGCGCCGTTTACTTGGAATTCCTTGAAAGAGAGTTGGAGGAGTTGTTAGAAGATGTGCCGCTAAATCTTATGCAGCAGATGCACTACCAACACGACGGCGCGCCCGCGCATTACGACCGCCATGTCCGCGAGTACCTGACGGCACGTTTTCAGGATCGGTGGATCGGACGCGGTGGGCCTATTGCTTGGCCAGCACGCTCGCCAGACCTGACGCCGCTGGACTTCCACGTCTGGGGCCGTGCTAAGGATCTCGTGTATGGTCAAGATGGCCACACCATCACCAGTGCCGAGCAATTAAAAGCACGAATCATTAGTGCTTTTGAAACAATGCGCGGCGACAGTGAAAGTTTAGTGCGTGTGCATAGGCATATTTTAAAAAGGGCTGCGCTTTGCAATCAGGAGAATGGGGGGCACTTCCAACAACTATTGTAAATAATTTTGTAAATAAGTGACTGTGATTTTGTACATAATAATGAACTACCTTTAAACACGCCAAGTAAGAGTAAGTAAACCTTGTTATCTGCATTGACTGATAGAAATAGCCTAGTAGTACCTATCTCCATAGAATTATGTTGCATTAAATCAGGTGATGAGTAATAAATTATTTTACGCTTACTTGCTAGTCCAAAGCCTGGAAAAGTGTGATGGGAGGTGGAAATTCTTTATTTGTTTTGTGTTCTTAAAATAAAAGTGATATTTTTAGTAATAAGTGTATTTATTAATTGTCAACATGTGTAATTTAATTAAAAATGTTTTTTTCAATTTAACTGTATTTTTATTTTACCGTAAGAACTGATAGAAGTAATTAACATTAAAATTACAACATAAAGTGACAAACTGTCAGTTGCTGAAGAATGTATTATCTTTAAAGACAGCATTAACACTTATTTTTCTATTTTGTGTACGAACGTTATGTTACAGACCTGCATTATAGCTATAAGTCGTCTTTAAAGATAATAAGGCCCAGTTTCAATACTTGCTGATAAGTTCTGGATAACCTATCTGGCACTTGTTTTGACAGATAACCCATACAATTAGCTTTCTTAAGCCTTTCTGCAACTCGCGGCAATTATCTAAAAGGAGTAGGTACGTCGCACATGCACACACACACACACACACACACACAATGACATGAAACGAGTGAGACAGAAATGATAACAGTGTTTCTATCTCAAAGAAAATTCATTCATACACACACACCCAATGTCTAGCATGAGCTTGTGTGTCGTATGATTTTATGTGCGCATGAATGAGATCCTAGGGATTATGAATGGGTTTTGACTAGTATTAGCATCGTGCGAGAGTGTTTGTTTGCGTTTGTGGGAGTTTGCGATCATGTACAGGATGATATAAATTATTTATATCAATAAACATTTTCTTTTTTCGATTTATTCAAATCCGTTCTATAGTTTTAAATTTCTCTTAAATATGATCCATGTGGTAGTCTCAGTTACCCCTTAAAATATTTGACATTGATTTTTTAACACCTTATATACAATAATATTTATCATAAATAGAGTAAAAATTACGTCGAATGTAGAAATGCAGATAGTACAGAGTCATAATTTTTTTATTTTTTTTTTATTTCATTCAAATATTCATTTTAAATTTAGTTACACATAATACTTAAGTCTAGAAAAGGTGAATGTGTGAATGCCATTAATTAACTTTTTTTCAATTTTGAGTATTATAAATTATAAGACATTTTGTGACTAGAGTGCAATCCTACCTACAATTAAACTGTAAAGCACATGAGTAAAACTAATAACAATATAACATAAACGAAGAATAAATAACTCTTTAAAACCCCCAGATTAAATTGTTCTATGGCAAAACCGGGTAGATTGTCAGAAATATTAGTCACTTTGCAATATTTAAGCGTATTATATTATCTTGGGGATAGTAAAATGAGGCAATGACGCTTCAAGCCGGGAGCGCGGCAGTAAAACGTCTAAAATATTAACAATGTTTCTGCGCTTGCGCATTTCCTATGACAAACGCGAAATCCGCTTTGTCTCAAAACTATGTTGTTTATGCACCAGGTATTAAGTCGTTTTTAGTCACACTTGCGAGTCAATGAACTCTAGTCAAGTTTTAAGATCGTTGAAAATTCTCTTCTGGCATAGTCTGTTAGTTGGTGAAACTAAACTTTCACACAAGGAACTCTCCACCACTCCATTTACCGCAATAAAACCTATACCTAACCTATTCTATTTTTTTCTCTCCTAGAGAGAGTGCGATAGCATTAAAGAAGTAAGTTATTTTAGGGCCGATTTTTCAACCGCCAGATAACTTTTATACGACGAATAAGTTTTACATGTTGACAGTAAATAAATATTCATTTCATTTCAGTCTTCGTATAGGAAATGTGGTGCCGTGTGGGGACGGCCGTAAAGAATACACTTCCCCACCGCCAAGAGGAGGCGTGTCGTAAGAGCCAACTAATTCCTGTAGCACGAGACGGGCAGCAGGGTCTGCGTGCGAAATTTTATAAAAAACTGCGCTCGCCCACCTCGCCAGCCAAGCGTGGCAAGTATTTGCAATCCCCCCCGATGAAAGTCATTGGGGGAGGCCGTTGTTCAGCAGTGGACATGCTACGGCTAAAATGATGATAGTAAATGTCAATTTTATTCGTTGGATAAAAGTTATCTGCCGATTGAAAAATCGGACCTTAGAGAAATTTAAATGACGTATTCTTTGCACTAGACCAAAATGTTATTAATTAAAAAGTATCTAGCTAGGTATCACTAGTAAGCTCCCTTTTCTTCGTATGAGATGTTAGGTAATGGTTTATGGGAGGTGATATTACGCAAACCAAGAGATTGAAGAACTCATTGATTGAAATTGTAAGGTTAATCAATCAAAACACTCGCCTAAATCGCCTGAGCTCTTTCTTTTAGTGGGACCTTTGCTCATGGTTTAGTATTATGATTTTTTAGACAGGATGTCACGTAACTGAATGGTAACCTTGTAATCACATAATCAATACATAATGATGAGCAATTCTGTTTCTTTATGGCTTTATTGATTTACAATACAAATACCAAATAGCGGATTGAAATTGTAAAGAAAGGAAAAAAAAGCTTTTTTAAAAAGTCAAAGTTTAAAAAAAAAAAAAAAAGTCAGAACGAAAGTTGTTTACTATGATGTATAGATGTTGTTACAAGGTTATCCTGGGCACCCTGTATATGAGTAATCTCATTTATTTGGTCTAAAATGCCCAATGAAAAAAAGGGACTTATGCGATTCACACCACCAGTCTTATTCTTGAGCGCTTGAGAGAACACATCACACTAACAAACACCTCTTATATATAATAGACTCACAATCCTTCCTCTATTATCTATACTTCAAAAATAACACTGGCCACAAAAATAGCTAAATTAAAAACGCAGGGCTGGCACAATCTCATTACAGCAAGTCCGCTCCATCCATCATTACGCGCCCGCGCACCAGCACCCCTATAATTTAGCCCCGCGCTGCCCCCGCTCACGCCCGCCTTTATTAAAAGAAGACGTCCGAACCAAATGAGTTTCTTGAAACTACCTGCATTTTATATTAGCGATGTTTGGCTTTAAACGGTTGTAATGATAAACACGGGAGACATTGTTATTATTTGGTAGTCATAAGCAGGCCGAGATTGGGTTAGATGGGTAACGATGCTGAATTTTAAGCAGCGATAATTAGGTGAAGGCTGTTATCAATTTGATTGTTTTCTCAATTTTTTATCTTATATGCTAAGTATTAATAAACTAAGTATTAATAAATATCTCAGCATCATCATCATCATCATCATTTCATCCACTGCTGAATATAGGCCTACCCCAGTGACTTCTCGATTGGCCAGTTGGCATCCAGTGGCTTCCTGAATCCTTTACCAGGTTGTCTGTCCACCTTCTGGGTGGACGTCCTACGCTGCGCTTGCCGGTACGTGGCCTCCATTCCAAAACCTTTCTGCCCCATTGGCCGTTAGTTCTACGTGCTAGATAAATCATAAAATAAATATCTCAATATTAAATATCTACCTTATATTGTTCTTAAATAAATAAAAAATAGTTTATCAACAGAAACGCAATTTTAAACCTTTTTTGACAACTGTCTAACCTCCTTTGAATGCGCACTATTGAATCGTCTCCAACTACGAAGCTCAGAAATATAAGATTTGCCGTGCAAATAGTAATTCCATACAAAACCTTCAAAACACGAGCCGCCGCTTCCGCCAACTTTAAGTCTCATCAATGTGTTTGCTTTGCTGTTTGTCGTGTACCATTGTTGGTCATACGTAATGAATAAGAAATAGACGGAAGTTTGCTATCGCAAACCGATATGTTGGTAAACTGAACTGTCGATCAATGAACTAAAAATGTCAGCAACTAAAAAAGTAATCAAGACGGATCTACGAATAATTAAATTCAATAAACATTAGCTATAAGCTAAGTACTTTAACATTAGGTAGACGAATTATATAACATAGATAGAAACGTAAACGTGTGTATTTATAATTATTTAGTGTTTAGTAAGTCATGGACAGACCAAATCTTGAATACAAACCTATGCTACTTTTTATCTCTAAAAATACACCGTTTGTGAACTTTAAAAAAAATTAAGAACCATCGTTGAAATACTGTTCCTTTTTCGAATTCCTTCCCAAAATCCTACTGGCCATCTCAGTTGTCATCGAATAATCAATGTCGGAGGAATCGATTAGTCGATGCGGGAAGCCTCCATTACTCGATTACATACTGCTAAGCGACTCACTGTGACGTCATTGACGGTATAGTGATGAGATGAGCGAGGGACGCAGGACATCGGTATAATTAGCCTGCAGGATATCGACGAAATAAAATATTTTTAATACCTAATTACGATAATCAACATTTTTGCATGAAAACAAAATCCAGAGCTAAGTCTTCACAATATAAATAATGATACTAACTTTTTGCATACGTTTAAACTTTATGCAAAAACACCAGAGCTAAGTCTTCACAATTTAAATGATAATAATACTAACTTTTTGCGTTCATTTAAATTTTAGTTTTTTTTTATTTTCAGGCAAATATCGTTTTATTTTTTTAAAGTCTTGTGTTTTATTTTTCTATTTACAGATTACGAATGAAAATGTGAATTCATGCATGTGATTTATACTGATGATATCACCTTAAGAATGCACATTAAAGAAATGTATTCCAAAAATTTGCAATCGCTTACGCTTCCGCCCCGCGCTCGTAACCCGTTCGCTCTTAATGTTCTCGAGAACGATCCGAAACCATTCTGGGAGCCATCTTTAGTTAATAACGGATCTTGTAATCGCCACAGGTTTTAATGCATTAAAATAATTTGCGTATTCGTTTCAGCCGCTCGTAAACGCATCGAAATCCGCCGAGAATTAAGCACGTTCTTAAGTAAAATTAACGCTATCTTCCATCAAGTAATATGATTGGGTGGTTACCCGCGAATCGAGTTTAGTGCGGCACTATTCATTAAACAGTTGCTAACAAAAATATGTCATAACGTCACGATTTTAGAGTGTGTTATCCTTTGCGTCTTTTGTGTAATGGATATTTTTATAGACTAGGGTTTAATATGATGGTAAGGTCAGTCGGATTCTTGTTGTTGGAGCGATTTTGCAACGAATCGGGTGACAGCCGTACCTGATCTGAACACTCATGTTCGTTGTGTTTAATCAGCGTTAAATTCAAAAAGAACTTGCTTTAACGACTGTGTACACTTTTTTGCGGGGTATTATTATAATAATAGTATCGAATTAAAGAGTTGTCATCGTTGATGGGATACTTGTCAGAAATTGATCGAGTACTTACGTTTGCTATTATATTATTGTTTAAATACAATTGGCCTTACTACAAAAAAGATAGACTAGGTTAAAACCGTGTCTAAAGAATAGCCATACAATTTGGAATATTGACACATCACACATGTCTCGGTTATGTTACCATCCTTTTTAATTGGTTGGCTAATCTTTAGGCAGTGTTTAAATCTAGTCTATCTTTTTTGTAGTAAAGCCCAATGTGTTTTAACTTAAAAAACAATTAAATAGTAATAGCACACTATTCACATTCAAAATTAAAAGAAAGACAATTAATCCATTTGGTACAGCAAACATATTTTCTATCGCGCCAATTCTCACAATGCCAACGGTTTCCAATGTGACCTGGCCAGCACAATATCTTCAAACCAGGTTCGATTGTCTGCCCACCACTTCGTCCCTGTCTTGGCCATCATTCTGTTACTTCTTGCCTACCAGCCGACTTCCAAGAAAATATTCAGTGCATATGTGTATACGCGTAGTTGTTCAATATTTATCTTTCTGTTATAACCGGCAAACTTAAAAAGATACAATAACGCATATTCAAAGTACAACCTTAAACGACAACCTGCGCCGGAGTCCATTCAAATTCACTCTTCACCACTGAACAATCAACCTGTATTATAACTTGTCCATGACTGTACCGCAGTTGAAGAGGGCATGGTTGTAAATCGAGAACTCGTTCGTTCACAATGCATAATCGATACGCGTCACAATGCGAGAGATCGATATACAGATAGAATCGATTCACGTGTCCAACTAGCAATAGACGTGTGATAATTTCGAAATAGTCGAGTGAAAATTTAATATTGAGTTTAGGTCATGTTTGTTTGTGTTGCTTTCTTATCATAACTGATACTACACGACTTTAGTAGTTAGTCCCATTAATTAGAATTTGACTCGTGAAACAACAATCGTATACATGAGACATCAATATTTTCATCCTCACTCGTATCCTTGAGCTGAGGGCTTAAAATATTTGTATTCTCTATTTTAATGTATAAACTGAGTACGTACATTCTCGTCTACTTGATATCTCTACACAGGTTGATTGGTGGGGGGGTCGAATAAAGCATCTCTACACAGGTTGTTAATGGGGGGGGGTCAAACTAAACAAAGCGCTAGACCTCAAAACCTATTAAATTACCCTCATATTGTTCTGCTGTATTCAGTATTTTATTTATATTGTAAAATTCAATAAATAATACATAATAATACGCTCATCAACAATAGATTAGTCGAAATCCTCACATTTGGATAAGCTAACTCTGTGAACTTTATGTATCATTATTATCAAGATTGAACAGCACAATTGTAAAATTAATTCAACACAGTCGTTCGAATGCAATCATTAGTTTTTATCGCTATTCAGGTAATTTATTCATAGTTGGCATTTACTAAATATCGAGTTGCGAATGATTTTGCCATTTTGCCTCAAAACTGATATAGGCCAATAAATGTTATATTCCAATACTCACGAAATCATACCATTGCAGAGCTTCTGTGCAAACGCAGTGACATTTGCCTTGCGATATACTGGGTGATAGTGCGGTTCGTGTGATGGAATGCTGGCCACAATTTAAAAAAACCTTTTTTTTTTTACATATTTTATAAAAGCTAATAAAGGAATAATTCAAATAATTCGATCTATTCAGTTGGTTATTATCTGGCAGACTATACTTTATGGCATGGCATTTTAAGTATAGCACGTTGTTTTCGGAGCCTAGCATGTCATTGCTGTTCTGTGGTTTTTCTTTTCAATTATTTCAAATAAAATATATTGATTTTTGGTGTGTAAAATTTATATTAAAATACTTGCGGTTCAAAAATTGTGTCGCAAAAATAACTAAACTTATGGTGTTTGCCATAAAGTATGTATAGTTTAATCTATATTCATATTATTTATCAATACAGTTACAATGAATTGACACTTAAACCTTCATGAATTAAGATTCTACCCAAACCTAGTTTTAAATGACACATTCTGTATCTACCTATCCGTTTGTTTGTAGTTGATAGACATAAAGTTGTTTCAGTTTAGATTTAGGCTAGGTCTACATTCGAGAGGGATGTAAAGATGCCCTTAGTATTTAAACATTACAATATTTTATTTGAATACTTCTAAGAATCCAGATAAGTTATTGTTAATAATAAATCATTTAACGCACTCGATGTTTAAAGCTAGATCCCAGCCGCATACTGAGATGCGCTGATACGAGGCTGATACGTTGCCGATACGCAGCCGATACGACGCACTAAGTAAATACTGAGATCACTAATATTGGCTTCGGAACGTTGTCATTTATCAAAAAACACGCAAAGATCGAGTAGGACTCCGCAAAGGTGGGTTCCAGTCCTTTTCTATTTCGTTTAGGATCGTTCGTGAGGCCGAATCACACTTGACAAGTTTTTATTATTTATTGTCATCTACAGAGCTACAGAGTTGAGTTATAATCACAACTATGCTCGTACTAGATGCCAAGACAGTCTTTGTCTTGTCAAAATTGGACAATGTAAAATTCATTGACTTAATGTTAATGGTAAAATGGCATTTACGCCCCTAGTAGCAAAAACCTCATAGAAAAAGGAAAGAATTTGAAAAATTTCCAGGAAACTTTCCAGATTTTCTTTCCACGCAAACCTTTTCCCAACAATCAACAACAAAAAAAATATTTGCCAAATGGGTAATTTGGCCGTTCTGAAGTGATGCAGTTCTTTTTATTTAAAAAGATGTGTTACCGTTTTAACTTAAGAACCTATCGACAAAATGCGATTTCAAGAACTAGGTACTTAGTAACATTCTTAATAAACTTATTTATTTTTTGCATTCATATTAAATGCTATCCTAGTTTATTTAGTTTGTTTATTATATCAAGGATAATATTTTCCTAGAAAAAAATATATTTAACTACCTCGAATTCTCGAATAACTCGGAATTCGAGACCACGACCTTCAGCTATCCGGGCACCTCCTCTTACCAACTGAGCTTCGGAGGACATAGTGAAAACGTAATTCTCGATATTAGTAACATTCTTTCTTAGGTTTATATTTTCGTATACCTACTCTTAACAAGGTGGACAGACGACCTGGTAAAGGTTGCAGGAAGCCGCTGGATGCGGGCCGCTTTCAACCGGCCCATCTGGAAGTCACTGGGGGAGGCCTATGTTCAGCAGTGGACGTCCTATGGCTGAAATGATGATAATGATGATGACTCTTAACAAAGACAGACGCTAGGAACAAGAAAAAAATATATACGAAAGGGCCCTTAACACTTTAACAAGTCATAATCAACCTGGTAAAATACTAATATATGTTATCTTTATTGAATTTTAAAGAACCATTTATTTTACTAGCCTTCCCATCAGTTTCACTTAAAGTTGTAATATAAAATGTGAAAATACAAGTCGATAAACATGAACAATGACATTAGCCTACATTTCTAAGACGATATTTATCTATAAACTAATCGAGATGTAGATCGCTATCTAGCTTCAGTATCGTCAGGTGAATGTAAATAAAAATTTGAAAGTGAAGTAAACTGCTAATTAAGTATTGCCATTTAACTGGTTTTAAGCTAACTCGTTTTTAATGGAGCTATCGTAAAATGCTTGATTAAAATCTGGAAATGTTTTGACAATCTGGTGTGGACTGCAGTGAAATGAAGCTTAACTAACATGAATGCCTACTTATTTATTTTATTACGCTTAAATAAACTTACTATAGTATTTTTTTTTTTGAGTCAGTAATCTATCAGTAAAGATCAATATCAAATGAGACAATTTGACATTTTGTAGTAGGTGGACGAGCTGTTGTCTGTACAAATTGCCATTTACCGATTATTATGTTAAATTTCACATAAAATTCAAGATAATCAATCAAGTTTATTACTTTCAGATTAAAACGCCATAAACGCTCGTAATTTATGTCTAAGCTAAGCACTACTTACGCGGCAAGCGAAAGTTTCTATAATTAATTGGAAATGAGCAAACCGAGGGCAGTTAACGTAAAACAGACTGACTTTTTCAAGATGGCGGCTTCCCCGACACGAGCTAGCCTGAGCACTAATTAATAAAACAAAGTTAGTCTTGATCGGTTGTGTTTTGCTTTAATTAACCATCAGGAGAACACACTTGGAATCAAAGTTCTTATTCCTAATTATCGTAATCTTTACGTGAAATGAAACACAGGCTAAAACTGTTTTGGTAAGTAATTATAATACCTACCATTGGTCTTGAAGTAAACAATGAATATATTTGTATTACAAGGTTAAGACAGCGTTTTTTTATTGCTGCGGTCATCTCCCAGTACACCCAGATACCAAGCGAGCAAATTTTGATAAGTTGGTTTATTGAATAAGCTTTAACCGAGTATCAAACGAACCCTTTGTGCTCAGGGCGATTTATCGCGCCACTGCGCTCTAAGCGCAAAATATGATAATTATACTTTTACATACATTAGTCGCCACAAATAAAATTTATAAAAAATTATTCATTTTAAAACCATGGTATTATAGATAGACAGATAGATTTATTGCACTCCATACAAATAAAATACACATGATTTTTACAGAAAGATGTAGAATTTAGGCGGTCTTATCGCTAATAGCGATCTCTTCCAGACAACCTTTAGGTAGAGGACAGCCATTAAAGAAAGGGGAAGGTGTTGCAGAGTTCTTAAAATTCTTACCTGTACAAATAGGATTGCATAAATTTATGGCATAGACGTATACATACAGTAATAAATAAATAAAAATTAAATAAATACATAACAATAATTATACATACATACAATAAACATACTTAATACTACTATTATAATACCACAGCTAAAGATAACCACTAAAAACTTTTTACCTATAGTGGTTGCAACTCCACAAGTCGCAGTTTATAATCCCTAGATGGAAGTAACACAATTTGTCTAGCACTAATTTCTTGTATTGCCATTAGCATAGCATTTTGGTGTTGTCTACTTTACAGACGAAGTTTCATCATGTTTTTACACTTTTAACCTACAATTGGTAGAAATTTAGTTGATCCAGATCCATCTCTTAGACTAAATACTCTCTTTTGAACCATAGTAAATAAAAAGTAACAGACTTTCAAATTTAGAACAGTCAAACAAAATAATTATCAAAATTTGACTTTGTACTGATATTATCGCGATATTTCAGTCATGATTATTTTGCATGCTTTCGATAATTGTCTGCTATGTTTATAGTTTTTTAACCTGACATCTGGACGCTGTATCTTTTCATAAGATAAAAAGGGTTATATTGACTTTTAGGTTAGTTCAAATAGTGGCGCAACAGAATAGCCACCAATTGCCCAACCAACTTAACAAGTTAATCAAACCGATGAAGACATTACGTCAACTTCCTCCGTAAGAATTCGTATTAATCGTCCCATGTCGGCATTCCTTCGTAGAAAACTAAATTAAGCGTTTACTAACTAGAGTCTGACTGGAGCTAGGCTCTCACAGCCCTGGCCGGTCGGCAAAAACACGAGTCAACTGTGGGAATGTATCGGGTAATGCAATCTTTTTGCTGTATTACCCGCCTCTGATGAGTCTAGGGCTGTCAATAGGCAAAGTAATAAACAATATCCGAGACTTGTTTACACGGCACCGCAATATATAAACTACCTACGTCATTTTAAAAGAAAATATCTAAGAACATTATTCTACCCTTTTAAAATCAAGTTTACTCATCTGAATACATCAAATCAGGCTATTATTATTCTGTTTTATTTATGCCTTTCACAAGAACTGCAAGTCCCTATCTAGTGGACTATGATTCTAAATATAGTCATGTTTCCCTCTCATAAATAGCATTTTTAAAACTGCCTGGATATTGTAAATAATGTCCTATCAATCACTTATTCCAAAACATACATATCACAAAGTTCAAAACATAAAAAGGAACTAAGCCTTAGGCTTGTTAAATTTCATGTATAGGTAGTAAGTAGGTACATCGTATAGGTAACCATTTTACAGACCCAATTAAACTACAAGTTACATCCATAGCCGTTCAGAGCTAGTGCAGCCCTATTCGGCACGCACTGCGTCTGCGCACACGCGCCATCTTTGAAGAGTAAGGCTGAGCGCTCACGTGCGACTATATCCTATGATACTGGTACATTACTGTACCGGTCAAGTGTGGCGCTACCATATTAATTAAGTAAAGTCAACATTAACACTGGCAGTCGAGATGAGGCCTATTTGACAAACGTGACTTATCGAACTATATAAAGCCAGAACTGTTTTTTTTTGTATAGATATAAAAGTGCATAGTAATAAGAATTATTTAGTAGTAGGAAAAGTCTATTTGAAAAAAAGCACTTCTGTTAAACGTGACTCACGTTTTACGTTATTTTTATTATCTGCCTTAATAACACATATTCTGTAGAAATACGAGTATCAACCGGCTACTGATAATCTACAAATATTTTTCAGTAGAACAAAGAGACATCGTAAGCTTGAGATAAAAAAAATTTGTACCTTTAAGTGCGTAACTCTAATAATAAATATTTTGGATATTTCTTTTGGAATATACGAGTATATATATATATTTTTAAGGTTTTTAGTTTTAGGTTTATTATTCTTATACTAATTAGTTTAATATTATTTGTCAGTTTTTTTTGTATGTCATATTCTTGTTCATCGTATCGTAGAACGTAATTTTGTGTTTTGGAAACTTAATTCATATCAAAAATTCTTATTCAGACTAAAAAAATATGGAAAAATGATCTTTACGTTCTTTAACCGCAACAAAAATATCCTACAGTCTTATGTTTGTAGTTAGCTTTAAACTTGTTGTCGGCGATCGGTCCAATAGCAAGATTTTGAAATTCAAATTAGCAACTTTTTACCCAACGCACACGCACACCCGAAGTATGCAAACATGTATAATTGTCGAGCTTTTTGCACACATACGGTGTGGCAAGCATAATTGGATGCAACATAGTGTAATTTTGTGTAAAACTAATGGTAGTTAGATATTTAACACGCTAAACGGTCTGCCCCCTTAGCATTAGTACCAAAACACGATATGATATAGCGATTTATCGACACCAACGGTCAAATTTTTAAAAAATATTATAGATATAGCCGCCATGTTGATTTTTTTATCAAAACAGCGATCTTAACATATGACGTCACCGCCATATCTATCATACACCAACTGTACAAATATCTAAGTATCATATTTTTATAGACGGTGTCGATAAATCGCTAGATCATATCGTATTTTAGTGGTCATGCTAAAAGGGCTGAGACGATATCGACTAAGCATAGTGTTGTAAAAACTTTTTTATAAATACTTTCTGTAATGACCTTGCATCCATGTTGTACTAACACTATACTCGTATTTCTTGATCATCAAAAAATAAGCTTCACGACATGCAGTTAAAGAAACGAGAATTAACATTCTTAGTGGATAAAAATAAGAATTATGAAACAAGTGTTTAAAGTAAAATATGCAATCAACCTTTTTTAATGCTAACTAAAGATAAAAAAAATTTAAATTTTATAAATAAAAATAAACCGACTTAAAAAAAAAGGTAAAAATAATTATTATTAACACATAAGTACCTAATCAGTCACTTTTGGAGTCGGTGCAAACGAAAAGATTCAAACTTTCATCAGCTGGCACCGACTCCAAAAGTAACTGATTAGGTACTCATGCGTCAATATTATTTTTAGCTTTTTAGTTTTTTGAAGTCGGTTTTTTTAAAAATAACATTTACTTTTATCATCTATTTTTAGTGATACATCCTCAATAAAACGAATTATAAGAGTGCAAACAAAAGTTAACTGCTGAACATCGATTTCATCCCTTTCTTTTTTGAAATTTTAAATATACCATCTTTGAAGTATAAGCTATTCAATAAAGAAAGAATCATCAAAATCGGTTCACATTTGCCGAAGATATTGGGTAACATAGATACAAAATCAGTTAGCGCGGTATGGAGTTCATGCAATGTTTGATGATTTTCTTAGATCGCATCAACAAAACTTGACCAAATTTAAATGGGACCATTCCGAAAGTATTCCCTTTCGACCAAAAAAGAATTATCGAAATTAGTTAACGTGGTAACGAATGATCGCTGAACATACATAAAAAAAAGATTCCGTCGAATTGAAAACCTCCTCCTTTTTTAAAGTTGGTTAAAAAGTAATATTTTCATTTGGCTAACGAAAACAAAAATAACGCATACCGTGCATAATACAGAATGTCCCTTTAACAGGCTTAATACACAATCGAATATTCATAGATTCTGTTAATTATTGTGACTCGGACGGTAAAAAAGTTGTATCTAGTTCCTCCATAATGTATACACTTTATTACTTTATACACAAGGGTGAAATTGGCGCGCAGAGATAAACATCTGTAAATAGCTGCCAGTATCTATGCAGCCTCCGTCAGACTCGATTTGAAACAATGAATTCGATTGCTCGCATCGATAAGGTTTAAAAAAAGTCATGCGAATTGTTTATGGAATTTTGGCGGGAAACGAAAAAAGTTGTTTCATCGATTTAATAACTTCATAACTGGGTGGGAATGAGAAAGCTGTTTTGCTTGTTTGTCAGTAACACACTTGAGTTCAGTTATTAATGTTTACTAGCTAGCTTAATGTAATCTATAATAAATAAGTATTAAATAGTAACATGACTGACAAACTGACAACGTACTGTATAAACTATAAACACTAAAGACAAAGTCATTAAATTTTGTCAGCGTTTACTATCACTAAAATCTAACTCAAGAGAATGCTATGGGGGATGGCATTTTTTATAGGAAATCCGGTATTACCGAAAGACAGTCGCTAGTAATTAATATACAATTTAACAAAACTAGATGCCAAGAATCCTTTTGCTAAGTGCATTCACACATTATCCACAGTTGTAATCTTCCTTGTTGTCAAAAACAATTTACAACAGCAACATTAAGAAACGTCATAATTGAAATAACCCAAAAATCGTTTATCTGCGACCGTTTTAAAAGACCAATATTTTTTTACACACTTCTACCGAAGCCTTCGAACAAAAGTCAAGTATTTAAAAGTAAGGATGGTCATGCATGAGTAATTGGAGAGCTGCAATTTAGCTCTAAGTATGGGACGACGGTTTAAGAAAATTCTTACAAGGCATGATAAGAACTACATTTAAGTCAACGGACCCGTCTAGCCTGGTGTCAGTGTATCCTTTGACCCTGTGACCCTTTAGGTCCAGGATTCGATTCCTGGTCCGCTACAATTTGTAGAGTACAAACGATCTTTTCCTAATTGGTTCTGGTCTGGGGAGACGTCCTTAGATAAATCTCATAACTTAATAACACAAAGATGTTAACTTGTTATTTCTATTTGGTGTGTTTTTTGGCGCATATTTATTTATTTAACTTATTAAAAACAGTAATTAAAAAAACATTTAAAAAAAAATGAAAGAGCTAAAATGAATGCCATTACGACTTTTACTGCCTTATTTATATTTTCAATTAACAACTACTTATAGTAATGTGACAAATCGATATAACCTTAATAAATAAATAATAAATATGTAATAAAATAATCTTAACCATTTATGTCCACTTTCGCCAAAAAATTATAATTGCACCGCTGGACTTCCTCTATACCATAGATAAAAATGTATTTTAATTTAATTCTCGACTATAAACGCCCAATAAAATCTTACATGCCATATTTTATTTGTTAATAAAAACGTTGGCTTAACGACCACACGCAGTGACCTACTTTATGGCCCAACTTCCAATCAACACTCATATTTTTGATGACAGAAAAACGTAACAAATCTTTACATAAACATTGACTTTATCAACGAATTCCAATCGCGAAATCTCTTTCATGACACGAGTTCCTCTTACTCTATTCGAAATAATGTTGCCAGTATCTTAATTTCGGGACAAAGGTATATTAAATCGGGACAGCAAATAAATTACAATCTTAATCACACTTCGATCGCTTTTGCATTATTTAGGGGTCGACTTCAAAAGTAGGAAGCAACTGATTTTACATAATAACATATATTTTTGGGTAGTATTTAAATATGTTTTTACTTGTATCAAAAACCACGTCAGGTGTCTCATTATGAGTAACAGAAAATCGGGACGTCCCGCAGAAACAGGAAAGTAAAAATTACAACTCTCATCTCACTGGAATGTCGATAGAGTCTGTCATTTGTTACAGAAAAAGCTGTTTAATGTGTGTTTTTAAATACAATCGCCTACTTGAAATTCTTGTCGTATTACACAAGATGTGAACATCTGAAGAAGCAATAAAGTAACGTAACGCAATACTGAAAAAGCGGTAAAAGTTAATTAATGAGTTATTTGCTTTATATGGACGATAAGGCATTAAAATGCGAGATAGCATTGCATGCGTTGCGTTTTTCTTAGACATTACTTAATAGTGATCTTGAAAGAGAAAACATTTGAAAACGAAACTAAATTAAGACCGAACATGAACAATTTACGTTGTTATACATAATTGCGACATGCCTGAATTCTATGAAATACACTTTCGAAAGTCGTCACAGTCACAGTAATCGGGTATTTTTCATAGTAACAATATAGGTACAGGGTCTGTTTATTTCATTGAAAAACCTGTTAATGGCAGGTTTACAGTCCCATACAAATCGAGACAGTGGGATCTTCAATTAATCGTCAAAACAAAAATAAAAAATATTTTTAAAATGGATGCTGGCGGAATTTGTTTGTCTCTATAAATAATTGATGAATTAATTGCGCTTTAATTATGTTGTTGGCAATAATTAACCAGGAAGGCGCTCGACTTTTTATTTTCGGAAAATAAAACATACCAGTAGTATTTACTCTACCTATTTGCCCTTATTCGTAATCTATAAACAACGACGCTCTAGCTTTTTAAAAAAAGAAACGTGAATTTTTTTTCCGAGGTCAAAGACAAGGCTATTATATTTTTTCACTATCCAAAGCGGTCGGATTCGCGCACATACAAGCCCATAAATCCACCATGTTACATCATTAGAATCGCGTGACTGCCAACTATAAGAGAACTTGTCCACAAGTATTTAGCGACTATTTAAGTTTTCCTGGTCCAATTTATTGGAGAGTGGCCAGATAACTTTAGTATAACGATACTCGGTGTCTGATATCACATGTTAAGATTATCCGATGTTGGATAATATTTCTGGTAAGCTTAGCAATTTGTGTTCGTGGTATGAGAAAACTAATTTTAGCAATTAACATGTTTCACATTTAATATGGAATTCTGTAACATTAAAGTAAAACCGGACATTCTGGCAGATAGATTTTAAAAAAAATGTTTTTGTGAGATCTTCATTGTATTTTGGGACCAAAGTAAGATTACCTAATTGGCGCAGTGGGCTGGTGATTTGCCTTGAACGCAAAGGGTTCGATTTCCTATTTAAGTAAATTTAGGAAACAAACTTGTGTTAGAGTTAAATGTCTTAATTGTTATAATTAATAAACAAGAAATGTTGTTATATATTTTATTATTGATATAAGTCATGTTGGATGTTTAAAAAAAAGAAAAAGAGACCTGATTCTTTGATTGCATATTCTTTGGGAGAAAAAGAAGGAGAGGTTGGGGATTTTTGGCGGGAGCTTGGAGTTGTGAAAAAACATTATTATCAAAATAAATTGAAGGACACTGTTTGATAGTTTGGAATACAATTGTTACGGATAATTAGTACTTGAAGAAGAAATATAATAATACCTTATATTCTGGGCATTTTATTATACTTGTCTAAATAGGCTTCGATTTAGGTGCGCTTGGAGCGGCCCTTGGCAAAATTAAAAGTCTGGTAGCTCGTTATTGTAACACAAAGACGTTTATTCTTTACTTTATTTTGGTGCATATTTTCAATATTAAAAAATATTGTAGAATTTGTCCCCAAAAGAAGTTTTAGTATGGAATCAATGTTGAAATATTTTTGAGCGGGTTGCAATAATTCATGAACGCTGGTTCTATACACAAAATAAACTTAGTATGTAGCATAAATGTAGATCTGATTGCTATTAAAGTTAATTATTACCAGAGCAAAATAAACATACAATCAAAAATAAAGTAGGATGCACTGAAAAACCATTAATACAAGTACATAGTTTGACGTCTAACTGTCAAATGTTATAAGACCCTTACTCTTCAATTCTACCAATAATTACACTATTAAATTATCAGTTTTAGCACTAAAACAAAGATTCGATGCACCCACGCACGCGAGAAAGCGGTAACCATGGCAACGCGCGGATTCCAAGATGGCGGCGTATCTTATCAGGTTATGAAGATGGTCGCGGGTCCCGCTACTGAAACAAGCGGTGATGTGAGGTCGGATTATGCCCATGCGCATATTAGAAACGGCAAATAGATTATCTGTTTTTATGACAGGCAACATTTTTAATTGCAACCTGTTTGGGTGGGAAATGAGATGCCAACTTGAGAATGTTTTTGGTCTATTTTATATGGAGACCGTCTTTATATTTGAAATGATGATATTCTATTTTATAATGTAACTAGTTCCCGCGGCTTCGCCTAAGTTGAATACGGATAGTAACCTCTATAATTATTTGATTTCATATTCACCATTTTTTACAACATAACAGTGACATCTACGTTAATTGGCATAATCAAATTAAGTATCTTATATCACTCAAAAAATTTGCTTTTTTTTCGAGATAAAAACTACCCTATATAACTTTCATCAGGAAGGTTCTCAATAAATACTGGACGAATAATTATTTAAATCGAATAAGTAGTTTAAGATATTACCTTCTACGACCGAATAAACTTTATAAGTAAGTACGTAAGCTATGAAAGTAAGGAAGAGGCTTCTGAAAAAAAAATTAGAGTAACAAAAGTATTTGAGATTGCTTATCTAATCCGAATGGTCATAGGTTCAGAACAGTAACTTTGTCTACCCCAGATTGCACTTTTATTAAAAAGAAATATTGTTAAACAAACGCATTCATAATTAAAATAGGGGAGGCGACGTTTAAGCAAGATAAGGTAGGTAAGTGCTACAATTCTAGGTCGTACAATACTACAAACAAAACAACAGTTACGATAGTCAGTGCTAAACAACTAACTAATAGTAATCACACAGCCCCAGGCTCCCATTGTATTCACATAATGACAAACACCTACTCGATATCACATTGACCTACAATCACATGTCATCACCTGCAACCAATTTGCTACTCAATTACAAACAAATAAGGTGGATAATGTAATGGGGGATACTGATAAAGCTGTGAAACCTACACGGCGGAAGCAAATGGTCCAATCACTGCACTAATTCAAATCTGTTATTTTGTTAGCAGTAAACGCGATTTTGAACCTTATGTAATACAAAAAGTGCAAGTAGAAGTTTCGCAAAAAGTATTTTAAAAATCTAAATTTCTACTGTTTTTGGACCTATTTTCTCCGAGGGTTTGTTAAGATACACTCAAACTCATCTTTCATCGATCATACTCAAATAATGTATCTCTTTAGTCCTTTAAACATAAAAACTATTCGTCAACTTGATATAGTTTCTTCGCTCATTTTTCATCTAATTCAGCACAATCAATCGAATTTATTAAATTGTAATCTAAAATCAATTTAACTAATGACGTAATCAATCAGTAGTCGACCGCCCACGTAAAATATAACTCCTAGTTTACTGTAAATTAAATCCAAATGCAACAATTTACGTAGTCTCAACCATCGATTAATTCGGCAATCAAAGTATCGGGCTATAAACCTCATTAAATCGGCTATAAAGTCTCCAGCTAGGCTAAAACATCGCCTGAAGTAGAAGGAATGCAAAATGTGCTAATGCAATTTTATTTGTGGCCCATATAAAGCTTTAAAAGACAAATTGCTCACGTTATTAAAATTATGGTCTTGAAACTTTTCAACTCGGCAATAATTCATAAAGTAGTGAACGTTATTAGTACTTCTCTAGTAATGATAGAAATGATATGATTTCGTTTACCCACTATTCTATCTTCATAAGCTTAGCGGGCAATTGAAGTGTTGAAGCCTTCTACAGCGTATTTGTCTCTCCTATAAGTTTCCTAGACAGAGGGCTAATAAAATCTTTAGGACTCCGACCTCAAAAACTATTTCCCCGATAGATAGGTAGGTAATCCCCGATAAGCAAAACCCTAAACGACCATATGTACCTACTCCAGATCAAAATGCTAGATCTGGATATATCCAATGAAAGTCACGCTAAATTTGAAAATAATTGATCTTGGTATCAAAATCTTGTTTCTCTTTTAAATTATATCTGCAAGTGTAACTTTATTTATAAGATCGCAGGTGCTCACCTCTAAGTGACATGCGACTATATAAATTACATTTGGAACAGTTGCCATCTGACATCCGTTACCCATACCAGACCATTGTGGACAATAGCTACAAACCATTCTATTTTCAATTCTTAACTCATTGTAACTTTTCCTTTTTCACGACATAAAATTCTTCATGTAAGTTTTAGTTACAGATATTTAATAATGCAAAATATATTCTGGTAAGTATTTGTAATAATTTTAAATGTACTAATACTAATTTTATGTATCTTAATGTACCATGTTTCATGTAAATAAATGAATGAATAAATAAATAAAACCAGGGAATTGATAGATGTAGTTTTTAGAACGACATAGCCCTACGTATTATACGAAAAAGTTTAATTCAATTTAAAATACAGCTTGTCAAATCTAATATTGTATTTTATTCTGAATCATTTCACTAAAGATGCTAAAAGATGAAAAAATCATTGTCCAGACAAATTGATACAAAAGCCTAGTAATTTAGAAATTACTTTTCTTGAAAGTGAAATAACACAGGATTAGATTTCGATTTCGCAAAGAATTCCGTGGCATATAAGGTGTAAATATGGCGTATGAGTACCATTATCTTGGATCTCTGGCGTTTGCAACCAATCGAAGTCTGTAGAACAGCATGGCAAGATCAGACAGCCTATTCCAACAGAACAGCAATGGTTTTGCATTATTTTTTTCATGTTTGTTTACAATGTGTGTCTTGATTAGAATTATGGTTACTAGGCTAGGATAGAAGAGCTGTGAGAAAGAACATTTACCTTACTCAGGTTCATTAAAGAAGAAAAAATTACAGCAGAAAAAAAAAGATTACAATGATATTAAAAATGGTCAAAAATTTACGTCTACTAAGTATATTATTCAGCATTTTTTCAACGAATACATAAATTATCTAACCCCGAACCAACCATATTATACTATACCTAAATAACGGATAAACATCATTATCATCATTTCAGCCATAGGACGTCCACTGCTGAACATAGGCCATTGACTTCCAGATTGGCCGGTTGGAAGCGGCCTGCATCCAGCGTCTTCCTGCGACGTTTACCAGGTCGTTTGTCCACCTTGTCCTACGCTGCGCTTGCCGGTACTTAGCCTCCATTTTAGAACCTTTCTGCCCTATCGGCCGTCAGATAAACGTACGGATAAACATACTTAAATATATTTATAAACATCCCTGACTTGGGTACAAATGCTCGTGCCTATCAGACAAACATTTTCCCCTTATGGGAGTCGAACCCAAAACCGTCTGGCTTTGTAGTCTAAAGCGCGGACCACTACACTAGATGGCCGTTATTTATTTATTCCCAATAAATAACAGTCAAAGTCTAAATAAATATTTTGTTTATTGTTAAAACTCAGCGGTCAAACGTTCATAGACTTCTTATATTACTTAAGGTCCTATTGGCCGGACAGCATAAGACGTGTGCATTTCACGCTTTTGGCATTTCGACTAAGTTGCTGTTCTCTTTGCCCTGTGACCGGGTCGTGAAGTCGTGACACAATCATTCCAACGAAAACTATACGATTGAATTGTTACACCGACGCAAAGATTTCTACCAGTGCAGCATTCCGCGCAGTCTGCCGCGAACTTATCAAACACGATGTTATAAGATCAATATCGATCGCTTTATTGACTGATCGATCCCTATCGCACTTGGATCGCTTTGAAATCTTGAGATTACAAATTGTTGTTTTAATACATCTGAACTGATAGGTTATCATGTGCAACTTCTCAAGTTTCTTAATTGGGTAAGATAGATCAATGAATGACTAGTCAATCTGTCGCAAACGTTGCTGTGTTCTAACCTATTTTAGTCAGTGATTTATATGTACAGGCCGCGCTAACAGCTCTTTAGCTGGGTTTAAGAGCTTAAAAAGGTTTACTGATAAGGTATAAATCGTTTAATTCCGCTTGACGATGTATTATGTATCAGGTTGCGCGCTCATTTTGAAATAGGCGCACGTTGCGCGCGCGCCCGCCGCCGGCAGCGCCACTCGCGCGGCCCGAACACTGTTTAATTTTCAATTTAGATCGCAATTTGCGATGCGGCTCACCACACGCCCAAACTCGCATCACTCCACCCGATAGATTTATGCCCCCGACATATAACTATACCTCAATACCGCTGGAATATATTAAAAGAAATTAACTCGCGTAACTTACGATCCCAGCACGGGATTCGCGCGATAACAGTTAATGAAAATTGGGCTTTTTTTAACAAATTCGTCAAGAGGCCGCGAGCGGCGAGATAAGCGGAATTGATCTGTCCGCGTAACTAATTGCTGTGGCGAGTTTTCACGATATTACGCTTGTTTTGACGTGATTAAATAAAATTAACTTTATTTTATGTGAGCCAACACTTCGTTCGGCGGGCGCAACCGATCGTATTTATGCGTACATCAAGGGCTA
This sequence comes from Anania hortulata, assembly GCA_963576865.1. Classification (NCBI taxonomy): domain Eukaryota; kingdom Metazoa; phylum Arthropoda; class Insecta; order Lepidoptera; family Crambidae; genus Anania; species Anania hortulata. The sequence goes on from OY756393.1 coordinate 20,518,908, forward strand.
ACGCGGTATGTATTAAACATTGTCACTGCCCACTATTTATTGGCGGGATTCCTTTTTGCAATTGGCACAACATGATTATTCCAGTAAGCGAGTCTGTACTTACATTTGATAGAACTCACAAAGCCATAGAATAATTTACGTTTGGAACTACGTTTTTCAACGCAATAACAAACAAGGTACGCGATTAATTTGCTGCGGCGCTGGTCCCCAGTTATTGATCGGTGTTTTTGTGCGCGCCCTCTTCGGAGCTCTTACAACGATTTGTGCATGCTAGATGCAATAGCTAGTAATAGGATAGAATTATCACTCGTTACAATGTGTTGTGCCAACCAGCTGACATTTCCGTGGCATTCGGGCGCCGGCGCGTTGAATCAATCGCGAATTACCAGTAGTCACGAGGCCACTTTCACCGCCACAAACTCTGTTCTGTAAATGTTTTGCAGGCATTTTGGCGTGACAGGAAGTATTTTATCAAATTACACACATACAGGTGTTAATAGCGCCATTTGCGAGAGGGATACAGCAACAAAAGATAACCTAACGTGGGAAATGTTGCCAAAAGTATGCCAGCAATTATAATTTGCTGGTTATTGAAAAACATGCATCGTATGCGAATTCTGAATCAAACTTGATTAGCCTTCAATAGTCAAAACTGTTTTGTGAAACCATGATGCGCGGACGTGTGAAAATACAATAGATTACATGAGAGGAATACATTACGAGTATATAGAGACGGGAATGCACAATGCCTAAAGTCTAAAACTTATGTTCTGTGTCATTAGTTTATGTAGGTAACGGTAGGTATTATGGTCATGCTTAGGCATGTTATATTGTAAAAGCTTACCTTTAAAATGCAGCTGCCGACAGCCTCGCTCTCAAGCACGGTGACGTTGTAGAATGACTGGTCGAAAATCGGTTCGTTATCGTTGACATCTAGCACGGTCACTACCAGCGTCGCGGTAGAGGACAGCGGTGGACTGCCACGGTCGCGAGCCACCACCGTTAACACCGGCATCGGGTTCGTCTCACAATCCACTCGGGAACGCGTTGTCACTAACCCCGAACGCTCATCTATCGCGAACCAATCTGACTGCGGAGTCGGCAGCAACGAATACCGAATCTCTGAATTCTCCCCTTCATCAGCATCTATCGCTGACACCTGAACTACCGGGGTACCAGGTGCTGCCGCTTCAGGCACGCTTGCCTTGTACTCACTCTCCACAAACACCGGAGGGTTGTCGTTCACGTCAGTCACTCGAAGACTGATCTCGCGAGACGCATGCAAAGGGGGAGAACCCTTATCGGTTGCTACCACGTTCAACGTATACGAAGACTGAGATTCCCGGTCCAATGGCAACGCTACCACTACTAAGTAGATGATGTTGTCGTGCGTCCGTAAATCAAAGTGTCCATCACCACCGCTCAACGTTACGTTTACATTGGAATACTCCGTTTTGGAATCCGGATCGTGGACTGATATCCGAGCCACGAACTCGTCCAGTTGAGCTGACTCGGATATCTTTGGAGTCGCATCGTCACTCAAAAATATTACATCTATGGTGGGTTGGTTATCGTTTACGTCTGTGACGCGGATAGACACGAAAGCTGTCGTCTCTAGTGGCTGAGCTCCCTTGTCTCTGGCCACCACGACTAGCTCGTGCAGCTCCTTTGTCTCGAAATCCAGAACCTTGTTCACCGTGACCTCTCCGGTCTCGGGGTCTATCTTGAACATGTTCTCTTTGTCACTCTGTCGTCTGTTTATCGAGTACTCGATCTGGCCGTTCTCACCCGCGTCGGCGTCGGTGGCCGATACCTTCAACACTGTCGTACCGACGGTTGCATTTTCGGGAATCATGGCTGAATACGCACTCTCCGCAAAAACTGGTGGGTTATCATTAACGTCTAATGTCGTAATGTTTACAGTCATCGTCCCTCTCAAGGGTGGGTTTCCTCCGTCTAACGCTTCTATGACTAACTCGTAATGGTCCGTCGTTTCCCTATCGAGGAACCCGTTGATTTGGAGATCTAGGTAAAGAACTCCATCACGTTCCCTATGAGAGGACAGCCTAAACGCGTTATCCGTATTCCCTGAAACGATGTTGTATCTTTGCGTGTTGTAGAGTCCTAGGTCTCTATCCTTGGCGGGGTTGAGTTTTCTCTTAACATCTCTAGGAGTATTTTCTGAGAACTCTACATTCATGATGGGTGTGGGGAAGGTGGGTGCGTTGTCGTTTTCGTCGAGTACTTTGACGACGACGCGGACGTTGTCGCCGCTAGCGGGGATGGCTACTAAGGCGTAGTGGTCTCTCGTTTCTCGGTCGAGTTTGACCTTGGTACGTATTTCTCCTGTGTGGGGGTCGATGCGGAGGTCGTCGTTAACGGCGCTGCCGGGGACAGGCACGATGGTGTAGGGCGGCGCGGCGTCGGGCAGCTCGTCGCCGAGGTGCCCCACGAGCGTGCCCGCGTCGGCGCCCTCGCGCACGCTGAACTCGCGCACGTGCTCGGCGGGCACGGCTGCCACCAGCAGCAGCGCCACCACGCGGAACATCGCGACAACTTCACCGCACGCACATTGTCACTCGCACCTGGAATAGTAGAAAGGTTTGTTTAGATAATGTTGTCAACTGCTTTAAGACTATGTTTACTTTATGCAATAGAAAGTGTCTATCTATTAACCTAGACTGATACAAATTACGAAATACCAAATTTACTTGTAATTATTTTTTTCTGTTGCTTTTCATCTGATCAATCATTCTGACTATGAGCAGATGTAATGACAGCTGATTCTCAGGTGGAGACATTCCTCATAAGAAACGTCATTCATATTAATATAGTGGCTCAGACAGTGCAGCCGAGTTCAAGTGTCCTGCGACGTTTTAGCCGATTTATGCAGTCTGATAATGTGAGCTAAACACTAACTAAGTTAGAATCGCAAGTGACTTTCCATAATTGAATTCCATAGGTCCAGACTCGTTACAAGTTGCAGTAAAAGAATTTAATAAATGTACCCCGAATGCTGGGCTTGTAAAGGCTCCGTTAACAGGTCGTCATCACGACATCAAATAAAAAAGTTCACCTTAAGACCACCGTTTTTGACTGCCTTCTTGTAAGTCAGAATATTATCCTAAAAACTTAAAAACTACGTCTACAATCTGCAGCAACTTGCATTAAAATTTATATAATATTTTTTTTATAAAAAAAAATATTTTAGCAAGGATGGGGATATAATTTAATGTCGCGATGACATTTAAATAAATGGAGTCTTAATATTGTTCACCATGTCAGCATTCGACCGTGTGTGTTCACTAGCATTTGCCATTCTGTTTTAACATTAAATAATTCCAAGCAGCTTGAAAGAAATCTCATTGCTTTAATTAACTGCCCCATAAACGATGTTGCTATAAATATGAAATAATAGTACAGCTCTAGCAACTGAAAACTATAATTTATAGTAAACAAATGGTTCTCAGGGTAAAAAATATTGCAAGACTCAGATCACTGTCATTGCAAAACTAGTTTTTATAAGGCGTCGCGCGCGCAGCTTTTTCTCCAATGCGCAACTAGTACAGATTGCTTACTTTAAGAACATAATTAGTGGTGGATGTATAAAAGAATTCGGAATATAATAAAATAAAAAATGGTCTTAATTATCACATTAAATTGGTAAAGTAGGTCTTGTAAGATTGTGAATCAGATGAGGAATGAATTTATTGTATTTTTAGGGACAGGAAAAGGTAAAAAGAAACCCATACATGATCACTTTATTGTCAATATGTCATTCTGTTCGACTGTCTGTCAGTCTGTCTATCTGTCTGTCCGTCTGTCAATACCTTTTACACTAAGAACGGGTGGAAGTATCGAGTTGAAATTAATATCAAATAATTATGTTTGCAATTCCTTGAAGCTGTGAAAAAAGCAAACTTCTAAGTCAAAGCAATCACAAGAAACAGTTTTATGCTGCAAGGGAATCAAAACCTAAAGGGAGGGTACTTCTCGTTGACCTAGAAACATAAAATTTGACAAGAAGCCATGTCTTAAAGCACAAGGAAACAGTCTGAAAACCGAAAATTTGATATTTTTAAATATAGAAAAGTCTTGTGACTTAACTCTAAAAAAAGCGGTTAAAATCTTTGACTCTATTCCCGTTTTATTGTACAGAACCCACTCGGTGCGCGAGTCCGACTCGAACTTGGCCGGTTATTTTATACTAACTTCTGTTCGTGATTTCATCCGTGTAGACTTATGATTTGAGCCAAGAAGAAATCATTATCCCGAGGGAGCACAAGAAACTTATGTGTTAAGTTACATCAATATCGCCAGAGCTTTTCAGTTAATTGTTCAGCTTTTAAATCGTAATTAAGTGAGAAATGTCCTAACATACTAACTTTTAAAATTATATTATTAGTAAGATGACTACTTAGTAGAGCTTTAAATTATAAAATGTAAACCTGAAAAACCCCTGAAAGAATACATTACTTACTTTAAGTTAATGACAGTTTTATTCATCATATATCCATAAATTTATTTATGGTTTTTAAAAAGAAACCTCATTTAGATGATCTTATACGCCTTAATTATACCTGAATGTTTAACTACTTATGAGTAGATATATACAAAATAAAATAAGTACCAGAACTCCTTTTATTGCAAACCAGTGGACAAACAAGGAAACAGCTCACCTGTTGTCAAGTGAAGCGAACCTTAATTGGTCATTTGCAATTATTCTAGAAGCTACATTACTAAAACCACTTTCAAACTTCGACTGTCCTGAAGAACATTTAGGTCCATTTGCGATGCGACCAATAAAACCAATACTTCTTTTTTCAAATAGGCCAAAGTTAAGCTCTTTTACACGTCACATTTTTGTTTTTCTTTAACCTACCACTGCCTCGAGACTTCGGGACAACGTTGTGGGCTAGCGCCGAGATGAAGCAACGCAAGAGTAAATACGCAGTTTGTAAATAATAAGCCAAGGTTCGCACTCGCAGTCAACCACGAAAGTGGTTTGCGAGGCTTAAATTTAAATGTATTTTTTTAACAGTGCTGTAATTATAATAAATAAAGAATAATAATAAGAAGGTTCAATATTGTCAGGAATATGGACGTGACGTCCAATTTTTTTCTGCAATAAAGTTGAAGCAATCGTGTATGAGACGAGAAAATGAATGATAAAATAGTCAATTATAGCTATTGCTAAACTCGCTTACTTAGTTTGGCAAAGTCCAAATTGTTTGGGATCCGCAATAAAATTACTTGAACGATTAGCCGATGCCAACTTATTAGCCACCCCCTTCCAAAACAAGTCTTATACCATGGACATGTCAGAAGTAGCATTTAAGTAACATTTTTATAGCTTTATTCTAGGAGCGGTGCTTAATGAATATGGAAACAGCTTTTAAAAGCTCAAAAAGTGAACGTAATATAGAGAAACGTGTGTTTTTGGACCTTAATTAAGATGTAGCTCTGGTACCTACACAGATCCACCATAACTAGCTTGCATCAATATTAATAAACCAGTATTGGTTTTTGCGGGCTAGGCGAGCGATTGTCTGCAACTGTTTAATTATTTCCAATGTCCGCTATGATATTGAAAATAAAATTCACAGAGACGTATTTTTTGTGGCCAACTTCTCTGTTTCTGTATCTGTTATGGAGTATGCTACTCGTTATTTATGAAATGACTAGTTTCTGTCAACTACTTTGTCTGCGCAGACTTTAGGATCATACCATGATGCACATTGCACAAGCACATACCCTACAGTAGAAATGACATTTATTTTGCTCCACATAAAATCCGCCATTATTTATCGATCTTCGTAGCCGAGAGGCGACCGTACCGGACTTGGTGTTGCTATCTCTGTGGTCCCGGGTTCAAATCCCGGTCGGTCAATGTAGAAAAAATCCTTTTTATATTGTCTACTCTATTATATAGGGTGCTCGATAAATCAACCCAAAAAGGAAAGAGTAATCCTATGGAAACACAAAACAGGATGAATGATACATATCCAATGTGTTACGCTAGATCAAGATTCAGGGTAATTTTTTATTAGTGTAAGATAATAAAGGATTTTTTTTACTACCGACATAACAAACTTTTCCTAAAAGCAGAGTGTTTCAAGCAAAGTCGTGATTATTTATAAACAAACCCATAAATTATTTTAGACTAATAAAAATTCATGCTTTTTTTTTTATGAATAGAAATAGTATTTATCGCAATAAACATGTCCGCAATTTTTCTGTTATTTAAGGCATTGTTAGTTTTTTCTTAACCTATCATTACGTGTGCCAATTTTTGCTAAATCCTTACACCTGTAAAAGCGTGATTGAGTAACAAAAATTCAAACGTGCAGCCTTTCACATTTATGAAGTAATAATAACTGCTAATTTAAAAAACAAAGATTCCAGTTCTCACTGAATTATTACATGACATTATTTTTTTTCAAAGCTTCTGCTACTTCTGCCCCCCTAGCATGACCACCAAAACACGATATGATTTGATATGATATAGCGATATATTGACACCAACCGTAAAATATGATAGATATAGCCGCCATTTTGATTTTTTATCGAAACAGCGATCATAATATGTGACGTCACCGGCACGGCGATTCTAAATGGCGGCTATATCTATCATATTTTACAGTTGGTGTCGATATATCGCTGTATCATATCATATCATATCGTATTTTGGTGCTCATGCTAGGGAGGCTGGACGTCTATTTTGGTCCCATTTTTCAAGGATGTAAAACTAATTAAGTCAATCAATTATTACACAATATTTTTAAATATACAATCTACCTCGTCGCTCGATACTTAGTAGTTCTTAACTAATTACAGTTTTAGTGATTTATAATCGTCTTTAATTTGTAATAAGTTTATGCAAATAAAAATTGCAAATGCCGCCGCTTTCAACCGGCCAATCTGGAAGTCACTGGGGGAGGCCTATGTTCAGCAGTGGACGTCCTATGGCTGAAATGATGATGATGGTGATGAAATAAAAATTAACTACCACCATTTTAAAAACAATATTATGATTTGATGAAGTAGTTAATTAATTTTAGGCAAACTTTGCTAGTACGGTCGGCCAAGAAAGTGGTCTGATAGTTTTTGCAAAATTTTATGTGTAAGTAAAATAGCGATAAGGTTAAACTCATGGATTTAAATTACCTTTTTAACAATGAAAGAGATGCACAATAATTATTACGTATTAATTATTGGTTTTTGACGTCATAGGTAATATGATATAGAGAGCATTAGTAGCTGTCAGAATATTTTTGCATGGGAAAATCGACCCTGTTGTTCTGTGACGTGCGAATGATTTAAACCTTAGGGTGATAGAACACTTTCTTGGCCGACTGTATTAAAACAGGTATAATGCCAAAAACGTTTTTATCCAAAGGTTTATGAATTTGTTACCGAGTTAAACTATTTGTATTATTGTCTTATTTTTTAAAAAGGTTTTTTTTTTTATATTTGCTGCACCCTTACTGGGATTTGTACAAAACTGTATTGATAATGTATAATATCTCACTAAATAAAAAGAAACATTTTATGTTTAAATATGCTACTACCATAGTAAAATCACAAGGATAAAGTCCATTACTATTATCATTAAAAATTATAGTATCAACTTTTGAAGACATAACGAGAACGATACAGCTGCGGATGTCTTTCACGATTCTCTACCCAAGTTTAGACGTACTTTGGCTGACTCCTTGGCATTAGTCAAGGAATCAGCTAAATTATGATTGAACCCCGAATATACCTGTTTTAACGGACAGTTAACAGTTAAATTACTATTTAAAATTTTAATTCTCAATTATAAGTATGTGCATGTTGTTACTTTCAGTGTTGTGTACGCCTATAATAGGCATATGTATAGGAGTTTTATGACTATATCCTATTTGTTGCAAGTGTTGTATATATATGCTGTTGGTGTACCTTTTTAAATAAATAAAATAAATAAAATAAGACATAATAATTATTATAATCTGTAACCTTTGCTTATAATTAATGAAAGCATTTCATATTCACAAGATCATCCACCTAACCCTCTATTTCTCAATTGTAGACGAACTGAAGGATTGGCTGATGTCCAAAGCCATAAAACTATTAACAAATATATACAGGGTCTACAAAAGAATAGGACACTCTTTGAAACCACGTGATCAGCTGATCATGTACAACAACTTTTACTATGGGAGCAACTCCGAAATCGTGATTTTTTCAGATGCTCAGTACATTAACATTTTGATGTTGCTTCCATAGAAAAAGTTGTTGTATACGAGCTGCTGATCACGTGGTTTTAAGGAATGCCCTATTCTTTTCTACACCTTGTATATAAGTATATAGTTTAAAAATAAAGAATTCCATGTGACCACAATTTAAATTTGCGTTTTTAATACACCTAACTCTTTCTTTCCAAAAAGAAGAAAAAAGAGACTAGAAAAATTAAGAGACGTCAAACTAAAAAACTGTCAAACTTAGCCATTGTTAATTTTAGAAATAATTAAAATATATCGGAATCTTTTGTGGCAAACAAAGATATGACAGTTTTAATCTTAACCATTGGCAGAAACAAAAATCTTCACCGCCTACCTCTCTCAATTTCAATTCAACTGTCCTCTTCTTGAAGATTGTCTGAAAGAGATTGCTTCTGGAAATAAAACCGCCTAAATTGTGCTATTCTATTTTTTTCAGTTATTTGTTTCTTTTATTTGGTGCACAACAAAGAGTATTTATATATCCCTGAATGCTAAATACTGTGTTGTGTTTGTTTTGACGAATCGTTTTGATAAATAAATCTATATCCGTCCTTCTCTGCAAACGTGTCTAAACACATAATATTGGCACAGAATCACTGCTCTGTTTAGACCGGGATTTGAGTCCCAAAAAAATTTTTGTAGCTTAGTTTAGGTACAGACCTAAATTAAGCTACGAAAATAGCACCATAGAGAAGACATAGGGAAGACCGTATTTGATTGAGGTAGGTTGACAACTGTCAAAAACTAGACTTATTTGACAGTGTCGCATTTAATTTAGCGCGAGACATACAATGCCGCGTGTCCGGCGACTGAGCGGGGAGAGGACACAGCTTTTCACACCCCGTTAAATAAACTAATAAGCTCCATAATCTACTATCTTGTACATTATGTCACGCAATAAATAATTAAGTATTTAAACAACACTTTCAAAAGGGTAATTTTTTTGATAGTTACACACCTATAGTCAACTATCCCTAGTCTCCCCTAGTAACTGTCATGATGTGCAAGGTATAACCATAATTGTGTTACGACATAGGGCGTCATTCGGCACACCTAGACTCGAGCCCGTTCAGAAAACAACGTTTTGTGTGATGGCAAATCGTCGATATTTTATAAAATAATCAATATCAACGAAACTATTCTCAAAAGACTAATACGATGCTAAAGTACTAAACTGACATAACCCCAAACAACTTTTTCCAATCTGAGGTCCACTCATCGATAATCTACGAACCGATCGCCGGACTGGTTTGTGAATACATAATTGGCTACTTATGAGGCATTAACGGTGCTGCGCGTAATCCCCGATTCGCGATCGAACTATAAATCGATAGACCGATTGCTATGCGTATTATATTCTTGTGTTCAGTATCTATAAAATACACATCTATACTAAAAGGTTTGTACAATCTCAGTTGTGTAAGCTAAGTCTTTAAAAAGTGATGTAAATAAGTTTTGTACAAACTAATAGTAAAAAATGCTGCTTCATGCACCACTTAGAAAGATGTTTCTAAAACGAGATGGCGTTTTTCCATCAAGAACAAATAGGTATTTTTTAATTTACACTTATTGCATACATTCTCTTAAAGACAAAGAGAATATCAATTAGTTTAGAATAACGTTTACACAGATAAAGAATTGGTTTAAAACAAAATAATGGAGACATTCGAATAAAATGTCAAGATAGGAAAACACAATTTTTTAATTGTAATAAAACATAATTTAATTTACTGTGTTGCTTCATAATACACGCATAGCTACAATAAACCATCAAGAAACCTGATAGTTACTCTTCCTAAAACATCAAAGAGTCCTTAATTAAATATTATTCGAAGAAAATTCTTCATTTGACATCGATTTTGAATCCACTGAATAAATAGTTATCCATCTTTGGCGGTAACATAAACATTTTTACTGTAAATAGTTTTGGCATTAGGCAAATGCACCTTTTGTGTGCAGTCCAAAAGACCCGAGCAGGTAAAAATTTTACGTAAAAAAAAACAAGTTCGGATGGAGTCAGAAGGTTTTAATATTAGTTGTGACTTTCTTTTCTCATGAGAAAGGAACAAAGATACTTTGTAATGAGCACTGTGTGTTTAGCTTATCTGTTATCGGCTCTTCCAGGGGTACGTAGCGCGGATGTTAAAAAAATGAACACCTGTACTAAGGGTAATTAAAAGCGTTCATTCACATTACAGTTGTAGTATACTCGACTTTATATTATGCTGAAGACAAAAATGATAATTTTTGTGCAATGCTTTTAGTTGAGACCTGCGTAAAACATAATGTAATCATATTATATAACTATCACTCATTTCTAACCACCATATTCGTGTTCGATTTTAAATAAAACGCTTAAACCCAAATTAACCAAGCTGTTTACAAGCAAAAGGACTAAATGTCATTAACAGAGGATTATTGAATATAACGCACTTGAAATTTGGTGGTATATAATATACTATAGGTACATATAATTCTTTGAGTTAAATAAGTTTTGGTGAAATTGGTTTCCAGTAGGCATTCAAATTAACTTCAATAAACTCTACTTTAGTAATAATTAATATTTTTAAACGTACTTACGAAAATTGCTTCTTAATTTATTACAGAAATTAATAATAACCTATCAAAAGAACGTTTTGAACCGTCTCTTTCCAAATTTAAAAATTGAGTAGGTATATGTACGGATAGTCCTGTCAAATGTTAAACTATTATGAGCCATATTTCTGTTTATAGAGACATAAGTTAATATCTTAAAATCCTTTCTTTTTCCTACGTTATTACAATCTCCGAAATTATCTTGTCATCTGAATTCGGCATAACTATCACAGTCCCGCGACTGCGCTCGCTCGTAAAGAAAACATTTTATTAGTACAAAGACACGACTTTAAATCTAGATTGGGACACGTAAATGCTCCTTAAAAACAGGTTTAGGACAACCGAGATACCGTCTTACTGAAGATAATTCACGAAATCGTGGATGTAAGAATGCGCCCGATGTTATGTTTATTTTTAATTGAATTAAATACTCTGTCAATTCTTAAGTGTACAATTTATTGAGGATTCTTTTTTTGGAGATTAAACGGTTGAGGTGGTATTGTCAAATCTTTTATAATTAAGGTCATTATGCGGTTTTTGTGCTTGTATTATTACTATTTACGTTTTATCATGCATTTATGTTAATAATACAAAAGTATATATTTTCTAATACTATATTGATAGCACAGTTTTTATCAGATATACTAAAATTGCTTTCAAAAAACTTTTAACAAATAAACAAGTTCAAAGATAAAAAGTACTTCTTGTTTTCTAAAAAGGAGGGCAATCTCTTCCGAGGACAAATTATAACACTCATAAATAAATAAAAAATGGACCAATGATACCTCATCGCGAAAATTTCAGTACCATAAGTGTGAGGGATGCGAGAAAAAGGCGAGTTCTAACGAATTAGTGGGAAAAATGCCGCGAATGCGCGAGCGGCGGCCAGGATCAAAAATTCCAAAATTTGGACGTCAGCCCGGCTATGCGCGGGGGCATGAGTTATTGCGTGAGTGCCCTAGTGTGACCAGACTACTGAGTTTTTATGGGATAGATTAAATACACAAACAAAACACCATATTACAGAGCGAAAGTTTGTACTACAATCACACAAAATTTTATGCTTTATGTTTTTATGATAGAGCCAAAACAAATAAAAACGTTCAAAACCACGTCTTATGTTAATCTTAATATTTTAGTACATTTACCACATAACACATACTATGTAAATATTTTAACTGGCTAATACAAAACATAACAGTTACAGCCTTTCAGAGGCAGATCAAACGGACAGACTAGTCAGTAACATATTCCCGTTGTTGGCAGTGCACGATTCGGGTACAAATCCCAAATTTTTAGGGTTTAGCCAATTTGTTAGTGATGGATCAACATCAGGATAACTCACAACCAAATGACTTATGGCAATTCAACTTTTAAACTTTGAATATATCTAATATTAGACTTTTTCAGAAATACACATGAGAGTCGATTTTAAAAGATGTACAATAACACATTGTTTTTTTGTTATGGCAACAATTACGTAAATAAATGGAAGAAATGTAGTAGGACTTTTATGTGCCTATAAAAACGAAACGAAACGAGAGAAAAAAATCCAACTAGGTATAGACCGTGCTCCATCTTAGCTCTATCCTTTACCATCACATTACTTAACATCACGACTGAGATACTTAGTAAATAAAAGAAAAACTTACGAGACTATAAATACAAAGAGAAATAAATTAGTGGATACACAGATTAATAGGCACTTTATTGCACATGATATAAAGCATTTTTGAGCGTTTTGTTTTCGATCTTGATTTTTTTATAAATGTCATTTTTAAATACTATGGCCATTTCGTGTTTCTAATTTCATAGTTATTTATTTTTTTGTATACAAAGTATTTTTTGTAAGATGGACGTTCCTTTCTAATCCCGAACTCATTGCCACTCTATTCACGACGCCGAATCTACGTCCAAATGACGAAATTTAAATTATGCCTCACTTTTTTAGACCGAACAGTTTCTACCCCGAATCACTAATTAAGCTTTTGTCATTTTTTTGGCACTTTCAAACTTTTTCACGTGTTTCGATTTTGGATGTCATACATCTTAAATTAAGTACCAATCATCAACGAAAAAAATATTACAAAAGATCTTGGTCAGTTATAATCATAAAAATAGGGAATCACTAAAACAGAACTACTAATTAAAAAATATAACACATCATCTTATTTGTCAATATGTCTAAACTGACAGTTTATTTTTATACACAGAATAAACGTTAACGTGCACTTTCTAGACGGTTATCTAAAGTACACATTTTCAGTTCCTACTTCAAACTACAAGTAGTTTAGTTAGTTAGTTTAGTAGAAGTTACCTTTGAATAACATCATGTGTACCAATAAATTGTTTTCAAAATAACACCAATAGGCTAGTTTCCTAAGTCAAAAAAATATTATTCTATTTAGTCCGTCAGTTAGATTATAAAAAAATATTGGACCAATATTTTGTCTTTTGACAATCAAACAAAAAAATACGAAGATAAAGCGCATCTAAGTTTGCACGTGACGTCACGCCTTGCTAAAAAGTGTCGCAAGGCCTGACGTTACGCGGAACTTTAACAGGCTATTTCTTTATCATTTTTTTGTTTGATTGAGACAAGAAAAAAAACGTGTCCAATATTTTTTGTTAATCCAACTGACGGACTAATTAGATTTTTTGGGAAACTAGCCTATTACCTAGCCCAAAACTAAGCAAATGTCGACTAGATAACGGATAAACATAGTACTTAAATACTTTCATAAACATCTATCACTAAGATACAAATTCGTACTCATCACACAAACATTTGTCCCTTGCGGGATTCGAACCTACTAGACGGTCGTCAAATTGGAACAAAACAGTGTAAATGATCAGCTCAAAATCCCAACAAGCAGTATGCCGCGGAATGGTCAACTCTTACGCATCTCTATCATGGGTAACGGATACCGCTTGAGAGCCGATTCAATCTCGTCGGGAACAATGAGCCGTTTAGTAAATCCTTGTACTTCTGCTCGCTCGTAAAACAGCTGACAAAGGTGACTGAGTTTCTTGCGCCGTTTCTACTCATCACCAGCCAATATGTAATCCCCGAAGCGGTAGAAGATTTTGGGACGTGTATAAATGCCCGTTCGTAAGAAGGAAGTACGAATACAAAAAAATTAATAAATATATTAGACAACATCACATATTGCTCAGCCTGCCTAGCATGAGCACTAAAACACGATTTGATATGATATAATATAGCGAAATATCGACACCAACTGTAAAAATATGATAGATATAGCCGCCATGTTGGATCGCCGTCACATATTAGGGCGCTGTTTCGATAAAAATTCAAAATGGCACCTATATCTATCATATTTTTAAAGTTGGTGTCGATATATCACTATATCATATCATATCGTGTTTTGGTAGACATGCCAGGGGGGCTGATCTGATGTAAGTAGCTACTTATGTTACAGAAATCAGAAACAACGACGGTACCACAACACTCAGACCCGAAACAATATAGAATAGTTCTTCTTCTATACTAACCGACCAGGAATCGAACCTTAGATATAGCGACACCAAGTCCGGCATGCTCGCTTCTCGGCTACGGAGGTCGTCAAAAAACTATACAGCTTAGTTTTAGTGAATAACAAGTAGGTACTGAATTTAGAAACCAAAAATAAATTCTCGCGATACTGGCAATGTAGATTGTCACCTTTCAGTTGGCAGTACGGGTCAATTTTGTTTTTAGGGTTCCGTACCTCAAAAAGAAAAAACGGAACCCTTATAGGACCACTTTGTCCATCCGTCCGTCTGTCTGTCTGTCTAGATGTCTGTCTGTCTGTCAAAACTCTTTATCTCGGGAACGCGTGGAGGTATCGAGTTAAAATTAAAACAATATACTCAGGTCTACAGTCTTTTGAAGCTGTGAAAAAATCAAACTTCTAAGTTAACGTAAAAAAAGGCACGGCCGTTTATGCCGCAAAAAACGCATATTTCAAAAATCCAAATCAATAGGGTACTTCCCGTTGACCTAAAACCATGAAATTTGGTAAGAAGCAATGTCTTCTATAAAAAATGAAGGCAAAAGTCCAAAAACAGTAAACTTGTATATTAAAAAAGTGTTTAAGTTAACTCGGAACATCGGTAAATATCTTCGAGACTCGATATTCGTTATAGACGAATTATTTACGTAGCTATAAGTTGGTACGGATCCCTCGGTGCGCAAGGGCGACTCGCACTTAGCCGGTTTTCATTTTTTTAAATAATTTGACTCGTTTCTGGATTCGCCTGGAGAAGCCTTGGGCAAAATTAATTGTCAGGTACTTCGTAACACGAGGATGTTAATTCCCTACTTTGAGAACAAGACAATTGGTATGTTGACTGGCGCATTATAATTATAATATTGAAAACTATCTCAACACTACGATTATCTTAACAAAGACATGGTTATATTTTACTATGACTAGATTCCGTATATTTTTATTAAATTTAATGTAGATATTACATTTTGATGTGGCTCATAACATGTTTTTATTATCTTGTCAAAAACGCTAAACTCTCTAAAAATATTTTAAGATTGTTTGTGTCTTTCTCTACTTAAAAACAAAAAAAGAGACATACATACATACATAATTTAAAAAGCTTGTAAAAATGAAGAGGTATCAAACTAAAAATCTGTCAATGTCAAACATAGAAAGTATAAAACTTGATTAAAATACTAAACATATTTTTGCCAAATAAGGCTTATCACATACATCTCTAAAATTATTTGGTCTGTCTTTTTATTAGTTATTAGGGGAAAGCGATATCTGAATCTAATATCGATATATATATAAATGAATTGCTGTTCGTTTGTCTCGCTAAAACTCGAGAATGGCTGGACCGATTTGGCTTATTTTGATCTTGAAATATTTGTGGAAGTTCAGGGAAGGTTTAAAAGGTCAGAAGATATTTAAAAATGCAAGGAAAGTAGTAAAACAACTATTTTATTTTCCTATACAAACTGTTCGTACCTGTCAAACGAATACCTGTCAAAAGAGTATCAGATCCTTTAAATATTTCACTAACAACAGGAACTTAACTATGAACTCATTAAACAGTATTACTTTAAACTTGTTTTGTTTTTTTAACTTAAAAACAACACTTTTTTTTTGGCCCCTGTTTGTATAAACTAAGAAACTTAACAAAAGCAGCATTAACTGTCTCAAATGATAGGTAGAGTACAGGATAAAATCCATACCTTAATACAACCTATCTATTCTACATATTCCATCCCGCGTCCCTAGAGCAGGCTGCTTTGCATTCAATGCGATAGTAATCGACCGGGGCTCTGTATCAACACGCCCTGACGCCATTCAAGACGGCCTACAATTGGAGGGTCTGGCTAGTACTAGGGGAGATCAGAGATAACCAAGCGATGACTGATTGATATTGTTTTAGGGGTTAGTGATCATTTGAAAACATATTTAAGTGTTTATGCTAAGGTCGTCTCCCATGATAAGGTTGGGTTAAATAAATTTCTTGAAACATGAGTCGTATACAAATACATTTTATTGAATCAAATCATATCACACATATAAACAATATTCTTAATCCATTCCGGTGGTATTTGATATAATATAATTTATATGTAAATAAATCGCTTTCAAAAATTCGACCCGAAGAGGTTCTTAATTCTACGATATACATTGTTTATTTTTATAAAGATAGATAGTTGTTATAAATATTTGTCATAATTACAACAATTTAAAGAAGTATATAGCTACATCGTCATAATTTAAAAAGATAATTACTGAATTATTTTCTTTTTACATTAAAAGGCATCCCAATAACACAGAACTCAGAGCGAAACTTTAATCCACCGATTTAGAAGCCCGAAATAAAAAACTTGCGCAATAAAAAGAGAAAATATCGCTCTACAAACGAACGAAACGTGAAACATACCGGCTCATGATTTCGGAGTAAGATCATAAAACCAACCGACTACACCGGTAGCAAGGAAAACCAAGAAATTAAACTCACTAATACGAGTTAGTAATTAATCCGTTATTTTATCAAATTCACTATAATTTTAACTCTATTTTTATGTAAGTTAATAACACTGACTGTTATAACAACGACTGCAAAACGATATCATTTTCTTTTATTTAACTCTATCATCTAACCGATGGGTAATATAAAAGAAGAAATAGAAAAAGTACTTTACTATGAAAAGATCTTTAACACTTATATAAAATCTAAAAATACAAACTTACATCTGGTATAATCATAACCCTTTCTTATAACCTGTGGTAGTTAAGTTAGGAAAACCTACATTTACTTTCACATAACATTTAATAATCTCTACCAATAAAACCAATAAAAAAACCAATAAAACCAATAAAACCAATTTATTTCTGTAAATAGGCCTAAATTAAGCTCTTTTACACGTCCCAGTATATTTTTTTACCCTACCACTGCTTCGGGACAATATTGTGGGCTAGTGCCGAGAAGAAGCAGCGCAAGAAACTCGGTCACTATTGTCTACGGAGACGGTACCACGCTATTTATTCCTAAAATGCATTTCATTTACGATGATTAATGCGAAAAGATGTAAAAGCAATGTTTGCATGAATAAAATCCTCTAAATATGTTAATTTTGTCTTTTAGTGTTGTCAAACATATTCAAAACTTGCATCAAGAATTTATAATCTCAGTGGTCTTACAAATCATATCCACCTTTGCAATTCATTACATTTAATCTAACGTTAATTCATTTATTAAATTAATGGCTATTTCGACAACACTGTTCTTGACAGCAAGTTGTGGATTTTGCCTTCAGGCAAATCTTAATATTCAAACTAACTGAGCATATTTCGAGTCAGCTCTATATTATGCGATATTAACCCTTTGATTGTGTTTGTGTTGCAACGTAATGTAATTAACATTGCGTTTACTTAAAAGGAATAAAGATTATATTATTAACCTCAGATTCGTTCAAAAGCTCGCGTGGTACAACGCGCGCGCTTTTCGGCCTAGCTACCTACCTAATCAGCAATGAAACTATCACGGTTAATTTTCAGTTTATTCATACAGTTTTTTTATAATAATGTGCTTATTATAAATAAACTGAATTCCGCTTTAGAAGGAAATAAGGTAGATATTACAAAAACCGTTTGCTGATGTTAGCTACAAGAGCTCAAAGTTATATTTGAATTTGATAGCTGAAAAATATAATTCTGCCTAAGTTTAGAGGTATTTTATGTATTTCAACTATACTTTCATCTTTTTCCATAAGTGTGGGACAGACTATAGTTTGTAAGCCGTAAAATTTAAGCACTACTTTAAATTCTTGTTTCGCCGCTCAACGCGGTCTTAGCTTGCAATAAAGTACAGACTACAGGTGTCTTTTGGTATTTTTATGTTATTTCACATTTCGATGATTATGACGCTAAGTATTTATGAAGTTAACGTTTTGGTAAAGAAACACAAGGTATTTTACTCAGCTCTACATAAGAAATGCACTTTTACGCGTCTAAGTTACAAAGTGATATAACTTTCATACATCCAGTGATTCTGCCAACATTTACCTTTGAAAGAAAACATATTCAAACGTTCGCAAAAGCGATTCAATGCCGTATAAGTACCCTGTCCACGTTACCACTAGAACATAGTAAGACTAGTTATTGTGTCTACAAATATCGTTGGTAACCTAACATAAACAACTGTCGGGAGTTGCGCCCGCGCCGCTTATAAACCTATTCCCTAACTTTCAGCACCTAAAGCAAACAGAAACGGGTACCAACCTCCAAAATCCTTTCAACACAACACAATTTCTTTCACAAACATAATCAATTCTGTGTTTTATATCAAAAAGGGGGAACGATCACGTTAAAACACTAATGGGTACACACAACACTGCAATCCGAATAGGGTATAGGGAAAAATTTAACACTTTTCACTGGGGGTTTTTAATTTGGCGTTGTTTTTTGTCGTGCGTTTCGCGCGCGTGCTAGCGTGCACGCCCGTGGGTCGGTAGGCACTGGCGCGGAGGCTGTCGCGGGGGGCGGCGGAGGGGCGGCGGAGGGGCGGCAGGGGCGAGAGGGGCGCCCCTCGGAACAGGTTGCGACCGCATACCGTTGGACGGCAATTTCTTAGCCGCGCGGACGGGGATGCTCTGAGACTGATCCGCGGATAACGCAGTGATAACAGATTCTTTGTCAGCCTATTAACGTCCGCTGCAGCCACGGGCGGTTCGGGCCTGACCCACCACGCTGACCTGACGTAAAACGTAAATGGTATATACAGTTGACATGTCATAAAAGGTTTTACGCTAATAGTGAAACTGTTTATGACATTTCAACTATGAACGTCAATATTTAGAGAAACAAGAATTACTTATATGAATACTAGCTTTGCCCGCGGCTTCGAACGCGTGGAATACGGCATGTTACCCTCTATTTCACTCCCTTAGAAGATGAATTAAAAATAGTAGCTTTTGTCATTTTCTGATCCCAAAACTACCACAAAAGTCATGTCGGTGTTCTGTGAAAAACATAAACAAATCTATCCGACGGGAACCGCAAATTTTACCGGGATGAAAATTAACTATGTTACTCCAGACTATAATCTATCTCTGTGCCAAATTTCATCTTAATCCGTTCAACCAAATTGGTGTGATTGAGTAAGAAACGTCCATCCATCCATCCGTACATTCGAATTCATAGTATTATTAAGATTAAGATGGAGCTCTATGAATCGAAGTAGAAGTCTTTATATTAACAATGTGATTAATAAAATGTTCATTGTTATAATATGAAAAGCAGTGTTTAGAGTTATTTCGCCAAGTTACACTTATTATTATGAGTTTTATAACAAACTTTGTTGTTCTCATAAGCTTGTTGGAAAGGTTTCCTTTAAAAGACATCAACGAGTCAGCTATAAGAATTTGTCGGGAAATATGATTTTCATAAAATAATTATTGGAGAAATTTGATTCTTAAATTACAATATTTTTTGGCAGCTTGATAATTTTAAATATTTTTTTAAAGGTAAATTTTGTAAATGAAAACCCTTTAAAAAGTTTAAAATAAAGTAAATTATGCCTTCGTTCAAACTGCAGAGCACAAGCCTCACCACAAATATGAGGTTTGGGCCATACTCCACGCGGGCCCAGTGCGGTGCGGTGGAGGGGTGTTGTATGGCCAGTGACTTAACCTTACTGTCAGATGTTATCAAGCCGCCCTAAGGCCTCTTCACTTCACGACAAGCGATATTAACCGAGACCAACTTTTAAAGTGCCTTCCGATGCATGGAAATTGCCATAAATGTCACTAAATATGGTTAGAATGGTCACCCATCCATTCAAAACCGCGGCGTAAGTGGCTTATCTTTGGTAATCACTACCAAAGCGCTGTCGCCACTGAGCTACAAGAAAACTACCGGAATCTAAGTTAAGCACTCGACATTGGCAGAATAATTGCTCTGCTTAGAGGATTGGGTCCATAAAAAATTTTTTATGGACCCAATCCTCTAAGCAGAGCAATTATACAGGGTTATCAACAAACCTCCTAGGGGCTGTTCTAGTGCTTGAATACAACAACTTTTTCTATAGGACCAATATTAAAATATTTTTAAAAAAAAATTACTGTTCCATGCAATCTTATGTCAGCTGGTGGCGGCTTATGGGGAAGTATTTTTTTTTTGCGATTTCGATGTTGGTCCCATAGAAAAAGTTGTTGTAAATGAGCACCAGTATCAGCCCCTAGGAGGTTGTTGATGTTTTACAAATAACCCTGTATATATTCAAATGCTGGCCGGCTATAAGTAGGTTCTTATCAAATTATTTCACACATAATAAGAAGATATAAAGATTAAGTAATAAATACCCAAAAAAGTGAAAGAAAGAAATGCAGTATTTTTCAGATCGCAAATATGGCCTCCACTTCCTTATAAAGACTTCAACGACACTACTGACGGCGGCGGGGCGCGCGCGCACATCAAGTGCTTAGTTTTTAATAATAAACATATATTTTTAATTGCTTTTGAGTCAGTTGTTTGTTATTATGCCATATATTTATACAACGGATAAATTAAACTGCCAAGTAGTTTATTTAGGTAAGGGCCAGTTTCACCACTTGCTGCTTGCTTGCAAGTTCCAGATAACCTAATCTGGCACTTTTTTAACAGCTAATTGTATGGGTTATCTGTCAAAACAAGTGCCAGATAGGTTATCCGGAACTTATCAGCAAGTATTGAAACTGGCCCTAAGGGTTTTTATTTAGGGCTCCGAATGATTTACAGAATTACCCTTGAACGATATAATTGTACATAGAAATCACTGTTCATCGTTCATCGATACAAATATATTTTTTTTATATTTATAAATAAATAATTGTCATTCTTTAAGATTTAAGATTCTATTACTATTTAAGATTCGAAGTTTGTTTGACCCATTGTGAAAAAGGGCCTATCTACATAATAGGCAGAATTGATCTTCTAAATAAAATACTATTTTAAAATCAATTTATCTTGTTAGTGCATGTTGTAGATCTCACATTCACAATACAAATTGAAAAAAACTTTACTAGGTTACCTAAAAATAACGACCTCCGTAGCCGAGAGGCGAGTACGCCGGAGTTGGCATCGCCATCTCTGAAATCCTGGGTTCGATTTTGGACCTGGTCAATGTAAAAAACTAACTTTTCTATATTATGTTTTCTCGGGTCTGGGTGTTGTGGTACAGTCGTTGTTTCTGATTTCTGTAACACAAGTGCTTAAAAGCTACTTATCATAGGATTAGAGCTATGTATGTGATGTTGTCCAATATTTATTTATATAAAAAGCTTAATGTTACGCAACCGGATCCCTGAAACGAAGTGTTCACAGTCCAACAACATTTTTAAAAGACTCATTCAATGACACCCTGCACCATGTTAGAGAAGAAAAAAAACATCTTAACTATAATACAAGTAGGTAAGTAACCAAATTTTTTTTTAAAGGGTTTATTATACTACTGTTATGTATACCCACAGGAAATTAATATATGGAACTGAAACGTGGCCGCTCACAATGGGCCTCATAAGAATGCTCAAAGTCGCACAGGTTGAAAGGGCTATGCTCGGTGTTTCCTTGCAAGATCGAATCAGGAATGATAAGATTCGTAAACAAACAAAAGCCACTCACATAGCCTAACGGATTAGCAAGCAGAAGTGGCAGTGGCCGGGGCACATAGCACGTAGAACTGACGGCCGTGGAACTGAAAGGTTCTAGATTGGAGGCCACGTACCGGCAAGCGTAGCGTAGAGCGTCCACCCACAAGGTGGACAGACGACTCGGTAAAGGTTTCAGGAAGCCGCGCCGCTGGATATATGAAAGCTTATTCGATATTATGAACCGGTGATGATTAGCTGTTCGATGAATCAAGAAAAACTGTTATCAAAAATCGTTAAATAGTTTTCTTTGAAATGAAATTCCCGAATGTATTTTTTTTTTTCATTTATTTTGGCACAAACAGTCAATAAATAAACAGTGTATGTATTAACAGTAATTATTCAGAAAGACAAGGCAGTGCCGAAACTTAAGTAAGCAGTACATAAATTTAACTAGAACTTGTTGATAACAAACGTTTGTTAGATTATAAATCGATTGACTAATTAAAATATTCAGACTACAGACTATTGACAAATTAGGTAGTTGATTATTGACATAAGTTGATGAATCTTTTAGTAAAGATTATATATTCAAGAAATAATAATTAATGTTTTAGGTTTTTTTTTTCATCATTTAGAAACCCATTTTTTCTCCAGAATAAAACAACCTTATTCACTCTGATACCTCAGTAATAAATTAGTAAGTACAAAATTATATGAAACCCTTTACTTCTATCTGTATCCCACATTTCTTTGAAGTGGAGACGATATACTTACTTTACTTTTCTCCTTTTTGTTCTATACCTACATAATAAACTTTTCTGTTACATACAAAATAAATACTTACTTACTATCTATTTCTATAATAAGAGCCTAGACTCTACGACCCTAAATTACTTGTAAGTTTTCACATTGCGTTCATTTACTACCTTGCTCTGTCATTTTCGTAAAATCTAGCTTAACTGGAAATCGAATCTACGAGCTTTTACGTAACACCTCGTGTGCTTATCAAGTTATTCATTTATACAGTAGTGTAAGATTTAAATTCTCACAGTGAAGTGTCACAGCGCACTTAGCGACTCAAAATGTTACATAAAATATGTAAATAAATGACAACTGATAAACTTAATTATGCGTTATACCTCGCTCGGCGTCAAGCCTTCTTGGAGCTTTTTACGGAGCTATTGCTTTTACTCGGTTGGGATATTTTGTAAGGTAGTTCAATAAAGAAAGCGCATGTAAAATAATACTTTTTTTTCAACAAATTACCTGCCTTTTTGTTGAACTACCCATGTTTAAATTTAAATCGCACGTTAAGATGATTTTAATGAAAAAAGGTTAGTACACTGTTAATGATTATTTAAATGACAAAAATGTTTAGAATTAAATGCTGTCCTGCTCGCACAGGTACTTTTAATTTGTAATGTAAACATACTACTTAATAAAAAAAAGCTGACAATAGTGACCGAGTTTCTTGCGCTGCTTCTTCTCGGCGTAAAATATTGAATTGGTATGTGTAATCTTTTACACGTCCCAATATAATATTTTTACACGGGAGGGGTTGTGTGTAAGCCTATTTTTAAAAATAAATATGGTCTAATATTGGTTTTATTTACTTACTTATTAAGTAATTTAATTACAAACGTGCCGATATAATGCTTTTTTAAAATTAAGGAATAACTAAGCAAAATAGTTTTAAAGAATACCTAGTAGATGGTACATACTGTTTGGGTACAAATAAGTACTTATGTAGGTTTTAAGATGCAACCTCAGCAAGTGGAGTAGACAGGCGACCCACTGGTATCCTAGAGATGGCAAAAGAAAAAAGGACCGTCCACTTAGAAGATGGGAAGACAAAATGACCCTGGGACCCTAGTGGACGAGAGTGGCAGTTGATAGAGCTCAGTGGAGACAGATGAAGGAGGCCTATGTCAAAAAGCACATAGAAACAGGGGACATATTGTAGCAATCTAATTATATCTAATACAACCATTTATCCTACATTGTTTTTGCAATAAAAGTGACTGTATGTATTTGTATAAATGATTGCATTATTGTTTAGTTAGTTTGAACTCAATCCTACCACGATGGACCAATGGGAGTGGTGGATAAAGCTATGCAAATCAAGCTGCATGTGTTAAGTAAAAAACTACTAATATTTATTTGTGCTATTGGTCTAGAACCCCCTTTATGTTTAACATCTTGTTGTTTTTATTATTTATAATCGTCATAGTAGCACATTCTGTAAAAAAATTAAGCCTTTTATAAGGTACAACGGAGAGAGAGAGTAAGCTTAGAGATTGGGTAATTACTCACCCTATGGTACAGAAACTTAAAAAATTCGTACAAACTAAAAAAAAGTCGATATGATGGATATCGTCAATTGTCAGATTGGACAGGTGTTGTTAGTCCTTCTTTTTATTTTTAATACAAATAAGCACAGCACAAAAAATCAGCACAGAACCCTTGTAAAAAAATTTTTTTTTCTAAGTCTTTTCGACGTATTGTCGGTACCTACGTCCGCTTAGTAATTGCTGCATAAATGTGTACTGCGGTTACATTGTGTAGGTGCACAAATACTTCGATATCGGGTGGTCAGGCTAGTTCAATTCTCCTGGATCTTGAGAGCCTGAAACTCTTCTAATTTTACTAAATCATCGAGCACACACCGTCGATGCATTAAACTAAGAGAGGAAGTGTTACTAGTGTAATATAATCGACTTACCTTACCCAAAGTCGCTCGCTGTAGCGTTCTAAAGGAAGGCCTATGCCCAGCAGTGGACTTTTAAAGGCTGGTAATGATAATAATCGACTTATTTTAGTCAAAGATTTAACAAAAAAAAGTTTTAAGTATTGAACGAATCGAGTATTGACGAAAAAATTGCCATGTGATGTTTTATACTTCATCGGTAAGCTTTTCACGGCGCGCATCAAATGATGTATAAAACGTCACATGGGCATTTTTTCGACTTGCGCCGTATTGTTGTTTAAGCGACGAAAGTAGAATCCTACGTTCTTTACAATATTTTTTTCTTTTTATGACGAAAAAAAATTTTTGTATTCACAAATACTCGCTCAAGATTTCATCAAACAGCTATCTCTCATCTCGTGCGCATGTTTTTGTTTACTTCTACAGGTGGCGCCATCTACTGTATAGTTCTTGATACATACAGTAGCCCACCAACCAACTCTCCCTTCTCACAAAAACAACCTGAAGCCCAATTCCCGTGATTTAACACTATTCCCAATCCAGTGTCGATCCGCTCCCAGTAACATTACCATCTAAAACGGTATTCTCGTAAAATTATTAAAACATTTGTAATGGGACTGATATTGGAACAAAAAAAAGCTGTGGTTTCTCCCTTTTTCAGTCGCATCACGAACTATAATTGTGTTCTAGCGTCTTTCGAGCGTCGTCGTCTTGCCGGCGCCGGCGCTGCACTGAGCAGATGCCGAACGCCGGGTTTACACCCAGCGCTAGTGTCACGTCCGCTTTTTTCGAACAAGTACAATGTACAACGCAACCGCCTTGCCCCCTCGGCCATCAGCGCGTCGTTGCCGACAGGCGCAACGCTAACGCGACGCCAGCGCTGTGGAATCCGGCGTTCGGCAGCTGCTCAGCGTTGGCGTGGCGTTGGCGGCTCGACGCTGGCAAGACGACAATGCCCGAAAGTAGCTAGTGTGGGGCCTTAGTATAGAGTAATAGTAAGTAGTAATAGAGCAATAAAAAATGATCATTATATTTTTATTTACCAGCTACAGTCATACACATAAAAATTTCAAGTGTCTACCTATTACAGCTACAACTCTTTAACAGACGAACAAACAAAAAGATAGACAGCGGCCCCATAGTAATATGGTCCGTGGTCTTTTTGTTTGTTTATTTGGTTTTTGTATACGGAACCCAAAAAAGCATTGTTACAATTGTCAAATTTTCAGACTCTTAGTATAAAGTATTTTATTTAGCATTTTTGAGTCTTTTTCAAAAGAATGCATGTTCATGGATATGATTCAAGCTAAATTAAT
The DNA here is from genome assembly GCA_963576865.1 of Anania hortulata. Classification (NCBI taxonomy): domain Eukaryota; kingdom Metazoa; phylum Arthropoda; class Insecta; order Lepidoptera; family Crambidae; genus Anania; species Anania hortulata. The sequence goes on from OY756393.1 coordinate 20,544,894, forward strand.
TAACATGAATGATGCACTGAAAATAAATTAAAAGAGTTCTATAGGCAAACTTGGAGGTGCTTGTAGCTCAGTGGTAGCAGCGTTTTGGTAGTGATTATCGAAGTAAGTACGCCGCGGTTGTGAGTGGATGGGTGACCATTCCAACCATATTTAGTGACATTTATCACAAGCATCTCTGTACTTAAGAAGGCACGTTAAAAGTTGGTCCCGGCTAATAGATAGATAGTTACTCTTTATTGTACACCATACAAAGAAGTTACAATTTAGTGTTTACAGAAAGATGCACAATTTAGGCGGTCTTATCGCTAAAAGCGATCTCTTCCAGACAACCTTTAGGTAGAGGACAGATAAAAAGAAAGGGGAAAGTAGTGCAAAGAGCTTAGTGTGAAATTTATTATACTTACCTAATATTGCTTGATACTAACTATATAACTTGATACTAGCTTAGTCAGAGGTCTAACGGTGGCTTAATAACATGTCTGTTTCCGCACTTAGCCTAATGATTGCCATTGGGCCATTGTGCGTGCAAGTCACTGACCATACAACACCTCTCTACTAAAATGCACTGGGCCCGCAGGCCCGGATTATGGCCCAAAACTGTGCCCTGCAGTGGGAAGTATATATATAGGCACAATTTTAGGCAAACTTGAATGATTGAAAAAAATATTTAAGAGAATCTTTATATTTATTCATGCTTTATGTAATATGTACTAACTTCATTTGATAAGATATTTACAAGATATATCACATACTCAGTTCTCTTATCCAAATGACAACCAGCTATTAAGTATAATATCAGCAGACTAGCTAACTTTTTTATCATAAGTGTTACAACTTTACAAATTGAGCCTTGAAAGAATCTATATTCACCCTTACCTTAATTTTTTTTATAAAAATAGATTCTAGACAAAACTTTAACACATTATTATGTGATATAATCACTAAACACTTGTAAATTACAATTAGTATTAAATAATCCCATAGAATGGAATTATGCATACATAAACAACAAGAAAGAGGAATAAGTGTACAGAGGTATGTATCAAAAGTTGGTCTTTATACATAAACAATATTCAGGGCAATCTGAACTTAAAATTTCTTACCCATATTTAAAGTTAAATGGTATGTTAGGCCAGTATGTTGGTCTCTCTTTATCACTTTCTTGAATAAACTGTGACTGCAATGACATTTCTAATGCTGCTATTCTCTGCCACCGGCCACCATACAGTTCTTTTAGCACCTCCTCTCTATTTTCTTGGGTTTCTGAAGGCCCCGCCTCCATTTCAGCCATAAGATTATCTTCAGCATTCTCTGCTTTAAGTCTTTCTCTTTCCCGCCTGGCGTCCTCTTTGAACTTTGCATTGGCTTGCAAAAACTGAATAAACTCTTCACTGACCTCAAAATTATCTTCCCCGTCTTCATCTTCTTCATATTCTTCTTCAACCTCAGACTCTGATTCAAGTTGCGTACTCGTAGATTCCACTTGTGAACTCGACGTTGTTGGAGGATCCACGTAGTTTTTCTTACGAATTATCTCATGGAGCACTCCATTCTCGTACTCTAGAGCTTTCGCCCGCGCTTTCCAGTATGCCAGCTGATGCTTTAGCTGCCAAGTTGCAGCAAACGTAAAATTCTCGGCCCAAGCAGACATGGTCTGCGCGAGTTTGGGCTGCTTTTTCTTGTTCCTAACGACGCCGTTCTGTTGAAATTTGCGGGCAGGTTTCTTTTTCCGTTTTCGATGAAGGTTTTTGTTTGAAGACCTGTTAATATTTTGAGATTCTTCTTCAGGTGGTGGACAAAACATTGTTCAATTTGACGTGTTGTAGTCCGTAATCAATCTGACAAGTGTCACAACACTGACATTGACATTTGACAAACAAAGGCGATGTTCCCCTTGCATTGATCAAGTAAAACTACGTTCCCCTTGTTCTAAATTGTGCCAAAATAGATTTTAAGATAAAATGTTTGTGTTAATTTGACCGTAAATGACCGATCATCAATCGTATTTGACCATCGTCGTGACTGGTCAGATTATGGGTCAGATTCCGTCATTTTACTAGTATGTACATACCTACCACCATCGAAATAGAACGCCCAGGCAGGACGATAGTTTCCTACAAAGCGAACTGTCAAACGAACGTGAGGCAAGAATGACATCTTTGTATGCGTAAGTAAGTCGTGTTTACGCTCGACGAAACGCACACAAGTTAAAAAGAATGTTGCCTTTATATTAAATTTTACCCAAAAATAGGGAAATGAAACGGGGCGCTATGGGGCACGACACGAAAAAATTCACTGATTTTAAATGGAACATTGACATAGCCGAATTTATGTAGTATATTAGTATGCAGCTGGGACTTGTAAAATAGATTAGTCAAAACTTATCAAGGATCATCTAGGTTAGGTTATGTTAAACCACATAAAGCGCGAATACGAGCGAGCGGAGTAAGCGTGCCGCGGCAGCGGCCGGCGAGCCATAGATTATAATTCTAGTTCTAAAATTTTAACAATATCCCCGTATAAAATCTGCAATTATCTCAGAAACGGTGCGTCGGATCCAAAAAATAATGAAATTTTGACCCCCTTTAAAACGCCAGATTGCACCTGGGCCCAAAATATTTTTACCTCTAAAAACGGTCAAGTGCGAGTTAGTAAAAAAATTCTCAGTAAAAGTGTAGAAAAATTACCAGCTCCATACAAAAAGCGATCGAAAATTCGGCTGTCAATTATATTCCATATAAAATCTGTTATTTTTGTTTAAGTGTCGCCATAGCGTCCCGTTACCTATACTCTGACCGATCGGACCGAGAATCGAACCCGAGACCTAAATAATTCAAAGTCGTCTCAATTTCGATTACAAAACAATATATAAATTGAGACGTTTCTCTTTTAAAAACAAAAAAAATTGGGAAATATTTTTCCCCATACTACATACTACTAGTCTTGACATTTTATGAAAATGTTGCTTGACATTTTCATAAAATGTCATGACTAGTATAATGTGATTAATTTTAATTTTTGATTAATGTTTTACGTGATATATAAGTTTTAACGCAATTCTTACAATCTTTCTTGATGTACTGAGACATCCGTTCACTTCGCAAACCGTCATGTTTTTTTAATATTTCTGGAGCTGTTTGTCACGCGACACGATCTTGAGCACTAGCGGGCCGAGTAAAAAACTAAGCCTAACTACCTAACTAAGTTTTTGTTGCCTCACTTTACGGACCCGGACTTGGCTTCTGGGCGTTAATTTCGATGCCTACCACAAACTTCACCATAACATCTGCACAACAAGTAAAAATATTAAAGTTGTTAGCGATAGGCGACAGAGGATAATGTTTACCTACTAGGGGTAACACCAGATTTTTACCCATTCTTGGAATTAAGGCTAACAAAATACCTTTTATCGCCCATCGCTACATGGAGCACACGTATACCCTATAGAGTAGAAATGTCACTTATTCGAGTGCATTTACCCAATGTAGGTAAAAACCTGATTTCTACCCAAAAAGTATGTAGATCCAGCTGAATGTGGGTAAAAATATTGTTGTCTTTTATGCTGCCTCCACACATCTAGTTTGTGTATGCCACAAACGTCAAACACCGATCACAAACACCCAACACAAACAGGGTATCCACTTGTTTGGCGTTTGTCACAAATACCAAACACGTGCCAAACACCAAACACAAACAGGGCATCCACATGCTTGGCAAACATGAAGTCTGTTTCGAATTTTTATTGAAAAAAAAAAGGAAATTACCCTCCATAAACAAAAAACTTCTTTCCTATCTTGAAAGAAAATAACTGTAGAAACTTCGTCCTAGAGGTAAGGCATAAATATCGGATTAAGTATTGGAATAGGTTTTTTTCGATACTAGTAAGTCGATCCGTAATCCGAGGCATCAAATATTTCGAGTATTAGGTATCGCATGAAATATTTAAATGCAAAAGGAAAAGTCGCAACAAACGCCATCAAGGATTTCATCTAAATCCGTTCTGCCGTTTTTGCTCGAAAGAGTAACATACTTTTATCCATCCTTACAAATTTGTGTGTTAAAATTTTATCGGATCAGGTATTTGGAAAAGGTATATTTCGATACTAGTCTATACTTACCTAATCCGAGGCGTCAAATATTGCAAATATTAGGTATCACATAAAATATTTAAATGCAATAAGAAAAGTTGCAACAAACGGCATTTAGGATTTCATCTAAATCCGTTCATCCGTATTTTCGTGAAAGAGTAACATACTTTTATCCATCCTTACAAATTTTCGTGTTTAAATTTTATCGGATCAGGTATTTGGAATAGGTATTTTTCGATACTAGTTGATACTTACAAGAGAAGGGCCGAGTACTCGGCGTACTCGGCGGGTTTTTAAATACTCGTACTCCGCCGAATAACTCGGTTTTAATGCCGAGTATACTCGGTTTAAGTAAAACAATCTATTTTAGTAGATATAATTAAAATAACAGTGTTATTCTTTTGTGTGTGTTATTTTAACATGGTTTAACATTGCTGTCGTAGCAGCCTTTCATCCTACACCACTATATGAAATCAGAGAATTGCATAAGGTACATTTCACTTTGGTTTTATCTTCTTCAATCTCATCCTAAAATGTCGAAATTCGTGATCTTTTACGTGAACTCACTATGTCAACAATCACCAGGTACTACAGACCTCCTACACACAATTGTACTTGTTTACGCGCCCGAAACAGGAATTTGATTGAACGAAGTTACTCGCCGAGTACTCGGTTGGAATAAAAATTGAACCGAGTAAAACTCGGTACTTGTTACTCGGCTAAAGTGCGCCGAGTAGCACTTTAGCCGAGTAACAAGTACCGAGTTTTAACAAGTACCGGCGTTTGTTGCACAAACGCCGTCTAGGATTTCATCTAAATCTGTTCAGCCGTTTTTGCGTGAAAGCAAGCGTGTGAATGCATCGCAAACACGTTTGTCGAGCACCCTTTGATTTGTGCACAAAAACCGACACCGACACCGAACAGTGGCAAACACAACACAAACAGGCACACAGCTATCCACATGCTTGTGTTTGCTGTTTGTTGTTTGCTGTTTGCCGCTGTTTGCCAAGCGTGTGGAGCCGGCATTAGACTTCATGCTATGCTTCTAGGTGTTGGTAATGAGCAAGCAGATTACTTTGCTAAACTCATTAGTAATTTACAAACACCACATTAACATTGGTTGTATTACTCTCAAATAAAATAAACGTCGCGGAGAGAGAACGGATAGAGCATTGGCAGGAAACCCTTCAAGCGAAGGGAACCTGGTACACAGAAATAAATAATGATAACAGCTCTCAAAGCGTTTTGGAAGGTTTTTGCACTGTTAAGTATTTTCTGTTTTTTCTTAATAGCGTTCGATGATATAGTGGTGGTTTTTCAACCTTTCCCTCCTAAGCGACGGTTTTCATGACCTCTACAGCTCTACATATCATGCCTGGCCTCTACCTAGGCCCCTACCCTAGAGGGCCTACATTCTTCCAAACAAATGTACAGACAACGGCAGGTCAATCTATCCAAAAAGTAAAAGGTCATTGAATTGATTTTCAACTTTATGTCCGATGTGTAGAGATCAATATAAATTGAGAAAATTTGACATTTTGTGGTAGGTTGATTGACGTGCTGTTGTCTGTACTCTATGCCCTACATAGTAAGAATCAATGAGAATGAAACGTTTTGACAATCTAGAAATTTTCAGAGTAGAGTTCTCGGTACTAACACTTGTGTTGTGGCGCAAAAGACACATTTTTTAAAGGACAGCCCTTTATTTTTTGCCATGATTATTTAAGGGCAATGGCTTAATGGCATTGACGGACTTCCTGGGTCATACAATGTACTCTATGCCTGGGTCTTTCAATATGTTTTGATTTCCTTTGATACTTGGTTAAAATAACACAAAACTTGGATTTTTTTTATTAATCCTAGAAACGTTTCTGTCTGGGAACCCTGTGTTAATGATTAATCATAATTATATTGTATTTACTGTAAAGGGTAATTTATTTTTGGTGCTGGTAACTGGAAATTCTTACTCAAATGGATTCACTTGGTGTCTCGTTGTTTACTAAAACTTTTGCTATCAAAATTCCTAATAAATATGGTGTAAAACGTACGATTTGCCTTATATTTGCAAATTAGATGATATATTCTGTATTGGTTTAGTGTTCGTGTTAATTAATATCTGTACGTGTTGTGGTAAACATGTCGAGTAGTTCGGTAGACGAGATTCCGGAACAGTGCAAGGTAAAATTTATTTACGACGACAACTTGATCGCTTTGTTTAATCTGCTTGTGATGCACTTATGACCTATAGCGACCCTATGATCCCGCCTGCAGATCTACGGGCAAGTGGTAGCAGTGCATCATTGTTTTTGTATCATGTTTATGAATTGCGTATTTGCGTCACAAAGTTTGTTTTATTGTGCCTCAATCAGCCTGTATCGCGTAACATTGAACCTTCTGTCAGTACTACGGATCAATGGTGCAATTTTGATCTTTGTTCTGAAGAGCTTGATTAGGTATCTACAAAAAAGAGATTATAGTAAACAAAAGATAGCCTATCATGATTTAGCTTTTCTAATAAGTAAACTTATGAGTATCACGTTACGCTATAATATCAGTGAAAATTTGTCTCAAACTGTAATACCTTAATGACTTTTTTTAGTAAGCTTATTACAATAACTGTCCATTTGTTTTGTAATATTGCACTTATCCTTCTTCGCCACAACTCAATTGTACTCTACCTAAATAATTTAAAATTATGACTAGAGAGAGGGGAACTTAGAAAGTGTTGGGGAAGGCCTTTGCTAAAGAGCAATCAGATATGGACCCGGTGCTATAACCTATATAAATTAACTGCTATTATAGCATATATGATAACAATTGTATTTATATCTGAATAAAGGCTTTATTAAACATTGTACAAAAGAGATAGGTTTTAGCAATATCAACTAATAATTTTAAAAGTTTTTAATCTATTTTAACAAATTACCACAGTCCATTGCTGAACTGCCTATGTATGAATTTAAATCGCACGTCAAAATGATTTTAATGAAAAAAGGTTATTACACTGTAAATGACTATTTAAATGATAAAAATGTATGGAATTAAATACTGCCGTGCTCGCACAGGTTCATTTTATCTTGTAATGTAAACACACTATTTAAAAAGAGGCTGACTATAGTGACCGAGTTTCTTGCGCTGCTTCTTCTCGGCACTAGCCAACAATATTGTCCCGAAGCAGTGGTAGGATAAAAAAATATATTGGGACGTGTAAAAGAGCTTAATTTAGGCCTATTTACAGAAATAAATTGGTTTTATTGGTTTTTTAAACTTTTTCAACTAATCTGTGAAAAGCTTTTAATTGTATTAGTCTTTTACTTTGTGTAGATTAAAATTAGTTCAACCCATTCGCCTTGAAAAACTGAGACTCAGCTTTATATGACCATTTTACTCTTTTTATAACCCAGGACCTGTTTACTCAAGATGGGGTCCTGCTCAAAGCAGCCATGGGGAGGATGGTCCAGGACCTTAACTCAATCGGGATGCTCTGTATCGTTCAGAATGGAGATGGCACAAAATGTATTGAGTGGCGACCAAACGACCTGATCACTATCGACTCTGACACACAGGATCAAGAGTGGGCAGTGGTCAACACAATTGGTAAGAAATTATTCCATCTTCTTTCACTCTATTTTTTGTTTTAAAACAATGACAGATGCCATTTGAATTGCTTGTCTTTATATCATCGAGCACATGATCTATATGCCCTAATAAATAAATAAATAAAAATAAAATAAAAAAGCCTTTTATTTCTCACTAACAATTAAATTCATAGTATTTATGTGATACTAATGCTATATGCCCTTTATAGTAGAAATGACAAATTAATATTTTTTTAAAATAGCAAAATTAAAAATGTTTCAAAGTATTTTCTTATAATTGCTCATATTGTGAACTTTGAGCATTATTATCTATTCTGCGGCGGAGGGCTTTATGTAAGATTTAATTTTAAACAATATTAAAGTAAACAGATTTGCAATAATTCAATAAATTGCTAAGTTGTAAGTAAAATACTTACACCAAATTCTTAGGTACACACACACAGAAAACAAACAACATATTTATCTAAATAGATCAACAGCTAATTAAGGATGTTCTTGTCCTTTGTAGCTTTTATCATCATCATCAGCAATGCGAATGTATGCATATGATGATTGTAAATGTAAAACTGTGTATGATTTTGTACACTTGTATTGTGCCAAGTTGTGTTGTGAGTAAATAAATAAAAGTATGTACATTACCCACAATCAGGGCGCCGTCAACGTACACTGAGCGGTAACATGACGTCTGACTACGCAACCGCCCGCGCCCGCATCATCAAGATTCCTCTCGATGACCTGAAGACCTTCCGCGTGACACGCAACAACCAACAAATGCAGTTCTCCACCAAACCTGGCGTTTGGCAGACCACCTTCTACTTCCAACATGGCAATGCAGAAATCTTCGTTGCATATCTCAAGAACCACGTCAAGACAGCAAAAACGAGGCACGACAGAAACACATACGTTGTTGTTGAGACTAACAATGAGACACAGGTTCTGAACAGGTCGTTCGCTGAGTTGGATATCTTTACAGAGAATACAACAGACGTGGTGTGGAATTTAGTGTCTAATTTCAAGCAAAGGCCATATGAGACTACGATGGAGGCGTTTTCCAAACTTACTGACATTGGTAAGTAATGTATGTGTTCTAAATGAGAATCCCCGGCACGGATCTTGAGCGCAGAAGGAAAGAGTGGGGATCGCTTTGCGCACCTTAGCAGACGATGATCGTATCAGAGACGCGAGTGCGAGCAGCAAGCAACCAATCCCGGCCGGCGCTGCAGGCGCGGCGTGCCAGTAGCTAATCACGCAATCGTAATGGTCTTCTGTGCATCTTTCGCCCAGCGCTCAAGATCCGTGCCGCTAGTTATAACTTGACTTTGACACAAGTAAATGGTATTTTAATTTGTTAAATTTATACGTCCGAACGAACGAAACATTTTCGTAGTAGACTACCTGATATCTAACTTACCTCATCTCCGTCAGCGTCTGCCGCATAAGTATCGCTCACAAAACTAACGAGCTATAACACAATTTGAATTCTGTATGTAGATACAGATTTTAGATTAGTCGTGATATACTATTTAGGCTTCGTGTTTTGTTCCACATATCTTTAGGGTTACTGTACTGATTTAACAACTGAACTTTACTCGCGTTTTTTTTTTCCAAAACTTCATATTTCGTCAAAACGTCGTAACTGTGTTTTAATTTACGACGGCAGTGTTGCAGACTGCTGCTATAGGGTATGTGTTCCATGTTTCACCGTAATCATTCCGCAGTCTATTACGGCAACGAAGGTACGAACGGCAAGAGGGACGTGTCGGAAGAGGTGGCGGACTTGCTGACGAAGAGCATGAGCGCACTTGAGGACGCCACCACGGTCACGCGCACCGGCGAGTACGAGGTCGTCAGCGTCAAGCCCACTCTACCGCCCAGGCCGTGCATACCAAGGTATGTTTGTTACAGCTGGCGCTTCTGCTCCGCCGTTCACCATCATCATTTCAGCCAAGGACGTCTACTGCTGAACATAGGCCTCCCCCATTGACTTCCAGATTGGCCGCTTGGAAGGGGCCTACATCCAGCGTCTATCTGCTACCTTTACCAGGTCGTATGTCCACCTTGTACCCACAAGGTGGACAGGCGTCCTACGCTGCGCTTACCGGTACGTGGTTATTCTAACACCTTTCGGTTCCATCGGCCGTCAGTTTTATGTGCTATGTGCTCTGCCCACTGCCACTTCAGCTTGCTAACCTGTTGGGCTATGTCAGCGACTTTGGTTGTGTACGGATCTTCTCATTTCTGGTTCGATCTCGCAAGGTAACACCAAGCATAGCCCTTTCCATTGCACGTCGCAACGGCCGTTGAATAAATTTGAATAAAATAGAAAACTATATTTTAATAAAATAAAGATAAACTTGCTGTTCCAAATTTCAGACTGCATAAAGTGAGTAATTCGTTTAAGGGGAAATGTATTAGCTTTTTTAACAAACCACAGTTGAATTGACGCCGCGCCTTTTGTGTTTCATACAAAATTGTATTAATTGAAGCGATCGACGGGGTTTCAAATATTCAAAAGGCGCTGTGCGGGCGAGGCGCGGAAGAGGCAGGGCACCACCCTGCCTCTTCCGCGCCTCGCCCGCACAAAATTGTATTAATTGAAGCGATTGACGGGGTTTCAAATATTCAAGAGGCGCTGTGCGGGCGAGGTGCGAAAGAGGCAGGGTGGTGCCCCACCACATCGATTTTATATTTTTTGTATGAAACACGAAACGAGAGGCGTTGTGCCTGCGCTGCGCCCGTGCCTCGCCTGCGCCGCACCCGCGCCTCTCCCACGCCTCACTCGCGATGCGCCTTATGTGTATTTCCCGCGCCTAACCTTTATGAAGAATTGAAGAAAAGGTAGTTTCAACTCAAATGGAAAAAACGGAATCCTTATAGGATATGTTTATCGTCCGTCTGTCTGTTAAGTCAAGACCCTTTATCTCGGGAACGCGTGGAAGTATCGAGTTTTAATTAAAACCATATACTCGGGTCTATAGTACCTTGCAGCTGTGAAAAATCAAACTTCTTAGTTAGCAGCACTTTTTTTATGATGATTTATATGTTGACGCCATAGTAAACGTTGTTTGTATTGATGAACACATTCGCCTTTCTGAATTTGACGACTGTTCAAAACTTCACCCTGTATATGAGCTAATTTACAGCTGATTTCGTTCAGCCGTTAAGCGTGAATGACGAACAAAACATCTAGAAATACAGATTTTCAGATTTTATCAAGATAACTTAGTAATAGAAGCCCGTATTTTGTGTTGTTTTTACAGAGGCACTCCACTATCAACTGAGAAATGGGAGGGCCTCCAGGATACAGAAGGACGCGTCACAGAGGTCGAAGGAGTCAAACAGCTGATATTTAGAGGCGTGAGTCATTGTTTCAGTTATTATTATATAGACCACATTAATCTCTCTTATTTTAGCGCATTGTTCCGTCTCTAGTTGGGTCACGCTTGACCAGGATCCTATGTCTGGCAAGTCTGGTTATTATATTTTTTAAATTAAAATTATCTCCCATTGTAAAGTAATGTATGCCTATATATGTATCTCCAACTGCAGGGCACAGGCCTCACCTCATGTATGAGGTGGTTTGGGCCATAATCCACCACGCTGGCCCAGTGCGGGTTACTGGAGAGGTGTTGCGAAAACAATGACTTCACCTTACTGTCAGATGTCATTAAGCTGCCCTAAACTAGCCTCCGGCTAGGCTTCACGACTAGTCTCAAGCGATATTAACCGGGACCAACTATAAACGTTTCTTCCGAAGCACGGAGATGCTTGTGATAAATGTCACTAAGTATAGTTGGTGGTGGTGGTGGTGCGACGGCCGTAAAGAATACACTTTCCCACCGCCAACAGGAGGCGTGTCGTAACAGGCGACTAATTCCTGTAGCATGAGACGGGCAGCAGCGTTTGCGTGCGAAATGTTATAAAAAACTGTGCTTGCCAACCCGCCTGCCAAGCGTGGCGAGTATTGGCAATCCCCCCCGATGAAAGTCATTGGGGGAGGCCTGTGTTCAGCAGTGGACGTCCATAGTTCAAATGAATGAATAAAAAAGCCTTTATTCAGACAGTATATCAGTTACATTAATGATTATTTCTAATAGGATTTCAGTAACACTTTTCAATACTGCACTTATTCAATAATATTATTATGCATCGATTCCCTGTCTGTATACCACTATTTCACAAAAGCCTCCTCCAACTGTCGCCATTTCTCTCTATCATTAGCTAATCTTGTCCATGAACCCCCTGCTACAGCTTTTATGCCGTCCACCCACCGTCTTAATGGTTTACCTCGTCTTCTCTTCTTATCACTTGTGATCCAATTCATGACTAATTTTGACCATTTTTCACTTCCTCTGATTGTATAACCTGACCATTTCCACCTTTAGGTGGCTTAGTTATGATAATCAAAACCAAAGCACTGCCGCCACTGAGCTACAAGCACCTCTCATCAAAATGCACAATTACCGGACTCTAATGTCGTAGCATTTGTTCATTAGTTCTACATTCACCACGTATAGTTCTTAATCCACAGGGCGTAGCGCATTCCATTCGCCAATCAGTGTGGAAATACCTCCTCGATTACTACCCGTGGCGGATGACGCACTCCGAACTCCGCTCTCTCCAGAAGAAAAGGACAGAAGAGTACTTCTGTATGAAGCTGCAATGGCGGTCGATGACTGACGGACAAGAGGCTCGCTTCTCAGAATACCGTGACAGAAAGAGCCTGGTAGAGAAAGACGTTAATCGAACGGACAGAACGCATCCGTTCTTCGCTGGGGACAATAACCCAAACTTGGTGGTTCTGCAAGATATTCTGATGACGTATGTGATGTACAACTTCGACTTGGGCTACGTGCAAGGGATGAGCGATATATTGGCGCCGTTGTTGCTGCTGATGGGGAATGAGGTGGACAGCTTCTGGTGCTTCGTCGGGTTTATGGATAAGATTGTGAGTATTTTATAATCTGACAATTTGTAACTAAGATTATTCATTGTTTTTAGGGTTTCGTACCTCAAAAAGAAAAAACGGAACCCTTTTAGGATCACTTTGTTGTCCGTCTGTCTGTCAAGCCTTATATCTCGGAAACACTAAAACGTGAACGAAAAAAGAAGAAAGAATTGTTTATTGTGTATTATTTTTTAATAATCTAACTGGACGGACTAAATAGAAAATCTTTTTTTTTACCCAGTCCAGACATCCTTTTATTAGTTCTTTCAAGATAGGAAGAGGGGTTTTGTGACTCTACACTGGTTGACTCGTATAGTGACGTGCCGTAACGAAATCCAATAGTTTATTTTTTTTATATAAATCGAGAAAGTTTAATCGATTTTTATTTAAGATTTTTTTTTAAATAAGAGGTATGTCCTACCGCCGCCTGCCGTATACAATCTTTTAACAAGCCTTTTTTTGCTTTTTTGGTATTTGCCAAATAATAACAAAAACTTCACTAATAACTCGGCAAAAACATGTGTATGTCTTGTTAGCTGTCCATAAATAAATAAAACAGTAACAAAAGCCATAACACAGCCAAGGACGACCGAACCGATTCATCGATTTAGTATTTCGATTATTATCGTCAATCCCTATAGGTAAACGTTTCGTTTTACGCATTAGGCTAATATTTAATAGTTTAGTTTGCAATTTTTGCTTAGATTTTTAGAGGCAAAGATTATTGTATTTTAGCTATGATATAACTTAAAAAATAAAAATTGTTTTTTTAATATTATCGTAAATGGGTGAAACGGAAAATCCGAAGTGCCACAACCGCTTCTTATCTTGAATGGACTATAGTATTTGTATTCCTCCCAGGTGTCGAATTTCGACATGGACCAGGCGGGCATGAAGCACCAGCTGTTGCAGCTGCAGCAGCTGCTACAGTTCGCGAGCCCGGAGCTGGCGCAGCACTTAGCGCAGAAGGACTCCGGGAACATGTACTTCTGCTTCCGCTGGCTGCTGGTCTGGTTCAAGCGGGAGTTCTCGCACAGGGACATCATGAGGTGAGGGGTACACTACTAAAATTATTGGAGGATGATTAAATAAAGTTTCCCCGAACCATTGATCGGCCGTAAAGAAACACTTCCCCACCGCCAACAGGTGTGTCGTAAGAGGCGGCTAATTCCTGTAGCACGAGGCAGGCAGCAGCGTCTGCGTGCGAAATCTTATAAAAAAAACTGCGTTGGCAACCCGCCTGCCAAGCGTGGCGAGTATTGGCAATCCCCCCCCGATAACAGGTTATTGGTGGAGGCCTGTGTTCAGCAGTTGACTTCCTATGGCTGAAATGATGATGATTGATAGGTGCCATCCATAATTATGACAATTTTTTTTAATGATTTTTAGACCCTTCCCCCTTCACTGCTGGTCACATTTGTAACACACTCCCTAGACACATATTATGCAAAAATTATTAAATTGAAACAGTAGTTTTGAAATTAGTTATATTTCTATTTACATTGTTTAAAAAAATTCGACAGCAAAACAAACATTTAAAAAAAAACGTGTTTTAGATAAATTCGATTTTGTAATGTGACATCACGAAAGAGTTAGTTGTCAGTTATCATTGCAGTATTGTAAAAGAAATGGCTTTCTTGCCTTTTTATAAATAGAGAAATAAAAATACTTTAAATCTGACTGTAAGGCTTGATTAATATGGTAATTTATGGATGGATTTTGATGAAAGTTCACCTTAAAATTTATTTTTACCTTATATTTTTTTTAGATTGAATGAATCTTTTTTTGGATAACATATTTCCAATTTCATTAAATTTTGTATTTTTTTCCAGGCTATGGGAGGTTCTATGGACCGGGTTGCCATGTAGTAATTTCCATTTACTAGTTTGTGTTGCCATACTCGACGCTGAAAAGGACATTTTTATAAGCAAGGACTATGGCTTTACGGAAATTTTGAAAGTAAGTATAATATCTATCATTATAACTTTTTTTAAAATAAGTCACCATTTTCTGCACAACCTTGTACAAAAATAGTCACTTATGTGCTATAAGTACATAAAACCACATCGCAATAGGCTAGTTGACTCATATCAAAATTAATTAAACAAAGAATTATTTCATATTGTATTCTACTTTGGGAACCTAAACATATCGATTTCAATAAAAATTAGAAGATGGCTGTAAAAATCAAATTTAAAAAAAAACTATAATTTGAAACTCTGAAAACGCTATCCGCTATGATCGCGACGTGAGTGACGTCAGTCTTATGGTAAACGATCAAATGTCATTTGAGTCTTTGATGTGTTTGTGCATTCTCGAACGATACAGTAATGATAATTACTAGACACCGGATTATATGCACTAACAAAATGCCAAAATATGCATGCAAATATGCAATAAAAAACGGCCGAAATATGCACTAAAAACGATTGATATGCCTAAAATATGCACAATACAAAACCAAAAAACCTTTATTATTTTTATATTTTAATCGAAAGAGTGTACAAAAAAGCGAAATTCTCTTAAAATTAAGTATAATTTTGGTGGCAATATACAATTAAGTATTTTTACAAATTTTCGAGCGCAAATTTGTGACGTTTGTCACCCAGTATAGATTTGTACGCCGAGAATGACCTTTCCACATACACTGTCATCATTGGGCAATATTTAAAAGTTGGCGCCATTTTTGGAGATACCTGTTCAGGCAGGGTACGACCTGTGCCGTTGATGTAGCCATTAATGTTATACTTAACGAAATATGCACGGTTTAAAAAAAAAGCTAAAATATGCACTAACGCCGTAATTAGGGAGTTTTATGCATTTGCATATGCAAACATGCAAATGCGTATAATCCGATGTCTAATAATTACTATATTTTTTGTGTAAACTATTAGAAATCATGTTTGATTAATTCAGGGAGGTTGTATTCGTAAAGACGTCTAAGTTGTTTGTTTGTTTACTAGGGAGACTACGTCATGGCACAGATATTATATAGACCAAAATGGCTGACAGCGTTTTTGTCTGTTTATGAAAATATTATTATAAAATTAATGTTTGGAGTTTTCTAAGTCTTAAAAATGTACAATCAATTTTTTTTCGGTCTAATGAAACACTTATTATCAATTTAAGACCTATTTTAAAAAAGTGTCAACTAGCCTATATAGTGCAACGAAACCTAACCTGATATGTATCTATTTCGACGATCTTCGTAGCCGAGAGGCGAGCATACCGATCAACGGACTTGTTGTCGCTATCTCTGAGGTCCCAGGCTCGATGCCCGGTCGGTCAATGTAGAAAAATTTCCTTTCTATATTGTCTCGGGTCTGGGTGTTGTAGTACCGTCGTTGTTTCTGATTTCTGTAACACAAGTGCTTTGGCTCCTTACCATAGGACAGATCAATGTATGTGATGTTGTTCAATATTTATTTATTTATTTCAGCATGTCAACGACTTATCAATGTGCCTGGACGTTGACCGAATACTAAGTTCAGCCGAAGGCATATACCACCAGGTGGTATCCGCCCCGCACCTCACAGACCAGATAAGAATAGTCCTAGGCATCCCCCCCCTCAATAACTCTACCTCCACCAGCTCAGACGAAGCGACCACATCGAATACGGTCCAGCAAGTTAACGGTACGGGTGACGGTGGTACCGACCAACCGGAGAGAGATATGGAGGAAGTTATGTATCAGATAGGCTTAGATATGAATTTCTAAGGCACGGTGATTAATTGTTGTTAATAATGTTGCGATTAGTGTTGCTAACAGCTACAACAGTATATTGTTATCATGTGGCATGTAATACATAACTATAGACAGTTAAAAGACCGGTTTAACTAAAGAGTTACTGCAATCAGTATGAATAAATATATCTATACGTTTTACTCTTATTTCGCTGAGTTACTGAACTAATAGGGTTGTTTACACCATTCTTAAATATTAAATATTCTAACACAACATTTATTAAAACTGTCACCTTATTTTAGGCCTAACAACCCGGCACATTATATTTAATTTGAAAAATTAGATTTTTAATTGTTCCAAAATTAATAAAAAGTTAGTCCGTTGAGTTAGGTTAACAGTGACGTCATAGTTTGCTATCGCCATACAAATTATATGGAAGAGTTGCACGTTGACGTGGGACTGGTTAAGACAGTTTTTTAAAAGTATGTCAATTGATTAGTGGTGTAAAATACCGTATTGAATTATTCTGGGCTGGAGTGAGTGAAGGATGGACTGGTTATGTAAAGTAGTTCAATTGTATCATTCATTTAGGAACTTTCCAAGTCTAGTTAAAGCTATAGTCCAACTCATTGTTATTCGAGCGTCTAATGTAGGATCCAAATAAAATAAATGAGTTTGTATTACGTGCCACATAACTTAAGCCTCTATATTACACTAGAAAGCACTTATTGCATGCCCTGGTAATGCAACCTCACTAAATACTAGGATTCCATAATAGTGTTTGAATATGTAATGGTAATTTGTGATAATTTGAGATTTCCCTAAATTGATGTCTTAAAACTTTTAAATCTGATTTTGGCGTATTATAAATATAGTATCAGTTCATTTGCTTGTCACATGTGCACTAACTTTTGCCATAATTTTCTTCAAGGTTAATGAAGACCGCCCCAAAAATTATCTCAAAGCTGTACAGAGCTACTTTAATTTGACTATAAACCTGTTAACATTATTTGTTTTCTTTGGGTTTCAATCTTATTTCAAGAGCATAAAGTTCAAAATATGGTGGCAGTTATATGTCCACCACTAGTCAATGGGTTAAGAGCTGATACTAGAGTGCTCAATTACAACAACTTTATATAAGGAACTAACATCAAAATCTCATAGAAATTTTTCAACTGTTTTTGGTGGGATTCGAACCCACGACCTTTCGCTATCCGTGACTGCTCTATGAACTGTGCTACGGGGTTGGGTACAAAAGCTCGTGTTCATCAGACAAACATTTGCCTCTAGCTGGTTCCGAACCAGCAACCGCTGGCTTAGTAGTCCGGAGCGTGAACCACTACACCAGACAGTGGTCATTTATTATAACACGAAATTTGAACCAATAACGAAAAACTTGGAAATATTTCCAACTCTTATCTGTATGAGTTTAAGTTGTTTTTGTTTCGCTTTACTAAGTGTCACGATCCGACTAAATATGTGACGTCACACTAGGGAAGGGAGAGGCTCACAGATTTGACTAACTGTGTCATAGATGGGAGGGGGGAATCCTGAAATTTTAATGTAATTTATAGTAGGCCCCTATTTAAATTGGCCCGTGCATAATATTAATAATACCAATCATTCATAAAAACATTATTGTGTTCTGGTCTCAGGGTTGTGCAAACGCATTTTACATATAATGTAAATACTAATACACGCATTTTGAAAGTTGGATTTTATGAAATCAATGCTTTTATTTATGTATGTATATTGTTAGGTCAAAGAGGTTATTAGCCATACCATCTACCTTATATCACAAGGATGTTAATTTCTTCAAACGGGTGGTTTTATATAGCCATTTATCGACACGCACGGTTTTTTTTTAATATGATAGATATAGACGCCATTTTGATTTTTTATCAAAACAGCGATCATTACATGTGACGTCACCGGCACAGCGGTTCAACATGGCGGCTGTATCCATCATATTTTTGCAGTTGGTGTCGATAAATCGCTATATCGTATCGTGTTTTGGTTGTCATGCTTGGAGGGCAGAATTATAACAATGATATTAAGAGATGTGCCGACGATTCTGTTACGGTTTCGGGGGCATTTAAAAATTTCCGTGACGCTACGTTTACAGCCAATTCGCGCGCAAGCAACCGCGCTTGCAAGCGTGTCGAAACATGTTTTGTTTACTTCGCATTCTGTCTTCATTTTTGCTCCAGTCAGAGCGGTGTTTTAGTGTAAAAATAAAACAATACTGTGATAGTTTATTTAAGTGAAATACTAAATAAAATAAAAATCGTGTCAAAAAGTAAAAAGCTGGATAGGGGGCGCTTTTTGCCGATTAGTCGGCACATCTCCAATTGATATTTTGTCTGGGTAAAAAGTAAATTATTCTAATTCAAAACCCGATCTACTTTAAGGCAATATCCAAATTATTTTGTCAGTTAAAGGTTGATTATGTTGTGATAAAACTGACAAACAGCCTAGATTATTTTCTATTATTATTGTTTGGAAGTACTGCCATCATATTTATCTTTTAGCTTTCTTGCTTGGCTTTCTCATTCACTCACTGGCATCGTGGTAACAAACTGCTATCTTTAAGGGTTAACTTAAGGTATAATATTAATTTTTACAAATGTCTAATAATCTGTTTTTATAATTTAGATTTTCGTAAAGTAATTGTTGCACTAGGATTAAGTTTTATCTGATGATTATCTAGCTTTTCTTATTAGTTTTAGTAGAATACTTAACTATTTAAAAAACGACAAAATACTTCAAAAAGAGCTCTTGAACATAATATTATTAATTCTTACATTGTAAATATCATATCTCAACGAGACTCAGTTCCGTCTTCACCATAAGGGCACACGGGGCCCCCGGCCTCATAGGGGCCCCAAAGCACTAAAACATGTTTATCAACCTAAGAAACACTGGTAACTAAAAATAAAGAAAAGAGGGTCAAAGCCTTGAAAGAAATAGGCAAAATTTAAAACTATTTTTGGAAGTCATGAATTACCAACAGTATTTCATTTTTACTTTGCAGTAGGGCCCCCAAATATTTGTGTGCCCTAGGGCCCCGGGATGTGTTAAGACGGACCTGACGAGACTCGTACTATTTTATCGTTATTAAAAGTACCTTTTTCTATTTCAGGATACACTCGAATATGACGGAATACAAATTAGAATCGTTACGAAAACTGTGTGGGCTTTGCTCGCGTAGTGTCGACAAATACGAAATATGTAGCTACTCACAGCCCGACAAAGATCTGTATGAACGTGGTGAACAACGGAACTAAAAAAACTATTGTGATCTTTGACAAAGTAGTTTGGAGGTGGCGCCCTCGCCGCGTTCATTATGGTCGTAGTCGGACTGTGAAAAGAAGTTATATTTTTATACTTTTATAACAGGCGCTGTAAGAACATGCTTGCCTCCTATTTGATACATGCGAATTCATTTTTAGTCTAACTTTGAACTAACACACAACTACCCACCGAATCATTGCCTTTGCCATGAAATATGCCACAAATATAATTGTATCAGTCCTTATTTTTTTTATTAATGAAAATATTTATTTTGTAAGTATTTAAAATATCCTACCATTACATTTATTTCAAGCTATATGGTTCCATTTACTACGCAAATAAAAAAAATTGGCGCGTGATAGTTATAAAGGTTCACACTTTTTCTCTTTGCCTGCTAAGCAGTGATATTATGTCTTTAGCGCTCCTTATTTCACTAATAGGAATGACGACTAGGTGAAGAAAATGAAATTTAGTCCGTCAGATTATTGAAAAAATAATGGACATTTATTTTTTCTTTTGAAAATCAACAAAGTTCAAGAGTAACGTCACTTCAAAGTGAAAATTGTACCAAGACGACGTCTTGCGACATTTCAAATCATTATATCTCTGTAATATTTTGATTTTGTGAAAAAAGAAAAAATAAGTATCCAATATTTTTTGATAATCAACCTGATAGACTAAGAAAAAAAGTTAGTCGTTATCCCTATTGATATTTTCTTTCCTGGTTTTAATGACGTCATATTGTCACGCGCCCATTCGTTTTGGTTACATAGTATAATTTATTATCCTGCAAATTCACTCACTAAAGGTGCTAACAGCTTGTATTTCAAATAGGAGAAAATCATTTTTATAAATGTATTCATATAGATTATCGATAGTTTATTTATCATATCTATTCCAATTAGCATTATTTAATCTTGTGTAAGCAATTTTATCGAAAATGTGTCTATTATTTTTCTTACTTAGTATTTTACTAGGATTTCTAAATTGATATAATTAGTGATAAAATTAATTAATTTGGTACAGTTACGATCACTTCTAGTTATCTGTCGTTTTCTTATTCAATAAAAATTCGAAGGTAGTGTGCTGTTGTGTAACGATGTATGTCATTATTATTATTTTTCGGAGACACCCCTAGCAAAAGCAATTGTTGTAAAATATCTTTTATTACACCTTCGAGTGATCTGGCGAAATTGTATTTATTATTTTTCGTTATACATAAAAATTGGAAAAGACTTCTTGTTGTGATAAAAACGATCGGCTATAGGATTGGATTTGGAAGTTTCTATGAAAAGGAAATTTTATAGAACCAGGATAAATATGTTTTATTATTAGTTATAATACCTGAGTGTATAATTCAAGTTTTATGGCCTAATCGAAGTTAGTTGCTTAGGTAGCCGTGGCGTAGGAAGGCCAGCGCCCGACCGCTGCCTCTGGAACGGATTCAGTTAAACAGTATGCCATATTTTGCCGTTGTCACTTGTTCACGATTGTTAATATCCTATGTAGGTGTTATGTTTCTAAGACGCAAATATTATTGTAAACTAGTGCCTATCTACGAAATGTATTTGTTTTCATTTAATAAATTGTATTAAAGTTTTCATACCTGGTTAATCTGATTTTGATTTGTAGTTATAGAATAGAATAGAAGCCCCACAACTAGAGCTATAAAGTAAAATAAGAAACAAAAAATTAAATAATACTGTAATATTTATTTGGTAAAATCAGATTTAAGTTGGATTATTGCTTTGCAGTCACACAATCTTATCAATTACAATTTATATAAATAATTTAAAAATGAGATCAGTAAAATACAAATTTTGTACTATTCAATTATCAATTAATTAATTAATTTGGATGAATTTCAATGAATTCAACGTTACAAGTTCATAACATTCATAGTCATTTGCGAGTGAGATTTCAAGTGGACATTTAGACCATAGCGAGTCTGGTAGGACTTGTCACACAAATGACAGTGGAAGTTTTTCACCCCAGTGTGGGTAAGGGAGTGACGTTGCAATTCAGATTTGGAGAAGAATCGTTTCCCACAACTATCACATCCATACTTCTTTTCCTTCAAATGATTCTTGCGTATGTGAGAGCTACGGGAGCTTGACGATATAAATGTTGCATTGCATACTTCACATTTATGGTTCCTTGTTCTTTTGTGATTCCAAAGTATATGAGAATGGAGTCCTCCAGGCACTTTGAACCGCTTTGGACAATATTTACAGCTGTACGGGCGATCATTGCTGTGGGTTAGCATGTGTATTCTAATGTAGCCGGGGGGATAAGACTTGCCGCACTGGTCACATTGACGTAACAATCTTTCAGATTTATTCTTATCTTTGCTGTCAATATTTGGCTGACAGGAGTGGCAATTCAGATCATTTACATCATAGAAACCTTCCCAGCAGTTTTCACACAAGTACGGTCTTAGATGCAGTTTTCTGTGTCGTACTAATGATCGGAAGTCTTCAAATTTTTCATTGCAGTATTCACAAGCTCTTCCAGTGTCAGACTTTACGGAATGATTATTAGTGCAATGTTCGCTTAGGGCTTTTACCGAGGAAAACTCAGTTTTACATTCAACACAGAATATGACAATTATTTCATTCTCAATGGATATAGTAGGCACTTTTTTAAGTTTTTTTTTCTTTTCTTTGTAACAACGTGATTTCAGATCTTGTTTTAGGTCATCAGAGTCATCATTATAATCATAATTATTGTCACTGTTTGATTCCAAATTTTGGGAAGCTTCTATCAATGTTTTAGCACTAGATTCTATGAGCACTTTAAATGAATATGTTATTGTTAGCTGGTGTACACAGTTGATGCAGATATTTTCTGGATATGGGTCATCTTCAAGGGGTACCTGTAATTTTTAAAATGTCTTTTGGTTAAGTTAATACCAACCAAAGCGTTAGTCTTCATCATATCCAGAACTAGATGTGTATGATAATATTCCTTCAAATATTCCTGTAAGTGAAATGGCGGGAGAAGCAGTCTACGATTGCCTGCCCTCTTCTCAATCAAAGAATATTATTGTAGAAGACTTTAATAGTAAATTGCTAGAATAATGAGGCATCGAATCAGGAAAGAGATACTGCAATTCAAAAGAGTATTTCACTGCTACACTAGATAGGTACTACGAATTTTATATAAAACGGTGGCAGCTTTTGAGCTACAAAGTTTATTTAAAGTAAACATTAACGGTTAACGTACTTTGTAATTGTAAAAGTTCTGTAAAATATCAGAAAGTTTAACTTTGTCTCCGGCTATAGTCACAAAGGCGTGTACATGTCGCATTTCTTTCTCTCTTCCCAAGCACGTTCGGCATTGGTTTTTATAACTCATTTCAAAACTTATTTGGTAATTTATTACAAGTTTTATTCACAAATTCAAAGAATAAATACACACACAGATCGATACGTAAACTACATTTTAGCCACAATTTTAGCTTTTGTTGCAAATGTCAAACCTTTTTTTTTTCTTGTGGCTGAAACGCAAAGGCTTTACCCATACAGCCAGGCATCTTCAATGCTTCTGCTAAACGGTTACGGTATTCTCGTAAACACTTAAAAAAATCTAATAGACAAGTGTCTACACTTACTACTCTACTAGTCAAAAAGTTCGTAATTCAAAAGATGCATTTTTTTAATTAACGAGACGCATAACGCAACGTGTTATTCGTTTGCAAAAGGAATTTTCTTATATTAGATAATACCAAGCTATGACATTCTATTAAGATTAAGACTGATGTTGCAGTGAGTAAGGCAGTGACCAAAGAGTGAACTAATACTTTGGGAAAAGAGAGCCCTCTTGAGGAATTTTTATGCAAGCAACATTGAAGCGCCATCTGTGTTTTCTAACAAGAACTATATACACACACACACACACACACACACGTATAGGTAGTACATATTCCCATTAGACCCGTTTCCCAGTAACAAGTTATTTTGTTTAAATTTTCTTGTAAGGTATTGCAAAATATAACAACAAGAAAATTAAACTGCTAACTAACCATTGTGGTCAGGTCAGCCAGCCGCCCTCCTCCCCCTCCCTTGTTAATATTGGTAAGCATACAAACTGGGCATAAGTAACTGGGAATTGAACCTGGATCCCTTACGCGAAAGACCGTTTTACTTTGCTTGTATTACACAAGCAAAGTAAAACGGGCTTTCGCGTATTTTCGTATCGCGTAATTGTAAACATTCTTGAAAATTTATCATAAATAAGATAGACACAACAGTTCTTAATTTTAGACACCGATTGACTAAGTACTAAGTCCATACATTTTTGTAGTCATGCAAATTTTTTCTATAAAATTGGACAAGCAAAGAAAAATGGACTCTACCACATCATTATCATCATGTCAGCCATAGAACGTCCACTGCTGAACAAAGGCCTCCCCCAATGACTTATCATCGGGGGGGATTGCCAATACTCGCCACGCTTGGCAGGCGGGTTGGCGAGCGCAGTTTTTTTTATAAGATTTCGCAAGAAGACGCTGTTGCCCGTCTCGTGCGACAGGAATTAGTCGCCTCTTACGACACGTCTTCTGTTGACGGTGGGGAAGTGTATTCTTTACGGCCGTCCCAACACGGCACATACACCACATAATTTTCTTTTACTTATTGAGTGAGGTCCAAAATGGTTGTTGTTTTTTTGTTATCTTATTTGTTTTGTGTCATAGGTGCTATTTGGGTGATGCATGGAGAGTATTAAATCCATGTGTCCAATGTTAACTTAATTTTTTTTTCTTCTTATTTAAGCCACTGGAATGGTCACTTTGCCATGAATATACTTAATCAGCTGCTGATTTACCAACTTTAGGACAGCAACTTCATAATCTCAAGGAAAATAAAATATTTGCTCCATACATTTTTTGACGACCTGCGTGCCGAGAGGCGAGTACGCCGGAATCGGCGTCGCCATCTGTGAGCTCGAAGGCTCATTAGCCATCGAACCGGGGGTTCGATTCTCGGTCGGGCTAATGTAGAAAACAATTTTTTAAAATATTATGTCTGGTAGTACCGGCGTCGTTTCTGATTTCTATAAAACAATGCTTTAAGCTATACATTTCTTTCAGAGCAATGTATGTATTTATTATTATCGAAGTGTCGAACTAGTTTAGCCGAGTTTAAGTATAGACAACAGCACGTCAACCTACCACTACCACAAAACGTCAAATTTTGTCAATTAATATTGATCTAGTACGTGTCGGACATAAAGTCCAAAATCGGTTCAATGACCTTTAACTTTTTGAGTAGGTTGACCTGCTGCTGACTGTACTTAGAACTTACTCTGACTTTTCTTCATGATTTCGACGTTATTCTTGGTAACTCGGTAAGTAATGGAAGCCTAGTACAGGGGACACGAGTAAAACACGGGACGGCTGTCAACGCACTGGTGTTTTTATTATAAAATTTTATTTAAAAAAATAGAACCGACTTCAAAACACTAAAATTAATCCTAACACCTAAGTACCTAATCAGTTAATTTTGGAGTCGGTGCAAACAAAAAAACATTGAATCTCTCATCGGCTGGCATTTGGCATTCAGCAGTTAGGCTCAACACCGATTTCATCCCCTATTTTCCTACCCTTAGGGGTGATTTATACTTTGCAAACTTTTGTCATAGCATCTTTGAAGTATAAGTTATTCAATAAAACAAAAATCATCAAAATCGGCTCATATTTGTCGAAGATAGGTAACAAGAACCACAACCAAAATATTATCTGGGTATATATTTGTTGATTTTCTCAAAAAGTTCTAAATCAATTTCGATAAAATTTATATGGGACCACCTCTGAAGTATGATCTGCCAAACAAAAAAAGAATCATTAAAATCGATTCATAATTGGCGGAGTAATCGCGTAACATACATCCAAAAAAAAAACATGCAGTCGAATTGAGAACCTCCTCCTTTTTTGAAGTCGGTCGAAAAGATAGGGTCGTGGACACGCTACAACGTATGCTACCTACGTACAAATATGTAACAATTCTCACAGTACTTACTTATCTATAATGTTTTGTACATCCTAGGCTGTAATATCGATTTTGAGACTTGTACTGTAGATATTGTCATCATCATCATTTCAGCCATAGGACATCCACTGCTGAACATGGCCTCCCCCAGTGACTTCCAGGTTGGCCGGTTGGAAGCGGCCCGCATCCAGCGGCTTCCTGCAACCTTTACCAGGTCGTCTGTCTACCCTGTAGGTGGACGTCCAACGCTGCGCTTGCGGGTGGCTTCCATTCCAGATCCCTTTTGCCCCATCGTCTGTCAGTTCTACGTGCTATGTGCCCCGCCCACTGCCACTTCAGCTTGTTAATCCGTTGGGCTATGTCAGCGACTTTTGTTCTTTTACGAATCTCCTCATTGCTCGATTGAGAAAGAAACACCGAGCATAGCCATTTCCCTAGTAGATAAAGTAAAAGTGAGTATGACTACAGGGCACAGGCCTCAGGTGGAGGGGTGTTGTAACTTGTAAGGGCAGTGACTTAACCTTACTGTTAGATGTTATCAAGCCGCCCTAAGCCCTCTAAATAGGCTTTACGACTACTATCAAGCGATATTAGCCGTGGCTAACTTTTAACGTGCCTTCCTAAGCAGGGAGATTGGAATGGTCACCCATCCAATCACAACCGCGGCGTTGGTGGCTTAACTTTGGTAATCACTACTGAAGAGCTGCCGCCACTGGGCACCTTTTTGTAGATTAAGCATAGGAATTTTGCATAGCATTATCATAGGTAAAAGGTAGTTATTTTTTGTTCCAAATTCAAATATTCTACCGGAGACAGAGATATGCTTCCTACTGAACAATAGATATTTTATTTTCGACACAAGCGAAACAGTATCTCGATTGAGGTACCGATCACCTTGTCTGATACCGTGCTTGTAAAGTCGCTAATTAACATATTTTTTCGTAGCATATTTTCTTTGTAAGTACATACTGTTAATGGTTCCGTAGCTATTACTACTTTATTTATTTATACTTATTTGGAACTTTATAGATAACGAAGATAAGCAAGATTTAAAAGGCAAATGCCACGTCGTGACATACTGTGCTAGTCGCACTACGTCATCCCATTTCACTACAACTTAATTTCTACTACCCAAAAGTTGTCCGGAAGAGATCGCTTTTGGCGATAGGGCCGCCTGATTGTACATAACTGTCTTGTTAGTGTTTTTTGTGCAATAATGTGTCTGCTATCTATCTAGTTAACCATTAGGCAAAGCAGAATGTATTATGGCCGGTGTGACAAAGGAGAAACCAAACTTACAAAAAATAATATAATATCTACATACATAATAAGTTTACAAAATTAAAATCCGAACTTAAAAAGTATCTCTATGAATTGCCTTGATTTAAATTATTTTTTTAAATTCAAATTAAAAATAAAGTTTGGTTCTTAAATAGTTCCCTAGCTAAGTACCTACCAATAAAATGAAGGGACAAGACTTCTTCGATTATTATATTATAATGATGATCACTTAAACTTGTTAAAGGCTTAGGCAATAAAAAGGTATTAATTTAATTTCTTTAATTATAGTTATGTAAGTACTTAGGTAACGAACCAATTATATGTATTTTTTGTAATGAAAAGTATAACATTATTAAAGTTTACATAATTATATTGTATCGTTTAGTTACATGCGGTATTACAAACGTTATATTATTATAATATATTCATTTCGTGGTTTAGTAGTTGCCGATAGGTACTGTAAGACTGTTCACTAGCTTATTGTGGTTCTGCTACGCTATATAGGTACCTTCGAAAAATGTTTTCCGAAGTCCTGTCCTATTTGGATTTAAAAGTGGTACTGCCAGTGATAAGGCTATTGCAGATTGTAATAGTAGGTTTGTGTTCAAATAATTTCCAGTACGGAATTCATAGGAACTATCCACACCAAGCCACAGTCACAGGTAGAATGTTAGAATAAGTTTAAAGGCGGCCTTATTGCAAAATGTTTTAGTTTTATTTCATTATCATCACCATCATCAGCGTCGACGCTGAACATAGGCTTCCCCCAATGACTTCCAGATTGGCCGGTTGGAAGCGGCCTGCATCCAGCGGTTTCATGCAACCTTTGTCTATTCGTCTGTTGTGGGTGTTACGTTCTACGCTGCGCTTGCCGATACGTGGCCTCCTTTCCAGGTTACGCACCACACCACCGCACCGGTGGTTTAGTTCAGCGTAACACTACACTAGTCATCGAAAATTTATTATAAGTTGCCGTAAACACGAAAAAAAAATTACACAACTTAAATCAAGATTTTGCAGGCAAAAAAGAATAACACGTTTCGTCGAATAGTTTTTGTTACAGAATCCGGATTACTGACGTAAAATGTGAACTAGTGGCTTAGGCGATTACTATGCCAAAAAAATAGAGAGTAATTCGTAAAGTGTTACAAATTGGCTACAGAAGAACTAAGATATCTCTTATCTGTAAATCTTGGCTATTGTTTAACTAAAATTAAGTCCTAAAAAATATTATTCCATTTTTATTTTATAAGTAAGCTCTTGTTTTAAAAGTAAACTATAACTTACATTTGCAAATCGTGGCAGCCTGTAACTGAATCTACACTTAGCTCATATTTTAAACTTGTTACTTGTTAATTATATCATTGGTGTAAGATTTGTTGGTTGCTCCTATTAAATAAATGATATTCTCCCTTACTTCGAGACCATGATGTGTCAAGCGCATATTTATCTATTTGGACGACCTCCGTAGCCGAGAGGCGAGTACGCCCAGACTTGGCCTCGCCGTCTCAGAGGTCACGGGTCAATGTAGAAAACGCACTTTGCTATATCATCGTCACGGGTCTGGGTGTTTCAGTACCGTCGATGTTTCTGATTTCTTTATCACAAGTGCTTTAATTTAGCTACTTACCTTAGGATCAGAGCAATGTATGCGATTGTGTGTAATAT
Source organism: Anania hortulata (assembly GCA_963576865.1). Taxonomy (NCBI): domain Eukaryota; kingdom Metazoa; phylum Arthropoda; class Insecta; order Lepidoptera; family Crambidae; genus Anania; species Anania hortulata. The sequence goes on from OY756393.1 coordinate 20,573,447, forward strand.
TTAAAATAATATTTATTTATTCCTGTCGCCCCAAGGTCCCTAACCTTCAAAGTAGAAACCACTTACATCCACGTCTTGGGTCCACGGTTACATAGCTATATCTCCGCCGATCGCAAGACTTTAAACCTTTAATTTTAGATGGTCAAAGTTTCGACTTCGTGGTGGTTGGAGCGGGGTCCGCGGGCTGCGTGCTGGCCCACCGGCTGACCGAGGCCAACTGGACCGTGCTCCTCGTGGAGGCCGGCGACGACCCGCCCAGCGTCACTAAAGTAAGCTGATGTGCTCTTTACTCTTCTATCTTTTTTAAAACGCCGCTTGGGTACCTATGAGACGATCGATTGCGCGCGCTATCCAAGCGACGCGTGTTGGAGCCAGGATAGGTAATTATTCCACACTTTACGACCCTGGATTGGATCGCGGATCCCATGGATTTTAAACCCAGCTATTTAAATAACGCAAAAGCTCAGACACAACTGATCATCAGACACAGCTTAAAGCCTGAAATGATTGTTAATACGACCTAACAGTGCCAAATAATGAAGTAAGTAGTAAAGTATTTACTAGTTTCGTGTTAATATAGTTAAAGAATACTTTCATGGTAAGTAAGCAACAGAAAGTTTTGGTTGAGCGCTACATCAAAACAACTTGTGTGTTATGTTTTATCATTGACTCAAGCGTATGTTGAGTGAATCGGCATAATACAAAGAATTACCTACTTTAAGTAAAAATAATTTCTCTCTAAAGAAGCCTTTGGGTTCGTCTTCGAACATAGGCCTCCCCTTCAACCTTCCACTGACTTCTGTCCCTGGCCACTTGCATCCAGTTAATTCTAGCCTGCCTGCGGATGTCCGATGTCCCATGTCGAAAACATTATATATGACAAAATAAAAAAGGGTACAGGGTGCACAAAAGAATAAGAAACTTCTTTAAAACCACGTAACAGCAGCTGCTTATTTATACGCAACAACTTTTACAATGGAAGCAACATGAAAATCGTAAAAAAAAAACAATCATGAGCAGCTGATTTTGTGGTTGTGAGTGTAAGAAAAGGTTTCTTTTGTATAGGCTGTATATGTATGATGCTATAATACAGACAACAGCAGGTCAACCTACCACAAAAAGTCAAATTTTCTCAATTGATATTGATCTCTACACGTCGGACTTAAAGTTGAAAATCAATTCAATGACCTTTAACTTTTTGGGTAGGTTGACCTGCCGTTGTCTGTACCTTTGGATTATAGATATAACATCCAACGAAAACGAAACGTGATTAATAATAAGTTTTATTTTTTTAAGAATCCAATGCTGTCAATATCGGTCTTGCCATCCTTGCCCGACTGGAATTACTATTCCATAGACGATGGCTACTCCAGCCAGGCTCGCCGCTCGAAGAACGTCCACCACATAAGCGGCAAGATGGTAGGAGGCTCAAGCAGCGTCAACTACATGTATCACGTCAGAGGGAACAAAGCTGACTACGATGGATGGGGAGAACTCAACACTGGATGGGATTGGACAAACGTGGAGCGATACTTTAGAAAGACCGAAAGCTACCATGGCTCTGTCAAAGATAGCCCACGGGGATTCCATGGGCCCATCGGCGTGACCAGGCAAGAATGGAAACACAGAACAGATGCGTACTTTAACGCATTTAAAGAGAATGGACATACAATACTGGATGACTTTAATAGTGATCAGCAGAATGGATATTCCTCAGGTCAATTTTCGATAGCTGGTGGTACTCGTCAGAGCACAGCTGTCGCTTATTTGAAGCCGATAAGAGACCGCCCAAACTTCTTTCTGCTTAAAAACGCGTTGGCGCAAAGAGTAATATTTGACAATGATAAAAGAGCTGTCGGTGTGGAAATAAAACTTCCAGATGCAGAGGTTATACGAGTAAATGTAATGAAGGAAATAATTTTGTCAGCGGGAGCTGTGAACAGCCCACAGCTATTGATGCTATCTGGCGTAGGACCAAAGGATCATTTGGAGGAAATGGGTATTGAAGTCGTTTTCGACTCGGAAAATGTGGGAGAGAATCTTCAAGATCATATGATGGTGCACGTAATGCTGACTGGGGTTACCGGCATCTCATCGGTGATCCAAAGTGCTAATTCTTTATTTAATTGGGACAAGTTTCCGGTTCCGACATTGATCGGATTTGCGTCCTTGAACAAGTCTGAAAACTACCCGGATTACCAGGCGACGGTATGCCCACTAGGCGCGTCACATCTAATGGTTTTACTGGCTTGTAAGCAAATGTTTGAACTGGACGACCGAGCTTGCTTGAAACTTATAGCAGCGGGCAAAGGGAAGGAAACCCTAAATGCATTAATCAGTTTACTGCATCCAGAATCAAGAGGAAGCATCAAGTTAAAAAGCAGAGATCCAGAGGCGTCCCCTTACATTTACAACGGATATTTTTCCATTGAGAATGATTTGGAGCATTTCGCTAGATACGTGGAAGATTTCGTGAGTGTAGCTAATACTAGTTCTTTAAGAACTTTTGGGTCAGAAGTAGTTTATATTGAGTTGGAACAGTGCATGAATTTCGAGTTGGGGAGTCACGAGTACTGGAAGTGTTATGTGCTGAACACGGCGGGATCTCACTACCACTTGGCGGGGACATGCGCGATGGGCCCTGAAGGGGAGGGGGTAGTCGACGAGAGGCTGAGAGTGCGAGGGGTGGGGGGTCTGAGGGTAGTGGATGCTAGTGTAATGCCAAAAATTACTACTGGTAATACGAATGCACCAGTTATGATGATAGCAGAGAAGGCATCAGACATGATTAAAGTTGATCACGGGTTCACGGGTAAACTCGGTGCCATTGCAATGTGACACTAAACTCTTCTTAGGTTCACATGCGCACGATCAGATTAGCTCAGTACGGGATATGGAGGGTAAAGGTACTACGGGATTAAGAAATCATTGTCTCTGTCAACGTCACAGAAACAGAAAAAAAAGATAACAAACAGACAGCTATAGAGTGACGTTAAATACACTAATGGCGTTTCAACAACTTTAATACCTCGTATTAAGGGTCGTTTAACACTTGCCATAACCTCACCACATCGCAGCTACAATAACTATGACCATTGCCCTGGGCCCTGCAATGGGAGGTAAGCAAGGGCGTCGCTAAAGGGAGGCAAGGGGGCCCCTCCGGGCAGATGACCCCCTAGACATTAAAAAAAATCAAAAAGCATGGGGAGCTATACATATTGGACTTTGTACCATTCTTATAACAATTCATGTAGAGGTAAGAGCACTACGTGTGAAGCTCCATAGACTCAAGACTGTACCCAGAACTAATACTTTCCTCGCCCCTAGTTTTAACAACTTACCCCCCTCTGGGCCATCGACTGGCGACGCCCTTGTATACAGGGTTATTTGTAAAACATCAACAACCTCCTAGGGGCTGATTCTGGTGCTCAAACACAACAACTTTTTCTAAGGGACCAACATTGAAATCTAAAAAAAAATTCACTGCTCCATACACTGATGTCGACTAGTGGGCGGCTTAGTATGGGCGTATCGGGAAGTGATTTTTTTGCGATTTCAATTTTGGTCCCATAGAGAAAGTTGTTGTATTTGAGTACCAGAATCAGCCCCTAGGAGGTTGTTGATGTTTTACTAATAACCCGGTATAAGCACAGTTTACTTCACTTTTATGTGGTTCATTACATTATCATCAATCGACCTCATTAGTTCATTTATATTTAGATTAGTTACAATAGTTTCTAGATATTTTATAATGAAAATTTCAAATATTTTACAAATACTAATAATATACTTACCTATAAGTATTTAAATTGAATTTTTGATGCAACTTTTGTTGCTTGTTGTTATTAAATTTTACCAATAAATAAAACAAATTGTTAAACAATAGATGTAAGCTTGGAAATAAACAAATAAAAATAAAAAATAAAAATGTTATTCTCCTGGCATCCTCACATTTATTTAATGCGTCGTTAGCAATTGTAACGCTATATTAACATATACTGTAGTTATAACATTTATACACATATTTATTTACAAGAGAAAACGTTTCGAAAACGATCACAGAAGAACTTGTCTAATAGGTACGATTCTCTGCTGAAACTCTTCAAGCTTTACTTTGTGTTCACTTGTCTCTTTCTCTTCGTAAAGAAAGCAAAGAGACAGACTGTACAAAATTATGAGATGCTTTACTAAATCTGTCAAACACGCATCTAACCTTTAGATTTAGATTCTAAAGGCAATTTTAGAAATTACATTAAACAATCACAATTAAAATATGACGGAAACAATATTATTGCAAAGAAAAGCCGAATCCACAAATCTTTATCGGATTATAAGTCGCAAGTGCTATATAAAAAGCCAAGCGTGTCAAATTTTTGGACTTGTGTCAATTTGACGTCATATGACAGGATACATCTTCATTCTATCGGCTAACTGTATTTGTGGTATTTTTAGAACTAAGTTACATAATTAACAATTTTCGTTTCCCAACTGACACGTAAGCCTCGGCAGCGGAACGCAAGCAGACTGACTTTAGTTGAAGACAACTCCGACAAAATATCTGAGTTGAGACTCGCAACAACTTGCGGCATCTAATTTAATAAAAGCCGTTACAAGACAAAAACCTTATTACAAATCACAGTAACATTATAGTCTGTCTCTTTTCATTTTTCAGTTAGAGAAAGAGATTCGTGAATCTAAATTAAGTTAGGAGAGTGGCTGCAATGAATCAGAGCCAAAGTTGAAGATTTGGGAGCTGACATTAAATCATAAAGCCATCCATATTATATAAATAATAATAACAAATCATAAATCCAGGATCGATGTGGGTCTAATTATGTAGGTAGGTAAGTTAAATGTACTATAAAAAACATATCAGAGATACGATAACTTTCTCTCTTTCTGCCATAGGCAATTTGACATTCGGCAGTAAAAAACTATTAGTATAAAAACTATAATATCTTTTTTAAAATATTTTAACGCCTCAGCATAGCAAAACAACACACTTAGCGATGGACGACGCAGGGTATTTACCCAATATGGGTAAAACCCGATATCTACTCATTTTTTAAGATAAAAAAATGGACAGAATCAGGTTTTTACACGTTAATTAAACACTCTTAAATAAATTACATTTCTACTCTTTACGGTACGTCTCTATGTAGTAATGAGTACGGAGTGTATTAATGTAGTTTTATTTTCTTAAATGGGTAGAAATCGGGTTTTTACCCATATTGGGTAAATACCGTTCGTCGCCTATCGTTAGGCACAAGAGACATTTTATTGTTACGTGGTCCGATGACCGATCGGCAGCCGATAAGATAAGCGAAATGTTGGTATAGTCAACGGCAGGTCAACCTGCCCAAAAAGTTAAAGGTCAATGAACCGATTTTCAACTTTTAAGTCCGACACGTAGAGATATTAATTAAGAAAAATTTACGTTTTGTGGTAGGTTGACGAGCTGTTGTCTGTACATAATACATTCAGGATGCGACAGGATTATTGATATTATGTTTTAGTAAATAAATTTAATATAATTGGTATTTTAACGTCAACTCCCATAATGACCAGGCCCCCGATTCAGAACGTTTCAATAACGAATCGTCAACCGTTAAATCACATGCCACAAATGTTAAATTCTATACTATCACGTGATTTTCCGTTCGATAAGCTATCGAACGAGTACGAATCGGGATCCTGAACGGCTAGAATATTACCGATGATACAGTACTTTTAATAACTAATCACAAAATGTAGCTTAAAATCAACTCCTATAACGGTATTTTGTAAAAGTAATAATGCAGTTTTCTTACAAAACATAAATATTAAACTAGTCGGTAAGATCAACATGAGAAAATAAAATTTTCTATTTGCTATAACTGTTAAGTATTTAAATAAATACACTTTATCTTAAATATTACATCATAACTTAAATAACGCGAAGCAATTTTGTTAATGGATATACTGTTATGCAAAAGGACATAAATTACGTATCACTTATTTTTATTTAATTCACATACAAATTGGTTTACTTTTTTTATTATAATTGAAGATATTTTAATGTCATTTAACAGTATTTTCGACAAAAAATAACGGAATCGCATTTGATCCCTTTAAAATTACGTTTTAAACTATTATTGAATAGTCCAAAAACATATTGCCACTTTTTGAATAAATTACAAAATATTTTAAAGATTTTAACAAAGTTACTAAATCGGGTGACATACACACATCGTATGTTAAAACATGTATGTAAATAAAATATATCTTATATATAAAAGTAAACGGAAAACAGAAATCTTAAACTTAATCTAAAATTGTTCTAAATATACAAATACCTACCTACGTTTGCTCAAGAAGTCTAAATGAAGAATGCCTGTCGTTTTTTTCATTAGAAAAGAGTTAGTTAAATATCAATAAATACATATCGACCTGTAGAAAGAGATGGCTAGCATCGATTTTGAAGAACGTTGTCCCTGTCATTGGTATAACGTACGATTATATTCTGTTAACACAAGCATTGATTTTCAGAAAGCGTTCAGTCACACCCCTATCTTACAGTCCATACAACTGAACTGTACAAAAACAATGGGCTAGTTTCCTGGGTCGAAAAAATATTATTCTATTTAGTCCGTCAGTTAGATTATCAAAAAAAAATTGGACCCATATTTTGTCTTTTGTCAATCAAACAATAAATGACGAAGATAAAGCGCATCAAAGTTTGGGAGTGACGTCACGCCTTGCTAAAAAGTGTCGCAAAGCGTGACGTTACGCGGAACTTTAACGGCCTATATCTTCATCATTTTTTGTTTAATTGAGAAAAGAAAAAATAGGTGTTCAATATTTTCTGTTAATCCAACTGACGGACTAATTCGATTTTTTTAGGAAACTAGCCCATTGCCTTCACCACTACAACAGCAAAGTCACGTTTGTGCACGAGCTAATGTGTGCGTTAAGTGTGTAGGTGTCATGCGACTATGAGATGAAAATAGGTATGACCTGAGAACCTATTGTTACGTACTTACGTCACATATAACGCCTTGCTCACTTATCCCACAATCATTTTAAAACTACGTCATTTGACTTTGACAAACAAATTTTCGACGGTAATAAAAATTAATTTACCGAACAGTCTAGCAATATTTACTATTAGTGTGCTACCGGTGCGGCAGCAAGACCAACATGTTCTTCGAGTCTCCTATTCTTGAATGTTGTACTACGAATGACAGAGACACACTATAAAAAACCGAAGCAAGTCGATCATAAGCCGAGTCTCTTTCTTATGATTGAAGCGTATTATTTGACAACGAGTATTTTATTGTTATTTCATCAGGCGATACAATCAGAATGAGCAGCTATTTACAAAGGAAACTTGAAAACACATACAAATACCCGTAACACTTATAACGTTTATTTACTACAATGCAATTTTAAGATAGTGATTGTCTTCGTACAAATAAGCCATGTCAATTGGCAAATTATGACGCGCTACATGTTGCACAACATGTTGAATTGTTGAGCGAGCGACAACGTGAGACTCTAGCTGATCTAATTATCTATGAAGTCCCGCGTTGTATGATATCAAATACTAGTCGGATTTTCGGAAGCTTATCCACCTAAACTTCCTGATTTTTACCGCTTATAAAAATGTGGATATGCCGTACTAAACATAATATTTTTACTTGTTGAAATGTTGTTTTTTAGTTAATTTTTGTTACTTATTTAATCTCCAGAACCGGGGACTGACTTGGACGACTCGAATTTAAGTTTTATTTAGAAAGGCATATCCACATTATGTTTTCCTGTAAAAAAAAAATGTGAATTTAGGTAAATAAGTGAACGAATATCCAATTACTAGTTACAGGAGTATGGAAAATCTGTACACGGCGTTAAGCTACACCTCTTGCGTTTTACGAGTGAGTAGCGTTAGCACTTTTGTACGATTAGCAGTAAAAAATATACCTAAAACTAGGTAATTCTGGAAAATAAATCAATGTTGAAAAATTTTAACTATTTTCCGGCATCTCTCATCTTACCATTTTATTAAGACCATCGAGCAAACATCCTATAGAGTAAGAATAAGGACCATCTTTCTACGAGACACGTCAGTGATTTTTCACATACATTTAGTATGAACTGACAAGTCCTGTCGACTTTCGTCCATTCAAAAAAGTACAGATACAGATTAAATATTGGCGGAATTTTCTTGGAACAAAAAAAATACTATTCTATAGGAATATAATATATATTTCTATCAATATTTATATCAATTTATGTATAGGGTATGTGCTCAAAGATTCAATTAACATGTTTACTCTGCGACTCAGATGATCATTAGAATTTATTCAGTGATATAGTTTGTACTACCTATTATGATGTTAATCGCGGAACACTGTACATGTAAAACACTGTCCACATTGAGTACATTGGTCTTCTCTTCTTCTTCATCTATACACGGTCAATCCCGGCTGCGTCCAAAGCCGTTGCTTTGGAGCAAAGGGTCCGCAATTGAGTACATTGGTAATACACAGAATTTGACCCGATATTATAATCGATAAAATACCCAAAATTCGGCCATTTTTGTAAGTTTTAGTAAATTCGATACATTATGCAATACATCTCCTATTAAATTCGTATACGCACAAGAACAGTATACAATGTTTAGAGTATACATATCTGAATTGTTTTTGTCGTAAAGAATATGCATTGCGCGACTCTGATCTTGTGAAGCGTATTTTATTTACCCGTAAATACAATTTTGGAGTTGTTAATTGGTTGCCCGAATTTGATAAATGTATCTTAAGAATTTGACTAAAAAAACGCACGTATATTTTGAGCACATGAGATCCAAAGAGATTTTGCGTTTGTCGACATACTCGTATTTCATAAACATGCTAAAACATCGAACTGTTGCAACATACGTTTAATCACTGTATTATTAAGGCGCTACGCACACGGAGCAACTTAAGTTGACGCTACTGTCAACTTTTTAAGCAGTTGCCGTTTGCGGTGACTCAAACCTGCATTAAGGCCTAGTTTACGGTTGCAGCAATTTTAAGGTCTACTTGCGCATCTCAGGATTAGCGAATTTAATCCCAAACTATCCACTAACACGGTAATAAACATAATTCTTTAGCTGTCAGGTTGTATGGCGTTGACAAAGACAGATATCTTAAACCCGTACTAAACTGATTCGGTGGTGCGCAAGTGGACCTTAATAGACTTCCGAAATCTGTGAGTCGATGAGAGGGAGTTGCTGACGTTATAATATGTTGCCGGCTGCGGAAATCAGCAACTCGTCATAACTGGTACAAATTTGTCAGTTGCTAGTTTGAGCAATTTAAATAACCAACTACAGCAACCTGAAACTGTTGCAATTGCCGAAATTCGCAACTACGTCTGGGCAGTTGTTAAAACATATAAATAAATAAATGTTGTCATCATCACATACATTTCTCAGATCAGAAGACATAAGTAGCTAAAGCACTTGTGTTATAGACATCTGAAACAACGACGGTACCACAGCACCCAGACCCGAGATAATATAGAAAAGTTCGTTTTCTACATCGACCTGGCCGAGAAAGGAACTCAGGACCTCAGAGATGTCGACGCCAAGTCCGGCGTGATCCCCTCTCAGCTACATCGTCGTCGTCGTTAACTATATGAAAATTGCTTGTTGCGAGTGGCCGTTTTCCGCAACAGAAAAACTAAAGTTTCTCCATGTGCATAGCGCCTAAAAATGCGAAATCCGTTTTTTGTTTTATTAATTAACATCAATTTAGTGTTAAAAAACGCCAACCATTGCAAGGCAATAGGTTTCAATTTCTTCCTAACCGACTGTGTAGCAGCCATTTAAAGAATACATCCGTAACATATGAGCGTCTTCTACTGTTAGCTTTGCATAAGTTCTAAAGAGAGACCATTATCGGCCGCCAGCAGTGTTATAAATATATAAATTAAAGTCAATATACAGGATCACTTTTGAAACATCAAAATCCCCCTCAGTTTTGGTGCCCAAATACAATAACTTTTTCTATGGGACCAACATAGAAATGGAAAAAAAAATCACTTCCACATACTAAGCCGCCGACCGACCGATCAGTATGTATGAAGCAGTGACATATTTTTTTTAGATTACGATGTTGGTCCCATAGATAAAGTTGTTGTATTTGAGCACCAGAACCAGCCTCTAGGAGGTTGATGATATTTTAACAATAACCCTGTATAATTAGCACAACTAAATGCATACAAGATGAACACGAGTTACACACTGACAAATCTTAAATTACTTGTGAGTTAGTCACCAGTAATTTAAGACCAAACCATACACATTTCAAACCATAGACAAGTAAAGTCCGACAAGAGAAGATAGCCGCGGAACAGCAAACGTCACGTTCGACGACTTGTTATGGACTTAAATACTGTACATAGGTTTAGTACCATTTTTTGCCGTAAGCAGATGAGTGCTGGGCGCACTTTAGTCGACTGTCAAAAGACTCGAATTTAATCTGTAAACAAATCCGGTTCTGTACAAAAAAATTACAAGTATAACAGGCAAATGCGCATTTATATCTAAAGTTGGATAATTGATGTAAAAATTTAAATAGGTATCGCCTAGGTATTAATTTTGTAGTTAATATGTTGAAGTTTGACAATAAGGCTCCTGTATGCATTTGTTTTGCACCGGGTAAAGCAGGTTCACACATACTTAACAGCATTTGCGCATACTTAAATATGCTTATTTACTAAAATTGAAAAAATAGATAACTACAAACTTATAATATAACGTTTAAAGACGAACAGCCGTCAAAATATAACAATTAGTCAGTCTTCGAAGACATTGGAATCCCTTTCGTTAAAAAATAATCGTTCTGATTCCGTGATTTTCACTACTTTCAAAACTTAATGTCAGTACTTATCTTTTTCTTGGAAATGGATGAGAAAAAGAAGAAAAAATCACCTGTCATACTAAATACCTGTCAAATATAATTTCCCAAACATTTTTAAAAAGCTTTTACAATATTTATTAATTATAGTAATTAATTTTTAATTTAGTTTGACAGTTCATTCATACAGTGTGTCTCATTTCATTGTTCAAGAAGAGATAGAGATAGCACAACATAGATTTGAGTTAAAAGTACACGGAAATAGAACTTTAGGAAGAGCTCAAATGATTAACTAATTGCACTTTTTGTGCATCGTTAAAGAAGAAAAACAAAACATCAAGATTTTAGTGTGACGTAGGTTTACAAACAAAGACGACAGATTAAATAAGAGCACTATCAGTATATTCCATGTCTGACTACGGCAATAGGTAATTATGTTATGCTAATTAAAATTTTATTTTCGGTAATTCTTGTCAGACATGTTGATTTCGTGGCCGTGCCGCTTTTTTGCTCAACTTGGCGAGGGGGCACTACCGTGCCCCAAGATTTCAAGTCGTGTTGCTGGCACAAATATAATAAAAAAAGGTTTGGCATAGTAATTATTATTAAAATTTTGGTAAGTTAAAAAAGTGTGTTTACCGGCAAGCCATAGACAACCAGGTTTGTAAGGTCTATGCAATTTTTGCAAAGGTGTCAAAATGACAGGTGATAGTATTTTTATTAATTATATCCTTACCGCCATCTTGATTGCAACAAAACACACCGAAGTGCGAGAACGTCGTACAATCGATTCGTTTAAACGAATAATAATATAATTTTTTTTGAAAAACATTAATCTGGGACCTATCACAGCAAAGAGTAAAATTTAATTTAATAACCCTAAATGATTTAAGAAATGGTAAAAACATTTGAAAGGGATTCCGTTATAAAATTGAAAGATAGTATTTTCATAAAATTTTCACTAAATTGGTACAAGTTTGTACAAATTGCGGACTAGATACTGATACAGTCGCGGTCAAAAGTAACTTTTACTATATATTATGTTCAGAGGATTTTTGAAATTTAGGTTTAACCAGCCTCAAAAGATGCATAAATAGGTACCAAAGTGTGGTTTTGCTAATACATATTTAAAAAAGTTGCACTGAAATATGTTAAAATAAATAGTGATTGTCACACCAATTATCTAGCCCCAAACTAAACAAAGCTTGTACTATGGCGACTAGATAACGGATAAACATACTTAAATACATTTATAAACATCCATGACTTAGGTACAAATACTCGTGCTCAACACAAAAACATTTGCCCCTTACAGGATTCAAACCCGGAATTAACTTATAATCCATTGGATCAATTGCGTATTTTTTCATACTAGCTCACCACAGATGTTGTCAGTGACGAAAGAAGCAATTCAGTGTTTTCTCTGAAATTTGTAATTTTTTTGGAAAACTTCTAATTTTTCTTTCTTTCTTCTTATTTAGAATAATACGAACAGTTTAGAACAAAAAATTGCTAGCCGTTCTCAAGTGATGCGTTTACCAGCGAATAGCATTTAATTTTTATTTATACAGATTATTATGTGTTTATTATCAACTTCATTTAAAATCTAATGGTACCTTAAATTAACAAAACGACACCTTGCTTCTGAGGTCATCAAATACAGACTGGCCTATTCTTTATGGATACGATACACTTATTAAAACGAAAACGAGCACAAAAGTTAATTTGAGATGTGTCTGATATCGTTGTCAAGCTCTGTACCTGAAACCGAGGCACTTGTAACCGCGACTGTACTGCGATTGTGTCAGTCGTTCCCCATTTTGTTCTTGCACAGATCCAGAAGTTCGGACAGCTGGTAAAACTTTGTGCACGCTTCTTGGAGCATGTTTCTGGAACAAGTGTTGATAGTTGATAATCAGTGATCGGGATAGGGTGATTATATTTACCTAAACTTTGTAAGGATACATAATAAGTATATTAAAAAAATTCTATTAATATAATCTTTTTTTTTTTCTCATTTAAAAATGCCAACTGAACAGCGGCATCAAACGGTTAGAAGCGCCATCTATAATGACAGTTATCTTGCATCCCTTGGGAACCGCAAATAGTTTAATTATGTACCTATCTGTATAATTAACCTATCTGCTATTTGAGGCTATGATCTATCTCTGTGCCAAATTTCATCTAGATCCGTTCAGTCGTTCTGGCGTGATTGACTATTAACAAACATGCATCCATTTATATCATCGCATTTATAATATTAGTAAGAAGCAAGATAAAGAACAGCTAAGCTACATGAATACAAGAAATGATTATACTGTGTTTAGTTATCAACCCACACAACATACCTGCAAGTGTTACAGAAGAGACGCAGTTTGTCCTTGTCTAGCGCGGTGGTGTCTTGCCTAGCGAGAGCGAGACAGCTGCGGAAGGCGGCTTCTAACTGGTTTAGTTGGTGTTCGCTGATTTCGTCTTCTATGCTGAGTGCTCTGTGAAACAAAAAAAGAATAAAATTTTAAAGGGCAACAGAGCAATATGAAATAAATGTTCGATTCTCTATCCGCAATAATCCTACTAAACCTACAATATTTTTTTAATGCAAAAGTTTGTAAGGATGTATGAATCTTTGTTACTCTTTCACGCAAAAACTACTGAATGGATTTTGATAAAATTTGGATTACTGATAGCCTGGCCTGGATTAATACATAGGATACTTTTTATCCGGGTGAGGTAAACGCATATTGTCGCCAAGCGTGGCGAGTATTGGCAATCCCCCCGATGAAAGTCATCGGAGGAGGCTATGTTCAGCAGTGGACGTCCTATGGCTGAAATGGTAATGATGAAGGTCAACGCAGACGGCAAAAGCTAGTACTGAAAAAACTAATATGTATACAGGGTTACATTTCAAGGTAGTAGTAGTGCCAATTTTTCAGAGACTACTCAGAATTAGTAACTAAATCGATCTACGTAAAAAACAACCTTTTTTTCATTTTAATTCTTCCATTGCATTCGAAAAATAGAATACGTAGAAAATTTACGATTACTCGATTGAATTGCACCGTATGTGCACTGCATGAGGTTCTTGTTGGAGCGGCGTCGGCGTACGCCTGTGATCTCCGATGAATGACGGCACATCTTCCTTTTTTTTTTTTTCGGAAATTTTTAAGTATATTTTACTCCAGAAACACGACGACTGAAATTAATTACGATAAATTAGTATTTTTATATTGTTCTATAGATCTTATTTTTTAAATCTGTCACTACCCTGAAACGTAACCCTGTATAAACACGTACCCATCGATGGCTTGCGTGAGCAGAGCGGCGTGGCTGCCGATGTCGCGGCACTGCGCCACGAGCGAGCGCGGGGACTCGTCGCCGCTGAGCTTGTCCTCCAGGCTGTGCGGGATCTCCAGGGCCGTCGATAGCTTCGCACTTCGAACGGACACTCCATTAGAGCAGAGGTTCTCAAACTTATTTCGTCTACCGCCCACTTAGAGAATCATTAATTTTTTAACGCCCCCCTGAACGACTCCAACACTATTTTTTTCTGGGTCCCTTGCCGTCTCTCGCTAGACCTTCAGCGCTCACAAGGGGCGTTACCGTAAGGCGCCCGCTTTGAGAAAGACTGCATTAGAGAAACAAATACCGAGACACTAATATGGGGTCGTCTACATATGACGTCAAGGTCATGGCATGGGGGGTGTTAGAGATATAGAAGGGAAGGGATACAATATGTTCATATTTTGCGTAACGTAATATATTATGAGGATGCCCTAAATAGGTAAATAATTAAATAGCCGCCATTTTGAAAAGAGCGGGGCCTAGTATGATTAATAATGGCAAACAACTATTGATTTTTAAAAAAAGGACAAGTGCGAGTCGGACTCGCCTGCTAAGGGTTCCGTAAAATTTGTAGGTACATAAGTATTATAAATAGTTCAGGAATCGAGTCTTGCAGTTTAATTACAAATGTATCCCTTAAAGTATTCAAAGTATTTATTTGCAAAGAATAGGTTTACAAAATAGATGTTATAAGTATAATATTACATTTCAGTTCTCTATTCTGCTAACATACATTAACATGCAAAATGTGTGCTAAGAAACTCCTGGACACTGTAGAAGCAGGAAGTTGTCAGCCATTCCCTTAATTTATGGATCATCAATTCTGTAGGACCAATTTTAAATTTATGGGGAATTTTGTTATACACCTTACTTACTTACTTAGTATACATATACCTATACTTGTAGAATAAGATGATATTACTTGTCAAATTTCATAGCTCTAGGTCAATGGCAATTACCCTATAAGCTTTGATTTCCTTGACAGTCGAAATATTTTCAACTTGATACCTCAACGCGTATGAGAAAAAGGGTCTTGACAGACAGACGGACAACAAAGTTAGTTAGTTAAACAAAGTTAAAGTTATAAGAATTCCGTTTTCTCCTAGGAGGTACGGAACCCTAACATATCCTAATATCATTAATACAAGGACCTGTTTTTATTGGTTAAACTGTCTATAAAGTGACGTTTACCATAAAGTAAACATGGAAATTTTTGTATTTTTCGGATAACCCAGACATTTGGTGGTTGTAACAACTCTATATTATGTCTCATTATAACGTTTAGGTATAGTCACCCTATTCCGATCCAGTAATCATGGAATAGGGTAACTATACCTAAACTTTGTAATGAGACATAGGTAGTTTTCGGAAAACCCAGACATTTGGTGGTTGTAACAACTCTATATTATGTCTCATTACAAAGTTCAGGTATAGTCACCCTATTCCGATCCAGTGATCGGAATAGGGTGACCATACCTAAACTTAAACCACTTTTGACTAATGGGTGATGATGTTTTGAACAGTAATGAGTGTTGATTGTAACAACAGTTTGTGAGTATTAACCCAACCACTCACCAATAACTAGAGAACACGGTCCACAGCCCCTCGAAGGCGTCGATAACGCACATCTCCCTGTCCCTGTCCGGCGCGGGGGTCTCGCTCGCGCGCGCTAGCCGCTCGACTGTGCGCTTTGCGAGCTGCATGTACTCCGGGATGATCTGGCACTTGGCGGCCACCTCCAGGCACAGATCCTTGAAGTTGCCCACCTCGGACTGGGATAGCGACGAGGGCTCTACGAGAGATGGACGGCGTAGCGTCAATACAACCCCATACTATACTATAAAATAATGCATCATTCGGTCGTTGGTAAAGCCTTAGGCCTCTACCTCGACTTTCGCGGGCAGCGGGGCGGCGGCGGCGGCGCGGGCAACGCTGACCTAGTAAAGGTTGCAGGAAGCCGCTGAATGCAGGCCCCGACCGGCCAACCTGGAAGTCACTGGGGGGAGGCCTATGTTCAGCAGTGGATGTCCTATGGTGAAATGATGAATAATGATGATTAAATAAAGAGTAAAATGTCGCTTAGGAATAAGTTGTCAATTTACAAAACTTGCATCCGCCCCGTGATGATATACGCCAGTCCGGTGTTTGCTCACGCTTTTTCTCACAGTGTAAAGGGAATGCAAAGTTTCCAGAACAATATCTTGCGTAGAGCCTCGGATCAACCGTGGTTTGTACGCCGTCAGAATCTCCATAGAGATTTCGACATGCCCTCAGTAGCCCAGTATATGAAAGAAGCGTCTAAGCGCTTCTTCGATAAGGCAAAAAACCACTCCTATCCGCCCATAGTCAAAGCCGCCACGTACACGCCCCAGGAGGATGTCGCTGCCCGACTCCGTCGGCCTCGGCACGTTTTGGACGACCCTGACGATTCCTACACCGCGTACTGTAGAACAACAGCCAACACCGCCTTAAGCACTTCAAGTACTGCACAACATCGTAGTTCGCATCACCGCACCCGCCGAAGGGTGCGAGGTCCCGTCTTTCATTTCGGCCGACACAGACATGTGCCTGGCCGTTTTTCCCCTGCCCACCCTACGGACGACGGCCCAAGCCGAGGTCCGAGCCTATAGAGGCGCCCTTGAGGCCAGAGTCCGACTCACCCCCAGATCGGGCCCGCTAGAAAGGAGCCCGGCAGCGGTCCGGCCTGTTTCGGCAGTTCCGGTCCCGTCGGCGCCACCACTAGCGGGTTCGCCGCTTGGTAGGGTGCCTTTTGCACTCCACATTGGCCCGATCACGCCTGCTAGTATGGGGCTCGACACGTACGAGTCTGAGGCTTCGCTGCGCGAAGCCTCACACTCGGCCGGGTCGGGCGACCGCTAGCGGGGCGGACCTAGGCTGTGCGCCTTCAGCGCACGCCACAACTGCCCGGGTTAAGCTGAACAATGTCTTCCTCAAAGGCTCTCAGCGATATGTCCGTCCATAAAAAAAAAAGATGATTAAATATTAATAATAGGTTAAGATGTGGCCACATACCTTTGCTCTGGATAGCCCTGAAAGCGTTACTGAGATCCGTGATGAGGTGCTCTATCCTGGGGAAGACCTCGTTGAAGACCGCGATCCAGTGCTTGAGTAGGCACTGCAGTACGTCGGCCAGCGTCCAGGGGGGCGCCTTGAAGATCACATGCTGCCACAGGTTGTTGTATTTGGCGCGCATCTCGTTCTGGAAGGTGGAGTTAGTCACTTTCCTGTATATTTGGCTTATTATGTCATGGGGTAGCAATAAATTGACAGGGCATATAAACTAGGTACATAATTTTATCGTTCTATCATGGAATGGCCGCCATTTGTTATATTTTTTGGCATAAAACAATACTGAGAAACGAAACAGGGCTTCAGTGATCTCAACAAAGTTACAGCATGAGACAGCTGGTTTAAATAACCATTACCCTCAAACAGAAACTTCTATCTCGCTTTCTCAGACTTACAACAATACAAAAAAACAATTACATTATTACTGCCTACACCCGAACGTATTTAATCTCTGCCTGTACTGTATATTGTACACGGATAAAAGGAATTCCTCTAATATGTTGACCAGCGGCCGGTGCACGGCTCGGCGCGTACCTCTAGTATGTTGGCCAGCGGCCGGTGCACGGCTCGGCGCGTACCTCTAGTATGTTGGCCAGCAGCCGGTGCACGGCTCGGCGCGTACCTCTAGTATGTTGGCCAGCAGCCGGTGCACGGCTCGGCGCGTACCTCTAGTATGTTGGCCAGCAGCCGGTGCACGGTTCGGCGCGTACCTCTAGTATGTTGGCCAGCAGCCGGTGCACGGCTCGGCGCGTACCTCTAGTATGTTGGCCAGCGGCCGGTGCACGGCTCGGCGCGTACCTCTAGTATGTTGGCCAGCAGCCGGTGCACGGCTCGGCGCGTACCTCTAGTATGTTGGCCAGCAGCCGGTGCACGGTTCGGCGCGTACCTCTAGTATGTTGGCCAGCAGCCGGTGCACGGCTCGGCGCGTACCTCTAGTATGTTGGCCAGCGGCCGGTGCACGGCTCGGCGCGTACCTCTAGTATGTTGGCCAGCGGCCGGTGCACGGCTCGGCGCGTACCTCTAGTATGTTGGCCAGCGGCCGGTGCACGGCTCGGCGCGTACCTCTAGTATGTTGGCCAGCGGCCGGTGCACGGCTCGGCGCGTACCTCTAGTATGTTGGCCAGCGGCCGGTGCACGGCTCGGCGCGTACCTCTAGTATGTTGGCCAGCGGCCGGTTCACGGCTCGGCGCGTACCTCTAGTATGTTGGCCAGCGGCCGGTGCACGGCTCGGCGCGTACCTCTAGTATGTTGGCCAGCAGCCGGTGCACGGATCGGCGCGTACCTCTAGTATGTTGGCCAGCGGCCGGTGCACGGCTCGGCGCGTACCTCTAGTATTTTATTTATTTATTTATTTATACTTTATTGCACATTTAAAAATAATTGTACAAATGGCGGACTTAATGCCAAGAAGCATTCTCTACCAGTCAACCAGTGATCAAACAGAGAAATACAGGCGGTGCAGCAAGAAAAAAAAAAAAACATTTATATATATATATATACACACCAACATTACATACTTAATAAATAGGTATAAATATATATGATTATCAATTATATACATATACATACACATACATAATATAGTACACAGAGCAAATGAAAGATAAATTATTAGGTCAGCGATTTTTTATGTAAATGCGTAGAGCTTTCTTAAAAGTAAATTTGGACTTGGATTTCCTAATGTTGGTGGGAAGTCGATTCCAGAGTCGTATAGCTGTGAGGGTGAAAGAGTTGGACATAAAGCCAGAAGTGTGAAGTGGGGTAAGTAGTTGGAGGGTATTACCAGTACGAAGATTTCTGTCGTGACAGTTATGAAGGAACCTAAACTTTTCTTTTAGGTAAGAAGGAGCGTTGAGATCAAAAAGAATAGAAAAGAGAACGCAAAGTGCCCGAACCTCTCTGCGCTGTCTGATGGGAAGCCAGCCTAGCTGAGTGCGAAATTGAGAGACGTGGTCATATTTACGCAGACCGAAGACGAAACGTATGCAGTTGTTAAGCAGACGATCCAGTTTGTTAAGAAGGTCTTGGGAGATATTAGTACAGCACACATCACCATAGTCAATGATGGGCAGAACCAGAGACTGCACAAGCAGCAATTTCGTACTCGATGGCAGAAAATGTTTGAGACGATAAAGAGCACGCAAACTGCCCGTAACTTTTTTGCAAATTTCTTTGACATGCTGGGACCATGTATGTTGGCCAGCAGCCGGTGCACGGATCGGCGCGTACCTCTAGTATGTTGGCCAGCGGCCGGTGCACGGCTCGGCGCGTACCTCTAGTATGTTGGCCAGCAGCTGGTACACGGCGGCCTCGTAGTGCCGCAGCCGCGCGCCCAGGTCGGGGTCGGCGCTGGGCTGCGGCTTGTGCTCCAGCAGCGGCCGCAGCTCGCTGAGCCCGATGCACTTCACGCCGTTGATCGACGCCTTGTTGCAGAGGTTCTTGTCGTTCGACAGCAGGATCTGGAAAGACAATTATGCTGTCTTACCCGATATCCCTTTAACGAAATCCTCAAAACTTTAAACTGGCAACAGTAATCCTCGATGAACCAGAGTGAAGCGGTGCGGTTCACCTCTCACAATAAATAAGAAGACAATTATGGTTAGTAATCTTGGCCCTGAATTAAATTAAAATGCACAATTGCTTCGATAAACTGTTACTTCTTATTTAGTGAACATGAACAGGGATTTCACTAACATTTTGAATGCTTCGCTTCACGTTCGCACACTTTATTATCACAACAAAACAGCTATGTCGGTAAATGCTATGCTGTTAAACTTTTTTAAGCAAACTAAATCTAAATTCTTAATAAATTAAAATTGTTTAAATCACTTATTCATCATGTCAGTCTATTGCAGTTCACTGCTAGACGTAAGCCTGCCCCAAAGAGCACCAAAGAGCACGATTCACGAGCTTTTTTCATCTAGCCACTGCCAGCCATCTTCCTAAGGTCATCGGTCCAACTAGCGAGGGCCGTCCTACACTACGTTTATCGAGGCTCAGTGATCTCCACTCTAGAACCCGTTTACTTTATTTTCATCGGTTCTGCGACAGATATGGCCGGCCTACTGCCACTTTAGCTTACAACATTTTTGGATTATGTCCATTACTTTGGTCTTCTGCTCGATAACCTAAGACCTTTCCATAGAGAAACTACAAAGCGCAATTAAATCCTAATTAAATCACAAAGTAAACATATAAATAAAGCACTTGATCTCGGTACCTTTAAAATATGATAAAAATAAGGTGATTTCTTACTTTTCTTCTATTATAAGAATAACAATGTTATTTGTTAATCCAATTTGAAAATCCAGCTCTTAGTTGTAGCTTACCACAGCTTTCCCCCTCTCAGACTGCTGCAGGCAGCAGTTGAGTATCTCATCGTCCGGAATCTCGCATGGGTAGATGTGTGAGTTCGCGTCTCTGAGGGACTGCCCTGAAATTAGATATTTTTGTAGTCTCCTTCTTCATCTCCTAATAGACTTTTGACAGATCAAATCACTAGATCAGAGGTTCTCAAACTTATTTTGTCTACTGCCTACTTTGAAAATCATTAATTTTTCTACCTAAATTTTACAACTACCCCTAATTTTTTCTGGGCCTCTTACCACCCCTCTAGGCCTTCACGCCCACGAGGGGGCGTTACCGCCCACTTTAAGAGAGACTGCACTAGATCAACATGGTCGTGATATAGCCACCATTTACCTTTAATGCGGCTATTCTCAGGCAGAGACTTATACAGATAGTCCATAGCCGACTTGGCCCGTTTACATATTGCCCCGTTCCCATTGTTATTGTCTTTCAAACGGTCCAACTCGTTGATCACTCGCCACGGTACTAGCAAGGTTGGTTGTTCACTGTACCCTGTGGAAAGAGATGATGATGCAAGTTTTTATTAAGGACTAGCTGTTTCCCGCGACTTCGTTCGCGTGTTCTTCAGTTTATACATAAAACATTTTCTGCACAACTTTCTTAATTTTTTCTTTCAAAAGAATCTTTTCCTGACAATAAATAACACAACAGAAAAATCATTAGTAAATTGTTCCATCCATTCACGCGTGATGCGATGACCAAGGGAAATAGAGATTCATTTTTATATAATGTATAGATTGATATTATAGATGAGATTTTATTGAGGTTGAGCAGTTTTATCCGCTTTCAAACTACATTGACGACCTCCGTAGCCAAAAGACGAGCATACCGGACTTGGTGTCGCTATCTCTGAGGTCCCGGGTTCGATTCCGGTCAGTGTGGAAAAATAACTTTTATATAGTGTCTCGGGTCTGGGTGTTGCGGTACCGTCGTTGTTTTTGATTTCTGTAGCACAGAGCAATATATGTGATGTTTTTTTTTTTTTTATTTATTGAAAGAACCACAAACAAGTTTACAATAAGCTTATACTAAAACATATAGGTATTTCTATGAAAGTCTTAAACAATTGTAAACTCAGCAGCGATGGTTACATTTTAAGTAAACATTAGAATTAACATGCGGGACTCAAGGTATACTTATGATGTTGACCAATATTTATTTATATTTATTAAGATAATATCTTGTATACCATAATAAATATAAATATTGGACGACATCACATACATTGCTATAGCGTCCTATGGTAAGTAGCCAAACCACTTGTTACAGAAATCAGAAACAACAACGGTACCACAACACCCAGACCCGAGACTATCATCATCATCATTTCAGCCATAGGACGTCCATTGCTCAACATAGGCCTCCCCCATTGACTTCCAGATTGGCCAGTTAGAAGCGGCCTGCATCCAGCGTCTTCCTGCGACCATTACCAGGTCGTCTGATCACCTTGAGAGTGGAGGTCCTACGCTGCGCTTGCCGGTACGCGGCCTCCATTCTAGAACCTTTCTGCCCCATCGGCCGTCAGTTCTACGTGCTATGTGCCCCGCCCACTGCCACTTCAGCTTGCTAATCCGTTGGGCTATGTCAGCGACTTTAGTTCGTTTACGGATCTCCTCATTTCAGATTCGATCTCGCAAGGAAACACCGAGCATAGCCCTTTCCATAGCTTCTTATGAGGCCCATAGTGAGAGGCCTGAGACTATATAGAAAAGTTATTTTTCTACATTGACCGACTGCGAATCCAACCCGGTATACTCATCTCACGGCTTCGAAGGTCGTCAGTGAGATGGAGTTGAGCTGAGCAGTTTTATCAAACTGGCAAACCAGTGCTCGGCGGGAAATAGATTAGCGGTATCAAACGACGACTGGCCGGCCGGCCACTGTTACGTGGGTGCGCTGACACTCATCCCCGCCCCGTTAAACCTTGGCCACACAGCCGGCAGGGCGCGACGGCGACGGGACGCTAGCGCAACGCCAGTATCTGTAACGTACTAATGTCTACAGATGACGATACAGTTCCGCGCGACGGGACCCGTTGCCATTCCGCCAGGCGTGCCCACAAACGGGCGCGACGCGACGCTCTGCCATCGGGCGTAAGCGGGACGGTTAGATGTTGTGTTGCATGGTAAACGTACTTAGTAGCTATTAAGTAAATCACTAAAAAGTTGTAAAAATTAATACAGAACGCTACCAGACTACTAAGTACGATTACTATGCAACGGACGGCGACGGGTGCTGTGTGTTGTCTTCTATAGACATAAGTACATTAAAAACACCGGCGTCGTGGTAGCTAGCGTCCCATCGCCGTCACGCCCCGCCGGCTGTGTGGAAAAGGCTTTAATCTCCGCGCAGTCCAGCTCAGCCCGGCGCCCTATGCGACGTGTTAGTTTTCCTTAGAATTACGACATCGCGAAATTCGTGTTATGGCTTCTTTGCCGTGATAATGGCGTCATGGCTTTTCTTCGTTTCGTTGCCACAATGCGTCGTGGTCGTATAACTACGACACGAATATCGCTGTGTGGTCTTTTTGCTATACACAACGCGTCGTGAACGTTGTCATAAGATCCATAACACGAATTTCGCGATGTAGATGTTTTACAGTGACCACAACGCGTTGTGAGCTGTTTTTCGCCCAATTACCAATTTCCGTTTTTGGGCATAGATGATACACAAGTCACTCTTGCCACGTAATCCTCCCGAATCCTTGTAAATGCAACCATTTACAGCAGTTAAACTATTGTCAAGACCATCGTATTTGAATGGTAAAATTTGATTCATGCTTTGTATAAATAAGGCTAAATCTTTTTTAATAGATACCCTTAGTACTCTCCAACTTAAATAGACTACTTTAAGAAGACAAGTAATTAAATTACATTCACAATAAATACTGATATTTAACAATTATATAAATGCAGCAGAAAAAAAATTACACTTACCTTTTATGTGTGAATTTACCACGTTTTTTATCACATCCAGTTCATGTATAAAAATGTTTGTATCAACCACTAAAACTAGATTGTCATTATTACTACCTATGTTGTCTTTTGTACATTGTATCGTTGATACATTATTTACCTGTAATTAAATAAAAACCATCAAATAATTTACTAGTTTCTATTTTCTTATCAAAAGAACTGTAGCATGTATTGAACAAAATATGGTAGTTCAAGTATTATTCTGCAAAATAGGGAAATCTATGTCTTATTATCTTTCTACTCATTGGCTCACCTCTTTACAATCCACATCCATATCTTCACTTGTATACGATATTTCCGGCATATATGATTCTTTGCTAGCATTTAAACTATCTACTGAAGTATCTGCTTCTGGCTCATTACTTAACCTTGTCCGCAAAGCTTCCAATCTGTCTTTAGCGGATGAAAAAGTTTTAGTAGGTGTCTCTTTACTGGATACTTTATAAGATAACTTTGATTTTATAGCAGATACTAATTTACTAGCCTCAGAGAACTGAGGAGGAGTTGCAGGATGCTTCATAAACGGATATTCTGCTGTCTGGTTGCAAATACCTTCTTCTATGTCAGCAAAAGTATCCTTCTGCTTTGGTTTATTACAGTATTCTTCAGGTAACTGAGCTTTCATTGAAGATATGATTTTGTTAGCAGCAAAAAACTGGGATGGAGATGGAATGGACTGCAAACTATCACTGCTTGGGGACTGAGTGTTCGTAGAACATTTTGATTCGTTTACATTTGGACTTTTAAGTTCTGTTTTCTGAACTGTAGCTTGTGTTTCGGTTTGTGTTGCATTCGGGCTTATCCTTTTGTTGTTTGCTTTAGATGGAGATTTCTCGTTAGAGTTTTCTTCGTTCTGAGCATCGGCTGCTAATTGAGCGCGAAGCTGCGATAGTCGTAAATTTGCGGTGTTTTTGGGAGTAGTCTTTTTTGTGTCAGGTTTGGGCGGGCTCTCTTTTTTATGAGGATCAGGCGGTTTTGCTGGGCTAGGCTTTTTTATGGGTGTTTTTTGCTTTTCTGGTGTGGGTGGTTCTGTAAATGAGAATCTCAATATGAAATGGTCCTTACCAATAAATTTAAAATGCTAAAAATGTCTAGAGCATTTACAACTATCAATGAAAATAAAATAAAACAATTGGGTTTGGATAACAATACAGTTTAAAACCATTGAGCTATCATCCGAAATGCAATTGGATGGATTGTTTGTATGTGTCTACAGTTATTACCTATGTACTCAAGGAAAGATGTGGATAAATACAATTTCTACTAGTTTAATGCTCCAACTATGACTCTGTAGCAAATAACCTTTAATGATTTTTCTAACTACCCATCCTTGTTATGAATATAGTTTTATTTTGGTCAGAATACCTTCTTTTTGTTTCTTCTTGATGGGACTCTCATCTTTACCATCACTGTGCCTCTTCAGACATTTTTTTTGGGTTTCTTCTTTTTTATTCTTCTCCGAGTGGCCGCATTTTCTCTTTTTATGCTTACCATGACCTGATTTGTCTTCAGCCTTGATAAATATTGTATAAAATATTGATTATAAATTTTTCCAAAATACAATAATTTCGCCATCCATTACATATAATAACTATCAATACGTAGTTAAATTGTGATTATAAAATCAATGCACGGTTTAATTATTGGATAGGTAAAAGCTAACGAAAATATTCAAAAAATAAATTACGAAACAAACCTGTGGTTGTGTCCACGAAGATTTACCCGTCTTCCTGTTAAAATAATACTTTCTTCCGGGGTTTGATTTGGATGTACATAGTACCCAACCTTCAGGTAATTTCTTCGAATCATTTTTATTCGAATTCATAATGATTTACACGAAAATAAACAATGAAACTCATTTACACTTCGTAAAAGAAACAATTCGTTCGTTTGACAAAAAGATAATGAGCATAGAGAAAAGAAAAATTAAATGATTGTCAATTTATTGTCTATACATAATAGTGAAAGATTGAGGAGATATAATCATAATCGAAAATATATTGTATTATTCCGGTATATAAGTTTAAAAAATATATATAACACAATCTTTATGTAAAAAAAACCGTTGATAAAATACGTGATGCGTTTTGTTGCATGTCAAAACAAAACTCAAAACAGCAATTTCAATAATTTTATGTTTTGTTTCCGGGAGTTAGGATATTGAAATCATATCGTTACATCAAATGACGCTATGGGTACATCTCTAAGCATTGGCTACTCAAGTACTTCTATATTCCTTAGATTAAGTATCCTTCTCTAAGCCTTCCTTCCTTGCAAGCTATATTCCTTGGCTACAGCTGACTGCTGAGAAGCACTGACACCAAAGAGTAAAATAATACTGACACTGACAGCTGTGTCTAAACAGCTGATTTTGTAACCTCTCTGCTTGTGTGCAGTTTTAATTTAAATTTAATTATTTCGACCGTAAATATGGAAAGAATAGTAAAATTAGGTACTACAATTAGAAATAACTGGAAAAAGTCAGTTGTGGGTGTTATTGCTTTATACTATGGAGCCACTACCATGAAGGAGAAATATGAGTATGTACATTGAAATATTTCCTTTTTTTTGTATAATAATACTTACTTAATCTAAAATACTTCAGCATAATAGTTTGAATGTTGTTTTTATACAGTTCCCATGATTAACTCTTGAATCTTGATCTTATTTTCAAATTAAACAGTAGTGTTGTTGTAAGATAATAATGTCTCCAAAATTTGATTTTATTATCAGGATTAACATTCTTATGCGAGCAGCGTGCAAAGAAGCCGCCCGGTACGGCGATTCACTAATTCCCATGGATAGGAACCCAACTTTAGTCACTGTTATTCTGAACCCAGTTGCAAATAAGCGTAAAGCAAAAAAGGATTTTGAGAACTACTGTGAGCCTTTATTACACCTAGCTGGGCTGCAAGTGGACGTCATACAAACAGCATCAGAGGGTAATGCTAAGGAAGTAGTGGAAAGTCTCAGAGGGACCGAAGCTATAATAGTTGCTGGAGGAGATGGGACCTTGTCAGAGACTGTTACAGGTGAATCATTAGTAAAAACACCAGCTTATTAATACTCAGCTAAATAAAAAAAGTTTTGTTGTTAATTTAAAGGTCAAAACGGATTTGCGCATGCACTGTGCGATATGAAGCAGCTCTGCAAGTAAATTTGTTTGCATTGCCTGCAGCATTGTTTCTGTGTGTCTTGCTCTACACAAACTCGTATAAAGAATCTTTTGCCCACAGCGCCACCTCATAACGTGCAGTGCAGCGCAAGTGATGTCCAACTTTAAAGACAACATTTCTTTTTTTAACTATCATTAATACACTTAAACTTGTGTATTTTATGTTTCAAGGACTCTTGAGAAGGAATGATGATGCAAACCAGTTTCCCCTAGGCATTCTGCCACTTGGTCGCACTAATGCTTTCGGCAACTCCCTGTTTCCTGGTGGTAGTGGTGTTGAGAAGGTCAAGCAACTTATTCAAGCATGCATGGCCATCATAGAAGGCAACACTGTCTGGAAAGACGCCATGAAGATCGAACCTATTCCTGTAGAAGATGAAATACCCAGCAGACCTATTTATGCACTAACCTCTTTAGAATGGGGTGCATTTAGAGACACATTAGCAAAAAAAGATAAATATTGGTTTTGTGGTTCTCTGAGAGAGTATGCTGCATTCCTTTTTAATGGTTACAAAGATACACTGACCTGGAATTGCAGTGGAATTATTAAATACACACCACCTTGTGCTGGGTGTAGTAACTGTGTGCAGAAGAAGCCAGAAGTAAAAAGAAAATGGCATTTCTTTGTACCAGCTACACAAACAGCACGGCAATATGACAGTTCAACGGTAGAAAACCCAGAATGTGCCACATCCCAGGAGCTCTGTTTCAAAACTTGTGATTTTAAAATACAACCCTATAAGCTACAAAACCATTTGCCCGCATTGGGTATTATGCTAGGGAGAGGGGCATATTCATACACTGAATTTGTGTCTGAAGGTTGGGACCGTTTAAAGCAAAAAAGCAGCGAACCAAACATAATACCAGCAAGGACTGTTGAACTCATCCCAAACCCACCTACAACAGAAGTCATGATTGAAATAGACAAGGAAGAGTTTGAAGTAAAACCTGTTAAAATTACATTATTACCAAAAATGGTGAAATTGTTCTGTAAATCTGGATTAAATACAATTTAAATGAAATCTCAGTATGTTATTTTTCGAGGTTTATTAGTATAAAATAATTCTGTTACATTACAGTATGTTTTGTCTGGTGTATTCCCAAATGAAGATAGCTGCTGTGACGTGAACATTCAGTGACCTGACGAAGCCCTGTTGTGGTATTTCCACACAGTGGTCCATCATTGGCAGGAGATCACAAGGTATGCCTTCTTTTTCATGTCTGAAAAAAGTTTAAATATAAATAATATATGCGCTAGACAACACTCCAACTTCGAGACCATGACAGTCTCGAGTACGGATTTAACATCAACGAGGTACCAGTCAATTAAGTCTGTCAGGGGCGTCTTCCATCTCACCCACACCTGAGCCATTTACAAAAGTTCGATTCCTGAATAGAGCCGAACAGGGTATTGAACCCGGGACTCTTGTGGAGTATCTATGGATAGGTCTTCAAAAATGATATTGAGGATTCTAATATCATTTGTGTGTGAACAAAATGTGTAACTTCTAAATTAAGAGAATGATAAGCTAAAAAAAATATATATGATGTACATTACCATGCAAACTTCCACCGAAAATTGGTTTGAACAAGATCTAGTGAGTGTTTTTTTTTTAATACGTCATAAATCGTAAACCGCAATTAACCGTTCGTAATGTTATGGATTTCATTTTGCAATAAAAATACCATAACTATGACTCAATTGTCGAGATGGGTGAACTTATACTTATAATAGATACCTACAGGTTTGTACGGAACCCTCGGTGCGTGAGTCCGACTCGCACTTGGTCTGTTCTTTGGTTCATTGACAAAAGAAAAAAAAGTCCATTATTTTTTGATGATCTAACTGATGACGGACATAGAAATTTATTTTCTTTACCCAGTCGTTTCGTCCATCGCTATTATTTTTGAATGGTGTCAGTGAACATTTCAATCAGGCCGTACGTAGTGTAGTCGAAAGAGAGATCATACCCTAGCAGCAGCAAGGTCTTCTTGGGGAACTTGAAGGCCTGCAGCGGGCAGCTGGCGGAGGTCTGCTCGGCCGCCACCACGCAGTAGCCGGCGGCCTTGCGCCGCGCCAGGTACTGCCGCAGGGCCGCGCCGCGCACCTCCTCGACGCTGAGCCAGCGCTCGGCCGACACGCTGGGGAAGGGGCTTGGGTCACTAAACTATTGCTACTGATGCATATAAAAGTGTATGCAGTACACTTATCAATATTTAAATTCTTTGTCTATCTGTCTGTTCGTTTCGGAGACGAGCCGGAGTTTCGGAGGCTGGACCGATTTTAACGGGACTTTCGCTTTCATAGTGAGTAGCTTGAGGTACGAATACTTCTATCCCTACTAATATTATAAATGCGAAAGTTTGTGAGTATGGATGTATCGATGTTTGTTACTCTTTCACGCAAAAACTACTGAACAGATTTTGATGAAATTCGACACAAAAATCGATATTCGTCTGGATTAAAAGATAGGATACTTATTATCCCGGAAAAATGTACGGTTCCCGAGGAATGCAAGAAATTTGTCATTGCAGATGACGCTTCTACGCGCGCGTGCGTGCGTGTTCGTGTTTGTCTGTCTGGTTTTTAATAAGAAAAAAATATTCTTTAAACCCAACTGTAGTAAATCTATAATTTATTTCATCACATATTGTATGCTACCTGCCTAGCATGAGCACTAAAACACGATATGATATGATATGATATAGCGAAATATCGACACCAACTGTAAAAATATGATATGCCATGTTAAATCGCCGTCACATATTAAGATCGCTGTTTCGATAAAAATTTAAAATGGCGGCTAACTATCATATTTTAAAGTTGGTGTCGATATTTCGCTATATCATATCATATCGTGTTTTTAGTGGTCATGCTAGGCAGGCAGATTATACAAGACATACCTGAGCCCCTGGAACTGCTTGTCCTGCAAGTGCCTCAGGCTGTCCACGACGTACGCCTCGACGCCGAACACCTCGCCAGTGCGCGCCATGCCGCCCAAGTTGGGTAGCTTGTCTATGAGAGACGCGACTACTATCAGCCGGCTGGGGCTCTCCTTCTAAAATACGAATCCCATTAGAAGGGTGAGACTCCTTTGAGGCGGAGTTCACTATCAGAACGGCACGGCAAGGACTTTTTAGGTGTCGAATGGTTACGAACCTTAAAACTATGTAACTACGGTTGAAATTGCAATGATAATGATCTTAGCAAGCCACGGCATGCTTAGGAAATACTGAATTATTAATATCAACCTTAGGGACTTAAAATTAAGGTACAATACTATTGTTCACTTATACAACCCTTGCCGTGCCGTCCCTATAGTAAACGCCCAGTCCCTTAGGCTAAGCGGCTTTATCAGAAACTAAACTACATTAAAAATAATAATAAAAAACTTTATTTTTTCTCACACATATAAGCATGTATTATGGAGGCTTGACTGGGGCAGGCATATGACACTCGCGAGTTTCGGTCGAGATAAATACCTACGCGACGCGCACCTTCGAAGAGGCTCAAATCAGTCGAGTGTCACGCGCGCGCGCTGGTACACGTTCTTATTATTAAAATTTGTTTTTTGTACGCGTTACACTTCCGACTTTATTCACTGTGAATAAGAAAATTCAAAGAAATCGAAAATATTGCGCAGCATTTGGGTTATATATTTTGCCACCGGGTCGCTCGGTAGCATTAGTAGCAGCGACGCGACCGCTCCGTTGTGATTGAAAATACTAACGTCTTGATTTCCAGCAGACCTACCACAATATTATAATAAGTGCATAAACCACTTCTATAATTTATTATAATTTTAAGTCCTCATTAGTTAGGTACTTACTACGTTACGACATTTTTATACAGGGCTCTTTAACACTAATATTACGATCAGGGTGTTTTCATAAATTAATTGTATTGATATACCGAAATGGAAAGTAATATTTTCATTGAAATGATTACTAATTATTTACACGCTATTTCATGCGTCGGTAGGTATCGACCAAATTCACAAACACATGCCGCAGCCCTTGCGAGAGAGCGGTAGCTGACAGGACAAAGTAAAAAGAGCTCTCACTTGTGGCGTTTTGGTGGATTATCGCTTGCAGAAACGCTTTGTAGGCTATTAAAAAATGAGTACATTGCCCGGTGCAAGCTAATTTGCTCTTTGTTGCCGCACATTGAGAGTAGATAATCTATTTTAGCAAATGTCTTTAAGTGTCGCTTCTGCTATATTATTTATTCTGTGAGCTTTTTTTGTATGTTACTTATCGAGTAGTCGACTATAAATAAATATTAGACAACATCACATACATTGCAAAGAACTTGTGTTGCAGAAATCAGAAACAACGACGGTACCACAACACCAGACCCGAGACAATATAGAAAAGTTAGTTTTCTACATTGACCGATCGGGAATCAAACCCGGGACCTCAGAGATAGCGACACCAAGCCCGGTATGCTCGCCTCTCGGCTACGGGGGTGTATGGATGTCATAGATAATTTTTTTTTTTTTTAATTTAGTTTATTTTTAGGGTTCAGTCTCTCAAAAGGAAAAAATGGAACCTTCATTGTCCGTCTGTCTGACATTCAAGACTCTTTATCTCGGGAACGCGTGGAGGTATCGAGTTGAAATTAAAACAATATACTCAGGTCAACAGCCGGTTATGCCGCAAAAAACGTATATTTCAACACTCTCATGGGATCAAAATTTATAGGGTACTTTCCGTTGACCTGGAGCTATAAAAATTTGGCAATTAATATGGTCTTAAAGTACAAGGGCAGGGAAAAATCTTAAAACTGCATTTCAAATTAAATTTTGTTATTAATTTGTAATCAAAGTGCAAGTCTCCTGAACTTCTATATTATGTACCTACAAATTTGTACGGAACCCTCGGTGGGCGAGTCAGACTTGCACTTGTCTGGTTTTATTGATTTGTGGTCAGTATACGATACTCAATCAACTCAGTAAATTGCGGGGATTATTAGGCGAATCAATAGCGCTCTAGAAAATTTGTAATAACAGAAATGTAATTACAAGTATATTTTAGTTATTCGTTACAGTTGTATGAAATGTATTGTATAGTAATAGATATAATAGAATAGAAAGATACACAATTTAGGCGGTCCTATCGCTAAAGCGATCTCTTCCATACAACCTTCCAACCAACTAAGGCGGTTCTTAGGGTGGGAACGCTGCGCGAGAGGGTGAACGTGGCTATTCATGCATTATTTTTGCAGAAACAAGCCCGCGATATTATTCGCGCCGAAGTGTCAATTCTTCTTTAATTATAACTAGTGATCGAAGTAGGTAGATTGTTTTGATGTACTTTGGTAGTGCTAGCATAATGTGGATATGCCTACTTTTTTTTTTCAATAACTGATACAAAGAAATTCTGGAATCACGGAGGCATGTCCATATTAACATCAATGTTTGAGATCATTGACCCCAAATCAATCTACCTACTCCAATCACTGATTATAACTGTTATGACTTACCTTTTTCCCAGATTCGTACATATTTACATCGCTCATATTCTTCCAGGGGATATATTTCTTTTGTATCGTTCCTAACGTTTCAACATCGTCAACGATTTGGCTCTTCGTATTTTTATTTAGACTAATAGCAAAAATCTCTTCATCCGATTTTATACTCATACTGTATTTCTTAAAGAAATCCCATTTTGAAATATTTTCATTGATATCTTTCATACTATTCTTAACATAACTGAGATCTACATTTTCATTATTACTAATTTCACAGTACCGTGGTAAGAAATAATAAATGAAACTCGGCGTGAAATGCGACACAACATCGAAATTATTGACGAAATAATCTTGCTGCAATTTTATGAAGGTTTTGTCTTTGGCACTTTCTATGAATGTTCTTTCAATTACTTGTATCGTGTAAGAGTATTTTGTTGACTCATTATTGTAAATACCATGGAGTATCACAGCAAAGTATTGGGCATGTAGTCTGATATTAAACATTTGCCCCATAGTGTGAGATAGTAAGACATCCATGACAAATTCATATTCTTCATTACAGCACTGCTTATTTAGAATCTTGTGTTTGAGTGCCCAGAACAAAATCATAAATTGCGAAGTCAGTGGTATATCCTTCAAGGGTTTTAGAACTTCTTTATTGAGGTTTGATTTCTGAAAAAGAAACGAATTTTCTTAAATGTTAATTTACATGTTGTAAAACCACGTAACACAAGCCTACGACAGAAGAAAGCTGCCGTCCATTTGATCTTTGCTTAGCCGAAAGTTGACTGGTACAGAACACACACTGTCTATTTAATTAATTTTATAAAAAAAAAAAAACCGACTTCAAAAAACTAAAACGCTGAAAATAATCTTAACACTTACGTACCTAATCAGTTACTTTTGGAGTCGGTGCAAACGAAAACATAGAATCTCTCATCGACTGGCACCGATTCCAAAAGTAACTGATTAGGTACGTAAGTGTTAAGATTATTTTCAGCGTTTTAGTTTTTTGAAGTCGGTTTTTATTTTTTTTATAAAATTAACTTATTTCATCCATTTTAGTGATAAATCCTAATCAAAACAAATCTTACGAGTGCAAACATAATTTAACTGCTGAATACCGGTTTCATTTCCTATTTTTCCACCCTTAGGGGTGAAATTTTTTCCAAAAATGTTTTATTATAGTATCTTTGAAGTATAAGCTATTCATTAAAAAAAGAATCATCAAAATCGGTCCACATTTGGCAGAGATATAGGTAAGATAGATACTAAAATCAGTTGGCGTGGTACGGAGTTTATGCAATGTTTGATGATTTTCTTATAGATCCCATCATCAGAATTTAACCAAATTTATATGGAACCATTCTGAAAGTATTACCTTTCAAACAAAAAAATAATTATCGAAATCGGTCGACGCAGTAACGAATGATCGCTGAACATACATAAAAGATACTGACGAATTGAGAACCTCCTCCTTTTTTGAAGTCGGTTGAAAATGGCGGATGTCTTACCTTTAGGCAAAGATGCAGAGCAATAAACCACTCCAAACAAATTCGCACACTTGGCTGGTGAGGCAGCTTTCCCAGCAACTCCACAGACCAATCTACATTATCCTCTCCACCAGGTCCTGGTCTCACCACAGATATAAGAAGTAAATGCTGTAAAGCAGTGAGGAGCAGTCTGTGAGCCTGGGAGTGTCCATGATACCTCTGTTTGTTCCTAAAAACCTCATCTACTCTGTTCTTCATGAATGTGGCAATGTTTTCTAGAATATCCCAGTCCTTGATTTTGCATAATGCTAATATGGAGAGGTATTGGATTTCATAGTTAAAGTGAATATCAGTACTGGAAATGAAGTACATAACAATAATAAGTGAGGGCAAGTGTTATTTTTGTTATTATCTGGCAAACTACATTGGCAAACCAAATTACTTACTTTTCCTTATTAAACCCATAATTAGGTTTCTGTAATATTTCAACAACAAGGTTTTCCATGATTCTGAAAAGAGGGTAATTATTATAACAAGGTTAATAATGAAATGATTTCAAATATTAAGAGGCTAGTAGATACCTTTGGTCCTTTCTTGGCACTGGAGAATAAAGCAATACTTCACATAGAACATAAAATATTTGTCCACGGTCTGAATTGACTTCTAAGCTGTTGAGTTTTCTTATCAAGTAGA
Organism: Anania hortulata; assembly: GCA_963576865.1. Taxonomy (NCBI): domain Eukaryota; kingdom Metazoa; phylum Arthropoda; class Insecta; order Lepidoptera; family Crambidae; genus Anania; species Anania hortulata. The sequence goes on from OY756393.1 coordinate 20,607,940, forward strand.
ACAACGGTGCTATTTTTACAGAACCACACTCAACAATTTTGTTGCAGTAAAGAATAATAACATTGTTGTACATTGAACTTTTTAGCAACACATCTTGAGTGATTAAGTTAACAAACTCTTCAATGCATGGATTATATTGATTATTTGATTTCAGCTCTTCTATTTCCGTCCACATTCTGGTTATGAAATGAGCTACATCAAATTTGTTATTCTCATCTTCAAGAAGACATGGTAATATGGCATTCATGATCTTTAAACACCACCTCAAACATCCATACCCACCACATTCTATCATATTTTCTGTAAACTCTGCTAAATCTTGTGCATGTGTATTTATAGTAGATTCTTGGTCATTTAGAAAAGAAACTAATACTTCACATGATTTCTCATAAAATATATTTCGTAGCCTTCCAATACTGTTTTTATTTTCAAATGTAGAAGTTAGCGTAATGATGTCTTTCAGACCTATCATCTCATGTTTATAATTTGCAAGTAATATTGAGTTATTTGATAAAACATGAACAAGAAACATACTCAAAATCTTACTTTCCAAGATTGTGTCTTTATCTTTTATAAGTAATACAGATGTTTTATACAATTGTAATAGAATTTCCTTTGCTACAAGGTTATTTATTAAATTAGACATAGAACTGAATCCATTTGATAAAATGCTCATTTCATCAATAGACAATGTGATGTTATTTGATAACAGACTTAGTAGATAGTAAAGTATGGTCTTATATTCTTTAGCAACTATAGTATTTATATTTTTTGTTGAAGCACCACTTTTTTTATACAGTTGTATTAAATAGATAACATCCTTCAGACAGTCTGCCTTGTCTGAGTATTGTCTTGTAACTATATCATGAGCTTTTTTAATTTTGCTGAGTAACACATCAATGAACAATGCCATATCTTCAGGATGATGTTGTAGGTATAACAGACAGAAATCTATATGTAAATATTCAATCAATTGAAAGAAAGCCACTTTTTCTTCATGTTTAATGGAAATTTTTGAAACCAATGAATTAAGTGGACTTTCCAGACCAGATTCTTTTAATTCAGACTTAAAAACACAGTATATGTTCACACAATCCTTCCAATGTAAGCCTTCACAACAACTGCCTACAAAGTGTGAAATATTGACAACAACTGCTTTTTTCACAGCAACATTGTTGCATGGGACTTTTAAAATTTCTATGAGCAACTTCGTCATGTCTATACTAATAAATGGCATTATTTCAGACATAAAATCTTTAAATGTGATTTCTGATATTATGCTGCTTATGTGGTACAATGGCACTGGAGACCACTTTATCAGAGGTATGGATGTAAAGATTATGACAAATACTTTCCCATCAGAAATAAAGGAGCATACTCTTTTCTTCAACTCCTCACATTCAAAGGGGTCATCGTAAATATTAATGTCATTTAAAGCCTCCAACAAGACTATTGCTTGAGACTGGCTAGTTATTTTTGTCTCAAGTCTGTGTTGTATGCATTTAAGCCTTACTTGGGTATTGTCATGTTTGAGACCAATGTTAAAAGCACAATTCAACCAAGAGCCTAGACATTTTAGAGATCCAAATAATTGCAAGGATGGTAAAACTATATTACTTTGCTTTTCTTCCAAACTGTCCATAAGTATGAAGAAGTTATCCCATAGCATTTTCTCAGTCATTCTATTGGAGTGGTCCCATTCGAATATAGAATGATTATTCGTTGCTTTCACACAAATATTTTTGTTTAAAATTGTAACACAATCCAAAGCTCTTTTAGCGAGGTAAATCGATATTTTTCTCATTGTTGGGTCTGTTGATCTTAACCCACACAATATTTTGTGCCAGAACTCATATTGATACACTATTTTAGTCTCATATAACATCTTCCCTTTGCTGTCAGCAACAGGTAAATAATAGTCTGATAGAGAACTCAAAACTTTTATAGTTACTTCACTGTTATCACCTTTAAGATGTTTAATGTGGTCCCAAATTTTGTCTAGGATATTGAAACCTGCTATTCCTTCAAACAATCTTGGAACTGTGTTGATTAAAAAATGGGTTTTAAGTTGTTCATCTGTACTAAGCAATATATTCTTTATGGGTAACTCTAAAAATGGCAAAGTTAGTTTAACACCTTTTTTGATAACAGCCTCAAGTATGCTATCCGATAATTTTAAGTTTAGTAAAGCGGTTTTTGGTTCGGGTGAATCTGAATTTTCTCTGCCTTCAGTAGGCAAGTCTATTTCTGATAATATTTGCTGCAGTAAATGCTCAGATTTGTTTAAAATTGTCTCAGTGTTTAGGCTTAGCGTAGAAGCAACTATTTTGCATACATTTTCAATGTTTTCTTCACTAACATGTTGAATAAGTTTCGCCGCAAAATCGCACTCTTCATCGTTGTCACAATCAAGGTGTTCTTTTGTATTTATCAAGTGTTTGTATTGAAGAAGCTGAATCGCACTTACAAGATGCTTATTTGAATAACTGTCTTTAATCATTAAAGATTTCAACCGCGCATCTATTAGATCTTCGTTCAAATCTAGTAAATCCATGAAAGACAATACATCTTCGTGAGAATTCATTTTTCTTATCGGTTAAAACAAAATACTATCTCCAAGTAATTTAGCTAACTGATTTGTTTTCACTTTATTCAAAATCCGTAATAAAACTTGAACGAGTTGTCTGCAAATTTTGCAATTCGCAACATAATCAATAAAATAAATAACCTGCACAACCATCACAAACATTTCAACAAACACCGATCATGACATGACACTGACACCGACTAGTGTTGCCGCTCGATAGGTCAATCAATATCGATTGTCTATTGATAGCCCATCGATAATTGAAGGAAAAACGATACTATCGATAGTCTATCGATTCTATCGATAGTATCGCAATCTCTTTTACTGCAATATTATCGGTAAACAGCAATACTATCGATAGTATCGATAGTTTCGATCGCTGCCAACCAATGAACTATCAATAGTATCGATACTATCGATAGTTTTGCTATTCAATATCGAATAGACTATCGATATTAAATCGATTGATAGTCCTCAATATTGAAGGATCGATTCTATCGATCGATATCCGATTTTAAATAAAGATGTCAATTCTTAGGTGGCAATACTATTGAATTAGTGCTCATTATCGATGGTACAAAACTATCGATAGTATCGATACTATCGATAGTCCTCGATATTGAAGAGCAATACTATCGATAGTATCGATAGTTCATTAGTTGGCAGCGATCGAAACCATCGATACTATCGATAGTATTTCTGTTTACCGATAGAATTGCTGTAAAAGAGATATCGATACTATCAATTGTCCTATCGATCGTATAGATGAATTTAGCGTTCAACTATCGATTGTAAAACTGTCGATTTTTTGGCAACACTAACACTGACCGATCGCAACCATAGCCACTTAAACGTCCAGCCGCGGAACTGTCAACGCGCAGAAACGTCCAGGTGCAGGTGTTCGTACTCGCGTCAGAAATCCTCCGATAAAAACGTATGTCAAAAGAAAATTATACGAGCTAGGTCAATACAAAAAATCATAGTGTAGCCTAATGTATACAGAATATGATTAGTTAAAAGCTTATGCTTTAAACTTAGATCTAAATATTAAAAAAAAAATAGAGAACTTAAGACAGAAGACTTTTTTATCAACCGATCATCTCCAATGTAAAAAAATTTTTGAAAATTTTACGCGCTTTTGTCAAATTCACAGCTGCACTGAAACTAACATGGACTAGCTTTCCCATACAAACGCCGGCTAATTTTGTATGCCCATTTAAAGCGCTACTAGTCTTTGTAATAATATTGTTTTAGGAACCAGGAAGGAATCTTATTTTTAATAAAGAAGACGATTGTTACAAACTGTTAAAAATTTAATATTCTGACCGTTACAATTATTCCAAAAATACGATAATTAACAAAATAACGAATCTTAAGCTGGTGACAAACTGCGAAGGACGCGGCTCCGGACTCGTCTTGTCATTGTGAGGTCAAGCGCTGCCATTGTTCTATCCTTCAGACAACTTCCGCCAGCCCAAGGATCGACCAATGGCAGCGTTTGACCTTACAATGTCAAGACGAGTCCGGAGCCGCGTCCGCCGCCGTCTGTCACCGGTTTTAGGCACGTCTATCGCATCCGAGCGCTTGAGGTAAAGTGCACAGATTCGTATATGTCTAAAGTACAGTGGCAGTCCTTGGACATACTCTTTCTAATCTGTGTAAAGTGGGCTGAGTGCTCCGTCCCTGCGTGTCGGGTCTTGTGCTCCGCTGCCACCACCCGACCGGATCTACGTCACGATGACGTAGCGCTTGGCCCGCCTTTTCGCTGATTACTCCTAACAATCGGTTATGTAGCACCTAAACTAATCTTAACCATCGATATTTATTAACGGATTTTAAAACTATATAATTTATAAAAAGGGAGTAAAAGTATTCTTGAGTGGCATAGAGCACGTTATACCTTAAGCTGGTGACAAACTGCAACGGACGCGGCTCCGGACTCGTCTTGACATTGTGAGGTCAAGCGCTGCCATTGGTCTATCCTTCAGACAACTTCCGCCAGCCCAAGGATCGACCAATGGCAGCGTTTGACCTTACAATGTCAAGACGAGTCCGGAGCCGCGTCCACCGCCATCTGTCACCGGTATTATTAAGTAGAAATGACATAAGATTTGATCGACGTTTTCCGCCATTTTTTAATCTGTATCTGTACTTTTTTGTATGGGCAAGAGTTGACAGGACGTCATTTCTTATACCGGTGACAGATGGCGGCGGACGCAGCTTCGGACTCGACATTGTAAGGTCAATCGCTGCCATTGGTCGATTCTTGGGCTGGCGGAAGTTGTCTAAAGGATCGACCAATGGCAGCGTTTGACCTTACAATGTCAAGACGAGTCCGGAGCCGCGTCCGCCGCCATCTGTCACCGGTATTACTAAATGTAAGTAAAAATCACTAACTAGTTTCGGAGAAAGATGGTTCGTATTGCTGCTCTATAGGGTATGTACTCGATGTTGAGTGGAGACCACGTCTTAGGCTCGGACTACAAGCATCCGGAATTTTTCAGAACCCCATACAAATCAGATTGAATCCGGGCTAGTCCGGAGACGTTTTGTACTGAGTTCATAACCCCATACAAAACGGAATGAATCCGGGCTTGTCCGGAGCCCAGTGTTGGCAGATTAAATCCGAAAGAAGCAGTATAAATTGAGAAAAAAAATCAGTAGATTCAGGAAAAAATCAGTAGAAAGTAAAAGTTGATATTGTAGTCATAAATATCGCCAGTAATTTCATATAACATACACATAAGCCTGCTGTCACACCAAAAGAAAATGTTTTTCACTTACCACTGTCGCATTTAGATTATACCTTAAATAAATGGAGCACATACCCTAGGCTATAGAATGGAAATGTCTTATGATTTGTTCGACAAAATATTCCGCCATTTTTAATCTGTATCTGTACTGTTTTTGTATAGGTGAGCGTTGGCAGAAGTTGTCATTTCATACTAATATAAGTGGAAAAAGAATCATCAAAATCGGTTCACATTTGTCGAAGATATTGGGTAACATAGATACAAGAACCACGAACTAAAAAAATATCTGAGCATATATTTTGTTATTTTTCTCAAAAAGTGCTAAATCGATTTTGATTTAAAAAAATATGGGACAACTTCTGAAGTATGATCTACCAATTTGACATACTTTTGACATTTGCCGTGCTAGGCGTGTTGTTCATTGGTCGTCAGTCTTGAATCTCGGGAATATAATAACACGGCTGCTGCTTTACCAGAAGTATGTCAAACCTAAACATTCTGTTTCCTCGACCAGGCTTACGACACTCCGCGTATCGGTCGAGATAAATATCTACGCGACGCGCACCTTCGAAGAGGCTAAATCAGTAGAGTGTCACGCGCGCGCGCTGTTACACGTTCTTATTATTAAAATTTGGTTTTTTTACGCGTTACACTTTCGACTTTATTCAGAGTTTATTCACTGTGAATAAAAAAATTAAACGAAATCGAAAATATTACGCAGCATTTGGGTTATATATTTTGCCACCGGATCGCTCGGTAGCATTAGTAGCAGCGACGCGACCGCTCCGTTGTGATTGAAAATATACTAACGTCTTGATTTCCAGCAGACATACCACAATATTAAAGTAAGTCCATAAACCACTTCTATAATATTTTAAGTCCTCACTAAGTAGATACTTACTACGTTACAACATTTTTATACAGGGCTCATTAACACTAATATTACGATCAGGGTGTTTTCATAAATTAATTGTATCGATATACCGAAATAGAAAGTAACATTTTCATTGAAATGATTACTAAGTATCTACACGCTATGTTCATATCATGCGTAGGTAGGTATCGACCAAATTCACAAACACAAGTCGCAGCCCTTGCGCGAGAGCGATAGCTGACAGAACAAAGTAAAAAGAGCTCTCACTTGTGGCGTTTTGGTGGATTATCGCTTGCAGTAACGCTTTGTAGGCTATTATAAAATGAGAGTACATTGCCCGGTGCAAGCTAATTTGCTCTTTGTTGCCGCACATTGAGAGTAGATAATCTATTTTAGCAAAAGTGTCGTTTCTGCCTATATTATTTATTCTGTGCCTCGACTGATGGAAACGTCGCTGCCACAGAGTAGGCAATGATCAATAACAGACACGTTTTTGAATAGACGGAATTCGTTTTTGTATATTTAGTAGCTTGGATTTATCCATGAAATTGAAAAAAGCAGGTAGATATCTCGTTTTTTTGGAAATAAGTCAGTAGATATCTCTAAAATCAGGTAGATCTACTGCTTTATCAGTAGATCTGGCATCACTGCCGGAGCCGTTTTGTATGAAGTTCTGAAAAATTCCGGATGTATGTAGTCCGAGCCTTAGCAAACGCCCCCCAGCTCGATGGACCTTAAGAAAATGGCTGGCAGTGGATGAATAAAAAAGCCGAAGATCGTGCTCTTTGGCGCTCCTTGGGGGAGGCTTACGTCCAGCAGTGGACATGAAGGTGATGATGATATTTTTTGAAACTGTATAATTTTCGTAAAACTACTCACGCACTTACTAACTACATAAAATACTTTCAACGATTCGATATGACGTTAGATAAAAATGTAATAGAACTTATTGTGTATGATTTTAAAACGGTTTATGAATATTTTTTTCTAGTGATCCCCAATATGGACGTGAAATTTTATCTAAGTACAATTAAAGTTTTATCAATGATTTTTAAATAAACTTTCGTTCATACATTTTTGGCTTAAGACTGGCTGAATATTTTTTACTGTAAAATTTTTTGGTTGTGGTTTTAAATCGAGTCTAGAATTTAAAAAATGGTAAAAAAAACAATCCGAACCGATTTCAGTCGGTAGACGGATTAAATTCACTTTCCATCTACTCACCGTAATCATTACTTTAAAGTTCGTTACGGTGCGTACACGACCGTATCGTTTGTGATTAAAAAGAATACTTAACAAAATAGAGTTTCAAATCAGATTTTCTTGTATTCTAGACTCGACTCTTAACAACTTTCTAAAACTTAATCTCGGCATGCTAATACTTTCTTTAGCACTTTGTATTTAAACTTAAGTTTTACCGTAACAAGAAATTTCGGGTATTATATTAAAGGCTCCCTTAAGAATGACCCACAGTCACACTGTAACTAACATTTTTTTTTATCATTTCAGCCATAAGACGTACACTGTAATAAATTATAATAAATAGTTAAGATCGAAAAAGTTACAAATATTGATTTATGGGATATACTCCATTAAGGGATCACTAATTTAGTTTTAAGTTCTGCCACTACTACAGCGCCAAAATGACGATATTCAAATGGCATAAAAATAATTTGACAGCAGCAAGTCTATGTTTATTTTATGTCAGTACAGAGTACGTCTAGTGATCTGCTGACAAACGTTTCGATACAGTCCTTGGGACTAGTACAGCAGAGCGATTATTCATAAAAACTATTCAATTTAATTGGTCGAATGGATTATTATGTACTATTCGAATAATCATTCGTCATTCGAATAATCATTCGTCATTCGAATGATTACTTATAATTCGATAGATTGGTCGCTATTCGATTGGTTTTTGACCAAATTAATTCATTCGAAATGATTTCATATTTAAAGAAGTACGGCACAGCGGGGCTTCCCCTGTTTGTGTTTCAAAATAACCGTGCTTCTTGTTTTTTTTTAAAGAAACAGTGAAATATAAATTTGACAAAAAGTGCATTTTAAGTGGAAGTTATCAGATAATTAAATACTTCTTAGAAACATAATTTGTTTTTTTCAGGCCAGTTTCTTTCCTTAACTTACTCATTTTTTATTAGGCAAAGAGAAAATTATTTATTTAATACTAGCTGACCTAACGAACTTCGTTCCGCCAATTCGTTTGACAGGTACTAACAGTTTGTATAGGAAAATAAAATAGTTGTTTTACTACTTTCCTTGCAATTTTTTATATTTTCTGACCTTTTAAACCTTCCCTGAACTTCCACAAATATTTCAAGATCAAAATTAGCCAAATCGGTCCAGCCATTCTCGAGTTTTAGCGAGACAAACGAACAGCATTTCATTTTTATATATATAGATATACTTTTTATATTTTCTGACCTTTTAAACCTTCTCTGAACTTTCACAAATATTTCAAGATCAAAATTAGCCAAATCGGTACAGCCATTCTCGAGTTTTAGTCGTTCGTCACATCGTAACGTGAGCGCATTGCATCTCTATACTTAGCCAAGGATTTCATCTAGGCAAGGCCGGACCGAGAGTTTAGGGGGCCCTGGGCTAATACTACTTAGGGGCCCATCGGGGGGGAAAACGACCTGAATAGATCATTCGAGAATTTTCATAACACCTTATGCTTATTTTACGAGTTATGTTTTCCCACCATAAAGGTTAAAGTAAGTAACACTAACCTAAAAAAACAAACGTGGATTACAAAAGGTCTAAAAATGTGTTGTAAAACCAAACGATTCTTACGGCAACGTTATTACAAAAGAAAAACATCAATAGATAAAAGAAAATACCTAATTTACTCAAAAATACTTAAAAAAAGCATACGTCTGGCAAAAATGAAATCCAATATTAATTTTGTCAACAGAAGCAAAAACAAATGTAGAGCCACGTGGTCAGTGATCAAGGATCAAGTGTCTGCTACAAAAATAGACGATGACATAACAGCATTAAATATTAATAATAAGACACTAAATAACCCTTCTGACATAGCCAATGTTTTTAATGATTATTTTATTGATTTGACCAACAATACGACATCTAATTTTAGAAAATATAACCATAGCACCCCTATTGCAAATTCTATATTTCTTATGCCAGTGACAAACGAGGAAGTGAAAAAAGAAATTATGTCCCTAAATAACACTAACTCAGCAGGTTACGATGGCATTACTACTAAGATAATAAAATTGAGCGTTTCAGAAATCACCTGTGTCTTAACTTATCTTGTTAATTTGTCATTTTCTTCAGGGACATTCCCTGATAAATTAAAAATGTCAATCGTCAAGCCTTTGTACAAAAAAGGTGACCGCGAAGACCCACAAAATTATAGGCCCATTACACTTATACCAGTTCTCTCAAAAGTATTCGAGAAGTGTATGCTCAAAAGGCTCAACAATTTCTGTAGCAAACATGGCATAATAAAAAAAGAGCAGTTTGGCTTTCAAAAAGATAAGTCCACTACCTTAGCTATATACAATCTGGTAGCTACTGTATTGACCAATCTAAACCAAAAATGTCTAACAACTGGCATCTTCTTTGATCTGTCAAAAGCCTTTGACTATGTTGACCACAATAACCTGCTCTATAAATTAGAAACAGTTGGGATTAGAAAATGCTTTTGCTTTGAAATGGATAGCGTCCTATTTGAGTTCCCGACAGCAATGTGTTAGATTTAATAAACTTGTTAGTTGTGAAATAAGGTCCATTTCATCTGAATTTAGAATTAAATCCTTTGGTGTGCCCCAGGGAAGCGTATTGGGACCACTTTTATTTCTATTATATATCAATGACATAACTAAAATAACAAATCACAAATGTACCTTATTTGCTGACGATATTTCAATAATTATATCATCTAATGACAAAACTAATTTACGTTATCATGAAATTGACATTGAAAACACTATTGACAAAGTAATTGAATGGCTACAATTAAATAATTTAAAAATAAATCTTGACAAATCTAAATACGTACAATTTAATAAATCTAAGCACAAAAAATACAACTTTACACTGAACATAACAAAAATAAACGAAACAAATACTTTAAAATTTTTAGGCGTTACCATAGACGAAGATCTTAATTGGAAAGCACATTTAGATAGTGTGTGTAGTAGGATTAATAAATTCGTATATGCATTGCGGGAAATAAGGATAGTCACTAATCTGAAAACAGCAATTATGTCATATCATGCCTATATAGAATCCGTTTTACGCTACGGCTTAATACTGTGGGGCAATAGTACACTTAAAAACAGGGTATTTATTGCCCAAAAGAAATGCATTCGAGCTATCTGCGGAATCGCCCCCGATGAGTCATGTAGGCCTTTGTTCAAAAAGCTCGGATTACTGCCACTCGCATCGCTTTATATCCAGGAGGTTTCTGTATTTGTCCACAAATATCCAGAACTCTTTCAAAGGTCTGGAAATCTGAAACTTAGATGCCCCCAAAGACTCATAATCCCAGATATACCACGGTCTAGTAAATACGGGAAGAGTAGCTTATGTATGTGTGTTCGTATTTATAATAAGCTACCCAATGAATTAAAAATGCTCGCTATTAATTCATTTAAAAGTAGGCTCTATAGATGGCTTAATGAGCAAAGTTTTTATGAGCTGAAAGATTTTTTCTCCCTTAAATTATAATGACATAATTTACTGTCATTTTTGACATAGTTCACATTAATAGTACCTAATTCATAATTATAATTGATATTTATTCTGTAGCTTACTCAATGTTTGCATGCTACTTTTAAGTGGCAAAACATGAGAACATAAACATAATTGTAATAACCTTTTTACCATGTTTTTTCAGCAAATAAACGATTTCTATTTCTATTTCTATTTCTATTTCTATTTCATCTAATTACTCTTATTACTAATAAAGTATAGAAAAAAATGAGACAGTTATATAAATAATTTATATTATAATATACATGGGGCACACTAAAAGTTTTGCACTTCTAGCTAATCGGAACTTCAAAACTCTTTTGGCAGAGAAGCACCTTGTTTGAGCACCGTGAGGCGATGGTTTGCTGAATTTGAGAGAGGTCGAGTTTCTTTACATGACGAATTTCGTGAAGGGTGGCCTTCAACTGCCGTCAACGAAAAAAATGTGGCTACTGTTAAGCGGCTAATTGATGAAAACCCGCGGATTACCTATAAGACAATTCGAGGACGATTGGGAATTGGTATGACCCAAATTCAGAAAATTTTACACGAAGAATTGAAAGTTCGGAAACTTTGCTGTCGTTGGATCCCTCATGAACTGACAGCGGAGCAGAAGCGGGCTTGCGTGGAACGGTGCTCACAGATGCTACTAAAGTACGACCACGGACATTCTAATGCTGTTTATGACATTGTCACAGGAGACGAATCGTGGTTTTATTGTTTTGAACCCGAAAAAAAAAACTGCAATCTTGTGAATGGGTGTTTGAAAATGAGAACAGGTCAACAAAAGTGAGGCAGGCGAGAAACGTTGGAAAAAAAATTATCGCGTTTTTTTTTCAGCTACGGGTCCCATCTGTACAATTCCACTTGAAGATCAAAAGAGTGTTAATGCCGAGTGTTCTACCATTTGTTTACCCAGGGTGTTTGAAAAAGTTCTCGAAAGACGACCCAAAAGCCGCGTTCTCCTACATCATGACAACGCTTCTTCACACACGGCCAACAAAACAAAGTCATTTTTACCTTCCGAAAAAGTACAACTCGTCACCCATCCTGCGCATAGCCCAGACCTAGCACCCTGTGATTTCTGTATTTTCCCCAAAATCAAAGATTTGATGAGAGGTTTTACTTTTACCAACTCCGAAGAGGCAGTGATAGCGTTCAATCAGCACGTAGAAAACATGCCTTCAGATCTGTGGTCCTCCTGTTTTAAAAAATGGTTCAATCGCATGAAAAACTGTTTAAAATGTAAAGGAGAGTATTTTGATAAGCAATAAACATAATATTTTGGTTATAACATGTTGTTTTTTTAAGTTACGCAAAACTTATAGTGTGACCTGCGTATTATGCCTTAGTGTTATACAACCGTAAATAAATTGACAAATTATAAAGCAACCTTTCTGCACTTCCCTTTGGCAAATTCTTCAATTAAAAGTATTTTAATTTCCTTTCGTTAGTGAATCACTAGTTTAGCTTTAGACATCTATTTAAAAAATATTATATATTATTATTATATTATTATAATTTATATCTATTTTATATATCTCTATTTTCGTATTTTTTATTTGTATATAGTATTTCATAGATGTATATATTATTTAAAGTTCTAAAATATTTATTATAATTATACGTTATTATTATTACTATCAATACTGACAAATTTAAATATAATTAGTTAAAATTTTGTATGCAATCCATGTCTGGTCTGAAAGTAAAATACTGTATCTGAGCTTCTAAGTTTTTTATGGCATCTGTGTTGGAATTTTTGTTTTTTTCAATTTCTTTGACTTTGTCTCTCTCTGTGTATTTTTCATAAATTCCATGTCTTTTTCTATTTCAGCATTACTCTCTTTTCTCTCATCGCATCTGATGCAGACATTGCTGCGGTCTTTTTCAACTTTACATAGAGCCTGGCCGTGATTCACGTTCACACAACGGGAGTATTTCAAGCTTAACAGCTGTACTCTCACTCAGCGAGGCCGAGACGTATTTTTGAAGCATTAGAAATGAATCTCCAATTCGAACACGACAACAATTTGTGTATGAAATTCATTTCTATTGCTTACTATTTTACGCATTTTTGAATCACTCGATAAAAGTGATGCTATTATATTGAAATCTTGTTACTATTTTCGGTTTACGCAGAAAATACTATAAAACGAAAGGCATAAACTCATTGATTTTAAAAACCGGTAATGAATCGCTTAACACGGAACGTAAATAAAAAGTTATTAAGTTCAATTTCTGACAAACATATGTTTACTTAACAATGTCATTCTTTAATACTTCCTACTAGTAGAAAACGAAAAACGAGTGGGTCGGACCACTCGTTGCAGAATTCACGAAATGAATTTTCAAAAATAATGATTTTAGGAATTCGCATGCGAATCTAACGATTTCGTATTCGGATTGGAATTCGCATGATTCAAAAATTTCGCATCTGAACCGGCTCACTTTTATGTTGGCGACGTCTTATGCAGACCCAACAGCCAAAGGTCCACGGGCTTGAGTGGTCATTTGGCTTTAACCGTATTGTGTGGGACGATAGAGAGAAATATTTTTTTAGCCTGGATTTCCATGATCCTGTTCCCGACCATTCGAGAAGGCCACATGGTAAGTCGATTTGTACGCCAAGCTCTTGAGGGTCGAGTTGATTCCTGGCTTTCCGAAAGTCAGATTTTTTCAGCAAAGTCGAGGAGGTTTCTTCTTGTCTTTGATTTGGCGGTGGTGGCCTGACGCTGGGATTGTGCCTTACCGGCTTACCTTTAGCAAGCTGCGCCTGGTTGCCATTTGGACTCAGCGTAGCCAGCACAAGCTATAGAAATGACGACATAGGGAATTAGGGACATGAGCGCACAATAAGTAGTTCAATATACCTGATTATATCTGAAAACACGATTGCTTAATAGCATGTGGAGAGTTTTTTTTTTATTTCCCGTAAGTTACAAGATTGAATGTGGTTTATCGATTCGGTTTGTTTTTTGAATCCATTCTGATTTCTTAGAACTGACGAATTTTGAGAGGATTAAAGTGGTGTGGCAGTGATAATGGGACAAAACATCACTGTTTAGCCTAATGGTCGACTGGTAGAGAATGCCTCATGGCATTAAATCCACCTTTTGTATGATTTTTTAAATTTGTGCAATTAAGTCTAAATAAATAAATAAATAATAGAAAAAGGATCTTGCGAACAATTTAAATCACTTAAGAATGCACGTTAGGGCAGTTACTTTTATGCTGTACGTATTTATTTTACCGTTTCACCGTTTGCTTAAACTGTATTTAAAATATGCCTTAAAGCTAAATCTACAAAATGTACTAAATAAGTTTTTAAGGTAAGGTATTTGAAAAATAACTTATTATAACAAGTAATTTTCCGGGTAAATACCCATTTTGGGAATATTCCCAGGAATGTGTCAGGTGGAATCACAGAAAGTTTTCAAGATATCCATCTCTTATCCGAAACGAAGTTCTTCTTCTTCTCCTTTGTTTTTGTCCGTTAACCAAGCATAAATTTATTGTGACAGCAGCCAGTCCAGGTTCTTACAGTTCAGTAAGAATCACCATAATCAAAAGAAGAAAGTGAAGAACCACCCTTTGAAGCTTTGAGTATCTATAAACCAGCCAGCCCATTAGGATGTAGATAGAAGAACCCTAGTCTCCCTAGAAGTATGTATACCCACATACTTTTAAGTAGAACCATGGTAGAACCAGCCATAGGAACAACTGATTAAGTAAACCACTATGGGAACCAGCTAAGGTGCATAAAGGTAAGCATGAAGATGGATGGGTATTACTGCCGGAGACTAAATGTTTTTCTGGAAGTCCGACCATGCTGCCAGCCAAGTCATCAGTGGCAGACATTGACTTAATTACTATGTCTATGGTGGCAGACCTTTATTTGACGTTTCGTGTTCGTATATGGCAACATATATTTTTATCCTGCTGTCTTGTGCACCACAGATTAAAATATGTTGTGCACGTCTTGTGCTTTGTCTAATCTGTGCCAAATACTGCCAATATTTCTGCCAAATTCATCAAAATTCTGTAAAAAATCTTTGCAAATCTTAGTTTATTTGTTAATTCGTAAATTCTTATAGTAAGTTACTGTAGCTTCTAAATCCACTGCTTTGCTCCCGTTCTTTCCTTTCCTTGTTTTACGTTGAAGAGTAGTTTTTTTACTACAATGGAAGATAATAGTTCGAGTGATGATGATGTCAAAGATTCGCCTGTGAGTCCTAAAATGGGTGGAAAGAAGTTTAAATTGAATGATGGAAGCTCCCAGGACAGTTTTAAAGAGGCTGGTAAGTGTTCGGAGCAAGTTTCCGGGGCTGGAAAAAAAATGTGACGTAAATTATTTTTGGGTACGTTTTGGTTGTTTTTATAGTTGCATCTTCGAGTAAAGATGAAAATGTGGATAGCGGGGTGTCGGCGGATAAGTCCGAGAGTACTAGTAGCGATGACCGTGCCGCCAGGACCTCCGGGGGTCCATCAAATGAGGTTATAAATGCTGCACCTTCGAGCAGCAATGTGCGGGCGATTCTACTAAACATACGGCGCCCCAAACGCGCTCGAAACTACAGAAAACGTAAAACTCCTGACAGAGACTCCGATAGCAATGATTCATCCAGAGACTCGGACGACTTGTCCCCCGAAGAGAGCACTGTTGATATGAGCATGAACAGGACTAGCAGTAAAGATAACAGTAATTCCGAAGCGGAGAGTGATGATTTGCAGAGATTTATGGCTACTTTATCAGATCCATCAGGTACTGGGTAAGTTATCAGTGATGTAAGTAAATACATTTGAATACACAACCTGTTTGTAAAAAAAACATAACATTAAGTTTACATTTATTGAAATGTATTTATGGGCCTATACAAGTTGCCTAGTAACAGTAGAAGATAGATTTAAAATAGAATACATTTAGAATAGTATTAGCATAAGACTTCACACTGAATCCACATATTTTTATAAATAGCTATTGTCAATTCCATTCATTGTCCTTCTATTTCACTACCATTATCAAGCCTAGCTACAGTTAGCAATCTAGTGATGTCTGAGGATACACTGGCAATCCATGTTTTACATGACAAAATAATGATTTTACATGACAAGATATTGTTATAAAAATGCACATACTATACGTTGATGTTTACTTAAAAATTACAGGTTATCACCACATGGCATTGTTTAGTTGTGTTAGAGATAAGACTATCATTTTGTATTGTTTGTTTTGTTGTGTGTGCCATGTAGGAACGTCCTTAAAGAATACACTTCCCCACCGCCAACAGGAGGCGTGTCGTAAGGCCAAGGCCAACCCGCCTGCCAAGTGTGGCAAGTATTGGCAATGAAACTCATTGGGGAAGGCCTATGTTCAGCAGTGGACATCCTATGGCTGAAATGATGATGATTATGACGATCATTTTGTAATAAAATCCACAGATCAAGTTCATCAGACAGTAATGAGACCTCTGGTACTGAAGATATGGTACACATACAGTCCGATGACACTGACACAGAGGATGAAGTTCCTTGGGTGGACCGTACCAACACCCAAAACGAAGATGAAGACCGAGGAAGCCCGCCAAGTGTGCTTCTCAAAACACGACCTAAGCATAACTATTTGATGTTACGAGGTAAGTCCACAGCATGGCTCAGAAAAATATTGGTTAGCTGAAGTACTATAAAACATCTAGATATTTATATAAATAAAATAGATATAAATACTCAGCCATGCCTTACTATAATCTCTTATAGCAGTATTACTTGATGACCTCTGTAGTCGAGAGTCTTCGACCAATAAAACCAAATGATTTCTGCAAATAGGCCTAAATTAAGCTCTTTTTCACATCCCAATTTTTTTACCCTACCACTGCTTCAGGACAATTATGGGCTAGCGCCGAGAAGAAGCAGTGCAAGAAACTCGGTCACTATTGTCAGCCTCTTTTTAAATAGTATGTTTACATTACAAGATAATATGTACCTGTGCGAGCAGGGCACTATTTAATTCCATACATTTTTATTAATTAAATAGTCATTTACAGTGTAATAACCTTTTTTCATTAAAACCATCTTGACATGTGATTTAAATTTATGTATAGGTAGTTCAGCAACAGACTGCGGCAATTTGTTAAAAAAGCGAATACATTTTCCCATGAACAAATTACCTACTTTATGCAGTCTGAAATTTGGAATGGCAAGTTTGTCTTTATTCCAGGTATTATGATTATGAATGTCACTGTTCTTAGGAAATAGATGCAGGTTTTTACGAATGTATATAATATTTTCATAAATGAATTGAGAAGCCACTGTTAATATATTAATTTAAGCAGATCTTTTAACGAGTCTCGGGGTCTAAGGTCGTAAATTGCCCTCTGTTAGTACAAAGATAGACTCAATATCCGCTGTTGAGCCCCATAACAATATTCCATATGACATTATACTGTGAAAATAGCTAAAATACACCTATCTTGCCATTCCAACATCAGTCAATTGTCTTATCTTTCTCACGGCATAAGCAGCTGAACTAAGTCTTCCCGACAGAGTCTCAACATGAGAACCCCATTGCAGAAGGGAATCTAAAGTTATTCCCAAAAAAGTAGTGGAACTAGACATATCTAGTCGTTCATCCTTTACAGTAAGATATGTTGGGACTAGCTTTACGTTCGGTATTGTGAATTAAATACATTTTGTTTTATTTGCATTGAGCATAAGGTTGTTGGTAGTGAACCAATGCAACACTTGCGAGAGAGCATTATTTACATCGTCAAATGAATCTTTACCTCTTGATTTTAACAATCAGTGAAGTATCATCTGCAAATAACACTGTCTCACAGAGGTCTTTCGTGAAAGAAGGAAGGTCGTTAATGGAAATTAGAAACAGCAGGGGTCCTAATATCGATCCCTGAGGCACACCCATGGTAAGAGGCGACCCAGAAGACTCAGTTCCATTAATACAAACTTTTTGTGTTCTGTCTGTGGGATAAGAGTTTACTAAATCTAAGGCATCACTTGAAACACCATAGTGCCCTAGTTTTTTCAGTAAGGTTTAATCGTCCACTCAATTAAAGGCTTTAGAAAGATCACAAAAAACACCCAAAGCATCCTGCCTACTCTCCCAAGCATCAAAATTATGTTTTAAGAATGCAACTCCGGCATCAGTAGTACTTCTACCTTTCGTGAGACCGTATTGATTGTTATGCAGCAGTTTATTGAGGACAAAGTGTGATAAAAGTTGATTAAAAATTACTTTTTCGAAGACCTTACTGAGTACTGGTAATATTGAAATCAGACGAAAATTTGATTAAATCTTTTTTCTCATCTGACTTAAATAAAGGAATAATTTTACTAAATTTCATAAGAGTTGAAAACTGTTTATTGTCAATACATTTGTTAAAAATAGTTGCGAAATGAGGGGCTATCGCATTTATAATTGTATTGATAATGCTGACAGAGATTCCCCATAAGTCCTCAGTTTTTTTTTCATGTTAAATTCCTCAAAAGTTTTTACTACTATTTCAGGGTTTATATGCCCAAAATTTAATAGAGTTTTATACTTATCAACATCCGATCTGAGAAGGGATTCAGCTAGTTCAGCAGAAGAAGCCAGTTCTTTTTAAACATAGCTCCCTCTACAACTAAGGAGTTGTAGAGGGAGCTATGTTTAAAAAGAATGTCTCAAAAGCATTTGCAACTTCTGCATTTGAACTAATTACTTCACCCCCAATTTTGAGAGAGTAATCATGATCATTCGGTTTATGCCTACATGTTTCTTTATTTATGATTTTCTATGTGGCCCTTGCTTTATTATCTGAACCCATGATAATATTACGAAGTTAATAAATAAATCGTTTATTAAATAATAGAAAGCATATTATATATATATTTAATAAACGATTTATTTATATATTTATCAGTTATAACTGATGATTGGATGATGATGATGATTGGATTTTGAAGATTTTGGCACATACCTTTTTAAATATTTTAGAGTAATTTCTAACGTGATCTATAATCTGTGGGTTCTGGAAATCTGCTTTTAGACTATACAACTCATATAATGTCTTCCTACTTTTGTAAGTACCGGGTGTAGCCCATTCATTAAACTTGCACCTGAGTTTGTTTACTTTTATCTTCTTTTGTGTAAAGATTTTATCAAATTCCTTTTTAATTAAGCCAAAAAGATTCTCATATAACAGATCAACAGTATGAATACTGCTAGGCTTTAGAGAATCTATACCGTCATAAATTTGTTCCTTAAATCTGTCTATTATGCCTATAAACAGCTTCTATAATGCTTCGGACACGATTGTCCAAATGATGCCCTTCGTCCACTATGGTCAGATCTTATATAATTTATAATTGATTTATCTATTACATTGCTATTACAAAAAATGTTATCCAAGCAAGTAGCTGATGTAGGAGTCACCCTTGTGGGTTCATTAAATAGGTTAATTAAATTATATGATTTAAAAAGATTAAGAAAACGAACTTTATTCTGTGAATTTACTAATATATTAATATTGAAGTCTCCACATACATCATTTTTTTTTATTGGAATTGCAAACTTAATATAATATACTGTTCTAGCTCAGCACACGCTATTTCAATAGTTTGTTCAATAGAAAATGACAATATCTTTCCGTTCTTTATATTTTAATTCCCTGTTTAATAATACGAGTGACCCACCTCTAATAGCCGACTTCCTTGTGAACGAACTACATATTTTATAATTTTCGATGCTTAACATTAATTCATATTGATTAAACCAATGCTCCGTTAAACATATAACATGTACATTTAAATCTTGTAAAAATAAGGCTAATTCTAACTTTTTGCCAGCCAAGCCATGCATATTTTGATGAACAATATTAAAAGTAGACTTGGCTTTTGTCTTCCCTCTAACTTAGACTGCTCAGAGGATGTCAAGGGAATAATATTTAAATTAGTACTAGCACTAATGTGTTGGTCATAGTTTGTCTCAGTTTTGTATTTTAAATTAATACAGTTAATATTATATGCTAGCAAAGTAGCTATTCGTCTTTTAAATTTATAAGGCAGGTGTAAAATAAATAAATTTATTTGTGTCACAAAACACAAATTTGTTATTATGATGTTTCATGAGTCATATTATAAATTAAAGTATTCAATGAGTGAATACCTTGTAACTTCTTTGTATGGTGTACAATAAAGAGTATCTATCTATCTTCATTTTCATGCGCCATCTGATTTGGACAGAAAGGTAGGGCACAAAAAAGAATATTTTCCTAACATTAAGGTCAGACAAAATTGAGTAATTTTAAATAATTATTAATAATTTTTGTCTTAGTGAGTTTTTGGCTATTTCCTAACATTATTTTAGGGATTGAGTCAGAGTTAAATTGACTATTTAGGACACAATTACTATTTTATCAAGAGTTGCACCTGGCATACAGTTATTAATAACATAACATTTTAATTTCTTACTTAATAAGGAACCGTAACCAACTCCTAACCTATCAGAAAAAATAATGACATTGGGTTTAGTTTTCTTATTACTATAGTGTGATGACGACATTGATGGCTGCCGGCTAACATTCACCGAATGGGGGTTATCAGGCACCTGAGATACTTTTATGTTTGGTAGCGATAAAAAATCTTTATGTATTGTATTTGCGGCCAGGAAGTGTTCATTTATTTGGAGGTGTTCAAAGTAAAAAAACTAACGTTTCTATTTGTTTCGGGTCTTGTGGTACCGTCGTTGTTTCTGATTTCTGCAACACAAGTGCTCAAGCTATCCTTAAGATCAGAGCAATGTATGTAATGTTCTCTCTGTAGAGTTTTTTGTTTAATCAACAATTCATATTAAGAAAGGGTACAGATTCAGTTATAAAGAAGATCTCTTAGAAATTATAATGACATAAAGTGAATATCTCGATATAAGCACTTAGTTAAATTGGAAACACTTATCACAAAATCAAGTTTTTATAGGCTCTGCAAAGGTAACTAATGTGTATGGGCAAGAGACTTGTCATCTTATATCAAATGTAAGTGAAAGATCAATGACTAGTTTCAGAGAAAGATGGCTCATATTGCCACTCTTATTAGTAAGTGCTTGATGTGTGCAAACAATGACAATTATTTAAAACTTTTGTTATCTCGATATCTTGTAGTCGGTGACCTTTTTGTTATCATGAAACCTTGAACTTTTGACCTACAATTGTGGAG
The DNA here is from genome assembly GCA_963576865.1 of Anania hortulata. NCBI lineage: Eukaryota > Metazoa > Arthropoda > Insecta > Lepidoptera > Crambidae > Anania > Anania hortulata. The sequence goes on from OY756393.1 coordinate 20,629,100, forward strand.
AGAAAGCCAGTTTGATATATATTGATTAGCCAGATAGGTACACAACCATTTTGATTATGTGATAATATGGTGCAATAGATAGCTATGTAATAATAATAAGATTGTTTCAATTGTATTTTGGGGCATATCATTTAATAGTTATAATTAACAATGTGAACTACAGGTCGTGCCATTGTAAGTGTTCAATGGGACGAACTGGGTCGACTCCGACCAAAAACCTAATTCCCGTTTTTTTATAGACTCAATCCCTATTCAAGCAGAGCAGTGATTCTGCCAATGTTTTTTTTTATAAAGTGTTCACAATATATAACGGGTGTTTAGTTTTTATTGCTTTTCATGGATTTAGTGTAGGCTACTCTTCCCGTAGAAGCAGGTTTCAAGACGCTATCGGGTTTAAAGCAAGTTGTCTTTAGACAGGTCACTTGACACTCGATGCGGCGTTGAATAATCTTATCTAATCCAACAGTAGTCGTATTCTCGTAAACATATACTAAGACTCTCAATCAGTCAATCCGAAACGATTGCAATTTTTAAAAATTGGTTTAAAGCACACTTTCTTTTTGACACAAACAGTCTTCATAATCTTAGTATATTACTGGTCACTGTTGGTCTCGACATTTCCTCGCACATATCGAGTAGTATAATAAGTATGTTTTATGTATGTGCTACCAGGGGGGTGTCACTCAGCAGTTTAGGTATATTCGGGCATAGAGTTGTAAATTGACGGTCATATGCTATAAGCGTCCGTCATTTATGATAAATGCTCGGTCACATTGGACATTTATTGTCACGATGGTCACATATATATATTTTTTGTAGAAATTAAAAAAAGAAGAATTCCACTAAAGTAAGTCTTGAATGTTAAGTATAATAGTTATGACAATAAAAACATACAATAAACATGTAATTGGATCTGGATCGAACTAAAAAACAAAACTCGCGCGTAACGATACGACACTTTTTAGCTTCTTTGTGCAGAAAGATTTTAGAAATTTCATTTCTTTAAAGATCACCACTACTAAAGCTTGTCTCTGTTATAATAATGCACATATTTGTGCCCAAATGTTTTTTTTTAATAGTTTGTCAATAGAATTGAATGTGACGTTACTGAAAATAAATGTCCAAAATGTCCGGTCACATTGAGAAAATGACCAATTTGCTCGGTCATATTGGTCAGACATTTATAACGTGACGGACACTTTGCAACTCTATTCGGGCATCACGCCGCCCGAAGCGGCGTATGCCAGTGGGCTGTCGCTCGGCTCGCACGACAGTCGCGACCACGTCGCGCTCGCGCATACTTGAAAAAATTTGTTTTGCTTTTTAAATTGACCTGCAATGTCGTCGACTAAGCCTAAACGTCAATATAATAATCCGTATAAAAGATATTCTTGGTTTTACGGTTGTCTGAATAAAACAGTAGTGAAACAGAGCTAACATTTTGTTAAATTTCACACGATATTGAAATATTTATTCTTTTAATTCCATGTCCATAATAATTAGTAATAGTTAAAATAAAAATCCTTGATTAGTTATATAAGCCCAGAAACAAAATTAAGAATAGGATAGGATAATGTTTACAAAGGAATACCTACACCCGTAGGAATCGAACACACGACATTCAGATGGAATTTATATGTTTACAGAATCAACGTTTGTAATGCTTAATCTACTTATTTTAATCGTAAAACTAATAAATCAACTAGGTACAAAAACTTGACAAGTGACAACCCCGTGCCGTCATTCGCAGCTCGGTCATAAAACTGGGGCGCGCAAAGAAAATTCACGGTTCGCGCGCGGTTAAAAGTTTCAATTTTGCTTGCAGGTGGGTAGCTCTGGCGAGTCTAGGTATATTTTTACAAGCTTTTTATACCTAAACCTGACTTTTGTTAGGAAGTGAATCTTCTGTACGGTAGTACTATTAGGTATTCTGTGGTGCTACGTTCAAAGACCGAAACTCAAACTCAAACTCAAACTCAAGCGTTTATTTGCCAAGAACACAGTAAATAAAGATATAATTTAAAAGCAGGTATGTGTTCAGTCTGCTCGCAGACGTGCAAAAATTCAATTACGAAATTACACATAATATTGATGTCAATTAAATTACATTTGTATTATTAATGTTTGGTAGTTTGAATGAAATTAAATATAAGTATGTTGCCAATTAGAATATTCATCAAAACTATAAAAGCATTTGTCCAAAAGCCAGTTAGTCAATCTCCTCTTAAATATTGGTCCTTGAAGTGTTTTTAGCTCTTCCGGTAGCAAGTTATACAAAACAATACTCTTATTATATGCATTTCTTTTATATATGTCCTTGCGACAGGGAGGTTTATGCATTAGGTTTATGTATTGTTGCTTTAATTGCCTACCAGCGATTTCTCTGCGTGTTTTGTAATAGCTGGGAAATGACCTTACAAAGAGACAAGCTTCCCTGATGTAAATGCAAGGAAGTGGAAGCAAATTAAGCTGTTTAAAGAGGGGTCTGCAGCTATCTAGATACCAGACATTACACAGAGCACGAATGCATCTCTTCTGTATTTTGAAAGCTCTGTCTATATCTCAACTCTCATTGAGCGAAAAAACTGCTCACAACGCGTTATGGTCACTGTAAACCATCCACATCGCGAAATTCCCGTTGTAGCTCATATGAAAATGCTCACGACGCGTTGTTGCAATCACAAAAGTACCACATAGCGAAATTCGTGTCGGCTATCATGCGACATGACCACGACGCGTTGTGTAAATTCAGAAAAGCCATGATGATGAGATGATGCACAGTGATTTGCGATAAAGGTCTTCTATGAATGATATTTTACAAAGAGAGACCGAGAATGAGCGACCCAGGGGGAAAAGGTGCGCGGGATACGGGCGTGTGCTAACTATAGAGTCTATAATAGAGTTAATAGCTCAATAGAGCTGCGTTACACAAGCTATAATTGCTTTCCTAGAACGCGGCCAAAGCCTCACCTGTAAGGTTTATAGATTCGGTCTCTTACCGTACTAGTCAGTAGTGTGTAAACGGGCATAGATTTAAGCAGTTTGTGGAAGACATATCCTAAAAAAATTTAGTGTACCCAAGACATCTTTAAGCCGTTCGTAGTTTAAGAGGAGAGGGAAGCCTTTGATGACATAGATAGGTAGATCAAGATCTACTTATGTAGCAGCTTTTACCAATACCTTATTAAGATAGCATATTTCTGCTGCCGGCACCGCAGCGGCGGTGTAAAAAGCATGAGTTCCATTAAAATAACTAGAGATGGGCTGAGTACTCGGTTAATACTCGGTACTCGGCGGGTTAATACTCGTAATCGGCCGAATAACTCGGTTTTAATGCCGAGTATACTCGGTTTAAGTAAAATAGTATATTTTGGTAGATATAATTAAAACAACAGTGTTATTATTTTGTGTGTTTTATTTTAACATGGTTTAACATTGTCGTCGTAGAAGCCTTTCGTCCAACACCACTATGATGTGAAATCAGAGAGTTGCATAAGGTACATTTCACTGTGTTTTATAGTCTTTAATCTCGTCGTAAAATATCCAAATTCGTGATCTTTCACGTGAACTCATTATGTCAACAATCACCAGGTACTACACACCTCCTACACACAATCTTGTACTTGTTTACGCGCCCGAAACAGGAATTTGATTAAACCGAGTTACTCGCCGAGTACTCGGTTGAAAAAAAAAACAATAAAACTCGGTACTCGTTACTTGGCAAAAGTGCTACTCGGCGCATCTCTAAAAATAACTAATATACGCGACGTCGTGTGAAACAACTATTAGTATTCAGCTTGATCAGACCTGAGCAGCCCATACCTGGCACAAAATTAAATGTACTATCATCAATCATAATATGGAGTAGTGAACTAATCACATGTATTTCAGAAATAATAAACCGCGAGATGGGGTTGACTTATCCGTGCGGTACATCAAAATCGGAGCTGAAGTTCGAGCAGAAGTTCTACGGGTCGCTACACGCTGTATATCGGATGGAGAAACTCCACCACCTATATCAACATAAAGGCTGTGTTAATTCCATAAATTTTCACCCACAGGGTAAGTGTATTAAAAAGTTGGGTATCTTTATCTATCTCTAGGGTTCATGCTTCTGTATCTATCTCCAAAGTTCTATCTCTCTACCAAAAATAATCAAAATTATTTCATCGACTCAGGCGTGTAACGTAACACACAGACAGACAGAAAGACAGATAAGAGTTACGTTCAAGTTTATAATATTAGTATGGATAGGTATTTATAAAACAAAACTTATTTCTGCAGAAAAATGGTAATGATCTGATTATACTCAATCGAATAAATCATATTTAAAACCATCTACAAATAGTTGTTGGTACAAATATTTTAATTAAACCTACATAGTACTAACAGTTTTTTTTAATTTGACTGATTATGTCTTGCGCAGTTGCATGCAATTATTCATGCAATGAAGTATTTAGTAGTAGATGGCTGTCATACTTCTCACGAACGGTTATGTGTTTCTCTCCACGACTACAAGACTCAACAAATCGACCAAGTAGTAAGTTAATATAAAATACCACTACCACCGAGTATAACAACCGTGTTACTCGTACTACTAGCGGCACGGATCTTGAGCGCTGGGCGGAAGATGCGCAGAAAACAGTTACGATTACGTGATAGGCTATTCGCGTTACGAGCCCGCACCGCCGTCCGGAATTAGTTGCTTGCTCCGCGCACACGCGTCGCTGATACGATGATCGTCTCGTAAGACGCGCAAAGCGATCCCCACTCTTTCCACCAGCGCACAAGATCCGTGCCGGAGTTTGTACAACATAGTTACCGTGTTAGACTTTGAAACGTATTAAGCTATGGCATGACATTCAAAATCGGGCCTTAGACATAAACCGTTTCCAGGCCACCTCCTAGCGTCAGGGTCGGACGACACGAACGTGGTGGTATGGGACTGGGCGCGTGGCCGGCCCCTGCAGACCCTGAAGACGGGGCACAAGTCCAACGTGTTCCAGAGCAAATTTCTGCACCTGAACGCGCAGAGCCAGCTCAACATCGTCACGTGCGCTAGGGATGGACAGGTGATTGTTTATTTAAGGCCTTAGCCATCCAGAAATAAATTTTGGAGAGGGTCTAAAGCATTTCGGAGAGGGGGTTTGAGTTGTCTGTTATCCTATTGTTGCCACTAGACTCTCTTCCTTAACATGAGTTACAGCTTCCACAACGTCAAATAAGTTTACTTCAACCGCGCGTGAAGGTTACACACATAACATTTTTATAAAGAACCAAATACACTTCTTATAATGTTTAAAAACACGATATACTTTCCGACAGTATGATTCTTCTTTACTTGACGAACCCCTCTTCCTACGGTTTTGCTTATACTATCCTACGATTTGGGTCAAGGTACAACATTCCTCAAGTTTTTAAAGAAAGAAAAAAACATTTATTACTTATTGGACATAATCAGACACAAATAGTAAAAAAGATACAAATGACGCAAAAATAATTAAAAAAAAAACAACAAACAAGACATTAATAAAGCAGAATAAAAAATAGATAAAAATCCGTCAACTTAAAGCTATCTCTCGAGTGATAAAGACTGGCAGTCCCGGGAGAAACCGTCTAAATCGTGGCGCCATCTTTTGGCGTGATGTCTCTTGCGGCGGGCCCTAACTTTATACACCCCATCCTCATCGCTAGTGATAAATAAGTACCTGAATAGGAAGGTGTGTGGTTGAAAAATAGTTAGGGTGTATGTATTGGAGTTTATTTCACATAGACATCAAAATTTTATAGGTGGGCCCAGCTACTCAAAGCATACCCAATGCATCACCGCACCACCACGCCAAGTAATGCCTATATACATGCCACTGCAGGGCACAGGCCTCATCTTAACTATGAGGTGGTTGGGCCATGGTCAACCACGCGGACCACCAGGGATTGGTGGAGGGGTGTTGTATTGTAAGGCCAGTGACTACACCTTTCTGTCAGATGTAAGCTGCCTTAAGGCCTTGACTATTTACGACTTTAGATTTAGTATCAAGCGACATTAGCCAAAACTTTTAACGTGCCTTCCGAAGCACGGAGATGCTTGGAATAAATGTCACTACTTATGGGAATGGTCACCTAGTCACACAACTGCGGCGTGTGTTGCTTCACTTTGGTAAACAATAGTGTTACTTTGATAGCAAAGCGCTGCCGCCACTGAGCTACAAGCACTGCAATACCACGCCAATAGAGTCGTCAAAACACGCTAATAGATTTTGTGAAATGAGGATGGCGGATCCATAGTAAAAGTGTGGTGACTTGGGTAGGTCCGGCTACTGCAGTGCCCGCCCAGCGGTGGGCAGACGCTGACGCGGCGGCGCCTCGCCTCGCACTCGCGCGCCGCGCACAAGCTGCACGTGAGCGCGCACGAGCCGCACCTCGTCGTGTCGGCCGGCGAGGACGGCCTCATCATGCAGTGCGACGTGCGCGCGGAACATGTCTCCAGGTACTCTACTCTAGGCCGAGCCGCACCTCGTCGTGTCGGCCGGCGAGGACGGCCTCATCATGCAGTGCGACGTGCGCGCGGAACATGTCTCCAGGTACTCTACTCTAGGCCGAGCCGCACCTCGTCGTGTCGGCCGGCGAGGACGGCCTCATCATGCAGTGCGACGTGCGCGCGGAACATGTCTCCAGGTACTCTACTCTAGGCCGAGCCGCACCTCGTCGTGTCGGCCGGCGAGGACGGCCTCATCATGCAGTGCGACGTGCGCGCGGAACATGTCTCCAGGTACTCTACTCTAGGCCGAGCCGCACCTCGTCGTGTCGGCCGGCGAGGACGGCCTCATCATGCAGTGCGACGTGCGCGCGGAACATGTCTCCAGGTACTCTACTCTAGGCCGAGCCGCACCTCGTCGTGTCGGCCGGCGAGGACGGCCTCATCATGCAGTGCGACGTGCGCGCGGAACATGTCTCCAGGTACTCTACTCTAGGCCGAGCCGCACCTCGTCGTGTCGGCCGGCGAGGACGGCCTCATCATGCAGTGCGACGTGCGCGCGGGACATGTCTCCAGGTACTCTACTCTAGGCCGAGCCGCACCTCGTAGTGTCGGCCGGCGAGGACGGCCTCATCATGCAGTGCGACGTGCGCGCGGAACATGTCTCCAGGTACTCTACTCTAGGCCGAGCCGCACCTCGTCGTGTCGGCCGGCGAGGACGGCTTCATCATGCAGTGCGACGTGCGCGCGGAACATGTCTCCAGGTACTCTACTTTAGGCCGAGCCGCACCTCGTCGTCGTCGTCTACGTAGCTAGGGTTTCTAGATGGAATGAGAAATATACAGAATCCCTATTTTCGCCTTCAGTAAGCCCACCTGGGGAATACCTACCTACCAGTCCATTTGTAATATATTTAATAGGCTACGGACTTGAGTCCACCGTAAGAGAAGCTTAATTACCTAAACAAATAGGTATGCACTGCCGCAGTGCCGTCTAACATCTACATAATCTTAATTTTGGTATTGCAACTTAAAGCTAGAAGATATTGATTCCGATATCAGAACGTCGAATATTGCTTTGACTGTGTAAATTGAAGATTGCACTGCTGCTGTCCAGTAGACTGATGACCTAGTCATGGTAGCGGGAAGCCGCTGGATGCAATGGGCGCGAGCCGCTCGCAGTGGCCTATGTCTGTCTTTAGACAGACACAAGCCTTTGGGCTGACGATGATGATGTTGACTGCTTAAATCGTCATGTAACAGGAGACCGTTTCTAGACTGTTCCACGTGCGAGACCGCGGGATGACAGTGCCCCTGTACAGCGTGTGCGGCCACCCGCTGGACCCCAAGGAGTTGGTGGTGGCGGGCCGCGACAAGTTCATCCGCGTCTACGACCGCCGCAAGTCCACCAAGCCGATCACCATGTACTGCCCTGCACACTTCAACGAGCAGGTAATTATAAATAAATAAATTAATATTATAAAGTAGACAATTATTTGAACGACAAGAGTGTATGTACTTAACTTACTTAGCTCGTACTTTCTACATGTCTTTTAACTGTATTTCCTGAAAAATGGCTGACAATGTTTGTGGCGCCGTAACTTCTCATCACCAGCCGATATGTAGTTCCGAAGCGGTGGTAGGGCTAAGCTATAATATATTTTTGGGATGTGTACAAGTTCCTGCAAGAGGGCCTGTATACTAAATAAATGAGTATCATTGAGTATTATACTCAAAAGAGTAACTAGACATTACCAGATTAATAATACAGATTACACTGGACAGACTGCTGTCAAATTAAACTCGTGCCTCTTTGATTTAACGCCATTTTGGCGCCAGGCCTCTGAAGGCAGAAGCGAGTGTCCATGGAAATAAAATTGTAATTCTTACTCTCGTGTCGATGAGAATTCTCTCAAAATTTTGATGATCATTATGCCGCCAAACGAACCGCACTATCAATTTCGCGTAACAGGTCTTCGCGTGTGCAGCTGTCTGAAATGATAGAAGGTGGCCCATGTTTCGGGGAAAAGCACTGCAGACACACTTGCAGTTGATGCTATCAATGTGGGGATACATTTTTAGATTACTTTATTAGATTAGATTTTAGACTACTTTATTAGATTTTTTTAGGTTCCTCGTGATGATAATTATAAATGATCCGAGTTGATAATTCCATATCTTTTCTCAGCCGAACCCAAAGAAGAAGGTGCGCATGTCGATGATGCACCTTACGTGCGCGGTGTACAGCCACGACGGCTCCGAGATCCTCGGCTCGTACAACGACGAGGACGTTTACCTCTTCGACGCCAAGGCGGACGTCTACGACAAGTGAGTGACGAGAGTTCGATCGGTTCCTCTATCCTCTGCAATTTATACCTACAGTCTTGCATAAACTCGACCAAAGCTAAACACTCAGATACCGGGAGGGCTCCGAGATCCTCGAACGATCAGGTTGTCTACTTATTCCAAGGTGGATGTCTTCGACAAGTGAGTGACGAAAGTGTTTGTTCGGTTCCTATATCTTCTGCCATTTTTACCCGTATTCTTGCATTACCTTGACTACAGCTAAACACTCAGCAGCCGGGAGGGCTCCGAGATCCTCAAACGACCAGTTTGTCTACTTATTCCAAGGTGGATGTCTTCGACAAGTGAGTGACGAGAGTGTTCGATCGGTTCCTCTATCCTCTGCTATTTATACCCATATTCTTGTATAACCTCGACCACAGCTAAACACTTAGCGGCCGGGAGGGGTCCGAGATCCTGGAACAACGAGGTTGTCTAATTATTCTAAGGGTTATGTCTACGACGAGTGAAGTGACGAGAGAGTATAATCGGTTCTTCTATCGTCTGCCATTTATACCCATAGCCTCGACCACAGCTGAACACTTATTAGACAGGAGGGCTCCGAGATCCTGGAACGACCAGGTTGTCTACTTTTTCCAAGGTAGATGTCAACGATAAGTAAGTGTTTGATCAGCTCGCTGAACCTTTGCTAATTAAACCCATTATTATCACCAGCCCTTTGGAAGTCTACTGCTGGACCAAGACCTACTTATTTATTTAAACTTTATTGCACAAAATAAAATCGTACAAAAGGTGGACTTAATGCCATGTGACATTCTCTACCAGTCGACCATTAGGCTAAACAGAGATGTTTTGTGGGCGGTGCGATGTTACGTTACAAAAAAATTAACATTATTATATAATCACAGCATAAACTACACACAGTATCTATGTCAAATATGTATTATAAACGAAATAATATAATACATAGACTACATAGATAAAATACATACATACATAAATATGATGACGGTTACCGGAAAGTAGAGAGTCAAGGGTTTTTATTTTATTTATTTATTTAAACTTTATTGCACAGACATTTAAAAAAAAGTTGTACAAATGGCGGACTTAATGCCAAAAGCATTCTCTACCAGTCAACCATGGGGCCATACAGAGATGGTATAGGCAGTGCAACAAAAAAACTAAGTGTGTTAAATTAAATCATACAAAACTAAAACAAACTAGATGAATATATACAGTTGTACATACTAGATACATACATAAATAGCTATATACGGTATATACATACATAAAATATATACATACATATTTATACATAATATAATTAGGGTTCACGATGACGATTTTGTTTTACCAAGAGAATAAGTGCGAGCAAGTATCTTAAAGGCGTATCTATTGGGAGCTGCTTTGATATATTCGGGAAGAGAATTCCAGAGCCGAGCGGATTGAATGAGGAAAGAGTTGGACACGAAACCAGTGCGATGAGAAGGGGTGGAGAGAGTAAGCCGTAAGTACCTACCCTATAAAACGTCACAGCAAGCGGCTCTGTTTGCATCCCCCGGCTTCCTGCAACATTGTTTAGTTCGTCAGTCTACCGGGTGGGAGGACTGCTCACTTTGCGTCTTCCATTTCGTGGTCGCCACTTAAGAACCTTTTAAGTCGCATATTTTTTTAGATCGTTAAACCTTATTTCAAAATGTTGGCACTATCTTACAAAGCAACTCTATGACGACCTCCGTAGCCGAGAGGCGAGCATACCGGACTTGGTGTCGCTATCTCTGAGGTTCCGGGTTCGATTCCCGGTCGGGTCAATGTAGAAAAATAACTTTTCTATATTGTCTCGGGTCTGGGTGTTGTGGTACCGTCGTTGTTTCTCATTTCTGTAACACAAGTGCTTTGGCTACTTACCACAGGATCAGAGCAATGTATGTGATGTTGTCCAACATAAAAAAAAAAAAATATATATATAAGATTTCTTTACATTAGTTTTGAACACCTTCAGAGATAACACCAACGAGCTAAAAGAAGGGTACACGCACCGCTACAGCGGGCACCGCAACAGCGCTACGTTTAAGGGCGTAGCGTTCTTCGGCCCCAAAAGCGAGTACGTGGTCTCCGGGTCCGACTGCTCCTACATCTACATCTGGGAGAAGAAGTCCGAGGCCATCGTGCAGTGGATGCACGGAGACGTCAACGGGGTGGTGAGTGTGGGGGATTGTTGGCTTGAGACTTGGTGGGTGGGGCAAACGCATGGATATAACATTTCATGCAAATGAAAAAAAAAAGTAATAATCAACGTTTGTAATTGAAGCAAGAGAGTCAGATTGGTGTAGCGGCGCAGTGAGTTGCCTTTATTAGGGTTAATTCAGAAAGGCTCAGATCAGGCTCAGATTTAGTTGTGGTCCTGTGTTTTGCATCCCATAAAACAGGCTCTGATTTCATTATTATTATCCCACATTTTTTAAAATAATCTAAAAATATAATTTATAAAGTGCTTGAAATAAAACATTTAGATAAACGGGCACATACCATGCCACTTCTCAAGTCGCTCTGAGATCGAACAAAGGTGTAAATAGTGTTATTTTTTTCGCCTGAGAAAACCTACGAACGAAGCGGACGAAAAAACTGACACTGATCGGAGAACAGGCGAGCGCAAGAACGAGACTGCGAGAAAGCCATTACACTCACGGTTCTTGGGTGTTCTCGCCGAGAGTCTGGGGCCGCCGTAAAGATCATGTACGGAGAGGACTCGGTGCGCGAGCGAGTCAAACTCCCATGTGGCGGGTTTTTAATTCACGTAATTATCATAAAGGAAGCATCCAGATAAATTGTCACTCAATGGATGAAGATGGGTAGGGGGTAGGAAAGAAACCATGGCATGACGATTTGGAGAGCTACATAAAGCCAATTAAACTTTGGTCTTCAACAGAGAAGCGTGGATGGCCTTAGGAGTGACCTATGCCCAACAATAATACACCATTTTCATAACCAGCCATCGAGCACATCTATACTAATATTATAAAGCTGAAGAGTTTGTTTGTTTGGTTAAACGCGCTACAACTGTAACGAATTTTAAAAATATTTTTGTGTTGGATAGTCCATTTATCGACGATGGTTATATAGGCTTTATAACATCACGCTACGACCAATAGGAGCGGAGTATCAATAAAAATGTAGCAAAAACGGAAAAAATATTCCTTTTGAGAGCTTCTGTTGACGCACGTAAACGATTAAAGTAGGCCAAAATCATGTATCATACTAGTAATGATAAGCGTCCGCTGTCTCATCATCATCATCATCATTTCAGCCATAGGACGTCCACTGCTGAACATACGCCTCCCCCAGTGACTTCCAGATTGGCCGGTTGAAAGCGGCCCGCATCCAGCGGCTTCCTGCAATCTTTGCCAGGTCGTCTTTCCACCTTGTAGGTGGACGTCCTACGCTGCGCTTGCCGGTACGTGGCCTCCGTTCCAGAACCTTTCTGCCACATCGGCCGTCAGTTCTACGTGCTATGTGCCCCGCCCACTGCCACTTCAGCTTGCTTAACCGTTGGGCTATGTCAGCAACTTTTGTTCGTTTACGAATCTCCTCATTCCTGATTCGATCTCGCAAAGAAATAGCGCCGAGCATAGCCCTAGCACGCTGTGCAACCTTGAGCTTTCTTATGAGGTCCATAGTGAGAGGCCACGTTTCAGTTCCATATGTCATCACTGGTAACACACACTAGTTGTAGACTTTCGGCTAAGTCCGCTGTCTGTCGGTGTAAAATGTTAACTGGTGAATAATGAAAGTGAATGACGTGCGTTTATTTGATCTAACTTAAACTATTCTTCTTTTCTTCTTCTTCCTTGCCTTCTCCCATTATTTGCGGTCGGCCCTCCTCGTTTTTAGGCGCGAGGATGCTCTATCCTGGGTTGTCTGCGCAGTTAGCTGTGCCCGTTTCATGTCCTTGGTAACGGTAGTCCACCACGTGGCCAAGGGTCTCCCTCTGGCTCTTTTCTTTTCCGGGATGTTCAGAGCCTTCCGAACAGCGTAATTTTCGTCTCGCCTCATTACATACCCAAACCATCGCATCCGGCCTTCCACCATCTTATCCGCGATGGGAGCGATTTTGAAGGAGCCTTTGATGTACTCATTTCGTACTTTATCGAGTCTTGTCACTCCCGCTGCCCACCGCAGCATCATCTCATTGGCATGCATCCTTTGTTCGTGCTTTTTCTTGATGGCCCAGCACTCAGAACCATACATCATGGCAGTTTTGTAGACTTTACCCTTTAGTCTTACTGGCAATCGGTTGTCGCAGAGTACTCCTGTTAGGGTTCTCCATCTCAGCCACGCTGCGTTAATTCTGTCGAGTTACATCTGCATCTATATTTACATCGGAGGTTAACAGGATCCTAGGTATTTAAATTGATCAACTTGTTGTAGTGGCTGGCCGTCAATACAGATTTCAGTATCGAGTGAAGACTGATCGCCATATCCGCACTTCAGGTACATGGTTTTGCTTCGGCTGATGCGTAGGCCAATACTCTCAAGTGCGTGTCTCCATTGCTGGAGGGTGACATTTAATTTGTTTGCGCTTTTTTCCACGAGCACGATATCGTCCGCATAGAGCATATTCCATGGAAGAGGGGACTGGATGTCTCTTGTAAGGTAGTCCATGGCTATGTTGAAAAGGAATGGACTCAGGGCGGATCCCTGATGGACTCCCACTTTTACTTCAAATGGTCGGCTAAGTCCCGCCAGGCTTCTCACTTGCGTACTGATGCGTTCATACATATCCTGCACTAAGGTGACATATTGTTCTGGAATTTGTTGTGCCCTCATTGCTTGCCATACTAGATTTCGCGGAATTCTATCGAAGGCCTTCTCGAGATCTAACTTAAACTATTGCAATACAAATAAAATGTACACAACTCAATAAAACGTTTGAAAAATAATAATGTTAAGAGGACACTGCTCAAACTTTCCAGTTATTTGTAGCAACATAAACTCGTTCTAGGATAAGGCGCTCTTCTTTCATCTTAACTTGTTATAAATAATTTTGAAATCCTTAGTTTTCAGACATAAAAGCCTAATATATATTATATTATAAAATCTAATTTGTCTCCAAAATTTTTTATAACAAAACTTTTCTCATATAACCCCAAGCAATTAACTGTTTTTTACATTTACATACAGGGTACATTGCAAAGGGGTGCCAAATTTCAAAAATAAGATTTAGGTATCAATATGAATCGTCTTAATCGTGAGGACCGCGTGAGGAACTCGCGCATCCGCGGTAGCCTTCGTGTCCGTGATATTGCAGACAAACTGCAGGAGAGTCGCCTACGCTGGTACGGCCATGTTTTGCGGAAACCGGCAAGCTACGTAGGAAACAAATGTCTGGCCATGCCGCCACCGCCAGGTCCTGGCAAAAGGGGTAGACCCAAGAAATGCTGGCTTGACGTTGTGAGGGCTGACATGCGTGCCAATGATCTCACAACTAGAGACGCTCAAGACCGCGCGAAGTGGAGGAGCAAATCAAGGAAAGCGGACCCTGGGCTCCAAAGCAATGGCTTTGGACGCAACCGGGATTGACCGTATATATGATGATGATGAATCGTCTTAATCGTTATTATTTTTAATAATTATATGTTACGAAAAAAAAATTACTTTAAAATATCCAAAAATAAAGTCAATAGAGAGATTACGAAAGCCACGCGGTCATTCATCAGAGGCGTAGGTAGGTAGGACTTTACGCAGTGCACATACTGTGCAATTTTTTTATGAATGAGTTAAATTATCCACGCGTACGATTTTTAACAGCGGATAGGAATAATTAAATGTGAAAGTTTTTTTTGTTATTTGCTTAGTTTGATTAGGTTACTGATTCTGAGCCACTCCTAAAGATTTGGCACCCCTTTGCAATGTAACCCTGTATTGTAATTGTGTAGTATTCTTTTTATTTTATAATAAAAAATTGGTAAAATAATGGCAATAATTACGTGCAATTAGTTTAATATTTCTTCGGCGATGGTATTCCAGGTGAACTGCATAGAGGCGCACCCCCGCTTTCCCGTGCTGGCCACGAGCGGCCTGGACAAGGACGTCAAGATATGGATCCCGAAGAGCGGCAGCGACCCCAACTATAACGGAATCGAGAGGGTCAGTAGATACGTTTTACCCAGAACTCTAGGAGATGTAAAATGTTTAAATCTGATCGGTCATTTATGGTCGAATTCGGTGAAATTGACTCAAACATTCCTGTCTAATTAATTAGAAATTATAATATTTATTAAAGTGTGCCTATCACAGGTGCCTAGCACGGTTGCTGTATGAAGCTTTAAAATTACAACAATTTTTTTGTAGGATTTCATCGTAACTACATCTTTATTATTTTTATAATGTATGTATTCTATTCTAGATCATCATCCGTTCATTAGTTTCTCTTAATAAATAATATTTACAAATTTATTTATTTAGGAATGTTTGCGTTGATTTGGCAGTAAATGATCTATCGTATTTGACTTGAGAGCTTGCATGAAGTCTGTATCAAGCGATACTAGCCGGGACCAACTTTTAACGTGCCTTCCGTAGCACGGAGATGCTTGTGATAAATGTCACTAAATATGGTTGGAATGGTCACACACAGCCACATGCACCACTGTAAAGTTGAATAAATCTAAGTGTTAGAGTCGACAGTGGTATCATCAGCATCATTTCAGCTATAGGACGTCCACTGCTGGACATAGGCTTCCCACGATGACTTCCAGATTGGTCGGCCTGCATTCAGTGACTTTTTGCAACCTTTACCAGGTCATCTGTCCATTTTGCGGGTGAACGTCCTCTGGTACGCTCGTCGGTGCGTGGCCTCCATTCGAGAACCTTTGTGTCCAATCAGCCGTCTATGTGCCCCGCTCACTGCCACTTCAGCTCGCTAATCCGTCGAGCTACGTCAGCGACTCTAGCTCACAGTGGTATCATTTTACCACAAATGTTTTCTTCTCTCAATCCCGGTTGCGTCCAAAGCCATAGCTTTGGAGCCCAGGGTCCGCTCTCCTCGATTTGCTCCATCACTTCGCACGGTTTCAAGCGTCTCCAGTCGTGAGATCATCGGCACGCATGTCAGCCCTCACGACGTCGAGCCAACATTTCTCGGGTCTACCCCTTTTGCCGGGACCCGGCGGTGGCGGCACGGCCAGACATTCGTTTCCCAGCGGAGGCGACTCTCCTGCAGTTCGTCTGCAACATCACGGACACGAAGGCTACCGCGGATGCGCGAGTTCCGCGGGACTCCGCACGTCCACCGCAGCACACTCGTCTTCGTGACACGCGGCTCCCGCTCGTGTCGCTCGAGTAGACGCTTCGCTGCCATATAAAAGGACAGGCCTAACGATGGGCTCGTAGATCTGTCCTTTCAGCTCGACCGGCATTCCGAGGTCACAGTGACACCGGTCACCTCTCGCCGTTCGGCCCACGCGGCAGCGATGCGTGCTTCGACGTCGCAATCGATGTCTCCCGACGCGTGGAGTACAGATCCGAGGTACTCGAACCGGTCCGTGCGCTCGGGCTCGTCTCGACGGACGTCGGATCTGTATTGTCAGCGCAAACGTCGCGTCGCCTAACAGTTAAGGCCGTGTCCCGCAGGTGGTCCGCGAGAACAGTGCGTCGGCGCTGCGCAGCCCGCTGTTCAACGACTTCCTGCCGAGCCTGTACTCGGCGTGGCGCGGCGCCGAGTCGCGGCTGTTCAGCGACGCGCCGCCCGCGCACTCCAGCATCGAGTTCGACGGGAACGTCTGCGCCGCCTTCTGACGCCCCCGCCCGCCGCCCGCCGCCGGGCAGGGCCGCGCCGCGGGGCACGCGAGCGGGGGGCACGCGCGCGGGGGGCACGCGCGCGGGGGGCACGCGAGCGGGGGGCACGCGCGCGGGGGGCAGGCCGTCAACGGATTGAGGAACTCGGCGATCCGCTTAAGTGGTTTGCCGGAGTTAGGGGGCGACCACTTTGAGTAACCCGGCGATCGTTTAACTCATCGAGCGTAGGGAGGAACGAGGGTTAGGGGGCGAACGGTTTGAATGACTCGGCAGTCCGCTTGACTCATCAAGCATACAGAGGGCTGTCCCTCCATATACTTGATGAAAAAACCCCTGTGGGTTAGGAGGCAGCCGCTTTGAGTAGTAAACCGGCGAACCGCTTAACTGATCGAGCATACAGAGGGCTGTCCCTCTGTATGCTTGATGAGTTATCCCCTGTGGGTTATAGGGACAATCGCTTTAAGAATTAGTAATCCGGCGAACCGCTTAACTAATCGAGCATACGGAGGGCTGTCCCTCTGTATGTTTGATGAGTTAAGCGGTTCGCCGGGGTTAGGGGGCGACCACTTTGAGTAACCCGGCGATCCGCTTATCTCATAAAGCATACGTGAGACATGAGACAAAATAAAATTTTTGTTATACGGTCTCCTGAAACCGCTTTTATGTAAACTGGTTAAGCCGTATTTAGGGTATAGAGTTCTAACCGAAATAATCCTCAATAGTTCTAGAGGTCAAAGAGTACATAATAAAGATCTTCGTTATGAAAAAAAAAAACAAACCACCTAACAATATCTTTTTATAAAATTAATAGTAATTTTATGTTGTATTGATTTTTTACATATAACGCCATTCGTCTATGAATGAAAATCTACGCTCAGCGACATAATTTGTGGTCGTCTCGTTATGCGTAAAAAAAAACCAATTTCTATGATACTACGTAATGTAATTTTAGGATAACACGTTAGGTTTATGTTTTTATTTTAAAAAACATGATCCTTACCGTGTACTAGTTGACCTCTAGAAATATTGAGCATTCTTTCGGTTAGACCTTATATTTTTAATAAAGCTGGTTCTTCACTATGGAATATATCAACATTTCAGACAGAACATCCACTGCTGAACACAGGCTATGACTTTCAGAAAAATTGGCAGAAGAATGGAAGCCATGTACCGTAGAATGTAATATACATCTAAGTTCCTAATTTATTAGTTATCACCTTTCTAGGGACTGATTCTATTAGTCAAAAGTACCAACTTTTTCTATGGGACCCAACATCGAAAATACAAAAAATATATTTCCTTACTAAACCGCGACCAGCTGACATCAGTTTTTATGGAAACGTCCCATAAAAAAGTTGTTATATTTGAGCACCAGAATCAACTTCTCAGAGGATTTGCGTTATTTCATTAATGTCTTGCATATTATAACCCGATAGGGGTTTTAATGTGTAATATATTACCTATATCTCTATATATTATAAACAGTTTGATTTAAAACTACGATAAGCGATAAAAAGGTATATCTTAAGTGAAAAACCAGCTTATTAAATATATCTCGGACTATATTACGAAATGAGCAATGTTTATTTTATCCTAACTCTATAGATTATTTGTAAACAATGATCATTCTGTTCTGGTTATGTAACGCAAGTTGGAACTACGCAAAAGAGGACAAAAGCCTTAGGACACGTATCACTTGTCATGAGCATAAGGTGCCATCAAGCACTCGCCCTATATACAGCAGGAATAAGGACCATCTTTCTCCGAAACATGTTAGTGATTTTTTACATTTAGTATGAACTGACAAGTCGTGTCAACTATCGCCCATTCAAAAATACTACCGCCACAGAATAAATATTGGCGGTATTTTTGTGAAACAAAATAAAAAATGACGTTTCTACTCTATAGGGTATGGCTCCATGTGTCGTGCGATGGCAGACCCGCCCGAGGTCCCCAGACATCTTGTCTCACGTCCTTATTGAAAAAGACCAATTCCCGTTATTAACAATGTTTGCAATCCATGTCGATCCGCTCCCAGAACATTACTATCTAAAACGGTATTCTCGTAAACCCAAAGCAATTATTGCTAGTAATGCGACTGAAAATGGAAGAAATGACTGAGATTTTTTTTGTTTTATTTTCAGTAAATCAAATTGAAAGTTTGCGTGAATACCGTTTTAGATAGTAATGTTACTGGAACCGGATTGACACTGGAATGCGACTAGTGTTAAATTACGATAATTGGGCTTTAGGTCAGATGTTTGACGACGTCGGGCACCGTGTCTATGTCTAGCGACACGAGTCGCAGGATATTTTTCTCCTGATGGTCCTAGGCATTATTTACCAAATATATTTTTGTTCTTGCAAGCACCCGTTACCGGTTTACAGCAAAATAAAGTACATTGTTCAAACTTTCTTTATATAGAACAACATAATGTTCGGTCGTATATTTAATGAGTCATTTAAATTTTATAGAGTATATTTAAAATGAACATTCGCTCGTTTAGTCTAAAGGCATCATAACGTTTAGTCAAAATGCATCGCAGACTGCATCTTCGCCGTGTAAAGTATTTGCGTTTCTGTTGAACACACACTAGTGCGAACACGTTTGTATACAGGGTAAGTCAAGTGTATGGGCCTTGGATGAAATGGAACACAAATATTGATTGAACAGCACATCGAAAAGGAATAAAATTGCATTACATATGAAAAGTAGCTTACCACAATAGCATAGAACCGATGTATACTTTGAAAATAATACTTTGAATTGTACAAATCAAAAATATTAAATATTATCATCATCATTTCAGCCATAGGACGTCGACTGCTGAACATAGGCCTCTCCCAGTGACTTCCAGACCGGCCGCTGGGGGGAGGCCTGCATCCAACGGCTTCCTGCAACCTTTACCAGGTCGTCTGTCCACCTTGTGATAAATTAAATATTTATTCAAGTAATGGTTATGTTGTGGTAATTTAGACAACATTTATTAGAACGATTTGATGCATAATATTGACTATCCATTACACTATAAAGATTATGAAATTGTTGGTTCGGTTCTTGGACTAGCAAGCTACCTTAAACTATAAACGCAATTTTAATTTTTATAAAATTCGTTGTCATCAGTCTTTAAAGTACTTTCTGTCCAGGGTTCATTGACTCAGCATGGATAACAGTAAATTGCCTACGTAAAAGTAATTACACGTATTTAACCTTATTTAATAGGCGCCTAAAACCTAAAGAACGATCAGAAACATGTCAAACGCCGAACAATCACGCTCCAGGTAGCGCCAGACCTAATATTACGAGACTCGCAAGTACGATTTTACTTGATACGTAACTTATCGCGTCTGAAATAAAAATATCATTCAGCACCAATAGGCTAGTTTCCTGGGTCAAAAGATTATTCTATTTAGTCCGTCAGTTAGATTATCAAAAAATATTGGACCCATATTTTGTCTTTTGTCAATCAAACAAAAAATTACGAAGATAAAGCGCATCAAAGTGAGTACGTGACGTCACGCCTTACTAAAAAGTGTCGCAAGGCGTGACGTTACGCGGAACTTTAACGAGCTATATCTTCATCATTTTTTGTTTGATTGAGAAAAGAAAAAATACGTGTCCAATATTTTCTGTTAATCCAACTGACGGACTAATTAGATTTTTTAGGAAACTAGCCTATTGCACCACACTTATCAGACAATTATCAGTTTAACACAAAACTGCGTCAGTGTCCGTACAGCCATAACCATTCGCGTAACACTAGAGGTCACTGACTTATCTCGGGCCACCCTTAACTAACGTTTACTTACTCGAGTTTTCTCAATACCATAATGCATGGAGCGACAACAATGCGTAGTTAACACCTTAACATAGTAGCAACGGAAATCGCTAGCGCTGGGAAGGTCATTGACCCGCTCAGCAAAGGTCAATAAACTGCTTCACGCCCAAAATTGATCTATTTAGCGGGGCTGCATTGGCATCACCACGTAGGACAATACAAAATTATGGTAAAAATAAAGTTGTTTATAATGATCCACTTTTTTTGGAACTAACATTCTGTTGACCATTTAGGAATTATTAAATTGAGATGTTGGTCAATAGCATACGTCAAAGTGACATTAAAATGTGATGTAAGATCCAAAGAATTCTCATCAGAAAAAAAGCATAGTTTCACCACCTTATATTTTAGCCGTGGTCTCAAAAATAGTATTAGAAAAAAAAAGTTTTATTCTTTACGTAATTCGACTGACTTACTGATTCTGAGTCATCCCTGAAATTTGGCACTGTGTTGCAAAGTAACCTTGTATGTCTCCTGTTTTCGCATTCCTGTAGTCGGGTACGTTTTTGTACAAATAAAAACATGAAGTCGAGGACGCAGCCAGTGTGCAGGCTACTATGTTAGTTTGCCGTATCGTTCGTACGTTTACGCACGCCTCAAATTCGTACGAAAACGCGTTTAAAGTTCGGCCGGGTTGTAGACTTTCACCAAGCGAAAACCTTAGTTACCCTACACTAGAATACATTATGTCCAAAGGTGGAAGGTTCTTTTTTGTGATATGGTTGTAAAACTTTTCTTGACCCCATCTCTTATTACATTTACCTTTGCAGTTCATATTGTATTTAAAATATCTCTTTCTAAATTATGACCATTAGTTATAAGACTCTTTTGTCAGGATGTAGGTACTTTGAGATTGTCATATTAGAATTGTATAAAAACTATGTAGGTATGACAAATTTGTTCCAATATTTAGTCAGTTTTAAAAAATGGGAAACAGCACTGACTTCTAAACACTTTTCGATTGTGAATTTGCAACTTGATGTTATGAAATAAGGTAATAAAACACCCAAACGTTGTACAGTCACGGCAGGTCAACCTACTCAAAAAAGTTAAAGGTCATTGAACCAATTTTCAACTCCGACACGTAGAGATAAATATCATTTGAGAAAATTTGACGTTTTGTAATAGGTTGACGAACTGTTTGTCTGTACAATATCAATGTTACGAAATGTAATTAATGTTAATCAATAGATTAACTTGGAGTGGCTAATTGCAAATAAATGTAAAGAACTACATGGCCGTTTGTAAAGAATGTTAATGTTCAGTAAATGATAGCTTTATACTGATGTTTTTTTAATTTGCTATTTATTCGTACCAATAATGTTGTATATGTTTGTGTTTCAATATGGTTATGGAGCGTAGGATTGAATTGGTATACTGAATGTCTTTTGTTTTCTTTGACAAATGGCCTTAGAATGAGAAAGCATCATACTACTAATTTTATTTATACAGGGTTAGATTTATTTTTGCTGCTGTTACTTTAAATTGTTTTAGTAGAAGTATGAATATTTCTATTATGGAAATTAATAACAAATGGTATTTACATTTGTGTAAAATACTATAGTGTTGTTCTCGCGTTGATATTAGTCGGAAGAGTGTGAAATGACTCCAGAACTTAGTTTCTAATCCTAACGAATCACTGGTGTATTCGTTAGTAATTTGTTATGAAAGTAATCTAACAAAAAAACTTCGCAAGCCTGTGATATACTAATCTGAAAGATGTTTTGAACTAACGTTTATCATTAAATTATCGTTTTGTACTAATACTTTTTACCGTTAGTTTGGGGGGCAATCAAAATTAGACAGTTTTAAAAATTTTTTGGTAGAAACTTACCGATAGTTAATAGTAGTGCGTTTTATTTTAGTATATCTAAGTGTACATTGCTTTTGTTGTTGATGTTCTCATTTGTTATATTTAATTGTGTTAATAAAGCTTCTTGCTGGAAATCATACATGTATTCATGTTAGATTTTTCATTCATATACAGACATCATTGTTATAAAATGTAGTTTAAAAGTACAGGGATTAATATTTGTCTTTTAAAAATAATGATGCTTAACATTTCTCTATTTGATTAAACTTTTAGATTTTCCGTGAGGAAAATGCATCATACATATAAACGGTAAAAGTGTGTTATAATTACCAGTAAAACACAAATGGTAATGAACCATGAACCTGTATGTGTTAAAAAATTGCCACAATTGCTTGTGTAATCTCAATTTACATATTTTAAAACATACTGTAAAAGGCAATATCATGTAGCCATATTTAAAAATGCATGTTAAAAAGTGTAAAAAGTGTTATAAATATAAGAAAGGGTCGATGTCAGTAAGTAACCCACACTACATTTGAAATATTATAGTTCCAACTTTCCTTGTAAGCAACATTTACTAATGATTCTTGTCTTAATGTTATAAATACCACAAAAATGGATAAATATTTTAATTAAAAAGTTTTATAAAAAAAAGTACCTTTATTATTTTTAATGTATGTGGGAGACCGTAAATGAAGAATATTAATTAATGATTTGTCGCCTAAACCATTAGTAATAAATAAATATATTACCATGTTGCTAAATTATATGCCTACACAATACATACCATATACAATAATATTTTTGTAATTAAAAAACATAATTCGCATATGTTTTATAATTACAAAAATAAAAGTGTATTTTTATTACACTACAGATTAATGGATATTACTTATTAGGGGTTTACTATTGTAATAAAACTAACTAGTTTGACGATATTATATAAAATTTAACAGTCTCGATTTAAATGTTTGTAAAACAACCAATAATATTAGCAATTTAAAGTTTTAACTTTTGTTAGTTTAAAATATCAGGCAGTACCTTTAAATATCATTGAGCCTTCTAAGGACGACATTGGTACCTACTTCGAAAGTTGGACAAAATGTCTAACTTAATAAATGGAATCGCCTGTCACGAAAATATCCATTTGTTGTACTTGTAAACTATTATTTATTTTATTATGATTACTCAAGAGGTGAGATGAGTATTGAGTATGTTTTAGTAAAAAAAATGTAACATTAGTCCCAATTGTGTAAATAAATGATAATTTTAAATATTTATCTTTTCTTTTATTAACATTGTACCTTGTTTCGCATTTTTATTAAAAAGTATTTCTTGCGTGACAATTATATGTTAATTAATTACCTACTTTAGTTACACAATTTTCAACTACAATAATTATTATGTCGTATTACTTTTTTCAGCGAATTTTAACAAACATCGAACAATTTTAGAGCATGTGGAAATAGAGCAATAACTTTTTAGTTTCCCGCTTTTTTGTATAAACACTGTAGCGCCATACCGTGTTACTATTTCGAACTAATCAATGCCGCCGTGACCAAACATTTAAAGTTTTTAATAAAAAGAAGGCCTAAGTTAACAAAATAAGAACATTACTTCAATAAGATTTGGATTTAAAACAACATAGGTTAGGTATTTGGTGTCAAACACTCATGGTAATCGAAATAAAGTTAAATCATTTTTACCCACATGCTCGCCATAGGTTGTTAATGGGCAGCGAGCTCGACCAATCGGAAGCGAGGCGTGTAGAAGCCCGCGCCATCTTCGTTTCAAACTCATCTCGCCGCTCGCTCACTCGCTCTGTCAGTCAGTCGCGCGTCGGATCCGGAGAATCAAACAACTCGTCTATTTCTAGTAATTAAAACCAAAATCAGAACAATCATGAGCACCAATGAAAATAACAGTGAAGTGGCCGTGGACAAGGTCGGCGAAGAGAAATCGGACGCGAAAAGTGATCTGAAAGGAGCCAAAAGGGCAGCGGAGGTGAGTGCACATGTCAAAAAATGTATTCATTTAATCGCTCGCCATTTTATTGAACGCTATAATAGAAGCTGTATTACGTTAATTTACCTATGTCTAAAAGATTCGTAGATTTCTCCACGTGGTATATTAGATATTGACGCTTCACTGGCAAGTGTTAACGCGACCGAACCGGCATATTTTTGGATGTCATTTCTGACGAGTTATGCATTTTAGCGTGTGTGAGGTAATCGATGAGTCAATGCCATGATGTCCTATGTTGTTGCGTTCGATAAATTCACACGTTGTAGACGCATCACGAGTACGATTATAGTCCCGTAGCTTTGTTTACCCGTTTTCGATACTAAGGCATGACCTTGGCAGAAAAAAAAACATGGCGCGAGAATGTACGCTGCCTGTTTGATAGAGATGTTGTAAAAATCCTCATGTTGTTACTTCAATAGAATTAGATAGACACCTTACAACGTTGACCTATTGCATACGGTCGGTTGTTTTAACTTTCCCAGCTATGTTGTTCATGATAGCGTGACGCTAGCTAGACGGATGGGTAATATGGCCGGCAAATGTCAGTAGTTGTAGTAGGCACTGGAGTCGCCGCGCAAATGTTTGGCTAAGCTTATCTACCAGATTGTATATTGTCACTATGGAATATATTACGAAATCCAGTGTGCCATGATTTTACCGTTCATTTGCACAATTGTTATTTTATTTCGGTCTTGTATACCGAAAACTAGTCAATGACCCGGTGTTATTTGCATGCATGTAGGTGTTTTGTATGTACCTAATATACACTTCCTTTGTTCCACAAGTAGGCAGCTAGCCACTTGGTAATATGCACGTAGTTTCTTGGTGATAACAAATTGAGCGGGAAATCCTCAAATCTACAGAATTTTGTTAGCTGTGGGAATTAATTATAT
Source organism: Anania hortulata (assembly GCA_963576865.1). Lineage (NCBI taxonomy): Eukaryota > Metazoa > Arthropoda > Insecta > Lepidoptera > Crambidae > Anania > Anania hortulata. Next base: position 20,654,242 of record OY756393.1, read on the forward strand.
CTGCCGTCTCTCTCACTCTTTCTAACCTGCATACCAAGCTCGAGGACGCATGGCGTCAGCAGTTAGTTTATTAAAATAAAGTAAATGTTAAATTTGTAAATTTTATGATAAAACGACACATTGCCATGAAATTGCGCGTCTACCTCATTGTTTTTGAGGAGTTTTGTAGCTTTTGTTGGCCCCTCGCCTTTATGGCTTCTCAATATGAGCGCGTATATGCGCGGTGACCGCGATTGACTTTGCCACGGGAAAATAGGCCGTACAGCGCCGGCCCGCGTTGAACAGCTCTCTTTCCCCCACACAACTAATGACCCACGCTTCTTTATCGTTACGAATCTTTGTCACCTGCGCCTCATTATTTCTCACGTAACCTAGGTGCATTTTCTCGGAGAATTGTTTTGTCTGTAAGATTAAATTGAAAATCGATTGGCCAATAGCCAGTATTATTACTTGCATGATCTTGAAATGTCAAGGCACTGTCACAAGCGTACGTAAACAAGTGTCCTCCTTTTTCTGATGGTATAACTGTCTGATGTATCTTTTTTTTTTAGGAGAAACAAACAGAAGCAAAAAAAGCGCGAAAGGAGGAAAATGGAGGCGGCGGAGATGATGAGCCACACAGTGAAGAGGAAGATCTAGAAGGAGAAGGGGACGGAGACGATGACGACGACGAAGAAGTTGAGGGTGAAGAGGGCGAAGAAGACGAAGAAGTATTAGAAGAAGGAGACGATGACGATCTCGAAGGTAATAAATAGTCAATAGATTAGTACTACGCTTTTACAGATTGATAAACTTCATTGCTTATTATAGTCACTTGCCTCGTTCATGCAATTATGCACTATCTAAAAGCCGACTATTTAAAGGTCAAGACAATTTATAACTCTCGTCATAATTCCTTCATATTGTCACAATATCTGTTGTACAAAAAGTTTCGACATGAAAATAGGTCAAATATTGTCCATGCCTTGTATTGTAAATTTGTAATCGTCACGCCAAGTTACTTTTGATTACCTATCTCTTTACTGATAAAGCAATTTCCAACCATTCAGCACTATCTTGTCAAAAATATAAGTTAACTCGGACCTCGTTGAGGCCGCGGCTAATCTTATTGGAATTCCTAGAAGGTGTATTTTCGCATGATTTTCGGCTCATGTAATTGTTGATTTTTAGTCATAATAGTCATTTATTCAGTATATAGGCACTCTTTCGGGCACTTATACACTTATACACGTTCCAACACGTTTTAACGATGTACCTTGCTTTTGTTACAGATGAGGAGGTGGAAGAGGAGTTATTAGACGAAGAAGAAGAGGATGACGCGTAATACGGCTCGTGCCTCTAATAAGGACAATGTCACAGTGATGTGTTAGTGGTCTTCGTGACGCCCGCCGCGCGGCCTCGCCTCGCCCCAACTGCAGAGCGAGCCCCAAGCTCAACAGTTGAGAACACGCGGGGCCGGCGTCGCTCCCACCTCAAACGGGTGCACTTCTATTTAAATGACAAATGTAATTAATTAAGTCAAATCCAATGCAGATTTTCAATTTTTACAGTGTTTAAGTTGATACCGAAGCTGTATCTTTACTTTTCTAGGTTCGCTGATGCGAGCGTATAATTAAGAATTAGCAGAATGTTGAATTTTGTCATGAAATGTACAAATGTGTTTTCGGAAGTAAACTTTATCCTAAGTGAAACCCACTCTGTATTTAGGTTTACCTGTGAGCCCGTAAAATGGTGAAGTTGTGATATTTTTCTACAATAGAAATGTATCCCGTTGTAATGATAAAATACTAGAAATAAGGTGATACGGCAGTACTAAATACAATATAGTAAATAAGCGATTAAGTCACAAAGCTCAATTCTTCATTTTTTTGTTGTTGATGAGAGTTTGTGTGTACATATTTAGCGTAAGTGAAGCCTGTGATTTTATAATCAGTAATGTAACATAGTGTGATTGTTGCATTCAGAATAAAATCTATTTTTTTCACTAAATCTAGCTTCATCACGTTTCGGTTACACAATCGCCCCCTCGTACAACTCGACACCATCATGGACCGAAAGTAGGTAATAAATTTTAATAATTATATTAGTGATAGTATGGATTGAGTTTGACGCTCGTCCAGAGGTTTCGGGTAGTACGGGGCGGCTGCGTCTTTCAGCCAGTAACCTCCTCCGTACACGAGACGCCGTACTTCACTTTTAAGACAGGTTATTAGAAAAACATCACAATTTTGCCATTATCTCGTGCACATCGCGCGCCGGCCGCCGACTCTCCGAACGACTGATAAAGAGAGCGCGACGACGGTCGCGCCGCGATAGCAAACATTATAAAACCGGCCTGTAATTTTTGTCCATAATTGTTAATTAGGATTAGAACCTTCAGTTCGGTATTCCAGTGTTTCACGGTGTGGAATAAGAGATTCCTAGGTTAAAGCTTAGTGTTAGGATGTACGTCATTTTGTATGAAAGGACGCTAAGGGAGCCGTGGCGTGGGGCAGGTGGAGCGGGGGACGCGGCTCCCCCGCCGCCGCTCGCGTGGCCTCGTTCGATTTGCCGCCGCGGCGTGGGTCCCCGCGCCCCGCCGCCGTCTGCCGCACCCGCCGCGCTTGCCCCGTACCACGGCATGCCAACGCGTTCCCGAGCGTGGAAAATCACCCGTCGCGCGATTTACACCGCTGCTTTGCCGCCGAGATGTCGGCTCGGCCAGCGATGTAACCGCGCGCGGCGAACGCGCGTCCTTACAACGAGACGCCGTTATTATTACGAGTGTTTTGATACTTCTTGTTGAATCAGTTTTCACTCCGTTCAGTCTTTCGCGTGGAGGCGCGTTGTTACGACCGATTCAGAATATTATTACCTGTCGTTTACGTAACTCGCGACCCTCGCGGAACGTTTATGAAATGCATTTAGCGGATATTCTATCGGCGATTGAATACCAAAGGGAGCAAAGTTATTTTTGATTAGATAAAAATATCATTGAAATCAATAAAAATAACCTCACGAGTAAATCCTATTGTCCCGCCTTTTCATTTTGTGGTAAGAATGAGCTGTCGCATATTGTGTACGATGTACGACTATGTGAATACCTTAGTACGATTTTATTTATTTGTGATGTTGAACACTATTGATTTTCTACAATGGACGAAATGTAAATACAACCGATTTTAAGTAAAACGTTATTTTGTTTTTGAAGCTTATTTATTTGTCCCCAAAAGTATCTACATTGATACGATAATAATATTTTGAGATAACGTTATAAAAATAAGTATGGCGCGGTGACTGCGACGTCCGTCTGGGATTTGTTACAGGCGTCGTTCACACTGGGTAGAATATTTACAAAAAATATTTTTAACAAGGGTTCAATTTTGTTTGTCCTTTATATACACGTACCTATGTTTTATTATTACACACTACATTTTTTAAACATTTCCTTTACCCTTGGTATCAAATGTGCAGAAGGGGGATATGCCGAAACCAAATTCACTGAAGCACTCCCTACTTCCCGTCTTTATTATTCCAAGTCACCAAACCCTTCGATGGCGAGGCTTACGAATAAGTACCTGATTCTTCTACCTATAATTTAATTACTTAGGGCCGAGTTTTCAATAGTCAGATAACGTAACGACTAAGTTTGACATGTTGACAGTTTTCATATTGAAAATGTGTCCAATGTCGATTCTATTCGTCGGGTAAAAGTTATCCGGCGTTTGAAAGAACTGGCCCTAAATGAATTAAACTAAATAAATAAAATTTTAAAGATCAGATATGCAGAAAACACGAACAGTGTAAACTCAAGACTGAAAAAAATTTTAGCTTGTGTTCATATTGTTGAGTTTTGGTAGGAGACACCCGGGAGTTATACATACACATTCCTAACGGACATAGGTAAGTTAACATTGCATTTTTTTTGTTTGGACTGTTTAAATTAATTTTAAAACAGTGTCATTCAAAACAAAGAAATGAACACTAGGTGTCAGTTTAGGACGAAGATACGGAAATATTTTTAGAACATAATTTCAGGTATGATAAAATAGTATCTAGGTAGGTACACAAATGTACTCTATGGTAGGTACTACTACTAACAAAAACCATACAAATTCACATTCAAGGTTGTTCCGCTAAAGGGAAACGATGAGCTTATCAGCATTTTATGCAAAAGCTAACGGTAAAACAATAATGGTGTAAACGTGGCCTTACTTACACGCGAATGAGATAGTAGCGACATCTAGTTGATGGCATTACTCTGCGAAACCTTGCCGTGTACGGAGTAGGTGGAGCCTCTGTAGTTAAGTTAATTTCTGTACAACTAGATGGCGACAATGTTGCAAAAAGCGCTTCTTTTTAAAATTTGGTAATGTAAACTATTTTAGGGTGAATTCATAGATTCAGTAAGTAGGTACCTACCTAAATAATGTTTCAAAGTTCGTAGCCAATAACATTACACATGTAGTCAGGGTCCAGATAAACACAAACGAAATACTTAGACACATTGTTTTTAAAAATGGCAATACACTTTTGTTAAATAGCGTATTTTGATCGTTTCAAAAAGCTGCATGGCACGAATATAATATTAAAACCTATTAATCTACCTACATAGGTTTTGTTCCGGATGGTCTTACTATTTATTCGGGCAAGGTATCCTAAAATAAGTCTTTAATTAATTACAAACAACAACAAGTTCTAGCTGAACTTACCTTGTACAAAATTCATCAAACACTAGATCTCGATCAGCTTAGCCACCTCACTCCGCCTTGCCTTGTTATTAGTTAGTATTGAGTAGTAACACACTAGACGAACTATGCTATGTTCCTAATAATAAAATCACACACTTGTGTAAAACTGTAATTCAAATCTCAATGAAGTTAGGGTCCATTTTCTTATAAGTTTGCGATATGTTTTTAGACATTGGCCACACAAGCCCGATAATAACACTTGTTTCACACACAATCCAGGAGTAATAATTCATTTCATTTAGCAAAAAAACAATCGGACCTGACTATTATAAAACTACTTGTTGGTCGTAATGGAAGTAGCCAATAAGAGCAGGGCAGGGATTGACGGAAACTGAAGTCAAACCTCCGTCGTTCAATTTTATTTATATTATACTGCCCATAAAACTATTTACAATCATAAATTAATTATGTTATAGTAAATAAATTTTAAAATAATTATTGATACGATTTTATTGTCTGTTTAGAATATTTTATTTATGTGTTTTATTATTAGCGACGACCGGAAGTACAAATTCTTCTTCTTCTTCTTCAAATTGTTACAGATTAATCAAGGGAAATTGTGTGGAGGGACAGTAGTGCAAATGGATAAAAATTACACGAAAATTTATATTAATTTAATGTTATATTTAAATGTTTTTTGAAAATGTCTAGTACCTATGACGGCCGACCGATGAGAGTAATCTATGATGAGGACATATTGCCGGAAGTTGCATTGAATTTTGATATTAATAAAAGATAACACTGAAGTTCTTCTCTAGTTTTATTATTTTGTATTACACATCTTCGGCACATGCTTAATAATTTAACTAGATACAGAAAGTAATTAAAAGGCATTTTAAAAGTAGTTTTGATAAGTAAGCACGTAATTTGATTTTATAAGTGCACTAAGAAATAGCGCGAAATTAATCAAATGTTTAAAAATAACAAAGCGGAGACAGAGAGCAGCAGCAGTAGAGCAGAAGATGTACAGCACACAGCAGTGTAGATGTAATGAGTCCTAATGTATTGAATACAGAGATATGTATCTAAAAAGGTAGTAGGTTATTTTAATTGTAGGAAGAAAGGTGGCTTACAGCTAGGGATAATACCAAATCAAGTGTGTGTGTGTGGCTAGGGTTCTTTTTTCCTATTAAATTTAGTATTTTCGAAGCTGATAAGTACCTACTTAAGTACCTCTAAAAATATAGTAGATGGCAAAAAAATCACACCTTGCGTTCGCTCGCGCCACAGGCCGTGTAGAGCAAAGCGGCCCTTACGCAAAATAATATAAGACTAGTTTAGCCTACTTTATATATTTTTTGAAATATAGTATCCCTTATTATTGTAGGATATTATATTATATAGCTGCAGCTGTAACCCTACTTACAGCTGTTCAATTATGTATTGAATGCAGGTACAAATGTTTTCGTTACACTTTGTGCACTCATTTTTTATGAGTTTGTTCATGCTAGGTCTAAAAAATAAAATAAACTATTAAAGTAGGTAGTTCTTACACAATAGAAAAAAAAATGATTGTCAATACACAGGAATAGTAAGTAGGTAGTGGTTAGTAGGTAGAATAGTAGCTTAATAATAATAATAAAATTATATAAATTATAATTAAGGCTTAATATAACATCACATAACATATGGTGCTTTATTGATCATTATCCCTATTGTAGTAGCATAATATTATTATGACCAATGAATGTCTACAAATAAAATATACTGCGACACTGCAAGTCCGATCAAATCTGAATCGCAGTTCTCTCCCACCGCGCCGGCTGAATTTAGTACGTTCGGAAAGCTACGCGCGGCCGTACGTGTGTCGATTCCGTTGCTTAACTTCGCGCGTAAACATTTAAATTAAATTGACCTTACCTTTAGAGTGAAGGGGTTGATCAATTTAAAAATAAATGCACTTTGTTGTTGGAATGTTACCTTGACCGTTTTGGCGGTAAAATGTGAGTGAACAAAAGTTATGGTGTAAAGTTTAATGAACTTTTAGTTTTGATTTACAACAATCAGGTAAAATATTGTTTGTTTTTACTTAGTAATCTCCAGACTCGTAACAAATTTTAGCTAGCTAAAAATATAAACATCACTTGTAAGCAGTTAGATAATAAATTCATAAAAAAATTCGAGGGATAACTTCTTCCTAAACAGTGGTTGATGAAGGATTATTATTCATACGAAACAAAGGAATATCTTTTCTACTAGCTTTAATAATAAATATAAATAATGGACATATTGGCATTGGCATTGATACATTGCTCTGATCCTATGATAAGTAGCTTTTTCACTTGTGTTACAGAAATCAGAAACAACGACGATACCACAACACGAGACAATATAGAAAAGTTATTTTTCTACATTGACCGACCGGGATTCGAACCCTGAACATCAGAGATAGCGACACCAAGTTCGGTATGCTCGCCTCTCGGCTGGAGGTCGTCAACTTGTACTAGCATAACTCAGACATGTCTAAAACCTTATAAATGTTAATTCCCTAATTCAAAGTTGTTAATTTTATCTGTGTTTAGTATCGGGATTTATATCAGATAATGTTAACAAAAAAGCGGTGCACATGTAAAGCTATTTTTTACACGACTGCTAAAAAAAGGAGTGTAATGTTTTTAGGGTTCATGAACGTGTGTGTTATTCCACTTTAACGACTCAACGCCTTAACCGATTTTGATGTTTGTGGTAATTTCAGAATACTTACGTTTTCCCAGGTAACATAGGCTATGAGATGTTATAATGTTTATACACAATAGGGCGAATTATATACTTTACCTACTCTATAATCTGCGGCCGGAAAAAACATCTTCCAAACCAAAGAAAATTATATAAAGAAATCTTTGTCCAAACTTATCGTGGTACTTATAATAGAGTGTTGATAAGTGATTACAAAAATATTTAATCCTTATTATGGTTAAATGTAGGTACTTTTCGATGACGAATTGTTACCTTCGGTATACATAGGTATAGGTGGGATATTATGGTGTTATAGTAATGGTAATAGTAGTACATGCTTAATAGGCAGGCAAACAATTTCCTACTGTATTCACAATTTATGTTTAACTTTTTAGTGCGCTTTTAATAACGACTGTCGTGTATTAAAAAATTTTTTTTGCTATCTGTCGATTTACCTGGTAGGTATCTATTTAAACAAGTAACAATCCATATTAGCAAGAAGAATAGGTACTTGCCAAATTCCCATACGCATAATTTAATTTTCTATTAATTTAAACAATTTATTTACTTAGGTATTATATTTTTAATAAATCCATACATTACATTTTGTGTGTATAATCCTCACTGTTGGTCAGATCGATGTAGTTTTTGTAAGGTTTTCATTGTAGTACCTACTTACACAATAATTTCAACTGTCGCGTTGGTATGTTTTGCAAAAATGTTCAATTGGTTTTTTGTGTACTGCGATCAATTTTGTGGAGATATTGTCCCTTTCTGTAACAATAACGCCAAAACACCTTGTGGCGGTTGCAACTTTAATGTCATAAAAAACCGGATTTTAGGTTTAACTAGCTGTCCCGGCGAACTTCGTAGATACCGCGCCTACATTTTATTTTTCGTGAATATTTCGTGAACGGAAAAAATTAAAAAATATATACGAGTATGAAGAGGAGCTACGAAGTTCGCCAGGACAGCTAGTTACACTTAGTTGAAGACATTTTGTGAAATGATGCACGACATAACTATTTCTGAAGTAACCCAAAGCTCGTGTTATTGTTACTGCGACGCCTGCGACTCATCAGTTACCGGCTCGATTGTGCGACGTGCTGCGTAGTCGTCAAACTGGTATCGTGTGGGATAATGATACTGACTGAACATATGACAAAGAACCCTAAGGCGTGTGTCTGTGAGCTACCTATACTTACTGTTGATTCTGTCTGGAAACTGGAAAGGCTGATTATTTTAACCGCCGACGCAAACAGGCGTGTTGTTTAACTTGTGGTGTGTCCGCATCGTCTCCTAAATCGATGAAGCGATATTGATTTAGTTTTTTTAATGGTGGCTTAATAGAGAGAGTTAAAAAAACTGTTTATCCGTTTGAAAATCATCAGCTCATTTTTAGACTTTTTAGTTCATAAAGGGACTTGAGAAATTGATAATGATTATATTTACAAGAACAGTATAATCTTGGTCTGATAACAAAATTCCTTTAAATTTTGATACAGTGCAATGTTGCAGCATGACCTGAAATCTGCAGGGTCATACTCAACTCCTAACCAACTTACAGCTGAGGTATCGTATTTGATGATCTCAATGATCTAAATTAGGGTTCAATCTAACCTCACAAAGACCCCAGCCCCTAAGTAAAAAGAATAGAACTATTTTTAACTTTATACAGTTTAGTGTCTTTTAAGTTTAGGGTTCTGACACCTCATTTGTTTGTTATTATCACCTATTCAGATACAATGAACCTTTTGTGAGTCATGATCAATAAGATAATGAATCATTTTTAGTGCATGTACCGATGTACAAAGGCTACTACTTTTATAAGTACCCAACTTCCCCCAACTTTTGCAGTCAACTTATAACGCGTAGATCGAAATTAGATCAAAAGTTGAACTAAACAAAACACAATCTTATATTATGTGAAATTAACTATTTATTCTGCGCTAGACTAGATTTGCGATCGGAATCAGATTTGTCTTGTGTGTGTACGAGATTGGACTAAAGGTACCTACATTGCGCCCTTGTTATTTAAGATTACAAGACAATTTTTAGTTCAATTCACAATTGCCTAATTGGGCCTCTGGTCACGGAATTTCGGAGGTGCTCGTAGCTCAGTGGCGGCAGCGCTTTGGTAGTGAGTACCAAAGATGAGCCACATACGCCGCGGTTGTGATTGGAATGATGACCATTCCAACCATATTAGTGACATTTCTCACAAGCATCTCCGTGCTTCGGAAGGCATGTTAAAAGTTCATCCCGGCTAATATTACTTGATAATAATCGTGAAGCCTAGTCAGAGGCCTTAGGACGGTTAATAACATCTGACAGAAAAGTTAAGTCACTGGTTTTAAGTACAACACCCCTCCACCAATCTGCACTGAGCCCGCGTGGTTGAGTGTGACCCAAACCACCTCATAAATGAAGTGAGGCCTGTGCCTTGCAGCAGGACGTCTAAAGGCATACTTTATTGGTTACGGAGTAGATAAAGTTGGGTTTTCTGTCTATCTGGTCAGTTTTACGTCGCTCAGGACGTCTTTACAGCTTGTTAAACACACACATACAGAGCTAAGGTAAGACTCCAGCCCTCCTAGCATGACCACCAAAACACGATATGATATGATATGATATAGCGATATATTGACACCAACTGTGAAAAAATATTAGATATAGCCGCCATTTTGAATTTTTATCGAAACAGCGATCATAATGTGACGTCACCGGCACGGCGATTCAAAATATCTATCGTATTTTTACAGTTGGTGTCGATATATCGCTGTACTATATCATATCATATTGTGTTTTGGTGCTATGCTTGGGAGGCAGAGCCTTTCAGATGTTCATTGTTTACGTGAATTCCAGTTAGGTAACAACGTAACTGCTTACTCGCTAAGTTGCTACTTCGTGGGGAACCAAGAGAGGACTGCTGAATAACTACTTACCTATATTCTACGTTATAATAATGTTTTTGTAAGTCACGTACGATTACGGTAACATTAACGTTCTGCTGAGGTAATTAAATATAGGCATAATATTTGTGTCAATGTTTGAATTAATTATTTCAATTTCCGTAATTGTGCAACAGCTCAGTCACATCTAACAATCACTTGACACAGCTGATGATTTTCCCTTTATGTGTATTGACTCAATTGGCGTAGTGGCTCAATGCAAGAGTTTTCGTTTAGACAATGAACTTTTCTAAACTGGTATTGGCATAAGTGTAGCCATGGTCCGAAATGGTGACAACGAATTGACCACTGGTACATTATCATAATTCATAATTTCAGCCATAGAACGTCAACTGCTGAACATAGGCCTCCCCCAATGACTTCCAGATTGGCCGGTCGAAAGCGGCCTGCATCGTCCAGGCTTGACAAGGCCCCCGATTCAACGTTTCGATAACGAGATGTCAACCGGTGAATCACGTGACTGACACTATTGTTAAATTCTATAGTGTCACGTGGTTTTTCAGTCGACAGTTTGTTACCGAATGGTTCTGAATCGGGAGCCAGGTCATCTGTCCACCTTGGGTAGACGTCCCACGCTGCGCTTGCGCTTGGGGGTTAGAACATAGTCAATCGTACCCCGAATACGGACGTAACAAAACGAAAAAGCATCGTGTATTTCTTTGTTTGACAAATCACAAAGTTCGTGTCATCTAATCTTGTTATCGGCTGAAATAGGTTGATAACCCTGATATAACCGAATTGTCCTTAATTTGACAAAGCAGAAATGTTGAAGATAGATTAGACCTCCAGCGTTATCCGTTTATCATCATTAATAATGTTAATTACAGTTTATTAACAAACCTACTGCCAAAATTATTGATGGTAAAGCTAGGTATCTACTCTAATTAACACGCCTTTATTAGCTTTACTTTTAGCTAGCTGTGTATTCAAATCTTGGAAGTCGATTAAACTTCTAGTTGGTTTTGCTTTAACATGTGATTCCGATGGCAATACAATAATTTCATGCGATCCAGTTAATCTAATGATGGAGTCGGGAGGTGTTAGTAGAACCCTTCACTGGCTACTATTAAATATTTCCTGAGCCTAACTCATTTGATCCGTGTTGACGAGTTACCATACGCAACGATATTTTTAAATGTCGTTGACCATACGTTTAAAAGTGTGTTTTATTGTTGCTTAAACCATAATATAATACAAGGAATAAAAACAATATATTAATCGATATTTTTATAATACGATATTTTTATTTAATTTAACAGATATTTAAAATAACACATATACCATAATAGGTCTTAAAGGTTTTTAACTGAAAACTGTCGGCTCGGTACGGTCGACCACGTTTCTAATTATAATAAATCACTTTCCTCTTTTTTCCGCTTTCGCTTTCTCAATAGCCGATTATTCGGTCAGTCACATATTTAACAGCTGTAGTGTTGGTAGATGTATGGCTTATATGAGTTCAATTGGTTAAAGAATTCCATCAAGTTAATCACGACAGTTCAATGACCAGCCGATAATTTAATTTGCGAATTTAGAAAGTAGAAGTTTAGGAAGGTATTCCTAAAAAATTGCCATTATAGATGCTACGTTACTGAGTCGGTTGTTGTCAAAACATTTATTTACGCAACTCGGTCAATGTCAAACTACGTAGTTTCTTAACTGCAACTTTAATATTCCACATCGAAATTGTTTAAGAATGATAACCTCAACATCCCATGACCCGTCGACAATCTTGAATATTCACTTTGCATAATGCTGTCAATTCATTTATTCAAGTTTCAGAAACGACAGAGGTTAAACTAATTTGCATAAAAATCTAATAAAAAACTTAGGGACTTTAGATAACTTAAATAAAAAAAAGACGATTTTGGTGAATATACGGAGTATAAACCGTCTTTTTTTTGTAGTGGGTGGTATTTTACCTTTCATTCCCTGACATGACTTCCTTAAAAAAAACTTAATTAAGCGCCACCACACCAATTGTCATGGTCTCGAAGTAAGGAATACCATCCATGTGGACCTCCTGGCTGCAGTACACCCAGACGCAAGCCAATTCAGAAAAATCAATCTTAATTGACCCGTACTGGGAATTGAACCCGGAACGTTCAAAGAACTATTTTCATACATTCTCAGACTTATAAGTATCGCCGCATCTCTATACTAATTTATCTGCGACTCTAGTCATTAAAATTCTTATTATTTAAACTGTTAATTAAGATCTTGCCTTCTTAAAATTTATTATCTAAAGTATTTAATAAAGTGAAACCGCCTCGATCACTGTATTACTTAAGTACTAGGTAATCCAGTATTATTATGAATGACTAGGTAACTACTAGTAATCTTTTAAACAATTCGCTGCGCCTATTTGTAATTTAGAAATAATAGTAATTATCGTACGTTGCTGCACCAACCACTCTCTCTATTAGTGATGCACATTATTCTGTCGATAAAATTTAAGTATGTATATTAAATTTCACATTTTACTAGCTACACTGATCAATAATGTAATAATTATTGACATTTAGTGTAAGGTTCCATTAAGGTTTTCTAATTACGACTGTTGTATCTGACTTCTGGTGACCTTATTAAGCCCTACCTAATTCCACTTCGTTTGAGGTCACTCAAGGAATCAATTGCAAAAACTAAACTATAAATTCCTACACACGGTTGTGATCATTTTTTTTTGTCCTATATTATGTGTTAAACTTCTTTTTAAGGGGAGATTCTATTGATCTAAAACAAAACTAGCTATGATGGATGAATTATAAGGAGAAGTGTATTTTTAGCGATTTCATTGTTTGTCCCATAGGGATGTAGTTATTGTGCATTTGAGCAGTCCAATCACTCCCTAAAACGAAACTTATTAATATAAATTTTATTTTAAAAAATAAAACCGACTTCAAAACACTAAAATGCTAAAAATAATCCTAACACTTAAGTACCTAATCAGTTACTTTTGGAGTCGGTGCAAACAAAAACATTGAATCTCTCATCGGCTGGCACCGACTCCAAAAGTAACTGATTAGGTACTTAAGTGTTAGGATTATTTTTAGCATTTTAGTGTTTTGAAGTCGGTTTTATTTTTTTAAATAAAATTTACTTATTTCATCTATTTTTAGTGATAAATCCTAATCTAACTGCTGAACACCGATTTCATCCCCTATTTTCCTACCCTTAGGGGTGATTTTTTTCGCAAACTTTTATCATAGCATCTTTGAAGTATTGAAAACATAAGTACCTAATCAGTTACTTTTGGAGTCGGTGCCATCCGATGAGAGTTTGAATGTTTTCGTTTGCACCGACTCCAAAAGTAACTGATTAGGTACTTATGTGTTGAAATTATTTTTATCTTTTCAGTTTTTTGAAGTCGGTTTACTTTTTTTTTATAAAATTTATTTATTTCATCTATTTTTAGTGATACATACAGTGATAATCCTCAACAAAACGAATCATTTGAGTGCAAACATAAGTTAACGACTGAACACCGATTTCATCCCTTATTTTTCCCATTTTAGAGGTGAAATTTTTCCAAAAAAAATTCAATATACCATCATTAAAGTATAAGCTATTCGATAAAGAAAGAATCATCAAAATCGGTTCACAAATGCCAAAGATATTGGGCAACATAGGTACAAAATCAGTCGGCCCGGTATGGAGTTCATGCAATGTTTGATGATTTTCTTATAGATCCCATCATCAGAACTTGATCAAATTTATATGGGACCATTCCGAAAGTATTCCCTTTCGAAAAAAAAGAAGTATCGAAATCGGTTAACCTGGTAACGAATGATCGCTGAACATACATAAAAAAAAAAAACAAAACAAAGATACTGACGAATTGAGAACCTCCTCCTTTTTTTGAAGTCGGTTAAAAATCATCAAAATCGGCTCATATTTGTCGAAGATAGGTAACAAGAACCACAACCAAAATATTATCTGGGTATATATTTGTTGATTTTCTCAAAAAGTTCTACATCAATTTCGATAAAATTTATATGGGATATTTATATCTGAAGTATGATCTACCAAACAAAAAAAGAATCATTAAAATCGATTTATAATTGGCGGAGTAATCGCGTAACATACATACAAAAAAAAAACATACAGTCGAATTGAGAACCTCCTCCTTTTTTGAAGTCGGTTGAAAATAGGAATTTAGGTATGCATTGCAATGTATTTCTAGTACATTATACATGGTCGCTATAGTACGGTCGGCCAAGAAAGTGGTCTACTAGTTTTGACAAAATTTATTGTGTAAGTAAAATAGCAATAAGGTTGAATTCATGGACTTTTACCTTTTTAAAAATGAAAGAGATGCACAATTATGACATATTATTTATTTGTTTTTGACGTAATATGATAAAGAGAGCTGTCAGAATATTTTTGCAAGGGAAAATCAACCCTGTTGTTCTATGACGCGCGAATGATTTTCAACCTTAGGGTGATGGACCACTTTCCTTGCCTACTGTACATGCTCTGCTTGGTTCAGGGCTAGGTGCGATTGTTGGAAGAATTTAGTTAGCTTAACCATTTTTTTGTTTCCAGACTCCTTTTGGTTTTACTTAAACCAATTTATAACATTTGTTTAATGCCACAGCCAAGCAAAGCGAAACAATATAAATGTTACTCTAGTCTAATGTTACCGGTCTGCATTCAATAAGTTAACATTATAAAAATAAATAAATAAGAAGTCAAGTTTTAAAAAAACACATCGACATTAGCCTAACGATAGTTAGACTGATCACGTCTCTACTTGCAGTTGCAATAAAGTGATGAAAGTGCTGCGGCATGATTGTGAAACTCAGTGCATCTGTCTATCGAAAGTAATATCTATTGATATTTGCATTGTCTCAGACTTAGTTGCTACCGTTTGCTGTAAACGATCTACAATTTACGCCTCGATAGGCATTAGACCGCGGTCACACTAATAAGTAAATAATAAATAAATCTGGAAATCGCTGGTGGAGGCCTATTTTCAGTAGTGGACGTCCTATGGCTGAAATTATGATGATGAAGATAAAATAAATAAATTGTTTTCACAATCCCCATTATCTAGCCCCAAACTAAGAAAAGCTTGTACTATAGCGACTAGACAACAGTACGTCAACCTCCCACAAAACGTCAAATTTTCTCATTTGATATTGATCTCTACATGTCGAACTTAAAGTTGAAAATCAATTCAATGACCTTTAACTTTTTGGGTAGGTTGACCTGCAGTTGTCTGTACAATAAAGATACATTAATACTTTTATTATCGTCCATGACTCAGGTATAAATACTCGCGCTCATCACACAATCATTTGCTCCTTGCGGGATTCGAACCGCTGGCTTTGTAGTCCGCAGCGGGAATCACTACACCAGACGGTCGTCTGCTGCTGCTGCCTGGCTGCATCGCTTAGCGCTTGGATCTCGCTCATACGCTAGGAGAAAAAAAAAGGAATGAAGATACCTACACTGACCCGCGGTAATCCGACAAACTTTTGCAAGGCGTTGTCGGATGATCGAATTTGTCGGATTAGAGAGTACTACCACACCACCACATGTAGGCCGAAACTTTTTGACAAAGAGTACCTTCGACCACAATTATGATATGTAATTACAATAAATGCTTGCTAAGCGTGAATGTGGTATTCACGTTCAAACTGAGACAATTTGCACCAAGCAAATTTATTATAACCTGTTCAAATACGCATTAACGAAGATTTGAGATTGGTTGATTTGTTAGATTACAGAGAGCGCCGGGTTACCGAGAGTCTACTGTAATACAGTACCGGCCGCTCTGCACGCTTGCTAGGCTGCCTCGCTAGTCGCCTGGCAGCCGGTTTCGATATGTTCGATATTATTAGGTCCGCGACCGCGGTCTAGGATTAGTCTGTCAATTATTTGTGTGAAGGCTGTCTTATCAAAACATTTGTAGGTGGTTTTCCTGTCAAGCTCAAAATATGGGTCGCGTAACAACATAATTTCCATTGTGTCTCGTTGCCTAACGGGTTAAGTGTTTGACACCACGTACGGTGTCAGTTAGTAGGCCCACGATGTCAATCGACCAAGTGTTATTTTTAAAGGCGTCATTGTCAACGGCCTTTTTAGGGTTCCGTACCTAAAACGGAAAAAACGGAACACTTATAGGATCACTTTGTTTGTGGAGGTTTCGAGTTGAAATTAAAACAAAATTAAAGTCAAACTTCTAAATTAACTTAAAAAAAAGATACGGCCGTTTATGCCGCAAAACGTATTTTTCGACACTCAATGGAATCAAAATTTATACGGTACTTTCCGTTGACCTAGAACTGAAAGTTACCTCGTCTTATACTACAAGTATAATACGGAACCCTCAGTGGGCGAGTTAGACTCGTTTTTTTATACAGGGTTGATTAGGACCACGCTACGGTGTCAAACGCCGTAGTAGTACTTGCAGACTTTTTATGATAAAATAAACATCTAAAAACTAATAAAAAATGAGCTAACCTGGAATGAAAGTAATGTGAGGCCTTTATCACCTCTAAATAAGTACGACCCTAACAAAGTCGGCTAAACATACATTCCTCAATATAGCTTCATGTGTAGAATAGGTTCTTAAAACAATGCTACATTGTTAGACATAACAAACATTTTCTAATCCAATTTAGTTTACAACCAGTGTCGACACCTTCCGCTCAAGGTCCGGTGTAATGAGTTATGGCCGCACGAACATTTGCGATGCAATTTACAGTTAGCCGTTTTTAGCAGTTAGTTACTAGGTAACCTAGAATTTTTGTTTATAGGTAATGTCCGTTCATCTTTAAATACCAACATATTTTTTATTGTTGTGTTAAATGATTACTAACGTAAAGTAAAGTTTGCCTATTACGTCCCACTGCAGGGCACAGGCCTCACCTCAACCATGAGGTGGTTTGGGCCATACACCACCACGCAGGCCCAGTGCGGGTGGGTTAGGGTGTTGTAAGCAGTGGCGGGGCAAGACCAAAATTTTATGTGGGCAAGGTAAACTTAGCGAGGTCCTCTAGTGGCAAGTAGCAATGCTATAAATTAAAAAACAGTTTTTACTACTTTATTATATGTACCTACGTATTTAATTCTTGTATTAATGGTTTAAAAAAGAACTACACTACACTTATTCTTACATGAAATATTGACAGAAAAACAGGAATATCCGATAGGTAATAGAATAAGAAGTAGCTGGAGTTGTAAATTACCTTACATCACTTACATAAACAAACGCAAGGGGGCTTCCTCGTTCGTTTTCCGCGATGACAACGCAACGCCAACAAATTTTGCCAGCCTAAAGAAAACTTTAGTATTTCATTCAATACTTATATTCATTATTGTTTTATAACGAATTTATTTATTTATTTTACGTTGCGTCCGAGTTATGCGGTAGGGTATTTAAGGCACGAGGCCCCTCGGACCGGGAGGCCGTAGGCGGTGGCCCACGTCGCCTACGCCTAGCGCCGCCTCTGGTTGTAAGGCCAGAATTGACTTACCTTACGGACTCCTTACGGCGACCTAGTACCCTGGCCAAAAGCTAACGGATTAAATCTTAATGTACTTCGACTGTTCGTTTTATCAGTGTGAGGGTCTAGAATGTAAATGTTATAAATGATAGCTTCGCATAAATCAAACAAAAAGGTAACCTGAATTTGTAATGACATCAGCGGTACCTGGCGGCATATAAACAAAACCATAAACCATACAAATCCGTTTTACGTTCTCATCAAAAGCTGTGGAGTAAAACTCACTAGGCCCTCTGCAGCCAGTCTTGGATTGATCGTGTAACCGTTCAAATCATCTCATTCTGGCGTCAGTCAAGTTTGATCAGACTGATGAACTGGTGATGGAATACTGAGCGGAAATCTTTGGCAGTCATGTCAAAGCATGCGTTGATGTCTTTTTTTAGGGTTAAATGTTTCAAATAAGTGAAAACTAAGCCTTAAAAATACGCAGTTACCCATGGTTCATGGCTTTTAAAAAAATATCGTTTCCGCAGAAGTGGCTTAAGGCGACTTTCTTGTACTCGTGTTTTAACAATGGCAAAAATATATTAGAATATTTTTCGTTTACTAAAGTGAAACTATTTATTTTGATTTTGTCTCTTTATATTACACTTAGTTGCTAAAAGAGATAAAAAAGTAGAGTAGAGTGTAGTAGTTTTTACAGTGAATGGATTGCCAGTTGGTAATCTTTATAAATATAACATAGTTTTAGCGATGTTTACTTCAGTAGATTAGTTGTTCACCTAAACTTAATAATTTGGCATGTTGTTAAATTTTATGTAGCTGTAATAAGTGTGGTCAAATCTAAATATTGTATAAAACAAAGTCGGGTTAGTTACACCATTTATAAGTGAAGAACGGCCGGCCCGATTTTTATGACTTATGATTTTTTGGATTTGTCTCATTCCCGAATAGCAGAATAACTATGAAAACATCGAAAAACTCACGAAAAAAAAAACGAGGCGGTACGAAGTTCGCCGGGACAGCTAGTTATTAAATAAAATGAAAAAGCACGTCACAGCAGGCTCCATGCTTCTATAAGTACCTACTTAGGTCATAATAAATACTTAGTACCTAATTTTCTAGTAGGTATTACCTATAGGTAGTAGGACCTACTACTAACTAGCACATTGTGTTCCTCTAGTTTAAGTAAGAAAGTTGCAATATACCTACATTCCTATTAAAGTCAAAGCTAGATCTAAACTCATGTACCTAATTGGTTGAAAAACCCAACTAAAGTACAAAGTCTGTGGTTAAGACATATTACGTTTCGTTGGTAACAGAAAACCACAGTGCCACAACAGCTGAGGGAAAGCGGAACTGAGTGATTGGAACCATACTATACTTATGTTTTAGTTTGTAACACACTTTCCCGGCTAAAATATCTAATTTAATTTAAAGAATTACTGCCGCACTCAGAGACGCCAATTAACAATAAAGTGTTGATTAACATTTTTGTTCATGCAGTAAATATTTGTCCTTTTTGTTATCTACTTTAGATTTTTCTCAAGTAACCCAAGGTAAGTGACGTCTCTGAGTATATTGGTAACTAATCCAATTCCAGATTAGTTTTTCTAAAGATTGTAGCTTGCAGAGATGACCTTAATATTATTACTTACTATTAGCTGTGCCCGCGGCTTCGCCCGCGTGGTATACGGCTTGTCAACCTCTATTTTACTCCCTTAGGACACTGAACAAGTAATACTGCCTTAGGAGGTGAATTAAAAATAGTAGCCTGTCATTCTCTGACCCCATAAACTACCACTATGCAAAAATCATGTCGATTCCTTGCTCTGTGAAAAACAAAAGAAATCTATCTCACGGGAACTGTAATTTTTTATATGTACTAGATTTATCCTATTATATATTCTGTGGTGCTAGTCCAAACTCTAATCTATCTCTGTGCCAAATTTCATCCAGATCCATAAACTTTCGCATTTATAATAGTAAGACCTTTACCTATTACATTTGATAATGCAAATACAATGCGAAATAAACTTGCCTTCTTTGTTCGAAAAATGTATTTAAGCCGAACCAATTTAGGAAAGATCCCGACGTAGTCGAAATCATGACACAGAGGTCAAGTTCGAGGTTAGAACGTCGATGTTCCGAGTCATCATCTGAATCACGCGCATGCAACGGTACGTGCGTCAAAAAAAGATCGGTCGGAGTCGCACACCGAGAGTTCAGTGCCAGTTTTTGATTTTTTTTATTGAAATATTAATTAATGTAAAAAAAAAATGGTGTTTGTTAAGTACTTAATAAATCACGCTTTTACAACAGACGGAATTAGCTCAAATTTGACACACATAGTAGATATTATATACCGTTTTATGTACCTGTAGGATGATTATTTATTTCCCTTTCGCCTAATTCTTAAGTCTGCGAAGTTAAAGTCACGCGCAAAAGCTATCATATAGTAAAGAGAACATAACTGCAGTTAAAAAAGCTTTTAGAATTTTGTAGATCTTGTAAAACTGGTATTGCTTGATTGACAGGGACACAGACAATTCTATAACGGTTTCATTTTATTGTATTTTGAGGAAAGGAACTCTGAAAATACCTATAACAAAAATACCAACTTAGGACCTTGAATATTTTAAAGTATGAAAGTAAGCCCGTGAAAGTATAGTTAACGCGTCAGTGACTTTGTAAAAGAAAATATGCTAATTATAATTTCCTTACTGGACACTTATTTGCAGGAATATAAGTTAAAAACTTTCTTAGTTAGAAACTAAGTAGGTACTTATCACTTTCTATAATGTGTCATTTTATCATAAACGTGATGCAACTTGGACTTAAAGTTGAAATTCGGTTCAATGACCTTTGTCTTTTTTTACTAAAACTTTTTTCGTACTAAACCATCAAATCTTCATATTAAAATCGGTTCAGTTTTCGCGACAATAAGTAGTCTATATAATTATCCAAGGTCCAAAATATCTCTTTACTAAAACTATCAATATTCGTTGAGCGGCTAAGTCGTGAAAACGTTACAAATAGACAGCCAGAGTTACTTTAGCATTACCTAATTAATACCTAATATTAGTATAGTATGAATTTATATCACATAATAAAATATAATAATCAGGTGAGACACACAAACAGACATACACAAACGAACTAATTTTGTTGTGCCCCAAAACATTTTAAAAGGATAAGAGTTGTGTGATTGGAGTCAAACCAACGCTATTTATAGAATAATGAAAAACAATCACGTGACCAAACGAAGGTCAATGACAGCTGATTATTGAGAGAAAATAACAACAAACAACTAATATTGTTTGCTTGCACCTGCCAAGGAGGCTGATTAAGTTGAAGACACAACAAAAATAGCTTGTATCTTGTACACAGATTGGGTTTAAGTACACACAACAACAATAAATAGTCGATAACTATAATTGTTGACAATAAGGTAACAAAATAGTCCATAACTATGAATGTTTACAATAAGGTAACAAAACAAATATATAAAAACTATATATTCATCTATAAGGCGATTAAGGTAAGGCCGGTAACTTTAAACAAGGTTAATATGTTTGTAGAAGTAGATAGATCTTGTCTTGACATTGGACTGGTCAATTTTTGTGTAGATATTGTAAGTTCCTGGTAACAGTGAGTGTTAAATAGTGTATAAAAACTTGTGGTTTTAATTACGGATACTTTATTCTCCGCCACTAACTACATAATCTGCATTAACTCAAGGTTGTCTGGTAGAGAATGCTGCAGCTGTATTGAATTATGTCTTTACGGCTAAATGTACTCACTTATGCTAACTATTATCTAATCTGTGCCTGTTTGATAAAAAAACAGGCCAAACTAAACTAAAAAAAGATTGTATTAGCGCCAACAGTGTGGCGCTATAATACAATCTTTTTTTTTTAAAATCTTTACAATATTCTTCACAGTGAGATTCTTTGCTATGATTCTCGCTGAAATTAGAGGCAATTTAGGACATGTCAAAGCAGCTCTATCACTTCCTACAAAAATGTTCCGTAAAGTCAAAGCGTTCGCTATTGCAATGCATATTTCCCTGAGCATAGCGTATTCTAACTACATATTTACTTCTATTTCTAGCTATTGACCGAGCGTAGCATATTCCAAGTCCATGTATTTCCCACTACCTTTTTTAATTTTTTGCTCGTGACTTCGACTGCGTTGACCTTACACATATATTATAAAAAATATGTAACCGACTTCAAAAAACTAAAAAGCAAAAAATAATCTTAACACTTGAGTACCTAATCAGTTACTTTTGACGACCTCCGTGGCCGAGAGGCGAGTACGAGTATACCGGACTTGGTGTCGCTATCTCTGAGGTCCCGGGTTCGATTCCCGGTCGGTCAATGTAGAAAAATAACTATATTGTCTCAGGTCTGGGTGTTGTGGTACCGTCGTTGTTTCTGATTTTTGTAACACAAATGCTACTTATCACGATCAGAGGAATGTATGTGATGTTGTCCAATATTTATTTATTTACTTTTGGAGTCGGTGCAAACGAAAATATTGAATCTCTCATCGGCTGGCAAAAAAGATTCCGACGAATTGAGAACCTCCTCCTTTTTTGAAGTCGGGTAAAAAAGTATCCTACGTGTTAATCCAGGCCACGGTCTATCTGTATGATGATTTTCATCAAAATCTGTTTAGTAGTTTTTGCGTCAAAGAGTAACAAACATCCATACATCGATACTTACAAACTTTCGAGTTTATAATATTAGGCCCGCTTGCGCATCTTAGGATTAGCGAATTTAATCTCGAACTATTTACTAACACGGTATTAAACATCATTCTATAGCTTTCAGATTGTATGGCGTTGTTGATAGAGACAGATAGATGTCTAAGGACCAGTTTCACCACTGCTGATAAGTTTCGGATAACTTATCTGGCACTTGTTTTGACAGATAACCTATACAATTAGCTGTCTAAAAAGTGCCAGATAGGCTATCTGGAACTTATCAGCAAGTGGTAAAACTGGCCCTTAATCCCGTACTATACTAATTCGGTGGTGCGCAAGTGGACCTTATAGTAAGGATAGTAAGGCAGTAAGGAAGGATTAAACTATTCGTAAAGTAGATGTTGACACGTCGCGTTGACATGTGTAATGTGAAATGTCCCATAGGTACAGACAACAGCACGTCCACCTACCAGAAAACGTCAAATTTTCTCAATTGATATTGATCTCTACTTGTCGGACTAAAGTTGAAGATCGGTTCAATGACCTTTAACTTTTTGGGTAGGTTGACCTGCCGTTGACTGTACATCCAAACTCTTTCCCCTTTTGAACTTAGGAAGTAATTTCAAAGAAATAACCTTTCGGCTTTCCTTGTTTGAAGTTTTTTAGCCTAATCAAATGTTGACGACATGCTTCTTAACTTCCTTCGTTCTAATTTCCGTATCGCAAGTAGGTGAGGTCAGCTCGCTGCCGATTCTGACACTGCGCACGTCTTCGGAAGGCGACCAATGTCACCCCTGCGCATGAGTGGAATCACAAACCAAGTGGATATTATTGATTTATTAAGACAAGTTTAGCTGTTAATGTTTATCATGCACGGTTAGAATATTAGAAAGGCTTTAGGAATTTATTTTATTTTGTATGATCCAGTGATGGCAGTAGGTAGATTGATTTGAGGTTAATGATCTCAAACATTGATGTTAATACGGACATGCCTCCGGGATTCCGAAATTTCTCAGTATCAGTTTTTGAAAAAAAAAAAAGGCATATCCACATTATGCTAGCACTAGCAAAGTACTTAAAATCAATCTACCTACTCCGATCACCGATGATTACTGTACCTTATAGTAGTAGTTTCTTAATAGGTACTATTATAAGGCTACAAACTATTTTTGTGCCTTAAAAATTGCAATATGCAAACTTCTTGTATTGTGTAGGTAAGCGTAAGCTTTAAACTTCTTTAAAAAAATAATTCATTGTTTGTTTTCATTATCACGCATGCGTAAACCGGACTACAAAGAGGCTACGGGTTCGTATCCCGCGAGGGGCAAACAAATGTTTGTGTGAAGAGAACGAGCATTTTAAATTAAAATGTATTTAAGTATTTTTACCTGTTAACTAGCTAAGCTTTGCTTAGTTTGAGGCTAGATGCATTGGTCTGATAGTTGGAAGAAAGTATTTATAATTTACAGAAATATCGAGACTACCAAGATGGAAACGGATTGAAAATAATAGTCTAGGAGCGGGTTTAGTGGCGTGCATTCGGTGAGGCCTATGGTGCCTTTGTCCAGCACTGGATTGATTATGATGATTTATTATAGCTTAAGCTTGCTAATCCGTTGGGCTATGTCAGCGACTTTTGTTCGTTTACGGATCTCTTCATTTCTGATTCGATCTCGCAAGGAAACACCAAGCATAGCCCTTTCCATAGCACGCTGGTGGGCGGGGCACATAGCACGTAGAACTGATGGCCGATGGGGCAGAAAGGTTCTAGAATGGAGGCCGCGTACCGGCAAGCGCAGCGTAGGACGTCCACTCACAAGGTGGTCAGACGACCTGGTAAAGGTCGCAGGAAGACGCTGGATGCAGGCCGCTTCCAACCGGCCAATCTGGAAGTCAATGGGGGAGGCCTATGTTCAGCAGTGGACGTCCTATGGCTGAAATGATGATGATGATGATGATTATAGCTTGGTTCTGTTTCGTAACTCTCTAAATATAAAACTAACTCAATCACATTACCAGCGCCCAACGTTGAAAGATAAGAAAAAGAAGAGAATTTAAAGTTTATTTAATTCTACAAAACTATTAACTTCAGCAAAATCATGATTTATTATATGATACGAAATAATTGGATCGAATAATCATATATCAATCAAATATCCATATATTTGTTAAAGAAAAAAATACGTGCTATAAAATTATTTCTAATCGATTCCTAACTTTATTTATTACATGGCATGATTTAAAATCAAGATGGTGTGATTTGATACTGAGTGAGTATACTTACTAGGTACAAAAAATAATTCTTAGGTATCGACGACACGATTTGTGTAGTGGTGTGGCGAATTACCGTAATCTCGAACAGTTTTGGATTGAAATTTATTGATAAACTAGTTTAGTATATAGGGTAAAGACCACGTTACCTTGGCAACACGCATTCTAAACATTTTGAATTTTTTTAAATTTGCAATTATTTTATTCGACTTTACATACAAAAATACCAAACAGCTAGAGAATTTGTGGGTAGATTATTATTTTTTAAGTCATATAACAAAAATATGCCGTGTGGGTGTGACTGTAAAGAATACACTTCCTCACCGCCAACAGGAGTATCGTAAGAGGCAAATAATTCTTGTAGCACGAGCCGGCTAGCAGCGTCTGCGTGCGAAAAAACTGCGCTCGCCATCCCGCCTGCCAAGCGTGGCCAGTATTGGCAATCCCCCCGATGAAAATCGTTGGGGGAGGCCTGTGTTCAGCGGTGGACGTTCTATGGCTGAATTGATGATGATTGATGAGAACAAAAATTGTTTAAAATGTTGTGTAGACAAATTTAAAGGTGACGTGATCTTTACGGGATACCCTGAATATGATATACTCATACGTACCTAGAAGAAGTAATAAACCAATAACCTTATTTCTGCAAATAAGTCTGAAGCACAGAATACCTTATAGTGTCTGAAGTGAGCCCTTTTACATGTCCCAATATTTTTTGGTGAATTAATAAAAATCATCGTGTTGATTTTACTTATAATATTGCATATTACTCCATATACCATATTAGGTACTTAGTACTTCTTATTAAGGGTCCCATTAGTAGCTAATAACTTACTTTTAGGATGTAACACTATATTGTTCAATTATATAATTTTCTCCTCATATTTAATGTTGTTATTGTGCAGTAGAATTAACCCCTTAAACAACTTTCAATAACAAAATAGTACATCGACAAACAATACTTATTTAATACGAGGTATACATCAGCTGTATCTATGTACTTACAACAAGATAAAAAGCAAAGGTACTTGAAGTTGCTTGAGCAACAAGTTTCGATTGTTAGCCAAATATTTAGGTAGATACTTTTAATTAAGCATGGCGATGTTTTGTTTCGAATTGTTGTTCCTCTCGTATGAGAGTTCAGCGTTCTTGATACTAGCTGCTTATTTACTAAGAGATTGTAAGGCTGCGTAATTATTGTATTGGATTAAACTCTAGTGTGATTAAAGTTCAAGTTAGCAGGCGCAATTTTGAGTTATTATTTCTCAACTAGCTTCTGCCCACGACTTCGTATACGAAGATTTTATAAATAAGACAAAATAGAATGAATTTTTTTTCGTCCTACGGGTACAGAAAAGCGGCGAAATGTGTATACATCCGAATGGTTAGGCTTGACCGCGTCATATTATGCTCAGAATAATCGAATTGCCTTGTTAGAAAATACATTTACATATATTGAATTAGACATTGGTGTAGTATGAATAATTAAGTAGTTATTTATTTATATGCCAGAAGTATTCGTGCTAGTATTCTAACTCACTACCACATGGATTTAGACAAGTCTTTGATCACTGAACTAGCTCTTACTAAACGATTCATACTAAAGAAAAAATACTATTAAAATGATCTTGTTTCAGAAGTTCTGAGTATCAGCGATGCTCGCGAGCACGCTGTGTGTTGTGGCGTGCGCGTGCGCCGCGGCGGCCCTGCGTGTCGGCGCCGGCATCGCGGACATTACCGGCCCGCCTGCTGAGATCGCATTTGTACGTATAGCAATAATACAGGGTGAAGGTTTATTGGTTTTGAAGCCGCAAAGGCAAAATCTCCTGATAAATACAACATTTATTTCTGATTTTGTTGAGATTTCAATGTTTGACTTTGTTCTATAATTCAAAAAGTTGTTGTGGCTTCAAAAACGACGAAAATTCACAGAATAAAGGAAGATGATCATCATCATTATATTTAGCTTGTATCAACACACTGTTGTGGGCCTCTTCACCCTCATGATGGTCGTCGGCCAACAACATGATATGATCTGATTTACTTCCCACGATAGTAATATTTATAGGTAGCATGTTTATTGAACAAGTAACCTGCTCACCTTAGATTTCATCATAATTTCCTATCTGGTAAGATTGAAGTCGATTAAGACGTTCGTAAGGGTTTTAGGGATTTAGAACAACATACGAAAGGTCCAGTCAACTTCATCTGCATGCGGGGCATCCAGCAACACAACGAACCAGAGTTAGCCAGCGGTGCCCAGGCACACGCCGCAGTCCCTGCTGGGACGCAAAAATGACTAGACACCAGACTGTGTTTTGGGTCATGCACGGGTGCACTGGCTTCCTACTGACGGGCATCGTTCGAGAGGTAGACCTCGAAAACGATATCGTGATGACTAAGACAATTTTCCCAAAGATTGGCAAGCCCTAACCACCGACAGCGATAAGTGGAGAGGTTTGGGGGAGGCCTTTGCCCAGCAGTAGGACAGAAATGGCTGATTAAAAAAGGAAAAATGGGCGCAGAACTATAAAAGCTCGCACCCAGTGCATTAAAATGTTACCGGTAGTAGAGTATAGAGTCTTGCGGGGTGCCATTGTCTTGCTTTTCTACTGTTAAACAGAGTTGTCGTGTTCTGGATAGGATGTTCAGCACACTCCTGGCACTAAAGCCCAGCTCTCATGTCACAGGGTAGACAGCACATTTACAAAAGCCTTGGTAAAGCTAAGTGTAAAAGGTCAATGGACAGTTTTGACCACTTAGCATCAGGTAACCATATAGACGACCGTCTGGTGTAGTGGTTCGCGCTCCGGACTACAAAGCCAGCGGTTGCGGGTTCGAATCCCGCACGGGGCAAATGTTTGTGTGATGAGCACGAACATTTGTACCTAAGTCGTGGATGTTTATAAAAGTATTTAAGTATGTTTATCCGTTATCTAGTCGCCCTAGTACAAGCTTTACTAATTTGGGGCTAGCTAATTGGTGCGATTGTGGAAAGAATTTATTTATTTATTATTATAGGTAGGCCAAACTAGTATACCCATTGGAATTTCTCTGGAAGTTAAGGAGTTTACTTTCAACTTTATTAGGGGGATCAAGGATCCTTTTGTTTTTACTTATGCGTATAGGAACCATGAGTAAAATTATCCACTGACAGTTTTTACTTTTTATTTGCCACTGAGTTAGCGTTTGTTTTCATTCTAATGATGTGATGGTAATAAATAATTTATAGTCCGAGGTGGAGCACGCTTACTCAGATTACATGCTAACAATCTTGCCTTTTTATCTGAAACTGAGTTATGATTATGTGTGATAACTACTGATAACATAATAGAAAAACATACAAACACAACGTCAGACCACCTACTGAGTTCATTTATACACAATAATAATAATAAGGATAATTGCGTTAGAACTCAATAAACTTTTTCCTTAAAATGGATCAACTAACACTCCGACTACAAAATTGCGCACGTGCTATAATCTTAACTTCTAAAAAATAATTACAATAATAATAAACAAAACAGTGTCTAAGTATAACAAAACTCTTTACGAATTAATTAAAGCAAATCCTTGCATGAAATGATTTCCGAAACATGAACTGTAACTTTTTATTGAACTTCTGTTTTATACAAAGTGTTTCTACACATTACACATGAAATAATCGACCTTCCTACAAAGTAACAAACCATTGCCAGCTTTTGCATTACAAAAACAAAAGAGCGTGTAAACAAAAAAAAAAAAACCTCCGCCGATCTAATCACACAATGGTTAAACTAACGTTTTAAAATGTCTTAAAGTAATAGCTTATGAAAAGTTTAAATTTATTTCTAGTGCGTGTAATTAATTTCTTAACTGCACCGGTGCAGACAGACAAAGAAATTGCTGAGTTGATGTTGCTGACATCCGTAAGTGGGCCGAGTAAAGCGCACCAAGGTCGGACATGTGCTGCGAATATGCGCGTGAGTCACTCAAAGAGTTCGGACGTCAACAATGTGGAGCGGTAATTATCGACTCCAGAAAACCTGACTTAACCCACTCGTTAATTAGGATTCACCACACACTTGTGGTTAATTTTAATTAAAATAGTTGAAAACAACAGACAGCGTGATGATTACTGAAAAACGGATATGAACATTAGTTTAATTAAATGTAACTGTTTGTTTCACTCCAAAAAGCCTGCGGCTGAAGGAACAGGATCAAACGATGTTACTCTATAAGGTTTGCTAGGTGTACAATCGATGTCAAAATTACCCTCTTCAAGGCGTACTGTCAAACCTTTTACACCTGCAGCCTTTGGTGTGACTATACGCAGAGGGCCTACAACGCGCTTCGAATCTAGTACAATAATGCCTTCAGGATGCTAATTGGCCTTCCCAGATACTGTAGTGCCTCAAGCATGTTTGCTGAAGCAGGTGTTGATGATTTTTGCGTTAATGCTATGCAGACTACGGGAGAGCTCAAATTGTGTCCTGAAGGTATTTCAAGGGAAGCTTGACTGTCCCATTCAGAGGCATTGGACTCGAATGCATGTGGGTGGGACATTCATGTTCCTAAACTGAAATTGACTGCTCTCATCCTGGCAGATTTTAGGATAATCTGGTTTTAATTCTTTTATTTATTATTATTTTTACTAACATAATATAAATAGATTACTAACAAATATGTATGGATGATTATCTGAAATAAACATTTTTATTATTATTATTATAAAAGGGAAGCTACATAATTACTTACTACTATCAAGGAAAATGAATTTTGAATCAGTTAAACAAACGACACCAAAAAGAAAGTTGAAGTTGCCTAAAAATAAAAATAAAAATCTAATTAAGAATACTGTAGAATTCTTAGACTCGTTCAATTTTTTATACATAGTTACTAATATTTTCCATACCTAGTCTACTTCCTTTAAAAATATGATTTATTAAATGATTCTGTTCCAAACTAAACAAAACAAACGACGCAAAAAGGAACGCTGTAGGTACAGACAACAGCACGTCAGCCTGCCACAAAACGTCAATTTTTCTCAATTGCTAATGATCTCTACACGTCGGACATAAAGTTGAAAATCAATTCAATAAACTTAAACTTTTTGGGTAGGTTGACTTGCCGTTGTGTGTACTAAAAGATTTGAAAAAATTGATCAAAATCCTAGAAGAAAATTAAGATGACTGTGCATTGTGTGGTCAAATAAAGAGAATAAGAAGATAACAGCCATAAGCCAGCACTCATACCTATAATGCTTTATTATGGCGAACGAATGCAATGATTCACCTGTGTATCACATGATATAACTGCGAAGTTATGCTATGGAAATTGTTATCATATTGACATGTTTCCTTACACGTAATACCTAACGTATTACTTCATCTTTTGATCTCTTCCGATCAAAACATATTATTTTTAAGTGAATGAAGATGCCTTACTCGTTCCTTTTTAGCTCCTTATTGTTCCAGCAGAAAATATAGACAGACCAAAATAAGTCTTATAGTGACGAGATAAAACCGAAAATTCATAATAATTATTATTAACTTAGCAGGGGACATTTCTTTAGCAATATCCAAACTATTATTATTAAGTGATGGGAGACGCTTACAGCAAAAAATGTTGTAAAAAACACTTTTGTGTTCCAAGATTCCCGACGTTTTTTTATCCTCATCCATCCAAGTAAATTAGTTAAGTATTGCGAGACCATGACAATCGGTATGTTGTCTGCAGTTGTCTGGCGTAAATATGTTTTGAATTATTTATTTGTTATTTCTGATGAAATAAATACCGTCTTCTGTGAGGATGCATGGACTGCATTTGTTTACGACCTGTTTCTACGTGTCTATCCACCTTTGTTATTATTAACGGACTCATTCATGTGACTCAGAATCACGCAATAGGTTTTTTATAGAACTAACACTCAATTTCGTGCAAAAGACCATCAAAAGATTTGCGTGCTATGTTAGCTGAATTCACTAGACGTTGTGACTGAACATTATTGCTTGTTTATTAGAATATTAAAGAGTGCTATATGTATCGTTTATTTAATAATCTTCTTGACCTGCATTTCCTTGTAATGAAAGATGACTACCAACTCTTGAACTTGTGTTTCGTGAGGTGGAACTATTGGACTGCACTCGACATTGGACTATTGGACACACACACACTGCATTTGACTGTTACTGTCCATGTATTTTAGTATTGCATCAAAGTCATTACCTATTATCTGCCCTCTTTACAGCAATAACAAACAAAATGATTCATATGCGTAAGTTTAAAAACCATTAGTGATATTTTGGCTTTATTTCCGTCACAATAAAGGAGTCAGATTTGTAAAGACACCATCTAAGGCAGTATTTGATATTAGCTGCATATCTCCGTTCCGTGACGCAATTTAAACGCAACAGTCTGTGTTAATGAATTGTATTACGAGGTCGATGACAGGGAAACTTACCGAAATCGATTAAGTGAATGTTAGATCATTGTTTACTGTGAGTTGATGAGGCTGATCAGATAACTTGTTGATAATTGTTTGAGAAGGTTGTCATTGCTTTTGTTGAAAGAACTGATTCTGTTGAACAGTTTGTTTGCCTGTCTGGGAATGTTGATTTATCGAACGATGTCCTAGATTACGTGAGACTTGATATCCTGAATGTCAGATTAAATTGATAAGTATTACGAGTTAGGGATTTATAACAGTCAGCCATTGATTCTTAACAAATCTTTTATAGTTGCGTCAAAATTTACATTATTAGGTATTTTTTTGCATTATCTTGCAGTGCAGCAAAAGGCGTAGGTAATACATAATATAATATAATGTCAGTCAACAAGGAACGAGGCTCTTGCGTTATGTAGCGAGCTTGCCTGCATTTGTGTACAGATAACGGAAGGGCAACCTACCCAAAAAGTTGAAGGTTTTAGTAAGTAATTGATTTTCAACTTTAAGTCCGACGCGTAGAGATCAATATCAAATGAGAAATTTTGACGTTTTGTAGTAGGTTGACGTGCTGTTGTCTGTACCATCGCCTTGTTAACTTCTGTTGTTTTAATTTGTTTTGTCCCAGGTAGAAAGGGCAAGATAATTAACTTTTCTACTAAGTTAGACATCATCGTTACTTCTAAGAGATAATATTGAAGCTACCTAACATAGTTAAAAGTCATTCATTTGACCAACCATCACATCAGTTCACATTACGTGTCGCTCTGCCTGGCTAGTGACACAAAATGCCGTAGAAATCGCCAAGTTTTGGTCGAAAACAATCTAGAATCGCCATTGATACGACAAATGAAGACATCACGTTTAAATTTTTTAGTCGTTTATTACCTAACTAGTTTCCTTTTGGGAGATGATTGTACTACTCAAATCAAATAAGGTTTTAAAAAAACCCATTTAAGATAAAACTGCTGATCGGTGATTTAGTATTGCGAAGTGTTTTTATGTTGCGATTTGGATGTCAAACCCATTATAATAGTTGTAGTAGGTTGGTATTAAAACAGTAAAATTACTCCATAATAGGATGTAAAATAATAAAATAGGATCTCAAATACCACTTGGACCTAACATTCCGCTAAAGATACGAGTAACAAAGGGTCGTTGTCTTTACTATCAATAAAGTGATATAATCGGCGCGGGCGCAGGCTATAGAGGCGATTCATTCAGCCACGGTCCGGCGCACGTATTGTTGGGCCTTGGCAGCTGTGGCACTAATGGCTTTTTTATTATTAAATAAACTGTTTTTATCTTGTTTTTGGTATGCTTAGACCAAGAATTCATTATGGGGTTAGAAGCAAAACGTATCGCGGAATACTTTAAGGGTAGGTAGGTACAGACAACAGCACGTCAACCTACCCCAAACGTAAAATTTTGTCAATTGATATTGGTCTCTATATGTCTGACTTAAAGTTGAAAGTCGGTTCAATAACGTTTATCTTTTTGGGTAGGTTGACTGTACGTTATGGTTTTGTTATTGTCTCTCATTGCGACGTTTCCGACAATTGACAATGGTAGGATTATATGGCGTTTGGGTCATACGGAGGTTAGTCTGTGACCTCCAATGAGGCCAAGGGCTTTTCACGTGTGATGATTGTATGGTTTTCTGTGAATGGTGAAGAGCTTGTCTAAATTGGCTGAGTCTGGGTGTGATGCGAGACGCCCAAGGCAATATACATTGTACAATATTTATTATATTAATATTAAAGAGGAATTTACTTAGAATGACTCAGGCGCGTTTGTTCGCCATGACTGCCGCTTCATTTTATATAGTAGTCATATATCTGTTTTTGTCTTCTCTTTTGGTTGAAGTGAAAGCGATGGTAACTAATTGGGCTAAAAGGTTTTGGGTACCAAAAAATAAGTTCATTGTTCAGCGTTGCCTGAACTGTTTTTTATTGGGTTGGGATTAGTACCAGTTTGCGTCCTTGTCTTCTCTTTCAGTTAGAGAGAGAGAGCACTGATACGATGAAAGATTTGTGATTGGGCTAAGTTACCTGCTTCATTGATTAGGTTGCAAGTGTATTAATATTGTTTTTGTTCATTATCATTAATTCTCGAACGTCTATTTGGCATATTTTTAATATCTCTTATAGATAACCGGTAATCAGGTTTTAGCGAACAAACTTATCTTTCTCTCTCATTTTTATTTTCGTACTCTACACACGGCTACATTCAAGCTATCTTTTTGTTTTATACTTGTTGGTGGTTATCAGGGGCGTGCATTGGTTTCAGATGGGGGTAGGCTGTGAGTGAAAATTGAGTAAGTTTGCGTGTTACAGTAGGCGATCTCGCGGCAGCCTAACATTGGTTAAATTGCACAGTAACGATCTAAGTTGCGCGCTTTAGTAAGGAATAAGTACAGGTAGACGACAAAATGGTTACAGAATATTTATTGTTTATTGTTGAATACGTAATTAATAATTATGGTTAGCTGTTCTGTCGGTTTTTTTATGAAGGTAGGCTCTGCATAATTGCTTATATGGGATGCACGCCCCTGGTGGTTATAATAATTTGTAAGACCAGTATTCCGCCACACGCTTGCAGTATCGTGCGTGGCGTAGGTCTTCGCGTGTGCAGCTGTCCGTTGGACAAGGAGGACATGAAGAAAGGTGGCCCACACCACACATTTCACCCCAAACATAGACATAGTTTGGGGGTGAAGCACCGCACTCCGAGTACAACTTTTACTGTATCATTGTATGGGCAGTCCCTTTGAGAATTCAACTTGTAATAATTTAGACTAGATTTTTAGCCATGCGTACAAGTCAGAGTAACAAAATATTAATCATTAGTGACGAGTATTATTTTGTGACCAACCGTAATGGTTGCGTTTTGTTTACTGATTTGTCACCTCAATATCACTAAGTTTAAATACTTTAATTTTAAATAAATGTCTCCTTTTCTAGAACATTCTGAATATTAACAGGTCCAGTCGCTTCGGCCCGCGAATACAGTCAGGGTCGACGACTAGCGAATATTCGGTTAGGCAACGCGTTCAATGCAAAGTAACATTTCTTGGTAGCTGATAATTATTTGCGCCTACTTTATTACTTTTGAAGAGCCATAATACGAATTTCTCAGTGCAGATGTTTTACTGAGACCACAACATCACGCGTTGTGAGTTGTTTTTTGGCACAATAAGCTTAAGGGTGAGGCGAAACGAGCCATTTGAGTCGCGTATTTCTGCATTCAATGCCTTAAATATTAATGAAAAAAAAAAAGACTAAATGAGTTGTCAATTTAAATTGCACGACGTAAAAAACGCAACTCACACACAACTCACTCACTCGATAAGTTGTGTGGTAACGCTAGTTTAAAAGTATTCAACATCTCTGGTTTTGCAATATGGTAGGTAATTTTATTTCGTTATTTCTAAAAGTTTTTTTATAAAATCCATTATTCTCTGTAAGTTTTGTTTTACATTTCTAAAAGCTGTGGATTTTGAATAAATGAAAAATAAATGAAACTATCGGTGTAAGCATGACTCAAGTTTAGTTGAAGTTCAATTGAAACACGTGGTTTAGACCACGTGTTTCATTAGATTGATGAGCAATTGTTTTTAGGACCTATTCTTAACTTGTACGAAGGCTTCTTTCTGGCTTGATTTCATAAGGATTACTAACATTGCGACAGATAAATTGCGTCTGTAGAAGGAGGGATAATAAGGAACTTAAACAAACTTACTTAACATACTAACTTGTCTCTCGTTGTGCTTCTGAAGAGTTAATAAGATTAGTAAATACTATATACAGGGTTATTTGTCAAACATCAACAACCTCTTAGGGGCTGATTTTTCTATGGGACCAACATTGAAATCGCAAAAAAAACACTTCGCCCATACTAAGCCGCCACCTGCTGATATCAGTTTGTATGGAGAATTAAAAAATTTTTTAGATTTCCATGTTGGTCCCTTTAAAAAAGTTCTTGTATTTGAGGTTGTTGATGTTTTACAAATAACCCTGTATATACGAGTAATGAACAAATTGGGATTAGTTCTATGGACTCTGCGTTTCGACCGAAGCCTTTATACAGGGTGTATTTTTATAAGTGTAAAATACTTAAGGGTTTGTTCATTACTCATTATTACCAACTATCTTGTTAAACTTGTCATCTATTCAACTTAATTTTTATTACAAGTTTGCCATTCGCGTTCACGTTAAGAATTGTTTTCGTACACTAACAAAATTAAGTTGAGATAGGTAACTAGTCTTTCCTAGGCAAAGTTAGTTGTTATCATGAGCATATTAAACGAACTCCTGAAGTAAGTATTTTACGCTAATAAAAATTCACCCTGTATTTACTGTTAGCTAAGGTAGACCTAAACAATAGCAGGCAAGTGAGC
This sequence comes from Anania hortulata, assembly GCA_963576865.1. Lineage (NCBI taxonomy): Eukaryota > Metazoa > Arthropoda > Insecta > Lepidoptera > Crambidae > Anania > Anania hortulata. The sequence continues at coordinate 20,689,879 of OY756393.1, forward strand.
GTGTCATTCATCGTTAAGAAACAATATGCCAACCCCATTGGACAACACGCATTGTGACTGTCGACGTAGCGCAAAATGATCAGCAAGTTTAATCTTATATATAAAATTCTCGTGTCACAATGTTCGTTCCCGTACTCCTCCGAAACGGCTTGACCGATTCTCATGAAATTTTGTGAGCATATTGAGTAGGTCTGAGAATCGGCCAACATCTATTTTTCAAACCCCTAAAGACCACGCAGACGAAGTCGCGGGCAATAGCTAGTCATTCAATAAAAATCTTCCTGTCATATCTAATACAATGTGTATTTTCGATACATGATCAAATGAAATGTGCGGATACTAGACCCAAGATTAACGACAAAAAAATCAATAAAATTTTTTTTTTGTCAGCCATCTTTAAATTCGAGCAGTTTTAATTTTTTCGTCGTTTCTTTTTATTGAAACGGTGTATTTTTTTCAAAGTAGTCTAATTTGAAAACTAAACAGTTTATCTAGCTAATAAGATTAAAAAAAACAGGCATACCTAACAAAAAAACTTAAAAAAAAAAACTTCTAAAATTGAAAAACAGTTGCTTTCATTTTCATTTTTGATCTGTAACTTTAAAACTAGGTCCTTGAGGTGTACTTTTTTGTATGTTTCCTTAATCTTGATTAATTAATGGATGGATTTGATTTGGATAATTTTATCCGCACATTTCGTTTGATCAAGTATCGAAAATACACATTGTATAGGAACTGATTCTCGTGCTCAAAAACAACAACTTTTTATGGGATCGTAATAAAAAAAAAAACTGCTTCATACAAACGTCGGCGACTTAGTAGGGGAGGTGAATTTTTTTTTTGCGATTCTGATGTTTGTCCCATAGAAAAGTTGACGTATTTATTCAAGCACCTATAGCCTCTAGGAGGTTGTTCATCTTTTAAAATAACCCTGTATAAATTATTTTTAAAGACCGAAGTAAGAGTTCTGTTTTCCGTAACAGGTAAAGGCCATTCAAAATCATTTGTTTTTGCAAATAGGCCATTATAAGCACTTACACGTCCCAATATTTTTTTGCCCTACCACTGCTTCGGGACAATTTGTGGGCTAGTGCTGAGACTAAGCAGCGCAAGAAACCCAATTAAAATTAACCCTTTAACACATGAACTGAATAAAACTTCTATTGCGTCTGGAATACTGTCTAGTTACCGTGTATTAAGTAACTTGACATTTTTAAGTAGACTAGGTACATTTTATTATTTATTTATTTATATATTATATATTTTTATTATTAGGGCAGGGTGTACCGCAATGCATCGCAAAAATCCTCTTACATCTTATTAGTTTTTCTGAAAAGCTGTCAAAGATTTTGTATTGTTTGTTAATTAAGTTTGGATATTCTTGCTTATAAAGTTAAATAACTTTAAAAAGGTTAAAAGATACAATATTTTTTTATGGAAGCGGTATGTAGCTAGGTCCCTTACTTATACTACGAGTACATACTTTGATATGACAGAGAAAACTTTGTTCTTCTTCATCTATACGGTCAATCACGGTTGCGTCCAAAGTCATAGCTTTGGAGCCCAGGGTCCGCTTTCCTCGATTTACTCCTCCACTTCGCGCGGTCTTGAGCGTCTCTAGTTGTGAGATCATTGGCACGCATGTCAGCCCTCACGAGCCAGCATTTCTTGGGTCAGGTTACAGAGAAAACTTTGTTATTGATCGTTAATTTTATTTTAGCAACATGTGATTTAAGAAAAAAAACTACTTTCTAATAACCTGCAGTTTTTTGAAAGTACTAAGTACTTGTAATTTAAATGAAAAGATTTGGCTGTTCTTTTCGCCATGTTATGAGTGTTTGCTAATATTGACAATGGATGTTTGGTTTCTTAACTTGCGGGTCTAGCTTTGTAGGTACCATTAAAGTGTTAGTTTGCCGATAACTACTTGCAATATCCGTGTTTGCATTGTCTATTCGCGTATTACACCGATGATTCCTGACGCGAGTTGCAAGGTCAAAAGTAACAGTACACATATCAACACACTTTAGTAAGATGAAAGGTGAATTGATCTAATCTATTGTCAACATTTGGCTCTCTTTAGCAAAAAATTTAAAAACGCTATACCAAATAATTTCTGTAAAGGGATCTTTAACTGTACTTCGATGTCAATGTATGTAGCATCTTAATTTTTCTTTGCCATTACATTCTGGAATGGAGGCCACGTACTGGCAAGCGCAGTGTAGGACGTTCACCCACAAGGTGGACAGACGACCTGGTAAAGGTTACGGAAAGCCGCTGGATGCAAGCCGCTTTTAACCGACCAGTATGTTGATTCCAAAAGATAGTTAGAGATAGATAGAATAGTTGTTGATATTTCCATTCGCCACCTTTTACATGTTACCATAATATATAGAGATCGCTTTTAGCGATAAAACTGCCTAAATTGTGCATCTTTCTGTTATCACCAATTGTGTTTTGTATGGTGTACAATAATTAAAGATCTATCTAATATCCTGAAATCGGTGCTCAAAATAAATATTAAACATGCACCAATATCAAAGTCAGGATTTTTTTTTAAATGGTTGTGTGGTTTAGATGAATGCTTAATTTTCCAGATGGGCTATGCCAATTTTGAGCAGGTGGGTCACGGCATCCACTTGCGGCAGTTTGCCAGGGCCTTCGTGTTGGAAGACGACACCGGCACCTCCAAACAGAGACTTGTGTTCGTCTCAGCTGATGCGGCAATGATGGGACATGGGGTCAGGAGAGAGGTAAGCAGAACTCTTTTATTATTAAAACACCTTGAATGGCTTTGCCATACCTTGGAATTGAGTGCTTGAACTCAACTCACTTAGTTTGCAGCAGAAATGATGGTAATGGTTTGGTGGCTCGCGCTGCTGACAACTAAACTAAGCAGTCGCGGGTTCACACCCTGCAGGCGTGTTTATGTGATAACGTGAGATGTACAAACATTTGTACCCGAGTCTTAGGTGTCCTAAAATGTATTTAAGTATGAATTACCGTCACGTACCGGCAAGTGCAGCGTAGGACGACCACTTACAAGGTGGATGACGACCTGTTAAAGGTTGCAAGAAGCTGCTGGACGCAGGCGCCCTCTAACCCTCTAACCAGCCAATCTAGAGGTCATTGGGGAAGGCCTATTTTCAGCAGTGGATGAAAAGATGATGATGATGAAGTAGGTCTAGTCTCCATAGTACAAGCTTTTTTTGGCTTAGGACTAGTTGGTGTGATTGTTGAAATAATTTATGAAATAGAGGCAATATAAATCACAAAACCTCTTTCAATCAATTGATAAGACATCGAGTGTGGTGGAAGACTACAGTAATCATTTGTACTAATCTACATACTTATTTGAAAGCGAGAACAAAACGGGCAAGTATGCTAAAATAACATTTACATATGATCATCATTATGAAATGCTTTGTCAAAAACAGTTGAAAATGTATGAGTAACATTAGCTAATAGTAATAGATGACGAGAACTTGATTGCATAAGGCACAGAAATTACAAATTCCTACTTAGAGTTACCGAAACGTAAATAATAAAAGGCAAAAATAATTCACAAATTTACACTACCAAGATAAATACCTATAAATGTGCGTCCTGATCAATATCAGCAATGCCGAAACACGATTGTCTTGTCTGGTCTATAGAAGCACAAATCAATATTGGACAGCATCACATATATTGCTCTGATCCTATGATAAGTAGCTTAAGCACTTGTGTTTCAGAAATCAGAAACAACGACGGTACCACAACAACCAGACCCTTGATAATATATATATTTTTTTCTACATTGGCCGACCAGGAACCGAACCCGGAACCTCAGAGATAGTGACACTAAGTCCAGTATGCTCGCCTCTCGGCTACGGAGGTCATCATAAGACGGTTATAAGTGCGAAATAAAAACTAAGTAATTCATTTTACTCATTAAACTCTAGTCTTATTGTGAAAAAGTATCCTGAGGAATTTTAGGAGGATAGATGAGAACATTTAGGTAACTTTAACTCCGAGATGTATTTCTATAAATCTTTGTATATCTTTTAATAAAACGAAGAAGAAAAATGTTTTTCTACGTAGGTAGCCAAGTTTTGTATGGAAATAAACATTTCCAAAATTATGACATCCTGACTTCGCCATAGTATTTTTTGCATATGTTAGCACATACCTTTTCCATATACTATATAAAAGTTACATAAAACAAGGAAAGAACAACATTTATCGAAATAGCAAATAGTGCCACTACATGCCTGTGATGTTAATGGTAAAAAGTTTATTTTACCATTTTGCAGGTTATCAAGCGTCTCCAGAAGCGTTATGGAGACTTATACAACGACCAAAACGTGATCCTGAGCGGTACTCACACGCACTCCACTCCCGGAGGTTTCCTCATTGACTTCCTCTTTGACCTGCCCATCCTCGGCTTTGTGAGGGAGACCTTTGTCGCTTACATCGCGGGAATTTACAAGGTGAAGTATACTAAGAAAAATACATCTTTCTAATCAGTTCACATTGGACGAAGATGTTGCCAAACATACACACAAAAAACATACAAACAGTCGAATCTTTTATGGTCGGTTGAAAATAGATTAATAACTGTATGCAGAAGACTAATTGATTGGAGCCATCTTTTATAGTGTCAGCTTCGAAGTTGCTACAGCAGCCACCTTCAGTGGCTTCCTTAAAATCTAATTTCTTTCTTTCATCTACTAGAAATATTACAATTTCTTTTCAGAGTATAGTAATAGCTCATAACAAGCTGACTCCAGCAAGAATGGAGTACGGAGAAATAGAAATATTAGATGCGAACATCAATCGATCGCCTACTTCTTACCTTCGGAACCCACCGGAGGAGCGAGCCAGGTATGAAAATCAATGAAGTACCAATTTGAATGATCTTTCCAACAATATACAATAATTTTCCCCTAGATCATTTACTTGTATGTAATCGATGTTATACATTAATCGAATAAAAGGTTATATTTTTTATATCCTGACATGATTTTGCGCTATTTAACTTGCTAATTACCTATACTACGAGAGCAGAATCATTCCAATAGCCCATAGTCACTTTTAGAAGTAATATCAAATATTACGTCTTCAGCGTTTATTTAGTAATTTCAATAATTGGTATTCTTCTCCCTTGTTACCTACGATAGCGCATTGCTGTCATGAAGCAAATGTTTGTAGTCGCCTACTTTACCATCTCCAGATACAAACACGACACGGACAAAAATTTGGCTCAAGTAAAGTTCGTGTCCACCTCCAACGAGATCATCGGCGTGCTGAACTGGTTCGCGGTGCACCCCACCAGCATGAACAACACCAACCACCTGGTGTCGTCGGACAACGTTGGCTACGCCTCTGTGCTCATGGAGAAGGCGCTCAATGGGAACAACACCGCGCCGGGGAAGGTACTCGTAACTTGATATATTTGCTCCTGTCCTCCGCCACAGTCGGTTTCAGCGGTGAAGGACCGTGACCCCGGCTATTTGATGGCGACGGCTCATCATCAAATGATAGGGTAGGATCGATACTCCAGGTGAAAATTCTCGATGACTGTCCCTTTTCCCGATAAAAATAACCTTTTCAAGATTATCAGCTCCTTGCTTCCTTGCTCCTATTGTTACTTACTTTACTAAAATGTTCATTTACAGGGCAACATAGTGTGTGCGTTCGCTTCAACCAACCTCGGAGATGTGTCTCCCAATACGAAAGGTCCCCGTTGCGAGTTCTCCGGCAAGGTGAGTTTCAATGCTATTTTATCCGACTAATAAATTGTTTGACTTACTTCTATCTCAAACAAGTACTAAGTCCTCTGCCAGTGGTGAATGCGTATAATTAATGTTGCTGATCTGTTAAAGTTTTATTAGTAAAACAGAAATATTTTAGATATTTTATTTATTATGTAGGTAATAATAATGTGTGTAACTCAGTGGTCGTCCGTCTCATCTTTGAACATGGCTTATACATGTATCTTTCGATACTCGCTTTCCGGTCTGCCTTTATTTTTTAGAAATATCTAGGGTAGAGGTAGGTAGGATCTACTGAATGAATCGGATCGTTTTTGTTGAAGGTATGTGACCAGGAGAAGTTGTTGTGCAAGTTGCCCAAAGAACGTTGCTACGCTTCGGGGCCCGGCAGCGACATGTTTGAAAGCACTCGCATTATTGCGACCAGGATCTATGAAGGGGCTATGGTAAGTCTTGATACTATTGAATAGCATGGCAGTTGGATACAGACTCGTTAGTGTTGACCCACCCCAATGTGTTGATTTAGGAGCTCCATGCTACCAAGAACTGACAACCGTTGGGAAACAAAGGTCCAGTGGCGGCCAAGACCTGAAAGATGCAGGTTTCCCACCCGGTGAACTGAAGACCTAGTTAAGCCTCTGTATGAAAACTTCCCAGAACTGCTAGCTGTGACGTTCTATAGGGAAGGCCTCTGTCCAGCATTGGACTTCCAAAGGCTGATGATGATGATGTAACAATCTGTTTTATTTTATTGATATTTTTTAATTTCAATATTTCTATATCTATTGTTGAAGGTCAAAGAATGACAATCCTTAGTGTGGTGGAGCCTTTGTGTGATGAGCCACTTTATACTCCATCGTTTCTTTGGTCATCCTCTGCAGCGATACCCATCTTATAGAATCCATTGAGTGGCTGGATCCATTTGTCTGGACACACACACAAGCACACTATTTGCAAAACTTTGATCTCAACAGAGAAGCACTTGGAAGAGGACTGCTCAGCAGTTAAAACCATAACATTTTAAGGATTACATGTCACCTAATGTAACTAAAAGATATTCTCTCCAAAAAGGTTTAAACAGACGCCTACCGAAGTTTCACATCAAGCATGATTCGTTCTCTTCGCTTTCGAGGTTAATAAGCATTGCCTGCGATTTTTTAAATGACTATGAGTAAAGTAAAGTAAACTTGCAGCAACTGGTGCACCGCGCCGGGGAGGACGTGTCGGGTTCCGTCCGCTCGGTGCACCAGTTCGTGCGGATGCCGGGGCAGGAGGCACACCCCTACGATCCGGTCTCTGACACCTTCGATACGGTAAGTTTATTTTAGACATATTGTTTATACTTCGGACTTTGAAAAAGTTTTTTTGTACAATAGCATCACTCCTGCAGGCAACATAGAGACACAAATATTTCTTCATTTCAGTCTTCCTTACGACTGATCAACACCCAAAGTTGAGATATGTGTGTTATTGATATTGTAAGGTCATAAACATCTTTAAATGTCACATCACTTGGGCATAGGCAAGAGTGTGTGGAGCTCTATGGAAAACGGCGTTTCCAAGGAGCATTGTTCTGTGTCGCAAATAGTCTATGTGTGCGTTACTCGAGGATTGTATAAATAAATAGACATAAGTATACAGTGGCCTACCTACGCCAATATGGCGACAAAGAAATAGGCACTATTATCAGTGGTATGTGTCCCGGGCAGAACGTGACGGTGGCCGGCTGCGTGGCCGCCATGGGCTACAGCTTCGCGGCCGGCACCACGGACGGGCCGGGCGCCTTCGACTTCCGGCAGGGCACCACTTCCGGGAACGCGCTCTGGAACGCCGTGCGGGACTTCCTGGCAGAACCGACGCCAGAGGACGTCAAGTGCCAAGCGCCGAAGCCTATACTCTTGGCTACGGGACGGGTAAGGAACGGATTCTCATCATTTTATCATTTCAGCCATAGCAAGTCCACTGCTGAAGACAGGTCTCCCCCGATGACCTATCATCGGGGGGATTGCTAATACTCGCCACGCTCGGCAGGCGGGTTGGCGAGCCCAGTTTTTTTATAAGATTTCGCACGCAGACGCTGCTGCCCGCGTCAGGAATTAGTCGCCTCTTACGACACGCCTCCTGTTGGCGGTGAGGGTGGGTAAGGGATCTATGATGTTGATTCCTGTATTAGAAGAATAGGGAGGACGATTGGTTAAAGAAAATCTATTTAGTCCGTCAGTTAGATTATCAAAAAATAATGGACTCTTATTTTTCCTTTTGTCATTCAACCAAAAAATTACAAAGATAAAGCACGTAAAAGTTTGGGACGTCACTTCTTAGTAAAAAATTATACCTACGCGTGACGTCATGTGACATTTCAAATCAATATATCTCTGTAATATTTTGATTATGCGAAAAAAGAAAAAAATACGTGTCCATTACTTTTTGATAATACTTATACGTGATAATAATCACATACTTACAAACTTTCGCTTTATATTATTAATACACACTAAAACGGGAATTAACGCGATCATCAATAGGTACCTACATATTTTACATTTTATTTGCCTGACGTTTCGACCGGGTTACATCGACAGTGGACACGGGCTGACTGGAATAACGATGTCTTCAGTACGTATGAGAGGTCCCGTTTTAGTGTGTATTAATCTACCAGAAAAAAAAGTTTGTCGTCATCCCTATTTCATATGCAAATACACTTCTTCCAGATGAAGTTCCCCTATGCCTGGCAGCCGTCAATCGTGTCGTGTACCGTAGCCCGCATCGGGAAGCTGGTGCTGGCGGCCGTGCCGGGCGAGTTCACGACGATGGCCGGCCGCCGGTTGAGGCGGGTCCTGGCGGCCACTGGCGCCGAGAAAGTGATCGTGGCTGGACTGTCCAATGTCTATGCGGATTACATCGCCACTCCTGAGGAGTACCAGGTCAATTATAATTTGTATACTGATTCAAACTTTCATGGACCCTGTTTGGATATAAGTTATGTCACATAACTGAATCGGGCTTTATTGCACACAACTCAAAACAAAAAATCGATACATGGTAATTATTCGCAATTAAGTTATTGCCAACTATAATCAGGTTTTTTTTTTTTGTAGATATCTAACTCAAATCATTTATTACAAGATTTATTAGGTTCTTATGTTAAATTGGTTGCAAACCCTGTATTTCAAAATAAAATAAGAACATTTTAAGGAGCCTTGACTTAAAAATAACATAGTGACTCTCTTTATTAAAAGCTTTTAGAATAGCGGACCTAACATCGATCCTTGGGGTAGACCTACTTGTTACTGTCGTTTGGTTTTGATTCTACGACAGCTTCCTTTTTGTTTTGACTGAATTGTACCTATTAGCACAGAATACCTAATAGTACTACCGTCTATTAGTTGACCATTATTTGGTGTTGTTTTTGAAAATAATTAATAACTGCAGCGGCCACTACCTACACAATAATGTGTCAAATGCCTTGTTTTAGACTTATGAAAGTTCTATTGTATTAGAAATAAATAAAAAAAACATAAAAGTGAAACATTAACAGATAAATATCCTTTCAGGCGCAAAGATATGAAGCCGCTTCCACAATATTTGGACCTCATACCTTGGATATCTACTTGAACAAATACAAAGAGCTGGCTGACGCCTTGTCAAGTGTAAGTTATCATTTTTCTTGGGGTTGCAAGGGGGTTCAACGTATTGTTTGAGCTAGATTTGTTAAGAATTTTATACGGAATTCGAAGGTAATAAAGGAACCAGTATATAAGAAACCAACCGGCCAATCTGGAAGTCAATGGGGGAGGCCTATGTTCAGCAGTGGACGTCCTATGGCTGAAATGATGATGATGATGATATATTAGAACCACATCGTTGTCCGTCTGTCTATCAATACCTTTTTTGTCAAGGACGCGTTGGGGTATCCAGTTGTAAATCATGAAACAAAAAGCATGCCTATAAACGTCCCACTGCTGGGTACAGGCCTCCCCTCTACTGTGGTTAAGGCCATACTCCACAACGCAGGCCCATAGAGAATTGGTGGAGAGGTGTTGCAAAGACAGTGACTTAACCTTACTGTCAGATGGTATTAAGCCACCCTAAGGTCTCTGACTAGCCTTCACGACTAGCGATAAAAGCCGGGACCAACTTTTAACGTGCCTTCCGAAGCACAGAGATGCTTGTGATAAATGTCACTAAATCTGGTTGGAATGGTCACCCATCTATTCACAACCGCGGCGTAGGTGGCTTTGGTAATCACTACCAAAGCGCTGACAAGCAGCTCAATTTTATGGTTTTGATTAAAAATAAAATTAGCTAATACTCGTAGGGTAAGTCGGTGGAGCCCGGCCCAGAACCCCCAGACTTCAGCAACCAGCTGATCACCCTCGTCACCCCGGTCCTGTGGGACGCGGCGCCCTGGGGCAAGGAGTTCGGGGACTGCACCAAGCAGCCCGAGAAGCAGTACGGGTATGGGGACACCGTTGTAGCTACCTTTGTAAGTATTGGTGATACTGCAGTTTGGAATCAGGACACTATTTCTTGGCTCTCACTCTTGTGTATATATGAGAAAAAAAAGAAATGCCTATAATTTTGGTTTGCTGGCACATAGAGCCGTCACTAACGACAAATCGTATTCTCCGTCCCCGTCACCTAAGATTAGACGAGTTTCCAGGTGCGTAGAACAGCTGGAAGTGCTAGTAAATGGTGGTTCAGACAGCCAGAAAATTCCAGCTGAACATCAAGTTTTTTTAGAATAACTCCTACACGCGTGCGTCACGGAGGTTCAAATGTGGTCGATGGCCGTCACATCTTGCGTCACAAGACTTTTATATAAGTATAAAGATCGGTCCAAAATGTGATAGTTCGTTTAATATCGAGAAAAATAAAATCGTTCAGCCAGCCTGATTTATGGCTGGCTGAACTCACGTTTTTGAAGATTTCACACGAAGTGTGTTGCATCATAATGGATGAAGTCACTTTAGATGCCGTCACGTATCGCGTCACCATCCTTTTGTTAAGAAACGGGGCCCTAAAACCCTTTAGAAGCTGAAATCGAAAGTGTCGGAAAAGGTCAAATTCTGGCTGGCAGAACCAACATTTTATCACTTTTCAAAGAAAGCATTGCGTCACAAACGACGAAACATTGATAGATTGCCGTCACTTACGATTTGTTATCCACCTAGATATGCGAGATCTCTGTAGGACAGCTGTCTCAGACAGCCAGAACTACATTACTAAATGCGTGTCCCGGTTGTAGGTTGCGGGCAACCCGCGCAACAACATTCGTCACGGGCGCGGGTACCTGGTCGTGGAGCGGCGCGTGTCGGAGCGGGACGATGCCTGGGCGCCCGTCGCCTCCGACGCCGACTGGGACACCAAGTGAGTCCCGCCGTCCCGCCGTCCCACCGGCCCACCGTCCCACCGTCCCACACCGTCCCACCGTCCCACTGTCCCACCGTCCCACTGTCCCACCGTCCCACCGTCCCACCGTCCCACCGTCCCACCGTCCCACCGTCCCACCGTCCCACCGTCCCACCGTCCCACCGTCCCACCGTCCCACCGTCCCACCGTCCCTTGTATGTTTATTGTATGTATGTATAATTATTGTTATGTATTTATTTTATTTTAGTTTTATTTATTTATTACTGTATGTATACGTCTATGCCATAAATTTATGCAATCCTATTTGTATCAGGTAAGAATTTTAAGAACTCTGCAACACCTTCCCCTTTCTTTAATGGTTGCCCTCTACCTAAAGGTTGTCTTGAAGAGATCGCTATTAGCGATAAGACCGCCTAAATTGTACATCTTTCTGTAAAAATCATGTGTATTTTACTTGTATGGTGTGCAATAAAGAGTATCTATCTATCTATATCTGATTACGCCCTGATGGAGTCATTAGAAGTTTAACATTTTGTACAATCCATTTTTCCACTTAATAAGTCAGTGCTCACATCGCAATCATATCAATCGCAACATGTCATCAGTATTTTCAAAGTTCTGTTTTTCGCTAATTATCAATAAACTACATTAACTCAGTCTCCAGTATTTCACTTAGCAAATCTTTAGGTAAGGCTCACACCGTACAGGCGTTACTGTGCGGAAATCCATAACCAATTAATTATAAAAATGAAAATAATTTGCTTACAATTCCCGCTCAATTTCGTTAGTCGTCGGCGGAGCGCAGCCGAAGAGCACACACGTAGTTAGTTAGATACCAATTCTCAACAGGGCATGTAGCACATAAGTTTGTTGTCTGTTACGCCTTGGGCACACAGCCGACGGGGCGCGACGGTGACGGGACGCTAGCGTAACGCCAGTGTTTCTAAAGCAGGTGACAGACGGTGACGGACGCGGCTCCGGACTCGTCTTGACATTGTAAGGTCAAACGCTGCCATTGGTCGATCCTTCAGTCAACTTCTGCCAGTCCAAGGATCGACCAATGGCAGCGTTTGACCTCACAATGTCAAGACGCGGCCGGAGCCGAGTCTGTCGCCGTTTGAATCCAGCTTAATGTACTGATATCTTTAGAAGACGACATACAGCAGTGAACCGTCGCCGTCCCGCCGGGCGTGCCTACAAACGGGCGCGCGGCCGTCGGGCGTGAGCGGGACGGTAGATGTTGTGTTGCATGGGAAACGTACTAGGCAGTCACACAGACGACGGGGCGTGTTACGTCACGCTCGGCGGGATATTTTGTTTGTTTATTTTTACAACTTTCAAAAGTAATGAACGACGAAACTATATATATTGAACGTTTAATTGAGTGTGTCAGGAGTCACATATTTTTATATGATCTCAGTCATAAAGAATCCGAATAGCTTGACATCTTGTTTGAAAATAAGGAAACACGCCACGATTTTTAAGGAATAGAAAATTTGTTTTTAGTTTAAACGATTTTAAGAATTAAGTTTATTTTATTATTTATAGATTTCAAATTTACGGTTGACAGCAAACATTATAGTCACGATACATTGTAGGCAATGTGCTTCTTAGTCAATTAGTGTTTTAGGTATTATTGCAGTAGTGACATCTTTCATTTTAGGCAATCTGCCTCTTAGTCTATTAAGTGTTAGGCATTTTTGCAGCAGTGGCATCTTGCATTTTAAGCACTGTGCTCATAACTGGACGGGACGGCCAGCGCTACTGTCGCGTCCGCAGTGTGACGTGCACTGCCCCGTCGCCGTCGCGCCCCGCTGGCTGTGTGCCCAAGGCTTTACCAGATTTTACACAAATGTACTTTATTCTTACTAGCTCAAATCGAGGCTCGTTGATCTCTTTATATCAAACTGTATTATCTTTGAAGTCAAGCATCACGTTCCGTCCCAGATACATCTGGCGCCGCAACTCGGTGGTGCTCGGCACGAGCCACGCCGAGCTGCAGTGGGACGTGCCCGAGGGCACGCCGCGCGGCACGTACCGCCTGCACCACTACGGGAACTACAAGTACATCCTGGGAGGCATCTACCCGTACCACGGGTTCACTGACCCCTTCGAGGTCAGGTAACTGTTTTTATTCAGTTCCGTAACGCAATAGGCTAGTTTCATGAGTCAAAAAAATATTTATCTATTTAGTCCGTCAGTTAGATTATCAAAAACTATTGGACCCATATTATGTCTTTTGTCAATCAAATGAAAAATGACGAAGTTAAAGCGCATCAAAGTTTGGGAATGGGAACACGTGACGTCACGCCTTGCTAAAAAGTGTCGCAAGGCGTGAAGTTACGCGAAAATTTAACAGGCTATATCTTCATATTTTTTTTGTTTGTTATAGAAATGAAAAAATTATGTGTCCTATATTTTCTGTTATTCCAACTGACGTTTTTTTTTTAGGAAATTAGCCTATTCTCTGAGTTGCTATATTTTGGCTCGCAGATGTTGCAGTTATTTATGATTAAAGGAAATGTTTAAGATGGTTTTGGCGGGAAAATGTAACGGTTTCGTCCCATTGGCTTTCAAAATGTTACCTTAAATTCAACGCAAATATATTATTAAGTATTAATAATCCCATCAGTTTTGTAAAATAAATATCTATAAATGTTTTTAGAGATGCGGGTAGGTCATGTATTTTTTGAAAATTCTTAGTTACACTAAGATGGATTGTTTAGAACATACAGTCATTATCAATAGTACCTTGGTATCTGAATTTTTCAAAACATATCTCGTGACAGAGGATTGCATGCTGGGGATCTTAGCAAATATGGTTTTATGTAAAATCGTGACTTTTATCAAAAAATTAAATATTCCTTTGAAGAGTTTTGTAAGGAGGATAATATGCCGATATAATTTTGATAGGTGTTGTGTTTTGTGGTACATTAATTTTATTACTATTCTGTGACTTTAATACCACCACTATTTTGGCCATATTTAATAATATTACAGTCCTAAAATAGGATATGGGTACATTAGAGACAAACAAATATCTCAGGCCTCGCAGGGAAAAAAAACTCGTAAATGATTAAATTAACGAGTAAGACATTTATTCAAATAAACTTATTAAACTTCACGCATATAATTGCAAGGCCTTTGTTAATTGTGTATTTATTTTTAAGTTAATGTTTCTGTTGTACTACACATGGCGTTACAAAAGCAATTTTCACAGCTTCTTAGGGCCAGTTTCACCACTTGCTGATAAGTTCCAGATAACCTATCTGGCAATTGTTTTGACAGATAATCCATACAATTAGGTAGCTGTCAAAAAAGTGCCAGATAGGTTATCTGGAACTTATCAACAACTAACAAGTAGTGAAACTGGCCCTTAGTCTTACAAACAAGTGGTTTAGCAATGCTAACGTGCATAATTAGAAAAAAAACTATAAGTTCCATACATTGTCTTAGATTGTACCTAATATAATTGTATTTTTAATTGAAGTCAGTAGTAGAGTTGTAAAGTGTCCGTCACGTTATAAATATCTGACCAATATGACCGAGCAATTTGGACATTTTCTTAAAGTGACCGGACATTTTGGACATTCATTGTCAGTAACGTCACATTCAATTCTATTGACAAACTATGAAAAAAAAATCATTTGGTTACAATTATGTGCATTATTATAAGAGAGACAGGCTTTAGTAGTGATGATCTATAAAGAAATGAAATTTCTAAAATCTTTCTGTACAAACAAGCTAAAAAGTGTCGTATCGTTACGCGCGAGTTTTGTTTTATAGTTCGATCCAGATCCAATCACATGTTTTATTGTATGTTTTTATTGTCATAACTATTATACTTATCATTTAAGACTTACTTTAGTGGAATTTTTCATTTTTAAATTTATACTAAAAAAAATATGTGACCATTGTGACAATAAATGTCCAATGTGACCGAGCATTTATCATGACGGACGCTTATAGCATGACCGTCAATTTACAACTCTAGTCAGTAGGTACCTATATGACATTTAAGCTCTACCTAACCACCACGGATCAATCGGCAAATTGCTATTTTGACAAAAACCAATTTGTGTATAGTGCGGTAATTCGCCATAAACATCAACGGCGCTGTGTTAATTCAGAGAACGATCTAGTCTCAGTGGCTAGAGTCTAGGTGTGCATGGCGACGCCCCTGGAGACGTATTTTTGAAGCATTAGAAATGAATTTCGAATTCGAACACGAATATAATTCGTGTGTGAAATTCATTTCTATTGCTCACGATTTTACGCATTTTTGAATCACTCGTAGCTATTTTCGTTTTACGCAGAAAATATTATGAAACAGAATGCAAAAACTCATTGATTTTAGTGAATCGCTTAAAACGGAACGTAAATAATAAGTTATAATGTAAAATTTCTGTCAAACATGTTTACTTGTCAATGTTATTGTTCCGTACTTTCTACTAGTAGAAAAAGAAAAACGAATGGATAAGACCACTCGTTGCAGAATTCATGGAATGAATTTTCAAAAATAGTGATTTTAGGAATTCGCACGCGAATCTTGCGATTTCGTGTTCGGATTGGAATTCGCATGATTCAAAAATACGTCTCCTGCCAAAAATTCATTGTTTGTCACCTCGTAACACTAGGGTGTTATGACAGTTGGTGGTAATGATCAAGTAATAATGTATGGGCACAATTAAAAAAAATAAGTATTCTACCTTTAGTAATAGAAAGGCTCATTACCGTCAGTTATACAAGATGGCCGGCACAGAAAGAGAAAAAAAAACATCAAACAAGGAGTTCTGCATTTTGTGTCCTTTTCACACTTTCTTCTATCGCTCCCGCCTCTTCCCGCTAGACCCACTTTTCTCAACAATCTGCTTTTTTTAGTTATGCCAATACCACAGAATAAATAATATACATTATTTTATTATGGGTGCGAATTATTTTGATTAAAGAAATTGTAGAAAGGTACAGCTCAAATGTCAGATAGCAGACTCGATAATTAAAATCAAACCACTTGTTTAAAGGATTCTCTTTTGACATTTGTTTGACAAAGGAAATTGCCCCAGCTCCGGCGTAAATGGAACCTATCTCAGTTTTGTACCTTTTTTGTGTATTAAAAATAAATATATGTGATGTGCCTAATCAGAGTCAAACAAAGAAAAAATTGCATTGATTTTCCTTTTACTTGCGATACGTCCTTTTTTATTTCTAAGAAACTCACGAATTCTCCTTTATCTGTATGGCCCAAAATTAAATGTCTTTGGATATTCATAAATACCGTCAAGGCCATCTGGAATAAATGTTTCATATTTTTTTATATGCCAAATAATTTGTTAAATAAAATAATTATCCATTATGAGTTAATGTTTGATAGTGTTGAAAAGGTTTAATGTACCTACTCATAAGTCTGAATTGTAATTAGCTTAAGTAACTATGTATGCTCTGGTTTCTGGGACGCTGAACAAAGTCAGGTGCTGCAATTTTTTTACTCAATTTAATTAAAGAGAATAGGATACTCCTTGAAATTGCCTGATCAGCTGATCATACGGTTATTGAATTTTGTTGTTGTATTTAGGAGAACTATATAGAAGAAATTAACCAAATAAATTGAATCATGTGTTAATTTAGTCTGTGGCTTACTCGATGCATGAACAAATTTTGGCGTGACTATTATTATTAGTAGGATTTATTATTATTGGCGCCCTGAAACCGATATGTGATTTAAGTAATCAGGTAAAACCAAAGTAGTTTATTGGGTAATTCGTATTAATAGGCTTGTACAGTTACTTTTAGGTTATTATTAGGTGCGAGAATTTTCGCTTGGGTTGCCAGCCTGCCATTTAAGTTTATAAAAAGTGAGTAATCCTGTACCACAGCTGTGTCTTTTAATCTGCATTTTAATTGAGGGGTTTGACATAACTAGTTTATTGTACCCACAACGTACTATCCGGCTAGCCGCACCGGCCGGCCGCATCCCGGCCCGGCTAACCGCATTCGTGTATCGCCCTGAGCGGTCGCACAAAAGCTGAATTCCCGTATTTTAAACCCAGCCAATAATATGACGTAAAATTCTCAAAACTTGTCAGACAACATCTCGTTTTTACGTAGCACACAACGTCAATTTTTTTTAATTGATATTGATCTCTACGTGTCGGACTTAAAGTTGACGTAGAGTAATAATGAGATTGAAAAAACGTATGTTTTTTTTTTAAATTTTGAGTCGCGTTACGAACTTTAATTGCATTATTTGAGTTTACTAGAATACCGTATAATTGATCAATATTACTGGGAGTTGGGACTGGATCGAAACTGGATTTTGATTACTTTAAAATTAAGTAATTTGGGCTTCGGTGCGCAGAGGGGATGCGGTCAAGCGGTGCGGCCCGGCAGCCACCCGTAGGGTAGGTATTGCATCTTGCACAATGCGATTATAATAAAAAACAGACATGCGGCCTGGTCACGTGGTCGCCTAGTGCATTGTGGATCTGCCCTCCTAGCATGACTACCAAAACACGATATGATATAGCGATATATCGACACCAACTGTAAAAATATGATAAATATAGCCGCCATGTTGAATCGCCGTGCCGGTGACGTTACATGCTATGATCGCTGTTTCGATAAAAATCATCATGGCGGCTATATCTATCATATTAAAACAAAAATACAGTTGGTGTCGATAAATTGCTATATCATATCGTGTTTTGGTGGTCATGCTAGGCTGAGAGCTTTATCGCATTTGCGATTTGCGAGCTCGATGTTCGGTCGCGGACTCGCGGTCGCAAATCGCTACTGTAATAAATAAAGTTCTCAATGTCACTGGTGTGATGACTTCATCAAAGATATTATAAGTATAATGTGTTGAAATATGTAACATAGTATTGTATTTGTATAACAATTATCATTAATATGTGATAGATTTGGTGATGTTGCGTGTGAGAAATGTAGCCTTCTTCTCACATAATTCGGCGAATATGTCATCAGTTAACTCTATAACTAAAATATGTCTACATAAGTGTCGTCTGGTTTATTTATAATTAATATAATCATAATTATATTGTGTTGTAAGCTAGTCCTAACTTCAATGAGTTGAGGTTGCTTTATACATTGTAACATAGTTTTTGATTAATTTACTCTTTGGAAAGATAAATGGTGGTCTTTTGTAATAAAGATTTTTTGTTTTTAATTATTGTAATTTTATTGTTGCCTTTAAACTAAGTACTTATATCAAAGAGTAGCTTCCTAATTGTTTTTGAAAAATAGATGGCGATGCTATAGTCCGACCACTAAACCGTGACCTAATTGGCGCAGTGAATCGCACATAAAATGGCGAACAGCGACACAAGCAGGAGCTGCGTGTCACGGAGATGAATATGCTGCGGTGGATGTGCGGAGTCACGCGTAAGGACCGCGTGAGGAACTCGCGCATCCGCGGTAGCCTTCGTGTCCGTGATATTGCAGACAAACTGCAGGAGAGTCGCCTACGCTGGTATGGCCATGTTTTGTGGAAACCGGCAAGCTACGTAGGAAACAAATATCTGGCCATGCCGCCACCGCCAGGTCCTGGCAAAAGGGGTAGACCCAAGAAATGCTGGCTTGACGTCGTGAGGGCTGACATGCGTGCCAATGATCTGACAACTAGAGACGGTCAAGACCGCGCGAAGTGGAGGAGTAAATCGAGGAAAGCGGACCCTGGGCTCCAAAGCAGTGGCTTTGGACGCAACCGGGATTGACCGTATAGATGAAGGAGAAGAATCGCACATAAATCCACGTCCCAATATTTATTTTGCCATACCTCTGCTAGCTGCTGCTGCTGTGGGCTAGTGCCGAGAAGAAGCATAAAAGTATCTAGATGTATACATATATATATAAGAAAGTCGGGTTAGTTATTTAATTTATTTTAATTTAAACTTTATTGCACAGACATTTAAAAAAAAGTTGTACAAATGGCAGACTTAATGCCAAAAGCATTCTCTACCAGTCAACCATGGGGCCATACAGAGATGGTATAGGCGGTGCAACAAAAAAACAAAGTGTGTTAAATTAAATCATACAAAACTAAAACAAACTAGATGAATATATACAGTTGTACATACTAGATACATACATAGATATATACGGTATATACATACATAAAATATATACATACATACTTATACATAACGTTACTTTACGTTACGTTACTTATACATAACGTTAGTTACACCATTTATAACTTATAAGTCAAGAACGGCTGGCCCGATTTCTATGATCTTTGGTTTGTTGGATTTGTCTCCGCCCCGAATAGCAGAATAACTAATAAAAAATGTAAATTTTCACAAAAAAGAGGTGGTACGAAGTTCGCCGGGACAGCTAGTAGTGCATAAAAGTAACTAGTTTTTTATTAAAAAAAACTGCTTGTTATAGCTATAAAGCTATTTGTGCCCTTGCTAGATGACTATAGCCTAACGCGAAACTGAGACCCTTCGGTCGAGTCTCTGTCACCTTTTTAGGGTTCTGTACATCAAAAGGAAAACACGGAACCCTTATAGGATCATTTCGTTGTCCGTCTGTCTGTCAAGACCCCTTATCTCGGGAACGCGTTGAGGTATCGAGTCGAGATTAAAACCATAAACTCAGTTCTGCAGTCCATTAAAGCTGTAAAAATCAAACTTCTAAGTCAACGTTAAAAATAATTTCAAAGAAGTCAAAATTTATTGGGCAATGAAATTTGGCAAGTCCTAATATCTCCTTATACTACAATTGAAGGGGAATCTGAAAACTATACATTCACACTTGTCCGTTTTACAATTATGCATGACATGAATTCAAGCCGACATCCGGCTGTGGGTTTGCCAGACATTTTGATAGCAGGGCCGCCATTTGTTTAGGCTCGGACTCCATGCATCCACGGCTCCGGACAAGCCCGGATTCAATCCGTTTATTGAAAACGGATCGTATCTCTGAAATTTAGTTTTAAAAAAAAAACAAAAAAAAACGGATTGAATTTCTGAAAAACTCCGGATGCATTAGTCCGAGCCTTAGAATACGCTACACAAATCTATGGTTTAAATCAAACTCGGCAGAAGAATCTCAGTCAAGCGGTTTGGACAAAATAAATTCTAAAGGGACCAACTTATTGACACACTTCAAATCTATACGACTTGCGTACATTAAAATTTGCCTCTTCAGTAAGCAGTTTCATGATAAACTTGATTACTGTTATCTTTAGCATACATATTTTATATCCATTAATTATAGGATTATCACGTAGATTAAAGTCCCTTTTAGTGTTGCGTAGTAAACAAGAAACCTTTATCAGCCATGTCCGTCCGTCTGTCTGTACGTCACAGGCAAATTAACCGCAGTGCTTAAAACAGACAGCAACATGAATATAGTTGACTACACTATAGATATACGTTGAGTAATGCCGACAAAGTTGTGCAATAAAATAAAACTGCTTAGGTAGTATGATTTCGAAGATTCAAAACTTCACGAAATACGTGTTTGGCGTGAAAATTTAAGTTGATATTGAAGTTTGATTATTTATTTTATACATATTACTTTAATTTAATTAATTATATAATTAATTTATGTGTAGTATTAATATTAATCTTAATCTTAAGTAAGTAATTTAATGTAATGTAATTAATTAAAACTAATAATATGAGAATTAATTTATTGAAATAAATATTATTTAATTTTAATAATAATTTAATATCAATTAAGTGTTGTAATTACTTGTATATGATAATCACGACTTTAGTTATTAGTTAACCACAAAGACACAAGCCATTCGGCATAAAACTTAATCAGATAACAATATTACGGATATCCTTATGAAAAAAGGATATTATAAAATAGACGATTATTTAAACGACAAGAGCGCATGGACTTAACCTGCTTAGCTTGCACTACTACATGTCTTGTAACTAACTGTATTTCCTGTATAAAAAGGCCGACGAAGGTGACTGAGTTTGTTCCGCCGTTTCTTCTCATCACCAGATAAGTAATATGTAAGTAGTCTCGAAGCGGTGGTGGCTAAGCTGTATTTTGGGATGTGTATAAGTGCCCGGAAGAGGGCCTATATACTGAATTAATTAGTATTATTAAGAATTATCAAATTTGTTGAACCCAATTTTTTAAATTATTTTGTATTGTTTACCTATTAAGATTTTGTAAATGACCTATACTGTAAGGGGAGGAACTGGCTCCTGAAACCCAGTTTTTCTAGCTCTGGAGTCTGGAAATCAATGTGTTGTACCTGATGTACAAGGTAATGTAACAAATAAAGAAATGATAAATTATAGCGATTATACATATTAATTATAGAAAATTTAATTATTTAATAAAATTATAGATAAATTAGGGAAATCAAATTTAATTTACCTAATTTATATATAATTTTTATTAATTTAATTCAATATTTTTTTTATTATAGAAAATTAAATAAAATTAATAAAATTATAGACAAATTAGGGAAATTAAATTTACTGTCATGGTAGCACAGATCGATAGAAACTTTTTATTGCACTCCACACAAAGCAAATAAGTTACAGGAAATAAATTTAGAACTGCAAAATTTAGGCGGTCTTATGGCTAGAAGCTATCTCTTTTAGTCCTGACCCCGATTCACCATTTAAATAAAAACCGATAAATCACGTGACAGACACCAATGTTAAATCATAATTATTAGTGTGTAGTGTTTTCTTCGACAATTTCGAACGGTTCTGAATCGTTGGGTACTGGGAAGGAAGGTTGTCTATTTTGGGCTTCTGCCGAATGACCTCGTTCCGGATCTTATGCCTTAACGAGATCCAAAGTAGAAGAAAACAAAAGAAAAACATTTATTAAGCGTTGGACATCACACAAATTTATAGGTCATAATTATTAGGACACAGAAAATATTAATTTAAAAAAAAAACAAACAGACAAGACATTCAAAATAATGTCCAACATAAAAGGACCTTACTCAGCTTGTACCACGGCCTGTATATATATATATATACAGTAATACACAGTACGTAAACTTAATGATATAAGACGTAATGACTAAATACATGAATTATAAGGTAATTTCACCCTCAGAAGTAAATCCTAATAATATTATAAACGCGAAAGTTTGTGAGTATGGATCTTTATTGGGTACTCTTTTACGCAAAAACTGAACAGATTTTAATGAAATTTGGCATACACATAGACCATGGCCTGGATTAACACATAGGATATTTTTTATCCGGCTAAGGTCAATGCAGACGAAGTCGCGGGCAAAAGCTACAAGACAAACAAGAAAACAAGAAAAATATCGAAAGAACTTTCCCATATTTGCTGACCTTCTAGTTAGGTACTTTTACTTTTCAGATGATGAGAATAAATAGTAAGAATGCATGGTAACCACTAAGATGAAACATCTAAATAAGAAACCTTGGAAGGGTTTTCTGAACGCAAAAATTTACTGGTGGCAATCTTATCTACAGACTGCTATGATATCGGGAATTATGATTTTATCAATTAAATCGTTAATTAATTTAAATAAGCCTTTCATTCTTCGCTCACCGCTCTACGCGGTAGTGGTGCAATTTATATAATACTCATATAATTAAATAATATCTATATTTTAAAGTTATGTGTTCTCTACGATTGTGTGTGTGATAGAGTCAGCGTCTCTTATTTATTAGGCAGTTTAACTTTTAGTAAACACATTAACCGTAAATTTATAATTAAGTGTCTAAATAATAGTAGAAAAACCTATGAAGACAAACAAGTTATAAAGGTTTGTAAAATAATAGTACTTATTTTATTTAAAAAATATGCATTTGATAATAAAACTCATTTATTCAGTAGATAGGCCCTTTTCCGGGCACTCATATACGTCCCTATAATATAGCTTAGTCCTACCACCGCTTCAGTACTACATATTGACTGGCGATGAGAAGAAACGGCGCAACAAACTCAGTCACCATTGACAGCCTTTTTTACAGGAAATATAGTTACATGTAGTAGTAGTGAGAGCTAAGGAGGTTAAGTCCATGCACTCTTGTCGTTTAAATTATAGTCTACTTTATAATATCCTTTTTTCATAAGGATAAGACATCAAGTGTCATATGATCTGTATATATGGAATTTACACTCAGTTCGTATATACATACTTACACTTAGATTCCGAAAAGTCAAGAGGTAGACCACGTGCTGTGCTGTGGAATGGGTACTTTCGACCCACAGACGTGAGACGAGACTCCGATTCTTGCTTGTGCTACTCTAATGTGAAAGTAAAGTACCCATGCCTATACTATAGGTACGTCCCACTGCAGGGCTGGGCCTCACCTCAACCACGAGGTGGTTTGGGCCATACAGAGGCGTCTCTAGCCCATGTAGCGCTCGTGTGCAAACATCGCGCCCCCTAGTAAGCGCGTGGTCAAAATAGAATGGGTACTAAGTAGCGAGCGGCGCTCGTCGCCCCCTAGGACCTCTCCCTCCGCCCGTGTGCAACGCACACCCTGCACTATAGGTAAAAATGCCTCTGTGGCCATACTACACCATGCGGGCCCACTGCGGATTGGTGGAGGGGTGTTGGAAAGCCAGTGACTTAAACCTTACTGTCAGATGTGTTTAAGGGCTCTGACTAGGATTCACGACTAGTATCGAGCGACATAGCTAATAGTACTTTAGTAATAATATTATAAAATGCGAAAGTTTTGATGAATGGATGTTTGTTACTCAATCACGCCAGAACGGCCGAGCGGATTTAGAGGAAATTTTTAACTTACAGATTACAGTCTGGAATAGCATATTTAGTTTTTAACCCGGAAAATTTTTCGGTTCCCGTGGGATATATTGATTTTTGTTCTTAGTAGGTAGTTTATGGGTCAGACAATGACATAGGCTGTTTTTTATCACGAAAAAATGGTTCCTAAAGGATAGCCTAAAAATAATTGTTAAGAACGTAGGCTACTATTTTTAATTTATCTCCTAAGGGAGTAAAATTGAGGGTGACAATTAAGCCGTATTTACATGCACGCGAAGCCGCGAGCACAGATAGTTACACTATATTTTCTTTAACAATTTCCAGAGAATATGGCGATCACACTCGTAGGGAAAATAGTTATAGTATTCCTAGTCCTCGCGGTCGCGGGGGGTCTGTCTACCGTCATATACTTCGTGGTGACCGAGGGGTACGATGAAGCCACCACAGCGCCCCCACCGGCGCCCGTGCCTCCTGGCGCCGATGACGAGTTCTTGTACGATGTTGGAGTGGGCATAGCTGACATGACGGGGCCGTGTGTTGAGATTACTTTTGTAAGTATAAATGGTGTAGGAACAATTATATAAGTATAGTTAAGATAATTATACTGACTTATTTTGAGGAAGGACGGTAAGTAGGTGTACGTACTCAGTATAAAACAAAGATGTCTTTGAGCTTAGTTCTTCAGAAATACGCACAGGATTTTGATAAGTTTTATTATTTCGTTACAAAGAATTCTTTCGAAAGGTTATTAAACGTATGCATTTAGAGAAAAAGAAAGTTTTTATTGCTGATTGCTACCGCTGTGGACAGAAGATAGCCTAAGTCCCTAAGGATATTATTTTACAAAATAAATTAATTAACTATTTATTTATTTGTTACCATACATACAGCTACCATTACAGGAAAATAACCCAATTCGATAGTTGCAGCTGCATAATACTTACTTACTTCGTTGGCTCAGCGACCACAGCGTAAATTAATTGCGTAATTCATAATAATCTACTACAAAATAACCTTATTAAAATATTTTCAATAAAATAGATAAGTATGTAGGTACTAAAGAATTATTACGTACAAATTCTACATCACAGTCAGCATTGATATCATTCAAGAAACCTTATTAGTCCTCGAAAGTAGAGGTAATAGGTACTCGTAATAATTATAATTACTGGCAGCTTGTGCTGAAAATCAGAACCATGTACATAATACTATTTTAACATAACAAAAAACATGCTACGAATACAAAGTCGTTTCGTTGTCCGCTAAATTCTCTGACGACCTCCGTAGCCGAGAGGCAAGCATACCGGACTTGGTGTAGCTATCTCTGATGTTCCGGGTTCGATTCCCGGTCGGTCAATGCAGAAAAATTACTTTTCTATATGTCTCGGGTCTGGGTGATGTGGTACCGTCGTTGTTTCTGATTTCTGTAAGCTGCTTAAGCTACTTATTAGGATCAGAGCAATGTATGTGATGTTGTCCAATATTTAAATAAGCAAAAATAGTTTAGTTGTTTTAGTATCACATCTCAGTAACGCAACTACTTATATAGTTTATCTTTTTCATTCATAAATGACCTGCATTTAAGATGGGCTACGCCGAACTGAGCCAGAGGGGCCAGGGCATCCATACGAGGCAGTTCTCGAGGGCGTTCATCTTCTCCAAGGGAGGCACCAGGATAGTCCTGGTCACAGCCGAGGTCCAGGCTATCGGTATCGCCGTTAGACGAGAGGTGAGAAATTAATTACAATTGTTGCGCTATTTACGATTAATTAAAAGACACGATTTAAAAAAAAAATTGGTAACACTTTATTAAGAACTTATAACGTTCATAATTTTCAATTATTTAAAACAATTCAATTATAAAAACATAATCAATTTTTACCGGCAAGCGCATCGTAGGACATCCACCTACAAGGTGAACAGACGACCTGGTAAAGGTTGCAGGGCCGGCCACATTTGTCGCAGAATCCATGAAAGGTGGAGTTAACGGGTAAAGGTTGCAGGAACCCGCTGGATGCGGGCCGCTTCCAACCGGCCAATCTGGAAGTCACTGGGGGAGGCATATGTTCAGCTTTGGACGTCCTATGGCTGAAAAAATGAATCAATTTTTAATTGCATTTTAATCAATAAACATTTAGTGGTTTAGTTTGCTTTAGGCTGCACCTAGAATATGATTCCTAAACAAAATCTACGGGAATATTACGTTTTGATAGCTCGCGAGAAGTCAGTTTCATCAGTTTTGCTATCCCCTTAAGGCTATGGCAGAATATCTTTGAAGAGAAGTTTGCCTGTGATATTCAGCCATATTTGGGGTAGGTAAAAAAAATAGATTACAAATAATAGTAAAAGAGATAAAGGTGAATGGCTTCAGTTATTGTGGGTTAGGATTTGCTAAATATTGCTTTAAAACATTACTTTTATCACTTACAAATGTGAAAAACTCGACTTTTTATTCGATTAAATCAATGGATGAACAAAATATTAAATTTTAGGTACCTACTATTCGGCGCACTGCTTATAGGACATCATCATCATCATTGATCATTCATTACAGCCATAGGTCGTCCACTGCTGAAAGTAGACCGCCCCCAATGATTTCTATCATTGGGGGGGATTGCCAATTACTCACCACGCTTGGCGAGCGTAGTTTTTTATAGGATTTCGCTCGCAGACGTACTGCCCGTCTCATGTTACAGAAATTAATTAGTCGCCTTTTACGACACCGCTGCTGTTGGCGGTGGGGAAGTGTATTCTTTACGGCCGTCCCCACACGGAACTGATTGATTTTCTTTCTTTCTTTTACATGACTAGAATAAATAAGTACGTCGGTCACTTTTTTCGGGACATTGGACATTGTCTTGGTAAAATATCAAAATATCGTTTACCCTACAATTATTGTGGGGAAAGTAAGTGTAAGACTTACACTCTCTTTCCCCACAATAATTGTAGGGTAAGACGATATTTTCAGGCAGACGATATTCTCAGGCATGTACGGACTATTCCGGTACGGACGAATTCTCGGAAAGAATTCTTTGGGTACCATACGAGCGGAGCGCAATATATTACTCATATGTTTAAATCAATTCTTAGTGATTTTCCAAGTAAAGCAAAATTACGGCATAGTCCGTACATGCCTGAGTATTTAGTATTTATATCCTTATCCGTATCCATTTTGTTATCTTCTTTTAATTAATTCTTAGTTAACTTAATCTCGTAGATAATAAAATCGCATAGTAATAATGTATTCCTTCGTTATGTTAAGTTCCAATGAACTAATAGCAGATAAGAAAAAGTAAACGATGTTTTGCGATGAACAGATATTATTACATAATTTAAATAATGTAATGTGGTATCAGTTAATCCGAAACGAGGTTATCAGGCAGAAGCAGACCAAAGTAATGGACATAGACCTAAAATGTAGCAAGGTAAAGAGGCAGTGGGCCGGCCACATTTGTAGCAGAATCCATGAAAGGTGGAGTTAACGGGTTCTCGAGTGGAGACCACGTCTTGGCAAACGTAGTGTGGGATGCCCCCCAGCTCGATGGACCAGCGACCTTAGGAAGATGGCTGACAGTGGATGGATGAAAAAAGCGGGAGATCGTGCTCTTTAGCTCTCTTTGGGGGGACGCTTACGTCCAGCAGTGGACTGCAATAGGCTGGCATAATGTATCAGTTAAAGGTAATAATACCTACGTAAACAACAAAAGCGTGTACATAATATGGACCTAAATTTAGTAATCTTCCTTGGGGGGTGATTTTACTGCTCAAACATAGTAACTTTTACCCGTCTATTGTTTTTATTTTTTAGTTTCATCTCTGTAACCGCGGTTCCTCTGTTTATGTTTGTTGTGTTATATTATGTGTCGTCGTGATGTCCATAGTAATAAAAAAAAACCATTCTATTTCACTAAACCAAGATTTAGATGTTTGTCCCATAGAAAAAGTTGTTGTATTTGAGCGTTGCCTAAGTAGCTGTACATAAATTAGGACCATAGAGAGCATTGTTTTCAACAGTTGCCAAATTTAAGGAGGTGAATGCGTTTATCACACAAACAACGTTTACTATGGGACCAACATCGAAATTGCGATTTTTTTTATCATGACCTCTACCCAGGTGACTGGTTATAATATTCAATAAAATTTTGTAGTAAGTATTCCTTAAAAATGCAAAATTATTTAATGAAAGATACTTACCATGTTTGTTTCCATTAATCGCCAGACCAAAAACAACAGAGTACCTAAACGTCCACAAGAACATGTAAGGCTTGTTCGTGATTTGCAAGAACTGTTCAAATTCTTCTTCACAGGTGGTGAAGAATCTTCAAGAGTTGTACGGAGACCTGTACACCCTCCGAAACGTGATCCTGACGGGCACACACACGCACAGCACTCCCGGAGGGTACCTCGTGGACTTCATTCTGGACGTCAGCATCTTGGGCTTCTCTAGTGAGACGTTCAACGCTTACGTCAGCGGAATTACTAGAGTATGTTCTAAAGATAGATACGAGTAAATACATATTTTCAGATCATTCAAAGAAGTTACAAATTGGTGTCGCAGATGTTGGCGAAAAAAGAAGAAAGCTAAAGTGGGTGTGGGCAGGACACGTGTGTAGAATGCATCCGGTTAGGTGGGCCAAAATTGTCATTCGATGGGTACCTACAGACGGCTGTCGCCGAAAGGCTACCCCTTCGGCGACAGACCCAAGAAAAGATAGTGCGAAGATTTGGTCAACCTGACGAGGGATTGGGAGTCATTTGTTTTTTCAACCGACTTCAAAAAGGAGGAGGTTCTCAATTCGTCGGTATCTTTTTTTTTATTTTTATGTATGTTCAGCGATCATTCGTTACTGCGTTGACCGATTTCGATAATTATTTTTTTGTTTGAAAGGTAATACTTTCAGAATAGTCCCATATAAATTTGGTTAAATTCTGATGATGGGATCTATAAGAAAATCATCAAACATTGCATAAACTCCGTACCACGCCCACTGATTTTAGTATCTATCTTACCTATATCTCTGCCAAATGTGGACCGATTTTGATGATTCTTTTTTTAATGAATAGCTTATACTTCAAAGATACTATAATAAAACATTTTTGGAAAAAAATTCACCCCTAAGGTGGAAAAATAGGAAATGAAATCGGTATTCAGCAGTTAAATTATGTTTGCACTCGTAAGATTTGTTTTGATTAGGATTTATCACTAAAATGGATGAAATAAGTTAATTTTATAAAAAAAAAAACCGACTTCAAAAAACTAAAACGCTAAAAATAATCTTAACACTTAAGTACCTAATCAGTTCCTTTTGAAGTCGGTGCCAGTCAATGAGAGACCAATGTTTTCGTTTGCACCGACTCCAAAAGGAACTGATTAGGTACTTAAGTGTTAAGATTATTTTTAGCGTTTTAGTTTTTTGAAGTCGGTTTTTTTTTTTTTTTCAACAGATTTGGACCAAAGTTACGCAGATCAAACCAAATTTCTTAAAGGATTATCAACGATTATGCTAATTATTGTCATAGCACAAACAGCCTTGAGTTTTCGAATGCAGAATTTAGATAAGAAATACGAAACAATATTTAATATTTAAAATAAACAAGGATATTTGAACTGAAGACAGTCATTGGTTATATAAATTCAGTGTTTCTATTTCTTCACCAAGATATATGAGTACACGTCATTATAATGCTTCATTCACCTACCAAAAGATGTACAGTCAACGGCAGGTTAACCTACCTAAAGTTAAAGGTTATTCAACCGATTTTCAACTTTAAGTCCGACACGTAGAGATCAATATCAATTGAGAAAATTTGACGTTTTGTGGTACTGCTGTACGATAACTGAATGTTACATGGGTAAAAACGAGTAGATCTATAAAATAATATATATTTTTTCAGAGTATTATTCGGGCGCACGAGAACATGGTACCAGCCAAACTTTTCTATGGCAGTACAAGAATACCCAACGCGCACATGAACAGATCTCCTTACTCATATGAATACAACCCTCCAGAAGAGAAAGCCAGGTTTGTATACTCAGGTGCATGTGGGTGTGCTGAGAGACACCCCTGACGAAATTCACTGACTTATTGATGTTACTTCTTTATTACAAATACAACAGCTTTTTCTACCATAACAACATCGAAAATTTGAAAAAACAAGCAAGGCAAGTGTTTTTTTTTTCAAATCAAATCAAATCATTTATTTGTGATACACAGGTAATAAGTTATTACATAGGAACAGGGTATTATAAGAGCCCTTGGCGGCATACAAATGTAGATTACCATGTTGTTTCTACTTCACAAAGGCGCAGTATTTGATTCGTACTCGTAGAATAACCCCTTAATGTTCCACTGCACCTTTCTGTAACACCTTGCATATTCTCTACTACCGTAGTAAGTAGTAACTATAACAATCTTTCACAGATACGCCAACAACACAGACGACACGCTGACCCAAGTGCGCATCGTGAAGCAAGATGGCAGCCTGCACGGAGTGCTGAACTGGTTCTCTGTCCACACCACCAGCATGAACATGACGAACCAACTGATCTCCTCGGACAACCTGGGATATGCAGCCTTGAAGATGGAGAGCGTTTTGAATCCTGGAATGCTGCCTGGCAAAGTTAGTACAATGGGTTCTTTTTGTCGTTGTGGAAGAAGAAGCATACAACTCACAAAAAATCTTGTAGATTGTCTTAGGAGCCTGGTCAAGACTTTCAAGTATTACTTTGCGAACTAAACTACTTATATATATAACTAAATAAAATAAATAATTAAATAGGATGCGCCAAACAACACACCAATCGACATGGTCTCGAAGTAAGGATTAAAAATTCTTGTGTTACTAGGTATCCTTGTGCACTGGAAATTTTGACAGGGGCGTCTCCCAGAGTAGGAGTCCCGGCCCACCCAGATTTGAGACAATTTAGCGTTTTCTAAATTGACTCGAACCGGTAATCGAACCCTGGCCCCTTTGCATTCAAGGCGCCACTCCCTACACCAATCCGGTTATGAAATAATAATGTTCACTTAAAATTGAACATATAATTTTTAAGATTTCTCTCTCCTCTGTAACATTTGACCACAGTTCATAATTCATAGTTGAATAGCACTCTCCACGTCCCCACTGCATCAAACCAGATTCCTGAAAACTTGTTAAAGTTTTTTTTTACCACGCTCCTCACTAAAAACAGTCCCGGACTTGTGGTCCACTCCAAAAAGGAAGGGCTCAATTATTATTGCCACTCAATCAAACAGAATCAATGATTTTTTTTTGACACATGAGATATACCCTAGTTTTATTGTTATTTATTTTTCTCTTACTTGTGTCGTAAACGTTTTTCTATTTCTATTTCTAATCAGAATTAAAAAGACCAGGTTTAAGGAGCCCTTTCTCTTCACAGGGTGATGTAGTAGCTGGTTTCTTCTCCTCCATACTTGGTGACGTGTCTCCAAACACACGCGGCGCGCGCTGCGAGTTCAGTGGCGTTGAGTGTGACAATCAGTTCCTGATATGTGACGCTGGGGAGAGATGCTTCGCTTTAGGGCCCGGAGAAGACATGTATGAGAGTGCGAAGATCATTGGGAACGCTGTCTTTGAAGGTGCTCTGGTAAGTGATAACCGCTAAGTGAGTCGATTTATGGACACCAATATACTTTTTTTTGGACTGGCGAATAAGACACCATTATCAGCCTTTAGAAGTCTAATGCTGGTCATAGGCTTCCCTTATAGTACGCTACAGTGAGCGGCTCCAAGGCGTTTGCTTTCAGCGGCTTCGGCTTCGGGTGGAAGGATGGCCATGCTGCGTTTTCTAGTTTTCGACGAGAAACTTTTTTCCCATGTCAGTTTGCGAGCGACGTGCCTGACCGTAAATAAACATCTTTCATTTAATAATTGCTGAAAATTTGATAAGAAGTTACTAACCTCAGTCATTGGTGTGATTTCAAAGACGAGCCGACGCTTATACATGCTATAAAGGCAGCTGGATTATGCTGCTGGAGGCATTAGACGCTAATGTATTCGTATCGCCCAGAAACTAACATGAGTTCCCGCAGGAGGTGCTGTATTCCCCCGGCGAGGAGCTTCGCGGGGAGCTGGCGGTAGTGCACCAGTTCGTGCGGCCGGCCAACGAGACCGTGCCGCGCTACGACACTGTCAACAGGACCTTCGTTGAAGTAAGCTGAGCACAGATCTGACCCTTACGACCATTATAGTTAGGGTACGCTTAGCCATGATTCTATCATTCTAGATGCAGCAAGTCTTAGTAAATTTAGACTCGATTCGACCAAAATGGACTAAGTTTTTACTCGAGCGATAACCACTGCTTAATCTAGCTAGAGTAAGCTGATGTTGCATATTACCAACCACTTATTTAAGAATAAGTAGCGAAGCGTAGCGTGTCATTCCTGTTCTGTGAGAATAAGTTAATTTAATGGAATTACATATTTAAATGGGTGATTTTGACAGAATAAAGAATGATACTCTATTATAAATCTGTACATGGTCCGTAAATTCTAGAGGTAGGTGCGATTCTATCTGTGTGAGACTCACGGATGTGACTCCGACTTATGAACTACCAACTAATTGCGAGTGTCAGTTTTAAAGTTAGTAACGTTTGATGCAGTCATGTTATTACGAGACTGCGCGTGGTGATTTTTCGATTACTGTCGCTCGTCGCTAGCACGATGACGCCTATCATTATCATCTTTACGGTCAGTCCCGGTTACGTCCAAAGCTATTGCTTCGGAGCCCAGGGTCTGCTTTCCTTGATTTTCTCCTCCACTTCGCACGGTCTTGGGCGTCCCTGGTTGTAAGATCATTGGCATGCCTGTCAGCGCATCATCAGCGGTAAGTCGGCGACAGTCCCGACTATTGTCGCTAACAGTCGCTGACCAACTGTCGCTCGTCTGTTAGCTTCCTAGCTGTAGTTAATACAACTGTTGGTGATTTTATTAAATAAGTAAAAATAAATCTATGATTTTATTTTTTATCAGGATGAGCTCGTGAGTGGCTGTTTCCCAGCGATGGGCTACAGTTTTGCATCAGGAACAATGGATGGTGCTAACACATTAAATATTACTCAGGTAGGTGTATTCCGGTGTCGCATTTTTTATTTAATAAGTGTTCATTTGTGTTTGAGTAGTAATTTTAAAATTCTAGCCAATATCAGCTGTTGATTTTATAATACGTAGAGATGACTTAAGTTTAGCTGTGGACGATTTTATACTAATGGCGATTGTTGAGTTTTTGTTTATTTCAGGGAACAATACAAGGTAACCCATTGCTGGACTCCATCAGCGCCATCGTTGCAGAGCCTACAGTGGAAGATGTCGAGTGTCATGCTCCTAAACCTATCCTGCTGGCTACCGGTCGCGTGAGTACTCATTTCAATTGCAAATGGTCCTTCAAGATTTTTTACTATGTTTTTTACGTAAATGTTACGGTGCATTTACAACGATGTTACTTCATGTTGCGCATTGTTACAAAGTTTTGCTGGGCAATATTCAAAACAAAGAAAGTCTATAGAAAGTTGTATAATGTTACATAATGTTTCCATGTTGCCAAAACGCTGCCCCACAAAAAGAAATTGAGGCGTGGTATTGTTACCTACTAAGCAAATTCCAAAATAAAGAAAGTTGCTCAATGTTAGGTATAGTATTTAATATTTTCGTGTTTCCAAACCTTTATCCTGTATTCCCAAAGTTGCTTCACAAAAAGTATCTTCCTTTGATGCATCTTTTGACTTCGCGGTGTGCGAAACGGTGCTGTATGCGGCACAAAACTTTTTTGTCGAAAGATTCGCACAAGCGAACTTGGAAATTTAATTTTCTAACAAAATACAATAAGTTATTTTTAGGTTAGTTACTTTTCTAAAGAACTAATCCTAACCTAGCCATTTGTCTTTTAAGTTTCATTTTTGTCAATTGTTCAATTTACAAACTGAATGTACCTTTACCTTTGAAGAATACATTTTAGAGGTACTTTTTATTACATACCAAGATTAAATTTAAGCCTACTCTTTGTTTTTCTCTCTGATATATTTTTTTCTTTTTGTTTGATTGTTTTTATTAGTCTAAGAAACAAATGCTTTCAATTTTATTTTTTCATCTTAGTCTTAGCTTTACGTTCGAAGCTTAAGAAGATAGGAATATATTTAATAGTTTGAAGTGAAAAGGAACCAAAAGGTCAGACTACTTCTACATTGACAGGCAAACTTCCCTCTCCCCTGGCACCCACACATTATCTCAGCCTCTCTTATCTGGCTGGGAGACCTCGTCATTCTGGGCGTCCCAGGAGAACCTACCACCATGGCCGGGAGAAGGATGAAGGCAGCAGTGGGGGATGAAATGGAGAGGAAAGGATTTGAACCAAGAGTTGTTGTGTCTGCACTCAGTAATGAGTACATTCATTACGTAGTCACCAATGAGGAGTATCAAGTAAGAATTTCCAATAATCGTTAAGTTAAAAAAGCGCACGTACCGACTCTTCTAGAAAATTTCATAAAGTAGCAGGCTGAGCTCTGCCTTCTTGTGGTCTTATTTTGTATTGTACTTATTGTATTATAATATTTTTATCTGTTCCTATTGTTCCTATCTGTAATTGACGTTGTTGTACACAACGTCAATTACAGATTACATTATAAATGAAAAAAAAAAAATACAGGTCTCACCTCAACTTTTGGGTGGTCAAAGCTTTATCCCACCCCTCGAGCCCAATGAGGATTTGAGGAGCATGGTGAAAGAAAGCCACCCTAAGGCACTTATTGGCTTAACGGCTAATATTAAGCAAAATTATCCGGGAGTAACTTTGAACGTGCCTTCAGAAGCACGGAGGTCATTGTGATGAATGAAACTGAATATGGTCAGAATCACTAAGGTCTACGGCCGTAAAGAATACACTTCCCCGACACTTCTTAACAGGCGACTAATTCCTGTAGCACGAGACGGGTAGCAGCGTCTGGGTGCGAAATCTTATAAAAAACTGCGCTCGCCAACCCGCCCGCCAAGCGTGGCGAGTATTGGCAATCCCTCCCTATGAAAGTCACTGGGAGAGGCCTATGTTTAGCAGAGGACGTCCTATAGCTAAAATGATGATGATCATGGTCAAAATGGTCAGCCATTAAATAACTTTGGTAATCACTACTATAGCGCTACCGCTACTGAGCTACAAGCAGCTCCAGCCAATAATTTTAACAGTACAGTTTAAAAACTTGTGTATGTAGGTACGAGTATAGGGCTCGCCAAAGCAATCGAATAAGCCCTAACGCGAGGGTTTTACTTAGCTATTGAAGAGTTTCACTATCCACTTCTTGCCTTTATCATTATATCAGCTTGATATCTGAATATCATATACTTAGTTTTTATTTCGATACGACATTTCGAGGTAGGTCAAAAACGACTTCCAAGATTGATTACATTACATTGTTGGTTTTGAATCATCGGCCAATCTGGAAGTCATTCTGGAGGCTTATGTTTAGCAGTAGACGTCCTATGGCTGAAATGATAATGATGATGACATGGTTAGTTAGTTAGAAGTGAAACTAATAAAAATACTCAAGTCACGTTTGAATACTTACAGGTGCAACGATACGAAGCCGCCTCAACAATCTATGGACCTCATACTTTGGACATATTCATCAACAAGTTTGTTGGGTACACTAACGCCGCGATCGAGGTAAGTTATTAAGGTCTGTTTTTGCCGATTCTTCTAATTACTGGTACGAATTTGTTAATACTTCAAACATTTATGGAAAATTTAAACAAAATATTACCTTGGTAATACTAGGATTTCAAACAAAGGATGAATAGAGGGAGAGAGTGGAAACGCGGAAAACATTGAATAAGCTACAAGCGGCAGATAAAGGAAAGTTGAATGTCGTACCGAATGAGGATGAGAAAAGACGTATGGAGAGAAAGGAAAGATGTTACAAAATCATCAACTTATGTGGTGCTGTTTTCTAGATCGAACGTAATTCAAGGAAAAGCAACTAATCACATGCATTTTCTCTCAAACATTTTGTAATATTTTTGACTAACATAATATTGACAAGATAAAAATAAACAAAAAGGAACAAAACACTAATACAGGCCCTAAACTTATAGTACTAGACCCCTAGGGTACAACTAAATCCTTACTAATTAAATAAATACTTGTATAAACAGCGAATACACCTTGATGACAGATGTAAGGATTCTGATATTACCTGGATGATTTTATGCAATGAAAACCTTCAGGGTATAAAGAAATCAGCTGTTCCAAACTAAAGTGAAACAATTTTTTTTTTCCCATTTCGTTACTGATCTCACAGTAAAAATATTTTATATTAATCATGAGAAGGACAATCTGCAGAAATATGTTCCTCGTTCAACGTAACATTCTGTTCGTATTTTTGCTACACGCACTTATGTAATAGCTGTTTTTTAACTTGGTCGGTTTGTCCAAAGAACTTTTGGTTTAGTGCTGGCCTATTTCAATACCAGTAAAAACATACACATTTTTATTTCATTTTAACTTTTTAATTGAAAATACATAACATTTTGTTAAACACTCAATTTTCATAATTTGCCATTATAATTTTGTTAATTTTTAATTATCTACATAACATAACTTTCTGTTGTAATCATTGTAAAAAGCCGTTAATAGCTTTCAAGCAAAACATATTTCTGTAGTTAACGGAAAAAATTATCAACCAGATATTAGAAAATTACATTCCCAGATTTTTGGCAGAATTGGCTCTTTAAAATGAAAATTATTCGTTTTAAAGACTATAAAACACACTTATACACATTGAACTCCTCAATACGAATCAAATGAGCCCAAACACGAAGGTTTTACAAGTAGTTGTTGAAGAGTTCCACTATCCACCTCCTGACTCCGTCATCAGATCAGCATGATGGTGTCAAATTATTGTATTGTCATCCGAAAGTAAAATTCTCACAAAGTTTTAAACCGATATGTCAGTTAGAAGTAGGTTAAAAACTACTTCCAAGCTTTGATTACATACTACATAATAATTAGGTACTTATGTGTGTTGAAAATCAACATTACTCTTTTGGTTTGTCAGCCTTCATAAATATTTGAAATGTAATGGCTCCATCTTCAATATAGTGGTTATTAGGATCCAGTAACTTAGAGGTTTCGACGAACACATCGTAACCCCAATTATCACCTTTCTTAAATAATTTTGTGTATCCATTGCGAATTGATACCCCTTTATCAACACGTAAAAGCAAAAATTCAACCTCTACATTGCACGACCATGTATCTGACACACTATTATCGCTGTAGGCGTAAATAGCTAAGAATTTTTTAGAATCCTTGTTTTTGGTTTGCACACCGATTCTCCAAATTGAATTTTGTAGCTTAAAAGTTGAAGACCATGCCTTTTCGTTTTTGTTTACCAAATTCACAATATCGGGGACCCGATACTTGAATTTAATCTCCGGTAGTGGTTCGATGGCTGTGACATTTAATTTTTTCCTTGGATCCTTCCTCAGCGAAAACCCTGCAGGCATCGGTACCCCTGACTTGTCATACACTACGTTAGCGAGTATCGCGCAGGCGTCAGACGCAGACAAGACGCTCGTAGTAGCTCGACCTATGGCAAATTCCTCCGGAGTCAGAGAGAGGAAGCGAATCTTTTCCAAAATATTGCGTACAGTGACAGTGTCACCACCAGTACTGTCACACTTGGCCACGTGCTTGGCGTAGCGGTCTGCTGCGTTCAGGAGATCTAATTCGCTGTCGATATCTAGGCTCTCTAGTGAAAACATGGCGACAACCACGTCGGGGCAAGCTTCTTCAAAACTGCTGTCAGAGAGTACAGTCTTGGTGTTAGTCTTTATTACTTCTTCACACTTCTTCTTCAACTCATCGTTTTCAGTCGAATGAAGAGCAGTATTGTAGGCTTGGAGTACATTCTTTGCTGTCAAGTTGTTGGCAATATAATCAAAGCAAGCCTTCAACAAATACGGCATTTGATAGGCCTTCGCTGCTGCAGTCAGATCATATACAGTATTTAAGTTGACGTCAACAGAATCCAAGTAGATGTATTTTAGCATTAACTGGAAAATTTCTGGCTCAATGTCTGTCAGGGTGACCTTGGGTTGGTCGCCGCCGGCTGCTTTGAGCTTGTCGTGAAGAACAGGGGAGGCAACGGACAAGATGGCCTTGTGCCCCGCCACAAGCTGACCGTTGTCTTTGCCCACAATGAAGCTACAGTCGGATAGCACTTTCGTCTCGAACAAATGCTTCAACCTACTCCTCGAGTCCTTCAGTTGTAATTGTGACGATGAAGACATATCGAATAGGGTTGATTGGTTGTTTGGTTGAATGCACCAGTAATAAGTAATGACTGAAAATTCTACTGCTCGCTGTTTTTATACTTTTCCAACCAACGGTTTTTTTGTGAATTGCGGTTGGGAATTACTATGATAACGTTGCTTATTTTCACATTACCTATCTACAAAACTGACCACGTTTCATAACTACCTATTTGATAAACGACCGCATACTTCCTGGCCACAGATACTGGTTGTACATAAATTATAAATAAAAAATACTATAGGTAGGCATAGGTACTTGTAAGTGGCTAAAAAAAACAATCACACGTTAAACCTCTTAATAGTCAAAAGTTAAAATTCATTTGAAGTCATTATCGTTCTCAAGTTAGAACTAGGGAAGGACTGTTTAGGCTATGAAATAGTTAAATTCACTTTCTTAAAACTGTAGATTCCCACGGTTTACATCGTACAGGATACCTACATAAACTTATTGGAATTATGTGATGGGAGTGGATGGCTTTACTAATCATGAGATTGTTGACTAAAAAGTAAGGTGCTTCTTCTCTAGTTTGCGATACAATACATAGAACAATCCCAATTTTGCTGGAAAGATTTGGGATTCTACCTACTTGGTAGGCCGTTATGTCCTTGCTGTACCTACGTCCTAGAGTCCCCATCGAAAAGCTGTCACGACTAAATGCTAAGACAATGTATGTCTTTCTTAGTGGTTTTTGTTTTTTCTTATTTTTGTCACAAACATTTTTTTTCTTTCGTTACTACTTTGAAATTAAAAGACGCCATATTTGTATTATTCGCAAGTGAAAGTTTTAAGAATAGCCGATGATCGGGTTCAGTGGCGAGCATTGGGAGAACCTATGTCCAGCAGGCCCAGCCCCCCTAGCATGACCACCAAAACACGATATGATATACATAGTGTAATGAAAAGGTGAAATAAAACTTTAAGGGGTTATTCTACGGCTAAATTACATCAACTGTTTCTATGGGACCAACATCGAATTCGCAAAAAAAAACACTTTCCCATACTAAAACGCGACCAGCTGGTATCAGTTTGTATGGAAACGTCAATTTTTGTTTGAGATTTCGATGTTGGTCCCATTGAAAAAGTTGATGTAATTTAGTCGTAGAATAACCAATTAAAGTTTAATTTCACCTTTTCGTTACACTCTGTATGATACAGCGATTTATTGACACCAACTGTAAAAATGTGATAGATATCGCCGCCATTTTGAATTTTGATGGAAACAGTGATCATAATATGTGACGTCACCGGCACGGCGATTCAAAATGGCGGCTATAACTATCATAATATTTTTACAGTTGGTGTCGATATATCGCTGTATCATATCATATCATATCATATCGTGTTTTGGTGCTCATGCTAGGGAGGCAGGTGATGATAATATTCCAGTTCGAAAAATACGGCATATACGATGGGCGGTTTATAAGCTAAATGTTGTTTTCCAGGGCGCAGAGGTCACCCCAGGCCCGGAACCGGAAGACAACCGTAACGGGACGATATCCCTCATTTTGCCGGTGGTAGTGGACAATGCTGGCTTAGGGCAGAACTTCGGCGATGTGGTGCAGCAACCTCCGGAGAGTGTCAGGAGGGGCGATACCGTAGCAGTTACTTTTGTAAGTCTGTGTCGACTGCGACACCACCACCAGATGACAAAAACGACTCGTTTCATATTCATATTCATTTATTGCGTCATAAGTGTACAAATAGTTGGTTACAATTAATTAGACCCAACTTATGGACCCTGATAGGGTATTGATATTGGATATATTGTTTTGTCTCCGTATGTCACAGCTAATTCATTCGCAGCCTAGTATTACTAGAAAGTTTATATCATAAATAAGAATAAGAATGTATTTATTTGTCAGATTGTTTGTCATTATAGATAGTCAATGTTATGAGACAAAAATGGTATATGGCTATTGCAGGAGACCCGTAAACTCTGCCATGTTATTCTGCCATAGGGTAGACGGTACGGTTGTAATATTTTCTACTAAATTGTCTACCACACTGTGACTTCGGCTATTATCCATGAGTAAGGTTTATAAAACAAAAAGGTGGTCCTTTGGCTACCTATACATTAGCATCAAAATCAAACACCTAATCACAACAGTTTAGGAAATATTACATGATTTCTCAAGAGTGTGTAATTGTTACAACCGACCCCATACCAGGGGCGGTTGTAACAGCGATGGGGGGCAGTTGTAACACTTAAAAATTAAACACAGTTTAAGTTTAATTAATTTATTTTTATTTAATAATCATCACATAACATTCCTTCATTTTCGGCGTCTCAATTTCGTTTGTATTGAAAGAGAGACACATAATTTATCCCGTATTTTTCCGCCGCATTCCACAACGATGCCCCTTCCTTTACTTCATCAAAAACGTTCTTTTACTGTGATTAATAAGTCTTTGTCACCTCTAAACGTCTTTCTCACTCATGTCCTGGACATCAGCAATGAAAACCAATAATAAATGTAATGTTACAACCGTACCCACAAAAATTGTTACAACCGTACCCAACCCCATTTTTGTAAATACAAGCGTCATAGGCACAATTATTTTGTAAATACTTTATAGTAAATCAGACCAGCTTAACAGAATCTCCAATGTACAACAATTACGGTCACACCTACTTAAAAACGATAACTACATTAATAATAACACTATATTGTAAAGAAAATCTTCAGAAAAACTTACTTTTCGTCGAAAAAATATAATAGGCCTCCTTTTAAGCGTAACGAGCCCGCGAGATACGGCACAAGACTAAGAATTGTGACGGGACTTATCATCCACGCATTTCTTCCCTGTACCCATCCCCGTGCGGCTTATAGTTTTTGAGATATTCAAGTTGTTACAACCGTACCCTGTTACAACCGCACCCAGTCTACCCTAGCCTAAGTTTATCAAAACTAATTAAGCTGTGAAAACAAAAATCTACTCTTACATAGGTTTACAACATTCTACTCTTACATAGGTTACATAGGTTTTGCAACAGTGGAAAATGCCTATTTAAGTTTATAATTAGCTAGTGCTAATGACTGTTCGTGGAGCAGCCATTTGCGACATGTCTTGCGGAACTTTGGCAGCGAGAGTTCCATAAAAACGAATCCTTATTTTCCTTGGTTATGCCATAACCATGAGATGAGAGAGACTTTACCGATTACATGCGTCTTTTTTTATAAGTTTTCTCATTCAAATTCAAATCTTTATTAATGACAACAAGGTCCAATTTGCTAGTAACAATAACTTAACCTATGTTAGTACTTAATTTCTAACAACGATTTAACGATTTTAATACTTACTTACTTTGTAGAAGGTTCTTACGGAAAAAAAGTTAAGAAATATGTACAGTAACTAAATCCTTTATGAATAAAAATACAGACCACGTGAACGAAGTCGCGGGCAACATCTAGTTTTGAATTTGAATTTATTTTGCTTTAGGTGACGCCCGATGTCGTCCAGCACATACCCTATAGACCAGTTATAAAAACGAACCATACTGTCAGTAATTTTTCAGATAAACTAAGTATATGTTGACAAGGACGACCTCCGCAGACGAGAGGCGAGTACGCCTAACTTGGGGTCGCCATCTCTGAGGTCCCGGGTTCGATTCCCGGTCGGTCAATGTAGAAAAATTACTTTTCTATGTTGTCTTGCGTCTGGGTGTTGTGATACCGTCGTTTTATGTGATGTTGTCCAATATGTATATAAATTAGTAAGTACTACTTTGACGACCCAGAACGCAAGAGTACCGGGTTCGGTTTCTGGTCGGGTCAATTTAGAATACGTTAACTGGCACCTCGTAAGACAAGGATGTTTTTTCCCCTACGAGATCATGACATTGAAGATACCTAAGACGGAAAAAAGGATACACCCAAAAAGGATCTTCTTTTCCAACTAGTTAGGCATTTGATATTTATATGACCTTCTTCATAGGTAGGGGCGAACCCCCGAAACGATCTGAGACAAGAATCGAGCCACGTCGACGTGCAGAGATTTGAGTTGGGGGAATGGGCTGTTGTCGCCACGGATGCCAGCTGGGAGACGCGGTAAGGACTCGCATATTTAGACATTACAGCTGTAAAAAAAAATACAGGCTGTCTCGTAACTAGAGTTGTAAAGTGTCCGTCACGTTATAAATGTCTGACCAATATGACCGAGCAAATTGGACATTTTCTCAATGTGACCGGACATTTTGGACATTTATTGTCACTAACGTCACAATCAATTCTATTGACAAACTATGAAAAAAAAAATTGTCACAAATAATTGCATTATTTTAAGAAAGACAGGCTTTAGTAGTGATGATCTATAACGAAATGAAATTTCTAAAATTAATTTATCTTTCCGCACGAAAAAACTAAAAAGCGTCGTATCGTTACGCGCGAGTTTTTTTTTCGAGTCAATCCAGATCCAATTACATGTTTTATTGTATGTTTTTATTGTCAAATACTTAACATTTAAGACTTACTTTAGAGGAATTCTTCTTTTTCAAATTTATCCTAATAATAAATATGTGACCATCGTGACAATAAATGTCCAATGTGACCGAGCATTTATTATGATAAATGACGGACGCTTATAGCATATGACCGTCAATTTACAACTCTACTCGTAACTCAAGGAAGAACCTTGTAATTATTTCTATATATATTTATACATATACAGGGTGGCCAGAAAAGTGACGTCCAAACATTTTTTTTAGGTGCCTCGTGTTGAGAGGTATCTAAAGCACCCCTATGTATGTTCTAAAATTTTTCGTAGTTTTCAAGTTACGATTTTTTTAATGAATTTTTGCAAAAATGCGACTGGTTCAGTTTGAAAAATTTCTAAAAAAAAAAGTAGAATCTTTCTTCGATTTTTGTCAATTGTGGAACAAATCATATGATCATGTAACACAAGGATATTAATTCCTTACTTGGAGACCAGCCCCCCCCCCTAGCATGACTATCAAAACACGATATGATATAGCGATATATCGACACCAACTGTAAAAATATGATAAATATAGCCCCCATCTTGAATCAGCCGGTGACGTAACATGTTATGATCGCTGTTTTGTTTAAATTCAGCATAGCGGCTACTTAATCATTTAAAAAAAAATACATCGTGTCGTCTTTTGGTGGTCATGCAGATATCCCTAGCAGATAGTTTATTTATTATCATTCTCATTCGACAGTTTCACCTGGGAGCGGCAGTCCACCTTACTCGGCACGAGTACAGTCAGCTTCCAGTGGGTGGTGCCGGTAGACGCCATGGTGGCCAGCTACAGGGTAGTGTACCACGGCGCAGCCAGGAGCCTCCTCGGCGGCCTCACGCCGTTTGCGGGGATCACCAACACATTTACTATTGATATTTCATAGAATATACAGAAAAATAAGGTGGTTTTATTTCTAATGCGGTGCCTGCGGCTTTGCCGCTGTTGAATACGACTTATCAACCTGATTACCCCATTATATAATAAAAAAAAATAAAAAAAATAGGACTCGTTAAAAATTTTTTTTTTAAAGTAAAGTATGCCCCTATACGTCCCACTGCAGGGCACAGGCCTCACCTCAGCTATGAGGTATGCGTATGAGGCCCAGAGCGGTGCAGTGGAGGGGTGTTGTAAGGTCAGTGGCTAAACCTTACTGTAAATAAATAGATGGACAACATCACATACACTGTTCTGATCTTATGG
Organism: Anania hortulata; assembly: GCA_963576865.1. NCBI lineage: Eukaryota > Metazoa > Arthropoda > Insecta > Lepidoptera > Crambidae > Anania > Anania hortulata. The sequence goes on from OY756393.1 coordinate 20,733,734, forward strand.
TAAGTAGTCAAAGCACTTGTGTTACAGAAATCAGAAACAACGACGGTATCTACCACAACACCCAGAGCCGAGACGATATAGAAAAGTTATTTTTCTAGATTGAACCCTCGGAGATAGCGACACCAACATGCTCGCTTCTCGGCTACGGAGGTCGTCAAATGTAATCAAGCCGCCCCTAGTACGACTAGTATCAAGCGATTTTAACCGGGACCAACTTTTACGTACCTTCCGAAGCACGGAGATGCTTGTGAAATGTCACTTAATATAGTCGGAATAGTCAGCCATCCACTCACAACCGCAGAATGGGTTGCTTAACTTTCAAAGTGCCAAAGCGCTTAAGAGGCCGTCCTAGAAATCGTCGTATTTCCGTACATTTTGTTCTCTGATTGTAAAGACGTGAATGATAATTAAAACAAAATAAAACCTGATTTTAAAAGATTATTTTATTCTTGCATGTAGCGCGAATGAATTTTTCATATCATTATAAAAATAAAGGCAAATCACCAAAAGAACTACCCTTGTTTCAGAATAATGACGTTCGAGTTACGTTTGAACATCGGTTTAAAAGAGACTACTGACAATTCGATTTTAACATTTAATTGAATATATGGTCTATTTGCACATAGGTTTATTTATTTTATTTTTATTTTATTTATTAAAAACTTAGGTTGAATACTTTTTTTACTTATCATCATCATTTCCGCCATAGGACGTTCACTGCTGAACACAAGCCTCCCCCAATGATTTTTGGGGGGGATTGCCAATACTCGCCACGCTTGGCAGGCGGGTTGGCTGGTTTAGAAAATATAGCAGAAAAAAAAAACGCTGAAATAACATAAAATTTTAGAAATGTCTATTCAAATATCATTTATTTTTCTATTGTTATGAACAACTATTATAAGATTTTAATACTACACAATAACCTTCAGGTATACTTTAAAACTTATGTAATTTTTATTTTATGTAAACCTAAGTAAACCTAACCTACCTAACCTAAACCTAAGTCAAAATTAACTATAAAATCAAGCGCGCAAAACCGATCGTTTTTCAAACCTAGGTAGGACGTCCACTACCTAATAAATTATTAATATTATCTTGTAATGGATCAACATTTTAGACGCTTTACCCCGCATCATAGACGCACACGAGCATAGAACTGTATTACAATTTTGCACTGAAAAAAGAAGTACGGCCTCTTAACTAACTGCCAAAGCGCTGCCGCCACTGGCCTACAAGCACCTTTGTTTTTTTACTAAACAAATAAAATGAGCCCAATCTTGGTTTTAGGTACAGTATCTTTTAGAGTTCCACTAATCATACCCTGGCTCCATCATCAGATGAGCTCAATGGTATCAAATTATTGTATCGTCATCCGAATGTCATCACAAAGTTTAAAACCAATACGACATTTAGAAGTAGATTTAAAACGACTTCGAACAAGTTCAATTTAGTCTATGGCTTCCAACTTCTATTGGTCTGACTAGACAGTAGACATCAGGCGTATTCAGGGTTTTCCGCGAAATCTTTTGATTAGAACGAAACGTGATTTGAATGGTTAAATATATTTTTCATGATGTGCCGTCAGGCAGCGCCATCCCGAAATCCATACAAATTTGCGTTTACTTTTCGATCGCGTTAATGTTAAAATACTCTGAATAGGCTCAGTATAGTATCTTCACTTCACTTGCGATAGAAGACCGAATGATCAATGCTCTTCTAAAAATAGTACGGCCGAACTAAACTCACTCGTTATTTCATTGCCTTTGTTGATGCGACCAATACACACAAGTAAACTACGTATAAGTTGACGAAATGTTAGTAACAAAGGAAAAATGATCTTATTGGCTCTCACATAGGTGTCAATTTTGTGTGTTAGAGTATTATTAGTGCTAATTGACTGCAAGTTCTCGTGTGCCTTCAGAAAAATGCAAAATAGTAGATATAAACATAACAATACGACGTTTCTCGAGTCTTTTTATTTAGTCTGCTTTTCTGTTTTAGAGCAAAGTATGTTGTTGGTTGTGTTGTGAAGTGTTCTATTACTTAGGATGTCACATAGTAAGTTTACGAACGAAATAAATAAATAAGTTAAATATAATGAAACAATCACTCTTAAATGTTTATAAGTAACTACAACCTGCCAAGTTTTATCAAGGCAACCTACTTTTTATACGTCTACCATATCGTAGTTAACGGTAAATTAAAACAAAAAATAAAATGATAGTTTGTAATTCGACTGAAAATGGAACAAAATGAGTTCTTTTTAGGGCCATTTTAGTCGCATTGCAAAATTTTTGTAAATTTTACGTCATAAGTTTAAGAGAATACCATTCTTGATAGTAATGTTACTAGAACCGTACTAAACTACTATTTTATTTAATTATGGGAATTGGACATCTCGATCTAAGATTAATTCACAAGTTTTGTGTATGTAATTTATTATATTCGTAGAACCTTATGCAGCATGCTACCTGTACGAAGTCTCTCGACAAATCACATATCCTAGAACCGGTCAAGCGCGAGACTAGTATCCACCGACGAGGGTCATAAACTTTGGCTCGGGTGATAACACTTATCAGTATTGGTTAGGGTTGTCTCCTCTTGGTTTCCATTTCATTTTCTTACTATCAAATTAATATTATAGGTACCTACATCTTATAAAATATACTTAGGTATAAATACTTAAACTAAAACGTATTTAAATTATGTGGTGACTGGTGTCCGATAAAAAGTACCTATCTATCAATCTAACTTTTATGAGCGATTTTCCGTCTCCACTATGGGAAAATGCAAGCAATTATATGTGTGTATTGCAGCCAGGATCACCTAGTACTAAGGAACTCTTCAACAGTTAATACTTACCCTTATGTAAGAAAAAATATTTATAATTTTACGATTGGTTTAGTATAGGTTAGGTTAGAACAGTGTTCAAAACATTACGCGAGCTGCACGAGCGAAGCGAGCGGTGCCGAAGAGCCAGAGCCACACAACATAACATTATTATAACAGTCCGATATGCGTTTTACCGATTCAGATGACCAGTCAAAGTTAGTTTTTAAACTGTAACATCATTTCAGCCAAGGGACGTCCACTTCTGAACATAGGCATATTGACTTTCAGATAAATTTTTGACAAAATATTCATATTATCCACACTAATTTAAATGTGAAAGTAAGTAATTGTATTACACGCGGGCGACGACTCGCAGGCACATGTTTAAAATAAATAAGTCCTTTTATCTACGAGGTCGGTCCTACCCGGAGCTGCAGCCAGTATTTTTTATCTAATCAACAAAGTAGACTTTTTAATCACTTATGCAAGCCGCGACGTTACGACACTGATTCTGGATTGTATTTATTTTTTATCTTATCTACTGAAATATTACATGATTTGTACGGGGTTACATTTGACGGTAGTGCCAATTTTTCAGGGACTGCCACTCAGAATCAGTAACTAAATCGATCTACGTAAATAACTATTTTTTTATATTTTTAATACTTCCATTCTGCATTTGAAAAATAGAATACGTAGAAAATTTACACTGCATGAGGTTCTTATTGAAGCGGCGTCGGCGTACGCCTGTGATCTCTGAAATGTTTAAGTATATTTTACTCATGAAACACGACGACTGAAATAAATTACGATAAATTAGTATTTTTATATTGTTCTATAGACCATATTTTAAAAATTTGGCGCTATCTTGAAATGTAACCCTGTATAAGTTAGCCTCAAGCAATTTGTAAAGCCAATGTACCTATCGTAGAATCAATTATTCTTTTAAGATTTTAATTAACTTTTATGTTCATCATCATCATCATAACAGCCATCGGTCGTCGACTGCTGAACATAGGCCTCCCCAATTAGGGATTACCAATACTCATCACGCTCGTCAGGCGGGTTGGTGAGCGCAGTTTTTTATACGATTTCGCACGCTGCCTGTCTCGTGCTACAGGAATTAGTCGCCTTTTACAACACGCCTTCTGTTGGCGGTGGGGAAGTGTATTCTTAATGTCTTCTTAACTTTTAAATGAACGAAATCTAACTTTTGCCAACCCTATCGCTGTAAGATTAAGACAGTTGTAATAGTTTACAGCCCTGCCGATGACGAGGAGTTTGGCCTGAGCTGTAGGCCGGTGACGAACTGTGTTACCTGATAGACTTCACACCACATTTTACTGATTACCTATTTTTTTGGATCCTTTTGAAAGATTAATGTAAGTGTTTTTATACTTAAACATACATGTAAAGTAGTATAAATAAGTTTATTTATTTATTTATTGGAAAAGATTCACCAGCAACATATCAGTAAACATTACAATTCAGAGTAATATGAGTAACATCCGTAAAAGATATGTCTTTAAGGGTAAAAACAGCGTTTTTAACACCTTTGTCGACTTCAAAACAATTAAATAAAACGGGAGTAAGTACTTTGTGAACAAAAAGAAAAACATTAATTACCAAATTGTCTAAAAACTTAGCCACAGTTAATTTTTGACTGAAAACTTTTTGACTTGTGGCTTTTAAAATGCATGTCATCATCATCATCATCATTTCAGCCATAGGACGTCCACTGCTGAACATAGGCCTCCCACATTGACTTACAAATTCGCAAAATGCGTGTATCTGTCTGTAATTATATGTAAATTGATTCGTATGAAGTTAAGATTCTGTATTGCTCATTTTTATCAAATTTGTTCCTTAATGGAGAATAATTTTCTGTTTGTTTAAAGGCATATACAATTTAGGCAGGTATCTTAAACTTAATTTTTTCTTTCATAAAAACCTTCTTCTGACAGTAAATAACACAACAAAAAAAGAATTAGCGAAATTGTTCCATTCGTTCACGCGTCATGCGATGACCAAGGGAAATAGAGATTTATTTTTATTATAATATTAAATAAATAAATAACACTTAGGTAGGTATGTCATACATTCTTAAATGTTAATTCGTAAATAAACGAGGATTTAAATTTGATCGATTAAGTTATTCTTGTTAGGAACCATTTAGAGATAAAAATATATTACCTACTAAATAATCGGTGTATTTGGCCGGCTGAAATATACTTATCAAGTTGTATTTTGTTATTGTTTTGCTATGTTCTTATCTTTACGAACCAAAAGATAAAACGTATATTTAATTAATGTATTGTTTATGAATACGAATTTGAACATTATATAAAATAAGAATATTATGCAGGCACAAGTGTCAATTAAATAGGTATAGGGTTTTTTAAATATTATTTCAATTCTTATTCTTGCAACTGATTTTACAGAGTTATTAGCAATTTACTAGAAGCCGTATACATACATTTTAAGGTTAAATACAAACAAACACATTGATTATTTTTCCATTGTATAATGAATTAATGAAAGAAGGTAGTAAAGCAAATCTTTCGCATTTTGCCCTAGCCAATCGTACAAGGATGGCAGCGAAGTCAGTGACTTCTAAGATCATCAACACGCCGGAGACTAGTGTCGATGACAACTTGCGGGGACTTGTGGCGACGTTTCCGATGCTGCGTCTTCACCCGCGGCATAGAGTCGTCACTGTCCCATCTAAGGTAAATGACATACATAGACATACATTAGCACGTAGACCTGGCGGCTGGGGCAGAAAGGTTCTAGAATGGAGGCCACGTACCGGCAAGCGCAGCGTAGGACGGCCACCCACAAGGTGGAGAGACGACTGGTAAAGGTTGCAGGAAGCCGCCGGATGCAGGCCGCTTCCAACCGGCCAATCTGGAAGTCACTGGGGGAGGCCTATGTTCAACAGTGGAAGTCCTATAGCTGAAATGATGATGATGATTAATCAAATGGTCTATTGGTATTATTATTGGTTCTGTCTGCTGCCACTGTTTAAATAAAGTTTATATACGTCGGCAAGCGTGTGTCAAACAAGCGTCATACTAGCGAGCACAGAAAAAAAAAACTTTTACGTATGCGCGTGGACATTTGCTGACAACTATTAACAATACCCAAACACGCTGGCGCCATCTAAGATAAGCTTCGCCTGTGCTTTCCCATCGCAAGTGAGAGTTTAAAAAGTTTTTCATCTTATTTACCTCCGACGACGACCACTCCGACGATCTCCGTAGCCGAGAGGCGAGCATACCGGACTTGGTGTCGCTATCTCTGAGGTTCTGGGTTCGATTCCCGGTCGGTCAATGTAGAAAAATAACTTTTCTATTGGTCTGAGTGTTGTGGTTAGGTATTCTGTGGTGGTACCGTCGTTGTTTCTGATTTCTGTAATACAAGTGCTAAAACTACTTATCATAGGATCAGAGCAATGTATGTGATGTTGTCCAACATTTATTTATATTTATATATTGTATTATTTAACGTTTTTCAGACTGTCACTGGCAAGGTTGCACTTATCGGTGGGGGAGGTTCGGGGCATGAACCATTTGCGGCAGGTACAATATTTACAAATTATTTAAATAATAAATAATTCTTGTATTTATTCATTTAATTTATAAAGTGCTATTTTTTCTAGGTTTTGTCGGGTCAGGAATGCTCGATGGTTCTATATCTGGCGGCATATTCGCTTCCCCACCAACGGGGAATGTCTTGTACACGATCAAATATCTGGCCAAGTATAATACAGGTAAACAATATTGTTGGGTTTACATTAATAATATAAATTATATGACTTTTCCACAAACACACCAATTTTATCTGCAACGCTTTACTATGGCGACTAGTTTATGGATAAACATACTTAAATATATATGTTACAGTTAAAACTAGTTAGTAGATAGAACGCGTTTTTCCTAGTTAGAACTAGTTTTTACTTAATGCCTTTATTAATACTAAAATTGACTAATGTCTGAATTGAATATCAGTTAAAACTAGTTTCTGCAAGACAAAACGCGTTTTTCCGAAGTGAGTCAGTAAAAACTGTTCCGACCGAGGTTAGAGTTCATCATACCTTATTCTGATTGGCTGCGAAGCATCACCTGATCATCGTCAATTTACCTTTGAGAACTGTTGCTAAGGAAGCAGCCATAGGAACGGGCCAAGGATTTATGCGCTGCGTATGCAAGAAAGGATGTATGTCAAAAAGGTGTCTAGGCAAGAAAAGTGGTTATCTTTGTAATTCTCAATGCCACGATAGTTTGTCTTGCAATAACAAGTAGATCCTCATCCTATTAAATTTAAGTTTGACTGATTAGATTTTATTGTGTGTTAATTAATGTTCTTTAACAAAGTTTCTTTTTAAAATTTTTTGGAGTGTTCTGTTGATTTATTTGATTATTTTCTTTACCTACTTATAATTAATACAGTCATCATGGCAACTAAATTTAAGTCAATGTTCTCTAAAATGTTCCTTTAGTCATAGACTATTATTATTTGGTTCTCAGTATCTTAGATCTTTTCAATAAATAATTTTAAAACTTATGTCTTGTTTTCAATCCCAAATGCGTTTTTCTAGCGCTAGTTTTAACTATAGCTCGATGTGACAACTAGTTTTATCTGAAAATCAAATATGTCAGTGGTAAATTCTAGTTTTAACTGATTATTTCTAGTATTAACAAAGGCATTAAGTAATAACTAATTTTAACTAGGGAAAACCAGTTCTAACGAAAAATGGGTTTTAACTGTAACATATATATTAACATCCATGACTTAAGTACAAATGCTCCTGCTCATCACACTAACATTTGCTCCTTGCGGGATTTGAACCCGCAACCGCCTGGCTTTGTAGTCCGGAGCGCGAACCACTACACCCGGTAAGTAACACCCTACAAAAAAAAAACTACAAAATTTTTGGAACTCCGTGAATTCGGCACTGCTGTACTTGTGACACTGTTTTATCCCTGGACCTCCGTTGGACACTATTTTTGTTGCGCGAGTTTAACATTTTGGCTTTTTTCGTAGGGGAAACAGTCCTTGTTTAATAGTATCTGGTCACGTCCGTTTTTATTTTAGCTATCGTTTCAACCTGTATATTTTTATTTCAGGCGGTTGCCTCGTGCTGATCGGAAACTACACCGGTGACCGGTTAAACTTTGGTAAGGCCATTGAAAAGGCTAAACTTGCAGGGATCAAGGTGAGAAGTTTCTCATGAGTCCAGTATTCAGTATCAGACTAGCCACCTATACAAGTCAAGTTATGCATACATTTCCGTTAAAGGATGAACTCTCAGTCCACCGGAATCTGGTACAGAATATTTGGCCTACCGGCCAATCTGGAAGTCACTGGGGGAGGCCTATGTTTAGCAGTGGACGTCCTTTGGCTGAAATGATGAAGCGGATATCGAAAAAACATTTTATGCCTGACCTGAGTGCAACAATAATAAGTACAACGTCAAAGAAAGCCATGCAGTTTTTTTGTATCTCATTTTTATTCACTCTAATAGGTAAATATTAGGTTTTAAAAGTATGACATCAAAAATCTTGCTTTTCTTTAGGCAGAAGGAGTGATATTGGGAGAAGACATCGCCTCCAGCCACAACAAGACAGGAGGCCGCGGCATGATGTCAGAGGTCTTTTTATTCAAGGTAGGATCGTATTCCTCAGTACAGCCAAGTCTGGACCAAACGGTTCAGATTACTTCAGCGATTTCCAAGGATCATTTCGTCTCAAAGCTCATAGAGACGAAAAATCATAACAAAAGACGCACTGGTTTTATATCTAACTCTTTTCTCCTTCATTCAATTCGGCTTTGGAACTCTCTCCCCGAAAATATCAAACAAGCCCCTTGTAAATACTCTTTTAAGAAACTTGCCCGTGCTCATTTTCTTCATAAATTGAAATCATCATCCTGAACCTTTAGGTATTGTAGTCTCATGTTCGTCGTCATATTTATTTACGTATGTATTTTGCCTATGTAATCTATGTATGATAGTATTTAGTTTATGTATATCGTTATTTACTGTATGTAGTTTATGCTTTCAAAAATAATTCACACGGACCTTTCGTTTGAATTTGTATCGCCTATATCGCACCGCCCACAAAACATCTCTGTTTAGCCTAATGGTCGACTGGTAGAGAATGCCTCATGGCATTAAGTCCACCCTTTGTATGATTTTTAATCTGTGCAATAAAGTCTAAATAAATAAGACGTTAACCAGTTTATGCAACAAATTGTATTTCATACACTGACTTTAACATAATTCACAATTTAGGGTTTACCGTACATCCATGCTTAACAAGTGATTTCAAAGCAAATGTTTGAAATAGGTAAAGAAGTATGATCAATCTTTTTCAAATTGTGTCCGGTGCTTTTAACGGATCAGACACGAGCAAATCCTTTTTTCTGTTGCTTTTTTATTTAATATGTTTGATGGCTTTCACTTGATCACAATTTGACCTAATGCGTGTAGATGTGGTCTATGACAAGCAAGCAAGCTCGCTCCAGCTTACACAAGGAAGCCTATTTCAGTAATGCCTTAAAGGCCTGAGTGTATGCTTACAGATGTGCGGCGCAATGGCAGCTAAAGGCGCTAACCTGACATCCATCAGGGACATGGCGGTGGAGTCCGTCAAGTATATGGGCACTCTTGGAGTGTGTATCAGCCCTTGTTCTTTGCCAGGTGATATTACATCGTATCCACAGATGTGAAATTATGTTATTTTTAATAATTTAAACAACTCGTATTTTGCATAAAAATAAGTTTTCTTTAAACTATTTGTAGGGTCAAAGGTGCTTGTAGTTTAGTGGTGGCTTTGGTAGTGATTACAAAAGCTAGGCAACTCACGACGCGGTTGTAAGTAAATGGGTGACCGTTTCGAATATATTCAGTAACATTTAACCCAACCTTCGGGAGGCACACTAACATCGTTTGATTTTAGCCGTGAAGCCTCGTCGTCAAAGGCCTTTCGGCGGCTTAATTATCTGATAGTAAGGTTTAGTCACCGCTCTGAAACATTCAACACTGGACGCAATTTAGCAATCCGCACTGAACGCGTGTGGTGGAGCATGGTCCAAATCCATCTCATAGTTGAGGTGAGGCCTGAGCTCTGCAGTGGGACGTACAAAGGTTGACTTTGCCAGCTGAAGGCAGGTTATTCTTTAACTTTGACACCTCGTAGATATATTCTTCATCATCATCATCATCATTTCAGCCATAGGACGTCCACTGATGAACGTAGGCCTCCCCCAGTGACTTCCAGATTAGCCGGTTGGAAGCGGCCTGCATCCAGCGTCTTCCTGCAACCCTTACCAGGTCGTCTGAACACCTTGTGAGTGGACGTCCTACGCTGCGCTTGCCGATAGATATATTCTTATACACTGACTATGTTATTCAGGTCAACCACCTCTGTTCGAAATACCTCACGGCGAAATGGAACTGGGCGCGGGAGTGCACGGCGAAGCGGGTATTTCTAAAATCAAAATCGGTACAGCCAAGGAGGTTGTTGGACTTATTCTTGAAAAGGTGAATCTAGAATTAGTTGTAAACGTAACAGTAACGTATTATAAGAACTGCACCACCTTCCCCTTTCGCTATTGTTGTCGTTGTCTTCTACCTGAAGGTTGTCTGGAAGATATCGCTATTAGCGATAAGACCGACTACATTTTACGTCTTTCTGTAAAAATCATGTGTAATTTACTTTGTATGGTGTGCCATAAAGAGTCCTATATATCTATCTAAAGAATTTGATACGGTATTTTTAGATGTGATAAAATGTTTGAAGTACCTTCCTAATTCGAAGGTAGAAGGTATGACGACCTCCGTAGCCGAGAGGCGAGTATACCGGACTTGGTGTCGCTATCTCTGAGGTCCCGGGTTCGATTCTCGGTTGGTCAATGTAGAAAAATAACTTTTCTATATTGTCTCGGGTGTTGTGGTACCGCCGTTATTTCTGATTTCTGTAACACAAGTGCTGAAGCTACTTATCACAGGATCAGAGCAATGTATGTGATGTTGTCCAATATTTATTTATTTATATTTATTTAATTCTAGAAACTGTCTTTTACAGATAGTAGAATACCTAAAACTGACAGCCGGTCACAGAGTGGTCGCGATGACCAATAATTTAGGAGGAACTTCTATTTTGGAGATGAACATTATTAGTAAGGAAATAAAGGATTATCTAGGTGAGTTCAAAAACAGCAATGTTGTAAATATTGTACACCATGTTGAGCACAAAAACATTTCTAATGCCTAATGGTCGTCTGGCAGATAATGCCACATGGCCAATAAATCTACTATGCGAAGATATTTTAATTTCAGGCAATAAAGAAATAAAATAAATTACCCACAAGCTAGGTAGAACAGATCAGATTCCTTTTTTTTCAGACACCAAAAAGATCCAACTAGAACGGATATATTCTGGTCACATGAAGTCTTCGCTAGAAATGCATGGTTTCCAAATCTGTCTGCTGCACCTCAACGACAAGGATGGGGAGGTCTGGTTGGAGTACCTAGACGCGCCTACCCACGCCCCCGGCTGGCCGGGCGGCGAAGCATCTATCAAAAGAGATGGTAATATTGGAGACGACTATACTTTAATTCAGACTGATGGGAGGAAGGTACGTTTTTTAAGACATCTGCCCCCCTAGCATGACCACCGAAACACGATATGATATAGCGATTTATCGACACCAACTATTTTTTTTAAACATGATCGATATAGCCGCCATGTTGAATTTTTATCGACACATAAATCATAACATCTTGAGCATTATCTTAGCACCCTTCGAAACTGATCATTTAAAGGTGTTTCCTGTTTTCTTTTCCTTCTTTTTTATTTTTCTATGCCTTCACCCATCAATGATGGACTTCTCCGTATGTATGTATTATTATTTATGTATGTGTATATAATATTTCTAGTATTTATATAAATATATATCTCGTCTTGCATATTTACTTATGTGTATTAGTATGTAATGTTTTTTTAATTAGAGTTTTTTCTTATGTAATAAACTTCACTATTTGCATTACCTCAAGGTTGATTGGTAGATAATGCTGTATAGCATTAAGTCCGCCAATTGTACTCACCTGTACAATAAAGTTTAAATAAATAACATGTGACGTCACCGGCACGACGATTCAACTACTTATCTTAATTTTTAAAAAGACAGGGTCGATAAATCGCTAATTATATCGTGTTTTGGAGGTCGTGCTAGGGGGGCTGGTTGTATTTTATTTTCTAAGTGGCAGGTGCCTGGCGACGCTGCTTAAATGCGTGAGAGCTTATAAGATTAATTAAAGCACCAAGAAGATTGAAAGAACAAAATAATCAAGTAGTAATAAGAAGCGAATTTACAGAATCTATGGCTGATTGAGAAGTGGTACCACTAAATAAACTAAAACATTGGATTATGGTGGTTTTCTTCTGCTCAATTTGTATAAAATCAACATCAAAATATCATAGAAAAAACTTATAAACATTATTTACAGCTAAAGGTTCTTAAAGGCCACGTACCGGCAAGCGCAGCGTAGGACGTGGTCCACCCACAAAGTGGACAGACAACCTTGTAAATGTTGCAGGAAGCCGCTGGATGCAGGCCGCTTCCTACCGGCCAATCTGTAAGTCACTGGGGGAGGCCTATGTTCAGCAGTGGACATCCTATGGCTGACATTATGATGATGATGAATAAGAAGTGATTTTAACTTAAGTTCACCTTGTATAGACGATATGTACTTGAATATATTGTAATTTGCAGGAGACCTCAGGGCCTTTACTCTCAGCTAAAGGGCAGGACACTCTACGGAACAGTTTGACCATAGCAGCGCAAGAGTTGGAACAGAATGAAATGTTACTGAACAGGCTGGACTCGGGGTGTGGAGATGGAGACTGCGGAAATACGCTTAAAAAGTTTGGACAAGGTTTGTAACTCATCTGTGACGGTTCGGGTCAGTTCAGAAAACTAACATAAAAGCTTTGTTTCGGTCTAATCTGGGTGTTCTGGGAGATGGCCCTGGCAACATTTACTGTCTAGTACCTTTTAACACGAGGATATTAATTCCTTACTCCGAGACCATGATAATTCGTGTGTTGCCTGGCCCTTCATCATCATTTCAGCCATAGGACGTCCACTGCTGAACATAGGCCTCTCCCAGTGACTTTCAGATAGGCCAGTTGGAAGCAGCCTGCATCCAGCAGCTTCCTGCTACCTAATTTATTTGAAATATAGCCTGACGCTTATTTATTTGAAATATGAACTTCTTAAATATTTGTTGGTTGTTTTGCTGTCATTACTACTTTTATTTTATTTTATTTATTTAGACACATAAAACAGAATATAATTACAGGAGCACAGACAGGTATTACTAAACACTGTAGTAATAATTATTGTTGACATGACAAACAATTGACTTCATATGTATATCTCTTATCAGTCGTGTATCTCATAAGTCGTGATGGATGTTGATGATGACTTTCATGGCAATTTAAACTTTTAGATATTTCAAATTTTTATTGGCTTTTTTATTATTAAAGTTCAAAATATGGCGACAGGAGTGGTTAGCAATGACCTAGATTTCACACACTATCTTCACAATCTTGGGATATTCGGCAAAAAACCGTATTACTATTTGTATTATAATATTTATAATAGAATCACAATAAAAATCTTTTAATTTTAGCCGTGCTTAAGTACCTGAAGACTGCATCCATGGAATACCCCTCAAACGTCCTGTGGGATTTGTCAGAAATCGCCGAGAAGGACATGGGCGGCACTTCGGGAGGCATCTACAGTTTAGGGTTGTCAGCTGCCTCACAAGCCTTGTCCAGGTAAATTATTATACTTTTACCAGTTTACTGAATATAGTGTCGGTGTTTTTTTTCGAAAATGATAGCTCCAAAATTCATTGAAATAATTACTAAATTTCAAAGCCAAAACCAATTCTGGTTTTGGCCAAGACATTCGTCTTGAGCTATGTAGGAATGCTTCCCTCTGCGGTTTTCTACTCCTTACCCCTTTCACATACCATTAAAATCGACCGCAAGCGCAATGAAACGTCGAGGATCGAAAATAAATCAAAACATTTAGAAAATGTGACTAATAAGAACACAGTAATGGTGTTCTGAACCCTCTTCCTACTCACGTAAGAAGTCTACTGTTCAATAAACAGACAGTGTAAAAGAGTACAGCTTTAAGGAAGTGTCAATTTAAAAGAGACCATAAAAGAGTTAGAACTCACGATCGAGAAATATGTCGTCTTCCTAGCGCTTGCCCCGTAAGTAGTCGCCGATTTGCTTGCTTGCTTGGAGATCGTTTCAAGTGATTGTCTTTAAGGTGCCATGCCATTAAACAGATGCCGTGTGGGGACGGCCGTAAAGAATACACTTCCCCACCGCCAACAGGAGGGACCAACCCGCCTGCCAATCGTGGCGAGTATTGGAAATCCCCCCCGATGAAAGTCATTGGGAGAGGCCTGTGTGTGTGTGGACGTCCACTGGTCCATGGCTAAAATGATGACTGTCATTAGACCTCCATATAAATATAAATTGGCCATGGAGCAAAAAGGTTTTGGAATAGAGTCCACGTACCGGCAAGCGCAGCGTAGGACGTCCACCTACAAGGTGGAAAGACGACCTGGTAAAGGTTGCAGGAAGCCGCTGGATGCAGGCCGCTTCCAACCGGCCAGTCTGGAAGTCACTGGGGGAGGCCTATGTTCGGTAGTGGACGTCCTATGGCTGAAATGATGATGTAAATTGTGTTTTCAGATCTGAATCGAATGATGTTGCGACGTGGCTGAGTGCGTGGGAGAGCGCCATGGAAGCCATCACTAAATATGGAGGGGCAGAACCAGGAGATAGGACGATGGTAGTTTTTTTTTTACGTTTTGGTAACCATCAGTTTAAAGTTTTGCTAAAATTATTTATTTTTCTAAATCGTTGCTGCCAAGTGGACGTAACCGAGTGTGTGACGTCACGCGTATGTCAAGCATAGCATTCATAGAAAATTTCAGAAGGTATCAATAGATAATCTTCGTATCTTATGTTTAAATATCGCGGAAGATAAGACAAAGAAATTAGGCAATCTGCCGCTTTTCGCTAAGAAGCGAGAGAGAGAAAGAGAGAGAGAGTTTCGTTCGTTCGGACGTTTAAACAGACTATAAGAATATTTTTCCCCACCGCCAACAGGAGACATGTCGTAAGAGGCGACTAATTCCTGTAGTACGAGACGGGCAGCAGCGTCTACGTGCGAAACATTATAAAAAACTGCGCTCGCCAACCCGCCTGCCAAACGTGGCGAGTATTGACAATTCTCCTGACGATAGGTCATCGGGGGAGGCCTATGTTCAGCAGGGGGGACGTCCCATTGTTGAAATGATGATTATACGTCCAAATGAACGAAATATTTTCGTAGGAGGCGTATAATATTGTTTTTGCGTTCAGTTGGACACGCTACACTACGCAGCACAAGCATTCAAGCGGAATCTGAACGCGGACTTGAAGTCGCTCCTGCGATGCACGCGCGAGGCGGCCGACGCCGGCGCGCGCGCCACCGCCGGCATGGCGGCCAGGTACATCATATAGGGTGTTCAAATGAATAGAACGTTTTGTAAACCCTCATAACTATTAGTTTTATTATGGGAGCTATATCGAAATCGTGCATTTAAAGCTGCATACGTTATAAATAAATATAAATATCGAACATCACATATTGCTCTGATCAAGTCTGATCATAAGGTGAGTAGCTAAAAAGTCGTGTTATAGAAATCAGAATCGAGGACGATACCACAATAGTCTAGTCCAGTCCAGTCCCAGTACCGAGATAATATAGAAAAGTTCGTTTTCTACATTGATTCGACCGGGTATCGAACCCGGGACCTCAGTGATTGCGGAAGTCCGGCAAGTTCGCCTCTCGGCTACGGAGATCGTCAAATTTTATCTTCAAGTTAGTTTTATGAAGCATTCGATTACTGGGTTTAATAGTGTCCCATTCTTTTGTACACCCTGTATCTTATTTTTTGCTCATCCTTTAGTTTTCTTACGCTATTCAGATGTAGCAAAAATAAGTATTTACTCCATACTAAAATTGACAAGTAGTAGTTTTAATTTTGAAGATATTTACAAATTTTTTAGTATAAAAAATTGTTGGTAAGTAATTACGAGTTTATTATGTTTATGTATTGGTTCCATAAATAAATAAATAAAATAAATGTGTTCCAGAGCGGGGCGCGCGTCGTACGTGTCGCGCGAGCACACGCGCGGCGAGGACGCGGGCGCGCGCGCCGCCGCCGTGTGGCTGCGCGCCATTACCGACGCTATTGCTACTGACATATAGTCTAATATACCACTTCGATTCGATACGCTAGGACGGTTATATGCGGAATGTAGCCAGTGGAATGATATTCTTCGTCATCATCATTTCAGCCATATGAGGTCCACTGCTGAACAAAGGCCTCCCCCGATGACTGATCATCGGGAGGGATTGCCAATACTCGCCACGCTTGGCAGGCAAAATTAGTCGACTTTTACGACACACCTCCTGTTGGCGGTGGGGAAGTATATTCTTTACGGCCGTCCCCACACGGCACATTCTTAATAATGAATATAAAAGTTTGTATGTTTTTTACTCAATCACGCTTTAACGCAGTGGTTCTAAACTTTTTAGTGATAAAGGACCATTTAACAAAATTTGTCTTGCCTGTTCGGAGGTAACATAAAGTAAATGTAAATGAATAAAAGGTTGACGTTCTATCTTTAATTATAATTTTAGGATGGCTTCGCGGTCAACTTTGGTGTTTCTAGGGATGGTTTTCTGAAAACACCAGAAGTGGACCGCCAGAAGTGGAGCACCAGAAGTGGACAGCCGTTAAAGCAGTGGTTTGCTTTAACGGCTTTAGGAAATTAGCTTAAATTTGGCATGCATATAGATATTGATCTAGTTTAACACAAGGGATAATATTTTGCCCCAGTACAAGCTAGTGAAACGTTAATGTAGAGAATGCAAATTGACGTTGACGTTGAGCTACACTACAACATCATCATCATAATCAGCCCACTTCATTCCACTGCTGGACATACGCCTCTCTTAATGCACGCCACTGCGCCATAAACCTTTAGTTTTAGCAACTGGTATA
This sequence comes from Anania hortulata, assembly GCA_963576865.1. Classification (NCBI taxonomy): domain Eukaryota; kingdom Metazoa; phylum Arthropoda; class Insecta; order Lepidoptera; family Crambidae; genus Anania; species Anania hortulata. The sequence continues at coordinate 20,750,718 of OY756393.1, forward strand.
TCTAATATCCAACATATTGTTATGTTTTGAAATTTTTATTGTTATTAAAATTTAAACTACCCTGTATTTATTAATATTTAAGTGAGTCAGTTACATGTGTCAATTTTCTATGTAAATAAATATGAAAATGAAACTTTGTATGTTTATTACGTCTTTTCTAAACCATACATCCGATAGAATGACACTTTAGTAAGTTGTGTGCGCGCCGACGAAGGCTTCTGATATTAATTAAAGACAACACGAACGAGGTCATGGGCAAATAACTAGTGTTAAAATAATAGTCATAGATTTAACAATCAATTGTTTATTCATCACAGAGGCAACATCTATGTCATTTAAATGTTAAAATATAATTTATTATCCTACTCATTATCTAGTCTTGATGTTTACGGTTCCTGTTGTTCTATGTTATCAATGGTTTGTATAATGTTTATTGTCAGCATACATTCTAAAATGTTTATTTATAAGCACCTTGGTATGTTTATAAATTTAAATTAATTTAAACGACATGCTAAAGTATGCTATGTAAAATTGTTACAATAAGCAAATTTTATTTTACATTAAAGTCCATTTCCTCTAAATAATATAGCAAAAAAGATTATGAAACGGTATTTGCCTTTTAATAATAATGCGAGCATTTAATAAGTTAATATTACCTTTAATCAACAATTAGCTTCATATTATTCATTGCTTCAAAATATCAAAAAAATATTTATAATTTCATAATTTAAATATTAATAATTAATATATTTTCCATATAGCAAGAGTCAAATAAACTTCTAAGTTATGAAAAAATACGCTGTCATGTTTTAAAAATAAAATGACAAGTTGACAATTCTACCGTTTAACCGAGTCGGTTCTTACGCTGAAGTTACTCCAGGAACAGACTCAGACAAAGTCGACCACGTAGTGTAAGACCATTCTGAGTGTGTCTTATTAGCTAAGCCGTTTAAAGTGGCTTGTCTGAAGGCGCAGTACACACGGTAACGGGTGTGGCAACGATACACGTCTGTACGATTTTTGAATCGCACTGAGCTATATGATACTCTCACGTAGTCGCAGTGCGTATCTGCGTTTGGTTGCGGTCAGGAGACGTATTTTTAAATCATTCGAATTCCAATCCGAATAGAAAATCACAAGATTCGAATACGAAGTCCCGAAATCACTATTTTTGAAATTTCATTCTGTTAATTCTGCTACGAGTGACCCTTCGCAGTCGTTTTTCGTATTCTTCTAGTAGATGGTATGGAAGAATGACATTGACAAGTAAACAAATGGTTGACAAAGATTTGACATTATCAAAATCATTGACTGCCCTGCCCTGTTCCCAGATCATCTGAGGTCGGCGCAGTATGACTTTCTCTTTTATGCAATTCGGTCACTCGTTATCGAGTCATTCACTCCCTTCTTAGTCATTCGCTCCTCACACAATCCATACATCTCTTCCTAGGTCGTCCTCTACCTCTCCACTTGGTGGACTAATACCCATATTTCTTTTATAATAACCTTTTATATACGTTCCGTTTTAGGCGATAATTACCCGTTTTTAAAATGAACGATTTATTTCATTTCGGTTTATATTATTTTCTGTAAAACAAAAATAGGTAGTTACAAGGTTTCAATTTAATAGCAACACTTAATTCGAGTGATTAAAAAATGCGTAACACCATGAGCAATATAAATTAATTTCATACACGAATTGTTTTCGTGTTTGGATTCAAGATTAATTTCTAATGTTTCGAAAATACGTCTCCTGACGCGTCACGACGATTGACGCAGACGCGCGTCGCTGCGACATGCGTCATAGTGTGAACACAACTTTATTAATGAGATTCGTATTATCAGGCTCGTTCTAAGCGGCCAAGCTTTACTTAAACGGTACTTTATACAAGAGGACCGGTAAACATCGAGACGTACCTTGCTTGCGTATTCTCTATCAGAAGTCCCATTCGGTCGTCTTTTCTATCTCCATTTCTGACATCTTCTGTTGGAGAAGGAGCGCTGATATGTCGTCTGGAAAGGTAAACCATCAAAATTATTTTATATTGAAGACCATTGCTGCTGCTACCATTTATTAAATTCTTGTTATTATTAACAGCATGTTAAGATTTGCAAACACACGTTTTATTCCCTAAAAAACAAATTATTTGTGTATTTTGTTAAAAATAATTTGAATTTGAAAATTTGAATTTTTGTACAATTACAATATAAATTGAATTTACTTTACATTACGTAGTAAGCTGCAAACAACGCATCTACTAAACTTGCAGTCCGCAGTTTAGCTTAGAATGTTACCCTTTTAGGAGATAGCGCGGCGGGCTTCGTCACAAGAGCGCAGCGAAACGTCGCGCGTGCGCACAAGTTTAAATAAGGAGTTTGAATGAAGTAATACTCAATAATACTCATTTATTAAGTATACAGGGTTATTTGTAAAACATCAACAACCTCATAGGGACTGATGGTGCTCAAATACAACAACTTTTTCTATGGGACCAACATTAAAACCGCAAAAAAAAAAACACTTGTCCATACTAAGCCGCCAACAGCTGACATCAGTTTGTATTCGCTATGTGCAGTGGTGGGGCCGTCAAATCGATCGCAGCACGCAATGTGGCAGAAATGTGAAATAACTCTGGACTGTCATGTGTCAAATTGCTATATTTCCATAGAATTCCATACTAACGTTATTAAGTATTTTTAAGTAAAAACGTTAAAATTTACGATATGGGTCACAGTATGTGTTGTATTATAAAGTGTAGAAACAATGGGAAAAACAGTTCATGCATTATTTATCCGTTTCCAACATCAAGATGGAAATTGGAGCAAAAAAATAAATAATAAGCTGCTGTGAAAAGAAAAAAGTTTGTAGGGGGGGTTGTGTCACAGACGTTTGTCTTATGACCACAGCTCTTATTAAGTAGCTATGTCCGTTGGTTCTAAGCTCTTTAACGTCTCTCACATGCTGTGCTAATGCTAACTTTTTCCCATTTTGCACAGTTTGAGATTGGAAAGTTATATCATGTTGTATCGATTCAAATCCCGTACGTATTATAACATTCATGTTTTAGTTCATGTTAGACAATCACTTATTATAATATGTACAAACTTTTTAGATATTTTCATCTAATTTCGGAAAACAATCCTAAAATCATTCTCAAACCATTCAGTTGCCATAATTTGAAAGATCTTAAGTCCACAATAATTGTGGTCACTAGGGGCGCTGTCATCGCGCACACAGCGAATAGAGAAGTGAAATTTTTATTTTGCGATTTTAGATTTTAGAATGTTTTCCTATTGAAAAAAGTGTATTTGAGCACCAGAATCAGCCCCTAGAAGGTTGTTGATGTTTGACAAATAACCCTGTATAGGCCCGCTACCGGGAACTTATACACGTCCCAATAAATCGCATTATAATTTAAAATAATTCTTTGATGATAAATTGTAGTATATACTCGTAATTGTAAGTTGACTAAAATGGGATTATTGAGGGACAAGCCTTATCTTTGACATTTTTTTTTGACATCTTTGCAATTTATCAATTCCAGCATTTGTGTTATTCAGTTTGACATAATTTAATGTGACAATTTTTTTATTTTTGTTATGATTATTATTTTATGTTTTTCCTTTTTAATAGAATTCGAATACCTTTATAATGTTTAAAATGTATTAATTTAAGATTTTATTATTTCTAAAAATCACGAATGCCTTAGTAGGTCATACTGTAACAAAACGAACATCTTTTATACCTTTATTGTGTGGACTACTGTTACTGTATGAAAGTGAATAAATCAATTATGAATACAGCTTAGTCCTACCACCGCTTCGGGACTACATATTGGCTGGTGATGAGAAGAAACGGCGCAACAAGCTCAGTCACCTTTGTCAGCCTTTTTTAGAAGTAAAATAGAGTTACAAGACATGTAGTAGTGCGAGCTAAGCAGGTTAAGTCCATGCACTCTTGTCGTTTGAATAATCGTCTATTTTATAATATCCTTTCTTTCATAAGGATTTTTTAAATGTGAATTTGGAAATCATGCACAGGTAGTTCAAAAAGAGTCTGTGGTACTTTATTGAAAAATTTAATACATTTTCTCAAGATTGGATTGTGTAGTCTGAAGCTCGAAACGGCAAATTTATTTTTATTGCGAGTATTGTTGTGATGAAAATCCCTTTTTTACCGACTTCAAAAAAGGAGGAGGTTCTCAATTCGTCGGAATCTTTTATTTTTATTTTTTATTTTTATGTATGTTAAATAATATTTTTTTTGTTTGAAAGGTGTACTTTCAGAATGGTCCCATATAAATTTGGTTAAATTCTGTTAATACTGAACTCCGTACCACGCCAACTGATTTTAGTATCTATCTTACCTAATATCTTTGCCAAATGTGGACCGATTTTGATGATTTTTTTTAATGAATATCTTATACTTCAAAGATACTATAACAAAAAAAATCACCTCTAAGGGTGGAAAAATAGGAAATGAAATCGGTGTTCAGCAGTTAAATTATGTTTGCACTCGTAAGATTTGTTTTGGTTAGGATTTTTTACTAAAATAGATGAAATAAGTAAATTTTATTAAAAAAATACATACAATATTTATAAAGCTCTACTCACTGGGGTCCGGCTTGATGGGCTTCACGCGGCCGAGCAGGCCCGGCAAGTAGTCGCTCTTACGGATCTGCCTGAAGAACGCGTGGTTTAGCAGCTGAGTGGCCGATGGCCGCTTCTCTGGGTCCCTGGAAGATGTCAATGAAGAGTTACTAGATTTGATCTCTATCATTGTCTACAGACCGCAGATGCAGGCCGCTTCCAACCGGCCAATCTGGAAGTCACTGGGAGACGCTTATGTTCAGCAGTAGACGTCCTACTGCTAGAATGAAAGATCTGGTAAAAGTTGCAGGAAGCCGCTGGTTGCAGGCCGCTTCCGGTCAATCTGGAAGTCACCGGGGAAGGCCTGTGTTTAGCAGTGGACATCCCTGGGGCTGAAATGAAAGAGAAAGCCGCAGGATGCGGGTCGCTTTCAACCAGCCAATCTGAAAGTAACTGAGGGAGGCCTATGTTCAGCAGTGGACGTCCTACGACTGAAATGAAAGACCTGGTCAAGGTTGCAGGAAGCCGCTAGATGCAGGCCGCTTCCAACGGGCCAGTCTGGAAGTCATTGGGGCAGGTCTATGGTCAGCAGTGGACGTCCTACGGCTGAAATGAAAGACCTGGTAACGGTTGCAGGAAGCCAATCTGGAAGTCACTGGTAGAGGTCTATGTTCAGACTGGACGTCCTACGGCTGAATTTAAAGACCTGGTAAAGGGTGCAAGTAGCCAATCTGGAATTCACTGGGGGAGATCTATGTTCAGTAGTGGACGTTCTACGGCTGAATTGAAAGACCTGGTAAAGGTTGCAGGAAGCTAATCTGGAATTCACTGGGGGAGATCTATGTTCAGTAGTAGACGTCCTACGGCTGAAATGAAAGACCTGGTAAAGGTAGCAAGAAGTCGCTAGATGCAGGCCGCTTCCAACCGTCCAGTCCGGAAGTCACTGGGGGAGGCCTATGTTCAGCAGTGGCCATCCTGAAACGTGGATGACGCTGCTGAAGTACGAGTGTACCTCTGCAGCGCGACGTCGCTGAGCTGGTGGAAGGCGTCGGAGAGCTTCCGCGCGGCGTACACGCGGCGCGCGCGCGCCCCGCCCGCGCTGTCGCCCACGCCGCTGTCCGTGTTGTACATGCCTGCCCGGGAGACGTATTTTTGAATCATGCTAATTCCAATCCGAATACGAAATAAATCGCAAGATTCGCATGCGAATTCATAAAATCACTATTTTTGAAAATTCATTCCATGAATTCTACAACGACCGCTCGTTTTTCTTTTTCTACTAGTAGAAATTAGTATTCAAAGTATTTATTTGCAAAGAATAGGTTTACAAAATAGATGTTATAAGTATAATATTAGATTTCAGTTCTCTATTCTGCTAACATACATTAACATGCAAAATGTGTGCTAAGAAACTCCTGGACACTGTAGAAGCAGGAAGTTGTCAGCCATTCCCTTAATTTATGGATCATCAATTCTGTAGAACCAATTTTAAATTTATGGGGAATTTTGTTATACACCTTTACGCACATACAGTAACAACTCTTTTGACAAATTGATAATTAGTCTAATACGAGTCTATCAGATGACCTTTTGTTCCTTGGATACAACTGAGCAGCAGTCTTAAACAACTTTGGGTGTTGTTGTACAAACTTAAATACTTCCAGGATATACATGCCGTAAACAGTAGGTATGCCTAATTTAATAAATAAGGGTTTACATGTCTCAAACGGACCCTTACAACATAAGACTCGCACACACTTCTTCTGGGCTACAAAAACTCTGTGCATATAAGTACTATTGCCCCAAAGAATAATACCATAGTTAATAACAGAAGCGACGTATCCATAGTATGCACATAACGATACGTCTAAAGATGTAACCCCAGTTAATCTTCTAAGCACGTAAACAAACCTGTTTATTTTGGTACAAACATTATTTACATGATCGGTAAAATTTATGCTGCTATTCAATACTATGCCCAGAAATTTCACATTGTCTGCACAGTCCAGGGTAATTCTATTGTATCCAATGTTCATACTTGCTTGCTTACGTCCCTTAACATTAAATTGTACAAATTTGATTTCAAAAGTCAAAAGTCAAGTTCATGCATTAGAATTAATTATAACAGAGATGTCGTCAGCGAACATTATACACTGATGTTTAGTAGCATGCGGTAGATCGTTCATATAAATAAGGAAAAGTAGCGGTCCCAAGACACTGCCTTGGGGCACACCAATTTTGTTGATTTTATAGGCTGATTGACAGGCGCCCTTTGTATTTTCTTTTTTAGTAATTCGACACATTGTTGTCTATCCTTTAGATACATTCTAAGCCAAGAGAGTGCGTTGCCGCGTATACCGTACCTTTCTAGCTTATCCAGTAATACTTCATGGACGACCAAATCAAAAGCTTTAGACATGTCGAAAAATAGTACAGTAACACACTGCTTATCATTAAGTCCAAGAATAACTCTATGAATTAGATTAAAGCAAGCAAGTGTTGTGGATTTATCTTTTTGAAAACCATTTTGTTCTGGTTTTATTATGTTGAACTTTGTGCAATAATTCATTAGTCTAACTTGCATGGCCTTTTCAAATATTTTTGACAAGATGGGTATTAATGTTATAGGACGATAGTTTTCAAGATCTGTGCTATCACCTTTTTTATATATAGGTTTCATTATTGACAATTTAAGAGAGTTAGGAAACTGTCCAGTTTCAAACGATAGATTCATTAGGTAGGTTAATATAGGTGCCAGTTCGTCACAGCAGTATTTTAGAGGTTTTGTAGAAATTTCATCATAGCCGCAAGCATTAGGAAATAATGACATTGACAAGTAAACATATGTTTGTCAGAAATTTGACATAAATAACTTTTTATTTAAGTTCCGTTTCAAGTAATTCACTACCGGTTTTTAAAATCAATGAGTTTTTGCATTCCGTTTCATATTTTCTTAGTAAAACGAAAATAGTTACGAATGATTCAAAAATGCGTAAAATGGTGAGCAATAGAAATGAATTTCATATACGAATTGTTTTCGTGTTCGAATTCGAGATTCATTTCTAACTAGCTGTTCCCCGCGACCCCTTCGCGTGGTATTAATTTGTTCATAAAAAAAAAATTGCAACTCTCTTAATTTTTTCTTTCAAAAGAACCTTCTCCTGACCATACCTAACATAACAAAAAAAGAATTAGCGAAATTGTTACACCCGTTCTCGCGTGATGCGATGACCAAGGGAAATAGAGATTCATATACAGGATGTAACAAAAAGGTGAAATAAAACTTTAAGGGGTTATTCTACGGCTAATTTACATCAACTTTTTCTATGGGACCAACATCGAAATCGCAAAAAAAAAACACTTTCCCATACTAAAACGCGACCAGCTGGCATCAGTTTGTATAGAAACGTCAATTTTTTTTTTTGAGATTTTGATGTTGGTCCCATAGAAAAAGTTGATGTAATTTAGCCGTAGAATAACCCCTTAAAGTTTTATTTTACCCTTTCGTTACACACTGTAAATAGATGTTTCAAAAATAAAAATCACCCCTAAGGGTAGGAAAATAGGGGATGAAATCGGTGTTCAGCAGTTAGATTAGGATTTATCACTAAAAATAGATAAAAATAAGTAAATTTTATTAAAAAAAATAAAACCGACTTCAAAACACTAAAATGCTAAAAATAATCCTAACACTTAAGTACCTAATCAGTTACTTTTGGAGTCGGTGCAAACAAAAACATTGAGTCTCTCATCGGCTGGCACCGACTCCAAAAGTAACTGATTAGGTACTTAAGTGTTAGGATTATTTTTAGCATTTTAGTGTTTTGAAGTCGGTTTTATTTTTTTTAATAAAATTTACTTATTTTTATCTATTTTTAGTGATAAATCCTAATCTAACTGCTGAACACCGATTTCATCCCCTATTTTCCTACCCTTAGGGGTGATTTTTATTTTGTAAACTTTTAGCATATTATCTTTGAAGTATAAGCTATTCAATAAAACAAAAATCATCAAAATCGGCTCATATTTGTCGAAGATAGGTAACAAGAACCACAACCAAAATACTATCTGGGTATATATTTGTTGATTTTCTCAAAAAATTCTAAATCAATTTCGATAAAATTTATATGGGACCACCTCTGAAGTATGATCTACCAAACAAAAAAAGAATCATTAAAATCGATTCATAATTGGCGGAGTAATCGCGTAACAAATATACAAAAAAAAAAAAAAAAAAACATACAGTCGAATTGAGAACCTCCTCGTTTTTTGAAGTCGGTTGAAAATACGTCTCCAGGCACAACACAATGGTCACATCTCCGGGTAATGACGACATTAAGGCGATGCGCAAACGTAGACACTTTTTATTACCGACACGGCACACCATCACAAGAAACCGTAGTCGCTGTGTCCTGTAGCGGTGATCGGACACTCCCCCTTGGCAACTACTGGTCTCTGATAACCGTAGTTGCTGTGGCCGGTAGCGGCAACCGAACACAGTCACCGATCGCTACTTCTGGCCACAATTCGTTCGGCTCGCACCGCCCGTGCCCCTGCGTCACCCTCGCTCGTGCGCCACCCGTTCAGTGTGCGTGGCTTGTGTCGCACACAGGAGACAGACACCAAATGCAACTTCTCCGTCTGCCCAACTCAGTACAATTTTAAGAAAATTTGTTAATGTTACTTGTGTCTTCAACTGAGGACAGTTTATTTTCAGTTACTGACACCGAACACTTTTTGATCGTCATGAGTATGTGTTAAGTGGAAGCAACTGGACGCAAAAAATGTTCACGTATTCGCAGGGAGTGAATGATCTCATACTGGTTCTATACAAATCAAAAATTTATCGGAATCTAGTATCTGACACAAGACACAAAAGTGTCCACGTTTGCGCCCTCGCTAAAATGTATTAGCCCCCCGTAGCATGACCACCAGAACACGATATAATATAGCGATTTTTCGACACCAATTTCAAAAATATGATAGATATAGCCGCCATGTTGAATGGCCGTGCCGGTAACGTCACATGTTAAAGAGATAAAGAGAAAGATATTTTTATTTACAAAATAAATATTTTTGTTTTGATCGCTGTTTCGATAAAAATTTAACATGGCGTCTATATCTATCATATTTTTAAAGAATTGACCGTTGGTGTCCATAAATCGCTATATCATATCGTGTTTTAGTGGTCTTGCTAGGGGGGCAGGGTTGTTAAGGCACGTTTACATGAGATGTGTGGTCAAATGCGACGACCGCTTTCTTAAAAAAAATCGTTAAAAAATGAAACAACAAGAAAAATAGAAATTGCAGTTTACATTTTTATTGGATCTCTTTGCAATTTTGTGATCTTATTTTTTTCAGACCTAGTGTTTGTGTAGACTGTGTTTACTTTTTTGGAAGTCCTACGAATTGAATCGTATTTGATACCTAAATTAAAGCCTTGGATGTGGTGGGAATAAAATTATAGAGGTCTGGGAATGACCCAATTAAACAGTTTACTTTTTAACTTCTAGAGAGTCCTTTCTAACCATATTATTTTAATTTGTTTAAAGAAATAAGTTTACTAGATTAGAAATTTATTGTTATTAAATGCAAATAGTTTCACGTTACGGCTTTGTGATTCAACAAATAAAATCACCAATCTATTGCGCTATTGGTCTGTCATCATTTAATTTTTATTTATAACATGAATGCGCAAAGGTCTGGGAATGTCTCCAGTCCACGGCTCAGCAACCTGCTACAATATGTAAAGGTTCCTTAACAATTTTACCGATTATCGACTTAAAGTTGAACATATAGAGTTCCATGTCAATTGAGTGGATTAAACGTTTTGTGGTAGGTGTCCCAACTCACTCTTCATCTCGTCGTCGAGGCAGACGTCGGGGAAGGTGGAGCAGTCCAGCAGCTGGGGCCGGCTGCCGCGCACCTTCTCCGTGAACATGAGCGTGGTGGGCACCTCCGCGAACGGCACCGCACCATTCGCCAACTCACAGCACACCACGCCCACCGAGTAGATGTCCGAGCGCTCATCGTAGCCTTTCAGGTTCTGAGAATGACAAAATTACGTAAGATATTTTTATCTTTTTTGACGCATTTATAAAAAATGATTTTTGCTACGGCCTCCAAATCGTTGTTAACCTGATGTAACTGGAAAGTATGGAAGTACAGGGGACACGAGTAAAACACGGGACGGCTGTCAACGCACTGGTGTTTATTATAAAAGGTGAAGGGGCGTGGACGCAGCCACGCTATCGTATGTGTATAGCTACAACGTATGCTACCTACGTAAAAATATGTAACATTCCTCCCCCAAATATTACAGCTAAGTCCTCAAAAGAAGCATCTATAATCGACCGGGGGACGATGTCGCTTAGTCGTTTCGATGTTTCCTTTTTCGGAATTTCCCTCATCTGAAGTAGCATCGATATCATAGAACTCATCGTCTTCCTCAGAGGGGGGTCTCTGCACTCCTCTCGTCATCGTCACGCCACACCACGAAGGGGAGTTGCGTGGCGTTGTGACATCATCAGCTGTTGGCAGTGGTGACAGGTTGTCCCTTATCTCTCCTCCCTCATAGCAATCAGAATTTCCGTTAGTAAGCTGCGACGATTGTGATGATGATGATGATGATGATTCGATTGGTGACCGTGCTATTGTGATGTCATCAAGCACAGAGGCATTATGTGTATCGAGGTTGCCAGCCCCTGGTCTACTCTTACAAATATTTGTTCCTTTAAAGTGTAACATTTGGTTTTTATGTTTTCGTACACATAAAGATGTTAAGTAATCTTTAACCAAGTATAACATTGTTCCAATTTCCTTTATTATTATACCCCTAGCCCAATTAAACTTATTATTATTTAAATGTTTTTTATATAAAACTAACTGATTAGGTAGAAACTGCGAGTCCTTTCCTCCATGCGCTTCAGTTTGCGAACACTGTTTGTTTTGAACATGTTCAGCGAGTGAGGTCGACGAGGGCAACTGCGGCGGGTTCAGTAGGTCGAGTCGCGACCGAAGCCGGCGGCCGAACACTAGCTGAGCCGGTGATGTGCCCGTAGTTGTATGAATATAATTTCGATAGTCAAACAGATACTTTAATAATTTTAATTTACTTTGTTTAAAGTTATTACTTGTTTGTAAACTCGACTTAATTCCCCGTTTGACTATCTTTACATAGCATTCTGCCTGGCCGTTGCTGGCAGGATGATACGGCGGTGACGTCATATGCGAGATTCCATTCAAGTTACAAAAATTATTAAACTCTTGAGAACAAAATGAGGTGCCGTTATCTGTTACTAACGTATGAACTAGTCCAAATCTAGACATGTAATCGTACACTTTTTCTATTACAGCGGGTGTAGTGCAGGTGCTCATCTCGTAAACTTCCACCCATTTTGTATAAGCATCAACTATAATTAAGTATACGCGTCCATTTATAGGGCCTAAAAAGTCTATTTAGACTTTTGTACTCGATAAAATGGGCGTAGAGGGAACTTCCACGGAGATATAGGCGCACGCGGCGGCGACGCGCGCAGCTGCGCACACACATCACACGATCCTATCATCCGCTCCAGGGCTTCGTCAATACCCGGGAACCAAACCCGTGCGCGCGCCTCAGCTTTAGTTTTCACGATTCCCATATGTGATGTATGAAGCTCGGACATTATCCGCTCACGCAACAAAGCCGGTATCACGGCCTTGTGACCGCGCATAACACATCCATTTTCTACTGACAATTCTAATCTACAGGCGTGGTACGGTTTTAAGTTAACATCTAATATCGACTTAGGCCAACCGTTAAGTATGTAATGGATGACTTTTGTCAATATATGATCATTGCTAGTCGCGGTACGTAATTCGCCTACAGTGATCGGAAGCGCTCCCTCCACTACGAAGCATACGTAGGCTGCGCGGTCGCAGGGGTCGCCCTGCGCCTCGTCCTCCGCGCCCGGCGCGGCAGGCTGGCTCGCGCGCGATAGGTAATCCGCACTATTGTCTGCGCTTTTTATGTACTCAATAGTAAAGTTATAGGCACTTAGAAACAAAGCATATCGTTGTAAACGATTAGCGGATACCTCAGGTATTCCCTTATTGGGCCCAAAAATAGAAAGAAGTGGCTGTACGTAAAACAAATGGTAAGGACCTACCATAAAGGTACTGGTGAAACCGCCTAACTCCGAATATAATTGCTGTCGCCTCCTTTTGAATTTGGGAATATCGACGTTCTGCGTTATTTAACGTCCGCGATGCATAAGAAATAGGTTTTTCGTGGCCGTCCTTATCAATTTGTGACAAAATTGCTCCCAACCCACTAGGCGAAGCGTCTACTGTTAATATTATTTTAGCATTAACGTCAAAGTGAGTTAGAACTTGTTCAGAAGCTAGATACTTTTTTATTGTATTAAATACTTCGTCCTCCCTTTTAGACCAACACCACTTGGAACCTTTTTTCAAAAGCTCATATAGTGGGCTCAAAATACAAGACGCCCCCGGAACGAAACACCTGTAGTAATTAACTAGTCCTAAGAACGATTGCAACTGGTTTACGTTTGCAGGAACTGGTGCGTCTAAAATGGCTTTTATCTTATCCGGAGATTTTTTTAATCCGTCCTTATTAATTATATAACCTAAATAGCTTATTTCGTCCCTAAAGAAATCACATTTTTCTGGCTGTAGCGTTAACCCCGCTTCTTGTAGTCGTTGTAGCACCTGATTCAGCCTGTCCATGTGCTCGGCCCGGCTCTGGCCCCCGCTGACCAGCACATCGTCGAGCAGCACGAGCACGCCGTCGATGCCCGCGAGCAGGTTCTCCATAGCGCGTTGGAATATTGCCGGTGCGCTTGTGAGACCGAACACCAGTCGCGTGTACGCGAATAAACCACGATGCGTATTAATAGTTGTAAACTTTTGTGACTCACTATCTAAACAAAATTGATTGTACGCCATAGACAAATCTAACTTTGTGAATTTCTGCCCGCCACATAATTTAGAGAACAGTTCGGTTATAGTTGGCAGAGGGTATTGATCAACCACTAATTGCTTATTGATGCTGACCGAGTAATCGACGCACATTCGAACAGACCCGTCGCGTTTCAGTACTGGCACGATCGGTGACGCATAGTCTGAGTGGTCCACCGGCCGAAGCACACCTAATCCGACCAACCGATCAATTTCACTTTCGACTTTATCTCTTAAGGCGAACGCTACAGGCCGGGCCTTACAAAATACAGGTTTAGAACCCTCCTTCAACGTTAATTTTACCGTGTACTTATTAAAACATCCTAACTTTCCTGAAAATAAATCAGGATAACGTGCATAAAATAATTTAGCAACATCGATAGTTTGTTCACCGTTAAAATGAATAGGGCTAAATTGTAACTCGAACTTGGAAATAAAGTCTCGACCAAGTAGCGGCGGACCGCCGCCGCGAACTACGAACACGTCGAGTGTGCGGGTGCGCCCGCCCCACTGCAACGGCAAGCGCGCTACGCCGGCACAACCTAGCACTTCACCCGTGAACTGACTAATTTTTTTTTTGTTGTTGCTAACGGTACTTTGTTAAAATGTAACTTGAAGGTACTTTCAGACATGACCGTAACCGCCGATCCGCTATCGATTTCGAACTGCAAACCTTTTCCATTAATGTACACCGTTTCAACTAGTGGTTCACCTCTATAAGAACGGATATTAAACAACTCACCGTCGTCGTCTTCGCCGCCCTCATTTACCTCACTCGAGTTTAACGAAACAAAATTCATTTTTCTACACACTCGACGTAAATGGCCTTTTATGTTGCACTTCCTACAAGTATAGTTTGCAAAACGACAGGACTCTGCCTTGTGGTTCGTATAACCACACACCGTACACTTCTCCTTTGCACTGTGACGCATCCCGGCATTATGGTGTTGGCCGATCTTGTACAGCTGATCAGGCGCCTGCGGCACGACGCCGGCGGCAGTGCTGGCGGCGGCTCGTGCGCCTCGCATGCTCTCGGCCAGCTCCACGGCCCTAGCAAACGTCAGCTCCGCCAGTCCCTGTACATACATCTTCTCCTTCTCTGGTCCAGATAGCATTCCCATAATAAACCGATCGCGCAGCGCTTCCTCGACGTTGCTAAACCCGCACTGCGCGGTCAAACCTCGCAACCTGGCGGCCCACTGTGAAGGCGTCTCTGTCGGCTGTTGAGTAGCGGCGTAAAACTGGTGGCGCTCGCTAAACCCGACCTGCTTTGGAGTGAAGTGTGTGTCAAGGATGTTGATAATTTCCTCATATGGCACCTCCTGCAGTTCCTTGGGCAGCGCAAGATCCGCTGCGAGTTTGTAGGTGCTCTCGGTGAGTGCGCTGAGCAAAATTGCCCGTTTTCTGCTTCCCTCTGAACTGCCAATAGCATTTGCTATAAACCACTGTTCCAACCTGCATTTGTATATCTTCCACGTTTGAAGATTGTGATCGAAATTCGATAAGAAACCGAAATTTGCACTGGTCATTTTTATTTATTACGAACGCGGGTAGTCGTCGCCACTGGTAAGTATGGAAGTACAGGGGACACGAGTAAAACACGGGACGGCTGTCAACGCACTGGTGTTTATTATAAAAGGTGAAGGGGCGTGGACGCAGCCACGCTATCGTATGTGTATAGCTACAACGTATGCTACCTACGTACAAATATGTAACAAATGTCGATAATAACAACGTTTTGATAGTGCCAGCTGCGACTTAGGCTTCGGAAGAACTTAAAGACGAGTTTACATAATTTTATTATCATTATATATAGCTACGTTTATATGATAACCCTGTACTCATATATTGTATCAATGCTGTTGGTGTTCCGAATAAAATAAAATAAATAAATAAAAAAAAAACAGTCCACGTACGACCACTGCTGGACGTAGGCCTCTGCACGCTAGTTCTCGGCTATATTTAAATGATTTATCAGTTGAAACAGCTTAGTACTGAGAGTGGCAAACGTAGTGTAGGACGATCCCCCCTGCTCTCGCTCGATGGACCGAGTGATGGACCGAGAGAGATGGACCTACCCCAGCGAGTATAGCGAGGTACCTGTTCCAGCAGTTCCGGGCTGAGCCACATGAGGTTGGCGTTGTCGTGGTCGGGCGGCGGCAGCTGGTGCAGCAGGCGCGAGCGGCGGCCGCGCGCCAGCAGGCTGGCCGCGCTGCGCAGCCCGCACAGCCGCGCGCCGCCGTCCGCGCCCACCAACACGTGGCTGGCGCGGACACTTCTGGGACGCAAATGTTGAAGGCATTTTACTATCCTGATGTTAGAAATACGCAGTGAAGAGGCAGGGCCGGTCGGGTGATGGCGGCGGTACGAATGACCTGACATGCAGCGAAGGAGTCTTACCCCATTTTACCACAAGCGCTCGGATGCGACAGACGTGCCTATTATTAACTATCGTAGATGGGTAATTACGAAATAATTGTAACGGTCGGAATATTACATTTGTCTGTTTGATTATCGTCGTTTTTT
Source organism: Anania hortulata (assembly GCA_963576865.1). Classification (NCBI taxonomy): domain Eukaryota; kingdom Metazoa; phylum Arthropoda; class Insecta; order Lepidoptera; family Crambidae; genus Anania; species Anania hortulata. The sequence goes on from OY756393.1 coordinate 20,766,795, forward strand.
AAAAAAATATGATCCCTTTCTGATTTAGAAAACTAGTTAATTTAATAAAACTATTAAATATACTTTTCGTCAAACTTAATCAGATGAGCCAAAACAACATCTTTAACATCCGACCAATACGAATTATAGTATAGTATATACAGGAATACTTTTTTACCACCATCCAAATTTTTTCTAGGCATTAGGAATCCTTCATAGAACCCATTTTTAAAAAGAAATGGTATGTCAAGTTTTCACCATAAAATATTTTTTCCAATATAATTTTCAATGTTATGTGGTTACTGCTTAACGTAAACATTACGCTAGCGTACATGAATGAGATCTAGATACATGAATGAGAGGGCGGCGCGAGGGCAGCGGCGCGCGGGCAGCGGCACGGGGTTGCTATGACGACGGCCTTGTGTCGGCATCGGTGGCGCGCCGGCCGGTGTCAACAAATACACAAATCAGTCGCCCGCGCAACCCCGTGACGTATGCGTGCCTTATTACCGCGTTTCCGCCGTCCCGTGCGCTGCGTACTATCGCGAAAATATGAAGGGAAAGTCAACAACTTAAGGATCGTAAAAAAAAATATGAAAAGCGAGGGCCTGCAGGAGGCGTCGACGCTAGCGCGTAGAGTAGTTTGCGTGCCGTGTCCATACTCTTAGTATTTGTTTAGACAATTTCCAGGTGCTTTATCTCAACATTTTTGTACTGGGCGATACCAAAAGAAAAAAACACGTGTATTGTTTTTTTCCTCATAGATTATATTTAAATTTGGATGGTGATAAAAAAATCTTCCTGTATATATAGTATTGTCAACGGAATGACGCATTCTTAAAAAGTTATAAATCGATGCGACAGTTAGAAATAAGAAAGTAGGTTTAATTAAAACTACTTCTAATTCCAAGATATGACATTACATAGTTAAGTCGCACATGACACTAAGTCCACCTTTTGTACGATTTTAATCTGTGCAATAGTTTTCGTAGTTAGTTAGCTGTTAGTTAGTTACATTAATTGAGCTAATAAAACTGTTCAAATTAAAGGTGCCGTGTGGGGACAACCGTAAAGAATACACTTCCCCACCGCCAACAGGAGGCGTGTCGTAAGATTCGACTAACTCCTGTAGCACGAGACGGGCAGCAGCGTCTTCGTGCGAAATCTTATTAAAAAACTGCGCTTGCCAACCCGCCTGCCAAGCGTGGCGAGTATTGGCAATCCCCCCCCCGATGATCAGTCATTGGGGGAGGCCTTTGTTCAGCAGTGTACCTCCTATGGCTGGAATGATGATGATGATGAAAATTAAAGGTTGATCGTATGTATGGTATCGTATGTATGTATTGGTATAAAACCCTATATTGTATTAAGTTTCCTTTTGATTGAATTCAGAAAAACAAAACTTTATTTGCATTTAATAACAATAAATGTCAAATTTAGAAAAATATTCCTTTATATAAAAAATATATTAACCTAGTAAATTTATATGGTAAAAAGGACTTTTCACCACTAACAAAGTAGTGATTGGGTCATTCCCAGACCTCCATAATTTTATTTCCACCTCCTCCACAGCTATAATTGAGGTATACAATTTAATTCTCAGGACATCAATCGAATATAAAATACAGTCGTGATAAACAAATAGTTTTTAGAATTAAGATCACAAAATTGCAAAGAGATTCAGACTTCTGACTATTTACAATTTAATTTCTCTTGTTGTTTCTTGTTGAAAATAAGTAGGTGCCTATGTAGTTCATAAAACTATTTTCAAAACCTTTTCTTGATGAAATAAAAAATAAATAAAATAAAAAATTACTGTATTAAAAAAAAGGATGTAGACAGAAGAAAATAACATTCCAATTTGTCCAATATTGTCCAACATTTGTCTAAATTCCAATTCTTGTCCAACATTTTAATTTAAATTGTCGTCGGAAGTCTTGGGAACTAATGTATGCAAAATACAATTTTGCGGAATGGCTTTAGGTGTCTTGGAATGACAATTTAATTTAAGTTTTTAAAAACTTTTTTTTTGACCTATTTTAAGCGATGTTTTATTAAGAGGTACCATATTGTAAATTTTGCAAAGGGCGTTATCTAGCACACCCAGACCCAAAAGTCCTTTTCAGAATTGACCCAAAACAGGAATCGAACCCGGGACTCTATGCGTTCAAGGCAAGTTACTGTCCTACTAAATTATTAGTCATGAAATCTGTGAACTTACCTGTGTATATACAGCTGCTTATGCAAATATTGCAAAGCCTGCAACACATCTCGCAAGATAAGCGCGCAAGCTAGCTCCTGCAGGCCTTCTGGATAGTACCGGTCTAGTATGTCCCGGCAGGAGCCAAACGTCATAAGTGGAGACACGACATACAGCTCGCGACCGTGCACAAAGGACGTCAAGTACGGCAGAATGTTCTGGTGTTGTAATTCTTTTCTTGTCAATATATCTTGCTGAAAATGTAATAGAGATTTCATTAACTCAGATTTAATAATAAATAGATAATTAATTTTTATCACGCAGGCAGCGACCAGCGTGGGGCGCTCTGTCAAGGTGTTGTTTTCATTGTTGGAAAGTCCTGGGATCTGGCTCAGTAATGCACACCGCACTGGAAGAGGCCTATGTCCAGCAGTGGACTGATTATGTTGTATGAGGCGGAGACTATTAAAAAACTTCAACAGAAATGGACAGGGCATACAATCAGAGGCAAAGGAAAATTGTACAACTACGTTAGAAGAACTAAGAAAAGAAGCCATCGGGAAGATGAGTCGATGAGATATAGGTTGTAGCTGGTAAGGGTCGCAGGAAGATGCTGGATGCAGGCCGCTTCCAACCAGCCAATCTGGAAGTCAATGGGGGAGGCCTATGTTTAGCAGTGGATGTCCTATGGCTAAAATGATGATGATAATGATGGTGATAGAGAGAAATGTTTACAGTCGGAGAAGGCCCAGGCCTTTGCCTGGAGAGACACACAGCAGCAGCAGCAGTCACAGGACAGGGAATATTTAGATAAAATAAGTAGCCTTTCTTCTTCTTCATCTGTACGGTCAATCCCGGTTGCGTCCAAAGCCATAGCGTTGGAGCCCAGGGTCCGCTTTCCTTGAGTTACTCCTCCACTTGACACGGTCTTGATTGTCTCTAGTTGTGAGATCCTTGGTACGCATGTCAGCCCTCACGACGTCAAGCCAGCATTTCTTGGGTCTACCACTTTTGCCAGGACCTGGCGGTGGCAGCATGGCCAGACATTTGCTTCCTACGTAGCTTGCCGGTTTCCGCAAAACATGGCCGTACCAGCGTAGGCGACTCTCCTGCAGTTTGTCTGCAATATCACGGACACAAAGGCTACCGCGGATGCGCGAGTTCCTCACGCGGTCCTTCCGCGTGACTCCGCACGTCCACCGCACGCTTCGCTGCCATATAAAAGGACAGGCCTAATGATGCACTTATAGATCTGTCCTTAAAGCTTAACCGGCATTCTGGGGTCACAAATGACACCAGTCACCTCTTGCCATTTGGCCCACACAGCAGCAATGTGTGCTTTGACGTCGCAATCGATGTTTTCCAACGCGTGAAGTACAGATCCAAGGTTTTTAAACTGGTCCATGCGCTCGACCTTGTCTCCACCTATGCGGACGGGCGTTGGATCTGTAGAGTTACAGGCCAGGTACTCGGTCTTTGCCACATTGAGTTTATAATAAAATAAGTCGCCTTTATTTGCCATAATTATGTTTACAGATATTTTTTAAACTTGCATACTAATAAATTTAATGGAGAAATTTGCTGTAGGTAAAAATGTAAATTAAATCAAATAAAATCGTTTATTTGCTTTAAACAGGTGATTACAAAGCAAATTTTTATAATATGGCCCCCTTCTTGGTTTAAGGCCTCCTCCAACTCTTTTCAAGCTTCTCAGCTCTGTCCAAGCTTCTCTTGGACAGGGCTAATAAGGCAAGATTACTTTCTAGTTCCATTAGTAAAAAAACCTTGTCAGTAACAATTATTTTATAAGGTGGCAAACGAGTTGTTTTGCTCCACTAGTTCATAAAATGCTGGTCAAGTCTATTTTTAAATTGAAACTTATTCCTAATAGCTCTGACGTGTTACCCTTAAAAGTGTAAGTAAGGTTTGAAGCTTCCTAGATTAATATAATCTTAGACAATTTAACATTATGACAAATCTGTTTGTACACAAATTCTTTTAAAATTTTACAGAAACGCAGGATATTAATTTCATATTTAGCATATTGATAAAATATTTTATTTAACCCACTACTATAAATAAGTAACTCAATAAACAAGTTTCAAAAGGCACTGAAATAAATACCATTGACTACTTAGCTTTTCATAAATCAATCTGTGATACTTACAACATCAAAGTTAAACCAAAATAAGTTAGAGGTGAAGGTCACTAAGTCATGAACTTGTTGACTAAGAACACTAAGTTATACTTATGCAGGACATCTTTACCTGGATCAAGGCAGCATTCTCCTTCGTTTTATCAACAAAATACCTCTTGAGTGCCACATTCTGGTTGCTGGGTTTGTACAGCGCTGAGTAAACCACTGCTACTCCGCCACAACACTCAGTTATAATCGAAGTCAGCTGATAATCATTTATATCAGGATTGAACATTGTTTATCGATCAGGTAGCACCAAAAAGTAGATTTATTTTAAATTCCAATGTGCTATACTAAAAGGGCATAATGGCAGTGCGTAAGTGTTTGTTGGTCTAAAAATAGTCTATTCTAAAGCAATATTGGCTTGATAAATATCAACAAAATAAATAATTTGATGCACTGTTTTGTATTGTACTTTGACAGTTTCTCCTACGAATTGACAAGAGCAAGCAACTGACAGTTAGTGACTTGACATTGACAGAAGATAGAACGTTGCGTTTTATTTTAATTTTGGTTTTAATAAAACTTTGGCCATCTGCTTATTTAGCCAAGTGCAATCAAAAAAGGTTTTTCACGTTATTAAAGTTAAATTCACTCGTAAATTCACATTACAATAGAACACAGGCATCCATAGCGATGCTGGGACTTTGGGAAAACAAACATTGTATTCATTTAAAATGAGCTTCATACAAAAAAGTATAAACAATTTTTTTTTGCAATAAGATTTAAAAAATGAAATTTTTGGTAAATGCGGAAATATGGGAATGTAAGAAAAAATACTAATAAAATATTGTACTTCAGTTGACCTAACATTTAAGAAAGTCCAGGTTGTCATGCGTCCGTAAAGTGTTCAAAACAGAAGGGTTGATTGAAAAGCGCCACAGGCACAACAGACCCTGTAGCATGAATCAAAAAAGGCTGGCACCAGAACCAGTTCAGCAGAGACAGCAGAGATTGAGCACCCCTAGGCCGGAAATACCTACATCACCCCCATTATTTCAGAAATGTTACGCGTTTTATGTGGTTTTCGTGTTTTGATTTTTGGAAGTAGTAACGAGGTAGACAGTAGTACAGTAGGTAGGTAGACAGTAGGTAGTAATGGTATTCTTTAATTTTACTAACTTTGATAGGTACAATGAGGTGTAAATGGCACAATTTTTGACTAAGATCAGGTACATATCTCATAAATAATTTATGTCTTTGTTTTGTTTGTTGTCAATAATGTTTCATAAATAGGTTTAGGTTCGTCAAAAACAAAACTCCAAAATTACAAAAGATTGCAAATATGGAGCCGTATTTTGGGTGATCTTTTTTTTGGAACTCCTTTAAAAATAAATCTTCCTCGCGAATTATTTTATCCATATGTAAAAAAAACATGTAGATAAGGATTGTTCCTTATCTACCTACAGTATTTTTAAACAGAAAACAGTGGCCTTCGCAACTGTCCCGATGAGGTATCACCCACTAAACAACCTGCGGTGTACCTCGCAACGTATGTTGGCGATACATGGAAACCCGTAAGGACGATTTCTGCATTCCATGTATCGCCTACGTACGGCTCATCAGCACCGCAGTACCCGCACGCACCGCAGTCAGATTTACTGATGACCTCGCGCACATAACCGCACCGCACACGCCGCAGTACCCGCACTATATCTGCACTATGTGCACGGATGGACCGATATGAACCCAATTTTTGTTAGAAGCCTGGTTTATCTGGGGATTGTTCTTGGATACTCGTCTGACGCCTATAAGAATAAAACTGAAATGTCTGTGTCCGTCTTATTAAACTATGTACTGTTTGACGTTTAGGTCGCTACCATCCGTCAAATCAAATAAACACAGCGAAAAAAATAAATAAGTCGTAACGAATTTAGAAAACCAAACGCTACGTAGCCAATACCATTGAGCACACATCCTATAGAGCAGCAACACGAACCATCTTTCTCCGAAACTAGTCAGTGATTTTTCGCTTACATTTCGTATGAGATGACAAGTCATGACAATTCGTTAAAAAAAATATATGGACTCAATCCCGCTCTAAATGCAGAGCAGTGATTCTGCCAATATCGAGTGATTCTTCATAAAGTGTTCACATTAAATAAAGGGTGTTTAGTTTGTATTGCTATTCTTGGAATCAGTGAAGGCTACTCTTCCCTTAGAAGCAGGTATCAAGACGATAATCGGGTCTAAAGCAAGTTGTTTGACGGCCTCCGTAGCCGAGAGGCGAGTATACCGGACTTGGTGTCGCTATCTCTGAGGTTCCAGGTTCGATTCCCGGTCAGTCAACGTAGAAAAATAACTTTTCTATATTGTCTCGGGTCTGGGTGTTGTGGTACCATCATTGTTTCTGATTTCTGTAACACAAGTGCTTAAAAGCTACTTATCATAGGATCAGAGCAGAGCAATGTATGTGATGTTTTCTATATTTTATTTATTTATTTATCTTGAGACAAGTCACTTGATACTCCATGCGGCGTTTAATACATTGATATTTCAATAGTTTCAAATCTTTATCACTTCACCAAACATTAGAACACAAACTACACCAATATAAATAAAAACCATTAAAAAAGATTGACATGCTTTTCGTTTGACTACCCCCCCACCGAATCTCCCAAGTCATTTCAACTCTCGCCCATACAAAAACAGTAGGTACCTTTTATGATCTGAGGTAGGTACAGATAGAGATAAAGAAATGAAAGAAAACTTTGTCGAACAATAAATGCTATGACATTTGTACTCTAGGTAGTCATTAGGTAGGTAGGTAGGTAGGCACATGTCCTTTATGTGCTCCATGCCTAATACCTACATATTTGCAAGTACTAACGTGCCTACTCCCCCCCCTCCCTAAAGACGACGTAACTTTTTTGATAGGCGACCCACTCCATTTGCACGCTATACTAAAGATGCTCCAAAAATACATTTCTTAAAATAACGTAGATGTTTCTTTGACGTTTTTATTTGTTTGTGGAAGTTTTGGAAACAAAAATACTGAACGTTATTTGAGTAATCAACGCCTACCCTTATACCATAGAGCACATATAAGGGTATGTCATCGATGCCTTATACTTACCATTTTGTACTTTGCATAATTTTACACTTACATACGTATTAGTACCTATTCGCAATAATCTATCTATATATATATAATAAAAGAAAGTCGGGTTAGTGATTCCGCTTGTGGCTTTCGTACCGTACAGACGTATGTCATACGCTCGATCGCTTTCGCTGTCTATTTCTCGCTCTGTCGAGTCACTGTTTTTGTGAGGTCCGTCGCATAGACGTGGTTTGCCCGCGGCTCCACTGGGGGATACCTAACGGTGCTAACGAACCCAGAAGAGTTCAACGCCTTTCTCAAGGCGGTTCCGCTCGTTGGGGAGCGTCGGACAGTGCCTTTTTCAAGGCGCTGAAGCACTCCCCCTTCCGCCGGTACGTCGGTAAACGGACCTTGGCCCCCTGGAGGGCACGCTCGAGAGGGTGAGGCGTTCCTCCTCGCCCTTGAGGCACTAGGTCCGGCTGCCTGCCACTGCCGGGGTTGACCCCCCTTCCCATCCCCGTATTCCATCCCTTAGGGAGCGTATCCCGGGTCCGCCCGGTCCCTCCCGAAGGTCAGATAGGAGTAGGCTACACACCATTACACATTGGTTAGGGCTCACTTCACGACCCACCCCGACCTGTTTACTAACAGGGAGGGAGGTACACACCGCTACACCTCACGAGTTTCTTCCCGGCTCTTCTCGGAGGTGCGACTAGTGAACCGGGTTAGATTCACGTTAACACGATGTCGGTCTTGGAGGAACTCCTGGAGTTCCTCCAAACCGCGTACCCCGACGCTTTTGAGCGTTTTAACGCCCTCCGGGCGTCCCGCTCACGGGACAGCCCCCTCTCCCCCGACCCTCCTCCGTCTGAGGAGGGTTCCTGCCCGACCCGCGAGACCGATTCTCGGTCTCGCTCTAACACGCGCTCCCGGTCGCGTTCCCCCCTCCCGCTTTCGCGGCCTAGAGACGGCTCGTCCGTCTCGCTCTCGCCCGCGCCCGTCTCTCGGCCCTCAGCCGAAGACGGAATGGACTACCAGTCCGCGTCTGAATCCGCCGAGTCCGGTGACGACTTCGTCACCGTGACCAAAAAGGCGAAGCGCCCGCGCAAGTCGCGCAAGTCCCCGCCGCCCCCGCCCCCTGCAAAGGTCGTTAAGACCAATGCAGGCGCGGCTAAACCGGCGCAGTCCCAGTCCTCTGGGACTCCCGCCCCTCCCCGCCCTTCCGGCAAAGTACCGCCGGTATTCATCCAGGACAAGTCGTCCTGGAATACCGTGTCTTCCGCTCTAAAGGAGCGGAAAATTTGCGAATTTTCCCACGCCAGGGCTTGTGCCGTTGGCATCAAGGTCGTGGTACCATCTCCGATGGACCACCGCGCCCTCACCAAATTCTTAGACGCCGAGAAGATCGGATTTCACACATACCCCCTTCAGGAGGAAAGGGAACTGCGGGTTGTAATCCGCGGTCTCCCTAAGGAGATGGACACCGGGTCCATCCTCCTCGACCTCCAGGCGCAGGGGTACCCCGCCAAACAGGTGCACCGCCTGTACAAGGCCCGCTCCCGCGAGGCCTACGACATGGTCCAGGTGGTTCTGGACCATTCTTCAGAAGCCAAGGCCGTCTTCAATGTGAAGACGGTATGCTTTATGTCCGGCCTAAAGGTCGAACCCCCGCGTAAGCGAGGGGCTCCCGGGCAGTGTCACCGCTGCCAACTCTACGGGCATTCCGCCCGTAATTGCCACGCCCGCCCGAGGTGCGTCAAGTGCCTCGGGGATCACGGCACAGCCGACTGTGTCCGTGACAAGGCGACGGCCACCACCCCTCCCGGCTGCGTATTGTGCGGCGGTCTGGGACACCCCGCGAACTATCGCGGATGCCCCAGGGCCCCACGCGTCCAGCCACGCGCCTCCGCCCCTGTCGCCCCTAGGACGGCGCACGCGTCTTCTACGCGTGCGTTTGTAGCGCCTTCGGAGTTCCCCGAACTCCGCCCATGCAGGCCTAATGCATGGGCCAAGCCCTTGGGCTCTCCCAAGGCAACGCCCCCCGCACCCGCGTCACCGCCCCCCCAGTCGGGGGCCGTCCCGCGCGCATCCCCTGCCCCTAAGGCAACCGCCCCTAAGGCGACTGTCCCTAAGACGATCGCCCCTAAAGCTGCCGCCCCTAAGGCGGCAGCCACTAAGGCCCCTACGGCCCCGACCCCCGAAGGCGTGCACAAACGTGCAGCTGACCTCGCCGCTGTCGCCTCCTTTATGGGAGGTATCGACTTTGACGAGCTTGGCGTCGTCGCGGAGAAACTCCGCGCCTCTAACGGCAACCTCACTCTGAGGATGGCCGTCCTCGCAGAACACTCAGAGTTCTGCGCGTCAATCACCTATTCCGTTCCATAAAAATGGATATCACAACTTCTAGGAAGAAACCACGGTCGATTTCCGTAGCATTTTTCAATGCGGACGGCCTCAAATCGCAGAGGGATGAGGTTGCCCTCTTCCTTACCGAACACCAGGTCGACATCCTCCTGGTGCAAGAGTCCCTTTTAAAACCTTCAATTCGCAGTCCTCGGATTGCGAATTACAATCTCGTTAGAAACGACAGACCCACACGTGGCGGCGGAACGCTTATTTATTATAAGCGCTCTCTGCACTGCGCCCCCGTTGATCCTCCGCCCCTGACCGACATGGAAGTCTCGCTTTGTAGGCTTGGCATGACCGGTCATCAATCTATACTCATCGCTTCGGTGTATATCTCACCCCTCAAAGCTCCCTTAAGGAGCGACTTCGAGGCACTCTTCGCTATGAACGACGCCGTCATTTTAGGCGGCGACTTTAATAGCAAAAACACTCAGTGGGGCTGCTTATGTACTACCCGAAACGGGACGGACTTGAGCACGCTCGCTGAGGAACTCGATTTCGACGTTATACCGCCCCTGTCTCCGACACACTACCCGTATAACGTCAACCACCGCCCCGACATTCTCGATATGGCTATTCTAAAGAACGTAGGCTTACGTCTATGCTCGATAGAAGTCTTTCACGCCCTCACATCCGATCACCGCCCGGTGGTGGTCCAACTCGGCTCTCCTGAGTCCTCCCCTGAAATGAGAACAGTGGTAGACTGGAACAAACTCAAGTGCAAACTTGAGAACTGTGACAGTCCCCAGCTGTCCTCGATCCCCGATGACATAACCTCGCCTAACGAGGCTATTCATGCGATCGACGCACTCACTAGCCACATCTCGGTCGCCATAGGCGATTCGTCTAGGCAGGTGCCTGCGATGGGTGACCATCGTTTCAGGCTGCCTGACGACGCGCGAGAACTACTGAGAGCTAAGAACGCGGCTACTAGAGCCTACGACGCTTATCCCACTGAGGAAAATCGGAGAAGCTTACGCAGCTTGCAGCGCGCTGTCAAGAAGCGTATTGCGGAGCTCCGAAATAATCGGTGGGACGATCTGCTAAAAGAGATCTCGCCATCTCACCAAGCTTATTGGAAGTTAGCGAGGTCCTTTAAGTCGGATGAAACAGCGTCTATGCCCCCCCTGACTCGTCCCGATCAATCCTTAGCGTTTGACGACGACGACAAAGCCGAATGTATGGCTGACAGTTTCGAGGCGCAGTGCGCCCCTAGTACTCTCCCCGTAGACCCCGTCTACCTCCATACGGTGGACGCCGAGGTCGACCACCGCTCGTCACTCCCACCCACCGCCCCCCCTCTCTCCCCTACTAGTGTGGACGAGGTACAGGCGATAATTAAAGGGTTCCGTCCCAACAAGGCCCCCGGCCCGGACCGTATCTCTAACAGAGTTTTACGCGCCCTCCCCGCACAGCTTCTCTGTCTGTTGGTGTCTATCATCAACACCGCCATGGCGCACTGCATCTTTCCCGCTGCGTGGAAGGAGGCAGAGGTCATAGGCATCCCTAAACCGGGTAAAAACCGGTCAGACCCCACCAGTTACAGGCCCATCAGTCTCCTAAAGACCATGGGCAAGTTATACGAACGAGTATTAGTTTCCCGACTAAAAGATTATATTTTCTCTAATAATCTTTTAATTAATGAGCAGTTTGGCTTCAGAGCCACTCACTCTTGCGTCCACCAGGTACACCGCTTAACGGAACACATTCTGGACGGACTCAACAACTCTATAGAGACGGGAGCGCTATTCTTCGACGTGGCGAAAGCGTTCGATAAAGTCTGGCACAATGGCTTGATTTACAAGCTATACCAACTCGGTGTGCCAGATAGGCTCGTACTCATCTTGCGAGACTTCTTATCGAATCGTACTTTCCGCTACCGCGTCGATGGCACCCGCTCGTCCCCCCGCCCTGTCCGCGCCGGCGTCCCGCAGGGATCGGTGTTATCGCCGTTACTTTTTTCGATCTATGTCAACGACATACCCAAGACGCCGGACGCGGAGTTAGCCCTATTCGCGGATGATACCGCTCTCTATCGCTCAGGATACAACCGTCGTTACATCACGATAGCGCTACAGCGCGCCGCTGATGCTCTCGGCGAGTGGTTCAGGAAGTGGCGTGTAGAGGTGAACCCCGAGAAAAGTGCAGCAGTGTACTTTACTCGAGGTCGCTTCAAAACGCGGCCTTCCAAACAACCCCGCTGCAAGAAAGTCCGTTTTAACGTCACCTTATTTGGCCGACCGATCCCCTGGGTGAGGGAGGTCAAATATCTAGGTGTCACTCTCGACCATCGGTTATCGTTTGTACCCCACATTACGCGCGTTCTCAATCGAGCGAAGTTCTATGCCCACCGACTATACCACCTTGTCGGTAGCAAGAGTAAAATGTCGCTTAGAAATAAGTTGACAATTTACAAAACTTGCATCCGCCCCGTGATGACATACGCCAGTCCGGTGTTTGCTCACGCTTCTTCTAACAGCATTAAGAAAATGCAAAGTTTCCAAAACAATTTCTTGCTGAGAGCCTCGGGTCAACCGTGGTTCGTACGCCGCAAGAATCTCCATAAAGATTTCGACATGCCCTCAGTAGCCCAATATATGAAAGAAGCGTCTGAGCGCTTCTTTGATAAGGCAAAAAATCACTCCAATCCGCTCATAGTCAAAGCCGCCACGTACACGCCCCAGGAGGATGTCGCTGCCCGACTCCGTCGGCCTCGGCACGTTTTGGACGACCCTGACGATTCCTACACCGCGTACTGTAGAACAACAGCTAACACCGCCTTAAGCACTTCGAGTACTGCACAACATTTTAGTTCGCATCACCGCACCCGCCGAAGGGTGCGAGGTCCCGTATTTCATTTCGGCCGACACAGACATGTGCCTGGCCGTTTTTCCCCTGCCCACCCTACGGACGACGGCCCAAGCCGAGGTCCGAGCCTATAGAGGCGCCCTTGAGGCCAGAGTCCGACTCACCCCCAGATCGGGCCCGCTAGAAAGGAGCCCGGCAGCGGTCCGGCCTGTTTCGGCAGTTCCGGTCCCGTCGGCGCCACCACTAGCGGGTTCGCCGCTTGGTAGGGTGCCTTTTGCACTCCACATTGGCCCGATCACGCCTGCTAGTATGGGGCTCGACACGTACGAGTCTGAGGCTTCGCTGCGCGAAGCCTCACACTCGGCCGGGTCGGGCGACCGCTAGCGGGGCGGACCTAGGCTGTGCGCCTTCAGCGCACGCCACAACTGCCCGGGTTAAGCTGGCGAATGTCTTCCTCAAAGACACTCAGCGATAGGTCCATAAAAAAAAAAAAAAAAAAAAGTCGGGTTAGTTAGGTGTAACTCCCTTACTATTTATATCACCCTATAAGTTAATAACCTAAAAAAAACAACATGTTATAACCAAAAGATTATGTTTATTGCTTTTCAAAATACTCTCCTTTACATTTTAATCATTTTTTCATGCGATCGAACCATTTTTTAAAACAGGAGGACCACAGATCTGAAGGCATGTTTTCTACGTGCTGATTGAACGCTATCACTGCCTCTTCGGAGTTGATAAAAGTAAAACTTCTCATCAAATCTTTGATTTTGGGGAAAATACAGAAATCACAGGGTGCTAGGTCGGGGCTATGCGCAGGATGGGTGACGAGTTGTACTTTTTCGGAAGCTAAAAATGACTTTGTTTTGTTGGCCGTGTGTGAAGAAGCGTTGTCAAGAGCTTTTGGGTCGTCTTTCGCGAACTTTTTCTAACACCCTGGGTAAACAAATGTTAGAATACCACTCGGCATTAACACTCTTTTGATCTTCAAGTGGAATTGCAGGTGGGACCCGTAGCTGAGAAAAAAAACGCGATCATTTTTTTACCAACGTTTCTCGCCTGCCTCACTTTTGTTGGCCTGTTCTCATTTTCAAACACCCATTCACAAGATTGCTGTTTTTTTTCGGGTTCAAAACAATAAATCCACGTTTCGTCTCCTGTGACAATGTCATACACATCATTAGAATGTCCGTGGTCGTACTTCAGTAGCATCTGTGAGTACCATTTCACGCGAACCCGCTTCTGCTCCGCTGTCAGTTCGTGAGGGATCCAACGACAGGATAGTAACTTTCAATTCTTCGTGTAAAATTTTCTGAATTTGGCTCATACCAATCCCCAATTAATAGTCCTCGAATTGTCTCATAGGTAATCCGCGGGTTTTCTTCAATTAGCCGCTTAACAGTAGCCACATTATTTTCGTTGACGGCAGTTGAAGGCCGCCCTTCACGAAATTCGTCATGTAAAGAAACTCGACCTCTCTCAAATTCAGCAAACCATCTCACACTGGGGCAAGCTATATGAAAGTAATGCGTAAAATCGTATCTTTAAAATATGGGTAATTTGCAAAAGATATTACAAATCATCAAATTCTAACACATTTTACGTTAGTTAGCATCAATCATATCTATTGTAAGGTTATCGTTACGCACGATTTTACGCATTACCTTCATATAGCTTGCCCCAGTGTGCATCGCCTCACGGTGCTCAAACAAGGTGCTTCTCTCCAGCATTTTGAAGACGAGCGGCACAGTCTTGCGGAGGGAGAGAACATTTTTTAAATCATAAAAAATCATCGCTCTAATATATTTTCCTGCCAATTGTTATTTTTTATTATTAAGAAGGTTGCAACGTTTAAAAATATATAACATTCGAAATTAAAATAGTTCCGATTAGCTAGAAGTGCAAAACTTTTTGTGTGCCCCATGTAAGTCAAGAACGGCTGGACTAATTTTTCTGACATTTGATTTGTTAGATTTGTCTCCGCCCCAAATATCAGAATAACTTTAAGAACATCGGAAAAATTCACAAAAAAAAAATGAAGAGGTGGTACGAAGTTCGCCGGGACAGCTAGTAAATAAATAAATAAAAATATTGGACAACATCACATACCTACATTGCTCTGATGGTAAGTAGCCAAGGCACTTGTGTTACAGAAATCAGAAACAACGACGGTACCACAACACCCATACCCGAAACAATAAAGAAAATATATTTTCCTGCATTGACCGGACCAGGTATCGAACCCGGGACCTCAGAGATAGCGACACCAAGTCGGATATGCTCGCCTCTCGGCTACGGAGGTCGTCAAGGAGTTAATAGTCGTAAAGCCTAGTCAGAGGCCTTACGGCTTAATAACATCTGACAGTACAAGTTTAAATCACTGGCCTTACAACATCCTATGAATGAACCCTATTATATGATGAATCTACCAATGCGTAGGACTAAACTTGGTCGTTACTCTCCTGTTCCCAGATTGAGTAGACTTTACAATGAATGCAGCACATCGGTAGATCTTCATTCAGTCTTTAAAACAATTTCGTCAGCAAGTCACAGACTTTATCACAAAAAAATATTTACTGTAATTTTGTACAAAAAAAACAGAATCTCAATAGTACTTATGGTTTTTCTCTTCCGTAGCAGTTAAGTAATTATAATAAGAAGCATGATGTGTTCCCCTATAATTAGTTATGCACTTAGTCAAAAACATGTTGGAATTTGTATTTTCTTTTAATGTATAGTGTTGTAACTGTTGGAGAACCTAATAAATAAAATAATAAAAAAAAACACCCCTCCACCCATAGACTTAAAATACGCTACGCTTACTCCACCAATCCGCACTGGGCCCACGTGGTATGGCCCAAACCACCTCATAATTGAGGTGAGGTCTGTGCCCTGCAGTGGGACGTATACCTAGGCATACTGTGCTTAACTTATCAGAAATTGAGATCAAGATATAATGTTCTATATTTTCTAATGGTCCGACAGGCGTTTTTGGTGCAATAATTCGCCTCGTACGAAGAGGGTTCCGAGTTTGATTCCCGGTTTGGGTCAAGAAAACAACTATTGCTTTTGAAAAAAGCTTAGGTGTGGTGGGAACCAACTGGCACTGGCAATAGAGAATATGCATAAAAAAAAATGTTTACTATATTTATATGAAAACTAGCTGTTGCCCGCGACTTCGTCTGCGTGGTCTTTAGGGGTATGAAAAATAGATGTTGGCCGATTCTCAGACCTACTCAATATGCTCACAAAATTTCATGAGAATCGGTCAAGCCGTTTCGGAGGAGTACGGGAACGAACATTGTGATACGAGAATTTTATATATAAGACTAGCTGTTGCCCGCGACTTCGTCTGCTTGGTCTTTAGGGGTATGAAAAATAGATGCAGACGCAGCGTAAACAGCTGTTGTAATTTTAATTAAAATTTATTATTAATTTGTTTAAAACAAACGTTATATAAACTTATATAATGAAAACAACGTTTTATCAATAATATGTGACAGTGTAAACAAACCAATATACTAAATAATACGTAAAATTGGACAAAGTTGCCGGCCGGCTTTGACAACAAAGTTCAAAAGGAGTATAACGGAATACCTAAAACCAGGGGAGTACTGTTTTCAAACCATTATTTATCCTTATTAGGACATAATACGTTTAGTTGTCTTTAAGTAAATCTAGACTTTCGGGTACCTATACCTATTTAGTAAACTAAGTTGAGGTTATAACTGCAGTGAGCAAGGTCTGCGTAACTACTTGGTGTTAGCAAATATTTCCCTACTGTAATAACGTTATTACAACATTTAACACTGCACAAACCTCACGAAAGTGAGACGCGTCACAATTCATCACATTTCGGCCTAGTTGTGCCTCTCTTTACTTGACGTATAGTGGAAGTAAAGTTGACGAAAACAACATTTGCCGCAGACATTTTACTCCTTACACTGAACAATATACATTAATGTAATTATCAGTGAGAAATATTTCTAGTTATAGGAAATAATTTGGCATAACTTAGCAGAGGAAACCGTTTTTATATTGACAAAAAATACCCTCAAGTAGAAATAAATAAAAAAAAAAAAAATTGTACTGTTAATCCATATTTGTTTAAAAACCTAACTTTTGTTTTGAGAGTTTGATTGTAGTTGTCTCTCAACATAGATACCACCATCCATAATTAATAAATTTGACATCTAAGTACCTGTTCACTGCTCAATAAAACATTTTATTTAATAGGATAATATTATTTGTATCTTTAATTTAGATAAATTCAATAGAAACTATAGCGTATGTTTCTGGTTAGTTAGTATCTATATTCCAAATTATTATTATTTTTCTCCACAAATACTCATACCTTCTTAAACATCTGTTGTACACTTCTCTTTGATAATTCCAGATCAGGCCCAACCTATAACTTTCAAAATGACTACCCGGAGTGGAATTATGACCAGAAAAATGACTTCTCAGAACGCTGAGCTAAAACTCAAAAAGGCACTTGAGGAATTGAAAGAGAGTAAAGAAAGCTGTAACCAACTTCTTAGGGAAAGAGATGAAAGTGAAGAAGAAATTAGGATTGTAATAGATAAAAACTCTAAACTGAAAAAAGAACTAGCCGAACTGCTGGCCCAACTCCAGGAAGTCACCGTACACCGTGACGAGCTACTCAACACTGTCAGCACCTTCGACCAGTGCAGCAACATCTTTGAGCAAACTTTAATGCGTAGCAACGAACTGGAAAATGATCTGCGAGATGCCAATAGGACCATTCGTCACTTAGAAGAAGAGAAAAAAGAACAAGAATACTCAAAGACGTTGAATCTCTATGAGGAGCTGATTGGTAGCCCTGGTAGCCATTCAGCAGATTCGAATTTACATTTAACTAGTAAAACATTACTGAAAACTAACAAACAAATTAGATTATTAAGTAATAATAAGGCTAAAAAATATATCAAAATTAGTAAATTTATTACAAAAACTAACAAATTAATTAAAAAACAGAAATGCTTTTACAAAAATATATTGTTAAGAAAACAACGCATAGAGTTAGTGGATAGTTTAGAAATCTATCATAATAAATTACATGAAAGTAGATGTAAATATGATGTGGACATTGAAAGGCTTCAGGCTGACATCTCGAAGTTGTATGAGTCATTACAATCTATGACGGCTAAATATAACTCCGCTCAGGAACAAATTAACGAACACATCCTGGCTGCTAATAAATTTTTAGAATTGGAAAATTCCAACCAAGATTTTAAATCGCTACCCAATATCAAAGTCACCCAAGTACTAGATAAGAGTCAACAGATCGATGCCGGCCGGCAGTTGTCAATGTCTGCATCTCACTCTAAAGATGTCATATGTAAGCCTGTCAGTAATGTAATTGTTTTCTCAGATAGGTTAGGAGTTGGTTACGGCCCAATGTTGCATAAGTCAATTAAATATGACGTAATTAACAATTGTATGCCAGATGCGTCCTGGGATCAAATTATTAAACGCATACAAAACAGTAAATTTAATAGTGAAACAATACTTGTTATTTTATTAGGAAATAGCAAGAATATTACAAAAAAAAATATTATACAGAAATTTTCAATGTTGTCTAGCCTTATTGTAAAAAAAGTTGTTTTGTGTGCCCTACCATATTGTAGGTATCAAACAACTGAAGAAAATAACAAAATTCATTTATTAAATAGCGTATTTTTCAATTTAACTGAACGTCATAGTGACAAGTTTGTGTTTTTTGACACAAACAAATTTACTAATAATAAATTTATATTAACGGGCGGCTCTTTACACCTGCCATATAAATTAAAAAAACAAATAGCTACTTTGTTAGCACATAATATTAACAATAGTTTTATCGAAACTAAGACAAACTGTGACCATGTTAGTACTAGTACTAACTTAAATATTGTTCCCTTGACAACCTCTAACATTTTAAACTAAGAGAGAAGACAAAAGCCAAGTCTACCTTTAATATTATTCATCAAAATATGCAAGGCTTGGCTGGCAAAGAGTTAGAATTAGCCTTATTCTTACAAGATTTAAGTGTAAATGTTATATGTTTAACGGAGCATTGGATTAATCAATATGAATTAATGTTAAACATAGAAAATTTTAAAATCGGTAGTTCGTTCACAAGAAAGTCTGCTATAAGGGGGGGGTCACTTATACTATTAAATAGTAAATTAAAATGTAAAGAACGTAAAGATATTGTGTCACTTTCGATAGAACGAACTATTGAACTAGCGTGTGCTGAGCTAGAGCAGTATATTATAATAAGCGTTTACAGCCCTCCCTCTGCAAATTTCCAGCTTTTTGAATCCACTATGGAAGAGGCCTTAAAAAAAGTATGCAATTCTAATAAGAAAATTGTCGTATGTGGAGATTTTAACATAGATATATTAGTAAATTCACAAAATTCAATTCGTTTTCTGAATCTTTTTAAATCATTTAATTTAATTAACCTGTTTAATGAACCTACAAGAGTGACTCCCACATCAGCTACTTGTTTGGATAATATTTTTTGCAATAGCGAAGTAATAGACAAATCAATTATAAATTATTTAAGATCTGACCATAGTGGACAAAAGGCGTCTTTTGAGCACCATCATGCCCGAGAAATTGTAGATGCTGTATGCAGGCCAATAACCGTAAATAGAATAGACCGATTTAAGGAGAAAATTTGTGATGGTATAGACTCATTAAAACCTAGCAATAACCATAACGTCGATCTGTTATATGAGGATCTTTTTGGCGTAATCAAAAATGAATTTGATCAAATTTTTACACAAAAAAAGATAAAAGCAAATAGACTTAAGTGTAAGTTCAATGAATGGGCTACACCAGGAATTTACAAAAGTAGAAAGACATTATATGACTTGTATAGTCTAAAAGCAAACTCTCAAAACCCACAGGTCATAGAACATGTGAGGAATTACTCTAAAATATTTAAAAAAGTATGTGCCACTGCAAAATCAAACCATCTTCGTAATGTTATTTTGAATTCTGATAATAAAGCAAGGGCCACATGGAAAATCATAAATAAAGAAACATGTAGACATAAACCAAATGATAATGCTTACTCTCTTAAAATTGGGGATAAACTGGTTAGTTCAAATGCGGATGTCGCAAATACTTTTGAGGAATTCTTTTCAAACATAGCTCCCTCTACAACTAAGGAACTAGCTTCTTCTGCTGAACTAGCCGAGTCCCTACTCAAGTCGGGTGTTGACGAATGTAAAACTTCATTTAATTTTAGACATATAAACCCTGATATAGTAATAAAAACATTTAAAGAATTAAACATGAAAAAAACTGAGGACTTATGGGGTATTTCTGTCAACATTATCAATACAATTATAAATACGATAGCCCCTTATCTTGCAAATATTTTTAACAAATGTATTGATGATAGACAGTTTCCCACTTTGATGAAATTTAGTAAAATTATTCCTTTATTCAAGTCAGGCGAGAAAAATAATCCCTCTAATTTTCGACCAATTTCAATATTACCAGTACTTAGTAAAGTCTTTGAAAAAGTAATTTTTAGTCAACTGTTATCTCACTTTGCCCTGAATAAACTTTTACATGATAATCAATATGGCTTCACGAAAGGTAGAAATACTACTGATGCTGGAGTTGCACTCTTAAAACACGTGTTTGATGCTTGGGAGAGTAGGCAGGATGCTTTGGGAGTTTTTTGTGATCTTTCTAAAGCTTTTGATTGTGTGGACCACCAAACTTTACTAAAAAAACTTAGGCACTATGGTGTTTCAAATGATGCCTTAGATTTAGTAAACTCTTATCTCACAGGCAGAACACAAAAAGTATGTATAAATGGAACTGAGTCTTCTGGGTCGCCTCTTACTATGGGTGTGCCGCAGGGATCAATATTAGGACCCCTACTGTTTCTAATTTACATTAACGACCTTCCGTCTTTTACAAAGGACCTCTGCGAGACAGTGTTATTTGCGGATGATACTTCATTGATTTTTAAAATCAAGAGAGGTAAAGATTTATTTGACGATGTAAATACTGCTCTCTCGCAAGTAATGCATTGGTTCACTACCAATAATCTTATGCTTAATGCAAATAAAACAAAATGTATTAAATTCACCATGCCGAACGTAAAACTGGTCCCAACACATATAACTGTAAAAGATGAACTGCTAGATACATCTAGTTCCACTACCTTTTTAGGAATCACTTTAGATTCCCGTTTGCAATGGGGTGCTCATATTGAGACTCTATCGGGAAGACTTAGTTCAGCTGCTTATGCCGTGAGAAAGATAAGACAATTGACTGATGTTGGAACGGCAAGATTGGTGTACTTTAGCTATTTTCACAGTATAATGTCATATGGAATATTATTATGGGGCTCAGCAGCAGATATTGAATCTATTTTTGTGCTACAAAAGAGAGCTGTACGGGCAATTTACGACCTCAGACCCCGAGACTCGTTGAAGGAACTGTTCAAGGAAATTAATATACTAACAGTGGCTTCTCAATTCATTTATGAAAATATCATGTATATTCGCAAAAACCTGCATCTATTTCCTAAAAAGAGTGACATGCATAATATTAATACCCGGAATAAAGACAAACTTGCCGTTCCAAATTTCAGACTGCATAAAGTGGGTAATTCGTTTATGGGAAAATGTATTCGCTTTTTTAACAAATTACCACAGTCCATTGCTGAACTGCCTATGTATGAATTTAAATCGCATGTCAAGATGATTTTAATGAAAAAAGGTTATTACACTGTAAATGACTATTTAAATGATAAAAATGTATGGAATTAAATACTGCCGTGCTCGCACAGGTTCATTTTATCTTGTAATGTAAACACACTATAAGGTGTTAAAAAATCAATGTCAAATATTTTAAGGGGTAACTGAGACTACCACATGGATCATATTTAAGAGAAATTTAAAACTATAGAACGGATTTGAATAAATCGAAAAAAGAAAATGTTTATTGATATAAATAATTTATATCATCCTGTACATGATCGCAAACTCCCACAAACGCAAACAAACACTCTCGCACGATGCTAATACTAGTCAAAACCCATTCATAATCCCTAGGATCTCATTCATGCGCACATAAAATCATACGACACACAAGCTCATGCTAGACATTGGGTGTGTGTGTATGAATGAATTTTCTTTGAGATAGAAACACTGTTATCATTTCTGTCTCACTCGTTTCATGTCATTGTGTGTGTGCATGTGCGACGTACCTACTCCTTTTAGATAATTGCCGCGAGTTGCAGAAAGGCTTAAGAAAGCTAATTGTATGGGTTATCTGTCAAAACAAGTGCCAGATAGGTTATCCAGAACTTTCAGCAAGTATTGAAACTGGGCCTTATTATCTTTAAAGACGACTTATAGCTATAATGCAGGTCTGTAACATAACGTTCGTACACAAAATAGAAAAATAAGTGTTAATGCTGTCTTTAAAGATAATACATTCTTCAGCAACTGACAGTTTGTCACTTTATGTTGTAATTTTAATGTTAATTACTTCTATCAGTTCTTACGGTAAAATAAAAATACAGTTAAATTGAAAAAAACATTTTTAATTAAATTACACATGTTGACAATTAATAAATACACTTATTACTAAAAATATCACTTTTATTTTAAGAACACAAAACAAATAAAGAATTTCCACCTCCCATCACACTTTTCCAGGCTTTGGACTGGCAAGTAAGCGTAAAATAATTTATTACTCATCACCTGATTTAATGCAACATAATTCTATGGAGATAGGTACTACTAGGCTATTTCTATCAGTCAATGCAGATAACAAGGTTTACTTACTCTTACTTGGCGTGTTTAAAGGTAGTTCATTATTATGTACAAAATCACAGTCACTTATTTACAAAATTATTTACAATAGTTGTTGGAAGTGCCCCCCATTCTCCTGAATGCAAAGCGCAGCCCTTTTTAAAATATGCCTATGCACACGCACTAAACTTTCACTGTCGCCGCGCATTGTTTCAAAAGCACTAATGATTCGTGCTTTTAATTGCTCGGCACTGGTGATGGTGTGGCCATCTTGACCATACACGAGATCCTTAGCACGGCCCCAGATGTGGAAGTCCAGCGGCGTCAGGTCTGGCGAGCGTGCTGGCCAAGCAATAGGCCCACCGCGTCCGATCCACCGATCCTGAAAACGTGCCGTCAGGTACTCGCGGACATGGCGGTCGTAATGCGCGGGCGCGCCGTCGTGTTGGTAGTGCATCTGCTGCATAAGATTTAGCGGCACATCTTCTAACAACTCCTCCAACTCTCTTTCAAGGAATTCCAAGTAAACGGCGCCATTCAGCCGATTAAAAAATACTGGTCCTATCAGCTGATGTCCTAGTAGCCCAGCCCAAACATTCACGCTGAACCGCGTCTGAAAATGATCTGGACGCGCCAGATGTGGGTTCTCCTCAGACCAGTAGTGAGCATTGTGGATATTGAACATGCCCACTCTGGTGAAGGTGCACTCATCCGTCCACAATATGTTGGCTAGGCTGTTACGCCGGATCCACGCGTGGCGCGTAGTCCTGCGGCATCAGCTCCTGCACTCTCGTGAAGTGGTAGGGGTGTCTTCGCTCCCTCGTCAGCACTTTCCACACGTACACATGGTTAGTGTTGAAAACGGCAGCAGCATCCCTCGTACTGGCGGTCGGGTGGAGCTCGAAGAAATTCAGCACGTCCTCTTCAAGCTGTACTGAAGTGCGAGGTCTGCCAGCGTCACCAGAAGGCATGAACCTACCACTTTCACGAAACTGTTGTTCAGCCCCTAAGATTGTGCGTGGACACACGCGCACACCGTGCCGTTCGTGGAACAGCCTTACTGCTTCCACTAAACTGTAGTTTGCCTCATGGTAGCACATAACCATGTTGAGGTAATCAGAGTCCGAATACCTGTATGGCATGGTGAGACTTCGCAATTAACGTCAAACACAAGAGAAGGTCTAGCGCCGATTGATTGATTGTTGTGACTGTTTTGCAATTTGCAGGAGTAATAATAAATAAAAAGCGCATACCTATGGCACGTGTAAGTGTAGCGTTAGCAAAAAAAAATCACTCAATTATTTGGTGTTATTGTTTTTTTGGTGTAATTATTTTTTACTTATCAATTCGAATCTTGTATTACCATGCTAAACTACAAATTAAGATTGCTACTAGTTCTTACCAGTGATACCAAATCAAATAATAGGTACAGTACGCGGCGGTAGTATGCAGTATGCACATCGAGCTAAAAAGAGAGAATCCGTGCGACAGAAACGACGTTCTATGAAAGCCGAAACTAACCGATTATCTTACTCGTTAGCTTGATGTTCATTCTAGCGCCGCGTATTGTACCTACTAATTATTTAACTTGTTATAATTGGTATTAACTAGTAGCTTAGCAATCTTAAGTTTTGAAGGTACTAGCCAGTTGTACCCTCCCTCCCTCCCTCTTTAGCTCCATGTGCGTGCATTCCCTACCGCCGGATACTGTAAGTACAAGTATTCAACATTTTATCCTTTACGTTGAATAAACAGCAATCAAAAATGTATCTGTCTAATCACTAAAATGCATTTATCATGTAAATTTACTATGTATCTACATGTGGTGAAGTAGTCGCAGTCAACTTCCAGACGGGATTCAGAAAAATGTGTTAAATTATGCCCCGTTTGAGTGTTTGGGAGACGAATAACAGTTTCGTTGTACCTACGCAACGTCTGGCTCATTGACTTTACTTTTAGTCCTTAGTAAATAAACCAACGCACAACACAAAGCATAAAAAATCATCTAAAAAGCAGGTTCAAATTAATTGTTATTTATTTTAGATAAGCGTACTCGTCCTTAACCTTAGATCAAGGTCAGTAAGAGTACTCCGAAACATAACTAGTTTGCCGGGGATCCGGCACTTACCCTAAAAGCACTTTGCCATCAATCCTTTTTTAATTCATAAGAAATGTAAAATAAGAAACTGTTTTTGTTAACAGTACTTTCTCGGTCTTTCGGCATTTCCTAAATCGTGTGTGTTCCGCCGCCCTCAGAAACTTAAAAAATAAAATCAACCTTATGATAACGAATTAGAATCTAAAATTGAATATCGACTGTTTTTAAAGCGGTATCTTTGACTCGCATTTGGACAAATGCCGCCTTTACACTAAAATTTTGAAATTTAAATCGATTTACATCGATTTAGAGTTTATAATTGAATAAAAGTCGTTCGTCCTTCGGCAGATTTTGGCAATAAATCATAGTAGCACGCACACAAGCGAGCGTTTCTTGCTGTACGGAGTAGTTTGTCCGTAGTAGTGATCAGGTGTTATAGGATGTTGATATTTGAGTTTATTATCAAACTTTCGATCGTGTTTTTCTCGAAAACTAAGGCTTAAATAAAAAAAAAATTCATACAAAAATTGTTAGTCACAACGTAAACTCATTACCCTTAAAATATTTGACACTGATTTTTTAACACCTTATTTAAAAAGAGGCTGACAATAGTGACCGAGTTTCTTGCGCTGCTTCTTCTCGGCACTAGCCCACAATATTGTCCCGAAGCAGTGGTAGGGTAAAAAAATATATTGGGACGTGTAAAAGAGCTTAATTTAGGCCTATTTACAGAAATAAATTGGTTTTATTGGTTTTTATTGGTTTTATTGGTTTTTTTATTGATGTTGGCCGATTCTTAGACCTACTCAATATGCTCACAAAATTTCATGAGAATCGGTCGAGCCGTTTCGGAGGAGTACGGGAACGAACATTGTGACACGAGAATTTTATCTATAAGATATACGAAATTATAGTGCTAATAGTGAAAACAAAATTGATTTTAGGTAAAAAATAACCGTAATATAGTATTTAGAAATTAAGGTATACCTATCTCTTTCTAAAACAACTTTTACTATGAAAAATGTATGGCGGACGTGTAATGTGACGTCATGGTACATATCGGATCTCCTTGTCTAACACGCGACTTTAATGGGCTGTAAGTCAGGTATTTTTTTTATTTTTTTTAAATTCTTAGTTTTATAAATTATAATTAGGTACTATTAATTTTAGGACCAAAAAAAACATGCATATTCCCCATTTTTTTATCTGGTACCTTGTTGCACAAGGACATTTTCCATACTTTGAGACTGTGACAATTTAGTGTCTTGTCTCGTTAAATATGTTTTACGTAATCGTTTAAGTTTGCCAAAGGGCTATGGAGCGGAGCATACTAGGTGTAAAAAGGATTGATAGAATCCGGAACACCGACATTCGCTCAAAAGCCGGTGTCGCAAATGTAGGCTAGAAAACCGCAAAGCTAAAGTGGGAGTGGGCAGGACACGTGTGCAGAATGCATCTGGATAGGTGGGCCCAAATCGTCACTCGGTGGGTACCTACAAACGGCTGTCGCCGAAGAGGTAGACCCACGAAAAGATTGTGTGACGAATTGGTCAACCTGATTGGGAGTCATTGGCGATGGATCGATGGAAGAGTCTCAGGAAGACCTTTGCCCAGCAGTGGGATTGAACAGGTTAAAAAATAAGTAATCGTCTGAGCATAGTAAAACACTTTAACTGTAAAACACTATCAAAAGTCATAGAACAAAATTTGTTCATGATGATGTATAGAATATGTGGTAACAAGGATATCATTATCCCCCTGTATAGTTAAATTATCTCTCCAATTGAAAAATAAAAGTATGTAACAAGCACTTTTAAAAATTTTAAACATATTAAACAAAATTGAAGAAATAAAGGCGTTTGAATAAATTACGGTCATACAAAAGGTCTAGAAAACGCCGCCCGCCCAAAAAATTTCAGCCATCCGCCCGGCGGAATGCAAAAATGTACAGTCCACTCAATAAAAACTCGTAATTCCTATATATATACAGACGGCGACCGCATCTCGAATACGCTTTATACGCGATGTACTCACTGCTATATAAAACCGGGGAGAGAGCCAAATTCTATATTTATAGGCGGCCGAAAAGAGCCGAACGCGGACGAAAGCGCCGCCCGCCTCAGTCCACAGCCAACTGCCGCTCCGACACTTCAAAAGCACCGCACCTGATCGCGCGGACTCGGCATCACTTGCTGAACCACCCGACGGAAAACACCCAAATTCCATACCGCCACATTTGGATTTGGAACGCGCCGGTCGACAGTGATTTCTGAAATTTTTTAAAATTCGAATTACCGTGCAAAAGTGACAGTGTGTGGTGTTACCATTTTACATCCGTTTTACCGGTAAAGTATACAAAAATTTAGTTATTATAACTTTTTTGTAGTTTTAACTTAGTTACCTACTAACCTGAGCTAAACACCACGTGCTGGAACGGGTGTTGAGTTTCAACATGTCTGCCGTTCCAGAATAATTTCCCCGTCATTCCATCTTGCAATCCGTAGCGCTATTTGCTTTTTATTTTCCACTTTATAAGTTGCCGGTGTTTTCCTAACCTCAAAAGTTTCAAACCAGTTTTTATCTATGAAGGTTTCGAATTTAGTTTTTAGGGGTAGGTGGTGTTGTGCGGAAGTGAATTGTTCCGTACGGTTATCAATTGGTTCCGCATTGCGGACCGAAGGCGTCAGACTGGCAAGATAGCCTAGACTCTCTGGAGGCTGTGTCTATTGATTTTATTCCTCTGTCTGAGTTTCATTTTACTGACTCATACAGTGATCACACCTATTACGTGCTCTCTACGTAATGCAGATATTAGTTCCATCAAAATTTCGGCTTAAACTATTGTTATTGTTATACAGCTGTGTTTTGTTTATAACAATAAAATCGCAATGTTTGTTTACGACAATACAACTGTACAATACAGTATATCGCATCTTTAAAACTTAATTACTTTATATTAATAACGCTAAAGGTACTCAAGTTACTCAAATTACTTTCTTAAAATAATTTGTAATTAGGACATCGTATTTATTAATATTTTTTGAGTACTTAAAAGAGTTGGGTGTTGCATAACTTTACTCGCACACACTGAAACGAAAACAAAATTGCAGATGTAGTGTATTTGTGGCTTAAATGAGTCAGAGGTCATTTAACACGTCCAATAACATTCAATTTCAGTCTAAAGTTCAAGACGTGCTAATTTTCCTGACCTTTCGCTTTCAATTTGATGGAAACTATAACAACATGAGTAGTTTTATGTAAATACAGAAGTTTAGCCGAAAATTCCTTAATTTAACATTAACCTTATAAGCTACTACGTCAAGCTTAAAAAGATTGTCCTTTAAATTCTAAAACCAATAAAAATCGACAACTATAATTTTAAAAAAAAGTTTGTACTGGAACTACTTACTGGCAATGATTTCTTTTAACTAATCAGTAAATATAAGATATTAGAATAATATTATTCCTGTAAATTGTATTGTATACATGGTTCTAAATAAATATTCGTCTATTCTAAATAAAACAGTTAAATTAATCATAAAAACTCATAATGATAATCATAATCTGGAAGCCATTGGGAGTAGTGGACGTCCTATGGCTAAAATAATGATGATTCCTTCGATGATTCATAAAAACATTATTAATAAATTAACAGTACCTATAGTTCATTGTAAAGCTAAGGACGGATTCACCCTGAATATTTAATCGATTGCTACTCAAAGTTAAGGGTTCGTTATCAGCTGGCATCTCGACATAATCACATACTAGGAACGTCAATGTCCTTAGTGGGAAATTGTGATTTATAGACAGAGAGACAACTCAGGTGCATGATCACATTTAATTTTGATAAAGAAAATCGTTAAAATTGAATGAAAATTGCAATGGCTGAATGAAAAAAGCGGGAGATCGTGGTCTTTGGCGCTCTTTGGTCCGGCTTACGTCTAGCAACTGCAATAGGCTGGCATGATGACGATGAAAATAAAAAATAAAAGTGTGACCTGTATTGTTGTTCGACAAACGAACCTAATCGCTGGCGCGTAACAGGTCTTCGCGTGTGCAGCAGTGGGCCTGTGGAGTAGCACCTTCGCGCTTAACCATTGAATTGGTGCCATCAGTGTAGCCACTCTTTCTTAGTTTATCCTTACAGTGGTAGACCTGAGTTCGCAGCTTGTTAAAGGCTTTCCAGGTGGGCCGGGTTTGCTAGGTGAGGTTCTCTGATGGCGACAGCAGAGTGTGCGTCGTGGGTGGTATCTCTCCACCTGTCAACCTAGATTGGGGATAATCCACGATTTGACTAAATATAGCGGAGACTTACTTTAAATGTCTTTAAAGTATCCTTCCGTAATTAGACTGACCTCGTAACTGTGTGAGATTATGACAGGTTACTTCTTTAAGATATTGAAGAGCTTTTCCTTAGTTTTTAACCGCCTTCAAAAAAGGAGGAGGTTCTCAATTCGTCGGTATCTTTCTTTTTTAATGTATGTTCAGAGATCATTCGTTACCAGGTTAACCGATTTCGATAGCTCTTTTTTTGTTGGAATGGTCGAATGGTTCTTTCGGAATGGTCCCATATAAATTTGATCAAGTTCTGATGATGGGATCTATAAGAAAATCATCAATCATTGCATGAACTCCATACCTAATGCTACGATGAATGTCAGCCATTTTTTGACATACAGCTAAGCTTGGATACTCCATACTACCTATTTAAATCTTTACTCTGACTACTTACATCGTTCGTAAACACGAACCTTTCCGTGACTGCTCGGGCCATGACAGACAGAATTACAGAACCTGCGAACCATTGCGTGTGACGTTGTCTGACTAAATATTGCTTGGAAGTTGATATTGCAGGAAAAATGGCATCCTAAAAACATTGACGATACGGAAGCGAATGCAAATTGTGATTTATGATCATTGAGGCAAATATTGGGTAAAATATTGTATTTTTTATTACAAAAAGTAGGTCAAAAGAGACGATCATTTGTTTACTTTATGACCCTAAAATACTAAGCAATAACGGGTAACCTTTCGATAGTTTAGTTTTAGTCAAAACCTTTGGCAATTCATAGACAATTGAAATTGGTCGTGTATTTTACAAGGATAGTTTCAATTGTTTCAACTGTCAAAAATTTGACACAAGTGAATTGGTCATTGGGAAACTATATTTCGCATTGTGTTTAGTCTTGGAGACGTATTTTTGAATCATGCGAATTCCAATCCGAATACGAAATCGCAAGATTCGCATGCGAATCTCTAAAATCACTATTTTTGAAAATTCATTCCGTTAATTCTGCTACGAGTGGTCCTACCCACTCGGCTTTCGATTTCTACTAGTAGAAAGTACGGAAGAATGACATTGACAAGTAAATATATAGTTGACAGAGATTTGACACAATAACTTATTATTTACGTTCGTTAATGAGTTTTTGCTTTATTGTTTATAATATTTTCTGCGTGAAACAAAAATACTTACAAGATTTCAATTTAATAACAACACCTATTTTAGAGTGATTTAAAAATGCGTAAAATCGGAAGAATTAGAAACCATTTTCATACACGAATTGTTTTCGTGTTCGAATTCACGATTCATTTCGAATGCTTCAAAAATACGTCTCTTGGTCGTAGTGATGATCACTGATTCAGTGGTTCTGCCTCTGATCAAATAATCACTACTAATGTTCTGCTAAGTTGTCAAACTTGCTTCAAACACATACAATATTAAGTAAATAAGCACAATAATAATAACTGTGTATATCTAACGAGCACAAAAAAACGAGACATTAGTTGACAAGACCGAACACGCTGGCGCCATCTTACCTTTGCCTGTGCTTCCCCATTGGATTTTTAAGTAAAGACAACAGCTCGTCAACCTACCACAAAACGTAAAATTTTCTCATTTGATAATGATCTTTACGTGTCGGACTTAAAGTTGAAAATCGGTTTAATGACCTTTAGCTTTTTGGTTAGGTTGTGCTGCCGTCCACTGTACCTACAACCGAATGGAGAGATTTCATTTCAGGGGTCCCTACCTACATTAATTACCATTAATCAAATCTTATTTTGATAATTGTGTAGATAATGATTTAAATTAGGTTACCTTACCTACTCAAGTTTCTTTAATCATAGAATCAGCAGTCCAAACCTATCCCCCTATACGCGGAGTGAGACAGGGGGATGTTAGTTCCCCAAAACTGTTCACAAATGCCATGGATATCATCCAGGGCTTTTGTGAACAGTTCTAAGATCCTAAACTGGAAGAGACACGGCATTAATATTAACGGCGAGTACATAGCGATTTGCAGATGACATCGTCATCAAGGCTGAAACGATTCCAGCCGCCCTAGCATGACCACCAAAACACGATATGATTTGATATGATATAGCGATATATTGACACCAATTGTAAAAATATGATAGATATAGCCGCCATTTTGTTTTTTTTATCGAAACAGCGATCATAATACCACGTCACCGGCACGGCGATTCAAAATGGCGGCTATATCTATCATATTTTTACAGTTCGTGTCGATATATCACTGTATCATATCATATCATATCATGTTTTGGTGCTCATGCTAGGGAGGCAGATCTACAGCTTAAGCTAGACGACTTAGCTAAATCTTCCCAACGCATCGGCCTTCGGATGAACCCAAGTAAAACCAAGGTTATGTTCAATGAACATGTTACTCCGAGACTGATGCTGTTAACGGGGCTGCTCTCGAGGTTGTTCAAGAGTGTGTTTACCTCGAGCAAACATTGCAGTTAGGTAAAAACAACTTTGAGAGAGAAGCTCGCAGGAGATTACAGCTGGGCTGGGCAGCATTTGGGAAACTTCATAGAGTTTTTATCGTCAATCCCTCAAAGTCTAAAGAAAAAAGTCTTAAACGAGCGTACTAGTGTTGCCGAACTATAGATTGTAAAACTATCGATAGTTTTCATCTGAAAAAGCCATATCTATTGGTTTGCCTATCGATAGTATCGATAGTGTTGATACTAAGGGAGATGCTCGCAGGAGAATACAGCTGGGCTAGGCAACATTTGGAAAACTTCATAGATTTTTTATCGTCAATCCCTCAAAGTTTGAAGACAAGTCACACAAGCCACAAGTCTTTAACGAGCTTGCGTACTGCCTGTCATGACGTACTTGGACATTCACAGTGCGACTAATACACCAATTTAAAGTTGCTCAGCGAGCTATGAAAAGAGCTATGTTCGGGATTTCTCTGAAGGATAAAATCAGAAATGAGGTTATCCGACAGAAAACTAAAGGGATCGCTATAAGATTAAGCAAACTGAAGTGCCAGTGGGCTGATCTTATTTGCGGTAGAACCAATAACCGATGGGGTAGACGTGTTCTTGCGTGGAGACCGCGATTAGGCGTGATGATATACGCAGGGCTGTTGGCAGTGAATGGAAAATAATGTAGCCGAGTTTCGGCCTCAGTGGCGTGCATTAAGAGGGGCCTATGACCAGCTGAGGCAGTCCTCAGCTGGTCATAGGCCCCTCATTATAGGCCCCCTCATAGGCCCCCTTAATTATCATCATCAAAATAAGCCCACGTCAGCTTGGGCTTGGGCTACGTGGGCTTATTTTGATGATGATAATTAATCATAGATATAGATAGAATTATTGTCCAGAAACCCCAAGATAAAGTTTTCACTTTGACTGGAAAATTTTCAAGGTCTTTATAGCCAATAGTAGATTTAGCATCCTTTATTTCTAGGTTACATTATAGCGTTTCAGATTCTATCGTTTGTATATTTAAGGTCGTTGACCCGTTAAGAATTTAAGAGATACATTAATAGAAATGCAGTGGATTAGTGTTAGAAATAAAAACAACATTGCGCAATGATTTCATCATTACCTAAACATTTTTATTTGTGTAACACAACTTCTGTTGGAAAATACGTAAGTAATTTGTTGAAGCTGCGAAGTTATATCAGATTACTGGCTTAATAATTAGGTATCTTGCAGCTTTACCTTCCAGAGCTAAGAAAAACCTCTCTTTCTCAGCTGTTACATTTGTTACGATTAGGAACTAACTCGTAGCAACCTAACTTTTAAGTTAGGTTACGCGAAGAGACCGGATTCGACCAAGCTGGTGTAAGTTTTAACTTGAGAGTATTCCACTGCTTAATCTAGAGTAAGCTGATTTTTCATTCTACCAACCACCAATCTATGAAAAATATTTAAACGGGTGATTTTGACAGTGTATAAATTATACTGAGAATAAATAAATGTCAAAGTTGTCACTTGTCAAATCCACTCTTGTCACCTAAAAACTGTCAAGTTGTATAATCTACCTTTGGCATTCTGTTATCCTACAAAATTTAATTGTTGTGGCATTTGATGACAACCTAGAAGATATAGATTACATAGATTTTAGTAGGTTTATCCATTCGTTTATCATTCACAATAAAATAAAACTGAGTAGGTATAGTGTATTCCTGAAGTAAGTTGGAAAAACGCAAACGAAGTTATCAAAAAGTAAATTCAAGAAGGAAGTTATTCCTGTTATAGTTAAACTGGTTTAATTTTGTGTTTGGTAGAATCGGGCCTAAATCGTAGCAACCTAACTTTTAGGCTAGGTTACGCGATGTTACTATTACTGTCGAGTATATTATTATAATTGTTTTATTATTTTCTTCCGAATTGACGACGATCTCCGTAGCCGAGAGGCGAGCATGCCAGACTTGGTGCCGCTATATCACTGAGGTCCCGGGTTTGATTCCCGATCGGTCAATATTTCTACAGAGTGTAACGAAAAGGTGAAATAAAACTTTAAGGGGTTATTCTACGGCTAAATTACATCAACTTTTTCTATGGGAAAAACATCGAAATCTCAAAAAAAAAATGAAGTTTCCATACAAACTGATGCCAGCTGGTCGCGTTTTAGTATTGGAGTGTTTTTTTTTTTGCGAATTCGATGTTGGTCCCATAGAAAAAGTAGATGTAATTTAGCCGTAGAATAACCCCTTAAAGTTTTATTTCACCTTTTCGTTACACTCTGTATATTGTCGCGGGTCTGGTTGTTATGGTACCGTCATTATTTCTGATTTCTGTCTGTCTGAAAAGTGCTTTGGCTACTTACCATAGGATCAAAGCTATGTCTGTGATGGCTTAGGAAGTGATGATTCGCTTTGCGCGCGAAGTCCCAGTTTCGATTCTAGGTTCGGGTCTAAGTGTGCTAGGAGACCGATGCCTTCTAAAGAGACATGTATCTATCCCGGGAAAATTTCCCCATGAAATGTTCCCAGGAACTATACTCCTAACACAATAATCCTTACTTCGAAACCACGACAATAACTGTTAGATTAACAAGAAATAATCGACTCCTCCTTTTTCTTTTGTCAATCAACCAAAAATGACAAAGATAAAGCGTGCCAAAGTTGATAAGTTAAGTAATTGTACCTATTTATTTATTTAAACTTTATTGCACAAAATAAAATCGTACAAAAGGGACCTATGTGTGACGTCATGCGACATGACAAATTAATTTATCTCTGTATTAACTATTTTGATTATGTGAAAAAAGAGAAAATAGGTGTCCAATAGACGAAGAAAAAAATTGTGATATGTGACGCATCTTAATTTATACTTTAAAAACCGAAAATAGTTTTGGATACTTAAGCAAATTTTAGAAGAAATAGTTACCTACTCAATCGATGTGGCTACAGCCGATAAAGCTTTACATCCAAACATTAGCTGTTCTCGCGTAAATTGTAGTATTTGTCCACCAAAACATTTATCGGGTCTGTAAAAATAAAGCGTAAATAAACTGATTTCCTCTCCGTCACAGACAGTTTGATTATTTTCGGTGTCGAAGGTTTACTTCCACGTATAACGGAGCGTTCAGAGTTCGCAAGGCCTCGGACCTATGACTGGCGGCACGCCAAATTAAATGTACAAACGCGAGCGAGCACTGTCATGCGGATGAAGAATTAATAAACCCATGCTCTGTGGGACCAAATGTTTAATATCTTAAGACCATGATTATGATTAAGATTAAGTCGTCTCTAGTGTGAAACAAAACGTGCGACAAAGAGTGATCAATATCTTTGTAAAGCAGACTATGATTTAGTCGTCTCAGTGTGAAAAGAAAGAAACGTGCGACAAAGTGAGGAGTTGATCTGTTAATGTTATTCTTACTAGGCAGGCCAAACTAGAAACGAAACGAAGACAGGTTCGTTTCGTAATATATCATCAAAAGGATAGGTTTCATTGATGCATGACAATAATGTTGATACAAATATTTTTTGACTGAGAATAAACTTGCTTACGACTGTAGCCATCACTGATTTTTGTAATACTTACCTAATAAGATAATTTCAAAAATAAAAGAAGAGGAAATCATACAATGTGAAGTGTATCAAATTATGTCGCGCTCACGCCTCCTGTGTGTACCGCCTTAAAGTCTTTATCAACGACGAAATAATGCACTATTTTAATATATTTGATTACCATAACACAGGTTATAGTGAGTCAACATTAAAAGATAGACATAAGTAATATGCTGTCACGGACTTTTTAGAACTTTTAAACGGGACTTTACTTACTTAAATTTACTTTTACATTTACATATACCATGTTCGACGCAAATTAATATATTTGAATTTATTTATTTGACATGATTATTGCGTAATTTTGAACGTTTACGCCATTAGATCGCAGCGCACGCAACAGTAACTCTCAAAAAGAATATTTTTTTTGTCTTTGCTACATTTTTATCTTCAACTCTGCTCTTATTAGTCGTTACATGATGTTCTATAGCCGAAGAATCAAAAAAAGAAGAAGATCTTTTTCGATTAATGGACTATCAAAAACAAAAAATGTTTTTCAATTCGAATCAGTAGTTCCTGAAATTAGCGCGTTTAACCAATCAAACAAATAAACTCTTCAGTACAAATTGTGGTAAGTATCTAATCTAGTATTACTTCCAATAAAAATATTAATATATAGCCTGATTTATTCATGAAATTAGTTTCTTAGTAATTTAATTGTAATATTATACAAAAAATAAATTTTAATAAGCTGTAAGATGTTAAGTATCGTATAGATTAAAATATCAATTTTGTATGACGTCCGTACCCATAGGCTAATTCTTTAATTATTTTTTAATTTGAATCAGTAGTTCCTGAAATAAACGCGTTAAACCAACCAAAAAACAAACTCTTTAGCTTGATAATTTTGTACGTCACAAAGTAAAATTCTATACTAAAATTATCAAGCTTACGTACAAAACTTTGTGTATTTTTATTGGAAGTAATACTAGATTAAATAACATAGCACATGTTATCTAATCTATCTAATCTTAAATAGCCTGATTAGTTCGCGAATTAGTTCCTTAGTAATTGTATTGTAACCTAATGCAAAAATAGATTTTAATAAGCTGTAAGATGTTAAATATCAATTTGATTAAACTATCAATTTTGTATGACGTCCGTAACCGAAGGCTAGGCCGTCGCCAATTTTTCTAGCCGATGTCAAATGCTAGATCCGTCTAGTCTGGAGTCAATAGGCATACCTAAAATTAGCGCCTGTAGCCATCGGCTGATCCAATCGACGGATTTAGACTCAAAAACTCCAGAAGACAGCGAGCCGACTGTTTAGTGAAAGTTATTTTCAAACTGAAGAGTAGTCTCGTGTCAAAACAATGCAATTTTTCAATTCAAGATTTGGTGAAGACAGACTGTTTTAAACATTCAGGGTTTGCCAATGAGTTTACACGTCAGTTTCGACAATGAATGGTCACAAATTGTATCAGAAACTAAAGTTCTACAATTTATTCTTATCTTACTAATTCTTACTTTTCTTAGTAAAAAAGATAAATGCGAAAGTTATGATGGATGGATGTTTGTTACTCAATCACGCTAGAACGGCTGAACGGATCTAAATGAAATTTAGCACAGAAATATAGCTTGGAATAGCAGATAGGTTTATTTATTTAAACTTTATTGCACAAAATAAAATCGTACAAAAGGTGGACTTAATGCCATGTGGCATTCTCTACCAGTCGACCATTAGGCTAAACAGAGATGTTTTGTGGTTACTTTTTATCACGGAAAAATGTACGACTCCCGAGGGATGCAAGATGTCACTAAAGATGGCGCTCTTTACCGTTAGATGTGGCTGTTCAGTTGGCAAAAAATATTGAATAATGTGAAAAAATATATGTGACACTAGCTGTTGCCCGCGACTTCGTTCGCGTGATCTTTAGATTAGACTAACTATGGTTTTGCAAAGACAACGCAAACGAAGATGAAATTTATACAGGGTTACATTGCAAAAGGGTGCCAAATCTTTAGGAGTGGCTCAGAATCAGTAACTCAATCAAACTATGCAAAGAACATTAAAAAAAAACATTTAATTATTTCTATCTGCTGTTAAAAATCGTACGCGTGGATAATTTACTCATTTATGGAAAAATTGCACCGTATGTGCACTGCGTAAAGTCCTTGTTGGCTCGCCTTACCAACCTTTACCTTTGATGAATGAACGCGCGGCTTTCGTAGTCACTCTATTGACTTTATTTTCGGATATTTTAAAGTAATTTTTTTTCGTAACATACGATTATTAAAAATAATAACGATTTAGACGATTCTTTATATTGTTCCCTAGATCTTATTTTTTAAATTTGGCACCCCTTTGCAATGTAACTCTGTTTATTTTGTTGTTTTACATCGTACAACGATGTATATATGAATGTAATGTTACAATCTTTTTTGTGTTTTCCTGATGTACTGTGACATCCGTTCACTTCGCAAACCGTCATGTTTTTTTAATATTTCGGGAGCTATTGGTCACACGACACGATCTTGAGCACTAACGGGCCGAGTAATAAACTAAGCCATTATGGCTTAGTTTGTATTGCCTCACTTTACTGACGCGGACTTGGCTTCTGGGCGTTCTATTTCGATGGTTGTAATATTGTTAAACATTGAGATTGAGCTCTCAGATTGACATATTTAAAAAAGTCATCGAACCCACGCGTCTTCGGTATTACTTGTGGTTAACTGTCGAAATTTATTAAATTTTATTGTGGAAATTGTACAAGTAGTAATTAATAAAGACACTCTTAAAACTAACTTAAAAGAAAAATTATGATCAAAATTATTAACAAGTAAAAATGCCTCAAAGCGCCGTCTAAAGATCGCGACATGGTGCCCAGAAGGCTGGTTACATTTCCACGCAAAATAGCCAAACTGATACGTTTTTTGAAAAATCGAATTCTTATTCTTTTACATACCACGTAGAACTTACGGCCGATGGGGCAGAAAGGTTCTAGAATGGAGACCACGTACCGGCAAGTGCAGCGTCTGGACATCCACCCACAAAGTGGATAGATGACCTGGTAAAAGTTGCAAGAAGGATGCTGGTCGCTTCCACCGGTCAATTTGGAAGTCGCTGGAGGAAGCCTATGTTCAGCAGTGGACGTCCTATGGCTGAAATAATGATGATGATTTGTTTCTCTTAAGTTTACAAGTTTTTTTGTTGGCACTTAAGTAAACAGAATAAATGATTTTTTATCGTAAAATGGAGGTCGTTAAAAGTGGTATTACAGTATCTTTTTTCTGCTATTGGATACAGTATTCGTATGAAATGAAAACTGAAGCGTCTTTTGTGTTTGCGACAGCCTAGGTTTCCATTTCCTCTTTTTATTATTCTCTTTGGTTTATGTTGGGTTTCAGGTGAAACCAAACTGCTAGTAACATAAAAATTTCTAGACGAAAAAACCAACACCAATAATATTCTTAATTTGAATTCTTGTTATTTCGAATTGCAAGATGTTTCTTCTTTTAGTTAGTTGCGTGCTGTTATTAGCGAATGCTCGCCTGAAGCGTTGCCCACGCGCATCCCACGCCGGACATTTTATTATGACTGATGCACGCTACAGACACGTCTATACTGTAACGCCGATTTTATGGCCTGTTTTATATTTATAAGTTATCAGAATCGATATAGTTTGGGTATAGGTACGTCAAAAGTCGCATCCATGTTGGTATTGGATTAGATGCAGGGCGTAAACGCACCCCTAAGGCTGGGACGACGAAAATGCGTTACCTACTGTCTATCGTATAAATCGAAACGTATCGTAAAAATATTATGATGTAGAACAGTTTTTCTACTTTTTAGTAAGTACTACTGAAATTTTGATTGAATAAATTTAACGAAATAAAATAGAATAAATAGGTAAATGAACGGGGAAATCGAGTATCTGTGTTTGCAGTGTGCACAGTCTTTTTTTATCGGTAGTTGAGTTTCTCAAAGACAAAATTGACCTGAGTTTTATTTAGTTGATGCGTGGAATTGACTTCTAATATTTTTGTAATAACTACTTTTATTCTATTTTATTTTTGCATGTCATAGATTATGGCTAAATAGGTCTTAAGCAACACAAATCTGTATCATATCTTCGGAGCTCTGTAATCACCTGTTTAAAGCAAATAAACGATTTGATTTGATTTGATATCGACACAACTTTAGCCAGGTCTTACCATACTTACTATTTAAATGACAAATTCTTCTTGATCTTCACTCGTAATTAACTAACAGTTAACTACTCAGATAACTGTTAACTTGGTTATGTACTTACATCTGTAACATAATCAATCTTGGAGTCGTTTTTAACCTACTTCTGAATCTCTATACATAAAACCACCAGTTAGTTTCACCATTTCTAATTACGTTTATTTAAAGTAATATTATTACTCATTTAATCGGGGTGTCTCGTAACTTAAGAATAACCTTGTAGCTATCCACATATTCTATACATCATAGCAAAAAACATGGGTTCTATGACTTTAAAGAATATGCATATAATTTTTTAGTATTTCTATAGAAATTCAATCAATTGTTTGGTATTTTTGTATGGGAAGTCGATCAATTTTATGCAAGTTTGCAAAAGTCAAAGAACAAAATTTGTTTACCATGAGGCTCTCCCGCCTGTATATTATTTTAATTTTTATTTTATTATATTATCCCATCGTGAAAAACCGGCTTAATTCCATTCGGTATTTAGTAAGTGATAAAGTTTACGGAATGTTACAATGTATGTTGAATATGTAGAGCTATTCGCAAGAGCACACGCTGTAATAGAGTCGTTGACATAATAATCGGGAGACAACAACCGGCGCGTGTTGCTCGAGGACATTTTCATTTGAATACTCCGGTATAGCTTTGCATATTTTTCGACAATGTGTAATCGTAGTGAAACTAGTTTCCTAAAAAGATGGTTAAAACTAAAACTAGAATGTTCTAACACCAAGCGTGTGATAAAAAAACACTTGGGTGTGTTCATTGGTGCTCAAATATAATTAACTTTTACTAATGGAACACAAGTATTAAAATCTTAAAAAAGATTCAGGAAATCTTGGTCTCGAAGTAAGAAAATGAGAAATATTTCTTTGCTTAAAATATAGTAAAGTCATTGGGGGCAGTTGACACCCTGAGTGGCCATAAGGCTGAAATGATGATGAAAACAAATTGCTACAATTAGTGATATCCTAATTTTTTGCTGTAATCGTCATGCAAATACATATATCAAAAATAGTTTCTAACATTGATTACTTATTACAAAACTTTTAATAACAACAAATGTCACAATTTTCATAGTCATACAATAATAAAAATTAATTATATGTCAAAAATTAATTAATAATGCATTCAAAATGAAATGTTATTAAAAAAAAATGATTATCATCAAATTATTCCTGAATTGATTAAAAGCATTTAGTCTCAGTAGGCAAATATGTATCAGCAGTAAAGGCAGATTTATAAGCGTATCAGGCAGATTTTTAATTAAGTAACATCCTTATGTTACGAGATACTAGACGATTTATTTTGCCAGCGGCGTCACCCAGCACTTCCAGACTCGAGTCAATTGAGAAAAGATCGTTTTTTGAATAATCATATTTAGAATTTTAAAATTGTGCAACAGGGAAAGCTGATGCTGAATAGTACAATTAGCGGTCTTAATGCTATACATCATTCTCTACCAGTCTACCTTAAGGCAAGGGCAGACTTTAGGTATTTAGCAGTGTATAATCGCGATTCAATTAGGTTAATCAATGTAATAGAACAGTACCTAATTAAGTAAAAAAAAACGAACCGTAATGCTGTGATGTACTGTACCCTACTTAATAGCAAATAAATATTTGAATTGAATTGAATTGAATAAAAAAAATGAAATGCACATTTCATTCTCGTAGATACACACATCAAACACAGACGTGTTATACACAAAAGTTCAAAGCTGCGATTCGCAACAACAATAGCATGTCACTCAAGGTTGTTCATTTTTGTACCGATCACCTGTCTCTGCGTCCATCATTTTATCTATCAACTTGGCATGCGTCGTTTTCCAGCCCCAAGTTTTCAGTGACAATCGCGTGGCAGTGGCCAGGCCAAGTTTTCGAAATTTTGTAACATTACTTTTTGTTTAATTCTACAATTCTTGAAATAATGACGGCCATGTAGTAGCGTGGTATTTCCTTTTAACGCAAAGGGTCCCGGGTTGGATTCCCGGTCCGTTAAGAAAAGAAACTAAATTTATTTATCTATTTATTTACAAGCTGTACCCGAGGCTTCGCTCTCGTAGAATAAGGCTTGTTAAGTTCTATTTTACTTCCTTAGGAGGTAAATTAAAATAGAAATAAAAGATAGGTCAGTCTCTGACCCCCTTAACTACTCTATTGAAAAAATCATATCGATCCTAGCTCTGTGAAAGAAAAAAATAAATCTGTCCCACTAGAACTCGTTAATTCGATTCTTACTATAGACAGATCGATTCAAGACGTATATGCATATTAAAAATAGAAATCATCACGCAAAATTTATTACCTTTATAGATTATATCGTTTAACATTGAGCATGTAACATCATATTCATTAACCTTAAAACTAGTTTGAAGCCTACAAGGTGGACAGACGACCTGGTAAAGGTTGCAGGAAGCCGCTGGATGCGTGCCGCTTCCAACCGGCCAATCTGGAAGTCACTGGGGGAGGCCTATGTTCAGCAGTGGACGTCCTATGGCTGAAACGATGATGATGATGATGAAAACTAGTTTTTATTAAATTGTTATTTACCAAAGTTAGAATTATTGTACGAGTGTATTACCTCTTGTGCTTAAAGTGCTAATATCTAGTCTTATTTGTAAACGATGACAAAGTTTTAGACCGAATTGTGTATAAGCGTTGATTTTCTACAAATTTATTTGGTATTTTCAATTTAGTCACACAAAACTTGGCTGACAAGTGCAAACTGTCATGTTTAGGTGGGATATTGATTGCGTTATGTAATCTTAACTCTGGCACCGTTGGCAAACGTGCATTACCTAAAGAGTGGTTTTTGTGAGACTTATTATCGCCTGGCTGACGGCCATTTCAAAGATATCTGTAATATGGTTAAATATGCAGGCACGTTACATAGGTTAAATGAGGAGATCCAAGGAAGAACCAAAGTCAATGACATAGCTTTTCGAATTGCAAAGCTAAAGTATTAGCAGGTCACATTGCCCGCAGAACTTCTTCATCAAAGAACAAAGTTTCTTGAAAAATAACTTGTCTCTCAGAATACCTACTCCTCATAGCTTTATAGATATTATGAAAGGTTCATTGGTAGAGACTTTGGGTGTTTACAGCTTTTTAAACTGAAGTTTCTACGTGGTATGTAGGCATTGCTATTGTAAGCAACAAAGCAGCATAGGAAAGTGCATTGTGTTCTTTATTGCCAACTTTTCACCACCATTGTACCTTTTTACGACTTTTTGTTAATAAGTAAGCCACTCGTAGCATTCAAAGTTATTGTTTACAACTTAGGTACAATCGGAAAAAAGTGGTTTTTGATATTTTGCAGACAAAGATATAGATAATATTGAAAAAGTCTGAGGGGTTCCGTTTAAATTAAAAAATAAATAAAACTTGTAAAGCCTACGAATAGCTGTAATAGTTTGCATTTTAATTTATTTATGTTACCACCTAGGTAGCTACTGTCGAGAATTTTCTCACTTTCTAAATAAAATATTTAACTGGCAGAAGGACACTTAACTCAAACAAAAATGTGCATTTTAAGGTTTTATATTATGCAAACAGATCCCTATACCGAAAGATTGTTTTTACACACGTACAATATTTTTGAACAACCTATCAAATGACACCCAAGGAATAAAACAGAAAAAAACATCCTACTTTATGTGTAGTGGAGGTCTAAATGTAGGTACTATTTGAGATTAATATGTATCACAGCTCTCTTTCTAGTAGGTACTAAGAGTTGCTATATAGAGATAGATAGATAGATAGTCTTTATTGTACACCATACAAAGAAGTTACAATTTGTGTTTACAGAAAGATGCACAATTTAGGCGGTCTTATCGCCAAAAGCGTGACTAGGCAAGCGCAGCGTAGGGCGCCCTCCAACAAGGTGGAGCGACGATATACGCAACGCTGCTGGCTGTAAATGGAAAAAAAATAGCCGAGGATCAGGTTCAGTGGCGTGCAATGGGAGAGGCTTATGTCAAGTAGTGGACTAACGTAGGCTGTTTATGATGATGATGACGATGATCGCTAAAAGCGATCTCCTCCAGACAACCTTCGGGTAGAGGACAGATAAGAAGAAAGCTGAGCCACGGACAGATAGAAGGACGTTTATAACAAAACTATAAGGGTTTCGTGTTGACTATTAAAGCCTCAACAGACGCTCAATCCCTTGATAGAAACATGAATTTCTTGGAATTTATAGGCACAATTTCCTTAGGATGTCTTTCATTGCTGTGACACCAACAAGATCCTACAATTATTCACACCAAATTACAGAATTGTTTATTAATTTATGTTTCCACCAAGGTTCAATGATACTTCTCTGGTTCCGCACAAAAACGTCGTAACCGACACTTTTTATTCCTCTGACGTGTTGGCAGGTTTCCAATATAATTTATTAAACAGTTATGTCTTTCAAAATATCGCACTGCAACCCGCTTGCAAGACGTCAAGGCTAATTTTATATTATTTAAGTCTCTTGTAAGTATTAGTTGGCTTCTTAGCGAAAACAAGAGCTGATTGATGTTTGACGACTGTCTGGTGTAGTGGTTCCGCTCCGGACTACAAAGCCAGACGGTTGCGGGTTCGAAACTCGCAAGGGGAAAATGTTTGTGTGATGAGCACGAGCATT
Source organism: Anania hortulata (assembly GCA_963576865.1). NCBI lineage: Eukaryota > Metazoa > Arthropoda > Insecta > Lepidoptera > Crambidae > Anania > Anania hortulata. Next base: position 20,810,487 of record OY756393.1, read on the forward strand.
TGTATCTAAGTTATTGTAATTAGGTATGTTTATCCGTTATCTAGTCGTCACCATATAAGCGTAGTTTAGTTTGGTTCTAGATAATGGGCTAGTTTCCTGGGTTAAAAAAAGATTATACTATTTAGTCCGTCAGTTAGATTATCAAAAAATATGGGACCCATATTTTGTCTTTTGTCAATCAAACAAAAAATGAAGAAGATAAAGCGCATCAAAGTGAGCACGTGACGTCACGCCTTGCTAAAAAATGTCGCAAGGCGTGACGTTACGTGGAACTTTAACGGGCTATATCTTCATAATTTTTTGTTTGATTGAGAAAAGAAAAAATACGTGTCCCACATTTTCTGTTAATCCAACTGACGGACTAATTAGATTTTTTTAGGAAACTAGCCTACTAGAAGAATTTATTTATTCATTTATGTTTGCACTTTAATGTTACCTCACGATTTGTGGGTGCAAGCACACAAAGCAGTGTCCAAATAAATCGTTTTTTTGTTTTAAAAGGCGTCGTCGCCCTTATGAGTTTTAATCCTAAATTAATGGTATAGGCCCCCGAAGCGAATGTTTCAAAAACCAAGCAAGTGCGATTCGGACTTGCACTCTTCCATCGAAAAATATTCTTACAGATACTATGGTATTTTTTTATTTATTCGTTACTTTACATCATATATGAGTGACTCTGCTCAATTACAATTGCAGGAAAGTTACTTCCCCGGTTATAAATAGCCGATCAACTGGGTTGTAAAGATGAGAAAATTTACTTTTTTGTGATTAAGATGTTTGTCTCATACTTACTTAGTGTACCCATACTTAGTGTTTTTTGTATGTGAGCAGTAGTCACGCCTTAAAACGAAGTTAAAAAATAAAATTTCATTATCATCATCATCATTTCAGCCATAGGACGTCCACTGCTGAACATAGGCCTCCCCCAGTGACTTCCAGATCGGCCGGTTGGAAGCGGCCTGCATTCAGCGTCTTCCTGCGACCCTTACCAGGTCGTCTGACCACCTTGTCAGTAGACGTCCTACGCTGCGCTTGCCGGTACGCGGCCTCCATTCTAGAATCTTTCTGACCCATCGGCCGTCAGTTCTACGTGCTATGTGCCCCGCCCACTGCCACTTCAGCTTGCTTCTTATAAAATGTAACTCCTGAACTAATGCAAAACCTCTAAGGGGTTGATTCTGTTCTGTTGCTTGAATTTTTCTATGGGACCAACACCGAAAAGACAACGATGTCCATAGCCTTTTGGTCATGCGATATAATTTTTATGGGAATTATTTTTGTAAATATGGTCGGATATGATAAGGTCGAATCAGAAATCAGGAGATCCGTAAACAAATAAAAGTCGCACATATCCCGACGAGTTAGCAAGCTGTAGTACCACGTATAACTGACGGTCGATGGGGCAGAAAAGTTCTATAATTGAGGCCACATACCGGCAAGCGCAGTGTAGGACGTCCACCCACAAGGCAGACAGACGACCTGGTAAATGTTGCAGGAAGCCGCTGGACCGCTTCCAACCGGATAATCTGGAATCCACTGGGGGAGCCCAATGGCTGAAATGATGATGATGATGATGGCAGTCTAAATGCAGTCCGTCTGTAATAGCCCTTAGTCGGAAGTAGGGCGGACACAAACGCCGGTTATCACATCGCGTGCGCCGCTATTTCGGGAGGATGGGGTTACGGCCCTCTTCGTGTACAGATTCAGAAATATAAACAAGATTTATTTGGTAATGGCTAAATAAATCTTGGCGTAGCTTAATTAACCACGCTTCCGCGTTATTACGGACCAGCTTATGTAGATACTCAGGGGAAATGCCCCAGGAAGTTTTGTATATTTATGTCCAAGAACAGACACAATTGGCAGAACTGTTGTTATGTATCATATTATTACATCAGATAGGAATCCTGTTTAGATATCTCTCAAAGTCATCACTTAATTTAATGACTACTTAGGCCATAGTAAAATTGAGGTAGGTTTATTTACGAGTAATGTTTGAAAACAGGAGAAAGCAATTTTTGCCAACGATGCTTTAACTAATCAAGTATACGTTAAACGTGACACCATAGAAATTCTATTGTAATGCGGTCTCATAAGACAGCTTAGATTTTAACGGGTTAATAGAGGTTGAGCTTGAAGTTTCTTAATTTTTTGAGGTTGTTGAATGTTAGCTTCTGATTACAAGGAACGAAGTCTCATATTAAGGAAGTACATGATATAACAATCACCCTGTATGTGAGGCTTATCAATACTCTGTCTCTGTCGCCAACAAGTTAATTATGACAATGATAAAAGTGTATGGACTTAATAACTGCCAAAACCAGACCAGAACATTTGTCTTCTGAGAATTATACATACTTGAAAAACATTATGGGACCAAGTTTTTTGCACTGCTTTTTTTACTTACCTACCCACAAATTATCCTGAGGCAGTGGGACGTGTAACAGTGTCCTTATGTCAAGAGTAAATAGTTTTTTTTATATAGAGTCGACAAGTAGCAATGAAAAATGCCTATGTAGAAAGAGAGGCATGACAAGATAGCATTTTTAAAATTTCTATTTTATGTGTTGTAACTTGGAAACATAGGCTATTTTATTTGTAACTACTTCATCATTTGCCTGCCCTGTTCCTAGGTTATCTGGGGACGGCGCAGTATGTCTTTCTCTTCCATGCAATCCGGTCACTCGTCATTGAGTCATTCATTCCCTTCTCAGTCATATCTCTCCTCACACAATCCATCCATCTCTTCTTAAGTCGTCCCCTACTTCTCCACCCATCAATACTCATATCCATCACTCTTCTCGTTACGTGCTCCTCTTCCCTTCTCATCACATGTCCATACCAAGACAAACGGTGTCCTTTCATCTTTTTTGCTACAGGTGCCACTTTCATACTTCCTCTAATTTATTTCTAACTACTTACACTATCCTATTTACTTATACTGCTCTAAGTACTTACTCCGGAATTTGTTTATCTTTTGGCAGTGGAGTGTATCGAATGGCTCTCGGTGATACAATAAACAGATGCTCTGTACTTTTATTAGGTACAAATCGGTTCTTAAGTGCTCGCAAGGATACCGGTGGTTTACTGGCGAGATCCGTTTGTAGTATTTGACCCTACTATTAAATGTACCGAAATAGATCTAGAAATGTGTCTACAATATTATTGCGAAGCAATTCGTCTACAGGTCTACCTACCTATAAAGGCTACAAGGAACTATAGCTATAGCTTCTATAGCATAAGGGACTTTTAGGACTTCAAGTTATATTGATGCAGAATTTAATTATCAATAATCTTGTAAATTTAATTTCATTGTTAATTTTATCTTCGTAAACGTCTGAAACCAAAATAAATTGGTTTGGTTTCGAAGAAAAAAAAAATCATCTTGTATTTCTAAGTCCGATGACGTCATCCGCATTTTGAGAGAGTCGGTATCCATGTATTATGCGGCCGATGCGGCCGCGGTTCCATACGATTTCATACAAGGAATTCAAAAATCCGAGGTACTGCGGCGCGTACGGGTAGGTACTGCGGTGCTGATAGGTGCACGGTCACCCTTACTGTGCCCCTCAGCATGCTCTTTAGCCTAATTATTTCACTTTTTCTTTATTTGTCAAGGCTTTGAGTGCCATGGGGCTTGGTGAATCCCCATAGCTCGTGTCTAGTTTTTAGGCAGTTAAGATTTACAGAAACACTTCGACTATTGTAAGCCTAAATAACACTTTATTCTTTTGTTCCAGCGATGCACACGGTGGCGTGACACCGGGTTGACGAGCTTCAATCCGCGAGATGTCGCAGCCGCCGCCGGGGCGCGGGCGCGCGCGGCCCCCCGGCCCGCCCTCCCCGCTGCACTACCGGCCCCCCTCCCCATGGGCTCCGAGCCCGCCTCCCCTCATCTCCGGCCCTAGGCACTCCACAGCCATAGTCTCCCCACCACCAGTCCAGCCCTCCCCGAAACCGTTCAGACCTCTCCACTCTCCCGCGTTTCGGCAACACTCCCCGTCCCCAAGCTCTCATTTCTCCATATCCCCATATCCTATGTCCCCAACTATCGGTCAAAGTCCGGAGTACTACTACTCGTCTCCGTATGAACCGGTCCGCGAATACGATTACGCGGGAGTGCCCCTGGAGCCCCCGCCGCCCCCGCGGCCCATGATCTACGAGGAAGAGGAGGAGCGGGGCCCCTCCACTGCGGAGATCATTGCCAACCAGTCACAGGAGGGCTACGTGGATGAAAAGCTTGCAGAGTATCAATTGACGATTCAGTTATTACAAGGTACGTTGTTTTGGATTTCTATTCATCATCATAATCAGCCCACGTGAATTGACTGCTGGACACGGGCCTCTTCTAATGCCCTCAACGAATCTGATCTAAACTGATGATGAGGCTGATCCTCGGATATCCTTATCCATCCATCTGCTGGAAGCAGCAACAGCGTACGAGTATATGGTCACTCCACCTCGTTGGAGAGCTCTCTACGAGCGTTTGCCACTGAAAAACACATCTTCCTTAGCAGTTTGATGTATGAGACTAGTGGCGATCCGCTCCGGATTTTGCATTTTAAATTTTTTTTTAAAAGCAATCTTGACTTGAACTCCTTGAGCACTAATTAAAATCAATTAGCCTAACATCGTTAGCTATGTTAGCATTTGTTGAATACATTTAGTCTATCTAGCCATCAACTTTAGAACAAAATTCCGTCGTATCCAGTGCATTTGCCGATCCTCAATCTTCAATATCGTTTGGTTGATTTTTAACCTTAACATTGATTCCTAGAAACTCATCATTAATTTATACTACATTAGTTAGGTAGTGTCAAGGCTGATTGAGTTTGATTCACGGCGCAGCCAATTAGTTAGATAAACATTAATTAACCGGTCAGACAGCAGAGCTGCTCGCCAATGTTTTCATTAGATCAATCTTGTGTAGATGCAGTATCTAAGATTCTTCATACATGACCTTTAAATACCTTTAGTCATCACCCTAATCAACGCGATCAGTTACATCAATTACGATTGTATCATAAAAGCTAGGAACGACATATTTTGATGTAGACAGAGAAAGGAAAATTCAAAATAAGACGCTCAGGAATTGGAGAAGTTGGTACTAAAACTTTATTATGAAGGTTTCGGGCAAGTCAACAATATAGATATTAATAAATAATAATAAATGAATTGTTTTCACAACCTATTATCTAGCCCCAAACTAAGCAAAGCTTGTACTATGGCGACTAAATAACGGGTAAACATACTTAAATACTTTTATAAACATCCATGACTTAGGTAAAAAGGCTTGTGTTCATCATACAAATATTTGCCCCTTGCGGGATTCGAACCCGCAACCGCTGGCTCTGTAGTCCGGAGCGCGAACCACTACACCAGACAGTCGTCGAATAGTTATATCCGTAGTTTGTGAACCAACAAGTTATTGTTAGAAAGTCGAAAAAATAACAAAAGCGACTATGTATATTTGTGCTAAGACCAAGGTAGGATGGGGTAAAATAAACTAGAAATGGAATGATTGCTTCAGTGTAATAATTGAAGTTGCATTATTCAAGTTGTTTTCGGAAAATGCTGGTTTCCACAAGTAGGTTGGTTGTACCTACGCTTGATCAAAGCAAAAGCAATAGGACTAAGAATAACAAAAAAGCCCTAACGGCTTCCTGTAATTTACAACTGCGTAAGAAAACATAAGAAACATTGATCAAACGCTCGCTGTAGCTTGCGATAGGATTATACTAAAACTGTATACCTCTTACTGTGTGCGCGGTAACGATACGACTATGTCGGAACGTAATGAAATTGGAACACGCATGTGATACCTATTTTCGGAGATAAAAAATGCGGCAGCCTGCCTTTTTTAAAAATGTAAGCATGTAATTGTAAAAACAATAGGTCATATGGATATTTATTTATTCATTTAAAACTTTATTGCACAAACTTAAGAGTGTACAACAGGTGGCTTAGTACCAAGAGCAATCTCTGCCATCATTGCTATTTGCTTTAAGTATCTATCCTCAAAGGGTTATTGACCTCTTGCCCGAGTGACATTAGGAACATAATATATACCACAATACCTTATATTTTTTAGTAAATTAGTATCCTACTAAAACTATTTTAAAATGACGTCAGGATGATTGTTGCGGAATCATTGCGCTCACAGTCGGATAAAAATAAACTTGATAGTTCAATTAAAAAAACTTCCTCTGTTTTGCAGTGCTATAAGGGATTATGCTTTGAGTATAAAGATACTCAAGGGTATTATGAATTGAATATTGAGAAAACTGCAAAAGAGCACAGCAAATTTAACTTTATTTTCATAGAAAGTATGTAAATAAACTTTATGAACATTAATTTAAGCACCTAAACAATTTGAATATATGTTTAGTACTTATTGGAATTACAATTAGTCAATTTAATAGATAATTGTAACATAATTGCGAGATCATTGCATCCTTGTACAAACAACGGCAGGCTTAAGGATCTCTGACATATTGTAACATCAGCATTTTGTACACACCCTATTTAATGGCAAATAAAGTATTTTGTATTTGTATTTGTCAATTTACCAAAACCTTAAAGGTCATTAAACCAATTTTCAACTTTAAGTCCGACATGTAGATACCAATACCAATTGTCAAAATTTGACGTTTTGTGGTAGATTGACGAGCTATTGCCATTGCACTCCCATGGAATATTATGCCCAATAATGTAAAGCCTTCCTGCGATAACCCGAATATGATTTGATGATCTTCCAAACAATAGAAAAAAAAAAGTTTTGACCTACAAACTATAGCGATTGATCATCTAGGACACAAACTAATAACACTTAAAAACTAAAATAAACATTAAAACAGTCGTTAGTGACTACTGACTGTTTAGTGATTTCGTGAAAAGCGAGCTACTTCACTCAATCCAGGTCAATTTAGTCCAATCTAGAACACCGAGTGCGTTTATCGCTGGATCTGGATTCGCATTCTGTGGAACTTTGAATTCGAATGAAACTGCCATTATCCGTTTTATCGGTTTAGTTAACCACAGTTTAGTTAACTCGCTTTTGCCCAGTCTGCATTCGATTGGGTTTTTTGAGCATTAAGAAGAACCAAAATATAGGCTTCTTCTTCTTTTTAGCCTGCGGGAGCAATCTCCTCAAGTCTGTGTCTCGTCTAACAATCTTGGGTGGCTTTTATCCATTAACCTCTTGCTGTCCCTTTTCGCAGTTCGATGAAATTTGTCCCATGGTCTTAATACCATCAACACTCTCTATCTCTTTGCCAAGAAGAAGAAGAAAAAGCTTCTTCTTTTTTGTTAAAATTGTGCCCTAAAATGGACACTCGCCAGAATGAAAGTATTTTTACCCCAAGCATGGAATTATACACTATGATGATCTTGGAAATGTAGGTCTTTATGTCAGGTTCTTCTTTCGGGTCAATAGTGATTTTTTCGTTAGTGTTCTTCGATATGTCCATTACTTACAAACATTGATAAATATAACTCTAAATAAACATTCAAAACGTCATTCTGTCTTTGTTAACTTCAAACAAAATGACAGATTCCTCTCGACCTTCAACCTATGCATCTACCCTCCTAAAGGTAAGGTAACAATAGTTTTTCTTATTTCGTCTAATCATCGGCAAGTAAAGGCACATACAGGAGTTGGATTTACCAGGTCGTCTGTCCACCTCGATGGACGCTTGCCGGTACTTGGCCTCCATTCTAGAACCTTTTTGCCCCATCAGCCTTCAGTTCTACGAGCTATGAATCCCGCCCACTGCCAAGGTTGTTTACCTTATTCTTATTACTTAGACGTCAATAGGTTGACCTACTCACTCGACATCGGAAATTTTAGTGGTAATGAAACTGCCGTAATCAACTTTATAGGTTTGTTTTACCACTACTCTACGAAGGCTATTTAGTTTATAGTCAAGGTACTTATTGGTAATTTGAGTAAGTCGAATCGTAAGATCTTTTGTCGCAGAAAAATTCATTCTTCTTTTCTACTAGATTCTGCCCGCGATTTCATCAGGATAGAGTTCTGAATAAAGAAAAAAAAGGAATATTTTTTTTTTTGGCCGGACCTATCGCTGAGTACCTTTGAGGAAGGCCTGCTTCAGCTTAAGGTCAGCAGTTGTAGCGTGCGCTGAAGGCGCACAGCCTAGAACCACCCCGCCGCCACGTGTCGAGCCCCATATGATATTAGCAGGCGTGATTGGGCCAATGTGGAGTGCAAATGGCACCCTACCAAGCGGCGAACCCGCTAGTGGTGGCGCCGACCGGACCGGAACTGCCGAAACAAGCCGGACCGCTGTCGGGCTCCTTTCTAGCGGGCCCAATCTGGGGGTGAGTCGGACTCGAAATAAATAAATATCCCACGGAAACACAAAAATAGGATAAAAATAATCCTATGTGTTAAACTAGATAAATATATCTGTGGCATGTGTGTCGAATTGAGCTACGATTGAGATACGTAAGATTAGGCTATTTGTTGCATGTTTATCAGTCTTAAAATCTTTGTTAAGATCGCAAATTAGGCGCTGGAATTATTAGGTTTCGCGCTGAATAGAGCCATTTTACAAATGGCTCTTAAAGAGTGTCCTGGCTTTGACTAGACCTTTGATTCTAAACAGGAGTGTATCAAAAAAGCTGTCATGGTTATAATAATTGAATGAGATAACATAGATTTGCATGTACCTATTCAGATTTTTTAAACAACACATAGGCCTCCTACACGCCTCCACGCCATAGACGTGGCTGGACGTCCTACGCTACGCTTGGCGATACGTGGCCTCCATAAAACATTTCTGCCCCATTGGCCGTCAGTTCTACGTGCTATGTTTTAATAGGAATTCAATTAACTATAAACGTCTATTCGTGCGCGAGTTAGATTCGCACTTTGCCAATTTTTTTTCATCCGAAACAACATTATTTAAACGCACTACCTTCCATCCATTTGGCTTGGTAAAAACGGTCTTTTAGGAATTTGCTTTGACTATAAGGGAATTTGTGAGACTTACTTGTACATGTTGTGTACCTGACCTACCTGATAGATCTACAAATATTCGCCTTGAGTTTGTTTCCCCTTAACCCGGCTGATGTCAGCCGTATTTCTGGAGCGAAGAAAACGAATTCTCACGTGGGTTGAACATAAACAAACACAGAGTCTACGAGAGTTAAATTGCTAAATTCATGATGTTTTAAAAGATGAACGAATTGATTTTGTTTTAGTGTTATAGCCTTAGAGATGACATAAGCCAAAGAGACGAAAATATATTTTTAGTTATTAAGTGTAAGTGCCTTAAAGAGGCCAAAGATGTATTTGGTACGGACAAACTCATCATCATTATTTCATAGAACGTTCACTGCTCAACATAGGCCTCCCCCAATAACTTCCCAGTGAAAATCTGACTGCGTCCAGCGGCCTCCTGCAACCTTTACCAGGTCGTCTGTCTACCATGTAGGTGGACGTTCTACGCTGCGCTAGCCGCGAGGCCTCTGTTCTAGAATCTATAACCTTTCTGCCCCATAGGACGTCAGTTTTCGGACAAACTCAGTTACAAAACAAAACAAAAACAGTAATTAATTAAATAAATATTTAAAACTGCGATCGAGTTAGGTATAACTTAATAGCTTTAAATATTAATGTTATTTTATTACTGAGTTGACATTTGATTCAACAATGGGCTAGTTTCCTGGGTCAAAAAATGATTACTCTATTTAGTCCGTCAGTTAGATTATCAAAAAATATTGGACCCATATTTTGTCTTTTGTCAATAAAGCGCATCAAAGTGAGCACGTGACGTCACGTCTTGCTAAAAAGTGTCGCAAGGCGTGACGTTACGCGAAACTTTAACGGGCTATATCTTCATATTTTTTTGTTTGATTGAGAAAAGAAAAAACACGTGTCCAATATTTTCTGTTAATCCAACTGACAGACTAATAATTTTTTTCTAGGAAACTAGCCCATTGAACACACCCCAATCATAATATATAATTTACAATTACTTACAGCAACTGACCAAACTAATTAGTAATTACTAGTTTTAAACGAGGATTATCCTCTCAATCCAATTTAAGTGCCGTCTAACTAAAGGTTGTCTGGAAGAGATCGCTTCTATCGGTAGAGCCGGCTAAATTGTGGGGAAATAAGTGTTTTTACTTTAAGTGGTATACATTAAGGAGTATTCTATATATCTGTGCTGATGTTGCAAGGAGCCGAACAAAGCACAAAACACTAAAGACGGTCTATAGATATCTTCAATTCATTTACCCTTTACTCGCGACAAATAGTTTTGGCGTAGCCGCATCCATTACGGCCGTGCGTAAGTCGCAAATTTTATGCGCCGGCGCTGGTCGTTCGCCAGCCGATAATTCGCGAGGCGTCAGTCCTGGTCAGTGTGTGAGGGTTGGCTGACGTAGAAATGTATATAATTCTTTTTAGACTTTAGCTAACCAACTACAGGGTGTTTTGATTTCCCATAACAAAGATCGTTTTTGGTGACATGCGGATCAGCTATGCTTGCGGGATTGGCCCGCATGCGTGTTATGTCACTGGCAATCCTATTTTTCTTAATAGTACGCGTGCGTTCATTTAAACGCAAAACAATAAACACTAGACTGTGTGTGGCCCATGGAGCCATTAAAATTCCAGTAAATATGACATTTGTTTGTTCCACAAAAACTCAAGAGTCAATAAGCAAAAAACGGATTATTATGACAGGATGGTAACAATAGATATATCGGTTTAATCTGGTCGCTCTATAAAACACCATCTCTTTAAACACCATCGATGTGATCATGTGACCATGTGATCTAATTCAAATGACACTATTTATGTATGTCACAGTAAAATATACGAGTATCTTTAGCTCTCATATTTTTTTTAATTAGCTGTGGTGTTTGTTTAAATTTTGATTTTAGTTTTCATTTTGATTTTGTCAGTAATGGTTTTCGTGACTTAAAAATGTATGTTTAGGGAAGAGCGGGGTTTCCAAATACAGGCATTACTTGCTTAAATGGAGACCCCAATCAACCATGTAGTTAATTTAATTTTTGTTAAGGATTTTTTTTATCTTATTTTTTTGCTAACTAGCTTTGTTAATTGTTTTAATATTTTTTTTCTACTAAATTACCTTATGACCTTATTATTATTGTACCTTATGACTTACGGGGAATAGCTAAGGAATGGCCAATGAAAAAGGAAACCTTTATTTCTGAGCTAGATTTATCGTAATTCAGGCATTAAATAGAAAATTTATATCGGAAGTTATTAACTAATATTACACTACTATTTAACTAATATACTTGAAACACAATCCATTATTTCTGACCATTTAACCCAATTTGTGGTACTCTTCATGACATACACGTAATTTCAGGATCACGTAGGTATTGTTATAATCTTAAAAGATGTGTTCATGCGAATGCTTGCCCACGGTACCCAGACCAAAATATACAGCGAAAGACAAGATCCGATTGCACCGAAGATTGACAGCCGCAGCCTGCCTGTTTCAGTGACGCATGCTGCACCCAGGGTTGTCACAACAAACAGTTAAGGATTTAAATCAAAGTCAAAGTCAAAAATAATTTATTCACTTTAGGAAAATTGCCACTTATGAACGTTTATAATAACATTATTTACCCCCATATGGGGCCAGAACATGTCTCCTTATTTTTTGAGGCCTACTAGCGCTTCGAGACCAGACACAGACAATCTGGCAAGTGCTGAGAAGAAGCTACTTCAAATGCTATCCACCAGAATCTCACAGACGGTATAGTAAGTTTAGGACAGAGTTTCAAGCCCTTGCTAAACGGAGGATGGACTCCTCTTGACATTGTGGGGACAAACGCTGCCATTGGACGATCCTTCCATCCACTTCCGTCAGCCCGTCAGGCAGACCCCGCCCCCTTCCTGTTCCAAGACTGGCCATAATCGATATAAGTGTTTTCAAACTTGGTACGAGTTTATATTCGCCTACACCACTGTAGTTTTAGGAAGCTAAAATCGATGTATGCTTAATCCGGAACAAGAAGCGAAGAGTCGACGGTCAAGCAATGTCAAGAGGAGCTAGGCCAGCTTCCATATGTAATTACTTAAAGCTCTAATAGATGGATTGCAGTGACTGTGGCATAACTTGAGAGGGGCCTAGTATTTCTAGCTGTGGCAGACGATAAACTGATTTAATACAGGTCCACCTCTCTTGCTATCATCGGTATGACAGTAATCCTGTTAATCCCTATTAGTGAATGGGCTAATTAATTACTTTTTGGTGATAAATTCAAATACCAACATAAATTAAATACTGAAAGAACTTTGACATTTTTAAAGGCTCATTATTGCTATGAACTAGGTATTTCTATGAACAACTCGTTTTGCATTTCCTAGAAATCTAAATGTCAATCTGCAGGATGGTTTTTGAACAGTACCAGCCAAATTTAAGAAGGCGATTGTATTCATTAATTTAAACAACATTAACTGTAGGGACAATAATTATCGAAATCACGAAAAAATAAAATACTGCTCCATCCATTATCATCGAGGTAGAGCGTTAGATTGTATGGAGAAACAACCAAAAAATCGCGATTTCAAAGAACATCATGAACACATCTGCCTCTTACTGCTTAAAACTACACCCTGTTTATTTTATTTTTATTTTAGAAGTATAAATAATCACTTACACAATATTTTATCTGCCAAACCGCATAGCAGTTTGTCGGCATTGGTTCTCGTCTACAACTTTATACAAAATACTTATTACATTTCATTAAATTCAATCTACCTATATGTATTACTACATAATACCTAATAAACGTATCTAAATTATCTGCATGCACGTACGGCAACTAACATATTTAGATGAGAAATACTGCACTGCAAGATAAAACTAAATTGAAAAAAGCTACGTTTTAATACAACACAGTTTTCTTGATGTTTTCATCAGCTGCCTAAAATCCAATGAAGCTGTTAACAGCACTCACTTTCACATAAAACTGAAAGCGACTAACGATATGATGGCGTCCAAAATAAACAATTGTCTAATGTAACCAACCACTATGCGCGAATGCTATGTTATTCTTAGTACAGCCAAAGCATTTTGTTGTAAAAAAGCAAAGCAAAAGAATGTTATGACCTTTGTATTCAATTGCCTTTAAGATTTTTTCTATGTTGATCACGTAGATAATTGTTAAAGATATCGGAGGCTCTGTTCTTCATATCTTCTTATTGTTTTTACAGAGGCATTATTTATTTCTCCGATGCCTCTATTATAATTAATCTCATCTATTTCGTCTTTTCTCCAATTTCATGACTGTTTATATCGATTTAATTTGTAGTTCTCCGCGTGTATTTGAAACATGTTAAGGTCATTACATTGTCATCATCATCAGTTTCTAGAAGTCTACTGCTGTATGGGCCTCTCTCATAGAACGCCACAGCGAGTTCTTTGGGTCGTTTGCTGTGGATTAAAAATCATACTTCACAAAACACTGCTTTGATCCACTCTAGATGTAATAGTATTCATTTTATGAGAGGAATAAAGGTTATTTTTATTTTTGTTTCACTGTTTGATGTCAGTCTTGATGTAAAAGAGTTTAAGGCACAATTCAGGTTAAATTTTGCCTAATTTTCGCCTATTCGTATCCTGTTTCGATCTTTAGTTACGCTTATTGACATTATCGGCGCAGCTTTTGCGGAACGATACTCAAAGTGGGTCCGGGGATCACTCTGTGAGTATTGCTGCAGAGTAGACAGTCCCCCGACCTTAACTAGTAGGTTGACTAGGTGATCATACACAGTTCTGTTTTCGTTTCTGACTATACGTTATATTATAGTAATTGTAACACTGAACTATGACATCATGTATGTTACGCCTTGTGCCAGAATCACCGTTTCCGCTCTAAAACCGAAAAACTATATCTTGGTGATTTACGACTGCGTGAATTGAAGCTTTACTTCTCCAATATTTTACGCCGCACTTTAAGATTTTTATATCGTGCCTAAATTATGTTCTGTTGACAGTTTCTGTGGAAACGTATTAATTCTACTTTCGCGATGTTACGGTACAGACATTGTGTAAATGCAAGACTGTTGATCATCTAATCGTTACATAATTTCAGCATAATACTTGTAATATAAAGCCTGTAATTTAAGATCTCTCTTATTACTCATTTATTCAAACAGGGCTAAGAGGCGGATGTGTTCATAAATACAATCAACTTTTACTAAGAGGTTAAATTTGAGAGAATCGCCATCGACACCAGAAGGTATCATCGAGGTAGAGTTACATGAAAAAACCGGACAAGTGCGAGTCGGACTCGCCCACCAAGGGTTCCGTACAAATCTGTAGGTACATTTGAAAAAAGAAATCGAGTCTTGCAGTTTGATTACAAATATTAATTACAAATGTATAGGTTTCTAATTTTTCCCTGTACTTGTATTACATGAAATGAAATGAAATGTATTTATTTTGGTGTTTACAGAATGTCAAGAGCTCATGTTTGACAATTTATCGTCAATAAAATATGAAATTTGAGAAGTAATATAAGACAATATTACTTCCCAAATTTCATAGTTCTAGGTCAACAGTAGTAGAAACTACCCTTTGATTAGAGTGTCAAAATTTACGTTGTTTGCTTTACGCCGCAACTTTTTTTTTACGTTAACTTCGAAGTTTGTTTTTTTCTCAGTTTCAAGTAGACTTGAGTACTTATATAGCTTTAATTTCAACTCGATACCTCCACGCGTTCCCGAGATAAAGGGTCCTGACAGACATATAGAGTCAGACAGACGGACAACAAAGTGATCCTACAAGGGTTCCGTTTTTTTTTGAGGCATTGAACCCTAAAAATGATCAATGTCAAGAATAATCTCAAGCAATCGTTCGAAATGTAATAACAAGATTGCCGCATCTAGGATCATGGACTAGCGAACTCTGACTAGAGGGACAAAATGATAGGAAAAAGAATATGTGTAGGTCTAAAAACCTCTCTCTCTCTTTTTCTATAATTCGATAGGAGTAAACGATTGACAGGATAATTATCATCATCAATATAATTTTAGCCATAGGACGTCCACTGCTGATCATAGGCCTCCCCACTGACTTCCAGATTGGCCGGTCGGAATCGGCCTGCATCCAGCGTCTTCCAGCAATCTTTACCAGGTCGTCTGTCCACCTTGTGTGTAGGACGTCCACACACAAGGTAAACGCTGCGCTTGCCGGTACGTGGCCTCCATTCTAGAACTTTTCCCCATCGGCCGTCAGTTCTACGTGCTATGTGTCCCACCCACTGCCACTTCAGCTTGCTTATCCGCTCGGCTATGTCAGCAACTTTTGTTCGTTTACGGATCTCCTCATTTCTGACCCGATCTCGCAAGGAAACACCGAGCATAGCCCTTTACATCGCACGCTGTGGTATCTTGAGCTTTTTATGAGCCCTTAGTGAGACATATTGACAGGATACCTATAATAGTTTAATTAATAAAGAATGAGGTGCTTTCAGCTCAGTTGCAGTAGCGCTTTGATTACTGAAGTTAAGTCACCTATGCTGCGGTTGTAATTGGATGGGTGATCATTCAAAGTCATAGATCATTTAGTGACATTTATCACAAGCATCTCTGTGCTTATGACAGCACGTTAAAAGTTGTCCCGGCTGATATCGCTTGATACTAGTCGTGAAGCCTAGTCAAAGGCCTTAGGGCTGTGTCATGTGCCCTGCAGTGGGACTTATACAGGCATACTTTACTTTTTTTGTAACACCAGTTGGTCGCACCAGTATTTTCCTCGTCTGCATCGCGGCCGCTGGCTTGAAGTCAGCCAGACTTCTTCATCCCATTCAATGCGTCTAACTAAACTTTAAAACATTACAACGAAGGTACAGAGATTTAGCTCTGAGAAACACTAATAGAGTAAAATATTAAACGTAAAAGCGGCAAAAGTGATTGGTATTTTAAAAACATTAAGAACATTTAGAAGTTAAATGTCATCAATAGTTAAGGAAAATTATATAAGTATTGATGACAGTAATAGTACATTGTTAACCTAGGGGTGAAAGTAACATATTTAGTCCCGAGACGGGGGTTAATAGCCCGAAGGACTAAATAAGTCTTTTTATCAGAGGTAAACACTGTGCTTTTCATGACGAATACAAGGAAAGTAAAAATAAAGAAATTAGCTGCCTAGCTTAGCCTTAGCCTAAAATTAGCTGAAGAAAAAATTTGTGAATTTTAACAAAACCGTACCAAAGAGTATGCAATCACTACGTTCTACAACTCTAAAAAACTTGCTTTCCCGCCTTTTTTTTTCTGTAGCCGGCCAGCTTCAGCCATTATTTTTCATTTTCATCATTGAGAAAATGGTAAATATTTTGCCCAAATCTGTTATTTTAAAGAAATAGTTGAAAGTAAACTTATATTAAAGTCATTAAAAAAATCTTTTATTAATACTTTACTTTGTGTTACTTAATTCAATTTTACATCGCGCTGTTATTGAGTGGCTGTTTAGAAAGTTGCAACATGGTTCAATAGAAATGTAAAAATAGAACTAGTTTTTTATTTTTATAATTTGACAGCTGTCAGTTAAAAACGATTTTCCCTAGGGCTGAAAAGTATTACTCTCAACCCGCTCCTCAGGTAATTTCAAACCTACTTTCCGAGTATGAGTAATGAAAAATTATTTTAACAAAAGAAAGCAGTGCAGTGCAAATATACCTCTATCTGTAACTAGTTTGAATTCAAAAACAACAAACAATTCTAGAACTTGGAACTTTTACCCACAACCCCTTACACTAGGGGATAGAAGTTTGTATGCGAATTTCACAAATTTTGATGCTAGTGGTCTGAAAATTGATATAGACACTAATGTTATAAATATTAAATATTTCAGGATTTTTTGTGAATTACCTCCCACAATTTTAATTAGGGGATAGAAATTTATATGTGTCTTTTCATACAAACTTAATTTTAGCGTGTAGAGTCAAAAAGTTATCAGATCTCATGTAGGCTTCTAGCCTACATGAGATCTGATAACTTTTTGACAGTGCGAGCCATATGATCTCGTCTTGGCAACATTTTATACAAAAATGGTTTCATTCCAAAAACAGTTTGAATACTTATGTATTTACTATTTCCCGTAACCTTTCGAAGGTCATCCATCCGTTACATAAGCGGATATTTAAAATATTACGCAACATTTTGTAACCCACTTATCTCTTGAACTACAAAATTATTTGACCAATATTTATGTCCCTGCGATTCCCTTTTGGCATTGGTCCACCGATCGTTTATAACATTTAGATAAATAATGTTTTTTTTCGTCGTCCAATGCCTATCCATCATGATATAAGTATAATTAATTCTGTTCCTAATTTGAAGTTTACGACAAGAAAATATATCTATATATATAAAAATGAATCTCCATTTCCCTTGGTCCTCGCATCACGCGTGAACGGATAGAACGATTTCGCTAATTCTTTTTTTGTTGTGTTATTTATTGTCAGGAGACGGCTCTTTTGAAAGAAAAAATTAAGAAAGTTAAGCAGATTTTTTAATTGAAAGAACACGCGAACAATGTCACGGGCAACAGCTAGTTACTAATAAAATACAAAACAGAAGCAGTTTACTGTAAAAAAATATTTGAAAGCTCTATAAAGTGATTTTATTTTCTGCGTGAAAGTTATAGATTACTTTTCTTTTGAAATTTTAGAATCTGTCTATCAGGCGATAAACTGAAACCAGACTTCTAAGATATGGTCAAAGGAAAGGTTTTGACCATAATTGTTTTGATTCAACAGGTTATTCCAAAAAATCGGTCAAGCTAAAGATAGAGCACTGTGAACCCCCCCTAATCACCCCCATTTTTATACCGTATTTTCATTTTTTTTAACTCACATGCTCACCTCTAAATGATGCCATAACCGTTGGACGAATTTCAGTTCGATAAGTTTGACTACGGCATTCCTATTTCTGGCTTCTGTCCGGTAATTCCCTACAACGACTTATGTCATGTCCACTATGGCGCCCAACAGCTGATCTCTGACGTCACCGCCCCCGCATGCGCCTGCGCACGTCATATCGACTGCGATTTCGAACGTTCAAGGTCGATGCAAGATGTGACATCTTAAATTTAGATTTTTTTTAATTAATAAAAGTGGTTTATGGATATTTTCAGTATTGTCTAGTCATTTGGCCATTTGAATTGTTTCTAGATTTTGTTTAGTAAGTTACTTATTAAAAGTACTAGTATTATTTTTCTACGTAATTTATATACCTAGGATATAAAACAAAGTCGGGTTAGTTACACCATTTATAATTCGAGAACGGCTGGACCGATTTTTATGATCTTTGATTTGTTGACTTTGTCTCAGCCCCTAATAGCAGAATAACTATAATATAAGAAAAATAAAAACCGACTTAAAAAAACTAAAACGCTAAAAATAATCTTAACACTTAAGTACCTAATCAGTTACTTTTGGGGACGGTTAGTGTTTTAGTTTTTTGAAGTCGGTTTTTATTTTTCTTATAAAATTAACTTATTTCATCTATTTTAGTGATAAATCCTAATCAAAACAAATCTTACGAGTGCAAACATAATTTAACTGCTAAACACCGATTTCATTTCCTATTTTTCCACCCTTAGAAGTGAATTTTTTTTTCGAAAATGTTTTATTATAGTATTTTTAAAGGACATGTAAAGCTATTCATTAAAAAAGAATCATCAAAATCGGTCCACATTTGGCAAAGATATTAGGTAAGATAGATACTAAAATCAGTAGGCGTGGTACGGAGTTCATGCAATGTTTGATGATTTTCTTATAGATCCCATCATCAGAATTTAACCAAATTTATATGGGACCATTCTGAAAGTATTACCTTTCAAACAAAATAATTATCGAAATAGGTCAACGTAGTAACGAATGATCGCTGAACATTCATAAAAAAAAAGATTCCGACAAATTGAGAACCTCCTCCTTTTTTGATGTCGGTTAAAAAACACGGAAATATTCACGAAAAAAAATATATGTAGGGGCGGTACGAAGTTCGCCGGGACAGCTAGTTATTTAAAAAATTAGGTGATTGTTATCTGTTCTGAATCCCTTTTATTTTAAGATCATATGCATCATCACGTCAACCTATCGCAGTCTTCTGCTGGACGTAAGCCTCCTCAAAGAGTACGTTCTCCCGATTTTTTTTCCATCCACTGCCAACCATCTTCCTAAGGTCATCGGTCCATCGAACTGGGGGGCGTCACTACGTTTCCCAAAGCGCGGTTTTTCACTGGAGAACCCGTTTACTCCATCTTTCATCGGTTCTGCGACAGATAATTGAGATGTTGCCGGCCCACTTCCACTTTAGCTTGCTATATTATTATAAGATGTTTCAGAAATATATTAAACTTTATCCAAAACAAGAGTAAATAGACTTCTACTGGGATAGCTCACACCATCATAGACAAGATCGTCGTATTTACATTCTTTTAAGATTGCTATCAAGAGCAAGCTTAACTGATCTATAAAAATATATCAATATTACTGTTTGTTTGTTTGGTTTTAATACGTCACTCAAACACTCATAATATTCCGTTACTCAAGTTATGATGTAAAACATATTACCATTTAAACTGGAATTGTTTATTTGATTCAAAGTATATTACAATTACAAAAACAACACAAAAATGCATGAGACTCACAAACCCTGTTATTTTGTCCTAAATCCGTAGTGTTTTATGTGGATAAACTTATAGTAAAGTCATTGTCGCTTTGCATCTTGCATCTTCCTTTGCATCTTCTCAACCAGCTTTTAGTAAATTGAGTACTCCGACTTGGCATGTTTCCTGGAAGCAAATGTGAAGCATTGCGTTCAAAATAAGGGTTGCTCCAAATAGTTCACAATTAGAGCCAAAAGTCGCAATATCGGGCGCGTTGTGGTTGGTTAGTTATATTGCCAGCAACATATTAAGCGATCTTACTTCATCCTCAATTTAAACGTTATTGCCATGTTATTAAAGACTAATAATTCCCATGTGATTTCTGCGAATTTGGCCTAAACATGCTCTTAGCTGTGCAGAAGCATCCGTTTGGTGTAATGTTACGAGCTAGTGCGAATTAATAGCAAGTGTAGACAGACTTTTAGTGCCATTAGCACTTCTAGTAGTTATAGCTGGACAACATTGAAGATTATCGTGAAAACATTAACTATTGACAATGTCCATCATTGTTTGTATGACTAATATTCTACCTAAAATATTGAAGCAATCTTCGCATGAGTAAGAAACATTATTTATATGATCTTGTCATTATTTATCCTGTTCCTTACATACTCGTGTTATCAACTAAATGATAGCGATCGAGGTGTGCAAGTAAATTTATTTTTATTTATTTTTATTTTATTTATTTGGTATATACGACAGTTGACAATCGATGGTTAGTATTACAACGAATGGTTAGTAATTTAGGACTAGATTGACAACCTAATTGTATACACACTACATGATAATGTTTGGGCGTTACAGAGTATAAAGCATCGCTAATAACTTGTAGTATACAAACTTGTTCATTAAAAGAAATTAAGATACCAAGTTTTAAAAAAGAAATTAGTCCAATTATGTACCCAAACATAATTTAAGTAGGATTCACTACTCAATACTGTGTGCTTATAATCTGTAATGTTGTTTGTTTTACAAATATCTATTTAACCATAACCAATAAAATTATTTATTGATCGATATTAATCGAGCTCCATTAAACGTAACATATATTGTAATTTGTTTTAAATAATTCTGGATACTAATCTTACAATTATTTATATAGTAATTGGCTTATTAACACATTCGTCGTAGACAGCATTCCAGACACAATAGATGTATTTTATTCATTAGAATCACACACATCATTGGTGAAAGGTTAGGTTATAAAGCATCATCACCATCATCATCATTTCAGTCTTAACTGCTGAACATAATATTAGGCCTCCTCCAATGATTTCCAGATTAACCGGTTGGAAGCAACCTTTACCAGGTCGTCTGTCTCCATTCTTGATGTATTATACTATCTATCAATTTGATTTAAACCCAAATGTCGCTTTATCAAGATTATGAACAAATTCACAAAAGATTCAATAGTTACTCTCTCATAATTAGTTGCGCACTTTTTCACGTTCGCCTGACAAGTTATTTGTGGCGTTGACCTACATGCGATTTGAAGCAATGAATGAATGTTTCTCAGAAGCGGTCATACTTCTAAATATTACACCTCGGCAATTTGGCATAGGGTTACAAGAACGTGAGGCATCCCGATGCAAATGGCACTTTGTATGCGCTCGTGAAATTGTTAATTGACCTAGCTATGATAAATGATTCATACTTCTAGAGAATCCTTGTTGAGATTTGGTTCTAAGATTGTATCATGTCTGTTAGATAATTTCTAAATTTAGGATGCTGTAGAAGTTGGGCATTTAGATACACAATTACAAATAGATGCGTAACGTGTTGCTGGTAAGAAGGTATATGTTAAACAAACGTAAGAAAAATATTACACAAATATAACGGCTTAATCTTAACAGTACTAGATATAAATAACACTTTATGAAAAAAATATGTATACAAAAATCTTAAAACAAATTTTAATGCGATTAATAATAGAATTGAAAACTTTGACAGCTAGTCTCACTGATTGAGCATTACTTCACTTTTTAAAACCTTCCGCATTCACTGTCCAAACACAACATTTTCGTACATGTTAATTAATCCCATAAGTTTGTCTCCGAAATCTTTATTATTTAGTCTAAACCATCGTTGACGTGACGTTATCCCAAACCGTCGTATCAAAATAGCCGTCTTATAAACCCACGTAGTGTTGCGAGCGGGGATTCGTTCTATATTAATAACTTTATATTTAGCGTTGCTTCATCTTGGTTGAGCATTAAGCATAAAGTATTACTCGCCGATGGATTAGGGAATGATATTAAAAGAGGATATATTTTTAATTTACTTTCTTTAATAGGCAATAAAGTTAAGTGTTGCAGTTAGAAGCTTTTATTGTTAGTCTATCAGTGAAATCTACTTTTTTTATTGTTTCATCTACTTCTAATTTTACTCCATTTGCATCATTCCAAATCCTTTCCAATCCTTCCTCAATAAAATGATTATGTTTTTAAAACATTTTAAACTGCGACACTAAAAGATCAGATACACTATTTTAATCTGGATTTTTACCATGTTTCTTTAGTTGTTAATAGTCGGGCTTAGTTGCAATGCAACAAATAGGTAAATGAAAGTAGAATTCAAAATAGGCAACATTAGCATACTGCACTTCTTTATAAGAAATAAAGTTTTTAAACCACACTACCAATTAGGTAAGGTTTAAGACAAATGCTTACTCAGACGCAAATAAATAAGGTTTACAAACCAGAGTCCAACTGCCTGTACGAGTTACGTACTCTACCAGTACGAATACCGCTGACCCCGGGCGCCTAACCAGAGCACACAAGATATTGCAAGATCACGGAAACGCTGACTCTGCGCTCGTGCGCCGCTAACGTGACCAAGCCGCCGGACATCAGGCCAGCGCCATCATCCTCACTTCGTATCTAACATCGATCGAGTCAATTAGTATTAGGAATTAGTTTTATTGTAATTTTAATTTTTAATTAAATTAGATTTTAAGTAATTTCGTTTTTTTCGATCCTCCGGCTGTCGCTTCGTAATTTACGTACACTACTGTAAAATAAAGTCGATATTTTGTAATATTTATCAAGTACAAATACGAGTAAAGAAGAAGCGATCGCTTGTCAAGTTGTCAAGTGTGATGTTGCCAAGCCATGTTTTAGCAGGGACTTGACATATGATTGTTATGGTCGACCGGACTTCTAGCTTAAACGGTTTTCCCTCCCGGCTGTTTATTACAAAACTTGGCAAATCCTCGCTCGCATTAACGAAGGAACACTAAATTATTATGAATTTTGTATCTCCACGCTGTGTCTGTGGAAGAATTTAAAGTTATGAATAATGGTGCGAAATAGTTTAGGGCGTTTAGAAAACAGGTGATGTTTTACCTTAATACAAGTGCTAAGATAATGTTGATAGAAATGCAGTGAGCGTTTGTTTTGTTAGTGAGTGTAGGTTGCACTCACCTACATTATGTTTGCTGTTAAATAAGATATTAAAAGGCCATCAAAATTAGAAGCTAACTATTAATTTAATTGTGAAAGCCACTTTTTGTATATCACCGAATTCCATACTAAGATTGACGTCAATTTGCATAATTTACAATAGAAAATTATATCGTAACTTATGCAAATATTTAAGAATAACGTAGTGTAGGACGTCCCCAAACTTAATCACGCGCGCGCCATTGCAGCGAGAGGTCGTCCTTGACCCATTTACCGTTTCGTATAGCGAGAACGTTCGCCCCCCGGTTACTCGATTTTTAAACCAATGTTAAGGAACGACCTACTAATTAATTATGACGAATCAGTGCAACCTGATAATCAGTGAACTGCTATGTTTTGTACAATGCAAGTTGGACGTTATGGACGAAGTGAGCTTGCTACAAATATGTGAATCCAGTTTCTCCGATAAGGAGGTAGATGCGGCGCGAGATATCCTCGCACAAACATCGAATTTTCGCACTTCGAGAAAGGGTGACGGCAAGAAGAAAAGGGTCCTGCAGGACATTTTAAGAATCCTGAAGGAAACTGATCCAGACCAACTCCCGGTTTTCGTCGCAAAAGATTTACATCGACTGCCCCCAGTAACGTTTGACCATATAGACGCCACTACGCTTTTAAAAGATATTCTTATATTAAAACAAGACGTAAATAAAATCAAAAGTGACTACGCGAAATCAACAGATATCGCAAACCTTCAAGAAAAAATTGATAGCATACATACGACGGCGGTGCAACCACAAATACCAGTCATTATAAATAAAAATCCAAAAAAGAAGACTAATAATTCCTGGAAAACCAACGACTTTCGACCGATTTCGCAAATAGGGAAGGTAAGCGGTGAAGAGGTACAGACCTACCGGCCGTCACTTGCATCGCAGAATAACCGGCGTTTGAGCGCAAACGCTCGCCACGAACCCTTATCAGCGACAAATCCAGCTGAAGATCAGTTGACACAAAGAACCAGCAGTCCAATAAATAGATCTGACATTCATAACCTTGACGAAACTCACATTGACCACAGTTTTACGACCGTTGTAAATAAAAAAGCTAAGTACCGTGCGATCAAAAAGAAAAATAGCAATCAGCAGGGAAAAGCTAAGCTTACTTCGACCAAGATCAAAGTTGTACCAAGGTTTACTTTTATATACGTATCGAGGTTTGAGGAAAAGACCACCGAGGACGATATTCAAGAATTTCTCCAGGAAAACGGGAAAACGGTTGCTAAGATTGAAAAACTTACCCAGTTTAAAAAGACAGATTTTTCATCTTTTAAAATTACTATACAACAGACTCAGGAACAAGCATTTCTAAGCGAAGAATTGTGGCCCGCAGGAATTGTTTATAGGAAGTACAAAAACAAACGGTCTGCACCCCTGCAGGTGACTCTTGCCACTTCGCCATGAAGACTAGTTTCGCCTCCTTCAATTGTAAAAGTATAAAACGATCATATCTTCACGTAAGAGACCTATGTAAACAACATGATATAATAGCACTACAAGAGCACTGGCTATTGCCTGACGATGTGGATTTTCTACAGAACATACATCCGGACTTTTGCTACCATGGTGTATCGGCGGTTGACACCTCGGCTGGGGTCCTAGTGGGACGCCCCTACGGAGGTGTTGCAATTATCTGGAGGAAGTCTATGTTTACGTGTGTAACACCTATCGATACGGGATCGACGCGAGTGGCGGCCGCCCGAGTGCAGCTCACAGCAGATCGGAGCTTTATCGTGATGTCGGTGTACATGCCCACGGAACAGTTGGATAACTTGCCGTTATTTACTGAGTGTTTAGCAGTTATAAGTGCTGTCATTGCGAATAATAGTGATGAATATGTGTTGTGTCTCGGTGATTTCAACGCAGATATGACACGAAAGAAAAATATCTTCGGACGTGAGCTATTAGAATATTGTAAGGACCAAGACTGGGTATGTGCTGATGTTTCTATATTAGGTGAGGCCTCCGGAACGTACACTTTCCGTAGCGACTGTAATGGTGCAACAAGCTGGATTGACCATTGCATAGGTACCGAGGCTGCGCGCAGTTTAATTGTGGATGTGCATGTTTTGAACGACGTTTTCTATTCTGACCATTTTCCTTTGGTTGTTGAGTGCAATATAGACCTGGTAATACCAAAAATTGATAATCTAAACGACTTACGAGTCAACAAGGTAATATGGGGTCATAGGAGCCCAGATCAAATCCGCTTATATGCGGAGTTGTGTGACAAATTACTTAACTCATTCAGGTGGACGGGTCTGTCTTGTTCTCGGGGCCAATGTCTAAGCTATACTACTTGTGACTGTAAACTTAAAATAGAGCGTTTATATAATAAAATTATTAATTGTTTAACAAAGGCTGCTGTACACTCCTACACTGGTAAAAGTAAAATAACAAAAAAGCAAATAATTGGCTGGAATTATCACGTGAGTCACTGTCACTCGGAGGCCCGCTTGGCTTACAAAGTATGGCTTCTGCATGGCAGCCCTTCACAAGGGGTATTCTATGAAGATATGTATAAAAAACGTAAATTATTTAAAAATAAGCTTAAATGGTGTCAACAAAACGAAAATAAGATAAAGATGGACATTATAGCTATGTATAGATATAATAAAGATTTTGGTAATTTCTGGAAGGAGACCAATAGGTTAAAATACAAAACTACAATTCCCTTAACAGTCAACGGATGTCAAAATCAGCGAGACATTGCCAATATGTTCTCAAATAAGTTCAAAGCTGTGTCATGTAAACAACCTGTTGCGCGAGACAGTGGGACGCCGGGGCCGGCGGGGCGGGGGGAGGCGCACGCGCACCTCTCGGGCTCGCAGCACCTACACGTCACACCTGACACAATTTTTGAATTAGTGAAGAGTATGAAGCGTGGCAAATCCCCCGGCCACGACGGCCTCAGCGTTGAACACATTCTATACGGAGGACCAGTATTATACGATAGATTGTGCCTTTTCTTCAACCTGTGTATGACTCACAGCTACTTGCCTAAAGACTTAATGAAAACTATCGTGGTGCCTGTTGTCAAAAACAGAACCGGTGACGTATCTAACCTGGCAAACTACCGTCCAATATCCCTGGCAACTATAGTATCAAAGATTTTCGAACGAATTATACATGTAAAATTAAATGAAAATAACATTCAGTTGCACAATGCTCAATTTGGATTTCGAAGGGGCCTGGCCACAGACATGGCAATATTCAGTCTGAAAAATACAGTGAAATATTACACTAGTAAAAATACCAGTGTCTACGCATGTTTTCTGGATCTGAGCCGTGCGTTTGATACGATTGACTACAGTCTGCTCTGGAGTAAGCTAAGACAGACTAAGGTCCCGCATGAAATAACTGACATACTGGAGTACTGGTACTCAAATCAAGAAAATCAGGTTAGGTGGGGTCAGGCTTTTTCAGGCACGTATAAACTGGATTGCGGGGTGAGACAGGGTGGACTGACGTCACCGGTTCTCTTTAATCTGTATATGAACGAGCTAATCGGGGAGCTCGGCGCCACCAGGGTCGGCTGTCACGTTGATGACCAATGTGTCAATAATTTAAGTTATGCCGATGACATGGTGCTGCTGAGCCCGTCGGTGGCCGGTCTACGCAAATTATTGGCAATCTGCGAAAGGTATGCATATACGCACGGACTTACATATAATGTTAAAAAGACAGAAATAATGATTTTTAGAGATGGAAAGGGTCCTATGAATATTTTACCAGTAAACTTGTGTGGTAGTCCATTGAAGGTTGTATCTAAATTTAAGTACCTAGGCCATATGCTTACCGACACTTTGAGGGACGAAGATGACATAGAACGTCAAAGGCGAGCCCTCGCGGTGAGAGGCAATATGCTGGCGAGGCGGTTTGCGCACTGCTCAGATCAGGTTAAAGTGTCTCTGTTCAAGGCCTTCTGTCAGGCGCTCTACACCAGCCAGCTGTGGACTGCGTACACAAAAAGTGCATATAATACTCTCCGTGTACAATATAACAATGCTTTTAGAGCGGTGCTCGGACTGCCTTGGCGGTGTAGCGCGTCTGGCATGTTTGCCGAGAACAGAGTCTCTAATATACAAGCTTTAATGCACAGAATCAAACTATCATTTCATAAACGACTGACATGTACAAATAATGATATTGTTAAAACTATATATAAAAGTATTTACCTCTTGGACAAATGTAATTTTGCCACTCTTTAACGTTATAGAATAGGCTTATATAGACAATCAATAGGTACTATTTTTAGTAATTTAGTACTTCTAAATTCCTTGTTAATTTATCGTATAGGACATATCGTATCGGTAGGGACATGTTAATAATAATAATATTTAAATTTAAATTTAAATTGATAGTTATGTCATGTAATGTAATGTTATTTTAATATGGGTTATTTGCCTGAAATAAATGTTATTTAATTTAATTTAATTTAATTTAATAGACCGACGATCTGTGGAAGATGGCTGGCAGTGGCTGGATGAAAAAAGATCATGCTCTTTGGCGTTCTGTGGGGGAGGCTTACGTCCAGCAGTGGACTGCAATAACTGTAATGATGATGATGATGATAAAAGTACCTAATTTAATTACAATGTATATTAAATTTCAGAGAAAGGTGGTCAGACGACCTGGTAAGGGTCGCAGGAAGACGCTGGATTCAGGCCGCTTCCAACCGGCCAATCTGGAAGTCAATGGGGGAGGCCTATGTTCAGCAGTGGACGTCCTATGGCTGAAATGATGATGATGATGATGATATTAAATTTTGTATTGATGTTTTCAATTACGTAGTTGACTTTATAATAGGACATGACAGAATTATTTGTCTTTGCAAAAAATAAAATAAATTATTTGTTGTAATGCTCTTCTAAACTGCAAAAGGTTTTTATTTTCGCAAGATGTACCGAATGAAGGCACACATGCATTTGATATATATCTTTAGATTGTGAGCTAAATTGGAATTCAGATAGTTTATTCTGTTCTAGATTAAGTTTAACTAGGTCAGCAGAAATTTGGGTTATACAGTAATAGGTGTGTGTTCATTAGTGGATATTCGCAGAGTTCTCTTGGCCTCAACCTTAGTTCAGTCTGTCAGTCACTGGTAAAAATAGATATCACGTGGCTCTAATCTATCGCTAATACTTCACTCGGGCGTGCCAAATATATTTCAGGTCGGCCGATAACATCACGGCAATATTGCTCTATGTAAAGGTATTTTAATGTTTCTTCAACCTAATTTTTAAACTATGATCAAGATGTAAATTTCAACTGTATTAAACAATACTGCTAAATAAATAGATACTTATTTAGCAGTATTGTTTCCGCACCTTTGATTAAAGGTAAATGATTATTTACCTTCAAAATCTTATAATAGTACGAAAACGTGTTAAGAAAATGATAACTTAACCGCGAATTTTTTTGTCCGATTCTCTGTGCCATTAAATTGTTGAATAGGTGTGTTTTTAAGAAAATCTACACCGTTTTTAAAAATAGTTTACCTGCGAACGGTAACCTGCAGACTTACTATTAATTTACCTGGGTCTTTGTTTAAAATTTTTTTCAGCAAATTAACGGTAATTTGCCTAAAAAATTAAGAAGGCAGATTAGTTTTTTAAAACACTAAATTCTCCTTGGCACTTAGAAGTAAAATTAACCTTATTTCATGATTTCACAACAAAGAGACCAACTTTTCAATCTTTAACACATTTGTATTTATAAGGGGTTTCGTTCCCTTTTTCCCGAAATCTATTGTAAGCAGTCAAGAGGTCAATGTCCCTGTTCCCGGTAACTCCAGAATGGTTGTTTAACGGAACGGTGCGTGACTGACTGGCAGAATTCGGCCACCGATGTTGATTGACTGCTACATGAGTTGTGGGCATAAATTCCTAAGATTTATTTGTTGTCAAACCCAAAGCAGATTCTTGTTTTTATGTTGTGAAGACCGATATATAAATAACTAATATTATAAAGTCCCGATTGGCGTAGTGGCGCGGTAATTCGGCTTGACGCAAAGGGTCACGGGTTCGATTCCTCGTTCGGGTCATTATCTATTATAGGAAAAGTACCTATTAAATAGTCTTTTTAAAGAGACTTATTTAAATCTTTGGTGTTGTTTTGTCTCTATTTATTTATGAGATTCTTTTTTAGGGTTCCGTATAGCCAAGTGGCAAAAAACGGATCCCTTATGGATTCGCCATGTCTGTCTGTCCGTCTGTCCGTCCGTATGTCACAGTCACTTTTTTCCGAAACTATAAGAACTATACTGTTGAAACTTGGTGAGTAGATGTATCCTGTGAACTGCATTAAGATTTTCACACAAAAATAGAAAAAAAAACATTAAATTTTGGGGGTTCCCCATACTAAGTTTTTTTTTTTTCATAAAACCCATACGTGTGGGATATCTATGGATAGGTCTTCAAAAATTATATTGAGGTTTCTAATATATATATTTTTTTCTAAACTGTATAGTTTGCGCGAGAGACACTTCTAAAGTGGTAAAATGTGTCCCCCCCCCCCTGTAACTTCTAAAATAAGAGAATGATAAAACTTAAAAAAAATATATGATGTAGATTACCATGCAAACTTCTACCTAAAATTGGTTTGAACGAGATCTAGTAAGCATTTTTTTTAATACGTTCTAAATCGTAAACGGCAATTTACCTTTCGTAATGTTATCGAGTTCATTTTGCAATAAAAATACCATAACTGTGACTCGACTACAGGTTTGTACGGAACCCTCGGTACGCGAGTCCGACTCGCACTTGGCCGGTTTTTTTTGGTGTTGTTTTGTTTTTATTCAACTTTATTGATTGATTGGTACAAAGAGACGTGAATACGGGATCCAGCTTTTTATAAAATGTTTTAAAAAAAACCTTCGGCCAATATGGTGTTAATTGTGGCGCAATATTACTGGTGCAAGCTTTTCCGGTTCATTTTAATAGAATGCGGTCAAGTGAAGATAGAGTCTAGATTATCTCGAACTCATCCATAAACCCTTTATAGACTAATCCACCTTGATTCTTAACGTCTGATGTCACCCATTTACCTTTACCTGTTGCAAACAAGGCAATTTAATATAATTTAATGAACGTAACATGGCGACGATACAAAGTGGTTTACATTTTCCATTTTATTTTTCAGGTATATCTTGGTGACGGTGTCAAAATTAACACAGTAAGTGACAATACAATTTGCTTGCGTATATCCTGGATTGTGTCAATTAATTTTATGTCAGTTTTAATTGTTAGTTATTGGGAAAAAACATGATATTTATCGTAGGTATATAGGTAGGTTTATTGCGCTGCATAAACGGTTAAAGTTCCGCAAACATCTCGTTAGACGGAAGAACGAAAAGTTAAAAAAAAAGTCCGCTTATGTAACTAAATTTTAAGGTTAACTTACTATAATTACGAACAACAATTACTGACAAAATGTCGTATAACATAGTCTTTGTTCAGAATTTCAATTGTAAATAACAATAAATATTACATGTGCACCCTGAAATTCTGAACAAAGGCTATGATATATTATGACATTTCGTCAAAGAGTATTTGTTGTTTATAATTATTTTCTCTATCGATTAACATATGTGTTTAACATTGTTAGGTGTACATAGGTGTTATTTATGGTTACTCACAACTTGAGGTTGACAATTAGGTTCGATAGGGCAAAAAAAATATTGGGACGTGTAACAGTGCAAATGGCCTTTTTGCAAAAATAAATTATTTTGATTTTGATTTTGATACCGTTCGGTATCGGTATTCGGTACCAAGTAGGTAAAGCCGCGGGCGGAAGCTAGTTTTTTCTTAAACGTAATATTTACTCAGTTATTGTGAAGTGTGAACGAAACTTCGTAAGCCTCTACGATCGTGGCTGTTTCTTGGGAAACATTAAATATATTCTTGTTGACGTGGCTGGCTCCTACGTCTGAGTCTATGTACTCATGTACTTGTATCTAGGCGTACGTGACCGCGAGGCCATTTGGATCACGAACGAATGAAAGGATATACTTGCCTCCATAGGAGAAGTATTGGTAAACATTAAATGCTGAAAGTTTGATCGTTCTTCACTTGTTATTAGAGGTTTTAGGTTGCATTAAATTTATGACTTTTGTTGGAAATTATTACGACTTTGAATTTAGACGATCTAGATTAAACTTTATTTGCGCGCGTAGTATAGTATTGCCAGAGCCCCTAACCATCGTAGGTGGGAGATTAAGGGCTACTTTATATTTCTAATTAAAGCCTGTAGGTTACATTGCAAAGGGGTGCAAAATTTTAAAAATAAGACTTAGGGAACAATATAAAGAAGCGTCTTAATCGTTATTATTTTTGTATGTTACAAAAAAAAAATACTTTAAAATATCCGAAAATAAAGTCAATAGAGAAATACGAAAGCCGCGTGGTCATTCATCAGAGACGTAGGTTCGGCGAGCCTACAAGGACCTTACGCAATGTGCAATTTTTCATGAATGAGTTAAATTATCCACACGTACGATTTTTAACAGCGATGGGGATAATTTATCGTGAATTTTTTTTTGTTCTTTGCATAGTTCGATTAAGTTACTGATTCTAAACCACGTTTAAAGATTTAGCACCCCTTTGCAATATAACCCTGTATATGCCGATCCAACCGATTCCAACAGCAACCCTATATAAAATAAGTGATAGGTACGTTGTCAGTTTGGCAGCTCTATGCTCAATATAATCTTGAAATTTCATAAAACGCTGCCTTAACGATCCTTCTAAATTATCCAAAAGACGTAAACATAACGTAGGTCTAACTGCTACAATTAAAACAGTGTATACTAGGAGACAATAGTCTAGGGACCTAAAAAAATCTAATTGGTCTGTCAGTTGGATTAACAGAAAATATTAGACACGTATTTTTTCTTTTCTTAATCAAACAAAAATTGGTGAAGATATAGCCAGTTAGTTCCACGTAACGTCATGCCTTGCGAGTGCGACACTTTTTGGCAAGGCGTGACGTCACTCCCAAACTATATGCGCTTCATCTTCGTAATTTTTTGTTTGATTGACAAAAGACACAATATAAGAAAAATATTTTTTGATAATCTAACTGACGGACTAAACAGAATAATCTGTTTTTGACCCAGGAAACTAGCCTACTGGTGGCACGGTCTGCACATTTGTTTAATAAAATCAACAAATATAATATATATACTTGCAAAACCAATCTTACAGAATTTGATAATAGATCTTGCTGCATAAATCCATAGACGCAAGCATTACATTCTAGTGCCTTAGACTGTTCTGGTCCACACAATAGATGCTCAGATTTCTAGCCTCGTTCGACCGGTTTCTGACTTGTTCTTAAGACCTAAGCATATTCTACGCTGAGACGTAACAACGGCGATTGCGGATAAGTCACTTTCTTTTTCAAGTTTGTTAGAGCTACAATTTCTAAGTTTAATGGTCGGTAATTTAGCAGAAAGTATTAAAAAATCGTACTGTTCTATTCAGCTTCTTAGTTTCATCATCATCGGTATTATTTCAGCCATAAAACGTACACTATTGAACATAATCCTCTCTCAGTGATTTCCAGATTAGACGGTTGGAAGCTGCCTTCATCTAGCGGCTCAACCATTACCAGGCCGTCTGTCCACCTTGTTGGTGGCTTCTTAATTTGTAATTAATTTATTTTATTGCATTATTGGACTAAAGCCTAAACCACCTCATAGTTGAGGTCTACTTTGGATACGGACAGCACAATCCTCTCCTAACTAACACTAGACTAGGCGAAATCAGCTATGTACCAAAAAAAGACAGGAGTCGGCTGCTCAGCAAGCGAACAACCGCTCCACGTCCTCACAGACTGTGATTATCTGTATAATAGGATAGGGCAAAAAGATGAAACAACATTATAAAATTATGTAAATTTATTCTGTACAAACTAATAAGCACACAGCATACACTACATGACACTTATACAGATCTTTCAGACAAACATAAGTAGACTATAAGTAGCTGACACACAGGCCACACACACCGCTGGCCTCGGGACATTATGTAACACAAGAACTAGGGAAATAAAAACAATTCTATTCAATTCTATTCTATTCTATTCACAGTTGAGGCTTGTGTCCTGCAGCGGGACGCATTTAGGCAGGCATACTTTACTTTACTATTTATTTGCATAATTTTACACGTTTCAAATACAATGGCTGTTGCATCGCAAAATTATCGAGTGTGCGTAGTCTCTTACTCAGGTCATTTCACGAGTGGGCAGGTAAGGTATAGCGTATTAAAGCTATTTCCTTTTTTACTTAGAAGTTACATTAAAATAACAGTGTCATACTTGACATTGGGTGTCTTGACAACATCTTGTTCCCACGCTTAGATATTAGATTGAATATATTTGGCTTTAAAATATTGTAGCTCAGTGGACGCGACTCTTGTATCACATCGGTGTATCGTAGGTTATAATCCCAGCACATACATTTGCATTTTCCGGATTCTATGTAACTACGGATTTATTTGGCGAACTCCGTAACCGAGAGGCGAGCACGGACTTGCCTTTGCCATCTTTGAGGTCCCGGTTTCAATTCGATCGATATAGAAAACGAACTTTTCGATATTGTCTCGGGTTTGGGTGTTGTGGTATCGTTGTTTCTAATTTCATAACACAAGTGCTTAAGCTACTTACTTTAGGATCAGAGCAGTATTTATTTATTATTTATTTATACTGACTTGGCGGTGTAAGAAAACATCGTTAGAAAACCTGCATAGTCTGATAATAAATAAATAAATGATTCGAACCCGCAAACGCTGGCTTTGTAGTCCGAAGCGCGAACCATTACACCAGACGGTCGTCATACCGATTATATCATAACTGTGCCATGACTACAACCAACGGTCTGGTTTCTCTCCACAGGCATCAGAGGACAAATGTCAATTGCTTGTCATAACCGAATACGCAAAATAGCTACGAGTAGTATCATTGTCAATATCTCGAGTAAAAACAACAGAAGTATTAAATAAATAAATATTGGACAACATCACATACATTGCTCTGATTCTATACTTGTGTTACAGAAATCAGAAGTAACGACGGCAGTATTGTATTGCCATATCAAAATCTGAAGAGTAATAGGGCATTAATGTTTAAGATCTTCTAAGATTTTTATACAAAATTTCTAGTTGTAGGATGACAAAGAGTTGTTTAGTTATGTTTTGATAGGACGATGATTTTATCTTGATGACCGTGACAAGTTGCTGTAAACAATCCAGGTGAGGACGAATCGTGCTGGGATGACGTAATACTCGTCTGAAGGTATTGTTCTGACTTGGAATAAGATTAATTTTCCCTTTGTAAAGGACATGACTGATTCGTCATTTATAGCATATTAATCAAAGGATCTAATATGAACCCTGCACTCCCATAAAATGATAATAAATCATCCATAAAAATGAGATTTTGTTGAAATAAGTATACAAATCAATGACATCATTTAAATTGAAAGAACTACAATTTCAAAGCATTGCTAGTAATTAATTTTCTGTTGCACTGCTACGAAAAAAGTTTCACTTTAAAATATTTTCAAAAACATTATCACCTGAACCGAATTGATTCCATCCACGGGAAAACTAATCACCACCTCATAAATGGGGATTAGGGGTGCCATCACATTGTGACTGCGGAGTACCTGACCAGACCCTTTCTAATGTGGTACACGATTGCCCGCTTCGCTGTATTTCCGGTGGAATTTCGGAAGTCTGCAAATACACACCAGCCGCTGTAAACTGGCTTTCGCTGTAATCCAAGTTTCTCACCTGGATATCGACGTCTGATCCACACAGAAAGAATGCCATACGCAATGATGAAGACTATCAAAAGCTTTGAACAAATCAAAAATGCCCAGTTCTTCTAAAAATTTCTAGGCTCTTTGAATGAATCGTCTGCAGATTTTTGAGTTCTCATTCAAGTAACAGATTCCTTCAAGCCCTTGAAGGAACCCGTCCAGTCGGTTCCAGGCGCTTACCGCCCACGTCTCTACAAAGGGACAATAGACGATCGGGTTGCCGACCAGCCGGACTGGTCGCAGAATATCGGGTTACAAGACTCCTTGCAGATTTGTTTATCGCTGAGGAGGTGGACATGATGCCTGGAGACATTTTATAAGCTAACGTAGTTTTTTGTTTACGGAGTGCGTATGAAATTAAGGTTATGATTTTGGTGCTCAAATACAATTATAGGGCGAACATTGAAATTTCTAATATTATCCTGAGAACAAAGCAAAATCCTTAGTATTATAATGATAGTATCAGTGATAATATCAAACTTGTGCTCATTTAGCACGTGCGGGATTTGAACTCACAACTGCTTGATTTTGTATTCAGTAGCGTGAACCACTGGGCTGAGATTATGATTTACTTTACTTGAGAAGATATCATTTATTAAATTCATTTATCTTCTTTTGCGAGAGTAAATTTGATTATTACATAAGTATTACATAATTCTTCTGATTTTCTTAAGTACCTACCTAACCTACCCATTTAGTAACATGAAAATGTCATAATTATGCAAGAACTAGTAATATAACTTCAATTTGGCTAAGTTACGACAAAAAGTGCCTAAATTATCCTCTGAGAAATGGCTGAAGTAATTTACTTTTCGAATTTATTCCAGTTTAACAAAACAATGTATGTGCACAAACTGCTAAGAATTCGCTGCATTATCACAAGGAACGACCACACCCATTCCGACTCCTTATCAGTGGTCGCTTCTATTCAAGAAAAGTTGGCAAAGCTCTGGGGTCAGCGACCTTGCGATCGCCCTGTTGGTACGTGCGGTCTCGCTGCGGCGATTTATTGCAGCATTCTTCCTTTTCTTTAGACATGAACGCTGGGAATTAAAGGCTTTGGTATATATAACATTAGAATAAGCTGAGTAGATTAAACTATTTTTTGGCATGCCATTATTAAGTGACATTTGTTAATAGGTTGTTTTTAAAAGTGGTAAAAGATTTATTTTTATTAAATAAGAAGGGACCAATGTTTTAAATTTGAAAATTATGTTGTTGTAATATGAATAGGCTAGTTTCCTGGGTCAAAAGATGATTATTCTATTTGGTCTGTCAGTTAGATTATCAAAAAATATTGGACCCATATTTTGTCTTTTGTCAATCAAAACAACAAATTACGAAGGTCATCAAAGTGAGCACGTGACGTCACGCCTTGCTAAAAAAGTGTCGCAAGGCGTGACGTTACGCGGAACTTTAACGGGCTATATCTTCATAATTTTTTGTTTGATTCAGAAAAGAAAAAATGCGTGTCCAATATTTTCTGTTAATCCGACTGATTTTTTTCGGAAACTAGCCCTTAACATTTTTCCATAAATAGGTACAGTTATGGAAAAATACGTTCTTATAAATCTTAACTTAATGACATATGACATTACACAATGACATAACATAAATAAAATGAATTAACTTAATCTCACTTAATCACCTTCGATAATAATAAAAACTACTACTGAATAAGTAGGACCTTCCTTAACATCATTTTGAATTGAACAAACAATGACCAAATATGTATTCGATAATTTTAAACATTCGGCATTGCTAGACTGAAATTTCCCCTGATAATAACTCTCACGAGTATAAAGCCTGTTATTTGCATTAATGACTGTTTATTGAACGATGTATTCGCATCCTTTAATATCTCAATATGGTAATTGTGTTATACTGCAGTTAAAATTACAATAAAATCATTGAACTGTTTAGGTGGAGTAAAATTTTGTTTATCTTATTCTTATTTTAGTCGAGCATTTTTGATGTACCTATATTAAATGCTTTATGTTTATTTTGCTTTTATATCTGAAAATGTATCATGGCACAACATCATGTTGCAATGACAAATATGGTACGTTTATGATCGTGCCGTGTGGGGACGGCCGTAAAGAATACACTTCCTTACCGCCAGAGATGTACAAAATAGTTTTTAAAAATTATTTAAATACAAAATGCAAATAGTTTTCTAATTTACTATTTGAAATGCAAAATAGAAAATACTTTTGCTTTTCGTATTTAAATACTAAATGCAAAATAACATTACTAGTTGTTCAAAAAGAGCATCATATTGCATGTTGCGTCTGTGTAGACGCATGATCATACCACCACCATAATGACCGCGCAGCACACCCTCGACACATGCCTGGCCTGGGCGAGGGAGCGCGATAACCTTGTCGCAATTTAAATACAAGTATTTCAAATAAGTCGCAACAGGAGGCGTATCGTAAGAGGCGACTAATTCCTGTAGTACGAGACGGGTAGCAGCGTATTCGTGCGAAATCTTATAAAAAACTGCGCTCGCCAACCCGCCTGCCAAGCGTGGCGAGTATTGGCAATTCCCCTGATGATAAGTCATTAGCAGAGGGGAGGCCTCTGTTCAGCAGTGGACGTCCTATGGCTGAAATGATGAGTGACGAAGAGTGACCTTTGAGAAGGATAGAGGTTAAAAAAGTTTAGTCTATACAACATCTTTTTTCAGTTATACATCTTTCTCTTAGCGCTTTTTCTTAGAATGAAACCCTTGACCACGAGCCAGTATGCCGCAGTATACTTTTGGAGCGATTGCCATGCCATGCCATAAGTCCCCTTTATTACCCATAAACCTAGTCATTTTGGACTATGGTTACAAACATATATATCCAGTGTTATCTGTATGTTTTCAATCAGTATTTTAAAAAATATGACACGGTATTCATCCTCATGTCATTAGTACACTCAATGTCGATCCTCAGTAATAATAAAAAAGGCTTTTAACATTTTACTTTACACTTTACGTTGAATGTGTGAAATAAAATTTGCCTGGAGCATCATTTCATTAGTGAGTGAGTTCACGTCTATATGAAGCTACGAGTACCTCTTTATGTTTATCTAGATTGGGTCAAGGTTATTAAGCTTTCTGCTTAACCATAATTTATTTATAGTTTCGTATCTAACGGAGCATTCTCAGTAGCGGTCTGCCAGTCTGTCTGTAGCACAGATTTCTTTGTCTGATAGTTTGTAGAGATAGCTTAGCTTTTGTTCATATTATTGTCTTCATTAGAAACTCATTTTTGTGATACTAGCAAAGACTTTCCCTATCTACTTAAAAAATTAATTTTCTGACATATTTCATTTAAGTAGGTACCTAATTCATGGATTTTCAAGTTTTACTGCCGCACTCAGAGACGCCAATTTATTAACATTTGTTCATTCAATAATTGTCTTTACTTGTATTGATTTTAGAATTATAGATTTTTCATAAGTAACCATTAAAGCTTAGTGACGCCTCTGAATGCCGCAGTAAAAGGTTAAAATGTTACCCATGTAACTTCAGAGCGTACACGCTAGATTATATATTTTTTTTACAGTTATAGGAAAAAAAAGCGCAAATGTAATGCGTAAGAGCATAGGAATAGCGAAAGACTTCATACAATTTTCATACAATTTTCAATTCAAGCTGTGCTTAAATATTGAACAATTATTGATACAATTTTTTCAGAGATCTAAATGTTTTTGCAATTATTTTTTAGATATATAAATAAAACAAAGTCGGGTTACACCGTTTACAAATCAAGAACGGATGGGCCGATTTTTATGATTTATGATTTTTTGGATTTGTCTCCGTCCCGAATCGCAGAATAACTATTAAAACATCGAAAAATTCACGAAACAAAAACGAGGCGGTACGAAGTTCACCGGGACAACTAGTAAAATATAAAACTGAAATAATTTACTAACTATAATGTTGAAAGATAAAGCCACGATCAAAGAACTAGTGCAACATAAATCTAAAAGTTGTTTATGGTCAGACAGCTAGCAGGGGCCGCTGCCTTATACGTAAGCAAACGCACTAATAAGAAACCTGGCCACCTAGCACGACCACCAAAACATGATATGATATACCACACGAACTGTAAAAATATGATAGATATAGGCGCCCATGTTGAATCGCCGTGGCGGTGACGTCACATGTTATGATCGCTGTTGCGATAAAAATTTAACATGGCGGCTATATAGATCATATTTTTAAAAAATACCAATCGGTGTCGATAAATCGCTATAACATATCGTGTTTTAGTGGTCATGCTTGGGGGGCTGATGGTTGAGTACGTAAGTCTCTGATGTTGGTGAGTTAGACAATCGTGACAATATTACTGAGACGATGGCTATAAATTGCTTGGAAATGTCAATGGGTGACATAAATCTTTTCGGGGGTATTTTTAGGACTGAAAATGCTTATTAAGATCTTATCTTTTCTCTATCTTATCCTTGTGGTACGAGGTACCAGTCAGTAAATTTATTCCAAGGGCACCTCCCATCATATCCTGACCATACTTAAAAGAAAAATTCCCCAAACCCAGATTCTTTGCGTTTGAAGCAAATCAACTATAATATATTTTTGACGACCCTCAAAAATTTTTGTTTAAACTATTATTATGTATCTCTCCTACGGGAAATCACGGCACGTACACCGGTCCTTTTGGAAGGCGTTCGTGGGGATACAGATCCAACACGAACAGGCTTCTTTGAGATACGATACTGAATTGGAATATGTAAGTACACCAGCGGATACTATCTATGCCTGCATTATTTAGAAGATACAGCCAAAGACAGCACCCGCTAGATGCATGGACTATTGGAAAGGAACAGTATTATTCTTTTTTGATTGTAAAATTGTTGAAGATTTTCTGCTAATCTAATCGTATAGCCTTCAAATCCTGTCGGACCAGCAGCTGGCTGGTCTGCCAACTGGTCTTGGTCCGTGCTTTAACCACCACTCCTTTATTCCCACTTATGTAAGGTGTATGATGATAATAACTGATCACGATTTGACACTTTCTCGATCCTGTTTCTAGTCCATATCCAAAAAATAGTATACTCAATCGTTTATTGCTTCCATAATGAACTTAAAACTAGATGACTACAGCTATGACATTATGGGCCCTGTAGGGCACTGCAATACAATATTATTATTACGCTGGATGCAGGCCGCTTCCAACCGGCCAATCTGGAAGTCAATGGGGGAGGCCTATGTTCAGCAGTGGACGTCCTATGGCTGAAATGATGATGATGATGATGATTGCATTTTATTGCGGTTTTTAATAACAACATGTCATGTTTATGTAAATAAATTAGATCGTTTTAAATAAACTCTATTTGGCGCAGCAATGTGGTATAGATATGAGATTATACACTAGTACGTGAACTTAGGTCTAGGATCCATTACTTCTGACTTTAACTGCAATCTGGAAAGTCTGACTTGAAGAGATCGCTCTTAGCGATGAGACCGCCTAAATTGTACCATTCTAAATTTATTGTTTCTCTGTACTGTTTTTTTTTTGTGTGGTGTGCAATAAAGAGTATCTATCTATCTATCTATCAGCCTATCTAGCTCTTTCTGTTTTACTTCTCGTTTGCATGAAAGTGGTTAGTGTCACAAATAGTCATAATGTTTGAATTAAATTAACTATTCGGCATGATTGCCTTTTCATAAGTGTATACCTAATACGTCTATTTAAGTATGCCATATATAATAATAATGATGTTCTTTCATACAACTATGATACAATTCATGAAGTACCTACATTTAAATTAACCGTTTTCATGTAAGATTTAGTCTTAGGCGCTATGCACACTGAACAACTTCAGTTGAACTTGTTTAAGCAGTTGCCAGTATCGATGACTAAAACCAGTAATCAAGGCCTAATTTACTGTTGCTTCAATTTTAAATCAACATTCAAAATCTGTGAGTCGATGAGAGGGAGTGAGTTTCCGACGATACACGTTGCCGGATGCGGAAACCAGCAACTCGTCATAACTGGTACAAAGACATTTGCTAGATTGGGAAATTTAAATCATCAATTGCAGCAACGGAAAACTGTTGCGATTGCCGAAAGTCGCAACTAGGGTTGCTACGTCAACGACAGCTGTTCTAA
Organism: Anania hortulata; assembly: GCA_963576865.1. Classification (NCBI taxonomy): domain Eukaryota; kingdom Metazoa; phylum Arthropoda; class Insecta; order Lepidoptera; family Crambidae; genus Anania; species Anania hortulata. Next base: position 20,851,593 of record OY756393.1, read on the forward strand.
AATTATTTAAAAAATTTAAAAGTTGTGATTTGCCGATTGCCGCAACAGTAAACTAAAAGTTCCTATAAGTACTTTCTCTTCGCTTCATTCATCAATGTTTAGTTTCGCAACTCTAATCACCTATTCTTTGAATTCGAAGGCTCTTTTAAGTATGCTCCTACGATTTGCCTTTAGAATAAGTCTTTTGTAGACTGACTTACCCGTCAGGCCAAGGAAACGAAACACAATAGGTTTTTTGGTTCATGTGGGTTTGAGCTTGACTAAGTTTTTCTTATACTTATCAAAGAAAATAATTATACTTGAAAAAAAAATCCACTTCATGACTATGTCCTCCGTAGTTCAGTTGGAAGAGCAGTAGAGTAGCAGAGCAGCAGCCCGGATAGCGAAAGGTCGTGGGTTCGAGTCCCACCATAGGCAGTTGAAAAACTTTTTCAAGTAAAAATATTTTCCTTGATATAATTAAGTACTAGCATTGCTTGTAAATGCAAAAAATAAAAAAGTTTAAGCTTTTCTTGATTCTGTTCTATTCGCTGTGTGCGCGATGACAGCGCCCCTAGTGACCACAATTATTGTGGACTTAAGATTTCTAAAATTATGGCAACTGGATAGTTTGAGAATAATTTTTGGATTGTTTTTCTTCGAAATTGGATGAAAATATCTAAAAAGCTTGTGCTTAAGATAATAAGATTTTCTTACTTAAACTAAAATATGAATATTATAATACGTACGGGATTTGAATCGATACAACACGATATAACTTTCTAACCACAAACTGTGCAAAAAGTGGAAAAAAAATGTATTAGCACAGCATGTGTTCAAATTTTTTTCAAATTCTAATTCAATTTTTTTATTAACCATTTCGTTACATTGCATAACATTGGTACGTCAAAATTTACAATTTCCATAATTACATTGTCAAATAATTTACGATCACTTAATTTATAACTGAAAAATAATTAAATATAAAAATAAAATAATTTAAACTTAAATAAATTAAATGTCAATAGAAATTAAATTTTGTGTGTAGGTAAGTCAGAAAATGAACAATTCATAAATTCGTTTACATCATAGAAAGCATGATTTAATTGAAAATTGAAAAATTTAAAATTAAGGTATAAGAAAAATACCTTAATCACTTGTTCGAACGCATTAAGAGGAAGTCTTGTAATTTCTGATGGTAATTTGTTAAACATATTAATTTTTAACGAAAGGCCTTGTTTATGGGCTTTAACTAGTCTAGTTTTTGGGATACACAACTTCTCCCTATTTCGCGTGTTATAATTATGTACGTCCATTTTCATTGGCAGCTCCTTCTTATGCTGGTGGACTTCTAAAAGCGACTTATAAATAAAAAGCGATACCACTGTCATTATCTTAGCCTTTTTAAAATAGACTCTAGCTGACGTTAACCTTTCCAATCCATAAATAATCCTTAACGATCTTTTTTGACAAATCAATAGTCGTCCTATTTGCGGAGCATTTCCCCAAACTGTTATCGCGTAACTAATAATTGAGTGACAGTAAGCAAAGTAGACCGATACTAGAGTTTTTCTGTCAACAATAGGCCTAAGTCTGAATAAGGCATAATTAGCGCTAGCTAGTTTTTTACAAACTTTATCTATATGACTTTCATACCTTAAATTAGAGTCAATTGTACAACCTAAAAATGTCACCTCGCTATTCATAATTTTATTTGTTCTTTTGCTTGCATAATTAAGTACGGTACTTTTGTCTTCATTTAATATGTGAGACTTGAAGAGCTTAGAACCAACGGACAAAGCTACTTTATAAAAGCTGTGATCATAAGACAAACGTCTGTGACACAAACTCCCTACTAACGTTTTTCTTTTCACAGCAGCTAACCATTTATTTATTTCCTCCAATTTCCATCTTGATAGAAATGAATAAAATATGCACGATCTGTTTTGCCCATTGTTTCTACACTTTATAACACAACACCTACATCGCGAATTTCAATGTTTTTACTCGAAAATACGTAATAACGTTATATGGAATTCTATGGAAATATAGCAATTTGACACATGACAGTCCAGAGTTTTTTCACATTTCTGCTACATTGAATGCTGCGATCAATTTGACGGCCCCCAACACCCACTTTGCACATAGCGAATACATAAATAAATATATACATAGGTACAGTAGTCGTAAAAAATAGATGCCAAAAACAAAAGCGCTAGCTCGATGATAATAATGTATGGAGCAGATATTTATTTCGTAGTAAAAGTTGTTGTACCTACCTCATTCTTTTGTATATTTATTTATTCACTTTATAATGTAAACCAATAGCAGTACAGTTAATAAGCATATAAAGATGGTAACAAAATATTTACATTATAACCTCTATGAGACATTCGTGAACACAATTATTTGATAAAATCAATCTTAACAATATCAGCTCATTTACAATTATTAAACAATATTGATTATTTATACTTATTTATTAATATTAAATAAATAAATAAATAAATAAATATTGGACAACATCACATACATTGCTCTGATCCTGTGGTAAGTAGCCAAAGCACTTGTGCTACAGAAATCAGAAACAACGACGGTACCACAACACCCAGACCCGAGGCAATATAGAAAAGTTATTTTTCTACATTGACCCGACCGGGAATCGAACCCGGAACCTCAGAGATAGCGACACCAAGTCCGGTATGCTCGCCTCTCGGCTACGGAGGTCGTCAAATATTATATAATATTATTATTGTTTCCACAATCACACCAATTAGCTAGCCCCAAACTAAGCAAAGCTTGTACTATGGTGACTAGATAACGGATAAACATACTTAAATACTTTTATAAACATCCATGACTTAGGTACAAATGCTCGTGCTCATTACACAAACATTTGCCCCTTGCGGGATTCGAACCCGCAACCTCTGGCTTTGTAGTCCGGAGCGTGAACCACTACACCAGACGGTCGTCATTCTATTTTTACTTTGGTATTGAAATATTAGCAAGTTTAGTATTCGCTATGTGCAAAGTGGGGGACGTCAAATCGATCGCAGCACGCTATTTGGCAGAAATGTGAAATACCTCGGGACTGTCATATGTTAAATTGCTATATTTCCATAGAATTCCATACTAACGAAATTAAGTATTTTAAAGTAAAAACGTTAAAATTCGCGATATGGGTCACAGTACGTGTTGTGTTATAAAGTGTTGAAACAATGGGAAAACCAGTTCGTGCATGTTTTATTCGTTTCCAACATCAAGATGGATAAAAATAAATGGATAGCTGCTGTGAAAAGAAAAAAGTTTGTAGGGGGTTGGTGTCACAGACGTTTATCTTTTGATCACAGCTCTTATTAAGTAGCTTTGTCCGTTGGTTCTAAGCTCTTTAACGCCTCTCACATGCTGTGCTAATACTAATTCTTTCCCTTTCTGACAGTTTGAGGTTAGAAAGTTATATCATATTGTATTGATTCAAATCCCGTACGTATTACCTATACAATTTATATTTTAGTTTAAACTTTTTAGATATTTTCATCTAATTTCGAACAAAAACAATCCGAAAATCATTCTCAAACCATCCAGTTGCCATAATTTGAGAGATCTTAGTCCACAATAATTGTGGTCACTAGGGGCGCTGTCATCGCGCACACAGCGAATAGTAGTAGTAAAATAGACGACTTCCGTAGCCGAGAGGTGATACACCTTGGCGTCGTCTCTGAGGTCCCGCGTTCGATGTCTGGTCGGGTTGGTGTAAAAAATTAACTTTTCTATATTGTCTCGGGTCTAAGTGTTGTGGTACCGTCGTTGTTTCTGATTTATATAATAAAGTGCTTCAGCTACTTACCTTAGGATCAGAACAATGTATGTGATGTTGTCGAATATTTATTTATGTATTAGATACCTATAAAATATTATGCAGGCAGTATTTTTGATTGTGTTGAACCCAAAGAGTAATTATTTGGACTTCCATCGAACGCAGAATATAGGTAGGGTGGTATGTAGGTCACCACAGTCTGTTGCGCAGTTCCTCAGGGGCAACCAAGGGCAGGCTCCGGCCCTTGGCCAGACAGAGACGGATGCACCGAACACAAAGAGGTAGAAAGAGCGCACATGCAATTACAGCTGATTTTCGTCAATTCTCGGGATGCGTTAGAATGAGCCAAATTGCTTTGGTCAACGAATGTGTTACGGTTTACTGAATAAATGCAGTGTTACTTTGTTTTTAGTTAGTAAGCTCAAAGCCTAAATGAAAGTAAAAAAACCGGCCAAGTGCGAGTCGGACTCGCCCACAGAGGGTTCCGTACAACGTTTTAAGTGCATATTATCTATAATATAAAAATAATTCGCTGAATGTGTTGCTAAGCCCAAACCTCGAGAGCAGCTGAACCGATTTCGCTAATTCTTTTTTTATTGTGTTAGTTATTGTTAGGAGAAGGTTCTTATGAAAGAAAAAAATAAGAAAATCCTTTATCAATAAACTAAAGACCACGCGAACGAAGTCGCGGGCAACAGCTAGTTATAGATAGTTCAGGAATCAAATCTCGCATCAGTCAGAAACTTAAAATAAAGACTATATTTTTTATGATTTAGTTACAAGTTAGTTATATATATAGCTATAGTTTCAGATTTATTTGTAGTAAGTATAGGAGGATACAATATATCACTTGCCAAATTTCATAGTTCTTAGTCAACGGAAAGTACCTTTTAAATTTTGATTCCCTTGGAATATACGTTTTTTGTGGCATAAATGGCTGTATCTTTTTATTACTTTAACTTAGAAGTTGGATTTTTTTACAACTTCAAGGGATTGTAGACCTACGTATTTGGTTTAAATTTACACTCGATACCTCCTCGCGTTCTAAAAATAAAAGGTGTGGATAGACATATGGACAGACAGACAGACGGATAACAAAGTGCTCCTATAAAGGTTCTGTTTTTTCCTTTTGAGGTATGGGACCCTTTAAACACCAGACTCATAGCCAAAGAGTAAAATATGCTCATAGCTCTCATATTATAATTATTTATTTTCGTTGAACTTACATTATGGGTTAAATCAATAGATATTTCGCAAGCTGGACATCCTTCTTGGGACACTGCATAGAAATGTATCGTAAGATTTTCACAGTCTGAAATTTTAACGAATGTAAAACAACATTCGGTAAAATTTAATAGGTCTAAAAAAAATGTAAATTTGACAAAAAAAAAACGGAAATCTCGTACATAAATTGTCTAGGTCTGGGTATGATGATGGGAGACGCCCAATGCCCATGCTGTTCATTGTCTGGTAGTACTTCTAAAATTAGGATCAAGGATGTTAATTCCATACTGACCAAAGAATTTGGTTTGTTGTCTAGCGCAATTTACAATCATTTAAAAATATTTTTTAGGGTTCCGTAGTCAAAACGGAACCCTAATAGTTCCGCTATGTCTGTTAGACCTTGTCTGTTTGACTGTATGTCCGAGGCTTAGCTCAGAGACTAAGTACTAAAAAGCCGTAATTTTGCATGGGTATACATTATACATATTAATCATGCTGATAAAGTGGCAAAATAAAATCACCAAAAATATTTAGGGTCATATGTACAAACAACGGCAGGTCAACCTACCAAAAAAGTTAAAGGTCATTGAACCGATTTTCAACTTTAAGACCGCCTGTAAAAAAAAAAACATTAATATCACATAAGAAAATTTGACGCTTTGTGGTAGGTTGACTTGCTGTTGTCAGATGAATAATTTTTGTCTCGTCTATCGCATGGTGTAGGGTTTCGTTGGATAGTTCGTTTAAAAATATTGTAGGTGTGCAAACATATTACGATTAGGATTAGGTCCGTTTGCCTAATATTTTAAAGTGCAATTTTTTGTTAGAGTCAAGTGCCCCCCTCCCCCCTCTGCCATCAAAATGGCTTTAGGAAATGTGGAAAAATTCACGACAGTAGTACTTATAACGAAGTTAAAAGAAATACTATCACAGCCAGGTAGGCTTTATAAATTACCGAGTTAACTTTTCAAATGTATTTGGAGACAAAAACTACTTAGATGATGTCAATTATGTAAAATAGGTAGAAAATACAGCACATTGTGTCGGGCTACGGAACTTAACATAGCGCGTGGCCCGACACGCACATGGCTGGTGTTCAAGACATAAGTAATATAAACTTTTTAGTTTATTACTTTTTAATTATTTTAAAACTGTCAGTTGTTATGAAGCTTTCTCTTTCTTCGGCAGCGGCCAAGAACGCGTCACGTTGTTGTAAAATGTATTAATTTGTAAAGTCTTCTTATTCTTATTGGAATAATAATAAACTACAGTACTTCAAGCAATCTTTCATTTAACAACCGGTTTTAATTAATGATGTGCAACTAAATACACATCAACTCGTATCTATCTATAACAGTTCTATGGATCTACTCCAAAAAGCCTTTCACTTCAGGAATAGAAAGTGACACGTCTTATGCTAGACCTGGCGAGTATAATAGGACCCACCGCGACGATAGTGTAGTTAGACTGTCAGTTGGCAAGGCCTTATAAAATCTGACATTGCAGAACCGTGAGACGTAGAGTCTTACGATGTCCGACTTTAATAAGTTACATTGAGAGTAAAGCTACACTTAGAGGGTTTTGTCTCAGTCTCATTGCTGTTAGGGTAGTTAGTAACTGGTCGCCACCGCGATCGCAGATTGATCGCATTTGGTTATTTGAAGCTAAAAAATTTGCTACACAAATACACATTATCTACAAAAGTACACATTATCTAATAGTTACACCGGCACATTATCTGAATCTGCATTCAATGCGGTGACACACCCGAATTAATTTCGGATATCTGGGTCGTGTATGGGGTTCGATTGTCATGGCGACTGAATCAGTTATTTTATTTTATCACTTAACTATACTTTGATCATACACAGCACAATTCATGTCTTACAATGTCATATAAATCTATTTAGATACATTTATATCATTTCATTTTAGGAGGAAGTATATTTTAGTAATAGTTATAAGGACAAAGGCAGCTTAAATGCTTAAAATAGTGGCACATTAATTTATTACAGGTTTTTGATTTTAGTTAAGTTTTAGTGAATTGTAAGTAAAATAAACTAGAAATTAAAGAATATGTGAACTAGTTAAGTATTTTGTAAAAATAAATGTATTTATAGTTAGTATATAAATCGCCGAAATACTACCAAATTTAGGTTTGCCCCTAGATACATTGTTTTTCTGTTTCTGCCTTGCGTCACTGAAATTTCCCAAAAGCCACTTTTTATTGGAGCCTATAGATGCGTGACTTCCTACCATAAACTCACGGGTTTCAGGACTTGGTTATAGCAACATACAACTTTGTGAACATTGTAATTTAAACTCTAACATTAGAAAAAAACGTTTGAAATTCAAGAACCTTAGACAGTGGTCGAAACCGACGCGATGTTCAAATGTATGGTATAGGTATCAATAATAAATTGAATTTATTAATGAAAGAGGGTTGGTTTCAGTTTATATAGATATACACAAACCACTATAAGCTTAATGGTAAAATGTAAAGATTATAACCACGGCATTGGTTTAAGTAGAGACCGGAAAATACAAACATTTAATAATAAGTTATGTTTTAGCAACATCTAACCATCTTGACGACCTCCGTAGCTGAGAGGCGAGCATACCGGACTTGGTGTCGCTATCTCTGAGGTCCCGGGTTCGATTCCCGGTCGTCTGGGTGTTGTGATACCTTCGTTGTTTCTGATTTCTGTAACACAAGTGCTTATGCTACTTATCATATGATCAAAGCAATGTATGTGATGTTGTTGTCCAATATCTAACTTTAATCTTTGTTTAAACATACAACGGGTTCTATTTACGACGAAAGGCTTTGCGGAACAACTACCAGAGTACTAGGGCAGCAGCGACGCTCAAGAGATTGCAGCAACGGAGGCTTCGAAGCTCGTCTAGGACCCGTCTACGTACGAACGCACGTGGCTTCGCGCAAACGCACTGTGGTTGCACTAAGTCGCCGGCTCCACAGTATCGAGCGAACCTCCGCACAGAGAGGTCATGTCGCCATGTCCGACGGGCGCGACTCACCGTCGCAAGGCGGTCTCCGTGACCGCGTATCCTTCTTCGAGAAAGTATGGACAGGACAAACAAGTCATGACGCAGTCGATGCGACCACCGATGTTGACGACATCGAGCGTCGTTTAGAGCAGCGCAAAAGACGCCCGGAATCTCCAAGAATCGAAGTTAAGCTTAAGCAAACTCGTGACACCGAATCTCCGACTAAAAGTTATGAGAGTACATTCCCCAATTTGAAGTTACGTCATGTAGAGCCGACAGAGGAGGTGGAACGCCTCGAGAGGCAGATCGAAGAGGGCGATCTTGCTTCTGGGGTGCGTTTCGTCAAATTCGAAAGGGTTGTTGTGAAGAAAACTGTGTCGGAAAGCCGGCATGAGCGCGCTGAGTCGCCTCAGCACGAGTGGTACTCGGAGTACAAACAGCAAACCTTGCACACCGCTCCTCGGAAGGAATACCTGAGGAGCAAATCGGAATATGACTCACACATCGCAGAAATACGCGGTAAGTAAAATTTAGTTTAATATTTTGTACTTCAAATAAAAAAAATACAATTGTGAGTATCGTAGAATATATAAACGGAGTAAATGAAGCTATACTAGAACGCGTTGATATTTGGCTACCGGAACATTAAGGTCATAGGGTCGCCAGTCAGCGACCTTGTCCATAAAAAGATGTAAACAATGTTGCACAATACGCGCCTATAAAAGTAAGTATAGCTGGTTATCAGTTTAATGTGTGATTAAAATTAATTTTATTCGCTGTTAATGAGTGTGAAGAGCCAGAAAAATCCAAAGATAGAGAAGAAAAAGTTGATCTTAAAGTCGATTGAGCGGATGATAAGATTTCTGAAGATTTGCGCTTACACCTGAGTTATCTACGTTAGTTTACAAACAAGCTAGGGAATCTCCGCAAAGAGCGCGAAGATGAAACATGATAACAAAGGTCGGTGAATTCTAATGCAATGATAATGTAACACCTATCGTTTAACAAGGACACTTACAGCTACTGGCCGATAACTGACTCGTATTGTAGAGCATTTCATTTAAAAACATAGAAGATGGAACTTGATAATGTTTAATTTACTTTCAAAATGACACTTCTGCATGATGCAAAAAAATCAGATATTATCTATCTTGTACAAAAACCTTATTTAAGTTGCTTAAGTTTATTCTGAAGGTCGGTTTTATACAATGGAAATACATTTTTAGAATTACTTTGTTCTAGGCAGATGAGATTTAATAAATATTTTCCTAAATTGTCCCAAACTGGGATTCGCAATCGGAATCCTTTGCTGCTGACGAATTACTGCGCCAGTTCGCTTTCGCTAATCGAGAAATTATACAATATTCAAAATTCACAGACACAGACTGTAATCATCAAATTGGTAATACTTACTCTTTGCATTATCTATCAGTATTATCGATTACGTAACAAAAGCAAAATCCTGTGAGTAATAATATCCATCATAAAGGTTTGTATTTGCCCTATAAAATCGAGGTGCATAATCTGTTATTAGGTTTTAATCTTTGATAAATCGTTACATAAGATTAATTGCGTAAAAAATCAGCTAGGCTATTTAAAAAAAATCGAATACTCCATAATACGTGTTCATAGGGGTCAGTTTCGCTTGATCCAGCTGAAATCTGTATGCGGTATCTTATCGTTTGCACTTCACACTTTAACAGAGCGATAAAAATTGCACTTGTAATTGAGTTTTATATCGGTGAGATATAATTCTTTGCCAACGTATCCTCAAGTAAGTATGCGTTAATTTCTTTAACAGCTAGAGTTCATATTCAACAAGCATATTTTATCACATAGGTAATAATTTTTTAGGCTTCAAAAGACACACTTTCTGGTAAGAAAGGCATAATTTCATAGTTATCGAAATTATCCCATCAAAGTCTATGGCGTTAAAATAGGAACGATGACTCAGTGTAAAAGAAGAACCTTTTTCAATTTGGTATTGGCGGTGGATTGATAAGATTAGATTGACGAAAAATAAAAATCAGCGAGGAGGTCGTTTACTTAATGATGGTAAATGAGAAGAATATACAACTTTGCGAGACTTTGGGGCTATACGATGCTGAGAATGGAAAGAATCCCTCCGACAAAAGCATAGCTCTTAATTACTTTAGATGGTTTATGCTAAAAATTTGTCATGGATGTTTAAACTAGATAGTGCATTCAGAAAAGACCTGTATGTCCAAGTGTCCACGTACTACTGAGTATTATCGCGCGACAAATTAGAAATTAGTTCGTATTCGGCTAGCAAAAAGTATTTTAGTATGGTTTATCCGTTATCTTGTAGGCATAAAACAAGCTATCCTCAATTTGGGGCTAGATATTTATTTGTTTTATGGAATAATTTATTATAATTAAAATACTTAGGTAACACAAAATATCAAAAGGTTAATTAGATAACAAACACTCAAACGCATTAGCAATAATGTCTGCACAATTACCTATAAACATGTTGTCTAAATATATTGTTTCCGCTCGCAAGCAATCAGTTGTAGGAAAAATAGTTGTTTTATGTGTTCCTGCAAATTGATCGTGGAGTCACGTGACAAGAATGATGTCATTGCACATTACAAGCGATAATTGGCGCTGGAAATAATAATCTACTTGGTTTAACAGACTTGCTTTACAATTTTGATAGATATCTTGCAACGCTAAATTCTAAGATTTACTTTTAGTTTTACGTTAACATGCATTATTATACGCGTAAGAATTTAATGCCAGTAGTTTAAAAAAAAACTGTATTATAATTGTTACGTTTTCAATCCAAATGCTTCTCTCGTCAGTAATACATTTCTATCATTTGTGAAAGCTAAAGCGTCATCATATTTGATAATAATATCTTTTGTTAAATTGATTGTACTCGTATCTCTATTCTTTAGGTAATCAATACTTTGTAGATATACTTTATATTTGTTTAACATTGTTTTTTTGCTGAAGGTTGACATCTGTATTTCTATGTTTGTTACTACTGCTGTCTGTACTAAAGTACTATTATCTATTCTGTGACACTAAAATAGGAGCAAAACTCACGGTAAATTGCACCGTAGGCCACTTGGCATAGTGAGAAGCTTCTAAAAGAGTAGGCATCGTACTTGTAGAGTTAATAATTATTATACAGCAGTCCGTAGAGGTAACATAATAAGTATACAAAAACACAACGGACAAGGCATGGGAGAGCCTTGAGAGGAAGAATCTAGAGTCCATGCAGGTAAAGCAACCATATTTTTCTTGTCCAAGCAACACTATTTGAGGCAATTTTTAGAAACTTACCTTCCTTTTTCTTTTTCTCCAATCATTTAGATGCAAAACAATCTTTAAAATTAGTTTAATTTTCTAGCAAGCAGCTAGTGCATTTTCTAACGACTTCAAAATAAGACTAATTCATCGGAATGTCTTTTTTAAATGGGAATAATTGATCATGTAGCATCACGTGATAAGAGTGATGTCAAAGTCACAGATAATTTCAGATAATTATTGACGCTGATGATAATGATTATCTGTATAGAATTGTTTGAAATGACTTAATTATCAGAAGAATCGCAATTACCTATCCCTTTTATAGCCAGCCGGCTACGTTTTACCAAGTGCAATTCACTGGTGATGCATTGTTGAGCTGGTCCATACATATTGGTCGAGTTGCACGGCGAGTAGTATGGAAGAGATGATGTTTTTAATAACACCTGTATAACTGAAAGACCACTGCTTCTTAGGTCTTTGCTGCTATACTGTCGTATTTTTTTGTCAAATTATATGGGTTCATTGCCATTGACCTTATAACGATAGTCTTTACGCATCACGTCATAAGGTCTCAAACCCCACTCCTCAACTAGTGGCACTTATTTTATGCAGTTCCTTAACCAAATCCTATCGTGATTTGTAGAAACATTTCTGTGCCTGTTCCGTGACGAAGTTAGCTTGGTTTTTTTTTCAAAGATATAAACCGATTTTAGTATCCCATGATACGAGGTTATTCTTTGGAAAGGCTTCTTTGTATATCAAGAAGTACTCTCTAAGCCTAATTCTGGTGCTGAGATACAACAACTTTTACAATGGATTGACAACGAATGCTGTTAGGATTTGTATAGGGACGTAAAATATTTTATGGCGATGTCGATGTTCGTTTCACAGTTGTAGTATGAGCACCAGTATCAGGCCTTAATATGTATGATGTAGACCAAAATTATTATAAATAAATCAATGATTTAGTTAAGATTCCATGCACAATACTACCTGTAATACTAGAACTGCGCGTGCGCCGACGCGATGCAGGTGTGTTACTCGCCTCATTGAGTTCCCGGGTAGCCATTCAATCAGTAAATGTTTGCGTTTGTTTTTTGTTTTTAATATATTATAAATAAATAATGAACAACATCACATACATTATTGCTCTTATCCTATGATAGGTAGCTTAAGCATTGTGTTACAGAAATCAGAAACAAAGACGGTACCACTACACCCCGACTCGAGACAATATAGAAAAGTTATTTTCCTACATTGACCAACCGGGAATCGAACCCGGGACCTAGCTAGCGACACGAAGTGTGGTATGCTCGCCTCTCGGCTACAGAGGTCGTTAAACGTATTGCTTACCATAACCGGTGGTCGTGTTTTAAACAATTACAAGTAAGTAATCATTTTCAGGATTTATACATCGGATGTCACATAACACGAACATAGTACCATCCTTTCTTAAGGCGCCGGGTAAGGAGAATAAAACTTATTTGTTGAAGTTTTTCCTGATGTATCTAAATACTAGTTATTATTTCTTACAAACACTAAACATTATTTCAAAGTACCGCAAATATCGCGAGCTTGTACACATTTATATTTTAAACGACGTTTTTGTTTAGCTTCAAAGTTGGTTTAGTTATTTATAACATTCGTGCTTTTAGGGTTAAGATTTTTTTTTTTTCAAATAGTCAACCAATTAAGAATTATAAAGTTTTTTAATGGATTTTACTCTTAGCGCCTACTTTTCCATGAGCGGATATTTTGCTCGCAATGATAATCTATTTGCACAGGAACGCAACGGATGGATGTTTAGTCTGCGAGAAGCATTATTTTGTATTATCTTAGGCACGTAATAGAAGTCGCATTAGTCGACGCTTAATGTTCAAGGTCACTTGCCTTACCCGTCGCCTTAAATCTATGGCCGGAGTAGGTACAGACAATTCCAAGTTTCTCTAGCATTTATTGAGCATTCAAGTTCGTAGCGCGAAACGATCGCCTATTGGTGCCAACCACAAAATGGACTATAGAAATTTAACAGCGTAGTTACTGTAATGTCCCGGTTTCCCGCTAGCCTGTCTGGGTACATAATATAGGTAGCTATATCGCAATACATAATATCTATATATCAGGCGACCGCAGCGAAGGCGCATTGAAACCCGATGTAGCCTAATTGGTTCTGACAATGTAGGCTTGAGCTTCGCTTGAGGTCTGGGTGAAAGACTAGAATCTATATACAGGGTTATTTGTAAAACATCAACAACCTCCTAGGGGCTGATTCTGGTGCTCAAATACAACAACTTTTCTATAAATAATATAAAAAATCACTTCCCCATACTAAGCCGCCAAACCGGCTGATATCAGTTTGTATAGAGCAGTGATTTTTTAAATTTTATTTCAATGTTGATCCAATAGAAAAAGTTATTGTATTTGAGCTATGAGGAGCTATATAGCTATGAGGAGATCCGTAAACGAACAAAAGTCGCTGACATAGCCCAACGGATTAGCAAGCTGAAGTGGCAGTGGGCGGGGCACATAGTAGAACTGACGGCCGCTGGGGCAGAAAGGTTCTAGAATGGAGGCCGCGTACCGGCAAGCGCAGCGTAGGACGTCCACTCACAAGGTAGTCAGACGACCTGGTAAGGGTCGCAGGAAGACGCTGGATGCAGGCCGCTTCCAACCGGCCAATCTGGAAGTCACTGGGGGAGGCCTGTGTTCAGCAGTGGACGTCCTATGGCTGAAATGATGATGATAATGATGATTTGAGCACCAGTGTCAGCCCCTAGGAGGTTGTTGATGTTTTACAAATAACCCTGTATACGGGAATAACAATCGATTAAATAGAGGAAATTTACACTGATCATAGAGGGAGTTTACACAAGTCTTAGTTATCGCGGCGAGACTCAACAAATTGATTACAACTAATCTAGATAGTAATAAGAGCGGTAGATAGATAGATACTCTTTATTGCACACTATACAAAGAAGTTACAGTTGAAGAAAGAAATAAAGATACCTTGGTAGTCGTATCGCTATAAGCGATCTAGATGCTAAGGCATAGAACTTTTTAAATAGATCCTTGTCAATTTAGTTTAAGAATTTCTTCGCTCTAGATTTTATTGCTTGAATGAGAATCTTCGTTATCAAACAAAAATTTGCATCAACCGACGCTTATCGCGTAAGATACTTGGCCTCACTCGACTTCATAATGATTATTTACTTCTATTATTATCTTTTTAGTTAATCGATTTTATTTTTTGGAAATTGATTTTTTTGTCACGTACTGGCAAGCGCAGCGTGGGATGTTCACGCACAAGCTGAACAGACAACCTGTAAAGGTTGCAGAAAGCCCATGAAACGATCAACACAGTAAAGTTCTTTCAGAAGCATCAATGGATCGACTTTAGTTTTTGGTATACTGTATCACACTTTGTTATGTATTTTATTTTATTTTTTAATTCATTACTAACATCTTAAAAGCTAACAGAAGTATCCCTCCAAAACGCTTAAAACATTAGTAACACATTATGATACAATACCGATAAATTACAGTACCTATAATAAAATCAATCTTGTTCAAACTTACAATGCAAATACAATTTAGATACAATTTAATGATTGTCATTGTCAAGAAAGTCAAGTCATAAATTGACAAAAACGTCCGTAGCATCTTATGTCTCAAAATCTCTTCCTTCGGAGCAAAATTACCTACCTACCACAAAACGTCAAAATTTCTCAATTGATATTGATCTCTACATGTCGGACTTAAAGTTGAAAATCGATTCAATGACCTTTAACTTTTTGGGTAGGTTGACTTGCCGTTGACTGTACATTGTTTTGATCCAACAGATTTATGATAATACTCGTCAAACAGGCGAGTTTTGAACGTGACAAACCTAACTCGTGTATACGCATGTTGTAATAGGTATGACATCATGGCGCCTATTCTCGGGTGTGATGCAAACTAAATGTTATCAGTATAACGCCGGATAAACATTTCGCTTGACCTTGCTGCTACTTTGATTTTGTTTCTTGGGACTTTAACTTAGAACGAACCAATTTGTAAAGACAATTAATCTTTTCAACACCGATAGATTGTCATGCTCCCAGGTCATGCGACCCATGACCTGGTGTTAGCGAAGATCAATGAAAGTCCAATAAAGTAGTTCTTCAAGTCACTGTTTAATACTTTACTCAATTTATTGGTTTATACAATTGAATGACTACAGGTATCCATTATTAATCTAGTACGCGCACTCTTTACTCTAGCTCAACTCGAACTGCCCGTCCCTTAAGATCACACACCAAATCAAGTTACCGCTAAACAAGCTAAATACAAAGGTAATATCAGAGCTCACACATGGGACGTAATTACATTAATATAAACAAACTGTACAAGACGGCTCATATCAAATACAGGGAACCCTACGTGTATTGGTCATTATCAAAACATCTAAAGACATTCAGGGGGCCCGGCCGTAGACAAGGCTCGCCGTTGTTCCTCGGTTTGCACACGTCACGCGGTGCTCCGATTGCCGACACGGCCATCCTGCAGTGTGCCTGTCCTCAGGCACTTCCGCAGATGCACCACACCATGCTGCACTGTGTCTCTGACAGCCCCACGCATGGTCACTGCACGTCCTGATCCTGATTCATATATTGCCATCTGTATAATAATTATGAAATTTTAATCTCTGCAATAAAACATAAGCCCATCAGCCTATCATGATATTCCCGATTTCACAGGATAGACTTAACTAACACACTGACATATTATAGCCCCTGGTGCTTCCAGTAGTCCCTTTAGTCTTAGGCGACCCTTGCCGCCAGAACACTATAATATTGTCGTCCAATCAAATCAGAGGCGCCCCTTTAGTCTTAGAAAACGTCTCCGAAGATGGATTTCACTATCACACTGACATCATTATAGCATCCGGTGCTTCCAGCAGTCCCTTTAGCCTTAGGTGACTCTTGCAACCAGAACACTATAATATTGCCTTCCAATCAAATCAGAGGCGCCCCTTTATACTTAGGGTACGTCTCTGAAGATGGACTCCACTATCACACTGTCATACCGCTTTCATAGTCCTTGGTGCTTCCAGCAATCCTTTTAATCTTAGGTGACCTTTGCACCCTAAACACTATAATATTATTACCCAAGCAAACAGAAGCACTCATTTGGTCATGGTAGGTCCTACAAGAAGGACTCAACTATCACACTGACATCATTATAGCATCCGGTGCTTCCAGCAGTCCCTTTAGTCTTAGGTGACCCTTGCCGCCAGAAAACTATAATACTGTCATCCAATCAAATCAGAGGCGCCCCTTTATACTAAGGGTGCGTCCTTGAAGATGGACACCACTAGCACATTGTGTATATTTTATCGTCCAATCAAATCAAAGGCGCCCCTTTACTCTTAGGGTACGTCTGTGAAGATGGACACTGCTATTACATTGACTACAATTGTCCAATCAAATCAAAGGCGCCCCTTTATTCTTAGGGTACGTCTCTGAAGATGGACACCACTTTGTACAATAAAACTAATTCTTCAGGCTTAAGAAATAATTATTAATCGGTAAATCATCCAGAACATCAAAATTATTATCAGATAATATTGTCCAAAATTGTAATTTGCAAACAATCCAATCAATAATGCACTTAGACAATAACACCCTAAAAATCATTCTGTTTAGAATTTATTACCAACCTTATCATTTTTTTACCACCAACACTTTAACCGTAGACACTGAAAGTCAATCTTTAGTAACACAAACCTTGTCATGACCATTTTTTATTTTTTATTTTTTTTTTTGTAACTAATGTCGTGAAAAATACAGAATTTCATATTATCTGCATCGGCCAGCCCTGTATTACTTTTTGTACTCGCCTTTGCTTTTGTAGTAAATACAAATAAGACAATTTTGATATAAAATTGCATTGATAAGGTGTAACACTTCATATATGTATCATTAATACAGACTGACCAATGATATACCAGGTAACCACTTTTGCCAGTAAAAATATTTATAAACAAGACTACAAAAATACAACATCGCATGTTTGGAAATTGCTAGCTTCGTCTAAGGCACTGATGAATATCACTTCGCCAATATTTCCCAAAATAATTTAAATAATATCTGTAAATTTACATTTACAGAAACTCTTTTGGATTTAAGCTCGAAAAATAATTAGTATTATTCGTACAAATTCAAACATGTTGCATTTTATTTGAATACCTCTTTTTCACAAACCAATTAAGTATTCTAGGTGTAATTGCATAACAAGGAATCGAACCAAGTTTTTCTAAGCCTTACATATTTTATTCAGGGCCTGGTAAATAGCCATGCTATCGTTTCATTAAAAGGTAGACGAGTCTATCACTTGTTACGAGACCACGACACAACATTATCAGTGGGCCAAACTCTTATACCGTGTTATTTAAATAAATAGTATTTGTACTTACAATTTCAGCTTCTTTTTTTTACCATTTACCCATTAGACTGACCCTCTTATGTTTCCCGAGAGGCAAGATTGACATTGTCCAAGCACTGCAGCTACTATCCGCTCGGTGTCAATCGAGCTGGCTTCTTTTAATGCTTTTCTCAAATCACATGGTATATTTCGTGAGATTCTTTCCACTTCTGATGTTAGCGAAGATCAATGAAAGTCCAATAAAGTAGTTCTTCAAGTCACTGTTTAATACTTTACTCAATTTATTGGTTTATACAATTGAATGACTACAGGTATCCATTATTAATCTAGTACGCGCACTCTTTACTCTAGCTCAACTCGAACTGCCCGTCCCTTAAGATCACACACCAAATCAAGTTACCGCTAAACAAGCTAAATACAAAGGTAATATCAGAGCTCACACATGGGACGTAATTACATTAATATAAACAAACTGTACAAGACGGCTCATATCAAATACAGGGAACCCTACGTGTATTGGTCATTATCAAAACATCTAAAGACATTCAGGGGGCCCGGCCGTAGACAAGGCTCGCCGTTGTTCCTCGGTTTGCACACGTCACGCGGTGCTCCGATTGCCGACACTGGGCAGTATGGTTTACTCTGTACCTATAGTATTACTTATTAAAACTTAACTATTGTAGAAATCAATTTGATCCACGGCTAACGTCGCGATTGGTTCACAGAAATCGCTAATTCACTGCATGTCAAATTTTGTGTCGAAGTGCGGTTTAATTATGTGGTTCACACAGGTACCAAGACCAAGTGCACTGAAACATGTATTGAAGTAGCATGTCAAAAAAAAAAGTCAAAAATAATTTATTCAATTTAGGGCAGAAAACTGCCACTTATGAACGTCAATAATAACATTATTGGCCCATATGGGGCAGAACATGTCTCCTTGTTTTTTGGGCCCTGCTAGCGCTTCGAGACAAGACACAGACAATCTGGCAAGTGCTGAGAAGAAACGCTGGAACAAACTCAATCACCACTAGCTGCCACACAAAAAATATAAATCAAAATAAACAGGTAGTTACGTCAGTTTAGTGCAGGCTGGACTGACCATACATTCTTGTCATCAAGATAGTCTTGAATTTTGTAATACCCATTTGACATGTGATTTAAATTTATTAATAGGAAGTTCGATAACATTGTAAGGTATATTATTAAAAAAATATATACAATTACCCAAGAATGAGTTACTTGTTTTAGCCAAACAGAACTATCTCATAGTAGTCTTTGGAATAGAAAGGGAGATCGTTAATATAGATCAAAAATAGCAACGGTCCCAATATTGAGCCCTGGGGCACTCTCATTTGAAGCGGGGCGCCAGAGGAGGCGCCATTAACGTTTACTGCTTGCAATCTGCCTGAAACGTAAGAATTTAACAATTTTGATGCGTTATTAGATACACCGTAATGTTTTAGCTTAATAATAAGTGTTTGGTGATCGACACAATCAAACGCCTTCGATTAATCACAGAACACACTTATCGCATCATGTCTGTCTTCATACGCATCCAAAATGTGTTTGACAAGTGCACCCCAGCATCTGTTGTATTTCTACCTTTAGAAAAACCAAACTGATTTTCGTGCAGTAAATTGTTGAGTTTAAAATGGGAGAGCAATTGATTAAATATAACTTTTTCAAAAATTTTGCTAAAAGCAGGTAGAATGGAAATTGGCCTGAAATTGCTTGGGTCACTTTTTTCTCCAGATTTGAATAAAGGTATAATCTTACTATATTTCATTAAAGTAGGAAATTGACCTGAATCAATACATTCATTGAATATATGTGCTAAGTGAGATGCTACGAGAGGTATAATGGGTTTTATTGTGTCAGTTGATATGCCCCATATATCCTCAGTTTTTTTCTGTTTCAGTTCCATAAAAGTTTTGACTACTATTATAGGATTAATATGAGTGAAATCAAATGAGGAGTTGCACCTGTCAACACCGGACACAAACAGTGATTTTGCATGCAGAGCGGATGAATTAAGTTGTTTTGTGGTTTCGATAGGTATATTACAGAAGTAATTCTCTTCTCGAAGGCGCCTGCCACCTTATTAGCGGATTTAATATTTTTATTATCAATTTTTAGTGTAAATGTGTGATCACGTGGTTTAATTTTATATTCCAAGTCTCTTTAATTTTATTATTGGATTTATTGATTTTATCACGTATATAATTGGATTTAGCTACCATACAGACCTTCTTAAATAACTTTGAGTATTTTTTACCATATTCTGGTTTAACTGGTTTAACATATGGTTCTGATAGTTTTTTTTTTTTTTAAATTTACTTCGTTTAATGTATGTTCAAATTCATATGCAACAAGTGCGATAGCTGTCAAATTGATATGTTTATATTAGTTATGTCTAGCTTTTGATATATCATTTGCTGTGGGATCAAAATCTAAATTGAAAAAACCTCCCAACAGAGCTAATTTAAATTTTATACCATAAACATACCATAAACTCATAAAGAAAGTAATTGTATTTAATTAAACAGCAAAATCAACACTTAAAAGCGAAAATTAAATTAACAAATACAACTATAGATTACACAACACAGAAAACTACGACATATAAAATTATCAGCAGTTCTATAAATAATTGATAAAAATACTCAAAATGTCTAGCCACTTAACCTTTGGCATTATTTTGGTGACGACAATGGGTGACGTTTGAATGGAACTATTTCGACAATTGACCATTCAAATATCAGTCATAGTCACTATATCCGACATCTGATAGATAGCATAATAGTAGCACAATATAACGATAGGATTGCATGAAGTTAACATAAAAAAATTATTAAAAAAAATAAAACCGACTTCAAAACACTAAAAAGCTAAAAAAAAACACGTAAGTATGAACCAAATCAGTTACATTTGGAGTCGGTGCAAGCTGATCAGAGTTTGAATGTTTTCGTTGCACCGCCTTTAAAAGTAACTGATTAAGTACTTAATCCTAATCTAATTGCTGAAGACAAATTTACATTTTTTTCTAAAAATGTTTACTATATCTTTAAGTATTAGATATTCATTAAAAAAACCATCAAAATCGGTTTACATTTGTCGAAGATATTGGGTAACATTAGATACAAGAATCACGAACCTGAACATTATCTGGGTATATATTTTGTTATTTTCTCAAAAAGTGCTGAATCAATTTCGATAAAATTTATATGGGACCACCTATGAAGCATGATCTACCAAACAAAAAAAGAATCATCAAAATGGATTCATAATTGGCGGAGCGCCACGTAAAATTTTCTCGATTGTTTTCCATTGTTTTTCTGTATCTGTACTGTTTTAGTATAGGCGAGAGTTAGTCCTTTCAGTAGAACTAATATTTTGCAGTCATTCAGACCCACCGATCGAGCAGCAATAGGAATCATTTTTTTCCGAAATTAATGTGATTTTTCACTTACATTTAGTATGAAATGACAAGTCCTTGATTGGACTTGTAAACTAAGTGATTTTTCACTTACACTTACATTGAGGACCACGGTTCCTTTTAGTAGAAAACTTAATTACTGAGTATTGATGGGGGGAGAGGTAGAGGACGACCTATGAAGAGATGCATAGGTTTTGTAAACGGTGATATGACTAAGAAGGGAGTAAATGATTTGATGACGAATGACCAGATTGCGAAGAGAAAAACATACTGCGCCGCCGAACCCAGATGACCTGGGAATAGGGCAGGTGAATGATGATGATAGGAACACGGGTCGGTATAAATACTTAGCTATATGGCAATGTGGATCTAAGGAGGATAATAAATAAGGTTGAGCATGTGATATGACAAGAACCATAGAATCAAACTAAGCAGGATTATAGCATTTGAAACTTTCTCGTTGCATTTTTTAAACTAAGACAAACAATACACGGAGTACACGGGTTCTATTGCCATACATACCCCTTTTAACGAATTAATTTTCCTGACGTTTCGGCCTAGCTGCATAGTCCACACGGGATGGCTGGCAATGTACGGCGCCGTCTGCTCGAGCGCGATAAAAAATATTCACCCACCCGCATTTCTCCATTATCTGTGGCCGTGGAACAGTCAGTCCGACAAACTATGCTAACAGTTGCCAGATTTGTTTTGGACGGCACGGCGTAACACGCGACTTACACTTTGTAATCACTATATTCGATTCTGTCATCAACATAAATCCGTCTTCTAGATTGAAATTATTGACCTCTATTTCAATGGCTTCTCGTACTTACCTCGAATGGTAGGTATTGATGATCAGTTGAGAGGATTTTTTGGGCATGTAGTTTCATCCAGTGATTGACACCCGAATTTAATAAGTGTGTCTAATTTTAAGAAGTGAAACAAAAAAAAAAACGCGATTTCGATAAAAAAAAAGGTGCTTGTATTGATGAACACATTTGCCTCCTTAAATTTTATGAAAGGTGACATTTAAGGATGAAATAAAAAGGCGATTTTTTCCGCATCCAAATTTAGGTTGCTGTACTTACCTACATCAGCAATTTTATTGAAGAAAATAGCCTATATAGGTATAATTATACAACAAATTTGAAGCAAAATGGTTTCCTTTTTCCCATTAGGTCATTGGTCAATCTGTTTAATAACCACTTGGTACGTAATTGAGAAGTGTCTGCAGTTGTACTGATAATTAAGTTGACAGCGAAAGGCGGGGAGTCATTTATCAATTTACACTCTTATTGGTACTTAGCACACTTGGTTCTTAGTTCTGGATAAATTTATCATTCACAGTTTAGTCTCGGTATGATATCTGACGAACATGTCCTTAAGTAAAGTATATAAATAAATAAACATTAACGTGCCAGTCAACAAACGTCAATGTCGTGAACAGAAAGGCAATCTTAAGAAACTGACAGAGACTCATAAGAAATAGATATATAAAACCCAAAGAAGCAATGAGTACCTAACGGAGATTGCAAATGCAATACACTATCAATTTTGTCTTGTCTCCAATAATGACTTACCTTATTTATAAGTTCATAAACGTATGAAAAATTATACTACATTATGATACATTTTAACATTATGTCAAATTTTTTTTTTTAGCAATTTTCACTTAATTAATTTAAAATTGACATTCTTTTTTACTAATAGGGTTATAAATAGGTTTACCGATATGCATATTTGGTAACTTGCAACTCGGTGAACCTATTAAAGACCGCAGAATCAGTCCTACTTTCAAAGTAGAAATACCTTTTCTTACTTTTAGGCTCGGACTACAGGCACCCGGAATTTTTCAGGACCCCATACAAAACGGATTGAATCTGGGCTTGTCCGGAGCCGTTTTGTATGGAGTTCTAAAAAATTCCGGATGCATGTAGTCCGAGCCTTAAGATTTCAATCTTCGATTCTGACTAACCCGATAACGGGTTAAATAATAATAAAATAGTTTTTTTTAAATAATTTAGTATGACGACCTGAAACTTGAAACTTGAAACCAAAAAAGCAAGAGAACGAAAATTAATACAAAAATACGAAATAATCTAATAATAACACTACATGTTATGAATATTTATTTTTAGGAGACAATGAATTATTCAAACACATACATATTTATTAATGCAATATTTACCAACTTAACTTATTTAATCTTCTTTTTTATCTTCAAATATCTGCTAAGCACTTAACAGTAAGTATGTATTTGCATAATTATTTAATAGCTTAAGTTTTAGACTTTTACTTTTTAGCCTCTGCACAAACTGATATAAGTTTCAATGATTGATTGCAATACAAGTCTCTTGGACTCTATTAGAAAGGTCTCATTCTTGCCAAACTTTTAGTTCGCTCTAAAGCGTTGTTTCATGCAGATTTTTAGGATGTCCCACGTTCAACTTCACCCTGTATAACGGACTTTTAAATAAGAAGGGTCTACAGATGCAACTTTTTTGCTTTTACTTTTTGGAATTCTTGTACAGAATGCGTCATCTTTATAGCAATCGGATGTTGAGTCTCAGCAGCGCATATTGTAGAGTATTTAAAACCGTGCGAAGTGGAATGGTGACATCAAAATTATTTCAAACATTTAAGAGTAATTTTAAATAAGCTGACAGTTATTTTGTATTTGGTTACTTTTATTAATTATATGGTTGAAATGGTCACATAGTTCATTTCATGGCAGCCCCCGACGAATTTTCTGGTTAGTTCTTCCTTCTTTTAGACCAAATAATTAGGTTTTAAAATGTTATTTATTCCTATTTCTATTACGTTAGGATTAGGCCCATGGAATGGGCTATGCTCATTGTTTCTTTCCGAGATCTAATATATATGTATAAAAATGAATTTCTGTTCGTTTGTCTCGCTAAATCTCGAGAATGGCTGGACCGATTTGTCTAATTTTGATCTTGAAATATTTGTGGAAGTTCAGGGAAGGTTTAAAAGGTCAGACAATATAAAAAAATGCAAGGAAAGTAGTAAAACAACTATTTTATTTTCCTATACAAACTGTTCGTACCTGTCAAACGAATTGGAGAAACGAAGTTCGCTGGGTCAGCTAGTCAGAAATAAAGAGATCCGTAAACGAACAAAAGTCGCGAACATAACCCAACGGATTAGCAAGCTGAAGTGGCAGTGGGCTGGACATATATACCACGTAGAACTGACAGCAGATGGGGCAGGAAGGTTCTAGAATGGAGGCCACATTGCAAGCGCAGCGTAGGGCGTCCATCTACAAGGAGACAGACGACCTGGTAAAGGTTGCAATTAAGCGGAATCCCGGTTATCTTTGCGTTCATGACGATTCGCCGCGCCACTAAGCCTGAGTCGTCGATTTTGATTGTAACTCTGATGGAAATCCGAAGAATTAAGATTCTTCTCATTTTAGGGTTCTGTTCTCTATGGTTCTTTCACAAACACACACACACACAATTGAACACGCACACGCACGCAACAGATACAGGCAGATTTCGTCCTAGTTTAGGAGACATGGAATTGGCAAAAAAAACCACATTTTTAACTTTTTGCAACTAAGTGATAGTGTTTATTTGTGTAATTTTCTAGTTTCCAATTTTTATATATTATTTATTTAAACACTTTGTATGCTAGATAGCATTATATTCATATGATACAGACAGACAAGTGCGTATTCTCTTTGCCCACAAACCGTGAAGATTCTATTTGCATATCTATTTAGTTAGAGCATTGTAGTCGCCGCAAAACATGTCCGAGACACAAGGTCGTTTTCGGGAAACTGCAATGGACGGTCTATTGTACAACGTATTTATTTTAAGCAATTCAATTTTAGGGCACAAATACAACAGCTTATATTATGGGGGGCGGTCATCGAAATCTCAAAAATATTTTTTACAACCTCTTACAAACTAAAACTGAGGTGCTTGTAGCTCTGTAGCGGCAGCGCTTTGGCAATGATTACCAAAGTTAAGCAACCCATGACGCGGTTGTGAACTTGTAAGTGGACGGGTGACCATTCCGACCATTTTTAGGGACATTTATCACAAGCGTCTTCGAGCTTTCGTGCTTCGGAAGGCACGTTAAAAGTTACTCCCGGCACATATCGCTTGATACTGTCGGTCATTCTCACGATAAGGTGTTCTTCGTATAATTTCCGTCACGATTTTTATTTCGCAAGAAATTCGTTTAATTGGCAATTAAATTATGAAAAGACGATAACTAAACAGAATTATGTATTTGGCACTTCAATGTGCCGACTGGTTATGGAGTTATGAGGTGACAAAGTTTTGGGTGTGACGGAAATTAGAAAATAGCTTACTTAAATTTATATTGTATTGAAATAAAACTCAAATAGAAAATAAACAGAATTTAATGAAAAGTAAACCTCACAAGTTATTGTACAGTCTACAAATAACAAAAAAACCTCTATAATAAAACAAAAAATTTGCTCGGTAGCCTACCAATAACTGATAATTTTAAAAAATCAAACAATATATATAATTATATTATATGTAAATGAATCATGGATCATTCTTGATTCTTTCTCTTCTTCGTTGCTGTCTAAGCCTTTGTTGCTCCAAAATCTCCTCTCGACTTCGTTTTGGCTTACCCATGTTTTCTGTAAATTAAGAATACACATTATGGTATATGCTATGTATACCTACCAAAAAACTTTGAGTAGGCACCTGTTTTAAAGTAAAAACATAAAGAAAACAAATGTTGTCAGGTATTATATAATTTCCGTCACGTTTAGCGTGACGGAATAGGGTGATGGAAATTAGGAACACGACGGTGTTTATGAGATATTAATTAAATGGTAAACAATACAGTATATTGCTACAAGTATGAGGTAGCCAACTAATGCCTGCATATAATATTATCACAGACCAGTTTGTATCCATTTTAAAATATTAATTAAAAGAGCGAACGGAAATTAGAAAAGAGGTGAACCAAGTGAATAGAAATTAGGTACTTACGGTCGTAGTTCGCCAACGGAGCAAGTGACACGGGACCGCTTCGGTTGCCTGCCGTGGCGCAACTGATCAAACACGACGTTGCGCTAGGGATGGGAATTACTTACTCTGCGAGCAAGATATTCGCTACTTTTATACTAGTGACTGAAATTAGGCATGATGAAAGGACAAACATATTTTTCGTTTTGTCTCAGAAAATACACAAGTTAAACAGAATATTTTTAGTGAATAATAATACCTAATTATTAATCTTAAAATTGTATACACTGAAATGTACCAATCGTAACTTATTTTGACACTGTTGAAGGTTTTGTACTTGAATCTGGGTTCTGGACAGCGAACGGAACTTAGGAGAACGACCTAAGAAAAAATAATTAAGTGCTTTTTTACAACGATGTGTCTCAAATTCAAATTCCTAAAAGATAAATGCTAGATCTAGTTCCTAAAAAATTTACAGCTTCAAAATATAACAAACTAGTCAGATATTTGCACGGACGCACCAAAACCAGGCCTGCTGAGAATGACCGACTGTCATAAAGCCTACTCAGAGGCCTTAAGGCGGGTCGATTACATCTGACAGTAAGGTTTAGTCACTGTCTCACAACACCTCTCCTCCAATCCGCACTGGGTCCACGTGATAGAGTATGGTCCGAAGTGGGACGTACCTATATACCTAGGCATCATTATCTTTTTCAACCGACTTCAAAAAAGGAGGAGGTTCTCAATTCGACTGTTGTTGTTGTTTTTTTTTTTTTGTATGTTTGTTACGCGATTACTCCGCCAATTATGAATCGATTTTAATGATTCTTTTTTCGTTTGGTAGATCATACCTCAGAGGTGGTCCCATATAAATTTTATCGAAATTGATTTAGAACTTATAGAGAAAATCAACAAATATATACCCAGATAATATTTTGGTTGTGGTTCTTGTTACCTATCTTCGACAAATATGAGCCGATTTTGATGATTTTTGTTTTATGAATAGCTTATACTTCAAAGATGCTATGATAAAAGTTTGCAAAATAAAAATCACCCCTAAGGGTAGGAAAATAGGGGATGAAATCGGTTTTCAGCAGTTAGATTAGGATTTATCACTAAAAATAGATGAAATAAATTAATTTTATTTAAAAAAATAATACCGACTTCAAAACACTAAAATGCTAAAAATAATCCTAACACTTAAGTACCTAATCAGTTACTTTTAGAGTTGGTGCCAGCCGATGAGAGATTCAATGTTTTTGTTTGCACCGACTCCAAAATTAACTGATTAAGAAGTGTTAGATTATTTTTAGCATTTTAGTGTTTTGAAGTCGGTTTTATTTTTTTTAGTAAAATTTTCTTATTTAATTCGTGCTTCAGTTCAGTAAGTATCTTTTTGGCGCGTTCTAGCTTGGAGTAACTCCAAGGTTATAGGGGCTGACAAATCTAAGTTTACAGATATAATCTGTAGTGAATATTTTTACACATCTCCATAATTTATTAGATGAATAAATAATTATAATTTCATCTCCAGTCCGAGCAAAAATAGTTGTCCATCTAAGCTAGATACGTAAATTACGTCTTGTCTAGAGTAAGTATGGCTGCTGATTCTTCGGTAAAGTAATACCACATACATCCCTAATAATTAACGATTTGTTATATTATTAGTCTCAAAGGAGACCAAAAAAAATGTATCGAGATTTATCATAAATCTGTCATGGCCGATGCGTCATAAAACGATTCGTATTTTTGGTCGTATTCGTAAAGTGTCACGATTCGTGTCGTTCGCAGAATTTTTGAACCACTGGATAAAAAAAAATGATTTGAATTAAAATACGATCAGAAATAAAACGATTCGTATGAATTAGTCCAGTTTATGGATCGACGAAAACGATTGTAAGTAGTACAATTTCCATTCTCATTCAATTTACCTACCATGAGAAGCGAAGCGACCTTCAGTTTGGAGGTTTAGCGCACTCTACCGGCTTAATAATTAGGTATATAACAAGTACGATCGTTTTACCGGTTTTGTGTAAACGATTGTTAGATTATTCTAGCTTCAATGTTTTTTACAACATCAATCTATTTACCATACATCATACTATTTAAAGACATACTTAGTTAATACTTAGATTCAAATCAAATCTTTATTTGCTTACAAAGTGATGTACATTGGTGGTAGGTACTTAAGCAACAGGACTTAAAAACTTAGTTACCTATAAGGTATCGCAAATGAAGAGAGCAGCCTATATTATAGCTAGATAATCAAATTACAGTATATTGAATGGGTAACAATTAACAATAATTAGAACTAAGTTAACAATTTTGAACAATTACTATGTCGTGAACAATTAATGTGTGCCGCCAATGTGCCGTGTGGGGACGGCCGTAAAGAATACAATTTCCCACCGCCAACAGGAGCCGTGTCGTAAGAGACGACTAATTCCTGTAGCACGAGACGGGCAGCCGCGTCTTTGTGCGAAATTTTGTAAAAAAACTGCGCTCGCCAACCCGCCTGCCAAGCGTGGTGAGTATTGGCAATTCCCCCCGATAATCAGTCATTGGGGGATGCCTTTGTTCAGCAGTGGACCTCCTATGGCTGAAATGATGAACAATTAATGTGTGTATGTAGAGTGTTGTCACAAAAACACATATTAAGTGTTGTTTACAACTGAAAAGCAATAAACATACATCTATTTTTATTGTAGAAAAACTTAGATAGCTAGTAGGTACTTAACCCAACAAATGATATGAGCCGAAACGACATGTTTTAAATCAATCTCAATTGCAAAATAAGTAACAGTTTTATCAGAGTATTTCATCGATAACTGAAAACAATAATCCTTGCGCTGTTTGCGAAATCGTAACCTACTTGGTCATCTGATAATTAAAAAAAGAAAGTTTTTTTTATAAAGAACCGTTGCAAAATAACGATAAAATATTCTTTGAAAAACTATGCCCGTGCAAGTTTGTTTTTAATATTAGACACCTCTTAAGTGTTAATTAATGCATTTTGAAAAAAAAAACTATTGAAACTAAACCTTGTGGTAAGCTACCCTAAGGAGGAGAAAATATTCATCGATACAATAAACTTTTCTAAGGGGTCTACACCGAAATCGTTTTTTTTTCTGTTAAAGGCTGACTAACGCTCTACCACGATATTAATGTATGTGGAGCAGTATTTCTTTATGATTTCCAAGTTGACTCCTTGTTGTTTGTTGATGTTGATTGATGAACACATTTGCCTCTTAAAGGCAATGCTATCTATCTCTTGTCCCAAATTAGATTTCGTAAAAGTCGCAATTTTTGCATAAATTGCGATTTTGAGTTGTTTTCCCTAGGAATTTTTGACTTTCATTAGGACTATTTTTGGGCAGGAGATAGACCTTATTATGCTCTATCTACTGTTTTCTTTTGGCACGCTCTTTATAAATTCTTTCTAATAAAAATAAAAAGAAATAAAATAAGAAGAATAAGAATCAATTTATTTATTAATCAATTTATTTCTGTAAATTGGCGTAAAAAAAATTGGCTCTTTTTTTTTTTAGCCTACCACTTGTTCCGGACAATATTATGGGCTAAATCTTATGGGCTATCGAGTTAGCCACATCATTATAAATCAAAAACGGCTGGACCGATTTTGATGATCAATGATTTTTTGGATTTGGATCCGCCTAGAATAGCAGAATATCTATTTAGTTATCTATCAAAACATCGAAAATATTCACGAAAAAGAAATGTATGAAGAGGCAATACGAAGTTTGCCGGGACAGCTAGAAGTAAAAATGAAATGAAAAATATTTAGACCAATATTCTACACCGAAGTGTACCTCCTAAATACCTCCGATCCATAGACCACATACCCTATAGAGTAGAAATGTCATATGATTTGCACGACAAATTATTCCGCCATTTTTTATTCTGCATCTGTACTGTTTTTGTATGGGCGAGCATTGACAGGAGTTGTCATTTCATACTAAACGTAAGTGAAAAATCACTTACTAGTTTCGGAAAAAGTTGGTTCGTATTGCTGCTCTATAGGGTATGTCCTCGATGCTCCGATCATAGTTTTAGAAAAAATACTTTCTTAAATCTATGATTATAAAGTCGATTTCCACGGATTTCAGAGTGTGTCTATGTTGTGTGTCTATACCTTGTAAAAACGGTTTAAACATGTATTATCTACCTAATATCCTTAAAACAATTTCCATCTTAGCATTTTTAGGCAACTATTCTGGTATATCAAGTTATCTAAACTGAAACCAAACCAGTTTGCAAATGCCAGGCCGAATTCGGTAACTCTCCATTTCACTTGCGCGTGTAGCTGCGTCCTCGTCCGACTGGCTCAGTGGCCGCTGCGTGTGCGCAAACTCTCTGACTTTATGGGCCTAGACTTGTTTGTTGGTTGTTGATACCAAGAAAAGAAAGGATTAACCCCTCAGTTTATAGTTTAAGTCCTCTGCAGCTTATCTAAATAACACAATAGAAGTAGATATTATGTTATTGTTATTAGGGACAAAATTAAATGTCCCAGACTGTTGTCAGGATTTTTAATATTACTATGAACTTTTATAATATTTACTTGTCGTTTAAGTGTCTTACTTTTACTTTTAAAAAAGGAACAATCCTTTTAAAACGCTTTTTAAGTGAGTAATACAATGTAATTTGTGGATTGCAAATTCGTTTATTAAGAACTTGTTTAACCAATATTAAGTCATACCAGTCAGTAAAGGAATACCAAGCCATACTAAATAGTAAAAATGCCTTTACTGTTGAGCTTGTCACCACCATGCAACACAATACTTAAATATACCAATGTATCAAACCCAGCCATATTGGGCAACAAATTGCTTAAAATAACAGCTTTACAATATTTTGTAAGACTCTGACCTGAATCTCATCGCAAAGTATCTCTATGTATGTTATAAAGTATGACAGAACCTATAAAAATAGCAGCAATCGCGCCTTTGACTGCTCTCAACCGAATGCAACTCTTTAATCTTTCCTTCAAGGTTTCTTTTTGATCAAAGGTTCGGTATTCCTTTAGAGGCGACGCGACATGGTAGGAATTTAAAATGGAAGATGTAGAATGCTGGCATTGCGCACGGAAAACGGCCACAACATATCAAGCGAACAGATTTATATTGATCCCATCTATATCGTGATAGCTTTATCAGGACCTAAGCTTCAATATCACTGAAATATTAATTAAAACAATATAATTGATTGGTGATTATCTAAACAAAGTAAATTTTTATTAAAAACATGAGTAATTATTGTACCTATTAACTATTAAACAGCAGATTTGAATCCATATAAATATTAGGTGTAACCAAAGTGGCAAATGGTAGTAACGATTTTTTTTATCTAAAAATGAATTGGTATTGTATTTTGTGTAAAAATGTATTGACTATTTTCTGAGTAATCATAATATGGCATGCACCTACTATTACTATAAACTACATAAAGTGTGTTCTTCCACTAAGAACTCTACAATGATAAACGGAGTAACGCAGGACACTGCGCCTTTTAGCATTAGCGATCAAAAATAAAAACTGTCGCCGTGATTTCCAGCGGCAGTCAAAAAGTCGCCAAGACGCAATGCAGCTGTCGCCGGTCGCGGATGCTAGTGATCGATCGCAAAGAATCGCCAATACGCGATGCAGTCGCAAAATCGCTGATCGCTGATGCAAAGGCCAAAGTCCACGTAGGCGTGAGCGCCGTGGTGCAGAAGAGATCCGGGGCGGGATGGTTTTGTAATGTTTCAGTTTTTATTGACCCTAAAACACAAAGGTGGGTTTTGGCCCTTAAAAGTCGCAGTGTGCATAGGCTCTAAAGTAGGTATCTGTTCTACTGTGGCTGTGGTGCAGGTTTGCTGCATGTGTAATGTGGCTATATTTAGCGGAGATAGTACTTGTTTACCGCTTGATAGTATTTATTTATGCGCAGGCGTCGATACCCGATAATTTTCTTATTAGCAACCTACGCATGCAATAAAGTTGCATTAAGGTTAAGGTTTTCTCTCTGCATTTCTACATCAATAAATCACAACAGAGAAGAAAGTATAAAGAAACTTCAAGCAATGATCCTATTGCCTACTGTGGTAACAGGGTCATTTAAATTACTTACTTAAAATTTCCATGAAGTATCAGACAACATACTCTGTCTCAGACAACCGGATTTGTAAACAGCCATTGGCTATATCCTGCTTATCACACTTACAATTTTTTTTGGTCAATCATTGGTGTCGGATATCAGTTATAGTGGAAATAGTGACAATCGACAACAATTATCGACGTCCTTGGTCGAAAGGCGAGTACGCCGGACTTTGAGTTGCTCGCCATCTTAGAGATCGGGTCTTGGTCGGGTCAATGTTGAAAACAAGTTTGTCTATGTTGCCTCGGGTCTGGGTGTTGTGGTATAGTTGTAGATTCTGATTTTTATGCTTTAGCTATTTACCTTAGAATCAGAGTAGTATCTAAGTATGTGAGGGCCAATATAATTTACCTATACAGGGTTATTTGTAAAACATCAACAACCTCCTAGGGGCTGATTCTGTTGCTCAAATACAACAACTTTTTCTATTGGACCAACATTGAAATCTTTAAAAAAACACTTCCCCATACTAAGCCGCCACCAGCTGACATCGGTTTTATGAAGAAGTGAATTATTTTTTTAAAATTTTAATGTTGTCCCATAGAAAAAGTTGTTGTATTTGAGCACCAGAATCAGCCCCAGGAGGTTGTTGATGTTTTACAAATAACCCTGTATATATTTTTAATGCAAACTAGTGCTGATGTAAACTAACTGACGAAAGAGAACAAGGCATCTTAATTTATGATCGGATTTATAGCACTCATAATAAAAGACCAGAAAAAGAGATCGGAATTGTTTATAAAGTGTTTCTGAACTTTCAGCATCAGAGATTCAAAGAATGCAAAGACATTTAAGGTAGTTAGGCCAAGTACATAATTATTTTGCGTAGTTGCGTATTCATCGCTCCACTTTTTCGGATGGCGCCTTACGCTGCATTTGCCATTGCGCAAGTATTCTAGAAAAATCATCATAAAGTCATTTTATAGGTGCGTAAAAGGAGATAAAAATAGAAAATCCGCAACGGAAATACCTGCAGGTTGATGGCATCGCGATTAATATTTATACGGTTGACTAATAGTAATTGTTATTTATTGCTTAGTTTTATAGTTAACAAACGATTAGACATAGAGCTCAAGAGTAATTGCAATAGAGGTTTAGGGCTTCTTTAAATAAGATTAGTTTGTTCCGGCGTTTCTTCTCAGCACTTGCCAGATTGTCTGTGTCTTGTCTCGAAGCGCTAGTAGGGCTTAAAAAATAAGGAGACATGTTCTGCCCCATATGGGCCAATAATGTTATTATTGACGTTCATAAGTGGCAGTTTTCTGTTCTAAATTAAAATAATGATTCTTTACTTTGACTTTGAAGTCGTTGGTGTCGGACTGCTGCCTTGTGTTGCCAATCGATAGTCGACTATCGATGATTAATCTTTAATGATAGTCTTTCGACAAACAATCAATTGCAAGACTGTTGATAAGCCTATCGATACTATCGATGGTTCAATAACTCCGAACGAGGCAATACTGTCGAATGAGTCAACAATAATTTTCTTTCAACGAGCTTTCTTTTGCACGTCCCAATTTTTTTGTTATCCTACCCTGCTTCAGGACAATTGTGGGTTAGCGCCGAGAAAAAGCAGAGCCAGAAACTCAGTCACTATTTTCAGCCTCTTTTTAAATAGTATGTTTACATAACAAGATAAAATGTACCTGTGCGAGCAGGGCAGTATTTAATTTCATTCATTTATAGTGTAATAACCTTTTTTCATTAAAATTATGTTGACATGATGATTACAATAGATGATGATAGATGATGATTGCAATAGACTGGTCATTTGTTAAAAAATCGAATATATTTTCCATAAATATTTTTCATGGGTATGTGGGATGTGCGCTTAGATACGGCATTCTTCTGTGGGGAAATTCTTGTCATATGAATCGAGCATTTATAGCCCAGAAGCAATGTGTGAGAGCAATATGTAATGTTGATTCACTAACATCTTGTAGATCGCTTTTTAAAGACTTAAATTTTCTTACTGTTCCTTGCATGTACATTTATGAAATATGCGTCTTTGTCAAAAGTCACCCAAAGTTATTTAAAACACGCATGGAAACACATGGACGTAATACAAGGTACCCTAACAAGCTGATACTAAATACAGTAACGACTCGGATATATGGTCAAAATAGCTACCAAATGGCAGTCAAAATATATAACAGACTAAGCGATGATATGAAGTCTCTATCATTGGAAATGTTTAAAAAGAAACTAAAAACCTGGTTGATACATAACTGTTTCTACTCAGTGGAGGAATATTTTGATTTTTACAAACGAATATGATGTTAAAATTAGTAATTATTGTATGTAATAAAATTGTTTGCATGCCAGATTCTGGTAAAATGTGTGAAACGCTGTTAAAATTTAAGATCTGTATGTACCACATTTTTAGCAAAATAAAATATTATCTTATCTTATCTAAATGAATTACCTACTTTATTCAGTCTGAAATTGGGAAGGGCAAGTTTTTCTTTATTCCGGATGTTAAGATTATTTATCGATAAAACTATCGATAGTTCGGCAACACTACTGCTGCTGTACTGTAACTATTGTAGTCCCACTTGCTGGTCCTGCAGTAGGACCGCAGCAGGACGACAACATGCAACAGTCCGGCACCAACCATCTAATTTGAAAGATTATTTGCCTGTAAGACTATCGTGTTTGAGTGATGTCTGAAATCAGTCGATTCATGGATTCAAAAGAGAAAACTTTACTGTTGGTGCTCTTGTTAAATAAAATCAGGTGGACAGTCCTCTTTTTCATGTAGCACTTCTATTTTTGGAAAGCATTGCCTTAGATCTTGAAAAAGTGTCTAACGCCAAATATTACAGTATTATTAAAAGGCGATCTTACTAGTATTTTGAATGTCAAAGTTTGTACACGTTTGTTATTCAATCACGATTTAACGGCTGAACAGAATTAGCTAATTTTGGCACACATTATGATATTGATTACTTATTCCTTATTGGCTTTATTGTGAATTCAAAGCAGACGAAGTCATGGACAGAAACTACGATTATCTCGTAGTAAGTTTAATCAGCTTTATTTTTAAATTTACGTTTTATTTGGGGTCCTACAGGGCCCTCTAAGAACCGGCTCGCTTTAGGTGACAAAGAATATTAAAACCAAGACAATCAATTGCCTAGTTAACTTGGTAAATTGGAATTCTGTTCGGGAAACAATTCAGGAACTACTTTTGCCCGCGTCTCCGCCTGCGTTGATAAAAACTAGACTTTGTGAGGCGATTGTTTATCTGTTTGTCTATTATCTAAGTGTATAGCTGTGATTAAGCAATATAAACCTAGAAACTTTCTCGTTGGTATATAGGTGTAAATAGCGGAGCGTAGCGTGTCATTTCTGTTCTGGTGTAATCATTCGCAACAGAGTACCTTTATTAAAAGATTCCATTTTGAAATGCAAGTACAAAATACTATTTCAACAAGCATGTAAACAAGAAGTTATCAACATTGTTCTTTATACATTAATACTTTTACTACATAGGTAGGTACCTATTATTAGTTTTCCTACGACCAAGGTTTGAGACTGTTTCTCAATAATTTAGCTTATCTCACGTACGAGGTGACATTTTCACATTCAAGCCATAACACAAGGGTGACCTCAGCGAGTTGTTATTAAATTTCTTCGTACATACTAAACTGCTACCTATTTTTTCTAGCATAAAGTACATTTCAGTTTAAATCAGTGGCCGCACAGAATTGATTTCGCAAAGCGTTTTATATTCAAACGCTTGCACCGTTGGCCTAGCGTTACAATGCGATTAGTCAAAGCTTGTGTGGAACAGTCAACAACAAAAGAAAAGTATTAAGTACTTAAGTACACCAGAGATTTTTTTTATTTATTGCTTTTGCAATTTCATCATAATCAGCCCACGTGAGTCCTGGAGAGAGGCCTCTCTCTATGCCCGCTTTGAGCCCGATCCTCGGTATTTTTGTCCATCTGTTTCCAGCAACTTTGCTTATATTATTGCTCCACTCTGTCTCAACTCAAGAACACGTCTATCAGTTATCGGTTCTTAGGGGCAAATGAGACCAGCCCACTGCTAAACCCATTAACGAAATGACTTTGCAAATATTGTGGAAAACATTGAAATTAAAATGCTTTTGGTTTAACAATATATTTGATTGTTAGTAAGTTAAGTAGAGCTCTTTCGGCAGTGCGTAGCCTAGTATTTCTTCCAATTCCTAATTAAGCAAACCTGCACATTTAAAGCACTAGATGTGTAGCCATTGTTTGCCCAAGAGTTACGATAATCTTATGGCAATCGCTCTGAATGTTATTTCTGACTAGGCATGCCAACAAACCAAAGAAGAAGAAAGAAGCAAGTCAAGCGTGCCCAGACAAAGAAAAAACACCTAGGATTTAGAGTTCGTCTTCTGTCGGTCGGTCCAAATAGGCTTCTTCTAAATTACGTTCTAAGCATGTAGAACTGATGGCTAATTTATGGGGCAGAAAGGTTCTGGAATGGAGGCCACAAGCGCAGAGCGGGGCCTCTACTCATAAGGTGAATAGATGACCTGGTAAAGGTTGCAGGAAGGCGCTGAATGCAGGCCTCTTCCAACCGGCCAATCTGGAAGTTTAATTAAGCACATTTATCATAGGAGTTAGGGACAGGGTTCCATTAGTGATCCGTAAAAATATAGAGTATATTGACACGCGAATAAGGCGACTCAAGACTGAAATGTTTTACCTCACATTTGAGTATTTGGCCTTTTACATATAATGTGTTGATTCATACCCAAAACCCGGCGTAACATTAGCTAGCCTATTATTTTGTTCAAAGCGAGCTTTATAAATTACCGCAACCTATCAAATTAATTGAAGCGGCAATCAACTGAACAGAATCATAAAACTTTGACCATGAAATAAAGTAAAAAATTGTACTAATGTTGAATTACCTAAGAATAAATATTATGCCATTACATATCGCATTCCATAACAACACATCATGATTTGTAGAGATGCATGTTTTGACATAGATGAATTATACAAATCATTATAGATTTGCAATTAGTCTTTAGATTACATTTTTTTTAAATCGCTTCAGGTGGGAATCGAACCACGTTTCTTAACTATCAGGGTACGTTCAACTTTACTTACACCAATCATATTGTGTCAAACCATTGTATTGCTTAACCAATATTAAACACTATTGCTTAATTTTTGCAACCATAATAATTTCGATTGAACGAACTAAAAATGTAGGTGATAACATTTATTTAAAGTAGTTCTTTATGCATTCTTATGTAGTTCTTATGTATCTCTCGTGAAAGGAGGGACCATTGAAAATGCAGCATGGACAAGAAAGAAACACATGACTGGTATCATTGAGAGGAGTCCATTGATCAATATTTCCCCTTGACATTTATCATCGTGAACTTGGTAAAAAATACTCGATACAAAGTGTTGAAACCGTACCGATGTTGTAGTATCACACATTAACCCAATTTTGGATGATTAGCTTTTATTAATCCTCTGTCTGGGCGGCGGCTGATCTGGCCGTGAAGGCTGGTGATTGGTAAATTATCAATCATGTTATCCTTAAGCTATAATTTGATCGTTATTTCATTAATGACCAAACTAGTCTGAAGCTCGTATATGAGGTAATACACTCGCACTACTTTTGAAAAAGGAATATTCGATGCCGATTTAAAACATGAGAAATCTTTATCTAACTGCTAACATACAGAAACAAGTTTAACGCGTCTAAATGTCTAAATCTTTATATATAAAACACAGTCGGGCTAGTTACTAGTTACACCATTAATCAGTCATATAGAGGCGGTACGAAGTTCGCCGGGACAGCTAGTAAGTTAATAAAACCTTTTCTGTATGACCCCTACATTTTGTCTGATACTTTTTAAAACTGTTTAAAACTTTTTAGATGTAAAAGCAAAGTAAAGGTCAGCTTTGGATAAATTCTTATTAGTTTACCCATTTCATTCATCTGTAATGGCAAAACACATTAGCAATAATACAAACACTTTAGGTGCTAACGGGTGATGAGGCGATGACGCGTGAGCAGAGGCCGATGATATAATTGTTGCCACCATTTACCGCCATAACTAGGTCATTCTGTGAATTAATGACATCATTTTATATTCGGCCGAATTCGATCGATTTAGTAAAGTTTCGTTAAGATTTTTCAGGTTTAGGTAAAATAAAGCAAGCATATTATGTTAGGTAGTTATAATATTTTCCCTTAAAAATAAGTTTCAACTGCCTCTCTTGGAAACAAACCCACGACGTCAGTTGGAAGAGCAGTCGCCCGGATAGCAAAAGATCGTTTGTACGAATTTAGATACCTACTAAAGTAGCAATATTGTGAATGTAGAAAATTAAAAGTAGGCAGAATGATTATGCTTAAACTTTGTACTTATTAAAAATGAAGGAGGAAAGTATACAACTTTCCTTAATATTGTGTACTATACAAAAAATAATATAGTTTTAATAATAAATAAATAAATAAATATTGGACAACATTACATACATTGCTCTGATCCTGTGGTAAGTAGCCAAAGCACTTGTGTTACAGAAATCAGAAACAACGACGGTACCACAACATAGTTAGTAGTTATGTATACGATTACGCCTGTTATTTAGCCCCAAAATAAGGAGAGTTTTTATTTTGAGGACTTGTGACTTATAGACAATACCTTAGCATAATATAACCATGACTTAGCAAAAGATGATTTCCGTAATCTCGGGCTGTGAAGTCCGTGGCACGAACAACTAAACCAAGACGGTAGCTAGATATTGTAAAAGTTATAAAAACAATCGAATGTTTTCCACCAAATATCCATGCTACAGAATATTGTAAAGAAATTGCAAATTAACATAATTTTAAAATTACGCTGTCGCTTAATCGGATAGATTCGGCTCCACTAAACCTGTCATACCTGTTATACCCAGTGAGTTCCATTAGTTCCGCCATAGTTTGCATGGATGACGTAATGTTAGACGCCAACGACCGTCAAGGGCCGAGTGCACGTCAAGGTTGCCAGAAATTAGGGCAGGTGTGAATGACGTCTGGACATAGTACTTTAAAGATATTTTAGTTAAAATGTTTCTTGTCAAAAGTTACGACAAACGTGTTACTGTTTTAGATATTTTAGTAGAAGTGTTTGTTTTAGTAGTAACAGGGCGCTGCTGTGAACTTGAAAAGACTTTTCGTGTTTCATGGATTCAACTGATAGAAATTAAGAATTTGCAATACGAATCGAACACTATATGA
This sequence comes from Anania hortulata, assembly GCA_963576865.1. Classification (NCBI taxonomy): domain Eukaryota; kingdom Metazoa; phylum Arthropoda; class Insecta; order Lepidoptera; family Crambidae; genus Anania; species Anania hortulata. Next base: position 20,891,141 of record OY756393.1, read on the forward strand.
TTATTTTAATATTATTCATCTTATCTCCAATTCAATACATTCTCGTTAATTTAATTTGTGATCCTTAATTAAAATTAAAATACACCTTTTATTAATTAACAAGTATCTCAACAAATGATTCTTTATTGAGAATATGTAATATAGATCGAGATAATACACAATTTAGTTCAACAAGCAGTAAATATGCAGTGAACTTACAGATAACACTATGATTAATGTTGTATGTAATTTAATAGTTATCATTAAGAAAGTATTTATAAGTATGACAGTTTTGTCTTCAAGGTCTACTCGTTAGTTATAAGATAGTAAAACCAAGGCTTCTTTTAAATCAATCACGTTTTATTCAGCAATAAAAATATTGCAATACCAGATGGTATTAATGTATATTTTTATTACACATCATATTAGCTTACTCGCCATATACTCAATGAAACTACTAACTCATAAATATCCAAGCTTAACAATAAAATTAAAATATTAGCATTAACTTCATCGTCTACTCGTCTACTTTTGTCCGAATCGGTTAATCATGATTTTACTATATTTCTTTTGAATCTTATTTTTACAATCAGTACTTTTACACACATTAAGCTTTTTTCTAATCATCCACCACCACCACCATTTCAGCCATAGGACGTCTACTTCTGAACATAGGCCTTCCCCATTGACTTCCAGATTGGCCAGTTGGAAGCGGCCTGCATCCAGCGTCTTCCTGCGACTCTTACTAGGTCGTCTGACCACCTTGTGAGTCGGACGTCCTACGCTGCGCTTGCCGGTACGCGGCCTCCATTCTAGAACCTTTCTGCCCCATCGGTCGTCAGTTCTACGTGCTATGTGCCCCGCCCACTGCCACTTCAGCTTGCTAATCCGTTGGACTATGTCAGCGACTTTTGTGCGTTTACCCTTAGGAGATCCCCTCATTCTGATTCGATCTCGCAAGGAAACACTGAGCATAGCCCTTTCCTTAGCACGCTGTGTGATCTTGAGCTTTCTTATGAGGCCCATAGTGAGAGGCCACGTTTCAGTTCCATATGTCATCACTGGTAACACTTTCTATTCATCATTGTTGTGTTAAGTCGGAGAAGGCCCCTGTAGATTAGTTAGTACAGCACCTACGCACAAAGTAGGAATCCTAGGTTTGTTTTCCGGTATGGGAGAGTTGACTTTCGTATTGTTTAATTCCAAAGACTTGCCAAATAATTTGCTAGATTATTATAATAATTGAAAGATGTGTTTGTAGGTAGCCCTATCTGAACTGACAATGCGATTCGAAAGAGGCCAGGCGCCTTGCATTGAGTATTGTGAGTTGTGACTGCCACAGCGCTCGCTGCCAAGGTTGCATTAGATCATCTTGTGGTCGCACTCGCATGTTTACTATAGCTTTTTATATTCTACTATCATGGCGAAGGGATCTTTTACTTTAGTCAGGGATTTTAATTTTAGTTTTCGATGAGATTTGCGTAATGATGCTAATCACTGATGCTAACGTGTCTGGTATTCAAGACATTTCTCGCCTATTGGCGTTTAAAATTAATTTGTTTGTGATGTGATGTGATTAAAACTTACCCAGAAGAAGCACAATCCCATTCCTCAGAGTAGGCAGGATCGATAAAATCATTGTTACCATCGTTATCATTTCAGCTATAGGAAGTCCACTGCTGAACATAGGCATTCCCCAATGACCTATCATCGGGGAGGGATTGCTAATATTCGCCACGCTTGGCAGGCGGGTTGGCGAACGCGAGATTTTTATAAGATTTCGCCCGCAGACGCTGCTGCCCGTCTTGTGCTACAGGAATTAGTCGCCTCTTACCACACGCTTCCTGTTGGCGGTGGGGAAGTGTATTCTTTACGGCACCAGATTGTCACTAGACAACTCGCTAAAATTCAAAACTGTCTAACTTGCTTAACAAGTTAGGTTACGTCAGAATAATAAAATTATAAGTAATGTGGGACCTACGTGCAATTTATCATAGCCCACAGTTTAAAAAAAGTAATTGGATAGGAGCTTCTAACTATTTTGTTTATTAACCGATGGCCTTGGCACGAATGCGCTACGTTTTAGTTTTTATGTTACGCCGCCCACGCATCGTTAGTCGGGTTTTACATTTTGTTTGGACACCAAAAACACACACTATCCCTAATTTTCAAACCTCATAAAAATAAATTAAACTATTTTATGTTTTCACTATGTCTACGATGATACGCATAAATATTTATGTTTATTTTTGCCATATTTCTGTGGTTTGAAATCTAACTAAACTTAAAAGTAGTAAGTTTATTATTAAACTTTGGTGTGGGGATTCTAATTTTAACATCGGCTATTATCGATGCGATTTTTTCGTAATTTTTCCGATATTTTAATAGTTATTCTGCTATTTGGAACGGAGACAACTCCAAAATATTATAAATCATAAAAATCGGTCCAGCCGTTCTTGAGTTTGGTATAAATGGTGTGACTAACCCGACTTTGTTTTATATATATAAATAAATGCGAAAGTAACTTTGTCTGTCTGTTTCTTACGTTTTCACTCCTAAGCCGCTGAACCAATTTTGATGATTTTTGGTAAAGATATTTTTAAACTAGATCTTGGAGATGGACACTTTTTGATTTGAATCCGAAATAAATTATTTTTATTATTTATTATTAAATTGTTGTTCTTAGTAGGTATTCGATTACAAAAAAATTTGTCAAACAAAAATATAATAATGGTCAACACGGCCTCGCCGACTGTATAGAATTCACACGAATTCAATATGTTCTAATGGCTGGTCGCGGTTTTTACCCATTGTCTGTCAGTCTGTCCCGCCAATGACATCATTTTTACGTGTTTATGCTCCTACTAACACTTTTACGGCGCTATGTAAATTAGGAGTTAAATTACAGCGTAATTTTGTAAAGGAGTTTTGCGATTTCCACAAAAAATATCGTTCCGTCAATCTAACTATGTGTAAGTTTGAATAGTAAAAATAATTTAAGATTTTATTAGGTACATAATACATGCAGTGCTTAGCTTAATATACATTCTGTTAAAACATATAATGTGATATATAATGTGCCTGGTGCCTAGATAGGTATTAAAAAAACCTGTATTACAGGTCACCAGACCTCACTCATCGGATCAGTGACAAAAATAAGCATTAAAGAGCTAGTGTAGACTTAAATAAAGTAGAATTTAATGTTAAAATGTTTGTCATTTAATGTATATATATGTATATACATTTGATTCATATATACCTACAACTTTCGACCTACATATTGATCTAACATAGCATTTAATTTTTTTCACGTTGATGTGTTGTTTTTTTTATTATTTTGAAGTCAAACAGACAACAGACGTAAATGACTGTCATGTGTTTGCTGACTGCAGAAAATCAGCCAGCCCTTTATTCTCTTCACACTAGCTGATGGGCTCTTGACATTGCCACGGCCAATGGCGTCACTAATGGATGTAATGGTGTGCTACAGCTAACCGGCTGACCGCGACCTAGACACGACAGAAAACCATTACAAATCTTTAGTGAAGTAATAAAACCAATCGTCTACCGAACGAGTAGAACGAGTAGTAGTAGTAGCGCAGGAAGGCATATTATAATATTAAAAAATCGACTTCAAAACGGAAAATCTAAAAATAATATTTATGTGTTAAATATTTATCTAATTATTTACTTTTTGAGAAAAGGAAGTCTTAATCAAAATGAGGCATAAGAGTGCAAACAAAAGTTGCACTTTTTATCGTTTTGGCTATTTGCAACAAACTGCTGAACACCGATTTCATCCCCTATTTATCCACCCTGAAGAATGTTTTTTTTCGGAAATTTTAAACATACTATCATCGAAGTATCTATTTAATAAAAAAATATCATCAAAATCTGTTCACATTTGTCAAAGTATTGGGTGAGAAGATATAACATGGATACAAAAATCAGTTTGCGGCAATGTTTGATGATTTTTTTATAGATCCCATCATCAGAACTTGAATAAAGTAGGTTAAAAACTACTTCCAAGATTTGATAACATAGTTATTTGGTTGTTACAAGTGAAACTGAAAGCATGTTAAAATAGAAAATACCGCAAACTTCTAAGTCTGAACGCGCTTTAAAACCTTTAAATAAATGAACCTAGGACCTTTTTGCAAAGAATGACAGCACGTGTAGACTTGAGTCCAACATCTCCTGATTTTCATAACAATGAAAATAGTGTGGGCGGATGGGTTGGACTCACGAGCCACAATGTAGCCCGCTCATGATCCGGGTCAATCTAATGAGCGTAAATTTGACACTGGACCACCTATTATTATTCGGGTCTTGGTAGAAGGACGAACAACAATGTGATTCATTACATTTCCGTTATTTCCTTTTGAGGTGCGGGACCCTAAAAATATGAAATGTTTCTGTATTTTTTGGGGTTTAGGCTAGCTTCAAGCCAAATACCTACCTATACTTTCAATTAATTATTCATTATTCTAAAAAAAAAATCATTTCTCCATACAAACTGATGTCAGCTTATGTGGCGGCTTAATATGGGGAAACGTTTTTTTTTTGCGATTTCAATGTTGGTCCCATAGAAAAAGTTGTTGTATTTAAGCACCAGAATCAGCCCCTAGGAGGTTGTTGATGTTTTACAAACAACCCTGTACAACTTCCTGGTGAACTCTCAATTTGTGTCAATAATAAAAGTTGCGAAGTTACCTCCCATTTATACTTAGTAGCGAGGAACTTATCAAATAATCTTGCACGCGACCACTAAGCTGTTTTAAGTATTGAAATTTTATTTTTAGGGTTGGTAGGACTATAATTTGCAGTGTTGGAGACCATAATTGCGTACATAATGATAGTTAGTGCAATACTGAGGGTGACGCCAGCGGGGCACGTAAAATGTATGGGACCGTATCGTCGGTGGCAACGGTTGGGAAACGCGTTCGTAAATTAAAATTTGATGCACCCATAAAATAGAAAAGTCCATTATTCTTTAAGAGTAAGAATCATCAGTTTCGATTTTATAAATAAAATAGCTGTTGCCCGCGACTTCGTTCGCGTGGACTTCAGTTTATTCATTAAAAAAAAATCTATGCAACTTTCTTAATTTTTTCTTTCAAAAGAACCGTCTCCTGACAATAAATAACACAACAAAAAAAGAATTAGCGAAATTGTTCCATCCGTTCACGCGTGTTATTATTATTATTAATTATTTATTTTTAAAAGTTTTTTGTTGTCTGGTCTCATTACTTATGCAACTTGTTTCTGTTTTACTTAAATTTAAGCTTCTGATCGAGTACCATCTTTGGGACTGTTTTGACCATTCAGTTTCAAAGGCTCTACTCTAATTATTCCTTAATCGAAGCAACCCTAGTGAGCATCCCCGTGCCAACCCGTGCCAAGTGCGTGATCCTGCTGCGTGCCTGTCCCGCTGACAGTCAATCCTGGAACACGCAGAAATGTACTTTGGGGAACCAACACTCGGGCATTGAAGGGAAAATACCATTATCAAACCCGAAATCTGAAAAAGTTACAAAATACGAATGTTATTAGGGGTTTTTTGTATGTAAAATCATTTTGTCGTATATAAATGTGCACATCAAATAAGTGACTTGTATAAAAAAATATAATTTACTAAGAATGCCAGCGATTCCCCCACATAAAATAACGTTGTCTTGTGTGTGTGTGTGTTACCTGAAAAATCATGATAAAAATTAGGTGTGTTTTAGTCTTAGTCACAGTTTAACCACAGAATAAATAATAGTAGGTATCAGAAGTTAAGCTTTATTTATACAATACTCGAGTACCTAACGCATACAAAGACATCGCTCAAGAACACGAAATCTCAAAACGCTCGGTCTCAAACTAACTGTCAGAGTGCGATGTCAACGTGTGCGTGTGTGCGTTACTCTAGCGCATTGTATGAAGCAGGAAGCTTAACTTCTGATACCCACTATTATTTATTATGTGGTTTAACTGTGTGCATACAGCAAAAACTTTTTTGAACATTTAAAAACTCAGGTTATCATTATGGCAGTGTAAACTAAAGGGGATTCGTTTTATGGTGTTCAACTCACTGCATATTTTTTAGCCTAGAGTTCGTTTTTGGAATTATTTGCCCATAAGTCGATTGCCTTGCCATGTAATAAAACTCACAAAAATGTTACTGAAAAATATAAAATTTTAAAAATCTTGTCATCAAAGCTAAAAGCTTTGTAAGGTTTACGCGCATTTGTTTACTGCGTAGGCTATAAATGTTTTTAAGTTAGTTTGTCTGAAATAGAAATCACAGTTTATTTGTCGCGGTAAAAGTAATTAAAATAAAAAACCGGCCAAGTGCGAGTCGGACTCGCGAACCGAGGGTTCCGTACAAACCTGTAGGTACCGTTATGAGTAAAAGTTCACCCATCACGACAATCGAGTCATAGTTATGGTATTTTTATTGCAAAATGAAATCCATAACATTACGAAAGTTAAATTGAGGTTTACGATTTATGACGTATTAAAAAAAACCTAATTACTTGATCTCGTTCAAACCAATTTTCGCTGGTAGTTTTTATGGTAATGTACATTATATATTTTTTTTAGATTTATCATTCTCTTATTTTAGAAGTTACAGGGGGGGGGACACACATTTTACCACTTTGGAAGCGTCTCACACGCAAACTATTCAGTTTAGAAAAAAATGATATTAGGAACCTCAATATCATTTTTAAAGACCTATCCACACGTATAGGTTTGACGAAAAAAAAAATTCGAGTTTTAGTTCTAAGTATGGGGAGCCCCCAAAATTTATTATTATTTTTCAATTTTTTTGTGAAAATCTTAATGCGGTTCACAGAATGCATCTACTTACCAACTTTCAACAGTATAGTTCTTATAGTTTCGGAAAAAAGTGGCTGTGACATACGGACGGACGGACAGACGGACAGACAGACAGACAGACATGACGAATCTATAAGGGTTCCGTTTTTTCCATTTGGCTACGGAATCCTAAAAACCGGCCAAGTGCGAGTCGGACTCGCGCACCGAGGGTTCCGTACAAACCTGTATTGCGTTGACACAGAAGTTTGATTTTGTTACAGCTGAAAGGTTTTATAAACCTGAGTATTTGATATGAATTTTAATTTAATAGCTCTACGCGTTCATGAGGAAAAGAATAGTAAGATTAAAATCATTTAAAATATTTTTACCATAATATGATGTAACAAAAAACTAACGGTTTTCGCAATTTTTTCTTTATGTGTGCTATAAGACGTTGCTTCGTACCTTATTTCAAAATTCTGAGTTCACGGGAAGTACCTTGTAGGTATTAATTTCCTTGCGAGTGTCGAAAATTTGCGGAAATTTGCAACATAAACAGCTGGATCTTTTGATTGCGTTGGCTTAGAAGTTTGATTTTTTCACAGCTCCAAGGGACAGTAGACTTGAGTATTTGATATAAATTCCAGCTTGATATCTCCACGCGTTCCTAAGAAAAAGGGTCTTGACAGACAGACAGACGGACTGACAACAAAATGATCCTATATGGGTTCCATTTTTTCCTTTCGAGGTACGGAACCCTAAAAGCAGTACAAAATCTTCAGAATAACATCATTTTCGACATTTAGAGCCAGTTCTAAGCTAGTTTTGTTTTTGATATTCATTCAGCTCAAGAAGACGAGCCTGGTCGTCTAAAATAAGACCTGAATGGAGCCCGTTAACATTTTAAATATTTATTTAGTTACTAACATGAATTAATATCGACCCAAAAAGTTTAAAGATCGTCAAAACAAAAGCAGGCTTTACTAAAAATATATTTCAACAACTCTACTTACATTTTACGTTTGAGTTTGTTTGTAAAATACTCATGTGTACCTACGCACGCCACAGCAAGGCAACTTTCATAGTACATACGATCTCTGAAATGGGAGTTTAGCTTATAATAGTAATGTCTATCTTGACTTGTTGCCATGTGTGTATATTATCGCGTTTTGACGTCACATCAGTTCGACCTCGCAATGTTCCAAACAAAAGTACCCTATTTTATGACTAGTCGATGTATGTAGAAGCCTCTTACATCCATTAAGGCGACTAGTGCCTTTAAATTAGCTACTTGACGCATGATAGTACAAATATCGCTCGAAAACTATAGTTTATAATAGCGCGTAATGAAACTTAGCTTTTACGACAATCGTTGCGCCTTTAGGTAGCGAACATTGGGAGAAATAATAGATATTCATATTCATATTCATTTATTTCATCTTTAGGTAATACAGTACACTTAGATACGTCATTTTACAAATAAATTTTAAAATAAATTTTATGTTAACTCAAAATTATTAATACAGTTAACATTCTATTAATTATTTGTACATAAATTTATTAAATGTTAATGTCGGTTATTGGAGATAATGTTAAATAAAGTAATGTCAAAATGTAAATGTCAGATAAAAATAAAATAAAAAATTCTTCAGCAACCTTGATAGATAGATAGATAGATAGATACTCTTAATTGCACACTATACAAGTAAATTACACATGATTTTTACAGAAAAACATACAATTTAGGCGGTCTTATCGCTAATAGCGATCTCTTCCAGACAACCTTCAGGTAGAGGACAACCAATACGAGTAAAGAGAGGGGAAGGTGGTGCGGAGTTCTATAATAGTTTCCGCATTGACGTAATTGATCGATGAAAAAACCCTATGCTCAGTTTATAAAGTTTATAAAGTTTTAGTTTATAAAGTTGGCCTATCAATCGACGTATAAGCGAATTAAATCGGTCAAGCTGTCAAAAAAAAGAAAGATATATTTTTTTGTTTATTTTTTCAATGATTTCATTTTTTTTCTCTAGAAGTATAAACGTACTAAGAATAAAATGCTACAATGCTCAAATGTTGTGTAGGTTTTGACAATTCTTAGCATAGTTTTTTAATATTTAGGCTTAGGGATTACTTACCTGCCTTTTAAACTAAATACTAGTTTACATTTGACAACTATGCTCGCCTTAAGGATGTCTACGAACGCATAAACTGCAAATAGAACCGAGGTGCGCGTGCGATGCTCGCGTTGCGCACCACAGACAAGCAGACGGACAGTGCAGTGAACTTGGCAGAGATAGCGATAAGGCTTAATGCATACAAACCCACGGTCCTTGCGAAGATAGACTGGTTCTGTACATAGAAGGTGCTCGTAAGTACAAAATAAGGGAAGGTAGAGCAAGCGAAATGTCTTCTATATTTTTTAACCGTGCAGACGAAAACACTCAAACTCTCATCGGCTGGCACCGACTCCAAAAGAAACCGATTAAGTACTTATGTGCTAACATTATTTTTAGCTTTTTAGATTTTTGAAGCGTTTTTTTTATAAAATTTTCGTAATTTAGGTGCAATCACAAAAATATACAGAAAACAACAAAATTCCTTTATTGATTTTACAATTTTTAGTAACAAGTGCCTACATTAGGACACCATTTAAGTTTAACACTAACTGCCGCACTCAGCGACGTCACTTAACTTTAATGATTACTTAAGAAAAACTTGTGATACTACAGTCGATACGAATAAAGACAATTATTGAATGAACAAAAATGTTAATCAACACTTTATTGTTAATTGGCGTCTCTGAATGCGACAGTTAGTTTTGTATTAGGAGAGAAGATTTTTTTCCTAATGAAATAAATAAACAAACTATGAAGGAAGGTGAAAAATAAATAATGGTGCACATGAGTGTGGTGTTCGGGTGTGTTTTAGGAAGATGGTGTAGTGGTTCGCGCCACAAAGCCAAGCGGCTGCAGGTTCGAATCCAGTAAAGGGAAAATGTCCGTGTGGTGACTGCAAGTACTTGCATCAAAATGATTAATATAGTAGAAGGGGGGGAACTCTTGCTTTTCAATTATTTAGTAAGTACATTTTGTTTTGGTAGCTGGCGAAAGGTCATTTATTGCATTTATGAGTAAGTATAATTAAGTGACAAATATACTGCAGAGAAGTGCAACGCAACAATCAGTCTATTGCGGTTTTTATTCCACCATCAAGAACTGAAAAATCTCTTGAAACCTGTAAACTTAAACTTTTTTATTTTTTACATTAACAATAGCTCGTTTATTGTTTTTTTTTACTTGCAACAGCTATAAACTTAATGAAATTCTCCAACATAACTATGTCCTCCATAGCTCAGTTGTTTAGTAGAGCAGTCGCTCGGATAGCTCGGATAACTCGTAATAAAAATAAACTTGCCGTTCCGAGCTTCAGACTTCACAAAGTTGGTAATTCATTCTTGGGGAAATGTATTAATTTTTTTAATAAAGTTCCACAGACTCTTGTTGAACTACCTGTACATGAGTTCAAAATTCACATTAAAAAAAACCTTATGATAAAAGGGTATTATAAGGTAGACGATTTTTTGAACGACAAGAGTGCATGGACTTTACCTGCTTAGCTCGCACTTACTTCATGTCTTGTAATTGTATTTCCTGTAAAAAGGGTGACAAAGGTGACTGAGTTTGTTGCGCCGTTTCTTCTCATCACCAGCCGATATGTAGTCCCGAAGCGGTGGTAGGGTAAAGCTATATTTTGGGACGTGTATAAGTGCCCGGAAGAGGGCCTATATACTGAATAAATGAGTATTAATGAGTATTAATGAGTATTAGCGAAAGGTCGTAGGTGGAATTCAAAGAGAGGCAGTTGATTTTTTAAAAGTTAAAATATCATAAGTACTTGATGTCTGAGGCCCAATTCCCGTACATTAATAGTAATAAGAATAATAATGATTTAGTAGTTGCAATCCAGTGTCGATCCGCTCCCAGTAACATTACTATCCAAAAATGGTTTTCACGTATACCCAAAAATGCAATTATAGTTCGTTATGCGACTGAAAATTGAAGAAACCAAAATGAGTTGGGATCATCATCATCATCATCATTCCAGCCATAGGAGGTCCACTGCTGAACAAAGGCCTCCCCAATGACTGATCATGGGGGGGGATTGCCAATACTCGCCACGCTTGGCAGGCGGGTTGGCGAGCGCAGTTTTTTTTATAAGATTTCGCACGAAGACGCTCCTGCCCGTCTCGTGCTACAGGAATTAGTCGACTCTTACGACACGCCTCCTGTTGGCGGTGGGGAAGTGTATTCTTTACGGCCGTCTCCACACGGCATTGTATTGGGATAGTTTTGATAATTTTACATTAAATTAAAAGTTTACGAGAATACCGTTACAGATAGTAATGATAGTAAGATCGGGTCGACACTGGATTGCGAGTATTGTTGTTACGGGAATTCGGCTTCTGTAAACAGTCAGTGTTGTGTATAAAGCCCCTTACGAGGTGGGTGATTCATGCGATTAGAATCGAATTAACTCGCACTATATCGAACGGTGATCGAAACAATGGCACGTGCTACTTGTAGTAATTTTGCTGTTGTATTAGTCACCGCCCAAAGTTCGCTTTAATAAACAAATGACGATAACCTTTGCTTTAAAAAGGTTAGGTTAGTAAAATCGAGTTTTAAAATAATATACTAAAAAAATGCTATAAAACATGCTTTTATTTAAACGGTAAATAAACAAAATAATGAGTGTGAACTAGAAGGTTTCACTAGTAGCCATTGAAGAGTTTAACTATCCACCTATTAATGTTCATTGCGCATCTCAAGATTAGCAAATATAATCCCGAATTAAAATCAAATCAAAACATTTATTTGCATTACATGTGTAGTTAACAGGTGGTAAATATTTGCACAAATCACATGCAGAGTGCATGTGATTTGTGCAAAGCAAGTTATACATAATTGTTAAGGCTAAGTAGTAGTTAACACTATATAAGTAGCACACGTCAGAAATTAACATTTGATTATGTCATATTAACATTTAACTTATTAAAATATTGAACTGTTTTTGTATTCATATTTTAAAATTATATTATATTTATTGCACTTTAGTATAATATTCATTGAGTTTATATTTAACATTTATAACATAAAAAATCAGGGACGCCACGAAAGTATCATATTTTTCAATTTAATATCATTTATTAAATTGTACCGTTCGTATGTGTTTAGGTAGAGCATTATGTATAGGCTCATTGCCATTGAATACAGTAACACGGTATTATCATCATCATCATCATTTTAGCCATAGGACGTCCACTGCTGAATATAGGCCTCCCCCAAAGTCTTTCATTGGGGGGGATAGCCAATACTTGCCACGCTTGGCAGGTGGGTTAGCGAACGCAGTTTTTAATAAGATTTCGCACACAGACGCTGCTGCCCGTCTTGTACTACAGGAATCAGTCGCCTCTTACGACACGCCTCCTGTTGGCGGTGGGGAAGTGTATTCTTAACGGTCGTCCCCACACAGCATTAAACTTATATACCTACCTGTCAGGTTGTATGGTGTTTCGGACCACCGAAGTACCACCGAAGTAGAAGCAAGTGGTGGAGCTAAGTTAGATTTAGTTAAGAATTTGATTAGTAAAATTAATGTTATTTTCTCATTGTTACAGATGAACAGGAAAGAGTACAGAAGAAAACATTCGTCAATTGGATTAATTCACATTTATCAAAGGTACGAAATATTTTCTTAAAAAATAAGTATTAACCTACGTACCTACCGACATAACTTTCTCTCTTAATTATTCACTTATCTAAGTATAATCAAGAATAACTTTAAAATGTGACGTTAACTATTTGCTATTTGTATACCTATTGACGTTGGCCTCACTGTAATATCATCCAATATAAAAAAAACAGCAACGATACATAAAAAATAATTTTACTCGACGAATAAAGTTATCTGGCGATTGTAAATCGGCCCTAAGAGAAATTAATTTGGAAGTCAGTACCAAGTAACTCTAGGAAACACGTTGGTATTCCAATAAACAATAATAATAATTGAAAACTTTCTGCATGACCCAACGGTTGACTGGCAGAGAATGCTATTAGCATTAAGTCCACCTTTTGTACACTATTAGTGCAATAAAGTTTTAAATAAATAAATAGTTCATCGTCATACCTATCTCTAATAAATCATCAAAAAATCAATTTTTAGTTGAAGTTGTTTACATTTTTGCACTATATACTTGAGGTACATATTGCTATTTCATTTTAAGTTGGTATGAATGGGTTAGATAGATACATTTAAAACAATTTAGTGATGTTTTAGTAACTTTTAGTTAACCCTTTATAAGAACTAACTAACTAAGATGGCGCAGCGACCTAAGATGAGTTTTGGCCTCCAACAATAAGGATCTTCTCTCTGGTCTTCTCTGCGTCACCTCTCGCCAATTGTCGACGTGGAGGTTGCGCAGGTCCTTCGCAACCTCGTCTTCCCAGCAGTACCTGGGACTACCGACAGGTCGTCGGTCATTAGGTTGTCGCAAGTACGCTTGCTTCACCGCACGATCCTCTTCCATTCTTTCCATGTGGCCGAGCTAGCGAAGTTTGTAAGCCTTTATTCCACCGATAACACTTTAAAAGGCTCTGTCCAATTATTGGATAATATATTTTGAACCTTAATCACTTATCATAAGGTCGAAATCGTTCAAAATGCTATGCCTTATACAGGCTTTCCCAAACTTTTTTTCAAGGGCGTAAGCGTAAATAATTTACGCTAAATGACTATAGGCAATCCGCAGACCCTTAAAACGGTGCGTTGCATTAATAAGTTTTTCTACTAACTTTTTTTGTGTTCGCAAACCCCTGCGATGGGTTGGCGGACCCCCTGAGTTGGGTCGGCAGACCCATTTGGGGTTTAAGAAACATTGTATATAAGGTTAAACTGGCTGGCGCGCGATATTACTGATCTGTTAGTGCATTGTATCTTCGCTCATGTATCCATCAAACTCACTCATTCAATCTGTTTGTTCTTCCAGCTCTGATGAGAGATATAAAATTATTGTTAACATGTAATTATTTCCAGCGTGTGCCGCCTATGCGCATCGACGACCTAATATACGACCTGCGCGATGGCACCAAACTGCTGGCGCTGCTGGAGGTGCTGTCTGGAGAAAAACTGGTAAGAAACCGTTTAGGCTTCTTTTTCTCGTGTCAATGAAAGAGCCACGAAAAACTTGGGGGTAACCGTGTTGTTGAGTGAAAACCGCGACGTGGCAAACGCAGCATAGGGCGCTCTCCAACTAGGTGGAGCATCGCTCGATATACGCAAAGCTGCTGGCGGATGGAAAAGAACAGCTGAGGGTCGGGTCCAGTAGCGTGCCCTAGGAGAAGCCTATATCCAGCAGCAATCAATCACCCGATTCCAACCTTTTCTCGTGCAGTTGTTAGCGCACAAAGAACATACAAGCAGCTGTGACATGTCTGATGTTTTGCTATCAAATTTAAACATTACCTTAGCAGTGTCGGTTTTAAGTTAAATTACTATACTGAGAAAACAAAAAAGGGTTGAAGTAAAACTTTACTTAAGAGCTCATGGTTAGACCCGTGTTCCGTGGTGGTCCCAGTCGCGGTCAGTTATTCCAATAATACGTGAAGCAATATGTTTAATTATACCATCTCAGTGTATTTGCTGAGGATGTGATTAAACCATTCGTAACTACAAATATTTTTTGCTTAATCACTGTTTACTGTGGATTTCTGATGTGAATACTCGTAATTGAGTCGCCAAATTGAGTTAGTTTATAAAAACTATTTTAATAAGGTAGAGCAAAATAGCATATTAATGGTTAAACATTCGTCAAATGGGCAAACTGACTGCTAGTCAATTCCACCAATGCAGCCAATTTGCTTGTAAATACTCTATTGTGATCTGAATGACTTAATTTCACACAATGGTTTCCATTAAAATTGTTAGGTGATTGTGGTTTAATGAAGCGTAGTACCTATCTTCACGAGTCTACCAAAAAATATCTCAGACTCAAACAAGCTATTGCTGCATTGGACAAAATCAAATGCATTCCATCAAGCAAGGACTGTAACATAATTCAAGTAAAAACAATAGATCCGTCATCATTCTGGATGAGATGATGTGTTTCAACATATGTGCGGTATTCTGATTAATCTGGTAAAGGACAGCAATCATAGATCTATCAACCTACGCTCAACTACATTGGGTTACAGGACCATAGGATGTGAAAAGCATGGAGTTGTGACACTTGATAGGAATAGCAGTAGGCACAGGCCAAGTTAAAGTGTATATGGGCCGGCTAGGGTACGTGGTACTACGTAGCCAGGCCAGAAAACTGCTATTGGACAATGTCTGTGTTGGTCTGGCAGCCTCGGATGAGACGTAGCGTACGCCAGAGAGCAGACAAGAACCCAGGGGTGCGATCTATCTGTCATTTATCAATCTTTCTCATTCTAGCCAATGGAACGAGGTCGCGTCCTCCGCCGGCCGCACTTCCTCTCAAACGCAAACACAGCGCTTCGCTTCCTGGCTGGAAAGAGAATCAAGCTGGTGAACATCAACGCCGCCGACCTGGTGGATGGACGCCCTGCCGTCGTGCTCGGCCTAATCTGGACCATCATCTTGTACTTCCAGGTAGGATGTGCTTTTCAGTGGTGGGGCATCCAGTTGACAGTAATCTTTTCAATGCTCTTACTCTTATAAAGGTGACTGTGAATGCTTTAAAGGTCCAACAGTAATAATTATTATCCACAAAGAGAAAGGCAATGGTACAGAGCCGAGCCATACAGCCAATTCTTGAGAATGCTAAAGGTTCAAAAGCATTTAGCAAACGATGGTGACAAAGAGCATTTATGTAATTAAATTACAATATTTTTGAGATAAATGACATTAGTCCATCATAATAGCCTAAGTCCAACAGTGCACTATAAAGGCTGATAATGAACATAAGTGTAATCTAAAATTAAGTTTTATTACTCGTAATTGATTGTCAATCGCTAAAAATAGAGAACCTATGCTTATAGTGTACTTGCGCCATCGGATTAGCTTAATAATAGTGCAGGATTATGACATAATTCTGTCTCTGTCAACATCATACAAACTGACAGCTACAGAATGATGTACATAATACCGTGATAAAAGATAGTTTGGGATTTAATTCGCTAGTTCTGTGATGCGCAAGTAGACCTTAGAGTTTTATTAGATGAACTAACCATCATAGAAAGCAATGGAGTGCTTCATAATTTGGTAATTAACTTGGCACATTAACATCACTAATTGGGTTTTGTTTTATGTAGATATACCTACCACGTTTGTTTGTAGAATTTAATACGAAAGATCGTACCTAAAATTTTAAAATTATAAAAGATTTGAATTTGAAGATTTGAAAAACGTCAACATATCAGTTTTAGTTGTTGTCTCTGTATCTAACAAGATACTATTTATTTTACTCGTACTGTCTTTGCATTCTCATTAAATTGTCCATTTCTCATAAAATTCAGTAATAATCAAATTTAAAATTATCTATTTCTAACATGGGCAGCCAATAGCAGAAAACCTTACGACTCTAATGCTAATTTACGCGCTTATTAATCTGTAATAAAATATTTAAAAGCTCTATGAATGTTAATTAATACGAATATATATGGATATCTTAGAAACTTGTTTCTGGCAAAATGGTCTTCTTTATTTCATCTCCATAGAATTATTTTTCTTCCAATTTATAAATGGTAGAGTTGATAAATTCGGTAGATTTCCGCACTTAGTATTAAGAGGATCATTTTGTATCGATGTTAACTAGCGGCACTGGCCATTTCTGATGAGAATATATGTACCATGTTTCTAGTATATATCTTTAATTTTCTTTTATAACTTTACCTACATTTGTTTTTAAGGTGGTTGGTCTATTCTCATTTTAATTGGCTTGAACTTATTTTGTTTGCGCAAGCTTCTCTCAATTTATTGGACCCACAGGACAGAGGACCAAAGGTGGGTGAATGCATCACAGCTTCTAGAATATTCTTGTTTACACCAAATCACTTGAAATCAAAGGTACTCGTATAAATGTTTAATAAAAGAGAAATATACTTAAGCTAATGCTCAGATTGATTTATTGGTCTGATGTAAGATTACATATATTTTTATTGTTGATATTTATCGTTTACTGAAGTGCTCAGTGCAAATTAAAATCTGTCAAAAAACCTTTTCTCGTATATTTGGGGTAAACAATAACGCAGTGTGATTGTAATTACAAAAAAAAACTAAGTAAATAGTTTTATGTGCTTCTTTTTCTGCCTATAATATGTAAACTATGTACTTACTCAATGGGCTAGTTTCCAAAAAAAAACGAATTAGTCCGTCAGTTAAATTAACAGAAAAAATTGAACCGTATTTTTTCTTTTCTCAATTAAACAAAATCTGATGAAGATATAGCCCGTTATAGTTCCGCGTAACGTACACGTCACGTGCTCACTTTGATGCGCTTTATCTTCGTCATTTTTTGTTTGATTGACAAAAGGCAAAATATGGGTCCAATATTTTTTGATAATCTAACTGACGGACTAAATAGAATAATCTGTTTTTGACCCAGGAAACTAGCCTATTAACAGACAAACGATACTTCATATAGATGCTGCACTGTAGTATCTGATTGTTAATAATGGCTAAATTTTGTGTGTGTACGTATTATCATAACTCTTTTAAAGAAAAGATATTTGCTTTCCCTCTTTCCTTATATCCGCGGTGCCTTCATTTATCATACAAGCAAAATCTCATTACAAAATTATTGCTATATATTTGCTTATTAATACGTCTGCTATTGGTTGAGCACAATGAATTGGATCATCCATAAATCAATTTTCATGAAACACATCACTAGCATTATTTTCTAGTAGGTAGGTATATTCTACAAACTTATTATCTTACTAACAATATGCTTACTAGAATAAGTCAATGTGTAAGCACAGTAAGATAATGAATTTCTCCAATGGAACTTTTTGCAAATTGAAGGAAACAAAAAACTTTTATAAAGGGTAATTAATGTTTATTATTATTAGGTATTCAATTTTATCAAAGCTACACGACAGTACACATGATTAGTGCTATCAGAAAATACTAAAAACCTACTTAATAGGTAATATAATTTAATCATACTCGTAAGTACGAAAATAATTTAGAAATGCGCATGAATACACTTGCTATGATATTTTGATGTGATGTGCTTAGGGAGATTAATGATCCAAACTTCCTGTGTATTTGGAAAAGGCCAATGCACTGATCGTTATGATTTCACATCGAATGAACTTTATCGGAAACGAATTATGGGAAGGATATACAAGTAATTATGATCAATGGCTCTCTCTTTTGACCTAACAAAATTTAGGTAAATTTTGTAATTATTGCTGGTAATTATGTAGGTATTGCTGGTAAGGTTACCAGCAATACCAAATGCAGAGAATCCTGTGTGTAATAAAGCAAACAAAGTAAAAATATAATGTTTAAAGTTGTGATAAGACTTCTCAATTAGCTAGCATCACACAGTTATTTCTTATGCAGGAAAATGATATTAAATCAAATTTCCAAATCAAGTTTGTAACTAATAGGACTGATATGATTTTTACTCAAACTGAACTTTTATTTACACAAAGGTATATCATAAATGATAGCTATTTCCATAAAGTCAAGCGTCTAGCGACACATGGAAAATAAAAGTCTGCTATTTAGAAGAAACTGCTGAAATACTAGTGCATAAAGTTAGCTACCAAATCAATACAGAAAAAGCTAAAATTTTATCAAATTGAGATGCAAATTTTAATGATGTCTAACGACATGTTGTCGAGCAACAATAACAAGGTCAGACGTGTACGGACGACTTGTAAGACCTGTTTTTGTGGGTGTGTCACTAGTAAATATTGTTAATACTAATATGCTGTAACCGTCAGTTTTGGACGAAAGCCTTTATGTCACAACAACGAATAATAATAGCAACAAAATATCAGTTAATCTATCTCAAGAAATGTCGACAGTCAATGTTAAACATTAATTAGAGATGATATTTTAAATTGCTGGAGATGTCGTTTTAAACCTGATCATTAACATAAAGCTAGGCTATGACCTATCAGCACTGCTTCTCGTGAAGTCATGTGTACCTATAACGCTTGAAACTCACTTGCCTTAAAATCTTGAAACAAAGCCAATAAAGTAATACCTAACATTTCAACCCATTGTTATTGCCAGGTGTTTAAAATATCGTATTAAAAACCTTTTTGTCTCCAGATTGAAGAGAACAGCCGGGCATTAGAGTACTTAGTAGGGTCGCGCTGTGCATCGGTCATGTCCCAAGAGTCGGGTACGGCCACTCCGACTCAGCGGGCCGAAGACCGGTGGAAGCAAGGCGCCCGGAAGACTTTACTACAATGGGTGGCGAACGCTTTGCCCAAGTGAGTACCTACTATTTTGTGTGACATTTAACATTAAGTTTTTCGTTGGTACAAATTAAGCCGGAAACCCGATGATTTGGTTTGGCAGGGCCTTGTGCGTCAGAATTGTTTTGGACCACCAAAACTGGGGATTTAAATCCTCTGTTTTGTTTTCCACCTGCTGGTGGTAAAGGAAATTTTCTAAGATGATGAAAATTATTAAAGATACCAATAAGATCTCAGAAATATTTCTCTGTTCCCGTTTATTTATTAGTTACCAATAACAACTCTTTTCCAGGGACTCCAACATCCAAGTGACAGACTTCGGTCCGTCCTGGCGGGACGGTATCGCGTTCCTGGCTATTATAGACGCCATCAAGGCAAACCTGATCAACCTGGCGGAGATGAAGCGGAAGACCAACCGGCAGCGCCTGGAGCATGCCTTTGACGTAGCGGAGAGCGAGCTAGGCATCGCCAGGCTTCTGGACGCGGAGGATGTGGACGTGGAAAAGCCAGATGAGAGGTCCATTATGACATACGTAGCTCAGTTCCTGCACAAATATCCTGAACCCAAGGTAAGGATAAAAGTTATTGTTTGTAATTAATACCTATACTCGTATCTTGGGCCCATTGAGCAGTAACAGTATCAGACTAATAAAAAAAAGTTCTGACAAATTTGCGTCGTAAAATTTACGTAAAATTTATAGATCCACATAAACTAGCTTTATAATCAATGACTAAATGGCATTTCTTTTTACAGACTACAGGACCAGATGCCGTAGCGGCAGTACAAGAGGAGTACGAATCTCTTAGAATGTGGCTGACGGAGCGCGTCACCACAATTCAAAGGCAATACGACTCGCGAACGCTTTCGCGAAACTACGACGACTACGTGCGCGCCGAAAATGAGCGGCTCGCCCGCGAACCGATTTACCAGAAACTCGAAAAACTCATGTACACACAGAGCCTAGTAGCAATAGCACCCAAGTCCTGGCGGGAACTCGTCTCGCTCTGGATAGAACTAGAGAGACTGCATAGAAGATGGCTTTGGCTTCTGGACTCGGATCTGCCTGGAGACTTCAAAGTCATCGGCGAGTGGCTCGCACGAGCCGAATACCTTTTATACTTCGACGAAATCCCTACTAGCTTAGACGAAAGAACAGCAGCAATCATTAGCGAGAAACTAGAAGAACACAGCTCATTCTTCGCCAACCTCCCAGAGATTTTTGAAGGATTTGAAAGAGCTTTGAGGTCTCCAGAGGCTTCGAGGATCCCCCCAGAAAGATTACAAGATATGAAACATAGGCTTGAGACTGTAAGTCGAAGAGCACCACAAAGAAAAGCCAGATTAAAGTATTTAGAGCACAAATGTTGTATCGTAGCGTTCACAGAACTCACGAGGGCGAAGCTCGCCGCGTGGACCGGTAAATATGGTCGAATCGACCATGTCCGTGCCTTATTAGATGACTATGACAATTTCGTAACTAAGAATAAGATTTTCCAAGAGTTTGATAGAGCGTATGTGGATATAAAACAAGTCGCCGAAGAGTACAAGAGAGTGTGTGAAGTAGATAGGACTGAAGCGAGAGAGATTGATGCATTTTTGAAGGAGGTGTCTGAGACGTGGAGAAGAGTGGCTTCAGATGTGAGGTGCGCACGGAGTGTGCTTGAAGAAGTTATCGCTCACTGGGAAAGGTGGAATACTTTGGCTGATGACTTCACCACTTGGTTGGATAGAGCACAGCATATGCTGAGAGTGTCAGAAGACGAGAGACTAGAATTCTTCCACGATCTGACAGTTTGGAAGGAGAAACATCAACTGTTGGGTGATGCAGCTGGATTTTTAGCTGCTACTTCCTCAGAAGAAATCAGTTCGGAGATTAAAAGGAAATACGTTGAAATCACTGAACGTTTTGAACGTGTCTGGGAAGAAGCTGAACGGTAAGTTGAAATACTTTATAACTATGTCCTCTCGGTTTCTACATACTTTATTACCTACTCGGTACTCCTCAACAAAATCTTTATAAGAACCGAGTATGTAAGTCTTGTATCTCTCTTTTAATTTGCCTAGCCTAATCTCATATCAACTATGGTCCCATTCCATAGTTTGGCAGACGTGTTTGGTCTGGTTCATCGGGACATATTATGATAATCTATCAGATCTGCTGGTGATATGCCTTGTTGTCGCTACTCGCTGCACATCCTAAAGTCGGGTGCCCCCCTGTAAACCTTAATAAGTCTCTGACTGTCACGACAAATGTTGAGAATCTTTTTGACACATTTAAGTATGTAAAAAATATATAAAATATTTATCATTAAGAAGAATAATTAATTAATAAAAAAGTTACACAGTGCGTTAGAAATGCCACAAAACTGACCTAAAGCCAGAAAGCCGATTGTCGTGCTAAAATAACAAAACGTTGTCTGTGGACTTTTTTTTTGTTTACCCATATAAGACCAACCAGAATATGTGTAGGGAATGTGTAGGGAAACCGAGCTCGAGTATGTACTTGAGATGTTGGTAATTTTTCCACGTACCGGCAAGCGCAGCGTAGGACATCCACCCACAAGGTGGACAGACGACTGGTAAACGTCGCAAGAAGACGCTAGATACAGGCCGCTTCCAACCAGCCAATCTTGAAGTCAATGGGGGAGGCCTATGTTCAGCAGTGGACGTTCTATGGCTTAAAAAAAATAAAAAATCATCGCGTATGTCTTGTAGGTACGTCCGCGGAGGCGACGCCCTCCGTCACCGGCGCGAGCTCGCCGCGGGCGCTCAGGCGCTGGACGGCTGGCTGGCCGCCGCCGACCACCTGCTGGCCCGCCAGCCGCGGGCCACCACCAGCGACATCCAGGGCTACATCGACCAGCTGCTACAGCTCAACTCAGAGATAGAGCATCATGAGGAGCTCTTTAAGACAATCAGCAGGTTTGTTACTGCCCATGATTTTTATCTCACAAAGAAAACTGTATGTTACCAGGGCCAGTCGTTGTCGGGGTTTGTAGCCGATCCTCCGGGGATTCTTAGCACCCCCTGTCTCGCCGTCACCCTGACCGCTACCGTAGCCAGGAACAGCGGGACCACCGGACCTGGTCTTTTCTGTTTCAATACAGGGTTACATTGCAAAGGGGTGCCAAATCTGTAGCCAAGCGTAGCGGTAAATGGCAATTCTCCCCGATGATAGAAGTCAGTGGGGGATGCCAGTGTTCAGCAGTGGAAGTCCTATGGCTGAAATGATGATGATGATGATAACCCAAAATACTAATTTTGATTACACATTCCAGAACTTTCCAAACTGCGATTGCTGAGCTGCCCCGTGACGAGGTAGAAAGCAACATGGCCAAGCTGAAGCAGCAGAAAGAAGCGCTGGTCCGCGTCAGAGCGATGGTGCCGGTAAAACTGCACCAGTACAGACAGCTGCTGGTCCAGCACGAGTCCCTGGAGAGCGGGCAAAAGGAAATTGGGCAATGGTTGGACAAAGCAGAAGACGCTTTGAGGACTGGTGGAGAAACAAGACGGTAAGTAGCAAACGTTGCGTTGATCATACCAGGATAAAAAATCCTATGTAAAAATCCAGGCCATGTTCTATCCGCATGCCAAATTTCATTAAAATCTGTTCAGGGGTTTTTGCGTGAAAGTGTAACAAACATCCATACATTATACATTTTCACATTTACGATATTAGTATGGATTATCGAAGCCACGACTTCGAGCGAGCTGTTGATTTACTATGATAACGATAGACGACCTGGTAAAGTTACAAGAAGCCGCTGGGTGCAGGCCGCTTCCAACCGGCCAATCTGGAAGTAGGCCTATATTTAGGCCAGTGGACGTCCTATGGCTGAAATGATAATGATGATACAAGCTTTCTTTCTGGCAAAATCTGTCAGCGGTTAGTATAGACTATAGAGGCATGGGCATATAAAGTTAGGTAAGTAGTTTAAAAATAAAACCCTTATTTTACCTTGATCGGTCAAACAATTATAAAAAAAATAAAAACCGACTTCAAAAAACTAAAACGCTAAAAATAATATTAACACTTAAGTACCTAATCAGTTACTTTTGGAGTCGGTGCCAGTCAATGAGAGACCAATGTTTTCGTTTGCACCGACTCCAAAAGTAACTGATTAGGAACTTAAGTGTTAATATTATTTTTAGCGTTTTAGTTTTTTGAAGTCGGTTTTTATTTTTTTATAAAATTAACTTATTTCATCCATTTTAGTGATAAATCCTAATCAAAACAAATCTTACGAGTGCAAACATAATTTAACTGCTGAACACAGATTTCATTTCCTATTTTTCCACCCTTAGGGGTGAAATTTTTTCCAAATATGTTTTATTATAGTATCTTTGAAGTATAAGCTATTCATTAAAAAAAGAATCATCAAAATCGGTCCACATTTGGCAGAGATATAGGTAAGATAGATACTATTAATTTTATAAAAAAAATTAAAACCGACTTCAAAAAACTAAAACTCTAAAAATAATCTTAACACTTAAGTACCTAATCAGTTACTTTTGGAGTCGGTGCAAGCGAAAACATTGGTCTCTCATTGACTGGCACCGACTCCAAAAGTAACTGATTAGGTACTTAATTGTTAATATTATTTTTAGCGTTTTAGTTTTTTGAAGTCGGTTTTTATTTTTTTTATAAAATTAACTTATTTCATCCATTTTAGTGATAAATCCTAATCAAAACAAATCTTACGAGTGCAAATATAATTTAACTGCTGAACACCGATTTCATTTCCTATTTTTCCACCCTTAGGGGTGAAATTTTTTCCAAAAATTTTTATTATAGTATCTTTGAAGTATAAGCTATTCATTAAAAAAAAAATCATTAAAATCGGTCTACATTTAGCAGAGATAAAGGTAAGATAGATACTAAAATCAGTTGGCGTGGTACGGAGTTTATGCAATGTTTGATGATTTTCTTATAGATCCCATCATCAGAATTTAACCAAATTTATATGGGACCATTCTGAAAGTATTACCTTTCAAACAAAAAAATAATTATCGAAATCGGTCAACGCAGTAACGAATGATCGCTGAACATACATAAAAAAAAAAAAAAAAGATACCGACGAATTGAGAACCTCCTCCTTTTCAACCGACTTCAAAAAAGGAGGAGGTTCTCAATTCGTCGGTATCTTTTTTTTTTTTTTTTTATGTATGTTCAGCGATCATTCGTTACTGCGTTGACCGATTTCGATAATTATTTTTTTGTTTGAAAGGTAATACTTTCAGAATGGTCCCATATAAATTTGGTTAAATTCTGATGATAGGATCTATAAGAAAATCATCAAACATTGCATAAACTCCGTACCACGCCAACTGATTTTAGTATCTATCTTACCTATATCTCTGCCAAATATAGACCGATTTTGATGATTCTTTTTTTAATGAATAGCTTATACTTCAAAGATACTATAATAAATTTTTTTGGAAAAAATTTCACCCCTAAGGGTGGAATAATAGGAAATGAAATCGGTGTTCAGCAGTTAAATTATGTTTGCACTCGTAAGATTTGTTTTGATTAGGATTTATCACTAAAATGGATGAAATAAGTTAATTTTATAAAAAAAATAAAAACCGACTTCAAAAAACTAAAACGCTAAAAATAATCTTAACACTTAAGTACCTAATCAGTTACTTTTGGAGTCGGTGCCAGTCATTGAGAGACCAATGTTTTCGTTTGCACCGACTCCAAAAGTAACTGATTAGGTACTTAAGTGTTAAGATTATTTTTAGCGTTTTAGTTTTTTGAAGTCGGTTTTTTGAAGTCGGTTGAAAACGCAAAAACATTTTCTATTTCTTTGCAAAGGTATAGTTATGATGAATTTTTATATCCCTTACTTGGGAAATGATTAGCCCGGTTATCAACTTTCGTCCCTTATTTAACCCCTTCAAGTTTCACTTTCGTAATAAAAAGGACCTATGTCTTTTTCCGTACCTATGTCTTTGGTTCTCTGTACCAAAAATTTTGGTTTAGGCTAGAAAACGTTGGTAACTGACAGACAATTTCCTTTCGCATTTATAATATTAGTACTTAAGGATTCTCGTATACGTATATTTTATGGACGACCTCCGTAGCCAAGAGGCGAGCATTCCGGACTTGGTGTCGCTATCTCTGAGGTCCCGGGTTCGATTCCCGGTTGGTCAATGTAGAAAAATAACTTTTCTTGTTGTCACGGGTCTGGAGACGTATTTTTAAAGCATTAGAAATGAATCTTGAATTCGAACACGAAAACAATTCGTGTATTCGTGTATTTGTCCAATATTTCATTACCATCATCATCATCATTTCAGCCATAGGATGTCCACTGCTGAACAAAGGCCTCCCCCAATGACTGATCATCGGGGGGGATTGCCAATACTCGCCACGCTTGGCAGGCGGGTTGGCGAGCGCAGTTTTTTTTATAAGATTTCGCACGAAGACACCTGCCCGTCTCGTGCTACAGGAATTAGTCGACTCTTACGACACGCCTCCTGTTGGCGGTGGGGAAGTGTATTCTTTACGGCCGTCCCCATACAGCACTATTTATTTGAAAATATAGGCGGCACTTACTTACGCCGAAGCGTTCCTAAAAAGGGTGGCTGTACGTTCTAACATCAGTTCTACTAGATGGCGCTGAATGGTTTTATGTCGCGGTATAACTTGCATTTTTCGATGTACCTAGACTTAGCTTGTGACCTTTTACGTTTATACAACACCCATAAACATTAGCATTCCTACATATGTATACTTACCTTAAAATTTTTCAACCGACTTCAAAAAAGGAGGAGGTTCTCAATTCGACTGTATGTTTTTTTTTTTTTTGTATGTTTGTTACGCGATTACTCCGCCAATTATGAATCGATTTTAATGATTCTTTTTTTGTTTGGTAGATCATACTTCAGAGGTGGTCCCATATAAATTTTATCGAAATTGATTTAGAACTTTTTGAGAAAATCAACAAATATATACCCAGATAATATTTTAGTTGTAGTTCTTGTTACCATATTCGACAAATATGAGCCGATTTTGATGATTTTTGTTTTATTGAATAGCTTATACTTCAAAGATGCTATGGTAAAAGTTTGAAAAATTAAAATCACCCCTAAGGGTAGGAAAATAGGGGATGAAATCGGTGTTCAGCAGTTAGATTAGGATTTATCACTAAAAATAGATGAAATAAGTAAATTTTATTAAAAAAAATAAAACCGACTTCAAAACACTGAAATGCTAAAAATAATCCTAACACTTAAGTACCTAATCAGTTACTTTTGGAGTCGGTGCAAACAAAAACATTGAATCTCTCATCGGCTGGCACCGACTCCAAAAGTATCTGATTAGGTACTTAAGTGTTAGGATTATTTTTAGCATTTCAGTGTTTTGAAGTCGGTTTTATTTTTTTAAATAAAATTTATTAAGTGAATGATTGATCTCATTTTGACATACGATTACAAAACACCCCTCACTTTGAGCCTTAAAACCAGGCTGGCCGGCCACTGAACTGACAGGGGCGTGCATTGGTTTCAGATGGGGATAGGCTGTGAGTGAAAATTGAGTAAATTTGCGTGAAACTGTAGGCGATCTCGCGGCAGCCTAACATTGGTTAAATTGCACTGTAACGATCTAAGTTGCGCGCTTTAGTAAGGAATAAGTACAGGTAGACGACAAAATGGTTACAGAATATTTATTGTTTATTGTTGAATACGTAATTAATAATTATGGTTAGCTGGTCTGTCGGTTTTTTATGAAGGTAGGCTCTGCATAATAGCCTATATTGGATGCACGCCCCTGCTGACTGAATACCTAGGGCCCAAGTCTGCAAATCTGTCCAGTCAAGCAAAACAGTCGAGTCGAGTCGAGTCGCCAAGTCGAGCAAAAAAAAGCGGCACAGCCGTACCATCCTTTTCTCGAAGCAGTTCAGGCCATTTTCGACCCCCTATAACTTCTAGCTTCTAACTTCTTCTTCGATGGCCAGGAAAGAAAAGAAGAAAAAGGAGGAGCTTTTTTTATGTCTGTTACCTCAGAACTACGCCATTAATAAACCGATTTGAAAAAATCTTTTCTCAATTGAAAGGGCATACCTCCAGATTGTCCCATTTTATTCTAAATTCAATTTTGATGATGGGATCCATGAGGAAATCCACGGTGCCAGCCGTGAAGTGTTTGAATGTGGTTGTTTGCACCGACTCCAACTCCAAAAATAACTGTTTGGTATGATTGTTTAAAAGTTATTTTTAGCTTTTTAGTGTTTTTGAAGTTGGTTATTTATTTTTATAAAAAAATTATTTAAACAAAAGATTTTTAATATTAATGTGGTCACTATAAAATGTTGTTAGATTATCTAATTACGTAATACTTAAGACAGAAGGTCTCTTAAGTAGGGACTGAATAAATCAACCGACTTGGTAATGTACATGGATCTCACAACTTTTTACGGAAGAAGAACTGAGTTGCGAGACTTGGTATTTTTTACAAGTTTTGTTTTTATGGCTTTAAGAATAGGTCTTTTGAATATTAAAAGTACCGAAAAGTTGTATACTCATGTATTCGTTAACCAAGCAAATAGCAATCTATTTGCTTTGTTTATGTACAGAGAACTGCAGGGCAACCTACCCAAAAAGTTAAAGGTCATTGCACCGATTTTCAACTCTAAGTCCGAGATGTAGATATCAATATCAATTGTCAAATTTTGACAAGATCATAATTATTAGTTACCATACTAGCTGTACTCGCGGGGTAAACTGCATGAGACAAAAAACGTAATTTCAAAATTCCGAACGGTTTGAAATTCCGAAAATGTGAATTCCTATCTTTAAAATATCGAAATCTTAAAACTCTTAACGTTTATAATTCTGAATTTCAAAATGGCGAGTTTTAATAGATCTTTAAAATTCCGACTTTTTAATTATCCGACTTATCCATAATACGAAATCCGATTATGAAAATTATGGATAATTTAAATTCTTAAAATTGAACGACTAAAACTCGGGTGTGTAATGTTTAGTATGACGATTTATTGATATAATTTTATTTAATGTAACTAGGTATTCTTTTTTCTTTTACCAACTCACTTATTAAGTATATATTGAACGTTTTATATAATCTTACATTCTATTATTTTATTTAAGATAAAAATCGTTAACTTTAGAATAACAATTAAAAGTTATAAAGCTCATCAAATATAACATTAGTTTAATTTATTTAAATTCCCTCAATCTTACGCATGCATTTTTTTTGACAACATCACATTCATTGCTCTTATCCAATGGTAAGTAGCCAAAGCACTTACCATTGGATAAGACTTGGATAACAGAAAATTTAAACAACGAAGGTACCACAACACCCAGACCTGAGACAATATAGAAAAGTTATTTTTCTACATTGACCGACCGGGAATCGAACCCGGGACCTCAGAGATAGCGACACCAAGTCGGGTATGCTCGCCTCTCGGCTATGGAGGTCGTCTAGTATACTGTAATCTATCTCTGGGCCTTTAATTCGGATCCGTTCAGCCGTTTTGACGTGATTAAGTAACAAACATCCATCCATCAAAACTTTCGGATTTGAAATATTAGTAACATTTCGTTTCCCTTACAGTGAAATAATAGAAGAGCGGTACGAGATCCACCGCTCCTTCTTCTCCCGCACAACGTACTACCGCTCCATGCTGGAGAGCAAAAACAAGGTTTTCCAGAACATCGTCAAATCCGCGGACACGGACCGCAGCGCTGATGTCACAGAGCAGGTCCGCCACATGAGAGACCTGAACGAAAGGTGAGAGACAGCCATAGTCATATTCATAGTCATAGCATAGTCATAGTCATAGTCATTTATTCCAGTATGAACAATTATTGTGACTAAATAAAAATTGATAAAAATGAAAAAATACACATTTAGAAATAAAAAATCATGCAAAAATAATTAAATAATTGATTTTTTGTTACAAGTATTATTACATAATTATGTCAATAATTATGTCGTTTACACAATACTGTTAGCGGGGAATCGATTGCTGGGAACATCCCTATAAGTTACGTACTACTACGAGAAGACTATCCCTACGGTTCCCGGCACTAGCTGTCAACTGTCATCGGACGTTACTCAATCCATAGAGCACATTTGTATTGGAAGACGTTACTCTTTCCCTATATTAATTTACTCTTTGCGTTACTCTCTTCAATGCGTCGTAATTGTGCTGCCGCGCGTTTTTCCTTTAATAATAATAATACCTACCTCTTTAATAATACCTACGTTTTTTTAATAATACCTACCTCTTTAAAGCTGATTCTGGTGCTCAAATTCATACGTACCATAAGCTGCTTTACCGTGTGCTGTGTGTGTGTGGGGGGGGGGGGGTAAAGAATACACTTCCCCACCGCCAACAGGAGGCGTGTCGAGAGGCGACTAATTCCTGTAGCACGAGACAGTTTGAAACAACTTCGCTCGCCAATCCGCCAAGCGTGGCGAGTATTGGCGATTTCCCCCTTCTCGGGGAGGCCTATGTTCAGCAATGAACGTCCTTCGGCTGAAATGATGATAATAACCTGATTTTGTCATAAGAAATTGAATTTTAACACTGTTATTGGCCCAAAGTGAATCACTGCTCTACATATAGTTATTAAGCTCATAAAAAATGCGTAAATAAAAAATATTATTTTCTCAGAACAAGTAATAAAACGTCAAATTTTCACAGTTCATGTCATAGACTTAGAAAACGATGGTTCATATTGCTTAATTTCTATGTGTCCTACACTTATAGTTAAAAATTTGTAGACCATTATATATTATCTTTAGGCAAATTGTAGTTAATACGTGGTTGCTGTTGACTGTACGTACATATATGTATTTTTAGTCAAGTTTAAGACTGTTGCGACTGTTTTGCTAGGATATCGCCCTAACATGTTTTTGAATATACATAAACATATTTTTCAAGTCACAATATCTCACATTTCCACAGGTTCGCCCACGTGTCATCCGAAGCGACCCGCCGCGAGTCTGAACTCCAGCGTCTCGTTCGAGCCTGGGAGGAGTTTGAGACCAAGAAACGAACTGTTGAGGAGTGGGCGTCCAGAGCCGAGGCTCTGTTGGCCGACAACAGGGTAGACTCGAAGCAGGCAGTTGACTTCCACAAGAGATTCTTTCAGGGAGCTGATGAGAGAGCTGTTTCAGAGCTCGTACGATCTGGACGAGAACTGCTAGAGGTTTGTAAAATATATTTAATATCATAGATTTCAAACAACTAAGTAGTGTTTACAGTTTATATTTAATATCATTTATTTTGACGACCTCCGTAGCCAAGAGGCGTACCGGACTTGGTGTCGCTATCTCTGACGTTCCGGGTTCGATGTCCGGTCGGTCAATGTAGGAAAAATAACTTTTCTATATTGTCTCGGGTCTTAATGTTGTGGCACCGTCGTTGTTTCTGATTTCTGTAACACTAGTGTTCAAGATACATAGGATCAGAGCATTGTATGTGAAGTTGTCCAATATTTATTTATTTATTTATACCTTTTACCCTTAGCTCGTGCATGAAGAAGACCGTCCTCGCGTGGTGCAGACAGTCGAAGAGTTACAGAGAAGATGGCGCGAGCTGCTGGACAAGGCACCGCCGCATCTTATGCGGCTCGAGTTCCGTCTCGACGAGGCTGTCTTCCACCACTGCATCAAAGATATAGAAAAAGAGATCGTTTATGAGGAACAAGTTAGTAGCACTGGACACTTATTTTAATAGCTGTGAAATGTGGGAGAAATATAAACATTGGTCAAGTACAATCGCATCCATTCTAAACCGCACAATTTTTTTAGGACCCGACTTAATTAAACGGTGTGATTGTACTGACATTGCTTTCCATACATTATCTGGAACCCTGGAGTTCGATCAATAATTCTGTGGTACTTATTAAATATGCTAGAAATATGGTAGTAAATGTTGTGTAGATTAATAAATACTTAAATTATTATTTTATTCTAAGGCCTACAACCAAAGCGACGATGCTGACGGTATTCTCATCAGAAACGAGGAATACTTCCGCAACCAAGGCAAGGTCATGCAAGTAGAACACTGTCTCCAGAATCTAAAAAAGATAGCAACAAGCTACACGCACCAAACTGGAGACATCGCTCTTGAAGAAGCGTTGAGAAGATGCGAGCAACAATGGGAAGGCACCGTGCAAAGAGTTGAACACTTTAGACAGCAACTGCAAAGGATTCCGGCCAAATGGGACGCCTATAGGGAGAAGTTCAGGGAAATGGAACGGTGGATGGACCATGTCGACCAGACCATGGACAGTATTGTTAGAGAAGTAGACTCCGCTGAAGCGTTCGAGCGAGAGAAGACGATATTCCAGGTAAGTGCGTAGTAGAAGCTGTGAGTGAATGGAAATATCTAAGATTTATTATTAATAGAAAAAATATTCATAAGCTATTACTTTAAATGCTTGCAATCGGAACAGTTAAGGGAACTAATGGTAACTATAAGTATCGAATAGATTATGTAGTAACAGTTGTCCCTTAGTATTACTTTTTTATGTTATATGTTTTTAATGTTATATTTTTAGAATATCTGTCGTGAAGCGGATAAGAAACGAGAAGACATGAAATGGCTTGTCCAGACTTTGGATATGTTATCAAACCATTGCTCAGAGTTGGAAGCTCAAGAAGAACAAATTAAACTCGAAAATCTCATAGCCAGATATAAGAACCTAATCCCTACAATTGAGATTACAATGATAAAGACTGAGACCTATACAAGATGTTACACATATCGCAGGGAAGTTCATGAAGTTATCTGTATATTAGAGAGTGCTAAAGAACAAGCCATGATCGAACCAGAACTACAGTCTTTGCAGCATGTTGAGCAGCTTGTGGTCGAACAGCAAGCAGCAGTGCAAAAGCTTGATCGACAACGTCCTTCTGTAATGTCCATGCTGCAACGAGGCAAGGAACTCATCAAAGACGCCAATGCGCCTGCGTTTGTCAGGGAGGATGTGAGAAACCTCGAAAGTGGTTGGAATACAGCGTATGAATCCTCCAATGACAGGCTGCACAAATTACGTGACACTCAAAAAGTATGGTCTAACTACGAATATCAGAAGGAAGAATTACTTTCCGACCTTGATAAGATCGAAAGTTATGTTGCACATCCAGGCTTGGAGCTTGGTGTCAGTAACATCGGACGTGAACTTCAAGAAACGAGAACTATAAATACTGATATTGAAAAAGCAAAATGTGAAAGACTACCTCAATTACAACAAGCTTATGCTGAACTTCGTTCTTTAACCGCAAACAAACCCAAACCAGTAATTGAAAAAGATCTGGAAACCATTGAACGTAAATTGGATAGAGTAAAAGATGAAGTACACACTAAAGTCGAGCACCTTGAAAAGTTCAATGAAGAATGGGTGAAAATTGAGCGTAAACTTGAACACGTCAGGGAATGGATAAGAAAGGAAAGTCCAGCGTTGATATCGCAAATTCAATCTGAAAATATCACTCCAGAGGAACGTGTTGTAAAATCACAAGCACTGCAGAAAATTATTTCAGAAAAATTGGAGACGGTAAGACACGTTGCCGATCACGGAACAAAACTAGCAGTTGAACATAGAGTACAAGATGCTAATAGACTTAAAGGTGAGGTGGCATTATTAGAAAAGATGATGGCTGACCTTCAAAGATCAACTGAACATCAAACTAAAGTTGTTGAGCATGATCTCGCCAGCTGGCAAAAATATCAAAAAGGAGTGTCGGAGATAAAGCCGTGGATAGAAGAAGCAGAGATAAAACTAGGTAATGTGCCGAAGCCCACAACATTGCCTGAAGCACAACAACTTCAGCAGCAGTCCAAGGCATTAATCACTGATTGCGACAAGCAACTAATGAATCTGCAAATTCTATCTAGTGTCAGCCATCAGCTCTCAGGCAAAACCAGTGCTCCTGATGAAGTAGATGCTATTCATTCTAGATGGGCTGTAGTCCATGATCTCGCTGACCAGTGGAATAGCAAATTAGACAAATTAGTAAGTAATTGGGAAAACTTCGAACGTGAAGCTGAAAAATTAGAGACTTGGATTGAAAATGGTGAAAAACTACTTAGCAGCCGCAGTGTCTCTGTTGATACTCCACAAGTAGAAAAACTAGACAGAGAACTCAACAAGCTTAAGTCGTTTGGCAATGAAATCTCACAGCAACAAGCAAAGATCATTAGCTTATCACAGACGTGTGACAATATTTGTCACAATATACAGCCTGAAGGTGCAAGTATATTGAAAAACAAAGTATCAAATATAAAACAGAGAACAAATTCATTGGCTGAGACCGTGAGATCAAGAGTTAATGAGCTTTCAGACAAGATTATAGTTAGACAAGAATTTATGACCAAGCTACACAATTTTGACGGTTGGATAACTGATTTTAGAAGAAAAACTGAGAGTTATGATCAAATTAGTGCCGACAAAGTTGAACCAACATTGCAATCGATGCATGTGCTTTCTCAAGAGCATGCCGCCAAAGAGCCTGAATTTACAGAAATTTACAACGAAATCAAGAACATGACACTTTCATCTCATCCTGATGAGTCCCGCTCTTTGAGTGAGACCTATTCAAACATAGCTCATCATTACCAAGTAATAGAAAATAATATTCAACAAAACAAGTCCGTTTTACAAAAATGGTCTGAGCTGTTAAACTGGTACGACGACACAAAGCAACAACTTGGTCATATTCAATATCAAATTGACGGGCCCAAACTAACACCAGAAAGTTATGAAGTTTTACGACAAGAACTTGTAAACATCATCACTAAAGTACCTGAGTGGAAAAGCCACGTTGCATTATTAGATGGACCGTCGAGAGTTAAAGTTACTGACCAGAACACTGGTCGTATCATGTCACCGACTAGCTTGGTGAAAGAAGTGGAAATGAAAGCTGATGCATTATTAAATCAAGTTACGACAAAGAGAGATCTAGTACAAAAGGTTGGAGCTAGATGGGATAAGTTCAATGTTCAACATAATGCACTGAGCCAAGTATTACATAGCATCCAATCTGCTCTCAATGATATGTCTCAAAGACCAGTTCCATTAACAGAAGCTACTATTCAAGAAATGACTGAACAACTTGATAAACTTGATGTAGAGCTTAGAGACAAACAATCCATAAGAAAAGAGCTAAGAGAAGAGGGATTGCATTTGATGAGGGAAGATCAGCCCAACATGGGAACAATACAAAATGCTCTATCTGCTGCTGACAATAACTGGGACCAACTTGTAAATTCAGTTAGAGATACCAAAAACAAATACATTCTACTATCGTCTACTTTACAAGAACTAAAAAACTTTACTGTTGCATTCGACCGAGAAATGGATAGAGCCGAAAAGTTGTACAATGACTCTAAAGACGCACCAAACGATTATGTACAAACAGCTCAATCTTTAGACAAGGCCAAGAAATCGTATGAAATTTTGAAACGATCAAAGGGGCTCTTAGATCAGATGGATGTCATAAAGCAATCAATCTTAAAACAAGCGTCGACTTTAGGAGGTTTTGACACAAGTCCTCTAGAAGAAGCATTTCTGACCTCACAAACACACTGGGAGAAAGTTAATGATGCAACTATCAAGAGAATACAAGACTTGGAATCTCAGCTTATTGTATGGAGACAAATCGATGACACAAAGAATCAAGTCATAGCTTGGCTAAGTGAGACGGGACAGAACCTGTCTAATGCTTGTGATAACCTAGAAATTAGATTTGGTCAA
This sequence comes from Anania hortulata, assembly GCA_963576865.1. Lineage (NCBI taxonomy): Eukaryota > Metazoa > Arthropoda > Insecta > Lepidoptera > Crambidae > Anania > Anania hortulata. The sequence goes on from OY756393.1 coordinate 20,926,130, forward strand.
AATCATCTCACAAAATACAAAGAAGAATTGCCATTATATCTGTCACTGAAAAATAGTATTAAAGCAAAATGTGAACAAATTACGAATTTAAATAAAAACATACCGGTAGAACAAGTGTCATCAATAGTAAATTATTTGGAAACTGAATTTGAGGCTTTACAAAGTTTGGCTGACAATTTAGACAGTGCGGTGTCGTCATTAGAAATTAAAGAAAACAAATTGAAAGACAACATAAAGCGCCTTTCAGACAGTGTCAGCAAAATTAGAGACGACATTATTAAATGTGATGACATGACAGGAGATAATGCTAAGATATTAGACCGTCTAAAGAAGTGTCAAACTTGTAAAGCCGAATTGCAGAACTTAAACGATGAAATTGATAATTTAACACAAAATGTTTCAGAAATGAATGCTAACTATCCAGGATTCTATGAATCATTAGTTCCAAAAGAATTAAGTTCCTTGCAAAAAAGATTTGAAAGTGTATTAGTACACGCTAATAAAACGGAAACCACCCTTCTCACATTTTTACAAAAATTATTTACTGATAAATTAGCAATGTTTAATAGAAACTTGAAGATACTCGATGATAAAACAAGATGGTGTATGCCTGATGCTAGCAGTGATAAATACAACTTAGAAGTCAAAGCAGCAGCCATAGCTGATGTTGAAAATGGTATAGCTGAGTGCCAAAGCAAAGTAAAAGAATTGAAAGAAGCCAGTGAAATTCTTAAAGTAGTTGCTGAGCCAGCATGCGCCCAAGAAGCTGCTGTCCAAACTACTAAAGCGCAGAAAAACTTAGAAGTTTTATCGGCTAATTGCGATGAAATTAAAAACAGATTAAAAGAGAATATTGACGCATGGCAAGATTACGAGACTTTATTAGAGAATGTTTCGGAGTGGTTGAAAGACAAAGAAAATACAGTCAGATTGGAAGCAGCTAATCTTTTGAATATGAACGAGATTGACAGCAAAATAGCTGCGATGAAAAATTTAAATCAGGAAGTAATAAACTATAAACTTGAAATTCAGAAACTTACTGAAATTGGAGAAACTATCATGTCTCGTAATCCAGATTCAAGAGTATTGCAATACATAAATCATTTAGTAACCAGATACCAAACGATAGGAAAATTTATGGATACTCATTTGCATCGGTTACAAGAACTAAAAAACAATAAGGCAAAGTATGACAAGTCTATTGCAGACTTCAAAAATTGGCTTCAAGATTCTAATAGCAAAATCAAAGACTTAGCAGTTATGAGTAAACACGCAAAACCAACAGCAGCCGATTTGGACCAAGTCAAACGACTTAATGATAACAAAGAAATTGGACAAAGATTGCTGAATAGTGCTATTGAATCAGGCGAAGCCTTGTTTAGTGGTATAACTCCAGAAGGCCGGGAACAAGTAAGAAATGAGTTAAGAACTTTAAGAGATTATTTCGAGGATTCTGTTGATTCACTTAACAATGTAATTAAAGATATTGAAACAACAATCAACAAGAGGTCATCATTTGACGATACATTTAATCAAGTACAGAAATGGATTAGTGATAAAGAAAAAGAATTAGGTGAGTTTAAATTATGTCCTACATTACCAGAAAAGAAAGCTCAGCTTCATGCAAACAAGATCATGCATCAAGAAGTAGAGTTGCATCAATCAATGCTTACTCAACTAACTGAGAAAATAAAACTAATGCCAGATGACGAAGCAGAAAAAAGTTTGTCGAAAACTATAAATAAGTACAAAGACATTTCTAAAGAGCTTGAAAAGAGAATTGCTACATGTGAATTGCATGTCGCAGATCACGAAAAATATGTACAATCCTTTGAAGACTGTCGTGATCGACTTAACCACATTATCGCTGAAAATAGTATGTTGAACTATGGTGTTGTTACACAAAAAGAAGATGTCGACTCTAAGATTTTAGTTATTGGGAAAGTTACTGCCAAGGCTACTGAGATTGAAAACATTCTTGATGGCTTAAAATCACAACTGAATATTGTGTTACAAACTACGAGCTCTAATGGACACCCTGTACTAATAAGTGAATATGAACAGCTTCAAACTACTTGGGATCAGTTCGCAACACAATGTAAAGAACAAGACAAGAAACTTAAAGACACATTAAAGCAATGGAATGAAAGTCAAAAAACTTTAGATGAATTAGAAGACTGGTTGAAAGTAAAAGAAAATCAAGTTAGAGATCAAAGTTTGAAAAGTAATCTTGAAGCTAAAATCAGTCACTTGCAGAAAGTTAAAGAGATGCAAGGTGAATTAACGGCACGGGGTCCTGAGTTTGCTGCTTTGACTAGCAATAAACAAGTTGCAAGTGAGTCTGATCTTACGAATAAGACTTCAAAATTGGCAACAAGGTATCATACATTAAACAACCTGGTTAATGAAATTATTTCTAAATATGAAGTGTTTGTATCAGAACATCAAGCATTTGAAAATGAATACGAGAATATGGAAAGTTGGTTAGTTGGAATGCTTGGTGAATTGCAAGATCTTAACGAAATCGTTGGTGATTACGCTGTTTTACAAGACAAACAGAATAAAGCGAAAGTACTTTATGAAACAAGGAATAAAAAGACTCCAGTTTTTGAAGAATTCTTAAGTCTGGGAGAGAAATTGTATACGCACACAAGTCCAGATGGTCGTGAGGTTATACGCCAGAAAATCCGAAAGATCAGAACTTTATGGGATAGCTTTGGTGACAGCTTCCAGGAAACTGTTAATAAATTAGATCAATGCCTTTTACAGTTCTCTGACTTCTCTCTGGCTCAAGAACAACTGACAAAATGGCTTAAAGATGTTGAAAAAGCAATGCAGCGTCATACAGAACTTAAAGCTTCTCTTGAAGAAAAGAAAGCTCAGTTGCAAAATCATAAGATAATGCACCAAGAGATAATGACACATCAACAACTTGTTGAGTCGGTGTGTGACAAAGCACAACAATTAGTTGATCAAACACATGACGCATCTTTAAATGTGTACTTGCAATCAATAAAACAACTGTTCCAAAATATCGTGACTAAATCTCAAAACCTTCAGGACAATTTAGAAGACTGTGTAAAGAGACACGAAGATTTGTTACGTCTAATCCAACAGTATAAAGACTGGTTAGGCTCCCAATCAGAAAAGTTGCTAGACATTGAAAACGCAACAGGAGAAAAACCTGAAATTATTAGGAAACTACAATCGGCAGTCGCATTAAAGGATATTGAGAAGATTGGAGCTAGCAAATTAGATGAAATCAGAAACGTATTTTCTTCAGTTAGTAAGAGCACATCAGAGCCAGGCAATGCGGCAATCAAAGCTGAAATTGATAACTTGTTAGATCAGTTACGTAATGTAGTTCAAAGTATTGGAACGTCAGAACAAAAATTAAAACATACTTTAGAAATTTGGAACAAATTTGACATTTCGATAGAATCCATTACTGAATGGCTTAAAAACATGGAATCTAAATGTAGAGACCAAAGTTTGTGTTCAACGTTACAAGAAAAAGAAGCACAGCTGAAAAGATACGTTGACCTTAGAAATGAAATCAATGCTAAGGAAAAAGAAATTGATGCTTTTGTTGATGAATCTCACAGTCTCATTCAACTTAGCGGAGTAGAGCGTTTAAAACCACTTGTCACTCAAGTAAATAGTAGATACCAACAACTACACTTGATATCTAAAGAAATCGTTAACCATTGGTCTGAATTGGTTGCTGACCAAAGAAAGTATGTCCAACTGAAAAATGAATTTGATACGTGGCTCAGACCATTGGAAGAGCAACTATCGCAAATGGTTACAAAGGAAGACAAGCTTAGCATTGAAAGTAAAGGAAATAAGCTGCAAGTGTTTTGGATGGAAAGAGAAAACGGCGAACACAAAATTGGAATACTTACAAGTGCAGGAGACAAAGTTCTTCCGGAAACGGCAGCAATCGGCAGAGAAAATATCCGCGCTGAAATAAGAGCACTCAGGGAAAGATGGGATAAACTAAATGACACTATTTTACAGCAACAAAAAGAGTATGAGTCCCAGACGTTGCAATGGTCAAGCTACCAGGATGTATTACAACAAACATTGTCGTGGTTAGACGAAAAAGAAAAGATGGTTGAGTCAGAAGAAAAATCGGTGCTTAATTCTGCCCAAGAAATAAAATCCAAGTTGCTGAAAAATAAAACTTTATTGCAAGAGATTTCTTCACACAAAAGAGTAATTGAAACAGTCACAGATAAAGCTAAATCTGTAGCTGCTAATCTTCACTCAGGTAAAGACGAGAGTAATGATATGTCTAAAATAATCCAATCGGTATGGGATAGGTACAACGCATTAACAAATAGATTGTCCGGTACAATAGATAAACATGAGAAAGCATTCGAAATATATCAACAATTTTCTGACCAACAAAAATCTCTACAAGACTACCAGAAGCATTTATGGGATCGTTTGCATTTACTGTCCGACTTTACTGGAAACAAAGCTGCTCTACAGAGTAAATTAGCTAAAATACAAGAGTTGTTAGATGCAATACCGACTGGTAATAATAAGCTTAAGATTTTATCAGATTTAATTGAAAATAGTTCTTCTAAATTATCACCTAGAGGAAGAGAAGGTATGTCAAGGGAACTGACTTTGCTTAAAGCTGATTTGGAAAAGTTTACTGCTACAGTACATGAAGTAAAGCGAGGTATTGAAGATAAGATACAGCAATGGATTGAATTTGAAAGCGCAAATGATCGATTACAGCACTGGCTAACTGATACTGAAATGAGTTTAAAAACATACACTCCGAAGGCAACTCTGGATGAGAAAATCGATCAACTGAACAAATATCAGGTATGTAATAAGATATTTTTAAACGCATTAATAAAGTTATTTAACAAAAAATGATTATTTTACAAAATTTTAAACAGGACTTGAGTAAAGCGATTGATAATCATGAAAATGATTTGAGTGCAGTTGTAAGACTCGGGGAGGCTTTGGATCAAGTAAGATGACGAAATGAAGAAATCTTTACATCCTCAGCACTGTAGGATAGTCTAATTTTCAGTAGATACTCTATTAATTACACGACTTTGGGTTATTATGAAAGTCTAACAAAACCTCAATAACACTTGTCGTTTAATAAAAATAAACGTAATTATTCTACTTTGGTGCAAAAGTATTTTGATATAATTTACTAATTTTAGAGGCGTTGGTTTATAATATTTATCTTTTATTTAGTTCTGACATCACAATGGTTTAAAAAAAAACTTTATTATCTATGGGGTGATGATGCTAATAGTAGTTGTCGTAGTTAGTTTAAAAAAACCATTTATTCCTAATTACATAACAAGAGGTTAAATTAAATTTACTCTTCCAGGCAATTTTGGCAAACTTGAAGAAGACGGAAAACGACGTGGACAAGTTAAGTGATGAATTCAATGATCTGATCGAAAACTGTAATGATACAAGGATCACAATGAATCTGCAACAAATGACATCACGTTTCCAATCAGTACATTCGACTGCTAAGGAGTTGGTTAAGAAATGTGAACAAGCTGTTAATGATCACAATGCTTATCAAGATAAATATAACCAATGTACAGAATGGATTAAAACGGCCCAGCATAAGTTTGAAGATTGTAATAAGAATATTTCAAGTACGCCAGACGGTATAAGTGCGAAACGTGAAAGCCTGAATGATCTGCTTAGTCAACGTCGTAATGCTACTTTACTTGTTAACAATACATTTGAATTAGGAGAAAAGTTGTATCCTTCTACATCACCTGAAGGTAAAGAATTAATAGAACAACAACTCCAAGACATTCAACAGTCTCTTGATAACTTGTACGATAACATTACAAAGGCCGAAAGAGATTTAGATTCTGAACTGAACAAATGGTCATCGTTTGAAGATAACCTTAAGACTGTGCAACAGTGGTTATCAACAGCGGAGAAGAACTTACCAAAAGAAATTGAATTAAAAGCTACTTTGGATGAAAAACGCAATCAATTGAACGTCTACAGGTCGTATCTTCAAGACGCTATTGCTCATCAACAAGATATCGCTAATTTAGAAGCTCGCTCTCAAAGCTTACCAGATATCACGAAGGACATCACAAAAGAAATAAAAAAACTTAAACAAAGGCATGAAACTGTTCTCGCGCGTGCAAAATCTTTTGTTGAACAATACGAAGCTATTGTTAATAATCATCAACAATACACTAAAGCGGTTATGGACTTGCAAGAATGGGTAGAAGCTACACATAACACAGCACAGCTATGGGGAGATGTAAACTTGGAGCGCGTAGCACTAAGTAGTAATTGTGAAAAGCTTAAATCGCTGCAGCTTAGCTTACCGGAAGAGAAGACGCGCATTGACAAGATACGTTCCTTAGGTGAGAAGGTTCTTCCTGGTACTATTAGTAATGGCCAAGCCAATATTATGAACCAGATTGATGCATCTCACCAAGAATGGGAAGGCTTAGTATCGTTTATTAACAAGACAATCGAATCCCTAGAAAATAAGATACAGCAATGGAATGAATATGAAAACATGAAAGACCAGTGTTTGTCGTGGATTAGAAACACAGACACACAAATTCACGCTGTTGACTTAAAAGCAACATTACCAGAAAAGCAAGACCAATTTAAAAAATTCCAAGAGTTACAAGGTGAAGTACGTGCTAAAGAACTTGAAATTGATAACATAACTGAAAAAGCTCAGCATTTATACACGGGTGTACTTGGGCCTCGGGGTTCACAGATATCTGATCTTGCAGTTAAATATCAAACACTATCACAAAAGGTGAAAGATTTAACAAACAGATGGCAACAGTATGTTAAGACGCACCAAGAGTTTGCTAGCAATGTTACTGAATGTTCTCAATGGATTGAGGAACTAAGAGACAAGTTGGACTTCTGCGCTGACCTTAGCTCTAGTTCTCAAGATGACTTAGAAACAAAATTAGTCTTAATACAAAATTTATTGCTCACAAAAGATGAAGGATTTACAAAGGTGCAATCACTTGTTGAGTTAGCGCAGAACGTAATGGCTAATACTGCACCTGCTGGTCATGAAGCTATTAATAACTCACTTATTGCTTTACAAGAACAGTGGTCGGCGTTATTATCAAGAATGATTGAAACGAAGAGTATGTTAGATGATTCCGTGACTAAATGGGCTGGATTTTTAGAACAAATACAGCTGATAGAAAAAAGTAATAGTTGGCTCGAGAATATGTTAGCAGAGCTCACTCCATATGAAGCTTCCATGTCTGATAAACGAGCTCAACTTGAAAAATTAAAAGAAGTTGAAGAAAAAGCTCGTTGTGATCGTCTTGATGTAGATACTTTAAAAGCCAAAGCTGCTGAAATGATTGCTAGTGGTCAGCAAAATCAAGCTGCATCAAAAGCTCAAGAAACGCTTAATAAATTTGACACACTTTACGACAGAGTCAAGAAGTTGCTTGCTGACCGTGAAGAGCAATACAAAGACCATCGACTATACAAAGAAGCTCATGATGAACTTATTCAATGGCTGACTAGAGCTAGAGAAAAGGTTCCATCTTTGAAGTCTAAGCCATTAAGTGACAAATTGGCAATTGAGAATTCAGTAGCTCCGCTTGATGCGTTAATTAATAAACAAGCACAAGGCGAGTTACTACTTGAACATTTACAACATACTGGAGAAGTTGTGCTCGCAAGTACTTCACCTGATGGCCAAACAATAATTAAAAATGAAATGAAAGCTTTGAAGGAAAGCTTTGATGATTTATTCAATGAAATAAAACAACAGAAGAGTCAACTTGAGGAGACTGTAAGCCAATGGCGTGAATACAAAGATGAATATGAAAGGCTTTCAGATTGGCTTCAGCAGAAAGAGATTCTTATCAAGAATCATAAACTGGCTTTGCTGGGAACTGCTAAAGAAAAAGGCGCTCAGGTTAATGAAGTTAAAGAAATTGTTGATCAGCTTAACAAAGGTAAAAAGGACATTGATAATTTCAATGCTTCTGCAGCCGGTCTATTATCGTCACATCTTGACACATACGTAAATAACCAGTTAAGGCATTTAAATTCAAGATATCAAGTTTTAGTCAACATGGCCAATGACGTTCTAAAAAAAGTAGAAACAAACTATGAACAACATCAGAACTACGATGAAAACTATGCAAAAACGAAGAAGTGGATTGACGATGCTTGGGAAATTACCCGAAGTGGTAGTGATGCTGGAACCAATAGTAGTAAAGAAGCATTACAAAAACGTTTAGAACAAATCGAAGATTTGCTAAAGCGTCGCGAGGAAGGTCAAAACTTGGTACACGCTACAGTAAATAGTGGGGAAAAAGTACTAAGAAATACTAGATCTGACGGTAAAGACAGAATTAACACAGAACTTAAAGAACTTCAGAACGAATGGGATCGGTTAGTCAAAAAGATGACAACAGCTAAAGTTCATTTAGAAACGGCTTTACTTCAATGGGCCGATTATAGCTCTAGCTATTCACAGCTCCAGCAATGGATATTAGACAGAGAAGCAAAACTTCAAGAAGTGTGTGACCAAAAAGTCATTAAGTCAAAGAAAGGTCAAGACCGTCATGGTGGTCTTACAACAGGCCTGAGTCTTGGTGAAAGAAAAGCCACACTCCGTCAAACAAACAATATTGTTCAAGATATCGTTTCGTTTGAACCAATGATTCAGTCTGTAACTTCTAAGGCTTCAGAACTTATGCAACAAGCTCCGGCATCTGAAATCACTAGCAAATATGAAACACTATCTAAACAAGCTAAAGATTTATATGAGAAACAAAAAGAAACCGTTGAACAACACCAAGCCTTTATAGATGCTGGTGCAGATTTTGTCCAATGGATTAGGGCTGCTAAGGAAAGGTTAGGCAAGTGCTCTGATGCAACCGGAGACAAGGAATCGTTAAGTAGTAAGATATCTCAACTTAAGGTTTTAGAAAGTGAATTACCAGAAGGACAAGCAAAACTACAAAAAGCCTTAGAACAAGGAGAGATATCTTGTGCAGTAGCAGATGATGAAGATAAAGAAGAAATAGAAGAAGAAGTGGCTCTTATGCAAGAAGAATACGATACCTATGTGTAAGTTTTTTTTAGTCTTTAAATTGAAGTTTTTTTCCTTACAAGACATTTAATATTTTAATATCTAATATAAATTGTAGTGAGCAGCTAAACAACACTAAAGCTTTGATTGAAGGAGGTATTGTTAAGTGGACTGAATATGAAGAGCAGTACAAGGAAGCCTTAGATTGGTTGTCGAAGACTGAAAAACTAGTACAATCATTTAATAAATTGCAAAATAACTTGGAGCAAAAGAAAGTAGTGCTTGAAGAATTCCAGGTAAGAGGGTACACTACATAAATGCGAAAAACTTTATTTCGAATATTATTTGAACTGTTTAAAATTCTGACATACCAATAATACGAATTCCGATTATGAAAATTACTAATAATTAAAATTCCGAAAATTTACAGCTTATAACCCACCAAATAATACTTAGAGCCAGTTTCACCACTTGCTGATAAGTTTCAGATAACCTATCGGGCACTTTTTTGACAGCTAATTGTATGGGTTATCTGTCAAAACAAGTGCCAGATTGGTTATCCGGAACTTATCAGCAAGTGGTGAATGTGGCCCTTAGTTATCAAATGTCTAGCTTTGTTATCTGCTAGTCTAATTTAGTTAATTAATTCAAAAATATAGGGTGCAAGCAAGACATGCATGCAAGCTGGCATTTAAACAAACATGCATGCTTGCAAGCAAGACCGCAGGCTTATATGCAAGCAACCATGCATGAAGTAAAGCAAGCGCTGCGGCAAATGCAGCCTCTTCACCCTTAAGTAACAAATCGCAGCAACCCACGCTCTGCTGGCGAAGGCTGCTTTTCGTCCACCCCTCCAGCTTTTGAATCATTCTTTAGTATTGGGCAGATAAGTACCACGGCGAGTCGGGGTTAGCATAGTTAATTTTTCATCATATTTTCGGAATATTGATAGTCGGAATACTGTTTTCGGATTTAAAATTCTACGTTGTTTAAATTTTTCGTGCCTTTGATCATCTGAAAAATTAGATTTCGTATTTATTAGCATTCGATAAAATAAAATTGGTGATTTTCAATAATCTTAATTTTAATTATTCGGAATTATGAAGTTCGGTTAAAAGAAAATCGAAATATCCAAATACGGAGTTAAATATTTTGGAATATTTGGGTGTTCCCATATTAAACAACAACAGTAACACTCCCCGACATGATTTGTTTGGTGGTTAAAGTAAGTAGTTGTAACAACTTGTGCATTTAACGATTAAATATTTACAGGGGCATCTGCAAATGTTATTTGATTGGCAAGCTGAACTTGATAAGCTCAATGTTCACGCACAGACTTTGTTAGAAACATGTGCAGATACCAGGGTTTCGAATGGAATCACTCAAATCACTACAAAATACAATGCTTTATTGTCGTTAGCTAAAGAAGTTATGAAGAGGCTAGAACTCCATTACCAGGTAAGTAAATATTATTCTATACCTACAAGTAATATTGTATACCTACTTAAATTATGTATAATATTTTCATTTACTAAGAATAATAAAAAAATATTTGTCTAATTAGGAACACCAACAACATAATGCCCTATACGGAGAATGCCAAGACTGGCTTGATAGAACTCGTGAAAAGCTGAACCAATGTGCTGAAATACCAAACACGTTGCAAGAAGTTAACAACAAACTTAACACTGTTAAACTTCTACGACAGTCTTTGGAGCAAGGTCAAAATAAGTTAAGATACCTATTGGAACTAAAAGAGAAGGTCATAATGAACACAGAACAAGCGGGCGCAGCCAAGATCCAGGAAGATACAGACAACTTAAAACAAGAGTTTGACAAGTTGATATCTGATCTACAAGACGTCCGCAATAAGCTGACCAATAGGGCAGGACAATTTGATGACATTTCAAAGGTAATTTTTTAATATTAATTTAACCGCCTTAAGTCGTAAGACTTAATTGCTTAATATTTTTTTAATAACTTTGGTTTCAGATTCACAAATTACTGGTAGAATGGTTAGACGATATTGACCAAAAATTACAATCAGACGATTCTTTAATGAATGATCTATCAGAAAAGAAGGCCAAGCTAGAGAAATTTAAAACATTCAATAGGGACATTGACTCTCACAGTGATCTTGTTAAAAAATTGACTGAAAAATTACAAGGAGACGGCTCTTTGAAGTCCAAAGAAATTGAAGATACCTTGAAACGCTACGATAATATCAGGAAGACAGTTAATGAGATGATTGCCGTAAGTATTTTTGATGTTAAATAAAGAATAACTACGTTTTAGGATCAAATAACAAACACATAAATCTAACTTAAATATTTTTTACAGAAACTAGACGATTACGTTAATTCTCACATTCAATATAAAGAGTCATATGATAACTTCTATGATTGGATTCGTAATTGCAAAATAGAAATCCAGCAGTGCTCAGATTCTCATGGCGAAAAAGAAGAGGTACAAAAGAAACTCAAGAATGTAAACAAAATTATTGAATCTTTACCAAAGGGAGAAGCTCTTCTGAAGAAGACGATCAAACACAGCGACGCTGTATTAAAAACAACTGGAAACGAAGGAAAAGATACTATTAACCAGGAAATCAAACAGCTTCAAATTGAATGGGAAAACCTTCAACAAATATGCAAGGATACTAAGAAGTTATTGGAGAAGTGTTTGTCTGCTTGGTCAGATTTTATAGAAACATCCGAAAAGATGAGCAAATGGGTTAAAGATTTTGATAATAAACTAAAAGGAGTGCAGAAGGTTGACAAAATAACGCCTGAACATCTAGATAAATGTAGAGAGCTACTAGCTGAAGCCCTTGGAAATAAACATGTTCTAGAAGAACTCAACGATAGGTGTGAAAACTTGATGGAGCTCAGTGCTTGTGCATGGGTTCGCGACAAGACAGTTACTTTGCAAACTGAATACACCACTCTGCTGACTAGAATACAAGGCCTGGTGTCTAATGGAGAGAAAAACCTAAGTGATCACACTGAGTTTATTAAAGCCAAGGAAGATCTACAAAAATGGCTAGAAACAGCTCACGGCACAGTTCAAGATTCGATTGGAGTAGGTAACATTGAAACCACTAAGGACAAACTTGAAACAATTAAACTTGTTAGCAACAGAATGACGGAAGGTCACCATTTACTTGTGGTTCTACAAGAAGCTTTTAAGAAAGCTCTAAATAACACTGCTCCTGAAGAACAAGATGGTTTACGAAATGACGTTAAGCTTTTACAGGAAAGCTGGGACCAACTAAAGATTGATTTGAACTCTATTACAGTTCAACTTAAAGCCGCTATTGGCAAATGGGAAGACTTTGAAGAATCTAAGAATAAAATGAACCAATGGATTAAGGACACTGAAAACAACTTAGACAAAGTACCTCCAACCAGTGGTGAACTTGGTGAAATGAAGACATTACTAGAAAAATATAAACACATCGAAGACGAAATTGATAACAAAAAACCTGAGTTAGAAAGACTAAAGAGTGAAGCCGCAGAACTGAGTAGTTGGGCGAGAAAGCCGGCAGTAAAGGAATCGGTGACAGAAATTGAAAAGAAATGTAATGCATTACGCGCTAAGTGTGCATCGAAGAAAGCCGAACTGGAGTCAGATATTAAGGACTACAACCAGTATCACCAATCGCTGCAAGATACCGAGAAATGGCTATTACAGATTTCATTCCAACTTATGGCTCATAACTCGCTGTACATTTCCAACAGGGAGCAAACTGAAGAACAGTTAGCTCAGCACGCCATTTTGTTAGATGACATTCAAAAGTACAGATCAACTCTTGACTATTTAGAAGCTAAAGGCAAAGCTCAGATCGAACGGTACCAAGCTACGACCCCCTCGATAAAGGACACTGTAGGAAAACAATTGAAGAACGTTAACGACAGTCACAAGTCTCTACTAGCCACCGCCCTGCAGATTGAACGTCGTCTTCGCGAGGGACTAGCTAAGTTCAAGGAGTATGAAGACACTCTTGAAAGCATTTTGAACAACTTGGACGAGTGTGAGCCTGCGATCACCGAGCTTGATGTGCCAGTCGACGGACTATCTCACGGTCGTGAGCTACTCGACAAAGCTAGGGTATGTCATTTACATTAATTGGCTTTTGAATGTCTTAAACATAGGAATTTTTGTTGTAATTGTTCTAATCAACATCTCGGTTAAAACTTTTTTGTCTTTATATACTAAAAACTGCTACACACAGTTCATACAGTAATACATACAGAATGACATTTAAACCTGGTTTAGTTTACCTACATTTTCAATTAAGAAAACTGCATGTGCGCCTTAATCAAGAGCGTAGATTTTTTTATGTTTGTTTTATTCTCTTACTTGTATTCTTGGTTTTAGAAAACAAATATGGTGTAGGTTTTGTTTAGGGGCACGTTTTAAAACGAGAACACCCGATGTTTATTATTCTAAGTAACTATGAAAACGTCAAGATGTAGGGTCCCTTCAGATTGGTGACGTGAAGAAACGCCATTAATGTGCCATAGTCACCACTACTTTTGATACATACTATAAAAGCGTAGTTGCAGTGCTACAGTGGCGCCATTACAACTTTCAACAACAACAACAACAACAACAACAACAACAACAACAACATACTTTCAGATGTATGATTTTTTTTTATATAAAGCCGCCAATAGTTTTGCGGTACCTTTAACTAATTACTTTTCCTTAGGCTCTGCACAACCGTCTCCAAACGGAAAAGAGTCGGCTCTCGGCCGCTGTAGCAGCGTGTTCCGCGGCCGCGGCGTCAGTGTCGCGGCCGTCGTCGCCGGCCGACACCGCGCCGCTGCCGATCCCCCCGCGCGAGCTGCACGTGCGCGCGCGCCTCGAAGACCTCATCGACCAGGTACTGAATGCCTCCGCTAAAGTCCTGGCTTCGGATGTTCTGACATCTTTCTAACTTGTGTGCTGGAATTTGAGTTTTTGATTTTGTTAATAGCAAGTAATGATAACTTTAACAAAATTTGGTTAGGTACTTGTTTCACCAATTCTACTGCTATAGTATGAATTTGGTATCACAAAAAAAGAAAGAAAATATCCATTGATTTGCTTATGGGCCTAATCTATTAGGGGTTTTATTCGTTCTGTAAAAACATTTACGCAATTTTTTTGTTGCGTAACTACATTTGTTATACTTAGCTCAAACAATTAAGATTCAATTTCACCAATCTCAGTTTCCACTATGGATTAAATATTATCAATAAGCAGACGATTACAAGTCTGAGACTTGAGAAGAATGTCTTGTTTTTTTACGTCAAATTCTATACAGAAAAATACAAATCAAGATTAATTTAATACTTTCCAAGAGCTCATAGTCAGGCCCCAGACCTTAGTGATTTTAGATCTAAAAATAAAATAAAACAAAAATAAGTATCTAAAATTTATTTGAATGAATGAAAAAAAAAAAGAATTGTGTTGTAAACAAGTAAATGTTATTAATGTGCCTTAAGATAAACCTTAATTGTTGTTCGTAAAGTGTTCAATTTTAGTAATAAGTTATTAAGTTAATGAAGGTTCTAGTTTGCCAGGTCGACAAAAAGAACAAAACCAACGAGTTTTAAAGTGCCTGAAGTAAGACTTTGATTTTATGTAAAGATAGTTTGATGAAGTTGTAGATAGAAGAACTAGTGTAGTTAGTATATAAAGGTTAATGTAAGGGCTTTGTCGTTGGCTATGTATTTTTGTGCACCTGGTAATACCGGCTGATTCAAGATGATTATCACAACGATTTACTTCTTAATCTTATTTCTTATCTTATCTTTTCACTCTTACTTTATTATAAATGTAAAAGTTTGTATGGATGTCTCTTACTCAACACACTTAAACGGCTGAACTGATAGCTGAAATTTGGCACACATTTATAATACTGATCTAGTTTAACATATAGGATAAATTTAATCCTGTTATTGACTACGATAATTAATTCCTCCTTAATTTAATTTTTAAGTTTACGTAGACGAAGCCGCGGGCAGAAGCTGGTTGCAAATAAACAGAACCTATTGCTCATTTAAACAAATAAAAATAACGAACAATTGTAAGTTGTTTCGAAATCATCTTGACTCAGATATGAATGAAGTCATTTTGTTTAGACAAGAAACAGGCACATTGCAATTCCGTGTGATTCACTGAAGCTCGTTATCACAAAATGCACGCTATTGAAGCAATTGTAATGACAATGTATGAATCTAAAACACAATGGTTACTTCTTTAACATTATAATAATAACAGTTAACATCACGTTTCTTAGGACGAGACAGAATAAACATTTTGTTAAGTTTTTGGAATACCCTGTGAATAATAGGTATTCTATCTCGTCCATTATCGCACAAATAATCAGTTTGAAAGAGATGTATCTGGAATTGTATCTTAAGATGCGCTTACACGGGCAATATAAATTGCTAAATTCGAGCAATACAGGTCAATTATGACTAGCAGGATACCGCCACACCATGCTATACAATATGGAGCAATTTAAGGCAATTTTATGAATTTATGTTTACGTACTAGCAAGTCAGTTAAACTATTGCTGGCCATGGACAAGATTTGGCACCGGCTAGTACCTACTGTTCTTATTGTCATGAGTTAAAGATGACAAAAAAAAGAAGACGAATACTAAGATTTTGATGCGAATGTAAACGCAAATTTAGATCTAGCAAGACGAAAGCCATATTAATTGTGTGACGTTAAAAAGTATTACAAGCAATTTTTCTGAAATACTTGCCGCAATTTGTTGGAATTCCTCAAGTACCTACCTAATTGCTTTAGATCGATTTATGTGCTGTTCAAAAAATTGCCCGTATAAAAGCACCTTAACTGAATTGAGCGCATTTTCTTTGTGTACATAACAAGCACTGTGTGTTGTTGTTCGCGTGTTGTATGGTGCATGGTGTTTTCTAGACGCGAGTAAGCGATGTCGGCAGTGCGCCGCGCATCCACGCTATTCTTAGGAACCTGGAAGCACCAGAGTTCAATGAAAAGCTGACGGCTTTCGAACAAAGGGTAAGGCTTTTGCTTGCTTCATAATACACAATGGCCCTACACGTTTCAGATAACACGGCAACAGAGTTGTCTGTTAATCATTTATGTTTGAAATAGCTTGCGTTTTATTCGATTTGCATTCGCGGTTTGGACCTCGTAACAGAAAGAACGAAACTAAAAATATTAATTTGTAAATACACTTGATACTTAAAATGAGACTACGTTTAGTTATCAGCACAAAAACTATAATAGATACTACAGCACTAAGTGTAAATGTTCAGGTACAAAGCCACTTGGAAACGCTGGGTGATGCAGTGCACGGAATGGAGGAAGCTATGAAGCAAGTGGTGGAAATCCAGGAGTGGATAAATGTGCATAATGCGCTGGCACGCGACTGGCTCGCCAACCCATCCAAGCTACGTCCTGAAGCAGCCAAGCAGGACATAGCTGCCATGAGTGATGCACTAGTGTCTTTGGGAGAGAAGAGGAACAGGCTTTTTACTGAAATTCCTACTGAAGGTATGGTAACAACCTTTTTTTAAATTAAAATTAGAATTTGCATTAATTTTATAAAAAACGAATGTCACTATCTTTTTTAGGATTAGAGGATGAAATCAATCTTGAAGAAGAATTAGATAACTTAGAACATAACATCATAAAAGCTATCGAAAGAGAAAAGGGTAACCAAGCAATCATTGACGACTACCGACACAAATGCCAAGAAATCCACGATTGGTTCGACTCCGTGCTAAAAAAGATGGGTCTAGCCGACAAAGGTTCTGGCCTATCTTGTCTTCAAAAGCTGAGTGCACTAAAAGACTTGTCAACAGAGTTTGGTCAAGCAGGAAAAGAAAAAGTCAACAACATCAAGACTGTTGGTTCTAAAGTTATTAATATTGTTAGCAACTTAGAATCTCAGCAAGTTGAAGAACAGGTGAGTTTAGATTTTTTGCTTACTATCCACATATTAGTGCATTAAATATTTGATTATTTAACAAATTCTATTATGCTAGCCATTTCCGTCCTACATATTATAACAAAACTAGTCGACCAAGTAATCATTATAAACTAATCATGTATTTTATTTTCAGATGAAGTCCGTAGAGCGAAGGTATAATGACATCGCGAAACGCATACAAAGGAAATTGCATATGCTTGAAATCACATACAAGGCAATCGATGGCACAAAGAGCGAAGTCAATGCACAAAACGAATGGATGCAAAAAGAAATTGACAACATTTTACATCCTGAACCATTAAGCTATGAGAGCAAGTCAGTCAAAGAACGCCAAAAACAGGTAGCAAATCTTTTAAAAGAAACTGATGGTAAAAAAACTGTGATTGACTCATTAGAGAAGAAAGTCAGTAATATCCAAGCTGAATTGGAACCATCGGAACAAATGCAATTAGAGTCGGAACTATCTGAACTTGCATCCAAACAAAAGCAACTGGCTTCATTAATCAAGCAAGAAATTGAAAGGTTAGGTGGTTGCACTGAAGACAGAAAGAAACTAGAAAACGATATAGAAAAGGCCAGAAACTGGTTAAAAACGAAACTTGCAGAAATCAAAAAACTTGGTGGACCTGTACCACTGGAGGCAGCTAAGGTTGAAAAAGAAATTTCTGTACATAAGAAACACCAAAGTGAACTTTCAGACTTTCACAATGACGTGTTAACTGAAGTTATGCGCCAAGGTAATGCTGTCTCGAAAGACTGCTCAAGTGACGACCGGGTTAAGTTGCAAGCTATTTTAGAAGATTTGAATAAGACTTACACTTCTGCTAAAGTTGATATTGATGACAAACTATCAGCACTAAACAAACATTTGCAAGGGAGAAACGAATTTGAGACTGATGTTGCTAGATGTCAGAGCTGGCTTAATGAAGCTGAAGTAGCTGCTACCCCTGAACTTAGAACTACGAGCTTACAGCTGTTAGAAGAACAACTAGCTAAGTTTGAGAAGTTAAGTAAAGAGGCAGTAGATGTTGATAAGAATATAACAAAAATTAAAGATAAATCAAAGGATATTATGGACACATTATCAGACTCTAATAAATTGCAGCTCAAAGAACAAGTCAATATACTCTCGGATAAGTTTGCTAGAATCAACGCTATTATAAATGACAAGAAGAATATATTACAGAAACACATCAAGGAGTACAAAGATGCGGCTGCTAAGATTGCTGCTGCTCTAGAATTCTTGAATGAAATTCAGAATAAACTAAAGGCTCTTAATAAACCAATTGGCAGCAAAGTAGAAGATGTGATTCCAATCATTCAGGCCTATGAATCAATACTTGCAGATCTCAAAAAGAACAAAGCGATGCTCAAAGAATTACAAGGCGGGAATCTTCATGACTTGCAAGACATTCTAACTCAACAAGATGATTTAATGGACACTATTGATGACCAAATATCTAAACTGAAACAGCTTTTATTACTGCGTGAACAATTCTTCGCGCTTGTCAAAGAAATTGAAGAGTTCATTGCTAAATACACGGACGTCACAGCTGAAATTGAAAAATCAAACGATTCTCTGGAAGAAAAAATTAAGCGCTATGACGACATCATTGTTAAAATCCAAGGCTGTGAAGCATTGCTAGCTACAGCTACAGACAAAGGCCAACAAATTGCAGCAGAAGGTACTGTAATTGATAGAAATAATATAACTGAACTACTTCAGTCATTAAAACAACAGCTTCTTACCCTGAGGAGGACTGTAGAATCTAAACGACAAGAGCATGAAAGAGCTGCAGCAGAACATAAGAAACTGGCATCAGATCTGGCCGAAATATTACAAGCACTTCATGACAGTGAAGCCGCCGTTCATTCGCGTCCACTTCTTAACAGAGACGTTGCGAGTGTTGATAAGAAGCTAGTCGAACACGCCACTTTAGCAAAGACCATGCAAGCTTGTTTAGATAAATTCACAAAGATTACAGACATAATTAAGAACGATGATGGTATTCCCGGAACTTTGCTAGAAATGGTATCAGAAGGCAACTCTCTCAAAACATCACTACCTGCTGAGTTAGCTAATAGAGAAAAGTACTTGCAAGATAACAAGAAGAACCGACAGCAGTACTTACAATTGGTTGAAAAGCTAAACATCTGGGTCAATGAAGCAAACATTCGTCTAGATATGGGTAAGAATGGAACAGACTTTGAGAATATTGAGTCAGATCTTGAAGAACACAAATCGTTCTTTAACACTTCCGAGCCAGAAATGAAAGACTTAGTCGGAAAGCGAATGCAGGATATTGTTGATAAAATCTGGCCGTCTCTTTCGACGCCAGAGCAGGAAGAATTGTCGAAAGACCACCAAAAATACAATCAACTTTTGAAGAACACTCTGAACTCTGCGAAGTCAAGGCAAGCGCAGCTAGAACAAGACCTGGAGATTTGGAAGGACTTTTGCCAGTTGGTGGAAAAGATCAAGGCGATCCTGGACAAGAACGACATCGAGGATGAAGCTGTTACGACCGTCGACGAGCTTAGAATTCATCTGGAAAACCTGAACCGTGCGAAGAATGATCTAGAGGTAAGTGGTAAACACTTTTTTTATTAATTACTGCTACTCTCGTAACTCGTTTACGTCACTTAGCTAAATCTATCTATACATATAAAAATGGATCTCTATTTCCCTTGGTCATCGCATCACGCGTGAACGGATGGAAAAATTTCGCTAATTCTTTTTTTGTTGTGTTAATTATTGTCAGGAGAAGGTTCTTTTGAAAGAAAAAAATTAAGAAAGTTGCGTAGGAAATCCTTTATAAATAAGCTAAAGACCACGCGAACAAAGTCGCGAGCAGCAGCTAGTAATATTATATTGTTAGAATGTGTTCGCTTCCTTACAGATCTACGTATCCGCTTAACCGTCTAACCGTGGTTGAAATGTTTACAACTTTTGACAAAATTCGTTTAATAAGTACGAGTAATTGTGTACTTCTAAACATTTATCTATGTTTAAACTCGTAAATCTCGTTTTCCCTAACATTAAGATAAAAATATCAATCATACGGATTACAAGCATCGACGAAGTTATTTAAAGTATCAGTTGAGTAACAATGCATTTATGATAGTTAGCAAAATCTTAAATCGATAAACTGCGAGTTTTACAAACGAAAAAATGTATCGTGAGTCGTTTGTGGGCCGACTGAATAAATTACTGTATTTATGGCTAGATCGTAATTTTAAATAGCGCGTATCTAATTAACTGTGTTGCTATTTTATACATGTATTGTTAACATAATTATTCATGAAAGTCACGCAAAAACACTTTTACATTTAACGTTACAGAGATAAAAGATTGAAAGTTTTATGCTGCGTACAATTATATGTTTTCCGTTATTTGTTTAATGTTCATTTTTTTTGAAGTAAAATTAAAAGCTAAGTCACATTTACGGGTGAATTAGGTTTAAAAGTATCTATGTCTGACAAATCTAATAATTGATATCATAGTTTAACCCGTTAACATCCAAGCGGTCTCATGAAACCGCATACCAATAGAATTTCTAATGTGTCTAGTTCACGCTTGATCAATTAAAGACTATAGACCACAGTATTATACAGGGTGCTGTTTTGAATACTCGCCAAATTTAAGAAGGTGAATAAGTTCATCAATGCATACAACTTTTACTATTGGATCAACATCAAAATCACAAAATCATCTTTTGCTGCTTCATACATTATCATCGAAGTAGAGCGTTGGTTTGTATGGAGAAATAGAAAAAAAAAAAATTTCGATTTTGACCTCATAGAAGAAGTTGTTTGGTATTAATGAAGACATTCACCTCCTCAAATTTGGCGAGTTTTTAAAACTTCAAGACGAATCAAATGAGCCCAAAAACTAATGTTGTCATAGTCCGGGCTCCATCATCAGATCATCACGATGGTGTCATATTATTGTATTGTCATTCGAATGTCAGATACTTACAAAGTCTCAAACCGATACATTTAGAAGCAGGTTAAAAAATAAATTTAAGATTTGTTCACATAGTTAGTTAGTTAGTTACAAGTAAAGCTAATAAAAGTGTGTTATTAATATAAAAACCGGCCAAGTGCGAGTCGGACTCTCGCACCAAGGGTAACAAACCTGTAGGTACCTATATAAGTACAAAATCACCCATCACGACAATCGAGTCATAGTTATGGTATTTTTATTGCAAAATGAAATCCATAACATTACGAAAGGTAAAGGACGTATTAAAAAAAACTATTTACTATACTACTTACTTACTACTTAAAGATCTCGTTCAAACCAATTTTCGGTGGAAGTTTGCATAGTAATGTACATCATATATTTTTTTTAGTTTTATCATTGTCTTATTTTAGAATTAGTGGCTGTGACATACGGAGGACAGACAGACAGACAGATAGATAGACAGACTTGACGAATCCATAAGGGTTCCGTTTTTTTCCATTTGGCTGCGGAACCCTAAAAACCGTTTAAAAAAGTGTATAACAAAATGAGACAACATCAAATGTGATAGACTAAGCCTTGTATACGTCCCACAGTCCCACTGCAGGGCATGGCTAAGGACTCACTTAGTTTTAACTATACTTAACTTTACTTATAATTAACTTTAACAGGGTGGTTTGTGCTAAAGAATTTTATAAACAAAATTTTGAATTTGAAGATTATAATGTTCTACTTTCTTGCGTTAATCTTTTTAAAGATGTCGTAATCATTATCAAATTGTTGTGTTATCGCGATAAATGTTTTGATAACTATTCCTAATATTATGTATATTCATCGTTTTTAAGGCCAAAAAATAAATTATTCTAGAATATTTTCTTTAGTCTGTTAGTTTGAAGATTTTAGATAATTCCAGTTTAATAAAACCAGTACGAACAATTTAGAATCAAACCATCATAGTCATTACAAATTATTAAGCTTGTTGTCAATGTTTAGTGAATAGTCAGCTTCCTTCAACACATCTAGACTAGACAATACTTCGGTCTATTTTAGTGCATATCCTTACTAGGTTATTGCACCCAGCTCGCAGACCAGTTAAGGAGACGCCTGCGAAATTTTTTAATTAACTTGATGTGATTAATTGCTAATTTATATTGCACGCCACGCGCGAGAGACTCTTAAGGTGACATCATGGTTTTCGTGTTCGTTATTATAATTTCGTAAAATGAAGGTACATGCTAGTTTCACTAAAGGCAAGTAGGTATGGTTTTTACCCTGACATGGCTTTTGCTTAAGCCATTTAAGTTGTCATAAATTACAAACATACACGATATTATTTTAACAATACAGGAAATATATAGGTAAATAATGAATATAAACATTTAAATATTGCACGAAAAAACTAAACTTAATACCACGGCAATAATCTCTAAAAGTTAGGTTAGGTTTTCAGTCTCTACATTGACCGAGCTTAGTTTTGTATGAAGTTATCTATATTATATAAAACAAAGTCAGGTTATATACAGTCATATATGTCAAGAACGGCTAGACCGATTATTAAGATCTTTGATTTGTTGGATTTGTCTTTGCCCCGAATAGCAGAACTAGTGAGTGAACTGAGTTTGTTCCGGCGTTTCTTCTCAGCACTTGCCAGATTGTCTGTGTCTTGTCTCGAAGCGCTAGTAGGGCCCAAAAAATAAGGAGACATGTTCTGCCCCATATGGGCCAATAATGTTATTGTTGACGTTCATAAGTGGCAGTTTTCTGTCCTGAACTGAATAAATGATTTTTGACTTTGACTTTGACTATTAAAATATTCGAAACTTACAAAAATAGATTTAAGGAACGGTTATAATGAATGATGAGGCGGTACGAAGTTCGCCTGGACAACTAGATAAGTATAATAATGAGTACCTAGTATGTCCCTGCATTATCATTCTGTTTGTAAAACGACAGTTGAAACCGCTACAAAACTATTAACCGATTTAAATAAATACCTTGATGTATTTGGCCAATTAAGAGAATTTCCCCAATTTTGCCTACTCACTCTGTATAAAATATGTGTAGAAAAGGGGACTTTCCCCTTTGTAGGTAAATATACCCTGGATAAATACCAACCATCACCCATTAAATGGACTACTAAGAACGGACAAAGGTTTAGCGGATCGCGTTCCTCAGTATAAAGCCAGGCGGTTGCGGGTTTAAATCCCGTAAGGGGCAAATATTTGTGTGATGAGCACGAGCATTTGTACCTAAGTCATGGACGTTTATAAATATATTTACTTTAGTCTTTTTTATCCGTTATTTAATTGCCATAGTACAAGCTCTGCTTAGTTTAGGGATATATAGCTGTGCCCAGTGTTGGGCAAATTTTAATTGCAAAAACAATTAAAGATTAACAATTGATTAATTGGTAAATATAACCACAACAACTAACAATTAATCAATTGTAATTGTGGAAAAATACAATTAACAATTATTTAATTGTTAACTGTAGTAGTAACAATTAACAATTAATTAATTGTTAGTTGTGATTTACTACAATTAACAATTAATTATAATTTAAATTACATTTTAATACCACTCTCTTCTCGAACATGCTGTCTGATAGTTTGTGACTCTTTGGCAAATTTGTCATTGTCGCAAAAGAAAAAAGACGTTCAACTGCAGCTGACGATGGTAAAGGTGTGTTGTATTTAATACAAACACTTTTAATCTCAGGATATCTATTGGGGAGTTGCAAATCTTGGCTTTCCTCGGCAAAATAATGCAGCATCAAAAGTTCTGCTTTAGTCATTGGTGCATCGGAGGAGCATCCGTTTTTATCCGAGTCTTACAGTTTAATTTTCCAAAATCTTTTACTAATTTCGTTTTGATACTTAAAGTTAATTGTTAGTTTTAATTGTTTCATAAAACAACTAAAAAATATAATTGCAATTATTTTAATTGTGAGTTACAATTGACATATGTTAATCAAATTAATTTAATTGCAAGGTGCAATTAAAAGTTTAGTTGCGATTAATTTAATTGTAATTAATTTAATTGCAATTACTTTTTTAGTCAATTAACGAGATAATTGACAAATTAATTGATTAATGCCCAACACTGGCTGTGCCCGCTATGGTATGTCCTTCACTAGGGTCAGTTCAATTTTTGCGACAATGAGCACTATGTTCTTTTCTAAGGCCCAAACTATCTTATTATTCTCTTTCTCTCTTTTCTTTAATATTGTCAACTAGTCATTGTTGGTCACGATATTTCCTGGCATGTATCAAGTATCATTTTATGTGTATATATATATGTATATTGTATGTATATGTATTATATTATATATTATTGTTATGTAGGTAAGTATATTGTTATGTTCATTTCTATCTGGAATTATTTACAACTCCTCGTACCTTTCACATAATTAGTAACTTAGTAAAAACAGTAGGTACTTTTTTGTATTTTATCTGATAATGCAGCGGTTATTGACTTTAAACACTTTGCATATTTTACAAAACCCCATAAGTAAGGTATAATTTTTAAGGAGTTTAATAGATAGGTGTAATTTAGTTTAAATATATTAAAATACTCTATATTGCACGCCATCCAAAGTAACTAAAAGTCTTCATTTCCACTGAAAAAAAAGTGCTAATAATAATAACTTAGAAGAGTGATACCTACTATGTAGTCATTTAAAACAATGTTCATAAAAATTATCTAAATCTGTTTTTTACTTTTTTATTTGTTGGTTAAAAAACAGCGTTGAAATACAGAATTGAAAACAATGATGATATTAAAATACTATTTTTAAAACCATTTACCACAGCTTTGTTCTTATTGCCATTGCTTTGATAAAAACAATTAAACAAATATATTTCTTTAAATAGGCTTAAATTAAGTTCTTTTACACGTCCCATTTTTATTACCCTACTTTCTGTTCGGGACAATAGTGGGCTAGCGCCGAAAAAAAAATTTTGTATTCAAAAGTGACGCATGATCATCAGAGGCCGACAAATCGCAACAAACGATTCACAATCAGTCCATTAACTTTCAACGGGCAAATTGTTCACTCATGTTTATTATCATTCACCGAAAGTGGTTCGCCTTAACTGGATGATGTCATGCGCGCGGGCACCAGCCCGCACTCGCGTCCAGTCCCTCTCCGGAGACAAACGCAATGAGCACCAAACAGACAAACTACCTGTTTATTTATCACGTTCTGTTGTTGTACAAGTGTGGAATCCACGTGACTACTTAGTCAGTTTTTTTATATTCAGTTTAGTTAGTTTTTATATTAGTTTTAGTAAAACAGTAAACATTCCGCGCAAAAGGAAGGTGAGTGCGGATGCGAAATCTCGTGTTTCTTTATTCGGTTTGTCGACCGGCTTTTCATTTAATCAGATTTGTCGGCGTTTTTCTGTACTACTTGCTAGATTGCTTTTTTAAATGATTTCATCTACCAGTTCGAATTTTGATAATTTAACAATGATATTACTGTTGTTATGCTATTGATTTCATAGTTTGAAACTAGTTAGGATTAAATGGATTCATCTTTCATATTGTTGTGCAATACTTCCAAATGCGACAGTACGTAGTTCATTCATAAATTATGCAAACTGAATTTTAATTAAGTTTATTCTAATGAAAACATTTCTGTTGTAAATTAATGATTAATAAGATCCTACATTATTAGTTAACATCTTTAAGGTTGTGATTTTACTGTATATACATCAATTTTAACAAAAGAAAGATTAAAACTTTTAAAAAAAAATTGCCAATAGAACTCGTCAGCTTGCCGGATATTTATTATAAAGATGTAAATTATTTCTGCAATTTCGATGTTAGCTTCATAAAAAATATTACATTTAGCAGTAATTAGGTACTTACAACGACCAAACATTATCGCGTGCATTAGTCGGCGCAGCTAACCACGATTGCTTTTCAATCGTAGGTAACCCATTTTCGCAGAATGTTTTCGGTTGTCGGCGGCCATATTTGTTTACTTTTAAAGCCGGCTTTAGTCACGTTATATGATTGGAGGCTGCATAATGCATAATATCGCTCTTTGACAAACGGCCCCAGAACACGCAAGATTTAGTTTTAAAGTCATATTTAACGAACTTGTAAAACTAGCAACAATCACGCAATAGTTTTAAAAATAGATAAAGTGTAGTTACTACAAGACAACTAAGTAACTATTACGTTACTTGACAATTAGAGCAACTTGCAGAAAGTGGTTACTTTCAAGAAGATAATTAAATGAGTACTTACGCGCCAGACATGAAGCACATACCCTAAAGATTAGAAATGTAATCTAATTTGTTCAAAAAAAAAATCCGCCTTTATTTAATCAGCGACTGTACTGTTTTGTATGAGCGAGTGTTGACAGGAATTCTAAAATCAGTTCATTCTAAATGTAGGTGAGAAATCACTAACGTGTTTCGGAGAAAGATGGTCCTTAGGTATTGCTGCTTTATAGCGTACAAGCTGTGCCCGCGACTTCGTTCGCGTAATCTTTAGTTTATTCATAAAAGATTTTCTGCGCAACTTTCTTTTTTTTTGTAAGAACCTTCTCCTGACAATAATTACTACAACAAAAAAAAAATTGCGAAATTGTTCCATCCGTTCACGCGTGATGCGATAACCAAGGGAAATAGAGATTCATTTTTAAATAATAGTTACTAGCTGACCCAGCGAACTTCGTTCCGCCAATTCGTTTATATGGGAAAATAAAATAGTTGTTTTACAACTTTCCTTGGATTTTTTTTATATTTTCTCACCTTTTAAACCTTCCCTGAACTTCCACAAATATTTCAAGATCAAAATTATCCAAATCGGTCCAGCCATTCTCGAGTTTTAGCGAGACAAACGAAGCATTATATATAGAAGATGTGCTCGATGACGCCAAATAACACTCCAATTGTCATGCTCTCGAAGTAATTAATAAAAATTCATCAAGAAGTACCAGACAATAGTTATTTTTGCCAGGGATGTGACATGCACACTCAGACGCAGTACGTTTCCCTATTTGACCCCTTGCGCTCTATGAAAAACAACGCGCGTTCGACGTTAAATTAGTCCACATATTTTTTATCACTGTTGTATAAATAGAACTGTATTTTAAATATTATTTATTTCCTGTAAAATAGGATCGACGTTTTCCTCACATAATTATTTATGGAAATATTTCAAGGCTAATATGGCACGACAAATGCTGAGCACCTTTTCGACACATCTGATTGTCTGATATTGTTTTGTATATATTTTTTTGTTTTTCTCTTGTGTGTCGAATAAACGTTTCTTTCTTTATTTCTTTCTAATATTAATAAATCAAATCAAACCAAACTCAATATTTCTGGACGAGTAGACTTAGTCGCATTGCAAAGGAAACATCTCGTTCAAATGATTAAATATGCACGCTTCTTATCTATAAAAAATATCGCATTATCATGAAGTGTTGACATACAAAAATACTTCAGCGAAAATAATCTGCCATCTATTATCAGAACCGGAGCGATAGCAGACGCCGGTTTATGCCTCTGATAACATTGTCAACAATACCACGAATGCATTTTGATCAAATAGGTTGTTACTTGTTATTACTTAGATTAGGTACACAATTAGGTACTGCTTGGAAACAGTAGTTTAAGTTATTTTTACTTACGTGGGAGGTTAATTGAAGTCAACTTTGTAACGTTAAATCGTACCAAAAAGCTACTAAAAACCAAAAAACCCTCTGTACCCAATTGAGTTTAATTGCAAAACAAGTCCTTCGGACTCTATACATGTTACTTTGTGGGAAACCCTACTTACTCACAAAAGTAGATGAATCATGTAATCAGCTGTCTCATCTGCTTATTTAAAATTACTTTTTAGTATGGGTGCAACATCAATATTTTTAATGATCCATCCAAACTAACGCGCTACTTCGATGATAAATATTAATAATTCTATTCTTTATTTTCACGATTTGGAATAGCTAAATCCAATACACGAGGACAGCGAATTCCGGGTGATGCACTATCATACGCATTTTTACATCATAAATTTAAAAAATGGGCCAAAAAAGTAATAAGAAGCTAACTTTATAACCAAGAACAGTTCTATGAAGTTACTAAAGAATAATTAATTAAAATTGAGATAATTATTATTATTATTGTTATATTGCCGGTATCTGCGGGACCTTGCCTAAAGGGACTCCTTTTAATAATATATTTTAATTATTATTTAATATATATATATTTTTTTTAAGGTTTTAGTTTTAGGTTCATTGTTCTTGTACTAATTAGTTTATTATTATATGTTGTATTTTTATAATTATATTAAATAAAATTCTCATTATTATATTGAGTTACAACATGAATTGATGTAAACGTACGTACGTAAAAAGTAGTCTATTCATCTATATTAGAATGTATTTTTTGAATCGTACACCTACATATAATTGATATGAAAATTATAAGTACATAATATTGTTTCGCTACAGTGCAAAAAGTGTCGTTTTTATATATACAAAACAAAGTCGGGTTAGTTACACCATGTAAAGAAGGGATGAATAGATTTTTATGATCTTTGGTTTATTGGATTTGTCTCCGCTTCGAATAGCAGAATAAATTTAAAAAAAAACTAAAAAATTCACAAAAAAAAATTAAGAGTCGGTACGAAGTTCGCCGGGACAGCTAAATAAATAAATCTAACTTGTACAATCGTTGTTTTCAAATAACAAGCGTTTGTTTTCGAGTAAAAACGTTTACTTACATTGACGAAATCCCATCGTCTCGTGAGTTCCGCTTATTATTAAGGCCAGTCACGATGACTTCATAGCATCGCCATTGTCGCTAGTTCAAAACCAAGGTCATGGCAAACTGGCAGATAAAGTGACATAGTCAGTTAACTAATTTGCATTGCACTAGGGCAAATATTTATGATTACGTCAGGATACTATTCGTAGTAAATCCTTACTATGAATAAGAAATTTGCAATTAGGAATTGCATCATACATCCTTTTGCAAAAATTAAATTTAACAAGTTGTAAATTAGGTACTTACATTTAAAAAAAAAACAATTGCGTCAGGGAACCATAGATAAATTTGACTAAAAATTAATATCCTTCGTAGCTCAGTTGGAAGATTCAATTGAATTCAATATATTTATTGCGTTCTATAATGTTACATAGGTGTTATACGAGTAAATAAGTATTAAACGGATCATTATAGACCCTGTTGGTTGGGCACAATGTTAAAGTTAGGATAGAGAGGATCAGATGGCTTCGATTCCCATCTAAGGCAGTTGAAACAAAAACTCAAGTGAAATATTGTATTTGATCTTAACTAGCATGGTGAATGCAATATAATATTAGAAGTAAAGTACTTTTAGTCTAAGCACTTTATTTATTTCAGGACATACAATCTATATACAGGGCATCATTACATTCATATAAACTACATATATTAAATGATAGAATTAATAAAAAAAATAAAAACTTTAAATAAACTAACTTAACCTAAACTAAAAACTACCTACTCAAAAATAAAAGCGTGTCCGTGAGGCATGGAGGCGAGGATACTGGCAGCGTTTCCTCGCTGAATTGCTAAACTTAACCTTTGTGCCTTTAGTTGTCTTGGGAATCTTGAATATAAATATATGATATACTTGATATACTAAATAACTATAGCTACTTATGTAATCACGGAACTAAGGTATAGGTAGGTAGGTACTCACGTTACTTAATTATAAAAGTAAGCAATAATGTTTGAAAAAAAATCTTTGTTCTCAATAAATGCAATGTAAAATCTTCTTCTATTGTAAAAAATAATATCCATCAAGCTGGTTCTATGAATATGAAGTCATAAATTTGTAGTGAGGCCTCGTGGTCATTCTACGTGTATGTAAAACAAGAAGGAAAATATTATGAAAATACTGCCAAAACTTCAATGTGAACTTGTCTCATAACCTTCGCATTAAGTCAAAAGTTCGTGACCGTGTATTAATGATACTTCTATCAATTTTTGTTTGCAATGTTTAACATGTAAATATCTGCAATCTTGACCAATACTTTAAATATTTTTATATTTTGCACAGTTTTTCAAGATTTTATTCTTAAACCATCATGTATCGAAAACTTTTTGTCGCTCAGATCAGGTAGTCTACAGCTACTTCCATTATGATTGTATGATTTTAATCATAAAAAAAAATTGGTATAGCAGTCAAAGTACATCATAAACAAAAAAAATATTGGCAAAAATATAGTAGCTCTGTATATATTTTTTTTTTTATGTCTGTAATACTCAATAATTATAAATCTGTAGCTAGCGACTTACAACGAGAAGATCAAATCAGTGTCTTATTCTGCTTACTTCAAAAATATAATCTTTGATTATAAATAACTAGTTGGGGATTATTTCTTCGTATAACCTTGTTTTTATTAAGACGATATTTGGACACTTACACGCGCCATATTAAATTATAATGAGTGACCACTGAAATTTCAAATCAGTGTCTTATTTTGCTAACGTATGCTCTCCATCATCAGAACCAGCAGCCGCTCTTGGACGTGCTCCGAGAGCGGGCGCGCGAGCTTGGAAGCGCTGCAGACGCGGCTAGCGGCGAGAGGGTGGAGCAGAAGACCAGAGAGCTCGCTGACAGGTGGCACGTCGCCTCGGAAGGTTAGTCTGTCTTTAAATCCTATGCTCTTCATCATCAGAACCAGCAGTTAGCAGCGCCATTGGTCCCTCCAACGGCAAAAAGTTAGAACAAAAGACCACATTGCTTCCTGATAGGTGTCATTCACTTCCAAAGATGATTCTGGCTTAAAAACTACTTCATCAAGTTAGACAATCTCAGGTTTATAAGTGCCTACCTAAAAATGGTATATGAATAGACAAACCACGATATAGCAATCATCTCCTATGGATACTTGCACATAAGGCCATAAGGATAAACACAAAAGTTACCATGTCATTAATTTTCTTAGGTTTGGCCAAACGTGCTTCAACCGCCGACAATCAACTCCAACGCTGGACCCAACTCCTGGACGTGCAGAGGAGCTTGGCGGCGGCCATTACTGCTGCTTCCGACAGGCTTAGACAGCTCGATGCCAGTCCAAGCACAAGGAGAAAGGCTCTTGACACCAGACACGCTTTGCAGGTATTTATGACGGTCGAGGTTGTAAAAGTAGAGGATTGGTAGTTCAGTAGTGGAAATCTTGCGGTGAGTTCGTATCAGCAATTTTTTTTAAATCAAAATGCGGAATGTGGAAACATTGGCTCTGGCGGTGAAAGACAACACCGTAATAAACCCAGCACATTTAGGTAACATGGGATGAATAGGTTGGCCACGAATCAAAAATCAGTCTGGTTCATCAAATCAGCCCGTTAGGGTTACATATTAATAAATAATAATACGGAGGGTTCGCTAGAATACAATCTTAGATCCAACAAGTTTGATTCAGAAACAAACGTATTGCCTATAGAAACATTCTGCCTATGTAGATGATGCGTAGGGCTGTCTGATTGATTTTCCAATTCCATGTAATTTTTTGAGGTTTTAAGTGTCACGGTAAATGCAATTGTGATAAAATACAAAAATACATGTCACAGATACACTATCGCATCAAAATGTTATCTTATCGTCACAGCACTTATTAATTGTAAAATTACCAGAAACAAGCGTGTTGTGTGTTTGAACAGGAGTTACAGAGCGATGTAGACAGTCTGGAAGAGTCTAAAGACGAGTTGCTAGAACATGCTGACTTCATCATCTCCTTCTTGAAGACTCACTCTGGACAGGCTGCTGAAGATACTGATGCCACCGTCAGAGAACTAGTAGAGGCTTATGCAAAGTAAGTAATGTGTTTGTTTAAAGTTATCAAATAGGTTTCGAGTGCAAATGCCGATTTAATCATACCTATAAGTGCGGCGAGTTTTTCATCGTTTTCATTTGTTTTTACTTTACTATGTTGTTACTACGTTTTTGTTTATGTATACTTAAGCATGTTGAAAAGTCATTGGTGAACCCAATTTCCATGTGTGTGTGAAATTACATTCATCTCTAACTCTCTAGTTATGGATTAAATGAAACCACGAAAATACTTTCGACCCACTGCAGGCACATTACGACACCGAAGATGATATTATGGGATCGCTTCCAAAACACGGCGGAAGCGAGCGAAAACAAAAGTGAATCCGAACCATAATCGCCATAACATTGACGTCATTATGTTTTAGTTTTTAACTGATCTCTGATACTATCTCGATTTCCCCGAGTTAATTGAGCGTAGTTAATAACTAGACGGACACATTTGCATTCAAAACATTTCAAACTAGAATGTGGAGCGCGAATATTTTACTTTCAATAATTTCCTTGAGACGTTCCGACAAATGTACGTGCTGGCAGCTTGTCAACGAGTTGACAGCACCGCTGAGAAGAACATTCACAACAAATAATAACACAAACCCCACTGACCTGCT
The DNA here is from genome assembly GCA_963576865.1 of Anania hortulata. NCBI lineage: Eukaryota > Metazoa > Arthropoda > Insecta > Lepidoptera > Crambidae > Anania > Anania hortulata. The sequence goes on from OY756393.1 coordinate 20,958,583, forward strand.
AAATTATGGCGCCAAATTACCTAACTCTCAAAAGTGTTCACAATTCGTCATCGAAGAAATATGGCATACCAATAAAATTTGTCCGTTTCCGTTATAATTAGAAATGCTAAACAAAAATCATTCCACAATACTGGACACATAAATAATCCGAAAGACAGATAAATAAATCTTGCGATCGGAATAATGGGCGGAATGGAATAAATAAAAAACGAATTCGGCTTGCTTCCAAACTGTTCAGCTTTTGTGTACTACTCGTAAACTAAACTGAACCTTGGAACTTCGGACGTGTGACGACAGTTTTTCATTGTTATTCTATTCGCCACTAATTTTTGTTGTTACATAAACTTTGATTCTTAAAACCTTAGGTAACATACATCTGTATGTAGGTACTATGTATTAATATTTACCACGTACACAGTTCTAAGTACATGCAGTGCTTTTCTTTAAGTGATGGGGCACTTAGACAATTAAGTTTTGTGCAGTATGATTTTTTGTTTGTAATAGTGTACTCATTGTTGAAGAGCCTAATAAATAAAATAAAAATAAAACCTTAGGATTATGACTTGTATTTTAGATGCGTCGGGAGAAAATGACACATGTTTCACAAACTCAACATAAAGTTTTTGGTATTCTGCTGCTAGGTCTATTTATTTTAAGATCGAACAGCGAATTATCCACCACATCGACAAAACTTATATTTCGAACATTAAAATTCCTTACCAGCAACTTCTGGTACTTTAAATGCGTATAATTGACAGTCAAATTTCGGCTTAAACGCTGAATTTGTAAGGGTCATATTGTCCTAGCGGGTTCGGGGACTCCGAATACGGCTGGCGAATTAATTTAACGGGGTTAAATGGTATTGGACTTTGTTGGCTCACAATAAGGGTTATAATGTGCGTGAGATGGAGTAGTGAAGTCATCGAGTAATTGGTGGTGTCGGCCACGTATGGCGCGGTCAAGGGCAGTGCGTCCATTCGCAACGGACTTACTTGGCAACTTGTTTTGTGCTGCAACTTGGTCTTGAAAAACTTACAAAGGGCTTTTTACAGTTTTTAACTCAACCGTCCACCATGTGAATTATCAGTTTTATTCAGGTGGAACAAATTGCGACTATATATTACGATTACTTACCTACTTATTCTAAAATAATTTTAAAGAAAATTGACTAACTATTTCCGTCAAGCATTTTTTTATCGTAACATAAAATATATAGCTCATTAATTTTAAAGGACACTATTCTAAGAAAATGACGATGGTACTGAACATGTTTGAATCATGAAATCATCAGTATAAATATCAAACAGAAAAAAGATTTGATTTTTTTCGAAGCTGATGTCATTGTAAAGAAAGAATCTGTGCTGTAACACAATGAAATAAAGCTTAAGTTAGATAAAAAAATATAGTTTTAAAGGCGGCTAAGTCCAATTCCTATGTTACCGACTTGCGTAATGAGGTGACGAATTATTTCAAATAGTTCGACGGGTGCATAGCTCAAAAAAGAATCTACACTCATAAAATAGAAGCAATGGTTAATAAAACTCATATATTTCCGCATAACCTTGGAGCGTGTAGTCCAGTGGTTTATTTCGACAATATGGACGCTATTGTGGTTAACTACTTATAAACACTTTGGGAAACGAACGCGTAAAGCGTGACTGATGAATCTTTACTAATTAGGCTCCTCCATCATAATATGACTTACTTAATTCGACAAAAACTTAAAACCAAATTTTAAAATAAAAACGTCGACTCTTTAAATAACATTCGCTCCTATAATGACTGGAGTTTACCATTACAGGGCCAAGTAGAATATTTAAAGTGCAATGAAAGTGCAATCCATGACAACTTCATAACGATTTTGTTATTTATCAAGTTTTTCGGTGTTTATTCTATAGTAAATGTGTGCACCAGAATTAGCCCTTAAGATATATTGCGTTAATGTAAAAATAAACGTTGTTTATCGTGTTGTCGAATTGAGAACATTTTCATTCTTAAAGTCGACTGAAAACCTCGACTATTATATTAAACAAAATGTAGTTCTATCTATATATATATAAATGAATTGCTGTTAGTTTGTCTCGCTAAAACTCGAGAATGGCTGGACCGATTTGGCTAATTTTGATCTTGAAATATTTTTGGAAGTTCAGGAAAGGTTTAAAAGGTCAGAACATATAAACAAAGTTGCAAGGAAACAACTATTTTATTTTCCTATACAAACTGTTTGTACCTGACAAACGTTAAAGTTAAATAAAAGTTAGTATTTTCCGTGTGTGACGCTTTATTTTTTTTGTTTTTTTAACATATTTTAAAAAACCCTTTTTACACAGGTTCCGTTGTACTGTGCTACTAATTTGAGCCTTCTATTTGCATAATACCTAGTACACATTGACACTTTAACCATAAATTATATAAACATCTTGGTCCTATTTCGGTATAATCAAACCGCCCGGTGATGTCATAAGTATTTCCCTCAGGAAACAGCAACGGCGTATTGTTCATTGAGAGCAATATTTCACAAACTATACTCTCCATGCTGGGTCTAGAATGCTTTAGTGGGCTATTTAAACAAAGCTTCAAAGTAAGAGCGGTTAAAACAACTCATTAAAAACAATACAAACAGGAAATACGTCTACAACACATAAGTCTGTAAAGTTAACTAAGCCAACAGATGTCCAAGTTATGGGTTCCGACCTACCCAACGCCATAACATTGTTCAGCACAAATAATCAATCAGCAAATCGACTTGACAACATCGAGAACACCCCACCGGCGCAATCGATAACGCTAAAAATAGTCCTTGTTGTCGTAGAATATGGTCTATAGTCACACAGCAGCCGCCGCAGACGGCCGGCAGGGCACGGGGGACGTGTAATCGTTATTCAAACTGGCAGACTACTATTTCCGAGCCCAGCGCGCATGCGCGCACCGCTCTTTATAGGTCAGGGCCTCCCAGTCTGCACTGGAACCCGGCTTCGCACTGGGATATACTTAGCAATTACGCCATCTTAAACTCTGAATATTATAGATTTTTCCGCAAAAAGTACACCGGAAAAGTACGCAATGTGCCAACAGGCCGTGCGAGTGCCACAGTCAGTGATACGTGCATCCGCCAGTGACAGTCGATGCGCAAACAACGCGCCTGAAACCGGTCCAGAAGTCGGACTCGAGAGATAAACTGTTTTGAAACGCATTTACACGGTATAAGGAGACTGGGACGTGCCTACGTCCCGAACCGGCGGCAAAACTCGCACATGTTTTATATTCGCACTGAATTATGTGATACAAATGTGAACGTGGCTACCTACGTGTGTCGCGGACCGGTGACTCACGACGACGGACTTAGATATTTTGGTGGATTAGGAGCGATTTCAACGACTGTAAAGTTTTGTAAGATCATGTGGACGTGTAGTTTTTGGCAGCGATCCTTTTGAATGTTTACTTCGACTTTTAGCTCAGAACTCGCGGCGCCGGCCGGCCATGCCTCGCCGCACATTAGCGCATGTCATTTATGTTGCGCAATACAGACAATCGGCTCTCGTCTGCTACGTAGAGGATTAATTATTAATTTAAAACGATATAGCCCCTTAAGTTCAGCGTTAAGTAATAGCTGCTCGAGGCAAGGTCGCGCCCGCCGCGCAACTCCATCGGTTAGTCGTGTGTGCAGAACGTAAACACTCGCCGGCATATGCACTGAAAAAACTCGCGGTCTGATGTCACCGTGCAAACATTAGAGCGTGGAATTTAAAATTAGATGCGTCCAGCGAATCTATCGAGAACGGTTCATTGAGCGACGGGCGGGCGCCGCGAGCGGATCGCCGCAAGCGAACGAGCACGAACGAAAAGGTACAAGCGGCTGGCGCTTCGCCTCGCGGCACTGGCCGCAGCGACCTTGCACCGTCACGGGCGCCGCGTCACGCCGCGCCGGATTATTTTCGTCGCATTTTGGCAGCTCTGCCATACGCGTGCGCCCCAACATCCACACTCGCACCCGACTCGCCGCAAACTGTACACTAACGTTTTCTTTCTATTGCAGATTGCGACAGACAATAGCGGCGAGGCTCGCGGAGATCGACAAGGTTGTTTCTGAATTCGACCGTGTGTCGGAGAAGATAGACGAACTCCGACAACTGATCGAAGTCTCCATTGCTAAAGTCAAGACTTTCTACGTGTTTGGCGAGGACGAGACGGAAGGCGTACGCGCGTTAACTAAAGAAGTATCCGATTTGGTCGAGCGCACAAAGAATTTCACCGACGAGAGCAGGAAGCGGTACGGCGGATCGGCGCCTGCTGACGTAGCGCAAGAGTTATCAGCTTTGGAATTATCTTCGGAAGCGTTAGCCGCGGCGATGGAGGAAAAGGAAAGGGAATGGAAACGTGCGCGCACAGCTCGCTCTGAATACGCCACGGACGTCGAGGATGTTCAAGCGTGGATTAAGGCAGCCGAGCTCACCGCGCGAGATCGCACATCGCCGCCGGAGCCGTACAGAGAGCGCCTCGTGGCGACCCGATCCGAAGTGCCAAACGTCGCCGACCGAGTCGAGAGATTGACGCGTAACGCGCGCGCCATCGTCGAAGGCAGCCGCGACGCCGGCGAGAGGCAGTTGGTGCAATCCACTGTCTCCGCGCTCACCGAGCAGTTCGCCGCCGTGTGCAGCGAGCTAGAGGCGAGGCAGGCCGCCATCGAGGACGCCTGCGACGCCGTCGCGAGGTTCCTCACACTACTGGAGAAAGTCCTACTTTGGGTCGAGACACAACGTGCATTCCTAGCGCGGCCACTCCCATTGGCCGACTTGCAGGAGGCGCAACAGAAACAGACTGAATATGGGGTAAGGCACCGCGTCACCGTTAAGTATAAACTTTGCATTTCATATACTATTTTTAATTTTATATTTACAGAACGCGCTCAAGAGTTGCAAGCAGCAAGCCAAAAACTTAGCGGACATGGCCAAAGAGATAGAAGCAATCGAACGCGTCACGAGTCCAGGAGACCTCCCATCGAGACTCGAAGCGGCCGAGAACGCCACCGTCGACGTCGAAAAGAGACTCGCGAAGACTGTCAGTATAGTTACTCGAATGAAACCTCGAGTGCGAGGTATAAATCCGGCTGACTTTGATCTTTTTTCACAGAACGGCCTGCTACAGGAGCTAGCCGAGGAGTGGGAGAGGTGCGAGAAGAAGCTGAAAGACGCCGGGCACTGGCTCGAGGCGACGTCCCGGACGCTCGAATCGCCGCAGAACGCCAAAAAGCCTCTCCGCGACCGTCTCGCCCTGCGGGAGAAGCTCATAAACGACATCTCCACGCAGAAGACGAAGATCTCGTACGCCGTCGAGAAACTGAATGTGAGTGATCGTTTCAGACCGCGTGCTCGGAGGGCGGGGACCGGTGACGGTGAAGCGGCGGGCTAACGGTGTCCGGTTTGCAGGTACACTTCGGGCCCGACGGCGTGGCGGCAGGGTCGCGCGGGCCGGAGGGCGCGCAGGCGGCGGCGCGCGCGCGAGCCGAGGCGCTGGACGCGCTGGGCGCGGCGACGGGCGCGCAGACGCGGGCGCTGGCGGCGGCGCTGGCGCAGGTGGAGGCGTACTGCGCCGACGTGGGCCGCCTGCGCGCGCAGCTGCTGCAGGCCGAGCAGCAGCTGCGCCACGCCGCGCAGCCGCACTACAGCCCGCGCGAGCCCGAGCGCGCGCAGCGACAGCAACAGGTAAGACCTTCACTCGTCGTCACACTCGTACTCACCGACACCGAGCAGTAGGTGGCTAGCGAGCGTTCTAGTTTTGTTTATCGTTGACGGAACAGAAACAGTAGGATCACTGTACATTACTCACGAGCCGCGCACTCGTACCGTTTATTTATTTCGTTATTTTTTTTGTTTTCCTTCTCTCCCCTCACCTCGCACTAACACGTCTACCGATATCCTCTGTCAGGAGTGTCGAGAGAGAGTCAAGTCGCTTCAGAGTAAGATCCAGGCGCGTAACGAGCGAATCAAGCTTCTAGTCCAGCGCGGGAGTCCAGACTCGGACCCGCTCCGGGACGCGTAGCCCGCGTTTAGCCTCTATTCCTATTTTTAATTCGTAATATTTTTTAATGATAATTGTCGTATTTATGTATCGATTAAACGTATTCGACGCACCGCAGCCACGGTCGTTTCCTTTCATCATCCCGCTTCCATCGCCCCGCGTCATTGACAGTTAGCCTATAACCCGATTGTAAATTATGTATGTCCGTACTTGCGTATCAGGAAATCGCCCGGCGTATCGAAGAGCTGACTCGAGCTATCTACGAGCTGGACCCCTACTTCGTGATGCCGGCGCCCGGCGGCCCGGCGGCGGACGAGCCCGTGGCTACTCTGAGCATGCTCGTGTCGAGCGGCGACCGCGCCCGCGCCGCCCGCCGCGCGCGCTCGCCGCAGCGCCGCGCCCGTCCCGCCAGCCCCGCCAACCCCTGGCTGCTGGCCGGGACCACCTACGCCGAGATAGTCAGAGGCTACGGCTCGCGATCGAGCTCGATCGGATCTAGACAGCCCAGTGCACAGAGACAACCTAGTGCACAGAGACAACTCAGTGCCCAGAGACAACCCAGTGCACAAAGACAACAAAGTGCACAGAGACAACCCAGTGCACAGAGACAACCCAGTGCACAGAGACAACCCAGTGCACAGAGACAACCTAGTCCACAGAAACAACCCATTGCACGACAACCCAGTCCACAGAGACAACCCAGTGCAGAAAGACAACCCAGTGCACAAAGATATGCCGGTGCGCAGAGACAACTTAGCGCAAAGAGAGGGCCCTCTGATGTTGAACCGAGACACAAAACCGATTGGAACGTACTAATGGATGTAGACACTCGTCCGTGTGAAAAAGTTAGTGTGATCGTGCAGCCGTGTGTGCAGTGCGACCCACCGGACCACGAGCCCGGTGGATATAGTGAGACTCGCGTGTGCGACCTCAGTGAAAGTGAAATGTGTAGGGACGACATGAGTATCTATGCAGACGAATATACATCACGCGTCGGACCCGTGAGCCGTGAAGTGCACGAATATTACGTTGAATCACCTCGTCTGGAAGTGTTTGCTGACATTCAGTCGACAGAATCCTCGGATGTGCATACAGTTCAGGTTGTGGTAAATTCACCGACGCGCACTGTTATCGATTTGAGTCAACCGGAACGAGAACAGAGATCTGTGAGCCCTGCGACAAAATATCGCTCACAAGACTTATCCTACGCAGAAATACTGGCACTGGGTTTGCGTAAGCAGCCTAAAAACCACAGTGTCATGTCATTGCCAAAGCCACAAGTTGCACAAGTGGAGTTGGTCAAAGAAATAATTGTCGAGTGCATTGAAAAAACTCCGGTCCAAAACCCAGAACCTAAAATTGAACGTTTAGAGTCATCTAGATTGAAAACAGAACGGCCAGAAAGACCTTTTCAGCGCAGCCGTTCTAAAGACATACCCAGACAACGGCGTGCGCCTGAAAAGCGACTAACTAAGGCGCACGACGTACAACCCTTAAAGAAAAAGAAAACCTCAAAGAAAGTTATTGAAGTAAAAGAATTTGATGATGCCCCTGAACTTGAGCAGCCAATTGAAATTAAGTTTACACCAATACGGCCTAAACTACAGGATGAAGAATCTGTTGAAACGATTGGTAAAGAAGTTACCAAAAAAATTCAACATAGCGCTACAGTAGTTGAAACTATTACAGAAATAATTCCAGTTGATGACTCAAAATCCGAATCCATTGAAGTAGACTCTGATCGGAAAAAGTCTAAGAAAAAGAATAAATCTAAGAAAGCTAAACTGGCTGTAGATGAGATACAGAAAGCGCTCAAGGAAATTGAAGAAATTGACAAAACCAAGAAGAAAAGAGGCAAAGAGCCTCAAGATGTTATGTCCATCACCACAGATCTAACAGAAGATAAACCGCCTTCATCCAAAATGGATACAAGTCAAAAAGATGGGCAGAAAAAGAAGAAAAAAGGCTCTAAACCATCACAAGAAATCGAAAATAGTCAAGATATATTATCAACTCAGCCGCTATCTGTCGATAAAGAGCAGTCAAAGCAACAGCATGTAGATTTTTACCAAAAGGAAACTGATATAGTTATTGACAGAAAGGTGGAATTAAAAGAAGAGAAAGATATCATAAATGTTATGCCAGAAGAAATTGATGATATTTCCTCTGATAATATCGAGTCAACTATTTACACTATAATTGACCAACAAGATAAAGCAAGTAACGATTACGATCTTAAAAAGGAATATGAAGCAGAATCGTTATCAAAAGAATATGTACTTCTTACAGATGATATTGAAAAGGATAAATCTTCAACACAAAAGAAAAAGAAAAATAAGGACAAACAAAAACCTTCAGATACAACAAAATCTGAAATTGAAAAAACGTTGGGAAACGACGGTGAGACTGCACTTACAAAAAATGTATCGCAAAATGATGAGCAAAAACAAAAGAAAAAGAAGAAAAGCAAAAAACCAGATGAAATCGCAGAGCCAGTTTTGTTCGAAACAACAGATATAATCGATATACATTTAGTAGAGGACATAAGAACAATTGACCCGATACAGCCCGAAATGCCTACCGTTGTGGAACAAGTAGAAGAGTTTACACCTGTGTCTAAGAAGCAAAATAAAGCAATATTACCTGAACATACAATAAAAATAGTTGCTGATGTTGAAAACACAGTTCTAGATGTTCACGGTGAAGAAGAGCACTCTGATAAAGTGAAATTACATAAAAAGAAAAAAGTCAAAAAACCAAAGGTTTCTGATGATGAAGTAGAGAGAGCTTTGAGAGAAATAGAGCAATCACAGTCATCTAAGAAAAAAACTAAAGATAAACTAAAACATAAAGATAACAAGCACAAAGTGCTCAAGGAAGAACGATCCGACCCAAAAGATGGGGAGGTACCTAAGAAGTCATTACCTGAATTACAGTCTAAGGAAGATGGGCCTGCTATGACTAAAGTAATTACTGATGAAATCTCGAAAAAGGTGATCACAATGGATTGGAATGCCTTAATAGCTGAAGAAGAAGGTATTGTAGAGCCCGTTATAGACCCCATTCAACACAATGAAGCAAATTTTTCTGCTACTGAAACTGAAACTCAACAGATTGCCACTGAAGTAACGATACTACAAGATACCAATGAAATTATAGATAAGAATATGGTTATATTCGATGACACTCAAATTACTGGGGCCATTATTGATGTCCAAAAAAAGGAATTTACAGAAATGTGTACTGGAATTGCTTCCACGGCAAATTACGAACAGAAAGATACAGAAACACAAGAGATAAAACAAGAAAGATCATCTGCAATTTCAAGTCCCTCAAGTGAACAAAATAACAATGATAAATTTTTCACATCTGAAGATGGTAAACGTGGTTCAATCAACATTATAGAAGAAATTACTCGCTATGAGCCGATAACGAAAGATGCTGAAACGCGTACCATTTATCTTATTACCCACGAAGAAAAAAAACTACCGCCAATAAGAACAGTCAAAGTTTTTAGTAGTAAAAGTAATTCCTTAGAAGAATCTCCTTCTACAGATGACTCTAATATTAACATTAGCGAAGAACACACTAGCGACAAAATCACTGAAAAAAAGTCTTCCAATGTAATAGACGATTTTGTAGAATCAGCAGATATCTCTCTTTGTGTAGACGTCACACATAATACAGTCACTGAAGACTTTTTATCATCTGATAAACAATTTACAGAAGAAATTTCGCAAAATATTGTAGTACACGAGAGGTCAAGCAATGTCACAGAGTTTAAGGACTCTGCAAAAACTAGTATTGAGAACGAAACAACAGATTGTACTGAAATAAAAGTAGATGAATTGAAAGTAAGTCTTTTAATTGACGAAGGCAAAGACCAGTTAAGTGAATTTAATGATTCCGAAAGTATTGATGCAAATGTACTTACTACTTCGATTGAAAATATACTAAAAGAACCTTCTTCAAACAACGTGTCTACTGATGAAGTGCAGCTGGAAGAAAATGCTCCTGCAGAAGTTCTGCAAGTTGTTTTAGAGGAGGCTATATTTGGATCAGTTCAAGATCGCAAAAAAGGAAATGTGAAAGAGACATGCAGCATTCCGTACCAACAACTCATTGAAGAAGTTAAGACATATTCACTTGATTTAGATATGAATCAACTTGATTATAGTTATCATCAATTCATTACAAGTAGCAATGAAAATATAGAATTAAATCGAAACATTGGCTTAGAAAAAGGTACAGATAATCAAGATGAAATTTTAGCGGATCAATATTCAAGCGAAGTTGAAGTTTCGTCTATAGCTATTAATGAAGATACCAAAACCTTAAGTCATATGGATAATGTGATGACAAACAATTATCAAGAATTAAGAGATACAGAAAATATGTATGCTACGGTAAGAACTGAGGAACTTATTACTGAGCAGTCAAAAGGCCAAACAATAGCAGTATCAATAGGTGAAAATGTCGATGTCACATTAGAACCAGAAAAAAGAGACACATCGCAAACCATATCTGTAGTTAGTGACAAAATCATAGATAAAGAAGACGTAAGAGAAACGTCAGTAAAGGAATTTTCAAGTAGAGAGATACTAAAAGACGAATTTTCAAAAATTGTTCACCATGAAATATGCGTTGAAAACGTATTAGGTCAAGTAAACACAATCGAACTGAATAAAAATACTAGAGAAAACATTCTGCCAGAAGTTGCTCAAGATGAAAGTGTTCCTATTGAAACAAACTTAAGTGTAACCCCAGATGAAATCAAGGACGGATTAAGGAATACTATTCCTAAAGAAGAAGCAATTAGATTTAGTTACCAAGAGGTTCAGGATGCAGAAAAACTGTTAGCTGTTGGAATGTCAGCAAATATTGCGCTAAATGAAAACTTGTCTCAATGTCAAAATGATCAGTCTTTGAGTGAAATTATTGCAGAAGATCACCTTTTACAATCTGTTCCACAAAAAGATCCTAAAAACATTAAAGACAGTAATGTGAATGAGAAATTAATACAACATCAGAAGCCTGGAGAGCAAACACTTGATGAAGTAAAGTCTAGTCAGATACCTCAGATACCTGTTTATGTTTTAGATAGTCCGCAAGTATCACATACGGAAAGTAATTTGCCTACAAATAACGATGAAATTGTAGATACTAAAGTCACAGCTCACAAAAATGAAGATGAGAAACAAAATTACCTAGAAGCTTTACGACAAAGCTATCATGAAATAGTGGATGCTGAAAATATTTTAGCAAACTTATTGTCTAAGAAAAATAATATTCAACCAGAGACTGTTGAAACAAAACAGTTTGAAGATATCATCATATGTTCACCAACAAAAACTATCGAAGAAGAAGATACATTTATATTGGACGTTGTTACGAGTGAAGTTCCAAATTTGACACAAGAGCAAGTACAAAATTATCAGCAAATAAGTGCTGCAGAACACCCACCTGCAACTATTATTACAAGAACTAGAAGTAAGGAAAGTTCACCTGTTAGTCAAGACGCTTTGCAGGATGAACAAGAAACAAATGAGTCAATCACAGATAACTATATTGATGCATCTGTGACAGGCGAACTAGACGAGGCTCTCGAGACTTCAAATAGTCCAGTAAGACAAGAAACCAGTATATTTGAAATACCATCTTTCAACTATAACGAACTACGAGACGCTGAAACTATTTTCGCTAGCACACAAGCATCTGTTCAATATGTACCTGAAAACATTAGTCTTGAATCAGAAGAACCTGCAGCAGTACTGTTACTAGAAGCAACGTGTAAGGTACAAGATCATAAATCTGATTCTGAAAATTTGGTTCAAGACAAAGTGACTATTGACCAAACCGAAACGTCCAAAAAACCAAATAAAATTGATAAACCTGTATTTGAACCAATGCGTCATAGCTATCATGAAATCCAAGATGCAGAAAACCAGCTAGCGTCACTTTTGACTAGAGAAGAAACGGTTATAGGTGCCTTAACTGAAGGCCAAGAAATTAAAACAGAGGCCTGTGACGACACAAAGAATACTCAAATAATCGAAACGATATCTAAAGAAATAAATAGTGTCAAAGACAATATGATTACTTCCGTTCCTTCTGAAAGTATGACCCTACAGTCAACTAACTATGAACAGTCTACTTTTGAACAAAACATCTTATGTGAAGACATAAACGAACTTATGCAACCTACTGAAATTCCTCTTGAGTCATCGTCATTAATTAATATTGATAACTCGTTTGAAGTCGATGATCTTGAAAATACTCCTGTATTCGTTGAATACGGCGATAGCACCGCTGAAAATAAACTTATTGAACCTAGTAAAGTTCAAACTATAGTTATTTCACAAGCAATATCCGAGATGAAAAAACCATCAGAAGATGTAACAAATCTTCCAGACAGTAGAGCTGAGCCAGCCGCAGAAGAACCTATGATAATAGAAAATATTGCTTTGACAGATAATATTAACAAAATAGAAGAAACTCAGCTAGATGTACATGATATTAAGCCTGTTAATGATTCTGTATTATCTGAAAACAAAACCAAATCATTAGGTTTAGGGGACGTTGGTGATGTAAAAAGTAATATCGATGTAGTATTCGAAGAAGAAAAATCACAGCAAGCAATTAATATAATTAAACAGGAAACATTTACCCAAGAGTTTATAACTGCAGAAGATAAAAATCTGATTCAAGAATCGCATAAAGAAATCTCGGTTGTCTTCGCTGAGCCTTCACCAAAGCCTAACACTATCTCGGCGGAACACGTTCAAAGTAAATTGTTACAAATAAAGGATAATAATTCAACCCCAATGACCGATAAGCCGAAATCTGATACAATAGATGGTAGGACGTTTGAGGTTCAAAGTACGGATATGACTCTTAAGCCTTCTGAAACTTTAAAAGAATTAGTCAATGATCCTCTAACAGATAACCCTCGCCCTGAAAAATCTCCTATACATAGTTTGCATGATCTTCTCCCCGAGATTGATTCCATTCCTGAATTTAAACCATCCTATTCAAACACTGTACTGTATTCAAAGTTATCGGCTGATGCACCAGAATTTACACCATCTTATATGTATCAACCTGTACAAAGTACTGTATCTCAAATACCACCTACTGAATCCAAAATTGAAGTCCCTGTAACTAAAGAAGAAAATACAGAAGATTACCAAACATCTCCACACACAATATCATATTCTTCTGTATTACAAACAAATAAAGAAAAGACAGAAATTGAAACTGTTGATATTATTGATGAACAAACATGTCAAGAACCAGTGTCTGACAAGTTAGTCAAAGAAATTGTTCCCGAAAAAACTAAACGTAACAAAAAGAAGAAAAAGAAAGACGACAAGAAGGAGGTTTCTGCCACAAATGTGCTAGAACCTCCACAACCAGCGCAAGTACCATCTGAATCAGGTGCATCTACTACAGAGCCAGTTAATATCTGGTTAAAATCTGCAGAAGATGGTAAATCTTATGCTGAAGTTGTTGCTGAGGGTTTGATTGCTGAACAGAGAGAAATTATTCAACAAACGTTGGAAATGTCATTCCCGACTGTGTCCGACTCTGAGCTTCTACAGACAGGAGAAAAAGATATTGAAAGGGATGTGTCACCTCCAGAAGATGATTACGGTATAGGATCTTGGGCAAAAATAGTAGCTACAAGCCGTCCTAGTCCAGAACGGACACAAGTGGAAATTTCTAAACAACCAGACGCTCAATCTGTAGTACGGCCACCGGTTATCATGGTTGACAAGTTGGATTTAGAACCACATAAACTAGAAGTAGAAGTTGATGCCGATGGGTTTATAACTGTAGAAAGACATAGACGGTCTCGATCTCGATCCAGAGATAATAGATCACGGTCGACATCAAAAATATCGCAAGTTCATGAAAAACGAGACAAGTCGGAAAACAGATTTGATGCTCTTACAAGTGCCCTTAGTCATGAAGATTTAAAATCCCAACCCAACAGTCCACCTGAAGACGAAAGACAACCAGAAAAGAAAGATAAGGGGCGAAAGAGTCGAACATCTAAGTCGAAAGATAAAGAAATTAAGCCCAAAGTTCTGGAAGTTGTTCCAAGCACGTCAGATGAGCATAAACAACCCCAGAAAAAAGATAAAAAGAAACGTTTATCAACATCTACGGAAAAAACTAATAAACAAGAAGATAAGAAAGAAGTTGAAAATATTGAAGATGAAGTTGAAGTGCAGGAGATTGATACCATAAAAGAAAATAAGGTAACAGAGGGGAAAAAGAAGAATAAAAAGAAAAAGAAAGACAAGAAACCGACAATTTGCGCTACAGAACTCTCAGACACAGATTGTCCAGAAGAAATTGCATTCTCTAATCAGAGTGAAATCGCTGAAATAAAAATAGAAAGTAAAATATTATCTAAGCCCGTTGAATCGGCTATTTCTACGCCAGATTCTATGCACACGCCTGTTAAAGATCGATTATTTTCGGAAGCACAGTATTGGAAGTCTGATTTGAGTCACTTAGATGACCTATCAAATATTTCACAGGTGCTTTCAATTGAATCAAAACAGTCTGTCGAGAGAGATATCGTAATACAACCACAGAATACACAAAATACATCTCACATCACAAAATTTGCGGAAAGCAACTTATCTAGTGATATTTTAGTGGATAAACCAACTATCACTAATTTAGATGACAGCCAAGAGAAAGTAAAATCAACTCAACGTCTCTCGAAAGAAGATGAAACTGAAAATAAAATAACTGAGGAACAATCTCTTGAGAACAAAATGGCCGATTTACAAAGAGAAATTGAGGAAATGTTGTTACCCGAAAATGACTCTTCACAAATTAGCGAAGGAACACCAAAAGAGTTAATTGATATTCCATGCTTGATAGATTTTCCTACTGACGAAGCCTTAGATAATATAACACCATCACTTGCATCACCTGATCCAGATGATGAATTGTCATTTGAAACCAAGGAATCAGCTGAAACTATTTCTTTATATAACGCAGTAATAGAACAAGACCAAATACTGCAAATAGAAGAGGATCTAGACACTAAACATATAAGTGTGAGCATGATTGACTCATTACTAAGTGATGCTGATCCCATAATAAATACACAAAAAACAGAAATTACACCATCAGCAGTTACTGAAATCACTTTAAAGTTAGGTGAACTACAAAATAAAATAGATGATACAGTACCACCTGACACACAAGTAACCGAACATTTCGAAGCAACAGAAACATTGGAGACAGTTTCAACTAACACTGACCCTAATACCACTAACAACTCATTTTTGAAACCTGAAAACTTCTGGATCCATAAATCTTTAGTCGATGATGCGGAAAAAATAAGCGCTGAACAAAAATCTCCGTCAATGAATGATTTTTCTGCAGAAATAATAGAATCAATTCCCGTGTCTGAATTGGAAATAGCACCTGTAGTTAATGAGGTACATAGTTTTGCGAATAATCTTGTTTTTGACAACTCGTTCTGGCCCGAAAAACATGTTTACCACGACGCTGAATGTCAATATTTTCAAAAGTTGGCTAGTAAAGCCAAAATCCCAACCCCGATAAGAACAACGATAGAAAGCGGAGATCAAAACGATAAAGACAAAGACCCAGGTGGCAGTTCAGGTCATTCCTCTGAAACAGACGAACCAAAAGATCCCTGTAGTTCTCCCTTCGATTCCAACTACATATCCATGGACTTACCCGGTGGCATCTGTAGTTGGAAAGATCATAGTTCCTATCTTAGCTTAGAAACGCCAAGTGACTCGCTGACGGGTCTGCCGAGCGAGGACACACTGCGGTTAGGTACCGACACCCGGGAGGATATACTAACAACCACACCTCTAGTACCGGTCACCCTACCCTTATCCAGACAGGAGCCAGCAGCAGTGCAAGCACCTCCAAGGAGAGCCAAGGTGACTGACCGCCAGTCGTATTGTACAATTTTACTCTTACTTTATGTTTGGCATGACATTATTACTAAATTCTTAATTTCACTTATTACAAGTCTTTGTATCGTGAAATATCGTATAGCAACGCCAAGTTTGCCGTTCGTCTTGTAGTGCCAATTTTTGGCATGCGATGTAATGATGGAATAGGATTTACGCATTTGGATTTTATATTAATCAACCGATGTAGTGTGTTATTAATCTAGTCATAGCTAGTCAGATCAGCATCTTAACTTAGACGGTAGAGCTTTTAATTTCAACAACAATGTTTCTAGTCGTACAATGGTCTGAATTTTATTTAATGTAAGTAACAATAAAATAAATATTTGTGCAGTTCTTGTTTTATTTAAAGTTTGTTTATTTTAGAAGCCCCTTTTTGTTAATAGAATGCTATAATTGATCACTATGAGACGACCGACAAATGATGATGCTTTATTTTTTCTAGATATTTTTATTTGGGCTTAGAAATGAAAATGCAGTTATTACACAACTTCAGATTTTCAATATTATTTGCTCAGGTTAGTTTGCCTGCATCAATATAGTAAGATGTCTTTGAAATACCTCTTTTAGATAGAATATTTACTTTTTGTGATAAATGTGGTCTTGTAGCTGACCCTTATTTATTCATACATATTTTTGCTATATATACAAACTATAATTTGTTATAAAAACATTTTAAAAGTATTTTGTGCAATCCTTGCTCGAATGAAGTAAACATAGAAATGAGGTGATACATCTCTTTAGAAAATGTCCTACGAAAAAGTACGTTGGAGAATTATTTAAGAGTGAAACCCTTTAAGTTCAACAAAGCACTTGATGTTGCTTATCGATGTTCTAGCCACAAGCTTATGAACACGCTTAACTTACCAAAGCTAACGCTATAAAATATAATCATTAAGTGAAACAATTGAATTTACTATGAAGTATACAACGACAATTTTTCCCTTATAACTTACAGACCTGTTGTGGGTCTAATTATATTTTATTTATACAGAATAGTATAAAAACAGTGGACTGACACCACACAAATTACTTGGGCACTCTAATTTGAGGCATTGAATAAACACAGGCCGCTTTCAATATCTTCAGCTTTCAGAATTTCTGATTTCGTCAAAATATGTTTATTCATTATGCCGTGCTGCCGCTCAGAAGGCTTTGTTGAACTTATGACATGAATATACTAATCTACCTGCAAGAATGCATAGCACCACCATGATTCAGAGAAAGCCCTAATAAGTTTGATCCGAATGAATCCATTGCTATAGATGTAATTTTGCGCATGTCATGCTAAGACAGATGTTAAAACTAATCAGTTTGTGAATTTATGTTGTTAATTGTGTAGCTAACAGAGTCCTCGAGTTGGAATGCTAGAGTGGTCTGCCAGATTGTTTTCCCATATTGGGCCATGATCATCAACGTGGAACTCAAACGCTTTGTTTTCACTAGCCTTAAAAAATATACTTCATCATCTGCAAGCTTTTTTGTTCTACGTTGCATCATTGTGTTCTTTTTTGTTTACTAATATCGGCGTGTGTTCTCAGGATGAATTGTCTAACGATATTGAAAGTCTGCTAGAAGAAGTGAGAAACGTTCAGACTCGTCTCTCAGATCTACCCGACGAAAGCCTGCACGCGATGGAGGAAGGTCTCAGGGTGAGTACCATTGTAAATACTCCATTTTATTTACAAGAAGTAACAAACCCAACTCCTACTGACGCCACGATAGAGTAGTTCTCATTATAAATTTAGACGAGCGTTCGTTTAAGCCGTGGCTATGCGTTCTGTACTATTCTTGGATACATTTGAACGAGTTGTTTAAATTCAAGCCGGCCAGTAATTTTGACGAACCTCTGCTATTTCTTACTATGTTTCCTGGTATAGTTACTAGCTGAGATACCAAGTAAACAAAACTAGAATTGTACATACATCACATTTAAATATAACTAGTTACGTCATCGCTAATATTTGTCATATAAAGCTAATGATGGTATAACATCTTTAAATAATACATTATGGAGCCTTGACAGTGAATTTATCCATGACAAACGTTTGTTTGGGCCGTTCATGATGTCACCTATGCACATTTGTGTTACGAAATGAAGTTAATAATACACTAAGTAGTGTTTGGCATCTCTCAGTAGGACACTAGCACACGAAACCGACGGCAGGGCAGAAGCTACGAACGAAAAACATTACAATCAAACGAGTGATAGATAGTGTATTGATTTATCAACTTCAGTTTCTTCATATCGTTTAATAATGCATTCAAATAGTTAAAAGTGAAAGTGATTCAGTTTACTTGAACTCTGTTATAGATTTGGAATACCCATATCGTAAAAGGTAAAGATTCATTAACTTACTTTAATTTATTTCAAAGACAACTAACGAGAAAAAAAAAGTGAAATCTAATTAGAAATCTTAAACTTAGTGCTACGTATCTTCTTTTATATCGCACACTTATATAAAGAGTAGCACAACTCAAAATACGCGATAACTCAACACAAAATAAATTGTGTGTCTTTGGTTAATGTAGTATGAGAACAAATTAAAGAGTAAATGAAAATATCATGTATACTCGCAAAAACCTGCATCTATTTCCTAAAAAGAGTGACATGCATAATATTAATTCCCGGAATAAAGATAAACTTGCCGCTCCAAATTTCAGACTGCATAAAGTGGGTAATTCGGTTATGGGAAAATGTATTCGCTTTTTTAACAAATTACCACAGTCCATTGCTGAACTGCCTATGTATGAATTTAAATCGCATGTCAAGATGATTTTAATGAAAAAAGGTTATTACACTGTAAATTACTACTGAAATGATAAAAATGTATGGAATTAAATACTGCCGTGCTCGTACAGGTTCATTTTATCTTGTAATGTAAACACATTATTTAAAAAGAGGCTGACAATAGTGACCGCGTTTCTTGCGCTGCTTCTTCTCGGCACTAGCCCACAATATTATCCCGAAGCAGTGGTAGGGTAAAAAAATATATTGGGCCATGTAAAAGAGCTTAATTTAGGCCTATTTACAGAAATAAATTGGTTTTATTATTGGTTTAGTAGCACGTCTCAAGTACACGGGTGTCTTTGGAGTTAATGTAGATTCCGCGCATACGATAATCGCAACAACTAGATTTTGTATTATTTCGAGTTGTGCTATCTAGGTGTGCGAATTGGCTACCACCGCTACCACGGCATGTTAAATGTTATGGATTCCTTTGGAATACCCATATAACTGTAGAAAGTAAAAATATATACATATGTATGTATATTTTATAAAGCAATTTGTTAAAAGACACTACCACACCACAGTTGCTATGATAGTAAAATAAAATAGTATGATTTTAATTTGCAATGTGTAAATTTGCAATAAAATATGAATGATATATCAAATTAAATAAAAACTACAAATAATATGAAAGGAACAAAGCTCACTACGAGCACTTTTCTTAGAGTAAATTAAATATACCTAAGCATAGATGTCAACTACAAACTAAAAAAAATAGCAAAAATAATTTCTAAATAAACGGAATACTAGCTAGCTTTAATAGGCTAGTTTCCTGGGTCAAAAAAAGATTATTCTATTTAGTCCGTCACTTAGATTATTATCAAAAAATATTGGACCCATATTTTGTCTTTTGTCCAGCAAACAAAAAATTACGAAGACAAAGCGCATCAAAGTGAGCATGTGACGTCACGCCTTGCTAATAAGTGTCGCAAGGCGTGACGTTATGCGGAACTTTAACGGGCTATATCTTCATGATGTTTTCTTTAATTGAGAAAAGAAAAAATACGTCTCCAATATTTTCTGTTAATCCAACTGACGGACTAACGTTTTTTTTTTTTAGGAAACTAGCCCATTTTACCTCCTAAATCTTTTGTTTTATGCCTGTAATAAAATAAGCGGTAATTTTCAGTTTTACGGTGCTATTCATCACCCACAATTCTAAATATACAGGTATTTCAGAACAACGTCATCGACACATACATTTAAGATTAAGTAATTTATTTTGTCATCATCAGAAATAAAAGGACATATATTGACCTACCAACAGAGGCCAAATTCCCGTAATTTGATAATTGTCGCAATCCGATGTCGATCCGGTCCCAGTAACATTACTGTCACAAACGGTATTCTCGTAAACTTTCAATTTGTCGTAAAATTATTAAAACTATCCTAATAAGACTAAAAACAGAGCAAAAAAATATCTAATTGTGGTTTCTTCTATTTTCAGTCACATTACAAACTATAATTGCATTTTTTGGGTTTACGAGAATACCGTTTGGGATCGTAATGTTACTGGGAGCGGATCGACACCGGATTGCGACTATTGTCAAATTACGGGAATTGGCCCTCTGGTCTTGTTATCGATGTTGCGAAAGATATAGACACACAAAAAAATCTGACAGTCTGCGTAAAAAGCGTACTAATAATAATTATAAAATTAAAAAAACAACTGCCGAAAAAAAAACTAAAAACTTAGAAATAAATTATAAACACAGTAGGAAATTGTCTGCAGTCGGGTGGACCTTTATACCCTTTAAATTTAACAATATAATACTTACTCCTTTTTAGGCATTCGTGTAAAAAGATTGAAACTGTAATCAGTGCCTAATGCCTATGCATTGTATCCAACTTTTTAAGTTCACTTTTTAATCTGTCAGATTTTTAGGCTTTTTTAAATGTACTTTTTCATTGATGACTTTTTAGCTGTGTTAATCTTAATCGCCACTTCAGCTTGCTTATCCGTTGGGCTATGTCAGCAACTTTTGTTCGTTTACGAATCTCTTCATTCCTGATTCGATCCCGGCAAGCGCAGCGTAGGACGTCCACCTACAAGGTGGACAGACGACCTGGTAAAGGTTGCAGGAAGCCGCTGGATGCGAGCCGCTTTAAACCGGCCAATCTGGAAGTCACTGGGGGAGGCCTATGTTCAGCAGTGGACGTCCTATGGCTGAAATGATGATGATGATGATGAATCTTAATCGAGGCGTATAGCTGTTTTTTGATTTTGGAAAACCCTTTTAATGATAAAATGCCACTTAACAGTATCAAAATTTCACATTTTATTGTATCTACCGCCATTTTGGATTTTACAGTGGCCATGTGGGTTTTATAAAAACAAACCCATTGCCCGGTTTAGATGAAATTAATACACTCTTCGTCGATTTAAATCCTAGATGGATAGTCTTTAGGATGCTAAAATATTATTAAAATTTCCACATACATTCCAAGATGTGCTTATTTGAAAGTGATTACCAAAGTTAAGTCAAAACACGGTTGTGATTGGATGGGTGGCCATTCCAAGCATATTTAGTGACATTTATCATAAGCATCTCCGTACTTCGGAAGGCACGTTAAGGTGGTCCCGGCTAATATCGTTTGACACTAGTCGTGAAGCCCAGTCAAAGGCCTTAGGGCAGCTTAATAACATCTGACAGTAAGGTTAAATCACCTCTGCTCTGCAGTGGGACGTATATAGGCATACTACTACTAGAACGTTCTCAGATACGCGTAAAAAACATAAACTGTTCTTTGCTATTGCGCTAGCTAGGTAATACAATAGAATACAATTTGAAATTTACTACCGTCATCATCATATCTGCCTCTTACAGTCCACAGCTGGACGTAAACCTCCCCAAAAATAGCCAAAGAACGCCAAAGAACACGATCTCCCGCTATATTTTGAAACTTTTGCTAAAAAGATACTAAAATAGTAAACTATGTATCCTACAAAACTACTCAGTACGAGTCCACGTGCAACATAAATAAGACAACTTGTTTCACTACATCAATGCCATGTAGAAATAAGTAGGTCAAATGTGTACACGGTTCTGCGAGCATAAATAGATATGTCATAGCAAGTTCATAAATTATTACTGTGAATTTCTAAATAAACCTAAGAATAAAATTAACAATCATGTGGCATGATGTCATATGCGAATAAAGTGCAAATAGGTAGAGATAAAAAGTTGTACTGAGTTAGGATTTATCATTAAAAACAGATTGACTCATTTCTTAAATTAGCATTACTTATTTACGTATTTAAATCTGACTAACCAAGTCTCGTTGGACTTGATACCTATACATGGTTCCTTTGCAGAATAGAGCCATATTTCCAGGGGTGACTTAGAATCAGTTATTTAATTGATCTACGTAAAAAACAAATAATTTTTTTAATTGTTTATTATTCCTATCTGCGTTAAAAAAGCAGAACTCTTGGAAAATTTTACGATTAGTCGATTAAATTGCACTGTATGTGCACTGCATAAGGTGCATCTTCCTTCCTAATATTGTTGTGCCCATCAGAGTCCATAGAGATACTATAAAACTATCTAACACTTTTGTAACTTAAGGAATGCAATAAAATGTTTGAGTATTAAGTACGCTTGTGATCTCTGGTGAATGACGGTATCGCGTTTTATTTTTTTTGTTAAAATTCTAAAGTATAAACTTTTATTACAATAAGTAAATTTTATTTAAAAAAAAAAAACCGACTTCAAAACACTAAAATGCTAAAAATAATCCTAACACTAAGTACCTAATCAGTTACTTTTGGAGTCGGTGCCAGCCGATGAGAGATTCAATGTTTTTGTTTGCACCGACTCCAAAAGTAACTGATTAGGTACTTAAGTGTTAGGATTATTTTTAGAATTTTAGTGTTTTGAAGTCGGTTTTATTTTTTTAAATAAAATTTACTTATTTCATAAATTTTTTGTGATAAATCCTAATCTAACTGCTGAACACCGATTTCATCCCCTATTTTCCTATCCTTAGGGGTGATTTTTATTTTGCAAACTTTTATCATATTATCTTTGAAGTATAAGCTATTCAATAAAACAAAAATCATCAAAATCGGCTCATATTTGTCGAAGATAGGTAACAAGAACCACAACCAAAATATTATCTGGGTATATATTTGTTGATTTTCTCAAAAAGTTCTTAATCAATTTCGATAAAATTTATATGGGACCACCTCTGAAGTATGATCCACCAAACAAAAAAAGAATCATTAAAATCGATTCATAATTGGCGGAGTAATCGCGTAACAAATATACAAAAAAAAAAAAAAAAAAACACAGTCGAATTGAGAACCTCCTCCTTTTTTGAAGTCGGTTGAAAATACGAAGATTACAATAGTCGTATTTTAACATTGTTCTGTAAACCTCATTTACAAAATTTGACACTATCTTGTAAACCCCGTCTGTTACGTTAATTAGTACTAAAAGATAGACTACCCGGACAACTATCTTTTCAACCGACTTCAAAAAACGAGGAGGTTCTCAATTCGACTGTATGTTTTTTTTTTTTTTTTTTTTTTTGTATATTTGTTACGCGATTACTCCGCCAATTATGAATCGATTTTAATGATTCTTTTTTTGTTTGGTAGATCATACTTCAGAGGTGGTCCCATATAAATTTTATCGAAATTGATTTAGAACTTTTTGAGAAAATCAACAAATATATACCCAGATAGTATTTTGGTTGTGGTTCTTGTTACCTATCTTCGTCAAATATGAGCCGATTTTGATGATTTTTGTTTTATTGAATAGCTTATACTTCAAAGATAATATGCTAAAAGTTTACAAAATAAAAATCACCCCTAAGGGTAGGAAAATAGGGGATGAAATCGGTGTTCAGCAGTTAGATTAGGATTTATCACTAAAAATTGATGAAATAAGTAAATTTTATTTAAAAAAATAAAACCGACTTCAAAACACTATAATGCTAAAAATAATCCTAACACTTAAGTACCTAATCAGTTACTTTTGGAGTCGGTGCAAACAAAAACATTGAATCTCTCATCGGCTGGCACCGACTCCAAAAGTAACTGATTAGGTACTTAAGTGTTAGGATTATTTTTAGCATTTTAGTGTTTTGAAGTCGGTTTTATTTTTTTAAATAATTTATTTTCATAAAAAATAGGAAAAAATATGCGTTTAGTCTAGTGATATATTTTAATGTTGAAAAACTTCTTTTTTCAGGAGGGTATTACAATTCTAGTCAAGTGCGAGGAAGCGGCTGAACTCTTGGAGACCAAGATCATGGAGTACCGGCAGGAGCAGGAAGTGCAAGTGCTACTGAAGGATTTGATCATTATGAAGGCCAGAATCTCAAAACTATTGGTACAAGCCCGCCAAGGACTTGAAGTCATCAAGGTAAGAAAGGTACTTATTTTGTTTATTTTATTTTTTTATCCATTCTAAACCCTATCCTAACCCAATTTATATGATTTTTAGACCTACTACGCCTTCAAGCGATACTATATTTATATAAATATCAATGCAATATTTCTTAGTCATGTGTTTTTAGAGATTAAAGTTGTTCAAAGATCTAGCTAAATAAATTACTGTATTCAACGTGTGTGTGTTATCACAAACTTTCGCTTTTTAAAAAGTGTTGGTAATACACAGTTTAGTTTTTTTTATTGATTATATCAGTTTAACCTCAAAGTTTGATGCGCGCAGCGGGCCGATTATGATGGTTAGATTCTTATCCAAATAAAAATATTGTAAATTTTAAATTATATTTATTATTCCAGGACGCTAAAGAAGAAATGGCGCGCGAAGCTGTAGAAATTGAAAAAAATAAAGAGAAAATCCTTAAACTTGATTGTTGGCTTGAATCTATTAATAATGAACTCAAAGAATCTACTAAACAATCAGATGTATTGATTGAAGAAGATATAACTAAGTATATAGAAGTTTATGAAAAATATATCAGAGAATATGAAGAGTACGAGATTATATTGAAATCTATTATTGTGATAAGTAACGATGAATCTAGTCAGTCGTTGAGAGATAAGTTGAATACAATGCAGAAAGCATTAGAAGAAACAAAGAATCTAGTCATTATAGAGATAGAAAGGTTGAGGCAGGTGTTATTGCAGATCAGATCTGCACCAGAAATTGCTGAGGATGATATTTCTCAAACTGACAGAACAATTGATTCTACTTCCATGCCTGAAGAAGTTGTTAGTCCAAGGGAAAGTGAATTAGTTAAAGTAGAAGACAAAACTATTGCTGAAACAAATCCGTCGGGAGAAACAACAAAACGTGAACTAATTGATAAGATACCTAAAATGACAATAGAAACACAAACAGGAAAAAGTCTTATGTCAGATACTCTTTCTGTGGCAGACAAATCTATTATTTGTCAGCCCGATCCGATCACAACACACGATGTCTCAATAACTTGCGAACCACCAAAGGAAATTGAAGTTCAGACAAGCGAGCCACATTCCCTTGAAAAAGAAGTCCTTGAAAGTATACAGGTGAGGCAAATAATTTCAGATGGTCATGAGACTATAGAAATTGCCAGCAGACCTGTTTTGAGAGACCAAACGATGGATGAACAATCATTATTTGTCGATGCTAATTACAGAGACAATAATAAGCTCAAAGATTCTCAGCTCAATATCATTCATAGTCTTCCTCAGTCATTTGAAACTATTATGGTAGAACCTGATGAGACAACTACAGAAGTTGTAGTGGACGCAGATGGCACCAAGAGAATTATTGTCAAGAAAATTCGAAAGACTTTAGTGACAAGACAGCAAACGATTCAAACGCGACAAGAACAATCACAAATACTCTCAGGTGAAGGTTCACAGGAAATGTTGTCTAAAGTCATATTGACACAAGACATGGGCTCTACATCAAGACTAGATGACGATGGTATTCAACATATACAATATCAAACCCACGATGGTAAGATCATATCTGGTCTACCAAGCGGTGAAGTTACTATTCAGGAATACACATCAAAACCCGATATTGTTATTAAAATGCAAAAAGACATGAAGCCAGAAGATATTCTTCAGCTTGCTGAAGGTGAAATTAGACCTGACATACAGACATCATCATCAAGCGTCACTGCTGTTGTCCAGCAAGTCACAAAACGAATTGTAAAAACCAAACGGCGTATTATACGACGTGTAGTAATAATTGATGGTAAAGAACACGTTACTGAAGAAGTGATTGAAGAACCTGACAATATTGAGGTGTATGAAGAACAGATCCCAAGAGTTTCTATCAATGTAAGAGATAATGGAGGCGTACAATTTGAGGAAATTGACGACTCGCAAGGTAAAGATGATAAACCACCACTCATACCACCTGACACTAAACCAGGCAGAAAATCACCAAAAGACGGTAAGCAGGATGATTCCGGGCCTAGTGACGACGATCAAAATAATGCAGAGAAACCTTTCATAACCCCACCATTATCGGGCAAGGAGCTAACAGAAGCACAAAACTTAAAAGGCTTAATGTCAGAGTTCATTCAAAAAGAAACTGAACATTTTATAGGTACTCAATTGGCTGAGTCGGAGACAGGAGTTCGAAAGCCAGTGACCAGGGAAAGCACACCAATTATCGTATCTGTTTCTAAAACTCATGAGATTCCTACTATAGTATCAGAAACATTTGAATCTGTACATGGGATCCCAAAAGATGCACATACTGTTTACAGTGAAATACAAACGGGACAGTGTACAAATACAGAGGTATCTTTAAACACTGCTACCGTGGTGCAAAAAATAACAAGAAAAATTACTAGGACTAAAAAACGAATCATCAAACATATACAAATAATTGACGGCAAAGAACACGTCACAGAAGAAGTTATTGAAGAACCTGAAGATGTTGAAATCATAGAAGAAGAACCTAATGTCATACATAACGTACAATCACAAGGTATCAGAACTAAACGTATTAAAATAATCCGACAAGTTCAAATAATCGATGGGAAAGAACAGGTAACAGAACAAGTGGTAGAAGAGCCTGATGACGAATACATACCGGAATCAACTATAACAGCTGAAATAGATGTCAATATAAGTAAGCCATCAGGTCCAGTCACCAGTAAAACAATTGAAATAAGAGAAGTGTCACCTGTAGTTTCAGGTACAGATAATATTGATAAGTTCAAAGAACAAATCATCAAAAAATCTGATGGCACCTTACAAAAAAATGCTACTTGTCACATTGAAATTTCAACCGTTACATTACCTGACGAATCCGCGCTCTTAACTACAGTACAACGTGACATAACAATTGGAACTAATGCTCCCAAAGAAGTAGATGTGCTTCCTCAGGCTATATCTAAAGATAAAGAAGAGGAACTGTCTAACGTAAGAAAGTTTATGTCACCTAAAGAAACATTATTTATTGACACGACTAAAAACTTGCTTGATAGTGAAATAGATCATGCTTTTAGTGTCACACAGTCAAATCACGAAATTAAAATAAAATCACAAGATGTAATAACGTCAGCACAGATCACCACAGTGGCTCAACCTACTATAGTTATACCAACTGAAACATTGGAAACCAAAGAAGCACTTTTATCACACGAGATAGAACCAGTTGAAACTAGAGAGAAATCTAATGAAGTTAAATCCAATATCGAACTATCTAATCTGCCAGAAACAACTGAGAAACCAGAAATTGTGGAAATGGTGTCAGATAAAAGGAAGCCTGATGAAATACCAGCAACATCAGAAGAGATAGAAGACAACAAAATAGTAGCAATACCAACTCCTGAACCAGAATCTGTAGAAACACTAAAACGAAAAGCAGATGAAAGAAAACTCACCACTGAAGTATCTGTAGCTGAATCTCATCGCATGGCAAAAGAATTCGTCCTAGAGCCACACTCAACGACGCCTCCTTTCGACGTTTTAGATTTTACAAAAGAATTTTTAAATATGGAAAGTTTGCACTCTGCAGACGTTAAAAATATAACAAAACTTAGTGAACGAATTACAATACCGACAATGCAAGATGTTCCTACAGCTCCAAAAGACCAAACTACTAGTAAACTTGAAAAGGACATTGACCACGGTGTTGAGGTTTTGTCCACGGCAGTACAAAAATACCTAGACATACAAACATTAGATCCGAAAATCGCAGGAACTATATCAATTGAAAAACTTCTCGATAAACCAGTAACAGAAGAAATTGTGGTTTTATCACAACAAGAACCAGAAATAAGTAAGGATTCATCAGTTCTGCCCGGTGAAAAATTATCTTCAGCAATCATGATAGAAAAAGTTGTAGACCATACAGTTTTACAATCTAATGTCTCATCGATACATCAGAAAGAAAGTGCAGATTCTACACAAAAAATCATTCCAGAGGAAATTACAAGGAAAGAACCTCTTACGGAGACAAAACATACAGATTTATCAGTGGTATCTGAAACACAAAAACCAGTTCATATTTTAAGTGAAAGTGATAAAAAAGAAGAAAGAATTACTTTGCAAGAGACAGATGCGAAAAATTCTCAACAAATTTTCACACAAGTTTCGGCTAGAGAACCTCTAACGGGCGTAGAAGTGCAACCACTTAAAGTTGGAAGCATTGTCACTGAATCAGACTTATCTTCTAGTCCAATAGGAACTGAAATTTCTTACATACAACAATTTAAGCCCGAACTTCAAAAATCTACAGATTGTGTTGATATACTGCTAGCTACTACAGTACCAACGACACAGTTAGATGTAAACACAATGCCATCAGACGTTTTAGAAAAAGGAGAACCTGAAAGAAAACCAGATAGAAAATATGACGTCAACTTGTTACTGGAATCAGAACGCCAAGATACACATTTACGTGGCTTTGATTTTGAACGTACACAAAAGTTAGATACAAAAGAAAATGGAAGTAGGCCAGAATTTAATAAAAGTAACATACAAGAATCTCATAAAACTGTCGATCTATCGACATCTATCATAAAATCCGATCTTTCGACAGAACTAGAATCTAAAGTACAACTTGATGTAACGTATGAAGGGTTCGAGTCCAATGAACCTATATTAGTGAAGAAAGACATAGATGTTATTCTGCCAAGTATATTAAAAATAACAAAAGAATATAAAGAACACAAAGTAGCAGATATTTTAGAAAAAGAGCAACCTGTAGTTGATGTTATTGCTAAAGAACCTTGTATTTTACGAAGTAATGTCGAAGTTACAGATAAGGACAAAGATTCAATGATTTCTCAAACTGTTGAAGAAACAAAACCTGTGACTGAGCCTAGATCTAAAGAACAACCCATCGTAAGTGGAACAAATAAGGGCACTGAAACTGAGATGATTGAATCAGAACTGCCAGAATCTCAACATATTATCAATATTACCACGTCTATTATCAAATCAGATGAAACAAAAGAAATAAAACCTACAATTAAAGTTGATGTCACATATGAAGGCAATGAGTCTACAGACCCTGTTTTAGTCAAGAAAGACATTGAAGTTATTTTACCAAGTGAAGTAAAAGTTACAAAAGAAATAAAGGCACCTAGTGTAGTAGATATTATCGAAAAAGAAAAAAATGTTATTTATACAACCCCTGAGAAGCCTATTATGGTGGAAACTATAGAAAAAGGTCCCTCAACTGAAGAATCACCTCAGGAGTTCGTTAAAGAACACAAAAAAAGTAAAAAGAAAAAGAAACATAAGCGTGGGTCAGTAAGCGAATCGACAGAACCTGAACTACCAACAGATGCAGACAAGAGTTTGACTGAAACCGAAAGCTCTTCTTTGAGTCACTATGTGAAATTACCTTCTTCACCTAAAGTTGAATCCCCAAAACCATCAGACGACATTTTAAAACCCTCGGTAGAGAAAGTGGAAACTGACAACGATTCATCTTTGATTGATTCTGAAAATATCATTGAAGAAGAAGGGTATGAAGCAGAAGAAGTATCTGTAGAACCAGTTCCCGCAACTGATAAAAAGAAAAAGCATAAGAAACGTAAACAGCATGGCGTAAGTGAAGATACAACATATCCAAAATTAAGCACGGCTGAATCAGATCAAACAGATATTACTACTCCGGTAGAGCTTGTTGAACCGACTATTGGGAAAAAGAAGGATAGAAAACGCAAGAAGAAGTCCACACCTGGGTCAGATTCTGTACCGGAACCTGAAGAAGAACCTGAAATTGAAGTAAAACCAGAAACACCAAAACTTGGCGAGATAGTAGAATCTTCGCCGCGAGAGGAATCTTACCACACAATGAGTGAGACCTCTGATATCAGTACAGTTAAAATTGTGGAGGAATGTTTCCAGAGTAGTCCAGAAATCTTGCAAAAAGAAGTGAGTACTACTGTCACTTACCCTGTACCTGTAGTAGAGGAAATAGCAACTCAAGAATACTCCGTGCAAACATCTCCTGAACTTTCCCTCGACACAACAGTAGAAGAACCAGTTATAAAACCAGAAACTATTGATAGTGTCTTACAAACGTCACCAACACCTGTCAGTGAGACTTTGGTGCAAACTACACCTATTGAAGATAAGGATGTTGATACACAGACCGTTGAAGAAGTTACAGTAGTCGAAAAAGTGCAAATGTTCGATTCAGAAATACAAACTAGTCGTATTGAAAGCCCAGAACCAATTATTCAGTCTGAAGCAACAACTCAAGTTCTTCCTCATGACATCAAAAGCCCTGAAGAAAAGTTTTCTCAGACATCATCCCCTCTTGATGAACACAAAGGAGAAAGCCCTGAAAAGATCCTAATCGAAACGGAATCTAGAGAAATGCAAACATCCCCATTACCGCAGATAGAAAAAGACCAAAAGAGTACAGAAATGACTATCGAAACCACTGAAATGGATATTCAAACTGTAAAACAAGAAATTACTGATCAAGAAACATCTACCACACCTGTAAAAGAAAAACAAATGGCAGAAATTAGTATTCAAACTCCAGAAATTCCTTTGGTTAGTACTTTTACCCAATCTGACGAACCTGAGCCTAAACACGAAGAAACTGCGGCTGAACCAGAACCTAAAGAAGAGAAAATAACCATAGACACAAGTCAACAGACCTCTCCTAGAGTTGAAAAAATTGAATCACCATCCAGCATTGAAATAAATGTGGATAAATCTGAAATAATTACTGTCGAAATTTCACAACAAACATCACCTAGGGTTACTGAAGACGTGAGTGCACAGCCATCCTTAGAAATAGAAGCACGAGAAATGATTACCGTAGATAGCACACAACAAACGTCACCTCGAGTACCATCTGAAGAAACAACTCCAGCACTAATGTTTGAAGAAAAGAAACCAGAAATATTAACGGTTGATAATACTCAACAAACTTCACCTAGGATTGTTCCTCATGAATCCGAACCAAAACATGAAACTGAAACCAAGATCACAACAACAGACAGTATGCAGCAAACATCTCCAAGAATTATTCCAGAAGATACAATGTCAGTGCCTCCATTAGAACTAGCGAAACTTGAAATTTCAAGTGTTGATAGTACACAACAAACATCACCTAGAATTGTCCCAGAAGATTATATTCCAGTACCTGCTTTAGAGCCTACGAGATTGGAAACTATTACTGTAGATAGCACACAGCAAACTACACCGAGGATTGAAGCTGCTAAGTCTACTGGAATAAGAAAATCTGAATTACAGCTCGAATTATCAAGAAAAGAAATCACCACTGTGGATACAATTCAACAAACATCGCCCCGAACATATTCTGAAGACTCTATATCTACTTCAACTGACGAACCTTATGAAGTTCATTTGCGAGCACAGATCTCAATACCACAAGCGACTACTGATTTGATTGAAAGTGAGAGACAATTTGAAGAGACACCTCAACCTAGTTTTAGCGAGAAGCAGAAGCAAAAGAAACGGAAGCAAAAACGAAAGGCAGAGTCACCTTATGTGCATTCTCCAGAAAGCCTCTCGGATCCAATTAACAGCGAAATGTCAGTGTCCATAACACCAACTAGTGAGGACTTGTCCAGCAAAGACATTTCATCTATCGATGAAGGCATATCTCATTTAAGCAGCCCTATGCAAACTATGCAGCAAGACTTTGGTCTTTCTCAACAAAGGCCTACATATTCTGATGTTGTTCAAAGATCAAAATCTAAATCACCATCTCCAAGTAAAACTATTGTGTCCCAGAAATCAGAAAAAGCTAGACTACTAGGCGCCCTTGAAAAACGCACACTATCTGTAATTGAGCCACAGAAGACCACAACAGATGACTCTATGGTTGTAGCTTTGTATGAACCATCAGTAGAAAAATCTTATGATCTTCTTGTAAACAAAGAGTTGGATGAAGTTAAGAACGCTGTTGTAAATAATGACCCACGAAGAACCGAAAAGAGTATTATTATAGTAATTGAAACCATATCTATTTGGTTAGAAGAAATCCAACTCAAGATTCAGAGGGAAACTAATACCGAAAACAGAGAGTCCGAAGAGAGCGAAAGATTAAAGTCATTGAAAAATTACGTCAAAAACTTAAAAGAAATAATAGAAATAACTGAAATAAACGAAGAAATTATAACTTTAATTGAAACGTTGACGCATCAAGTAGATGCTGTCTATAAATTAAACAGCCAGAGCTCGGTAAAAGTAAAGGAAGTTGAGAAGGACTGGAATAAATTTTGGGATGAAACTGAAAAATTGAGCCAATCCGTAGAATGCGTGAAAACGAATCTTGACAATGTTATCGTATCAGATGCACCAACACAGCAGAAACTTGATTCACTTGACAAAATTGAATTAGAAAATATTGATAATTCTGATACGGTCAAGAAGTTATTTAGAAGATATCGCTCATTCATTGAAGTTAATCCACAGCGAGAATGTCCACCGAAATTGTATGCCTGTGATGATGACACTAAACAAATAGAAAATTCTATCAATACTGAAAGAGATCGTCTAATGCAATTAACATCATTAGCTGAAGAATATGAACAAACGTTACAAGACTTTGGCCAAATCACTGATGTGGCTGAAGCTTTGTTAGACGGTAAAATTATAGTGACCAACTTAGATCACTTGCATGAAGAAATCCAGAAACACAGAAAGTTCTTCGTCAATCTAAGTCATTGTAGAGCTATTCTTGAATCTTTGGAAGATAACTTAGATAACGAAACAAGAGCAAAGTATTCATCGTTGCATAATTCACTTCATGACAGAGCGACTGTGATCATAGACAGAGCAGCTAGTAGAGCTCAACAAATGACATTGGCTGCATCTAGGTGGACGCTACTTCAACAGGGAATGAAAGAAGAAAAACAATGGCTTATTGTTGCTCAACAAAGAGTTCCTGATCTCACCAATGTTACATCAATGGATCATGAACAGTACATCAACTTATATCAGTCTATTAGTTTGGACGTTTCGCATCATTACGCAAAGATGCTACGTCTGCTATCTATAACGGAAGGACTACAAAATCTGATTGTATGTTCAGGTTTAGAAACTGAATGTTCTACGGCGTTGGATACGTTATTGAAACTTCAAGATGACGTTGATTCTAGGCTTACCCGACTAACAGCATTTAAAGAAAATTGGTTGACATACGATCACCTTATTGATCGTATTGAAAGTTGGATGAAAATAGCAAATAGAGAATTAGAATATATCACCCCAGAAAACATAACTACAACTGGCAACCTACGTCGTTTCTGGGAGTTGAAGGCTCAACATGAAGTTCATAATAATTTGAAAAATGAATCTGGCATACAATTCGAAAAAGCTTTAGAAATCCTTCCGATTTCAGACGAAATGGGCCAGCGACAGTTTTATTCCAAGATAGAAGATAGATGGCGGGATTTGGCAATTAGAATCGGTGACTTACACAACACAGCCATACAAAATATTTCGGATCGCGACGTATCATCTGGTGAGAAGTTGAATATCCTCGAAGAAGAGTTAAGGGAATTACGATCTTCACTGGACGGTCTTAAAGGAGTAATAAAGAGCGAAGACGAACTGAATTTGTATATTGAAAGATTACAAGTTATGACTAGTCGTATAGACAGGATTCTTAATGAGCTCGGAAGACTCAGTTTGCTGCCCACAGCAGAGTCTGAGCGCGTAGGTGCTCTGTTGACGCAGTCAGGGCTATTAGACGATCAGATTTCTGAGGAACTTGAACGCAGCTTGCTATTAAAGGAAAAAATTGTGCAAGTACAGACCGGTATATTGCGTTGTCAGAAAAGCCAGCGTCGCGCTCGTCAAACTTTTGAAGAGTGCGAAGCTGCGGAACGCTTAGGCAGTGATGTCGTTGAGCGTGCTGCTGAAAACTGCGAAAGGCTTCTAGACGACCTATCATCTCAGTGGCGCGATATTTTAGCCCTGAGGCAAGCTCTGCACACATTGCCAACGAGTTTAAGAGTGTGCGTTTCGCCTACAGGCGTGGAAAGAGATATATCAGCATTGCAGGTACGAAAATATCGATTTCATTTAACCAAATTACAATAACCGAGTTGAAATTATATCAAATTACATCACTTATTTTACTACATGAACTTTTCGTAGGAAACCCACGCGGATTTGGAAGTGGCGGTGAACGATCTTAACCGTCGTCTCCGCGCGAAGTTGATGTTGTGGCGACGGTTCGAGCGTCAATTGGAAATGGTCCAGGGGGCTGTGCGTGAAGCCGACTACATGGTGGAGCTGCTGACCGTGCAGGGGCAGGTCGACTACGACCGCCTGCTCAAGGCCACCGAGAAGCTAGAGGTAACTCCCCATTTTTAGTTTGCAGTTAATGTACTAGAAGTTGCGATAAGCTGATAAATGATTTTGACAGATGGATAAGAGGTAGCTCATGATAATAAAGGCACTAAGGCCATCTAAAATCATAATGACGGTGCACTTGCAGCTTCCATGGGTCAGCCGCTGGTATGTAGGTCGCTAACGACACAGCAGACTAATATATAACGACCGCAGCTCGTACATAGTATATAACTGAAAGTCTTTCTTGCAGACGCTGAACGAATCATTAAACCGTCGAAGCGGTGAGCTGGTAGGCGAGCTGCGAGACGCGGCGACTCCGCTCGAAGCCTCGACAGAGCCGTCAGTGGCGGCTCAGCTGCGGCGAGAGCTAGACGACGCCGCAGCGGCCTACGAGCACACCTGTGCCAACCTCACCCAGCTGTGCGACAAGTGAGTTGGCTGATACTTGTAGCAGTTACGCAGTGTCCTACGTTAGCTACAATCGCGACGCGAGGCGATACGACGGCTTGCGACGCGAGTGTAGGTCGCTCCCCTATCATATGAGATTAGGGTCGCTAGATCAATCACACTGAACATCGATAATTTATTAGCTCGGAATGCTAACTTTATAAAGCCTTTCTTATTATTTACTGAAACCAAACGATATCCCGTAGGTACCATAAAGCCGTGGATATCTGGAAGCGGTACCGCGACGCGGCGGCCGCAGTGCGCGCGTTCGCGGAGTTCCAGGAGGGCCGCTTGCACGCCCTCCGGCCCGACGACGCTCCCGCCACTGCTGAGGTAAGTTATACTTATTTAAGCCCCATTTGAGACGGCAGTAACGTGCCGGTACTGTCAGTACAGTCAGTCTAGCGCAGTCTTACGGAACTCTGGTGAATACTAGTTTCAACCCAGTCTAATCTAACAATCCAGTCAGTGTCCGGTGCCCACGATATGTCAAAATAGACAGCACTGACTCATAACCTGGCACCGAAATTCCGATTTAGTGGGTCTAGTTATTGCTATCGTGTAAGGCGTGTATATGTAGAACGATTAACGCGTCACTTTTTAGAGTTGGAGTCGGAGGGACTGTTAAAAAATCACGTTTGGATCGGCCAAATATTTTGTGAGGATCTGTATACAGGGATATCAGAAATATAAACCTTTATGGCCATAGATTGTCAATCTGTTTTTTGTTTATATCATTCATCTAGTAAAAAAAATAGTCTTTTAATTTTTATTTTTGCTCATCTAATAATATGATGTCAAAAAGTAAAAAAAGTTGTTTTCGACTTTTAAATTGCAGGACAGGCCTCAGCACCTACATTTAACACTAGGCATTAAAAAACTTGTGTTTATGGACTGAATGCTTAACTATTAAAGGCAAACACAATATAGAACCTTAGTAAAATAAAAACTAGGTACCATGACATACTTTATATCGTCTCTAGGTACTACACCATTTACGTAAAAAGATATTTTTTAGCTTAGCGCATTACCTACCTATACCTATTCCACTTCATTTGAAATGTAATGAGTTCTTGTCTGCAAGATAGCGAGTTTATTGGACAAGATACTGACTACACCTATTTGCTTTAATAACGAAAATTATTTAGGTATGCACATTCAGAAAGACTTAAGTAGATACTTCGACATCTGACGACCTCCGTAGCCGAGAAGCTAGTAAACCGAACTTGGTGTCGCTATCTCTGAGGTTCCGGGTTCGATCCCGGTCGGTCAATCTAGAAAAATAACTTTTCTGTATTGTCTCGGGTCTGGGTGTTGTGGTACTGTCGATGTTTCTGATTTCATTAACATAAGTGCTTAAGCTACTTATCATAGGATCAGGATCATGGAAGATTATCATTTATGACTTATCTCTCATATAAATAAGCTAAATCACGCTTTGACAAGATCTGGCCCCCATTCAGAAACCTTCGACAACAATTTGACAACCGGTAAGTCACGTGACACTAACGTTAAATCATATTATAGTGTCACGTGGTTTATCGGGTGACAACTCATTGTCGAAGGGTTCTAAATCGGGGGCGAGGTCCGATAACTTTTTTTGATTTGGGTGTACCTACATAATATAGTTTTTAGTTACAATCCAAGAAGCGTTAGAGCAATAATAAAGAGACCAAAATTGTAAAACTTTAGGGTTTAAACGTTATTCCTGTAAGTGTGCAATAAACCAAGATGAAACGAACGGTTTTTACATTAAATTGTTTGCATACAGTTATCTTATATGTGCAAAACAGTTAACTATTGACTACCGGCATTTTTATGGATGTTTTTATTTTTACGGGCGCATTTATTTAACTTGAACTAACTACTAACTTTCTTTGCGGTTAAATGTAATATTTATTATATATTCTCTCATCCTTGAATTGTCATGTCGAATCCCAGACTCCCAGTACGTAAAAGTATGTCTTTATAAGTCCCATAGGGGCTCAAGCCTCACGTCAACTATGAGGCGGTGTGGGGCACAATAGTTCACCACGCGGGACCATATTGGTACGGTGGAGGGGTTTTGTAAGGCCAGTGACTAAATCTTACTGTCAGAATTTATTAAATTGCCATGTTACAAATACTTACATTGTTAGGGTTTACAAATAACAAAAAAGACAAAAGAGTATCAATTTTGACGAATAGTTCAACTAGGTGTTAAATCATATCGTGACAGATAAACATACAATCGTAACCCTCTTTTGCCTATTCCGTAGATGGGTCGTCCCATAAGACGTCTGGAGATGTCGGGCAACGTCGCAAAACATGTTTATTGTCGTTGCGCAATCATTGATATCCAAATGAAGAGATAGCTTCACGTGTCGGTGACGCCTAAATGGGGGCTGGTGCAAAAATTTTCTTTCTTAAATACAAAATTAAAATAACACATCAGTTATGAATAGGTACTCAAGGAAAACCACTTGCATAGGTTCTCGCTTGCGTCATCCTCTTAATTTATGAAAACTTAAAATGTTTACTTTGCCGACACCTTATTGAGTTTGTTATGGTTTTGCACCTAAACAGTTTAATGCTCGTCCGCACCTTCTTGCTAACGGCTTAAAACACAATAATGGATGCCTTAGTGGCTTAGTAAAACAAAAACATAGTGTGAATACGAGTAAAAGCCAAGAGTTGCTTACTTGCGTGACGCTCGCAATATCATAGTCACAATCAATACTCAACTTTAGTCGCTGCTCCAACGCGCTAAACACTAATAAAGTAACTATTATGTTATGAATTCAGTAATAAGATAATAACAACCGGCCAATCTGGAAGTCATTGTGGGAGGCCTGTTCAGGAGTGGACGTCCTATGGCTGAAATGATGAATCTTCACATAATTTAAACACAATTTGGTTTGACTTGTGGTGTGGTTTAAGCCTAAGTGCATCGACCGAGTCGCGGACCAAGGTGTGTCGTATGACTCATGGGTACGATCTTATTTGGCGGGGTAAAATTGACTACGACGAGTGATGAGCATAATAAAACGTTTTCAAACTGCGTCTTGAAAATTAAAGTCGCCAAACCAAATGCGGACCGCGCAGCGTGCAGCGGGGCGTTTATGCGAAAGAAAAAAAGAAATTACATACACACACAGCAACAAACGAAAACAATAACACCACTAATTTAAAAAAGGAACAAAACAAAAATGAACAGCAACGCGTGACGTTAGTATCGGGCCAAAATACCACAATAAGACAATACCACTTCATAGTTAGGTGAGACCTGCGCTCTGCAGAAGTACCTACCTTAAAGGCTTACTTTACCTTTTGCAACAATGAAAATAGCTAATAATATGTTTAGTGACATTAGCATTTTCAAATTACCTCACTGACGTTATCTCCGAGTCTGACACACAGTACCTAGGCATTCACGTACACCTAACTGATCTTGAATAACCTAAAGACCTGTGCATCTAACTGAAGCCAAATGTAGCACTCGTGTGACGTTAATTAATAATTTACCTGTTTTTTTTACAAATCTATTCTTCGTAATCAGGACCCAAAGTAGGACAAAAAAATTCAAAAAATTTGGAATGTGAATATTGTTAGTAAATGTTCTAAATTACCATAGAGATCGATCAAGAACATTGTATGAACAAGTTACTGGCTGTATGATAAAATAAAACGCGCGTTAATACCAAATTTTAAAAAAATGTGCATTCTGCCTCTACGTAATAAACTCCGATGTAGGTATACTGATATTTATAACAATACGTAAAACAATTTATCATTCAGGTAACTTTACTCATTAGTTCTACTTACTTATTTTTCATAGAGGGTGATAAAAAGTAGAGTACATCACTCGATCGCACAATTATTTCATTCATGCGCTTTGTATGTTTGCTCCTGTGTGACGCAATCTACTATTTTATCGAATTCTAGTAAGTATTGGTAGCAGTTTGTATATTTCTTACCTAATATCGGACATCATAATTTAGCCCTATTTGATTGGTTACTTTTTTGGGCTAATTTTACAGCTTACTATGGGACTAAAAATGATATTATAAAAAACTTTCTCATACTAAATAGCCGATCAGCTTAGATGGAAGATAATTAAGATTTCGATATATTAGTTCCTTCTTAGCAGTAGAATCATTCATTACCTTAAAGAAAGTTAGCTAATTAAATAGTTTCAGGGCCACTTTCACCACTTGCTGATAAGTTCCGGATAACCTATCTGGCACTTGTTTTGACAGATAACCCATACAATTAGCT
Source organism: Anania hortulata (assembly GCA_963576865.1). NCBI lineage: Eukaryota > Metazoa > Arthropoda > Insecta > Lepidoptera > Crambidae > Anania > Anania hortulata. Next base: position 20,997,803 of record OY756393.1, read on the forward strand.
GTCAAAAAAGTGCCAGATAGGTTATCTGGAACTTATCAGCAAGTGGTGAAAGAGGCCCTTAATCGTTATTTGAGAAGGTGTAATAACACACTGATTGTCGAAGTAAGGAATTGCTATCCTTATATTACGAGGCACCAGATGATGGAATGACATGAATTAATATGGGCATTTTAAGAGTTTTACCGCAATTCCACTTGTTGTAACTACCTTCATGCATAGTGTATTCTCCTTTACGCGGATTATCTCTGGATAATTTCTGGGACTCAGGGCCGCCACGTCAGATCTTCGACAATGCGCGGGAAATTTTCCGGGAATTAATTAGGTCCAAACTTGGAAAAGCCTCTGGAATAATCTGATGGGAACTTTTTTCTTCTCCTTTCATTTAAAATGCAGTTTGTCATCTGGTGACCTCTGTAGCCGAGAGGCAAGCGTAGGTATCAGACTTGCTGTCGCTATCGCCATCCCGGGTTTGATTCCCGGTCGGTCAATGCAGAAAAATAACTTTTCTATATTGTCTCGGGTCTGGGTGTTGTGGTACCTACCGTTGTTGTTTCTGATTTCTGTAACACAAGTGCTTAAGCTACTTACCATAGGATCAGAGCAAAGCATGTGATGTTGTCCAATATTTATTTATTTATTAATATTATTATTTGATATGACAGTGGGGATTAATTACATAAAATTATAGTTACAAAAGAAGTCAGGGCGACAATTGTAAAAAAAATAGGTTGAGTGTGATTGCGTCTGCGTGAGTTCTTGACTTAACGTCACAAGGGCATACATATTTACGCTGATGGAGTAGTTACTGCGTTTGCCTTTTGTTTCTACAAATGTATATCTTCTGTTAGTAGGCCCCAAGGTTTATCAAATACACATGGGCAGATAGAACTTCAAGGACTACAACTTACACAAAACATAAACTGCTAAATAGTCAACATAACGCTACCATTACCCAGTATTCCCTGACCTCGCGTTATAGAGACTTGTTATACAAATAAACGATCAGCTTATACTGGAAATGTACAAACGCCCAGCACAAGATTTTGCTTTTAACTTGCCGATCCAGGCACCTTGAGAACAACGGTCAAGTGTACTTGCCAAATCAATTAGCATAACAGCTAGCCGAGCAGGTACAATGACCGCGGTAGTCGCACGCTTTTTACAATGTTTGCACAATGCCTCTGTTTGGTTTATATTTTTAGGATTTCGTACCCAACGGGTGCCAACGGGATCCTATTATTAAGGCTCCGCTGTCATGTCCGTCCGTATGTCACAGGGCTGTATCTTTTTAACTTAATGAGTCTGACAAATGGAGCCTGGCCACCTCTTAACATTGCTTCTTTGACCGTCGATTATGGCCAGTTTTGGATCAGGAAGAGAGCGGGGTCTAGCTGGTAGCCTGACGGAAGTGGACGGAAAGATCCTTCAAAGGCAGCGTTTGTCCATGTCCAGTGTTGTTACGGACCCTATCGAGTGTGTGTTCAACTGACACTTGGCCAGTTTACCATCGCAGAATCCTGGCAAGACTACATTGGTGTACGCAACAATGCACACACTGTTACTCTAATCTCGGCTAATCATTGGAGATCTTAACCGTAAACAAAGATGATACCATATAAAAAAACTGTTTTAAAAATGTCATCATCATGTCAGCCTATGCAGTCAACTACTGGACGTAAGCCTTGGGACCTATGTACCTAAATATTTCTTGCAAAAACAGAGTTTTATAGAAAAAGAATCGGCAATCATCGTCACATAAAAACTTTTTTTAAATTGGTGAATTATCCACGAACAACGCGACTGACGTAATTATCTTTAAATGGCTAGACGGGTATTGTTCTTGTCAGTAATTTCGGCTTGTAGGCGTTATAGTCTAGCAGTTTGTCTGAGTGTCAGTCTCAAATCGCGTGGACGTCTCCTACACCATTAAACTAATGGATTTCCACTTCCCTAAACTTCGTGTTTCAGGTTGTTTTCATAATTTAACACTTAAGCAGTCGTTTTTAGCTACTAACTTTAAATTCAGCGTTGAAATTCACCCACCTATCATTATATCTACTTATGTTACGCCTGCAAAATGTAATCTGCAATACGGAGGAAAACTATTAATGAAACCGAATATAATTAAAGCCTTTCGCGCTACGTAATGAACTGATAAGGTTTGATAAGCGCGAGCCAGTTGTTCCGCGGTCGTCCTGCCGCGAGGACGTCTGCCGCGAACAAACGCGACCACAAACGAACAAACACGACAACTACTCGAATAATAACTGAAATACACTCAACGAAAATTCTACTCGAACGGTATTCGCGCCAAATACATTTTCTCGATGGAAACTCGCGCGGAAACTCGGCCGGGCGCGCCACGCGTGTGACATCACCAAAAACTATGCCCAAGTTAACCCGTATGCAAAATTTCACTTGATCATTAAAGCGATAAACGCAATTGCATACAATGCCGTGACCTTGAAGCGTGACCATGACGAAAAGCGATGCTCCGTACTGAAATGTTGGATTAACTTAGTTTCCATAGCCAAATTGAATTGAAAGCTCAAACGGGCAGTTCCAAACATTGCTGTTAGCTGATCAAACGTATCTACCTACGTTGCACTGTTTTTAAATTAATTGTTGGTTTATCTGTTTACGATAAACAATGAATTATTTTAATGAGCGCCTTAATTAACGAGTGCAATCATCGGTTATTTATAAATGCGTTTTAGTGATAAAAGTGTAACATTGAAATGTACACAAGAGGTTTCACGTCAAAAATGAATGATAGTTTTGTTTTTGTGATAAAGAATATGTGTCAGGAGTGTTGTATGTGATTTATCTGTTATCAAGATGTCGCTTCAGGAGGTAAGTGATAAAAGATCCGAATCGAAATAAACATTAGGCGGGTATTTGAGACTTTATCACACCTAAGCGTGTTAAGGTTACTGCGATGTACTGTAATAGCTTAAATGTTTACTTAATTTCCTCGTGTTTTGTTTGAACTTTAAACTAAGTAAGTATATTGACGTTCTGTTTACTGACTTCAGCGTTTACGGAATAGGAAAAAATGTAGGTAAGTGTTGGAAAATCTTATTGTTTAATATGTAAACTCCCGCGCAAATGAGTTTTACAAGCCTCATGCATTACATTCTCAAGATACCTACTGTTACACACATAACAAGACTTAAGTCAGCTTACATAGACTCTAGTCAGTCAAGGATCGTATTTAGACTAATATCGTAAAAGTTAATATTCTCAAAAACAATAAATAAATAGAAATATGCGCCAGACAACACACCAATGTGCATGGTTTAGATTAAGAGTTATGTACCAGCTAGAGATGTGCTGTTGCCGGGAATATTCCCGGGAAGGGCACATTACTAGTATAGCCGGAGGAGGGGGAGAGGGTCGTCTTTCAGCTCACTTAGACCCGACCCATTTAAAAGTTCGTTTTCTGAATCGAGCCGAACTGGAATCGAACTTGAGACACTTTGCATTCAAAACGAAACACTGTGCAATTGCGTCAGCCGGTTCGTTGACATTATAATTAAATTGTCAAGCTGTAAGCATATAGGTACTATGTTATTTACCTCCTAAAACTTTTCTAGAATATTACTTCATTAGCTAAATATCTACACTAAAACGTACCTAAGTTATTCCAAGAAGACAAAGTGGTTTATTTAGTGCGAACACGCGCTCGTTTGTCACTCTTTATAAAATAAGATCGGAGTAAACAAAGAGAGAGAGAAACTTAAATCTAATAACAAAAACTATTCTAATACAAAGTTGCATTGATATCATCATAGAAACCCCAAAAAAGACAATTTCATTTGGGAAATCCTAACAACCGTCATTACGGTGCAAATATGCACCAAAAATACAAAACAAAACAGAATCGCTGAAACTAACGGCATCATTATTAATTGCAGGCGAATAATGTTGATAATCACCTTACTCCGTTTCGGGCAATTATCAGACGAGCGGCAACCGGCACAATTAGCAACTTCTCAAGGGCACACTTTCCTACTTTTGCCGAGCGGTGTTAGGGTGAACGCACACCTGACCGCGCCAAACGAACTGAGATATTTTTTCTTACGAATTTCATCCGGCCTAGAGTTGTAAATTGACGGTCATATGCTATAAGCGTCCGTCATTTATGATAAATGCTTAGTCACATTGGACATTTATTGTCACGATGGTCACTTTTTTTTTTAGTATAAATTTTAAAAAAGAAGTATTCCACCAAAATAAGTTTTAAATATTAAGTATTTGACAATAAAAACATGTAATTGGATCTGAATTGTACTCAAAAAAAAAACTTGCGCGTAACGATACGACGCTTTTTAGCTTGTTCGGCAGAAAGAAAGATGAATTAATTTTAGAAATTTCATTTTGTTATATATCATCACTACTAAAGCCTGTCTTTCTTATAATAATGCACTTATTTTTGACCAATTTTTTTTTTCATAGTTTATCAATAGAATTGATTGTGACAATAAATGTCCAAAATGTCCGGTCACATTGAGAAAATGTCCAATTTGCTCGGTCATATTGGTCAGACATTTATAACGTGACGGACACTTTACAACTCTAATCCGGCCTATGAGGAAGCGGATTGGTGAGTGAGGTTTTATGATACAAACAAACGAAAAAAACTTTAAAAAAAAATAATCGGCACCTTTCGTATGATAAATTATGCGATAACCTTTAGCAAGACCTCTTTCGAAGCAAACAGGTAGCAAAATATTTTACTTTAAAATATTAGCACCAGACATTAACAATACACCAATTGATAGTAAAAACTCCTAGTGTTAAGTATAAGGTACAAGCAAGACAAAAAAATAAATAAGAAAAGATCGTTTTTTGTTTTGTGATAAATATACACATTTTGCAAATAAAATTGCTACTAGCCGTTTAGATATTCATTAAACTTATCCTATACACGGTTTGCAAAAAGGCCCAAATAATATAAAAAAAAAGAATCATGAAAATGAATTTCAAAGTCACTTTCGTTATTTACTAAACAAACGTAGGTAATTATTAACTTTTCAAGGGCAAGCCTCCCAACTTCTCCCTTTCATAGAGCTTGCAAAGACACAGACACGGCACAAAGAAATGTAAATTAAATTAAGGGTGATTTTCCAATAACTGTTATTTAGGGCCGATTTTTTAAAATCTGGCTTTTAAACTTTTATCGAACGAATAAAATGACGCTTGACACATTTTCTGTACAAAACTGTCAACATGTCAAACTTATTCTAATAAAAGTTCTGGGTATTGAAAAATCGGCCCTTGAGAAATAAATCTGACACGCTAATTGACTGTTTTTGTATACAAAATGTGTCTACTAAACGTCAATTTTATTCGTTAGATAAAAGTTTTCTAAAAACAGCTCTTAGAACTGATTTTTCAATGAACATTACATTATATTTTTCAAAAGTAAGTTATAGATAGTTTTCATATAGAAAATGTGTCAAATCGTTAATTTTATTTAAAGTAAAGTTATCTGACTTTTGAATAATCGTTCCTTAAAAAAAATGTTTTTAATAAACACTTGTTTATGAACACACACACTCCTACTTTTGCTGTTTGCAGAGCTAACAGAAGCATATTTGGATGCGAGAAATTGCAAGCAGAGAAATTGCAATATTCACAAAGGATTAAAAATCAATGTTTGCTGTTGTGAAATGGCAAACATCCAAGAATGCTAATGTTTGGTTGTAGTAGAAGACTACATTAACATTTTTGTTTTCTAATAATCATTTTAAGCACTAGATATTTTTATTTTTAATACTTTTTACTGTTTTATTTCTGAATGTGTTCCATTGTTTTGCAAATAAAATTTCTGTCCATCGTGTAACAAAAGTATGGAATAAATCTTGGAGTTACACAACAAAGGCATCGCGATATTTACGACCCAATTAATTTATTTAGTCAATTTCAGTTCTAATAGATTCGTAGCACCGTGTGAAATAGTAGAAACGTCTTAATTGCGGCGAATACGAGCCTACAACCCGCAACCAAACGTTTGAACAACCTTCGCGCCGCAATCGATATATGAAAATGCGTTTCAACGACCGAAACTTTAAAAACTTTACTCATTTGAAAGTTAAACAAAACTGATAGGTTTGTCTGCGGGTTGATTCTAAGTACTTACGTAAATTAGTTAAGTGAATACGTTGTAAATATGTATGTATGCGTCATTTTTGTTCAAATAGGTTATTATTGCAACGCCGCCCCGGTATCTGAACGAATAAACGAATGAAATCAATTTGTTTTTGCAAATAGGCCATTATCGGCACTTTTACACGACCCAATTTCTTAGCCAATGCTACTCGGTAGTAGCCGAAAGCCGGTGATTTCGGACATTTTGTGGGCAATAAATTCTACAGACAGCCCTTCCTCGTAAATCAGTCTATATTAGTAGAAACCGTATTAAAATCCCTTCACCAGTTTCACAGAATATCTTCTACAGACAGATAAGATAGACGACATTAACACGGCTTAGGGATTTTGTTCATCAAGTTGTTAAGTTTAAATATCTGAAATACCGATTCTATAAAAATGCTAGTAGAATAGAAAGTACGAGTAACTAACATAATGTATAATTTTAATTGTATATATAATTACATAGATACTAATTAATTTTGAATCTACACTAATATAAAGATGGGTTTAGACTTTTAGACCAGTCTAAACTAACATACTTAGAACAGAGCAAGAGCAAGAGCATTATCTTCTTGATATCCTTGTTTTTTTAGAATAGAATAGAATAGAATAGAATATTTATTTATTTGCTTAAGACACAGTATAAAAGCTGTTACAGAGTTAGAGTGGATTGTGCACATGTCTTGCTTCATTAAGATAGCATGCAAATATAAATTAATTAAATTTAACACTGAGTTTCGAAAGTCATAATAAAATTGAATACTAGTTAATTATAAATTAATGGAATTAAAGGCACAATAAAATAAATAATACAACATTCAAAACTATTAATTAATTCATTAGTTGTAAACAGTAAAATTGTTTCGCCATGTAGAACATAAAACTAAAGCAAGAACAAGAACATTGAACGTGCGAAGAATATACCTACTAAGTATATTCTTCGCACGTTCGTCTGCCGTTTCCATTAAGCGAGCAAGCATTTTTAGAACAATCCTAGAACATTAAAGGTACCGGGTCATATTTATAACAGGAGCCAAATTTAAGGAGTTGAATGTTTTCATCAATACACAAAATTTTAAAATCGAAATCATGAAAAAAATATTGCTGCTTATACATTATCATCGAGGTTGAACGTTAGTTTGTGAATATGGAGAAACATTTTTTTTAAAAAGTTTCATATTTCATCTTTTCGATGTTGGCCCCATTGAAAACTATGTTTGTTTGTATTAACTGAACAGATTCGCTTCCTTAAATTACGCTCTTGTTTTAAAAGTAACCTTGTAAGAAGCGAAGCAAGATAGAACAACGAAAGATCGTTTGTTCTTTGTTTACACATATAAAGATAATGTACGAGTAATACAATAGGATTTTAATGAGCATTCGCTCGTCTGGTCTGAATGTACCTTTATATTTTTTATTATCTTAACTATTACTTAACATGCCTATTACATAATTATGAACATCCACATATATCTTATAACTGTACTTTCTCGATAATTTGTTAATCTTTAGCTACATCATTTAAGAAATGTCAATATTTATTTTAAACTCTTTACCCTTTGAATGTAAAGCGGTTACATCAGTGAGTCATACTTTAGTCAGAATTAACGTCATGGCTGCACCAAAAAAAGATCACTCTTGTGACTAATAAGTATTTTTATAAATAGTTTTCGTTCTAGAACTATTGTAGATCATCATCATCATTTCAGCCATAGGACATCCACTGCTGAACATAGGCCTCCCCCAGTGACTTTTAGATTGGCCGGTTGAAAGTGGCCAGCATCCTGCATCTATTGTAGATGTTGAAATTTATTATAACTACGAAGATTCAATTATTCCAATCGTTAAATATTAATAGAGGATTAAATTACAAGAATGAAGTGGCAGTAGAACCGACGGCCGATGGGGCAGAAAGGTTCTAGAATGGAGACCACAAGCAAACGCCCTGGTAAAGGTTGCAGGAAAACGCTGGATGCAGGCCGCTATGGCTGAAATTATAATGATATAAATTTTATTAAAAAAAATAAAACCGACTTCAAAACACTAAAATGCTAAAAATAATCCTAACACTTAAGTACCTAATCAGTTACTTTTCGAGTCGGTGCCAGACAATGAGAGATTCAATGTTTTTGTTTGCACCGACTCCAAAAGTAACTGATTAGGTACTTAAGTGTTAGGATTATTTTTAGCATTTTAGTGTTTTGAAGTCGGTTTTATTTTTTTAAATAAAATTTACTTATTTCATAAATTTTTAGTGATAAATCCTAATCTAACCGCTGAACACCGATTTCATCCCCTATTTTCCTACCCTTAGAGGTGATTTTTATTTTGCAAACTTTTATCATATTATCTTTGAACTATAAGCTATTCAATAAAACAAAAATCATCAAAATCGGCTCGTATTTGTCGAAGATAGGTAACAAGAACCACAACCAAAATATTATCTGAGTATATATTTGTTGATTTTCTCAAAAAGTTCTAAATCAATTTCGATAAAATTTATATGGGACCACCTCTGAAGTATGATCTACCAAACAAAAAAAGAATCATTGAAATCGATTCATAATTGGCGGAGTAATCGCGTAACAAACATACAAAAAAAAAAAAAAAAAAAAAACATACAGTCGAATTGAGAACCTCCTCCTTTTTTGAAGTCGGTTGAAAATTATTAACAGAGGAATAAGTACCACTAATAGTCCGTCAAATGAACTACTTATCTCAGGGCTTATTAAAATAGGATCAAGAGCTCTACAGATCTCGCAAATGTCCCGCGAATTGGTTTCGTCGCATGCGTCTGTTTACTGATAATGTTGGTTGCGCGTTGCACTTAAGAAGCAAGTGCAACTCGTGCAAGCCCCGCAGAAGCAAACGCATACAGTCCACTTTACTTCTTGGTATACACAAGCATGAGGAAATATCAAAACGTAATGCACACGTGCAGCTCGCGAGCTATTGCAAACAGGTGCATTCTAAGGTCAAGTTAAGGTCCTAGTACTTTTAGATAAGATACGCCCCAAAAAATATATATGTATTGTCTATAAACTGCCAGAAGTATTATAATTTGAATTCATAACTGTACGATTAAACAAATACGTGTTTTAACCACTGAACTTTATGCAATCGTAGTAATCTTTGCAATTATGTCTTGCGCGACCTGAATAGGACCTAATCGATAATAATATCAGCATTATTATACATAGCTAGTTTAGTTCTAGCATAAACAGCTAATGGCAGAACTTTACTGCTAATGCACCCAATAAAACGCTAACTACAGATCTTTTTTACATCAGACCGTTGCGTAAAACAAACAACCTAGATTTTATCATAGGTAAACGCAGTGGATTACGACATCAAGTCCCATGCATCTCCTGAAACACATTGCTTCATATCGCTGGCAACGGCAACTACTGTTTATTTGTTTCGGCATTTACTGCATGCTTAGACAAAATTACTAAATTACGGCTGTTGATGAAATAGTTTCGGCATTTTTTATCTGAGTCGTATAATTAAATATTAACTTGTAACGTAAATGTTCAAATCATATTGATGTCAAGAACACTGCAGTCTGTTGGCAAAATAATCAAAAACTTTAGACCGTTTTAAAATCAAAATTGTCAAAATACAATTTCGTAATAATTTTACTTATCCGATGGGAAATAACACTAATAAATTTATGATCTAACTTACAACTGAATATTACCTACTCAAAAACAAAAGTGAGAATATAGAAAATATTTCAATAAATCAACTTCTTGTTTTGAATTAAAGTCAAACATATAATTTGAAAGATGGTCCGTTCTAGAATGTCGATAGTAAATAAAAAGGCCTCGAGGACACTTAAGTCCAAGTATGTATATAAATATAACATATACTTATGGGTACTGGTGCTTTAGTGGCGATATTAACAAATGAATAAAAAACCTACTTTGTCATACTAAGACCCATTTGCAAGGACCTCTGCTATTTGGTAAGAGAGGTTTTTAGTTCATTTGACGTACTGTCAGTAGCGATGATGAACGACGGATATGGGTACAAGACGATTCTACCTTTTTTTGAAAAAAAAAAAAAGGGTAATTACCCTCTGTCGCCATCGCTAACTGTCAGGTCAGTGGTACTTATTACACTCTTTAAATAATTTAGCCCAATGTTAGTGATTCCAGAATTCACCAATCACTGCTAATAAGTAAAATCGGATCTAAAAGTCCTAATTAGAGAGATCATTTGACATTGCACATTGACGCGAACATAAAATCAGCGAACACTCGTGCGCAATGAAAATACCACCAAAACCAAATGCCTGGCTTGCATCACCAGCATCACACATGCCATTAAGAAACTACATACCTGTATCTAATCGTACAAGCTTAATGGGAAACATACACATCTGGTTTCTCGTTATTTGAGGCTTCTTGAGAATTACGCCCGGCAATAAACGCATTTAGCGCATCCGTTAAAATGAGTCTTATACTTACAAATATTTGAATGAAGAATATTTATAGATCGTTGCGCGCGATGTATAATTTGCGTCATAGGATCGCCTCGTCTTAGGTTTTAATTCTATCTTTAGTTCTGACGGATACTGAGTTTCGTAACGACCAGTTTGCTATGTCTATATTCCCTTCTCCATTTTATGCACTGATTACTTGAGAAGTGCCTTGTTTCCTTTTAAACTAGCTGCTGGAGCAGCTTTGAATTTACTAACGTAGGTAATCAACGATTTCTTTTATAAATCGTAAAAAAACGTAGTCTGGTAGGTACCTCATCAATCTCATCATTATGTCAATAAATTGGTGTGTTTTTTGGTCTAGCGCATATTTCGTTTTTTTATAACTAGTTTTTTCCAGTAATTAATAGTTCTCATTAAGCATACAAATCCAAATTACCTTCTCTATTTTCGTCTTATTTCTTCGTTAAATCGTTAAAGAAATTTTTAAAAAACCCTTCGTTCGTGTTCGTCTGTATTTGAAACAAAGGTTCTGCCGGCATTTTACTTACGTAGGGTAGCCGAAATAATGTTGTGAAAGAGAGAAAGTTCCATAGGTGTGACATTAACATTAATACAACGTCGTATACCTCCTTTAAATGGAGGGAAATTGGGTTGACATATTTTATAACAGACTTGGTTTTTGACAAATATTCAAAACCTTATGGCCTCTTTCACCACTTGCTGATAAGTTCCAGATAACCTATCTGGCACTTTTTTGACAGCTAATTGTATGGGTTATCTGTCAAAACAAGTGTCAGATCGGTTAACCGGACCGGTTACCTTTATTTTTCTAACACCGCAAAATTGTAATGTGACATGCAATAAACGTTTGAATTTGAATTTGAAAGTGGCCCTTAAATTTTGTAGATATTAACCAGTTGGTACTTTATAAGTAATAGGTATTCAGATAAGATCAGTATATTGATCAACAGATCAGCCTTATTTGTTAGCTAAAAGTAAAGTTTTACAAGTTCCAATGCCAAACAACAACCATGTGGACAGGAAGTAATAACTATTTATGTTTGGTTTTACCCTGAAAATTTTCTAATACAGTTTACCTAGAGGTTTATCGGTTTTAAAAATAATACGTCGTCTCACAGCGACCGTGACTGCTCGGATGTGGTGTGATGGAATTCAACCGATATTTTGCCTGCGCGTGCGCTTGCGCAGCTACCTAGTCGTTACGCACGTGACACGTTTTTATGGGGAAATAGCTTCTGCCCGCTACTTCGTCTGCATATACTTCAGGATACCATAAATAATGAACACATAAATATTGTACAACACATGACATACATTGCTCTGATCCTAAGGTAAGTAGCTAAAGCACTTCCGATAAAGAAATCAGAAACAACAACAATACCACAACACCCAGACTCGAGATAGTATAGACAGTTCGTTTTCTACATCGATGCGATCGGGAATCGAACCTGGGACCTTAGTGATGGCGACACGAAGTTCGTCAATCTAACTTGTAACATTCTTTTAACTGAACTATCTAACGATATTTTACTTGAAACATTATGGTACATATTGTTTATGTTAAGCTAGATCAATACTTAATGTGTGCCAAATTACAGCGAATCAGTTCAGCCGTTATTTAAAGCGTGAGAATAGGTAGGTAGTAGATTTATCGTATCATAAAGGGTGTCCCGTAACTCAAAGATAACATTTAACATATTTTATTTTATTTGTAAAAGACACACAACATATTCTATACCTACATCATGGTGAACAACTTTTGTTCTATGACTTTTGCAAAAATTCATGAACATTTATCGACTTCCTATACAATATTAGCAAACAGCTGATTGTATTTGTACAGAAAGACAAAAAAATACGCATTTTAAAAATATGTATTCTTGCAAATAAATGTATTCTATTTATTAATTTAAAGCGTGACATTAGGAGGTACGGGTTATGGATATACAGTTACGCGACACGTGAGGAGGACAAGGATCGGGAAGAGGGTAAAATGAATTAAACGCGATCAATTTCAGTATAATCGTCAAACTTTGTATTCGTTTTATGAAAGACAGAGTGAGACAAGTAAAAACAAAAGGAAATGACAAAAAGTAAAAAAAATATCATCACCTCAGCCACAGGACGCCCACTGCTGAACACAGGCCTCCCCCAATGACTTACCATCGGAGGGGATTGCCAATACTCGCCACGCTTGGCAGGCGGGTTGGCGAGCGCAGTTTTTTATAAGATTTCGCACGCAGACGCTGCTGCCCATCTCGTGCTACATGAATTAGTCGCCTCTTACGACACGCCTCCTGTTGGCGGTGGGGAAGTGTATTCTTTACGGCCGTCCCCACACGGCACATAAGATTAAAAGTAGTTTGGTTTGCCACAGTGACATTTTATCATTAAGTAATTAATTAATGTTTCCTAGTTAAATAAATATCGTAATCTTAAAATATTATGTTACCGTTAATTAGGTTCTCAGGATAACGTAAAATAAATATAACTTATTAATTGTTTTATCATAATTAAAAAGTAAATGAAATAGTACCGTGAAACTCTAACATTCAATAACTATAAACAAAATGGCTGCTTCAACTTTACAATGTTATGCGAGACACAATATTTTATTGCTCGGAGCTATTTAGTTTCTAAGTAACAATGCAATTTTCTCTGATTTATTAAAGATTATATACATTTGTGGAGTAAAACTGTCTGTGCAGTGCAAAACGATAATACTTACTTCAATATTATTAGTGGTTAACAATTTTATTAACATTATAGTTTCAAAAACTATACATTTTTTTATATATTCTGGGACATGTCAAAAGATATCATAGGAACTCAAACTCAAGGGTATTCCCAGCAGCCATTGAAGACTACCTACCTACCACTATTCTCACCCTGGCTCATCATCCGATCAGCTACTTTTTGACAGTTCATGAGTAGAATATTGACCTGGCACTCTTTGACAGCCAATTGTTGTTTTTTTTTTTTTTTTTTTTAATTTATTTAAGGCAACAAACAGTCATGTAAACATAAAGTAACATGGGTAAAGTGAGTATAACTAAAGACCTATAGCGCCTATAACTAAACTTGCACAATATTTAATACTTGTTGAGCCACTCTTAGGACTAAAGGACAACAAATTTTTTACTAAGTAAGGTAACCAGGTAACATCTGATGTGCAATTTATAGTTACTTATATAATACTGACAAATTCAAGTTCAAGTAGCAAAATTGTATGGGTTATCTGTCAAAACAAGTGCCAGATAGGTTATCCGGAACTTATCAGCAAGTGGTGAAAGTGGCCCTATGTATCCTTTTGATTATTTCTGTTTTGCTTAATGTACCATTAATAACTTGATAAGCTGTAGTTATTTCCACTACAAGTGCCTTTGACTACTTACCGGGAAAACTCTGCAAAATAAATTTAGTATAATAATACAACTGTGATTTTAGATCAGGATCATACTTAGTTTGATAATATTCGTTTGTAAATTATAAATCAGTTATAACGTAACAAGATACATGTCTAACCTGTTGCTGGAAATCATGTTTGTTGTTTAATAACTTATGGTATAAGTATAAATTAATATACTAAAGAAGCAAGGACGCCCAGAAAAACTATGAAAGTTCGTTATTTTACGTCTGAATCAACATATTTGCGTAATTTCTAATAATACATACTGAATCATTTATTGCTTTACTATGAGCAGTCTTACATTGGCAGTTTTATAATTTTGACCTAGTCAGATGGCACAAGAACTTTTTACGGAGGCAAGACGTTATTTTTTTAATATCTCGTCATTTATTTATTTAAACCAGTTTTAGTAAATATTTTTTTTTTAGTTTGCGAATTAGCATTTAATTTCAATCAGCTTATGGCTCTTTAGTTTCTGAAGAAGTTGCTACCTTAGATAAATCGCATTAATAATTTATACATATATGACGACCTCCGTAGCCGAGAGGCGAGCATACCGGACTTCGTGTCGCTATCACTGAGGTTCCGGGTTCGATTCCCGGTCGGGTCAATGTAGAAAAATAACTTTTCTATATTGCCTCGGGTCTGGGTGTTGTGGTACCGTCGTTGTTTCTGATTTCTGTAACACAAGTGCTTTGGCTACTTACCACAAAATCAGAGCAATGTATGCGATGATGCCAATATTTATAAAAAAAATTAAAAAAATATCCCAGGTGGTCTAGGGTGGACGGAGCATGGTGTCTTTTTCCGTTTCCCGATTACTTTAAAGGAGTTTTATACCCTGCGATGGAATCAAACTAGCTGAATTGATGATGATGATGATGAAGCAGTTATTTGCATCACCATTGGCGTTAAGTAATATTTTTGTGTATTCTAACACGACAGTATTTTCAATTATTAACTCGCTGACGTAAGCTGAACAATCCAATTTACTTAAATGAAAATAGCATATCAAAGGATCTAATAATACGGATTTTTACCTAAACACATTGTTGCTTACATTTTGGTACAAAATAGCAAACAAAAATGAATGGTGAACGGATCAATAAGTATTACTGTTATCAAACCGAAACCAGGAAGTTAGAAAAGTTATAAATAATTTATTACTCGTAGTAATGATTTTATTATCTACAGATATGATAAAGATAAAACTATAGCTTACGTCTATCGTATTGAATACTGAAAATCCTATCTTGAGATAAAAGTAAGTCAACATTACGCTTAAATGGGACTATAGTTAACTCTATAGAAGTACTTACTTATAGCTCAATTCCCACATGGGCACGTGGTAGGACTATCTGTATAGTAGGTAGGTACTTAGTATTTTCGTTTTCGAGAAGAAGAAGACCTACCCTTCACCCGAGTGCCGTCTTAAACGCATTCTGTCAAATCGTACTTTGCAAATTCTTTAAAAACAAATCAGATTTAAATATTACGATCAGATAAAAAAAAACAATGAGGTCCGATTGGTTTGTTTATATATAGGTAATTTACATCATCTCAGAATGGTACACAGAACTTTTAAAGCAGATGTCAGAAAGGAAATCTGTTACACATTAAGCACCAAGATACGTCCATACGATTTGATTATGACTAACACAAGCTGTTACGCATAATGCTCGATCCACAAGACAGATAGCCACTGAACAGGGCTTTCAGCTCTATTAGCACAGGGTTGGGCAGCCAACCCATGCTCAAAGCAATTACATTAACGCCACTATGATATAGCACGAAATGTGGTATTTTTTGCCTTAATATAAGCATGGGAATTATAACAAAATGTCCGTAATATTTTCATTATTTGTCAGTCTTTTTGCATCGGATTATGGTCGACTAGCTTTTGCACGCGACTTTTTCTGCGTTGAACTTACCTGGATAAAAAGTATCCTATGTGTTAATCCAGGTCATGGTCTATCTGTATGCCAAATTTTATCAAAATCTGTTCAGTAGTATTAATCTGCTGTTAATGACTAACAAAACTTGGTCCTACTCTATTCTCACTTGGCAGATTTCTAACGACTAAGTAATTTCTTTCTTGTGATTGAATTGTCATTGAGTTTAACAATGTCGAGCGATGTCTCTATTGTATTATTTTCTTTAACTAATCTAATTATATTTTTCCTTGTTATTAATTAACTACATTCCATGATCTTGTATTCTCTACTTTTGATTTTCTATTGGATGGAGCGGGCACAGGCGACCGAGAGATCGCTTAACATTAAAATTCCTATTGTCTCTCGTAACTCGTTTTACTGTATGAGGAATGAATAAAGTTAATATCTAGTTTGTTGATAAACCCAACCTACTATAAAAGTTATTTTTTTAATTTAAACATCAGAACAACAAATAATTTACCATCAGTTAAGTAAATTCGACCTCTTGGAGTAGACGATGAGCCGTTGACTGGTCATTTTACTAGAATAGTCGCAATACCAAGATCGCTTCTAGCTATTGTCTCTTGACGTTTCATCGCAGCCACATTACACGCTCTATTTGAGTCACGAGGCAGATCTCTAAATGATTGTAATACAGTATGCCAATTTGCTTTAGCATAGTTTTTAACACTGCTTTCGTTGGGCAAGAGATCATCAGCTGGCGCGGGTTTAATCAAGTATCAAGTGACATCGGATTATTGGGCTAAACAAATTTCACGCTGCAAGACGGTCATTCGTTTTTGGTATCGTTTTTGTATAAATTAACTTCGTTGAAGTCCATTAAGTAACTCATTATTTACTATTATATTTAAAAATACGCTAGTTATACAGCGATACTTTTAAATCAGTTGCCAGATTGAAGTAAGTGAATGTTGTCATCAATACAATAAAGTCTTACTAAGAGGTTAACATCATCATATAAAAAATCTGCTGCTCCTTACAATACCTTCGAGAGTATTGACAACCAGGGACGCCCAAGACCGAGCCAAGTGGAGGAGAAAAACAAGGGAAACGGACCCTGTTCTCCGAAGCTGACTTTGGACGCAACCGGGATTGACCGTGATGATGATGACGATGAGAGAGCGTTAGTTTTGAATGAAGAAACAAAAATTGGCAATTTAGATGTTCACCTGATAGAAAAGGTTGTTTGTGTTGGAACATAATCGCTTTCTTACATTTGTTTGACCACTGTTCTCAAAGTAACCCTGTATATATCTGACATTAATATCTAAACCTATGATGTGACAATGCCGGCTTTACCAGCGTGAAACAATTATTTACAATATTCGACGGGTAAAGTAACGTCCTCGATAGCTTAGGGGAGAACTAAAGTCGCTCAGATAGCGAAGAAGAGACGTAGATTCGATCAAATTAAAAAAAAAAATAACAATCCTTTATGATGTGTTACCGTAACTGATGGTAGCTCCATATAGTACTTATGTTAACCTATGTCACGCAAATGAATCCAAACTAGGCAGAGAGCGAATCAGTTATGAAATCGGGTCACAACGCCAGTCGCCAGTTAACCGGAGGATATGTTTGTGGCGATTGACTAAAATGGTCACCGTATTTATTACATAGCGATTTCAATTTATTTACATTGGAATTTATGGCCTATCTATTCAGACTAATTTAATAAATTACGATCAAAAATAAACTATGAATTAGTTTGTGTATGTAGGAAGATTGACCACCTGAATATAAATTATATAATCGGTATTCTTAATCTCCATTTAAGTGATTTTTGGCTAATTATTATTCTGTTTATTTTAATCCTCAAGGAAGATAGAAGGTCAAGTAGTCTATTAACAAATATTGAATAGGTAATAGAGATCTGTGTTTATTTTGAAAAAACGTCTTATCGGATTCATTGGATTGTACCGATGGAGGAAAACGATGGTATCGTTTTCCTTTTATTTTTTAATTAACTTATATCCTGATCTACGCCAAATTTTATTATATTAGTCTTAAACTTATTAATTAAAAGTTTTCCTATTTCTTTTTTACTCGTATGTATGAAAAGAGATAACTTACAGCTGTCAAACTAAAACAGTGTTAAACATAGCATCCTTTCAATTATTTTAAAGGAAACAATATCTAAAACAAACATACTCTATTAATCACAATCACAATTACTCAAACAAATTAACTAAGGACTGCAATTTAATCATTCTTTTGTATTTTATCATGTATTGTGCCAAAATGTTTAGCAAATAAATGGTTTATCTACCTATCTATCTAATAAAATATCGCGAAAAGATGAACCACAAATTCAATTTGACAGTTCAGACTGGAGAAAATGGGAGAGTTAAGTTTAGTTATAAAGTGGTACCTACAGTTACCACTTAACCAGATTGCCATTGCCATCAATATCAAAATATCGACCTACTAGAAGCATTACGAGCATAATATATCATTGTGTATCAATTAAGTCGTGATAAAATCGAGTATTAACTATATTCTATAGTATGACGTCTAGGTAGTATAGGCAGAAGTAATTATGATAGTTAAACTCAGTCTTCGAACTCAGTCTCAGGCTTAACTTTGAGTTGTAAAAACAAGGAATTCTGTCTCAATATAGCCCTCCTTCACAGGCATGCATGGAACAAGAATCCCGAGTGGCAGAACTTCGTTTGCTGGCGGCTCGAGTGGCAGCGGAAACCGGTTCCCGAGCGCTGCAGGCCGATGCGGATGCCCTGGCCAGGCGGCTGCAGCTGGTCGCTGGCGCTGTCCAGGCCTTAGCAGACCTGGGTGAGGCCAGGCAGCTGGCCAGAGCGAAGGCACAACACGCTAAGGAGAAGTTCTGCGATATGAGACAAGTAAGCTTTTTAAGGAACCATTTATTCGTTTGAGGTTACCTTACTACGAGAGTCAAGTTTGGTGTCCTTATAAAACAAGCATACACGATTTAGCTATAAGGATCAGTGTATAACTAAGCTAACTGTTATTTTTTATTGCCATTATGGGATCGTCGGACTATAAACGAACCTGACTCTGCAATTGTAACACTCAAAGCATTTGCTGGCCAATAGATACAGGACTTAATCCTCATTAACAATTACTCGTAATTTATAACGGACGCGAATGCCTTTCCCACTTGCATTATCAATGAGGCAATAACGGTCACTAGTGATATCGATCGCCCCAACGTTATATCCCAAAGGAATCTTTATTGTGACTTTAATTACGGGTTGTGTATGAATCATACGCTAGCATTTCAGCCGCATCAGAATTTTAATTAATTACAACATTCAAAACACGATACATTACAAATATTTCGCAGGGGAATGAACTTTGCGTCAACTCATTGAACTCTTATCTATGTTACTGACGAACTGTGACAGTCGATAATGCAAATTGTAATTTCCAGGACCTGGCCCCGCTTCACGAAGACGGTGAAATTGTGGAAGATAAACTTATTGCTTTACGTGACAACTTGATAGCACTCGGCAAAAGCGAAGCAGATATCGCTCCAGCCAAAGCCGAACTACCTGATATTGATCGCGATGTATCTGACGAGCACTCTATAGTGAGAATACTAGAGTTATGGCAGGCGATGTTCAGAGACACATTCCTGCATTACCACCGACTATCTACCGCTCTCGTCAGATCAGGAGATGCAGCGACAGCACTACGACTATGGCACGAATATCTGCTCGATCTACAATCATTCCTCTCAGGCTCGGTCCCAGCTGACTACGAAAACTTGACTGAACACCGACGCTTATGCAGGGTACATAGAAACTTGCTGACGTCACAACGATCTGTACTTATGAACGAGAACAAAGAGATGAAAAATAGGGACTTAGCCGATAAATTTGACACCTTAACCAACCTGCATAACGAGACATTGGCGAGGATAGTTGAAAGGCACGATGAGGTCTGCACTCGAATAGCTGCATGGGATGATTATAGAGATATCTACACAGAACTACTACGTTGGCTCAAGGAAATGGAGAGAGAGAAGGAAAAACTACAACTAAGATATGTACACATTAAGAGAATAAATAAGGTTTTAACGAAAATACAGAATCTCTCTGACAAAGTACCTGAAGGAAGAAAGCAGGCGGAAAAACTGTTATCAAATCTCAAAAAAGTGCTCGAATTTACAGAGGAAGCCTACGGAGCGTCAGTTAGGATTGAGTATGCGGGAGCCGTTAAGAGGGTGGATAACTTACAGGCTAGTCTTGACACTTGGAGAGATTTCTTAACGCGAATACTTGCTCTTGTGGGTGAATACGAATCTTTAACCAACGACATGCATAAAACTTATTCAAAAACACAAGATGAAGTGAACTCTTATTCTGATGAAGAACGTATATCGAGACCTCAACTTAAAAAGGCAATCGATAGATACACGGATTTAAGGACAAAGATTGAGAAAACTGAGAACCAAATCGACGCTCTAAGTGTCGTTCAAGAGCAACTTAAAGAGTGTCTCAGTCCTCAAGATATAAGAGTAGTAAACCAAAAATTATGGCAACTGAGACAGCAGCGAGCAGACTTAGAACATCAACTATCGATCATAATCCATCGGTTACAAGAGAGATTAGAAATCTACACTATTTACGAAACGCGACTGACGCGGTTTGCTGAATGGCTGAAAAACCTCGAATCTCGTCTCGAAACATCTAGTCAGAGTAGTGAAATTAGCGCACTAGACCCTCAGGACCTAATAAGAAGAATTAATTCTGACATTCAGGCTGAGACAGCTTTAAAGGAACGTGAATTTGAGTGGCTTTCTGAAACTGGGAATACGCTTATTGAGCTATCAAAGAAGGATGAAAAGTCCTACAGTAAAAACACATCTAAGCATCTGAAGGATGTACAAGAGCGGTGGCATAAGGTACAAGAAACTGGCAGGAGTAGAATAGCTAAAATAACCGAACTGCTCGAAACAATATTACAGTTAGAAGAGCGCCTGAGTGAAATCAGAACAAAACTTCACACTGTTGAGTCCAGACTTTCCGCTACTATTGTCTTAGAACAACTGACCACCAAAGCGGTTGATGAGAAATTCAAAGACCGTGACGATATTCATAAGAGCATAGAAAACGAAAGCGGAGAGGTAGGAGAAACTCTGAACCTCTGCCAACTAGTTTTTAATGATCCAGATGTGCTCAAAGGCAACTTCGATCTTCGTAACTTACATACCGGATTCGATATTGTCGAAAAGAAATGGAAGAACATCTGCGATATGTCCGAACAACGCAAGGGCACTCTAAAAGAGATTCGTAAATCGGCTGAGCTAGCATACTCTCTATTACCTAAAGTAGAAAAGAAGCTGGATTCAATCGAGAGACGTGTCGAGAAAATTGAGACCCGTAAACAACGCGGTGAACCAGAAGACGAGAGTGTGTCCAAGGCGGCGATCAAGGATTTGGAAGCGCTGGAGAAGGACATCAAGCGGCTTGAAGATTCGTACAGCCGAGTGGCGTCTGCTCGTGGCGTGGAACTTCGCGGTGAGGGTGCGGATGACGGAGCAAGGTTGCGCGCTGCCGTGCGGCGCTGGCAGCAGCTGAGAAGTCGGGTGGACGCAGCTGGTGCTGACTTGCACAGGCAGTTTGTGGCCGCGCATGGCAAGACGGTCGTCGCGTTGGCTGAAGCTGACGTGCGGTTGACTCGAGCTCTGCATCTTTCACCAATGCCTCTGGACAAAGTTGCTACACTTAAGGAACTAGAAGTAAGTAGATTACCTCTCGGCTTTGCTCCTTTGCGTAATTGTTTCTCTGAGCATATTTTAACCTATGTACATCGGCTTCCAGGGTGTCGAACAGGAGCTCCGTGAATGCGAGGCACTGGTGGCTGAGGCCGACAGACTGTCGCTGGCGGTGTCGACGGTTTCAGGAGTGTCGGATATGGTGGGCGAGTACCGGGCGCTGTACGCAGACGTGCGCGCGCGCCTCGACGTCGCGAGAGCTGACGTCGTCGGCGATGTCGACACTGCTGTACAGGTTATAAGCCTAATTTGTTACAAATAATTTAAGAGACCCTGAATGCATGAATTTGGAAAAATAATGTAGTTAAATGATGAACCAAACCCGATACCTTTCACGCCAAACTTATAAGTTATATCACACTATATAGAATCAAGAAGGTTTTAAAATTGATACCTACTAACAAAATACAATACTCATTAAAAATATCCTTTCAGTTTTACAGTCGGAAAAAAACTACTACGTATGTTTAATATTTTTATTAAATTGCTCCTCTAAATCAGAAAATTGAGTCTAACATCCCTATTTTTAGGTTGATACCCTGAAATGGGAGACGGATGCAGCACTCCAAGTTGACACCTTAACTTCAAAGGAGACCTACAGAGCTGAACTAATGGTCGCCGTGAGAGAGACTTCGGAATCTCTGGAGGCGCTCAGAACGGCTCTTATTCAACAGCCAAAAGATAATGCTAGCAGCGACGACTTGGCTACGGCCGCCAAGGACATCGCCAAGGCTGGCGCCAAACCCAACCAAACATTGGAGCTGGCCAAGCATCTCTCAGAACTGCTTCTAACCGAGTGTGACGCGACTGAAGACGAAGCTATGCTGAAGGAAGTCGAGTCACTCTCATTGAGATACGAAGACCTCTTGGCACAGGCCAAGAAACGGGAGTTGCAGATCAACAACTTGAGGTGGGTTTTAAATAAGTAGTTATTTAGATTTTACATTATTTTCACATTTTAAAAAATCAATGATCAAAGTTGAGATGTGGATTGAGATTGCAGTTTTTTGCTTAAGTATAACATCTTTGATCATTGGTGCAAATCAATTTGATGTTAAATGGTAGCACTAGCACTGATTGGCATTTTGGTGGTGGGGCTTGATAAAGCTGTTATTGAACAGTGCATAGATGTTTCGGTGACGTCACTTCAGCACGGTTCTTATTTCTGAAGGTGACTTTCTTTTAGTATACACTTTTTGATGTAACGTTTGCAATTTATTATTTTAATAACATGTAAATATTTTTACTATTCAAGACTTTTTTATTTAGTATTTATTTTTATTCTTCTTACAAATGACAGCATTGTGCCAAGAATACCCACGAATCGTAAAAGAGAGTAACTTTGATTTCGTAAAAACGGATTTTTGGCATCTTGTCAAATTAAAAAAATCGTGAATTTTTTAACATCTGTAGAAGCAACGCCCAGTCTGCGTGTGTAACAGCTTCCTAACAGGCATGCTCTAAAGTCTGCGTTTTCTGGTCCCCTAGGTTACCGCACTCGGCATCGTACGCGCTCACGTGCGAACAGTGAGTACTGCTTACCTAATATTTTGAAACGCTAAGTTTTTTGCTATCTAAATACCTCATTTAGTATTTTAATTACCTCAGCTCACTATACCTCTGTAGTCGTATTACTATTTGTAGTACCAATATATCTATTTATGTACATTTCAAGTGTTGCACAGAATTTGAAATATTTATTCATGAATCTTATTAATTAAATAATGTAGCAATAATCGGATGAAACAATATGCATGGATATAACTGATAAAAGTAACTATAATATTACATATTTATTTATTGTTTCCTAGAAGTAATGTTTTTTTACTTTATGCCTTTTTCTATCACGACCGTCAAAAACATCACTAATTGCAATACTTACTTAATTCTTGAGAATGCAATGATAGCAGAAAACTTGGCATGCATGAGTTAGTTGTCGTAGTTAACGCACTTGTAGAAATTAGAGCACATTATTATAATAAATCACTCACAGTATTAATATTATGCACAGCGCAATTTACTTTATGAAAATTGCTTCGTATTACCTAAATACTATGATAGTGATATTTTCTACAGTATAACTTCAGAAATTCATTCATTATAGATGAGACTGGCTATTTAAATAACTACACAGTTTGATTGCCTCTAGGCGTCTGTTCCAAAAGTTAGAGCCAAGAAATAGCCAGTTCTCTGTTCTCAAAACCCCATTTTAACCATATCCTCGATCCGACAGCGAGTCTGGCCGGCTGACGTGCCCTCTCTGCTCCGAGCGGAACTGGAAGCAGCTGGACAACGACCTCTGGCGGCTGGAGCAGTGGCTACAGTTCGCTGAAGCCACTGAGGCCGCCAGATCTGATCCGCCTGAGCAGTACGATGCTCTAGAAGACGCTATACAGGTCAGTGATAACTTAGTCAACCGAGTTTTATCTTCTTTATATTTCGAGCAGAAGCTCTCAAGAGAATTCTGGTGGCTAGACTAAATCAGACAGTGTCTTTATTCATTCAATACTCAATTATTTATTGCGTTCCATAATGTACAATATAGTAGATGGTATACAATGACAAAGAAACAATTATGGACCCTGGCGGGCACAGCATAGTTTAGTAGGATTTCGGTTTGCTAAGACCATTGAGGCAGCCAGGACTAACAAAACTAAGCAATAGAATCTTTACAAGTCGCTTAAGCATAGTAAGTAGTTCACTTGATTAACCCAATACGACTCCTTCTTTATAAAGTTATTTACTTTTCTCTAGTCTGGGCTGAGATGTCACCAATCTATTGCGGCTACAGCAATCGTTACTTCTGTTTTACAAAGCAGTCAATGTTAATTTGTTTGAGCTATACGACGTGCTATAGAAGTTCTAGTTCCAGAGAACTTTTTGGCGAATCTTTTTTAACCTTCTAGAAGCTGGATATATGGACGGGTCTTCATGTCGGCCTATTGCAGTCCACTACTGGACGTAAGCCTCCACCAAAGAGCATGATCTTCCGTCTTTTTCATCCATCCACAGCCAGCCATCTTCCTAAGGTCGTCGGTCCACCGAGCTCGGGTGGGGGTTTCAACACTACGTTTACCAAGACGTCGTGTCTCTATGTTTAAATTTATTGGAATTTCTGCGCGGTTCCACAGACTTTCTTTAACCTTTCATGACGTTGCTCATAAAATTTAAACTTATGCAAATCGAACAGGACCACCGCGAGTTCCTCCTCGACCTGGACTCGCACAAGTCGATCGTGGTGTCCCTCAACGTGGTGGGGTCGCACGTGGCGGCGCACGCCAGCGACGCTGGCGACGCGCAGCGCGTGCGCGCGCGCCTCGCGGCCGCCAACCGGCGCTGGGACGCCGCGTGCGCGCGCGCCGGCGCCTGGCAGGGCCGCCTGCAGCGCGCGCTCGTGCACAACCAGCAGTTCCACGACATTGGTGAGTTGCAGCTTGTACTTTGTAGTCACTAGCGCTCTCGCCAAACGAAGGGATTGCCCCTTCGGTCAAGGATGGCCCGGAAGAATGATGACGCGTATAACAGCTGCCGCACAGAAGTACGGCCAAGAACTAAGTACTTTTTTCTATCTATCAGGATCAAGTGATGATTCACAACCAACGAGTTTCTTTCTATTTATTAATCCCCAATTATCAGAGAGTAATGCACTATATTTTGGAACGAATAAAATGATTGCCTAATCGTGTCTGAAATACACAAAAACAACGCATTTGCTCTTTCCAAAATTCCAATTGAAATCAAATTCAAAAGAAATCATAAACGGCTTACACAATTTCTTTTGTTAACAGTATTTAAGAATTAAAACAATAATTCAATAAGTTACTATTATAACACACCCGAATTGCCTACAGTTGTTTCCACAGAATACACCCATAGCTCTATAAATTCGATGAAATACCGAGTAACCTCTAAGAAGAAAAAAAAGCATTGTTTGGAAGTTAATGTAACTGTTATTTTTATAGTGGTGGAACTAGTAGCGCGGCTGTCAACAGCCGAGCGCGGCGTCCGCGCCCGCGAGCCCCTCCGCCTGTCGCGGCCCGTAGACGCGTTACAACGAGACTTCAGGAGATTCAGCGAGCTGAGAGACGAGCTCGCCGCTGCCGAACCGAGAGTGCTCGCGTTGCATGAGGCAGCCCAGCTGTTGAGGGCTGGTGATGCGCCGCCGCACTCGGAAGATATTTGCAGGAGGTACGTTGCTAATGTGCTTTTAGAGAATTTCTGTTTTCAAACAACATTAGATGAAGTCGAAGGAGACTTTATTTGAAAGGTATCTGCAGTTTTTTTGTTAAGCCACAGCAGCACATTGAGCGTCAATAACTCTGTCACATGTTTTTTAAGATATTATGTGAAATATAACAAAATCAGCGGTGAAGAAAAAAATTGTGTAGACAATTCAAAATAGTCCCCCTATTTAAACCTTACAGAGGAACACTTTTAAACTTTACAGAGGTAAACTTTTAAACTTTCGCGTTGCATTATTAATACGCACTAAACGTCAGGCAAATAAAAGGTAAAATATGTACCTACCTTACAGAGGCAAGATGGTAATCGCATCTGAATATTATTAACAGACTTGCTGGATCTAAGGTTAATTTTTTCAAGCGTATCATTTTCACTACCTCTCGAGTCAGCCTATTGCAGTCTACTGCTGGACGTGAGCCTCCCCTAAAGAGCACCAAAGAGCACGATCTTCCGCTTTTTTCATCCAGCCACTGCCAGCCTAAGGTCGTCGGTCCATCGAGCCGGGGGACCTCCTACACTACGTTTTCCAAGGCGCGGTCTCCACTCGAGAACCCGTTTACTCCACCTATCATTGGTTCTGCGACAGACGAGGCCGGCCGACTGCCACTTTAGCTTGCTACATTTTTGGACTATTTCCATTACTTTGGTCTGCTGCCGGATAGCCTCGTTTCGGATTTTATCCCTCAACGAAATCCCAAGCCAGCTTCACTGTCATGCTCCACGTTTCAGCTCCGTAGGTCATCACTGGTAGGACGCACTGGTCAAATACCTTGCTCTCTTTATTTAATGTGATTTCATTCAGAACACCAATAGTGTTCGGTGATGACCTGGATGTAGCTGTTCTTCTCCTGGAATTCCAGCTGTAAAGCTCTGTAATGTTGTCCCCAGACTGGGCGAGCTGCGCCTGCGGCTACAGTCGCTGCGCAAGCTGTCGGGCGTGTACGCGCTCAAGCTGGGCGCGGCGCTGGCGCGGCAGCCCGCGCGCGCCGGCGCCGCGCTCGCCGCCGCCGCCGCCGCCGCCGCGCCGCAGGTCTGGGATTACCCTAACACTTGATTTAGCTAACAATACGTACTATTAGTTTACGGAAGCCCCTGAATATAGTAAAGTATGCGTATACGTCCCACTGCAGGGCACAGGCCTTATGTAACTATAACAAAATATTACATTTTATTATTGTGTGTACTTTATTAGTTAAAACGAATTATTGAATTAATTTCGTTTAAAAAGAACCATGAAGAAAGAATCTTAGAAAATTTGGTTAAGTAGAGCTTAATAATCTTTTGTTTTTCACAAAAACCATTTCCAATTCATAAATTATTACTTTTTGAAATGAATCGGTTATCGGATCTCATGTTAATAGGTAAATTTTTGCTACAATTTTTTTTTACAGTAAATGACCCATTTTACGTAAAAAATCTACAAATTAGACGAAGTATTTTCCTTTGCTTCCCACCGCTTCCCCGACCACAGAGCACCAGTCAGAGCCCACAGTACAACAAGCTTATTTTGTTTATTTGCCGTACATAGAATCCAACTGACAGACCTGAGTTGATTAGATAGAAACAACAACTTTACGATTTGGAAAAAAATATAATAGATATTTCCTGTTGACCAATCGAAACGCAAACACTAAATAAATCCAAGAAAATAATATCGGTGACCAAATACCCGTGTTTTCGGAACAATAAATGACAGATGTCAAATATAGTACCGAAAACTTCCGCTAGGTATTGATCATTGAAAATAGAACAAAAAAGTTTCGATTTAAAATGACTAGGAGTAGTTGAAGCCTGTTCTAATGGCGCGAAATACTAATTTAAATTACCCTTCCATAAACCTTGCATAGTAGTGTTTAGTGTTTGCGAGTCGACCCCCTTAATACACTGTAGCCGCTTCGCACCGTATGTTGACGACTGTTTCCTCCCTTAGCTCATGGAGGAGGAGGATGAACAGATGTCCGCACTGCACCTGCCGCCATTGGACGAGTCAGAGTGAGTACCACGAGTGTAACGACATGCCTGTCAGCGATTAATCGCAATTAAAATAAATGACAATCGGGTTTCGGAAAAGGACAAAATGTCAAATGCGCTTGCACAGTACAATAAAGATTAGACTAGCAATATAATATTTTACAATCACCTCTTTTTTACTTGAAAAAGTGTATGTGTGAGAGGTAAAATAGGTCTCTTTCAATATCATGATTGAATTGCGACTGCGCAGATATATTTTGTTATATAAGTACTTAATACAAATATTTTGCAAAAAAAAACTATATTGCGATTGTGATAATTTGCTGACAGACTTTTCGTAGAAAAACTGTAGTTTGATGCCTAACACCTCTTCTTTTGCGTAACATTACGTAGTATAGAATGTAGATCTAGGATCTGGTTTTCACATGTCATTAATAAACAGATCTCAACATTTTCTTTTTCAAACTATCTTTCTAGCTTCAAATTTGAATCGAGTTAATCAATTTATTTAACTGCTATAATGTTAATTTAAAATCCGTGCATGCGTCAAACTCTACCATATCATTACCTATCATTGTAATGCAACATATTCAATGTTCAATGATAAGTTTCTTCTGTTGCGCATCTGTACATTCACGTCACAATGAAATCTATGATTTCACCAACCAACACACAACAACAACGTGATCTTGGAATGTCAAGAACGAGTGAGCACGACGTCTACTTAAGGTTTTACAGTCCCACGCGAGCACACCAAACTTGACGACGCCATCTTTGAGGTCCTGAGTTCGATTCCCGGTCGGGTCAAAGTACAAAATGAACTTTTCTATATTATGGCTGAGAGTACTATTGTGGTACTGTCGTTGTTTCTGATGTATATAACACAAGTGCTTAAGCTGACCGATCAGAGCAATGTATGCAGATGTTGTCCAATATTCATTTATTTATTTTATTTATTCCGCAGCGTGGTCGTGAGTGAGGAGAGCGAGGAGCAGGAGCTGGGCCGGCTGCAGCGCGGGCTGCGCTTCGTGAGCCGCGTGGCGCGCGCCTCGCTGCCCTTCCAGGTAAGGATGTTCATGTGTACCTACTCAATATCGATACTTTTTACGATATGATATATCGACATGCTGAGTCGAGATTTGCGATATATTTATAAAAAAATATATTAGACGTAGGTTTTGAATTTGTTATGTAAATGTATATTCAATATTACAGGTTACATTGCAAGGTAGTGTCTAATTTTTAAAATGGGGCCTTCAACTTTAACGTAGTTATTTTTAATCTTGGTATTTTAAAAAAAAAATGTTCTTTAATATTTCTGAGAAAAAAAAGAAAACGCCAAGTGCGCGGTCATTTATTAGAGATAACAGGCGACGCCGAGCCAATAACGACCTTATGCTTTGCACATACGGTACAATTTTATGAAATAATCGTAAATTATCCACGAGTTCCATTTTTAACAGCAGATAGTAATAATTAAAATTGAATGAAAATTGTTTTTTTACGTTATTGATTCTGAGTCATTCCTTAAATTTGGCACTACCTCGAAATGTAACGAAAATTCATAATCCTTCCAATATGACCGCGAAAGTTTGTAAGAATTAATGGATTTAAGATGAGTACCGCAAAGATCTAGATCTTCTTTAAAGTGCTTCTAAATGTGCGTTTTATTTTCTGCCAGTAAAACTTGTATGGTTTTACGTGCACGATTTCAGTAAATTGAATAAAATATATCGATAAAAAAACTGTTTGTTAAAAGGGGAATGTTTCATTGTATCGAATAAAAATCAATATCAATTATTATTTGAATGATTCGATACATCGTTTCACTAAATTAATTTAAATATATCCATTAAAAACTGTATGTAGACGTAGAATGTTTCATTGTATCGAATGAAATATATTGATATCGATATATTAATAACGGCCGTAAAGAATACACTTCCCTACCGCCAACAGGAAGCGTGTCGTAAGAGTCGACTAATTCCTGTAGCACGAGACGGGCAGCAGCGTTTTCGTGCGAAACCTTATAAAACAACTACGCTCGCCAACCCGCCTGCCAAGCGTGGCGAGTATTGACAATCCCCCCCGATGATTAGTCATCGGGGGAGGCCTCTGTTCAGCAGTGGACCTCCTATGGCTGAAATGATGATGATGATGTTAATAAATTTTGATTGATTCGATACATCGAAGTCAAGTAGGTATCGATATACATTTCCGAATCGATAGTACACGGATCGTTCCCACCCTAGGCCCTGCTGCTGCTGCTGCTGGGCGCGGCCGCGCTGGCGCCGCACGCCAGCTCGGACTGCCGCGCGCCCGGCCTCGCGCTCGAGCCCGTGCTGCGCTACCCCGACGGGCCCCCGCCGCTCTGATCCCGAAACCGAACGAGTAACACTTTTATACAAAAACTGTGCCAGCACTGCGACTTGAGTGGGAGGTTTTAGTTACGGGAACTATTGGACGTTTGTGCACGCAGATAAACGGTTTAGAAAATGCTGTGATCTCTTGATTGAGAACAAAAGTAGCTTTATTGATATGGATGTGACCAGTGCAATTTATTAATTCTAAAAATGCGCTGGTCATGTCGATATAAATACAATGGTAGCTACTTCAAATCCGAGTAAGCGAGAGATCGCAGCTGTCATTTTCGATCGCTTTATTTGCGCGAGTTGCAGTAGAATTTTAACTTTTGTAGTGTGAATTATTAGTCAGTCTCAAAGTTAAGATTCTAACAAAAACGATTGCCGATTTTCCTTTAACTAAATGTTTGCATTCAAGGCGGTAGCTGAAGAAATCGTAACCCTACTCAATGATAGTGACTGAAATTTGTACTAGCTCCCCCTCTGAGATAGAATACTTTTTCAGTTTTTAGCATTGATGGTGACAATTTCAAAGTCAAAAATATAAAAAAAAGCTACTGGGATTGGCATTTTAAAACAAACTCCTATGTGCCAGTTCTGTACAAAAATATTTTTAAATTACAGCCAAACGGCTATACGCTGACGTTGAATTTCGTACCACAGACTAAGAACCTATCAACGTCTTGTATTTTGTGGTCAGTGACGTGATAATCGCTACTAAACTTCCAAAGCTCATAGTTTGGTCAAATCTCACAGCTAATATCACGCCACGGACCGCGACTAAAATCTGTGGTATTCTAGAGTTAGTTGTATGGAATAAATGTATGAAAAAGTAGGCCGATATCGCATCGGCGAGGCGCGTTCGCCGCCGCCTTTCACGCAAACGCGGCGGCCGAGCGCGCGAAACATTCCAGTTGGTGTTGCGAAACTATCGACACGCAACTATCGATACCGCCTCAAGTCATGTTATCGATTATTTGATCGACTGTGTGTGTTGAGTTATTGTAGGCGCAAAACGTGCAATATCACTCTGCAGTAATTCGATATTGTTGTTTAAAACTCAATATCGTCATCGCTAATTTTGCGCCCTCGTAATACATACAGTTCGTGTTCCCAGCGATATTACTACTAGTTTAAGAGGCCACAGTACATACGATAGTGTATCGATTCTCGCAACACCGATTCCAGTTGGTGCTAGCGCGTGGCGCCCGCCGCTTGTATATAACTTTTTGTATATTTGTTACGTCGGTTAGGGAAGTAAAGTAAAAGACAGCGCAGCGGCGGACGCGATGCCGACACCCGTCAGATATTTATCGATATTTATTATTTATACGGATGTATTTAACGGCGCCGCACAAGCGTACTGGCTTTCGATTTGCATTCACGCATTGTTACTTAACTATTAGATAGTAAGGACTGTTTATAATAAAGTCAAATAAAGCCTTTGCATTGATTGAAATGGGAAGTTTTATTTACACTAATTTACTACACACATTTACAAATATATAATATCTTAAGTATATACAATATATTTACAAAATTAAAGCACTTACAGTCTTAGCTGAAGTTCATCACTTCTTAGAAGAGCAGACACTTACCTGGAAATATAAATGAGGCATGGTAAAACAAAGTAATTAAACGCGTCCTATGACAATAGTGCTTGGGTTCTTAATTTCGATCTGAATACAAAAAATCTGATCTAGAATTAAGGATCAAGTGCGCAGGGATTTTGCAGTTAATGAAATATATAATTTGTGGTGGAAATGTTATATGTTGTTGCCATGTTAAGGATTTATATCAAGGATAATATCACATAAATATATAAAATGTAATCTGCTTCTGGTGAGATTCGATTCGATTCGAACCCTTGATTTAATAAACTAGCATCATCGTAAATGCAAAAAAGAAAAAAGGATAAATATTAAAGATTTTTAAAAGAAAATACGTCCTAGACGAAAAAGCTAATTACTTAAAGTTGGGTCTAGATTGAATTTATGTAATCAAAGCACTGTCATTGAACATTATTCATAAATATATTTTTTTTAATAAATATTTCTATTATTTTGCTGCAATATCCTGATAAATAGCCTGCTGTTTATTTACTATTTATTGTAAAATAACAATGTATTTTAAACGAATATTGTAAACAAACGCATTTCTGTATGAGTACTAAATGAGTGAAAGAGACAAACCTATACAAAATGACAGTTGGTTTGTTTTCATTTTTTTAATGTTTGTTTGTTTGTTTGTTTATTCCTTCAACTTAGCCTATAGGCCAATCCAGCTCTCTAAGTACAAAACGCCTATCTTATTACTAGATTATTATCATCGTCATCATTTCAGCCATAGGACGTCCACTGCTGAACATAGGCCTCCCCCATTGACTTCCAGATTGGCCGGTTGGAAGCGGCCTGCATCCAGCGTCTTCCTGCGATTTTTACTAGATTGGTACCACGTATTATAGTGGAACCTAATGATAAATAATCAGCGCATGGGGCTTACAATGCCGAAGAAATTGAAGTGGTACTTATGTTGCAGCGCTGCGACCACGAGGCGTGCACCAAGCATACAACGCGGATACGTTTGGTGATTTGGATATAAATTCACAACATTTCAAATATTTGAATACCAATTTTATTAGTTTTTTCATAACTTTACAAAAAAAAATAGGTCACCATTTTTTTTTCTTTTTACCCTCTGCAATAAACTAATTAAAACTGTTTATTCTAAAAGACTGTAATTACAAGTTAGGTTGTGTAGAAATAAAATCAATGCCATGCTTTTTTTTTTTAAGTCAAGCGTTGGTGGTGTGACAGTAACAGGAACTTCATGCAAAAAAAATGGTAGCGAATTAGCAATATCTTTGTTTAATAAACAGATATTTGCATGGAGTAGTTACCTAGTGCAAACATTTTTTAAGTAGGGGGCATTTTGTTTGTTTTAATGTGATTTATTTTTTGCCCTTAAATTTGACAAAAAATTAAGGTTGAAACATTTATCGAACAGCTACACATTTTGTTTACACTTATTACAACGAGGAAGCTACGCTAAAATCAGCCACGCTAGTTTTATTATTTGGCTAACAATAATTAGAATACAGTATAGGAGAAAATGACAATTAGTAGTTGGTTTTTCTTTACGAATTAGTAGGTAATTAAATATGGTTAATTTCTAGACAATCCAGAATTTTTCAACAATCTGCCTAAAACAATATCGATAGTAAAGTACTTTAAATTGCAGAACAACACTACAATTACCTAAGGCATGTGAACAACCCACAGATTATTTATTAATGTTCAAAGCAACACCATGTTCCGAACTGACCCATGCTCGGTTTTAGCGACCTCAAAACACACTTATAATAACACATTTAACCCTACAAACGATTTCGGTTTGAAATGCACCCAAATAAACAATGTAAATAATCGTATGAATAACTAAAACAATAAACGAAAACAAAAGATCTCATTATTAGTCAAAGTGACAGCTAGCTTGTGTAACTATGTAATTTTTTTTTAAACAATGTTATAGAACAAAGGCGTAGGTATGTGTGTTGAATGCCCTTGTCCTTGGGCTTAAGAGATTTTTTTTATCTGTAAAAAATATACTCAACTTGTTGTCAAAAATATAAAAAACTTGAAATGGTTCCCAAATTTTTACCTTACTAAAACTTTAATGTAGTCAATCAATAATTGTCATGGTCTGGAGGAATAACTTCCTTGTGAGGTACCAACCAGATCAAATATCAATTATGCCATCTCTGGCATACACGCTGGTTCTGCACACGTAAAGTTCGTTTACTGAATTGACCGGAACCAGGAGACGTATGCGCTGCCATTGGTCTATCCTTCAGACAACTTCCGCCAGCCCAAGGATCGACCAATAGCAGCGTTTGACCTTACAATGTCAAGACGAGTCCGGAGCTGCGTCCGCCGCCATCTGTCACCGGTATTAGAAATGAATCTCGAATTCGAACAAGAAAACAATTATTCGTGTATGAAAATAGTTTAATGCTTCCGATTTTACGCATTTTTGAATCACTACGAAATAGGTGTTGCTATTAAATTGAAATCGTTTGACGATTTTCGTTTCACGCAGAAAATATTATAAACAATAAAACAAAAACTCATTAACGAACGTAAATAAAAGTTATCTTTGTCAACCATAAGTTTAATTGTCAATGTCAAACCACTCATAGCAGAATTCACGGAATGAATTTTTTTTGAATAGTGATTTAAGGAATTCGCATGCGAATCTTGCGATTTCGTATTCGGATTGGAAATAGCATGATTCAAAAATACGTCTCCAGCAACTGAAACCGGGACCCTTTGCGTTCAAGAAGATTCACAGCACACGTCAATCGAGTCGTTGCCAAATTTTAATCGATATAGGTACCTAGTCAACAACAAAAATTCAAATCTCTCTGCTAAAATTGTCATCAATCAAAATTAACTATATATTCATTTTACATCAGGGAATATCTATATATTATAAAACAAAGTACACCACTAATTTATAAGTCAAGAACGGCTGGATCGATTTTAATGATCTTTGATTTGTTGAATTTGTCTCTGCTCCGAATAGCAGAATAACTTTAAAGCAACGTAAAAATACACGAAAAAAAATGATTAAGGTACAAAGTTCGCTGGGACAGCTTGTTATATAATAAACATTACTTACTTACTTATTTACTTACTTATTAAAAGTACTTAGATTACTTACTTACATGCGAGAATTCTCAGGGTTAACGGGTTAACAGTTCAATGATTTTAATATTATTATTACTTACTCTAAAGGTACCTAGTTAACCTTGAGACATATTTTTATTAAATTAAATCGATTAAATTTACAAAGTATGTAAATACCAACAGACATTAGTTATTCAATATATTCGAATAACGTTCTGAATAAAACACACAACTAAGTTAAGGCGAGGCAACGTTTGAACATTAATGCATAAATAGCAAGCAGCTAAAAATAATAGCATATTGCGCGTGAATAATAATAGCGCGAATAACAGTCAACGGCGCCCCATATTTATTCTTTGTCGCGACTCGCGACCAAGATAGCATCAACGCTCGCTACGCCATCTAGTTTAGTTTGCGCTTGGCAGCGCTCGATATCTGACGCTCCGTTGCGTAAATAACGCTTCGCTCGCGAACTCAACATTGAATATTTGAATACATAATAATATTAGTTACCTATAGCTTAATGGAAATAATATTAGTGAGTAATCAGTTTCGAGATTGTGGGGTATTGATAAGTGGCATGGCAGTGGGCATTATGGTGGAAAAATAATACGATTTCAATGTTGTTTTATGTGCATTGGTAGGGTTAGAGCGAGTCTGTGAATTCTGTGTTATTCAAAACGGAGGTTAGGTTAGAAATTATTAGCATCTTTTAAGTATTTTATCCTATTGGAATGATTACGTGACATTTTTTAACGTCGCCGAATGTGACATAGGTTTACCCACTTTATTATATCTACGTATCATCTGTTAAATTTATCTAATAAATAATATGAATATATTTATTCAATGAAATAATCGAATCCATAACGAATAATTTAAAATACATACGATGCTAACGTTGTCAACATCTTATCATCATAATAATTGGCATTTACACACAAGGTTTAGGTACTTTGTCCGAATTCGCCTACATTGCTGCATTGGAATGTAAACTCTAAACAGTGCGTAATAAGGAAAAGTTAGTACCTACTGTTATTTGTCTGATATTAGCTACTGTTATATTAGTAATACTCTATACCGATCAAAATAGAGCACATTCTAGTTAATTTACCTCAATAATTTAACTGGAACAAAAACTGTACTATAATTTCATAATATTAGTAGAAATGGATTGAAATTTCGGATAATTTTAACTCTTTCAAAATGTACCTAGCCTACAATCAGCATCAAAAATTGCCATGTAACTCAGGTGTCCACATAGTTCTACACATTCAAGTGACCATACTTATTCATTTTATGCAACAAAAGATTTCGGATAAGTACATAGTTGGGAGCACCCATGTGTTTAATAATACCTTGAGTTGTAGTGTCCGTCACGTTATAAATGTCTGACCATTATGACTGAGCAAATTGGACATTTTCGCAATGTGACCGGACATTTTGGACATTTATTGTCACTAACGTCACAATCATTCTATCGACAAACTATAAAAAAAAAATTGGTCACAAATAAGTGCATTATTATAAGAAAGACAGGCTTTAGTAGTTAATTTATCTTTCTGCACGAACAAGCTAAAAAACGTCGTATCGTTACGCGCGAGTTTTTTTTTTTAGTTCCATCCAGATCCAATTACATGTTTTATTGTATGTTTTTATTGTCAAATACTTAACAGACTTGAGACTTACTTCAGAGGAATTCTTCTTTATTTAAAATTTATACTAAAAGAATATATTATGTGACCATCGTGACAATAAATGTAAAATGTGACCAAGCATTTATCATAAATGACGGATGCTTATAGCATATGACCGTCAATTTACAACTCTAATAATACCTAAACAAGCCAACTGTCATTGGTATCTAACAGTACAGGTGCAGGTAAGGGTCGCAGGAAGCCGCTGGATGCAGGCCGCTTCCAACCGGCCAATCTGGAAGTCAAAAGGGGAGGCCTATGTTCAGCAGTGGACGTCCTATGGTTGAAATGAAGATGATGAAGATGAGTTCAGGTGCACATAATGAGTTACCAACAAGAAAAATAAATCTTATGAAACAAGTTTAATGTCAAGAAGTAACAAATCTGTTTTCCTTATTTTACTTAAAAGTGACGTCACTAGTTTGGGACTAGGGAGTTCCGAACTTTGACGCGCTTTATTTCTGTCATGTTTTGGTTGATCAACAAGAGAACAAATAAGTGTTCATTATTTATGATAATCTTACTGACGGACTAAATGGAATTTAATTTTCTATACCCAGTCGTCATTCCTATTGTAAAATTTTGTTTGTTTAGATCAATTTATTCAATGAGTGTTCAGATGATTTTGACGCATAAAATGCTTACAAGTTTACAACAATTTAAGTACTTACAACAAATAATTATAAATAATTTGAAATTTGAATAAGTACTATTGTTGTGCAGAATATGTTATGAGGTTACTAGGATTGTAGAACTATTTGATGATACGAGTGGGCTCCAACTGATCGGCTAAATACATAACGTTTATTTATATCTCTTTTTCCAAGTAAATAGAGCTCTAATACTTTTATAAGTATTTACTTTATTTATTTAAAATTAAAATAACATGTTTTATTCGTATGAACTTATCATGTTTCGCCATCGGCGCTAAAAAAGAAATTCGTCAACATTATTGCGTGGTCCAGCGTGCTCCTATAAATACCTACATATCTGATGCAGACTGTATAGAGAAAATACAATCATGTGATGTAACTATAAATTCACGGTTTACAGACTTTTTCCATTACTCGGCAAATTTCGTGACTATAAGACTAATTTATTTATTATCATTGACTTATATATTACTTCGTAAGGACAGGGCGGACCGCACGTCAGGCTGTTGCCTATAACCGCGCCCTACCTAGGGCCGAAGTGAAGTAGTCAGTGGTCGGCTGTCATCCGGAGCCAGTCTCCTAAATAATATAATATGCCTGGATGTTCTTTTAAGATATGTGTTAATTACGACAGAAATTTCACCAAAAATAATTCTGATATTACATTTTATCGGTAAATCGTAAATTTGATAATTATTTACATTACTTTAATATTTTTTTATCGTCCTTGTCAATTATACGAAGCGACGCCATATTTACCGTACGAATGTCCGATATAACTTTAAAGCAGCGTGCATTAGTTCTACACTGTGAGCACTATCATGTCATACAAATATTATGTTTTATGATGATAAAATATCTGAAGTTTTATATATAGAATTTTATCAACCGACTTCAAAAAAGGAGGAGGTTCTCAATTCGTCGGTATCTTTTTTTTTTTTTTTTTTTTTTTATGTATGTTCAGCGATCATTCGTTACTGCGTTGACCGATTTCGATAATTATTTTTTTGTTTGAAAGGTAATACTTTCAGAATGGTCCCATATAAATTTGGTTAAATTCTGATGATGGGATCTATAAGAAAATCATCAAACATTGCATAAACTCCGTACCACGCCAACTGATTTTAGTATCTATCTTACCTATATCTCTGCCAAATGTAGACCGATTTTGATGATTCTTTTTTTAATGAATAGCTTATACTTCAAAGATACTATAATAAAAATTTTTGGAAAAAATTTCACCCCTAAGGGTGGAAAAATAGGAAATGAAATCGGTGTTCAGCAGTTAAATTATGTTTGCACTCGTAAGATTTGTTTTGATTAGGATTTATCACTAAAATGGATGAAATAAGTTAATTTTATAAAAAAATAAAAACCGACTTCAAAAAACTAAAACGCTAAAAATAATCTTAACACTTAAGTACCTAATCAGTTACTTTTGGAGTCGGTGCCAGTCAATGAGAGACCAATGTTTTCGTTTGCACAGACTCCAAAAGTAACTGATTAGGTACTTAAGTGTTAAGATTATTTTTAGCGTTTTAGTTTTTTGAAGTCGGTTTTTATTTTTTTAAATATTTAAGGAAATCAAACTATCGTGTGTTTTAACGTAGTAAGTGTAAAGTACAAAGAAATAACTACGTTTTTAACTGTAGATTTTCTACTGATCCTTGGCGAAATGAAACATGGTGTCGTATTTTTATTTAAGCAAGTAAAAAGTTATACATATTTACTATAATAACTCTTTAAATATTATAATATATAAAATAGGAAAAGTTTTAGAAGAACTTAGAAGTTTGATTTTTTTACAGCTTTAATGGACTGTAGACTTGAGTGCATAGTTTTAATTTAAACTTGATACCTCCACGCGTTCCCGAGATAAAAGGTCTCGACAGACAGAGAGACGGACAACAAACAAAGTGATCCTTTAAGGGTTTCGTTTTTTCTGTTTGAGGTACGGAACCTTAAATAAGTTAGAATTTTTGAATTATACGAGCTACAACTTAAAAACTGAATTTTAAATGATCCATTTAAAATGCAGAGTTTTTAAGTTAATCAAAAAATATTAAAAGCTGACATCATCATCATTTCAGCCATAGGACGTCCACTGCTAAACATAGGCCTCCCCCAGAAAAGCTGACAGCGACATCATAACTACGTA
This sequence comes from Anania hortulata, assembly GCA_963576865.1. Classification (NCBI taxonomy): domain Eukaryota; kingdom Metazoa; phylum Arthropoda; class Insecta; order Lepidoptera; family Crambidae; genus Anania; species Anania hortulata. The sequence continues at coordinate 21,037,321 of OY756393.1, forward strand.
TTTTTATACAAATCTATAGTATAATATTATTGTGTTTTTGACAGCTTATAAAAAGTGATTAGTGGTGTCAGCGTTCTTATTATGTATTCAAAATATTCAAAGTTTAATAGATGTGTTTAATTGGATCTGCAGTGTTGTGAATGTGAACCGTTTGTAGACTGTGTAAGCATTAACTATGAAAGTATAATTTACAGTATAATTATATCTTATATTAGTGTTATCAAAGTGAATCAAGACTACTTAATCGGTTTTAGAATCAAAATGACTGGTCGTGGATGTGCTATTTGGCACTATTTTGATAAGTCCAACGCAAAAGACAGATTAGCTGTTTGTCGCTATTGTCATCGTGAACGCTCGTATAGAACTACGGTATCAAATTTAAAATCGCATTTAAAGCATAAACACCTTTCGGCATACAATGAATACTTAACTTTTTTTAAAAACAAGGGTTTATCTGAAAATAAAATAGAGGCTCCTATGATAATTGAAGGAATTGTAAAGGAAGAAATTGTAGACGAAGACATTGTGAAAGAAGAAATTGTAGACGAAGAAATTATAAAAGAAGAATTGCCAGAGGAAGAATCGCTAATGGAAGACCTGCCCGAAGACGAATTTCTCGAGGAAGAACTGCTCGAAGAAGACAGTGATGGTGCTAACGAAAACAGTCAAATCGAAAATTACGACAGCATTAATGAGTCACCTATTAAAATAGAGAAAATTATGCAAGTGTATATACCTGAAAAAAAAGATAAACTAGATACGAAAAAAAGAGTTGATTTAAGCCTTTTGAAAATGATAATTTGTGATTTCCAACCTTTCTCCATAGTTGATGACATCGGTTTTCGTGCTTACACACATGCACTGAATCCTAATTATGAAATACCAGATCAAAAAACTTTGGCTACGCATCTATTACCAGAACTATATGAGAAGAGGTTAGAAGAAGTGAAAACTTTTATTCGAAGCAATGCTAAATCTGTTTGTATCACAGTAGAATGTTGGACTTCTCGATCTATGGAGTACTATATGATTATTACAGCGCATTTTCTCATAGAAAATCCTATTGAACTCAAATCAATGCTGATCCATTGCGCCGAATTCGAAAGTCGCCAAAATGGCCTAAATATATACAAAAAAATACAGAAAATTTTATACACATGGGATATATATGATAAAGTTAACTTGCTCGTTACTGATAATGCATCCAACATGGATGTTGCTGCAAAATACTTTGCATTAAGTGGCTGGTTACATTTTAGATGTCTCGCGCATAAAATGAATATAATCATCCAAGATGCATTAGAGGAAATTAAAGATACTTTAGCCAACGTACAAAGAGTAGTAAGCTATATCAATAGCAACATAATTGCTAAAGAAAAATTTAATCTAATTCAAACGAATCAACAGAACCTTTTACAACCCAAAATGTTGATTAAATCGGACCCAACAAGATGGAACACCGTATTTTTGATGCTAGAAAGATTTGTTGAGTTACAAGAGGCCTTACGTGGTACTATAGCTTTTTTAAGGGCTGATCTTCCACTTATTCCTATGAAAGACTGGCAAGTTTTGGAGCAGATTGTATTTATTCTAAAGCCATTTCATGATGCTACTAAAGAAATGAGTGCTGAAAAATACTTAACTGCGAGTAAGGCCATGGTACTGACCAAGAGTCTTATTAAAATTTGTGAAAATTATACATATCTTGATGAACTACACACGCCTGTTAAGCTACTTGCGCATAAGCTGAAAGAAGGCATGATAATAAGACTTGGCAATTTAGAAGAGAACGTTGCAATTAGTTTGAGTACAGCACTAGACCCAAGGTTTAAGTTAAAACCGATAAAAGATCTACGAAACATAGAATGCCTTAAAACTGAACTAAAAACTAAATTAATTGATGTCATAAGTAAGCAGAGTCAACAACAACCAAATGTATGTTTTGATAAAAAAGAATCAGAGCCATCGACGTCCGATGCAAGTTACAATATGCCAACTTACAGTTTGTGGGGTGAATTTGACGCCGAAACAAACTATGATTTTGAGCCGAAATCAGTTGATGATCAAGCTGCCGAAGAACTTAATCAATATTTAGAGCTTTCAATAATAAAAAGATCTGAGTCTCCACTTAAATGGTGGCATGAGTATAAACGCATTTTCCCCAATTTATTCAAATTGTTCCTTCAATACGGCAATATTATGACAACATCCGTTTCCTGCGAAGATATTTTTTCCGAACATGGGCCTATCATTAGTGATAGAAAAACAAGGTTACCGCCTACAAAAGTAGCTGAATTAGTGTTTTTAAATGCAAACAAAATGGAAACATGAAGAATCATCATTATTGTTAAAAAACATACTTGTTTGATTTTTCTACATGCGACATGCAATACATCTGTTATTGCTGATTTGATTATTAAGGTAGACAGACAGCAACTTTAAGTTTTCAACTAATTTTATTTTGTAATGGTACTGACAGATATGCTAATTAGTGGCACAAAATCATGCCACTAATAAGCAAATGTTACTTAGTGGCACTAACTCGTAGTCAGTTATTTTTACTATTGCATAGATCTGTAGAATATAGTGATTATTACGGAGTCATAATTTTGTTTAATAAATCATTGTACTCTGAGAATTTTTATTTATTTAACCCGGTCTTTTTGTTCTGGCATTGATTTCATCCGGCTTTTCAATTGTTTTTTTGTAGACAGGGTTAATTTTATTACAAATAAACTTTTTTTTTTTACTTCTTTTCAATCGGCTAGTTTCCTAAAAAAATCTGATTAGTCCGTCAGTTGGATTAAAAGAAAATATCGGACACGTATTTTTTCTTTTCTCAATCAAACAAAAAATGATGAAGATATAGCCCGTTAAAGTTCCGCGTAACGTCACGCCTTGGGACACTTTTTAGTAAAGCGTGACGTCACGTGCTCGCGTTGATGCGGTTTATCTACGTAATTTTTTGGTTGATTGACAAAATACAAAATATATGTCAAATATTTTTTGATAATCTAACTGACGGACTAAATAGAATAATCTATTTTTGACCCAGGAAACTAGCCTATTGCTTTTCTATTCTATTACTTACTCTATCTATTACTTTGTATGTACAGATCAAAATGTAATTTGCAGCTTCAATATATTGTAATTTATTTGGTATGATTCATTTGTGGCCCATAGTAATACGGAATTGGTTGCAAGCACATAAGCACATTATCATAGTTTCACTATAACTAACTATGTCCTGCCCTCAAGCATACAAATATTTTGTTATATTCAAATTCTAACAATTATAATAAAAAATATCATGCTTTCATCCACCAGTCTTAATATAGTCAATAATATATGGTCTTAGTAACCAAATATAACCTCAAAGAGGAAGGTTTTTAAGTGATTATTTTTCAACAAAAATATAAAGATGTTATTTTTACGGGCCTAAAATCATTGCATTTTTGAACAACTATCATAATAATATGTGGTTTTTCTGATAGAGAACAATATTTCTATTTTAAATAAATATTAAAAATTCAGATGTTTTATTCCGTTACCTTTTTTTGCTCAATAAAACAAATAAAAAAACTGCCAAAATCATTTTTAAAATAATAATTTTAAAACTTAATAATAAAAAATCTATTTTAGAGCAATTTTAAATGACATTTATATAAAATTAACGAAATAGGTAATTACATAAAATGGATGTATGGCATTGATTCCTTTGCTCGGATAATGGAATAGAAAAATCATTACCTGTCACTGTCAGTGTTTTGTTACTTGTTACTGTCAATCAAGCCGTGGCCACACCTAAAACAAATCTGCCGCTGGAAATGGATGGACCAATTGGCTAATTTCAAAGACTATGACATTTGTAGCAGATCGTAACAGGCAATAGATTAATATATTCAAATAAAGTGCCAATTTTAACAAATTTTTACACATACATGTCTATGACATTTAAATACTTATGTTATGTGTAGCTTAACGTTATATAAAAATACTGTGTTTGGGATAGGGCTAGCGATAATTTAAGGCGATGTTATTATGTCAATTTTATCGACAAAAATGCCCCCATATGTGGGCCCACCCCTCCTCCTCTTGAAATGGGGGGGGGGGGGGCTTAATTTTTAAAATTTATTTTTTATGTGACTACACAAAAAAAATATTTCTTATGTGCCCGTCTTAAAGATAAACAAAAAACATCATTTGAAAGCCAATAATATGTGTCACTAAAATAAATACAAAAATAAAAAATAATGACCAAAAAACTTTTTAAAAAAATATGAATTTGTTTTTGTCAAAAAAAACGTTTTTTTTTCAATTTTAAACTTATTGCAAAAAATAGCCCTTTAATTTTAACTTTTTTTGGTATTATCAAAAAGACAAAGATATTAACTGCATAATCATACCTAAATCATAGCTGTACGTTGCATAGTTCAAAAGTAATTATTGTTTGAATATGACCATTACGCGAGCGCCCTGTGCAAAAAACCCGTCAGGTAGCTACCCAAACTATTGAATAGATAGGGCGTGCGAGCAGGTAGGCAATATTAGTACAGGCTTTCTTAAACTTGAAAGAAAGGGACGTAATGGTATTTTGTTTTGGGGCCAGGTAAAAAAATACGGTGATTTATCTGGGACAAAGTAACTTTAAAATTAGTCGGCCAGTTGTCCCTCGCTCTGCGTTGCGATCGCTATACTTTCAATTATCGCGTACCGTTTCACATCTGGTGTTTTTTAAGCTTATTATGGCTTATTCACCGCGCCACATAGCTGACATACATTTTGGGTATGGTCTATCTAATGGCAGTGCTGCTGCTGCTGTGCGGTTATATCGAGAGAGATTTCCGAACAGGCCTACACCCAGTCGACAAACGTTTGTCACTATTCATTTGAGGCTAGGCGAATTTGGGATCCAGAATTCCAGAGGCCTCCAAATGAACGCAACCGCTTGGTGACGCCAGAGGAAGAAGAAGAAGTTCTTCAATTTATTTACGCAGATCCTAGTCTCAGCGTTAGACGCATTGCGAATCAATTAGAATAAGAATAAGAATAAAATAATTTATTCCAAAACCACACATAGTTGTGAACATGAAAGAAAAGTAAAAAATACAATTTTATCTTAAAATTAGTGGTTCAGAAATGGTCTCCACTCAGCAATATGTCGGTGTCGCACCAAAAAGGTACCTTAACGCTGATCTTCCGTGGACACCAGAAAAATCAGATAACATTTAATTTGCGCGCCAGCGCCGCGCTTGGTAGGAGTAAATAACAGATATAAACTATATAAGACCAGTTAACACACCACGTATATCATACAAGGAAAAAACGGTTTACGCTTAATATACAGGATGAAACCCCAATAGCACAAGACACTCGAAGGTCTGCCCACAACCATGAAAACGAACAACTCCGCCCAAAAAACCACGATAGATTGAGATTGGTGGGTACCAATCTCAATCTAGCCTTACCAATTTACCTACTAAACTAACAAAACAAAAACGTGGACGGCAAACGTAAACTAACAAAATCATGATGAGAGAGGCAACAAGCTCATCGGCAAAAGCTGTCCGCCATAACAAGTACAGACAAACCACGAAGCATTCCACACCAAGAAAGTTTCACCCTGTATAGAATTCCCTGTTATACGTTTAATTACTTGTGATTCCAACTTCAGGGGGTACACAAGGTAAAATTTATTTTTAGAATTCTAATATTATTATATTACACAATATTAAAATACATAAAGGCACAGTATTTGTTGCGGGTTTAAACTTAGTAGAAGTAAAAGATACAAATTAAAATAAGTAACACTGTTAAACCAGACATAAAGATTATTGCGATTTTAACTTTTGAACTTGCAAGAGATACTATTTGAATTTATTCTTAAAAGTTATAATATTACACAGATTTCTTATTGGTGGAGGGATATTGTTCCAACACTTAGAGGCTGCGTACTGAAAACTACCACAAAATGCGGCCGAGCACGTTTTGGGGCAGACTAGGCGAGTGGCTATCCTAAGAGGACGCCGAGAGAATTGGAGCTTATCGTACAGATATATTGGATATTGGATATTGGATAAACAAAAGACAAGCAAAATGAATTACAGTTGAGTATTTGGACCGTTTGGAGGATTTTGAGACGAGAAGGCCTGCATCCGTTCCATTTTCGACGTGTGCAGGACATCCGCGAGCCCGACTACGGTGCGCGATCAGCCTTTTGTTCTTGGATCAATGGTCCAGTAAGGCAAGATCCTTCATTTATAAAAAAAATTATGTGGACAGACGAAGCTACATTTACAAGAACTGGAATACTTAATCACAGAAACCAGCATCTGTGGATGGAGGACAACCCACTCGCAGTAAGACCAAGCAAGTTTCAACACGAATTTTCAATAAATGTTTGGGCAGCTATGATAGATGACAAATTGATTGGTCCGATAGAATTGCCCAATACGATGAATGGCCCAAGATTTTTGGAATTCCTTGAGAACCGATTCCAAGATAATATATGGGAATTGCCGCTTACCTACCGACGACAGATGCGGCTGCAGCTAGATGGTGCGCCGGCACACTTTGCGCGCAATGTCAGAGCACACCTTGATAATAATTTAATTATTCACCGTGGATCGGACGTGGCGGAACCATAGCGTGGCCACCGCGGTCGCCTGACCTGACCCCGCTTGATTATTTTTTGTGGGGGTGGATGAAGCAGCGAGTATACGCCGTAGTGCCAAATAGTCGAGAGGAACTTTTGGGAAAGATAATGGCAGTTGCCGCCGAAATTAGAGACGATACTGAATTAGTATCGAGAGCGACCGGCCAAGTGAATGTGCGTGACATGTTTACAGGCAAGAGGTGGTTATTTTGATCAATTTTTGAATTGATTAAGATTTAAATGCAAATAATTAAAATAATTTAAATATATTTTTGTTTTTTTAACCCATTTTTGATAGTTCACATTTTGTACGTAGTAGAAGGGCACAATTCAAATGACGATAACTTTTGCACTATGCAACGTAAAGCTATGATTTTAGTATCTCTATGCAGATAATATCTTTGTCTTTTTGATAATACCAAAAAAAGTTAGTATTAAAGGGCTAGTTTTTGCAATAAGTTTAAAATTTTAAAAAAACGTTTTTTTTTTACAATAACTAAAATTCATAATTTTTTTTAAAAGTTTTTTGGTCATTATTTTTCATTTTTGTATTTTCATTTAATGACACTTATTATTAGCTTACAAATGATGTTTTTTGTTTATCTGTAAGACGGGCACATAAGAAATTAATATTTTTTTTGTGTAGTCACATAAAAATAAATTTTAAAAATTAAGCCCCCCCCCATTCCAAGAGGAGAGGGGTGGGCACATATGGGGGCATTTTTGTCGATAAAATTGACATAAAAACATCGCATTAAATTATCGCTAGCCCTATCCCAAACACACTGTATATTTAAAGAAACTGTAAGTCAAATAACCCTGAAAGCAACTTAATGAGTGAAAATTACATGGCACAAACGGGGACGGACGCGTCTTGACATTACTTTGACCGTCGACTCTTCGCTTCTTGTTCCGGATTAAGCATACATCGATTTTAGTTTACTGAAACTCGAGTAGTGTCAGTAAATATAAAATCGGACCAAGTTTTGAAACGCTAACATCGATTATAGCCAGTTTCAGAACTGGAAGGAAAGAAAAAGCCGGAAAGAAGAAAAAAATCTTTTTTCTCACATGTCATTAAACAAATAATGATGAAAAAGAAAAACGAACGTATTTTATTTTATGATAAAATCACAACAATAAAAATTAAGTATAAGACATGATTAAGCAGACCTTTTCCAACATTCATCATCCTCATTTGTGTAAAAAGATATTGTTGTTATTAGCAATATAGTAGAGGATGTCATACTGAAAAATTAAATAAAAATTACATTTGAAATTGGCATATAATTTCCAGTCGTTGATTTTCCTAGGTGTGGGCACAGCCTTAAACTAATTTGACACATGACTGACGTTGACAGTGACATTATTGACAAAATGGAGCAGTGTTGCCATAGCCAAAAACTTCAGTGGGTTGCAACTTAAAATGTTATAATAATTTCAAAAATTAATTACATTAAAAGGGGGCTTTTAAAAAAAACATTTTATATATTTATAGACTACGTTTTTAAAATTATAACTAAACTTTCATAAAAATATAACATTGTCTCTGTTCAAAGCAGGTTAGAATTAAAACCCAGCCTCCATACAAAAGTAGTACATGTTCTTTGCAGCCGCCGTGTGGGGACGGCCGTAAAGAATACACTTCCCCACCACCAACAGGAGGCGTGTCGTAAGAGGCGACTAATTCCTGTAGCACGAGATGAGCAGCAGCGTCTGCGTGCGAAATCCTATAAAAAAACTGTGCTCGCCAACCCGCCTGCCAAGCGTGGCGAGTATTGGCAATCCCCCCGATGGTAAGTCATTGGGGGAGGCCTGTGTTCAGCAGTGGGCGTCCTGAGGTGATGAATCATATTTTAATCGATACAGCAGGTTTTCGCTATGTGCAAAGTGGGTGGTGGGGGCCGTCAAATCGATCGCAGCACGCAATGTAGCAGAAATGTGAAAAAACTCTGGACTGTCATGTGTCAAATTGCTATATTTCCATAGAATTCCATACTAACGTTATTAAGTATTTTAAAGTGAAAACGTTAAAATTCGTGTTATGGGTCATACGTGTTCTGTTATAAAGTGTAGAAACAATGGGAAAAACATTTCGTACATGTTTTATTGTTTCCAACATCAAGATGGAAATTGGAGCAAAGAAATAAATAGATAGCTGCAGCTGTGAAAAGAAAATAGTTTTTTAGGTAATTTGTGTTACAGACGTTTGTCTTATGATCACAGATCTTATTAAGTAGCTTTGTCCTTCGCTCTTTGCTCTTTTGATCGTTGCTTTGTTCTTTGCTCTTCAAAATCTCTCACACGCTGTGCAAATACTATTTTTTTCCCTTTTTGCACATTTTGAGGTTGGAAAGTTATATCATGTTGTATTGATTAAAATCCCGTAGGTATTATAAAAATCGTATTTTAGTTCAAGTAAGAAAATCAGTTATTATAATATGCGCAAACTTTTTTTATATTTTCATCTAATTTCGAAGAAAAACAATCCGAAAATCATTCTCAAACCATCCAGTTGCCATAGTTTGAGACTTACTCACTTAGTAAGCAAATAAAGATTTGAATTTGAATTTGAATTTGACTCAAGTCCACAACAATTGTGGTCACTAGGGGCTCTGTCATCGCGCACACAGCGATTACCAGTCGCTGTTTGAAAAATATATTATGTAAGATTTTTTTTTAATTACGCAGGCTGCACTGCATGGTCCCCCTTAAGGAATGATTTAGGTACTCAAATCCAAACTTATACAAATAGTATCTGGAAGAGATTGCTTTTGGCTATAAGGCCGCCTGATTGAACATAACTGTGTCTTGTTTGTAATACCTTAAATGTTTTTTTTTGTGCAATGATTAGTTATTTCGTACGGAGTTTATTTTGCTATTGCTGGTATTGCTGGTAGCGTAATGGCACTATATTTCACCTGAAGTGACCAGAAGCGATTTCGACTCCCTGTCGCGTCAATACAGAAAAACTGTCTCGGGTCGGGCTGAGTGAGAGCTGCGCCGTTGGTCTCAGGCAACGATGAGGAAAACATGTCAATATTTTTGACACACATGTCAATTAATTACATTTTAACTTGTTTGGCTAAAAAGAATAGGTCATGTTATCGTGGTTAAACCTAGTCCATTAGGTATCTTTCTTGAAATCAAGACAAGATTGTTGTCGTTGTGAGAGTAGGTTCGATCCCAGTCCCGCACAAGGTGATTCTAAATTCCATTAACTCAATATTTCTTAACTGTTTTAAATAAACACAGATCTAACATATAACCAGTGCCAATCTGATAATTACCTTATACGATTTGGCGCTTTCGTAAAAGAGACATCACTGCCGCGCCGAATTGAAAACCAAATTAAAAATGGCGGCCTGAATGTAAAAAAAACTACTCACCACTAGGATAAGCAGGGGTAAGCGGCTGCGCGTGTGTGCGCGCGCGCTCTTCCGCGTTTGCGTGCGCGCGTGTATCTCGTGCGCGTGTGTGCGTGCGCGTGCCGCACGCAGCACTCGCTCGCGGCGCGGGTTGCGCTGGCGCCGCACTCGATCGGGTCAACCGTATCATCCTACAAACAAACAAACTTAAGAGCCTGTCATAAATATTAATAACTAGACTTCGTCTGCGTTGACCTTACCCTATGTGTTAATCCAGGCCATGGTCTATCTGTATGCCAAATTTCATTAAAATCTGTTTAGTAGTTTTTGCGTGAAAGACTAACAAACATCAATACATACAAACTTTCGTGATTTTAATTTAGTAAGGATATTTTGACACCTGACGAGCGCTCGGCTACATCGCAACCGGCGGCATCGGCATTCATGATGTCACGAGGCGTTTAGGCGCGATTGGGCCAATTCGCGATTGGTCCAATCGTGAAAAAATTTCAAATTCGCGATTAGTCCAATTCGCGATTGGTCCAATTCGCTATTGGACCAATTCGCGATTGGTCCAATTCGCTATTAGTCCAATTCGCTATTGGGCCAATTCGCTATTGGACCAATTCGCTATTGGTCCAATTCGTAATTGGTCCAAAATAAAAGGATATCCAAAATGAAACAAATGTGGTCATTTATTTGTATGGATTTTAATGATTATGCATTATTATAAGTATCTTGAAGCCATTAACAACTAGTTTCATAATTTAACCAAAAAACTAAAGTTATTGGTACAACAACAAAATCAACTATGTAACTAAATAGAAAATAGTCAACAAACGAACTTTTACTACTACTGTATGTAGAAAATAACAAAGTCATATTTTTCAGTTTTACTTATTTCAATAATAATCACATTTGGAAATAGAGCAAGATATAAATATAAAAAAATACAAACATTTGTTCCACTTATTTTTAAATAACGATAATCGTAAGTATATAATTTTGTTAAAAAAATTTTTTTGTTGTCAATGTTCCATTTTCATATTGGTTTAGTAACTGTTCATATTTTTTAACAAATAAAATGTCGCGTTCTCTCCTTTTATTATTTGTATTTTTAAACAAACTTTGCGTTATTCGAGTATCCTGATACATGCTCTCTCTTCGTAGTTTATGAAGAAATAGAAATAAATTAGGTTTCTTAGGAATGCGCCGATTTAACCGAGAATGCCAGCCCTCCAAAGCGTTAGTTGTTCTGTGGCGCTGATGCGCGCAACTTAGTATGGTAGGTGATAGTTGTGGGTACCATTCCTTTTCGAAGTACTTACGAAATTTGATATTTTTTTCGCAGTCTGGAGCATTTTCTAGTATATGCCTCCACGCTTCTGGAATGTGACTAGCTGGAAATAATGGAATTACTGAGGTCTTTCGAGTTATATTACGACCCTCTTTAGTTGTATTTAATTGTATCTTCTTTGAATACCTCCAAATAGCTTCATTGTAGTGATGGTAGCATCCACTTACTTTTGCATGAGGGAACACTTCAGCAACGGCGTTCATTTGCGCTTTTTCGTAGTCGCATTTAAAAGTTCTGACATTGATGCCTAATTTTTCCTTTAATAATGTGAAAACTCGCAGGTAAGTTTGTTCTGTTTTATTGGGTAACAGTATATAAAAAACAGGTACAATGTTTGTCTTTGTTTTGGTGGAGTTCAAATCCAAATGAATCGTATAAAGTTGATAAAACGGTTTTGGTACTGACTTAAAAGTACCATCCGCAAAATAACTTTCATGATTTTTAGCAATATTTTTGCTTAGCCTAGTCCCAAATATAAACAGTTTTTCCTCGGCCTCACCACTATCTTCAATTAACAAAAAATTCTTTGTAAATGCTTCTGGTAATTTCAATTCTTTTGTGCTGTCATAATTTAATAGATCGGTTTTTAAATATTTCTTTCAACTTCGGTATAGTTGATTTTGTTGTTGTACCAATAACTTTAGTTTTTTGGTTAAATTATGAAACTAGTTGTTTATGGCTTCAAGATACTTATAATAATGCATAATCATTAAAATCCATACAAATAAATGACCCCATTTGTTTCATTTTGGATATCCTTTTATTTTGGACCAATTACGAATTGGACCAATAGCGAATTGGTCCAATAGCGAATTGGCCCAATAGCGAATTGGACTAATAGCGAATTGGACCAATCGCGAATTGGTCCAATAGCGAATTGGACCAATCGCGAATTGGACTAATCGCGAATTTGTAATTTTTTCACGATTGGACCAATCGCGAATTGGCCCAATCGCGCCTAAACGTCACGAGGGTCTCCCGCCGTTCTCCCGACCCGACCCGTCGCCGTCCCGCTCACGCCTTCTGTGTGTGTTACGCTTACAAGGCACACGGACGCTCGTTGAACGATGCGGCATCGTGTTCGTGCCGGGAACTTCCACGGTATACGCTATGGCGCCGTGCCGGTGACGGTGTCGCGCTGGTTGTAATGTGGCATGGCCCTTAGGGCAAATTTAACGAATCAAACGCGCCGATTTTTTAATTCTATAAATAAATTCTTACGAAACCTCGCTCACCTATCCGCCGTAAATCGGCCGCATTGCCCGTTGCTAATAAATACTGGTAAGAAAAATTCTATCGGCGCGTGCGGTGCGGACCAGTGTTCATTCACCTTAAGTAGTCATACACAATCTTGACTTAGGCATGGTTATTATTTGTTACCTAAAAATAATTAAGTAGGTACCTAATAAATAAATGTTGGACAACATCACCTACATTGCTCTGATCCTAAAGAAATTAGCTAAAGCACTTGTGTTATAGAAATCAGAAAACAACGACACGTCAGTACCACAGAACCTAGATCTCGAAACAACATAGAAAAGTTAGTTTTCTACATTGACCCGACCGAGAATCGAACCAGGGACCTCAGAGATGGCAACGCTAAGTCCGGCGTACTCGCCTCTTGGCTACACCGATTTTTATGTTAGGTAGGTATGAGAATAGGTCGTAAAGTATAAATAATTTAAAATTATCAATCACGTAGAGGTATGAAAATTATTAATTTTCATACCTCTACGTGATTGATTAGCGTAGGATTATCTAGCTAATATTTTAGAAAATTTACTAATCAATCATCCTGAGAAAACATATTAAATGAAGAAAGAATAAGACAGAAAATGTGTCAAAACGTTTAATAACTTATACGACGAATAATATTTAATATTATTTGATAAATAATAAACTTAAGATTATCGTCTACTCTCAGATTCTGGGGGGACAGCGCGTACGCAGTCCCCACTACCAAAAATTACGCATCCGAGTTATCCACATTAGGGATAATCGCAGGGGTCAACCCCACCGCAGTGCAATGGAGAGGCCTCGCCCTGGGGGAACCGCCTTCCTGATCACGGTGTCCCCTATGCCAGGTAAGTATGATTCGTTTAGTCATGGCCGGGGTAGTCATTCTCCGAAAAAATACTTACACACCGCGAGCTATAGGTGTACAACGCCATCTAGTAGGAGCGCAGTCTGGAATAATACTGTGTGAGTGAATAAGCGTGAGAGAGAGAGAGTGATAGAGATGACAAGCGCCAATGTTGTGCACGGTTAATTAGAAACGACTTGTTTGAATATTTTTTTCTTTTACGAGTGGTTATTTTAAAAATTATTAACTACAAAACCATATCTACCAAAATAATAATTGGTAAGGCATCCTAACAGTTCGTATAGCGCCATCTAGCAGGAAAATTGACCCAATCAAGGGCTGAATGCCACTGTTTATAAATGGATTTAAATCAATAAAAAATAGAAAATCAACACCTTAACCCTTACAAAGCCTCCTAGCAGAAAATCACATTTAGACAAAAAATATGGTATTATTTTGTAGTGGCTCAGCGCCATCTAGTAGAAGATCACTAAAATATATACTTTGATAAAGGATGAGGCCAACGGGACCCAATTTTCAGAGTTTCTTTTTCTGTGTGTAAAATAACAATAAGTATTTTGTCTTTCAGTCCGTCCGACCTTTTTTTTAATCACTTACTATTGACAGTTGTCATTTTTACAAATAATATTGCAACGCATGGCTAGTCAGGTTTTAAAGATTTGTAGTTTGTACAGCGCCTCTATCGGATATTATTGAAAACTAGGTACTACTGTAGCCTCTGCAGCTCTGTTACCTCATCATAATTATTATTTATTTTTATATGTTTATTAATTTCGAGGGACATATTATGGTGTCCTCGATAACAATGCTAAACCCACGGGCCTAAGCCAAGCGAGCCGCAATTTTAGCTCTGGTGATGGAGGGGGTGTCGTCCAGGGTTCATGTTATGGTACTGTAAACCTCTGAACATCATTTATCACCACATGATTGCAATAAACAGTTTGAGTTTTGAGTTTTTTGAGACCTGCAAGAACTTCCTGACTATGCGACAAGTGTTGAGTATCGCAGCCGTTTGCATCGTCTTATAGGTATCGAAGTATGGCTCTACGGTGGTCTGCGATTCTCTGAGCCGTAATAAGACGATATGTACTTCATTTAGCATACTCAAACTGGGTTAAATCAAAATGTTATGGAATGAGTGAGTAGGCTAAAATGGATTTCGGTTTTAATTCGGATTGCACTGGCTATACCAAAATAAGTGGCTGTAAACTCGGAAAACACTAAGATTGATTATGGCCAATTTTGGATGAATGGTTTCCATACAAGAAGGGGGCGGGGCCTGGGGCAAAGTCGAGCTATGTCAAGAGGAGTCCATCCTCTGCTTAGAAACTCTTTAAGTTCGATTACATGTAAAATGTATTTTTATTTGTAGGGGCCGATTTTTCAATCGCCTCGCGATAACTTTATTCGACGAATAAAATTAACAGTTTGACACATTTTCTATACGAAAACTGTCAACATGTCAAACTAATTCTTCACATAAAAGTTATCTGGGATTCAGATTCTATTTTATAATTATAATAGTTTTTATTTAACATATAAAGAGCTTTAAAGTGCAAGTTTGGTGTAATTTGTGTTCTAATGTGATCATCTGAAATTATTGAAATATCATTGTATTCAACGCCGCATCAAGTGTGAAGAGACTTGTCTCAAGACAACTGGCTTTAGACGCGATAGCGTCTTTAAACCTGCTTCTACGGGAGTAGAATAGAATATAATACAATATAATATAATTTATTTGCTATAAAAGTGGTAACATAAGATGGATTTACACATTATCGTACCTCCCAATTAATCTTTTCAGACATGCAAGTTTAATTCAATATTAGGTAAGTATTACACATTCAAATTTACAATTATTTTGGTAATGTTAGGAAATTAAATATCGATGTCAATTAAATATCTATGTCAATCAATTACAATAAATTACATACACCAAAGTCCACACACATACAGAATTGGTACAGTCAGTTATATTTATGGCATTTTATCCGTCAAACGTAGCCTTTACTGAATCATTGGCTGAATCACTGCTCTGCTTAGAGAGCGAGGATAAGACCATTTAAAAAAAAAAGTTATATGGCTATTGAAAAATCGGCCCTAAATAAAATTATGTAAAACGATTAATACTGACCTTATACAGGTCGCTTCGAACCGGCCAATCTGGAAATCACTGAGGGAGGCATGTTCAGCAGTGGACGTCCTATGGCTAAAATGATGATGACGATGATGATAATAATGATTCTGACCTTAGGGCTAGTTTTGGCGGAGATCTCATCCAGCAGGTAGCCCTGGCCGGGCCCGTCGCAGTCGCCGCGCAGCACCGCGTTGCGCGAACTCGTGCGCAGCAGCTGCGTCAGCACCATTATGAATAGCTGGAGCAAGAGTGAGGTCACATTATTGGATGGCTGGTCCCTCCAAGCTAGGGAGACGTATTATTGAAACATTAGAAATGAATCTTGAATTCGAACACGAAAACAATTCGGGAAATAGATGATGAACGGGATGCAAACGGCCCAGAGCCACTCACTGTGGCGTTCTATGGGGGCGAACAGGATGCTATGCTATTCCATCAGTGGACTTCTAAAGGCCATGATGATGGCCTTCAAGGTTAATAAATAAATAAAATATTATACAACTTCCATAAAACGATCAATTTTAAGTTACTTGGTAGTAGGCGAAGAGGGCGGCCAAAACCGCGATGGTTGAGTGTTGTCAATAAAGACATATAGAGCTGCAATCTCACAGAAGAAGATACCAAGGATAGAGCGAAGTGGAGGCAAAAGAGCAGGAAAGCGGACCCTGTCACAAGACGGGACATACGCTAGGAAGAAGAAGAAGAAGACAACTTACAACACATAACATACATTGCTTTGATCAAAAGGTAGCTAAAGTACCCATACTTGTGTTATAGAAATAAAAAACAACGATGGTACCAAAACACCCAGAACAGAGATAATATAGAAAAGATCGTTTTCTTCATCGACCCGACCGGGATCGAACCCAGCAACTCAGAGATGGCGACGCCAAGTTCGACGTGTTCACCTCTCGGCTCGGCTACGGAGGTCTTCGATGTTTTACTTCACCACTGAACTTGATATTATAAAGTCTTATAGCTGAAATATCTCATTTTAATATGCTATAGCATTCTTGCCAGCTCTAATGGAACTACCTAATATAATAACTAACTAGGTCACTAATATAATATAATGTACTACCATTATTATGAAATAAATATTATATTATTTAAAAAAAAATTATATATTATATTAAATATTATATATTACCTACAGCAGGGTTAATACCAGCTTATTGCGGCAATGCATACCTAGCGGCTAATAGCGTGCCACAAACTAATAAATACTGCTGCATTCGTTCGTACCTATTTCCAAGGAACCACTCCCACTCACCTGCAGCAGGAACACCAGCACATTGAACCAGTGGAGCGCTAAAAGCGCTTTAGTAAGCGGATGCCGCACTGCCTCCACACAGCCACGTGCGTGCAATGACGCTGGCAACAAAGGGGAGTCGCGCCAAATTTCACGGCACTCACTCTAAAACAAACCAAGTAGGTAAGTAATATAATTTTAAGGCATATTTACATATTTTATATTACTCGTATGTATGTGTCGTAGGATATCTGCGAAATTCCTAGGAATTATTCCTGAAAATTCCTTCTAAAAACCGGACAATTGGAATCTATATAAGAATACATTTCGTAATCGTCCAAACCGTTTTCAGTCTCATTGCAAACAGCATGCCTACCATGCCCTGATAGTGACCAGCCCTGTTAGCCTGACCACCAAAACACGATAACATGATAAATAGCGGTTTATCGACACCAACTGTCATTTTTTAAATAATATGATAGATATAGCCGCCATGTTGTTTTTTTTATCGAAACAGGCGACCATAACATGTGATATCCAACCAACCAACCAACACGGCGCGCGCACAACAAAGCGGCTATATCTATCATATTTTTACAGTTGTGCGTTGGATACATTCATGCTAGGGGGGCAGGGTTCATTAGCGTGAAATTCAGTATGACAAAAATTCCAAATTCCAAAAATTCTTCTTAAAAATCATTTTATTTGTTTAACTTGTGTTACCACGGTCTGAATGGGCGGTGACTACCTGATACAGGTATATTAATATTTACTAGGTATGTCACCACAAATTGTTGTCAACAAATGGTTTGTTAACAAATAAATATATTTTGATTTTGATTTTTGATTTGAGGGGGGCAGGGCTCATTAGCGTGAAATTCAGTATGACAAAAATTCCAGAATGTGCTAGAATGAGCTTCTCTGGATACTGGATTGAGGATGTAAGTATTCCACATAGGTAGGTATTATCAATAAATGGTCCAAGTTCTAAATTTTATCTAAAGATTTTTATTTTTGTTAAATAATAGTACCTAACCGAACTAATTTATCAAAACCCTAGTTTATGGTGAGGGGGCGTTCAAGTATTACGTAACGCAATTTGGGGGGAGGGGGGTCCTTTAAAACGTTACGATGCGTTACAAGGGCGGGAGGGGGGTTCAAACCACTCGTTACTCTACGTACAGTTACGTACGTTACAACTCTTTTCGTTTTTGGATTGCATTGTACATTTTTACTGGGAACTAGGTATTTTGCGCAACATAATTTTGACTTTTAAGTTAAAATGGTCATATCGTGTTACGTAACGTTAAAGGACGAGGGGGGGGGGGGTGTACATAAAAACGTTACCGCGCGTTTCACAGGGGGGAGGGAGGGTCAAAAATCTTCAAAAACTGCGTTACGTAATACTTGAACGCCCCCTGAGTCATTAAGAGCCTTTTCACACTAGGCTACATGGCCACGTGGCTAGCGGCTTGATGCTTCGGTGCGCGACTATTAGACACTTGCTTGCTGCTTGCTGCTCTTGTTAGTCACGTAGGACTAAGCCTAAATCACCTAGTGTGAAAGCAATCTTACTTGACCGTAATCAAGAGCGAAGTGCTGTGTGAAGTGAATATTCACCTGTTGCAGAGGGTCGTGGTAGCACGCAGCAAGGACGCGTGGGGTGCAACAGGAATAAGGAGACACCGGGGGTAAGACCTTTCCGTCGGCACCCGCTAGTCTAAAATAAGAAAAAACATTAAAAACGGCGACAAACACACTACTCAATAATTATTGATTTCATCTAATTCGCTAAAATGAGAATGATTCAACTATGGTAAATTGTCTGTGTGTACTAAAATAGTAGTAGCTAATATAGCAACAATATAATTAAAGTCACGTAACAAAAAAAATATTAGTCCATTATTGCATGCCGTGGCAACCTGTTATTAAGGCGGCAGTTAGTCTATAGCCAATATTTGCATGCCTTACCAATTTGCTTGTAATTGTGTTTGTCTTGTTGGTTATCATATTAAATAAATAAATAATTGGCCCAGGCCTTGGGCCAGGGTTCATTTTGTACCCTTGGGATACAAATTAGAGTTACTCTCCACGTATTAGTGAGTAGAAGGAAAAATACGCAAGATGTGATAAAACAATTTTTTATAAAAATAAATAACAGACTTCAAAAACACTTGTTTAAAAGTTATTTTTAGCTTTTGTGTTTTTGAAGTCGGTTATTTTTTTAAATAAAATATTATTTTATTTGTCTGTTTTTTAGTGTTTTTTTACATTCTAAATGGCGATCTGTGATGTAATTATAGCTAAATTGCTTCTCATGACGATTCAAATAAGTCCAAACACGGCTATGATACATTGTTTTATCACATACATAGTTCCGGTGCTTACTTTCCGCCTTCTTCATCAGATCAGTTCGATGGTATCATTCTCACCAGAATCATTTATTAAAATTTGATTTGTCAACTATGGGAAGGCTTAACTGTCTTAATGAAAATATCTTAACGCTACTCGTGGAAGACTATTGTGGCCAACTATGGTCTCCGTCATCAGTTTCACCTCAGCAAATGATACTTTCTGAATGCAAATGCTTGACTTGTTGTTAAATATACTAAAATCGCTATATGTATACTTATAATATTTTAGGAGTTCCCTCAATTCCTCATGGAACCCATCATAAGAATTAAATTTTGAAAAAAATGGGACCAATCTGGAGTTATACCCTTTTAATTGAGAAAAGAATTTTTCAAATCGGTTCATGAATAGCGGAGTTCTGAGGTAACAAAAATAAAAATAAAAACATACAACCAAATTGAGAACCTCCTCCTTTTTTTGAAGTCGGTTAATAATTTGAAGTCGGTTAAAAAAGCGAGTATGCTAGATATTCTACCTAAAGTAGACGGCTTGTTTAAACTAAAAAGAAGGTCGAGGAAATTTGCAATTTTGTCTTAGGTTGATAAACCATTGACTTAAGTATTTACTAAGTACTTAACGTAAGTGTTTCTTTCAGACAATATTCGTCAGTGGGTGGCGGTGGTGGGTGGGATATTAAGTTTAAGTAAGTAAGTACCTAGGTACATATGAAATAGAATAAATAAACTAATAATATACATACTTCATTACTAAATCCGAATCCTCATTAAGAAAGTCCATGTTGATCCAAGGGATCTCGTGCCAATCACTTGGCTTCTCGGCTCCACAGCAGCTCAGTTCCACCTACACATACGAAGAAAAGTATTTTTTGTTCCTGACCCGCTTTATTTTTTCTCAAGTTCCAATATAAAATGCAAAACACGCAATTGCTCTAAATGCATTACTAAACTTGTCGCATCATTTATTTATTTATTACCTTGTACCGCCTCTTCATACATTTTTAAAAAAATCTTTTATTGGTCATTCTGCCATTCATCCAACAAGCCAAATATCATAAACATCAGTCCAGCCGTTCTTGAGTTTTAATGGTATAACTAACCCTACTTCGTTTTATTTAGAGAGATGTCATGGTTAAATTCAAATGATAAGGAATGAGATAAGGTTCTAGGAGAAAGAGTTTCTGATTAGGTATTACCACAGGATCTATCTAACCTGCATGGTGTCCATCAGTCGTTTCCAAGTCGGTTCAGTAAGGTATTGCGAAATGCCAATCCTTAGTGAAGATGACAACTCTTTCATTAGTGCCTGTAACAAAAAATACGAAGTTGTTAATAGAAACGAAAGTCCTGGGCGGTTGAGATAATAAGAACATCCCGGCGATATAGACTTCCATCAGGTGCCAAGGAAACTTCAATTGGGAGTTATATTATGAGACACTTCGAGCGCAATTTTCCTTTTTTCCCTTCATTTTTAGGGTTTCGTAGTCCTGAAAAGGAACCCTTATAGATTCGTCATGTCCGTCTGTCTGTCCGAGGTTTTGCTAAGAGACCGTTAGTACTAGAAAGCTGTAATTTTGTAGGTGTGTGTATGTCGCAGTATGATAGATAAAGCCGTAATATAGTTATATCCCTAGAGATATAATTATATACCATAACATAGTTATACGAAAGCGATTCATTACTTTCTTACTAGGAATTTAATTATAATACGGTCCAAGTTCAGTGATATAATTATATTACTTGATTAAGTTTAGTGAAATAATTGTAGGAGTTTGTTGTAGGAGGATTTATCTTACTGCGACATGTATACTAATTACGCCGACAAAGTGGTAAAATAAAAAAAATGTGTAGTTCTACATGAGAAGTTGTTCGTCGTCTACCTCATCAAGTGGGGTATCGTTGAGTAGGTCTTTAAAAATTACTTAGGGTAGCAAACCCATTCTATTTTTTTTTTATTTATTAAATGCTTCATTTACGAAACATTAAACTTTTAAGTGCAATTTTTAAGGCGTCCCCCCTCTAAAAGCTAAACTGCTGGCTTGAAAAATCTAGAAAAATTAATGATATTTTTTTCAAGAACTAAACATGAAGATTTCATAAACTTTTTATGTAAATTATAGCGGTTAAGGTAATTTTATTTTCAGCAGTAATACTCGTTGAACTTGGGTGTGGGATAATTTTGTACCAAATACGAATAACTTTACCAATAATTATATTCAGAATAAAGAACAACAGAATCATTCTATATTGTGATAACGGGCTACTACGGAACCCTACACTGCGCGTGGCCCAACACACTTGGCCGGTTTTTTTCTAATAGGTAACGATTTTTACTTTGTCATAATTAAGTACATAGTTAGTACAGAAAAATAATAAACAGTTAAATAGAGATATCTAACAATTATAATCTCTTCTGTCCCTAATGCTTACAGTGTAAAATCAACATAAAATATTATGTTAAACCTCTGTAAAACAAAATCAATCAATATCCAAATGTCAAAAAGATCTGAATATGCCTTCTCTCACCATCAAAGTGCCCCTGCAAGCAGCATACACCAGCATGCCATTAGCAGCGACAATGGTCCCGCTGGCCAGCCAGATCCTGCTGGCCAAGTTAGCCCTGGACCAATGAGGGCAATGCAGTAGTAGCGTGATGAGACGTAGACCACTCGTGTAGTGAAGCTTCATGCAGTACGCTTGAAGAAGGATGAGCCCGTAGAGTAAGTAAACCGTCACCTAAGTTCAAAAATAGTTCAAGTAAGAAATCACTTTGATTTTCGGAGATAGATTATACTGCCCTATGTGCTTGATGACTATCAACGTCTACCACACTCACCCAATTATTAGGGTTACTAGTGCTACCTACATTACGTCATCATTATCATTATTTAAGTCATGGATGTTTATAAAAGTATTTTAGTATGTTTATCCGTTATCTAGTCGGCATAGTGCAAGCTTTTGTTTCGTACCGCTGAACATAGGCCCCTCAATGACTTCCCGATTGGCCGGTTGGAAGTGGCTTGCACCCAGCGGCTTCATGTAACCTTTACCAGGTCGTCTGTCCACCTTGTGACTGGACATCCTACGCTGCGCTTGCCGGTACGTAGCCTGCTCACTGCTCATGAGAGGAACTCATTTCTGATTCGATCTCGCAAAGAAACACCGAGCATAGCCCTTTCCATAGCGCGATGTGAAATCTTGAGCTGTCTTCATCATTTCAGCCGTGGACGTCCGGAGGACGCCCTAAGATAAGTGCCTACTTCAAAAACAGCAGAGAGGCATTGTAGCAGAAGATGACATGGCCAGAAATGACATCGGGTAAGCAATTAACAAACCTCGTAGCATTATCTTGTCACGTCTCTTCTGCAATTCTCACTGGCCGAGCTGTATTTTATCAGCGTCTACCTTACGCAATTAGCAGAGTTTTTGGTGCTACCTTATGAATATGCTTCAAAAGCAGCATGACCCTCAGCGAGGTATTGTAGCAAAAGATGACCATGGACAGAGAAACCACCAGCTGTGCAATCAAAAGCCCTCGCAGCACCGCCGCCACCTGCTGCCTGCCATCCTTACTGAACGCGAACACGCCCCACGCCATGTACCGACATCGTTTGAGGGCATGCTAGCTGCCTTCCTGGGAAAAACTGTAGGAATAAACAAATGGTAGAGCAGTAAAACCAAATATTATGGTCTCGAAAATCTCATCGTTTTGTAGATCTATCCAGGATCTACGAACCAGTTCACTTTTGGCTGCCAAGCGGTCGCATGAGGCCGCGTAACATTAACATTTTAACCCCCGATGCAAAAAAAGAAGTGTTATTAAGTTGTAAGTTAAACGCGTTTGTAATTTAAATTAGCTCCTAAACGAAAGGACCGAGTTTGATGTAGTTTTTTATTTATTAAACTTTATTGTTTTTATTGTGCCTCATTGTGCTATGCTGAGGCTGGGGGGTTTAAACTTACTGTCACAACTTTAGCGAATCTGTTATTAATTTGTTAGTGCGGGTCTGCCGGCCACTTTCACCGATATAAAATTAAGATTATTGATTTATGAATATCTCCAAAATTATTATATAATAGCTGAACCAAGTCCAGTCCAGTCCACAAATACGCGCTTATTCAGTCAGCCTATCTCATTTTACAAGACTATAGCGAGTGTGGATAAAAATGAATGCGGATAAAAATATCTACTTTCTTTTTATGAATATTTCAAAGACGAAATGAAAAATCTTACCTTTACATTCCAACAGAAAACATGATCAAAACACATCTGATTACCTAGGTACTGTCAAGTTTGACACTGTTTTACTGACAAACCTAGTATTTTTTAAATTAAAGTAGTTCCCAATAGAAAACTTACTTTTCCCGAAGTTTTTGCTGCTAAGCGACGTTAAATCAATATTTAACAGTTAGCATCACAACAACTGCATCTCAACAAAACTAGAATTTTGGCTGATTATTTTTATATTTTAGATAATGTTTAACAAGAAACTTAAAACTTAAGTTAAAACTCTTTTGTGAACCGTAATTTTGTGAACAATAAAAAGTAAATCAAAAATCGGCGGGAAACAAACGTCATCTCAGTCTTTTGTTTTCCAATGATTGGCTAAAACATGGGCTGTTATTGAATGAAATATTTCAATTTAATTTATCCTTGATTGGTATAGAAGTTAATTAAGCATTACTACAGTATTAAGTGCGCGTTAGTAGTAGTAGTTAGTGCCGCCAATATGGCGGAAGGCGGTGGAAAGAAAAGGGCCAAGGTAGCGTGGAGCGATGACCTGAGTCATGATTCAGAAGAAGAAAGAGGTAATTTGAAATCAAACTACGTTCAACTGCGGTACCTATATAGTGTAAGCCTACTCGGTGTAAATAAGTATTTTAGTAGCATGTGAATACAGTATTGATATCTATTATCTTTAGTTCTAATGTAATAACACTTATTACACATAGTAGGCTTGAAACACATGGTTGGATTGTATAATTTATCAGAGTAATAAACTCTTTAGAACGATACGTAATGATTGTATATTCTTTATCGACATTCGTGGCGGAGATTTTTGTTGGGAGAACGGTTGATTTTTTTGTGTGTTTGATTGCGCATAATATATCCATTGTTTGAAAATCTACTGTTTTGTATTTCACTATCTTAGATTTCTGAGGATATTTTTATAGAAAAATAGACAACCTAACATTTTTAAATTACAATTTTAAAAGTAAATTTTACTAACTTTGTATCTCGTTTAATTAAAACAGAACGCGAACGTCTAGCCCAAATCGAACGAGAGCTCGCCGAAACCCCTGTTAGGCCTACATATTCAGCCGTGGAGTTAGAGAAGCTTATAGGCTTTATCATGAATATGACCACCCTGTATGACCTCCGCGACGAGGACTGGAACGACGAAGCCAAGCAAGGCATCGAGGACTGGCTCATGGAACCACGGGCCTTGATCCTCTCAGTTTACTTTAGAGGAGACAAACTCAAAGCCACAAGCGACATCCCTCTCACCCCTGTCTTCGACTTGACATACTTCATCAGACAACCGGACTACATCTTCAAAGTCGAATCGTTTCATGATGAAATTATCTTCGGGACATTCGTGGATTCAGTAGAGTCTAACATAATACAGATATTGGAGTACGTTTACGCTCCATATTTCTTTGCAATTAACAGTTGGCCTGATAGTAAGTACCTAGAAAATCCCCTATACTATTTATACTTAATAAGCCCCTTGAATTAAGTCATCATCATCATCATTTCAGCTATAGGACGTCGGCTGCTGAACATAGACCTCCCCCAATGACTTCCAGATTAGCCGGTTGCGGCCTGCATACTGCGGCTTCCTGCAACCTTTACCACGACAACCTTGTGTTTAAAATTAAAAGAAAAAAAGTTTATTTCCACCAAAATACTACACGTTTCGCTAAACTAAATTATGTGATTCTAAACAAAATAAACAAGGGTAAATGAATATAAAACTAAGTAATTAAAATGAAATACAATAAAAATAAAAAGAGGGAAACATATAATAAGGTGGGTGGACCATGGAAGGCCATGATCCTTTGAGGGCCAACTATCAAAAAGTCATAGTTATTGTCATTTGATGAAAAATTCTTTCCACTCACACTAAGATCTATCAAACTCAAGGACACAGACGCGGCGGTAAGTCGCTCGCGTCGCTATTTTGTTAGTACGGTCCCTCGCTTTATAGACTTCGGCCGCAACGTTAAAATTGTAATTCGCGCGCCACAGCGAAACGTAATTTTTCATGTAAATACCCTATTATTACCCATTTTTTTTACTGTAAATTGTTATATATGGATTTGTCATGGTACAGACATAGAGACAGACAATTTAAAAAAAAAATCGATTTCGGTTAAAATATCGGTAGTGTTCCTATGAAAGCCGGTGATTCCTTATAAGGCCAATAAAAAATTTGGCGGTTGGCCTTGCCAGGAACATTTATACAAATCATAGAATTATTAATTAAATAATTATTAGGCTCCAGTCCGGGAGGACTAAACAAGGATATTCCTGTATTTCAGGACTCCAGGATCCCGCCCGGACCATCTAAAGCATAAAATAAAGTGTGTGTGTATGGGTGTGTGTATTTGTGTGTGTGCGTGTAAGTAAGGGATGTGTTTGTATGTGTGATTTAAGTCATGATATGAGTAATTCAGTCTCATAGTAATTAAGTGCTAATATATAGTTTCTAACGGTAATTTTACACTCGTATAATATTTTTGGGTAAATATTTAGTGCTGAGTTTAATTTATTACAGAGGTGTTTTGAGAGGAAGAATGTATGACGTCGAAAGAATGTGGTGTTGAGCTTGATCATTTGACATACCTTTGGTAGTCTACGACTATTGGTCTGCTGTGTGAGTGGGTTGTGTAGCTCAGGTGTTTATGTTGTCGTATTATGACTTGCATCATGAATAGTTGTCTCACAGTCATAAATTTCGCTTCTTCATAAAGCCTTTGGGTGGAGTATAAGAAAGGTTTCCTGAACATTACCTTAAGCAATGATCGCTGGGCTCGTTCTAACTTTATGATGTTTGTCTTGCATGCCCCACCCCAGACTGGTATGCAATATATTAATACTGTTTAGACAAGAGCATAGTAGACAGTTTTTAGTATTTTAGGTTTAAGTATGTTTCTAAGTTTTTTGAATAACCAGATTAGCTTCCTTACGCGTGAGGACAATCCAGTTCAAAATAATTGTTGTAAGTATTGTAATAATTTTTGATGATTTTCGCGTTTGATCTCAAGATTATAATTAACAGCAAGTACCTAAGTAATTTACGCAAATAAGTAGGTTCTACAATGGACGGAACGAATGGAGCCACATACCGGCAAGCGCAGCGTAATACGTCCACCCAGAAGGTAGACAAACGACCTGGTAATGGTTTCAGGAAGCCGCTGGATTCAGACCGTTTCCAACCGGCCAATCTGGAAGTCACTAGGGAAGGCCTACCTATATTCAGCAGTCCTTTGGCTGAAATGATGATGATGATAATGATTATGATGATGATGCACTTCATCATTGACACATTTTTGGTACCTAATTTGATAATTTTTTTACATCAAGAAGTGATGGACATGCAGACAAATATGTAACACGTTTTCTCAGCAAACCAACTTCGATATCCACAAAAACCTTACTGTATATTAACTGTCTATTTATCTAAATACTTACTGGATCGCCTGTTACAATTTGTATAGGGGGTGTTTTTATGAGAAGATAAAATGTATCGGTCTAGTAAGTAAAATTATTGCATTTTTGGTTATCCTACATTATATCCTGCCTGAAATCCTACATTATTTCCTATCGAACTAGTCATTCTGTATGTTACTATTCCAATCCGAAATTTCAGGTGTCAAAAGTGAATTCTGCTCCCACATTCACACATTCCTTGCTAAGCTGACTGACATGTATTACAAAATGTTGGGTTTGACCGTTCTCTACATACCTAGAGAAGGCCAACAACTAACATTCGAGAAAGCCAGTGCTGACCGCGAACTAGTTAAAAGATTAGAAGGGGTGGTGGTCTATTGGACTCATCAGATCAAGTCTTGCCTAGAAGACCAAGCGTTCGTCGCCTCACAAAACGAACTGTTGTGCCCAAGCGATGAATATGACTTTTGGATTTACCGACGTATGTATTTTTATTTGTATTTGACAGGTAGGACCTCTGTAAGTTTGAGGTAGTGAAATTTCGTGTTTCTTTCAGACGAAAACTTGAGTGCATTACGCCATCAGCTGAAGAATCCAGCTGTAAGACACATAACTAAGATTCTAGTTACGACACATTCGACGTTCATTCACCAGTTCCAATCTCTTTGCGACGAGATTTTTCAAAAGGTTAATGAGGCGACTTCTAATATCGAGTTTTTGCAAGTGATCAAGCAACCTTGTGCTATTCTCGAGTGCGTCGTGGATCCTGACGAAATCGCAAAACATATTCCTCAGATCATAAACCTATTTAGATTCATCTGGATGGAGTCGCCTTACTACAATTCTGAAGCTCGGATCACTAATCTTTTCAAAGCTCTCAGCAACCAAATTATCATCCTATGCAGGACATATATAAAACTAGATGAGCTATTCGATGGGGCAACAAAGAAAGCCTTAGGAGAATTCAGCAAGTGCATTGACTGCTGCAAAAAATATCGCGAGATCTACGACGTCATGGCAGAAGCCCATAATGAAATCAAGCCTGGCAGTTGGGACTTAGATACTGGATCGATCTTCAATTACATTGATTCCTTTGTGCAGCGGTGTTTTGATATGCTAGACGTATGTAACTGCATGATAATTTTTGGGCGGTAAGTTCTACTTTACACGAAGTGTAAGAGCTCTTAAAGATGTTTTGAGTAGTGATGTCAGTCTTGCCTTTGCAGAACCGCACACTAAAAATGTATGACAACTACGTAGTGTTAAAGTTAAGTTAGTTTGAAAGAGCTCTAATTGTGTCAAGTTGACTAATGTTTGTCTCTAATTGTATTGTCTTTTGTTTAGTTGTGCTTTTTCTATTGCTTTCATTTCATTTTCTGGTAAAAGTGGTGTTTTCTAACTCTTAAAAATTTCAATGTCTTAGTATTGACGAGCTAGAGACCATAAACAAGCCAATGTTTGGCGGTGCCCGTGGCGACCAGTTTGAGGCCAAGTGCGACCAAATCGAACACATGTTTTACGATGCCCTAGAAAATGTCAAGAGCGTGTCCTCCAATATCCTGGATGTACAGGCACCTTCGTGGTACGACGATGTGCTACAGTTCAGGACAGTCGTAAAGGATATTGAGGTCAGTCTTCAGCTAGTCAGTTTGGAAGATCAAACCGGTCCTCAATAAACGTGATAGTCATTTTACAATTTTAATGACCTATAATTATAACATAAACACCATTTTAATCCCATGCTAGAACCGTCTAAGAACTTATTTCGTAGATTAATAGAGCGGGCCTGGACAGCCCAAAGCTAAAGTCCCTGACACAGACATTTACGGATAGCACATAATTCTCCTAGCCAGTATTGAATGCTTCTTCAAAACTTAAATCGCTTCAGCCTGAGATTGTTTTCTTGTAGACTATCATCGAGAACCTCGTGGAATCCGTCTTTGAAGGCGTTAACCATGTAGAAGAAGCAGTTATTGCTCTCTACTCCTTGAACAATTACTCCAAGAGAAAGAACCTTAAACGAATTTTTAAGAGAAAGACAGCTGAGGTTTGATATTGCTTATTAGTTTACTTTTGAACTACTCAGAATAGATCTAGGTAAATACGTTTTACCTACAGGTTTGGGCGATGTTTAGCGACGAAGTTCAAGAAGCCAAAAAGGACATGGTGTCTACTCGCAGTCAACATCCAGCTGACCTACCCTCTTTCTCGGGAAGAGCAGTGGTGTTGCGAATGAGAAAGAACAGGCTAGTGTATTTGAAGAAGGTAACATCAATATGCTATAAATATGCCTATGTATTGAGTATTAATATCTTAGAGCCATGTGATTTTATCAATTTTTTAAAATTAAATTCGCGTTTAACTTCAATAGCACTTGATTATTGCTGTATGTATACATCTGTAGAGTCATATTTTTTAAAACTGTTCTGTTACACATTACATTTTTTAAGTATCTGAAAGTCTGTAGGTATATTATATTGTGGATACAGACTAGTGGTCTACTCTATAGGTCGTCAATAGTTTTCCCCAGATGTAAATGTTCAAAATAACTATAATATTGCAGATAATGACGGATGCATCAGTGTGGTTGTTACCATGCAGCAATTCGGAGGATGTGATTATGCACGTAAACAGGCTTATGGGCGCTATAGACGTCGCGATTAGAGAATTGTGGATTTCTTGGACGGTAACTAGAAACGACTTCTCATACAAGTACCTACATTCAGTAAGATATTTGATGTAAGATTGGTATTAATAAATGTATTAATGTTTTTTCATAGCATAACTTGGACGAAAAATGTGGAGCAGGGTTAAATAGGACCTTGATGAGGAAAAGCGCCGAGAACCCAGGATTAATGGAATGCAACATCGATGTGTAAGCAAGGCAACAAATTCATATATGTAATAATAGCGACACTGTCATACCTATATAATACTAATGCGAAATTGTACAATTTTAGGAACATATTGGAACTTGGAAAGGAGGCATATCACTGGGAAAATCTTGGGCTAGACATACCTATGCATGCTTACCACGTAATTTAAGCCTTTGTCATATGTATTATATAGCAACAACCTTCATATTTACATAATATAGGTACCCACGACAGTCATTGCGTCCAACGATCCGATAATACATCCTAATCCAAAATATATTATGAAACGAGCGCCTCACGAGAGTTTAATGCAATATGACTATAATAATAAGAATGTCTGCAATTTGCTTTAAAAGATAACAGCTTAATATCACAGTAACCAATAGTAAATAGTTAACATCAGTGGGGTGATAATGGTGATGTAATTTTTTTTTCGATTCCATTCAGTATACAGGGTTGCACTGCAAGGTAGTGGCAAATTTTAGATCTAGAGAATAATATAAAAGTGCGTATTCGTTTTTTTTTAACTAAGTATGCTATACTTTTACAACTAACTAGCTGTCCCGGCGAACTTCGTAACACCTGGTTTTTTTTCCGTAAATTTTTCGATGTTTTAATAGTTATTCTGCTATTCGGGACGGAGACAAATCCAAAACATCATAAAAATCGGCCTCGCCGTTCTTGACTTATAAAGGACCCCGCTACGTGAAGCGGACACACGCGGCAGATAACCGTCGCGGGTGCCCCAGACGGCCCGCGAAACGTAGGGGTATTCTTTGAGACTCGCACACATGCTGTCCAGCGCGGTCGACCGCTTCACGAAGCGAAGGCCCTAAATGGCGTAACTAACCCAACTTTGTAATATATGCAGGGTGGCCAGAAAAGTGACTTCCAAAAATTTTTTTAGTTGCCTCGTGTTGAGGTCGATCTGAATCACCCCTATGTATGTTCTACGATTTTTCGTAGTTTCGATCGATCGTAGAGTTACGATTTTTTTATGAATTATTGCAAAGTTGCGAACGGATCAGTTTGAAAAATTTAAAAAAAAAGGAGGTTTCTTTGAATTTCATAAATGCACAGTTTATAGAGATTTAGCTGCAAGAAAAAAAATCTAAGAAACCTTCTACGTTTTTTTTTAGAAAAGACTTCGAACTTTTTTGTATGGATCCTGGCAAACAATTACAAACAACCAATACTCTTTGATAAAATTTGGTAAATGATATACATTCTTCAAAATTTCAATTTGAATATGTAAAATTAAATTAAATATTTTCGTCATTTATGTAGCAATCAGGAAGAAAATGATTAGCTATAAACATTATACTTCCTTGTCGTAAATGATCTTGTAGCATTAAACCTACTTGCCAATAAATTCGTATTTTTTTGCCGATTTTGAATACGAAGTCATATGGGTACTACTTTTGACTTTATAAATGGTTTAAACATTGACGTATTATAAGTAAATACCTCAGTGCCTAAAGCCGAAAGTCTATAACCAGTGTTTTACCTGTTATGACGATAAGTATAGAACTGATGAACGTGGCCTCTCACTGTGGGCCTCATAAGAAAGCTCAAGATTGCACAGCGTGCAATGAAAAGGGCTATGCTCGGTGTTTCTTTGCAAGATCGTATCAGAAATGAGGAGATCCGTAAAGGAACAAAAGTCGCTGACATGACTAGTGGCAGTGGGCGGGGCAAATGCTGCAGGACATATGCCTTGCAAGACATATTTAACGCAACAGCCACAAAAATTGCCGAATGTCCTAAAGAGAGACAGATTGCAATCTACAAGAAAACAAAAAAAGTAAAGCGGTAGTTAGCAGAGAGGAGGGGTGGAATAAGAGGTAGGGTGAGGGGTGTCATAAGTTGCAATCGGCGCTGCGAGCGGCATCTACCGTGCTCACGCGTTGCTTTTTTCTAACATTTTATTTGAGTTTTGTAACTAAACAAATTATTTACATCACATTTTCTTCTGTTTTATTATATTTTATTACAGTCCGATTTTTAATATGCATAATGTTAATTATTAAAATATGTATAATATTTTGGGAAAATATTTTATTTTATTTTACATCTTTAATCTGAAATATTTCAGAAAGTATATCATTTTCGACATTTTGTCAAAGAGTATTTGTTTTTTGCAAATATCTTCTCTGTCGATTGGCATGTGTTTTATAGGTGTACATCAAAACACGATATTTAGGTACTTGTAACTTTAGGTATGCCAATAAGGTTCGAAGCCTTTTTCAAACTGATCAGGTTGCAATTTTGCAAAAAATCATTTAAAAAATCGTAACTCGAAAACTACGAAAAATCGTAGAACATACATAGGGGTGATTCAGATACCTCTCAACACGAGGCACCTAAAGAAAACTTTTCTGGCCACCCTGTATAGAATATAAAAAAGTTTTTCGATTGTTACTGATTCTGAGTGGTCCCTGAAAAATTGGCACTACCTTGAAACAAGGATAGAAACCGGTTAATATTCATTTCAGAATGTATAAGACCCATTTCTACTATTTGATAGTATAGTTGTAAAGATTTGACCATAAAACTAAATTTGCCATAGCTTTTAAGTCGGTATTTGGAGTATGTGATAGTTAATTTAGCGGAAACCTTTATTATTCCGGTTAAGGTTCCATAGTAAAATAACTGGTTTCCGATCCCTGCTTTGAAATGTAACCCTGTATACAGGTTATTTGTAAAACATCTACAACCTTCTAGGCGCTGATTCTGGTGCTCAAATGCAACAACTTTTTCTATGGGAGCAAAAAATTTCAAATTTAAGTAAAATCACTTCTTCATACAAACTGATGTCAACTGGTGGCGGCTTAGTATGGGGAAGTAAATTATTTTTTGCGATTTCAAATTTGGTCCTATAGAAAAAGTTGTTGTATTTGAGCACCAGAATCAGCCCCTAGGTGGTTGTTGATGGTGGTATTTTACAAATAACCCTGTATACTATCTACAATGTTACACAGAGGTGAAATGAATAGATTTAAAGACCCTGTTAGGCATAACAAAGAATTGGTTCCTTAAAAAAACTTACTTCCTTAAAACAGGTTTACATGAAAATGAAGACCGTATTGTACGTTTATGAAAGTGTGTTGGCCGTCGTCAAAGGATACAACAAGATTTTGGACTCGCTATCTGATGAAGAGCGGTTGCTATTCAAGCCTCTGACTACTGTAAGTTTCTTTATATTTCGTTTCTTGAAAAAGTAAGTGTTTCAAAATCAGCATAAAAAATAATATAATTTATTCTAATATCACATTATTGGAGAAAACACATTTATAACATAATTAACAGCCATCAATGCTAAAAGTATCATAAATAAAATCATAAATTCATAATCAAGTTCCTATCTTAATATTAAATCTAATGACAAAACTAAAATATATTAAAATGCTTGACAATTACGAAAATAAAGAACAATTAGAGATAAAATCAAAACAGGTATCATGGTATTATTCATTAACTTAAACAACTATCCAAATGAGTATTCATATCAGCTGATTCCACCATTTCGAGGCAACATGGACAAGGTGTTTTTGTACCAGTGGCGTTAAAAGTCTGAGTTTCATCAAAAATATCATCTTCATCGTCATCTATAACTATAGTATTATTTGCAAAACTAGTGGAAGCTCCTGCCTCAGGTACTGTTCTAAAGAAAGCGAGACATTCGTCCAAGTGTTCTGCCACTGGTTTGTTTATAACATTATTGCAACAAGGACACTTTTGATCAGTCAATGCGGAAACTATATCTTTACTAGTACCAGGCTGGATTTTAACTGCAGGGACTTTAATAGCACAACCAATATCATCCAAAAATGAAGGTAGGAATCCACAATCAACATTATTTGGTTCTTCCTTAACAACTGCAAAGTTATCAGACTTTCTGACATGTTTGTCGTAATTAATCTTTTTAACAACGGCTTTTACTCTGTTGACATCATTCTGATCAAAGTCGATTGTTGTATTGTTTACAGGATGAATTTTTATTTTAGGAGGGATATTATTCATATTAATATTTGTTAAATCAATAGTTGCACAAACTTTTGGTTTAACATCCCCCTTCTCTTCTTTAAACATTTTGAAAGGTGGAATCGTTGGTAACACACCGACAATGTCTTTTAAACTCTTTCGATTCACAGGTTGACTCAAATTTGTAGATCCATTAGTAGTGCCAACAGTTTCGATGTTTTCTTTACTTAGTTTTTCTATAACACCTTTATTTAAGCATTCATCTAAATGTCTATTGATTTCATTGCTGTCTATTTTGGCGTTACAAATTGGACAGTCAACCAAGTTTAGTTTTTTAGCAACAATTTTATCATCAGATTGTGTTAATTTGAAATCCTGTCCATAAACATCTTTTAGGATAGATGTAGCAGCAGTTTTGAAATAATCATCAATTTTCATAATCTTTTTAGGTGGAAAACCAGTTTGAACAGCATCGGCTTTATGCTTGTTTGGTGTATCAGATTGGAGATGCTCAATTTTATAATTACTGGCAGCTATATTACTACTTGAAATCATTTTCTCTTTTGGAGTGTTACGTTTACTATTAGCTAAAGTAGGAAACCGTTTGTTTGCCCAAACATTCCTAACAGCTTCTGCTACATTTGTCGGATTTGTCCTTACCCTTTCATCTTGAACAGTTTGACCCTTACCAACAAAAACAAAAGGTGTTTTTGATATAGTTGGCTTGAAGATTGGACTATTGGAGACTATTCCTCCATTGGATTTGATATTAGTAGCTGGAGACTTAGTAACATTTTTCACTAAAGGTTTTAAAGGTTTTCTTACATCATCTGCTTTATTATTGTTGATTGCTTTAATGGTGTTATTATTGATATACTTTGTTATATCACCCATTTTTTTCGGCTTCTTTACTGCAGCAGGTTTTTTGATATTCTCAGGCTCTTTAATCTTGACAAATGTTCCCCCACAAGTTTTCTGATGTGATGTCCACCAACAGTCACTAGGGCCTGGCACTTTGTTCATAGTTCGACGCACAACACCGAAATATGGCTTTCTAGTTTGACAAGGACCATTACATCTCCACCAGTGATTTAGATACAATTTTACCTGAAAAGAATCACAATTATAATTGTTAAAACAATTCAAGTACAAGAAATGCTAGCAGATTTAGTAAAGAAAGCAAAATGATATTAGAGAACATCAAAATAATGACAGATACATATAGAAAGAGATAGATTATCCATAGCAAAATAGTTTCAACCACTTACTTCATCATGAAAGTCATGATAAATGCTTATGTTCAAACCGGCAGACTTATTTATCCTGTGCATGTGAGCTTGAAAGTTCGGTCCATGGCCGTCCCTCTCACGGTCTCTATTAGTTATGAAGAGGTATGCATGGATCATCTCATGGAGGAGAGTTTCAATTAAATCTTTACGGGGACGTAGCTTAAGTAGTGGTTCACTTAGTGCTATATCGCACAGCCCACCTCTGCCTTCGTATCTGAAATGTTGGTACAGTCACTTGGTGAAAAATAGACAACTATAATAAAATTCAATACAACAACATACATTGCTAGGGTAGTCCTGCCTATTTACAACACAAACACAGCCCCTTATGTACATAATTTTTGTAACTAGGCAAAAATAGCCTACCCTACGTACTCATCCTTAACAATGTACATAACAAACAATAAAGAATTTAAACTGAGCTAAAACTTACGAGCATATCCCTGCACATGAATACATCTTTTTGCTCCATCTAACAACAGCCCTGCTGGCCAATTTGGCCCAAAAAAACAATTTGTCGAAGTGTATAAACAAAGTGTGGACATTCGGCGTTGGGTCAATCAGTTCTAACTCGGGATCGCCCAAATTCATTTTGTATCGTCCTGAATAACATTTAGTTTTGTTTTGAACTATAACTAGGTACCTAGGTCAAGATCTTTTAAAGAAATCTATTTAGTTCTAATAAATTTGTAATTAATGACGGGTGGACAGCCTCCTCTTGCTTGACATATATTAAATCTGTGGACTCTGACTGTCACTGTCACTGTCTGGTCTGCACGCACTGCAGCAGGCAAACACAGATTAAACAGTTTTTTTTTGTTTGTTTTTACTTTATAGAAATCGTTTATACCGGTGACAGATGGCGGCGGACGCGGCTCCGGACTCGTCTTGACATTGTAAGGTCAAACGCTGCCATTGGTCGATCCTTGGGCTGGCGGAAGTTGTCTGAAGGATAGACCAATGGCAGCGCTTGACCTCACAATGTCAAGACGAGACCGGAGCTGCGTCCGCCGCAGTTTGTCACCAGCATTATGCTCAAGAATGCAACTCGGAACAAGAACTGAGAGATCGGCTACGCCAAGTCCAAGTACAAATGGAAAATTAATCCTGAACCCTAGAGAAAATTAAGAAATATTTTTTAAAACGATGCAGAGCTTGTATTGAAGCCAATGGTGGGCATTTTGAACATTTGCTATAGTCTTTAAGTGAAAGAATTTTTTTTTTTTTTTGGAAATTAATGTTATTTATTTTTCTTCCTAGTAAGATTTTTGAAAAAATCGTTTGTTTTTTCTGGTTCGATAACATAAGACTTTTTTTTTGGCAATTAAAAGAGCATGAGTTGCTACAGTTTTTAAAAAATCTTAAGTGCTTTGAACCGCTTTTTGCTTTGAGAGAGTGCAATGTCTAAGTAAGCACCTAAAATAAAAAATAATATAATTTTTCATTTTAATATAGAAAAAAGAATATTAAGTGGTGATATTTCTAAAATTAAAAAAAAAACATACCTTGTAAGCGGCTGTCAAGCGATTTTTTTCCTGGCAGGTCAAAAAAGTCCCAAAGCCTTACAAAAAAAATTATATCCATCTGGCATGAATCACCCTGTATAAAAGTTAAATTTATACATTGACCCGACCGAGAATCGAACTCGGGACGTCAAAAATGACGACGCCAACTCAAATTTGTTCGTCAAAGCAGTCTGAAATAACAAATGTTTAATTTTATTTAGGCGTGTGAGAAAAAAGTTCAACCAGGAATAACAAAATTGACATGGACTTCCACAATGTCTGATGCTTACATTGCCGATTGCGTTACGCAAATTGGAGAAGTAAGTAGACCAATAAATAAATGTAATATTGCAAATATATGATTTTCATCATCTTCTTTTTCAATATTTCCAATCCCAGTCCAAAATCAAACAAATTTTAACGTTAATTATGTGATTTACCTACATTTATGAGGTCTATTTAAAGTTGCTAGAAATATTTATATCCATAGGACTCGCACAGTAAAAATACTGTTGTTTCAGTTACAAGATTTTTTGACAACATATAAAAATTGCAATTTAAATTTAGTAAAAATAATGGAGAAAATTTGCGATACACCACTAATTGAGTTCGATATATACAATGTCTTTGAAATAGCTGTTTTAAGAAGCAAAATCCGTGTGATGGAAGACGTAGCAACTGAAAAAATATTAGAGATGTACAAGGAAATCATAACTTACCTTGTGATAGTATATGAAGGCTTTGAAAACTATATATCTCAAGTAAGTATGTTTTTGACAGTTAAAATATTTAATTTAAGATGGTAAATTAAATATTGTGGAGTTAAAACGAATCGAGCAAGAGTTACACAAATAATTATCGTTTAATTACGTATTTTGAATATAATGTTTTAGATGGCTGAACACTGGGTAAGATATGTACGAAGATTTGATCGCTTGTTGGAAGATGCCTTGAGATTGGCTATAAAAGCAACGATGCAAAATATGTATAAATGCGTTCATGGCGATGGTCGGTATATTTTTTTTGTAATTTGATGTTAAAAATATTGATTTACTAGCTAACCCAGCGAAATTCGTACCGCCTGAGAATAGTTTAATAATAAATTAAAATGAGAATTATTTTGCTATTTTGTTTTAATAGATATTCTGCTATTTGGGACGGATACAAATCCAACAAATCAAAGATCATCAATCGGTTTAGCCGTTCTTGACTTTATATGTATAAATGGTGTAACTTAGCGGCCCTTGTCTTACATAATAGATAGATAATTGTTTATTTTAGGAACAATGGCGCCTTCGCCTCTAATTAAAATGCAGTTATATCTAGTTGGAAAAGAAATTGTTTATCTACCAACTAAACATGAAATATACGACACTTTTACAACTATTCTGGAAGAAATAGTGCATATTATGAGCACTATTCCCAGATTATTTGAAAAGTTTGCTTTACCAGCTGGAGGATTAAAAAGATTTTTAGAAGTAATAAAAACTGAGCCCGACTGTAACAAGCTTCAATCATTAATAGATGATGGTGAGTATAATGACGGATTAATAAAAATCTACCGAATTCATTCACGCACGATCATCTTTTCTTTTCAACTCATAGAATAGTTTTAGTGAATAAATCTAGTTAGTGGCCTCAGACATTTAAGATTGACTAAGTACAAATGCTGACTATAAAAATTTGGGAATCTAGAAATAAATTACTGTATTATAACCTTTTGTTTCAAACTGGTGATTTGGACATTTTCAGCGACAAAATAGCTACTTTTAAAAAGTCAATTTCGGAATGTTGCACGTTTCATTTTTAAATTTTATATTGTTGTTTAGAGAACAATTCTTCTTTTTTCGTATAAATTAAAACTTTTTTTTGTAAATATTCAGTAAAACAACATAATTTATATGTATAACGTTGTGCATACCTATAATTTAAATGCATAAATATAATATGATGTATTTAAAAAACCAATAAAACCAATTTATTTCTGTAAATAGGCCTAAATTAAGCTCTTTTACACGTCCCAATATATTTTTTTACCCTACCACTGCTTCGGGACAATATTGTGGGCTAGTGCCGAGAAGAAGCAGCGCAAGAAACTCGGTCACTATTGTCAGCCTCTTTTTAAATAGTGTGTTTACATTACAAGATAAAATGAACCTGTGCGAGCACGGCAGTATTTAATTCCATACATTTTTATCATTTAAATAGTCATTTACAGTGTAATAACCTTTTTTCATTAAAATCATCTTGACATGCGATTTAAATTCATACATAGGCAGTTCAGCAATGGACTGTGGTAATTTGTTAAAAAAGCGAATACATTTTTCCATAAACGAATTACCCACTTTATGCAGTCTGAAATTTGGAACGGCAAGTTTATCTTTATTCCGGGTATTAATATTATGCATGTCACTCTTTTTAGGAAATAGATGCAGGTTTTTGCGAATATACATGATATTTTCATAAATGAATTGAGAAGCCACTGTTAGTATATTAATTTCCTTGAACAGTTCCTTCAACGAGTCTCGGGGTCTGAGGTCGTAAATTGCCCGTACAGCTCTCTTTTGTAGCACAAAAATAGATTCAATATCTGCTGCTGAGCCCCATAATAATATTCCATATGACATTATACTGTGAAAATAGCTAAAGTACACCAATCTTGCCGTTCCAACATCAGTCAATTGTCTTATCTTTCTCACGGCATAAGCAGCTGAACTAAGTCTTTCCGATAGAGTCTCAATATGAGCACCCCATTGCAAACGGGAATCTAAAGTGATTCCTAAAAAGGTAGTGGAACTAGATGTATCTAGCAGTTCATCTTTTACAGTTATATGTGTTGGGACCAGTTTTACGTTCGGCATGGTGAATTTAATACATTTTGTTTTATTTGCATTAAGCATAAGATTATTGGTAGTGAACCAATGCAAAAAGATAAAGATTGTGTTAACATAATTTCCCTTTATGTATTTAGTTGGTAAGCCATATTAAATAAAATAAAATAAAATAAATAATTTAAAATAAACGTTTTTCAGAAATCGACTATAACATCAATCTCGTTCATGAACATATTCGTATGTGGGATCCTTATTCACACATCTGGAAAGTAGACAAAGATGAACATATGATACGGTATCGCGAAGAAGGGCATACAGCTGCTGAATTTGATGCTTTGATAATTAATTACAGTGATTTAGCTAACACAGTGCAGATACAAGAAACTGTTAATCAGGTGATCAAACATATTTTATTCAGATAATATGTATAAGCATTCAAAATACTAATACAAAAAAGAACATTTTAATTTTTAGATTCATTTCATAACGCTTAACTCAAGTGAACTAAAGAAATCTATTATAGCCCACTGTTTAGTCTGGCAAACAAAGCTAGGAGAACTCTTACGGAAAATAACTGAAGCGGATATTGATGTTGTTTACGCTTACGTTGAAAAAAGCAGCGAAGATGCGATGAAGGCAAGTTTCCATGCAACACATAATTTCAAATAAAGTTTTACATTATTATTATAGTTGTCTGTTTGAAAGATATAAAACTAGAGATAATAGTTCTTCTTCTTCTTCTTCTTTAATTATGGCCAATCCGCGTTTCCACGTTCGCCAATGTCAAGTGAGTATAGTATAACAATAGTTGTTTGTTTTATAATAGATGCCAGCCGATTTGAAAGAACTATCATCTGCAATGGCTACGTATGAGCGACTAATGTCCGACATCAGTCGATTTGAACAAACTTTTCCTCCTATTACTGATAAAATGAACACTTTAGCTAAGTTTGAAGTTGAATTGAGTTCCGATATGAAAGAAAGACATGAAAATATACCAGTAATTTGGTCTGAATATTTGAATCTTTTAGAAGAAGCCAAAAAGGCTTTAGAAGCTAATAAAGATAAATTTAAAACGGAACTATTGGAACAAGCAGAGGTACATGATCTTTTAAACAGCTTCTTAATTTCCTTAAGCATGTATAAAATTTACACATATACCATGTTTACTTCCTAATTTGCACAGCCATTATTTATTTTCTAACCTTTTAAATCAAAATCTTCATCCTAATCCTATTATTAAATGCACAGCCATTATTTATTTTCAACCATTTAAATCAAAATCCACCTCCTAATCATATGATTAATTAGGTATTTAAAGAAGCGGCAAAAGACTTTTGTGAAGATTTCTACAAGACTGCACCTTGTAGCTCCGATGTTAGTGGCAAGGATGCTATGGCTCAACTTAAGGCGTATAGAGAACAATTAAATGCACTGCGAGCTCAAGAACAGCAAATCCGTGATGGACTAGCGGTTTTCAATTTAACGTAATTTTAACATATTTGACCTCCCTGAATTGATCTCGCATATTTGTTAAACCTTTTCATTGAGGCTTCTATGTTACGCAAAGCT
The DNA here is from genome assembly GCA_963576865.1 of Anania hortulata. NCBI lineage: Eukaryota > Metazoa > Arthropoda > Insecta > Lepidoptera > Crambidae > Anania > Anania hortulata. The sequence goes on from OY756393.1 coordinate 21,078,301, forward strand.
GTTCAATTTATTTCTAATCTTATGATACAGGACTCCAGTGAATCTGGATCTACAGAAAATGGAGAAGGAACTGGAGAAGTTGGAGGAAGTTTGGGGCTTAGTATTTCAATGGGAGGATTCCTGGGAGAGATATAAAACGCAAACTTTCTGGGAAATGGAGACTGATGAAATGGAGGAAAATGTCATGTTTTTGTTCAGGTAAATTATTATTTTCAAGATCATTTCATGGATATAGTAGAAAAACATTGTTTAGAAGTTTGAATAATTATGAAAAAACATATTTTTTAGAAACTTTAACCGCCTTTCGCGCCAGCTTAAGGATAAAGGTTGGGATATTATTGATACAACGAGAGTAAAAGTTGATGCATTTAGAAGGACATTGCCACTTATTGGTGACTTAAAAAATCCTTGCATGAGAGAGCGTCATTGGGATAGAATAAAAGTCCTCATGGGAGTGTAAGTTTTTATAACCTGTGTAATAAAATAATCTTAAAATCCAAAATTCAGTTATTTTATTTTTATTCCTTTGATCTTCAAAATAAAACAAAGTACCTATAATAAGGATCGGAACTTTTGTCTATCTCTCAAGCTAATAAATAAAACATTTACTGACAGAGAATTTGATCAAAATTCTGAAGATTTCAAGCTAGAGCTCATTATGCGTCTCAACTTCCAAGCGTATGCTGAGGACATAGCTGAAATATCAAATGCAGCTACTATGGAATTAAATATTGAAAACGGTCTCAAAACCATTAGAGAAGTTTGGAGTAATACGACTTACGAAATGCAACACCACAGGGGAGACATGTATAGGATTAAAAACGTTGAAGACGTTATGCAGGTACTTCTTAAAATAATATTTTGCTTTGTTAAAAACCCATTAACTGGTTTTTATATAATTTAATTTGTTTATTACGGCATAGTTCTTAGAAGATCATCAAGTGCAACTATCATCGATGAAGTCTACTAAATATGTTGAGCCTTTTATAAAAGAAGTAGATTATTGGGAGAAATCCTTGGGATATGTTGCAGAGTGTATTGAGGTATTTCACTCAGATTATACATTATTGCTTCCGGTTTCTCAAGTAAGAACCTAAATAAATGAATTCAGTATTATTACTGATTAATTAAACTTTTAGATATCACTTCAAGTACAACGTCGATATCTCTATCTTGAAAGCATATTCAGTGGCGAAGATATACGGAAACAGTTGCCTAATGAAGTTAAAATATTTGATGCCCTAACAGATGACTGGACAGAAATCACTAGCAAGTGAGTCTAAACAAACAATTTTTAACAAAACAAAATATTTTTTTGTAGTTTGAGCATAAAAATATTAAAACAATTTATTATTTACAGCATGTATGCGGGAAAAAATGCAATCGAAGCATGTTTGTATACACCTGCTCCTTATGTATTTAATAAACTAAATAAGATGGTCGATAACCTTGATGGAATATTAAGAGCCCTAGAAAAATATCTTGAAACCAAGAGGCAACTGTTCCCTAGATTTTATTTCATATCCAACGACGATCTATTGGAAATTCTTGGAAACTCTAAAAAACCACAATTGATTCAAGTTCATTTAAAAAAACTGTTTGATAATGTTAACAAAATCAGAATTGACAAGGTATGTTTCAAAAGTTTACATTAAACTGAAATTATAACGTGTCTTAGAGCAACGTAACCAGAAGGGAAAATTGCAACGCTTTTAATCTTGTTCGGTCCATTCTGTCCGCTCGTCTTTTTCTCGTAACTCCTATATGATATTATGTTCTTTAAGTTATTAAATAAATATTAATTTTAGGTTACTTACTAGCAGTTGTTGCTTCTTTTTACCATTACTTCGTATTAGTGTACACTGAATCTTTCCAAAAATATGATACGATAATGGTACCTAAATAAAAAAAAAACCTTATCAAAAGCACCGTGTTGTCGTTTAAGCAAGACTTTCATGCATAGCGGTCGGTCGCAACCACGAACGAAAAGCGCGCGTCTAGCTTTAGTTTTGGTAAATTTATAGTTTAAATAGAATGTCGTATCAAATCTTCAAAGTATCACAGCAGTGTCAAGTTTAAACTAATAAATAATTTCAGAAAATATATAGTTTTGAAATACATACAAGTTTGTACGGAACCTTCAGTGCACGAGCCCGACTCTTACTTGGCCATTTTTCACATAATTTCATTATTAGTTGTATAGTTATATATCTCTTCTTCTTCTTTTGATTATGGAAAAAACCCGCGTTTTAGTCTGATGACAGATTCAAGTGACTTAGTGGAATCAATGCAAACTAGAGATGTGTAACTCATGAATGAAAGACAAAAAAATTGACATCTTTTAAAAAGAGCTCATAGCTCACTATCTCACTAGCATCTCAAATATATCTTCATATCTATTGATAAATAATAAGCAAGAAAATTTAAATTCACTCCTGTAATTTTATGTATATTACCATTTAACTGGGACAGCTTTCATTAATAAATTAAAAGTAAAAAACCTTTTTAAAGACAAGCTTTTATTGAGAAAAAAGTGAACAAAAAGGAATAAAATAAATTTAAGTGACATCAGTCATACATATATAATATTTTACTCGTCTTAAAAAATATGTCGGATACTTTATACTCCGCCACTGACTACATTATCTGCATGCATTACCCCAAGGTTGACTGGTAGAGAATGTTGTATAGCATTAAGTCCACCAATTGTACTTTCCTGTGCAATAAAGTTTAAATAAATAAAAATAAATAAATAAACAAGTTTTATAACGCATTATGAAAAATAATGAAGATCGAAAAACGTTACGAATATCGACTTTGGGACATCACTAATTTAGTTCCACGTTTCGATACTACGGCCTCTAGCGTCAAAATGGCGAAAATCAAATAGCCAAGAATTTCATTTGACAGCCGTTCTATATTTATTTTTATGTCTATGCATTAGTGTGTGAGAAAAAGTAGAATGTCATAACAAACATATTCCGCGAAATTCCGTGAAAATTTTCACATGGTCTTTCTTTCACGCACCATGCCGCAAGGAGTCGAAATTAAAATAACTGATGTTCTAAGTTTGTGAATAATGAATCCAGAAGATATCGCTAACTGCCAGTTTGTTCCTCTTAGTGCAATTGTAAGTACGGTTATTGCTATCAATCAATTTTCTTATTTTTAAGCAAGTTTGAGGTTGCAAAGAAGATGGATTTATGCTACCGAGATTTAGTTCTAAAACGTAATTTATAACAAATAACTCGTTTTCAGGAAAAGGCGCTAAACTATGTAGACAATGAGAAATTACTTAATTTCAACAACTGTAAGAGGGATCTTTTAAAAATGCAGAAACGCCATGTACATGATATACGGACCAACAAGAAAGTGAAAGTTCTAAAGAATGTTTACCACCTCGCGCTGCACAATGCCATCTACTCCCAGGACTGGAACAAACTGCTGTACTTGTTGAAACGGTCACCGATCTGGGAGCAGGCCACCGAGACGCATTTATTGCCTATTTATATCAGAGTAAGTAGCACCTTTGATAGATTATAGGCTGCACTCATTTTTCAAAAGAAGTAGCTGGCTGACAAGCATTGCGAATATTATTATACTATACATACTATACATTTTTCAATTAACAATAATTTATTGCAGCAGTTAGGTCTAAAAATTTTAGTAGTTTAAAGTAATCATAATTAAAAACATTCTTATTCTTTATTTAGTTATATATTATGGATTTTTTATTTTATTTATGTAGATCAACAAAATTGGAAATGTTAAGAAAAATGCTTATGATAATACAGGTGCTGAGTAAACTATACTTCATTAAAATAAAATATTAAAAACAAAAGAGAAAAAGGGTCCTCTAACTACACTATTTTTGTTACACATTTTTGGCCTAGTTTTAACCCATTTCATGATTGCACTTTATCCAGGGACATACTGTATATAAGATACTCTGGACAATTGACAATATCCAGTACCTAATTCACTAATAAGGTAAACATTGAAAAATCTGTTGAAAGCCTCATAGTTGTCTGAAAGAGATCATCACTTACCAGACTATGGCAAAGCCAACAGGAGGTTGCTATTTTTGCATGCTATGTCAGTCCACTGCTGGACATAGACCTCTTCCAATTCACGCCACTGAGCCCGATCCTCGGCTATTCTTTTTTATCCACTGCCAGCAGCCTTGCATATATCGTCGCTCCATCTTATCGGAGGGCGCCCCAAGCTTCGCTTGACTAGTTGCGGTCTCCACTCAAGAACACGACTACTCTATCAGTTATCAGTTCTACAGTTAATGTTACCAGCCCACTGCCACTTCAGTTTGCTCATTCTTTTAGATATATTAATTACTTTAGTTTTCTGTCAGATAATTTCATTTCTTCTCTTAGCAGACCCTGAGCTCCAAAACGCAACTGGGATTGGCCATACAGATGAAGAAGTATTTCATTTCTTCTCTTATCATCTGATATATCATTTTTGTGTGGTGTACGGAGGCTTATCTAAAATATTTGTATTAATTCCAGTCTCTGGCCATCCTGCTGATGTACCACCCCAGCGCACAAGCCCAGGCCCTTCTCAAGGAGTATTTCCACCTGGTCTGCACATGTCGGTTAGATGCTGAGAAAAACGCCCTCATGAAGATTATACTAACTCTACCAGAGACAATAAGAATGAATGTGCACCAACTGAATAAGACGAACAAACACTATCAGAATGTTGACACTATCTAGTTGGTAGCTTAGACTTTTTTTTAGAGTGTTGATGATAATTTTATTTTTGTGTCAGAGAATGATACCTACTTTTTGTTTATTTTTCTAAGTGTCAAACCAATTTTTAACCTGTTTGATAATTATTAATAATTAATACTGACTGAGATTACTAAATGCTGACCGAGTTGTGTATTTCTGTAAGATTAGTGTTGAATAAATTGACTTCTGTGATGTGAAATCTTTGTTGGATTTTCTTACCTATTGTCATTTGTAGTATTTTTTAAATAACGATTAAGATGAATAATGATCTAAGACGTTCGTTTGGTCTAAGACGAATAATGTGATTTTCTGAGCTTCATAACACTGCCAAATATTTTGGTCTAATGTCTAACTATGATGGTTGATTAGATTGATATTTGTATATTTATTTTAAATTCAGCAACATAAATATGTTTGTTAAAATCCGTTTTGTTTTTTACGAAAATACGAGGGTTTTCGCTAAAAACGGATTATCGCGTATGATGGCAGTCTCAATACGCAATCTGACTGATACAACACTAATCCTAGTGTGTCCCCAAATACGCGAATTGAATCTCGCGTTTTCATGAAGCACTCAGATTTTAGTGGAATGGCAAAATAGGTTTAACTTGATTCGTTCCAAGCAGTTCGGTCCGACAAATGCGCATTCTTTACGCGATAATTCATTTGATTGTACGCGAAACCCTCGTAATTCTGTTAAAACACGATTTACGGGATACTACGCCGTCAGACATACCTACGTACCTACTTCTGTTAGAGAATCGTACTCTGATTGCGTATTTCCTTCCAGAATGCCCTAGGTCTCCCAGTGGCAAAAGCTATGATGTCAGACGATGGGGAGTGTATAGAGTGGAAGTACAACCTGGTGCTGGACGGGCCGGCTGAAGTGTGGCTCCTCGGCCTGGAGCATCTGATGAGGGTTGTGCTACGAGAGGTTAGCCAATGCATTCAAAAGTTCATTAGTTAGTATCATTGTAGAGTAACAATTTTAGACTAGATTACTTAGAGGAGCATTGAGTATAAGCAAAGATATAAATTATTTTATTCTATGTATTTTCTTTGTGAAAGTTATTGGATCCTGCTTTATGAAATGCAATTAAGGTCTTGTACCAGAGAGACTAGACATTAAAATTAGCAGTATTATAAGTATTTAATTGACAATGTGTACAAATGTACAAGTCCCCTGTACTTTCAGCAATTGATTCTTACTCGTGCTGCTCTTCGAAAATGTCGATATCAAAGAGAGCAATGGATCAATGATTGGCCTGGGCAGTTAGGAATCACTTGCAGCAAGGTTAGAAAATTGTATGAATTCTAACGATAAAAACTTTGGGTCTTGCCCTTAAAGTTATACCTGTTTATTTATAAATAACTTGAATATCATAGATTCAGTGGACGTCAGACTGCACTCGCACACTATGCCGTTGTGATCTTATGGGAGAGAAGAAACCTTTGAAAAAGCTCCGTAAGAAACAGAACCAGATACTAACAACGTTGCAGATGATGTCGCGAAAAGATATCGCCAAGATTCTCAGAGCCAAAGTAAACGCTTTGTGTGTGATTGAAATCCATTCTAGGGATACTGTTGACAGAATGTACAAAATGGGTAAGATCTTCAGAATAAAATTCTAATACATTGGACACCACATCGATACGCTGACCATCATTTTATGTGTTTTTTTTGTTAATTGTAGTAGGTTTTTTTTCTATTTATTTGTGTATTGTTATGTGTGTCTAATAAAAATTCTCTCTCTCTATCTGTAATAGAAGAGTTCGTTGACGTAGGTATATTCTTACCCTACTATACTCGATTTCGTTCATAATTTTAATAGGGCTCTCTCTTCAAAATTTTTTATCTCATCTTCCTTAACTTTTCCATGACGTCATCGTTTATCATGGACTAGGTTTTTGCGAAACTGCTCGATTTGCCCTATAGTTCACGTTTGTATGAGTGTTGTCTCAGGGAGGTATATTTGGCCCATTGCTTTTGCTGCTTAAAAAATTTGTACAATCGTGTTTATAGGATGTATGCACGTGAGCGCATTCGAATGGTTCTCGCAGCTGAAGTTCTACTGGGATCGCGAGCGCGAAGATTGCTACATCAGGCAGACTAATACGAACTCGATCTATACGTACGAGTACATTGGCAACTCTGGACGACTTGTGATCACACCTTTGACTGATCGGTAACTTAAGAATTAAATATACAGATCGTTTGTATCGTTACTTATAGTTGTTACCAACGACTAGGCTCTATCTCTTAAGTATCTTTGTATGTAGAGCAGACAAACATCCTAATTGACCTGACTAATAAGAAAACTTAAGTCTTGTTCGTGTTGTAAGATATAATAGTCGTGTAATAGTGGCATTAAGGATTTAAGTTTATCTTTTTGTAAACAAGTAAACCATAATAATCAACTTATTTAAAATTATAGTGATTTTTATTTATTTCCCAAGATGCTACATAACCCTGACAACAGCTCTGCACCTCTTCCGCGGTGGAAGCCCTCAGGGCCCAGCCGGAACTGGCAAGACAGAAACCACTAAAGACCTTGGGAGAGCCCTTGCGCGATGGGTGGTCGTCACTAATTGCTCTGACGGCCTGGATTACAAATCCATGGCTAAATGTTTTGCGGGTAAGAGATATAAATAATCTAGCTTTCATAATTCGGATTAACTTTGGGCAAAATTCACAAATCACAACCCAACACGATGCCTCAAAAATGTGATCTTAATATACTAATAATTTTACTTAATCCTGGCTGTCTGCTTTGTCACTAAGAAAATGTACTCTGTTCTCAAGAGCTGTGGATAAAAAAATAAATAAAATAAATTGGCCGAGGCCTCGTTGCATCAAATTTGTATCTCATCAGAGGGGATCATCCTCCGTATAGTTGCGTCATGTCCGTCCAACTGTCTGTCCAAGGCTTAGTTCAGAGAATCTTAGTAACTTAGAAATTATAATTTGCATGGTCATATTAATAACGCCGATAAAACAGTAAAATAAAATCTTGAAAGAAAGTTTGTTTGGTAGGTATTTCACCTAGTACGATAAAAAATTAATTCCCATTCATGTTTTTTTTTAATAGTCAGTGTTGTTAGTAGTGGTGTGTCGTTACATCGTTAGAAAGGCCGATAAAATGATTGTGGGTGTGTGATAACTGTTTTTCGATTCAGTTTTATTATGGTTTAAAGTGGTAATTTTTGGCGTGTCTTTCCGGAGCCGTGCCAGCTAAATGGTTGGTTGTTTTCAGAAATATAACAAATCATGACAGTAGTTATATAGTTATAGTAAGTTAAAAGACAAAACTATTACAGCTGGGTTAGTCTAACAATTTCGACGGCCAAACGGAACATGGACACGGACGGCCACAGCGCGTAGCACGACACACACTTGGCCAGTTTTTTGTTTTGGTCCTGTAGAGCGCTCTACTAAGCGTCATCTAAGAGTTTAAAAAAACGCTCTACGCCTCCCCTCACGTCCAGCAGTGGACTGCAATAGGCTGTCATGATCATGATGATAATGATGAGGAGTTTAAGGCTCTGCACCGAACAACTGCACAGGTATAGCCCAAAGCGGGTGCTGGGGCTGCTTCGACGAGTTCAACCGCATCAACATCGAGGTGCTGTCCGTGGTGGCGCAGCAGATCCTGGCCGTGCTGCTGGCGCTGTCGCTCTTCCTCAAGCGGTTCGTCTTCGAGGGGAGCGATATCAAGCTGGACGGGAACTGTGGAATCTTCATCACAATGAATCCTGGGTATGAATCAATAACTGAAAGAATCGTTACTGTTGATTTTATTTATCGTGCTCATTAATACAGATTATTATTATTGATTGACTTTCATCTAAGTAATTTTTAAACTAATGAGTCTTTATTCTGATATATAGTTTTAAATCTGATATATAACTTATATAAGTATGAGACTTGTCAGAATGAATCAATAAAGCCACAAGGTTTACTAGTAGCCATTGAAGACTTAAACTTCTACCTCCTGAGTCCATCATCAATTCAGCTCCATGATATGACATTATTATATTGTCATTTAGATTACTAACCTACTTACAGTTTCAGACTCGACTTCTATAAGATTTGATTAAGATAGTATCATACTTGAAACCTTATTTATTTGTCATACGCTCGAAAACCAACTTAAAAAAGGCCTAATTAATAAAGATATTCTTCAAAACAAATCGTTTTATTTACGCCTCCCAGTTACGCCGGCCGAACTGAGCTGCCCGATAATCTGAAGTCGATGTTCCGACCCATCGCGATGTGCGTGCCGGACTCGCTCATCATCGCTGAGAACACTCTGTTCTCTGATGGATTCACTGCGTACAAGATAAATGCCAAAAAGGTTTGAATAGTTTTAATATTTTAGGCATATATCCGCCGTTGGACCTTTTAACTCGCTTGAACAAACTCAGCTTGAAGAAATCCAAGTGTTTGTTGTGATAAGCGTTGATTGAGATTGAGCATTGTCATGTATGTATTTATTTATATCTATCCATTTGCCATAGTACAGACAACAGCTCGTCAACCTACCACAAAATGTAAAATTTTCTCAATTGATATTGATCTCTGTGTCTGGCTTAAAGTTGAAAATCGGTTCAACGGCCTTTAAGTTTTTGAGCAGGTTGACCTGCCGTTGACTGTACAAACAAGCTCTGCTTATTTTGGAGCTAGGTAATTGGTGTGATTGTTATTATTACTAGTAAGTATTACTTATTTACTCTTCTGAATTAGTTCACTGTATCAAAATCACATTTAATCTTTCAGTGTAAGTGTAAGTTCATTCAAGGGTTTGTAATAATTAAATATGTATTTAAACTATCTCTTTCACTTTTTGGCGTACAATTAAGATATTATAACAGTCAATCTAATACTGTTCCCCCCTAGGTGTTCACTCTCTACCAGCTGGCGATGCAGCAGCTATCCAAGCAGGACCACTACGACTTCGGGCTCAGGTCTATGGTGGCGTTGCTGCGCTACGCCGGCGTGAAAAGGCGAGCGTACCCCAACTTGCCTGAACAGGAGGTACTGTTGCTTCATTCATCTTATTCCGCCGCTTTGACCCGTTTCTAGTAAAACGTTTTCCCGATTTCTAGTAGAACGTTTTGAGCGATTGCCATCAGGTCTGGGACATAAGGGAAACAGACCATTAGACCACACATCCAGTGCTATCTGCCCCCCTAGCATGATTGCCAAAACACGATATAATATAGCGATTTATCGACTTTTTTATATATTTTTAAATATGATAGATACAGCCGCCATGTTGATTTTTTATCGAAACAGGGATCATAACATGTTACGTACTATCATGGCGATTCAACATAACGGCTATATCTATCATATTTTACAATTGGTGTCGATATATCGCTATATCATATCGTGTTTTGGTGGTCATGTTAGGGGCTTAATGTGCGTTTTTTCTCACACTGTATTCCCTCGCCGCCGATCAAGTGCTATAAATTTGTTAGACTCCGAAAAATTCAGAGGTAAGTACGTTCTGGAACTTGAACTCACGTCACGACCTACGGATGTACACTATGAAGAACTGCTGATCCATGGTAACCATTATACTTGGGAACCGGACAGATTAGTGCGTGTAAAAGTAAAACTTTAATTGTGTCTCGTTTGCACGAGCCAACAGGCTGAACTAAAGCCATGTTAAATCACCTTGGTAAGTCCGTTGAACACAAGACATGTCCCCAAAAACCCACTGGGTTTAGGAAAGCGAATTAGAATTTATTTCTATTAACAAATTATTAGGTTTGGTATGAATGTTTCGTGTCGATGGCAATTGTGTCAAATTTTGATGAAGTATTCTAGTTCAAGAGCCGCACTAACAGTGGCGCGGAACAGGTCTTCGCTTGTGTCCGTACTCGTGAGAGAGACATGAATGAACGTGGCCCATGGTTTAAAGCACTACCGTCATCGCATTTGCCATTAGTTCAGCCTCACTTTCTTAAGTCATCCTAGCTGCGGCCGACCTGTGTTCCCAGCTTGTTCAAGGCTTTCCAGATTGACCACAGCAGGTCTTTGCCAGGAGGAAGGCTCTCTGACGGTGCGAACTGATACTTTATACACACTCAAATCTTCTCTTCTAGATGGTAATCCTAGCTATGCGAGACATGAACGTGGCGCGCCTAACGGCTAAAGACGTGCCGCTCTTCGACGGAATCATGCAGGACATCTTCCCTGAAGTGGAGGTCCCGACCCTGGACTACGATATGCTGGAGACTGCTATCTCTGCGGAGATGAGGATCGTAGGCTTGCAGCCTATGCGAGCCGCGCTGCTGAAAGTTATACAGGCTTATGAGACTAAGGTAAGATTGTTGTGATGTCATCCACATATTGACAAAACGTAGGTTGTTGAAGAGAACATGATTAACTGCGAATTAAGAAGCGAGCTGGTCAGGAACCGTACACAATGGCACACTTGATATCAACACCTAATATAAAATCATTTATTATTTCACCATTTTACTTAAAATTTTGGTAGTAACATAATATGGCTCCAATAAGGCACACCATCGTAGGTAGACATATACAAGTATACCTCTATGATTACTATTAATAAGAGAGGGAGATGAGATATTAACGGCTACTCAAAAACTTTAATCTAGATTTAGCCTAATTCAGGTTTTAAAAAATTCGTTTTAAAAATTCGTCGTCTATAGCACTCCTCGGATATGGTGCCATACATTTTCATACGGCGAGTATTGTCGCAACCAATCGCAGCCGCAAGCGATCGATCGCTTGCGACAGACGCACGCGGCCGACTAATGATATAAATTGAAAAACATGTTATTACCATAGATTTTATGGAAAGGTTGTTGTACTAGGCCTAGCAACTTAACCGTAAATTTACCTCCTTCAGAACTCTCGCCACTCAAGCATCCTCCTCGGAGACACGAATACAGCCAAGTCGGTCTCTTGGAAGATGCTAGCGGCCACTCTCAGTCGCTTGCACCGGGAAAAAGTCCCTGGCTTCGAAAATGTGCAGTTACACCCAATGAACCCGAAGGCTTTGACGCTGGGAGAGCTGTATGGGGAGTATAACCTGGCCACTGGGGAGTGGAAGGATGGGGTGCTCTCGTCTATTATGAGAACCACTTGTCAAGGTGATTTACTTATAATTTTTTAAGTCATATAATGTTTAGTTTGTGACTTACGATAACCATCTTTGCCTGTAACTAGTTACCTATCTCAATTTTCTTTGTGTATGAAAATTATTAATTTAGATGAACGCGGACGGCAAACGATAGAGAATGCTGTATAACATTAAGTCCACCAATTGTACTCACCTGTGCAATATTTTTTAAATAAATAACCCTGTATTCTACACTAATAAAAATACACGCCATGTGTGTTTATATTTCTCTTTAGATGAATCTCCAGATCAGAAATGGATAATCTTTGATGGTCCAGTAGACGCGATTTGGATTGAGAACCTGAATTCTGTGATGGACGACAACAAATTGTTAACTTTAGTCAACAGCGAGCGAATTTCTATGCCTCCGCAGGTAATATTGCTTAAGGCCGTACCCCCACCAAAACTCGTTTTTTCCTACTTTTTAGCAGCGTTCTACTCCTTGTCTTATGTATATTAAAATAATTGAAAATCGTTACAATAATCTTTAATTTTTTAACTACATTATATTCACGAAAACAATGTGTTGCCGCCTACAGCGCCTGCCAACTTTTTTACTATAAATTCACAGCTTAGCGTACCTGCTATTATTTTTGATAAGGCTTCTTAATTTATATAGCTTCACACCGCGGGTTAGCACTTCACTTCTTATTCAAGCTCTGCTCTGTACACACCTCCAAATTTCTTCCTTATATTATAACAAGATTCAACGCCCACTGAGTTTAATTTATATTGAATTCCACTGCGCCGGGAAGGCGTAGACACAATGAATCTTCTCTTAAAGTAATGGCTGAATTTTTGGCTTTGGCTTTGGCTTTGACTCTTGAATATAGAAAATTTTAAAAACTCAAAATTTGCCGAAAAAAGATTTTGAATTGGTCAACTATTGATTATTGCTGACAATTATTCATAATCTACGAACTTCTGTTGCCGTACAGGGTAGAAAGGAATAATTGAAATTCAAATTAATTTATTTTGGAAATACTGAAATATAAGGTCTAACAAAATCAACTACATTCCTTTTAATGGGGGTATCTGTACATCGAGCTGAGCAGGCTCACCAAATTTGAGCCAAAAATTCAGGCTAGTTACGGAGATATTGATCATAACAATCTCATTCCGTAACTACGAAAATCTACACCCTTTACAGCTGTTTACTACTACATTGACACACTACGCACGCACACAAGCAAACGTGACCCACACATGCACACACTCAAGATAACCACAGAATACCTAATAGTACTACCGGCGGTGCGGCGACGGTAACTCAGAAATACCAACATGAAAGAATTACCCTGATTTTAGGGTAAAATAAAGTTTGTGGGTTTTCTTTTATAAGGATTTTTATCACTACGGATTGGATTAGAATTATGTGTTTCGCAATTAGAGAATTAGGAATTAGGGGTTTTAATTGGTTGTTGATTTTTGCGGTCACGTAACCGAACCGACGTCGAGAGAATCAAAAGTTGGGGGTACTTCATAATCGATCAAGATACTACGAACAGCTGACCGCAGAGTGCGTTGTTCGCGAACTGACCGGAGAGTGTGACTGTGTTGTTGTGACCTAATTTACGTAACAAAACTTCAACGACTCACTAGTTTTCGTAGTAACCAAAGCCGTATTCACATATCATTTTGAAAGAACGAAGATACCGCGGAGACAACGACAATTTCGATCAATGCTCTCGTCTATTCAGCTTCAATAAAAATGGCTGTACGACGTTACGTCTAACCGTTCCCAACTTCCCACCACGGCTGTAAACTCGTCGTGTAATGTGCTATTAAATTAAATTTTACAAACAAAACTACAATCGAGTTGTTTAAACTGAAAATAACAAGGTCATTAAAGTCTAATTTCTCGCCTTCTTTAATTCTACTTTATTTTTTAATTAATTTTGGGGGTAAAATTATTTTGGAGTTAGCAAGACCAAGTTTCAAAGGTGGCCCCGACAAAAGTACCCCGCCGTATTTGTCGGTATCTTGGATAGGGTGACAAGCATTTTGTTTAGTTATGATAAGATCGTAGGTATTCGTAAGGAAATAAACATTTTGCTATTTTAGGAACTGAAATACATTTTACTTATTATTTAAGTTTCAACATTTGAGATATTATTATTGTTTATAAGGAAAATTGTTGGAATAAAAAGGTTTTGCTATTTTGTAATTAATTCTTGACTAGTCGTCTAGATAATGAAATCGACACCGTAAAAGTTGATATTAACTTGACAAACCACGGGACAAACTCATTTCAAAAAATGCTTTAAAAGTTACCTAGAATTTAACTCTTAACCGGTCGCAATATTACAATGAGAAAAGTATTAAAATGTGATATTTGGTTCAATTAAACACGATTATAATTGTTTTGCTAAAAATAATTAAATAAAAAATGATATGGATTGTTTTAATAAACCTACTCAAACATTCGTGTAAAATCGTAATCCTAGTCCTAGATATTTATTTAACGTGGAAGCCCTACCGTACTCGCAAACTGCTGACTATGCCGCTCAAGCCGAAAGGCCGGTGTCGGGCACGTGTCGGGGTCAATCAAAGTGTGCATGCGGATAGATAGGGATGTGCCACATTTGTTCTGATTTCTAGGCTCATAGTTTTTTACGAGATCGGATCATTCATTCATTACATTACTAATTAAGATTTTATTTTTGTTTAAACTAAAATTTTATTTGATTTTAACTAAGTTATTGAGACGATAACAATGTTTTATGAGTTTCGAAAAATAGTCTTTTCAGCGCATATTTCATATTAAGTGGTAAGTAAAACATGTTATTAGTGTTTTGATTTCTCTCGAAGTTGTTTCCTTTTTGCCACTTTCAGTAACTCAAGTAAGTAGTTATGTGAATAAGCATTTTAAAAATACATATTGGTAATTTTGCGACTGTCAGATAAGAAATAACTGCTAGATAAAGTACGATATGTCCGAGTTTAAATGCTATGGCCTAGTTAGTTCGTTAAAAATAATTCTTAGTGACTTTTTAAATTCAGTCGTTGTATGTTTTATCAGTCTTTGTCTGTCTTAAACTGACACTTTAGAACATTTATTACCGGTTTGGACAAAATAATTTTACTCTAAAAACAAGAGTTACACTTAACTAGATTGGCGAGTTGAAAGCTAAGGTACAAAAAAAACTTGTGTCGCACTCACGATTTCGTTTAAGTAGTAGGTTACCTCGCCATAATACTTAATTAAATGCGAGGTGTCAGTTCCCAATTCACGATCAGTTATCCGGTATGTTTTAGTTTTTAGTATCCTTTAAATTATGATCCCATCTTAGGCTCATCCCTAGCTTGAGCCTTTTCGGCTTTTGCAGGACGACCGCCCGGGCGCCCGCGCCGCGCGCGCAGTCTCTAATTCGCTTCCGTGCGGCGTGCGTGTGCGACGCCGCAACGGTGTCAGTCCAGGGTTATGTGCTACCAGGATCGCAACTTTAATTTGTGCTAAAGCAGCGCGCCTTTACGCTGATATTAAGGGCGTTTTCGTGAGCGGTTCAGGGACCAGGGAAGGCCACGCCAGCCTGTTCAATAAGAAGACAGTGTGATGCAGATTTTTGATCGGCAACCCAATCGAAAGCGCGACTGATGCAGCGTCCGTCTTCGCCAAGCGCTCATGGGCGCAGGCGTCATTATTGCGAATTCTGCGGCGAGACGCAAGACGAGGGGCAGGCGCCTGTATCATTTTACACTAGTTCAAGAGCTGAAGCCGCATGACTTCACACTACGAGTCCAGTTTTGCAGAAGTCGCAGAAGCTGCAACATTCTCTGGACGGACGAGAGAAGCTTCACCAGTGGTTGGATGTTTAACCTCTACGCCGCGGCGCCTACTATTGGGCTGAACAGAACCCCCACCTAGTTCGGCCCGATCATTTTCAGACTAGATGTAGCAGTAGCCTGAACATTTGGGCTTCCATGTGTGGGGCTAAGTGTAGGACTTAGTGTATTGTGAAGGTGATTATAACATTGAAAGTGCGACACAACTACGACAGCGAATTTTATTGCAAACCGTGTGAACACTTTAAAACATAAAAAGTGACAGAGACTGTTTTTTCGCGTTTTTTTTCGCGTAAAAGTGCACGTCGCATTGCTGAGCAATGTTTTTTTGTAATGTGATTACGATCAATGTAATTTGTTGTAAAGATTGTAAACCTCTTAATGAACTTAAACACGCCAAGTAAGCGTAGATTGAGAGTAAGTGGTACCTACTTGATTGATTTGTTTGTTTAATTTTTTTGTTAGTCAGATACATTATTTACCCGGCAGATAAATTATTTACTACGCTAACCTACTTGTTAGTCCAAAGCCTGTGAAAGTGTGATAGAGTCAGTCAGAGTCAGAATTAAATTAATAAATGTTTTAAAACCGCTTTATTTTCCTTTATTTCTATCCACCTTGCCATTCTGCTAGGAGTGATTCTAAAGAGCTTCGAGAGGTAAATAACGAATTACGTACAACAACAACTACAAGAAAGTAAGTAAATACCTACCTAGTTCCTACAACTAAGATTTAATCTAACTCATAAAACATAGAAATTATCTTTCCTTAGAGCCTTGAAGAACCAAAAAGACGATGTTGGTTATTAATTTAGTTGGCATTGTTTGTTTTGTTTGTTATCGAAAACATTATTATCATGAAAGTGTATTCTGCACACACTAGTGTACTAACATGTGTGTATGAAGCTATTCTTCGTTGCAATTGATCTGTGATTGGTCGAAAAAGCCTAGCTGTGCCACTCGACCAATCGCAGATCAGCTGGTTTGACATGGGTGATGCACACAACGATCTTTGGTAATAAAATGCTGGTGTGCGCTGTGTACGTACACACCATCTGTGAACTACAGTTTGCATGAGTAAGAAAAGATACAGAGTGTTTCATTTTTGACTGCGTTTTAATTTATTTATTTTGTTAGAAAACATAACTTTTAAAAATGACTATAAAACAATACCTTATTTTTTGTCATCGCATTCAGTATGATGTATAGATACCCCCCTTTAAAGGAACGCAGTTGATTTTGTTAGACCTTGTATAATGCTGAAGGTTATTTACTCTGGGAACGGCCTTAAGAAACCTAAATATATGGTCCTGTTTTATTAGTTTCTCTTAGGGAAGATTCTAGTTCGATTCCCACCTGTAGCAGAAAGAGTTTTTTCGTGTTATGTTTGATATAATAGTGTTGTGGACGTAAAATTTACATTCCAAAATTAGTGTGTTGTCTGGCGCATTTTTATTTATTTAACTAGTGTCTATGGTTCCTACACTATTAAATAGTCGTACGTACGACAGTGAATGAACCTAACACAAAACCACAAAATTTGCTAAATGATAATAAACTCGTCTGTGTGCAGCTAAGTATACTAACAGGGGATAGGGAAGAGGGCGGCTGACCACAATAGTCAGCGGCAATATCAGTCATATTGAATCTTGGTATCACAACAACAAGTCGAGAAGCCAAAATGCGGTTTGCATACTTAGCAAACGAATAGCCCGTGGGAGCCTGTACTATCTTTTAGTTTAAAACAGATGATATAAAATCATTATCATCATCATGTCAGCCCATTACAGTCCACTGCTGGACGTAAGCCTCCTCCAAAGAACAGCAAACAGCAATCTTCCTAAGGTCGTCGGTCCATCGAGCTGAGGGGCGTCCTACACTACGTTTGCCAAGGCGTAGTCTCCACTTAAAGAGCCCGTTTATTCCACATTTCATCGGTTCTGCGTCACGGCCCACTGCCACTTTAGCGTGATACATTTTAGAACTGTTTGTCCATTACTTTGATCTTCTGCCGAATAACCTCGTTTCGGATTTTATCCCTTAACGGAATTCCAAGCATCGACCTTTCCACAGCTCGCTGAGTGACGTGAAGTCAGTGGGCTAGCTTTACCGTCATGTTCCACGTTTCGGCTCTGTAGGTCATCACTGGTAGGACGCGCTGGTCAGATGATAAAAAATATGTAGTTTAATTTACCTTGTTGTGACTACCCTACCAAAACATGTATGAATTTTGCACGCTCATAAGAAGCTTTGCCTCTGTTTCTTAACTTGACGCGGGGTGGGGTAACGCGGTGATATTATGTCAATTTTAAAGGCGTGAATATTTTTAGGTATCACTTCTGATTGAAACCCTGGATCTGGCGGTGGCGTCTCCTGCTACCGTGTCTCGTAATGGCATGGTGTATAACGATTATAAGGACTGGGGTTGGTGGCCCTTCGTCAACTCTTGGCTGGATACAATTGACGATCCGGAATACAAGGAAATGGTACGTAATTTTTATTATGTTGCTGTATGTACTGCTGCTTTAGAAAATCGTCGTACTGTAAACAGTGACTGGTACACGATCATTTGTTCACCGGAAATTATGAACCTTCACGAATTTCATCATGGAGATTGACACGACCGCGCTTGAATTATGTAAACTATATATAAATAGTTTCTTGCATGGTGCTTTTTCGTCAAAAGCAGATTGAAGCCGAACGAGGCTCTGCTGTGTTGTCAAATTACACTTTAAATCGTAAAAAGTCATGCAACGTAAATTTTCCCGAGATAGGCATTATTAAAATGACGCCACAATGTGAAAACAATTGACGGTCAGATGAAACAAATTGTGTTTTTCTACGCGTAAAGGGTTCCATTTTCAAATGTAGTAATAACTTTTTAATAGAATAGAATTGAATAGAATAGAATATTTATTTATTTGCTTAAGACACAGTATAAAAGCTGTTACAGAGTTAGAGTGGATTGTGCACATGTCTTGCTTTATTAAGATAGCATGCCAATATAAATTAATTAAATTTAACACTGAGTTTAGAAAGTTATAATAAAAATACTATTAATTATAAATTAATGGAATTAAAGGCACAATAAAATAAATAATACAACATTCAAAACTATTAATTAATTCATTTCAATGTCAAAAAATCTCGGATGTCATAGAAGCTGTGTTTATTCAGCCATTTAAACAGTCTATTTTTAAACAAATTATTAAATATTGTTTATGTAACTGGCTAATTCCGGAAACTTTTAGTGTGACGTATGTATTCCCGTGCAGCTGCGACGGCACTTCCTGAACATCCTGACGCCGGTGCTGGAGCTGAAGCGGCTGGCGCTGGTGGAGGGGCAGAGCGTGCGCGGCCAGGAGCTGACCGGCGTGCGCTCCATGTGCCGCCTGCTGGGCCAGTGGCCCGCGCCCGGCCCGCCCGGGCCCGACGAGGAGGACAACGAGACCTTCTCCAAGATGCGCTTCCTCTTCTCGTAACCGCTCCACCTTAACCTCACCCTTAGCTTCCTGAGATGATTCTCTGATGCCCCTCATCACCACTATTATCTCATTTTATATATATATTGATCTCTAGTGCTCTATTTAACTGTGCCGACTCACGTTGATGTCACGTGTGAGTCTGGTAGTGGCATTGACTCTCAGTGACTACTGTCTGGTAGTGACATTGGCTCTCAGTAACTATTATCTGGTAGAGACATTGACCCTCAGTGACTATTGCCTGGTAGTGACATTGACTCTCAGTAACTATTGTCTGGTAGAGACATTGACTCTCAGTAACTATTGTCTGGTAGAGACATTGACTCTCAGTGACTATTGCCTGGTAGTGACATTGACTCTCAGTAACTATTGTCTGGTAGAGACATTGCCTCTCAGTGACCATTGTCTGGTAGTGACATTGACTCTCAGTGACTATTGTCTGGTAGTGACATTGACTCTCAGTAACTATTGTCTGGTAGTGAAATAGACTCTTAGTGTCTATTGTTTGGTAGTGTCATTGACTCTCAGTAACTATTATCTTGTAGTGACAAAGACTCACGACAAGAGACACAGAGTCTATGTCACTACGAGACACCAGAGCGTCTCTTGTCTCATAGTGGAATAGACTGTTATTGTCTCATATTTACATGGGCTCTGGTGCCTCTTGTTTTGTAATGACATGACTGCGCGGATTGTCTCGCAGTGACATAGACTGTGCTGTGTGTGATTATCTCGTAGTGACATAGGCTCTGGTGACTTTTGTCTCGTAATGACATAAACTGTTCTGTGATTGTCTCGTAGTGACTTAGACTTTGGTAACTCTTGTCTCGTAATGGCATTGACTGTGACTATTTTCTCCTAGTGGCATTGACTCTGTGACTATTGTATGTATAGCATGCCAATTTCCTCTCAGCATGATCTGGTCAGTGTGCGCTACCCTGGAAGACGAGCCGCGGCGCAAGCTGGACAACTGGGTGCGGGAGCACGAGGGCGTGTTCCCTCTGAAGGACACCGTCTACGATTACTACGTGGACGAGCGGCTGAGGCAGTTCAAGTCCTGGGAGGAGCGGCTGCCGGATAACTGGAAATTTAATCCCATGTAAGTCATCATCTTTAGTCTTTGGAAGTACTCTGCTAGACACTTGCCTCCTTCATAGAACGCTACAGTAAGATGTGGCCCTGGGTAATTTGCATTTAGCGGCTTACCGTAACTTTGACTAGGTTGCAAGTCCATTGGGTGGGACACATGTGTCATCATGCATCATTTCAGCCATAGGACGTCTACTGCTGAACAAAAGCCTGTGTAAGTGCTATTTATGAGTCATATTACGTTAAGGGCCCCACAATTTAAGATCTGTATGTACCACATTTTTAGCAAAATAAAATATTATCTTATCTTATCTTATCTTCCCCTGGGGGAGGGCGGGGAGGGGGAGGGTGGGGGATATTAGGGTGAAAATGGCAACTTTTACTTGGCAGCAACATCAAAATCGTGAAAAAAAGTGCGCCATACAAATTATTTATGTAAATAATTTGAGTTTTGAAATGGACCATTCCACTTTATTGTGGCGCTTGACTTATTCAAGATTATCAAGACAGTAACCTTAGCAAAATACCGAATAGTGATTATAATATGGATAAGGGTCTGAAAATTGTTGTTCGTCTTTCACAGGCTTGGATTCCACAACATCTTGGTGCCTACCCTAGAGTTCATCCGAGTTCAGATAGTAGCCCTGGACATGCTGAAGAATGGCTACGGAGTCCTTATCGGAGGGCCCACGGGCACCGGGAAGACTTTCCTCATCCAGGGGACGCTGGCTAATCTGGATCCCTTTAAGTAACTTTTTTATTTGCTTAATTATTTGTCTTTAAATCTTAGGTAAAGTCCACACCTAACGTATTGTCGCTGACTATGAGCAGGAAGCACTGCACTAACACAGCTTACCGCTTCGTTTCGTATACATGATTCCAGATAGGATCAGCGGGTGTCAGTAGTCCTCTTCAATAAATCGTTTATTTATTCGTGAGATATGATACGTTTATTTTAAAATGCTATGTTACAAAATTGAAGAGAAAGCTTGCCGTAACAAACACAGCCTTATATAAGTAGATGATAGCGCCATCACTCGGGAATTTGAAAAACTACGATGTAACCGGACGATAACTTATTAGCTCTTGCTAGTTGGTCAAACGATAGTGATGTCTTCAGTAGCCGCTAGATGGCGTACGTCGTAACACGAATTGGCTACGTAGCCGAACTCAACATTAATAGTATTTTTAGCATTGTGCAAACTAAGGACCTAGCCAGCGACCGCCCACGATTTCACATACTGTTCTCCAAACTTCGAATAACGATGAAACGAAAATTGCAGTCTTAGTTCACGTTCATATTGGGACCGACAGTAAAGCTGCTTACAGTACGGCTGCTGACAAAATCTACATATTTTTATTTATAATTGACAACAGGTACAGCCAGCAAGTGATAAACATGTCCGCGCAGACCACGGCGGCTAACGTGCAAGATATCATCGAATCACGTCTCGAGAAGAGGACCAAGGGAAACTATGTGCCCGCAGGAGGCAAGTATATACGTTAGCAGTAGACTAGAAACTCTGGAAGATAAATGTCTATTAATTAATCTGTACAAATGGCACGGCTTGTACTGCTATTGGCTAATAAAGGCCAGAACCTATTGCTTGGATGGGTCATGGCATCGCTAAACACTTCTGCATAAACACTCTAACCCATGGCCATGCGTTGCTTGGCCTGCTTGCATATACCTGCCATATAATAATAATACCTATTAAAGCTCCGCGTGTTCAGATTGTTTTTGCAAGCACTCCGTAGTTCTACTGGCGGCCTGCGGGCCCAATGCCTCTGGAAAAACGAGGCAATCGCCGCCCCCCCTCCCTCGTCCGATGGACCCGTGCAATATGAATAACGGAGCTCCCCACCCTGATTGCGCTAGGTCCACTAGAAAGTACTAAGTAGTAGGCGGTGTGACCATAAACAAGGCTTAAGAGCGATACAATGGCGATTTAAGAGCGAGTTCAAGTGTGATGAGCAGTGATCGGAATTGGGTGACTCTTTTTGCATGTCTTGTATACGAAGATATTATGTTGGAAAAATAATGATAATACATAATTTAAGGTTATAAAGTAAACATGGAAATTCTTTGTACTTTTTGGGTAACCCGGAAATTTGGTGGTTTTAACAACTCATGTCTCATTAAAAAGTTTAGGTAAATATTGTCACCTATTCCGATCACTGGTGATGAGGCTCTTAGCATTACATTACGACTACGGTACCTACACACCGGCACAGCTAAACAGTATCGCTTCTGTCACAACTCCGAACGTGTCCGGTGTAGGCAAGAAGATGATAGCGTTCATGGACGACATCAACATGCCGGTGCGCGACGAGTACGGGTCGCAGCCGCCGCTCGAGCTCACGCGGCTGTGGCACGACTACGGCTACTGGTTCGACCGCGCCAAGCAGTGGCGGAAGAACGTCAAGGTACCACACACACACACACGTGTAGTATTATCTAAGAAATTGTAGTTTTAAGAAAATCTAAAAAAATATATGCACGCACGCACGCATATATCCATGCACGAAAATGATATATTGTTTTTAGTATACAGGGTGTAACGAAAAGGTGAAATAAAACTTTAAGGGGTTATTCTACGGCTAAATTACATCAACTTTTTCTATGGGACCAACATCAAAATCTCAAAAAAAAATTGACGTTTCCATACAAACTGATGCCAGCTGGTCGCGTTTTAGTATGGGAAAGTGTTTTTTTTTGCGATTTCGGTGTTGGTCCCATAGAAAAAGTTGATATAAATAAGCCGTAGAATAACCCCTTAAAGTTTTATTTCACCTTTTCGTTACACACTGTATTTATAAGAAATTATATGAAATGCCAATAGTAAAAACAAAATTGATTTTAGGTAAAAAATTACCGAAATACCGTAATTAGAAATTGAGGTAAACCTGTCTTTTTCTAACACAACTTTTACTATGAAAAATGTGTTGAAGACGTGTACTGTGACGTCACGGTATATGTCGAATCTCTATTTAATGGGTTGTAAGTCAGGTATCTAGCAATATTTTTCGAAAATTCTTTAATATTTATTGATCTGAATTAGTACTATTACTACTACTTTTTTGAGACAATATAAATTATATGCATATTTCGTATTGTTATATGTGTGCTTCAATTCAACTCTAGTCAAAAATGTACTCGTAGGACATGGTGCTCTGCGCAGCGGCGGGCCCCCCCGGGGGCGCGCGGTCCCCGCTGCCGCCGCGCCTGCTGTCCTGCTTCCACGCGTTCTACCTCACGGCGCCCACGCACCAGATGCTGATCAAGATCTTCGGCACCATGCTCAGCCAGCATCTCAGCGATTTTGATGAGGAGACCAAGTCTTGTGGTAAGAGTACCTACACATGGCGCCGCCAGAAATATTATCATTTTTTGCTGCACGACTTGGTATTCGTAGGTAGGACAACAGTGTAGTCGGTGTGCATGTCTTGCTATATTTATACAGGGTGCCCCAATAAAATTGTGTCAAGCCGAAGTTCAGAGAGAGAGAGAAACAGAAAAAAAGAGAAAGAGACGATCTGTATCAGCAAGCAAACCTACTGGAAAATTTAGTAACGCTGGAACTTTCATTCACTCATTTACTAACTTGACTTTATATTTAACTCGCAGGCAAAATAGTGCTAATAGCCACAATCGACATGTTTAACAACATTGTCGCCAAACTGCTGCCCACGCCGAGCAAGATGCACTATCTGTTCAACTTGCGAGATATTTCCAAGATTTTCCAGGTTAGTTTACATTTTAAGAAGTTAAATCACCTATAAAATCAGAATCAGTCAGAATCCTATCCACTCTTTTTTCTATTTTAAACGATCCCAATTCCCCTTCCTATCTTAAATCCCAATTTACTTTTCTTAGTTCGACACATTCGCGCCAGTAACGTTCCTCCAACAAACTTACTCTCTCCACCCCTTCTCATCGCACTGGTTTCGTGTCCAACTCTTTTCTCATTCAATCCACTCGGCTCTGGAATTCTCTTCCCGAATATATCAAAGCAGCTCCCAATAGATACGCCTTTAAGATACTTGCTTGCACTTATTTTCTTGGTAAAATAAAATCGTCATCGTGAACCCTTGACTCTCTACTTTCCAGTTAACGTCATCGTATTTATGTATGTATGTATTTTATCTATGTAGTCTATGTATTATATTATTTAGTTTATAATATTTGACATAGATACTGTGTGTAGTTTATGCTGTGATTATATAATAATATTCATTTTTGTAACGTCATATGCACCGGCCACAAAACATTTCTGTTTAGCCTAATGGTCGACTGGTAGAGAATGCCACATGGCATTAAGTCCAACTTTTGTACGATTTTATTTTGTGCAATAAAGTTTAAATAAATTAATAAAACACACTTTTATATACAGGGTGGTCAGAAAAGTAATTGACGGTTACAGAAAAATAAAAGCCTGTCGTAGAGGGTAACTTTTTTGTAACTCCCATATTGTTTTTTTAGTAACAAGATTTTTTTGAAAAAAATTTTTTATGTGCCTCGTGTTGTGACGTATCTGAATCACCCCTATGTATGTTCAACGATTTTTCGTAGTTTTCGAGTTCGTTTTTTTATGAATTTTTGCAACGGGATCAGTTTGAAAATTTAAAAAAAAAAAGTAGAAGGTTTCTTCAAATTTTTTTTCTCTATGAACTGTGCATTTATGCATATAATAAACAGCCTCATAACTTTAATGGAAGTTACTACAAAATTGACCTAAAGTTGAGAATTTATGTTAAGTGAGATAATTTAAATTTTCAACTTAAAATTTAAAATATAAACTGATAATTTCTTAGTTATTAAGTAGCTTCAGAGAATGCGCTATATTGCGCGAATAGTACTTATGAAGTACTACTTGTTTATTCGTAGGCTATTTAAAAAACATCGTAACTCGATAACTACGAAAAAAATTGTAGAATATAGATAGGGGTGATTCAGATACATCTCAACACGAGGCACATAAAAAAATTTTGGACGTCACTTTTCTGGCCACCCTGTATGTATGGCACTTGTAAAAATGTATCAAATAAATCCCAAACAGAAGATACTAGCCATTGTTAAAATCCACTATCTAGACCTCGGCTCCAACATCAGATCAGCTCGATCGTATCAAATTATTGTATTGTCATCCTTCGGATTTATTTATTCCTGTATAAGTATGTATAATTCGTCACACATGTATTTATTTATCTAGCGCTCGTCGCGTGTGCCTAACCCACAGGCTGCATGTGTAAAAGAGGTGCTAAAGGTTCGAAATAATGTTACCTGTCCTTGTTGCAAATTAAAATAGTATTATATTTTAATTTTTATAGGGATTGCTCCGAAGTAATAAGGATTATACGAACACTAAACCACGGTTCCTGCGTTTGTGGATCCACGAATGTTTCAGAGTGTTTTGCGATCGACTGACGGAAGAAAAGTAAGTCTAAATCTAAAAAAATATAACATATTTTAAAATAAATAAGACTAGTTAAACAAAAAAAACAGTACTGTGTACTGTTTTTCAAAAAAATCTTGTTACTAAAAAAACACTATGGGAGTTACAAAAAAGTTACCCTCTACGACGAGCTTTTATTTTTCTGTAACCGTCAAAAGTGACGTGCTTTGGCGGGATAAGCTAGTAGTAGTATTGCATATAAGTCTTTAATGTCCATCAACTGGCACCTCATTACCTGGTCCCCAGGGACCGCGACTGGTTCATGAACCACATGGGCGAGATGCTGGGCAAGCACTTCGAGCTGACCTTCCACGCGCTCTGCCCGTCCAAGAGCCCGCCCGTGTTCGGCCACTTCCTCAACCCCTTCGAGGTGTACGATGACCTGAACGACCCAGCTGCTTTGAGGAGGTTAGTTTCTTGCTATTGAAAGCACTAGTTTTTTAAAAGATTTTCTCTCTTTTTATTTGGCTCTGATCCTATGGTAAGTAGCCAAAGCACTTGTGTTACAGAAATAAGAGACAAGACGTTACCACAACCTAGAGCCGAGACAATATTTAAAATATTTTTTATCCGGAAATCGAACTTTAAAGATAGCGACACCAAAGTCCGGTATGCTCGCCTTTTGACTACGGAGGTCGCCGTTTATCGGTATCTTTTTGATTTATGACATTCAATATAGACCCTGTCGGACACAACAATTAGGCTATAAGACGGAGAGGATGACGCCATTTATATTTTATGGTTTAATTTTATGGTTTACATTAATAAAAATGGTAATAATTCATAAATTAAAAAAAAAAATGTGGTGAACATGTCGCAGCCGACTGGTTAAAATAGCCGTTTAATTGCACGGCTAGCCAATTCATTGAACAACGCCACTCAATCACGCCTAGTTTTATAGTTAAACCTTTATGACATATAAAACATTCAACATCACGGCTGACTTAAAAGCCGCTCTAACATTGAATTAGTTTATTTCTCCGCCACCGCGGCGCTGTTTCGTTTAGTTCACAAAATGGTGGCAACAGCAGGTGTTTTTTGATCGTTCGATCGAACAACCCACTTGTTTAGTGGTGAAAAAAATAACCAAAATAAGTCCCCAATGTTATTTAGAAGTAAAAATAATGGAGTTACCTAACAGTGTTTTAACTGAATAAAATATTGTCATTTAACCACCAACCTGAGTGTTGTCTAGCTGTTGCATGATGTGTTCAGCCATTCGGCTATTGGTCATTTAGGCGTGTGGTTAAAGGGCTAGCCGTACAATTAAACAGCTATTTTAACCAGTTGGCTGCGACATACTATATAATGTTGGGCAGGTACATCACGAACCAGATGGAAGAGTACAACAGCTGCCCGGGCGTGGTGAAGATGGACCTGGTGCTGTTCAAGGACGCCATCGAGCACATCTGCCGCATCGTCCGCGTCGTGTCGCAGCCGCGCGGGAACGTGCTCTGCGTCGGGATCGGTGGGGACTAGGGTTGACAACTATCGATATCGATATCGATTGTTGACCCTGAAAACTAGTGACAATATCTATAGTGCTATCGATATTGATATCACAAATTAACTTATACTATTTATTGGAACCAATAATATTAAAAGTGACACTATTACATCACATTTGTCTCATCGTGCGCGTCGTGTGATCGTGTCACAGCCGCGCGGGAACGTGCTCTGCGTCGGGATCGGTGAGGACTAGGGTTGACAACTATCGATATCGATTGTTGACCCTGAAAACTAGTGACAACATCGATATTGCTATCGATACTATCGATACTATACTATCAATTGGTATTAATATCGATCAACAGTATTAAACTGAACGGCAAACATTTTTTAGTTTAAAGTCATCAGGGGTTGTCCATAAATCATAATAACAATAATCCTCCTAACCGTATTCGGTTACGGCGACCGCTTCTACTCCCTATTTTGCTGCTGTCGTTCGTGTGCCCTAACATGGCTTACGTACCCAACTTTATTTATAAAGGCACGCATACATTGAGGACATGTTAGCCCACCGTTATCAAAATTATAACTGATAGCCGCAGGTGGTCGGGCTTTTAATTCATCGCGCTTGGCGTCAAGACCAGAAATCCGGCGGAATTCAAAGTCAGTGACCTTGGCTTTCTCGCGCGTTCTCCACTCTCTACGGTTGGATGCTAAATCCTCCCAGAGAGAAGGATCTATATCACATCGCTTCATATGGCGCTTCAACACATCTTTGTATCTCAAGAGTTGTCCGCCATGTTTACGCTTGCCCTCCTGAAGCTCAGAGTAAAAGATGCTCTTCGCCACTCTCTCCTCTGACATACGCGAAACATGGCCACACCAGCGAAGTTGTCTTCTCATAAGATACGACTCACTGCCACCCACATTAGCTCGTCTCAAGACTTCAGTAATACGCACACGATCGGACCAATGGATCTTAAGAATCGAGCGAAGACACTTTAGGTGAAATCGGTCTAGCTGGCGAATGTGGCGTCGATACGGTGTCCATGTTTCAGCGGAGTACAATATATTAGGCAGCACGATAGCCATGTAGACAGCAACTTTAGTGGCTAACTTAGTCATGCGAGCGGAAGACCTTGGTGTTTAATTTACCAAAGGCTGCTGCAGCAGCTCCGATTCTGCTGTTAATTTCGGCATCAATGTCGCACTTTGATGTAACTGTGCTCCCCAAGTAACGAAACTTGTCAACTTGTTCAGTGTATCTGCACCAAGCTTAATGACCAATGTCTCATGACCGTGAATATCCAGGGACATCACCTCCGTCTTTTTGACACTGATCTTCAGGCCAAATTTGCAACATTGCTCGTGAAGATTTGTAACGAGTTGTTGTAGACCTTCTGGAGATTCGGCCGTAAAACAGGTCATCCGCGTACATAATCTCAATATGAGCGTAGGAGACTTTCGTGCTAACCTTGAGTCTGGACAGATTAAAGAGGTTGCCGTCTGTTCGGAAACAAATTCGGACTCCCTCCGTAGAAGTATTTAGGACTTCCCGGACTACGACTGTGAAATATAAGACAAACAGAGTGGG
This sequence comes from Anania hortulata, assembly GCA_963576865.1. Classification (NCBI taxonomy): domain Eukaryota; kingdom Metazoa; phylum Arthropoda; class Insecta; order Lepidoptera; family Crambidae; genus Anania; species Anania hortulata. Next base: position 21,107,061 of record OY756393.1, read on the forward strand.
GGCCAAGACACAACCTTGCTTCACTCCACAGGTAACGGACAAGAAACATGATTGTTCGTCGTCAGCTATTACACAGCACTGCATGTCGTTGTGCAGGAGTCGCAGGAGTCTCACAAATTTCTCTGTACACCCCAACCTTTTAAGTACCATCCAGAGGGCCTCACGAGGAACACAGTCGAATGCCTTCTCCAGGTCAACAAAGCACAGGTAGAGATTTCTACCCTGCTCTCTTCTTTTTTCCTGGAGTTGCCAAACTGCGAAAATTGCCTCACAAGTCCCCCTGTCAGGTCGAAATCCAAATTGCGTTTCGGGCAAGATCTTTTCAGAGAGTGCTCTGAGGTGGTTAAGTAGTACTCTAGCAAAGACTTTCCCAGGTGCCGAAAGCAATGAAATACCGCGGCAAGAATCGCACTCCGCCCGGTCTCCCTTGTTCTTATAGAGGGCCCTGATGCGAGACAGCTTAAAAGCTGTAGGAACTTGTTCCTCCTCCCACAAACGACAGAAAAGTCCCCAAACCAGAGAGTGCAACTCGTCACCGCCGCACCTCAACAATTCACCCGGTATAAAATCTATGCGAACCGCGCGTTTATTCTGTCTGTGTCGTTTATTCTGTCTGTCCTTAAATCACGTAATGCTCGAAAGGAAAAAATCACGAAATACCTATCACGTGTTTTTTTATCTTAAACACTATTTTTAACTGAAACGCGGCGCGAGACCGTGACTCGTTCTTTACCGAAAACCGGCGCTTTCAACGAAAAAATGCTGTTACACGGTGCTTAATTATCCATAATTAAATTAGATTGTACCTGTACCTACCTTAAAGATATTTAGAAATTTTTGAAAAAAAATTGTATCAAAAATAATATCTCTGAGCTAAAAAAAAATATGCCATTTAATACAATTAAAGATAATGTTTATATAGCCAGATAAAGTACAAGTATGACATGTTGACTATTTTGTATAATAAAACATTTTAAATGTCCTCCTTTTGTTAATATTTTTTTACTTATATTTATGCAGAGAACATAAGCATACATACCTCATAAACAAGTTTTTTCTATGAGCATTTACTAATATTATAAATGCAAATTTTCAAATAACCAGAAAAAAATACCAATTAGATTGTTATGTAGAATGCGTGATGTCAAGGTATCGTGGTCTTTACGGGATAACCTGTTTAAAGTTACAATAGACTTTAAATAATGACCAGTGATCGGAGTAGGTAGATTGATTTGATGTACTTTGGTAGTGCTAGCATAATATGGATATGCCTTTTTTTTTTCAAAAACTGATACCAAGAAATTCCGGAATCCCGGAGGCATGTCCATATTAACATCAATGTTTGAGATCATTCACCCCAAATCAATCTACCTACTCCGATCACTGATAATGACACATAGAATAATACTTCGGTACCTAAGGCAATTAGAAAATTGAAGCAACAAAACAGTTTTGTGTGCAAACGTTTAGTAGTTTCCCCAAAACCAGGAAAAAATCGATAAAAGCAATGCCATTAAATACTACGGATTTGTAAGGCGTAGGGAGCCTTCTGATTCTCAAATTTCATCAATATCATCATCATTTCAGCCATAGGACGTCCACTGCTGAACGGCCTATGTTCCCCAAGTGACTTCCAGGTTATCCGGTTGGAAGCTGCTTTAGTTGCTTCAAATTTGCGCTCGAAGTGTCTATGTGTTATAATTCTAAGACCAAAGATGATTATTACAGGTGGGTCCGGGCGTCAGAGCTTGACGCGCGTGGCGTCGTACATCTGCGAGTGCAACTCGTTCCAGGTCGTCGTCACCAAGACCTACGGCATCAAGGAGTTCCGGGAAGACTTAAAGGTACAACTACAACTTGCCATGAAAACGTTCTTTGGGATTGCATGTCGCTGCCTGCGCCTCTCGCTCTCTCGCTCTCACGGTTTACAGATCAACTCCCTTTCAGAGGATAATACTACTGCTATTACCAGCCAAACCAGCGTTATATTCAACTATGAAAAACCTGTTTATATTATACAGTAGGTTATCCTACCATATTGCACCGATGTTCAACTTTAAGTCCGACATGTACAGATTAATATCAATTATGAAATTTTTACGTTTTGTGGTAAATTAAGCTGTTGTCTACTATGGAATGTATGTATAGGCAAAAGACTTCGAACTTTTTGGTACGGAGCCTGGCATACCTAATGTACCTAAAATTACGTTATTTGGTGCACACCTATGATACCTACTCCAATCGACAGAGAAAGTAATTACAAACAACAAATACTCTTAGACAAAATGTCGTAAATGATATACTTTGTTCAGAATTTCAGTTTAAATAGATGAATATAAATGAATATTGCATTATTTAAATTGAAATTCTGAACATAAGTATATCATTTACGACATTTTGTCAAAGAGTATTTGTTGTTTGTAATTATTTTCTATGTCTATTGGCGTATGGCACTTGCAATTTTAGGTATGTCAATAATTTTCGATGCCTTTTAACTATCATCATCATCATCATTATCATCATTTCAGCCATAGGACGTAGGCCTCCCCCATTGACTTCCAGATTGGCTTTTAAATTTTAAAAAAGATTTTCTTTTTACACTGTCATTGATTCTATTTTTTAAAGCAGCCGATTTTTATGAAAAGTTTAGTTTGGAATTAAAGGTAGATAAGATTCTTTTAGTACCAATTGTAATTTTAGGAAAAATACCATTTATTTTCGTACAAAACCAAATAGTTTTTATAAATAGCATTTACCTAAAAAACCAAAAGAAAATAAATATATTCACCCTTTCTGATACTGTCTTGATGTTGATGTAATGACATATCACTTCACCTTTGTAGCCGAGAGGCGAGCATACCGGACTTGGTGTCGCTATCTTTGAGGTCCCGGTTTCGATTCCTGGTTGGTCAATGTAGAAAAAAAAAGTTCTATATTGTCTCGGGTCTGGGTGTTGTGGTCCCGTCGTTGCTTCTGATTTCTGTAACACAAGTTCTTTGGCTACTTCCTATAGGATCAGAGTAAATGTATGTGATGTTGTCTAATATTTATTTAATACTACCTGTTGCCCCCGATTTCGTTCGCATGGTCTTCAATTTTCTGCGCAACATTCTTCCTTTTTTTTTCGTAAGAACCTTCTCCTGGCCATAGACGTCCACTGCTGAACACAGGCCTCCCCCAATGACTTTCATCGGGGGGATAGCCAATGCTCGCTACGCTTGGCAGGCGGGTTGGCGAGCGCAGTTTTATATAACAATTCGGACGCAGACGCTGCTGCCCGTCTCGTGCTACAGGAATTAGTCGTCTCTTACGGCACGCCTCCTGTTGGCGGTGGGGAAGTGTATTCTTTACTGCCGTCCCCACACGGCACCATTTTAATATATATATATAGATTTATTTATATAATTTATCACGTGTGATACCAGATGAGAATCAGGGCCGTCTTAACATATCCAGGGGCCCTAGGGCACACAAGAATTGGGGGCCCTATTGCATAGTAAAAATAAATGAACTAGAAACAAACTTTTTCAATCAAAGAAGTCAAGTGGTACACATCTAATAGATTCTACATGTTATTAAAGAATAAAATTTTGATCTATACTTACATATAATAAAACTGTAGCAGGTCCAGTTCTGTACGGTAAATATATGTGTTTTTTGTAAGTGCTTTTGAGAGTCCCGTCAGGCTGGGGGCCGGGCCCCGTGTGCCCTTACGGTAAAGACGGAACTGATGATAATACCATCGTATCCCCGCAGTTGCTCTACACGTCGTGCGGCGTGGACTCCAAGAAGACGACGTTCATATTCTGCGACACGCAGATCGCGGAGGAGTCGTTTACGGAGATCATCAACAACCTGCTCAGCAGCGGGGAGATTACCAACCTCTACAAGCCTGACGAGTTCGAAGACGTGAGTAGAGATTAAGAGTAGGAAGAAACTTAATGAGCTCATTCGACTGAGAACTAAAGCGATCGATGCTTATCCTTTGAGCTTGACTGGTGACATGAAAATTTTCGACAGCTTAGCCAACATCCTCGGTAGCTTAATTGGAAGAGCATTCGCACAGATTGCTAAGAGACGTGGGTTCGTTACCCATGTAAGGTGGTCGATTTTGGTTTAAGTGTTAATTATCTTAGTAAGTGCTTCCACAACATGTTGATATCCTAGCTTTACAGAAAGTCTGTTCTTTTATTAATGTTGTATATTTCGTGTTTGTAGATAAAGCAAGGTCTTGAAAAGCCGATGAAGAACGCGAACATCGTACAGTCTGCAGAAGCGGTGTACTTGTTCCTGGTGGACCGAGTTCGCGCCAATCTCCATATCGTTCTCTGCTTCAGTCCTATTGGTGATGAATTTAGGTAACCACTGGGCACACATTATAAACTAGCTGACAGACGATGTCTTGCTTAAATTTGCCAAACTTGCCAAGTTTCTTTGGCTTTTTGCCAATTAGTGTGACAAAAGCGGTAAATGAAAAAATAAAAAATTGGTACAGATACTAGTCGTGAAGCCTAGTAAAATGCCTTAAGGCGGATCGATAACATCAACTACAAAACCCCTTCATCAATTCGCACTTGGCGCTCGTTGTGGCCCATACTACTTCCTAATTGAGGTGAGGCCTGCCCTGCAGTGGGGTCTATATACTTTGCTTACAGAAACCGCATCCGCCAGTACCCGGCCCTGATCAACGCGACGACCACGAACTGGTTCCTGGAGTGGCCGCGCGAGGCGCTGCTGGAGGTGGCCTACAAGTTCCTGGAGGGCGTGGAGCTGCTGGCCTCCATCACGGGGCCGCGGGTAACTCACTCATCATTTCAGCCAAAGGACGTCCACTGCTGAACATAGGTCCCCACCGAGCGATTTCCAGATTGACGGTCGGAAGCGGCCTGCATCCAGCGGCCTCCTGCAACCTTTCCAAACTCATGTACAAGTAAATGAAATTTTATGGCCTTTTTTGGCAACTTCTTTTTTCGTGCCAATGGCATCAAATAGAATCCGACCAAAACTTTTCGTACTGCGTTATTCGTCGCCATATTTATATCCACCCCTGTGCATGTCACCTAAAAATAAAGGACAATCGAGAAGGTGACTGGTTACTTGAAAGACCAGATTTGAATTCTAGCGTTATTTTGGTTTGGTATAGTCTTTTAACTTAACACTTACGGTCACACCATCTACGACACTGGCTACATTCCCCGCTGTAGCAAATTAGATCTTAAGGCGTCAGGCGTCTTTAATATTACAGGCGATTAGCTATGACCAAGTCAGGTTAGACCGAGCACTAGGCGAGGCTTCGCACGACCGAAACCGTTATGTCATACAGTCGATTTTTGTTGTGCCTCAAACAAAAATAGACAATAGTGAAATTAAGATCGAATTTTCCTTTGCATAGATCCGTAGGAAAGAATCTCTAATCGAGAGTCGCGAAGACACTCTGCGAGCGTCAGTGGCCTCCATCATGTCGCTCATACATTCCTCGGTGGGTAAATATTCTGTCAAGATGTGGCAAGAGATGAGGAGGACCAACTACGTCACGCCTACTAACTACCTGGAGTTGGTGTCTGGGTATAAAGAGTAAGTCCTTCGCCCTTGAGCAACACTTTTTGGTTTGGATTATAAATATTTTAAAATACATACTATATTATATTTTCTTCATTATTATTCATTAGAATTCTTTCTTTTAAAATCGCACTTTTATTTGATAAGATGGATAGACAGACAGATACCATACAAATAAGTTACAAATGTGTACAGAAAGATGAAAAATAATTTTTCTTTGCGATCTTTACTTGTCAGAATGCTAAAACTGAAGAGATTCGAAATAGCGCTGCAAGCGAACAAACTAAGAAACGGTTTGGGCAAAGTGGAAGAGACTACCAAACTCGTAGGTCAAATGTCGGAAGAGTTGGCCATAGCGCAGGTACGCTTTGAACGGTAGTTAGTGGTAGTTATAGTTTGCTAGTTCCGTTATAAGCCGCGTGGCTAAGTAGCGCGACTGTAGTCCATATAAAATTGATAGTCGCACGCTTTAACAGCTTCGGTGTCAGTATTCCGCCACACGAACCGCACTACCGATGGTGCGTAACAGGTCTTCGCGTAAGCAGCTGTCCGGACACGCGAGGCATGAAAGAAAGGTGGCCTAGGTTTGGAGGAGGGGGGGGGGGAAGGAAGCACCACAATCGCACTTACCATTAGTGTAGCCTCACTTTCTTGCAATGGCCGCCGATATGAGTTTGTAGCCTGTTGAAGGCTTTCCTGGTCGGCTACGGCAGGACTTTAGCTGGTGGGAGGCCCTCTGTCGGTAGGTACCGATCCTTTACCACGTGACGCTGGACTGAGGGGGATTCATGATTCATAATTCATTTATTCACTTTCATACAGTAACAGTAGTCCACACAATAAAGGTATAAAAGATATTCGTTTTGTTACAGTATGACCTACTAAGGCAATCGTGATTTTTAGAAATAATAAAATCTTAAATTCATAAATTTTGAACATTATAATATTCGAATTCTATTAAAAAAGAAAACATAAAATAATAACATTATAAAATAACTACAAATTGTCACAATAAATTATGTCAAACTGCTGGTATTGGTAAATTGCAAAGATGTCAAAATAAATTAATGTCAAAGATAAGGCTTGTCTGTCAATAATCTCATTTTAGTTAATTTACAATTACGAGTATATACTACAATTTATCATCAAAGTATTCTTTTAAATTATTCTCGGTAATGCAACAGGTTTCGACGTAAAGCTCTGTCAGCTTTTAAGTCATCTTTTTTCCACGAAGCTAGACATCCGGTGGCGTGAAACGGCTAGAAAATACAGTATGCTTACCGGGGTCGGCTTCAAGCATGGACAGTGATGTCAGTGATTATCCTATAAGTATCATTCGCATGCTGTATCCACCGGTTTACGTTTGCTGAGCGACTCCACACAGGGCAGCTCTCCACTTTGTTGAAAGCAGGTGTCGCACGAGATTTTAGTTCGAACATAACGCCGCTGTTGCAGTCAGCCTCATAAATGAGAGCCCTGCTTAAAACCACTTCTAGGTACTCTGTGCGACTGGTGCCTCACTCGATCTGTCCAAAAAATTCGAATTGTCTTTTGGTTGTGCAGGTGGAATGTAGCAGTAGGTGCGTTTCAAACGGATTCGGCTTTAGTGCGTTTTAAATGTAGTATATGCTTAATTCCTTCAATGCCTTCGACAAATTGGCCTTAACTTGTTCGAGGAAGGCAGCTTGTAAATCTAATGTCAAATCGCTAGCATATAAAAAGCATTACATGATTTACATGTCACACAAGACAAGGGGCATCCCCCCTTATCCGATTATTCCGATTCCGATAGCCGATCGTTTGAACATCAAGGGGGCCAGTACGCCTCCCTGGGGAAGGCCGTTATTTTGAGATCGTCTTCTGTTTTTTTTCCGTTGAAGGATATACGGGACACACATAATATGATGTTAGCTTTTTCCGTGATAATAGGTCATATAAATGGCAGACTAAAATATTATTTTGTAAAAATAAATCTCATCTTGTAACTTAGTACTGAAAATATAATAATCCTGTTAAAGCGTAAAATCTTAAAACGATCCGAGTCGCAAACTAAAGCGGTGGTGCAAAAAGTACCAGACAATACTAGATAATGTTATGTTGAAGCGCATGAAAGGAAATGTTGAAATGTAATATTGAGGATACGATTGGAAATAATCTAGGAACATAATACCAATCACAAAATGATTCGCTTTAGATGATCAACTTTGATGGCAGGTACAAGTAGCGGAATACACGGAGCAGTGCGTGGAGTACATGGGAGTGATAAACGCGCAACAGCGCAACGCGGACGAGCAACAGCGTAGCGTCGCGGCGCGCAGCAAGAAGACCATGGAGGAGGAGGTGCAGTGCAAGAAGCTGGCCGACGCCGCGATGCGCGACCTGGCCAGCGCCATGCCCGCGCTGGAGGAGGCCGTCAAGGTGACACATAGGCTCAGTAACACCAGGCACTGTGTAACATTATAGGCCACACCGAGGCGCGCAGCAAGAAGACCATGGAGGAGGAGGTGCAGTGCAAGAAGCTGGCCGACGCCGCGATGCGCGACCTGGCCAGCGCCATGCCCGCGCTGGAGGAGGCCGTCAAGGTGACACATAGGCTCAGTAACACCAGGCACTGTGTAACATTATAGGCCACACCGAGGCGCGCAGCAAGAAGACCATGGAGGAGGAGGTGCAGTGCAAGAAGCTGGCCGACGCCGCGATGCGCGACCTGGCCAGCGCCATGCCCGCGCTGGAGGAGGCCGTCAAGGTGACACATAGGCTCAGTAACACCAGGCACTGTGTAACATTATAGGCCACACCGAGGCGCGCAGCAAGAAGACCATGGAGGAGGAGGTGCAGTGCAAGAAGCTGGCCGACGCCGCGATGCGCGACCTGGCCAGCGCCATGCCCGCGCTGGAGGAGGCCGTCAAGGTGACACATAGGCTCAGTAACACCAGGCACTGTGTAACATTATAGGCCACACCGAGGCGCGCAGCAAGAAGACCATGGAGGAGGAGGTGCAGTGCAAGAAGCTGGCCGACGCCGCGATGCGCGACCTGGCCAGCGCCATGCCCGCGCTGGAGGAGGCCGTCAAGGTGACACATAGGCTCAGTAACACCAGGCACTGTGTAACATTATAGGCCACACCGAGGCGCGCAGCAAGAAGACCATGGAGGAGGAGGTGCAGTGCAAGAAGCTGGCCGACGCCGCGATGCGCGACCTGGCCAGCGCCATGCCCGCGCTGGAGGAGGCCGTCAAGGTGACACATAGGCTCAGTAACACCAGGCACTGTGTAACATTATAGGCCACACCGAGGCGCGCAGCAAGAAGACCATGGAGGAGGAGGTGCAGTGCAAGAAGCTGGCCGACGCCGCGATGCGCGACCTGGCCAGCGCCATGCCCGCGCTGGAGGAGGCCGTCAAGGTGACACATAGGCTCAGTAACACCAGGCACTGTGTAACATTATAGGCCACACCGAGGCGCGCAGCAAGAAGACCATGGAGGAGGAGGTGCAGTGCAAGAAGCTGGCCGACGCCGCGATGCGCGACCTGGCCAGCGCCATGCCCGCGCTGGAGGAGGCCGTCAAGGTGACACATAGGCTCAGTAACACCAGGCACTGTGTAACATTATAGGCCACACCGAGGCGCGCAGCAAGAAGACCATGGAGGAGGAGGTGCAGTGCAAGAAGCTGGCCGACGCCGCGATGCGCGACCTGGCCAGCGCCATGCCCGCGCTGGAGGAGGCCGTCAAGGTGACACATAGGCTCAGTAACACCAGGCACTGTGTAACATTATAGGCCACACCGAGGCGCGCAGCAAGAAGACCATGGAGGAGGAGGTGCAGTGCAAGAAGCTGGCCGACGCCGCGATGCGCGACCTGGCCAGCGCCATGCCCGCGCTGGAGGAGGCCGTCAAGGTGACACATAGGCTCAGTAACACCAGGCACTGTGTAACATTATAGGCCACACCGAGGCGCGCAGCAAGAAGACCATGGAGGAGGAGGTGCAGTGCAAGAAGCTGGCCGACGCCGCGATGCGCGACCTGGCCAGCGCCATGCCCGCGCTGGAGGAGGCCGTCAAGGTGACACATAGGCTCAGTAACACCAGGCACTGTGTAACATTATAGGCCACACCGAGGCGCGCAGCAAGAAGACCATGGAGGAGGAGGTGCAGTGCAAGAAGCTGGCCGACGCCGCGATGCGCGACCTGGCCAGCGCCATGCCCGCGCTGGAGGAGGCCGTCAAGGTGACACATAGGCTCAGTAACACCAGGCACTGTGTAACATTATAGGCCACACCGAGGCGCGCAGCAAGAAGACCATGGAGGAGGAGGTGCAGTGCAAGAAGCTGGCCGACGCCGCGATGCGCGACCTGGCCAGCGCCATGCCCGCGCTGGAGGAGGCCGTCAAGGTGACACATAGGCTCAGTAACACCAGGCACTGTGTAACATTATAGGCCACACCGAGGCGCGCAGCAAGAAGACCATGGAGGAGGAGGTGCAGTGCAAGAAGCTGGCCGACGCCGCGATGCGCGACCTGGCCAGCGCCATGCCCGCGCTGGAGGAGGCCGTCAAGGTGACACATAGGCTCAGTAACACCAGGCACTGTGTAACATTATAGGCCACACCGAGGCGCGCAGCAAGAAGACCATGGAGGAGGAGGTGCAGTGCAAGAAGCTGGCCGACGCCGCGATGCGCGACCTGGCCAGCGCCATGCCCGCGCTGGAGGAGGCCGTCAAGGTGACACATAGGCTCAGTAACACCAGGCACTGTGTAACATTATAGGCCACACCGAGGCGCGCAGCAAGAAGACCATGGAGGAGGAGGTGCAGTGCAAGAAGCTGGCTCCCTAATGGCTTGAGAGATTAGCATACCTGCTTCAGCAAATGCCACCGAGGTTACAAAGATATAGGCTTCTTAATTTTACGAGACAGTTGTATCATTTGCAACAACCAAACAGCGTCGCTGTTACAAGACAATGAATGTACAAGCCTAGTGCAAGAAGCTAGCTGCTGCGCTTTGAGAAATTGACCTGCCTGTTTGTCAAGGTTAGAAAGATATTGAAAGTTTTAACTCACATAATCGTCTCTTATTCCGCACTTTGTATTGCACATGCTTATAACTATCTGATTTATTACATATCAGTCTATTAGAAACATAATGATCACGGAATACGGGGTCGTCTTTTAATGTAAAGTTTTACTCTCCACAGTTAATGTAGCAAATGTTTACCAGTATACTGTTATTCAGGCTCTGGACGCTTTAAACAAGAAGGACATCACAGAAGTAAAGTCCTACGCGAAACCACCGCAGAAGGTCGAAATGGTTTTAGAAGCTGTACTGATTCTATTGCAAGTAAGATAATAAAATGCCATATATTTTTAAATTTATCATTTTTCAAGGTTAGGTAAAAATAAGTCTTGGAAAGTAACTAACAATTATTTGCACTGGCTTAAAACGATGTCTCAAATATAAGTAATATTTCCTGATGAAACTATTTGGTCGAAGAAAGTCTGTAAAAGCTACTCTTTTTTGTTAAATCAAAAAAAGCAGAAGTGCTTTAACGCAAAGAAAGTGGTTATAAATTTGTTTTGTTTTTCATATAAGAACCAACCAGGTTAATTCTCAGCTGTATTAATCTTGACGACCCGACGGCGCAGTATATCGCCTAAAACGCAATGTAACACGGGTTAGATTCTTGGTTCAGATCAATTAAAAAACGTCGCAGTCTGGTGTACTCGCCTCTCGGAGGTCGTTGTCTTCGATGTTTGGCGCATATTTCAGAAAGTCAAAACACTAAGTAACCTTAACTAAGCCCTATAATCACAAGGATAAGTGGAGAGGTTACGGGGAGTCCAGGCGCGGGACAAAAATGGCTAAATAAAAAAATAAAATTAAAGTAGTAAGCATTTGTCATGACTTCTCCAAAAACTATATAGAAAGAGCCAACGTGGGCCGAAGCGAAACGTCAGCTCGGCGACCAGTACTTCCTGGACCGCCTGCGCGAATTCGACAAGGACAACATCGCCGACAAGACGCTCAAGAAGATCGGCACCTACACCGCCAAGCCGGACTTCGACCCCGAGATAGTGGGCACCGTGTCCGCCGCCGCCAAGTCGCTGTGCCTGTGGGTGCGCGCCATCGAGAAGTACGGGAAGGTCTACAAGTAAGTTGGCTACCACCTTTGCTGGAACATTACTTATTATCTCAGCATCATCGTCATCATTTCAGCCATAAGACGTCCAGAACATAGGCCTACCCCAGTGACTTCTAGATTGACCGGTTAGAAGCGGCCTGCATTTAGCAGCTTCCTGTAACCTTTACCAACTCGTCGACCACCTTATAATATTTATATAAATCTATCTCAAAGAAGTACTACAACGAACAGTGATGACATATGGAACTTAAACGTGGCTTCTCACTATGAGCTCAATGTCGCATAGCGTACTGTAGAAAGGGCTATGCTCGGTGTTTCCTTGCGAGATCGAATCAGAAATGAGAAGATCTGTAAACGAACAAAAGTCGCTGACATAGCCCAACGGAGTAGCAAGCTAAAGTGGCAGTGGGCGGGGCACATAGCACGTAAAACTGACGGCCGATGGGGCAGAAAGGTTTTGTTTAAACTGCCAACTATACGTTTTTTTATTATTATGTTTTCAATTTCTTTTTACGATTTTATTTGGAAATAATGTGTTACGTACGTGTTACTTTTTATCTCCTGTTCCTACGTGATTATGCTAAAGCGACGAAACTTTTAACTGGCTTGAGCTGTAAATTATGATTCACTCTGACATGTTGTATTGTATTTAACCCAAGATGTTAAATTAATGAATAAACATAATAACTAACTGGCATTAATGACATTAAAACCCCAGATAATTAAGATGGTTGACTGCCTTTAGCGCGTGACCTTGAATGCTTACAGAGTGTTGTTCCTTGGCTGCTAAATAGCAGAACTGCATGTTCTTTGTCGTCTTCCGACTGATCTTAATCCAGCGGTTTCTTGGACGGTTTTCCAGAGTTCGAGCGATTCTTCCTACGTAATTCTCTCTCATAATAAACTCTGATTCTTATTTTACTCAAAATATGAATCTGAGTACTCGAAACACCAAAAAATATAATAGTAAAATAGCCTTACTGTTAATAATGTTGTGGGATGCAATAGAAATATCATTAAAACCACTGCTAAAATCAAAATTACTTTAGTGAATCAAATCTTTGCCTACAGAATTGTAAAGCCCAAAAAGGAGCGCCTAGAAGAAGCGCTAGAATCCCTTCGCATGAAGCAACAGATCTTAGCAGAGGCGCGCGCTAAGCTGAGGGAGCTGAGCGAGATGATCGCTCGCTTGCAGAAGGAGTACGAAGAGAAAGTCGCACAGAAGGACGAGCTGGAGCGTAAATCTAGGCAGCTACAGCTGAAGTTGGAGAGGGCTGAAGCGCTTATTACTGGATTGTCAGGTGAATAAGACATTTTAGAAATAAGCAACAGAACTTCGCAGAAACACGCTAAGATGGGGGGCGAACTTAGCAAAATGATGACAATACGCTAGGCTAGCTAGCTAGCTAGGCTAGGCTAACCATCCTAGGTCTTCCTAGAAGGTCAGCCTTTTCAGACTGCTTTCAGGCTTCCGGAAGCAATCCTGGTGTTTGGAGAATCTGTGACGGTTGATCTGCCCCGCTTCTGCATTATAAAAGCAAAGAAAATTACTTTTCTATATTATCTCGGGTCTGGGTGTTGTGGTACCGTCGTTTCTGATTTCTGTAACACAAGTGCATCAGCAACTTGCCATAGGATTAGAGCAATGTATGTGATGTTGTCCAATACATAAATATATTTATTTAGATACAATTATTTGTAAAATATCATAAAAATATTAGTAGTAAACCAAAGAAAGTATACCAAGGATCGGAACCGGTTTTGAAATACCGGTTAATCATTTCGACCCAATCATTTCGGTTACCGGTTAATCAGATGAACGTGCCGTGTTGGGACGGCCGTAAAGAATACACTTCCCCACCGTCAACAGGAGGCGTGTCGTAAGAGGCGACTAATTCCTGTAGCACGAGACGGGCAGCAGCGTCTGCGTGCGAAATGTTATAGAGATTGCTCTCGCCAAACCGGCTGCCAATCGTGGCGAGTATGGCAATCCTCCCCGATGATAAGTCATCGGGGGAGGCTTCTGTTCAGCAGTGTACGTCATACGGCTGACATGATAAAGATGAACGAAGCAAAGTGCTGTGGCGTTATGATGATGTGTACTGTCAGGCGAGAGAGAGCGCTGGGAGCTGACGGTGGAGCGGCTGGACCGCGAGTTCGACCACCTGCCGGGGGACTGCCTCATCGCGACGGGGTTCGTGGCCTACCTCGGGCCCTTCGTCTCCGAGTACCGCGAGGCGCTCATGGGCGACTGGTTCATTGAGGTACATTCACTGTGCAGGTCTCTGCAATATAGTAAATGTGTCGCCGAGCCTGGCTGGTGATAACACTAGTAGATGATTAAACACTTTAAACTTATGTTATGTACAGATATGTATGACGATTGGGTAAAGAAAATGAAATTATATTTAGGCGCCAGTTAGTTTATCAAAAAATAATGGACTCCTATTTTTCTTTTGACAATAAAACAATATTACAAAATTTACAAAGATAAAGCGCGTCAAAGTTCGGGAATGGGGGCTCGTGACGTCACTTCTAAGTAAAAATTGTACCTAGGCGTGACGTCATACGACATTTCCAATCAATAAATCTCTGTAATATTTTGATCATCTGAAAAAAGAAAGAATACGTGTCCAATATTTTTTTTAATCTACCTGATAGACGAAGAAAAAAGTCTTCATCCCTATTGCGCCCATGTATGACGTAGTTTTCGATTTTGGATTTTTTCGTAATTTTTATCAAACCGATTTTTCAATAGCTAGAGCCTAGATAACTTGTAATTTGAAGAATAAGTTTGACCTGTTGACAGTTTTTGTATAGAAAATGTGTTAACACGTCAATTTTATTCTTCGAATAAAAGTTATCTGGCGATTGAAACATTGGCCCTACATAGAATTTCATTTTCTTTACCCAGTCGTCATCTCTATTTGGGTACCCCTTCCGCTTGGCACTATTTATGTACCTTGTTTATTTATTATCGCAGTTTGATAACACGTAGTTTGTTTATTTTCACTAGGTGTTTAACGAGAACCTTCCTGTAACCATGGATTTGAGCATGAAGTATTTCTTGTTGGACGATGCTACACTGAGAGATTGGAACTACATGGGGTTGCCAGGTGAGACTATATATATATTATATATAACTATATTTAAATATATAAATGACATAAAGAAACGTCGCTCATATCAGAATGGCTCTCCATTGTACGATTGGTAAATTCGTTATGCTAGGCGGTGTGGGTAGCGGGCCACAAGATAATATTTTAATGAAATACTACCTACACTGTACTATAATATTTATCCTATAAGCCAATATCTAAATGTGTGCCAAATTTAAGCAAATTCCGTTCAGCCGTTATAGCGTCGTGAGTGATAGAGTTAAACACTTTCAAAGTTATAATTTAAGCAAAAATTAACTGGGTAGTATGAGTTTGATACATGAAATCTTGTATCTCCTCTGGTATATGCCTCGTGGATCGAGGATCAGAACTCTGGAGAGGATTTTCGTTTGTTTTAGACCCGTAAATATAACATTCTCCTACTCGAATATAATATTTAACATTTCGGTGTTAGTCCCATAGTAAGAGTTGTGTTTTTTGAGCAAGAGGGTTTGATATTCTATACTCAAAGGTGTATGGTATTGTATAATTTTTTTATTGTTCCAAATAAACTTTATTCATTCATTCATATTTGCGACTCTAAAACTAAATGAAGTTCCCTGTGTAAATAAATCCAGGAATTTGCTATTGAACGATTTTAAAAACATTCGACAGCGAATCGGCAACGAATAAGTCACGTGACACTAAATAAAAGATGTCACGGTGTATCTGTTGACAATTTGTCATCGAACGGTTCTGAATTGCGGGCTTGGCCCCCAATTCGGAATCCATCAATAACGAATTAACAACCGGTTCTCCACACTTGTGTCTTGTGTCAGACACAAGGTAGCGATGAATATTTGATTTCTATAGAACCAGTATGAAATCATCCACTCTCTGCGCATACGTAAACATTTCTTGTGTCCAGTTGCTTCCACTTAACACATACTCATGACGATCAAAAAGTGTTCAGTGTCGGCAACTGGAAACTAAAAGTGTATACGTTGGCGCAGCGCCTAATGTTAAATCATATTATGTCACGTGGTTTTCCGATCGACATTTTGGTATCGAACGGTTCCGGATCGCGGGCCTGCCCCCCGACTCGAACGTTCAGCCTTGTGCCTCCCCGGCAGACGACAACTTCAGCGCGGAGAACGGCATCATAGTGGTGCGCGCGACGCGCTGGCCGCTGGCCGTGGACCCGCAGGGGCAGGCGCTCATCTGGATCTCGCGCCTCGAGGAGAAGAATGACATCCAGGTGAGGCTACTTACAGCCCGTTGACGCGACAGCCTACCAGTTAGCCGACCAGTTAGCTGGGACGACATACGCTAGTTTTTATCAAGGTATTAGTAAAAAGAGGGGGCGTGCTTAAGGCGAGTCTACTCGACGAGTAGTGCCCCTAAAATTGCGACGTGTGATGG
Source organism: Anania hortulata (assembly GCA_963576865.1). Lineage (NCBI taxonomy): Eukaryota > Metazoa > Arthropoda > Insecta > Lepidoptera > Crambidae > Anania > Anania hortulata. The sequence goes on from OY756393.1 coordinate 21,123,271, forward strand.
TACAAATATTGCACGAAAAGTCATTAAAATGCGCACGCAATGAAACGTGGCTGTTACAACAATCGCTGCGTATTCAGGTAGGGAAAATTGTGGAAAATTGTAATTATCGAATCGCGGACGGAATTGTTCTATTAAAAATCCTATGCACAGTTTGTAGCTATCAAGTTGGCCTGTCAATCGCAGAAATTATTTAAATCATTCATGCGGTTAAAAATAAGAAAGAAAAGCATCTTTTTTTGTTTGTTTTTAACCGACTTCAAAAAAGGAGGAGGTTCTCAATTCGTCGGAATCTTTTTTTTGATATTTTTTTTCTTTGTTGTATAAGGTACTGATACAAATGCTATGCTTAAAATGTTGCGTTGGTTATGACAATTATTCTTAGCATCAAAGCTCAAGGTCGCACAGCGTGCTATTAAAGTGGCAGTGGGCGGAGCACATAGCACGTAGAATTGATGTGATGATTGCACGTAGAGAGACGGCCGATGGGCAGAAAGGTTCTAGAGGCCACGTATAGGCAACCGCAGCGTACGACGTTCACCCACAAGGTGGATAGACTAAAATGATGATGATGGTTGTTATTGTATCAGGTTGTGGACTTCGGGCAACCGAACTACCTCAAGATTATGGAGGGCTGCCTCACGTCGGGCACGCCGGTGATCGTGCAGAACGTAGGCGAGGTGCTGGACCCGTCCATCGCGCCCATCCTCGACAAGGCCATCGTCACCATCGGCACGGCCACAGTCATCAAGTTCAACGAGAAGATGGTGCCTTACAACAAAGCCTTCAGGATGTACCTCACTACTAAGCTAGGTCAGTATACGTAACTAAATAAAATATAAATACCTTTAGGTTTAATGATTTCCAGACTTGGTGTCGCTATCTCTGACGACCTCCGTAGCCGAGAGGGGAGCACGCCGGAATTGGTGTCGCTATCTCTGAGGTCCCTATTCGATTTCCGGTCGGGTTAATTGAGAAAACAAACTTTTTTCTATTGTCTTCGGTCTTGGTGTTGTTATACAGTCGTTGTTTCTGATTTCAATAATGTATGTGTTTTCGCGAATCTAGGTTGTTCGTCTGTAACTACGACGCACGCACACATCAAACACGGAGCGACCGGTCATAGGCATTTGGTCTCCAGTTAAGAACCATATTGCTGTGTTCTGTTAATCCCTTTATTTATTTAATCAATCTTTCAAGTTTTATTCACATTAAAATCAGTCCGCAATTAGGTCTGGGTTCTTCAATTCCCTCCTTGGCTAGACTTAACACCCACTATGTGCAAGGGCGTCGTCAGCCGATGGCCCAGAGGTTAAAAATAAGGGGTGAGAAAGTATAAATTGTGAGTTCAGTCTTGCTTGAGCTCCTGAAGCTTCACACTTGTAGTGCTCTTACCTCTAAAATTTTTTGAATGTCTAGGGGTGAGCATCTGCCCCTCTCAGCCTTCCCTCGGCGACGCCCTTGAGTATGTGATGTCCAATATTTATTTATTTACAATAAGGTAACCCCGTATACACCCCTGAGACACTCACGAAGACGACGATGGTGAACTTCGCGGTGAAGGAGCAGGGCCTGACGTCGCAGCTGCTGGGCATCGTGGTGCGCAAGGAGCGGCCGCAGCTCGAGCTCATGAAGGACAACCTCGTCATGACCATCGCGAACAACAAGAAGACGCTGGTATGGGAATCTATTCTATCATCATCATAATACAATTGAAGTGTCTGTTAAAATAGTAGATTTTTGTTGAATGCATCATCATCATTTCAGCCATAGAACGTCCATTGCTAAACATAGGCCTCCCCCAGTGACTTCCAGATTGGCCAGACCGGAAGCGGAAGCGGCCCGCATCCAGCAGCTTCCTGAAACCTTTACCAGGTCGTCTGTCCACCTAGTGAATGGGACGTCCTACGCTGCGCTTGCCGGACTCCATAAAAGAAGATTTTAAAATATTTTCAGACAGGCAAGTCTGTCTGTCTATCGGTTTGTTCTGAAACATCTTGATTGTTTTTGACAGGACTTTCACTTTTAGGGAAGTTTTTTGATTGCTTTCAAGACCACGAAAACGAAGTCGCTGGCAACAGCTTGTATAAAATTAAAAAAAACGTAAGCCTTTATACGTCCCTTTGCAGGGCAGAGGCATCACTTTACTTATCGATATTCAGTCAGTCCGTAGGTAACACGATCGATCTGAAGTTAATCTTACCAGATCGATAGATTTAACTGAACTAAATATAAATGGATGAAAGGATAGTTTAAATACTAATCGTGTAGCCTTGTAGTTACTGCCTAGCCACATCACCAAGCCTTGATTCTATGCAGATGGACTTGGAGAACGACTTGCTCCGCATCATGTACGAGTCGCAGGTGCCGCTGCTGGACAACGAAGAACTATTCGTGACGCTGCAGACCTCGCAGCGCACCTCGCTCGAGGTCAAGGAGGCGCTCATCACTTCCACCGAGACCGAGAAGGAGATCGACACCGCCCGACAGGTCCGCTACTTGCACTCGCTCACTCACTCACTCACTCACTCACTCATTCACCTGCTTAGACGCTGCAGACCTCGCAGCGCACCTCGCTCGAGGTCAAGGAGGCGCTCATCACGTCCAACGAGACCAAGAAGGAGATCGACTCCGCCCGACAGGTCCCCTACTTGCACTCGCCCGCTCACTCACTCACTCACTCACCAGCTCAGACGCTGCAAACTGCGTAGCGCCTGCTAACAGTTACCGGCTGGCTGACAATACATTTAGTGTGACCGTGGCCTTCATTTGTCAGTCAAAATGTTCCAATCTAGTACATCTCTCACAGGGCTACGTCCCAGTGGCAGTTCGCGCTTCGGTGCTGTTCTTCGCGCTGAACGACCTCTCCCGCATCGACCCCATGTACCAGTTCTCTCTGGACGCGTACATCGACGTGTTCAACTATTCCATCGACCGCAGCCCCAAGGGGGGTGAGCTGGAAGATCGCATCAACAACCTAAACGAATTCCACACATACGCTGTGTACAAGTAAGATTGAATATTTGTCTCTTATTATAATCATCATGTCAGACTATTACAGTTCACTGCTAGACGTAAGCCTCCCCCAAAGAGCGCCAAAGTTCACGATCTCCCGCTTTTTTAATTAGTGCACTGCCAGCCATATTCTTAAGGTCGAGGGTCCATCGAGCTGGGGGGCATCCTACACTACGTTTGTCCCACAAGACGTGGTCTCCACTCGAGAACCCGTTTACTCCACTTTTAATCGGTTCTGCGACAGATGTGGCCGCCCCACTGCCACTTAAGCTTGCTATATTGTATAGTCTTATTATCATTTAGCAAAAATAAGTAGAAGCGTCCCGTCTCGTTATTCGTTATATGCGATGTACATTTCGGGAGAAGTTTAAATCTATAGCAGCGCGCGCTTTGGCAGAAATGCGAAACTATATTGGACAGACTGGCGAATTAAGTTTTAGAGTTCCCAACAATGTGTTTATTTATTTTTAAATGGCGTACTACTTACTTATACTTTGAAAAATACTAAGTGCAGCGTGAGTTTTGGTTATCTGTCCCAAATAATTTCAAATTGCAATTTTAACAAAAAACATTTTTGAATTACAATTTAACAATAAAGTTACATAAAGAAAGATCCTGCTTCCGTCTAAAGTGGATGTGTCCTACTGGATCCGTAATATGTAAATGCTAAAATTGTAACACCAAATTGCATAATATGGTAAAGCTAATAATGATAATTGAGTATTAAATACTCGTATTGAGTACTCCTACCCGGTGGGCTAGTCGAGCTTGCAAGCTGCTGGATGCAAACAGTCCAATGAATTAAAATAACCATTCACTTGTGTTAATCCTTTGAACATTTGACGTAAAAATCAAGGCGGTTTTCAATTGTTCATAAAATGTCAAAGGTAAAAATTTGGTATATAGTATTTTAATTTGTTAGGTTTGTACGAGGCCTTTAGAGCCAATTTCTGTGTTCTAAACCAAAGGTCAAATGAGTATTGAATATTGTGCCCAGGAACACGTGCCGAGCGCTGTTCGAGCGGCACAAGCTGCTGCTGTCGTTCCACATGGTGTCGCGCATCCTGTTCCAAATGGGCAAGCTCAGCATGCACGAGTACTTGTTCCTGCTCAAGGGCGGGATCGTGCTGGACCGCTCGGAGCAACCGGATAATCCTACGAGTACGTATGGGATCTTTATTCAAAATATATATATATATAAAAAAAATATATAATATAAAAATAAGGCACTATTACGCTACAACTTTTATTATGGGATCAACATCGAAAATGTATGAATAACTAAATTGAGGCTCTAAACATTATCATCGAGGTGCCGCGTCTGGAAATAAAGGCACTCTTACAAATAAACTTTCATTATGGGACCACCATCGAACATCGAAAATATGAATTGATATTACATTTATAATTTTTTCAAGATTTCGATGATGTTTATAACAGCACGTAGTTTTAAGAAGGGTCTTTTGCCTGTATATGTGTGCGAAATTTAAGCTAATTAATTCCGTTTAGCCGTTGAAGCATAATTGACTAACAAGTTAGTCAGATATTATTGAATGCATACCTCCGACTTTGTGGAGCGATGTAATACGCTACTGCTGTCAGCAAATGGAAAAGAATTGCCGAAAACAGGCTTAGTGGCTTTCAGAGGCCTATGTCCTGCAGACTGACGTAGGCTGATATCTTCATAGATATTGGTTATTTTTATTGGATTTTACTAACCACAATGAGCACAGAATAAATAATATAGCAGAAGCGACACTTAAAGACATTTGCTAAAATAGATTATCTACTCTTAATGTGCGGCAACAAAGAGCAAATTAGCTTGCACAGGGAAATGTACTCTCATTTTATAATAGCCTACAAAGCGTTTCTGCAAGCGATAATCCAGCAAAACGCCACAAGTGAGAGCTCTTTTTACTTTGTCCTGTCAGCTACCGCTCTCTTGCAAGGGCTGCGACTTGTGTTTGTGAATTTGGGTATCGACCAAATTCACAAACACAAGTCGCAGCCCTTGTAGATAATTAGATTAATTAGTAATCATTTCAATGAAAATATTACTTTCCATTTCGGTATATCGATACAATTATTTTATGAAAACACCCTGATCGTAATATTAGTGTTAAAGAGCCCTGTAAAATGTCGTGATGTAGTAAATACCTACTTAATGAGGACTTAAAATATTATAGAAGTGGTTTATGGACTTATTATAATATTGTGGTAGGTCTGCTGGAAATCGAGACGTTAGTATTTTCAATCACAACAGAGCGGTCGCGTCGCTGCTACTAATGCTACCGAGCGACCCGGTGGCAAAATATATAACCCAAATGCTGCGCAATATTTTCGATTTCTTTTAATTTTCTTATTCACAGTGAATAAACTCTGAATAAAGTCGGAAGTGTAACGCGTACAAAAAACTAATTTGAATAATAAGAACCTGTACCAGCGCGCGCGCGTGATACTCGACTGATTTTAGCCTCTTCGAAGGTGCGTGTCGCGTAGGTATTTATATCGACCGAAACGCGGAATGTCATAGGCCTGCTATGAGGGAGGAGGCCTGTGCTCAGCAGTGGGCAGTCCTATGACTGAAATGATAATGATGATGAAGATGATAAACCACTATGATTCCCGCGTATTAGATTGGATGCCAGACGAGTGTTGGGACAACGTGACCGAGATGGACAAGCTGCCGGGCTTCCACGGCGTCATCGACGCGTTCGAGGTGTTCTCCAAGGAGTGGAAGGAATGGTACCTCAACCCCGAGCCCGAACTGCAGCCGCTAATCGGTGAGGCATATAATATAGGAATTTCCTACAAATCGAAAAGCTAAAGTGACAGTGGGTAGGCTACATCGGTAGAAGAGCTGACATTAGTTGGAAAGAATGGGTCTCGAATGGCGACCACGAACTGGTAGACACAGCGTGGACAGGCCTCCCACCCGGTGGACTGATGACCTAGTCAAGGTTATGGGAAGCTGCTGGATGCATACGGCTCAGAGACGCATAAGTATGGTAATTGTATTTTTTTTTAAATAGTATACCTTACAATGTTATCGAACTTCCTATTAATAAATTTAAATCACATGTCAAAACTACCCTAATGTCAAAGGGGTATTACAAAATTCAAGACTATCTTGATGACAAGAATGTATGGTCAGTCCAGCTTGCACTAAACTGATGTAACTACCTGTTTATTTTGATCTTATATATTTTTTTGTGGCAGCTAGTTGTGACTGAGTTTGTTCTGGCGTTTCTTCTCAGCACTTGCCAGATTGTCTGTGTCTTGTCTCGAAGCGCTAGTAGGGCCCAAAAAATAAGGAGACATGTTCTGCCCCATATAGACCAATAATGTTATTATTGACGTTCATAAGTGGCAGTTTTCTGCCCTAAATTGAATAAATAATTTTTGACTTTGACTTTTGACTTTGAGTCACCCCTGAAAATTTGATATTATATAGAAAAGTGACACTGTATTCCTAAAATAGTGACTTGATGCCTTATCCGCGTTTCTTGTAACAGGCGACTGGAACGAGATTTGCAACGATTTCCAACGGATCCTGTTCGTGCGGTCGCTGCGGGTGGACCGCGTGTCGGCCTGCATCACCACCTTCATCATCAACGTACTGGGCCCGCGATATGTTGAACCGCCGGTTCTGGACATCAAGGTTAATACTCAAAGCAGATAATATAAGATAAGATAGATAAGATAAGATAGTTAAGATAAGATAAATAAATGCATCATGGCATTAAGTCCACCTTTTGTATGATTTTCTTTAATCTGTGCAATAAAGTCTAAATAAATAAATTGTTTTATTGTTATGTTTTTTTTTTCGTGTGTCAAATACATATTTTCTATTCTATTGTTCCCCGTATATTGTATTTAATATTGGCCAATCTGGAAGTCACTGGGGGAGGCCTATATTCAGCAGTGGCCGTTCCATGGCTGAAATGATGATGATGATGATGATCGTCCCCCCCAGGCGGCGTGGGAAGAGTCGTCGTGGAAGACGTCTCTCCTGTTCGTGCTGTCGCCGGGCGTGGACCCCACGGCGGCGCTCATCCAGCTCGCCATCGACGTCAAGATGTTCGACAAGTTCCAGTCGCTCAGCCTGGGGCAGGGCCAGGCGCCCACTGCCGCCAGGTCGATATTGTTTATTAACTGACCATCTTTACAAAAGATTGACCTAATGAAAACAGAGGTCTTGTCCAGAATAACAACTCTTTTGCTTTGTACACCATATTTTTCACTACTTCAAGTCTCAACTCTTGAGTGGCGATAAACGTTCGTGCTACCCGCTTTGGATGTCTAGTCGATAGAGTGGGGTGGTCAACAGACCGACCAATCACGTAGTAGTTAGCGTAGTAACGTGCGTTTGTTAAACAGTTACAGTTATATTTGAACAAGTAATGCTTAAAATGAGTGATTTTAGAAAAATAATTAGATAAGATAAGGTAAGATAATGTTTATTACGCATAAGATTTGTTTACAAAGATAGGTTGACAAAGTTGAATAAAATACATCTAGGTTGTAGGCACGATTAATGGCGGTCTCGCACTAGGTTATACCTGTATCGCGAGAACCATGTTTAACGACTGTATTATCAAAAAGTTTTGCGTATGTGAATTAAATTAAATTATGTATGCTTATTACCTTATTATGATGAAATATTCAAATGGTTCTAACACTACGGAAGCATTTAAAACAGAAAAGAGAAAAGCGGCCATTTTTCAGCAGTGAGCTTGATCGGATTTGATTTGAATATACTGTACGGGCGAAAAGTGCTTGAAACGACTATAACGTGTAATTCAATAATAAAAAAAACGACGTCCTGTACTAACTTCTTGGTCACGTGATATCATTCGTATGTTTTTTTTTAGTTAGACGTTGTAAAGTCGAGTGTCACCCTGTAGGATGCTCTCTCACGGCATGAAGGAGGGCGGCTGGGTGTTCCTGGCGAACTGCCACCTGGCGTGCGAGTGGCTGGGCTCGCTGCGCGGGTTCGACAACCCGCGCATCCACCCGCGCTTCCGCCTGTGGCTCACCTCCATGCCCGACGACAAGTTCCCGCTCAACGTGCTGCAGCGCAGCATTAAGATGACCACCGAGCCACCGCAGGTACACCACACCACCACATACACCACACGCCACACGCCACACGCCACACACCACACACCACACACCACAAACCACATTCCACTTTCCACACACCACACGCTCACCCACACCACATACACTCACCAACACCACACACACTCACCCACACCGAACACATTCACCCACACTACACACACTCACCCACACTACACACACTCACCCACACCACACACATTCACCCACACCACCTATCCCACCCCACACATCCCACACCCACACCCCACACCATCCATCCCAACCCACACATCCCACACCGCAAACCACAAAACCCACACCACCCATCCCACCCCTCACATCCCACATACTCCACACTACACATACCACACCACACAACCCACGAGCGTGATTCTAATTTAACTTTTAAGGAAAGTCAACTAATTATTAGGATTTTATATTTAGTCCAACCGCTTAACTACATAGTAAAACCCTCGAGTAAATTGTTTTGACCAGTTTAATACGTATTTTTTTTAACATTAATTTTATAATGATTTTACAATTGAACCGAATTTCCTTTGGTCAGGGCCTAAAAGGCAACATGGTGCGCATATTCGCGAACCTGAACGAGGACAAGTTCGACGAGGCGTCGCCCAAGTACCGGCGGCTGCTGTACTGCGTGGCCTTCTTCCACTGCACGCTCATCGCGCGCAAGCGCTTCCGCCAGCTCGGGTACAACGCCGTCTACAGCTTCAACGATGCTGACTTTGATGTAAGCGGGTCACTCTTTGTAGGTAGCCTTTCATCTTCATCATTTCAGCCATAGGAAGTCCACTGCTGAACATAGGCCTCCCCCAATGACCTATCATCGGCGGTGATTGCCAATACTCGATACGCTCGGCAGGCGGGTGGCAAGTTAGCCTTTTGCTATTGACCAATTTTTGTGTTGCCACTTCAGTCAAGAAAGAGTTGTAGCATAGCAGTCGACGATTCAGTTCAACGATGCTGACTTTGATGTAAGTTGATCAGTTTGTAGCTAGCCTGTCATCATCATCATCATTTCAGCCATAGGAAGTCCACTGCTGAATATAGTTCTGCCCCCCCCCCCATGGCCTATTTTGTGTTGTCACTTTAATCAAGAAAGAGTTGTAGCATAGCACTCAGGTACAACGCCGACTACAGCTTCAACGATGCTGACTTTGATGTAAGTCGACTTTTTTTAGCTACCCTTTGGTATTGAACAGTTTTTATTTTGTCACTTTAGTCAAAACAGGGTTTGTGGCATAACATAGAGTTGCTCCTGATATACAACAACTTTTTCTACGGAAGCATTATCAAAATCGTAAACAAATTAAAGTTTTTCTTGAATTGGAAACTTCACATTGGAAATAATTTAATCAGGTTAACCAGAAATCAGGATGATACAATGCGACATTCAACTTCTCCTTTATCTACTGCATGAAGTATATTTTAACTTAAATTACCTACTATATTTTATTTTATTGAATGTTATACCATTTTGATTTCATTTTTAATCATTGACATTCAATTAAATCTTGAATTTTATTAGATGAGATATCATGTAAATCATAGATGCTGTTTGTCCGAAATAAATAACTCTTAAATTAATTTAGGGACAATTTTCCAATGTCCAAATAACTAACGAATAAAAGTAACGTTTTGACACATTTTCTATACAAAAAACTGAAAATGTCAAACTTATTCTTTACATAAAAGTATAGCATAGCTATTGAAAAATCGAGCCCCAATTCAATAAGATTGGTCTCACTAAAAAATTCCTTTTTTTACTTGCATTTTTTTCATCCTATGCAATCCCATTGCTGGGCAATGGCTCCCTCGAGGCTCGAACCCTTGCATCAATCTCTATCTATCGCCGATGACTCCCAATCCCTCGCCATGTTAACCAATTCTATGTATCATTGATTGAAACAATTTATTGGTATGATATGTTTTGTAACTTTTTTTTTTTTTTTAATTTTTTATTTTTTTTTTTCTTGATGGCAATTTATTGATTTAATTTATTTTTAATTTTAATTTTTAATGTTTCACCGAAGTTGTCTGTTTAAATAGCCCAGGGCCCCCGCAGAATACCAGTGTCGCGGCAGCTATTTCTAGCTGCCACGACTTATACTGAGCGGGGGACCCTTTTTGGCACATTTCTATCTTAATAATAATGTCATATGATGTGTTTTTTTTTTGTGCCAAATAAATAAATTTATTCTTTAAATAAATAAATTTATTCTTCAATTCCTCACACCATCTTTCCTTTTCTTACTCGCAACTGTGCCGTGAAATCTTTTAAAAAACTACGCTCGCCAACCCGCCTGCCAAGCGTGACGAGTATTGGCAATCCCCCCGATGATAGGTCATTGGGTTGGGGGAGGCTTTTGTTCAGCAGTGGACGTCCTATGGCTGAAATGGTGATGATGATGAACTAAACAAGATAAATAAGAGGGAAGTGAAACCTCTGCAGGTGTCGGACAACTTGCTAGCGAACTACCTGGAGGAGTACGAGGAGGTCCCGTGGGACGCGCTGCGCTACCTGTTCGCGATCATCAACTACGGCGGCCACATCACCGACGACTGGGACAAGCGCGTGCTCATCGCCTACATCAACCAGTTCTTCTGCGAGGAAGCACTTGACGTACCGTTTTACAGGTGGGTAAGAAATCACCAGACGACCGTCTGGACTCTGGTGGAGTGGTTCGCGCTCCGCAATACAAAGCCAGCGGTTGCGGTTCGAATCCCGCAAGGGGCAAATATTTGTGCGACGAGCACCAGCATTTGTACCTACGTCGTGAATGTTTAAAAAGTATTTAAAATATTAAATATATAAATAAATATTGGACAACATCACATACATTACTCTGATCCTATAATAAGTAGCTTAAGCACTTGTGTTACAGAAATCAGAAACAACGACGGTACCACAACACCCAGACCCGAGACAATATAGAAAAGTTACTTATTTTCCTACATTGACTGACGCGATGATCTGCACGTGGTATGAGATATTATGGAGAGATTGTTTAGACTACAATTTAAATCCGCTGTACGAAGCATGTACCTCACTAAAACTACAATATATTGTTCATATTTATTCATTTACTAAATAAAATATGATTTTGTTGTTGGCGCGTACAGAGCGAGAATTGGCTATACAATAAACCTCGCTGCCGAAGAGATCAACCGTACTCGTAGCTGTAGGTGCGTGTACTCGAATTAGAGTTGTTTTGATCGATTGATCAATTAATACGCATAAAAAATGCTTTAAACACTTATGAATGATACATGCAGCGTTAAGAAAGTCATAGAAGTGGATAGTCTCTGTGAAACTCGAGACTGTGACTGTAGACTCGTGTGAAATACAGGTTGAGTTTGAGAGATGAGATTCAAATTCAAATAGTTTATATGTGGTCTATAGGTAATACAGAGTGATAATAATAATAAGTAATACCGCAAAATGGGAGTGTTACGACGATATGGCCCCCAACAAAGTGTCCTTAAGGAAGAAGACTGTGATTCCGCATTTATTAATGTATTATTTACTGTAACATAGTTTCTGTTTTTTTTTCTGAGTAAAAATATTATGATTACGTTAATTGGAGTTTTAACATTATTGAAAGAATAGTAGGTATATTAGGATCTTAAGATAAGCTCATAAAATACTAATGTTTATTTATTTTAAAATAAAATATGAGTATTAGTATTTTATAAGCCCATTTTTAGGTCCTTTGTCCTTTGAAATATTTTTCTCTAGCTCACCCTGTATAGTTACACAATGATGTTTCTTTAAACGAATTGAGATTTTGAGATATCCACTTCTATGACTTTCTTAACGCTGTATGTATCCTTCATGAGTGTCTATAGCATTTTTATGCGGATTATTCGATCAATCAATTAAAACAACTCTGATTCTAGAGTACACGCAGGGTACCTACAGCTACGACTACGGTTGATCTCTTCGGCAGCGTGGTTTATTGTGTAGCCAATTCTCGCTCTGTACGGGCCAACAACAATAGCATATTATGTTTATTCAAGTACAATGTAGTATAACAAACTCTGCCTGTTTAAAAGCTTCATTCATCAGCTATAACAAAAACATAACTTGAGCCGTACCCATTGAGATAAACAAGCCATAAAAACGAAATATTTGTTACTCGGGCCGGCGTGCAGCCGGTGACGTAATCGTACCTGGCGTCAAGTGTCAGTTTTTGCCGACCCCGCTGTCTTATGCTGGCACTTCACATGGCGGTAGGCATTTGCATTGGCGTATCGTCTAGTTTGACAAAGCTTTGACACATAGGCAAATATCACAAACTGCACGTCTACACGTGGTAACCAATGCCAAATTAGACGAATGTCATAGCCAGTGTTGCCGCAACTGAGTTCCCAAAAGGTACATATCCAGCGCTAAAAAGGTACATAAACAGGACCAGGGCCAGAGGGGGGGGGGGGGGGTAGTTCGCATAATCCAGGTGCAGTCAGGATATACTCTAATTCGATAACATTAATCATAGTAACATTTTTAAAAGATATAAAAAACCCTTGCTGCTAAAAATTGATTACAAATGTAATCATTCTAAAATTTTATTAAAACACTAATTATTTACCTACGTGACCCATTGTACTTGGATTCAGTCGGTAGATTGCATCCTGCGCGAGCGCAGCGAAATTTTTTAACGCTTCTAAAATTCATGTGTAATGTGTAATTTTGTCCATCCAAGGTATGTACCTTTTGAACCTACTCAATATCTGTGTAAAACGATATTAAGGGCGATGATTATGTATGTAAATCGGCGTTGCTAGGGGGATCAAGGGTGTGCGACGCCCACCCAAGAATCCTCTTCAAGTCGCCAATCTCTCTCCATCGCAGTCGTAGTCGCCAATGCCGTCGCCGTTGGTATGCCCTCTAGTGTAAAAATGGTCTTATATCTCGAAGATATTTTGCGCTCGCTTCGCTCGCAGCTTTTTACAGTAACTTACATTAAAATAATACTTTTCACCACTAACAGTTCTCTTTAAAATTTTAGAAGCGCGAAAATTTTAGGTAAATAATTAAAGTGTTTTAATAAAATTTTAGAATGATTACATTTGTAATCAATTTTTAGCAGCAAGGGTTTTTTAATTTTTTTTAAAAATGTTACTATGATTAATGTTATCGAATTAGAGTATATCCTGACTGCACCTGGATTATGCGAACTACCCCCCCCCCCCCCCCCCCTCTGGCCCTGGTCCTGTTTATGTACCTTTTTAGCGCTGGATATGTACCTTTTGGGAACTCAGTTGCGGCAACACTGGCTATGACATTCGTCTAATTTGGCATTGGTTACCACGTGTAGACGTGCAGTTTGTGATATTTGCCTATGTGTCAAAGCTTTGTCAAACTAGACGATACGCCAATGCAAATGCCTACCGCCATGTGAAGTGCCAGCATAAGACAGCGGGGTCGGCAAAAACTGACACTTGACGCCAGGTACGATTACGTCACCGGCTGCACGCCGGCCCGAGTAACAAATATTTCGTTTTTATGGCTTGTTTATCTCAATGGGTACGGCTCAAGTTATGTTTTTGTTATAGCTGATGAATGAAGCTTTTAAACAGGCAGAGTTTGTTATACTACATTGTACTTGAATAAACATAATATGCTATTGTTGTTGGCCCGTACAGAGCGAGAATTGGCTACACAATAAACCACGCTGCCGAAGAGATCAACCGTAGTCGTAGCTGTAGGTACCCTGCGTGTACTCTAGAATCAGAGTTGTTTTAATTGATTGATCGAATAATCCGCATAAAAAATGCTATAGACACTCATAAAGGATACATACAGCGTTAAGAAAGTCATAGAAGTGGATATCTCAAAATCTCAATTCGTTTAAAGAAACATCATTGTGTAACTATACAGGGTGAGCTAGAGAAAAATATTTCAAAGGACAAAGGACCTAAAAATGGGCTTATAAAATACTAATACTCATATTTTATTTTAAAATAAATAAACATTAGTATTTTATGAGCTTATCTTAAGATCCTTATATACCTACTATTGTTTCAATCTTGTTAAAACTTCAATTAACGTAATCATAATATTTTTACTCAGAAAAAAAAACAGAAACTATGTTACAGTAAATAATACATTAATAAATGCGGAATCACAGTCTTCTTCCTTAAGGACACTTTGTTGGGGGCCATATCGTCGTAACACTCCCATTTTGCGGTATTACTTATTATTATTATCACTCTGTATTACCTATAGACCACATATAAACTATTTGAATTTGAATCTCATCTCTCAAACTCAACCTGTATTTCACACGAGTCTACAGTCACAGTCTCGAGTTTCACAGAGACTATCCACTTCTATGACTTTCTTAACGCTGCATGTATCATTCATAAGTGTTTAAAGCATTTTTTATGCGTATTAATTGATCAATCGATCAAAACAACTCTAATTCGAGTACACGCACCTACAGCTACGAGTACGGTTGATCTCTTCGGCAGCGAGGTTTATTGTATAGCCAATTCTCGCTCTGTACGCGCCAACAACAAAATCATATTTTATTTAGTAAATGAATAAATATGAACAATATATTGTAGTTTTAGTGAGGTACATGCTTCGTACAGCGGATTTAAATTGTAGTCTAAACAATCTCTCCATAATATCTCATACCACGTGCAGATCATCGCGTCAGTCAATGTAGGAAAATAAGTAACTTTAAGGAAAATAAGTAAAGCTTTGCTTAGTTTAGGGCTAGATAATTGGTGTGATTGTGAAATCAATTTATTTATTTATTTTAATTCTTCCACCAATAGGGATGATCATTATTATCATTTCAGCCATAACGTCCACTGCTGATTATAGGCCTCCCCCGTTGACTTCCAGATTGGCCGGTTGGAAGCGTTTTCCTGCGACCTTTACCAGGTCGTCTGTCCACCTTGTGGGTGGACTTCCTACGCTGCGCTTGCCGATACGTGGCCTCTAACCTTTCTGCCCCATCAGCAATCAGTTCCATAGTGAGAGGCCACGTTTTATAGGGATGATGATACCACCAATTAATTGACGTACTTTTTATGAGTTGTCAAAATGCAATATTACCATATATTTTGTATGGAAATACATAGTTAGGACGTCACTTATATTTATCCTAAAGGAAAGTCAAATCTTTAATTTATATATATATATATATATATATAACAAAGTCGGGTTAGTTACACCATTTATAAGTCAAGAACGGCTTAACCGATTTTTATGATAATTGATTTATTAGATTTGTTTCCGCCCCAAATAGCAGAATAACTACTAAAACATCAGAAAAATTCTGGAAAAAAAAAAACGAATGAAGAGGCTGTACGAAGTACGCCGGGACAGCTAGTGACTAAATAATTTTATGTGTAACGTGATTAATTGGTTGTCAATTCGTTGTCGAAGGCTTTTAGATCGGAAGGCTAAGACGTTTCCGTTAAAATGGCAATTGTTTGTTGAGATTATGATTCAGGCTCCACCACGTTGTGCCCATTTTAGATTCAACCAGATCATTCAGTACTCACGGTCTACTTTAACGTCGTCGAGAAAATAGTCCGGATTGCAGCTAAAAATACTGACCACAACCTCCTATACCATCACCCCCTTTACCTTACTCCCCCTCATTCCCTTCCTAGACTGGCCACCATCCCCGCGTACCACATCCCTCGCGACGGCAGCCTGGAGTCGTACCGCGACTTCTTGGACCTGCTCCCCCCCGCAGAACGCGCGGAATCGGTTGGACAACACGCTTCCGCGGATGTCGCTACCTTGGCACAGGTAACACGGCCAAAATTTATGGTCTCCCATAAAAGGTGCTTGTAGCTCAGTGGCGGCAGCGTTTTTATAGTGATTACCAAAGTTAAGCCACCTACGCCGCGGTTGTTAGTGGATGGGTGACCATTCCAACCATTGTGCTTTGGAAGGTGCCTTCCAAGTTAAAATTTGATCCCGGCTAGTATCGCTTGATACTAGTCGTGAAGCCTAGTCGGAGGGCTTAGGGCGGCTTAATAACATCTATAGAGGCATACATTACTATAAATTAGTAGTAGCTACAGCTAGTGTGTTTTAGTTCCACTCGCCAATTTTATTTTCGCCTCAGAATCCGGTGACAGGTAACTTAGCCGAGTTGCCTCACTCAACTCTCGACAACAACGACAACTCGATCGATTTAATCTTTTACATAGGAAATGCATTATTACATTTCATTTTTTTACATCTCATTGCCCTAGCACTTTAGTGAGAGATGAGCCCCCGCTCATCTATAAGATTTTAACAAAACATGATTTGATGGATGCATTATAGCCGTCATGGCTCATGAAGTATTTAGAATCTGATGGCGCACGAACACCTAAAAATAATTATTATACTATTATATTAGATTGCAAGTTAACAACGCGACGTGGTTTCCCCTTTTAGGATACACTGATTATGTGTTCAACGTTGTTTGCTTTGGCGTCCACTGGCGGCGGCGGAGCGGGTGGTGGTGAAGACCAGAAGGTGAGACCTACTTCTACTTATTACAGCAAATTTTAGTTTCTGTGAAACGCTGTAGGAGAACGTGTCCAAAAAAGAAACGAGCCCTGTGTGAAACTATATTATTCAACCAATTTGTTGATTTCTTGGAAAAACATAATTTTATCTGTTTGCTATCTAACTTTAGATACATTTATTCACATCATCCGCAGTACATACACTGACAGAATATGTCACAGAGAAACCTAGCAAAGGGACTAGCTTTAGGAGTTTACCTTGATATAGCAAAGGCCTTTGATAGCATATCTGTTCATGTACTTTCAAATAAACTAATAGTACTGAGGGAAATACAGATGTATCCCTAACTAGACGATTTTTAGAATAGGAAATGTTTCAAGCGATATATGTTTTTTTGTTTGTTTGGTGCTCCTTAGGCCCGACTCTGTTTCGGATTCATATTATTGGCATGTGTAATCTTAATATGCAATATGTGTAACAATACTAGCAAAACTAATATAATTGACCTCACCAATTTGGCTGTAAAGTGAGCTAGAATAATTTTAAAATAAGATTAAAATCACTGATTATTTCGCGATCGTGTTCATCCATCGTAAATTATTTTTCTAAACATTAGGTGGATGAGCTAGCAGCAGAAATGTTAGTGAAGCTGCCGTTTAAGATAGACGTTGAGACCACAGAGCGCATGATGGGCCCTGAGATAGTGATGCCGATGTGCGTGTCGCTGCTGCAAGAGATCGGCTATTACAATGTGCTCATATCCAGCATCACGGCTGGCCTCAAGGTGACACGGTTTTTTGATGTTTAACTGCTTATTGACTAGGAGCAGACGACTTCTGTCCAACGATTTCTGTCGCGGGTGAGATAGAAAGGAAGATAAGATTAAAATATTTGCATAATCCTTCGGTTTACTTAATCAGCGGCCGCACTATTGGCCGCGTCGCTTATGCTTAGCGCCTGGCGTCTAGGCGACACGTCGAGAGAAAAAAGTACGAACGTATGCGGTCGATAGATATGCATGTGTGTGTGCGTGTGCGGGTGTGTGTGCGTGATTGTATTGTTTGAGATTAAAGATTCCGTCTGTTTGTAATCATACGTGGAAAATTGCTGTATCTTCTAGAGAAGAAGATACATCTTCTTTACCTCATTCAAGGAGCAGTGCCTTAGATTACACCTGGAAGTCACTGAATAGTAGGTCGCGACCTGACAATATCTGGAAAACCGCCTGGCAAAACTTGTTCTTACAGAGAGCAGAGGTACTTAAACTATAAATACGTCGCTCAGTAAGGACCCTATAATTAACACTTTTACTGCAGATCTATGTACGGATAAGCAAGCTTTAAAGACATATATCTGCCTAACTCGAAGCACTTTCAACTCATTGTACAAAGCATGTGTTATTGGTTTTCTAATTCTCTTTTAATCGACTTATATTAAGATTAAACTTATAGGGTAGGATAGGGTAAGAAGAAGTTTTAAAAGAGAATATCCTTAAAATGTTACTTATTACTTGACGTGTTAAAGTAAGGAGAAGAAATTTCAGCCATTAAAAAAATATATAGGATTCTAGTGGCTCGATTACTTCGAAACGCCATCAGTGCGGCCAACGTGCTAGCATGCATGTAGCTAGTTTCTAGATGGCAGTGGTTTGACACTAGAGCACGCATCTCCTATGCGTTGCTTGCGCGGCCTTCAAGTGAAGTTGTATATCTTGTGATCATGCATGATGTGATGTGTTACTAGGAATTGCGTCGGGCCATCGAAGGTTTGGTGGTGATGTCTGAGATGTTGGAGACCATGTACTCTTGCATCTTCGAGGGGCGAGTACCGTCATTCTGGCAGAAAGGTAAGTAATTTTTCCTATTAGCTAATGTCGATAATTTTTTATCTAAAAAATTTGTCAAACCCGCTAAAATTACTAAGAGCTCACTATATTTTAGGGATTTCAGAATATTGATGAATATAGGTAGGATTTTTTAAAGCTGTTGTTGACATTGGATTAATTAAAACATACTTAAAGGGTGAGTTATAGTGAGAGATATTTAGGCTAAATTCTAAACTATATTACATAGAGAAAAATGCCAGATGGAGCTTCGTGTTCGACTTGAAGAAAATCTAAATTAGTTGTTGGTATTAAGTATGTACTGTAACCATCGGTTTAAATTGGCTAGAAGTTAATAAAAATCACAACACACAATATAGTGTCCTACTCAAAACCAGCTTTGTCAGACCAACTCCAGTCTGAAATGTAAAATGTGTCAAGTGCTTAAGTATGTAGGTAGTTTGTTTAATGGTCGAATGTAGAACGTAAGGGAACGTTGTGCAGCTCGTCCATCAATGAAGCCGCTGGGAGCGTGGTGCCGCGAGCTGTTCCTGCGCGGCGCGCACCTCCACGCGTGGGCTAACGCGCCGCGCTCCCCGCCCACGCTCTGCTGGCTGCCGGCACTAGTCGCGCCCACCGGCTTCCTCACCGCGGTCATGCAAGTGAGTACTGCTAGCGCCCCGCCCACGCTCTGCTGGCAGCCGGCACTAGTCGCGCCCACCGGCTTCCTCACCGCGGTCATGCAAGTGAGTACTGCTAGCGCCCCGCCCACGCTCTGCTGGCTGCCGGCACTAGTCGCGCCCACCGGCTTCCTCACCGCGGTCATGCAAGTGAGTACCGCTAGCGCCCTGCCCACGCTCTGCTGGCTGCCGGCACTAGTCGCGCCCACCGGCTTCCTCACCGCGGTCATGCAAGTGAGTACCGCTAGCGCCCCGCCCATGCTCTGCTGGCTGCCGGCACTAGTCGCGCCCACCGGCTTCCTCACCGCGGTCATGCAAGTGAGTACCGCTAGCGCCCCGCCCACGCTCTGCTGGCTACCGGCACTAGTCGCGCCCACCTGCTTCCTCACCGCGGTCATGCAAGTGAGTACCGCTAGCGCCCCGCCCACGCTCTGCTGGCTGCCGGCACTAGTCGCGCCCACCGGCTTCCTCACCGCGGTCATGCAAGTGAGTACCGCTAGCGCCCCGCCCACGCTCTGCTGGCTGCCGGCACTAGTCGCGCCCACCGGCTTCCTCACCGCGGTCATGCAAGTGAGTACCGCTAGCGCCCCGCCCACGCTCTGCTGGCTGCCGGCACTAGTCGCGCCCACCGGCTTCCTCACCGCGGTCATGCAAGTGAGTACCGCTAGCGCCCCGCCCACGCTCTGCTGGCTGCCGGCACTAGTCGCGCCCACCGGCTTCCTCACCGCGGTCATGCAAGTGAGTACCGCTGGCGCCCCGCCCACGCTCTGCTGGCTGCCGGCACTAGTCGCGCCCACCGGCTTCCTCACCGCGGTCATGCAAGTGAGTACCGCTAGCGCCCCGCCCACGCTCTGCTGGCTGCCGGCACTAGTCGCGCCCACCGGCTTCCTCACCGCGGTCATGCAAGTGAGTACCGCTAGCGCCCCGCCCACGCTCTGCTGGCTGCCGGCACTAGTCGCGCCCACCGGCTTCCTCACCGCGGTCATGCAAGTGAGTACCGCTAGCGCCCCGCCCACGCTCTGCTGGCTGCCGGCACTAGTCGCGCCCACCGGCTTCCTCACCGCGGTCATGCAAGTGAGTACCGCTAGCGCCCCGCCCACGCTCTGCTGGCTGCCGGCACTAGTCGCGCCCACCGGCTTCCTCACCGCGGTCATGCAAGTGAGTACCGCTAGCGCCCCGCCCACGCTCTGCTGGCTGCCGGCACTAGTCGCGCCCACCGGCTTCCTCACCGCGGTCATGCAAGTGAGTACCGCTAGCGCCCCGCCCACGCTCTGCTGGCTGCCGGCACTAGTCGCGCCCACCGGCTTCCTCACCGCGGTCATGCAAGTGAGTACCGCTAGCGCCCTGCCCACGCTCTGCTGGCTGCCGGCACTAGCCGTGACTAGACCAACTGGTCGGCCGATTAGTCGGCCAACTAGTACAATGTCAACCAGTATCCTTTTCACCTTGAGTCGATTACGGCCGTCTTCCAACTATTCGACAACGGACCCCGATAATATTGACGTAACGTTTTGTTTAGACGACAGCACGCGGCGAAGGCTGGCCGATCGACACGCTGTGTTGGGAGTTTACCGTCATGCCGCTGGAGGAAGCTGGCTTCGTGCGCCCGCCGAGGGATGGAGGCGTCTACGTCAGGTAATATCACATTTTTTTACTGATATATACAGGGTTATTTTTAAAACATCAACAAGCCCCTAAGTGCTGGTTCTGATGCTCAAATATAACATCTTTTTCTATAGGACCAACTTCGTAATCTAAAAAAAATCACTGATTTATACAAACAGATGTTAGCTAGTCGGCGGCTTAGTATGGGGATGTATTTTTTTTGCGATTGGTCGCATAGAAAAAGTTTTAGTATTTGACCACCAGAATCAGGCCATAAAGGGTTGTTGAGGTTTTAAGTAGCGACTACGAACTGGAAGACGCAGCGTGGGCAGGTCTCCTATAAACTGACGACCTGATCAAGGTTGCGGGGAGCTGCTAGATGCTAACGGTCCAGAGCCGCTCACTGTGGCGTTATATATCCAGCAGTCGATTCGACTGTTAATTATGATTATTGGTGTGATTGTTGAATAAATAAATGTATCTTTTATTATCTATATATTTGTAGGGATAAAGAAAATGCTGGGTTTCAAACGATACTCGGTTTATTCTAGTTTTACAGAAGCACGCACCAAGAATGTCTGACTGACTCCTCTAATGTTCATAAAACAATAGAAAAACATCCGTCATCACACTTAAATCCGCATTCGTCTCTCCTCTCGCTCAGTCCGTCTTCTTTCTCTTACACACAACTTACGTTCCACTCCAAACATCCAACTTATACATCCTACATAATTTTGGTTTTAAAATATTTGTAGGCGTCTAAGAATTTTGTCGTGTTCGTCTAAGAAAAATGAGAGTAAAATATAAAGAAAGACAACTTATATTGGCGGTACGAAATTCGCCGGGTCAGCTAGTATTAAGAGGCTGAATGTAGCCAAATTTTAAAAAAAAATAAAAATAAAAGGTTTTGTGTAAAATCTATGGGTCATATCATTTTAAAAAGACAACGCAGATATAATTGTTTTTATTTCTGATCTAATGCTCATTTCTAAAACACGATTTCACAAACTTTGCTCGATGGAAAACATAAATTTGCCTCTGAAAATACCTACATTCAAATTTTTCTTACTTGTACTTATAGTAATGTTGATGATCTTAGGCAAATTATGGTTTTTATATTACTAAAACAATTGGCCACTTTTGATTTTCAATAGAGTGGTTATTTTCGTGTAAATCTTGTATGTAGTGGTTTCGCACTTAGGCCCTTTCATTCCAACCAGTACCTTCTCTGTCACTCCTACTGAATTCGACAGTGATCGCTGAGCCGCGCGCTGCTTTACGGACCTGTGTCTTTTGCTCAAGGTCATTGGCTCTAGTCAGCGCCTTAAATAAAGAGTATATGCTACAAAGTGGGTTCACAAATAATCATAAACGGTTCTCCAGGGGGCAATACCTCGAGGGCGCCAGCTGGTTTAAGAAGGAGGGCTACCTGCAGGAACCCTTGCCCATGCAGCTGGTGTTCCCGCTCACGCCCATACACTTCAAGCCCATCCGCGCGACCGGCCGGAGGCTCAGAAGTAAGCATCTTGAAACAACTTTAATTAGTTTTTAGAGCTTCGTACCCCAAGGGTAAAAACGGGACCCTATCACTAACACTCTACTGTCTGTCTATGTTACAACAGGCTGTATCTCATGAACCGTGATAGCTGATCTGTTTAAATTTTCTTAGATGCTGTATTTCTGTTGCCGCTATAACAACGAATACTAAAAACAATAAAATAAATATTTAAGTGAGGTACAACAAACGTGATTTTTTGCCGTTGTATAGATAATGGTACGGAACCCTTCTTGCGCGAGTCCGATTCGCACTTGTCCGATTTTTTATATAAATAAAGAACGATAGTTGAACAAGCATTCGACATTTCATTTTTTTCACGTGATTTTTTGCCGTTGTATAGATAATGGTACGGAATCCTTCGTGAACTCGCACTTGGCTGGTTTTTTAAAATAAATTACGAACGATAGTTGAATAAGCTTTCGACATTCCATTTTTTTTCCATTATTCATTCCCGAAAGTCCGCGACGGATATTCGGCATAGTGTGTCGCTTTGTTCTATTACATTTTGAAAATTTACAATAATTATATGATACTGTCTACATTATCTTATATCATTAGGAAATGCATTTAAAGAAGAACCAAAACAATCCTTTTGCGTAAGTTATAGCTATACGCATACCTTTTCTCCCTAGATCGCTACGTGTGCCCATGCTACTACTACCCAATGCGCAAGGGCGCGTTCGTTGTGGCCGTGGATTTGCCCTCAGGGAAGGAGAGCGCCGACTTCTGGGTAAAGCGCGGCACCGCATTGTTGTGTACTCTAGCCACTTAGATTCAATATACTATTAGAACGCACCAAATGTTTTGTTTCTGCACCTTTATCTACTTTATCTACCCTAGAAACTAGAAAGATAGACAATTTATGATTAACGGGTCACTCAAAGGTTTTAAGTACTAAGATTGCTGTTATGGTTTGGCAAACTGTATCTAGCTTGCCTATTAAGAAAAGAAGAAATACTCTAATACACGAACATTCCGATCATTTTGTGATTTTTAATGAACACACAACAGATGGGAAAAAGTAAGCAGAGAAAGTCGGCAAACGTCTAATAAATCAAGCAAGAGTTGAGGGCCCAGAATACAACCCTGGAGCACACCAAATTTAACTATAATGTAATCGGTTTATTCCGATTAGGCTTTCAAAATGGTAATTTTGAAACGTTAGCAGTGCTCTAGCAAGAAATACATATTTGTAAACAACATTGTGGCATTGAAAGCTAAGTGTAAGGGGAAGTAGATATCTACTAAAGAAAGGTTGCCATATACTCCACCAAAATTACTGGAGTTTTCATAATAATCTGTTAGGTAATGTCACGGAAAAAAATAATTAGACAGAACTATTAATCATGATTAATTTATTTACATAAACATTTATTGTACAATATAATGTGGTTAATTCCGAAATGTTTGTAAACTTAAAAATATTTTAATACAAAATTACATTAAATACATATCAGTAGTTCTTTTACACAGTTCAGCTCGTTAAGATCTGAACTTCTGAAGAGTTTGCGACCAGAAAGGAAAATGGTTAGAAATATCAGATAACACAAAGCAACAGACATTTTAAGCTAACAGAGTTTTTGGAGCAAATGTTGGGATCAAGGGTATACATCATCAGCTAAAACAAAGCCTTACCTAAAATATATCAGCAGTATAGAAAACAATACAAAATGTAACGGCATTATATGCCAAGTTTCAAAGTTTAAGAGCGTTTTCATTTTAAATATTTGAATCAGACTTCTAACTCGCGTTGGATGGACCATGCACAAAATATATGTATATAATATATACATGAAAAACTAAAAAACTGTACTTTTATCAAAAGTGTCACAGCAGAAAAATGTCCTGAAAAAAGGTCTAAGGCTCGGACTACATGCATTCGGAATTTTCAGAACTCCATACAAAATGTCTCCGGACAAGCCCGGATCCAATCCTTTTTGTATGGGGTTCTGAAAAATTCCGGATGCATGTAATCCGAGCCTTACAGTTTAAAGAGATATGGTAAGTTCTTAAGGCCATCGGGCGAAGTAGGTTATTAGTGTGTAACTCTGTACGCAATGTCGGCATAATCAGAAACCGTAAACCTTATCGGCGTCGACGCTGATGAAGTACGGCTTCTTGTTGTTGTCGCAGGAGCAGTAGCATCGGCCGCCTTTCTTCTTGTCGTCAATGATAAGAGTGCGGAGGTTGATGTCACTCTCTACGCCGCGTTGACCTAAAACGTAAAGATTAGAATAAATAATTGCCTAAGAACGTGACTTGCGAAGGAAGCGGGACAACATTCTTTTTATGAGCTGTCAAATAGCTTTTCTACCATGTCATGCAGGCATCGTATATCAGGCAGCAACCATCAATCATACATGTTAATATAATAAATAAGCCCGAGACAACACACCGACTGTCATGGCACAAAAAAATACAAAACCATGTGGTCATAATCTCAAAGAAATTGATAGTGTTATGAAGACCTAGACAAAGATTAAGTGATTTACCCAACACTAAGTTAATATAAACTCTGTAATATATAATTTAATTATGTAAAAAAAGAAAATATTCGTGTCCAATACTTTTGATAATCCAACTGATAGACGAAGAAACAAATAAGTTAGTCATCATTGCAGTAACACAAGCAAAAATATCTTACCTTTAGGATAACTTCTGGGGCCGAATGGTGTGCGTCTTCTGTAAAATCTGTTGTATTCGTCGATCTCGTCGTCGTACTCGTCATCCTCGTCTATGATTCTCCTTCTCCTGTTCCTCCGGTTCAGGAGTATGCGCCGCCACCTCTCCAAATCAGCGTCGATCTCATCAATGTATTCGACGTCATCGAAGTAATAAGGTGTAACTGGGTATGGCTTGATTGGTCTTCGGGGCCTGACTGGCTTTTTAGGTCCTACTGTTCCTGGCGTTCCTGGAGTTCCTGGAGTAGCTGGCGTTCCTGGAGTTCCTGGAGTTCCAGGTGTTCCTGGAGTTCCAGGTGTTCCGGGTGTTGCTGGTGTTCCAGGAGTCCCTGGAGTTGCTGGTGTACCTGGCTGACCTGAAGTGCCGGGTGTACCGGGTTGACCTGGGGTGCCTGGCTGGCCTGAGGTGACTGGTCCTCCTGGCTGGCCAGAAGTGCCTGGTTTCCCTGGATGTCCTGGAGTGCCTGGGATGCCTGGCTGTCCTGAAGTGCCGGGGGTACCAGGTTGACCTGGGGTGCCTGGCTGGCCTGAGGTGGCTGGTCCTCCTGGCTGGCCAGAAGTGCCTGGTGTCCCTGGTTGTCCTGGAGTGCCTGGGATGCCTGGCTGTCCTGAAGTGCCGGGGGTACCGGGTTGACCTGGGGTGCCTGGCTGGCCTGAGGTGGCTGGTCCTCCTGGCTGGCCAGAAGTGCCTGGTGTTCCTGGATGTCCTGGAGTGCCTGGGATGCCTGGCTGTCCTGAAGTGCCGGGGGTACCGGGTTGACCTGGGGTGCCTGGCTGGCCTGAGGTGGCTGGTCCTCCTGGCTGGCCAGAGGTGCCTGGTGTCCCTGGTTGTCCTGGAGTGCCAGGGATGCCTGGCTGTCCTGAAGTGCCGGGGTTACCGGGTTGACCTGGGGTGCCTGGCTGGCCTGAGGTGGCTGGTCCTCCTGGCTGGCCAGAAGTGCCTGGTTTCCCTGGATGTCCTGGAGTGCCTGGAATGCCTGGCTGTCCTGAAGTGCCGGGGGTACCAGGTTGACCTGGGGTGCCTGGCTGGCCTGAGGTGGCTGGTCCTCCTGGCTGGCCAGAAGTGCCTGGTGTCCCTGGTTGTCCTGGAGTGCCAGGGATGGCTGGCTGTCCTGAAGTGCCGGGGGTACCGGGTTGACCTGGGGTGCCTGGCTGGCCTGAGGTGGCTGGTCCTCCTGGCTGGCCAGAAGTGCCTGGTGTCCCTGGTTGTCCTGGAGTGCCTGGGATGCCTGGCTGTCCTGCAGTGCCGGGGGTACCGGGTTGACCTGGGGTGCCTGGCTGGCCTGAGGTGGCTGGTCCTCCTGGCTGGCCAGAAGTGCCTGGTTTCCCTGGATGTCCTGGAGTGCCTGGGATGCCTGGCTGTCCTGAAGTGCCGGGGGTACCGGGTTGACCTGGGGTGCCTGGCTGGCCTGAGGTGGCTGGTCCTCCTGGCTGGCCAGAAGTGCCTGGTGTCCCTGGTTGTCCTGGAGTGCCAGGGATGCCTGGCTGTCCTGAAGTGCCGGGGGTACCGGGTTGACCTGGGGTGCCTGGCTGGCCTGAGGTCGCTGGTCCTCCTGGCTGGCCAGAAGTGCCTGGTTTCCCTGGATGTCCTGGAGTGCCTGGGATGCCTGGCTGTCCTGAAGTGCCGGGGGTACCAGGTTGACCTGGGGTGCCTGGCTGGCCTGAGGTGGCTGGTCCTCCTGGCTGGCCAGAAGTGCCTGGTGTCCCTGGTTGGCCTGGAGTGCCAGGGATGCCTGGCTGTCCTGAAGTGCCGGGGGTACCGGGTTGACCTGGGGTGCCTGGCTGGCCTGAGGTGGCTGGTCCTCCTGGCTGGCCAGAAGTGCCTGGTGTTCCTGGATGTCCTGGAGTGCCTGGGATGCCTGGCTGTCCTGAAGTGCCAGGGGTACCGGGTTGACCTGGGGTGCCTGGCTGGCCTGATGTGGCTGGTCCTCCTGGCTGGCCAGAAGTGCCTGTTGTCCCTGGATGTCCTGGAGTGCCTGGAATGCCTGGCTGTCCTGATGTGCCGGGGGTACCAGGTTGACCTGGGGTGCCTGGCTGGCCTGAGGTGGCTGGTCCTCCTGGCTGGCCAGAAGTGCCTGGTGTCCCTGGTTGTCCTGGAGTGCCTGGGATGCCTGGCTGTCCTGAAGTGCCGGGGGTACCGGGTTGACCTGGGGTGCCTGGCTGGCCTGAGGTGGCTGGTCCTCCTGGCTGGCCAGAAGTGCCTGGTGTTCCTGGATGTCCTGGAGTGCCTGGGATGCCTGGCTGTCCTGAAGTGCCAGGTGTACCGGGTTGACCTGGGGTGCCTGGCTGGCCTGAGGTGGCTGGTCCTCCTGGCTGGCCAGAAGTGCCAGGTGTCCCTGGTTGTCCTGGAGTGCCTGGGATGCCTGGCTGTCCTGAAGTGCCGGGGTTACCGGGTTGACCAGGGGTGCCTGGCTGGCCTGAGGTGGCTGGTCCTCCTGGCTGGCCAGAAGTGCCTGGTGTCCCTGGTTGTCCTGGTGTGCCTGGAATTCCTGGTTGACCCGATGTTCCTGGTGTTCCTGAAAATAAGCTAACTCAATTGGTTCCTTATTTTTTGTTATTTTGATGTTATGTTGTTAATGTTTTTTTTAAATAATTCCTAAATGAGTATTTTTTCACATACGATAGCACAATCATTGTGATTGGGAGGTGCTTGTAGCTCGGTGGCGGCTGCGCTTTGATACCAAAGTTCAGCCACCTACGCCGAAGTTGTGATTGGATGGGTGACCATTCTAACCATATTTAGTGACATTTATCACAAGAGTCTCCGTGCACGAAAGGCACGTTAAAAGTTAGTCTCGGCTAATATCGCTTGATTACTAGTCGTGAAGCCTAGTCCATATACCATAGGGTGGCTTAATAACATCTGACAGTAAGGTTAAGTTTCTGGCTTTACAATACCCCTCCACCACACCGCACTGATCAGGTAAAACTACCATGTGGTTTTAGGTAAAACTACGTATCACGACAACGCATGTGCCGAATACACATGCGTTGTCGTAACACACACAAATAATTAATTTATTACTTCGGTACCGTAAGGATTAGTGTGGAGTGTACTGGAGTTACTTAAGTGATTATTTTTAATTAGTTTTCTTACGACATTAAATTACGGTATTTCTATTGGTCGCGGACGGTTTCTGCCTAGCTTTGAAGTTGGCGCGAAACTAAATTATTACAGTTGGTTTTCTGCGCTTGGGCCAGTACAGGGCTATTAAGGTACTAACTAAAAGTCGAAACAAATAAAGCTTTGTGAAACAATTGAACAACAAATTAATAGCTAAATGTTATTATAACTTAAAGGAAATTCCTTGGCGACAGAAAAAAGACTTGGTCTACCCTCCACACACACAAAAAAAAACTACTATTAACTGTTAGATTAAAAAAATATATAAATTGAAATATTGTTCTAATTCACATTATTTATTGGGATTGAATTTTATTTAGTGTATTTTCAACCGACTTCAAAAAAGGAGGAGGTTCTCAATTCGACTGTATGTTTTTTTTTTTTTGTATATATGTTACGCGATAACTCCGCCAATTATGAATCGATTTTAATGATTCTTATTTTGTTTGGTAGATCATACTTCAGAGGTGGTCCCATATAAATTTTATCGAAATTGATTTAGAACTTTTTGAGAAAATCAACAAATATATACCCAGATAATATTTTGGTTGTGGTTCTTGTTACCTATCTTCGACAAATATGAGCCGATTTTGATGATTTTTGTTTTATTGAATAGCTTATACTTAAAAGATGCTATAATAAAAGCTTGCAAAATAAAAATCACCCCTAAGGGTAGGAAAATAGGGGATGAAATCGGTGTTCAGCAGTTAGATTAGGATTTATCACTAAAAATAGATGAAATAAGTAAATTTTATTTAAAAAAAAACCGTTGAAGTCGGTGCCAGCCGATGAGAGATTCAATGTTTTTGTTTTCACCGACTCCAAAAGTAACTGATTAGGTACTTAAGTGTTAAGATTAATTTTAACATTTTAGTGTTTTGAAGTCGGTTTTATTTTTTTTAAATAAAATTTTATGTATTATTTTGACGTGACCATGACATTTTAAAATCTTGAATTTATTAAGATGACGATGTACATATTGATTACATATAATATTATTGTACGCAATAAATATAAAACCCTTACAGGGTTCATGAGTATGGTCTCACACAATGTAATAACACCTTAACGTATACTTATGACGCAATTGAGTGGCGCAAGGAGTGACGTCACGGACGTTGACAGCTACATGTACGTTCGTTCGCTGCCGCGTATTTAAAATTAATTTAAAGCGATAAATCAAGTTGCGAAATAGTTTTATTGCATGGATAATTATACATAGTGTGTATCTACTTAAGATTGGTGTTAAAGGAGAAATAAAACAAGATTCTGTGGCTAGGATAGTACTGTACGCGAAGTGGTACCCACACAGACAGAAATAAAAAAAATACTTAAAACTTACTCTAGTTACACTTACATTTAGTTCTAAAATAGCACCAAAATGCAACGCGTGTGGAAGATTCCTGGCGACTGCCGAGGGAGTAACGTGCCCAGGGTGCAATGTCTTGTGCCACAGGGCATGTGTCGGCGTTCCTATGGGCCCTACGGTCCCTAGTTCCTGGCTGTGCCCGGAGTGCAGAGCCAAGCTACCCAGGTCGAACGCTGACAACACTCCGGCACGTGCAACAGGTCCTGTCCACGTTTTAGACGCATCAATGATGGAGGATGAATTAGATGCTACAGCGCTTGACACAACAATCGAAATGCAAGACGTTTGCCTCGACGTACGTGCCTTCCGTGAGGAAATAAAGCAGGCAATAGAAGAGTGTAAAGCCTGGAAAACAGAGATGGTTGAGCTTCGATTAATGGTGGCTTCGATGGGGGAAAGAATGACCAGGCTGGAGGAGCGAATCGATGTCTTGGAGAAACAAGGGACCACTGCATGTGTCGATGAAGCTACCACAAGCACTATTCAGTCCTTAGAAGCGGCTGTTGCCCAAATGAAGATGGACCTTAATGACAGAGACCAAGATCTGCTCTCAAACGACGTCGACATCGCAGGCATTCCGGAGGAGGAGGGGAAGAGTGTTCCGCATCTGATTTTGGCGTGCGCGGCAAAGTTAGGCGTCCCCTTGGATGAGACGGATGTGGTCAGCTGTTCGCGTGTGGGCCCCAGGCGGGTAGAGAGCCAGGTTACCCCTAGAACGCGAGCTATCACCGTCCGGCTGGCGCGTCGTGCAACCCGTGATAAGCTGATAAGGGCAGCGCGGGTGCGACGCAGCCTCACCACTGAAGGCTTGGGTCTGCGCACGGCTCGCCAGCCCATGTACATCAACGAGCGGCTGTCACGATCCAATCGACAGCTATTCAATAGGGTTTCTGAACTTACAGAATTATTGCACATTACCGTCCCGCTCATGGCGTTCAGCCGGAATGATCGGTAATGCCTAGTGTGACTGGCGGCCGTGACGATTCCTTGATGCATAACTATTATATCTATACAACACACAATTATGTTCTTAATCTGGTTCTCCACGCGAAACCTAATATTTAATTAAGTAATAATTATAACGCTGTCCATTCATTACTTTACGTACTGTTTATTGTCTTTAAGTTTATTTCTTTTTATATTTAATATGCATATTATTTATTTAAGTTTCGTCGGCTGTCCGTCCGTGTACCTCACTCAGCGGGGCCTACTGAAAACCAGCGTCGCGGCCTACTCAGGCCGTGGCTCAAGCTGAGTGAGGTCCCATTATCCCGGACATCACAGGCACATAGTGGCACCGCTTGGTTTACTCTTTTTTCTATGATAATTTTATTTTGTTACTCTTTTTTTATTTTTTTATATTTTTAATTTAAATAATGTATTGTGTCTTTTACTATTTGTGTGTGATGTCCAATGTATAATAAATGTCTTTTCTTTCTTTCAATTTCTATGGCAATAAATGAAAATGAAATACCTACTGTAGGCTTTCACTTCCATATTGCACATCAAATGACAACAATATCCTTACCTGGAGTTCCTGGTGTGGCTGGTGTTCCTGGCTGGCCAGACGTTCCTGGGGTACCCGGCTGTCCTGGACTGCCTGGGGTTCCAGGTTGGCCTGGTGTTCCAGGTGTTCCTGGCTGTCCGGATGTGCCTGTGGTTCCTGGCTGTCCAGAAGTGCCTGAGTTTCCTGGTTGTCCTGATGTGCCTGGGTATCCAGGTTGACATGGAGTGCCAGGCTGGCCTGAGGTGGCTGGTCCTCCTGGCTGTCCACTTGTACCAGGTGTTCCTGGCTGTCCGGATGTGCCTGGGGTTCCCGGCTGTCCAGAAGTCCCTGGGGATCCTGGTTGTCCAGAAGTGCCTGGGATTCCTGGTTGTCCTGATGTTCCTGGGGCTCCAGGTTGCCCTGGCGTTCCTGGCTGTCCTGACGTGGCTGGGCCTCCTGGCTGACCAGAAGTGCCTGGAGTCCCAGGTTGTCCTGGTGTTCCTGGTATTCCTGGCTGTCCAGAAGTGCCAGGGACGCCTGGTTGCCCTGGCGTGCCTGGCTGTCCTGACGTGCCTGGCTGTCCTGACGTCGCTGGGCCTCCTGGCTGACCAGAAGTGCCTGGAGTTCCAGGTTGTCCTGGTGATCCTGGTATTTCGGGCTGTCCAGAAGTGCCAGGGACGCCTGGTTGCCCTGGCGTTCCTGGCTGTCCTGATGTGGCTGGGCCTCCTGGGTGACCAGAAGTGCCTGGTGACCCTGGTTGTCCTGGAGTGCCTGGGCTGCCTGGCTGTCCAGATGTGCCTGGGATGCCTGGCTGTCCAGATGTGCCTGGGGTGCCTGGCTGTCCAGATGTGCCTGGGGTGCCTGGCTGTCCTGATGTGCCGGGAGTACCCGGTTGACCAGATGTTCCTGGTGTTCCTGGATGCCCTGATGTGCCTGGGGTGCCAGGATGCCCAGGAGTGCCTGGCTGCCCTGAAGTGGCTGGGCTTCCTGGCTGACCTGGAGTACCCGGTGTTCCTGGCTGTCCTGATGTGGCTGGGCCTCCTGGCTGGCCAGAAGTGCCTGGAGTTCCAGGTTGTCCTGGTGATCCTGGTATTCCTGGCTGTCCAGAAGTGCCAGGGACGCCTGGTTGCCCTGGCGTACCTGGCTGTCCTGACGTGGCTGGGCCTCCTGGCTGACCAGAAGTGCCTGGAGTTCCAGGTTGTCCTGGCGTGCCTGGCTGTCCTGATGTGGCTGGGCCTCCTGGCTGGCCAGAAGTGCCTGGAGTTCCAGGTTGTCCTGGTGATCCTGGTATTCCTGGCTGTCCAGAAGTGCCAAGGACGCCTGGTTGCCCTGGGTTGCCTGGATGTCCTGATGTGCCTGGGGTGCCAGGATGCCCAGGAGTGCCTGGCTGCCCTGAAGTGGCTGGGCTTCCTGGCTGACCTGGAGTACCCGGTGTTCCTGGCTGGCCTGAGGTGGCTGGTCCACCTGGCTGACCAGAAGTGCCTGGAGTTCCAGGTTGTCCTGGTGATCCTGGTATTCCTGGCTGTCCAGAAGTGCCAGGGACGCCTGGTTGCCCTGGCGTACCTGGCTGCCCTGATGTGGCTGGGCCTCCTGGCTGACCAGAAGTGCCTGGTGTACCTGGTTGCCCGGGTGTGCTTGGGTAACTTGGCTGACCAGATGTTCCTGGTAATCCTGAAAACAGAAACCTTATTGACGACCGTCTAGTGTAGTGTAGTGTTTCGTCGGCTGTCCGTCCGTGTACCTCACTCAGCGGGGCCTACTGAAAACCAGCGTCGCGGCCTACTCAGGCCGTGGCTCAAGCTGAGTGAGGTCCCATTATCCCGGACATCACAGGCACATAGTGGCACCGCTTGGTTTACTTTTTTTTCTATGATAATTTTATTTTGTTACTCTTTTTTTATTTTATTTTATTTTTAATTTAAATAATGTATTGTGTCTTTTACTGTTTGTGTGTGATGTCCAATGTATAATAAATGTCTTTTCTTTCTTTCTTTCTTCTTTCTGTAGGTAGTGATTTGCGTTCCGGACTAGGCCAGGCGGTTGCGAGCTCGAATCCCGTAAAGGGCAGATGATAATGTAATGAGCACGAGCATTTGTACTACCTGAGTCGTGAAAACGTATTTATGTATGTTAATCTGCTATCTAGTCGCCATAATACAAGCTTTGCATAGTATGAAGCTAGATAATTGGTGTGAATGTAGAAATAATGTTATTCATTATTATAATTTATTAGTTTCTTCTTTTATGCCTACTACTTTCCAGTTAACGTCATCATATTTATGTATGTATGTATTTATTTTATCTATGTAGTCTATGTATTATATTATTTAGTTTATAATATTTGACATAGATACTGTGTGTAGTTTATGCTGTGATTAAATAATAATGTTCATTTTTGTAACGTCATATCCCACCGCCCACAAAACATATCTGTTTAGCCTAATGGTCGACTGGTAGAGAATGCCACATGGCATTAAGTCCACCTTTTGTACGATTTTATTTTGTGCAATAAAGTTTTAAATAAATAAATGCCTGTTATAAACCCAGGAAACTTCCGCGCTTCTGGGCGTATCCAAGCTGGCTACATCTATCTATCACATCCCCCACGCAGAAAGGACCGAATTTTGGTCTATGTTAGTAAAAGGGAGTGTACTCTTATACTCCTTACCAAGTCTCGTAGTTTTTTTATTCTATGTTACGCAATATTTTTGTCAAATGTAAGACGGTTTTGTTTCGGATTGTTTTTTATAGTGTAAACATAAAAATCTGTATTTATTAAATACTACCTGTCCCAGCGAACTTCGTACCGCCCCTACATACGTTTTTTTACGTGATTTGTTTCGTTGTTTCAATAGTTTTTCTGGTATTCGGGGCGGAGACAAATTCAACAAATCGAATGTCATAAAGATCGGTCCAGCCGTTCTTGACTTATAAATGGTGTACCTAACCCGACTTTGTTTTAAACAAGGTTACATTACAATGGGGTGCCAAATCTTTAGGAGTGGCTCGGAATCAGTATCTCAATCGAATTATGCAAAGAACAAATCTTTTTTTCCCCTCACGTATAAATATTCCTATCCGCTGTTAAAAATCGTACGCGTGGATAATTTAGTCATTCATGAAAAAATTGCACCGTATTGCACTGCATAAGGTCCTTGTAGGCTCGCCGTACTTACGCCTACATACTGTTCAGCATAATACTTCACTCACTGCGCGTAACTCGACCGCGCCCATTTTCATTGCTTACGTTCCAAATATTTTTCCTCCACGATTTGGAATCAAAAATATGCATACTACACCACTATTGTTACTTACGGGGCTTTTGTTTATTGTCTTTAATTTTATTTCTTTTTATATTTAATATGCATATTATTTATTTGTTTCGTAGGTCGGCTGTCCGTCCGTGTACCTCACTCAGCGGAGCCTACTGAAAACCAGCGTCGCGGCCTACTCAGGCCGTGGCTCAAGCTGAGTGAGGTCCCATTATCCCGGACATCACAGGCACATAGTAGCACCGCTTGGTTTACTCGTTTTTCCATTATAATTTTATTTTGTTACTCTTTTTTCTTTTTTTGTTTTAATTTAAATAATGTACCTATTGTGTCATTTACTATTTGTCTGTGATGTCCAATGTATAATAAATGTCTTTCTTTTCTTTCTTTCTAAACGTGGCACCATATTTTTTTACAATTTTTTTTTCATTTGGCTCGCCTTTGTCTTGTAACTATGTATATATATATAATACTTATTGTGTATAGAGGGACGACGAAAAATTGTGTGAAAAACTCTTTCGTTTGTACATACTCTTAGCATAAGAACTCACGGAGCGGATTTCATCCGCGCCCGCCGCGATTGCGGGCCCGCAGCTTCTGTAGAATGTAGATTTGTAAGCAAAAAGTAAGAGCACATTTCACGACGCGTTTTACAACCGCGGCGCGCGCGGTTATTCGTGGTTCCCTCAGCACCGGCGGGCGACTTGTAAAATCGCGCGGGTGGCAGTCATCTACCATCACCATCGCAGCCGCGGCGGCTGCGTAACCGCAAAAACTCCGGTTTTGACATAAAACTGATGTCCCGCCGCCGCTGCGGGCGCGGGAGAAAATCGTTCCGTGAGTTCTTAGCAGTAGGCTCGGACTATATGCATCCGGAATTTTTCAGAACTCCATACAAAACGGCTCCGGACAAGCCCGGATTCAATCTTATTTGTATGGGGTTCTGGTTCCGGAATTTTTATTCCGAATGCTTGTGGTCTCTAATTAGAATTTATAACAAAAAATAGTAATAATGGAATTAAATTAATCAATCATTTTTTTTCCATTCGTCTGTTTAATTGTTATTTTGAAGTAAGCGCAAAACATTGGTTTTTTTGGTTTTTGCATTAACTGCTAAAATGTGGTATTATAATGTTGCGTATTAAATTATAATAATATCCTACCTGGAGTTCCTGGTGTGGCTGGTGTGCCTGGCTGGCCAGATGTTCCTGGGGTACCCGGCTGTCCAGGAGTGCCTGGGGTTCCAGGTTGGCCTGGTGTGCCCGGCTGGCCTGAAGTGCCTGGTTGTCCTGAGGTGGCTGGAGTGCCTGGCTGTCCTGAAGTGCCTGGGGTTCCTGGCTGTCCAGAAGTGCCAGGGACGCCTGGTTGCCCTGGCTTGCCCGGCTGTCCTGATGTGGCTGGGCCTCCTGGCTGACCAGATGTACCTGGTGTTCCAGGCTGTCCTGGTGTTCCTGGTGTTCCTGGCTGTCCTGAAGTGCCTGGGAATCCAGGTTGCCCTGGAGTGCCGGGCTGGCCTGAGGTGGCTGGTCCTCCTGGCTGTCCGCTTGTACCAGGTGTTCCTGGCTGTCCACTTGTACCAGGCTTTCCAGGCTGTCCGGATGTGCCTGGGGTTCCTGGATGTCCAGAAGTGCCTGGGGTTCCTGGTTGTCCTGACGTGCCTGGGTATCCAGGTTGACCTGGAGTGCCAGGCTGGCCTGAGGTGGCTGGTCCTCCTGGCTGACTAGATGTTCCGGGAGTTCCTGGCTGACCAGACGTTCCTGGTGTTCCTGGCTGACCAGATGTGCCCGGTGTTCCTTAAAACAAACGCTTAATGATGTGATGTAAACATGACAGCTGTCCGTCCGTGTACCTCACTCGGCAGGGCCTACTGAAAACCAGTGTAGCGACATCTATCTCGCCACATATAAAACTGACGTATCCTACATCGCGATGTTAAAGTTATTGTACCGATTGAACCATATATATGTCGTAGCCAGATCGTAAAATTGACCAATTCATGATGTGACCGATCATTTTATAAAATGGTAGTATTTCATGATATGGTCAACTAAACCTGACCATATCGTTCAAACGTCAACATTCAATGAAATGTCAATCCGCGTTTGGCCATATCATTTAAATAAAAATATGGTTCAAGTTACGTGAATTTGTTTAATATTTGTAATCTTGGTCGATAAATAAATTGAACATTTTAAATGGTTATTATTTCTAAACAACACTACTTAATAAAACACTTGAATAGCTAAATAACCTAACTAACCTCTCAAATTAGGTTCCGAACTACTTGATTTTTTTACGTTGCGCTCGTTTTTTGTGTGACTCATAAAAGTTGCCTAGCTTGGTGTCGTAACGATATTTCACTGCACTTTCACCTTCAATTTACACATCATTATTCACTTTTAGAATAAAATATTTGCACGCCGCCATTACTCATCACAAAAACAAAGCAACATTAGCGCCTCTACCGGTGGGTAATGTAACGATTTTACGTTAAGATCACTAATGTTTGATCATTTCATGAAGTATTCGTGCGTTTAGCTGTTTATATCGACAACGGCAGAGTATTCATTGATCTGGTCAGACCACATCATGATGTAGGCAGCGTGTTCTATTTTATATAATGAAATAACACCATTTTATGAAATGATCGGTCAAATCATGAAATGATCAATTTTATGATCTGGCCACGACATATACAAGAATCCGACAACCGTCGGGCAGTAGCCCACCAGACACAACACCTGTCTGGTCGAAGGATCCTCCGTTTTCAATGGGAGATGAGGAGCTTTACACCCTGTTCCTAGATCCTAGATCCGAGATAATAAAGAAAAGTTATTTTTCTACATTGACCGACCGGGAATCGGAATCAAACCCGGGATAGAAATAGAAAGAGAAACCTAAGAGAAAGCGACACCAAGATCGGTATGCTCGCCTCTCGGCTACGGAGGTCGTCAAAGCTTAAAGGTAGGACATTTTATTCTTCATTAGTTTTATGAATAAAAAAATAGAAAAAAGGAAATAATCATCTACCGTCTACCTGTTATTTTGGCAAGAAGATTTTTGTGTTTTAGCACTATTATCCCAATTCCAAACTACAAAACTGCTAGTATTGTACAGACAGACATTCTGTTACAGCTTATGTATGAGTATATGATTAACTCATTGAGTACATACATACCCTATAGAGCAGCAATACAAACCATAAGTTTTTTCAACCGACTTCAAAAAAGGAGGTTCTCAATTCAGAATCTTTTTTTTATGTATGTTCAGCGATCATTACTTACTGCGTTGACCGATTTCGATAATAATTTTTTTGTTCGAAAGGTAATACTTACACATGGGACCACATATAAATTTCGTCAAATTCTGATAGTGGAATCTATAAGAAAATCATAAAACATTGCATGAACTCCGTAGTCCGTACCACGCCAACTGATTTTAGTATCTATGTTACCCAATATCTTCGACAAATGTAAACCGATTTTGATGATTCTTTTTTTCAACCGACTTCAAAAAAGGAGGAGGTTCTCAATTCGTCGGTCTTTTCTTTTTTTTTTTTTTTTTTTATGTATGTTCAGCGATCATTCGTTACTGCGTTGACCGATTTCGATAATTATTTTTTTGTTTGAAAGGTAATACTTTCAGAATGGTCCCATATAAATTTGGTTAAATTCTGATGATGGGATCTATAAGAAAATCATCAAACATTGCATAAACTCCGTACCACGCCAACTGATTTTAGTATCTGTCTTACCTACATCTCTGCCAAATGTGGACCGATTTTGATGATTCTTTTTTTAATGAATAGCTTATACTTCAAAAATACTATAATAAAACATTTTTGGAAAAAATTTCACCCCTAAGGGTGGAAAAATAGGAAATGAAATCGGTGTTCAGCAGTTAAATTATGTTTGCACTCGTAAGATTTGTTTTGATTAGGATTTATCACTAAAATGGATGAAATAAGTTAAATTTATAAAAAAAATAAAAACCGACTTCAAAAAACTAAAACGCTAAAAATAATCTTAACACTTAAGTACCTAATCAGTTACTTTTGGAGTCGGTGCCAGTCAATGAGAGACCAATGTTTTCGTTTGCACCGACTCCAAAAGTAACTGATTAGTTACTTAAGTGTTAAGATTATTTTTAGCGTTTTAGTTTTTTGAAGTCGGTTTTTATTTTTTTTATAATATTGAATAGCTTATACTTCAAAGACACTATAATAAAAAATTGCGGGAAAAAAAACCTAAGGGTGAAAAAATAGGAAATGAAATCGCTGTTCAGCAGTAAAATTTTGTTTTCACTCGTAAGATTTGTTTTGATTAGGATTGATCACTAAAATAGATGAAATAAGTATATTTTATTAAAAAAAGACTTCAAAAAACTAAAAAGCTATAAAAAAATCTTAACACTTAGGCTCGGACTACAAGCACCCGGAATTATTCAGAACTCTATACAAAAAGGCTCCGGACAAGCCCGGATTCAATCCGTTTTGTATGGAGTTCTGATAAATTCCGGATTATCTTATACTATCATAATATACCATTATATATTATGATATTTAATACTATCATAACAATAGAATTTCTATTGTGTCTCGTTTACGTATGCTTGATCAGTGTAAAAGGTTTGAGAGCATGTGCATCTGTCTTGAAGTACCTGGCTGTCCTGTAGTGCCTGGTGTGCCTGGCTGCCCTGAAGTGCCTGGTGTGCCTGGCTGCCCTGAAGTGCCTGGTCCGCTTGGCTGTCCAGGTTTTCCAGGCTTGCATGGTTTTCCCGGTCCTCTTGGATGACCAGGTTGATGTGGCTTATTTGGACCTCCAGGATTTACGGGATTATTGGGTTTATCGGAGCCTGGTTTACCTGGGACTTCTAAAAATAAAATAAAATAAGCCTTTAATTAGCCATTCTCGATCTACGAGGTTTTTAACACGAGTATAGAGCATGTTTCAGAGGGGTGTGACGTCTGAACCGTCTACATCACTACAAGTAAAATGCCTGACGCTATCAAGAACTTTGTCGCAAGCTGTCAAGCATCGATAGCCAAATGGATGTCCCACGGGCCGCGACATCATACCTGTCCGGCATCAGAAAAAAGTTTTGCCAGCAAATCTACTTTTGTATTGTCACGAAATTCAAACTTATTTTTATATATTGAAAATAAGTTTGAATATATATTCTAGTAAAATCAGGAATCGACTGTAAATAATATGAATGATATGACTATCGAAATTATGGTCTGAAAGGTTCGATTAGAGGTATATAAGGAGCTGTCAGTCGCATAACGAGTAGTTAGTAAAAGTTTAGTGAAGTGAAAACAAGAAAAAGAAGGAAAGAAACTGAAGAAAAATGATAGTAGTGACGTAAAATCAGTGAGTGCCTAGCAGTGAAGAGTAATTATTATAGTGCAGTGACATATTGTACTGTGCGATTTACGTTCACCGACTGATCGCTTCAATGTTGTGTGTGTCAATAGGCCCACGTGGGGGCTACGTCAGTCAAGATGACCACGTCAGTGCTACGTCAGAATTTTGTCACTCATCGGGATTGCACCTGTGTGGCTTGTGGTGTTATGGGGTTCTGCTGCTGACATTGAATCAATCTTTGTGTTGCAGAAAAGAGCCGTACGCGCCATATACTGTTTTGAACCTCGTGACTCACTGAGGGAGATTTTTAAAGATATTAATATATTAACAGTAGCCTCTCAATACATTTTTGAAAATATTATGTACGTTCGAAATAATCTTTGTTTGTTTAGCCTAAAAAGTGATTTTCATCAATATAATACTCGAAATAAAAATAATCTTGCCGTTCCGAGCTTCAGACTATACAAAGTTGGTGATTCATTCTTGGGGAAATGTATTAAATTTTTCAATAAAGTACCACGTACTCTTCTTGAATTACCTGTACATGAATTCAAAATTCACATTAAAAAAATCCTTATGAAAAAAGGATATTATAAAATAGACAATTATTTAAACGACAAGAGTGCATGGACTTAACCTGCTTGGCTCACACTTACTACATGTCTTGTAAACTGTATTTCATGTAAAATAAGGCTGACAAAGGTGACTGAGTTTGTTGCGCCGTTTCTTCTCATCACCAGCAAATATGTAGTCCTGAAGCGGTGGTAGGACTAAGCTATACTTTTGGGACGTGTATAAGTGCCCGGAAGAGGGCCTATGTACAAAATAAATGAGTATTATTGAGTAGTATTATTATTGTGGCAAGGGGAAATAAGATCCTCTCTCCTGAAGAACTGTGGTTTTCCGTACCCATTATCGTAACAATACTATAGATAAGTTACATAAACCAGCTAGTGCATATTGCTGTTACAGCCAAATCTAATTCACTCAAAACTACTTTGGTCTAAAGTCATCAACATCCAAACGGACTCATGAGACCACGTCATAACAAATGTATTTCTATTGTGTCTTGATTACGGATTCTTGATGAATTATAAAAAGTTAAAGCCAATTTTTTGTTGCTTGCTACCCTCGGTCAGCAGCCCTTGCGATGTTGTGGTTAATTAAGGCGGAAACATTATTTCCCGCGCGACGCTACGCGACGAAACGACACCCGATGCGGACTGTGCACACTACCAACACGCGACCCCACGCACGCAGTTTCTGCAGTGCAGTGCAGTTTCTGGGGTCAGTATTCCGACAGCATTCAAAGTATTTAGTCGTGTCACTGATTTGGTATTATAGGGATATAATACTAAACCACTTAATAGATAGAATGCATGTCATCTTTGTATTCAATTATTGCAGTTGACTTAAGAAATAATAATTTTGTTTCGTAATACATTACCTGGTTGTCCTGAGGTGCCTGGTGTTCCTGGCTGTCCTGAGGTGCCTGGTTTCCCTGGTTGTCCTGGAGTGCTTGGTTTCCCGGGCTGCCCTGGAGTGCCTGGTTTTCCTGGTTGACCTGGAGTAGCTGGCCCTCCTGGTTGTCCTGAGGTGCCTGGTATTCCTGGCTGTCCTGATGTGCCTGGTTTTCCTGGTTGACCTGGAGTGCCCGGCGTTCCTGGTTGACCTGGAGTAGCTGGCCCTCCTGGTTGTCCTGAGTAGCCTGGTGTTACTGGTTGTCCTGGAGTGCCTGGTTTTCCCGGTTGACCTGGAGTAGCTGGCCGTCCTGGTTGTCCTGAGGTGCCTGGTTTTCCTGGTTGTCCTGGAGTGCTTGGTATTCCTGGCTGTCCTGATGTGCCTGGTTTCCCTGGTTGTCCTGGAGTGCTTGGTATTCCTGGCTGTCCTGATGTGCCTGGTTTTGCTGGTTTACCTGGAGTGCCTGGTGTTCCTGGTTGACCTGGAGTAGCTGGCGTTCCTGGCTGTCCAGAGGTGCCTGGTTTTCCTGGTTGTCCTGGAGTACTTGGTTTTCCTGGTTGTCCAG
The DNA here is from genome assembly GCA_963576865.1 of Anania hortulata. Classification (NCBI taxonomy): domain Eukaryota; kingdom Metazoa; phylum Arthropoda; class Insecta; order Lepidoptera; family Crambidae; genus Anania; species Anania hortulata. The sequence continues at coordinate 21,164,890 of OY756393.1, forward strand.
GGGTGCCTGGCGTTCCTGGTTGACCAGAGGTGCCTGGCGTGGCTGGTTTCCCGGGCTGCCCTGGAGTGCCTGGTTTTCCTGGTTGACCTGGAGTAGCTGGCCCTCCTGGTTGTCCTGAGGTGCCTGGTTTTCCTGGCTGTCCTGGAGTGCTTGGTATTCCTGGCTGTCCTGATGTGCCTGGTTTCCCTGGTTGTCCTGGAGTGCTTGGTATTCCTGGCTGTCCTGATGTGCCTGGTTTTGCTGGTTTACCTGGAGTGCCTGGTGTTCCTGGTTGACCTGGAGTAGCTGGCGTTCCTGGCTGTCCAGAGGTGCCTGGTTTTCCTGGTTGTCCTGGAGTGCTTGGTTTTCCTGGTTGACCTGGAGTTGCTGGCCCTCCTGGTTGTCCTGAGGTGCCTGGTGATCCTGGCTGTCCTGATGTGCCTGGTTTTCCTGGTTGACCTGGAGTGCCTGGCGTTCCTGGTTGACCTGGAGTAGCTGGCCCTCCTGGTTGTCCTGAGTAGCCCGGTGTTCCTGGTTGTCCTGAAGTGCCTGGTTTCCCTGGTTGTCCTGAAGTGCTTGGTATTCCTGGCTGTCCTGATGTGCCTGGTTTTGCCGGTTTACCTGGAGTGCCTGGTGTTCCTGGTTGACCTGGAGTAGCTGGCGTTCCTGGCTGTCCAGAGGTGCCTGGTTTCCCTGGTTGTCCTGGAGTGCTTGGTATTCCTGGCTGTCCTGATGTGCCTGGTTTTGCTGGTTGACCTGGAGTGCCTGGTGTTCCTGGTTGACCTGGAGTAGCTGGCGTTCCTGGTTGACCAGAGGTCCCTGGCGTGCCTGGTTTCCCGGGCTGCCCTGGAGTAGCTGGCCCTCCTGGTTGTCCTGGAGTGCCTGATTTTCCTGGTTGACCTGGAGTAGCTGGCGTTCCTGGTTGTCCTGAGGTGCCTGGTTTCCCTGGTTGTCCTGGCTGTCCTGATGTGCCTGGTTTTCCTGGTTGTCCTGGAGTGCTTGGTTTTCCTAGTTGTCCTGGAGTAGCTGGCCCTCCTGGCTGTCCAGAGGTGCCTGGCGTGCCTGGTTGTCCAGATGTGCCTGGTTTCCCTGGTTGACCTGGAGTGCCTGGTGTTCCTGGATGACCTGGAGTAGCTGGCCCTCCTGGTTGTCCTGAGTAGCCTGGTATTCCTGGCTGACCTGGGTTAGCTGGCCCTCCTGGTTGTCCTGAGGTACCTGGTGTTCCTGGCTGTCCTGATGTGCCTGGTTTCCCTGGTTGTCCTGGAGTGCCTGGTGTTCCTGGTTGACCTGGAGTTGCTGGCCCTCCTGGTTGTCCAGAGGTGCCTGGCGTTTCTGGTTGTCCAGAAGTGCCTGGTTTTCCTGGTTGACCTGGAGTAGCTGGCCCTCCTGGTTGTCCAGAGGTGCCTGGCGATCCTGGTTGTCCTGAAGTGCCTGGTGTTCCTGGCTGTCCAGAGGTGCCTGGTTTTCCTGGTTGGCCTGGAGTTACTGGTTGTCCTTTAGTTTTCTTAATGCGTTTTATCCGTTTTAGACTTTCCGATTCTGATGCACTCTGAGATTGAGACGAAGACTTCGAGGCAGATGTTTCTTTATACTCTTCAGATTCATCAGTATCTTGTTCTAACTGTCCGTTTGTGCTTGGTGTACCAGGTGTGTCTGATCTTGTTTTAGTTTTCTTGACTTGCCTTAAATTTTCTTCAGATGAAACAGAGTTACTGTTTGATCTAGTCGAAGATTTGTATCTACTTTCTTCTGATTCTTCAGTTACATCAGTTGATTGCCCTGGCTGCCCAGATTGTCCCCGGGTTCCTGGTGTTCCTGGCTGTCCTGGAGTACCTACAGTTCCTTTCTGGCCAGGGGTTCCTGGGGTTCCAGGAGCTCCTGGTTGTCCCGGTTGATTACCGCTTGGTTGATCTGATTGTCCATGAACTTTTTGGATACGTTTTGTTCGTTGGGATTTTCTAGCAGACTCTTCAGATGCACTGTTTGATTGAGACGATGATGTGCTAGAACTGTTTGTTTCTTCTATTTGAGTTTTACCGGTTTGTTGTTTTTGTGTCGTTACTCTTTCAGATGTTTGAGATATACTCTGCAACTGTGATCCGGATGAGTTTTCTATTTCTTTTGATGTTTCCGTATATTCAATAACTTGCCCTGGCCGTCCTGGCTGCCCTGGCTGCCCGGGTATTCCTGGTTGTCCAGGTACTCCTGATTGACCTTTTCGTTTTGTTTGTTTTATATTTTTTGCTGATCCAGATTGTCTGTATGATTGAGATTGAGCAGACGCATCTCTTTCTTCAGACACGAACGACTGACTCCACTGCTGTGGTGAACCTGGTCCAATTGGCCCAACAGGTTGAATCGGTGCGAAAGGTCCTTGTAGACCTCCTGGATACACTGGTGGAATAGGTCGTTGAGGCCCAACTGGATACTGATTGGCTTTGTTTTCAAAGGATTGGGATTGACTTGAAAAACTCTGTGATTGAGACGCTGAAGAATGGCTCTGCTCTTCGTTGAAAGATTCCTGGCTGCTGAAATATCCTTCTTGAGACTGCTGTTGTTGCACGATTTCTTGTTGTTCTATCTGTTGTTGCTGGAACACTTTTTGCTGGGATTTCTGGTTCTTGGCGAAATTGTTGCCGTATGCATCATTTTCTTCAAAGGAAGACGTTGTGAAGCCTGATTGGCCAGATTCGAAGGAGCTCGAACTGGTGCTGCTAGAGCTTGAACTTAAAGAGCTGGCACTGGAGCTGGATGTTTGCTCGAATTCTGTAATGTAACAGGTATTTTAAATAATGTGATCTACTAAAGGAATTTACTATTAAAAAGATGATGCGTATCCACCGTCTCGTTTGGTTTAGTTTTTAGTGCAAATGTTAGTTGTTATTACACCATACCTTCTTCTTCTTGTTGCTGTGGTTTTGCTTTTGCCACGTTGGCCTGAAAAAATAAATAAAGTATTAAAAAAGGATCATAGTTCCACGTGACTTCTTTGGAGAAAGGTTCTTTTGCCAAATAAAATTTATAAATCTGTAAAGTCAAATCCTGTGCATTGAAGATAAATATTTTTATTTAATTTAGAGCATACTTTTTAATCGATACTGAAATCAAAATTGTGTTTTTTACATTTTGTGTCTGTCTGTATGGTAGCCGCGCATCAGGTCAAAACTACTGAATAATTCAAATTGAAACTTAGTCTGATTTGAGTTCATACTAGTAAAAAAAGTATTCTATGTTGTACCTCAATATAGACTACTTTTTGTCCCGAAATTCACTACGGGATTTATTTATTTCAAAAAGTACACCAACAGTACATGTAAGTATACAATATTTATAAATAACACCAATCATATATCATAAACTACCTACATGTACCTTTTATAGGCGTACACTACATTGACAGGTAAATAAGATTTATCAACACAAATATTTACACAGCAACAATTAAACATAATAAAATATCCTGAGCAAAATTGATGAATAAACGAAACTATACAAAAGTAAGAATAACAAACTAAAACTACCATTTACTTTCTATTAAAATTCTTCTTAAGGAACTTGGAAGAGGGATGCAAGTCAAAATGTGTACTTAGGTACTTAGATGTAATTATTAATTATTATTATTACCGCTTAGGGCCGATTCGACCAAACACAAAGCTATACCAGAATAACTATTACGGGTATAATTTTACACCTTGAATTTACCCTTGGATAACTTCGATTACGTTTTTCGAGCAATACACTATGCTCGGTATTGTTATTCTGTAGTTCAAGAGTGAACGATCAACGAATTGACAAACCTACCAAAATCCATGTAATCCATTTCTTCTAGGTTGACTTGAAATTCCACAATATTTTAATTTTGTAGGATAATAGAGTGTCAATGCTAGATGTTGACAACATGTCAGTTTCGTGGTGACAGGAGTGGATTTGACAAGTGACGACTTTGACATTTACTTATTCTCAGTTTAATTTATACACTGTCAAAATCGCCCGTTTTGATATTTTTCATAGATTTGTGGTTGGTAGAATGAAAAATCAGCTTACTCTAGATTAAGCAGTGGTAGTTAAAACTTACACCAGCTTGGTCGAATCCGGTCTTAGTCAGATTTCTTTTTTTTTTTTTTGTTAAAAAGGACACCAGCCTGCCTAGCATGAGCACCAAAACACGATATGCTAGGCAGGCAGGTGCCTACTTCTAAGATTGTCCCCTTATAGTATAGGCTTAAAATGGATTGGCCTATGTCAAATATTGCCACACGATATTTTCCGTTGTCAAAGAGTGGAAAGGAGTGCGAAGGTTGAATTAAAAGGTGAATTGATGCTACTGACATTGCATATTAAAAATGCATGCTTATACAGGGTTATCAAGAATAAATAAATAATATTTATTTCATAACAAATGGGTACATTATATTATATTTGTGACCGTAGCCCCCTTTAAACAAATACGAAATACGAACAACCCAAAAATAATGACAAAGAAATCACCTGTTCCATTTGTGAATAGAAGGAGAAAAAAGTTTTATGTATATGTTTGTAAAAAATGCAGCGTGAGATCTTGCGTAAATATCATGAAGCAATAATGGTGAAGACCGATTTACAGGTCGGAAGAAGTTTCACTTCTAGTTTCGCCATTATTATTCGAAGTTCGGCACAATAAACATCTGCTGTTATTGCAAGCAATAACCAAGATCAGACCTGAGAAAGCAATAGTAAATAACACCATTAATAGACCACCAAACAGGTACCATTGCCTTTTTATTGGTAAGCTCTGCCTTAGGGCACTGTTGTATCGTTTGACATGGGGTCACCCATTGCATTTTTTGCGTTCGGTTATCGTCGTAAGAATCATAGATAATCTATGGTAAGAATCCAATTTTCGTCACAATTCGATCAAATATTCCTTCATTTCTGTTTCAATTCAACAAGACAACGCAAGTTTCAACACGCGTTTCTTTCTGCCGATCAATCAAATCATAAGGCACCAATTTTATCATAATTTTTTATCTTATTGATTTGATGCAAATAAATCAACATTGTAGGTAAGGTAACGTTAAAGCATGCTGCTAATTCCTGGGTTGTTTGGCTCGGATCGGCTTCCACCATCTTCTATTCAGCGTTATTCACCTGTGTGGGCGGTCTTCCACGTGGTACGCTCTTCAAGTCTAAGTTTCCATTACGAAAGCGTTTAAACCAAAAACGCACGGTTTGTTCATTGGCGGTATCCTCTCCAAACGTAGAATTCTTTCATTCAGTTTCTGCCGCGTTAGTTTCGCGTCGGAAATTCGGAACTCGTATTCAAAGATTACTCGGATTTTTGAAGTATCCATCTTTTCCGACTAAGCTGAATAAAAAAATCAATTGGACGTCGAAAATTCAATCCCACCAAAATCATTTTATGTAAAATGTTGCCGAGACGAGACCATATGAATCGCACTGTCAAAAAGTTATCAGATCTCATGTAGAGCCAAGCTTCTAACTTTACTCGCCCTAACTCTACAAGCCCTAACTTCACAAACTTTACACCTTAGTCAAAATTTGTGGGTTGGTCTTTTCGCTACATTCACATGAGCGTAAGGTGAAAAATTTATTCATTGTTTATTACTTTTCTGTTATACAATAGTTCTTATAGTAACGTAATTTGACGTGGTATAGTAAATAGTTACAATATAATGTAATTACTTCTCCGAGTGTTAATAGATCACTAGAAATCTCGCTGGATACAACTAGCCAGTTGTTCGAAGCTTGGCTAAACGCCTATCATAAAATGATTAATTATCTCGACTAATTGTGAACTTAAATTTTACCTTGTAGAGTTTAATATCAATTGACAAAGCTGGGGTCATGTCCTAGTTTTTTGAGCTGTTGTGCCTAGAAATTCTAAAATTGATGGTCTGAGGTCAAGAAAAATATATACTAGAAAGAAATAATTTTGTACTACTTACAAATGCAACGATGCAGATGAGCAAGATCGCTCGCGAGGTCCTCATGATGGCCCAAGACAGCGTCTCTATGGCCGGTCCGAACACCTTTGTTTCCACCAGAGTTGAGACCTGACTTTTATACTGTTGGACAAACAGACCTGTCGACAATACGCCAATTCGTGATGCAGACAGCTAATTGTAATAAAATATCAATTAACGCGCACTGCGACGGCGCGTCAATGCACCACCTGATCAAATAATTGGCTGATGAGCTTGGAGCCATTTAAGCAGGCAGTTTTGCTATTGCTGAAAATGAAAGCAATTGTAATAATTTTGTGACATTATCATTAGTAATTATTATTGGTGATAACAACAATCCAAGATCGGGTGACACGTTACGGTGTGAGATCTGACCCCAAATATAGTAAGGAAGAAATAGAGAGACATCTTTCAGTAATTAATGAATTTTGGAAGAACGCTGCAAAATTCCAGTGGTAATGCCTAAGTATTATCAGACACTTTATTGCACAGAAAACATTCTTATTATATAAAAAAAAAGTTACGTTTCCATACGAACTGATGCCAGCTGGTCGCGTTTTAGTATGGGAAAGTGTTTTTTTTTTGCGAATTCGATGTTGGTCCCATAGAAAAAGTTGATGTAATTTAGCCGTAGAATAACCCCTTAAAATTTTATTTTACCTATTCGTTACACTCTGTACAATCAGAAAGCCTTATTGCCATATCAGAGCAATGTATGTGATGTTCTCCAAAATCATTATAATAAGCAATCTCTTCCAGATAACCTTTGGTTAGAGGAAATTAAGATGTAGTGGAGTGGAATAACGAAAGAAATAAAGTGCGAGAGCAAAAGAATGTGTAAAACAAAGAAACAGAAATAAATAAATACATATATATAGCAATATATAATATACTTACATACATAAACATAAATAAAATGTAACTATCTACGCGAACCGGAACATGTAGACAGCATTAACGCGATAAGAAAAATGTTTTAGCCCTGCCTTAAAAATGGGAAGGGGCGGTAAAGAATTCCATAGACGGACAGACAGACGGACAGAAGGATTGTGAATAGAACTGTGAAGAGTGGGAAAAGAAAAAAAGTTACAAGACGACTACACAATGATTCTGACATTTGGTGGACTGTAGAAATTGAAAACGTTCCTTGATATGAAGTGGAGTTTGCGAGTTAAATAAAACCGACTATAGTAAAGTGAAGCTGAGGATATGAAAGTTACGACGAAGACGAATTGGAAGCCAGTAAACCAAGCACGAAACTTCGAAAAGTGTTCCAACTTCCGTAGACCAATAATTTTATTTTATTTTATTTTATTTATTAGGACAACCAACAAGACAAACACTAATACAAGTATGATACATATTTTGAGTTATACTGACTTAGAGCTAAGCGTCGTCCTATTTATAATCTGCCACGGCATGCAATGTGGACTACAGGTTTATTACAAAAAGTTTAACACTATAAGCTTTAATTGGTTTAAATTAGTCGAAGCTACTAACCTTAAAAGTATAATTTATTTTATTTTATTATAACTTTTATATTTAATACACGTTTCTTCAACAACCGATTATCTCAAAGGTACCGGTACAAAGGACTGCAGAATTTTACGCCTGAATCTTTTCCGATTATCAGCAAAGATATCGACGTCGTGTGCCTTACAGAACTTGTTGAATAATAATGCAGATACAAACATTTTGAAGGCTCCGGCTGATACCTTTTCATTGAGGTCTAGATCAATTAACGTGAGCTGTCCAAAAAAACCCAAGTTTTTCTCTTGTTTGATCTACGAGATGGTATTTGGACACCGTCGAATCCAATTGGAGGTAGTCGACCTCAATCGACAATCTTGAAATCATTCGGGGGCTGCCAAAAAAAGGGAATCATTTGAGCATCCTTCCACGCTGAAAGAAAGGTGCTAGTGCTTAGTGAATGGTTGAGATTTCGCGTAATAATTGGGAAAAGAAAGTCAAGTAGGGAAATTATCATTTCTCGGCTGATGCTATGACTCGAGTGGAATCAAAAGCTATGCTTAATACGTTATTCTTAACATCACAATAATAATTGAAAAAGGACAAAAGACAAATAGTCAGAAATTTAAGTGGATGATAGCTGATATAATATTTGCTTTTGTTGCAGCATCAATAGCTACCGACAAAGAGGTGATTGTTAAGAAGTCGACACTAATATCTTTGGTGTAGAATTAATCCCATCGATTTTCCAATTCCATAAGTGACTTTTTCCCTTCGCAGTATTTCCATTTTCAATCGATTTGTAGTTATGGCGTCGTTGATCAGTTCTACACGTTGTTGCATCGATTCCTAAGTAATTTAAATTTCTCACGGTTGTTATTAGACGGGTCCATTATAAACTTGGATTTCGCCGAGTTCTTTCTTTAATGCAAAGCCAAAGGTCATCGGATAACCAAGGCGCAAGAGAATGCTCTTCTTCTTAAAGGGCTGAACGGGAGCGTGTTGACTTTCTCGTCAATACTATTTACACTGTCGATCACAGACCAATGCATCATATTAGCCGAATTCGCTGTTTTGATGGATTGATATTAAAGGCTGGATAGCCGTAGCTCGTCGATGTTCATGGCACCAAAATTGCGTTGCAGCAGTATTCTTTCCTTATGCTTGGGAGGGTGTACTTTGTATGAGAGAGATACACCAAGTCATGGTAGGACAATGCATTAGCAGAACTTTGGCCATGCTGGGCGATATGGTCAGTAGACGTGACAACCATTACGTCTAATATAGGTTAGGAAATAGTGGGTTGCGTTAAGGGGAAGAATATGCAAGTCACAGGCATTAACGGAAGGTTAGATGAGAAGCGCGAGTGTCTTTTTAGGGTTTTCAGCATGAGAGGGTGATTTATGACGATTAATGATTTGTCCATTCTGGCTTGGCAAACGTAGTGGCGCCCTTTGAGAATACCTACACTATATAGGTTTCCGTACCCCAAAAGGAAAAAAGGAACCCTTTCAGGATTACTTCGTTTTCCGTCTGTCTGTCAGAACCCCTTTGATCAAGAACGCGTGGTGGTATCAAATTCAAATTATTATCAAATACTAAGATCTGCAATCTCTTGGAGCTGTAAAAGAATCAAACTTCTAACTCAACGCGATCAAAAGATACTCTCGTCTTGAGGCTTATTTTGACACCCGCAAGGAATCAAAACCTATAGGATAGGTATGCACAGACAACAGCGCGTGAACCTACCTCAAAACGGCATAATTGTCAATCGATATTAATCTCTACGTGTCGGACTTAGAGTTAAAAATCGATTCAATGACCTTAATCTTTTTGGGCAGGTAGACCTGCCGTTGCTATACTTCCCGTTAGACTTAAGCGGTGCGCTAGAAGTCAAGAAGCGATCTTCTGGTGCAGTGGTTCGCGCTCCGGACTAGCAAAGCCAGGCAGTTCGAATCCGGCAAGCTGAAAGAAAGAAAGAAGAAGAAAGAAAAAACATTTATTATAGGTACTTACCTGTTGTTTGTGTGATGAGCACGAGCATTTGTGCCAAAGTCATGTTTATAAACGTATTTAAGTATGTTTATCCGTTACCTAGTCGCTATAGTACAAGCTTTGCTTAGTTTGGGGCTAGATAATTGGTGTGATTATGAAAACAATTGATTAATCTATATATTTAAAAATGATTTTTTCTCTTGGGTCATCGCTCAACGCGTGAACGGATGGAACAATTTCGCTGATTCTTTGTTTTGTTGTGTTAATTACTGTTAAAAAAACTGGCAGTTGCGCAGAAAATCTTTTATAATTAAACAAAAGACCACGCGAACGAAGTCGTAGGCAACAGCTAGTTATTTATATCCACTTGATAACCTTTAGTAGAGGACAATGGGCTAGTTTCCTAAGTCAAAAAAAGATTATTATATTTAGTCCGTCAGTTAGATTATCAAAAAATGGACCCATATTTTGTCTTTTGTCAATCAAACAATGGCGAATAAGGAAACTAGCCCATTCAATGGGCTAGTTTCCTAAAAAAATCTAATTAGTCCGTCAGTTGGATTAACAGAAAATATTGGACACGTATTTTTTTTCTTTTCTGAATCAAACAAAAAATGATGAAGATATACCCCGTTATAGTTCCGCGTAACGTCACGCCTTGCGACAGTTTTTAGCAGGGCGTGACGTCACGTGCTCCTATTCCCAAACGAAGCGCTTTATCTTCCTAATTTTTTCTTTGATTGACAAAAGACAAAATATGGGTTCAATATCTTTTGATAATTTAACTGACGGACTAAATAGAATAAATTTTTTTTGACCCAGGAAACTAGCCTATTGAATTAAGAGGGAAATATTATTTCTATTAGTTTATTTTCAACATTTATTTTTCCTACCCTTAATGAATGATGACATTATGTAATTAAACTTACTGCACCTAGGTATATATTTAAATTAGGGTAATAAAGAAAAACAATGATATTGAGGAGTCTAGCCCAGCACTTGTGCAAACTTGCTTGCTTTTTTTTACAGTAATTTATGAATTTACTCTTACGCATTACTTTTTGGTGAAAATATTCGAATATTTTGAGATGCTTTTGCAGCTGTTTGAAAACATTATTATGGCTAAATTGCGTCGCCATTAATTCCTATGTCTAAAAAAGTCCAATGTTGTCATGTGTACCTACTCCTGAAAAATAAAAATAGACAATGAACAATTATTTTTATTAAAATTTACAAATTAAATAAAAAAACAGCCAGAATTCTATATAATACAGATTTTGGCTAAAAAAACTAACAAGATTGGGAGGGTCTGGTCGAATATGGAGGCAATAAAACCCCTTTCACCCCCGTGAAGAGGAGGCGGAACTAGGCTGGTACGTCCAGCTACCGTGGTGGAGATCCCAGGCGAGTCAGAGATCAGCACTGGGATGCGTTCTAGAGGAGTGCAGGACTGCGTCAGAGCGTCGGCGATCCTGAGTTCACTCACGTAGGGTTTCGAGCTTTGGAACAGCACTCCAGAAGCAAGCGCTAGATCCCTTTAGGGCGTCGGTGCTCCAGAGCTGTCTCCCTGGCGTGTCTCCGGTGCAATGACTATTTGCTGACTTTTGTAGGATAAAAATAAACTTCTTCAGGTTTTCGTTCCCTTGTACTCCTTTTGCAAGAAAATTGTGGCGAGCGTGTTTTTATAAGGCAATCTGCGCATTCTAGAAGCTTTAACTCCTTTTATGATTCGAAAAGTGTGATTTCCCGACTCGAAAAGTATACACGGCCAGGATATTTACAACCTCCTTGTCGGGATAAAATCCGGGAGTGTGACAAGAGCTTATAATAATTTAGAATTTTATTATTTATTTATGTACAATTAACCTAAACTTAAACAAATACTTTAAATAGAAACTAATAATAAACATAAATACAGAAAATATAAAATACTATAAAATGTAAAAGATATCAGCCCCAGCGCTGCCAGTAGGGATGGTGCCCAAAAGGCTAGCAGCATTGCCCCTCTGGATAGCGATGCTGATCCTTTGTCCGAGGTAGCTGCCAGCCCTTGGATCACCAGTGGCTTGAGTCAGCCTTTTAGCTAACTCTTTAAATAGAGCTAGGGCACTTGGGCCCCAAGGACCCATGGTCTCAACGCCAAACGGCGCAAAAATGTAGTTATCACTAAGAGCTGCATATTTGCGCCGCTTCAAACACTCAGCAGAGGCCGCCGCCGCACCTGCAACAGAGGAAGTACTACTTATATGGGATGGTGCTAGAGTATCTACGCAGGTTGCGTCCCATATAAGAGCACGACCTTGTTTCCAAGGAATGAGCGTCATGCCATCAGGTCTCTTGCCGTCGTCACGGAAAATCCCAGCAGGTTCAAGTACTGCTGGCACATTGGCGGCGACAAGAGCTCTGCGGATGATGTCATTAATACAGGCGTGACGAGAGACACGACCAGCACTAAGTTGGCAGGAGAGACCGTGGTGCCCCAACTCATTGACGCGATCACCACAGCGGCAACGATGGGGGTGGTTTGTCATGGCGCCAACCCGTAAACAAATAGAAAATGTGAGAGTGGTCTTGTCAAGCAGGGTCCCGATATTGGCTGAAGGAAGAGCGTGCAGCCAGTATCCTGATTCTGCTTGAAAGACGGCGAGGAGGCGAGCACGCTCTGTTGAGCCCCCGGAGGAAGCTAAAAGCTCACTCTGAACACGCAAACAGAGAGGCTCATCCCACTGCCTCTGGGAGGATAAGGAACATGGTGGATCAACCCCCGGGCAAGCCACAGACCAAGCACTTCTTGCTTCTGCAAGGTAAGCCAACTCAACAGAACCCACTGAAGGATGCAGTATTTTATTAAAAAGATTGGCTGTACTGTATGCAGAAGAAAGAAATGCTGGCAGGGCAATAGTGGAGATTTTACGAGTACCTAGTCCTCCGAAACGTATGGGAAGGGTGGCCTGTGCCCAGGAACTATTTAGAATTTACATATTCAGTAGACAAACATAAATAGATATAAAAATCCAGACTTACGCTAGCCGAAACATTATAAATGATTATTTAGAAAATACAATTATAGTACAACCTCATTTAATAGGCGGTTTATAAAATTATGCTAGAAAAAGAAAGAATAAGTAGACATGAATTGTCAATTTTGACAGTTTGATTGAAATTTTGGGGAAATTCATTATTTCCTAATTTGCTGCGAAATGTGGAGACCTATGAATGATAGTAAAACGTAAGTACCTAAACACAATAGTATCTAGAATACTCCATTGTACGTCTGTACAATGGAGTATTCTAGATACTATTGTGTCTACATATAGCAGCACGTCAACCTACCACAAAACGCCAATTTTTCTCAATTGATATTGATCTCTACGTTTTGGACTTAAAGTTGAAAATCAGTTCAATGACCCTTAACTTTTTGGGTAGGTTGAACTACCGTCGTCTGTACTTATGCCTCTGTATTTATGTATGTTACACGAGATCGATTTTGATATTAATACGTTACTTTTTGTTTGCGTGTAGTTTGTTTGTTATTTACTTTGTAAACATAGACGACCATCCGGTGTAGTGGTTCGCGCCCGGACTACTAGCCAGCCAGGCGGTTGCGGGTTCGATTCCCGCAAGGGGCAAGTGTTGTGATGAGCACGAGCATTCGTACCTAAGTCATGGATGTTATAAACTTATTTAATTATGTTTCATCACCATCATCATCAGCCGTAGGACGTCCAGTGCTGAAAATAGGTCTCTCCGTTGACTTCTAGATTGGCCGGTTGGAAGCGGTCCGCATCCTGCGTCTTCCGGCAAACTTTATCAGGCCGTCTGTCCACCTTGTGGGTGGACGATCTACGCTGCCCTTCTCAGTACCTAAGTGGCGTCCATTCTAGAACCTTTCTGCCGCGTCGGCCGTCATTAGTTAAATATTTTTACCCGTTATCTAGTCACTATGGTGAATCAGTTTTAGCTGGCTATATCACGAAATACTACCATTTCATGGAATGGTCGTACACATCATAAAGTGATCAATTCCGAGGCTGGCCACGACAAATAGGTACCTAGTTTTTATTTTTATAAATAACCACTCCATGATTACCACTACAAAGCCGTTTATATAGAGTAACCTATTACAGATACGATAATAAGATCAGTCTAGCTCAGCGGCCGAAGAGTGAGTTTGCATCCCAGTACGTCACTTTAGATATTTTTTTCCTTTTTTTAAATATTGGACAACATCACATTATCTGATCCTAAGGTAAAAGCAAAGCAAATTAGTATTTTAGAAATCAAAACAACGACGGTACTACCACAACAGCCAGACCCGAGATAATATAGAAAAGTTCGTTTTCTACATCGACCTGACCGGGAATCGAACCCGGGACCCACCTCTCGGATACTGATTTGTCGAAATCTGTAGGTATAGGTACAACTAGCGGGACCGATCATGCTCTGGGCAAAAGATGGGCAGAAGTGGTCTTCATACGCGTTAAGATTACGTGATTGGCCAGTCGCGTGACTTGGTTGCTGGACGCCGGCCGGGATTGGTTGCTTGTTCCGCGCACACGCGTCTCGACGAATACGACGATCGTCTTGTAAGATGCGTAAAGCGATCCAGTCCACTCTTTTCTCCAGCGCTCAAGATCCGTGCCAGGAATTGTACGGCTATACACTTCTTCCTCGGTCAGGGGAAACATTGTGAGGAAACCCACACATTCCTGGACTCCTGGATAACACTGCATATTTAATTATAGTTCAATAACACTCGGGTTTCCCTGTTTTAGGGTCACGGAGGCTTGAAGGCAATCGCTCCAAGTAATTCTAGATGCATCTTGGATTGAGGTCACGCGTAGTTCAAGTAGAAACGGGATTTTTTAATTTAATTTATTTCAATAACGTTTGACTGTTGATTTTTAGATAATTACTTGTCATTGTGCCATTTAAGTAGATAGTAGGACTTTTTATTTGTCTATGGTAATAAACTTTTCTCCTGTTGTAACAACTGCGTGTTATTTCTAGATAGATATAGTGTTCCATTGTTATAGTTTCTTATAGAAATAGCACATTAAATAATTCAAATAATAGACTACAATTTCTAGTAATAGATTTATTAACAACTAACTTACTAAGTAGTCAGAAAATTATTATGCAAATAAGACAATATGTATGTTAACATACTTATGAATAAATTACAACAAATTACATTAACAAATATTTCGGTATTTCTAGTAGGTACCGATTTAGCGTATCTAAGTAGGATTTATGGCACAAACATTTACTTATATATTACTCACAAAACATGTTTGTAGGTGACCTACAATATTTATTAATTATTTATTTCATACATCACAATAAACATTGACACTTATATATATTATATCTTAAGTATATTATACGTAACACATAACAATCACAAACACTGTATTTATACATCACGCTAGCAATACGCTACAATTAATGTATGTAATTACACAAACACAAAAACTATTATTAAAATTGAATGCACAAGCATAGCCGCGCGATACCCGTAGTATGCGGCGGGCAGTATACATCAGTGCGCTATAGGCTATAGCTATGCGCGCGAACATCGAGGCGGCGCATTCACCGAACGCTCGCCAGTCTACACCTTACTAACTAACGCGGAGCCCATGTCGCCTGCGCGCGCGCCGCTCGTAGATAATAGTTACGTGTGCGGAGTACATTCAGTTCGTTCCTACATTTTACGTTTCATTTCGCTGCCGTAACGACCAAACCCTTCGGATACGAACATTACTAAATGTTTTATTATAGATGATGCAGATATTGAAAGGGAGCGTAGGGCTCTGGCGGCTAGAGGTAGCATGTTGGCTCGCAGATTTTTCCGTTGTACAGAGCAAGTAAAGGTGACTCTCTTTAAAGCATACTGCCAGAGTATATACACGGGAAACCTGTGGGTCAGCCACACCAAAAGATCGCTAGAGGCCCTGCGTATCCAGTATAATAATATCTTCAGGATGCTGTTGGGACTGCCTCGTTTTTGTAGTGCATCGGGAATGTTTGCGGAATACCAAACTGATGGATTCAATGCCATCATCCGCAAAAAAACGGTATCTCTGATCAGCAGGGTGCGGGACAGTCGCAACAGCATACTAAAGACCTTAGCCGATAGGTACACATCGCCGCTTTGGAGGTGTTTTGTGCAGAGAGTGATCCCGGGACCTTACGCGCCCTGCGGATCTCGCTCAGCATTTTTCCGGCAGTAGCAATAAATAAATTAATATTTTTTTATAATAATTAATACTAACCATAGATTTTAAGTTCATTGTTACTAACCCATATGGATGTAAGTTGTCCGAAATGAACGATTTTATTATTATTATTTTTCTTCCAGGCCAAAAACCTCTCGCCTCTTGGGCGGCAATGACCGGCAATAGCACAGTTGGCCGGGATCAAGGCAAAAGAGAAAGAAATCGGCGGACGATGCGTGCGGTATCAAGCACCACCGCCTTCCGCATCTTTGCTGGAAGCGAGCCGCTGACGAATCCCAGTCTTTTCAGGTGTACACCTAATGTGACTGGGATTAACCCGTTTGCTGATATAACAATTGGTATGATTTCAGTGGACGCCACTTCCCACATTTCGGTAACCTCGTGTCCAAGTACTTGCGTTGCTTCTCGGTCTCGGCCTTCACAAGGTTCTCGTCATGAGGGATAGTGACGTCCACCAAAAACACCTTCGATTGCGCCCGGTCCATCAGCACTATATCAGGCTTATTCGCAAGAATAGTTCTGTCAGTGATGACGGGCCGGTCCCAGTAGAGCTGGATACTGTCACTTTCGAGTACTGGCTCCGGCGAGTACTTATAATAGGGTAGTCTCTGGCTCACGAGACCGTACTTCAGGGCGTGCTCTTGGTGGAGAATTTTGGCTGCTTGATTATGCCTGTGCAGATACTCAGTGTTAGCAAGTG
The DNA here is from genome assembly GCA_963576865.1 of Anania hortulata. Taxonomy (NCBI): domain Eukaryota; kingdom Metazoa; phylum Arthropoda; class Insecta; order Lepidoptera; family Crambidae; genus Anania; species Anania hortulata. The sequence goes on from OY756393.1 coordinate 21,181,236, forward strand.
CCGAACAACCTGAAACTACATGACGGAGGGATTCTCCAGGATGGCGACAGGCCCGACAAATGTCCACTGTGCCATCCTTTATGATGTATTTTCGGTAGTTGTTCGTCTTGATAACTTGGTCTTGTATCGCACAAGCAAATCCCTCGGTTTCCCCAAAGAGGTCTCCAAATCGCATCCAATGCACGGAAGCTTTTTGGTCCACGTGGGGCTCATGTAGAGCCTTGAAAAACCGCCCGTGCAGCTCTTTCCCTTTCCATACGGTCTCGCGATCAGAGACACTTAGTATCGCCGGCGACTGCCATGACTCGTTGGCCAGATCAAGAGGGGTGAGTCCTTTATCACATTCTATGACATCACAATGCATCGTTGTGTCAGTCTTTGCCAGAAAATAGGCTCTGAGGCTCGATGCCTCGCGGTCGTGCATGGTTTTAGCACTTAAGAGGCCTCGACCACCACACTTCCTCGGGATATACAGCCTCATGACCGACGACCTGGGGTGATGCGTTCTATGTAGTGTCATAGTCGTGCGGACCTTCCGATCCAGAGCGTTTAATTCGGTCTGAGTCCATCTGAGTATGCCAAAGGTGTATAAGAGAATAGGCATAACCCATCCGTTATAGGCTTTGACCTTATTGACCCCCGACAAAGAACTATTAAGTACCTTTGTAAGGCGGTCGAAGAAGGCTTCACCAACAGACTGTTTTATGTCCGATTCTCTCACACCTATATTCTGTGACATACCCAGATACCGGTATGTATCAGTTTCGGAAAATGTTTGCAATTGGACGACACCAAGGTCAACCTCCTGCGACCGAGTTATCTTCCCCCTCGTCACATGGATAACCGCACACTTATCAACCCCCAACTCCATTCTGATGGAGCCACTAAAACCAAAACGATGTTTAGTAACTCCCTCAGCTTTGGAGCCGTTGGGGCTAACAGCTTAAGGTCATCCATGTAAAAAAGATGCGATACCCGATCATTTCCTCTCCGAAACTGAAATCCCGTCCCTGAATTCGCCAGCAATCTGCTTAGAGGGTTCAGGGCAAGGCAAAACCAAAGTGGACTCAGACAATCGCCCTGGTAAATACCCCTCCTAATACTTATTCGGTCTTCCACATCCGCCATTCTCTCGCCCTGGAGACTTAGCATTGTACTCCATTGCTCCATACATTGCCCGAGGAAGTGTCGAACTGTATAATCAATTTTATACAGCTCGAGGACCCTCTTCAGCCATGTATGAGGGACTGAGTCAAATGCTTTTTTGTAGTCAATCCAGGCAGTAGAGAAGTTCCGACGATTGCGTTTGACCAATTGGCCAGCGACAGTATCTATGAGGAGGAGCTCCTTTGAACTGCGACTACCTCCCGACATCCATTCTGAGCGTCAGACATCAGACGATTCGCGTCTATATGATCACGAATTTTGGCGCTCAGAATGGATGTAAGTGTCTTATAGATGATAGGCAGACACGTTATTGGGCGGTATTTACTTGGGTCAGCGGCGTTTTGTGTTTTAGGAGCTAGGTGAGTGACCCCAGTAGTGAGAAAGTTCGGGAGAGCTTCGATCTCAAGCGCCTCCTGAAATTGGCGGGCCAAGGTAGCGTGGCATACCAAAAACCCTTTTAGCCAGTAACTCTGCAGGCCATCTAGTCCCGGACTTTTCCAGTTCGGGGCTCTACGTACTGCAGTGGCTACGTCCTCATCGGTGATGAAGACAGGGTTCAACGGGGGTACCGATACACACGCCTCCTCTATCGCGCCAATCCAGGGTCCTTCGCTGTGCTCCACCGGTGTTGACCATAGGCTACGCCAAAAGTCTACGACGTCGGCCTTGTTCGGTCTTTCACCGGTGTCGCGAGGTTCAGAACTTTCCTAAAGTTTGTAGAACTTTCTCTGGTCACTCCCGAAGAGGCGATTCTGCTCGTATCTCTCAACCCTTTCGGAGTACCTTCTGATACGCTTCACCCACGCAGCGATCTTCTGCTTCAGCTCGTCGATGCGCTCCGTCAGTTTCCGAGTAAACTCTGGGTTAGCCAAATCAATGTTCATCCCAGAAAACTCCCCCCTGACAAAGCGCACAAACCTTGGCCTGGTATTGCCCGAGCGGAAGCATGTCAGTTTGCCGATGAGGACTCTGGCTTGCTCGATACGTTGTTCGATTCTCCTCTTCCAGGCTGGCACAGTATTACTCCTGCGAGTAGTACGTGCAGCACTCGGGCTTGGTGCAACTCTGATGCCAGTGAAACGGTACACCGTCATTGCTGCACTGAAGAGAATCGTACTGGTATCAGCCAGGCCAGAGCTGCTCTCCAAATACTGGGGCAGCATCTGGTTTACGGCCTCAACGACATCCCGGATCCGAAAGCTGAGTGATAGTCTCGGAAGCCTAGGTCTCTCTTCCAGGGGAGTATTACTGTACTCCAGAATCGTCTCCTCTAAAATCCCCCTCATTCGCTCTAAGTCCTGGGCGACTATTTCCAACGTGCCAACAGCCTCTACTGGCTCGTCATCGACCACCACATTCTCGCCGCCAGAAGGCGCAGGAGTGGCAGTCTGCTCAGTAGATGCGGGTGGCTCGCAGAAAACAACCTCGCTTCGCAATTGTTCGAGCTCAGTGGTGCTAAAGATATTAGAACGCAATATCCACCGAGCTCTATTCGACAGGTTTTGTTCGGCGTCAGACAAAGTTGGCTCCAGCTGCAGAAATGCGCGATGCATCCGTGCTCGATAGCCTGTCCTACCGGTTTCTCCCTCTGTCGCTCCGTAGTAAGCGCGCATGATGATGGCGGTGACCGGGCAGGTGGTCGGCCCAGTCGGGAAGTGCTGGCGGCCCGCATGCTGCCACGTCCAGCGCCAGCTCCAGTCCAGCGCCAGCTCCAGTATCGTACAGTAATAATAATAATTATTATTATTGTATCACTCCTACGGGAAATCACGGCACAAAGGCCGGTCCTTTTGGAAGGCGTTCGTGAGGATACAGATCCAACACGAAGAGGCCCCTTTGAGATACGATAATGAGTCGGGATATGTACACTTAGCGGATACTATCTCTGCCTGTACTATTAAGAAGATACAGCCAAAGACAGCACCTAGCTAGGTGCAAGGACTATTGCAGAATATCTATGGACTATCGCTCGACGAAATTGGCTTGATATGTCTTTTCTCTACAAAATCGTCCGAAACGGTGTAGATTGCCCTCAATTATTGTCCAGAATAAACTATAGTGCTCCGTCACGTCTTCCGAGATATAGCATCGCAACATTCAGCCCTCCATTTCGAAGAACATTCCTAGGCGCAAATTCTCCCATACCCAGATTGACCAGACTTTTCAATAAGTACAGTGGATCCATAGATATTAACGTACTTTCTCAGAGTGGCTTCAGGAAAGTCATCCTCAATACTTCAAGTCCATGAATTATAAATAAAATTTAAATTAGTTAAGATATAGAATAACATTATAATCAACTGGTCAAGCAATATCCGTTTAGCCGGCGGCCATAACAATAGATAAACTATTGTGTCTAGTTTTCGTTGCCTGACCAGTTAAACTTAAAGCATAAACATAAAATTGAACATAAAATTAAATAGTGAACATAAAATTAAATATTGGACTAAGTCACATACTTGCAATAAGTAGATACTTAAACAGCCTGTTTTATCGATGTCTAACTTGTTTATTGATTGTTTGTCTCTTATTTTTATATTTCACCTTACTTATTAATTGTCTGCGTAAGCAGTTAACAGTAAATTTACTGTTTAATTGTTTCGTTGAACATGAGTACCACTAAGTAATTTTATTAAGTTTTGTACATTGCGATGTTTACCTTAATATAGCTATTTACGTAGCCTTAAGAAAAATGGCATGTTGTAAGTGAATGTTATTGTAATATAACTGCTGGTGAACTTATCAAATAAATAAATAAAAATAAAAATTTAATGATTTTCTTATAGATCCCATCATCAGAACTTGATCAAATTTATATGGGACCATTCCAAAAGTATTCCCTTTCGAACAAAAAAAGAACTATCGAAATCGGTTAACCTGGTAACGAATGATCGCAGAACATACATAAAAAAAAGATACTGACGAATTGAGAACCTCCTCCTTTTTTGAAGTCGGTTAAAAATGTATTACAAGGACAAAACTTATTATAAAGTTAGGTATGTATCTGTTTTCCCAAAATTATGATACCTAGCTTTTTTTAAATAGCAAACTGACGTTGTAATAGATACGCTTAGATACCAAGGAACATTTTAAGTAACAGTTGAGAATAAAATGCATTAATTAACAATGGAAGTCTTCCACATTGGGTAACTAACCGCTTACAAATTGATTATAAACTGTATTTTAGTAATGGCCAGAAATAATTAAAACTAAAGACTAACGTCAAACTAAAATCGTTTAAATCCGATTGCAGCGCCCCTACTACGAAGCCCTCGGAGAATATATGACTGGACTGGGCCAGATAAAGTACAGACAGACCTCATTGGAAACAATCTTCATACAGATGATTATCGCAGTTTGCTCTTTCGCAACTCCCAAAACGGTCAAAATACTGAAGGTAAGCATTAGGTACAAACTAAACCAGTAGGATATCAGAAGATTACCTAACTCACTCATGCCCCCCTGGCATGACCACTAAAATACGATATGATATAGCGATTCATCGACACCAACTGGTTTAAATCAAGTAAGATAGACACATAAAGCTGCCACGTTAAATTTTTATCGAAACAGCGATCACAACATGTGACCGTCACCGGCACGGCGATTCAACGTGGCGGCTATATCCATCATATTTTTACAGTCGACATATCGCTGTTCAATATCGTGGTCATGCTAGTAGGAAGGAGTCTACGTCAAACGAGTTCGCAAGGTACTTCGGCTGGGTATTATATTCATAATTGATATCCCACAAGTAGCTTCCCAACCTAGTCACTGGGCCTCTCGGTCCTGGCTCTGTGGCGGTACCGGACCCTGCGGGTGCGCCGCTGCGGGCACCTCCCCGAGCCGGGCTCGTAGGCGCCGTGCTCGCAGGCGGGCGCGAGGCAGTCGCCGCGACCGATGCACACGCGGTCGCGCATGCCGAAGTGCTCGCGCCCGCGCGCCAGAGAGAGACAGTCGCGCCGCCGGGACGCGTCCGCCCACTCGCACACGCAAGAGCAGGTGCCGTCGTTGAGAGGGCGCGCTAGGAATAGAGTGGGACAGGTGCATCTGGAACAGAACGGACGTTATTTTGAAATTCACGTGTGAGAGTAGGTAATGATCGATGTGTTGTATCTGTAGCTATCAAAATAATAGCAGCGGAGAAGGAGGATCTTTGCCGTGCTACTCGTTCGCATTTCATGGGGAGAAACAGAGTGAACTGTGGTGCTCTCATATTATTTGACAGCGACCTGTCAGTTGCTAAGCCTGCTCTTGATCCTTAAAACTTTGCTGCGATCCTTACTTCTCCCTGGAACTGATACGACGTTTGCCGACTTCGATGATTCGGTCGGTGGTGTGTTGGGAATTCGAGACTCGTTCTGGCCATGGCTCGGTGAACGCTGGAGAAGGCAAGGAGGGCATTGTTTTTGGTTCTATCATCATTCATCATTTCAGCCATGGACGTCTACCGCTGAACACAGGCCCCGATGACTTTCATCGGGGGGGATTGCCAATACTCGCCACGCTTGGCAGGTTCTATAACGCTTATAAATACAATGGCCCAATTTGCTGAGTGGTGTGAAAATTCACCTTGAACTGATCGTCTATAATCCAGAACACGAAATTTTCTGAATCGGTTGGAGTCTGGGTGTACCGGGACACGCCCCTGGCAAAATTCATCGTCTAGTACCTCGTAGCACAAGGATAATGTAATAGTCATTTCTTATATTATTATATAGGTAGGCCGCGGAGCGTAGCGTATCATTCCTGTTCTGTGGGTAGGTCCTCTTCCCTATACAACAGCAACGCCTCTAGTGGTAGAATATCAAACTATTTACAACTATTCGCAGTTAGTTTTCATGGACTATTACAAACTGAAGGGTCATTTTAAAATTTGCCTTAGGCATTTTACAATATGCCGACGACATATACATAACTATTTGTTCCAACAATTACACCAATCACATAGCTAGTCTCAAACTAAGCAAAGCTCGTCTATTACTCATGAGTCATGACAAGACTCCATACATACGTTACCTACGCAACTGCGGCGGCGCGGTGTGGTCGTCCCGCTCGGGCCGGCGCGGCGCCTCGGTGCCGGCGCGCCAGTCGTCCTGCCGCTCCCTGGACTCCTCTGACGCGTAGATCACCTGCTTCGGCAGCTCTACCTGAAAAACCAGGTCTTTTGTTCAGTTTTCTTAACTAGGTACCTTAAATATATTTGTCTCATTTGAGTCTACTCTTTCTTACCGGAGTATCATTTCTTTTATGGCATTCTTTTGCTTTCGACTCTTTTTTTCTCCACTTCGCTCTATGCTTAACATCGTCTTTTTAGTTAAAACGCAGCGATTCATGTCTATAATGACAACACCTAACCATAGTACCTAACTTCAGAGTTTTGTCTCATCAGTTGTTCCAAATCATTACGCATCGCCTGCTTAGGTACTAAAAGTTTAGCTTAAACATACTATAATGGAAATGTACATAAAGCAGAACTTGTAGCTGAGATTGCAGATCTCACTTAGTGCAGAACTCTGCGAAGGAGTGTTCCAAACGATATGCTACTATCAGGTCCAAGGCGTTGCACGTTGCACGGTAGAGGTGGCATAGTCCTTGAATTTTAGGGACCTGAATACCTGACCCCATAGTGCTCGGATTGCACCAGAGCCTTGTAGCCTAATTTACCTTTGAGACTACCGTCTCACGCACGGGCCAGTTTTTGCAAATCATTAACGATCCATCACACGGACCGGATTTTGACATGTCCTAAGGGTTTTTATCGACAGCACAGGAAGCATATTCTACAATTAGGATCCACCTCGGATATCGGATACGGATAAAACAGTAGTTTACTTGGATTTTAGTCCAAGTAAACTACTGTTTTACCGAAGTTAGGTAAAAGTTTCCTTACGTCGATCCTGGTGCGCACTGTGGTCTGTAGCGTATCGCGGGAGACGCACGCGCAGCTCGTGTGGTTAAAGAAGAGCATGCGCGCTGGGCTGCGGTTGCCGTCTGCCTTTTGCAGCTGCAAATATAAGAAAAAGGATTACCTGGGAGAATACAGGGAAATAAAACCCTTCGTCAGAAGCGCACATAAATGGTTACACGACATAAGTGACACAAGACATTGGATGGACGGTTGGACGGGGCTCTGCTACTGCTTACCTCATACTGGCCTTTATAGGTACTTCGATAGAATATATGGTGCATCTTGAAGACGATTTAAACTGACTTAGTTTGATGTTCTGTGACCGGATTACTACGACATGTGTTTATATTGTATGACTTGATTACGGGGTGTTTCCTATAAGGTTGCAAGCCGGTGCCCACTCGCCACCGGCTTATGGGATGAGTCTAGTAGCATTTGCAAAAAAATTGCTGATAATTTATGAATTTTCAAAAGTCACATTACGATGTTATGTGCTTGTTTTACTAGTTTTATTTTCATAAAAGACTTAGGATTTCGAAATTTATAAAAATATTAATTAACATTTTCGGAATTTTAATCCATTCGATTTAGAATTTAGAGATTCGATATTTTGAAGTTCGTGATAATAATATTCGGAATTAAGTTTTTTGCATTTATGTAGTGTACTAATGGGGTACATTAGAGAGAGCTTGTACTCACATAAAATGGCAATGCGATGTACTTCCCAGCTACAGGCGCACACACTTCAGATTCGTCGTAGCAGCAGCCGGAGTCCGGTGCGCAGCGATGCAACTTCACACATGGTGGCATATATCTGGAATGAAAACAATACCCGTGAACTTTGAATATTGTTTTTGCATTTGACATTACTAGTAGTAAAACAAAATACCACTGACATGGGCCTCTCCCAATGCACGATATTGAGCCCGATCCTCAGTTATTATTATTATCTGCAGCCAGCTTTGCGTATATCATCGCTCCACCACATCGAAGGGAATCCTACCCCTACGCTGCGGTTGCTAAGTCGCAATCTTCACCTACCCCATCGGTTATTGGTTCTACGGAAAATGTGTTAATTTTTTTACAGTATGTTATTAAAAATGTCTTTGTTGTAACCCAGTTGGAAGATCAGTTACTCAGATAACCAAAGGACGTAGGTTCCATTCCTACTTAAAGCAGACTGAAAGATTTTTTCATCGGTTGTTTTAGAGAGGACGTCGAGGGTTTAAATTGGGAACTGGTTTAAAATGCTTTTTGTTCCAAATGTAATTAGTAATCGATTTTCATAACAGAGCCTAGAGCTCAACTGAGGCTCAATTCCCGTAATTTAACAATCGCAATTGTGATAAATATCACTAAATATGGTTGGAATGGCCACCCATCTAATCACAACCGCGGCGTAGGCGGCTTAACTTTGGTAATCACTACCAAAGCGCTGCTGCCACTGAGCTACAATCACCAGCTGGTGATGACTCACACAATATTAGCAGCGGGGGCTAGCTGCCGCACGGTCAGCCAGCGCGGCTGCGGCTCTGAGCACTTGCCCGCCTTCACCACCGCCGCGATGTTCGCGTACGTCGCCTTCAGAAGGGCCATCCTCTCCGATGCAGTTAGGGATGCTAGAAGAAACAACATATGATTTCAAAGGAGTCATCTTTGGGCATTTGTCTGCACCTTTCAAATAAGATGACGTCGCCAATATACAGGGTTTTTTGTAAAACATCAACAACAACATTGTAGGGGCTCATTCTGGTGCTCAAATGCAATAACTTTTCAATTCAATTCAATTCAATTCTTTATTGCTTTTCCACAATGTACATAAAGGTTTTATTAATTAAAATACAGATCATCATAGTTAGCTAGGTTAAACGTGAAAGCGTTACAATTCGGAAGAACGCAAGTTAACGTTAATCGTTAATCCGTAAATCAAAATGTTAACTTCGTTAATTAACGATTAACGGATTAACGAGTTAATGCCCAGCTAAGCTAGCTAAATAAATAACTACTCGTAAAATGTTCAAAAACTTTTTTTATGTTTATTTAACCTATGCAATACCCCTGCTAGGCTACTCATTTATCGATCTCTATCCATCGCCAATGACTTAATCCCTTGTCAGTCAGTCAGTCAACTTTATTCCGAGCTTCCGACTACACAAAGTTAGTAATTTATTCTTAGGGCAATGTATAAAATTTTTCAACAAAGTACCACAGACTTTTGTTGAACTACCTGTACATGAGTTCAAAATTCACATTAAAAAGAACCTTACGAAAAAAGCTATTATAGTAGCCGATTATTTAAACGACAAGAGTGCATGGACTTAACCTGCTTAGCTCGCACTTACTACATGTTTCGTATCTGTATTTCCTGTAAAAAGGCTGACAAAGGTGACTGAGTTTGTTACGCCGTTTCATCTCATCACCAGTCAAGATGTAGTCCCGAAGCGGTGGTAGGGTAAAGCTATATTTTGGGACGTGTATAATTCCCTCAAAAGTATTAGTGCCCTCAATAAAAAAAATTAAATATTGGGACAAATATAAGTGTTATAACTAACTATATATCTGTGGAAATCTATCATTAGCTGTATATTTTAAGAACCTATTAATGTATTACACGCAAATGCGTTCAGGAAATGAACGGCGAATCCGTTCATTTCCTGAAATAAAATAAAATAAAAATGATCACTAGGACCCTCTGCGCGGGTTCACTTATGTATCTTAAGTACCAAGTATCTTAAGTATGACTTGATTAGTCACTTAAGAAAGTTCTTTTTAAACTTACAGTCATTGAGTATCCTGGGCCGCTCGTTGGTGGCCGCTATGGGGTCGACGGCGGATATGACTGTCTCCCGGAACCCGGGGCCCAGCCTGGTGATGGCAGACGGGGTCACCACTCCAGGCCTGGCGGTGGTCACGCTCTCTGTCTCTTCATCCTGGTACTGGTCCCCGTCTACCGGGTCGTCGCCTTCTTCCTGGAAAGTTGGGGGGTATGGGTTAGTTACAACACTCTCTATAGACATCTACTTAATAGGTGCGCTTTAAATGTATTTAAAATGACACAACGTCTTCTCGTCCAATATTCCTCAGTGCCTAAAGACGAAAGTCTACAACCAGTGGGTTTTACCAGAGATTAAATATAGAACTGAAACGTGACCTCTCACTATAGGCCTCATATGAAAGCTCAAGGTCGCACAGCGTGCTATGGAAAGTCGCTGACATAGCTCAACGAATTAGCAAGCTGAAGTGGCAGTGGGCGGGGCACATAGCACGTAGAACTGATGGCCGATGGGGCAGAAAGGTTCTAGAATGGGCCGCGTACCGGAAAGCGCAGCCTATGTTCAGCAGTGGACGTCGACGACGACGCATGATGATGATGAAATGCGATTTGAATTATGGTCAGCTTTTTTGGCGAGTGCAGTGTAGGGCGCCCTCTGACAAGTTGAAGCGATAAATATCCTACTGCTGCTACTGCTGGTAGCAGATGAAAGAAATAGCCGAGGATCTGGCTCAGTGGCGTGCATTGGGAGAGACCAGCGGTGGGCTGCAAATGTTTTTTCTCTCTTTACAACCATAGCAAATTTATTCTATTTGTATTAGCGTAGTGGCGCGGAAATTAGCCCAGCCCCCTTAACATGACCACTGAAACACGATATGTTATAGCGATATATCGACATCAACTGACGATTTTATTAAAAATATGATAGATATAGTCGCAATCTTGAATTTTTATCGAAAGAGCAATCATAAAAATTCAACATGGCGTCTTTCATATTTTTAATAATAATGGACCGTTTGTGTCGATAAATCGCTATATCATATCATATCATATCGTGTTTTGGTGCTTATGCTAGGAGGGCTGATTCAGGATTTAAGTATGCCGTTGACATGCAATTTTGCAAGAAGAACCACAAGGGAAGAGAAAAAAACACAAAAACCGAATTTTGTAGTTACATCACGAAGACAAATGTTACGAGAACCTACAAGTTTGACTCGAACTTTGCTGGTTTTTCACTGTTGAAATTCATCTAGATAGGTATAACTACCGAACATACTAGAAATTCGATATTGTGTAGTAATAATGCTATCATTAAGCCAAATCAAGTATCGGCAGATGGAATTACAAAACAATTCCTTGTAAAGCCCCGTCAGTGTGCAAGAATGCGCCGGGCCGGGACTCGAACGGCGGCCTCCGAGAATAGCCGCTATTTCGAGCGCGCCTGCTTCTCCTCAGCGCCCTAATCGATTTAGCCAGAGGCTCCCAAACTGTAGTCCGCGAGACCTAACTATGTGGACCTTGGAACATTGAAAAGTTTAACTCCGGATTTTTATACAGGGTTATTTTTAAAACATTAACAAATCCTTAGGGGCTGATTCTCGTTCTGAAAATTTCAGTTTTCCATACCACTGCCCATACTAAGCAGTATTTTTTTTTGCGTTTTCGATGTTTGTCCCATAGAAAAAGTTGTTGTATATATGAGCACCAGAATCAGCCCCTAGAGAGTTGATGTTTTAAAAATAACCCTGTATAAATAGACCAAATATAGAATCATAAAAACTATGTTCTATCACTGGGGGGGATTGCCAATACTCGCTACGCTTGGCAGGCGGGTTGACGAGCTAGGCGAGCTTAAAAACTATGTGTAAGTAGGTTATTTACCTAATTACGGTTACCTAGTCGATTATTACTAGGGATATTAATCATACTATCCTACTAATATTATAAATGCGTAACTTTTTGAAGATGTGATCTTTGTTACTCTTTCATGTAAAAACTACTGAATGGATTTTGATGAAATTTGGCATACTAATAGACCATGACCTGGATTACCATTTTTATCCAGGTAAGGTCAATGCAGATGAAGTCGCGGGCAAAAGCTAGTATTAAATAAATAAATCTGCGACAGACAAACACATAAATCATAGTCTTCAAAGTAACAATTAACATCCGTGTTACCAGACAATTCTGCTGAGTGGAGGCGTCTCGAGGCGTCTCCCAGCACACCCAGGCGCGAATTAAGAAAGGTTCGTTTCTTAAATTGACTCAATCGGGCATCGAACTCGAGATCCTTGACCTTAGTATTCGTTTTTTCCCTGTTAATAATAGCTATTTATAGGTATCAGAACAGCATGGAATGACCAGTGTTCCAAGATCGAGTTTGTAAACGATGTATGTATGCGTTGCTAGAGCCTATTAGGTATTATTTATTCTGTACTGTTAGTCCATAGATAAAACATGTTGAGAACCTCTGGTACAGCCAATCGATTCGGAGTTCGATTGAACTTGTCTTTGATCTATTCGCGGCGCTGATTGAAGTTTTATGATCCGGATAGTGCGATCGTTTGTTTGGCTTTTCTAAATAAACATTCACTAAAGTCGATTAGATTTTATATATTTCAAGAGCGAGTCTAGACGCGAGTGTTAGTTCGAGAGATATCTAAAATTTATTGATACAATTAAAGTTTTTTTTACTTGAGCCATACCTACGTTTATAGGATTTTTTATATATTTTATTAATAACTAGCTGTCCCGGCGAACTTCGTTCCGCCTTTATTTTTATTTTTTTCGTGAAATTTTTCGATGTTTTAATAGTTATTCTGCTATTCGGGGTGATGACAAATCCAACAAAACAAAAATCATGAAAATCGGTCAAGCCGTTCTCGACTTATAAATAGTGTAACTAACCCGACTTTGTTTTATATGTTATAGATTTACACAGAAATTAATATTTGCAAGGAGATTGGTGTAAGGTGTTTTCGACTTTATACGAACAAACAAATTCATATTGTAAAACTTTAAACTTTAATATATTATATTGTTTTGGATAAAATTTAATATATATGGGATAGGTCTTTAAAATGATATTTAGGTTTCTAATATAATTTTTTACTAAACTGATTAGTTTGCGCGAAAGACTAAAGTGGTAAATTGTGTGCCCACTGCCCCCCCCCCCCCTCCTTTAACTTCTAAAATAAGAGAATGATAAAACTCAAAAATATATATGATGTACATTACCATGCAAACTTTCACCGAAAATTTAGTAAGTAGTTTTTTTTAATCATCGATCAAAGTTACAACGAACTACAAGAACTTTTATATTATGTTACTTGCTGCTACGGAACCCTTCATGGGCGAGTCCGACTCGCACTTGGCCGCTTTTTTTATACTCATGATAACAAACTTTTTTTTTCCAAAAAAAACTTAGCTACCTCAACTTAATTTTGTTAGTATACGAAACGCGGACGGCATACGTACACCAACGAAAAACCATGAGGATATAAGTAATTCGTTTCTTGGGCAATGTTGTTTGTTATCAAGAGTATCAACATACCCTTGTATTAAGTATAAAAAATCATCCTGTAAGTATATTGTGTATTGTCCTCGCTACTACTCATTACCTACAATTACAAGTTAAGCTAGGTCAAGAGGGAAGCGATTGTATTTGACCTCGCGAGGTTATCAACAACTTCGCGCTTCTTAGAATTGAGGCTCGTACTATTCTTAGTTGTCAGTTGTCTATTTTAATACTTTGAAGTTTCCAATACTCGATTACCCAATACTAGGTTCCTGATTTAAAAAAAAAAATCTATTTAGTCCGTCAGTTAGATTATTAAAAAATATTGGACCCAAATTTTGTCTTTGTCAATCAAACAAAAAATGATATATCTCATCATTTTTTGTTTGATGGAGAAAAGAAAAAATACTTGTCGAATATTTTCTGTTAATCCAACTGACGGGCTGATTAGATTTTTTTAGGAAACTAGCCCATTGGTTGCTATACCATAGTACCTAGTTAGTTACAATAGGGATGTCGACAAACTTTTTTTCTTCGTCTATCTGGTAGAATATCAAAAATTATTGGACACATATTTTATATTTTTTTTACTTAATCAAAATTTTACAGACATATAGATTTGAAATGTCGCATGACGTAACGTCTGGGTACAATTTTTACTTAGAAGTGACGTCACGAGCCCCCACTCCCGAACTTTGGTGGTGACCAATAACGGATAGCCACCTTATTTTTTGATGAAACCTATATTATGACCAGTGATCGGAATAGGTAGATTGATTTGATGTACTTTAGTAGTGCTAGCATAATCTGGTTATGCCTTTTTTTCAAAAACTGATACCAAGAAATGTAGGAATCCCGGGAGCATCCATATTAACATCAATGTTTGAGATCATTGACCCCAAATCAATCTACCTACTCCGATCACTGATTATGACACATCAATTCAAAAGTTTGTGCTCATCACACAAACTTGCGAAGAACGAGCCCGCCACCATTGGCTTTGTATGCCAGACAGTCCAGCGCGAACCAAAAGAGCCGTGGGTACAATATTTCTATCTAACTTTATGATTTATCTATTCAAGTTAATTAAAAAAAAATATCGATAAGTATGTACCTACGTGGTTCCATTCCCTTTTTGCGTGAGTCCAAAACGCATTATGCTGGTTTTGCAGTAACACACCAAATACAGCAAACAATGTCGGTAAACAATTATGTGGCCCTACCTTTCAATATAGTCGTAAGTACTTATTACAAAAATGGTGTTGTTTTTTACATAAATAATAAAATAAAACGGATATCGCATGCGCAGGCGCAAGCGCAAGGGATAATGTCACCGCTCAAACCGCACATCGTGTCTAGGGTTGCCAACGAACAAAACTACCATGATACAATACTTTTTAAAACAGAAGCAAAAAAATTACAAGTAAATTTTTAACAACACCAGTCAGTAGTCCCGAAGTAATGAATAAATAGGGCAAAGCCATATTTTTTGGACGTGTATAAGTGCCCAGAAGGGGGCCTAAACTTACTTGATACTAAACAAATGACTATATTAATATTATGACTATTATTAAAACAATAAACGCTCTTTGAGTTCGACAATTAAATACTCAGGTTATTTTTCGGAGACTTAGTTATTTCACATTTGTCTAGTTGTTATTTATAATAATTATTTGACGATTAGAATATAATGCGATTGATTATTACTCGTAAATACCATTCGGTATAAATCTTAATAAATATACGATAAACTTCCCGATTTAGGCGTATTATACTTTAATCGTCGGAAATTTTTTGATTGACGATAATTAAATTGACCCTTATTTGCAACTTCATTCCCTTACATTACGGGTATTATTTATTTAAGAAGGTATAATTTCTACTAAATTATAAATATTAAGCCAAATCGCCAAACTAACTCCTGCTAAGCGAGCATGTTGCTGCGTAATGTTGTACACAACCCTACCATCGAAGTGCAGAGGTAATCGTTGGTTAGCCCTTGGGGACCGACCGAACAAGTGATTATGGGACAATCCAGTAAAAAACTAATTTATTTTAAGAACGCGTCAGCATAATTGCCAACAGATTTGTTGTGATGATTTACAAAGTAGGACTTATTTTATTTTTAAATTATAATAAATGTATATTATCTAAACATATAGTATTGGACAACATCACATACATTGCTCTGATTCTATGATAAATATGTTTAAGTATATAAGAACTTTTGTTACAGAAATCAGAAACAACAACGGTACCACAACACCCAACCCACCCGAGAAAATATAGAAAAGTTATTTTTCTACATTGACCGACCGGGAATCGAACCCGGAACCTCTGAGATAGCGACACCAAGTCCGGTATGCTCGCTACTCTATAACGTGAACTCAATGTATCTATTTAAATAAAACAAAGTCAGGTTAGTTACACCATTTAAGTATAAGTCAAGAACGGGTGGACCGATTTTTATGACCTTTGCTTTTTTGCATTTGTCTCTGCCCTGAATAGCATAATAACTATTAAAACATTGGAAAAAATCACAAAAAAAAAGAGGAGGCGCACGCCGGAAGTACGCCGGGACATCTAGTTATTAATTAAAACTAGTTTTATAGTTCTAGGGACTTTTTTATCCTAATAGGATCGTATATCGATGTAATGGGCTAGTTTCCTAAAAAAACTAATTAGTCCGTCAGTTGGATAACAGAAAATATATACACGTATTTTTTTTTCTCAATCAAACAAAAAAATATGAAGATATAGCCCGTTAAACGCTGCGTCCGGCGGCGGTGTCCCGAGATTCCCGAGGCGAGTGTCCGAGTGACGATCTGACGTCAGTGTCCACTGCCCGCACTTTTTTTTCTGCGCTTTGTAGTGTATTGTGTTCCCAACGCCATCAATGTTTGTATTGTGTTCCCATCACCAGCATGACCACCAAAACACGATATGATATAGCGATTTATCGACATCAACTGTAAAAATATGATAGATATAGCCGCCATGTTGAATCGCCCGTTCCGGTGATTCATGTTATGTTATGATCGCTGTTTCGAAAAAAATGGTGGCTATATCTATCATTTAAAAAAACAGTTGGTATCGATAAATCGCATTAATCTATCGAGTTTTTGTGGTTATGTTTGGGGCCTGAACTCATACCTACTATGGATGACGGGAGCGGTGCCTTAAACATTTGCTTTCCGATGGTCCAATAATCTTACCTAATAAAATGAAAAAGTTTGGATGGAAGGATGTTTGTTACTCAATCACGCGGATCACGCCAGAACGGCTGAACGGATCTACAGCAAATTTGGCACAGGCATAGATTAAAGTTCGGAATAACATATCGGTTACTTTTTATCTCGGAAAAATATACGGTTCCCGCGCGGTATATTTGTTTTTGTTTTTCATAGAGCGGAACCAACATATTTTGAAAATCGTGTTCTATGGGTCAGGACTAATTCCTATAGCACGAGACGGGCAGCAGCGTCTGCGTGCGAAAAAAAAATGCAATCGCCAACCCGCCTGCCAAGCGTGGCGAGTATTGGCAATCCTCTCCGATGAAAGTTATTGGGGGAGACTTGTGTTCAGCAGTGGACGTCTTATGGCTGACATGATGATGATGATGCTGATCTGATGATAGAGCCAGGTGGATAGTGGGTCTCTGACTGACTTTGTATTTGGTTTCATTTGATTCGCTCTGACGAGTCCGAACTCCGAGCACATAGATGTGTGTTCTGTAGTTTATAAACTATGATCCTATATCATAGATTACCTGCTTAGATTTTTGCGTAGTCCCATGACAGAAGTATGAAATGTAGAGTAGGAATTTTCAAATATTGCGACATTGACAAATGGTTCAATATCATCAGTCTTGTCTTGAGCGCTTGTCAGTTGCAGGGGAAGTGTGTGATTACCGTGGACGTTACGACCAGTGGCCATTACAGCCTCACCGTTCAACCGATCTCGATATTGTCAATACTGTAGTGGCTATACAGAAGGCACTCTGCACTCTAAACGATAAATATTTACAGTTGATTTTGATGAAAAAGCTATTTACTCTGTTTCTATCACTGTGTTACCACGATTTCGATGTTGATCTCATAGTAAAAGTTGTTCGTATTTATAAGTTAGAGGGGGCGACCCTTTAATATCAAGATTGACTAAACTTACGCCCTGTACATGTTAAAAATATGTGTGTAAAAAATGTCCAGCTCACAATTTGTTATTTATCTAAAATAAGGATGATAATATTATAGTGACTGACATTTTTGGGCTGCTTATTTTCGGCACTAGCCCACAAATTGACCCGAAGCAGTGTTAGGGTAAAAAATTAGGACGTGTAAAAATGCCATTAATGGCCTATTTGCAAAAGTAAATTTGAATTTAATTTGATTCTGTGTTTTACGTCACAAACTCCATTATATTCTCTGAGTTTAACTCATGCCACCCTCGTACAACATGTTTAAAAAATAAGAGTAAGCCTACCGTTATCTTTTTATACTGTGACAACGTTCGTGAACTGCTTGGGGCGATCAGTGTAATCAGTGCAATTAATGGCCTGTCAAATGGTATTGGCGACGCAAACATTGATAATCAAATTAAATTAACAGCCCACCGCAGGGAACTCACGACACGTCATGAACTGCATCGAAGGTTTCTGGTTGAAAGGATGATTGTAGGATTTACTTTTTAGGAAAGGTTTTTTTTTTGAGGAAAAGTGATGATAAATCCGCAACCGATGGCTTTGTAGTCCGAGGCGCGAACCACTATACCAGACAGTCGTCATATACCTGGTGGATTTATTTATTTGTTTAGACTTTATTGCACAGATTAAAAATCATACAAAAGGTGGACTTAATGCCATGAGGCTAAAGGTCGACTGACCATTAGGCTAAACAGAAACGTTTTGTGGGCGGTGCAATATAGGCGATACAAATTCAAATGAAAGGTCCGTGTGAATTATTTTTAAAAGTATTTAAAACTACATACAGTAAATAACGATATAACGCTATTTAAGCTGTCAAAACGCAATTCTTCTTTCCCGGAAATCATGTCTCAGTCTCAGCACAGTCATTCTCTACCAGTCAACCGTATTGAAACATGTAGAGTAATTGCACTCATATGATATTCATAAAATTATGACGTACCATTGGATTGTGACTTCACAATGATTCCTAAGTTGACAAACCAGCATTAAGTAATGACTGAACCGGTCTTCCGGTGCGAAATGACTGCATGCGCGCGGGTACCACACACGACGGAACGCATTCAATGAACTGCGCCCGCGCCGGTGCCGGGGTACGGCACGTGAATACAATGCCTTGGAAATAGGCCGGTTGGCATTATAACTGCCTGACACAATATTGAGTAACAAGATTTGAAATTCTTGCTATTATACAACACGTTCTTTTTGATTTCCGAAAATAACCTCCTCCTTGGCGCAAAAGATTTTTTTTGTGGTCTTCGTCGCACAAAATGTAATATGTATACATACATTTTTGAAAAGCAACGCAAATCTCGTTTTTTTTTTGCTGGTAACTAGTGCAAAAGACAGGGTCTGTAAAAAATAAATGTCACGCACATTGTTGCGTCGGTTAATATGAATGGTAAAGTAAAGTACTTACCTACTTAGAAGTTAAATGTTGCCATTTTTAGGTACATTAGGAGCATAAAAGTTGTTAAACCTGTGCCAATTTCGAAAAAATCTTATTATCTAGCTTAAAGCATAGGTAACGATTTTATTAACTAGCATTATTGTAAATGCAAATATTTTGGACTATGCTAAGGTGGATGTGCGGCGAAACGAGTCTCGATAGAATCCGCTACGAATACCTACTTGGGAGCCTTGGAGTACGCGAGATTGCCGACAAGATGCAGGAGAGTGCGATGGTATGGTCACGTTAAGAGGAGCCCCACAGATTATATGTTGGGAATTTGGCACTGCAGCTTTCCTTCCCCGGTCGAAGATCCAGAGGAAGACCCAACACAAGATGGGAGAATGTAGTGCTAAATGACATGAGGAAGTGCGAGGTTTCCGAAGACGATGTCGAGGACAGAGCGAAGTGGAGAAGAAAGACACGGACGGCTAACCCCACCACCATATGGGATATATAGCTAGGAAGACAGAGAGATTTAAACTTTATTGCACAGATTTAAAAAAAAACATACAAAAGGTGGACATTATGACATTGTATCGAGTCGAGTATTCAATGAGTACATACTTAAGAAAGGTAGGCAATATATATGACGGACAAAGCTCTGAGCTCTGCTACAATATTGTTACTTACAGTTATAGTTATCTCCTGTGGTTGCCTCTGTAAGCTGTTTTAATGACAGTCAATGACACGTTGATGTCCTCAACGACCTTTCCACCTTTTTGCGACAAAATGTAGATAAGGATGAAGTAAGATGTCTAGCTTAGCTTACACCGTAACTAAGACGTGTAAGCTACCTAAGAATTATCCCTGGAAAATGCTAAAATCCTTAGGGAGGTATCAAATACTATACTTATTGCAACTTCATAGTTACCCGTACTGGGATTATGTTATGCACACAGTCAAATTATTTACATAATTTATGGTTCACGTGACGTAAGGTTGCATGACGTGAACTGCCCTTTTACTTAAGCTACAGGCCGACTTTTTGACTGCTCTACTTTTTCATACTATGATAGTACCAAAAATCAAGGCAGTTCAAAAGTAGGCCTGTTTTAAAAATTGATAGTTAGGGCCTGACCTATGAACACGACTAGTACAAACTATATAATAGCTCATTTTAATAAGTGATGGTATTGAAATTTCAATTGGATTTATCATAAACTAGGTGTTGCTCGCGACTTCGTTCGCGAGGTGTTTCATTAAAAACAAAACAACTTTCTTAATTCATAATTTAAAAGAACCTTCCCCTGACTTTATTTAATACAACAAAAAAAGAATTAGCCAAATTGTTCTATCCGTTCACACTTGCGTGATGCGATGACCAAGGGAAATAGCGATTCATTTTTATAAATAAGATTATCATCATTTCAGCCATAGGACGTCTACTGCTGAACGTAGGCCTCCTCCACTGACTTCCAGATTGGCCGCTAGGAAGCGGCCTGTATCCAGCAACTTTCTGCAACCTTTACAAGGTCGTCTGTTCACCTTGTGAGTGGACGTCCTACACTGCGCTTGCCGGTACGTGGCCTCCATTCCAGAACCTTTCTGCCTCATCGGCCGTTAGTTCTTCGTGCTATATGCACGAAGCTAGCTATCATAATTCATAAAATCTATTAATTCACAAATAAAGTTAACTATTAATTTTAGCATAAATCAAACTTCTAGATAGTAGGTATGTTAGTAATAAGTATATTGATTCATTAGTAAACCCAGACGGCTACAAGTGTATGTAATGCCTTGGCTGTGAATAAACTTGCAACCTAAAGATAACCGCTGATAACTTATTACTCGGGTGATGTCACTTTAAGTTTAGTTTTGCTTAAAAGATAATGTTCTTATCAAGGGACTTTCCAATGAGGATATTGGGAATATTATAGAGATATGGTATAAGGTTACGATGAGCATAAATTCGTCATTAATTAAAAAAAATCCTCATATTAAGTTATTTAAATTAGTATAAAAAGCAGAAAGCCCGGTATAAAATATAAACGAATTCTAGTTTGACACGATTTGAAAATGTAAGTTTAATTTAATTCTAAGCTGAGGGATCTGGTACCTGCTGAATATTTTATCTTTAGCCAAAAAAATTAAATTGCAAGTCAATGCGTGAGGCCTATGCTCAGCAGTCCAGTGGACGTCCTATGGCTGGAATGATGATAATGATAATGAAATAGTGTGGTGAAGGTTTGCGTTATAGTCACGGCGTAGGCAAGTTGACTTTTTAATTTAGTGCCTACGTATTCCAATAAACTTCGAAATTCTCTGAATCGGCACGGGTCTAGGAGTGCTGTGAGACGCCACTGATACACATTCATACATCACATAAGACAAGAAATCAATGCTCCACTTCAAGACAATTAATACCTACCAATTTAGGTGTGTTGTCCAGCGCACTTTTATATTTTTATTTATTTAATGACTAGCTGACCCAGCGAACTTTGTTCCGCCAATTCGTTTATATGGGAAAATATAATAGTTGTTTTACTACTTTCGTTGCATTTTTTAAATATTTTCTCACCTTTTAAACCTTCCCTGAACTTCCACAAATATTTCAAGATCAAAATTAGCCAAATCGGTCCAGCCATTCTCGAGTTTTAGCGAGACAAACGAACAGCATTTCATTTTTATATATATAGATGATAGAGTTTGTTTAACGAAAGTCCGATGATTTAATAAAACATATGCATGTACGCATTTCTTGGTTTTATAATGTATCTATTTCTAACTTTACGATGCTACAAATCTCGATCTCAGCTCGGCGAGGCAGTTCCGCAGTGTCAGTCGCCTTGTGACAGCACAATGAAGATGCAAGCATGTTCCACGAGATACTAAAACACCATAAACGGCCTCCTAATGACGGACAGACGGCACGTACAAATATAGAGACATAATGCAGTTGTAAACATGCTCTTGTCTTGTTCTTTAGGGTTGTCACTCAGTAGATCGAAATCGACTTTCATACAGATTACGCTTTCTGGAGTGTCCAGTTGTTTGCAGATCACAGAAAAACGTTCTAAAGTTTTTGTTTACCAAGGTTCTCAGTATTCAAAAAGCGACTGACTTTCACAGATTTAGCAGGCCCTCTTTAGACATAGCATTTGTGAATTTCACTACTACGGGTTTGATATTTCTTCTTTAGGAGCAAACTACGTATTTATGTTGAAGATAATTTTATCTGTGAGGCCTAGATAACATAAATATAAATATAATAATATTATGCCAGAAACACACACTTCATTGTGTTATAATAAGTAAATTTTATAAAAAAAAAAAAAAAACGACTTCAAAACACTAAAATGCTAAAAATAATCCTAACACTTAAGTACCTAATCAGTTACTTTTGGAGTCGGTGCAAACAAAAACATTGAATCTCTCATCGGTTGGCATCTTATTGCATCTATTTTTAGTGATAAATCCTAATCTAACTGCTGAACACCGATTTCATCCCCTATTTTCCTACTATAAGGGGTGATTTTTATTTTGCAAACTTTTAACATAGCATCTTTGAAGTATAAGCTATTCAGTAAAACAAAAATCATCAAAATCGGCTCATATTTGTCGAAGATAGGTAAAAAGAACCACAACCAAAATATTATCTGGGTATATATTTGTTGATTTTCTCAAAAAGTTCTAAATCAATTTCGATAAAATTTATATGGGACTACCTCTGAAGTATTATCTACCAAACAAAAAAAGAATCATTAAAATCGATTCATAATTGGCGGAGTAATCGCGTAACATACATACAAAAAATAACAAAAAAAAAAAAAACATACAGTCGAATTGAGAACCTCCTCCTTTTTTGAAGACGGTTGAAAAATGAATAGTAGACATTAAATTTTCCAAGGAACGTCGCCCAGCACACCCAGGCCTAAGTCAATTTAGATAAGTCCGTTTTCTGATTTGACCCGAACCGGAAATCGAAATTTTGCGTTCAAGGCGAAACATCGCGCCAGAAAAATAACTTTTCTATATTGTCTCGGGTCTGGGTGTTGTAGAATCGTTGTTGTTTCTGATTTATGTATTTATTTATTTCTTTGGCTACTTACCAAAGCAATGTACGTGATGTTGTTCAATGTTTTTTTTATTGATTGGGTCGTCATTTGTGCAACTATGTAATTGCTTAATTGAATAAGTAATTTAAAACAAATAGCTTCATGTAAGTAACCCTAAGTAAAGTGCAACTGAGAGGCATTGGCGGACGTCTGCCATATTGGGCAACAATTTAAGCAAGTATGCGCGCGGCGTCACGTTTCTCCGTACTTACTCTTCCAATAGCCACTGAAGTAGCCCACTTACACTGTATTATCATGGTAAAACGAAAAACATGTACCAGGGGCGTGCATCTCATATATGCTATTATGCAGAGCCTACCTTCATAAAAAACTGACAGAACAGCTAACCATAATTATTATATAAGTATTCAACAATAAACAATAAATATTCTGTAACCATTTTTCGTCTACCTATACTTATTCCTTACTAAAGCGCGCAACTTAGATCGTTCCTGTGCAATTTAACCAATGTTAAACTGCCGCAAGATCGCCTACTGTTTCACGCAAACTTACTCGATTTTCACTCACAGCCTACCCCCATCTCAAACCAATGCACGCCCCTGACATGTACTCTTCTTCTTCATAGCACTTTGTCCCGAGGTAAAATAAAATAAAACATTAAGGCTCCCAGACAGATTAACCCAGTCCACAGTATAAGGCCAAGGAGTCTCTCTCAGCCATGTACATTGGGGTTTTTATCGCTTTGCCTGCAGGGTTACATACTCTTCCAAAGAATTTGGCAAAAGTAGAAAGTCACGGTTCCAGGAACAGTTCTGTTATAAGAAACTTTTTCGTGGCGCTAGACCACAATGTTGTCCCGAAGCAGTGGCAGGGTAAAAAAGTAATTGGGACGTCTAAAAGATCCTAAAGCCTATAATTGCAGGTATAAGTAAATTAGTTTTATTGGTAACTACTATCAAAATCAATAGTATAACAACGCTAGTGATATATTAAGTAGATATGTAAAACATCACTATATTTTTCTCACAACTGTAGGTCGCCAATTTAATGCTCTTTTATTATAAGTACTCATCTTCTTAATTTTCGTGTTTTTTGTTTATGAAAGCTACATTGATTTTTGCTGTAGTAATTTAAGGCGAAGCTCTGTCGGATTAAAGAGTCGCAAGTACTACAGACTAATAATTTGGCATTCCCGACCTATGTACTTCTGTACCAGTTCCAGTCACAATTTCTTCTGTCATGATCTTTCCACGCTGCATGGTTTCGAATGGTAATCATCATCATCATCATTTCAGCCATAGGAGGTCCACTGCTGAACAAAGGCCTCCCCCAATGACTGATCATCGGGGGGGATTGCCAATACTCGCCACGATTGGCAGGCGGGTTGGCGAGCGCAGTTTTTTTATAAGATTTCGCACGAAGCCGCTGCTGCCCGTCTCGTGCTAATTCGAATGGTAAATCAAATTGTATTTCTTGAAGAATTTAGCTAATAAAACCAAACGATTGTTTCCATTTACCTCTAGATGCCAAGGTGTATGTCCAAGATCTTATCATTTAGTTTAGTGTGTCGTAAATGATCCCTAGTCGTCTGGAGTCTTCGTTAAGGCTAAAGATATCGTCTAGTAAGTGTCAAGTTATTCGTTCAGCTTTTAATTTCCAACACTCAACTTGTTATGATAAATACCTATAGTTAGCGTTTCTCTTCACGTAATTATTTATAATGTTTATGGATTTGTATTGTTCCAGCTAATGTTCAGACAAGCTTCAACTTTCTCTTACACTATTTTAAATTGAGTAATATCTAATGTAATGCAGCTTAGATAAGAGGCGGAAAACGTTTAAGAGAACGTCAGCTAAGAATATGTGAAGTCAAAATCAGTCAAACCTTTGGATCTTTGTGGTTCGAGTGGTAAGACATTCTGCAAATTTAACTGGCGACAGTTGAAAAAGAAATCCGAAACATATTCTAATAATGGTCAAGGTTGCAGCCATGGATAGTTTCCAGTTCTACCGGATATGACGACTAAGACAAACTACTCATTTTGAAGACCGTCTGGCGTACTGGTTCGTGCTCCGGACTACAAAGTCTGCGGTTGCGGGTTCGAATCCCGCAAGGGGCAAATGTTGGTGTGGTGTAGCACGAGCATTTGTACCTAAGTCATGGATGTTCATCAATGTATTAAGGTATTTTTATCCGTTATATAGTCACCATAGTACAAACTTTGCTTAGTTTAGGGCTAGATAGGTAATTGGTGTAATTGTAAAAACAATTATTATTTTTAATTTATTATTTACTCTAATACTTAAGTCAATAACTAACTAACATTGTATATATGTAATGGTTGTCCTATACCTGAAGGTTGTCTGGAAGAGATCGCTATTAGCGATAAGACCGCCTAAATTGTACATCTTTTTGTAAAAATCATGTGTAATTTACTTGTATGGTACAAATATTGTACAATAAAGAGTATATCTATCTATCTATTAACTTCCAATATTAGGTGAACTTTCATTGTACACGTGCTCCCTATAAATAATGGGACTACATATTTGGCCTTAAGTCGTATGTAGGTACACGAATTTGAACCTCGGGCTGTGGGCTAATAATGTCAGTTTTCAAATGTTTTATGTCCATTCAAAATTTTACATAAATTAACTAGCGAAGCTTATAAAAGCTAGAAGCTTACCTTTAATATCATAAAAGAGTAGGTCTAGACTGTTACAGAACATTCCACTGGATCTACACATCTCAGGCCGTAGATGAATAACATTAAGTAGATACTAAGACCTTTTTAATTCAGTGTTGTTATGGATATCCATATCCGTAACCGAAACTATCGGATATCCGAAATAAAAAAATATCCGTAACCGTAACCGAATCCGAAATAAAAGTTTTGGATAGTTTCGGATAGGGCGGAGTCTAACTAAATACTACACTCGTACGAATTAACTGTGCACTCCGCTGGAATGCGACAGCTCTCCCGCTACCTAATGACGGTTGGTCCGAATGGTTATACTTTATAGTAAATATGACACGTCGTGACAAGTTTTTGTTTTTGGCCGGCCGGCAGACCACCGCACGCCCGTTTAGTCATAACTTTAGAGGTTATTGTGGGATTACGTTACGTACGATGTAATTCATTTTACGATTACTTATTAAGGGTCTGGTTTATTGTAAATTAGTAAATAAATTGTCAGTGACTGGAAAAATGCGTCCTAAATGAAACTAGTCATTTGGTCATTTTTTGATGAAGTGAATGTAAATTTTGCAAAATGTAAACAGTGTGGGAAACAATTTTCACGCAAAGGAGGTGGCACTACTTCACTCAAACTTCACCTTAAATCTCAACACAGTGATAAGTATGAAGAATTGTTGTTGCTAGAAAAAGATAACCCACAAAAACTGACAAATCCCCAACAGCTGACACCTTTACAGGAGTGTAAAAAACAGTTATCAATAACAGATTCTTTGAAAAATAGATCTGCTTGGGATGACAATAATACTAAACAAAAAGAAATTGATCAATTAGTGGCTGAAATAATCGCGTTACAAAACTTGCCATTTAACTTTGTGGAAGGTGTGGGATTTAAAAGATTAATTGAGGCAGCGTTACCTCGTTATCATTTAAGAGGTCGGCAGCATTTTACTAATTTACTTTGCACCGATATCTACGGTAAAATAAAAATAAAGGTTTTGGAGTTACTCAAGCAATTTGATAAGTTGTCACTCACTACAGATGTTTGGTCCGAGCCCAGTGCAAACGTTTCATTACTGAGTCTTACTGCTCATGGTATCACATATCAATTTGAAAGAGTGACTATCATACTCAAGTGTGAACAATTAGAAGGTCGGCACACTGGTGAAGTTACAGCGAATAATATAACCAATATTTTGAAAGATTGGGGTCTAAGCACGGAATCGTTGCATTGTATGTTACGCGACAGAGGGTCTAATATGATAAAAGCTATGAATATGGCTAATTTCACAGATTCAAACTGTTCTATTCATCAATTACAATTGTGTTAGCGAAGATCAATGAAAGTCCAATAAAGTAGTTCTTCAAGTCACTGTTTAATACTTTACTCAATTTACTGGTTAATACAACTGAATGACTACAGGTATCCATTATTAATCTAGTACGCGCACTCTTTACTCTAGCTCAACTTGAACTGTCCGTCCCTTAAGATCACACACCAACGTCCTCCCAATTCTACAACTTCAAATCAAGTTACCGCTAAATAAGCTAAATACAAAGGTAATATCAGAGCTCACACATGGGACGTAATCAGGGCCGTCTTTCCCACTGGGCACTCTGGTCACTTGCCCAGGGCCCCGCGATTGATGGGGCCCCCTAGTTCTATTTATATAGTTCAATAGTATCAAAGTCATAGGGGCCCCATTATCCTATGTGCCCAGGGCCCCCAATAGGTCAAAGATGGCTCTGGACGTAATTACATTAATATAAACAAACTGTACAAGACGGCTCATATCAAATACAGGGAACTCTACGCGTATTGGTCATTATCAAAACATCTAATGACATTCCGGGGGCCCGGCTGTAGACAAGCCTCGCCGTTGTTCCTCGGTTTGCACACATCACGCGGTGCTCTGATTGCCGACAATTGTGTGTCCGGACAGCGATGGAAGTCGAAGAATTTGTCTTGCCAGTGATTACGAAATGCAAAAAAATTGCCACTCACTTTAATCACTCTCTGGTTGCTCAAAATGAATTTAAAAAAATTCTAATAGAAAGACTGAACCAATCGGAACTAAGTATAATCCAGGAATTTTCTACAAGGTAAGATTTTCTTCAGTCTCTTTTCAATCCTAATCCTAAACATATCGTGTACTAGGTACCTAGTTAGACAGTTGAAATTTTCACAATTGATGTATTTTTCTTACCGCTATATTAACAACAAATACTAAAAATATAATTTTAATATTCAAGGGGGACTCCCATACAATAAACGTGATTCTTTTGCCGTTTTTGCCCGATATTGGTAGGGAACCCTTCGTGCGCGACTTAACCAATTTTATTCTTTTACAGATGGAATTCGACCTATTACATGATGAAGAGAATATTTCAATTAAAAGACGCTTCGGTACTATATTCGGGCACACATGCTATACCAATTCTTAATACCGATGAATGGCTCAACTTGAAAAAATGTATTGAAATACTTAAACCATTCGATGAAATAACAAAGGAGTTAAGTAGTGCTCATGCAACAATTGCATCTGTGATTCCATTAATATATACACTTAAAAACACATTAGAAAAAGAGAAGAATAAAAAAGACTCTTCTGAAAACTTTAAATTGATGATTACGAAAATGATTCAGGACATTGATGTTAAATTTCATGACATTCAAAATAATAAATTAAATACAATAGCTACCTATCTAGATCCACGGTACAAGCTCAAGTTTTTCTGTGAAATAATGAAGGAACATGTACAGTCACAGATTTTGGAGATACTTGGCTGTTCTAGAACTAGTCATAACGAAGGTCCTTTTTCTCCACCTTCACCAAAGAGATCACGGACTGAGCTACCAACAACAAGCTCTGGCTTACGCTCTTATTCATGCATTCAATCAAGTCTAGCTGACATATTAAGCGTAACTGACGAGGAAGACCGAAATGAAGATCATGGTGATGAAGTGTACAATCAATTCATTGTTAAAAAGACATTACTAAATGAATACAATAAAGAAAAAAGGTTGACACTCAATGAAGATCCACTTTTATGGTGGAAAATGCATACCAAATACCACAGCTTAATTAATTTTAATTATTAAATTAATGTGTAATAAATATTTTGTAACGATCTCATTAGTTAGAAAACTAATTACTTAAGAAGAAAACTGATTTTTTTGTATACTTAGATAATTCTGTATCTTGTATACTTAAATGGTTACTGTAATAATTAGATTCAATTTTAGTTACCTCTTTATTTTAATTAAAACACAAGCAATAGTTTATGAAGACTGATTGATATGTTATGGTGTGATAATTTTTATAAAGATGTTGATTCATATATAAGAAATTACGAACGTTAATTTTGATTTTGCATTTAATTAGTTACCTATATAACACTTCAAAACGAGTAACTAAGAAAGAATTACTTGTATGACAGATTGCGAAACCTACAAGGTACAATTAAAGTCGAATATAATCTTATTTGTATTTCATTTTACAGTTCCTTAAAAAATTTATATCCGTAACCGAAACTATCGGATAATCCGAAATAATTTAATATCCATAACCGTAACCGATATTATATTTTACCAATATCCATATCCATATCCGGATCCGAAATTATATATCCATAACATCCCTGCTTTTTATGCCTCAAAGAGATAAAATATTTATTGCGCCTTCGACTGCGAGGATTTATAGCCATTCTCGTAGGTAATAAGTATTGTATTGAGCCAATACTATCTCGATTGGTCGTTAATTTAATCATCGTTATGATGACACACGCGCTAACAGTTAAAAAGTAAACGGTATGGTGTCAAGGAGTGAAAGATCGCAGTGACTTTAGTGTGTAATTCATTTAATTTATTTAACGTACCAAAATAAAAAATACAATACAACGTATAGGTTGCAGAAGGCCATTGGAATCAGGCTGCTTCCAACCGTCTGGACTCTGGAGGTCACTGCGTTAGGCCTATATTCAGCAGTGAACGTATGACAATGAAAAAATTGTTAAAGTCTAATTTCTTTAACAATTTTTTTCTTATCCTAGGACATACCTACGATTATTGCCAGTGTCAGGACTCAATCCATAGATAATACTAATACCACAGAATAAATAATATCTAATACTAACAATAACGAAACTTACAAACTTGTTAATAGGTGCATAGTTCGTCTCCTACTTTCGTTAGTAGTTTCGTAGATTATTACAGCTTATTCAGAGTTTGTCAAAAAAACTTTTTGTGATGTACCTACCTACCTACTACTTAATACAAAATTTAAAAAATAAAATGTACACTTTTTTCTTACTTGTGATGTAAGACCAATGTCTCGAGCAAGCAAGAAGCAATCATCATCATCATTTCAGCCATAGGACGGCCACTGCTGAACACAGGCCTCCCCCAGTGACTTTAATTGGGGGGATTGCCAATACTCGCCACGCTTGGCAGGCGGGTTAGCGAGCGCAATTTTTATAAGATTTCGCACGCAGACGCTGCTGCCCGTCTCGTGCTACAGGAATTAGTAGCCTCTTACGACACGCCTCCTGTTGGCGGTGGGGAAGAGTATTCTCTACGGCCCTCCCCACACAGCACGAAGCACAGGAAGAAGCAATATTCTTGTCAAATTTCATGATAGGTCAACGGGAAGTAAATAGAGTTTGATTTCCTTGCGGGAAAATATGCGACATAATTAACCAGCGGTACCTTTTGATTGTGTTAACTTAGAAGTTTAATTTATCTTCACAGCTTACAGGGATTACAGACTTGAGTATTTGATAGTAATTTCAACATGATATTTCCATCCGTTCCTGATAAAAAAAGGTCTTGCCAGACTGACCATAGGCCTCCCCCAGCAATTTCTATTGGTCGGTTAGATACGGCCTGGACCGAGCGGCTTCCTGCAACCTTTACCAGGTCGTCTGTCTACCGGATTAGCAAGCTGGCAGTGGGCGTAGTAGTACATAGTACGTAGAACTGACGGCCGATGGGGCAGAAAGGTTTTAAGGAATGGTTATGGAGGCCATATACCGACAAGCGCAGCGTAGGACGTCTACCCACAAGGTGGACAGACGACCTGGTAAAGGTTGCAGAATGTGATCCTTTAAGGGTTTTTTTTTTGATGGACGGAACCGACTTTGACTGAATGACCACATCGTTCACCAACATTATGCTGTGTGTCTGACTTCGAAGGAAGTGACCCCACAATACTGCCTTTAATGCACCGTAAAGTCAATTCTAAGAAGTCATAAACTGCACATCTCCATTTAATTCACATAAGCATCAATTAATGACGCAATTTAATCTCGCCTTAATTGCATTTAGCTAAGAACCAGTTAAAGGAGTTCGATGCCTCAAAGTTATCTAATCACCAGTAATTGGCGGGCTTGATAGTCATTTTGTGTAGTAACTGACCACAAGTAGCTAGAGATTGGCAACGAAGCTTAAGTCACAGCATCGAGAACATACATATACTTACGTCATGCGTTCATGGGGAAATGTATTCGCTTTTTAACAAATTACCACAGTATTTTGTTGAACTACCCATGTTTGAGTTTAAATCGCATGTTAAGATTATTTTATTGAAAAAGGGTTAATATTTAAATGACAAAAATGTCTGAAATTAAATACTGCCCTGCTCGCACAGGTATACATATTATCTTTTTTTTTTTTTGTGGCAGCTAGTGGTGACTGAGCTTGTTCTGGCGTTTCTTCTCAGCACATGCTAGATTGCAATGTCTGTGTCTTGTCTCGAAGCGCTAGTAGGGCCCAAAAAATAAGGAGACGTCATGTTCTGCCCCTTATGGGCCAATCATCATCATCATATCGTATGGCATTTGTCATATCATGTCGAGTGCTAGTTGGCGTAACCAGTCCTCTGCGGCTGGGGTAAAAGATTAAGTTCCCGCAGGCCACCAGGAAAACAGTACAGCTGGTAATCGTTGGCAATATGCGCCAGGGTCTGGTCTGTGGCACCACACTCACAGGCCGGTGACTCCCTTAGCCCCCACTTATAAAGGTGGTGATTGGAATTGGTGGGCCAATTATGTTATTATTGACGTTCATAAGTGGTAGTTTTCTGTACTGAATTGAATAAATGGTTTTTGACTTTGACTTGACTTACATTGAGCAGAAAACGGACCATGTATCTCCGAAACTGATCAGTGATTTTTCACTTAAACTAAGTAACTTTTAAACTAAGTAACTCGCCCGTACTAACACAGTAGGATAAGTAATGTGCTTATAACTCAGTAGCTGCAGCGCTTTGGTAGTGATTACCAAAGTTAAGCCACCTACGCCGCGGTTGTGACTGGACCATTCTAACTAAATTAAATGACATTTATCACAAGTATCTTCGTGCTTTTAAAAGCACATTAAAAGATGGTCCCTGTTAATAAGTGTTATGTCATAATCATAAGTGGCAGTTTTTTGTCCTAAACTGAATAAATGATTTTAGAGTTTTTGCCGTTTGACTTGATATTAGGCGTAAAGAATAACATTGACAATAAGGTTTAGTCACTGGTTAACCCTCCACCAATCCGCCCTAAGCCCGCGTTATAGAGTATGGCCTAAACTACCTTATATTTGAGGTAATGCCTGTGCCCTGCAGTGAGATGTATATAGGCATACCTACTTAACTTTTTTTTTATCATAGTACAATGTTATCAGATCGTCCCATAATTATTCTTGTGACTAGGGCATTCTAATATTTACCTCGTCATCATTTCAGTCATAGGACATCCTCTGCTGAACCTAAGCCTCCTCCAATGACTTTCATTGGGAGGGATTACCAATACTCGCCACGCTTGGCAGGCGGGTTGGCGAGCGCAGTTTTTTTTATAACATTTCGCACGCAGACGCCAACAGGAGGCGTGTCGAAAGAGGCGACTAATTTCTGTAGTACGAGTCGGGCGGCAGAGTCTGCGTGCGAAATTGTATATACTACTTCCTTGTATGATATTTAGTAAAAACCTAGAAGCATTAAATTTATGAATATAGTAATAATTATTATTGTTATATTCTTAAAAACACGGCGTCTACCTACACTTTATTAGGTGCTAATTTACAGTTCTTTGTGTATGCCTTTTAGCTAATTAATATCTGACGATATACAATTTTAATTATTTACTTCTAGTTTCTCTTTACTATAAACAGATTGTTAAATGGTTCATAAAATATACAACGCGAGCATAACATCCCTGAAATTATGTCGAAGCGGCCTAAAGCTTTTCTAGCAAAGTAGTGAGGCATGAGGCATGCACGTTTCAAAATATTAGGAACTACCTTAGTCTAAGCTAGAGACCAAGCGGACGAAGTCGCGGGCAAAAGTAAGTGTTATTTTTTTTTACATTTAAACATTTTTACCAAATGAACACCGACATGTAACGGTAAGAAGCGCCATCTTTTATAACAGTTATCTTGTATCCTATGTCTATATAGATATGTGCCTGCTATAGTCTATTTCTGTGCCAAATTTTATCTAAATCCATTCAGCCGTTTTGGCGTGATTTAATAACGCACATCTATCCATCCAAACTTTTCCATTTTTAATATTGGTAATCTTATTAAACTACTTTTTTGCATTCACAATAATGCTAGTTTATTTTAATATGACGAATAATATCTCCACTTCACTTCACGGGCGAAGTCGCTCTTCCAACTGAGCTACGGAGGACATACTTAAAGTTTTTTCCAAAGTAAAAGTTTTTGTATTTAAACAGGAGAGTGCGAGACATCTGTGCCTTCAAAACAACGAAAAGCACCTTGTATATTGGACAATAGGCTAGTTTCCTAGGTCAAAAAATGATTATTCTATTTAGTCCGTCAGTTAGATTATCAATAAATATTGAACTCATATTTTGTCTTTTGTCAATCAAACAGAAAATTACGAAGATAAAGCGCATCAAAGTGAGCACGTGATGTCACGTCTTGCTAAAAAGTGTCGCAAGGCGTGACGTTACGCGAAACTTTAACGGGCTATATCTTCATCTTTTTTTGTTTGATTCGGAAAAGAAAAAATACGTATCCAATATTTTCTGTTAATCTAACTGACGGACTAATTAGATTTTTTTAGGAAACTAGCCCATTAATGATGCATAACTCTTATTTAGCAAAGTATGCCCATGTACGTCCCACTGCAGGGCACAGGCCTCACCTCAACTATGAGGTGGTTAGGCCATACTCCCCCTCGCGGGCCCAGCCCAGTGCGGATTGGTAGAGGTATTGTAAGTAAGGGCTTCACACTAGTATCAAGGGATATTAGTCGAGATCAACTTTTGACATGTTTCCTAAGCGCGGAGATGGTGATGAATGTCACTAAATATGGTCGGAATGGTCACCCATCCACTCACAACCACGCCGCGAGTTGCTTAACTTTAGTAATCACTACCAAAGCCTACACTGAGCTACAAGCACGTCTCTAATTCTTATTTGTCCATGGAAATTTGAATGTAGTTCTATAAACCTAGTCGTTTGTTCGATTAGCAATTCGCGAGTCATGACCGCGGATCTAGCCTGGCCCAGGAATGTCTTAGGTGTCAAACTAGACGGGTCTGCCATATCGATTTATGCAAGCAGACATTTTAGTCACGATTTAATTATTGAGGTATTTGGGTAGGTAAATAAACGTTTGTTTGAAAAGGAACAGATAAACTTAAATCAGTCTAGGTACTTTACTCAAACGTCGCGCTTTCTGTAAATCCCCAGTATTTAAAACAAACAATACCTACAATTAAAGATTACTTCTTGTTTGACAATTATTATTGATTGTTAACTGACCTGTGATAATTATTATTTCTACGTCATTATTGGCAGTATAATAAATAAATAATGAATAAATATTGGACAACATTGTGATGTACATCGTGTTACAGAAATCAGAAACAACGACGGTACCACAACACCCAGACCCGAGACAATATAGAAAAGTTATTTTTCTACATTGTCAGACCGGGAATCGAACCTGGGACCTCGGAGATCAATGACACCTAGTCCGGTATGCTCGCCTCTCGGCTACGGAGGTCGTCATGAATGTTTGAAACCAGAGGCCCAATTCTTGTAATTTAACAATAGTCGCAATCCAGTATTGCATTTTTAGTAGGTAATGTTACTGGGAGCGCCCAGTAACATTACCTACTAAAAATGCAATCAAAGTTCAACGCGCCTGAAAATGGAAGAAAACAAAATGAGATTTTTGTTGTTCTATTTTCAGTTCCATTACGAAAGTTTTGATAATATGACGTCAGATTTAAAGTTTCCGAGAATACCGTTTTGGATAGTAATGTTACTGGGACCGGATCGACACTGGATTACGTCTATTGTTATATTAATATTTGGGCTTCAGTTTATCCATAAGATCTAATGCTACAATTTTCTGAGAATTAAATACTATTTATTTTCATTTCATTTACCCCATTTACTTATATTTTTACGAGATTCTATATGGCAATTTGGTTATACGAATTCCCAGCCTGCCCTTCACATCTCGAATTTCACAAGCTTACTTATGTACAGGTTAAATACTCGTGTGTTCTATTCGACGAATACATAAAAGCTGACATTTTGATAGAGTTTATGTCTGTTTGTTGACGCTTAGCCAACAGTTGGCTGAATGCGAAATATTTTAGTTAGATCTTTTGTGTCTTAGACAACAAAAGATTAATAAGTAATCCTATTGTGTTTAAATGCCAACTGGGATTATTGGGAATTCTTTTAGCTGTAAAATGTCACGTAATATGCCAGTAATCTAATCTCTTGGCATTTTTATCTGGGCCATGGGGCCGTGTGGGACACATCATGGCATATTTAAAACAAAATAGTGATTTAGCACGTTCTATGATTAGAATTTGGTGGTGAATTTAGTTCGATGGTTGCTAACCAGTCAAAATTAGCACTTGCCAGATTATCTGTGTCTTGTCTCGAAGCGCTAGTAGGGCCCAAAAATTAGGAGACATGTTCTGCCCCATATGGGCCAATAATGTTGTTATTAACGTTCATAAGTGGCAGTTTTCTGTCCTAAACTGAATAAATGATTTGTCACTTTGACTTTGTCTTTGACTAACTGACCTGTTGGTTTCTTAAGCAAATTTTTAGGGTTCTGTTCCTCAAAACAGACCAATGTAACCAAGTTATATCTCTATAAATTAGGTCTGAAGCTCTTTTCTTATTTTTTTTTTCTTACATCTTACACTGCTTCGGGACAATAGACAGATAAATAGATAGATACTCTTTATTGCACACCATACAAGTAAAATACACATGATTTTTACAGAAAGATGTACAATTTAGGCGGTCTTATCGCTAATAGCGATCTCTTCCAGACAACCTTTAGGTAGAGGACAACCATTAAAGAAAGGGGAAGGTGTTGCAGAGTTCCCCTTTTTTTACAATATTGTGGGCTAGTAGGCTAACTCTTACAGATTCACTGCGTTGTCCGTCTGTCTGATTGTCTGTCAAGACCCTGTATACATCAAACGCGTGGAGGTTTTAAGTTAAAATAAATATCAAAAACTCAGGTCTGCAATTCCTCGAAGCTGTAAAAAAATAAAACTTAAGTTCATCATTATCATTTCAGCTATAGGAAGTCCACTGCTGAACATAGGCCTCCCTATGACGGGGGGATTGCCAATATTCGCCACGCTTGGCAAGCGGGTTAGCCAGCGCAGTTTTTTATAAGATTACGCACGCAGATGCTGCTGCCCGTCTTGTGCTACAGGAATTAGTCGCCTCTTACGACACGCCTCCTATTGGCGGTAGGGAAGTGTATTCTTTACGGCCGTCCCCACATGGCACGAACTTAAGTTAATGCAATCAAAAGAGACGGCTGTTTAGCCGCATTTTGATGCCCTTAAGGCAATAAAAACCTATAGAGTAGGTACTTCCGTTGACAAAGAATCATGAAATTTGGCAAGAAATAATGTCTTATAGTAACGGTAATACCAAAACCGTAAATTTGTAGTTACGTTACGAAAAAAAACTTGAAAAAAGTTCCAAAAATCTTCAAGACTCGATTCCCGTCATGCACCAACTTTAACATTACTTCAAGTTTGTACGGAACCCTCGGTGCGAGAGTCCGACTCGCACTTGGCCCATTTATTAAACTATTTTGCTGCACTAGCTTAATTTTTCTGTCTGATCTACCTACAAAGGAACGTGACTATAAATTCAAATTCAAATCTTTATTAATGACAACAACAATTTGTTAGTAACAGTAACATAACCTATCTTAGTACTTAATTTCTAAGACTAACCTTCGTGATAATAGGTAAGTACTTTAGTTGTAAGTTTAAACAAAGCCAGAGGGTAAAACATAAAAAATAAATTCGAATTATTTAGTTGTATCTTCTTCGTGTTTGCATAAATCAATTATTATCAGGCATTGTGCAACGTCAATAAACAAACGGACGGTTTGGGGTGAGATTAATTTAAGAACAATTGCAGTTTTTTACTTGTAGAATTGTTAGAGTTTTAAAATCGTTTATTTTAGTGCTAATGTTTGGGCACACCGTTTAAACTAATAGCAGAGTTAATGTCTCCGCAGCCAAAATCGGCGAAGAGATTGTATTATACAGTGTGTGGCCTGGAACCGGGGATAATATTGAAAACAGACTCTATAGGTCATTAGTAATTGAATCATTATGGTCCTAACTAATTAAAATTAAAACTTTAATTTTTGATTTTTTTTACAAACATTTGTAAATTCAATGTAATGCAAGCTATGCAATAGTTCCGCTCAACTTGATCGATTGAGTTCATCTGCATCGTACTTATTCGGAGCTACTCGGAACGTCTTTATGACACGACATTGACAACGTCGATAATATCGTTTTGCAATAATACACTGATTATGAATCGTAACTTTAAATTCTTATTGCGTGTAATGCATGGGTTTTGGTTGACTGGAATCTTTCAGAAATAATTCTAACACTCAAGAGAGTCTCGGTTTTGAATATTATCCCCCGTTCTAGGCCACACACTATATACCAGTATATATTAAAACTTTAAATCATAATAGTGGGACAATCATGAAATTTTAATGATTTTAAAGAGTCTTTAACACGTTTCATTTTTTTTCTGCTACGGGACATTATTGTGGGCTAGCGCCGGGAAGAATGCATTATAGAGTTAACCCAAATCCAATAGGCTAGTTGACACTTTTTATAAATAGGTCTTAAATTATTAATAAGTATTAATAGGTATAATTTTAAGACTTAGAAAACTACAAAACTTTAATTTTAAAATAATATTTTCATAAACAGACGAAAACGCTGTCAGCCATTTTGGTCTATAGATTATCTGTGCCATGACGTAGTCTCTCTAGTAAACAAACAAACAACTTTTTACAAATACAACCTCTCTGAATTAATCAAACATGATTTTTAATAGTTTATACAAAAAATATAGTAATTATCATTACTGTATCGTTCGAGAATGCAAAAACACATCAAAGACTCGAATGACATTTGATCTTTTACCATAAGACTGACGTCACTCACGTCGCGATCATGGCGGATAGCGTTTTCAGAGTTTCAAATTATACCTACTTAGATTAAAAAATATTTTTAAAAATTTGATTTTTACAGCCATCTTCTACTTTTAAGTATTGAAATCGATATATTTAGGTTCTTAAAGTCGAATACTATATAAAATAATTCTTTGTTTAATTAATTTTGATATGAGTCAACTAGTCTATTCCGTCAGTCTTTCTCTGTCCCATGCCCCAATTTCCCCAACAATAGTGTGTCGGTCGTCACGTTGACCCTTTTAAACTAATGCATCCTTAATTTCGTGAACTGGACTCCCAGAAGGCAACAAATGACTTAACAAATTGAAATGATGCAGCGGTTATGAGTTATCCAAGAAGCGGTTATGAGTTATTTTCATAAATCTTGACTTGACTAATCTTGGAAGGAAACCAAGTATCTCCACTATAATACCTATCTATCAACCAAAGTACCTATGTATCTTTTTGATAGAATAAATAAAAAACCGGCCAAGTGCGAGTCGGACGCGCACGAACGGTTCCGTACAATGGTTATTAATATCGACCAAAAAACTGCGAAAAATCACGTTTGTTGTATGAGAGCCCCTTTTAAATATTTATTTGATTTCAATTTAATTATTTATTTTTATAGTGAATACAACTAAATGTTCTGTGAATATTTCAAGCGTCTACCTATGACCGTTATAATAACATATATAAAAAATAAAAAAAATCACGTTTGTTCTATGGGAGACCAGTAAAATATTTATTATATTCTGTTTTTATTATTTGTTGTTGATGTTGATAAAGCGTCAACAGAAATACATCATCTGTGAAAATTTCAATTGTCTAGCTATCACGGTTTATGAGATACAGCCTGGTGACAAACAGACAGACAGACAGATGGTGGAGTCTTAATAATAGTGTCATTTTTACGTTTTTGTAGTAGGTAAAGAAAGTAGCATGCACTTTCGGGATTTGTATTGTCCTTCATCGCAATTTAACCTTTCGTAACCCGGATTTTTTTGGTAAACTACATTTAGTTAAACCTGGGCAAGTAATGATAGTTGACAAAACTTGTCATTTTTTCTAAGTCTGTGTTAAATCGGATTCGGGGGGGGGGGGGGGGGGTAGTCGGTCGAAAAGCATGGTCGATCTATTTTAATGGTTTTTATTTATCATTTAAAGAGCTTTAGAGTGCAAGTTTGGTGTAGTGATAAAGATCTGAAATTATTAAAATATCATTGTATTCAACACCGCATTGAGTGTCAAGTGACTTGTCTCAAAACAACTTGCTTTAGACCCGATAGCGTCTTGAAACCTGATTCTACGGGAAGAGTAGTCTCCACTGAATCCAAGAAAAGTAATAATAATTAAGCACCCGTTATATATGTAAGTTATATCAAGTACACACTCGATATTGGCACAATCACTGGTCTGCTCAAAGAGCAGGATGAGTCAATAAAAAACATAAGTTTCTTAGGAACATGATCCGAATCGCTGCTCTATAAAATATGTGCTCGATGTTGTAAACGGATGGGATATGCACTTTATGTTAGTAACATAGTGTGTGTAAGTGTAGGGATATAGGTATAACACTCCGACCTTATTCTGAGAAGACATCATTACAATCTAGGTGGTTCCTGCTTGCATGTATAATTAATGCTTGATTTAACATAGGAAATAATGCTTCAACGGAAATGAAGAAACTCTACGGACGCACGCAAGCCATAAATTGTCTCTGAACTTTTACAAGCCAGATAAATTAAAAGATTATGTTTGATAGAGTCTTGTTAGAAATTCAAATGCTTATTATTCACATTTTATTACTAAGGTAACAAACTTGTTATGTTACTTTATAAAAAAAAATGTATTTTGAAACTAATATAAAGAGTGTACAAGAGAATATAGTACACTCCTTAAAACCACGTGATCAGCTAGTCATATAAAACAACTTTTTATATGGGAGCAACATCGAAAACGAAATTTTTTTTCAGCTCCTCCTTACAATTTTACACATACCTACCTCAATGATAATGTAAGGAGCATCTGAAAAAAAATCACGATTTCAATGTTGCTCCCATAGTAAAAGTTCTTGTATATCACCTAAGGAGGGGAAGGATGGAAGAAGGAGGAAGGAGAGTCCTATTCTTTTGTAGTCTGTATACTTAAGATTTTATAGCCCGGTCCATAGTAATGCATTACTAATGCTCTTATAGTATCGTACACACAGAATTCGCGTTACATTACACAATACATTAAATTACATAATTTTGGGGCTTATGGGATTATATTATTGTGTCTATGTTTCCTCGTTGACATTAATTAAAATTAAATGACATGAAAGACGATGCTTAGAAATTATTTATTGAAATTGCGAAATAGTAGCATAATTTTGTCGCTTCGTTTTGATAAACAAAGTTTACCTATCTCTTAAACAATAAACTAACTTCATGTGTCTGTTTTCGCGATATTTCTTATCACTACATTGAGTTGACTCGGCTCTACATTCGTGTATTTATTTGTGTACTGAGAGCCCATTTTTATTTTTGCAGATTTTTGCAGTTTAACTAACAACAGTGCTTAGTAAAAGTTGTGGAAATATTTGTAAAACGAAGGTTAGAGTTTGTAAAGACATAATTCAAAAGATATATCGTCTTAAGTGGGTCCCTCAGTTCACACACATAAGCTCCCAAATCTAAATATGTAATGTGTGCACCAACAAATTTATCATTATTATCATGAAAGTGCATTCTACACACACTAGTGTACTAACATGTGTGTATGAAGCTATTCTTCGTTGCAATTGATCTGTGATTGGTCGAAAAAGCCTAGCTGTGCCACTCGACCAATCGCAGATCAGCTGGTTGGACAAGGGTGATGCACACAACGATCTTTGGTAATAAAATGCTGGTGTGCGCTGTGTACGTACATACCATCTGTGAACTACAGTTTTCATGAGTAAGAAAAGATACAGTGTTTCATTTTTGACTGCGTTTTAATTTATTAATTTTGTTAGAAAACATAACTTTTAAAAATGACTATAAAACAATACCTTATTTTTTGTCATCGCATTCAGTATGATGTATAGATACCCCCCTTTAAAGGAACGCAGTTGATTTTGTTAGACCTTGTATAGAGGAAAGTAACCAAATATGGAATACCATTTTGTTTTTGTATTACCTATATAAAAAAAATATATTGTAAATCAATAACTTTTATTATTATTTATTATTAGACATAATATATTTGCGCTTAACTTATTGATAGTCTTGTTTTATATATATTAATTTAAAACATATAATTTTCTTAAAAACAAAATCAACATAAAGGTACCTAATTATGAAATAGGTACCCAAATATGGACTACTATAAAACTATGAATACCAAGCCTTTACTTTTATGAGATACTCAAGTTACTTGTAAAAATCACTTATCCAGAGTTCGAATCTGCACCTGCGCAAACAGCATGTGCCAAGAGCCCACACATTAGGCATGTATCCATGTTTTCTTCTCGAGTATCTTGGGAAAACAGGCTGTAACATAGAATACACCCTGCATCTTCTGAGTTAGGAGCTTCCTATCCTATGAAGGCATCAGGCTCATTGTCCGTGTCAAACTGTATTTCTTTTTTTTCGTCTGAATCACTATTCTTAGACTTGGTTTTCTCTTTTTGCTGTATTCCTTTAGTTGTTTTCTTTCTGTTTTTTATTTTTTGGCTTTGACAATATGTTCTCTTTTCCTTCCTTCTTTTTATTATTGTCAATGAGTTGATTTTTATATGGAGAAGGTGTTATTGTTTCAGCAAAAGTAGTTTTTTTACCTCAATTAGAATTTTTTCTTTTTTAATCTAGCACTTATCTGATGTCATAGGGCGAGACCATATTTAGATTACTGCAAGCAAGCCTGAAAGTTAATGGTTCTGGATCAAATTCTGTCTCTTGTCTTGGTGTGAAAGGAAATATGGAATACTCCATATTTAGACCCCAGGGACTGTCCATATTCGGAAATTACAAAGTAATCAAAACTTATATCAGATTTTTTTGTTAAACATGATCAGACAAGAAAAAACCTCTAAAACAATCAAACAAACATGTAATAAATGCATAGTCATAATATACAATACAATTTCCAATCACGTTTTGAGAAAATTTTTTTTTTTTTTTCTGTGCAACACATTAATGTAATATATATTATTATTATAACGCTGATGTTATTTATTTAATCACAAAAAATATTTACAAACTCAAAACGAAAATAACTTAAACGCTAACCCTAAAAGAGATAAAGAAAATACAAAATGTAAAATTAAAAGTATTGAGAAATTACTTTGTTTTTACGTACCTGAAAAGCTTTTCTTACTGCGACAAAAAAAACACGCTTACCGCGGCCAAAACGGTCGCCCGACTGACAAATCGAAACCTGTACGCAAGTATAATGATGGAAAGAGACAGAAGATCACTGTCCTTTGTAACTAGGAGTATTCGTTTTCGAGAAATGGCGGTATTCCATTTTAGGGATACTATTCCATATTTGGTTACTTTCCTCTACCTTTAGTAAAACATGAATTTAAACATCTACACAACATTAAAAAACCTAATGTTTACGATAAGATATTAAGATAAATACAGATCGATAATATAAAAAAAATACTAAGCATTAAAAGGCTTTACATTTTTGGAATTGTTGTATTTAATTATATTTTAAACAATTAGCATTTGCATAGTGTGTGAACTGAGGGCCCACCAACAAAAACGTCAAGTTCACAATATTTACCACTATTTGTGATCTTTCTTTAGTTTATAATTTTCCTTGCAATTTTTACTAAATATTGGCTTATGAATATATAATGTTCATGTTATCTATTAATTAGGAGATAAATTGATGTGGGCCCTCAGGGACCACAGAAAGACGTTTGTAATTTTTTATTATCTATTCACATTAGGTTTTTTAATGTTGTGTAGATGTTTATTCATGTTTTACTAAAGGTCTATAACCAAAATTTGTTAGTGAACTCATTATATATTTAGATTTGGGAGCTTATGTGTGTGAACTGAGGGACACACTTAAGACGATATATCTTTTGAATTATGTCTTTACAAACTCTAACCTTCGTTTTACAAATATTTCCACAACTTTTACTAAGCACTGTTGTTAGTTAAACTGCAAAA
The DNA here is from genome assembly GCA_963576865.1 of Anania hortulata. Classification (NCBI taxonomy): domain Eukaryota; kingdom Metazoa; phylum Arthropoda; class Insecta; order Lepidoptera; family Crambidae; genus Anania; species Anania hortulata. The sequence continues at coordinate 21,224,623 of OY756393.1, forward strand.
ATCCGCAAAAATAAAAATGGGCTCTCAGTACACACATACACCTACATTAAACATTTCTCTGATTGTAGAATAAATTAATTAATATTAATTAAGTCACTGCCACTAATATTATAAAAGTTTTAATTTAAAGTAACCTATGTCGTTTAGTCCTCTAATAAATTAACTAAAGATCAAAATTATTTTAGACACGACAGAAAAAAATTAACCCCGACCTTTTGCATCAGTTCAAGCTGTCACACAAAACATTTCAGAAAATGACTTACCAAATCATTCCAGTCACCATCACTGTCATCACTGTCCACAATACGATCACTTTTCGCATCATCATCTTCTCTAACACTCTGAAGATCTTTCACTACTCCATCCAGTTGATCAGGGTCTAGCATCCCCCACATCTGCATTGCCGTTAGCAACTCTTCATCCTCATCAGTCAAGTCTCTTGGTGTCAGTGAGTTTAGTTTCTCAAGTTTTTCGTAAAGTTTTTCGTGCGGGCTTTTCTCTTGTTCTAAAGGCTGGAACTTCTCCAGCTTCTGGTATAGTCTATCGAGCTGGTCAGCAAAAGTCGGCGTGGTCACGTGAGCGGTGCGCGAGTGCGCAAGCAGCACGAGGAGCACGGTCGGGAGCAGCATCGTGTGCATGCGGCGGCTTCGTACACGCTACTAAATTACCAACACTATCTGGCGCGTAAACTGCGAAGCGGCCCACGTTTCTTGCGGTGGACACTCAGATGTAAAAACTTGTTGATTGAATTTATACTGTTTAAAATTTTTAATTGTAATCTTTAACTCTCTGAAAGTCTTGAAGAGTTAAGGGATCTGCTATATCGGAACATCTTGCATATTAATCGACGACCTCCGTAGCCGCTTGATGTTGCTTTCTCTAAGGTCCCGGGTTCGATTTGTGGTCGGTCGGTCAAATGTATAAAAAAAAAACTTTTCTTGAAAAAAAAATTGTCTCGGGTCTGGGTGTTGTGGTACCGTCATTGTTTCTGACTTCTGTAACACAAGCGCTTAAGCTAATTCATATTCAGAGCAGTGTAAATGATGTTGATCAATTTAAAAAAAAAAAGTTCTATGAACGTCTTAAAGGGGTTAAAGCATCTGCTATATCGGACCGTCTAGCAAGTCTTGCAACAGTACTCTGTGGACTTTACTACTAGGGAATTTGGGATGGAAGTCTAGAAGAGTTATTTGTACCTAAATTGTATTATTAAGACAATACTTTTTAACCCAATTGATTTATAATTTCCTATCAGCCCTATTTCCCAGAGCTGAATGAAGGAAAAGACCTCTTAGGCTAAAATATTTTGGATCAATGAAGCAATTTGGATAAGCCCAACTGCCACTTTTGATGGTCAGAAGAAAACTTATACATAATTGTTTGTTGTAAAGTCGGCAAATTGATGTGAAGAGGGGTCTTTCTCTGTTACCTATCCTAATAGACAGATATTTTTATTTAACTTGAACTAGTTTGTATGTATACTACTTGGACATTAAAAAACATACTAAATTAAGAGATTGTCATATTTTAATTTCTACAAATCGAAGCTTTTTAAAAAGCTGTAATCATAATTCTAAGCTGACTGTACACGTGTCACGCACTCTTCGGGGAATTTCTGTGCTCCCTCGCGACGAGATTGTTTTGAGATTGTTTTATAAGTTTAGCCAATATTAAAGCAAAACTACACATTCGTGGTCAAACAGATAACCACAGAAGATAACCTACTCTGCGTTTATCGATAATATCGCTACACTATGTTGTATGTATTTCAAATCCGCCAAGCTTTCTTTCATAACATTTTTAAGATTTATGTTTTTGTTATATTGTCTCAAAAAACTATGTGAACTCAAGAAGAAGGTTTATTTTTGTGAAATTAAACTAAGACGTAGAAATTTTATTCGTTTTTATCGTTTATTTATTTGTGTTGACACATCTGTCAGCGATCGTCGCCTTCGCCCTACATCTCGGCTATATTCTGCCGCGCCCGCCATTCATGCCGTCTAGGAAGACCCGCTGTGCTTTGATGAATGTTACCTAGTTTCAAAAGTAGATATTTCCTATTTGATTAGTTTTATCAAGTATTAAGTGGTTTTTCTCACTAAGTTTGTACAAATCTTGTTAGATACAATGATACAATTAAGACTTAGTAACCTTACATTGAAGGTGTTGCAAAATATCGCACCCCCGCTCAAACACCGTCACAAAACGAAATTTGTAATTTTTCAGTAAACGCAAAACACAATGGATCTAAACCTAAAATCACACATTTTGTGGCTTACCTTAGAATTAAGGCATTATATTGGTAAAAATGATAGAATGTTTTATTTTTAAAATTTCATTACGAAATTAATCCTAAAAAGAAAAATTGGAAAAGTTAAAAAAAAAAGGGAAAATTTTAGAGTTGTGACAGTTTTTGTAAAGAAAATTCGACGTTTTATGCTTTATGGGTCTTTATTTGAATAAGAATAAGAAGAAAAAAACCACATTATATAAAAGAAATGTAATAATCAGGCTACCAAAAATCATGAAATCGTAAAATCATCTTTAAACAAAATCTTGTGTACAAAAATATTGATCAACGAAAGACTAAATCTAAAAGAAAAACATTTATATTTATGCCTAGCATTATTGCAAATGTCATGAAACTTGTTAAATTAACTTTGCCGTGTTTTAAAAGAATCGAATATCACAAATAACTCCGTCTTTAATAGAACAAGATAAGAATAAGAAACAATCATCTAAAAACAATATTTTTAACAGATATATCAAACTTCTTAGTAGAAACATATCAAATATTAAATCTTACCTAATTAAATAAAATTATAATATTTTTAACAAAACATTTAACTTCTGAATCAAATTTACACTTACTTAGTAACTATTTATTTTAAATCTGCGTTGGTAACAAAAAAGAATGTCATCACATTCCTTATTAGGTTAAATCAGTCTTTTTGTTTGACTTTATCTTTTTAATCTTACTCAATAATTAATCATCTGAAATTCTTTCAATAGAAACATTCTTAATCTTAAACCTTACAAATTATTATAAAAATCTGCGTAACAATTAGGTATGTGATGACTTTTCACTAAACTGGTTAGATCAGCCTTTTTAATTGGCTTAATATTCAACTTATTTGAATAAGCAGGACGTAACTGAGGCAATTCACATCGTTTGGTAAGACTGACTTCAGAAAAGTTTTCGTCAGAATAGCTGAGCTTGTACTTCATTACAGTTGGATCAGGGGCGTGCATCTCATATAGGCTATTATGCAGAGCCTACCTTAATAAAAAACCGACAGAACAGCTAACCATAATTATTAATTACGTATTCAACAATAAACAATAAATATTCTGTAACCATTTTGTCGTCTACCTGTACTTATTCCTTACTAAAGCGCGCAACTTAGATAGTTACTGTGCAATTTAACCAATGTTAGGCTGACGCGAGATCGCCTGCTGTTTCACGCAAATTTACTCAATTTTCACTCACAGCCTACCCCCATCTGAAACCAATGCACGCCCCTGAGTTGGATCATCTTTTGTAAACTTTAATACCTTGACATTGGTAATTTTGACTCTTTTCATGTTTTTTAAACCTATATCTTCAGCGAGTTGTTTCAGAGAAATGAAATCCATATGCGAGAGTTCATGGACTTTGAAGGGGTTTCCAGTCTTTTTAGCATCCCTGATTATCTGAGCATATTGATTTGGTACGTAGATAGGACCTGATTTTAAAGACATCTTAATCTGTGTTTCTATGACTGAGTGTACGGAATCTCCCTCGTTTTGTGTATGTCCAGTTATCAAAAATTTATGAGTTATAGAATTGGCATTTGCAAAATTCGCTACTGCAAACATGTAAAGTGCAACAATAAATTTCTTATTTTGCCCACAGCAGTTGTCGGAGAAGAACACGAAGTCAATAGGTTGTGTGCATTCACGTTTTGCAGATTCCATTTCAATAAATTTTAAAATGCAACTTCCTATCTCATCGGACCGGAGATCAAATAATTTAACTAACACGAAAAATAAGTTATTTTGTTTTTAGATAATCGACTTAATACAACTTATTTTCTTAAATTTACATTATTCTACTACTTTAATCACGTAAAGGGACACAAACTAAAATGCACTAGTAAATTCACGTATAATCTACACAATCAAAGAAATATATATATATGCTGTGATTATATAATATATATAGCTAATAAAAAAATATATATATGTAAGTGAGTAAGTCATCCTCTCGGCCCACAATACCTATCTTATTGTTGTGCCCTACAGGGTCTATAATGATCTATTTTATGTATCTAATCATAACACCTGTGTAACATTATAGAATGCAATAAATATATTGAATTGAATTGAATTGAAGTAAAATACAAAAATTCATAAAAACAAAGTTATTTGCATCTCTCATAGCTCTGCATCAGTGAATTGATTTCGACCTCAAGATAAATGTCAATTATCGCAGGGTTGATGCAGTTGCTGTAAATTCTTTCTGTTTAAGCTAATAATAAGTTAAATTGTTTATATTGCTTGCCGTGGTAGCCTATAATTAAGACATCCCTTTGCAATGTAACCTTTAACCATATATATGTGTAAATCATGTATTAAGTAAGTGTTTTGTTGGTTGTCCTAAATAAATAAAATAAAAATAAAATAATAAAGTTCATTTTTGTAACGTCATATGCACCGCCCACAAAACATCTCTGTTCAGCCTAATGGTCGACTGGTAGATAATGCCACATGGCATTAAGTCCACCTTTTTTACGATTTTATTTTGTGCAATAAAGTTTAAATAAATGTATTAAAAAAATAATTCTAGAGTGAATTTTGGTATCATATCTGTATTTTTATTGTTGTTATTTATACAGGGTGGTCCAAAAGATAATAGGTCCTATATTATACGGTAAATTTGGACAGCTCTGAATGTAAAGAATTTAAAAAAAAAACATCGCCTTTTGGACATTTTATAACTACATTTTTTAATTGAAATATATAATATTAACAATATTTTGAACAGAGTACTTAGAAGTTCTGTTTACACGTACTGACGATAAAAAAATATCGTTGCCTAAAGGCCGCATTGCGACTGGGTTTGAATTTGAATTTGAATTTGGGTACTGTAAAAATACAGGAATTTAAAAAAAATCTCAATTTCATGATCTGGTAACTCGTAAAACAACCTCGTGACCATGTCAATTGGTGTGTTATAGGGTGCATATTTATACAGGGTAGCTTTTAAATTTGATTCTGTACTGATAGTGCTAGCAAGCAAGACTGAAATAGGATTAGTCAACCTGTTGAATTTAAATTAAATTAAAATTAATTTATTTCAGACAACATAGCATCCATAAAGTTAAGTGTTAGCTTTGATGATTTTCAAGGAAATTCTAAGAATTAGATTTTCCTAGTACCTCAATGTCTTATCAGACTCGACTTAGACTCTGATTTACTGAGATAATAATATTACTCATAATTTTAGATAAGACAAAAACGTAGTAGGGAATTATTAGAAAATACCAGAAACTGTTTTTTTTTATCCGACTTTCGCCCTATCACACAGCAAATAAAAATAGTAATAAAACAGTCTATACAGGGTGTAACGAAAAGGAGCAATAAAACTTAACCCCTTAGGTTATTCTACGGCTAAATTACATCAACTTTTTCTATAGGACCAACATCAAAATCGTAAATAGTATGGGAAAGTGTTTTTTTTTGCATTTTCGATGTTGGTTCCATATAAAAAGTTGTTGTGTTTTAGCCGCAGAATAACCCCTTAAAGTTTTATTGCTCCTTTTCGTTACACCCTGTATAAAAAAGACATTTTATTAAAGTAAAAGAAAAAGGGAAATGAAACAGCTTGGATATTAAATAATGAAAAATTATGACAATACATATCCTATAAGCCTATTTACGTATAGTTTTTACCTCTAAGTACCCAAACAGTGTAGGAAAATGTTATTTTGTCTCGTACGTACAGACAACAGCTCGTGAACCTACCACAAAACGTCAAACTTTCTCAATTAATATTGATCGCTGACGTGCCGGACTTAAAGTTGAGAATCTGTTCACTGACCTTTAACTGTTTGGATAGATTGACCTGCCTCTGACTGTACCTAGACTATTTATCTGGTTGCGATGAAACTTTGATCACAACATCGCACATCGGGAAAGTTTCTGCATTGAATCGAAGGAAACGTAGTCGCGGGCAACAGCCAGTTGGTAGTAAATTGAAGTCTCTTAGAAATTACGACAATGGCCAGGAATTCGGTTTCTCCTCAACCTATTGAGGTCGAGGAGATTAAATGTTTTATCGTTATTAAATCGCCATCAGCCGTCATAAGGAATTTAAAGTATCTCGCACTCCGCGAATGATTGCACAGACAACAGCGGCTAACAGCACGTCGACCTACCACAAAAATAAAACTTCCTTAATTGATATTGATCTCTATATGTCGGATATAAAGTTGAAAATCGGTTCAACGACCTTTAACTTTTTGGGCAGGTACAGCAGTACCTACGGTTTACGAATGCACCGTAAAATGTTATTTTGATTCAAGTTTAAGTACTTACCAATTTCTAAGTTTCGTACTTTACTTCGGTTGACGTTACCTCGTTGATAGTGGTTTTACTTGGCTATATTTGGCATAAACATTTACAATCATTTATTTATTTTCACACATTTAGTTACATTCTGTGTAAACCAAATAGTATCAACGACTTTTAAAGACACGTAAAGACCTATCGAAGTAACAAGCGCAGAGGAAAAGACCGGTCAAAATAGTAACGTAACCCTTCCAGGTTGATATTTTCAGGTAGACCAATCGATGTAGTGAGCCATCGAGGTATTGATCTTTTCAGGTAACAACATATCGATGTAGTAAGCCATCGAGGTATTGATCTTTTCAGGTAACAACATATCGATGTAGTAAGCCATCGAGATATTGATCTTTTCAGGTAACAACATATCGATGTAGTAAGCCATCGAGGTATTGATCTTTTCAGGTAACAACATATCGATGTAGTAAGCCATCGAGGTATTGATCTTTTCAGGTAACAACATATCGATGTAGTAAGCCATCGAGGTATTGATCTTTTCAGGTAACAACATATCGATGTAGTAAGCCATCGATGTATTGATCTTTTCAGGTAACAACATATCGATGTAGTAAGCCATCGAAGTATTGATCTTTTTAGGTAACAACATATCGATGTATTAAGCCATCGAGGTATTGATCTTTTCAGGTAACAACATATCGATGTAGTAAGCCATCGAGGTATTGATCTTTTTAGGTAACAACATATCGATGTAGTAAGCCATCGAAGTATTGATCTTTTTAGGTAACAACCCATCGATGTAGTTAACCATCGAGGTATTGGTATTTTAGGTAACAAGGCATCGCAGTTTTGTTTATGGGTAACATAAGTTGTAGGTACTAGTCAGATGCCTTACCTATAGGTAGCCCCATAAGTAAAGTCCGTATCATTTAATATATGACATGGTGGACAACTTTTGTTTTGTGTTAATCGACTTACCATGTAAAATTACCAAACAGCCCATTGTATTTCTATAAAAGACAAAAAGGCATATTTTTATTTATTTACTATGATGTATGGAATAGGTATATTGGTTATAGGTGACACTGGACAACCTGTACATGGGTTACTCTGGATAAAGTCCTATTTACTATTTAAAATCAGGTTTAGGTTAAATCACACTAAATCTCTGGGTTACTCCGGTTAAAGTTGCATTGCATACATACATTGCATGCCGTGGCAGCCTATAACTAAGACGACGCTTAGCTCTAAGTCAGTATAACTCAAAATATGTATTTTACTTGTATTAGTGTTTGTCTTGTTGGTTGTCCTAATAAATAAAATAAATAAAATAAAAATAAATAAAATAAAGTATACAACATCACATACATTGCTCTGATCCTATGGTAAGTAGCATAAGCACTTCTGTTACAGAAATAAGAAACAACGACGGTACCACTACACCCAGACCCGAGACAATTTAGAAAAAATCTTTTTCTACATTGACCGACCCGGAATTCGAACCCGGAACCATAGAGATAGTGACACCAAGTCCGGTATGCTCGCCTCTCGGCTACAGAGGTCTTTGGGGTCAATTTCAACAAGTCCATTTTTTTTGTCATTACGGTGAACTTTTTTATTTATAACTTTTTTTTAAATAAAACCATGTAGTATTGTTATTTATGATATTGTTATGATTAATCTTTACTCGACATCAAATTGAGTTCATATACTTAGGAGATATAGTACTTTAAAATTTTGGTGTCACCGAAATTAAAGAATAGTTCACCGAAATGAAACTTCTCATCACCGAAATGAAAAACGCGAGTCACCGCAATGAAATTACTTATGCAGTCACCGAAAAAAACTAAACTTACTAAAATGCTGCTATCCTAGTTCCATAATTACTTACCTACGTTTTGAAGAGTGTTATCACACAGTACAGGTTATCCTTTTCTGACTATACTATAATGGTATTGAAAGTATTAATTAAAATGTACCATACATGGATATTAACTTATTTAAACATAAATTCATTTAGGAACGTGTGAGAATAAAACAACAAAAATAACAAATATATTGTAATAATCAACCATAAAAACTGAAAAGATAAAAATAATATCAACACATAAATACCTAATCAGTTACTTTTGGAGTCGGTGCTATCCGATGAGAGTTTGAATGTTTTCGTTTGCACCGACTCCAAAAGTAGCTGATTAGGTACTCATGTGTTGATATTATTTTTATCTTTTCAGTTTTTTGAAGTCGGTTTACTTTTTTTTATAAAATTTACTTATTTCATCTATTTTTAGTGATACATACAGTGATAATCCTCAACAATACGAATCTTTTCAGTGCAAACATAAGTTAACGGCTGAACACCGATTTCATCCCTTATTTACCCACCTTAGAGGTGAAAATTTTCCAAAAAATTTTCAATATACCATCTTTAAAGTATAAGCTATTCGATAAAGAAAGAATCATCAAAATCGGTTGACAAATGCCGAAGATATTGGGCAACATAGGTACAAAAATCAGTTGGCACGGATGGAGTTCATGCAAAGTTTGATGATTTTCTTATAGATCCCATTATCAGAACTTGATCAAATTTATATGGGACCATTCCGAAAGTATTTCCTTTCAAACAAAAAAAGAAGTATCGAAATTGGTTAACCTGGTAACGAATGATCGCTGAACATACATAAAAAAAAAAATTAAAAAAAACAAAGATACTGACGAATTGAGAACCTCCTCCTTTTTTGAAGTCGGTTAAAAATATACAGGTTGCACCCTTTCCATGTTCAAAGGGTCCAAACTCTACAGCCTGCTGACTATCCGCGCAGGATTGCATTCTGCAGAATCATGTTAAATAAAATAAGGGAAGACCTGCAATTTTTCAATAAAATGTTGTGAACGGATGATTCCTCATGCCGGAAAGATGGATATCTCAACATCCACAATCTACATAGCTAGCAAGTAGAAAACCCACATTTGATGAGGGAAGATCGGTCCCAAGTTCAATTTAAAGTTAACTTGTGGACTGGGATTATTGGCGGACAGGTGATCGGGCTATATGAACATCCAGCTACACTGAATAGTGAAATTTACCTTAATTTTTTACAAAATGATTTAGAGATATCAGTTTAGAAGTGAGGCGGAGAATGTGGCTTAAAAATGATGGGTGCCCAGCTCACTACGCAATAGTAGTAAGAAATTATTTGAATCAACACTACCCACAGAGGTGGATAGGCCGGCTCGGCCCTATTTTATGGCCACCCAGATCGCCGGATCTAAATCCCTTGATTTTTTTTTATTGCGGATGTCTGAAAGACCTTGTCTACGCGAGACCAGTATCCTCAATAACAGAGTTGCGGACTCGCATACAAAATGCAGCTGCATACATAAAAACGTCTGGTTACGCGAGCCGCATCAAACATCTATATATATAAAAGAAGAAACTGACTGACTGACTGACTGACATATCAACGCACAGCCCAAACTGCTGGTGCTAGAGATTCCAAATTTGGCATGTAGGTTTCTTATAAGGTCTAAGGGTGCACTAAGAAAGGGTTTTTAAAATTCACCCTCTAAAGGGGTGAAATGGGGGCCCAAAGTTTGTATGGGTAAACAAGATTAGTCAGACTCTTTTATTCAAAACTTCACAGGAGTGAGTTCTCCTTACGATAAATGAGTAAACATGTTTCAGATTTTTTGAAAAGTCAACTCCTAAAAAGGGAAAGGGGGCTGACAAAGTCTGAAAATCAACATGGGTATTGTTTCTATGGTTTATCGGGTCGCTGATTACGAAAACAACAACGATTTTAAAATGTAACGTTGCGGACGTGAAATTACATCTCCCTTGTTGGGATGCGATGGGGTTGAAATGTCTAATATGGGCGTAGATTTTATGGTTTTTTGGAACTTTGATTTTAAAATGAATATTGTGAACATGAAAATTCTTGAAATTATTTGTGCCAAATTGCAATCCAATTGGGCCAGTAATTTCGGAGCTAATCGGTTGTAACAGTCGGACTGACAGACAGCCATACGTGATCCCAACACAAAGGTTCTGTTTTTGCATTTGATGTATACCCGCGTTATCCTAAAATTGATAAATCGCTATATTATATCAGCTAAAAATATTGTCTAGAAGTTTTGTAGTTTTTTAAATTACTGAGTTTGACATTCATACTTCACTTAAAATCAAATCTAACGCGAGCGAAGCCGCGGGCAAATGCTAGTTCTTTTATAAAAAGATGCCGGGCGTGTATCAGAGCGCAAGGACGCCAATTTGAACATTTATTGTAATTTTAATAAAAAATTAATAAAAACCAGACATAAAGTTTAAGAGATACAGAAAACATAAGCTTATTATACCTTTTCGGAAAATAGAATAACTAAGAATTTTGTTAAGTTAATGGGCACGATGATCGCCATACATTTTTTTAACATGGTTGTTGACCAAACATGGGGAAAAATAATTTTATGTTTTTTTTTTGGAACATTGTTTTTTTGAAGCACTTCGTGATTAGCTAGCTCAATTTTAACCATTGTTATTGATAGCTAAACTATTCTTTTAGAAATTAAAAAAAACTGAATTAGAAAAAGTCCGTATTTGTAAAAATGGCACATTAAAAACTAACCGAAAGTGGCATTTAAAAAAAAAACTAACTCAATTATCTTGAAAACCGAGATATTTTTACTAAAGTCAAAATTTGAGATTAGAGAGGTCTTGACAAAACCTATCGACAGTTAAAGGTTTATCCATTGTTTCTGGGACACCCTGTATATCTTTACAACTTTTTCAGATTCTTATTTTAAAAGATTTTAATTATTAGTTTTGATAACACAAAGATACTGTAATATACAGGGTGTAACGAAAAGGTGAAATAAAACTCTAAGGGGTTATTCTACGGCTAAATTACATCAACTTTTTCTATGGGACCAACATCGAAATCGCAAAAAAAAAACACTCCCATACTAAAACGCGACCAGCTGGCATCAGTTTGTATGAAAACGTCAATTTTTTTTTTGAGATTTGAGAGAAAAAGTTGATGTAATTTAGCCGTAGAATAACCCCTTAAAGTTTTATTTCACCTTTTCGTTACACACTGTATAATGTAAAATAAAACAAACGTAATCTCTTGTTATTTGTCTTCACAAAATCTTATTGTGTATTAGTCATTAATAAATCAGGTAGCACAAAAATCTATCTTTTGGATGGGGACACGACTAGCAAAAATATTTCGGAATTTAAACAACAAAGGTTAATATTTCGGAAACCGATCACTGAATCGAAAAATGGTCTTCACAACCTCGCAATATATTTGAAAGACCCATCCAACGATACCCCAAACGATGGGGTAGACTAAAAATAAATAATTCATCCCTTCTTTACGTGAGATACCCTAGAATTTTTGTTTTCAAGATATTATTGTACCATTTATATTGTATTAAATTACAGCTTCCTAGTACAAAGTATCTGTGCTAGGCCGTGGACTGACAGACGGACATGGCGAAAGTATAAGGGTTCCTTTTGTACCATTTTGGTACGGAACCTAAAAAAGCACGTGTTCAATATTTTTGAATTACGTTTAAAGTGGACTAATTATCATAATTTAGTCAAATAGCCTATTGCCCACGCGAGCAACAACTGAGATTATTCTTTTAACTAGTAGCTACATTTTAGTCCCCAAAACAAATATATTCCTTGTGCAACTAAAATGTAACAAAAGAAATTATGGTCTGTTTTTCACCGAAGTGAAATAATTTGTCACCGGAATGAGAAAAAAAAACACCGAGATGAAGATAAAAATCATCGAAATGAACAACTTCTCACCGAAATGAAAAAAAATCACCGAAATGATATTTTTTCTCATTTCGGTGTCAATTTAGGTCACCGAATTCACCGGAATGAGATCACCGTCATGAAAAACAGCCAATAGAAGTTAACACTACAAGCACAGTATTTATGATAGAAATAAATTGATACTACATACTTGATCGGGCGACATTAAGTAAAAGTACACATATTTAATAAACATATCGGATCATTGGATCACAACTTTTATCCACTCACGTGAATGAAAAAAAAAGCGGTCCCAAGTCACCGGAACCCACTACTTACGTTTTTGGTGGGAACACCAGACAAGCAACACGCGTCCTCTCACATCAAGCGCTTAGGCGTCCCTGGTGCGCAAGTTTACTGCGCAGTAGCGAGAAGCTAGTGTTGTTGGATGCCTAGATATTCGCGTACAACGAAAATTCACCGCGGTGAAAAATCTAATTTGGACACGTGAATTTGTACTTACCATTCATTAAATACAACAGATTTTGTAATCAAGTTTCCGCAATAAAGTACTGCCACTATTTAAGATTTAAATAAAAAAAAGGAAATCCCTAAAAAATCAACTGTTTTTATTATATGATTAAAAGTATACTGAAAAACAAATTGTGCCGCTTCACCGGTATGAAAAACTTAGGTGTTTATATATTTTTTTTCCTTATTAGCGACAATCATAATGGAAAAATATTTGTAGGCTGCTGTAGGAGACAACATTTTTCATCTAAAAAAAAATATTACAAGTTAAAAGTGCCATCCTGCACTAGCAGTTTCAGCCATGCCGTTTACGATTTGGTGCTGGGAAAATCACCCTTTGGTCGTATTTAATATTTAAGGTTCAAGTTAAATCTCGATTTAGAATGTTCGCGGTGTTTTTAATAAAATCGAATCGACTTTCTCAGCTGAAATTTTTTTTTTTGTTGCACGAAATAAAACTGTACAATTGGTGGACATAAAGCCTCAAAGCATTTTCTACCAGTCAGCCCCTAGACGAGGCAGAAATATTGAAGTAAGTTTTATGTATTATTTTGACATGACATAGTTTTATTTTTAATTTTTAAATATATTAATAATATGACGATTTATATGATTACATATTATATTATTGTAAAACAAGAATTAAATATCTTTACCATGAGTCCATGAGTATGGTCTAACACAAAAGTAATTATGACGCAATAAATAAATATGAAATAAGTTATTCTAGAGGTAGTGTCTAAACTTAGTTTATCAAAATGGTTTTAGGCAATTTCTAACTTAAATTAAATCAAAAGTTTTCCTTTTTAAACTTAAGTATCTTACTTTACTTAACTTTACTTTATTTAGGTATTTTCCTGCGTGTTTATTTTAAGTTCGTTATTATGAGGTCACAAGGCAATCATTAGACAAACAAGTTGCATGATATTAGTCACCGCCTTATCTAATCTGTGGATCAGACCGCATTCAGGTCACTAGGCTTTACATAGGTACAAACAGTAATTAAAGGTTTTGAGATTTAAATAATCTGTTAATTGACAATTGATATTGCATTGCGCATGTTATTAAATAAAACAAAGTTTGCGATCACTGGTTTTGGCCCTTTTCAAATTGTTTGTATTGCGTCAAGAAGGCGAGGATGCTGGGAACGTTTCCTCGCTGCTACGCCGACCGAGTAACGAGCCAGCATTTTTAGGGTTCCGTGCCCTAACAGGAAAAAAGAAACCCCCAATCACTTAACTTCTTTGATCATCTGTCTGTCTGTCAAGACCATTTTCAACAGAAACGCGTGGTGGTATCAACTTAAAATTAATATCAATTACTAAGGTTTGCAATGCTTTGGAGCTGTGAAAAAACCAAACTGCTAAGACAACGCCATGAATCACATACCCTATAGAGTAGAAATGTCATAAGTAATTGATTTGTTAACAAAATTTTCCGTCATTTTATAGTCCGTATCTGTAGTATTTTTGTATGGGCGAGAGTTGACAGGACTTGTCATTTTTTAATATATGTAAGTAAGTGAAAAATCACTTACTAGTTTCGGAGAAAGATGATTCGTATTTCTGCTCTACAGAGTGCTCAATGATTAACAAAATCAAAAGCATACTGCCGGATATGCCACATATTTATTTTGTAATAGAGGAACTAAGTAGGTATAAATCATGTTACTAACACCTCTATTCGCTGTATGCGCGATGACGGCGCCCCTAGTGACCACCATTGTTGTGGACTTGAGTCTGAGTTTGAGAATGATTTTCGGATTGTTTTTCTTCGAAATTAGATGAAAATATCTAAAAAATTTGCATATTATAATAAATGCTTTTCTTACTTGAACTAAAATAAGAATTTTATAATGCCTACGGAATTTTAATCTATTGATTAAAAACATGATATAACTTTCCAACCTCAAATGTGCAAAAAGAGAAAAAAAAAAAAATTAGCACAGCGTGTGAAAGATTTTGAAGAGCTCAGAACCAACGGACAAAGCTACTTAATAAGATCTGTGATTATAAGACAAACGTCTGTAACACAAATTCCCTACAAACTTTTTTCTTTTTACAGCTGCAACTATCCATTTATTTCTTTGCTCCAATTTCCATCTTGATGTTGGAAACAATAACACATGTACGAAATGTTTTTCCCATTGTTTCTACACTTTATAACAGAACACGTATGTCCCATATCGCGAATTTTAACGTTTCCACTTAAAAATACTTATTAACGTTAGTATGAAATTCTATGGAAATTTAGCAATTTGACACATGACAGTCCAGAGTTTTTTCATATTTCTGCTACATTGCGTGCTGCGATCGATTTGACGGCCCCCACCACCCACTTCGCACATAGCGAATATGGATTTATTATTATTATAAATACCTACATGTTGATACGGAACCCTTAGCAAGTGTGCCTCGCACTTGACCGATCTTATTTTCCCCAATTGACTTTCATACATGGGTTGATTGAGTCTATGTATTAAAAAAATACTTTTGTGTTTATTTATATTATATTGTTTTCTGGTATGAAAGACGTCTACCCATAAGGATCATTATAGCATGTAGATTGTACCTAGGTATAACTCATTTTTGACCAAATTGTAGATTGATTAGCAATGACTAAATTTAGTGCTATTTTTCCAAAATGTAATTTTGCATTTGGTTAATTTTAATTATAAATCTTTACATTTGGCCACATAAAACGCACAATAATCCGGTTTATGTTTCTAACAAGAGCCGTTTCCGATAATCGTACGGCTCGAAGCCAAAGTCAGAGGTCGGCAACACTTCTCAGTATCGCTGCATGAACTGTAAATATTCGCAAGCAATTCGCATGCATTCAACTTTGATGTATATTATCTACTCGTTTATTATTTACCAAGATTACATGCCATTACTAATGCTTATGTATGTGCAGATTTAGTAAGAGGGACACAGAAATACCTTATTAGGTATGTATGACCAAGTGCGACAATTGTAAATATTTATTTTATTATTGATTAACAGTTGAGCATATATTCTTAAATCTTACTTCGATAAAGAAGAACCGGGTTTTATAATAAACTACCTGTCCGGCTAACTGCGAACCATCTCTTTATACTTATATCTTTTTTGTGTATGTTTTAATAATTTGCTATTCGGGGCGAATAGAAATCCAGCAAACCAAAGATCATAAAAATCGGTCCAGCCTTTCTTGATGCAGTTGCTTGATAAGCAGAGAGAGCTTAGAGACACAGAGCTTAGAGACTTAGGTACACGGGCTTTTGCTCATCACACAAACATTTAACCCTTTCAGGATTCGAACCCGCGGCCGCTGGCTTTGTAATCCGGAGCGTCAACCACTAGACCAGACGGTTCTATAAAGGCTAAAACAACTTCTTAACTTTTAGTGTCTCTTTGATAACATTAAGTTAAGATAGACAGACATCGATTTATTCATAATATTATTACAAATCTGACGCAGCCTCTCACAAAATCATGTAATACGGAAACTCGTTATTTCATAAAAACGCCATAATACAAAAATGCAGTCGTAAAACATGTGGCACGCATCAGCCCCCCTAGCATGACCACCAAAACACGATACGATATAGCGATATATTATCGACACCAACTGTAATTCAAAATATGATAGATATAGCCGCCATTTTAATTTTTTGTGACGGCGGCATGGGGATTCATAGCGGCTACATCTATCGTATTTTTACAGTTGCTGTCGATATATCGCTATATCATATCGTGTTCTGGTGCTCATGCTAGGGTGGCTGAACACGCATCGCGAGGAAATGTGTGTGATCCCTGGTATTTATTCGGGCCCGCGTCGCCCACATCCCGGTTGCCTGAAAATTTTACGAGTTTAAGTCGAAACGTGTTAACAATCATAAAATTTTGTATCAACCCTTTGCAAGTCTGGATTTAAACTCGATCCCCTGTGTAAAAAGGTTAAAAAAAACCTTTTGTTGGAAAAAAGTCAATGACCCATACACACCAAATTTAAATTGAAACGTTTAATGCGTTGCGTGTAACATTACAATGCGATGTTAGACAAATAAAGGTATGCATACTATTTGCACAGTATTACTATAAAATCTACTGTGCTGTTTGTGTGTGATGTTCAAAGAATAATAAATAATTTTTCTAAGCAAACAATTAGAAACACAACAAAAAAAAACTAAATCGGTCGAGCCGTTCTCAAGTGACGATGTTTTACATGTGGCAATCGATTTTTATTTAAAGATAGACAAGCTGTGCCCGCGCCTTTGCCGACGTGGAAAACAGTATGTCACGCCTTGTTTTACTCCCTTAGTTGGATTAAAAATAGTAACCTTAACAAATTTCAATTTTAAAATTTTCTAACTGAATTTCATCAAAATCGGTTTAGTTTTGGCAACAAAAAGTATAAATATATAAATAAATAATATATATTTAATTTGCGAAAAACATGGTACAATCTTAGGTCATATAATAGGTATAATATGAACAAACATGTTTTACAGATTTATCGATATGCAAACATTTCGTCGTCGTGCAATTGAATCTTACTTATAAACAAAATATCATATCAAATTAGGTTTACAAAATTACAATTAACTATAGCATTTTAGTATCAAACAATAAGATGTCAACGTCAATGAGAGGTATACAAATTATACAGGCAGAGTCAAAATGCAAAATTTCAAATAAGTAACTTCTACAGATCCATGAGATCTCCACAGAACTCTGCAAGGTTAACAGGCACTAAATTGTGTAAAACATCCCAAATGCGCGTTATCGGCGACTTCTGCGCCGTTATGGCCAATTAGGAAGGATTAGCTTGTCGGGGACCGATATTATATCAGTTCCGTTTCTTTGTCGTGTTACTTATTTATTATTATCTAATTGGGGTTATATAGAGTGACATCATACAGTTGAGTATGAGTTCATATATTCGTTGAAACATCTAGCTAAAAGTTTACAATGATTAGAAAAAAGTTATCGGACCATTAGTTTATTTATATGCCCACGAATTAAAGATTTTTCTGTATTAAAAGTTAGTCTAAAGTGCTTCTAAAGACTGTCTGTTTTTATTTATTGTCACAATATGGTTACAACATGAAATTGTTAATTTTAAGCCTTGCCCCTATCATAAGTCATGTATCTCTTATTATCTAGTACCTAAACCTACAATTGTTTTTAAAATAAATAAATGTTTTATCTCCACCCTGTATGTATATATTTACGTATAGTGTAAATCAGCTAATGATGCCAGTACACTATTAACATTTGCAGTTATTTGTGTTGGCAAGAATACTAGTTATTAACACGGGTTCGGTCGTTAATTATGCTGACACTAGGCGTCATAAAACAAAATATCTTGTATATATATTCAGTATTTTAATACTATTAGTATTATCTATTTACTTGTCAGTCAACCTTTAGGTTAGGTTAAGTTAGGTTAGGTTCTGCGGTTCAGGGTCATGCTGTAGAGTCACCTCCTAGAGCGACGGGATGTTATTGGTTACATCCGGTTACGATCGGATGTAAGAAATAGCATCCTGTCCTGGTGCATCCCGGGCAACGGCGGTTAGCAATTTCCTTCGGGGATTGGTAGCCGACGGCTAAACTCTGCCAGTGTCGCTCCTTGTGCTGCTATGACTAGCATAGCTGCGCAAGGATGTGTTCACGAAGCACACCGTAATCCGCAACGGGCTACCGGCGGGACGGGGGTCCAGTTTACCTGGACTGCGAGGCGGAACCCTCTTTAAAAACTACCACGCGCGGCTCAGCCCGCCCATAGTCAGCCGTCGCTGACTGGCGGGTCGCCGGGCAACTCGTTACCCCGTGGGGGCCGAGGGCTGTCGGGGGCACTTCGTCCGGGCCGAGAGGAAGGAAAACCTCAATAAAAAACCCCTGTACACCGTTACCCCAATCGGGACCGGGGGCTTTTCGGGGCCGCGAGGATGGTAAACTCAATAAAACTTCCCCCTAGTTCTGGAGTCTCGCAAGGGGGCTCCAGGGCGTATGACTGGTAGGGTTACATACCGGTCGATTTCCTTGCACCACACCGTTCTGCCCTTTTCAGGGCGGGGCGGGGGCCCTGCTTGCCAGGGCTGCGGGGAGTAAACCCCAAAGGGAGTGTTTGGGGGCTGGGTCTGTTGCGGCGGAGTGCGGTGTGGGAAATGGGATGTGCGCGGCTTCTTCGGTGTTGACATGGTTTTAGAGGTTCTGCCCCTCCCTTGTCAACACTGTCGCGGTTGCTTAGCATCCCAGGACTCATCACCGCACTGTGCCCCTTCAGCCCTTGACCCCAAATATTCCTAAAAATCCTTCAATTCCCGTCGTTGGCGCGCCCTACGGGGCCTCGCGCGGCGACGGGTTCTCTGACCTTGCGCGGAGCAAGGCGGAGTGGTTGGCGTAGTGGGATCAACCGGCTAGCGGCCACCCTGGGGGGAGCCCGACCTCTCAGGCGTATGTAGGGTTATCTGGCTATTCGGGGATCTCTGGCCAGATGGACCGTTTAGATCTCCCCGACTCGTGGGATACAAATGGCTTCTTTTTCTTTTGGGAATAATGGGGGGGATTCAGAGGACGAGATGGTCGACCTCTGCACGATTGCGGAAAGTGTCGAGGCTGCTAGCCAAAACACACTACCAAATGTTGACGTGGCGCGTTCACGCGCCAACACACGGACAGACACCTCGCGCTCGCGCGAAAATACCAGATTAGACACCAATGCGCCTAGGCGCGTTTCGGACACAAAAAGAACAGACGACGACTTGTCGGGTCTCCCCAAAGTTGCCAAACTGGCATCGGGTAGAGGCCGGTTCCGACAGGTCTTCTCTGAAGCCAAGCGAAAGCACGCCCATGCGCAACTCTCTGCTGCGCAGGCCCATCCAGGCCGATCATGGGTGACAACTGGGAGGGCGACGACGCTCCGCAGGAGGACCTTATCCAGCAAGCGCTGGCAGCCGATCTGGCGAACAAGGTCCAGTGCGCCGTCGCAAAATTACACGACCTGACCAATACGAGTCTGCTCCAGGGAACGGAAATCGCTGATGTCTTAGAAGGAGCAGCTAAGATCATCAGTATGTCCGTGGAGGAGCTGCGCAACATCTCTGCCAGCGACAATACCGAGTGCCTGGAGAAAGAGCTCCACAAACTTAGAGGACGAATGGTGACTCTGGAGAGCTTTACCAAAGGCCACGCCAAAGTCAGTGCCTCGTTGGAGGCCGAGAATAAAAGCCTTCAAGGGAAGGTAACAAACCTTGAAGCGCTGAACCTCCAACTGAGTGACGAGCTCTACGCCCTGCGGAGGGATATGTCACGGCTGGAACGAGGGGAGAGACGTCTCACGACGAGCGTCAAATCCATGAGCGTCCAGACAGATAGTCTGCCGGAGCCCCGGCCGCCTCGTGCTCCGAGAGCGGCCATGCAGACTGACAGTCCAACGACGTCTCACCGGCTCAGCGTCCCGCCAGAGCTCCCTGGCGAAGACGCCAAATTCCAGGCCTTCGCGCGCAGCGTGATGTTGGAAGTGGGCACCATGGTGGATGCCAAACTGGAGGCGATTACACGCCTGCTCCCTCCACCCACCTCTACGAGCGGATACTAAAAGCGCGACCTCTTCGCCGGCTATGCCGGAAACAAGTCGCGCTCAAGCCAAGACGCCAAAGGGGAAGGGAATCGGGAAGGGCTCTAGTAATAGGGCCCCCCCGGCACCCGAACCTACCACCCGGACTGACGCACCTCCTCTGACGGAACCCTGGTCAGAGGTGGTTAAACGCGGGCGCAAGCGCGGAAAGGCGAAAGCCCAACCCGCTCCATCTGCCCCCGCTAAAGGACGCACGGCCGCTACCACGGCCAAAAGCAACAAGAAAGGGCCTACCTCGGCCTCCACCAGTGACCCTTCTACCGCCGCCAAGGTCAAGAAGAAGAGAGCCCCCAGACTCCGCCTGCCAAAATCTGCGGCGGTTGTACTGGAGCTCACCTCCGAGGCCAAGGCTGCAGGCCAAAACCTGACGGCCTTTGAGAGAGGCGAAGGCCGATATCGGCCCCTCATGGATTGCCGAAACGGGCTTAGTTGATCGCCTCAAGATGCGGCCATCGCGTATGACGCAAAACCGCGTCTTCGAGGTCAGGGCGATCAAGGACAGCCCGCCCGCGGAGGCTCGAGAGAAGGCTGACGCTCTTGCGGAAGTCCTGATCTCTGTCTTCCCACCAGGCGCCGTCAGAGTGACACGCCCCACTAAGTGCGCGGATCTGCGTCTCACGGGGCTGAGCGACGAGACCACTCCGGAGGAGGTCGCGCAGGCCGTCGCCGAACAAGGTGCCTGCGATGCGGCAAAGGTGAAAGTCGGGATACCCGGAGTCAGCAGACTGGGTGGCTCCGTTGTTGTGAAGTGCCCCGTGGAGGCGGCCAAGAAATTGGCGAAGGAGAAACGGGTGCGGGTTGGCTGGCTCTCTGTCCGAGTGCAGCTCCTCCCACCTAGAGCCTTGAGGTGCTCCAAGTGCCTCGGCGAGAGCCACGGCCGGGCCATTTGTAAAGCCGCAGAGGATCGCTCGAACACCTGCATCCGCTGCGGCGAGCCCGGCCACAAAGCCACCGGTTGCGTGGCCCCGTATCGCTGTTGCCTCTGCGCAGCGGCGGGCCGGAAGGCAGACCATCGTCTTGGCACGAAGGACTGTCCCCTGTCCCCGGCTGAAGATCGCACGCAAGTGACCCTCGAGAGCCCCAGTGGTGCGCTCGCGCCGAGGAACGGGGGATAGCCGCAGGGAGGAACCGATGGAGACTGTCGGTGCGGGGGCAGACGGCCCAACCCTCCCTGGCCCTAGTGGTTGAGATTCGTCTCCCGGATAGGGCGAGCCTAGGGCCGAGCGGCCGGCCGTTCCGACGGCTAGCGCAGCCTTCTGCGCGTGAGGCAACCCAGGAGGTTTTCTGCAGTCGCAGTTCCTCTTTAAAAAAAAAACAGGGAGGACGATCCTCATGCTGATCCGATCCGTAGACGAAGGAGGGGGAGAAGGCGGAGGCATTACGCCCTCCGTAATCTCAACCCTCTAGCAAGCTAGTGAGTGAAGGGTCAAGGGGCCCTATGCTCGCATTGCACAGCCTGCCAGCCTTGGGGTGATCCTGTGTGTACTGGATCACCTTATTTCATATGCCTGAGGCCCGGCATAGCCGTACGTGGGTGATGCATGGAAGTCATACATTGGGTCCCCATGCATCATCAACATACGTTGAGGTGTACACCGCAGGTTTTTTTAGTATGGTATGCTTGCTGAGAGACAGCGACTAGCGCGCCTCTCGGCAAGAGAGTCCGTACATAACCTCCCGCTTGCCCTGACGCGGTTGGTGTGCTAACGCATTTATCTCCTGCGTAAAAAAAAAAAAAAAGGTTCTGCGGTTCAGACTGATCGGCCTGGACGTGACGATAACCACCGCAGTGGACGCAGTAGCAGTGGCCAGACACGGTGAATGTCAGGTGGAAAAAATCCGTGTTGGCCGGATCTCTAAAAGCAACACTGGTGGTGGCGTCGTTGTTCACTGCCCCATACAAACCGCAGAGAAGCTGGCCAACAGCAAATTCACAGTGGGATGGACAACTGTCAAGGCAGTACTTCTGAAGCCACGGCGCTTCAGATGTTCCAGGTGTTTGGAAGAGGGCCACGGCCGCACCAGGTGTGCTGCGCTCGTAGACCGTAGCAACAAATGCCTCAGGTGCGGCGAAGCCGGCCACAAGGCAGCTGGGTGCACACGAGAAGTCCGCTGCATACTCTGTGCGTCTACTGGCAAAAATGACCAGCAACGGCTAGGGTCGCGCAACTGCCCTCAGGCGACAAAACGAGACGCGACGAGTTCCGAGGTCCCCCCGGTTGAGGACCCAAGACCGCAGCAGCGTGAGGGCTCCCGGCGGGCAAGGGGCGGTGCCACCAGAGAAATTTGATGGCGTCCGGGACAGGAGCCCGATAGCCCGTAGACCTAGAGGATCGTACGCGGGGTCGTCCGAAGCCTCTACCTCAAAGGCCTGAGTCAGCGCGCGCGGTGTACCCGCGCGTCCCTCCAAAGTTACAAGAGCGGCAAGCCGCTTATGAGTGGGTCATATGATGACATGCGCTACGAACGGCTCATGTGATGGAATCCAAATGGAGTTGCCCTTGGCCATCTTCGGATCATGCGCGAAAGGTACAAGGGTTTTGTGGGTATGGCCAGTTAAATAGGGCGAGTACCACACCGTCCTGCGGTAGCTCCCCCGAGCTACCGCAGGCGGTGCTGAATGGTGCGCGGTCACCTTTAGAAGTTCTCTTAATAACCTACCTATAACAATTATGTACAAGATAAATTTTAATTCTAATGGATATTTAACTAATTTCCTTTTAAGTAAGTTCCTTCCCGTTATCCCAAGATAACCTTTAAGAGATTGAAGGGAAATGTAGCTTATGTCTCATAAAAGTACGTAGGTACGTCTACAGTTTTTTCACGATGTCTTCTATTCACAACCAGGAAAGAATATGTGGCATTTATTGTAAATTTTTAATAGCACTATGTGCACCACAGCTGCTTATAGAGCTGGTGACCTTCATCTGAAACCTGCTTCAGGCACCAATCTCTCAGAAAATACAGGAGTCATCATAATATACACTATTTCAAGCTTTATTATAGATAGAAAGGATAGCGTTATCCTTGTTTGCGAGAAAAATCACTTTTAGGGTTCCGTACCTCAAGTAAAAACGGAACCCATACAAGATCACTTTGTTGTCTGTCTGTCAGTCTGTCTGTCAAGACTCTTTTATCTCGGGAACGCGTGGAGGTATCGAGTTGAACTTAAAACCATATACTAAGATCCGTAAACGAACAAAAGTCGCTGACATCGCCCAACGGATCAGCAAGCTGAAGTAGCAGTGGGCAGGGGACATAGCACGTAGAACTCAAAGTGAAAGTCAAAGTCAAAAATCATTTATTCAATTCAGGACAAAATTGCCACTTATGAACGTCAATAATAACATTATAGGCCCTTAGGGGGCCAGAACATGTCTCCTTATTTTTTGGGCCCTACTAGCGCTTCGAGACAAGACACAGACAATCTGGCAAGTGCTGAGAAGAAACGCCGGAACAAACTCAGTCACCACTAGCTGCCACACAAAAAATATAAATCAAAATAAACAGGTAGGTACATCAGTTTAGTGCAGGCTGGACTGACCATACATTCTTGCCATCAAGATAGTCTTGAATTTTATAATACCCCTTAGACATCAGTGTAGTTTTGACATGTGACTTAAATTTATGAATAGGAAGTTTGGTAACATTGTGAGGTATATTATTGAAAAATTTAATACAATTTCCCAAGAATGAATTACTTGTTTTGGCCAATCTAAAGTTTGGGACCACAAGTTTGTTTTTGTTTCTGGTGTTATATGAATGAATATCACTTTTCTTTATAAAAAGACCTAAATTTTTGCGTACGTACATGATATTGTCAAATATGTATTGAGAGGCCACAGTGAGTATGTTAATTTCTTTAAAGAAATCTCACAGGGATTCGCGCGGACTAAGTTTGTATATAGCACGAATGGCTCTTTTCTGTAAAATAAAGATGGTATCGATGTCCGCAGCAGAACCCTACAAGAGAAGACCATAAGACATAATACTATGAAAGTAACTGAAATACACCAGCCTTGCCGTTACAACGTCAGTTAGATGTCTAATTTTTCTAACCGCAAAGGCAGCTGAAGCAAGTCTCCCAGCCAGAGTGTCAATATGTGGTCCCCATTGCAACTTCGAATCCAATGTAATGCCCAGAAAAACAGTGGAGTTTGATAGATGAAGTTTTTCACCATTTAGTAAAATTACTGTGTTAGCTTGTTTCACGTTAGGCATAGTAAATTTAATGCATTTGGTTTTTTTTGTATTAAGAAGTAAGCTGTTACTTGTGAACCAATTTAATACCTTAGAGAGAGCTCCGCTTACATCGTCAAATACCTCTTCGCCTCTTTTTAATTTGAAGATTAAAGAAGTATCATCAGCAAACAGAACTATCTCACAGGAGTCTTTAGAATAGAAAGGGAGATCGTTAATATAGATCAAAAATAGCAACGGTCCCAATATTGAGCCCTGGGGCACTCCCATTTGAAGCGGGGCGCCAGAAGAGTTAGTACCATTAACGTTTACTGTTTGTAATCTGCCTGAGAGGTAAGAATTTAACAATTTTGATGCGTTATTAGATACACCGTAATGTTTTAGCTTCATAATAAGTGTTTGGTGATCGACACAATCAAACGCCTTCGATAAATCACAGAACACACCTATCGCATCATGTTTATCTTCATACGCATCCAAAATGTGTTTGACTGGTGGCCGATGGGGCAGAAAGGTTTTAGAATGGAGGCCGCGTACCGGCAAGCGCAGCGTAGGAAGGACGTCCACTCACAAGGTGGTCAGACGACCTGGTAAGGGTCGCAGGAAGCCGCTGGATGCAGGCCGCTTCCAACCGGCCAATCTGGAAGTCAATGGGGGAGGCCTAGCTATGTTCAGCAGTGGACGTCTTATGGCTGAAATGATGATGATGATGATGATGATGATGATGATGATGATGACTAAGGTCTACAGTCCCTTGCAACTGTGAAAAATAAAACTGCTAATTGAATGTAAAAAAAAAAATACGGCGGTATATGCAGCAACAAACAGAACTTTCAACGGAATCAAAAATACGGTAC
Source organism: Anania hortulata (assembly GCA_963576865.1). Taxonomy (NCBI): domain Eukaryota; kingdom Metazoa; phylum Arthropoda; class Insecta; order Lepidoptera; family Crambidae; genus Anania; species Anania hortulata. The sequence goes on from OY756393.1 coordinate 21,250,171, forward strand.
TTTCGGCTGACCTAGAAATCGTCTTATAGTTATACTAGAGGGAAAATGCTGAAAACTATACATTTGTAAGTATTTCAATTAAAATGCGAGGCTCGATTTCCAGAACTATTTATAATATGTATCTAATACGGAACCCTCGTTGAGCTAATCCGACGCGCACTTGTCCAGTTTTTATTTTTACTTTCGTCACAGAATATATAATAGTACAAGTCTTTCGTGACAGTCGAGATTGCTTACAGTCGCTACAAAATCATAAACAATGGTTTCCCAATGGCACACCAGAATACAATAAATCTCCCATTCCATCCAGCATCAACTGATAGCACGTAATATATGCGTCCTCACATGAGGTCACAGGGCGCCTCGGCGTGTATAACAAGTCGTGTCGTGTCGCTTGAGGTTTACTTCGGCACATGAAATAAGCGCTAGCCAATTATCTTTAGGCTATGTGAAGATAATAACGGAGAAGGTAAATGAAATTTACAGTAGGTAAGTACATAAAGCATTTGTGTTACAGAAATCAGAAACAACGAAGGTACCACAACACCCAGACCCGAGACAGTATAGAAAAGTTATTTTTCTACATTGACCGACCGGGAATCGAACCTGGGACCTCGGAGATAGCGACACCAAGCCCAGTATGCTCGTCTCCTGGCTACGGAGGTCGTCAACTATGGTGATTTAAGCTACTTACATGCATTTTAAACATGGATGTTGAATTAGGTACCTACAAAAATACTCGTGCACACAACGCCCTTGCGGGATTTGAACCCTCTATTGCCGCGCTCTGTATTATTATATAGTCGATTACGCTAATACTTACAGGTTGAAATAATTTTCTTAACATTACATCGAAAATGTATTATACTGGTATTTACCTACGCATTCCATTATAATGGATCTATAGATCAGCTGTGCAAATAAAACCATTCACTTAATTACCAATTTTATTTTCTTCACATTGGATTCATTAGGTGACCGTGTCAGCCTTAATAAAATTACAAATTACCTCACCCAATTTTTTAACTTAAGGTACAATACATAGAGTTCATGGCCAGTTGATAACATTTCGAGATTTGCGGTAGCTTGACATTATAATCTCCTCAATTATGTTATATTGTCTACATTAAGCATACTGCTTCAATCGTACTAAAAAAACGAGCCAGCCTATAGCCGCCATGTTGAATCGCCGTCACATATTAAGATCGCTGTTTCGATAAAAAATTAAAATGGCGGCTAAATCTATCATATTTTTGAAGTTGGTGTCGATATTTCGCTACATCATATCATATCATATCGTGTTTTTAGTGCTCATGCTAGGCAGGCAGCATTAGTCTTAAATTACGTACTCGGCGATGGTGTTTAATTTTGTCGCCTCAATTTCACACTTCCTTTTTAACTCGTCCAGTTGGACACTAAGCCCCGGACAGACGAAATAGAATTCTATCGTTGTGGGGACTCGATATCGGGTCGGTTAGTAGGTTACAGTTATACTAACTGTAGAGTAATCTATGGTCATATAGAATTTGATAGCTCAGGGAGTTTTGGTTTTAGTCTGTGGTTTTGACCTCTCTGGAAGATGCATCTTTAATGGATGAAAATACTTGTTTTATTTCTGGAGGTTCCTCGAAGAATCGAGAGACGCATGTGTACATAACACTACATGGTGGCAGCGGTGAACAATTTAGACGTACCAATTTTGGAAGATGACTGACGAAAAACAAAAAAGTGCTCCGCAACACGTGGTGGTCGAGGCACCCAGGCCATTAAATTTTGATGATCCGGCGTCATGGTCTAAATGGATAGATAGATTTATGCAATATATAAAGATAACGAAGATAGACAGTGATGAAGACAAGAAGAATTTACTCTTGTATTGCATGGGAGAGAGAAGCGGAGAGATTTTGGATCAAATGAAAAAAAAGGAGACATTTGAGGATATGGTGCAGGGTTTTAAGGAATATTTTGAACCTAAGAAAAATACTATTTTTGAGCGAGCAAAGTTTCATAATAGAAAACAAAACATTGGAGAGAGTTCGACGGCTTACATCACAGAAATTTATAACTTGTCAAAAAGTTGTGATTTTGAGAAAATAAGTAAGGAAGAGATATTACGGGATAAAATTGTGATAGGAATAACTGACAAAAAAGTTAGTGAGAAATTGCAATTGATGCCAAATTTGACACTACAAACAGCTATTGACATTATAAAACAGCATGAATCCCAATCTAAACAAACAGAAGAGCTATATGAGAGAGATGTATCTAGGATAAAAAAGGATTATAAAGAGGCCAATGCAAAGAAATGTAACGCATGTGGGTTTCAACACTTCAATCGGGTATCATGTCCAGCAAAGGACAGCAACTGTCTTCGTTGTGGAAAAAAGGGACACTATGCAAGAATGTGTAAGTCAAAAATGGTGCAGGCAATTGAACGGATAGAAAATAATAATGTTGAAGAAGGTAAAACTGTTCACTATTTGTCTATGTTAGAAAAACAGGATGTGAGAGCCTGGAAGTGTAATGTTTTTGTCAAAGAATTTGGTAAAAGTGGTACATTTTTGGTAGATTCAGGGGCTGATATTATTTGTATACCTTTGAAATTCTTACCTGAGGGTTACTTGAATAAATTATGTGAATCTGACATCACCATAAAATCTGCTGATCAAAGGAACTTAAAAGTATTAGGCTACCTAACTTTAACATTGATGTATAAAGAAAAACAAGTAACATCCAAAGCGTATGTTGTTAGTTCAATTCAGCAACCAATTTTAAGTAGAAATGCCTGTTGTCAATTAAACATATTAAGTGTAAATTTAAATACTTTGAATTTTGTGAATGATGTATCTACGGTGGACATAAATAAAGAATTTCCAACTTTGTTTCAGGAATTGGGTCAATTTAAAGAGGAAATACAAATCAATCTGAAACCTAATGCGAAACCTTTTGTACAGGCTGTGCCACGAGTAGTACCTATACCATTGTTGGAAAAATTGGAAGCTGAATTGAACAGATTACAAGAGTTAGGCATAATTGAACCAGTAGAACAGACTACAGAGTGGGTTGCACCTATTGTTTGTGTTCCTAAAGAAAATGGTGATATAAGATTATGCTGTGATTATACACAATTGAACAAAAATGTAAAGCGGCCATATTTTCCTATCCAGAACATTCAGTACACGTTGTCTAAGGTAAAAAATGCAAAGTTTTTCTCAAAAATTGACATAAAAAAAAGTTTCCATCAATTAAAACTAAGTGAAGATAGCCAATTGCTTACCACATTTATTTGTCCTTTTGGTAGATTTAAGTATACAAGATTACCATTTGGTTTGAATTGTTCTACTGAATATTTTCTTACAAAGTTTTCAAAAATACTAAAAGGACTAAATGTAATTTACCATGTTGATGATATTTTAATTTTTGGAAAAACAATGGATGATCATGATAAAACACTTAGATTAGTCCTAGAAAGATTAGTAGAAGAAGGTTTAACCGTCAATAAGGTAAAATGTCAAATAGGGGTCAAAAACATAAAATTTTTGGGTTTTGAGCTATCAGACAAAGGGATTTCAGTAGATATTGACAGAATTCAAGCAATAAAAAAATTTCCTCAACCAACTAATAAAGTAGAACTTCAACGTTTCCTTGGCATGGTGAATTTTGCTTCTCGCCATTTAAAAAACAAGTCAAATAATCTAGAACCTCTGAATAATTTATTGCGAAAAGATGTTGAATTCTGTTGGGGTCCTGATCAAGAAAGATCTTTCATGATCATAAAAGAATTGTTGTGCGACTCACCGATATTGTCATATTATGACCATACAAAACAAGTTATTATTAGTTCTGATGCAAGTTCTTATGGTCTTGGGGGTTGTTTACAGCAAGGAGATTTAGAGGGAAACAGACAAATAGTAGCATATATATCAAGATCTATGTCTGAAACAGAACGTAGATACTCACAGATAGAAAAAGAAGCACTCGCCTTAACGTGGGCAGCAGAAAAATTCCAGGAATACATAACTGGGTTAAAAATTATTTTTGAAACTGACCATAAGCCCTTACTTCAGATTTTACAAACAAAGAACTTAGATGATTTGACGCCTAGACTTCAGAGGTTTCGGATCAGGTTAATGAGATTTATGTATGAAGTTAATTATATAGCAGGCAAAGATTTAGTACTTGCCGATTGTTTGTCTAGGGCTCCTCAGGAAGATGTCAGTATTGTTGATTCCGAAGACACATACTATATTTCTGAGATCATAAAAAATACTCAATTAACAGACACATATATAGAAAAAATTATAGAGGGACAAAATAGAGACAATGTTTGTGTGTGTCTAAAAAAATATACTTTAGATGGCTGGCCAGAGAAAAATAAATTACCTATTGAATTACTTCCATATTATCAACATAGGCATGATTTTAGCATTTGTGAAAATTTGCTGTTGAAAGGTTCTAGAATTGTCATACCTTTTTTGCTACAGAAAGAAATGTTAGATAATATTCATCTAGGCCATCAAGGTGTAGTTAAGTGTAGACGTAGAGCTCAAGCTACTGTATGGTGGATAGGGTGTAGTATCCAAATTGAAAATTTGATTAAGAATTGTCCTGAATGTATAGAGAATAGAACAAATCCAGTGAATAAGTTCTGTAAAGATGATGTTTCTTGTTCTGGCCCTTGGCAAGTCATAGCTGCCGATTTGTTTTTATATAAAAAATGGTACTTAATTGTAACTGATTACTATTCTCGATTTTTCGAAATTTTTGAGTTGAGTTCTTTAAATGAAAAAGCTATTATTTATAAAATTAAGGAACTTTTCTCAAGGTATGGTCTGTGCCAAGTATTAAAATCAGATAATGGACCTACATTTCAACACGAATTTAAGAAATTTGCAAAAGAATATAAATTTACCCACATAACATCTTCACCTTATTATAGTCAATCAAATGGTCTAGCAGAAAATGCTGTTAAAATTGCTAAACATTTATTAAAAAAGAATGAAGGTCATGTAGACAAAGCTTTGCTTGAATATAGATCCACTCCCTTGGAAAATGGATTTAGTCCTGCCGAATTATTAATGGGTAGAAAGTTGAGAACATTTTTGCCAATATTGTCTAGTGAGTTATGTAAAAATAATAATGAAACAATAATTAAGAAAGAAAAAGAAATTAAAAACAAACAACAATATTATTATGATAAAAGACATAGGACGAAGCAATTATCTGATTTGAATACTGGAGATAAAGTTTGGATGACTGATCTTAGATTGTATGGCGTTGTAATTAAATGCTTGCCTTTTAGATCATATATAATAAAAACGGATAGAGGAGAATATAGAAGAAACAGGTGGCATTTGATACCAGCACCATACTATAGAAATAATGTTCCACACGAAAGTTGTGATAATTTTGAGACATTGGTTTCTGCCAACTCGGATAACATAAATAAGATGTTGGTAGATAGTAGTAATGTTAATGAAACTGATCTGAATCAGAGTTCTCATCAAGTGCTAGAAGAACAGGTAGACGCAAATACAATTAATAACTCTAGATTCATTAGAGAAAGGAAAAGGCCTACTTGGTTAGATGATTATGTGACAGATTAAAATTACATAACATAGGTAAATTACTATTTGTAAAACTTGTACTAAGTACTTTCTCATAATAAATATTATATGTATCTTATAGAGAGGGATGTAGAGTAATCTATGGTCATATAGAATTTGATAGCTCAGGGAGTTTTGGTTTTAGTCTGTGGTTTTGACCTCTCTGGAAGATGCATCTTTAATGGATGAAAATACTTGTTTTATTTCTGGAGGTTCCTCGAAGAATCGAGAGACGCATGTGTACATAACACTACACTAACTAGTCTATTCACATCATTTACCTTTAATCTATGACTAGTATCGACATATTTTTAAGAACTAGTTATCAGACACTAGCATTACCGAAGAAGGACACAGCGTAATGTAAAAATGCATATAAATGAAAGAGACTTTTCAAAAAGACGTCAACGCGTGCTTGTAGGGATAATGCATTATAGCCATTATAACTTGAGCTGTTCTTGTCTGGTCAATGTAAATGTATTTACTTAACGATGGAATTTTATGCTATCATTTTTATAATTTGATGTTCTTGTCGACTTCCCACATCATTTTGATTCACGTTAATTGCTAAAATATATTTTTTTAACTTCAAAAATACGAGAACGCATAGCTCTAATATCTGGACGCTACTGAAATGGCAATGTGGGTGCATGCAAATGTACTCCCGTGTGGTGCGCGTGGATTGCTCTTTATGCGGAATCTATTGGGGGTAATCTATGCATTACGGGGACAGCCCCGTCATTTATACAGAATGTACAAAAATGTGTTAAACGAAAGTCTAGAGAGAGCATCCCTAGGAGTTTCTGAATCACCAACAGATTTTCAATTTTAACTGACTTCGGGATCAAATTCATTTTTGTGGCGTATGGTATCAAATTCTTTTTAATGCTGTTAGTCATCATACTATTAATTTTCCCGAAAAAAAAACAAGCGTGCATCTCAAATGTACCTTTTTTCAACGTTTTAAAAAAAGGGTAAAACAGAGAATACCTACACCATTTTTGGGACACCCAGTATTTCGCCTTCTCTTGATATTAAAGAAAATAAATATTTGGATGTCGAGATGGTTCTGCTTAAATGACCCTATCATTTCTTGTGTTCGATTCCTAGTCGGTCAATTGTGGAAACGAACTTTTTCAATTATTTCACCTGTGGGTGATAATATACATAATGTTAAAAAATCTTCGCCTAATAACTCGTAGCAACAGGACGTTAATTCCTTTCTTCCAGAAGACGGCAAAAAGTGTGTTGCCTGGCGTATATTTATTACCAGCTTTTGCACGCGACTTCGTCTGCGTTGACCTTACCAGAATATAAAGTATAGCATATGTGTTATTCCAAGCCATGTTCTATCAGTATGTCAAATTTAATCAAAATCCAATTTAGTAGTTTTTGCGTGAAGGAGTAACAAAGATTCAAACATCCATACTCACAACCTATCGCAATTATAATACATAAATGTATTAGTAGGATAAAGTACGATTATTATTAGAAAAAAATCCGGGATAACGTTAATATCCTGAGTGTTACTTTCTCAATAACTTTGCATTTAACGAGAAAGCTTAAAACAACGTTCACTTGTTCTAGTTAATAGTTCGAGCTAACAGAAAATAACCGCCAACAGTGTTGTTTCTTAGAATGGATGTACAAGTTGATCATTCCTGCCTTGGTACATTATTGCATTTTTTACTCATCTGCTGAACAAAGGCCTCCCCTAATGACTTATCATCAGGGGGATTGCCAATACTCGCCACGCTTGGCAGGCGGGTTGGCGAGCGCAGTTTTTTTATAAGATTTCGCACGAAGACGCTGCTGCCGCCCGTCTCATACTACAGGAATTAGTCGCCTCTTACGACCCGCCTCCTGTTGGCGGGGGGGAAGTGTATTCGTTACTGCCGTCCCATCACGGCAATTTTTACTACTTATGAATAATTCACGCACTGGCTCCTTACTGGCAGACAACGTTTGAATGGTACCACGAAAACGATGGCATGATGACTTGGATAATTTTCTCAAGGATTGACAAGCCTTAACCAACAGGGAATAAGCGGAAGATAAGGCCTTTGCCCATTCATCATCATCATTTCAGCTTTAAAGAAAGAAAGAGAAAGAAAAGAAAGAAAAAATGTTTATTTGGTACCTCATAAAATACAAGTTAAAAATAAAATAAAAACATATTAGACCTTAGAATACTAAATAATTTTAAAATTTTAAAAACTTAAAAATTAAACATGGTAGGTACCAAAATGGTCTCCGCTCAGTATAAGGTAGTGACGCGGTGGGCGCGTCACTGCCACTGGTATTCTGCGGATGCCGTCTAATAGAGAGAGGAGGCGTGTAGCCTCGGCAAACAGACAGCCAAAAAATAATAACAAACTTAAATCTAATTAAAAAATAATAATACTATAAGGTTATCTATTTCGTAAAGTAAATACATACATAGAGTGTAATAGAATATATGTGTCTATAAAAATATTAAATACACAATAAATCTTACTTCTGCTTTTGTAAATTTAATAAATATGACTTATATTTTACCCTAAATGTGTGTACCGATGTCCGATGATGCTTTAGGACGTCCACTGCTGAACAAAGGCCTCCCCTAATGACTTCCAGTCCGGTAAGAAGCGGCTTACATCCAGCGGCTTCCTGCAACCTTTACTCTCCACCCTGTGGGTGCACGTCCTACGCTGCGCTTGCCGGGACGTGGCATCCATTCCAAAAGCTTTCTGCCTCATCGTCTGTCAGTTGTGCGTATTATGTGCCTCACCCATTGCTACTTCAGCTTGCTAATCCGTTGCCCATTCGTGTGACGGCTGAATATAAAAAATAAGAAAATAATACAAGAGTTCTGATGTCAGGTTTAGAATAAAGAATAAGAATAAGAATAAATTTTATTTATTTGGCACAAAAAAAAAACACATCATATGACAATAAGAATATAAATACAGATAGAAATGTGCCAAAAAGGGTCCCCCGCTCAGTATAAGTCGTGGCAGCTAGAAATAGCTGCCGCGACACTGGTATTCTGCGGGGGCCCTGGGCTATTTATACAGACAACTTCGGTGAAAACATTATAATTAAAATTAAAAATAAATTAAATCACCATTCGTAAACAGTAATAAGTTGCCATAAAGAAAAAAATAATAATAATAATAGTTACAAAACATATCATACCAATAAATTAAATTATTTCAATCAATTATACAAAAACATTAATACAGTAAAACCCGCTTAAGACGATTTCTCAGGGACCCTACCAAAAACGCGTCTTATGCGAGAAAGCGTATTATGCGGGATAGGGAAAATAAAACGTACTGCATATTATTATGTATTATGTTCTAATTTTGGTATATATGTATTAAATTATACATTTTATAAATTACATTAAATACACGTGTAATTATAACTACGTTATTTAAAATAATCACTTATTTTGGTTTGACAGAAACATTTTGATGCATTAGCAATTAAAAGATTTTCAACATAATTCAACTTTTGCAGTGCGTCTACGCTTTGATCCAAAGAAGCTACATAGCGTCTTAAATCATTAACAGCTGATAATGCCTGGGCGTTTGACAATACCGGAGTTGACTCATCATATGAAATATATGAAAATATGTCTCAAGTTGCAGGGACCGCGTAAAGTGGCGTATTATGCGAGAAATCGTATTAAGCGTGATCGTCTTAAACGGGTTCTACTGTATATTAAAATTACCATTGTTTTCATTTACAATTATAATAATTTTAATTACATCAATAATCAATTAAATTAAAAACAATACAAAAATAAAAAGACAAACACAAAGGACAACAACTGAGTGCACGAGCGAGGAACACAGGCATTCACAGATAAAAAACAACAACTATAACTATTATTTATTCTGTGCTATAACGTAGTTTTACACGGTCAGTGGCAACAACCAGCTGTCAGAGAGAATACAGTCGATAACACTGTGCAATTTAGCGTGTGTGTGTCACTTGAGTGTGCAGTGAGTTTTCATAGATTCTGACTGCACTCCCTCCGATCGAGCCCCGCCCTTCATGTCATGGCAGCCACGTAATTCCACCACGCCCCGCCACGTATAACGAAAAATAATGTGCTGGCGCATCTCCCCGCACAAACAAAATGCCAAGAGACCCGTGTTGCCCAGGCTTCCGCTGTGTGAATGAAAGGTTTCCCTGTGGCACGACGGGAGGGTGTGCGGCTGTGTGGTGGTGAGATTTGAGAACGATGAAGCAGCGAGCACGCTGCTCGTTGCCACGGTGGTTACCATAGTAAGTCATTTCATTTAGATATTTGTAGTAGGTACCCAGCGAGCATTTACAAATCAAAACTCAGCAAGTATTTAAGCATTGTTTTTTTCTGTCCTGTAATCGTATCCATGTTGTATTTGTAGGCCACGCCGTTTGGATAAAAAAGCGAAGGAGTGAGCGAAAGGATGACTCAGTGGCTAGAGGCTGGAGTGACATTTGGCGGTCCAAGAGCTCACATAATCCCATTCAGCCGCCCGCCTTGTGCTGGGATGCAAGGCCCATACCCGTTTGTAGACTGCGTCCCAGTTAAGCAACCCACGCTATGGTTGTGCGTGGATGGGTAACCTGATTATATGTAATGACATTTTTAAGGAATCCTTTAGTAAAAGATGGTCCTGGTTACTTATTAAAAAGATAAAAGATAAAAGATCAAAGATAAAAGATCATTTATTTGCTAGAAACAGGTTACACAAGATGGTAGGTACAAAGTAGGATCCATGTTTCGTTGTATACATTCCAGCATGCAAACTGTAAAAAAGTTAATTAATAAGCTGCTAAGTTTTTGAATCCAAATATTCGCTTACAGTGTAAAAATTACAAAGAATTAACCAAGCATGCAAGACTTTTTTAAATTTATGTAATGGTAAAAGTTTTACATGAGCTGGCAACTTATTATATATTTTTATGCCCATTGCGTAGCAATTTTTTTGGTATAGTCTTATTCTAGGAGCGTTACTAAGTACTAACCTATCAGGATTTCTTGTATTCCTAGGGTATACTTCTGCAGCTTTTTTAAAAGGTACATGTGCTGCTTTACAAAACATGACATTTCATAGATATATAGGCATGGCAAAGACATGATATTCAATTTTTTAAATAAAGATTTACAGCTTTGTAATGGATGTGCCATACAGATTGCTCTAACACATTTTTTTTGTGTAATGAAGGCCTTGTTAAAATCTGTGCTATTGCCCCATAGAATAATGCCATACCTACCTGAGAACTGAATCTACATAACCATGGTAAGCAAGTAATGCTGTATGCTGCGACGTCGTTTTCCTGAGCCTTCTAAGAGCATAAACAAATTTATTAATTTTTTTACATAATTCTTCAATGTGTTTTTTCCATTTTAGCTGCTTATCCATTGTAATACCTAAAAATTTCACACTTTTTTGATCGTTAATAGTATTATTACCAAAAGTTACAATAATGTCATTTATTACATTGAAATTCATAAGTTTTGTCTTAGTCAAATTAACATTTAAATTATTAGAATTAAGCCATGCAAAGATTTCTTTATTAATTTTCTTTGGCCATGTCATTATTACATTTATTGTGTTGTGTATGTCAAGTAAGTGTCTATCTAATGAATTATTCTGGTTTATGATTATTTTCGTTTTTACTATTATAGATATGTCATCTGCATATAAAATCGTTTGATAAGGGGAAATTTCTGTGATGTCGTTAATATAAATAATAAATAATAGAGGTCCCAGAACGCTACCCTTGGGCACAACGTACTTATTGGTTTTGTATTCGGATTTGAATTTGGTGACAACCTGTTTAGTATTTAACTTGATAACCTCTACACATTGTTCTCGATTAAATAAGTACGAATATATCCAATCCAAAACCCGGCCTCTGATGCCACTGCATTCCAATTTGTGCAAAAGAATGTCATGGGATACAAAATCAAACGCTTTGGTCATGTCAAAATATAAAACTGATGTCAAATATTTTGTATCTAAATTTAGCAATATGTCATGTACAAGATTAAAAGCTGCTAGAATGGTCGATTTTCCTTTTTGGAAACCAAATTGATGCTGTTTAATAATGCAATTCTTAACAAAAAAGTCGTTTAGACGCTTATGCATTGCTTTTTCATATAGCTTTGAGAAAACCAAGATAAGAGCAATTGGGCGATAATTCCGGAAACACACCACATTCAAGGGAAAGGTTTATTAGATACGCTAATATTTCGCATAACTCAACCTCACACGCCTTTACAACCTTGGTTGACACTTCATCGAAACCTTCAGCGTTGGTATCACTAAGAGATGAGATGTGGTTCTTAACCTCGGTGACAGTAACTGGTCTTAGAAAAATAGTACTTTGACAACTATTAATATCGCAACCGCTTTATATTATTCGTTAAGCTAGTCTAAGCCTAGTCAGATGCCTCAGAGCGGCTGATATATCTGACAGTAAGGTTAGTCAGTTTAGTGACTTGCTTTTAGCGCACCGCATGACCGCACTGGGCCCGGGTGGTATATTGTGTCACAACTTACAAACTATCCTTAAACACACTCCTTACATAATTAAAAAAAAATTGTGACAATTATAAAAGGAAAACTAAATTGAAGAAGGAAGAGAACAAAGTCGGTTAAAAAGAAAACTCTTTATTATCAACGGAAAGCAGCGAATCACGTTTTTAATTGAACGGTTGACAAAAATACAACAAAAGAAATTGTATTCTTTTTAAATAGTTTGTACAGTTTCAAATTCTGTGCGCGTGCAAGCGATCAAAGGAAACAAACTGTCTCGGCCCCGTTTTGAATCAAAATAGAAAAGATGAAAAGGTAAAATTGAGAAATTTTGTTACACTTTACTCGCTTTGACTCAAATTGCGTAAAAAGAAAAACTTTTGAAACGACTTGCGGACTGACTTAATAGAATGTTGTTATGTTTTAAAATGTGATGTTTCCTAAGAAAGCAATTACCTACTAAATCATCATCATCATCATCTCAGCCATTGGACGTCCACTGCTGAACACAGGCCTCCCCCAATGATTTTCATCGGGGGGATTGCCAATACTCGCTTGACAGGCGGGTTGGCGAGCGCAGTTTTTTATAAGATTTCGCTGCCCGTCTCGTGCTACAGGATTAGTCGCCTCTTACGACACGCCTCTTGTTGGCGGTGGGGAAGTGTATTCTTTACGGCCGTCCCCACACGGCTAATTACTAAATAATGAAATAGAATAGAACAGAAAATATTTATTTGACAAACACGAATAAAAAATAAATGGTGTGTCAAAATATCGAATTCGATTTTACTATTGATTCCCGAAAAAAGTTATCATAATGTTTTTAATACCTACCTTCATAGTATTAGTTTATGACCTTAAAAAGCTAAAAAGGTATACGTGCTAACAAATGCATATAAATACTATGGTTAAGTTGCAAATAAAGAGGTGAATTGGAAAAAAAAATACACTGAAAATAAATATCATTATTTGTTGTCATGTGATTATGTGATGCAATTTAAGAATAATTTTGATTCTGCACCCTGTGAATCATCATTTCAACCTATTGCATTCCCGCAGCAGCTGGATGTAACCCGAATGAGCATGATCTCCCGATTATTTCATCCAGCCACTGCCAGCCATCTTCCTAAGGTCGTCTGTCCATCGAGCTGGGGGGCATCCTACTCTACTTTTGCTAAGGCGTGATCTCCACTCGGGAACCCGTTTACTTCACCTCTCATTGGTTTCATCGTATCCTGTGAATAATTCTCTAGTTAAATTGCTGGTTATTTCATATTTATTTAGTCTACGAGCGCCTGTCGCTTTTGTTACTATACGAGTTTGTCAATACAGCACAATGAAGGCCGATAAATGCAAAGAAGATATTACTTCCTTTACAATGCCATCGCACATTCTGGATATTGCATCGCTTTCTACTAGGGATGCCCAATAATTTTTATAATTAGTTAATCAAATCAAATGATTTATTTGTGAAAACGTGGGTAACAATAAGTAGTTATAAATGTGCATGTTTGGATTTTTAAAAAGAGGCCGGCAATAGTAACCAAGTTTCTTGCGCTGCTTTTTCTCGGTGCTAGCCCATAATATTGTCCCCTAGGAGTGGTAGGCTAAAGTAAATTATGCCTATAAACGTCCTACTGCAGGGCACAGGCCTCAACTCAACTATGAGGTGGTTTAGGCCATTCTCCTTAACGCGGGCCCATCAGATTGATGTAAGGCCAGTGACTAAACCTTACTGTCAGATGTAATCAAACCGCCATAAGACCTCTGACTAGGCCGATATTAGCCGGGACCAACTATTAACGTTGGTACCTTCTGAAGCAGTAAATGCTTGTGATATTGTAAAAAAAACTAAATTGGGTCATGTAAAAGAGCTTAATTCAGGCTTGTTTTCATGTAATAAATTTACTTAATCCTCAATGCGTATCTAGTTACAATAATAACAAGGTCTGTTTAGTTTGGGACTAGATAATTGGTGTGATTAATGTTGGTACTACTATTATTTATTTATTTATGGTAAAAAAATCTTGCAAGTCGACTTAAACCTACTTCCAATTGTCGTATCGATTTAATAGGTAATTTATAATGTTGTGGAATTGATGTTGTACTTATTGTTATCTAAATAACAATAAGTACAACATCAATTCCAGGGTACTCCAATTTCATTTTGTCCAAAAATCATCACACGAAATTAATAATCTTCTTCTTCATCTATACGGTCAATCCCGCTTTCCTTGATATATTCCTCCACTTCGCGCGATCTTGAGCGTCTCTAGTTGTGAGATCATTGGCACGCATGTCAGCCCTCACGACATCAAGCCAGCATTTCTTGGGTCTACCCCTTTTGCTAGGACCTGGCTGTGGCGGCATGGCCAGACATTTGTTTCCTACGTAGCTTGCCGGTTTCCATCTCCGTGACACGCAGCTCAATAATGTCATTTCTAATCACTATGGCAGCCCTACTTTGTCCAGTCACCGACTACAAATCATGAATGACAATCGCTCATGGTGCGAACCTTCGACCATATGCCCGCCATGTGTGTAAGGTCGACACCCTACCCACCAACACTCTTTTGCACATCTCTCCATCCTTATTACAACATCATACAGTCTAAGTTCCTGTGACTGCGTTAGGAGCAGCAAAACCAAATACCAAATCTCTTCTGCACCTACAATCATTCTTATTACTTCAAGATAAGGTCTATATTCCTAAGTGCGAGGTTAGTTCGAGCGAGACAAAGTAAAATGCCGCATCTCAATGAGAATTTCAATAACAAGGACTCGTAGGTCTTTAATTGCTGAGAAAGTGGTGTGGAATTTATCTAACAGCATGGATGCTGGGCTTTCTGCATTAAAATGCGATTGGTGTAGTCGCGCGGTCATTCGCCTTGAATGTAAAGGGTCCAGGGTTCGATTCCCGGTTGGGGGTCAATTTAGAACACAAACTGTTCTAGATTGGCTCCGGCCTGGGTGTGCCGGGAGACCCTCAAGTGCCTTAGCGTCCAAAGCGACATAAGTAATATAGCAATCCTATTAAAAGCCAAGAAAGGCTGTAGACGCCTTCTAACTCTTCAATTTCTAATTGTCACAAAATCTTTAGAGAAAAGAGAGAATATGGGAGAACCCTATATATAAGGTCTAACCGAAATAGTGCTCAATATTTCTATAGGTCAACTAGTACTTAACTTACACGATATTAATCATGTTTAACAAAATAAAAATATAAACCTAACGTATTTTTTTCTTAATTACATTACCTAAGTATTACAGAAATTGTTTTTTTACACATAACGTTATCCCTAAGTTCTTTTGGTTATGCCCACAAATATCGTTGGGGTTAGCCTTTCATTCACAGACGAATGGCGTTAAACGTAAAGAACCATCACAACAATAAATAACTATTATTGATTAAAGAATATGATGTTAGGTTGTTTATGATTTTTTACATAACGAAGATTCTTATCATGTACGCTTTGACCTCTAGAAATATTGAGCACTATTTCGGTTTGACCTTATGTACAGACAAATGTAGGTCAACCTTCCCAAAAAGTTAAAAGTCATTGAATTGATTTTCAACTTTAAGTCAGCCGTGTAGAGATCAATATCAATTGAGAAAATTTAACGTTTTGTGGCAGGTTGACGTGCTGTTGTCTGTACATACACTAGGCTAAGCACTCCTAGTGACATAATAGGTAAAGCAAAGGTGCGACAGGGACAAGTGACAGGTCAAGTGACCAACATTTTTCATTACTTACTTCAAACAACAGAAGACTATAAGGGCAGTTAAATAAAACGCAACTGTTCTATCTATCATCTCTATTTAATTCTTAGTTACTTCAGCTGGTGGGAGATGAAGCCTGACAGCTAGCTCATGGGGGACGTCTAGATACGTCCTCTCCAGGCCGACCGTGAGGATCAGGGCGCGGAGACGGTCTACCTCCACGGTGTCCCCCTCGCTGGACCAGACCGTCATCGAGGAGTTCAGGTAGGAGGTCTCTCGGAGGAGGTCTAAGACGACGGGCTGGCTGTTCGAAGCTATGCAGGCACGGACCTGCGAAATTGAGGGATTCTACCAGAAATCTGAGGATATAATGGAACACATACATAATTAGAAGCAACTGTTGTGTATGATGTTTATGCAGAAATCAATTTTCGACTGGCTGACTACTTTTCTAAAGCGTAGTGCAAACCGATTTGATCAACAATAGCATACGATGCCAACTTTTCAATGCATGGGTGCACGACCTCAGTAGCCGAGAGGACGAAAACATTGTGTGGAAACCTGCACAATCATAACACTGGATGTTTACTCATGGTCCAAATCGGTCTGGTTCCTACCTTAGGGTTACGGAACCCTAATGAACCGACCACGTACCAGCAAGCACAGCGTAGGGCGTCCGCCAAAAAAATAGACAGATGACTTAGCAAAGGTTGCAAGAATGCAGGCCGCTTTCAACCGGTCAATCTGGAAGTCATTGGGAGAGGACTATGACCAGCAGTGGACGTCCTATAACGATACGGACCAATGGAGGCTTGGGGAAAAAATACCTTCGTAGGTCTCATGGCAATCGCTCTAAATGTAGCAGACTTGCCGCATCTAAGGAGAGAAGAGAGGAACTGTGTTCTCATACAAATGACAAATCGAGCGAGCACAAGCGGACTCCCTTTTGGTTGTCATTTTTATGAAAGAAAACACACTTTCTCTCCTTCCCTAAAAGTACAACTTACAGGAAAAGTAACAGTCTGGTTGATATGGTGTTCATGTATGATCCGCAACATTGTCCCGATCTGCTCCCTGCTGTACTCCCCTTCGGTGATGTTTCCCCCAAGCTGGGTGGTCCAGCCAACGGAGAGGACCGCGCGAGGGTGCCCAGAGGCCAACTTGAGGAACCTCGATGGGTCCACTGGGGTGGTCGTAGCTTCCACTGGGCCCGGGAGGATGTCCGCGTTTAGCCATAGAGGGAAGCTCACCTAGAGAATTAATAAAATTAGGGTATTACAAATAAATAATGGCTATAGCAAAGTTCAGACTGGAGTTTAGTCAATTCAATTAATAGGTTCAGTCGTACAAACATATATCTAATTTATTTGTACCTACCAAAAAATGACAAATTTTCTCAATCAATATTGATCTCTACATGTCGTTAAAGTTGAAAATCGGTTTAATGACCTTTTAATTTTTGAGTAGGTTGACCTAACGTTGAATGAACTTTCAAAACACAATTCCTCTATCGAGAACGAACTATTCTGTTTAGGTTGCTCATAATACGCCGTTAAAGTAACAACCCTATCCCGAACTAAAATCAAAACCAAACATTCCAATTGAATTACTTTCTTTGCATTATAAAGTGATTTGAAAAATGGCGGCTTCCAAGCAAACGCGCAATTACAATTGGTAATGAATAATGATACGCGGAAGATGGGGCGCGCCCGCGCATGTGCGCATGCCTCCGCTAAGGTACTGCTTCCACTGCATGCTTTAACAAAAGATTTAAAAAAAATGTGGTTTTAAAAGCTGTATAATTTGGCTAGATGTAACAGAGGAACAAACCTTGTCTTCAAGCACGTCTCCTCATTTGTTCCTGAATGTCAGTATTGACATTATTAATTTAAGTATCGTCTTTTTTCTAACTTGTATTTTATTTTTGGTTTACTACTTCTCTTGATTAAATGTCATTCGAGCCCTCAACCACCGATCTTTTAAGCGTAACACATACAGAGAGCGTGCGCGGGACGGCGACGTGTCACGACGGGAGTATGGCGGGTCTTAAACGTAGGTTTAAATGGGCGCCCACATAGCTGGCGTGTGCGGCGAGCTGTCCCGCTCACGCCCGCTGTCTGTGGGCGCCCATTTAAACGTATGTTATTAGACCCGCCGCACTACCGATCCGACCCGTCGCCGTCCCGCGTACGTTCTCTGTGTGTGTTACGCTTTACAGTGTGATATATCTAGTTATTTGTATTTCTTCAACCTTTGTTTTTTCTGTTTAGAATTTTCCGTAAAAACCTTATTCCTTAGGTATCGTTTAGAGTTTATTATTAGGCCCCAGCTCTTATTGCTACTTTTAATATCTAAGATGATGATGAATTCTTATTTTGTCTGACTATCTTAGTACCCAGGGCAAGCATTTATGAGAATTTCCGATTAAAGTTTGAAAAGGTATTAAAGGGCTGAAAAATCCGTATTTTTGGCGGTCACACCTCCCTTTTAATATTCCCGCGCTTCCCCTATTTGCGAGTAAGTACTCGGAACTGCAACGCCATAAACGCTTCATATGTTATTTTAAAAAGAAAGAAAGACAATACATTCATTTTACTTTATACATTGGTCATCATACAAAAAACACAAATGACACAAAAACATTAAATTAAAACAAAAAAAAAACAATCAAGACACTAATAAAACAATCAAAATAACAAATATAAAAAAAAACTGTTTGGAATTCCTTTAACGACTAGCTCTCATGCCACTATTTATTTTGGCATGTAGTAAGTGAACTACCGTCCTAACGGCATTTTAAGTTCTTTGAGCAGGCAGCCATGATCAAGCAGCTGTTAGCAAACTTAGCATGAAGACATTCGTTTAGATTGCTTCAATTAGCCTTGATCGCTGTACGAGCTCGAGAAAAAGACAAATGAAATACCAGATTCATTGTAACAAGGATTTTAATTAGTAAGGTTCGTTGATGACTAAAAATAACTATAACGTCACAATAAAATTACATGATGTATTCTCGCAAATAAACGATTGAATAAAATTTGTCATAAAAAGGCGTATTTTTAAATCTAACAAATATTATTTATTTTTTGGATCTTCTTGGAATTTGCTAACAGTATAACAATATCGTAGAGAATACCTACCATTATTTGCTCTCACATCTGGCCATTTGCCTCCCCTATAGAAAGTCAAAACGAGCGGCTCAGCTAATGGGCTAGTTTCCTAAAAAAATCTAATTAGTCCGTCAGTTGGATTAACAGAAAATATTGGACACGTATTTTTTCTTTTCTCAATCAAACAAAAAATGATGAAGATATAGCCCGTTAAAGTTTCGAGTAACGTCACGCCTTGCGACACTTTTTTAGCAAGGCGTTACGTCACGTGCTTACTTTTATGCGTTTGTTTGATTGACAAAAGACAAAAAATGGGTCCAATATTTTTTGATAATCTAACTGACGGACTAAATAGAATAAATTTTTTTTGACCCAGCCTATTGCATCCAGCGGCTTTCGGCAAACTAGACTAAGTCGTCAGTCCGCCGCGACTTCCACTCGTCGAACCTTTCGTCCCCAATGGTTTTTAGTTCAAGTAAGTAAGTTCAAGTAGTGTTTAGACTGTATGCTTAATGTACTTAATAATTTAATTTAGATGACATTGTATTTGAATATTATTACTTTAATTTGATATTTTTAAATAATTTTATTTGAACTTTATAAAACATTCGTATGCCTTTAAGGTAGATCATATTGGGCCCCTTTTCAACCGACTTCAAAAAAGGAGGAGGTTCTCAATTCGTCGGTATCTTTTTTTTTATTTTTTTTTTAATATATTTTTTTATGTATGTTCAGCGATCATTCGTTACTGCGTTGACCGATTTCGATAATTATTTTTTTGTTTGAAAGGTAATACTTTCAGAATGGTCCCATATAAATTTGGTTAAATTCTGATGATGGGATCTATAAGAAAATCATTTTAGTTTTTTGAAGTCGGTTTTTATTTTTTTTATAATAATTGTAACAACTGACCTATACCTATGATGACGAATAAATATTTAATTTCATTTCATTTAATGATTATTTACTTTAATCCAGTCTTATGTAGCAGACAACGGCAGGTCAACCTGCCCAAAAAGTTAAAGATCCCTCAACCGATTTTCAACTTTATGTCCGACCAGTAGAGATCAATATCAATTGGGAAAATTTGACGTTTTGTGGTAGGTTGACCTTGACGAGCTGTTGTCTGTACTACTTTCAGATTTGGTACTGGCCGTAACTTATTGTGTTTTTTATAAAATATTTTTCTAAGAAGTCACAACCCTCGTTAGCGTCTCACAGAATGTCTTCAATAGCCGACCACTTGTCGACCACACATGACGTGACAAAACATAATTCACACACTGTCACATCCTAATCTAGATGTCTACTCTGTCCCCAAGCTCTTATCAACCTTATGTCTGTCAATACTAAGTACAAAATACCTTGTCTAGCTGAGAGGAAAGCAAAAGGTACTTTTAAAATTGGAATGGCCGTGTTTTGTTAGCCCTAGAGGTTATTATAGCGAAGCAAAAGAACTATTTGAATAAAAGTGTAGGGATGGTTTTTTGTCAATTTAAATTGACAATGTGTGGTGACTGGCCTTGTTTAATTAGTTTGGGAACTCGTTTATTCTTGAATGATGAGATGACTCACTGTAATTAGTCAACCTTTCATGTGATGTATGTTTAACCGCCTTTATAAATATTAATATTCGGATTTAATGACCGATTTTTATACGTGCCGTGCTCCCATTTTAACGAACACTTCCTTATTTTTGGCTCGTTGAAATTATGAATGAGTTATCTGAAATATAAACTTACAGCGTGCGTATGTAATGTTTGAAGCACGGTAGTTGGCAATAGAATTAATGACTTAGCGGAACACCTAACGTTTTTTAAAAATTTAAGAAACTGATTTTTTAACACCTTAACCTAACCTAACTACCTACTTAACTAAATGTAAAATGTCGCGTTTAATAGTCATTCCATCGGAATCATCGTTAATCTTCAGCCCTTAACTAAGCTTCACTTCATCAGACATCCATGACTTACGTACAAATGCTCGTGCTCATCACACAAACATTTGCCCCTTGCGGGATTCGAACCCGCAACCGCCAGTGTTTCTAGTACGGAGCGCGAACCACTAGACCAGACGGTCGTGTATCCTGCTGACTCTGTCTGTTGGCCTTTACATAAAAATGTAAAAAGGCTGTAGCACCTTACCACGTGGCCAGGCCTGACACCCGGCGGACTGACGACCTAATCAAAGGTGCAGGAATCCGCTTAATGCAAACGGCCCAAAAAAGCTGTAGCGTTCTATAAAAGAGGCTATGTCCAGCGGTAGACTTACGAATGCTGCGGACGATGAAGATAATGATGAACTTACCCCAGGCTTAGAATATGGTGCGATCAAGCCCTGTGCCTTTTCAAAAGCGTCGATGGACTTGAAATCAAGCTTCACGCCCTTCTGCTTCGAGTTGACATTGTTGAACTGCGCCACGGTCGAGAGGAAGTCAGAGAGGCTGAGGTCAGAGGTGGTCGCAGGGGGGTGCGCCATTATTGGGATGGGTGGACCATCTTTGCCGTTAACGTGACCCAGCACTATGTCTGCTTCGAGCATGGAGACATTGCCTGGGAAAAAATAGGTTTTATTGCAGTCGTTTGGAGGAATTAATATTGGTTGCTTGGTTAAGTGGCATCAATAAATGTGTCGTTAAAAAATGGACTCCAGATGACGCCATTACCCAACTCTTTTAGAGCCTTGTCTCTAACAAGCGTACCTACTATAATATTAAAAATTTTGAAACCTCTTTTCATTTTGGAAAACTATAAAACGATTCATGCAAATGAAAATCATGTTTGTTTAATTTGGTAAAACTTAGCACTTACATAGCAAAGCTTTGCAAATTTTAGAATTAATTAACCTTTATAATTTTTGAAGTATCCTTAACATACTAGTGGAATTGATGTATTTTCTAAAAATATGCACTACAAATTAAAATTGTTCAAATACTCAAACCCAAATTATCGTATGACTTCAATTAGTTTTCAACAATTAGATGTGTGAAGCCTAAATCCGTCATCGTGCTAATTGTTATTAACTGCGGCTTCTTGGAAAGCGCGCGCTACTGGAACTGCCTATTTCTGGAACGGACTGGACAAGTTAAGAGACACAGCGAGCTCTAGAAAAAGAAATATTTACTAAGATACATAAAAAACTTGTACATAAAAACGTACGTCCAATGCTTAGCATAGGCTCTTCGAACACAGCCCTATCCTTGCCTATATAACTGTCAAAAATTTTAAATTCTTGCTCAATCGTAGTGTAACGTCTGGACTGTCTGTTAAAAAATTAATTAGGAACCGACTGAAAAGAAAACCGAAATGACTAATAAAATTAGCGTTTCGAAGAGACTTTCAAAGGGACAGCATCTTTGTGGCTTGTGGCAAGAGGAATGAAAGCGTCTTTCTTGAAGAATTGTCGTTACCCTCCAATCCCGTACCCACTTCCGTTATATTGCTATTGAGGTCCTCTCAGCATCAGCTACCTCTTTTTGGCTGACTAGTACGTAATCTTCTACTAGTTACCATTAATTAACGGCCTTTTCACATCGATCTATCCTATTTTAGAATATGCCAAAAGATCTTAACATTTCAGGGGCAAACTTTTATTGACGCTAGAATATTTCTGTTAGTGTCATTAACTTTTGTAAGTAGTTGGATAATTTTACTTATGTTGTAAATGCGAATGTTTGGATGGATAGATGTTTGTTACTCAATCACGCCAGAACAGCTGAACGGATCTAGATTAAATTTGGCACAGAAATAGATATTAGCCTAGAAAAACAGATAGGATACTTTCTGTCCCGGAAAAATTTACGGTTCCCAAGGAAAGGGATGCACGGTAACTGTCACTATTAGATGGCGCTTTTTACCGTTAGATGTCGCTGTTCCGTTGGCAAACATTTTTGAAGGTGAAAAAAAATTAAAACAAATATGGTTATTAGTTTTAACTAAGGTTTTGTAAAAACTACGCAAACGAAGTTCTTGTTCACAGGCAACAGCTAGTGATTTTATAACTTACTTACGAAAAATTTACTAGCTTTGCTTATCAGTGAAAACCGTGTTAAAATCCTGTCATTTCTTCCGTTGTCTTGCACCATTTTACGCTACATTATTTATGTAGTGTCTATCATAATTCGGGTCTATCAAATGGACAAATAATGGTTTTAAGTTCTGCATTATTAAATTGTAGGTATGATGTATTCTCGCAAATGAACGATTGAATTTGAACTGGAATCTGACTGCGCCGTATTACCAAAAGATTCTAGTAAATACTCTATTTTTAGATCTACAGTATATTGCTCCCATTTCTAATATTTCCTCTTACTAAAGCTTTATCCTTAGAACCGAGCCCCGAGCAATCTTTCGCCTGAGCTATGCTACGTCAAGTCGTATTGTTTTCGCTACATCGGATCACTCCGTCTCGGTCTACTGCACGACAAGTGAAAGAGACGAACGATGTTTAACAGTCATTTAAATAAGCATGATAGAGTACCACAGCTGGTGAGAAGGAATGTCGGGGGAATTCATTATAGCCAGTCGAATGGGTATTGAAGTAACGCATTTTTTTGTTTTCGCAAATAACATTGATATTTTCCCCTACAACACTACACAACACACAATAGAACACTTCTTGTAACCACGTTATCTTCTTCTTCTTCTCGTGTCGAAGGAAACTGAATATTTTTATGTGACCAATCGCCACGCGGACAGCGTTTTCAGTGGCGTGAAGTAAGTTTTTGGACACGCAGGACATGATGACAGATGATGGGCTATTGTTTGGGTGGAAGCTCCACACTCGCATCTGTTGTTGGGATTGTCAGTGTAACGCCACCTATACAAGTTATACTTGCATCGACCAACCTGAGTCCGCAGCCGGTTAAGGGTTTTCCATGTCTTCAAATCCCTCCTAGAAGGGGACTTTCTGATGGCAGAAATAATAAGGCGGGATGCTTGTCCTTTCATTGTGTTGTGTTAGAGAGCCTTGACTGAAATGGATTCAGAGTCAACTCTAACACGCGGGTTTTAGTAAGAAAACTCCTACTTTGGAGTACTCTAGGTACGGTAGAACATCCGAACATTGGGTGTCGGGAATTATTCTCACCCTTGGCTTCTTCTAGAGCCTGCAACTTCCCTAAAGACATCCACATAATCATCTGCAGATAGATAACAATTTTTGAAAGTAACATCGAAATCGTAAAAAAAAGTTTGAAACTTTAGGAAATTAATTTTAATTGAAAAAAAAATTTCAACTGCCTCTGGTGGGATAATCAGTAAAAATTTTTTTCAAGTAAAATTATTTTTCTTGAAATAATAAACTAGCATTATTGTGAATGCAAAAAACAAAAAAGTTTAAATTTGATGCTCTAACCATACATTATTGTCGAAATAGTGCGTTAGTTCAATATAGCATTTTTATACATATATGGCTCTAATTTATTAGTTATCTTCTAGCCCCGTACAACAACCGGTTTTTTGCGACCAACTTTCACTACTTCACTGGTCACAAACATTAACTTCTCCATAGGCTTAGTATGGAGAAATGTTTTTTTTTTTGCGATTTTGATGTTATTTCTATAGAAAAAGTTGCTGTACTTGGGTCACACTGTAAGTTTTTAGAAAGGCCGGTACGGTAACAGACTATGTTACTAACAGAAGAAAGACTTTTTTGAAATTTTGAATTAGGAACTCTTTGGAATCGGTTAGTAAATTCAAATGTCATTTGTTCACATATTGGCGCTTATTGGGTTCTTTCTTCAAAAAAATTTCAGTGTGATCAATATATTTTGTGGAGTAGATGATTCTACTTATACATGTCGTAGCCAGATCGTAAAATTGACCAATTCATGATGTGACCGATTATTTCATAAAATGGTGGTACATATTTCATGATATGGCCATCTAAAACTGACCATATCGTTCAAACGTCAGTATTCGATGAAATGTCAATCTACGTTTGGCCATATAATTAAAATATAAATATGTTTATAAGGTACGTGAATTTGTTTAATATTTGTAATCTTGGTCGATAGATAAATGAAACATTTTAAATAGTTATTATTTATAAACAAAACTAATAAATAAAAACACTTGAATAGCTAAATAACCTAACTAACCTCTCAAATTTTCTCGGTTTTTAAGTGACTTGCATAAAAATCGCCTAGTTTGGTGTCGTAACGATATTTTACTGCACTTTCACATTCAATTTACACATTATTATTCACTTTTAAAATAAAATATTTGTCCGCCGCCATTACTCATCACAAAAACAAAGCAACATTAGCGCCTCTACCAGTGGGTAATGTAACGATTTTACGATATGATCACTAATGTTTGACCATTTCATGAAGTTTTCGTGCGTTTAGCTGTTTATATCGTCAAACGCTGAGTATTCATTGATCTGGTCAGACCACATCATGATGTAGGCAGCGTGTTCTGTTCTATATCATGAAATACTACCATTTTATGAAATGATCGTACACATCATGAAATGATCAATTTTACGATCTGGCCACGACATACATATAAGCAGATGATTGTGTGGTTTTAAGGAGTACCCTAATCTTTTGCAGAACTTGTATATCGTTTCCATTGGCAAAAATAATAACGGAAACATTATTTTACGTTTATATTTAATTTTGTTTCAAGCTTCAAGAAAGCTGGCTGCACATTATAAGATACGAAAGCGCAGGTAGAGGCTTGTTGGTCGCCGCTGCTATTTTTTTTACCTCTGACGCAAAAAAACGTGGTGAATATAATTCTCTGTCTGTGGCACCGTATTTCATAAACACATGGCGGCCCATTTCGGACGCAGTTTAGAATAAATAGAACGCTGATTAATTGGGGTAGTTCTTAGCTTTGTGTGTGGTCAGCCATTAAATTTGAAGTACGCTTGATATGGAGAAAGAGTGCATCGCGCAAATCTCGATTGTCAGCATAAAGCAATAACAGACTTAGTGCCTCGCCTTTTTGTTTCAGAAGGTCTGTGTGAGTTTTGTACAGTGGTCGCTTAGCACAAATCGATTAAAAAGTAAACGGTTATTTGTGTTACTTTTTCGATTTGTACGAAGCGGTTACTTTGTGACACTTACACTAAGACCTCAGCGGTGGATGACTGGTGCGAAACGAGAAACAACGACACGTTGTATTTTTGAAGCTTTAGAATTTCAATTAATCTAAGAAATGATCTAGCGAATAGCCTGTCCAATCCTAAGTAATACTCTAATACTCATTCAGCTTATAGGCCCTCTTTTTTCAGGTACTTAAGGTACTTATACACGTCCCTAAATATAGTGTTTCTCCTACCGCTTCGGTCTGTAGCTTTACATGTCTTGTTATAATCACAGCAGATAATTTAATAAGCCGAATAATAGTAATCAATAAATTATTCCAACCGCCCAATCTGGAAGTCAATGGGGGAGGCCTATGTTCAGCAGTGGACGTCTTATGGCTGAAATGATGATTATGATGATGATGATGAAATTATTATATTCAGTCAGCGTATGAAAGACTGGCGGACGCCAAAAAGGTATTTTAGTTTACAAAATTCCAATTTTTTATCTCTCGATGCGTAAACTCTACCTGCAATGAACAAAACTCCGTGTAGGGACTACGTGAGTCCACCTATAACGCCATCTATGAGAATGCGTTGTAAATAACACAAACAAAAGCGCGTCGGAACAAAGCGTTTTGTGCTTTACATGGCATATTTCTTACGAAACACCGTAATATGAGATTTTTCTTACTTACTCGCTATTTTATTATTTTCAATAATACTTACTCGCTAAAGCGGCTTCAAGGTAAGTTTTGTTGTTGACAGCATGAGCCCAGGTTACTGTAGTCAGATTTTTCATTGTTTCTTCGTCGCAGCTCACTAAAGTGACTGTAAAAAAATATATTATTATTATTTTAATAACATTTGAAAAATAAACACTTGCTAAAATATGTTTCTATAAATCAGTGCAGTAACAGAAAAAAATAAAATGTCAAACTAAGTGACAGCTACATAATGAAATACATCAATGTCATTGAAGTCTGCAGACTATGGCTAAGATTTGTTTGTCATTCTATATTAAACTTAATATCTACAAATGCGAATAACCTATGCTTTTATTTAGTAAAGAGCATAAGCCCTGCTTAGTGTGAATTGGTATAACTTACGTAAATGTGCAAATAATTCAATAAAAAACGTTTCACAAACAATAACACAGACGAATAACAATAGCACCTTTTTGACACTCGCGTTGGCGCTAGCTAGTGGTCAAGGAACTAAAACTTAGTTCTGATTTCTGCCACAAATGACATTTATATTTTGTTCGGATTATACTTAAAGTTCTAGATAAGTGTCTCGTTTTACTGGGACGACTATTTTGTTGCCTTTTGAAAATGATTAGGTACGCGAAATAAGCATCAACAGATTTAAAAAATCATATTAATAGATATTAATTGATAAATCATTCGTAATCGCTGTCTTCGGTCACAATCAACTTTCGTTAGAAAGACTACTAATAATTGCCTAAGATTAGATACAAAACAAGTGGTTTTCTTTGTTTCTAAAATCTATAATAATACAAATAATATAGCTTGGACGACAACAAAGAAATATATTATGTACCTATTCCAAAAATAACTCGAAGCAAACTTGGCAAGATTCTGGTGTTGTCTAGATTAGACTCAGATAAAATAGTGTTAATTTCAGTGTCGTGACTCATAAAACTACCAAGATAGTCCGAAATCTAGATAAAGTCTAGACAACTTTAGGTCAATGAAATTTGCCCTAAATTCAGAATGACTAAAAAGAATATCCAAAAAAAAGATGTAAAGTAAAGACATAGAGCACTATCGTGCTCAGGGGCGTGCATCCCATATGGGCTATTATGCAGAGCCTACCTTCATAAAAAACCGACAGAACAGCTGACCATAATTATTAATTACGTATTCACGATAAACAATAAATATATTGTAACTAGTTTGTCGTCTACCTGTACTTATTCCTTACTAAAGCGCGCAACTTAGATCGTTACTGTGTAATTTAACCAACGTTAGGCTGCCGCGAGATCGCCTACTGTTTCACGCAAACTTACTCAATTTTCACTCACAGCCTACCCCCATCTGAAACCAATGCACGCCCCTGATCGTGCTTAATTAAGTTCCGCGATTTTTTGAGCTTATGAACATAGATTTATTTCTATTGTGTGCATGTTCCATTTACAGAGGATTAATACTTTTTTTCCTTTGGCATTTCGAAAATGTATCTCTATAAGCTCATGTCTCTTTTAAAAATGTATTAAATTTGTCTAATCAGAATTTGTTCATTTTGGACTTGAAGCTGTATTTTATGGCCCAGAGGATGTAATAACTCCTAGTGCCTGTGTTATTTCAAACAGCGCATTTCCTTGTAGCGTGTTTTTACACGTGATTAATACGTAGGCGTTATAAACGAGCGCGGACGGTTATTATACGCAGTACGTAGAGTAGCGAATTGAATGAAGATTTATATACTCAGTCTATAGGAATTGTGATTTATATACAGGTATCAACTTATTCAATTAGTCGAGACTAGGGGAGACAGCGTTTAGTTAGCTACGACGCGGAGTTGGATTGTCAGTATATATTATTATGTTTGTTATGTAAAGTATCATTATGTGGGGAGAAATACGAGATGATACTGGACTCTAGATAACTATTACCTACATAGATTTAGATTTTTAGAATTTTGCTAACTTTAAGGAGATTCCATAAAACAGTCCAGTGCGTCCTACTCTACGGAGCCGAAACGTGGAACATGACAGTAAAGCTGGCCCAGCGACTTTACGTCACTCCTATGGAAAGGTCGGTGCTTGGAATTTCGTTATGAGATCAAATCCGGAACGAGGTTATCCAGCAGACGACCGAAGCAATGGACATAGTCCTAAAATGTACCAAGCTAAAGTGGTAGTGGGCCGGCCACATCTGTCGCAGGACCGATGAAAGGTGGAGTAAACGAGTTCTGGAGTGGAGACCACGTCTTGGCAAACGTAGTGTAGGACGCATCCAGCTCGATGGACCGACGACCTTAGCATATGGCTAGTAGTGGATAGATGGGAAAAGCATGAGATCGTGGTCTTTGGCCCTCTTTGGCTTACGACCAACAGTGGACTGCAATAGGCTGACATGATGGAGGGTATTTTCAATTCGACTGACTTTTTTACGCGACATAAGTAGGTACGAGTATTTGCCAAAATTTTGCGGAACATAGCGTCAATCTGCTCTCTGTTCTTCACAGTCCTCTCTGGATTCCTCATTTTTGATTTTATAATAAATAAAAATAAATAATAAATACAGGACAACATCACATATGTACATTGCTCTGATTGCTTCAGAGCAACGGATAGGATAGGATAGGATCAGTCCTATGGTAAATTGCTAAAGCACTTGTATTACAAAAACAGAAACAACGACGGTACCACAACACCTAGATCCGAGACAATATAGAAAAGTTATTTTTCTGCATTAACCGATTACCAAATTGCTTTCACAATAGACAAGAGCTGTTTCGGTGGGGATGTGGTGGATGGGACAGGATGACTATTACTAGAACAAGCTGATTTCTGTTCTGTTCTGGAGAAGGCTTGCCATTTCAACATGCTATTTATTATTTCCCCTGACATTTTTAGGACCTAATAAAAATGTCAAACAGTAGACAACAATAGGGATGACAACCAATTTTTTTTTGTTTTACAGGTAGAAAAAAGAATTGAGCACGAATTTTTTATTCTTACTTAATCAAAATATAACAGAGAATTATTATTGATTTGAAATGTTGAATGTCACGGTAAATTTTTTCTTAAAAGTGACGTACGAGCGACTCGAAAACTTTGACGCGCTTTATCTTTGTCATTTTTTGGTTGATTGACAAAAGAAAATAGGAGTCCATTATTTTTGATAATCTAACTGACGGACTAAATAGTTTTTTTTTTTTTTACCCAATCGTCATCGCTAATTTCTGTTGCTCTGGAGTGGCGTGCCACTTCTCTTCGTTTTTTTCCCTGTGGTTCTAAGGTTAGGTACCTACTTAATAAAAAGGATCAATAGACAATATTTGTCAAGGTGAAGGGATCTCTAGTCACTGGGACAAGCCCAATTCTGTTGCTCTGGAGTGACTTCTATTTTTTATTTCCTCCTTTATTTGGAGGTAAAGCTCTTACTAGAGCTCTGAAAGCAGGCCTGCTTTTGAACTGCACTACTTTTCAGGGTTCCGTACATTAAAAGAAAAAATTGGAACTGACGGTCTGTCTTTCCGTATGTCTGTCAAAACCCTTTATCTCGAGAACGCCTGAAGGTACCGAGTTGAAATTAAAACCATATACTCAGATCTAACGTCCCTTGAACCTGTGAAAATAATCAAACTTCTAAGCTAACGCGAAAAAATAGATGCGGCCGTTTATACCGCAATAAACGTATATCTCGACACTCTTAAGGGAATCAACATTTCGTTGACCTAGAACTATGTAATTTAGCAAGGAATATCGTCTCTTACCACAAGTTTTTTTTGTAATTAAGTAGTAATCAAACTGCGAGACTAGATTCTTGTACTTTTCATAATAATCTACCTACTTACCTACCTTCAAATTTGTACGGAACACTCGGTGCGCGAGTCCGACTTGCACTTGTCCGGTTTTGTATTCTATGATAGAACTTAAAAGCAGGGCAGTTTAGAAACAGGCCTGCTTTATTTAGGAGCTCATAGTAACAGACCAGCTAATAAAAAAGTTGGCAATAGAAAACAAAAGGGATGACGACTGGGTAAAGAAAATAAAGTTCTATTTAGTCCGTCAGTAAGATTATCAAACAATAATCTTATTTTTTATTTTGTTAATCAGCCAAAAAATCACAAAGGTAAAGCGCGTCAAAGTTCGGGGGCTCGTAACGTCACTTCTAAGTAAAAAGTGTACTTTACGTAACGTCATCTGGAATTTCAAATCAATATATCTCTGTAATATTCTCAGTATGCGAAGAAAAAAATACGTGTCCAATACATTTTGATAATCTACCTGATAGAGGAAGAAAAAGTTAGTTATCATCCCTATTGTCATCGTGACGGCATGTCTAGTCACTAGGTGTAACGTTATACGTTACATGCCTACTTAGTATACATTAAATAATAATAAAATATATGAAATAAGAAATAACAACAACAACACAAACACAACAAAACTAGATTTCTTGCTCTAGAGTGGCTAGCCGCTTCTATTTGTTTTTTCCTCTGTTTGAAAGACAGCGCCCACCATAGATACTTGTGTCAGGCAATTTAAAAAAAAGCAGTGAATCACCTTGAAAGTAAAAGGTCTCGGGTTCGATTTCCGGTTAGCATTAATTCAAAAAATAATATTTTATAAATTGGCTCGAATCTGGGCGTGCTGGAAGACGCCTGTGGCTTAATACACTGTCATCATCATAGTCATTTCAGCTATAGGACGTCCACTGCTGATCATAGGCCTTCCCAGATTGGCTGGTTGGCCTGCATTCAGCGGCTTCCTGCAACTTTTACCAGGTCGTATTTAACAGTACACTGTCTAATAGGTAGGTACCGAATAATACAAGGATTTAATTTCTTATTTTGAGATCATGACAGTTGATGTGTGTTGTCTAACGCATAATTGTATTTATTTATTTAATGTTCTTTGACGCGATGACGGGATCTCTAGTCACTGGAATAAAACCAATTTCTGTTGATGGTAGCTTACCACTTCTATCCTTTTTTCCCATGGTTTAGGGTGAGGTAATACAAGTTATCTGTTATTAGCCACCAACCACAGTCGACACGAAATGTCAGCATGATCATTACAAATAATAATTGCAGCTATCTAGTCACTGAGACAGGCCTAAATTTTGTGCTCTGAACTGGCTTTCTACTTCTTTTATATCCCTTGTTCTATGGTCAAATAATAAAAAACCAACCACCGAGCTGCCACAGCCACCACGAATGTCAGCCTCATGATGATAAATAATAATTGTAGCTATCTAGTTTCTAAGACAAGCCCAATTTATGTACTCTGAACTGGTTTGCTTTATTATATCAATTGTCAAATGATAGTAAAACAACCACCAACCTGCCACTGCCACCACGAACGTCTCTCCTCATAAATAATAATAATTTCTAGTCACTGGGAAAAGCCCAATTTTTGTTGCTCTGAATAGGCTAGTTTTCTGGATCCATTTTTTTTTATTCTATTTAGTCCGTCAGATTGCCAAAAAATATTGGACACATATTTAGCCTTTTGTTAGCCAAACAAAAAATTACGAAGACAAAACTGTGCTAAAAAGTGTCGCACGGAACTAAAACGGGCTAGAGGTTCATATTTTTTTGTTTAATTGAGAAAAAAAAAAATACATGTCCAATATTTTTTGTTAATCCAACTGATGACGGACTAATTTGAATTTTTCAGGAAACTAGCTTATCGGCTTGCTACTTCTATTATATCCCTTGTTCTGTGGTCAAATAATAAAAGCAACCACCAACCTGCCACAGCCACCACGAATGCCAGCCTGATCAATAATAATAACTGTATCTATCTAGTCACTGGGAAAAGCCCAATGTTAGTTGCTCAAAAGTGGCTTGCTACTTCTATTTATTATATCCCTTCCCTTGTTCTATTGTCAGGAAGGTAATAACTATCTAATAAATCCCTTGTTGTTTAGGATGAGGTAATAAATGAGTTAAGACGAAAGTCTACAACCAGTGTGTGTTACCAGTGATGACATATGGAACTGAAACGTGGCCTCTCACTATGGGCCTCATAAGAAAGCTCAAGGTCGCACAGCGTGCTATGGAAAGGGCTATGCTTGGTGTTTCCTTGCGAGATCGAATCAGAAATGAAGAGATCCGTAAACGAACAAAAGTCGCTGACATAGCCCAACGGATTAGCAAGCTGAAGTGGCAGTGGGCGGGGCACATAGCACGTAGAACTGATGACCGATGGGGCAGAAAGGTTCTAGAATGGAGGCCGCGTACCGGCAAGCGCAGCGTAGGACGTCCACTCACAAGGTGGTCAGATGACCTGGTAAAGGTCGCAGGAAGACGCTGGATGCAGGCCGCTTCCAACCGGCCAATCTGGAAGTCAATGGGGGAGGCCTATGTTCAGCAGTGGACGTCCTATGGCTGAAATGATGATGATGATGATGAATAAATGAGTAACGACAATTTTTGTTGCTCTGAACTGGCTTGCTACTTCTATTTTATCCCTTGTTCTAAGGGATCGGAAACCGGTTATTTTACTATGGAACCTTAACCGGAATAATAAAGGTTTTTGCTAAATTAACTATCACATACTCCAAATACCGACTTAAAACCTATGGCAAATTTAGTTTTATGGTCAAATCTTTACAACTACTATCAAATATTAGTAATGAGTCTTATACATTCTGAAATAAATATTAACCGGTTTTGATCCTTGGCTATGGTCAAGTAATAAAAAGCAACCACCAACCTGCCACAGCCACCACGAACGTCAGCCTCATGATGTAGCTTGGCGGGAACCCTCGGGCATGGCAGGTCCGCTGCGGCGCGAGCTCCGGAGCGTCTGGCGCGCCAATTGGCAAATTGCCCAATTTAGCCGTGGCGCTATTTGTCGCAAGGACTGAGGATGGAAGTCGACGTCAGCAGGGCAACTAGATAGAGGGTACGGGTTTGCTTGGAGATTTTTGTTTATTTATTCATCATCATCATTTCAGCCATAGGACGTCCACTGCTGAACATAGGCCTCCCCCACTGACTTCCAGTTTTGGTCGGTTGGTAGCGGCCTGCATCCAGCGACTTTATGCAACCTTTACCAGGTCGTCTGTCCACCTTGTGGATAGACGTCCTACGCTGCGCTTTCCGGTACGTAATCTCCATTCTAGAACCTTTCTGCCCCATCGGCCGTTATCAATTAAACGTTTTTTTGTTAAAATCAAGTTTACCTAATTTCTTATTGTGGTGTGCAATAAAGAGTACTTATATTATATCTATCAAAGGTAGTTTGGCAGAGATCACTTTCACTCACTCACATAAATTGTACGTCTCTCTATAAAAATCTAGTGTAATATTTTTGTATGGTTTGCAATAACGTGTATGTATTTACCTACCTATGTACCTGTCTATGGTAGACTGATAAATGTAGGTAATACAGGGCGATTAAACGAGTTGGTTCCGACTTAGCTACAGGTTGTTTTTTATGTACATATGTATAAATGGACTTTAACATCCACCAGCAGTTTTTTTCCAGATTTTACTAGGTATTGTTTCCATCGTAATTTTTATTTATTTATTTGAGAAGAACAAACTGGATAATTTTGTTACCTGGGTAACACTTTTTGATATCAGAATCCCACTTACTAGGAGTTACACAAAGGAATAGAAAAATCTTGTCCTCATGGAACTAAAGGTGCTTACAGATCTAGCAAGCAATGCGTCGCACGCGGGCTACATAAGATCAAGCACACATTAGGGTCGGTTTCCATAAAAGTGGAAAGATGTGTTTTTATACAAATGACAACCCTAGCGTACACAAGCGGATTTCACTGTGGTTATCATTTCTACTAAACCACAGGTCCTTTCCTCTCCCTTCTGCATTAGTGTAAACCAGTGTACGTAAGTGTAAACCATTCGCGCACTGCTTGTACCTAAGCCCCAAACTCACTGCTAGCTTATGTAAAGCGCAACACACTCAGAAGGACTCGGCGCCGCCCGCGACAATGGCCAAGTCCATCTATTTATTTAAAACATGAAATATTTTTAATACTGATAATGGTCATGATAACATGTTGTTAGTTTAGCTTATTACGTAATATCATAAGATAGAAGGACCCTTAAGTAGGGAATGATTAAATTAACCGACCTTATTACATGGATCTCACAACTTTTTTTTTTACAAGTTATGTTTATAATGGGTAAATAATATTTATAAATAAGAATCAGAATGTAAAATAAGACCAATAGGTGGATAGACGACCTAGTAAAGATTGCAATCTGGAAATTCCTGTGACTGAAATGATGGAGGTAAGAACTTACCTGATTAACTAAGCATTACCTAGCTTCAATCGCAAAGTAAATACATATTAAATGTATTTCAATGATTGAAGAATATTCTACAGGTTTTGATTGTTACAATCACACCATCACTTCAGATTTGAATGAGTTAAAATTGACATAGTTTTTTATAATGACCTCACCTTTTGCAAGAGATGAATAATGTTCACTTTTCCACTAGCTGGACATTCTGTGTAACTGTGTGCACTACAGAAAACACAAAACTGTCGATAAACTAAATCTTTTGACTTATCTTTGTGAGATTATTTTAGCGTTCAGTGACTTTTGGCAACAATAGAGTGTTAGTCCGCTCTTGTTAGATTAGATTACCTACTCGTATTATATTAGTACAGGATGACAAGTTACAGCGAATCACTTTAATTGGAGGTTCTGCCCATTTTATAGTTCGTTTTGTGTTTTTAATTTTGTTTCTTTTACTTGTTATTTTTGTATCTTGTTGATATATTTTGTGTTTCTGTTAACAGTTATTGTTATTATTCGTTTTTTTTTGTATATGTGCTGTTGTGGTTGTGGTGTCCGTTACTATCTTATCTTATCATTAATGTAAACAGCTTTTACTATAGGAACAGAAAAAAAAACTGATGCTACATTGATTACTTTGTATATAATATACTACTCAAATGATTATTTTGTATGAAAATAAAAACGATTTTTACTATATAGTTTTGTTAGATGGTAAGTCTGACTCGTAGCCTGTTTTTATCAGCCATAGATAAGAAGATTTTAAATCTCAGGTTCAATTAGTATTCCCATTTTGAACAGACGTTTATTCAGCGCAACGGATACATTTCTTCTCTCCCGATTGAACCGGAGTGTAGTCGATTGTATGCTGGATTCGGTTTTAGGGTTCCGTTCTTCAAAAGGTAAGAAGGACCCCTGTAGGATCATTTCTTGTCCGTCTGTCTGTCTATCGGGTCTTGAATGGGTCTTTTCCGGGAACGCGTAGAAATTTCAAGTTGTAATTTATGTTAAACTAGCTGTCCCGGTGTACTTCGTACAGCCATAAAAAAAAATTCGTAAAATTTTTGAATTTTTTATAGTTATTCTGCTATTCGGGATGGAGACAAATTGACTAAACATAAATCATAAAAATCGGATTTTCTTTTAAATATATATATTTAAACTTGTAGTCAAAGAAATCAAAAGATACGGCTGTCTATATCGCATTTTTGACACTCGCGAGGAAATCAAAACCTTATTACTTCTTGTTAACCTAGAATCATGAAATTTGGCAAGTAACAATGTCTTATGGCACAAGTAAAGGGAAAAATCTGAAAACCGGAAATAAGTAGTTACATCACATTAAAAAAGGATTTTAAACCAACCCGTAAACAGCGGTTAAATCTTCGAGGCATGATTTCTTTTAAGATGGAACTATGTGTATACATACATGTTTGTACGGAACTCTTGATTTGCGAGTTCAACTCGCACTTAGCCGGTTTCTTTTCTGTGCCAATTGGATCCTCTGGCTCTGGATACATATCTTCCGAGCCTAAGGGGAGAGACTTTTGAGGACTTTTGAGGGAGTTGCGAAGGTCTGGCCTAAAAGTGTGTGATGGATGACCCTGCTATACCAACATCCCTCGTATAATCTGTACACTCACGTGTACAGAAGTGCAAATTGCAACACAAAGCGTGTCCGCCGCCGACATGCAGCGGGCTCCGGTACACTTGACCCGCTGATAAACGGATAAAGGACGCCAACGATGACATATTGCGGCCAATCAACAAGCACTAGAAAACTACGACTTAGTGCCTTCTCTAGGACACTAGGTACTCGAACATAACAGTTAGGCGTGTGACTAGTGTAGCCAGATGTCCTGGTTTTGGCGGACGTCCCGTTTTACAGTCCTCTTACAACGCCACTAGTAGCCTGAGCGGGACACCTAAAACCCCGCTTTTTTATTGGAAAACTAAACGTTGGCACACAATAAAAAGCGTTGTTAGGCAGCGAATGCCATCATGTTTTTCACCCCTTTTACAAAGCCACCAGAAGCCTAAGCGGGACACCTAAACCCTGCTTTTTAATCGGAGAACCAAAAGTTGGCATATAATAAAAAAAATATGATGGTCAACCGTTGCTTTTACTTACCTAGCTTATAAATCAGGATAAAATATTAGTTTTATTTATTAGAAACGACTGATACCTACGAGGACTACTGCCGACAAACTGTTGTACTACGACTTAGCACCGTTTCTAGGGCTCTAGGTAGGTACTCACCGCAACAGTTAGGCGCGTGACTAGTATAGCCAGATGTGCACCGGCTCCCCCTGTCCACGCTGAGTCGTCCAGCTCGTGGTCGCTACTTTCAAACCTTTCTGCTTCAACGGTTTTCAGTTTTGCGATTTTAGTATAACCACTAAATCTATATATAAGGTGCTTCATAAATATCTGCAACGGCTGAAATTGGTAAAAGTGTTGCATAAAAAGACTACGATAGTGAAGGAATTACGTGCCCCGGATCGGTAATTATTTGCGAAAAGACAGTAAATAAATAGTTACTTGCTTCAATTTGCATAACACACTTCGTTATCCGCCTTTGACACTGCGCGGGAGCGGTATAGTTTGAAACGTTAGCATTTTTGGACAGATGTGGACGGTTTGAGACAGAATAAAGCCTAATCTTTATTTCATATTTTTTTTTTAATGAAAAAATTTATGATGTTCTGGACCTAAAATTTCTTTACTATCGTAATCTATATAAGCAATACTTTTACCCATTTCAGCCGTTGCAGATATTTATGAAGCACCTTATATAAAAAAGAAAGTCGGGTTAGTTACACCATTTATAAGTCAGGAGCGGCTGGATCGATTTTTATGATCTTTGGTTTGTTGGATTTGTCTCCGTCTCGAATAGCAGAATAACTTTTAAAACATCAAAAAGTCACCAAAAAAAAAGGCGGTACGAAGTTCGCCGGCAGTGTTGGGCATTAATCAATTAATTTGTCAATTATCTCGTTAATTGACTAAAAAAGTAATTGCAATTAAATTAATTACAATTAAATTAATCGCAACTAAACTTTTAATTGCACCTTGCAATTAAATTAATTTGATTAACATATGTCAATTGTAACTCACAATTAAAATAATTGCAATTAACTTTTTTAGTTGTTTTATGAAACAATTAAAACTAACAA
This sequence comes from Anania hortulata, assembly GCA_963576865.1. Lineage (NCBI taxonomy): Eukaryota > Metazoa > Arthropoda > Insecta > Lepidoptera > Crambidae > Anania > Anania hortulata. The sequence continues at coordinate 21,288,320 of OY756393.1, forward strand.
TTAACTTTAAGTATCAAAACGAAAGTAGTAAAATATTTAGGAAAATTAAACTGTAAGACTCGGATATTTCAATCTCAGATAAAAACGGATGCTCCTCCGATGCACCAATGACTAAAGCAGAACTTTTGATGCTGCATTATTTTGCCGAGGAAAGCCAAGATTTGCAACTCCTCAATAGATATCCTGAGATTAAGTGTTTGTATTAAATACAACACACCTTTACCAACGTCAGCTGCAGTTGAACGTCTTTTTTCTTTTGCGACAATGACAAATTTGCCAGAGTCACAAACTATCAGACAGCATGTTCGAGAAGAGAGTGGTATTAAAATGTAATTTAAATTATAATTAATTGTTAATTGTAGTAAATCACAACTAACAATTAATTAATTGTTAATTGTTACTACTACAGTTAACAATTAATTAATTGTTAATTGTATTTTTCCACAATTACAATTGATTAATTGTTAGTTGTTGTGGTTATATTTACCAATTAATCAATTGTTAATCTTTAATGGTTTTTGCAATTAAAATTTGCCCAACACTGTTCGCCGGGACAGCTAGTACAATAACATATATTAGTTTTAGTATACTTACCATTATCTTCAAGGACGTCCACTGCTAAACATGGGCCTCCCCCAATTTCATCCAGACTGGCCGATTGAAAGCGGCCTGCATCCAGCGTCTTCTTGCAACCTTTACCAGTCCGTCTGTCCACCTTGTGGGTGGACGTCCTACTACTTAGATACTACCGTGCCTCATTATAAACTCTCTCTTTTTAGGCTTTTCTAGTCAATCAAAAATAGAAAAGAAACAACAGGCTGTGTATTTTAATGTAATATTTTATTCGGTATTACAATTCATATCTTCTTTATAAAAAAATCTAATTGCTATTTGTTGTTATGTGATAATATTTTAAGTTCTCAGAGGTATTTAGAGTTTATAACTCAAAATTACCCTTGATGATTGTACTGCATTTTTTATTGTCAAGTTAGAAAAATATGCAATATTACCCAAAAAATATATTTCCACTTTGTTTATACAAAAAATAACTTCATATATCAAACGAAGTAGGTGGTGTCGTGTTGTATATTTCATTTAAAGCAACATTATTTAGAATAATTTCTTTCGAACTTATGTATTTTCACCCGTAATACATAGTACCTAACGTTGAATAGTGTCATGTCATTAATGATACCTAAAAATATCGATAATAATACCTATAATTTACTATCCATACAATTTGTTAATGGAGGTGAAATATCACAGAATATCCTAAAATTACTAAATATTTACTTAGTTACGAGTATATTACATTAAGGTATGAAAATAAAAAAGCATTTACTCTAAGACATTAGCACAGTCAACAGCTACTTATAAACATACATTTTTTTCTTAATCGATATTTAACTACACATTATGTTAAACTTACAAGTTGTAAATCTGTCAAATTTGGCATTTTGTGGCAGATTGATAAACCTGTTGACTGTACTTCTTCTTATATCGTCAAAGAATGATACCTACTTACTTATATTTTTATATAAAACTTAAATTAAAAAGATTAATGGAAGGATGCGTTTTAACATAACCAATATTAAACATTTAGTTACATCCCTTTATTTGGATCACACGCATGTCGTCATCATAAACGCAGGTGGTCAAATAAACAGACAAGACACGCAACTCGTCAGAAACGCAAGGCGTCAAAACATGCAACTCGTCAGACACGTAACTTGTCAGACGCTGCGTGTCTGACGAGTATCTAGCGAGTTGCGATCGACTTTTGATCTGACGAAATGCGTATGCATATCATGAGTATGTGATTTATTTATATACGTTCTTGTACAATACGTATACACGTATACAGGATGATTTTATGATTATGAGTGTAAGACTAAGATACCAAGGGTTTGTATTACATAATTCAACAAACAACTTGCTCAAGAAATTGCCTATCTCAACATAATTTTATCAGCGTACGTTTGCCGTCCGAGTTTTTGTTAAGAAATAGTTTCGTATTCTACCGTCGAGACTGCATTGTTCCCACTTACTACTAATGGGGAGCAGACACAAAACCACATTTTAAATATGGTGGTAACGGACCCTTAGGTATTACTTATTGTATCACAATGAAGGAATGTAAGTATAATAGGGATGACGCCTAACTCTTTTTTGTTTGTCTTTGTTCTCGGAAAGTATGAGACACGCATTTTTTCTTTTTTTATATAATCAAAACATTACAGAGATAAGTAGGTACAAATCGATTTGAAATGTCGCATGACGTTGCATCTTGGTACAATTTTTACTTAGAAGTGACGTCACGAACTTTGACACGCTTTATCTTTGTCTAACTAGACGGACTGAATATATATATTTTTATACCCAGTCGTCATCCTTACTATTTGAGTGTTCCAAACAGCCAACCACTTCTACGTTATGTTACAACAAGTCGAATTCGTCAGCGCGCATTTTTCACATTATTACAGGAGGTGACTTAATGATTCTAACGATTGGCAAGTAGCAATTAATTATAGTTATACAATTTATACTATAAATTACAAAAACTTAAAGCAAGGCCTATTTGGTACATTACGTATAAAATATGTTGCATAAAATGTCTGGTAGAGAGATACCGAGGCATTTACGACTTTGTGCAATTGTTTAATAAAATAAATAACAATTCAAAGAAGTGATGGTATGTGTATAGTTTTAAAAATATAATAACTTACTATATAAGAGAGTGTGTGATCTTAATTAACTTAAAATAAACATATCGTACTTAACTTTAGAGTCACTCAATGATGGCACTTAAGACTCTATTATAACAACATTTATCTACCCTATTGACAAATAAAGAATTTGAATTTGCAGCTTAAATTTAGAGTTGAGACCTGTTACACAAAATTGTAGAAAATTAACAAATTTTTAAAGAAATAACATAATGAATCCTATGTAAAAAACACTTATTCCGATAGATGTCGCATTCTGTTTGGTTCTGCCCTGCAGTGTGGTACCACATTGTTCCCTGACATTTTTACTGACTCTAAACAAAATTGTTGCTTCTAACAAGATTGTGACTGTTGTCAAAAAATAACATACGAACGTGTTAATACGTAAGATATGTACTTAACACTTTTCGAGCAATTAACTGAATTGGAATTTGAATTTGATTGTTTTTATTACAATTATATTTAACTAAGATCTTATTCAATACTAACAGGATCAAATTGTATACGATAATTAGTAACAGTTAATCCAACAAAGTTTTTACTCTTAAAAATACTGTTCATGTTAAAAAAATGCAACAATTATACTTGTTACTTAATAAACGCACTTATTTGTTTAGTTCAATCACAGATAAAGTTATTGTTAATAACAAGTTAGTGCCGTGTGGGGACGGCGTTAAAGAATACACTTCCCCACCGCCAACAGGAGGCGTGTCATAAGAGGCGACTAATTCCTGTAGCACGAGACGGGCAGCAGCGTCTGCGTGGGAAATATTATAAAAAACTGCGCTTGCCAACCCGCTTGCCAAGCGTGGCAAGTATTGTCAATCCTTCCGATGAAAGTCATTGGGGGAGGCCTATGTTCAGCAGTGGACGTCCATTGAGGTAATGATCAATTACGAGAAAATCGCTCTTAGTTGGCTCACATTTTTTGAGTGTATCTGTAAATCATCAATATTTCTTCCTGATTTGAGCGTATAAACGCCGTCATTAGTGACTCGATTTTAGTCTTATTTGAATTAATGTCACTTACCTACTAATATTATGGCACATTCATTAACCCCATAACATAAACAGCTTAATCAAACACCGTTTCTCACTTTTGATTAGGTACAGATTAAAATAGATTGTTCACACTAGACAGTCACTACAAGATGTTATGTATTTTTTTTCTTCAAATTACAGAAATAATACAGGGTGATAGGTTAAATAAAGAAATCACTAACGGATTTCTGTTCATTAAAGTGAATACCTTTTACTTAGGCCAAAGTAGCAAAACAAAAAAAACTGATGCTCCAAGTAAATAACTATTTTGTATGGTGTTTTTTTCTCTTGATTGCGAATTTGGTGCCATAGTGAAAGTTGCTCAATTTAATGAGTAAAACATCCTGTTAACACTTGCCGGGGCATAAACACACCAGTCGACGTGGGAATAATACATTTTTTACTGTAAGTATCTAGACGGTCCCATAACATGTTAAAGCAGTTTCTATCCCTTACCAGTCACCCTGTATTTATTATAATCCCTTTAAAGCTTTCTGGAAAGCTTATTTTTACAACAAATTGAAGTATTTTCTATACTGATCTTTATAGTAATAGTTTATCCTATTAGTATAACTGGTAGATCCTAATTTATTAATGCCTTCACTAAATCTATAACATTGTTTTTGAAAATTGTTTTAACAGCGTTACATAGTTAATTTTGTTGCTGTTACATTTGTTTCGTGTATACTTACTGTTTGTTGTGTATTATGCTTAAGCACACCGGGCGGCCGCGCCCTCACCTCAGCTGGCATCCGCAGAATACCAGTGGTCGTGACGTGCTCTCTGCCGTAACGACTTTATACTGAGCGGATACCATTTTGGTACCTGACCGTATTAATGTACTTAATATTTTGTAAGACTCATTGTAATGTCTGTCTTGTACCAAATAAATGATTTTCTATTCTTTCTATTCTATTCTAAATAAACAGTCAGGTCAATTGTTGTACGTACACTTTTAGATTTCATTGCGTAATCAAGATTTAAATCGGAGACTCGCAATTGTAACTCTATCTATCTTTTGAACATAGATAGATTACCGCTCACACAAACCAAAGTACAGGAAAAACATCTGCACAATTTAAGCGGTTTTGTCGCTAGAAGTGATCTCTTCCGGTCAACCTTCTGGCAGAGGAAATACTTAATTTAGTAGTTCATAAACTGTACTATAGTAATGGCTATAACGAGTCTCCCATCAACATTGAGCACATAAGAAAGTATCCCTTACGTATTAGAGTAGATATTACCTACATTTATTTTTAACCGAGTCCAAAAAAGGAGGAGGTTCTCACGAAGATAATCTTCTTGTTCGACAACAATTACGCCGTTGGATTAGGAATTACCATTGTGTTATTATACTGTATTTAGTGAGAGCGAAAGTTGACAATATTTGCTAACTTACAAATGCTTATTATAGAGTATGTGCTCAATGCGAAATACGTAAGCATTTCCCACGCTTGTCGCTAAAACATCTAAAAGTGAACGCAAACCTGACCTGACCGCGCCACACCTCACATAGGATTCAACTTCAACTCGTCTTCCTTCAGCTTCTCCACTGGCAAGTCTATCTTGTGCTTTCTCTTCGGGTAGCACGTTGCTATAGCGGCTATAGCCGCGAAGGCCAGAGCTGCGCCCGCGCACACCGTGGCGCCCCAGTCCAGGATGCTGCGGACCATGACCAGCTCGACCAACACGGCCTCCTCGATGAGAACCCGCTGTTGCACCCAGAAGACAGGGAACAGCATTCGGGGGACGTTCTCGTACAGTCTGTGGGGAGATTTCGAGGTGAGAACTGAATAAAAACTGGTCAAATGCGAGTCGCACTCGCGCACGAAGGGTTCCGTGCTATTATCTATACACTATATATTTTTTAAAAGTGAAATACAACTAATGGGCTAGTTTCCTAAAAAATCTAATAAGTCCGTTAGTTAAAATAACAGAAAATATTGAACAATTATTTTTTCTTTTCTTAATTTTTTGCGATTTCGATGTTAGTCCCATAGAAAAAGTTGATGTAATTTAGCCGTAGAATAACCCCTTAAAGTTTTATTTCACCTTTTCGTTACACCCTGTACATAGTGGTAACAGAAATACTTACAACATTTGTAAAAATTTCAACTGTCTAGCTATCACGGTTCACGAGACAACCTGGTGATAGACAGACAGACGGACAGTGGAGTCTTAAGTATAGGGTACCGTTTTTACCCTTTGGGTACTGAACCCTAATAACTAGACATGGCGTGGATCCTCAGCCACCTTCCTCTTAACTTAATTTAGGATTAGAAATCAGTCTCGATAACTGATAAGGTAGACGGGTTCTTGAGTGGAGACCGCGGCAAACGCAGCGTACATATCTGCTGGCAACGGATGGCACTGAAAATCCAAATATCGGGCTCGTGAAGAAACCTATGTCTATGGACTGTCGTTGGCTGAATTAGTTTATCTCTCTAATAACTTACTCATTAATAGCCATGTTTCCATGACTTCAATCGTGTAGTCATTATAAAATTGTCTATTGCTACAATTGTAAGTTATTTGATTGACCGTCTGTCTTTTAAAAAAAAAAGAGACGGCTATCTTCTATTTTAGGTAAGTATAAGCAAAGGCTGCAGAAGTTTGTAGAAGCCGCCGGATAACGTAGAGGTCTAATGGATCGATGACATAAAACTATTATAATTTGTATATGTGAGATGACGATGAATATGTCATAAGGGGAATGGAAAGGCTGTTTGTTATCTTAGTTGTAGGTATAGTTGACACTTTATCAGAAGTTGATAAGGTACTTGTAACTAGCTGCGATTAGATATCTAGAGATCATTCAAAAGATAACGGAGCAGTAAAAATATGGTGAAGTAGGGATTAAGGGGAGATGAGGTAGAAGAGTTAAGTCAACGACATGACTCTCAACCTGTCCTGTTGTAGCTTTCCACTTAAACTAAAGAGAGCTCGAGGTCGTATTTTTAATAGGAGTGTTCATAACGGCTACATATTGCTAACGCGTTATAACGTTATGCTATTTTTGTAACACCTATTATTTTTTCTGCTATAATATATGGCTTCAGATAATATATTTTGTAATACGCTAAAACTGCATTAAGCGTTCGTTATATCTCGTTACAGGTAACGCAAAGCTGTTGACTATTAAAAGTTATTTAAATTACCTAATACGCTACGAGCAAAAAATTAAATGTTGAAAATTAAATGGTTTTGTAAATTATAATTTTTCAATTTGCTGAAATGGTTTCAAATGACATACACTTTTTACAATATGTGCGTGTTTTGGCCTCATTGTCTATTTTGTTAAAACTTATATTTGGCCGATTCAAGTCATTCTCATTATTATTTATTTAAAAATACTATTCTACATTCAACACTACATAAACTTTAAGAGAAAAAATACATTTGCTAGTCGCGCCGCATGATGGTTATTATAATCGTAGATACATTAATCTCTAATCTGTGATTAAAACAAACAACACAAGTACACAACGATACACGTTATATTTGATTGAATATTAAAAATATTAGTATGAGAAGGACGTTGATATAATATATTATGATTCTGTCCTGTTCTAACATCATCTGATAATAAGTAAAGGTAGCACAGCTTAAACCAAATGATACACGCCATCTTTTGCGAATTCCTGAAATCAATGACTATAAAAGTAAGATCATCATCTTGGTTACTTGTTTACTCAAGCAACATAACCAATGGCGCGTTTTGCCACTAATAAAATAACATTTTGATACTAATATATTAGGTGTGCCTATTATTTGATTATAACCTAATATATGAATATAAATTAATATTAGTATTATTTATTCTGCTACCTAATATAACGAACACCCCTAATTTTTAAAGCATTTAAGTTTAAATTCGCATACGAATCAATTTGAACGAGAATCGTTTAAAATTTGCTATGGATTTCGTATAAGATTTTAGACGAATTCGCATGATATTTTGAAATATAATGCTTCGAATGTCTTGAATAGAAGGAACGTCAAGCAATTGCCGTAGAGTATAGAGAGTATAGCCACATTCTGGATGAAAACCTTATAGGAGCACCATTGTCACCAAAGAGGTATCATCTGAACTTTGACCCTATAGTCTAGTATGACCATATTGATTGGTAATAAGTCAATTGCAACTTCACTCAGTATAATCATGATCAATGATGATCATGACCCCTGTCAATCATTATGTCGTCCACATACACAAAGCTTGGTATTTATCAATAGAAAAACGAATAAAAGTAAAATCTCACAGAAAGTATGTAACGGGCGCAACTAATATGTGGTGCGACAAAACAGGTTTGACATCCGACGCCCATCTAAGCTGCGTTGGTCATAGAATCAATTCGATGGCACCCAATCATTATCTGATAATAGGAAACGCCATAAAACGCACCGGAGGAACCGGTTGAATTTAATTAACCTACTTTCTGGTTCAAGAGCACACAAATAGGCAATTGTAACATTGCAAGCTTTGGTGATGACAAAGATGTCGATGTTGATGTTTTTACGTCAATAAAAATTTACACTCACGCAACATGTGGATTTGGTTCTAAATAGATGTTCAGCTGAAATCTCGCTGCCACGTCTAGAGGAACTCCCAGTCTCTAAAAAGTAAAAAAATACACTAAATTAATTAATTTCCCTATCGAGTTACAGTAAATTGATCCCATTTACTATAACTCTCGGCGGAGGCACGGCAGTGCAGATAGCAGGAACCACCAATGATGCTAATAAGTGGATGAGTGCCAGTTTTAGCACAAAGTCGTCGTTCGTAGCCCATAATACCCGTAAGCCAATGAAGTGTTCTCGAGTGGAGTGTCTCGGCAAACGTAGTGTAAGACGCCCCCCAGCTCGATGGACTGACGACCTCAGAAAGATGGCTGGCAGTGGATGGATGAAAAAGGCTCTTTGACGCTCTTTTGGGGAAGCTTACGTCCAGCAGTGGACTGCAATAGGCTGACATAAAATAAATAAAATATTGGACAACATATTATCACATACATTGCTCTGATCCTATGATAAGTAGCTTAAGCACTCGTGTTACAGAAATCAGAAACTACGACGGTAACACAACACCCAGACCCGAGACAATATAGAAAAGTTATATCTCTTAACCGACCGGGAATCGAGCCCGGGACCTCAGAGATAGCGACACCGAGTCCGGTATGCTCGTCTCTCGGCTACGGAGGTCGTCAAAACACACGGCATGATGAATGAAGTGTTAAGACAACATAATAGACTCACAGGCTCCACGGCGAAGTAAAAGGAGTGCTTCTCAGGGTCGGGCTGCATGCCGGTCACCATCGCCTGCAGCCGCCCGTCCGCGTGCAGCAGGTGCGGCAGCGTGATGAAGGAGGGCGAGCCGAAGCGGCACGCCGACACGTTCATCACGCCGCCCCATGCGCACGCGCCGTTGCAGAAGCACGCGTTGTTGGACTGCGACGCTGGAACCGATTAAAGTTGTCTATATCTATTTACTAGCTGTTGCCCGCGACTTCGTTCGCGTGATCTATAGTTTAATATAAAGGATTTTCTACGCAATTTTCTTATTTTCGCATTTATAATATTAGTAGGAAGTAGGATAGCTTTTAGGCCGCGACTTCGTCTGCATTGACCTTACCCAGATAAAAAGTATCCTATATTATGTTGTTTTTAATCCAGGCCATGGTCTATCTGTATGCCAAGTTTCGTTAAACCTGGAAAAGACCTGGTGAATGGGGATGGCCGATGCAGAAGGGTCGAAATCGTTTAAAACGGAGGATACCTACACTCAGCATGGGTATGGAGATAGGTTGATCAAAGAAGAAGAACAATATCTATTTCGTCATCATCATTACTTCAGCCATCAGACGACGACTGAATATAGGCCTCCCCCAGTGACTTCAAGATTGGCCGGTTGGTTGCCAGGACGCCTGTCCACTTTGTGGGTGGACGTGCTACGCTGCGCTTGCCAGTACGTGGCCTCTATTCCAGAACCTTTCTGCCCCATCGACCGTCAGTACACTTGGGGGAGGCTTAATCCAGGAGTGAACTTCAATAGGCTGACATGATGATGAATGTATGTATGTATAGATTTTGAGTGAGAACCTTACAGTTATCGAAGCTGGCCATGGAGATGGCGTACTTGTGGTACATGAGGCCGGCGTGCTCGCCACTCGCCGCGTAGTCCATGGCCACCGTGCGGCACAGCTCCGGGATGAACATCGTCAGCTGAGAGTCCTCGTCCAAGTCTCGGGGCAGGAACTCGCCGACGCTGCCTGACAGCTGCAGCCAAATAAATGTAAATACTGGACAACATCACATACATTGCTTTGATCCTATGGTAAGTAGCCAAAGCCCTTGTGTTACAGAAATCAGACGAAGGAATCAGAAATGACGGTACTACAACACCTAGACCAGAGACTATAGAAATTTTTTTTTTTTTTTTCAACAACGATCAAACGGCAATGGAACCCAAGAAATCAGAGTTAGCGACACTAAGTCCGGCATGCTCGCCTCTCGGCTAGGTCGTCAAAATATATCTTTAAACGCTACTGTAACCATTAGTTAAACTTGAGTGAGTCTCTGTTGTTTAGTTTTCATTGCGATACGTTAACGGGTGTTAAGTATGACTATAGCACCTGTGTTTTGTACCGAAATTATTGTAGTTAATTTTCGTGTAGGATAAAACAACACAATTTCGAAGGGAATAGAGTTTCCTTAGTTTTAATTATCTATGAAAACCAGAAACAATGCCAGAAAAATAAATCGAAGACCACCGAATTTGAATAACTAGACATAGTGACGTGACAATTTATAAGAATTTTAGTGTATTGTCTGAGACATATTTATTATTATTTATCATATTATTATCTTTGTTTTTGAATTAAAACAATTTATTTTAAATAACCTTACCCTGGAGCATTCTCCCTCGTAGAATGGAAGATGGTTGTCATGATTCCACCTCACGATCTGGCCGGGCAGCGTGCCTCTGAATTGCCCTGTGGTCACCTCCAAGTAGCCGTCAGTTTCCAGAGAATTATTCCTCTGTAATAAAAGTTGGTAATGTTTCATGAATACTTTGTTAAAGTAATTGAGTTTCACCAGCATTCACATCAAGCACAGATAATGTACTTACATGACCTATTGCAGGATTTCTAAAACTGTAGAGTCGTGTTCTTTTAATTACTGCGATCACGTTTGGAAGACAAAGCACGTAAAGGCTTGTCCATACGTGAGCCTTAAAAGGGGGGGAAGGTGGATCATCGTCATCATTATTTTAGCCATACGATGTCCTAAGTCTAAAGTCAACAACCTTATTGTTTTATTTAGTTAACTACAAGGATAACTCATGATGCAGGTTACCAGTTCCAACCTAGCTAAGTACTAGCAAAACTAACAACAACCGCAGAAGTTCAATACCCGAAATTCAACAGAAGTCGCAATCCAGTTTCAATTCGGTACGACTTAATTATGTGACGTAAAATTGACAAAAAGATCGTAATCCGAATGAAAAATGTGGCAAAAAAAGGAACATTTCGGGACGTGTATAAGTGCCCGGATATTATGGATTATACCAAATACTAATATACTAAATAAAAGTAATTTTGAATTGTTCCATTACCTATTGCATTTTTTGAGTCAACGAGACCGTTTTTGATCATTACGATACTGGGACCGGATCGAAACTAGATTGAGACCATTGTTTAATGAAGGGAATTGGGCTTTTGGCCCCCAAATATTATGAGTTCTTAAAGCAGGACTGCATTTGAACTGCCCTTTTCGTACTATCATACTGTGAAAAAGCAGGGCAATTAAAACGTAGGCCTGCTTTCAGAGCTTATAGTAAATCGTTCACAGTGAGGACTGCACGACTCTAGAACTTGCTTCCCCTAGATACTTTCTTTCAGAAATAAATATATATTATTTATATATATTATTTTATTAATAGTACTTCTGTATATTTATTTACTTATTTATATTGTGTGCTGTATTGATGTTTTATTCAAATATATGTGTATTTTATTAAATGTATTATGTAATATTATTGTTTTTTTTTGGTTCAGTACCAATTACAATTTATTTTGGACCTTTACCGCACCCATAACTTGTTTTCTGCATGACCCAAAGGTTGGCTGGCAGAAAATGCTCTTGGATTAAGTCCACATATTGTACACATTTAAGTTTGTGCAATCAAGTTTTAAGTAAAATAAATAACGGGACTGTTCTGACGACTTTATACCCTTTGCCCTGCTAACAGACTCACCTCGTAAAACCACCCAAATTTGTCAATCGGTGGGGCACCACCGGTGGTGGTAGATGGCAGGCTCTTGGCCAGCTCCAGCAGGGAGTCCTCGTACCCCTCGAACAGCAGTTCCCTTGCCAGCTTGGAGACAGAGATGTGCTGCCCGAACATCGCCAGGCCCATTGACAGGCCTTTCTGCTGGAAGAAACCCCAAAACCTCGACCGGTAGACTGCTGACTGGAAGAAGAATAAATAAAAATAAAATCAGTATTATCTCTGGGTTTTTAGTTAGAAAAGAGAATAGCTTTAACAAGATTTTATTCGCTTAATATTAACAACCTTCACTACTATGGCCTTGGGGCCAAAAGAAAAGAAAAACAATTACGTTGTTGGCAACGTAATTGTTTTTCTTTTCTTTTCTTACATCATTTTCACATACCTCGATAATACCACTTATTTATTTCAAATGCATATTCGCACACCTTGATTGATATCACCAAATCAGTGCCTTGATAAAGAGTAAAAAAAATGTGTGTCTTTTGGAGTTCATGTAAATAATTACGTAAGTATGAGATCAAAAGTCAAAAGTCAAAAAGTCAAAAATCATTCAGTTTAGGACAGAAAACTGCCACTTATGAACGTCAATAATAACATTATTGGCCCATATGGGTCAGAACATGTCTCCTTATTTTTTGGGCCCTACTAGCGCTTCGAGACAAGACACCGACAATCTGGCAAGTGCTGAGAAGAAACGCCGGAACAAACTCAGTCACCACTAGCTGCCACAAATCAATGAGTAACACGTCTCAAGTACACTGGTGTCTTTGGAGTTAATGTCGATTCCACGCACATTCCGATAATCGCAATTAACTAACCCTCTCAGCACGCACTCATTCCTTAGTTAGTTTTTGTCTTTTGTGTTTTCTTTTTTAATTTAGTTTTAGTTATTTTGTACCTAGTATTGTAAACTTAAGCTACACATTGTGGTAAATGCTGTGTCAAAGTCAAAGTCAAAGTCAAAAATCATTTATTCAGTTTAGGGCAGAAAACTGCCACTTATGAACGTCAATAATAACATTATTGGCCCATATGGGGCAGAACATGTCTCCTTATTTTTTGGGCCCTACTAGCGCTTCGAGACAAGACACAGACAATCTGGCAATTGCTGAGAAGAAACGCCGGAACAAACTCAGTCACCACTAGCTGCCACAAAAAAAAAGGAAAAGAAAATAATGTATACCTGTGCGAGCAGGGCAGTATTTAATTCCAGACATTTTTGTCATTTAAATAGTCATTAACAGTATAATAACCCTTTTTCATCAAAATAATTTTAACATGCGATTTAAACTCAAACATGGGTAGTTCAACAATAGACTGTGGTAATTTGTTAAAAAAGCGAATACATTTCCCCATGAACGAATTACTCACTTTTTGCAGTCTGAAATTTGAAACAGCAAGTTTATCTTTATTCCGGGTATTAAAATTATGTTTGTCACTTTTCTTAGGGAAAAGATGCAGGTTTTTGCGAATGTACATAATATTTTCATAAATGAATTGAGAAGCCACTGTAAGTATATTAATTTCCTTAAACAGTTCTTTTAACGAGTCTCGTGGTCGAAGGTTGTAAATTGCCCGTACAGCTCTCTTTTGTAGTATAAAGATAGATTCAATATCGGCTGCTGAGCCCCATAACAATATTCCGTATGACATTATACTATGAAAGTAGCTAAAATACACTAATCTTGCCGTTCCAACATCAGTCAATTGTCTTATCTTTCCCACAGCATAAGCAGCTGAACTAAGTCTTCCTGACAGAGTCTCAATATGAGCACCCCATTGCAGACGGGAATCTAAAGTTATTCCCAAAAAGGTAGTGGAATTACTAGTATCCAGTCGTTCATCTTTTACAATGATATTTGTTGGGACCTGCCTTACATTTGGCATTGTAAATTTTATGCATTTCGTTTTGCTTGCATTGAGCAAAAGATTGTTGGTACTAAACCAATGCAGAACCTGCGAGAGTGCATTATTTACATCGTCAAAAGATTCTTGACCTCTTTTAATTTTAAAGATCAGTGATGTATCATCTGCTAATAATACCACCTCACATAGGTCGGTTGCAAAGTAAGGAAGGTCATTTATATAAATTAGAAATAGCAGGGGTCCTAATATTGATCCCTGCGGTACACCCATGGTAAGAGGTGACCCTGAAGATTCAGTTTCATTTATACATACTTTTTGAGTTCTGCCTGTGAGATAAGAGTTTAATAAATCTAAGGACTCTTTTGAAACCCCATAATGTCTCAATTTTTTAGTAAAGTTTGATGATCTACACAATCAAAGGCCTTAGAAAGATCACAGAAGATACCTAAAGCATCTTGCTTACTCTCCCATGCATCGAATACATGTTTTAGAAGTGCAACTCCAGCATCGGTAGTATTTCTACCTTTTGTGAAACCGTATTGTTTATCATGTAGTAACTTATTTAGGACAAAGTGAGATAAAAGTTGAATAAACAATATTTTTTCAAAAATTTTACTAAGTACGGGTAAGATAGATATTGGTCGAAAATTAGAGGGATCAGTTTTCTTACCCGATTTAAATAAAGGAATAATTTTGCTAAATTTCATTAAAGTTAGGAATTCTCCATCATCAATACATTTGTTAAATATAATTGTAAGGTGAGGGGCTATTAAATGAATATGAATATGAATATTGCATTTATTATTGTATTAATGATATTGACAGAGATTCCCCATAGATCCTTAGTTTTTTTCATATTTAATTCCCTAAATGTTTTTAGTATTTCCTCAGCGTTTATATGTCTAAAATTTAATGGAGATTGACACTCATTAACACCTGACTTTAAAAAGGACTCAGCTAGTTCAGCAGAAGATGCAAGTTCTTTAGTTGTAAAGGTAGCTATGTTTGAGAAGAATTTCTCAAAAGTATTTGCAACTTCTGTGTTTGATTTAATTAGCTTATCTCCAACTTTGAGAGAGTAAGTGTGATCCCTTGGTTTTTGTCTACAAGTTTCCTTATTTATAATATTCCACGTAGCCTTCGCTTTATTAGTAGAACCTGTAATTATGCTACGTAGATGGTTTGACTTTGCTTTGGCATATACTTGTTTAAATATTTTAGAATACTTTTTAACATACTCTATGATCTGTGGGTTCTGAGAATCTGCTTTTAAACTATACAAGTTATATAATGTATTTCTACTTTTATAAATACCAGGAGTAGCCCAATCATTGAACTTACTCTTTAGGTTATTTATTTTTATCTTTATACGTATACCTGTCATTGGCAAACATATTTGAACATATTGTAATCGTGTTGTTGTTAATGTTTTATGTGTTTTGCTGTTGGTGTACCTTATGAATAAATAATAATAATTACTAGATTTTAAATTATTTCGAGTTGTGCTACTGATATATTGGCATAAACTAGTAGCTATTATAGTGCCTCTTCCCGGCACTTATTTAACCACTTCGGGACTACATATCGACTGGTAGCATAAATTTTAAAGAGCATCAGACTTGAAATCGTCCCTATAGTTCTCGACCTAATTAGCCAAGTGTTTAGTCAATAGCCGCGAACGCAAATGGTCTCATATTCGATTCGGTTCGGGTTAATTTTGAGAACATTTTTTCTAAATTGGCTCAGCTCTGATTGTGCTGAAATTTTTTTTTAGTTTAATTCACTGACAAGACCAGCAGGGAAGGACGACAGACAAATGCGTCAAGGGGCTTCAATTATAATAAAATAGTCATTCATGATTCATTCATGTGAGCCTATTACAGTCAACTGCTGGACGTAAACCGCCTATTTTCATCTAGTCACTGCGAGTCATCTTCCTAAGGTCGTTGGTCCACCGAGCTGGATAATAAATAGTGATGATATTAAATTAATTGAATGTGATTTAAAAGACTGGAAAGTATTCGAGCCAACTGATACATCAAAGAACCCATTCCGAAATCTCGATATTCATATATTACTTTTAGGGTTATCGAATAGTCTCGGCTCCTGAACGGTGTTCCTTGTTACATCATGCCTTATCGCGTTTGGACTTTTATTCAATGGCTTATGTAAGCGATATGACAGTATGGAGGTGTATGTGGACGATGTCATTATTTGACGTAATCCCATTAGATCCCCGGGACGAGAAAGTTTTAACAAGCACTTTTATACGTTAGAACTTCTGTGGGATGAATGACATCGTTTTAAGGGTTTTGTAACCAATGCGTAGGTTCTAACGGAAGTGTATTATAAAAAAACATTAAAACCAATTTATGTCTGTAAATAGGCCTCAATTAAGCTCTTTTACACTTACCAATTATTTTTTACCCTACTACTGCTTCGGGACAATTTTGTAGGCTAGCCGATTGCAAAGCTTACCTACGCTGTAGTTCTACCCATTAGTGTAGGTTCACAGAATGTTATGTCATGCATGATGGATATATGAGGAACAAAAAAATCTATGAAATACATAGCATATATAGAATCAGCAGTGGAAATTGTCCCAACATTTACAAATTTAAATTATGAGCAAGCAAACTATGTATGACATGTGCCGTGTGGGGACGGCCGTAAAGAATACAATATGCCACCGCCAACAGGAGGCGTGTCGTAAGAGGCGACTAATTCCTGTAGCACAATACGGGCAGCAGCGTCTGCTTACGAAATCTTATTAAAAAAAACTGCGCTCGCCAAGCGTGGCGAGTATTGGCATTCCCCCCTGATGATAGGTCATTGAGAGGCCTATGTTCAGCAGTGGACTTCCTATGCCTAAAATGATGATGATGATGTGTACCTACATAGATGATGAGAAATATAATGTAACTGATATAAATCTTGTAGAATAAGTGGGTTGAAGTGATAGAAGCCATTCCATGTTTCTTCCAGTTATCTCGAAATCCTCAAAAACTCAAGTGCTTTAGTCTCAGGTCTCAAAAACAGGTAAAAGTCTGCTAGATTTCCAGAAAATTAGAGCCCCATGTATTATTGCATGTTTTTTTTTCACGGTCAATCTAAGTACCTTTTCGTATATGGCATTAAAAGAACTCTATTTAATGTAAAATATCGAGTTTGATACTCGATGAAAAAAAAGAGACATTTCGAAATTACGAGTCTTAGTTACGAGAGACTATTAAAAAATCGAAAGAATATCTTTTTTTTTACCCAAGTCTGGTCTTAAACATTACCTACATACAGTATGGAGCTTTGAACGAACATGGCACGTATGAGCGTAAATACACCCGTCGCAGAGTTGATAATCATTGGGGAAAAACTGTTCTGAAGTTAACTGGAAGACGCAGGGTGGGCAGGCCACCTACCCGGTGAACTGATGACATAGTCAAGTTTGCAGGGACGGTAGCGTTCTATGGGGGGGACCTATAGACATGCTAGACAGCATTGGACTTTTAAAGGCTGGTAATAATGATGTAATGTAAATACGTACCGCAGCAATGACATTCAGAGTGGTGATGTTGTCCTGAAGGGTCCCATTGCTGGTTGGGTCAAAGTGCCAGGTCTTCAGGTTTCGGTACGACACGGACCCGTTGTGGGGGTGCCAGGTGATGTTCACGTGCCGCCGGTGCTCCCGGAAACGGTACGGACCTGCGAAAAAAGTCTATACGTTTCAACCGCAAGACATACGACCTCAGATCATAAAAAGAAATAGATATGAAATGGCACGTGCGAATCCGATATGGGCAAACAGAACTATTGCACTCCAAGGCGGATTAGATGCAATTTGCCCGCGCTAACGCAACGTTCTCCTCATTTATTTAAAAAAACTGAGTTGTTCCGTGATTACGTGTAGAAATAGAAGTGTAACAAATAACTATATTAGGGATGTTGTCACGTACTATATGTGAGTATGAAATTTTCATCATTTATTTTCTTAAAAATCCATTTAACACTTAACATATATGATAACACAAGTGTAACGACAATTGTATCTTGACAAAATACATTGAAGGTTTGATACTGACTAGCTGTTTTATATGCAATATGCGACTGCGAAATGGTTCAAACATTAATCGAAGCGCTCACTTTTCAAGGCGTGTGTGTAGTCTGATACGAATATGATCGATATTATTTTTTACTTCATGAAGCTCCTTGAATTATTCTATTGATTTATTGAAGTCATGTCATAATTATCATACCAAAACTGATTCTGTGTGTGTGTGTGTGTGTGTGTGTGTGTGTGCTGAAGTGTGTTACTGATTCAGGTATCATAAACAAGAAGGGATTCGGTCTCAGCGTAATTTAATGTTTTAGCCAACTTATTAGTGTTTTCTTACCTTCATGGTACTTCATGGGGTATATATCTATATTCTTATAAATTTTATTGTATAAGTAAATTGAACGTCTGGTATATTGTCTAAAAGCAAACTTTGTTTTAAACGAGTCTAAGTATGGTGCTTTGAATTTTCTACGCCTCTTAACTAATGAAGGTTGATAAATTAGGGATTTATGTACTTTTAATAATGTTGCTATAATGTTAAGTTTCCAAATTGACAGTAATTGGCTTATTTTCAATTCAATTCAATTCAATATATTTATTGCATTCTATTATGTTACACAGGTGTTATAAAGTTATAATGTTATAAAATTCAGTAGTGGAGAAACCTCTGAGCTCTTTCAAGCTCCACGAACCGTGTCCTAGCAATATTAATTGAATGCAGAGTCACCAAAACGCGATGCAGCATCAATGCAATTGCCAAACTTCGTCCGCGGAAACGAATAATAAACTAACCTAAAAATGTCAAAGTTCTACTTATAGAAACGGCCAAAGATCATCATTAAGTCAACGTTTTTTGTCCACACCTTTCTCTCTTGTCATGAAATCATGATGTCTATTGTAGAGGTAATTGCTCAGTTCACAAAAACTAATTTGTATTGACCAGGCGCCGATCAACTCCAATAGCAATTTTTATTATTGCCAATCAATGTCATATTATCATCCAAAGTTCATGCCAGTTACATCTGCGGAATAAAGGATTCGGTATTTTAGAAGTATATTCTCTGGTAGATTTTGGAAGTCTGCCATGCATGAAAACTTTGAATTGTTGACTTTAAATAATATTTAATACTATGTTATTACTGTAGAAATGCACAGAAATCAGATTAGGTACATCAAACTTTTAACGGATCGTCAAATAGATTTTGTGCTAATAGTAAATATTTAATCATATTCCATTCACAAAATCCAAAGTTTGATGTTTCAGGATAATGATATTTCGCGCCGCTGAACCATCAGCTATGGTTTTTCGATTTCGAGAATTTTGATGCATCGAACTAATAAGCTTTCAAGTTAGTGATTTGTCGATCTAATAATTCTTTGAGTTATAAGTTTTTAATTAGGTAGCTATTTACAGTGTGTCACCCACTTATATGCCTTGCCATTTAGCATTAAGCATACGTATTTGAACCCTTTAACTAGTGGTGCCCTTATAGCTGTCACTATATTTTTAACTTTTTACTCTTGAAATACGATTGGAAACCAATTAAAATAAAATAAATACTATTAGATACCAGGGCGTTAGTAATTTTTTTACTGGCTTACCAACTTGCACCAAGTTTGGCTTCTCCAGAGGGAATTTCTCAGCATTAGTCCAGTTGAACAAGTACACCTCGAAGTATAGAGGCACGGTGGGTGCCACCCAATCCCGGTACGAACGAGATGTCGGACTCAGGGCTAGTTGCTGGAACAAGAAGGAACCAATTAGCAATACTGTTTTAAAATCACGGTGTTCAAGAGATATACTTCTTACTCGTAGGAACATATTGTTGTTATTATCATCATCATCATCAAATTTCAGCCAATGGACGTCCACTGCTAGGGACTTTGAGATTGGCCAACCAGAACCAGTGACTTCAAGATTGGCCAGTTAGTTATTTGTTCTCATAAATATAAACAACTTTTACCACACCTAAAATTCTAAATCAAATTACATCTTACTTACACTCCGTTTTGGTTTGGTTGATTGTATTTGCGTAACAAAGTGATCTTTACTTAAACATAAATACATTATATCACTAAGACCAAATAGTTAAATCGAGAAAAAAATACCTTTATCATACAAAAACCCAAGTGCTACTCAGCTGAAATGTGTACATACACTCTAAATCTCATGTTTGACAGTTGTCAGTACCTACTCTCCAAAATTTTGGCTCGAACGAAAGAACAAAAGACCTCAAGGTTGCCTAATTAATGTCTGAGTCATAGTGTTCTTGGATATTTGCAGATTGCGAGTGTTGTGACTTCCAACTCCTAGCAGTTCCAAAAGAGCGATAGAATTTATCCAGCTATCTCCTGTGGTACAATTATTCACGTTTGTTACCTTCCCATATCAGTATTTTTAACATTAGCTGTCAAAGTAAAAAGCCCACCTGTTACATAACTAATTGTTAGTTGACGCATCACAGCGTCATTGCCGGCAATACTTAAGGGTAATCATCAGCCATTGCGATCATGTTTCAATCATAATTGGCACCAACTGCCCAGATGTCCACCGCTGATGGGGCTTATCCCTAATCAATTGGACGAAGGTGAATTGGATCCAATTGAATCATATTGATTCGTGCTGGATCATTGATTACGTCAATAGTTCTGTTAAAAACACGAAAGCTCAAGATCAGGTCAAAGTCGTCGTTTAAATGATCTAGGATTATTATTAATCAGAAATTAACTACTTGATCAGCAAGATTTATTTATTTAATAGGAGCAACCAACAAATCTTACACCAATGATACAATTAACAAGTATCAAGTTTAAAATATGAGCTAAGTGTAGACAGGGGCGTGCATTGGTTTCAGATGGGGGTAGGCTGTAAGTGAAAATGAAGTAAGTTTGCGTGAAACAGTAGGCGATCTCGCGGCAGCCTAACATTGGTTAAATTGCACAGTAACGCGTGCTTTAGTAAGGAATAAGTACAGGTAGACGACAAAATGGTTACAGAATATTTATTGTTTATTGTTGAATACGTAATTAATAATTATGGTTAGCTGTTCTGTCGGTTTTTTATGAAGGTAGGCTCTGCATAATAGCCTATATGGGATGCACGCCCCTGAGTGTCGATTCAGATTCACGATTGGTCAGCAAAAAATACATGTCTGGTTAGCAATTTATTTGATCGGTATGCATATTTAAAGCAAGATTAGCAGAAAAACTAATTGGCTTGCATTTTTATTGAAAAGTAAAAAAAAAGTGTATTTTTTTTATTTTGAATCGATCTCAATTTTAATAAAGGAATACCATGTGTAGTCGTTAATTTTATAACATCAAAATTAGACAAAATATTTTAATTATATCACATTTTTATTATTTCATTTTACCAAACACATCCACTCAGAAATTAAACCCATTACTATAAATACTTATTAATTATATTTTTAAGGAATAACGACGCCCATTTTGCGCAAGTCATTATTGCTATTTTTTTAAGCTGCACAAAATTAGATTAGTTGCTTACCCTCTAAGTGCTTCTCAAAATTTTATTAAACATGAGTCACTCATTGCAGCTCATATAGTTATTTTGCTGTTAAAAAAAATTTTCAGCCGTCCAGAATGTAAAAAAATGCCGATTGATTTGATATTGTTTGCTAGGCATGGTCTGGTGACTAATCATATATTTCTGCTGCCAGAATACATTTTTTTGCTAACAAAAACATGAATACTATGCTAACCCAATAAATAACACCCTTAGAATATTGTAACAGTAGTTGTAGACCAAATAAATAAAAACCGGCCAAGTGCGTTCGGGCCACGCAATTGCAATATAGGGTTATGTAGTTGCACGTCAGGTATTATCTACCTGTTTTCACTTCATTTAACTTAATTTAAGTAATTTTCTTCTGAAGTACATTTTGTAAGGTAACTCGGTAACTTGTAAAGCCTAGATGTGATAGTTCTTTAACTTCGATTGATCGATGATATACTACTGTCTTGATTTTTACACATTTCTTAAACCAACTATTTAGCTGACAGACAGGGGGACACTTAACTCATAACAAAATTATTTTGCGTTATTAATTAATGTACTAACCCATTACGCCTAGTCTCTGAGCTAAGCCGCAGACAAACAGAGAGACTGACATGGCAAAACTAAAAGGGTTCCATGTTGAGTACGGACTCCTAAAAATTACTACTGTTTCGATTTTACATTTTGTCATGTTTCACAATTTTTCAGATATGAAGTCTGTCGTCATAACCCTGCGTCACTCTCAATATCCATCTATAAAGCTATTTTCAAAGAATACTTATAATTTCAAAGCAACTTAGAGCTACCAACAAAAACACTGCTGCAATGGTCACTGCTGGAAAACCTTTCTTGAGATTCGTAATTTTACGACATTAAATTATTGGTCGATTTACAAAGTAAAAAAATCAAAGCAAAATCCCAAAATTAAAACAAAACGAAATCAAAAAGAGCACGTCTAAATTGGTAAAAAATATATTTTCGGTAATCATTCATCATTCTGATGTTACATAGTTAGTAGTTTATTATGTTACTAAACTACAAGTGATAAGGCTTGGGTGTCAACGTACGTTCAAGACATGTGCAAGGAAATCAGACATAACGATGGTTATCGAGTGACTTGGCTATTATACAACTGATAACCGATAATACGGATCATTTTTTTATGTTTTACTTGTTGGCGTATACGACAATCAAGTATCAATTTATTGTTAATTAATAATGTATGTATGGTTAGTAATTTATAACTAGATGGACAACCTTATTGTAAACACACTACATCAGAGGTTCTCAAACTTATTTTTTCTAGCGCCCAAGCGCCCTAGAAAATCATTAATTTTTCAACGCCCCCCAATATTACGCCCCCCTAAACGACTACAACACCTCCATTCTTTTCTGATCCCCTTACCGCCCCTCTCAAGTTATCGCCCACTTTAAAAAAGACTGGACTACATAATAATAACATCTGAATGTCACGTACCTTATACCTAGCAAACACATCAGACAATTTGATTCCTAGACCCATCCTAGACCACTATTTACCGTGTCTGCATTTCATATGTCTATGTTAAATAATTAATCGTGTGCCTACTAATTAATTTGTAATTATGCACGCTCAACTAGATATATTGGGCAAAACATGTCATAGATCAGTGTTTTTGTGTAACACCTGTAATCATAATCAGCCCACGTCATTCCACTGCTGGATATCATCATCATCATCATCATCAGCCTCTAGAAGTCCACTACTGGATATCGGCGTCCCTTAATGCACGTCACCAAGTCCGATTATTTATTTAATTACCTTTTTGGAGGGCGTCTTACACTGCACTTGCCAATTTTGCGGTAACCACTCAAGAACAATACCATGGTTTATATATTTTTTTTATTGATTAAGATAGAAGCGCTGCCTCGCAAACCGTGTTTACAATGCAATGTAGTAACATAAATAAATATTGGACAACATCACATACATTGCTCTGATCCTATGATAAGTAGCTTAAGCACTTGTGTTACAAAAATCAGAAACAACGACGGTATCACAACACCCAGACCCGAGACAATATAGAAAAGTAAATTTTCTAAATTGACCGACCGGGAATCGAATCCGGGACCTCAGAGAAAGCGATACCAAGTCCGGTATGCTCGCCTCTCGGCTACGGATTTCTTCAAAATATATAGTTGTATCATTTTATATAGTTGTATGCCCATAATGATACTTAAGTGCCTAAATTGGTAATACATTAGCGGGAACAGATTACGCTGCAGGGCTTCCTAAGTCACGCGACGCACTGTTTTAATTCAATTTGTTTCGTGTACACGTGCCTTTATGACATTGAAGGTATTATATTATTAAAAGCAATAACTGATGCAGAAGAAGACTTATTCTCAAGAAAGCTATAGGTTGTATCGTTCACTTAGTTTGAGACGGAACAACTGACATACATACATAAAGGACCTATTTTATTAGTTGATGTCTTCCTGTTAGGCGATGATCAACTGCTTAAATACAACAAGCATGTGTTTTGGTCATCATGTCTCTCACTCCAATAATGTCTCGTAAGTCAAGGTTTGGCAAGAAATCATCATCATCATAACCAGCCCACGTCAGTCTGCTGGACATAGGCCACTCCCAATGCACGCCACTGAGCCCGATTCGCAGAAGAAGAAGGAAGGTAAAGGAAGAAAAGTGAAAGTCATCATCATTCATCATTTCAGCCATAGAAAGTCCACTGCTGGACACAGGCCTCCCCCAATGACCCAACATCGGGGGGGATTGCCAATACTCGCCACGCTTGACAGGCGGGTTGGCAAGAGCAGTTTTTATTAGATTTCGCACGCAGATGCTGCTGCCCGTCTCGTGCTACAGGAATTTGTCGCCTCTTACGACACGCCTCCTGTTGGCGGTGGGGAAGTGTATTCTTTACGGCCGTCCCCACACGGCACGCGAATGATGAAATACACGTAAAGTGAAAGTAGTAAATTGAAATAGTAAAAGCTTATTAGTGAGAATGATCAGTACATACAGCGCCGTATAGTGCGGCTTACGTCTGTCAAGAGGACCGTGTCAGTGTTGTATCAAGAGGTCTACATTGGAGCTACGTCAGTCAAGAGGACTACGTCGGTGCCGTCTGTTAAGAAGACCGCGATAGACAAGGAGACCACGTTAGTGCTACGTCAGAACTCTGTCACTCACCGGGACTTTCTTTCTTCTTTCTTTCTTCTTAGGACGTCTTTGTGGCTTGTGCCAAGGGGAAATAAAGCGTCTTTCTGGAAGAACTGTCGTTTGTTTCTAATCCCGTACCCACTTCCATAACTATACGAGTACATTGTCTGGTACCTTGTTGCACAAGGATGTTAATTTCTAACTTCAAGACCATCACAATTAGTGTATTGTGGTGCATATTTATTATTTATTGTAATATTTAAGGTCTGTTTAGTATACTTACAGAGGCCAGCACAGAGTCAAAGATGGCGCTCCAGGCTAGCGCAGCCCCCAGGGCAGCGATGGCCAGCAGTGCTCCGCCCCCCGCCACGATCCAGCGCCATCGCGGCGTGCGCCCGCGCATGCTTGCTGTAACAACAAATGGAAACTAAGCAAAACACAAAGGTGAAAGAATAACAGAAGGACGTTGCTCTGGCCAAACCTAAATGTATGTACACGGCGAATTTACTTTGATTTTGGAGGCGAAAACATTCTACACTAACTTTTTGTATGGGACCAACATCAAATCGTTAAAAAAACAAAACTCTCTGTTTATTGTTGACGGAATAATTATTGTTATTCGCGGTTTGGTGCTATAAGGGTAAAGTAAAGGACACCGAGGCATACTCGAAGACCGCTAGATTTAAGTGCTTTAAATTAGCAACTAATAGTGCCTTGTCGAAGCGTGAACGTGTTTTTGAGCGGAAACCACGACTCGGCAAGCACAGGTAGGAAGCCCAAGGTGAAGCTATGATATGTACCTACGCAGCGGAGAATAGAATAGAGGATGAGCTCAGTGGGGTGTATTGGGAGACGCCTATTTCCAGCAGAGGACTGACTTGGCCAGATTGTAAATATCTTATCATGTACTAAGATAACTTCATATCATAACCCCTGCAGGGACAGGGCATGCCTGTCCAAGGTGACTGCAAAGGAATTCTTGAGTGGCGACTGTCAATTCGTAAAAGTAGTTTGCGGTTCGCCAAAACAAACTGATTACTAATCCATTTTATCATCATACCCTTGAGATTATCTGACTTCAAAGACATCATTGATGTACTTTATACTTATACTGATACACACACACACATATACTAAAATTTACTGCTAAACTATTGTCAGTAAACACTTACCTACTTATTATTAACATAGAATTGTTATAAAAGATAGAAACATAAGTACCACTTTTTTGTTATGGAAGGGTGGCTCTTTCTGCCACAGGTGTCATAGCACTTAAAAGAAGGAGACAAAATGAGTATGTTCTAGTTTAAGAAAAATTTGAAGAAATAAATAATATATTTATTTATTACGTTCTCTATAAAGATGCTTTCTTGTATTCGTCCTATGACTTGAAATAACATTTTGTTTTGTTTTATGGTGCAATTGCACGACGTGAACTAATATCTATATATATATATATTATCACCTTTAGTTCTATTTTAATATTCAACTAAAGTAAAATGTTATTATTTGGCATCATCATCATCATCATCATCTATGTAAACGGTCAATCCCTTTCCTTGATTTGCTCCTCCACTTCGCACGGTCTTGAGCGTCTCTAGTTGTGAGATTATTGGCATGCATGTCAGCCCTTACGATGTCAAGCCAGCATTTCTTGGGTCTAGCCCTTTTGCCAGGACCCGACGGTGACGGCATGCCAGACATTTTTTTCCTACGTAGCTTGCCTTCTTGCCAGTTTGTCTTCAATATCACGGACACAAAGGCTATCGCGGATGCGCGAGTTGCTCACGCAGTCCTTCCGCGTGACTCCGCACATCCACCGCAGCATATTCATCTCCGTGATACGCAGCTCCTGCTTGTGTCTCAAGTACCGGCCACGCTTCGCTGCCATATAAAAGGACACGCCTAATGTTAGACCTATAGATGTGTCCTTTCAGCTTAACCGGCATTCTGGGGTCACAAATGACACCAGTCACGTCTCGCTATATAAAATGTTATATTTGTGTATTTCCTTATCTCAGGGAAGAGTTATCAGTGTAGTAACCAAATTTCGTAGAAAAGCCCAATTTATCTAGTGATTACCGTAGATAAAGATTTATTTTGAATATTATTTGCGATATATTCGATAAATTAGGAGATAGGTGAGTAATTTTACTCGACTTTTGTAAGTCTGTGAATCATTACCGGATTCGAGAAATGCAGATTATCTAGGAGTAGAATTGTTTTGCTAATCATAAGATGCGTAAGTAAACGTATAAGTACTAAGTAGCTAGTCTGTGCCTTTATATCTTATTGTACCTTATGTATTGTTGTTATAATTAATTTTGTCAGAACTGTTGCTTACCTACTTTTTTAAATAAAATAATGTTAATTTTCGTATATTGTCGGAACCTTTATTGTCGTATCATTCTTATTGGCAAGTGCCGATTAAAGGTTGCCGGAATAAACGACTTCAAAAACACTAAAAAACTAAAAATAACTTTTAAACAATCATACCAAACAGTTATTTTTGGAGTCGGTGCAAACAACCACATTCAAACACTCCACGGCTGGCACCGACTCCAATAATAACTGTTTGGTATGATTGTTAAGTAATTTTTAGCTTTTTAGTGTTTTTGAAGTCGGTTATTTTTTTTATAAAAATTTGTTTTATTTGTCTGTTTTTTTAGTGTTTTTTTACATTCTAAATGGTGATCTGTGATGTAATTATAGCTAAATTGCTTCTCATGACGATTCAAATAAGTCCAAACACGGCTATGATACATTGTTTTATCACAGAGTTCCGGTGCTTACCTTCCGCCTTCTTCATCAGATCAGTTTGATGGTATCATTCTCACCAGAATCATTTATTAAAATTTGATTTGTCGACTATGGAAAGGCAAAGGCAAACCATTAACTGTCTTAATGAAAATATCTTATCGCTACTCGTGGAAGACTATTGTGGCCAACTATGGTCTCCGTCATCAGTTCCACCTCAGCAAACGATACTTTCTGTATGCAAATGCTTGACTTGTTGTTAAATATACTAAAATCACTATATGTATACCTATAATATTTTAGGAGTTCTCTCAATTTCTCATGGATCCCATCATCAGAATTGAATTTGGAAAAAAATGGGACCGATCTGGAGGTATGTCCTTTCACTTCAAAAATTCAAATTCAAAAACACACACAAAACCGCTGTACTACACACACACACACACACACACACACGCACGCACGCACGCACGCACGCACGCACGCCCGCCCGCCCGCCCGCACGCACGCACGCACGCACGCACGCACGCACTTACGCACGCACGCACGCACGCACGCACGCACGCACGCACCCACACACCCACACACACACATACACACATACACACACACACACACACACACACACACAAACACACACACACACACACACACACACACACACACACACACACACACACACACACACTGAAATTGTTATTCCTAAATTTTGTAACTCGTGTAATGATTAAGGTTAGTTTAAGTTAGTATTTATTTGTTAAGGAAGAGTGGCTTTCTCTGACACAGGTGCTTAGGTACTTATTATTATTATTATTAATTGAGAAATAAAAATTCAAATCGTTTCATTAATGGCGGAGTTCTGAGGTAACAAACATTTAAAAAAAAAACATACAACCGAATTGAGAACCTCATCCTTTTTTTTTAAAAGTCGGTTAAAAAACTGAACGATGTTCACTGAACCTAAATTGTGATAAAAGTAATCAGTACACTCCTTTTTAAATGGCTTTATAATGTCGGTGACAACACACTGAAAGAGTTAGTAAACATACTGTAAAATCTGATAAGATATCGACAAAATTGTAACTTTGAAATAGGACCATAATATGAAATACCGAATCGCAAAGTATTAGCTGAGTACATCATCATCATCGTCTTCATTTCAGTCATCAGACGTACACTGTTGATCATCGGCATCTCTCAGACAGACAGAATAGGTACAGGATAACAGCTTTCAACCTATTACATGACGTCAGATTTTTACAATTGATATTGATCTGTACGTGTCGGAGTTAAAGTTGCAACTCGGTTAAATGACCTTTAACTTTAAGTTGATCTGCCGCTGACTGTACACAATCAAAATTATTTATTTTTGCAAATAGGCCATTAAAAGCACTTTTACACGTCCCAATATATTTTTTTGCCCTACCACTGCTTCGGGACAATTTGTGGGCTAGTGCCGAGAAGAAGCAGCGCAAGTAACTCGGTCACTGTTGTCAGCCTCTTTTAAAATTAATATTTTTACAAGTTTTGGTGCGAGCTAAGCAGTTTTAAATTCACACATTTTTATCATTTACACAATTACGTCGTTTACATATAAGTACAGGATGGCCAGAAAAATGACGTCCAAAAATTTTTTTTAGGTGCCTCGTGTCTATATATATCTGAATCACCCCTATGTGTGTTCTACGTTTTTTCGTAGTTTTCGAGTTACGATTTTTTTTTTAATTTTTGCAACCAGATCAGTTTATAAAATTTCAAAAAAAAAGTTGAAGATTTCTTCTATTTTTTTTCTTGCAGCTAAATCTCTATGAACTGTGCATTTATGCATAAAAATAAACAGCCTCATAACTTTAATGGAAATTATTACAAAATTGACCTAAATTAGAAAATTTATGTTACTGAGTTATCATTTAAATTTTCAACTTAAAATTAAAAATCTAAAGTGATCATTTCTTAGTTTCTAAGTAGCTTCGGAGAATGCTCTAGACTCTAAGCTTTCATAATAATAATAAAAAAGTTGTACTTCATAGGCTTCATAGGCTATTAACCAAAAAACCAAACAGATTCAAGTCTTTGGTAAAACATTATAAAAAATGTTAAAATAATAATAAGTTCTGATGAATACCGCCTTAAGAGCCTGTTCAAGTGTGTGTCTTGAGTTTGTTTAACTTTTTATGATACTTATGTAAGAACTATCTGTGAAAACTTTTTTGCCAAATGTATAGTTTAATTGGTTTGTTTATGTGTTAAAAAACTGCTGTTTGTTTTCCTAATAAATAAAATTAAATAAAATAAAATTTAGATAATATACAGGGTTATTTTTAAAACAACAACAACTTCCTAGGGGCTGATTCTGGTGCTCAAATCCAACAACTTTTTCTATGGGACCAACATTGAAAAAAAAAATTACTTCTCCAGACACACTGATGTCAGCTGGTGGCGGCTTAGTATGGGGAAATGAATTTTTTTGCGCCGCTAAGAGGTCGTTGATGTTTTACAAATAACCCTGTATAATATGTCGATGAACCGATGACCTTATAAAGATGACTGGCTGGATGAAAAAAAGCGGAGATTGTGCTCTTTGACTCTGGCACGTTTAGTAGCAGACTGCAATAGGCAGACATGATGATGATGAGATAATATAAGTATATATTTATTTTGAGACTTTGCCTGCAATAAATTAGTGTGTTGTGTGGCGAATCTATTTAGTTATTTTTTTAAAAAGTGTTTTTTGTTTAAGTGCAATTTTTAAAACTAGAGTTCTCCAGGAGGAAGTTTATTTAAGGGCAGCTATAGATAAGCTAATCCGAAATATTAACTAATGTAATGTAATGTAATGTTTGCTTCAGCAATGATAACGTTATCAGTCATTGCATTTAATTACGTTTGAATCAACTTTTACGATTATACATGTCTGACATATTTTGAAGTAGGAATTTGCTTAAATATAATATGTAAACGACAAAAACATATAGTAGTTGTGTTTATGTGTGTTATAAGAATGCTAATTAACTACTAAAAATAATTGGTTTAGGGTTCAACATTAAGGTAAGGATTCAATTTTGCCGCGGCAAGTCATGGTCAAGTTGTCGTATCAAATAAGTACATGTAACATTGTTGATTCTTTAACTATCCGACAACTATATGGGATCGTCAAGTAGGTACTCTTCTTATTTTAAGAGTACCCTTTACCATGTCGTCTGTCCACATTTTGGGTGGACGTCCTAAACTGTGCTTGCCAGTAAATATGGCCTCCATTCTAAAACCTTTCTGCCTCATCGGCCGTCAGTTCTACGTGCTATGTGCCCCACTGCCACTTCAGCTTGCTAATCCGATGGGTTATGTCAGCGACTTTTGTTCGTTTACGGATCTCCTCATTTCTGATTCAATCCAGAAAAAAAACACTATCATAGCACGCATAATTTTGTCCATAGACTTAGATAACTACAAATGAACAAATTGAGTTTGCACGTCTAGGAGTGATTATAATGACTATCTTTGTGTTACAAGCAAATAGTCGCTAAGAGTTACTTAAATCCTATGCACAACAAAGTAAAGTATTTAATTGGGACAATAATTGTACAGTCAGTTGAGATAATAAAAAGGTATAACTTATTTTAAATTGTGGAGAAATTATTAGTGATTGTCAAATTAATGTTTTAATCTTTTAGAATGGAGAAGAATATACGAGTATAGAGCTCTATTGCAGCGTTCATCTGATTAAAAAACCTCCTTCATACAGGTGTAAGAAATAGAGAACCAAAAAATAACAAGCGAGCAAACAAGTTCGGGGCACAAATGAGGATAGGTATAAGGTGCTTCATAAATATATGCAACGGCTGAAATGGGTAAAAGTATTGCTTATATAGATTACGATAGTGAAGGAATTACGTGCCCCGGATCGGTAATTAATTATTTGCGAAAACAGTAAATAAATGGTTACTTGCTTCAATTTGCATAACACACTTCGTCATCCGCCCTTGACTTGGCCGCCGGGCGGTATAATGTGAATCGTTACCATTTTTGGACAGATGTTGACGGTTTGAGACAGAATAAAGCCTAATCTTTATTTAATATAATTTTTTTAATGAAAAAATTAATGATGTTCGGGCCATAAAATTTCTTTACCCATTTCAGCCGTTGCAGATATTTTTACAGCACCTTATATAATACTTATACATTCATAAGTTAAAAACTTGCATTAAAAAGCCTTATAAAAAAATATATTTAATTAAGTATGCAATTATTTAAACAGCTAAAGGACTTGATATCCTCGCGGTTCACGCGTCAGAGGAGAGGATAAGGATTTAAAAAAACTAATCTTAGTGCTTTAAAGGTTAAGATATTTCCAGACCTCATCGAAATCGGTATAGTGGTTTTGCTGTTAAAGCGTAACAGACCGACACAGTTACTTTTAAAAATTATACAACTATTTATAACACCTTTTATTATAAACGCTGTGGATTTGTCAAATAAATAAGTGTACCTACTAATAAGTTTTGGAAGGTTCTCGGGTGCACTGATGCAATCAGTGCACTCTTTGTTTCCTAAAAAGTTATTATGATGTTACGATAACAAAAATGATAACAGGATGACTGGTTTAAATAAATGTTTAATACTAGCAGTTTCCTGCGACTCCATTCATCATTTCAGCCATGGACGTCCACTGCTGAAAAAAGGCCTCCTCCAATGACTTTAATCGGGGGGGGGGGGGGGAATGCCAATACTCGCCACGCTTGGCAGGCGGGTTGGCGAACACACTTTTTTTTTATAACATTTCGCACGCAGAAGCTGCTGCCCGTCTCGTGCTACAGGAATTAGTCGCTTCTTACGACACGCCTCCTGTTGGCGTTGGGGAAGTGTATTCCGACTCCATTTGCGTAACGTAATTCAATTCAGAAGGCCTACTAGAAAAATGTTTCGTTCCTTCGAACATCTATACCTCCAGATTACCAAAGTTAAGTAATCCACGCCGCGGTTATAAGTGGATGGGTGACCAATGACCATACCTCCGACCATATTTGGTGACATTTATCACACACAAGCATATTCGTGCTTCGGAAGGCACGTTAAAAGTTGGTACCGGCTGATATCGCTAGATACGAGTCGTAAAGCCTAGTCAAAGACCTTAAGGCGGCTTGATGACATCTGACAGTAAGGTTTGATCACTGTCTTAAACACCTCTCTACCAATCCGCACTGGGCCAGCATGGTGGAGTATGAGCCTAACCACCTCATACTTGAGGTGAGGATTGTGCCCTGCAGTGAGAAAGCGCTGTACTATCAGCGACAATTGTTCGTTTATGTATCTCCTCATTTCTAATTCGATCTCGCGCAAAATAACACCGATAGCCCTTTCCATAGCACGCTGTGCAACCATAAGCTTTCTTATGAGCCCCTTAATGAGAGGCCACATTTCAGTTCCATTATGTTTCCAAATCTGTACATAGATTATAAAAAATCCAGAGGTACGTCGGAACGGACGTACTGGGACTCAAACAAGACTTACGACCCACGAACGTAGGAGAAACTTTGACTAATCTACCACCACTCGCCAGTAATATCATCATCACCATTTGAGCCATAGGACGTCCACTGCTGAACATATGCCTCCTCCAGTGACTTCCAGATTGGCCGGTTGGAAGCGGCCTGCATCCAGCGGCTTCCTGCAACCTTTATAACAGGTCGTTCCACCTTGTGGGTCAGACGTCTTACGGTGCGCATGCCGTCACGTGGCCTCCATTCTAGAACCTTCTGCCCCATCGGCCAGTAATATAACTTTGTCTAATAAAAGACAGATTTCATCTCGAAATCGTGATAATCTCGGGCGGTCACATCGCTCCGTCCCAAAGCGACCACAACGGCTGACCGCTATCGGATAGCGTTACGCAAGTCTTATCAGTAACAAGGTCGCGGAGCTGATAGTTGATACCCCGGGGGAAATGCTCGCGTAACATCAAGTGCAGCCTTAAGGGCACGGATTAATCTATTTAAAGGTCAGAAGAAAGTATTCCCAGCTAGAAACGAAGTTGAGCTGATGCCTGTCGTCTACAGAAAATTATTTTCTGCCCCCTTCCCTGTGAGTTCTATTCCCAGCCATACACTTTGCTCAGTTTGAACTGCCACAGCCATTGTACGCATTTTATTTATGAGTTATTTTTTCCTTATGATTACAGAGGCCGTATTTTATGAGGGTTCCTTGCGTATCGTGGTAATGTGAATCCACATAAAAATAACTTTGGCATTTCCCCCCAATTGTAAATTGCTACAAGTCGCACTACGCTATAATTAGAATTTTTAAGTCGATTCTTCCTCGTGCTTTATCCCGATACTTGTCTGGGTAAGTGTGACAACAGGGTTGGTAGATCGTGTTTGTTTCTCCCGTACTCAAATATTTTTTCCCCAAAATAATAGGTTTTGCAAATAATTCCTCAATTTTATAAAAACAGGAATTAAAACCAATGTTAAGTAACATAAAAGTATGTTTTAATTTAAAGGTATTGCGTTCATGCGTTCACAGGACGCTCAATCGGCAAGATATTATTCAATAGAAATTAATTATGTTATATTTCGACCACGAAGCTTAAAATTGTACATTCCCCAAAAATTACCCTGAATATTGCGGAAAAAGTCCTAATTGACTATGATGTTCCTGCGGATAGGTAGCTCACGGGTTACGACCCGTGAATGAGACGCAAAACCAGCAAAACTACGACAAACTGCGTTAATTCAATGATTACCTTTATAAAGCTCACCGTCTGCAGCGATATGTGTTTTTTTTTCACACACAACATTGTTTTAAGCTATTTTTTGTTTACTAGTTTCAAATTGCTTTTACAAGGTGCTAATGAATAACGCAAAACGGGGCTGATTCTGGTTATCAAATAAACTTATTATATGGGACTAACATCGAATCCTGAAGTTTTTATAGGTACAACTGATGTCGCCTAGCCGGTTTAGTATTTAGAAAGTGTTTTTTTTGCGATTATCTTACGTCCAGATTATCTTACGTTGGACTGCAATTGGCTGACATGATGATCATGATGGAAAGACTTGGGACAAACTTCAATTAATGCTAATGCGAAAAATTCTTATTTTATTAATTTAATATAAATTACTCCGCCGCTGACTACATTATCTGCATTACCTCAAGGTTGACTGGTAGAGAATGTTGTATAGCATTAAGTCCACCAATTGTACTTACCTGTGCAATAAAGCTTAAATAAATAAATAATGATATGATTAATTTATACAAGTTACATTTAAGGACCTTAACTGAATGACCAAACCGCGTTTGCACTAAATGAATCGCATAAGTCTCGATTAAGGAATGACTTTTCTAAATCGGTTTAGATGTAGCCACCAATCTTTAACCTAACAAAAATTAACTTAATGTTGAACAAGACTCAGGAAACTCCAAAAACGCAATTCCGTAGTTCCAAATTAAACATGATAACATGACAAACATCCTAGTCACGCTAAAGTAAACTGACTTTTGCCATTAGCACAAACATATATGAACGACAAAGCTTAGCCACAAATACTATGATACATTAAAAATCCTTTAAATACAATTTATTGTTCAATATTTACCTAGGTATCTCAACTTAATTTTGCTAGCGTCCGAATACTAGAAACTTCTAAATTAGTGCGATTTAAGTTTATTAGTTTCTTGGGCAAGGTTATTTGCTAACATAAGTAGTACCTATCTATAACATGTAAGACGACCGTCTGGTGTTATTAGTGGTTCACGCTCCGGACCACAAAGGCAGCGGGTTTGAATCCCGCAAGGGGCAAATGTTTGTGTGATGAGCAGAGCATTTGTACCTAAGTCATGGATGTTTATAAATGTATTTAATTATGTTTATCCGTTATCTAGTCGCCATAGCTTTGCTTCAAGCTTAGTTTGAGGCTAGCTAATGGAAACAATGTATTTATTTATTTGTTATAAATAAACTCTTAAGTAATTAATAAGTACCTACTAATAAAATCTTACCTTTATTAAAGCGTGTTCTATTAAAGTTTTAAGTTCTTTTTTTTTCAAAAGTCGGGTTAGTTACACCATATAAAACTCAAAAATGGCTGGACAGATTTTTATGATCTTTAATTGAATTGAAAAAATGAATATATAATATACAGAGGCGCACGAAGTTCGCCGGATCAGCTAGTTTACTATAAAACTACTTCTCTCTTTTACGAGTATAATAGGTAGCTACAATTTGATTTACCAACCTTTTGAAGAGCGTATCTAAAGAGACCGACATCTTAGAATCTCACAGAATGGAATCAAAATATCATCATCATTATCGTTTCAGCCATAGGATGTCCACTGCTGAACATAGGCCTCCCCCAGTGACTTCCAGATTGGCCGGTTGGAAGCATCCAGCGGCTTCCTGCAACCTTTACCAGGTCGTCTGTCTACCTTGTAGGTGTACGTCCTACGCTGCGCTTGCCGGTACGTGGCCTCCATTCCAGAACCTTTTTGCCCCATCGGCCGTCAGTTCTACGTGCTATGTGCCCCGCCCACTGCCACTTCAGCTTGCTAATCAGAATATACTGGGAAGTTATTAGGGTATTGGATTGTCTGTTAAGAATTTATTCATAATTTACTTTAATAATAATAATTTCGTATTTGCTTTGCCTAAAAGCTGTGAGTGGAGTGTGCATTTCATTTAATTAGTATTGAATCATTAGCTAATCATAACTTTACTAAGTAGGTACACTACTTGACAAAGCATATTTGCCTTTGAAGATAATATATGGCCCAAAACTTAACATTTGCTTAAATGCATACCCTCTTTCTTGTGGATTATTGTAACAATTTAACATGATTATCAAATGCTTTTGTCGAACTGTTCATTAAAATAACTATACAATCAATTAATCACTGTGCTTTAAATAAATAATAATTACAAAATAATTTAACTATGCAAGTAAGTAATTATTTAGTTATGTAGTCTCGCAAAGTTACGCCTGGTTCTATTAATTTTAATTTAAAAAAGTTATTTTTTTAGCCAAATAAATCAAAATAAAATTTAATATGACGTTATAAAACGCACATTGCCTACCATGGTATGCTTTTTTTTTTTGTTTTTCAGATTATTTAAAATATATATTGAAAACATCATCATGCACTCCTTTGGTTGACATGTTGATTGTCATGTATTCTTATTACTTAATTATATATATAAAACAAAGTCGGGTCAGTTACACCATTTATAAGTCAAGAATGGGTAAACCGATTTATACGATCTTTGATTTGTTGAATTTGTCTCCGCCCCGAATAGCAGAATAACTATTTAAAAATGAAGAGGCGGTTCGAAGTTCGCCGGGAAAGCTAGTAATGTACAAGTTACACATTATCTATAAGTCTAGTCTACACGTTATCTAATCAGCATAGTACAAGCTTTGTATAGTTTTGGGTCTAGATAATTAGTGTGATTGGTAGAATAATGTTTACTAGAACTTGTAACTAAAAAATAATTATTTTAAAAAAAATAGGACAATCACAACTATTTACTTATCTAATACACCTATACTATACCAAAATTCATTTCTAACTCTTAGTTCGCTTTTATTAACGGTAGTCGTGTTTTTTATATTTTTAATTTTTTTTCATCATCATTGAAATTTTCGTCATCGAAAAGTACATTTATGCGTAATATTTATATAAGGTGCTTCATAAATATCTGCAACGGCTGAAATGGGTAAAAGTATTGCTTATATAGATTACGATAGTGAAGGACTTACGTGCCCTGGATCGGTAATTAATTATTTGCGAAAAGACTGTAAATAATTTGTTACTTGCTTCAATTTGCATAACACACTTCGTCATCCGCCCTTGACTTGGCCGCCGGGCGGTATAATGTGAAACGTTAGCATTTTTGGACAAGTGTGGACGGTTTGAGACAGAGTAAAGCCTAATCTTTATTTAATATATTTTTTTTAATGAAAAAAATAATGACGTTCTGGACATAAAATTTCTTTACTATCGTAATCTATATAAGCAAAATACTTTAACCCATTTCAGCCGTTGCAAATATTTTTACAGCATCTTTATATGGAAAAAATATTTTTGTAATAGCCTTCCTAAAAAAAAGATAAGTTTCACTCAATAAGTTTGGTTGGACTTTTTTTCTTCAGGCACATTTTTCTTCGCACATTATTGAGTATAGGTACAGGGTTATTTGTAAAACATCAACATTTATATTACTATGTTGGTCCCATAGAAAATTAGTATATAATTGGCCATGCTGTTTTTAATATATCACCGGGGAGAACATGGGATGATAACGATACCATATACATCAAAATATAAAAATATAGGTTAAGTCGTTTAGTCTTAGAAACTCACATACATACATACATATTATGATGATGATGAATTTGACGATCCGTGCTTACGTTTACATCGAAAGGCATCGATTACGAGTTTTAAGTCAAACCACAATATGTCAAACATAAAATAAAGGTGTAGAAGTGTGTGCGTTCGATGAAATGTCAGGTAAATTTGACAAATATCTTAACTATGATGTCATGTCATGACGAAATATAAATGCCTTAACTTTGAAATCGTTTCCGTAATCAGGCTTTGGTCTAGACAAGGTATTGTAATTAGTATAAGTAAAGTCATCACATTGTATGGTCGTGTCAAAATATGCGTACCTACGAATTAGTAATAGGCTAGTTTCCTGGGTCAAAAAAAGATTATTCTATTTAGTCCATCAGTTATATTATCAAAAAATATTTGACCCATATTTTGTCTTTTGTTAATCATACAGAAAATGACGAAGATAAAGCGCATCAAAGTGATCACGTGACGTCACGCCTTGCTATAAGTGTCGCAAGGCGTGACGTCACGCGGAACTTTAACGGGCTATATCTTCATCATTTTTTGTTTGATTGAGAAAAGAAGAAATACGTGTCCAATATTTTCTGTTAATCCAACTGACGGACTAATTCGATTTTTTTAGGAAACTAGCCTATTGATGATTAACCAAAATCGATTCATACTTGTATTCTAGCCTTAATATTATTGCGTTTCGGTTAAGGCGGTTCCCCGAGCAAATAACTTTGACCATGAATTTCCTTACTATCCCGTACGGCACGCCAGAGAAACAGAAGTTCGTAAATCGTGAATTATTGTCAGAAATAATCAATAATTGACCAATTATTTAAAATTTTCGATCGAT
The DNA here is from genome assembly GCA_963576865.1 of Anania hortulata. Taxonomy (NCBI): domain Eukaryota; kingdom Metazoa; phylum Arthropoda; class Insecta; order Lepidoptera; family Crambidae; genus Anania; species Anania hortulata. Next base: position 21,326,928 of record OY756393.1, read on the forward strand.
GAGTCAAAACCAAAAATTAAGATAAGGATTAATTAGGGAGGAGAGGCATAAAATACATTTTTATCGACGCAGTTTAAAAGCCTGTTTTCGTAAATATAAAATAGAGTAAATACAAATTTTTAACGATGATTTTAAAGATAAAACTTCAATTTGTTGTTATGCCTTTCAATTATTTTTATATACATTAAATAAAGAGTAGAAAGCTGCTAAATAAAAAATTGGAAATAACGAGTTTTGGTTGGTACGGTACGGTACCACAGAATACTTAATATTTATACCGACGGTACGGCTTTAACGACTAACTAACTCAGATAAAAAACAATGTACCAACCCAAACGAGATTCTTTTACTAGACACGGTTGACACGGTGCTTATTAATACTCACAATAGGTACCAGTTAAAACTTTCGATTTTAACAGTAATAATACCAACGCGAATGGTCATAAGTACACATACATAGTACACATAAATATTTAATGGCAAATAAAAAAAATTTAACCGGCTTCAAAAAAAGGAGGAGGTTCTCAATTCAGTTGTATGTTTTTTATTTTTTTAAAGTTTGTTACCTCAGAACTCCGCCATTAATGAACCGATTTGAAAAATTCTTTTCTCAATTGAAAGGTTCTCTTGCTCCTCCTCCTCCAGATTGGTCCCATTTTTCAAAATTCAATTCTGATGATGGGATCCATGAGGAATTAAGGAAACTCCTAAAATATTATAGGTATACATATAGCGATTTTAGAATATTTAACAACAAGTCAAGCATTTGCATTCAGAAAGTATCATTTGCTGAGGTGGAACTGATGACGGAGACCATAGTTGGCCACAATAGTCTTTTACGAGTAGCGATAAGATATTTTCATTAAGACAGTTAAGCCTTTCCATAGTCGACAAATCAAATTTTAATAAATGATTCTGGTGAAAATGATACCATCAAACTGATCTGATAAAGAAGGCGGAAGGTGAGCACCGGAACTCTGTGATAAAACAATGTATCATAGCCGTGTTTAGACTTATTTGAATCGTCATGAAAAGCAATTTAGCTATAATTACATCACAGATCGCCATCGCCAGAATGTAAAGAAACACTAAAAAACAGACAAATAAAGCAAATTTTTATAAAAAAAATAACGACTTTAAAAACACAAAAAAACGCTAAAAATAACTTTTAAAGTTAACTGTTAGAGTCGGTGCCAGCCGTGGCGTGTTTGAATGTGGTTGTTTGCACCGACTCCAAAAATAACTGTTTGGTATGATTGTTTAAAAGTTATACTAGACACGGTCCTTATTACTCACAATAGGTAGCAGTTAAGACTTTCGATTTTAACAGTAATAATACCAACCCGAACGGTCATAAGTTTAGGAACACATACATAGTACACATACATATTTAATGGCAAATAAAGAATTTTTAACCGACCAGCAGTGCGTCAGCAGTGGACGTCCATGGCTGAAATGATGATGAATAAAAAAATCAGTACGGACGCCGGGAAAAGTTCACCAGTACATATTGATTGATTGAGTTGGAGTCGTGAAAAACAGCTAGTAGTACATAAATAACAAAACATTACAATGGGCTGGTTTCCTAAAAAAATCTAATTAGTCCGTCAGTTGGATTAACAGAAAATATTGGACACGTATTTTTTATTTTCTGAATCAAACAAAAAATGATGAAGATATAGGTAGCCCGTTAAAGTTCCGCGTAACGTCACGCCTTGCGACACTTTATAGCAAGACGTGACGTCACATGCTCACTTTGATGCGCTTTATCTTGGTAATTTTTTGTTTGATTGACAAAAGACAAAATATGGGTCCAATATTTTTTGATAATCTAACTGACGGACTAAATAGAAAAATCATTTTTTGACCCAGGAAACTAGCCCATTTGGTCAGTAGTTTGATCACAATATTGGTCAATGTTGGTCAACGGACACTCCGATTAAGGGACATTAAAATATAATTATAGCCGAGTTATGAATAAGCTATTGTTATTTACTACGATGTAAACATTTACTCATCGTGCCACGAGGAATACTATGTATGCGACGCACATACGTATACATAATACATTGTAGTTTTACAGTGAAAGTATACTGAGTAGGCTCTTGTAAGCAACCTACTGTACTGGGTGAGCGGCGATGATCATCTTTTCTAAGACTATTTACTAAACGCCTTAGCTACGTAAAGAGCGGATTCTTAACAAAGGAAAAAAAATAGACAAAAGAAGTTTTTGTAAAATAATAATTAGTTATTCCACATCAATCGTAACGAAAGTTCTCTCACTGTAAAACTTAGTGATATTACGATGACTCGCTGTCGAATAAAACGATACGACCCGTCAAAAGTGAATTCGTTCTGCCGATTCCCTAACTTTAGCTTTCGTTAACTATACCATTACGATTACGAGACTAGTAAGTTCGTGTTCGTGATATTAAATTTTAGTTCCATAAACGACCGTAGCGTCGGCGCCACTCTAGTTTTCTGGTTTGTATGTAGTAGTTCGTGCTTGGGGTACAGGGCAGTCAGTTTAAAGTTCAACCAGCACTTTGTCCCTCTCTTAGTAGGGTAACGCTTGACCATGATCCTAGATGTGAACTGTGGCATGTCTAGTTAATATATTTGAAGCAATTGCCATCAGACTTCCGAAATAGAAAAGCCAGACCATTTTGGTCCAATGCTGATTTACTATAAATTTTTTGAATACTTATATCATGAAAACTACAGTCACGCAATAAAAAAACACCATTACCACCATTTCAGCCACAGGACGCCTACTGGTCGCCAATATTCGCCATGCTTAGCAGGCGGGTTGGCGAGAGCAGTTTTTTATAATATTTTGCACGCAGACGCTGCTGCCCGTCTCGTGCTACAGGAATTAGTCGCCTCTTACGACACGCCTCCTGTTGGCGGTGGAGAGGTGTATTCTTTACGGCCGTCCCCACACAGCACAAACGCTACACAATGAAAAATTCCTGCAAACCAGTTATACCTATACTAATTCATAACAATTACCACAATGATATGTCACAATTGGAGATTTTTTTTATCTAAAGTAATAAGTTTTACAAACACGTAGGTATTCCTAAGACAATGTTAACGTGCGAAAATGTGTTAGTCATCGGGTTGATTTCCACTTATTTTTCGTAAATTTGCGTCAACGTCGCACGCCTCTAAAGAGCGAACCCACTGTCACCTACCTCCACTGTGGTTGTGAATGGTACACGTGGCAAGATCGTTGCGCAGTATTTAGTATGAGACACTTAATATTTCTAGTGCTTGATTCATCAAAACAAGATTAGACGGTTAAAAACCGAGGACATGATAATAAAATCATCACCCCACTCACAAGTAACTATCGAACTGTTTTTAAAGCAGCGAACATTGACTTATGCGAATTTAATCAAATTATTACATCTTCGCCAAATGTAAACCGATTTTCAACCGACTTCAAAAAGGAGGAGGTCTAAATTCGACTGTATGTTTTTTTTTTGTATGTATGTTACGCGATTACTCCGCCAATTATGAATCGATTTTAATGATTCTTTTTTGTTTGGTAGATCATACTTCAGAGGTGGTCCCATATAAATTTTATCGAAATTGATTTAGAACTTTTTGAGAAAATGAACAAATATATACCCAGATAATATTTTGGTTGTGGTTCTTGTTACCTATCATCGACAAATATGAGCCGATTTTGATGATTTTTGTTTTATTGAATACTTCAAAGATGCTATGATAAAAGTTTGCAAAATAAAAATCACCCCTAAGGGTAGGAAAATACGGGATGAAATCGGTGTTCAGCAGTTAGATTAGAATTTATCACTAAAAATAGATAAAATAAGTAAATTTTATTTAAAAAAATTAAAAACCGACGTCAAAACACTTAAAAGCTAAAAATAATCCTAACACTTAAGTAGTCTAATCAGTTACTTTTGGAGTCGGTGCCAGCCGATGAGAGATTCAATGTTTTTGTTTGCACCGACTCCAAAAGTAAATGATTAGGTACTTAAGTGTTAGGATTATTTTTAGCTTTTTAGTGTTTTGAAGTCGGTTTTATTTTTTTAAATAATTACTGTCAACAGCGTGTAATAATTCAAATACTTTTTTTCGGTGTGTCATTGTGTTTGCTTTTTGTTGCTTTGTCTGTGTGATTTCCTTCAGAATAAATATATTTTCTTTCTTTGCAATAAATACAAAAAAAAAAAATTATTAGTTAAATTCCTTTTAGGGGTTTTATTCTACTATCCTAACACAAAAACTTTCTACTACTATTGTTACAGGTCATAATCGTATTCATTTATTTATTGCCACACACATATAATATCTAGGTACATTACGTTCACAATATAAACAACACTAAAATCCCAGAAAAGATTTATTTTCCATACAACCCGTGATAGCTGAAGTTTACTAAGGGAAGTGTTTTTATTTAATGTTTTGAGATGTCTGTCTTGTAGAGAAAGTTGTGATATTTGAGCAGGAGTTTGATCCCTTAGAATAGTTTCTCAACCTTTGGTCCGCTTACCCTCAGGGATCCGCCGAGCTATCTCTGGGAGTCTTTGAACTTAAAGAATATAGATAGATAAACCATTTATTTGCTATTCATTTTAGCACAATACATGAAAAAATACAAAAGAGTGATTACAGAATTTAATTTATTTGTGTGCCGCAACGATGCAAAAAGGCAGGAGCTCAGTGTAGGGACTGCTGTAAGAGCATAAGTAAGAGCTTATTTATGCAACTGAGCGTTTTTAAGAGTGCGGATAATGTATAGTAATTTGGCGTAAAACCCTTGAAAAAGGTTGGGAAACGCTGCCCTAGAAGGAACTAACAAAACAAGTTTGAAGTAACACTGCTATAAGAGGTCATGAGGTAGGTATGCTCGTGTCGTTTCGCGCAAGCTAGACGATTTAGGGATTCGGTGGACCTTCGGAAGAAAAGTATATTGGTCGATCTATTCAACGGTGTTTATTTAGAAGGTAATTTTAAGAGCTTTGGTGTGCCGGTATGGTGTAGTCTGTGTTTGGTGAAGTAATAAAGATATTGAACCTTTTAAATATTATTGTATTCAACGCGCATCGAGAGTCAGTCGTAGACAACTTGCTTTAGACCCGATGGCATCTGGAACCCTGCTTCTACGGTAAAAATAGCCTTCACGCAAGTCATGTAAAGTAACAAACACTATACACCCGTGATTTATTGTGAAAACTACTAGACATTGGCAGAAATAAACCTCGCATAGAGGTTAGGTTGCCATTTAAAAAATAGAGAATATGAACATCGGTACTCCTTGTCATTTAAAGTACGAGCCTCGTTGATTTACAAAGAAAGTGACCGTCTCCTACACATGCGAACCGGATACTTCAATATCCTTAATGACCGGGTATGCTGACCTGTTATTGGAAAATGGCCCAATTATGTAGGCCCTATCACACGCGAGAGAAATTAGACTAACACACGAGACAGTTACTTTGTGGTAATAAAGGTATTGCATTTATTTTTGTTTTGTTTTTTTTACAGAGAGAGGTAAAACTTGTTGCTCAAACGTATCGTAAGTTTGAAAGGGTTTCGCAGTCATCAAAAACCCCAGTTTTCAGATGACCACGGAGCTACGGAGTCCTTAACTCGAAGACAGCCGTATTTTGGCATGGGTCTCTGTATATTGTTCTCTTTTGTCTTACAATCTTGTTTTTTTTTACTTATCGCCTCTACACTTAAAGTGGCATGTTTTTACTAGACTGGTCGTTCAAAAGTGATGACAAGACAGTGTGTGCTTGTGGTTCGCTTTCTGGATTACAAAGCCTGGGGGGATTGCACTTGCGGGTGATTCTAATCTCGCAAGAGGAAAATGTCTGTATGATGAGCACGAGCATTTGTTCCTACGTCGTCATGAATGTTTATAAATGTATTTGTCTATCCATTATATTCTGTTCTGTTCTCTATTCAGAATAGGCAGCAGGAGTTGTTTAATTATTTACAAGACAAGGGCAGTGGAAAATCATTATTATTGTCTTTATCTTGCTACGTTAGTCACTTTCGGACTTTGTCATCATCACATTACCAATTATTGTCATTCACTAACAAAGAATTAAATTACGAGTAATAAACGAAGGATTTTCAAGTTCACTCGATGGTTCATCGATCTACTGCAAAACGTCAATACTTAATACTCACTATACTCAATACTTTATTGTATCCATAACTTACATTGTCATAGTCTCGAAAACACTAATTGTCGAAGTAATAAATTATCAACCTCGTGTTACGACGAGGCATTTCCCACAGCGAGACCACATTAGCCAATTTAAAAAAGTTTGTCCATAGAATTTACCTGAACAGGGACTCGACCGCCCCACTACGCCAGCTGGTTTTCCAGCTAGCTAGCTATTTGGATGGCTATACTCACGCGACTAGTGGATCGTTTCACCTTACGTTCAAACTCGCGCCCGTGCAACTGTTGTACACGTATTCATATGTAAGCGCGTTCGACAGAGCTATTTATTAATCTACGCCTATTAACTATTCTGGGTCTACGCGCACTCTGAACGGGCTGTCTGGACGAGGCTTAAGAACTTTATATAGTGTGACGCCACGCAAGACGCATACATTACTACCGGTCAAGATAATTTAGCACCTAGCATCAATAAAGTTGGCATCAAGGAAACGATGACCAAACTCTAAAGTAGGTAAGTTCGATCGAAGTACTAACTAGTAGGTATAGCCCGAAAATAAAATATGAGGGTCAACAGACGCTGCTCGGTATTCTAGGTATTACCAGTGGCACTGTGGCAGGTTACAGCTAGCAGTTCTGAGTTAGAATCAGAAAATATTTATTGTGAATCATACTTAGGTAATTGTTGTTTTTTTATCCTCTGTTAGTGAATAACAAAGATTACAGAATAGAGCCTCATTGTCTGTGGGTCGTGATGTCGCATCCGATTTGCATAGGTGCATTTGGATTTTTAAGAATCTATGTAGAGGAGACAAGGCCAAAACAGCGAAAAAATGCTTCAACGTTTTCGAGTGTAAACCGTCTTTGTGCCGAGCCGAGGATCGGGCTCAATGTAATGGCGTGCATTGGGACTTGGGAGAGGTCTATGTCCAGCAGTGGACTGACGTAGGTTGAATAAGTTGTGTTCAAGTATGTGTTGCAACGCTCGACTCACACAAAACTAATGCGGAAGACATATCTTAAAAACGTTTGCCCGTTTTAGGCTGGTTACCCGGTTTGGGCTTGTCTCCCCTTAGGATTTACATTTGATTGGTGGTAAGAGAAAACATTGAAACCTTTACATTTAGATTAAATTGGATGTGTATAAAAATGGTCTCTAAGTAAGTGCATTTACTGTAATTAAGGTCTGTAAGTGTTAAGGTTTTGAATTATTAAGGTCTGTAAGTGCATTTCGATCAAAATTATGATAAAGATGAATGTTAAATATGATTTACCACTGCCCTTGTAAACGGGTTAAACGGGTAATATTGCTTAGTCTAAACAGCTAGATCATAAAATAACAGATAAAATAGATCATAAATAGTATGTACTTGATATGTGCTTACTAGTTAGTACAAGTGCACTGGGCATGAATTGTCGGACCTCAAGATAACAAAATATTTGCTCATCAGACTGAGTTTAATGCAGAAATAAACGGCTAGATTGAATTAAATATCTACGTTAACACATGACAGGAAAAGATTTGCATTCCGTTGAGGAGCATCAATTTTAAAATCAAGAAGGTCCCGTTATTGTCCAGTTCCTTGTTATTCCGTACTGCAAGACCATGAACTTTGGTGCACAGAGTGCACTACTTTGAGGGTTGACAGTTGGAAAACTAATTGGGGAAAAATCGAAAGGCAGCCTAGTTTAATGTCAAAAGCCCTGCGGGACACATGTACATTGAGTAGTGTTGCCTAAAAAGGTCTTGGCCTTGCAGTCTTGGTCTTGTGCTTGTATTTTTATAAGACGACTAAGACCGCCTGGTTGCGGCAAAACCAAGACAAAGACTAACCCTGTAAGACTTGAGCAACAACAAGACTAAGCCTGCGGGACTCTTGCGTCTCGTCGTGAAGTCAAGCCGAGACTTAAGTCCTGTTGTATTATGTTCCAAAATCTTCCAAAAATGATAGACATTTTCCATAAAAGTCAACATTAACCTCGAGCTTGTTCGCAATGTGACATGCAATAAACGTTTGAATTTGAATTTGAATTTGATCTATGTACGGATTATACCACTTGTTTGGCGGTGAGGAAAACTGCACATTGAGATAACACTGGGTGTGTAGTCATAGTCTAAAATGGTTTAGTTTTACTGTGCATGCAGAGGAGCTATTTGTTCTCTGTAATGATTAGTCAGGGAGACCAGACCGTTTGGACTAACTCAGATATATCTGTATATCTGAGAGATGTGGTTTAAAAAAGCAAATGTGTTTATCTTAAATACTACTTTTACCAAGGAGTCAATAACGAAATTATGAAAAACTATTGCTACACCATACATTATTGTCGAGGTAGAGCGTTAGTTTCGGCGCATATCCATCCCGTCCGTAAAAACCAATTTATTTCCAAAAATAGGCCAAAATTTGGTTCTTTTTCACATTCCAATTATTATTTTCGCCTCCTCCCCTTCGCCTCCGACAGTCTGCTTGAAGATGAGCCGTCTCCAGTCATCGCCATCGTGCGCCTATTTGAATATCAGAGGCCCAATTCTCGTAATTTGACAATAGTCGCGATCCGATGTCGATCCGCTCCCAGTACCATTACGATCACAAACGGTATCCTCGTAAAATTTAAATTTTGCGTAAAATTACCAAAAATATCACAATACGACTAACAATAGAGCAAAAAAAAATCTAAATTTGGTTTCTTCCATTTTCAGTAGCATTGTGAACTATAATTGCATTTTTTGGGTTTACAAGAATAGTAATAGTAATGTTACTGGGAACGGATCGACACCGGATTGCGACTGCGGTCAAATTACGGGAATTGGGCCTCTGGTGTAACGGCATTTACAGGGTTTTTACCACTAGGTCCGACTACTGTGTGTTGGTCTTCCGCTCCGTGGTCTTTTACCGATGAGAATATCCTCATCAGGAAAAGATATGGTCGTCGCGTGTAAATAATGATATAACTAGGCTAATTTCCAAGTGGTCAGTAAAACAGTCGCCAACCGAGAGCTCGGGTCTTCAAGTAGATAATGGGCACATCCGCAGGCCAAGACGCTGGGAACGATCGCGCCATCCAAGTGCAGACACACTTTACAAGGTCGGGAGACCTTATGTAGTAGCCATTGCCCCCGTAGGCATGTTGTATACAAGGTTATTTTTAAAACAGTAATAGATTCCTCTGGTGCTCGAATACAACTATTTTTATGGGACCAATATCAAAATCGTTTTAGCCAAACAAATTCTGACGTCTGGTGTAGTGGTGCCGGACTACAATGCCAGCGGTTGCGGATTCGAATCCCGCAAGCAGCATATATATGTTTGTGTGATGAGCACGACCATTTGTACCTATGTCAGGGATGTTTATAAAAGTATTTAAGTATATTATCTGTTGTCTAGCCGCCATAGAACAAGCTAAGCTTAGTTTTGGTTTGGGGCTGGATAATTAAATAAAATAGCTGTAACTGTAAAAACAAATTATTTATCATTAATTTTTTAAATTGTAACAGCTACACTGGCTATACTAGTGAATGGCTAGTCGTTAGGGAGTCAACAGTCCAGTAGGGAAGTGCAAGGTTTTTTTTTTTAGATTTCGATGTGAGCCATCTTAAAACTTATTAACCTACTAAATAACAAATTTCCTCAACCGATTTTCAACATAAATAAAATTGGTTCTGATAGCATTCCGCAATAAAGAAAAGTTGAATCCCAAAGTTAGTTAGAATTTAAAAAATGATTGTAATATGGATAACCCTAGGGGTACCTACTGTACCCCTGGGTGTCCAGACACAGGATTCCCTGAAGAGCGATCAGCGCCAGGAAACTCTTACAGTGTTGTCTGTAGTCGGTAGTAAAATGTCATTCTCGCTTGATAAGATCAAGTCCTTATGTGTTATTGCTGGATCTCAGAGACGTCTTGGAATGACAGGATGTCAAGTGGATTGATTGTGTCAATCATTTGATAAACAACGAACATTTTGAACTCCTTCTTGACGTGTTTTGTTGTCTTTTAAATTTTATAGGTAAGGTTCGCACTGGTAGCGATATATTATAATATCACTTCTCTTCTCTTCGGTTGTCCCTTCCTAGTCGGAGTGCCAACGCTTTGACCATTTTATTATATTTATCATAACTATATTGCCCAAATTTAATTTATTGAATTCCCAAAGCATTTTCTGCCAGCCAACCTTAGGGAGCAAAAGGCTGTAGAAAGCAAGTTATGGTTGCGGTAAAGGTCCAAAATATAGTCACATATATTGTTGTTTGATCGATGTAGCTTTGTGAAGTTGTTATTGCTTGCTTGTTTCCTGCATGTGTCTCTATATCAACATAAATTGTACAAACTAGCATTGGAAATTTAAAATGCTTATGTATAAGTATTGTAATGTTAGCTATATGTATTATTAAAATGCTGTAGTATGTAGGTATGCATATTGCTTAAGTATATTTGTTAAAAGATACTTACTGTGTTAGTAAGAGTATATGCTATGCTTTTTTTAAAGTTCATCTTTTTGTACGATTTTACAATTTTTTACTGTGCAATGTAGTTAAAAATTTAAATCCCTAAATTGGTATTTTTGAGTGATTTTCCTTATAATAATTATGCACATTTTTGTTTACTTTGTAGGTATGATTTCTCTCTATTGTCTTGGTATAAAAAACATATAATTTACGGTGAAAATCGTAGGTAATAAATTAATTATTTTATTATGCAATAATTTTAAATCAGTAGAAAACTACGCTGTTTCAATAATCAAGTCAAAGCAAACATCAAGTACTAACATTAAAAAATGCTTGTCAATAATGTCGGTAAAATACTTCTTACCTGCTTTGTCTACGCTAATGTATGATAATTAATAATAACATCTACCAACCACGAGTAACTACTCAAATTACAACTATGTAAAATTGATAAAATACTCGCTTTTTTTCTCGACTTTGTTCTTAGACCGATAGCTCAAAATTCTAAGGTTTCAATAACATTAAAGTTTTTAGTTTTTTGCATTTAATCTCCGGATCATTTGCCCAACCTAATACTTAGTTTGTGTCGACTTAGGTGCTTGCTTAGGTAGAAATTTAGGATTTTTTCTTTTTTAAACAAAAACTGACGAAAAGAAAATTACTTTTTTATGTCAGTTGTGTCCACGGGAATAGTGGTATTTAACCATTATCATAATACGTCGCCTTAATAGCTCTAATAATTCTATTAAAATTATATATATTAAAATTTGACGACCTCCGTAGCCGAGAGGCGAGTATACCGGACTTGGTGTCGCTATCTCTGAGGTCCCAGGTTCGATTCCCGGTTGGTCAATGTAGAAAAATTACTTTTCTATATTGTCTCGGGTCTGGGTGTTGTGGTACCGTCGTTGTTTCTGATTTCTGTATCACAAGTGCTTAAGCTACTTATCACAGGATCAGAGCAATGTATGTGATGTTGTCCAAAAAAAAAAAAAAAATGGGTTAAATAAGTCGCGATTACTGTTGTTCAAAATATTTTGTGTCAAAATTCATCCATTCAAATTCAAATTCTAAATGTCTTTATTTGTTTCCAATTCAATTTTAAATATCCATGGCATCTGTAACTTTTCAGTTTTATCCTACAACGTCCTGTAAAAGCCACAAAAGCCACGACGACCTCCGTAGCCGAGCGGCGAGTACGAACCGGACCGGCTTGGCATCGCCATCTCTGAGGGGTTCGATTCTCTGTCGGGTCAATTTAGAAAACTAACTTTTCTATTTTAGTTCGGATCTGTGTGTTGTGGTGCCGTCTTTTACCGATTTCGAAGTTAACAATAATAATAAATATTGGACAACATCACATACATTGCTCTAATCCTATGATAAGTAGCTGAAGCACTTGTGTTACAGAAATCAGAAACAACGACGGTACCACAACACCCAGACCCGAGACAATATAGAAAAGTTATTTTTCTACATTGACCTGACCGGGAATCGAACCCGAGACCTCAGAGATAGCGACACCAAGTCCGGTATGCTCGCCTCTCGGCTACGGAGGTCGTCGGGTCGAGTCAATAGAATCACATATCAGGAAATCACTTTAAAAAATAAGACCTCGTATAAAAACCATTACTGAAGGGCTCCTTAAGTAACGACCTATTCAAGAAGGAAGCCGCACTGAATGCAAACGGCTTAGAGCCGTTCGATGTAGCGTTCTCTAGGGGAGGCCTATGCCCAGCAGTGTACTTCCAAATGCTAATGATGATGAGAGATATAAAAATTAAGAAACACTAAGCCTTTTTTGTTAATTGAACAACGTGGCACGGGGGCTCGTCCCACGTGGAGCCCACGTGGATGACATACATACAAACGTGAGCTGGAATGGACGCTCGGCCCACACATTGTTTCGCCGGTGCTGTTGACACCGGTGTAGTATCGGCATTCGTAATCATAACACACGATAGACGAGACAGACTATACATAACCGAAACAATATTAGCCAATCGAAAACCGGAATCATCATAATAATCCACGTATATCCACTGCTGGACACAGACCTCACCATGACAATGTACGCCACTCTCAATCCAAGACTATCATTTTCTTTTCACTACTAGCAGCTCTGCGTATATCATCGCTCCACCTTATCGGTCCACCTCCACCCTGTCGGGTGACCTCATTTCTGATTTTATCCTTTGGAGAAAACGCTGGAGGCATGGAACAGAAGTGTTGTGGTGCTCTTCTTTTCAAGAAAGGAGATAACACCTTACTGAAGAGTAACAGGCTCATTTCGCTTCTAAGTCATGTCTACAAGCTGTTTTCAAGGGTCATCATGAATCGTCTTGCGCGTAGGTTCGATAACTTCCAGCCTCCTGAACAAGCGGGAAGACACTTGTGTTTGGAAGTCGCTTTCAAGCTCCTGAAATGGAAAGGATTCGGCAGTAACATAAACGGTGAGTTCATCACTCACCTTCGACTTGCCGACGATATTGTGATCATGGCAAAATCGCTCGAAGACCTCGGTACAATGCTTGATGGCCTTTTGGAATTTTCCAACATTTCAGCCTTCGGATGAACATGGACAAAACAAAGTTCATGTTTAAAGCCCATTTTGCGCCCTACTCATATCAGCTGGGAGCTTTACTCTCGAAATTGCTGACAAATATTTCTACCTGGACAAGTGATCTAGTTGTGTAGGTCCAATTTTGAGGAGGTTAATCGTTGAATCCAATTTGGCTGGGCAGCATTCGGGAACTACACAACGTCTTCTCGTCCAAAATCCTGTACCTAAAGACTACAAACTGCCAGTGATGACATATGGAACGGAAACGTAGCCTTACACTATGGGCCTCATAAGAAAGCTCAATGGTGCACAGCGTTTTATAAAAGGGCTATGCTCGGTGTTTCTGTGTGATCTCGAACAAAAGTCACTGACATAGCCCAACGGATTAACTAGCAAGCTAAAGTGGCAGTGGGCGGGGCACATAACACGTAAAACTAACGGCCGACGGGGCAGATAGCATCTGGAATGGAGACCAAGTAACGGCAAGCGCAGCATAGGAAGTCCACCCACAAGGTGGACAGACAACCTGGTAAAGGTTGCAGGAAGCCGCTGGGCGCAGGCTGCTTTTAACAGACTAATCTGGAAGGCATTGGGAGAGGCCTTTGAGGTTTGAGGTGGAAGTCCTATGGTTAAATAATAATGATGATTATGAACGATAAACGTATATAGGACAACTATACTGTATGTACTAATTAAATTTACCCAGGTACCTACCTACTGAACTTTATGATTAGTAAATAATTAAATATGGGTTTTCCCATACGATAAACGTGTAGGTTGTACGTTTATCGTATAGAACAACTGTACCTTAACAAACAGTTTCCCGAGGTACCTAAAGAACTTTATCATTTTAATGAAATAAGTACCTATTATACACTAGGTAGGTACACCGTACAACACTCACCTTCCTCCTAGCCATAAGTCCCGTTCAAGGATGCTTGACCATGATCCGGCGTGTCTGGTTATTATTACACTAGCTGCCGGCGACTTCGTTTTGGTCCTTACAAAACCATAGAATTAATGACGCGGGCAACATTTTTTTTATCACATTCAAAAGTTTTTGCTAACTGAACAGCTATATTTTACGGTAAGAAGTCTCATTTATAGTGACATTTATCTTGCATCCTTCAGAAACCGTACATTTTTCCGGGCGAAAAAGTATCCTATATTTTATTTCACAACTAATATCTATTTCTGTGCCAAATTTCATCTTGATCCGTTCAGCCGTTCTGGCGTAATTTAGTAACAAACATCTATCTATGCAAACTTTCGCAGTTATAATATTAGTAAGAGTAACAAGAAGTAAGATAGAATGATTTGTAAGAGTAAGAAGTAAGATAGTACGAAGTAAGATAGTAAGAAGTAAGATAGTAAGAAGTAGGTCAAGTAGGTAAGATAGAAGTAAGATCTTAAGACGTAAGATAGTAAAATAAGAAGAGTGATTGACATCAGACATTCGTAACCGTTAGATAGGAAATTAAACTAGACCGATTTGAACCATAGCTATCGCTATCGCTACACCGAGGAATTTATAAATACTTCGTATAGTACTCGTACTTATAAATTCCTTGCGCTACACACATATATACACATACTAGCTGTTGCCCGCGACTTCGTCTGCGTGGTCTTTAGGGGTATGAAAAATAGATGTTGGCCGATTCTCAGACCTACTCAATATGCTCACAAAATTTCATGAGAATCGGTCAAGCCGTTTCGGAGGAGTACGGGAACGAACATTGTGACACGAGAATTTTATATATAAGATGTATATACAGCAATAACTTTCAACGGTCATAACTTTCATAGTTTAGTAGTTCACGCTCTGGAATACGGAGCCTGGTAGTGCAGGATCAAATCCCGCAAGGAGCAAATGTTTGTGTAATGAGCACGAGTATTTGTACGAGTCATGGATGTTAATACATTTATTAAAGTATGTCTATCCGTTATCTAGTCGCCATAGTATACAAACTTTGCTTAGTTTGGGGCTAGATAATTGATTGTTGGAATAATTTATACAGTGTGTAACGAAAAGGTGAAATAAAACTTTAAGGGGTTATTCTACGGCTAAATTACATCAACTTTTTCTATGGGACCAAAATCAAAATCTCAAAAAAAAATTTACGTTTCCATACAAACTGATGCCAGCTGGTCGCGTTTTAGTATGGGCAAGTGTTTTTTTTTTGCGATTAAGTTGATGTAATTTGGCCGTAGAATAACCCCTTAAAGTTTTATTTCACCTTTTCGTTACACCCTGTATATTTGTTTTTGTACTCTATCTACATTTAGTGATTAAAATTTAAAAAAACTGATAGTGTTTCGAATATCCCTTAGTTAGGACCCTAGGAGTACCTACTCTCTCTCTTTCTTCCTCTCTCTCTCTCTCTCTCTCTCTCTCCTCACTTCAGCTTGACACAATTTTTGGGATACCTGCACATAGATCATATTAGTTCTAAAATAAACATAAAATTAAACCAATATTCCACAAAAATACAGGTGCAGGTTCTAAAATTTGAAAGACGTGACTTGAAACGGCACAACCCGTTACAAGTCCCATCTTTACGACATGACATTATGACTACTTTGCTATCATAATTATGCATGATAAACTCAATATGCCTATATAAGTTCTAAGTTGTTATCAAGTAGAGATTAATATGCGAGTAATTAACTACAAAACCAAAAACAAAATAGGTAACTATGTTAATTATGTAAACACTATACTACATCTTGTTAAGTTTTTCATTTAAACACTGTTTAGAATCTTCAGAAGTATTAACTTCGTTGACTCTGCTAAATCGAACGCAGGCTTTTCGAAACTCGAAAAATAAAAAGAGCAATACAGGGTTACATAGCAAAGGGGTGCCAAATTTAAAAAATAAGATCTAGGAAACATTATAAAGAAGCGCCTTAATCGCTAATATATAAAAAAATCGTATTATACAAAAAAAAAACTTTAAAATATCCAAAAATAAAGTCAATAACATGTCCCGGCGAACTTTGTACTGCATCTTCATATTTTTTTCTCGTGAATTTTTCCGATATTTTAGTAGTTATTCTGCTATTCGGGGCCGATACAAACCCAACAAATAAAACCGGCCAAGTGCGAGTCGGACTCGCGCACCGAGGGTTCCGTACAAACCTGTAGGTACCGTTATGAGTAAAAGTTCACCCATCACGACAATCGAGTCATAGTTATGGTATTTTTATTGCAAAATGAAATCCATAACATTACGAAAGTTAAATTGCTTATTTTATGACGTATTAAAAAAAAACTAATTACTTGATCTCGTTCAAACTAATTTTCGCTGGTAGTTTTTATGGTAATGTACATTATATATTTTTTTTAGATTTATCATTCTCTTATTTTAGAAGTTACAGGGGGGGCACACATTTTACCACTTTGGAAGCGTCTCACACGCAAACTATTCAGTTTAGAAAAAAATGATATTAGAAACCTTAATATCATTTTTAAAGACCTATCCATTGATACTCCACGCGTATGGGTTTGACAAAAAAAAAAAATCGAGTTTTAGTTCTAAGTATGGGGAGCCCCCAAAAGTTATTATTATTTTTCAATTTTTTTGTGAAAATCTTAATGCGGTTCACAGAATGCATCTACTTACCAAGTTTCAACAGTATAGTTCTTATAGTTTCGGAAAAAAGTGGCTGTGACATACGGACGGACGGACAGACGGACAGACAGACAGACAGACATGACGAATCTATAAGGGTTCCGTTTTTTGCAATTTGGCTACGGAACCTTAAAGAACGGTCTAGCCTTTCTTGATTTAAATGGTGTAACTAACCGACTTTGTTTTATATTTATACCTCTAGATTAAGCACTTTCAATTTTTTTTCTATAACATTAGTTAGAATTTTATATAAGCTTTTAGAATAAAAAGGGTTTTGCGTGAAATTAATTATTACTAAAGTAGGTTTGTTTCTTTGTCCTACCTACATTATTTATTTTAAATGCATAATTTCTTAAAAAAGAAAATATGTCTAGATTGTTAACAATACTTCCCAAGCAAAGAAATACGGATATTAGACTTACCTATCTTGATAACGCAAAGGGTAGTAAGTTCGATTCCCAGTTCGGGTCAGTTAAAAAAACTATTGTTTCTAAATTGGCTCGAGTCTGGATGTGCTAGGAGACAATCCGGCAAAAATATTGTCTGGTAAATCGTAGCACGCGGATGTTAATTCCTTACTTCGAGATTATGACAATTAGTGTCTTGTCAGGGGCGTGCATTGGTTTCAGATGGGGGTAGGCTGTGAGTGAAAATTGAGTAAGTTTGCGTGAAACAGTAGGCGATCTCGCGGCAGCCTAACATTGGTTAAATTGCACAGAAACGATCTAAGTTGCGCGCTTTAGTAAGGAATAAGTACAGGTAGACGACAAAATGGTTACAGAATATTTATTGTTTATTGTTGAATACGTAATTAACAATTATGGTCAGCTGTTCTGTCGGTTTTTTATGAAGGTAGGCTTTGCATAATAGCCTATATGGGATGCACGCCCCTGTGTCTTGTCTAGCTCATTTGATGCTCATTGCTCTGACGACCTCCGTAGCCGAGAGGCGAGCATACCGGACTTGGTGTCGCTATCTCTGAGGTTCCGGGTTCGAATCCCGGTCGGGTCAATGTAGTAAGATAACTTTTCTATATTGTCTCGGGTCTGGGTGTTGTGGTACCGCCGTTGTTTCTGATTTCTGTAACACAAGTGCTTTGGCTACTTACCACAGGATCAGAGCAATGTATGTGATGTTGTCCAATATTTATAATATTTATATTTATTTATTTATATATTTATAAAATGTAAAATCCCCTTAACCAATTTTAAACTTTACGTTCACCACATAGAGTTCAATATCATTGAGTTTGTGGTACACACCTACACTTGTTGTAGTTGTTACTCTCTAGTACAGTCACGAGCATAAATATACTTTTCCAACGGAATAAGTTTCGAAGTAGATACATTTTAATGCTCGTGACTGTACATCACAATTTGCACAAGCAAATGCCATGACTTTGTCATACAAATAGTAAGAATCTAGATAAACAAGTTAATCGTCAAAAGCATTATTTACCCAAACTCGTTCACGCACATTCTTTTAATATCCATTTGTCATGGATATTCAGCGTATTTTTTAAAATTAAATAACATTATCGCAACAAATTCAATATGAACAAACAAATACAACATCACATACATTGTTCTAATCCTATGGTAAGTAGCCAAATATATAATAGGATAAATCCTGAATCCACCACAGATTAGCCTGATGATGGATCAAATCATTGTATATGATCAGAATGTCACATTACAAAGTTTGAAATATAAGTTATAAACGACTCCCAAGGTTTGATTACATCAAAGAAAGCAATATAAAGATATCTTTGATTACATGTAGTTCGTTTTAAGTAAAGCTAATGAGTTTTTAAAATATAATTGATAGCATACTTTAAAAAAAACTATACAACACACTACGTTACCCCACTGTATTACAACTTAATTTCCTCTGCCCAAAGGTTGTCTGAAAGAGATCGCTTTTGGCGATAAGGCCGCCTGATTGTACATAACCGTGTCTTGTTTGTAATAACCTTTAATGTTTTTGTGCAATAAAGTGTTTATCTATCTATCTAACACACTTTTAAATCATTTAAATGTATTAAACTGATCTACACGACTTAAATGATCCCAAAAACTACGAAATAATTCACTAGTAGTTCTTAAAAAAAACTATTATTTACGTTCTGACTCCATCATCAGATCATCACGATGAAGTCAAATTATTGACTGTCAGCCGATTATCAAATACAAAGTTTCAAATCGATACGTCATTTAGAAGTAGGTCAAAAACTAATTCCAATATTTGATTACATTAGTTAGTTAGTTTGAAGTGAAACTAATATGACCTCCGTAGCCGAGAAGCGAGCATACCGGACTTGGTGTCGCTATCTCTGAGGTCCCGGGTTCGATTCCCGGTCGGGTCAATGTAGAAAATTAACTTTGCTATATTGTCTCGGGTCTGGATGTTGTGGTACCGTCGTTGTTTCTGATTTCTGTAACACAAGTGCTTCAGCTACTTATCATAGGATCAGAGCAATGTATGTGATGTTGTCCTATATTTATTTATTATTATTTATTTAATATTAAAGTGTGTTAATAAAAACGCAAGTTATGTTAATTTTTCAGTTTACCTACTTCTGAACAGGTTAGGTTCAAACATTTAGTGAGGATATAACAAGTTAATTAATAAGAAAAGAAATATTAACTCATTCTATCCTTAGAATAACTTGGCACCCAGGTTAACTAAGAGTTGTCAAATTTGACATGTCTCGAATTCTCGATAACGGTAAAATAGCTTCTTATAAATTGGTAGGCTAATCTTAGAATAAAGAACAGACAAATCTTATATATAAAATTCTCGTGTCACAATGTTCGTTCCCGTACTCCTCCGAAACGGCTTGACCGATTCTCATGAAATTTTGTGAGCATATTGAGTAGGTCTGAGAATCGGCCAACATCTATTTTTCATACCCTTAAAGACCACGCAGACGAAGTCGCGGGCAACAGCTAGTTTAATATAACTATACAAATAAGTACCCTAAAAACATATTACCTACACTACTTTTTTGTTTTTGCAGTAGGTAAAAACAGTTCGTCGAATGTTGTCGAACTGTGTCATCTTCAGCAATATTTCTAACACTGGCATCTGTCGATAACAACAATTTCCGTGCCATCGGCCAATCAATTGATTAGTTTCGAGTTTTTATCAATTCGCTATCAGCACAATCAGTGCAGTACGCAAATAGTCCAGACAGTGACACAGATAGGTATTATTTCTTGGTATTCATAACTATACAGGATTACATTTCAAGGTAGTGGCAAATTTTAAAATACGGTCTGTAGATAGAACAATATAAACACAAATTTATCGTAATTAATATCAGTAGTCGTATTTCCAGAGAAAATATACTTAAATATTCCCAAAAAAAAAAGAAAACGCGAGATTCATCAAGACGCAAGACGAAAGTCTACAACCAGTGTGTGTTACCAGTGATGACATATGGAACTGAAACGTGGCCTCTCACTATGGGCCTCATAAGAAAGCTCAAGGTCGCACAGCGTGCTATGGAAAGGGCTATGCTTGGTGTTTCCTTGCGAGATCGAATCAGAAATGAAGAGATCCGTAAACGAACAAAAGTCGCTGACATAGCCCAACGGATTAGCAAGCTGAAGTGGCAGTGGGCGGGGCACATAGCACGTAGAACTGATGGCCGATGGGGCAGAAAGGTTCTAGAATGGAGGCCGCGTACCGGCAAGCGCAGCGTAGGACGTCCACTCACAAGGTGGTCAGACGACCTGGTAAAGGTCGCAGGAAGACGCTGGATGCAGGCCGCTTCCAACCGGCCAATCTGGAAGTCAATGGGGGAGGCCTATGTTCAGCAGTGGACGTCCTATGGCTGAAATGATGATGATGATGATGAGATTCATCAATCGCCGTCACTCATCAGAGATCACATGCATTCGCCGACGCCGCTCCAACAAGAATCTCATGCAGTACGGCAGCACATACGGTGCAATTTAATAGAGTAATCGTAAATTTTCTACGTTTTCTATTTTTCAAATGCAGAATAAGAAAATAAAAAGAAAAAAAATGAGTTTTTTTTGCGTTGATCGATTTAGTTACTGATTCTGAAAAATTAGCACTACCGTGAAATCTAACCCTGTATGTATAAATCGCAGTAACTTTATACATATTATTAATTTATTTTAACAAAACCCCAAGATCACACTTTAAATTTAACACGTAAATGCAGTTAAATCACAATGCCACAAGTAACTAAATAAAACAATAATGACATGCCACTTGTTTGTGTTTGCGTAAAAAAATTCAACACAACCCTGCCTGTTATTTTGAATATGCCAATCTCTAACTCAAAGCATGTATTGCAATCTCTATGTCCTTTTGTACGTAAAGTTTAAGTAGACTGTCTCACTGCAAGACCCATGCCTAACCTCAACTTTATATGAGGTGACTTGGTGGGCCATACCACACCACCTACCGAATCTAATGCAGATTACAAAACAATTTACTCCGGAGGTAAATAGAGTCATTCAGCCATTCAGGGTAACGGTACGCGTCAAGTAAGAGTTTGAGATCTTGTATCTCGGAACGGGACGCTCAAGCGGTTATCTCAGTGCCACGCAGGGCTTGGAATCGGTATCGATAATAGGTATAATAGGGGTGTGATAACAGTATTTTCTATTTCGGTTCCTGTAATACAGTTATCACAATATATATTGGTATTTTCATTTGTTTGACAAAGTTTTTAATCTTTATCTGTACTGTTTTTGTATGGAGCGTTGACAGGAGTGGTCCTTTCATACTACCTAAATGTAAGCGAAAAATTACTAACTAGTTTCGGAGAAAGATGACATGTGCTCGATGCTTGACTAGTACCGGTATCAATACCTGTATTATATCTGTAAAATACAGGTATTTTAAAGGTATAAAATCTTTCCAGTACCGGTATACAAGAAATAATAGCTGTATTGTTATTACCGGTAACAAACAATATTACCGGTATGTTATCCAAGCCTTCCTGTCCTGATACAGGTATTTGAAAATATCCCTTTGGCTACGAGCCATTTGGCTGTATCTCATTCGCTTGTTGATATACTACTAAATAATACGTTAAATAAGTTGAATAAGTACATTACTCTTATGTTACTCTTATTTGAGATTTAATCAATTGATCGATTGATAAAAGATCGATAAAAGAATGATCAACAAAGTCAGGGTACAACGAAATTTCAAATTTAATAAAAATACTCGTATGATTAGATTAGTTACATACTATTTGGGGTAATAAGAATTAATTAGGTAGGTATTTTAACTATCTGTCGGATGGAATGGGGTTTAAAGTTTGTAACAACACATGTATGACGACCTACACAGTACACATGACGACCTCCGTAGCCAAGAGGCGAGCATACCGGACTTGGTGTCGCTATCTCTGTGGTCCCGGGTTCGATTCCCGGTCGGGTCAATGTAGAAAAAAAATATTTTCTATAGTGTCTCGGGTCTGGGTGTTGTGGTACCGTCGTTGTTTCTGATTTCTGTAACACAAGTGCTTAAGCTACTTACCATAAGATCAGAGCAATGTATGTGATGTTGTTCAATATTTATTATTATTTGTTATGTATGTATACATTATCTTCAATTTCTTTTCAGAAAAAACGAACAATCTGCTGAATAAAAAAATAAAGAAAATCTCAACATTAACGTCGTAAACTATCTGCAAACTTAATCCATTAATTAATTAAAGACGTTATCATTTATCGTATTAATTATTATCAAAGTGAACTATTTATTTGTGTATGGTATTATCTATTTACACAAGTGTGCAAAGCGCATAATCTTACCTTAGGCGTGCGTGAGTTAACAGAATATGAATATCTAGAATCCGAATGCTGTTTAAAAAAGAACACTCATTGTAAAAAAAACACTATTTTAATATCTTACTGTCACTTTCTTAAAACTTGAACTTAATTAAGAGTTCGCTAGACTTAGAAGTTGGTTAATTATCAAACCGAAATCGCGCGATTCTAAAACTTTTTTCGTCAAGCGACACGTCCAGCCTTGTCCAAGCCCGCGGTAGCACTGACTGATGATAAGAAACGTCGATTCGTCGTCGATATTATCAACAAATTAAGTGGATGAACGACAACGAGGAGTTTAATGAGACCGAGATAGCGCTACAAGTTTATTACTAACTCTTTGTCCGAGCGTTTTAGTGGTCACTCACGCCCACTTCAATTGTAGTTGAGAATCACCAAAAAAGATGATATAACGTTATGAAACAGATCTTAATTGCTTCTGATTCCGGCCCAATTTGTTCTGTACACTTATAATAATTTTTCTTTTACATAACTTACCTATAGGTTTTACCTATGATAAAGTATCTAAGTAGAACTTACCTATAGGTATTACCTTTGATAAAATATGTAAGCAGTAGTAAGTAAATGAAATCTCTTGAGTTTATTTATTTTATCACCATGATTTCAGAAATTAAGTTTTTAATATCAAGGAATTATTTATTATTATGAGATCTCTAAGTCCAGGTGGATTTGATCGAACAAAATGGTAACCTGGGACTCGCCAATAAGGTATTTATAGGTACACCGCGCCAACAATCCAAGGAGGCGCCGACGATCGTCTGGTGTCGTGGTGGTCGTGGTGCGCGCTCCGGACTACCAAGCCAAGGCGGGCAAGGGGTTGCGAGTTCGAAACCCGCAAGGGGCAAATGTTTGTGTGATAATGAGTACCTGAGTCATGGATGTTTATAAACGTATTAAAGTATGTTTATCCGTTAACTACTCGCCATAAAACCAGCTTTGCCTAAGGGCTAGAAAATCGGTGTGATTATCACAAAATTTAAAAATAGGTAATTTATAAAAAAAATGTGAAATATAAATGCCATGAATAACAGCAAAACACATCAAAAAGTGTTTAATGGATAGGAAAACTTGAGCACGAACAAAGTTATCGACAGTAAAATTCATTAATTATTAGTTTTCTTGTCACGATAAACAAATCTGTTTATGTTCTGTAACTCATTCGTTAATTGTTATGAATAAACATAAGAGGTAGGTAAGTTAAAAGGTACCTACTCTTAATAGGTGTGTTTATCTAAATTACTAAGTTTGGATAGGAAATACAATAAAATAAATAGTTACCTAATGATATTATCATAATTAATTATGTAATTACCTTTTAATAGAATTATAGTTGAATGTAAAATAAAACCTAAAACTAATTTATTTCTGTAAATAGGCCTAAATTAAGCTCTTTTACACATCCCAATACATATTTTTTACCCTACCACTGCTTCGGGACAATATTGTGGGCTAGTGCCGAGAAGAAGCAGCGCAAGAAACTCGGTCACTATTGTCAGCCTTTTTTTAAATAGTGTGTTTACATTACAAGATAAAATGAACCTGTGCGAGCACGGCAGTATTTAATTCCATACATTTTTTCATTTAAATAGTCATTTACAGTGTAATAACCTTTTTTCATTAAAATCATCTTGACATGCGATTTAAATTCATACATAGGCAGTTCAGCAATGGACTGTGGTAATTTGTTAAAAAAACGAATATATTTTCCCATTAACGAGTTCCCCACTTTATGCAGTCTGAAACATTTCTTTTTGTCCTAAGTACATACAACGGAAGGTCAATCCTACCCAAAAAGTTAAAGGTCATTGAACCGATTTTTAACTTGTAAGTCCGAGACGAAGAGATCAATATTATGAAAATTGAACTATTTGTGGTAGGTTGACGTGCTTATTCCACGATTGGCGTAAGTTATTTCTGTTTTTTATTTCCTCAGTACTTAGAGCCTACAAATTTTTAAACAGGTGAAATTTTATTAGTGTACAATTCTGAAGGGTTTTCGTGTATTCATGACAACGAACAACTTTGCCCAAGAAACTTATTACCTACTAATTTCAAATTATTTTTGTTAGGGTCTGCCTACTTTTTCCGTCCGGGTTCACGTTAAGAAAATACAGGGTTACATTGGAACGGGGTACCAAATCATTAAGAGTGGCTCAGAATTAGTAAATTAATCGAACTTTGCAAAGAACAAAAAATATGTTTTCACATTTTATTATTCCTATCCGCTGTTAAAAATCGTACGCGTGGATAATTTAACTTATTCATGAAAAAATGCACCGTATGTGCACTGCGTAATGTCCTTGTCGGCTCGCCGTACCTACACGCCTCATATGAATTTCATACGGCTTTCGTAATATCTCTACTGGCTATATTTTCTTTAATCTTTAGGCAGTGTTTAAACCTAGTCTATCTTATTTGGAGTAAGGCCCTTTATGTTTAGTAATATCATTTATGTAATAAGTAGGTACCTACTACCTACCTAAATTAATGCCAAAAAACTTGGAAAGCCGTTCTAATTGCATCAAGGGGTTGGCGTTTGCCACAATAGCAATTAAGATTAAAAACATATCACGTTTCATTAATTAACGCGCTTAAGACGTGAAGAAAATTGACCCAGATGCAAAATCGCGCGAATCCAATATTCCTGTAGAAGTTCTACCGCCATTTTGGTTACATTATTACGGATTTGCTGTTATTAATAATCAGGCGCTTTCCACATCACACTTTTCTTTCGGTATTATTATGACTCATATGAGTCATTACTAATTAAGCTTAAAGTAAGTAATATTAACCATAGCCGGATTAATAGATTTTAGTTGTTTATGATGATGAAAGTACTCATAGATTTATTTCTATAATTTATGGCATATCTATACTAGTTTATATTACTGCCTTCAAAAAACGTTGTAAGTTTGTAAAGAAGCATTTTGAGTTGCTTCTCATGATGGTAAATCGTAAATCTGTGGCAAAGATTCCTTTACATAAAAAATATTAAACATTCTTTGTCTGAGGTAAATTCCCACTGATTGCAAAAAAAGTACGAAATTGGTAATGTAGCAGGCAAAGATTTAATGCTGATAGCTTAAGACTACTGAACTTAAGATTAAGATAAACTGAAGTGGAGAGTCGAAGAGGCCTACACCAAATAGGTCAAAGAAGGTTTAAGTAATATGGTTATAGGTACATAAATCCAGTTTGCGTATTTCATGTTTTATACGTGCACTCTTTAAAAAAATCTATTTAGCCACATCATAAGATTTACAGCCACTTTCGTAGCTCTATCAGGTCCGTTAATTGCTGCTAATACAAAAAAATAATAAGAATTATTCAACAAAATCTGAAAAATACACAAGTAGGTAACTAATACAAAATTAATCTAGGGTACCTATCTAATACTAACAATAACATAGGTACGTACCATAATAAAAAATTGACACTAGTTATCTTTGCGGCATCGTACTAGAAGGTATTCTGGTAGTGTCAACCGGTATTCTTCCACGGAAGCGACGGTAGACCACACCCTTCGACCAGAATTCCTCCTTCAAAAATGTGTCTAGCTTGCTCGTCGTTACTGACAAAACGAAGGTTTTAAAACTTGCGTTGTATCTCGAACTCTGGACTCCTAAGGAGCACTGTTGCTTCAAGATGAGTCTTGCTGACCTTAATGTATGACTGGCGAGACAGGTACAGAGCCGTGACAGGCCTCGCAGCTCGTAACAGGAAGTTGGGTCCTGTAGCCATAGATGAAGTACCGTAACTTATGACTGACACGCCTTCGTCGTATCTTCTTCTTTACTTTGATGGAGCCATCTTCATCTCGG
Organism: Anania hortulata; assembly: GCA_963576865.1. NCBI lineage: Eukaryota > Metazoa > Arthropoda > Insecta > Lepidoptera > Crambidae > Anania > Anania hortulata. The sequence continues at coordinate 21,353,404 of OY756393.1, forward strand.
TTTTGCTTATGATCGGCGTCTGCTTGTTGATATCCTGTCCTATCAAGTTATTAATAAATAGTAAGTAGGTACTAAGCAGTTCCGTCTTTACCATAAGGGCACACGGGGCCCGTGCCCAAGGCCCCCAAAGGGCTAAAACATGTTTGTAAACATAAGAGGAATCTAACCTTGGACATGAATTCATACGATCAGTATTTCCTTTTTACTTTGAAATAAGGCCCAAAATTCTTGTGTGGCCCAGGGCCCCGGGATATGTTAAAATGGCCCTGGTACTCACAAAATTTTAAGTTAAATTGGGAGTCAGGAGGTCAAAATACAGTTATTCTTTGTACAGTCGGGCAACCTGTCACCGTCACACAGCAATACTTTATTAAAAATATAAAATATACGTACGTACTACTTAAAGTAACTTAAGTTTAATACAAACATTAAATGTAGATTATTTAAGAACAAATATGAACATGAACAGAACAGAATGGGCTAGTTTCCTGGGTCAAAAAATGATTATTCTATTTAGTCCGTCAGTTAGATTATCAAAAAATATTAGACCCGTATTTTGTCTTTTGTCAACCAAACAAAAAATGACGAAGATAAAGCGCATCAAAGTGATCACGTGACGCCACGTCTTGCTAAAAAGTGTCGCAAGGCGTGACGTTACGCGGAACTTTAATGGGCTATATCTTCATCATTTTTTGTTTGATTCAGAAAATAAAAAATACGTCTCTAATATTTTCTGTTAATCCAACTGACGGTAGTTAGACAGTAATTAGATTTTTTTAGGAAACTAGCCCATTTATAACTTATTCTGTACTTACTTGAGATTAAGAAGCAGAATCGTCCCGACGATTGTAGAGCTAGCAGCTCTAGTAGTAAATAGGTAAAGTCAGACCCGTCTTAATAAAAATAGAATTATTATCAAGCAATTTATTTAAATAATTGATAACGTACGTAAGTATTATTAAATGTTTTTGACAAATAAAATGAGTCTTAATTAAATCTTAGATTCGTATCAGATTCCTAGTAAATAAATATTTTAACATAACTTAAAGTGGACATTTGGGGACCGGCTTCCATTATTTTTTTGTTTACGAAGTGCAGTCCGCATTATTAGACTAATCATGTGTGGATTTTGTAAATTTCATGCGTTTAATGTTATTTTTTAGCATAAAAATGCTATTACCTATAAACTAATGTGTTATAATAGGAAACTTGCTAAGTGCTTTATTATTTGGCTGTCACATTATTTATCGCGATATTTTTGTTACATTATGTTGTGCAACAAAGAGGTAGACAGGTACGGGATGTATCTTAGTTCGCCTAACGCGTTTCTAATTGGGGTACCTAACTACCGCGCGCTGGCAAACCATTACTTACAGATTCGGTAACGTAATATCGTCGTGTATTTCTTTGTATTTGTATCGATCTGCCGATTTGTATTTGTATTGATTGTGCCGTGTGGGGACGGCCGTAAAGAATATACTTCAGCCAACAGGCGTGTCGTAAGAGGCGACTAATTCTTGTAGTACGATCTATAAGACTACTTGTAAAACCTTCGTGTTTGGGCTCATTTGATTCGTTTTGACGAGTCTAATATTTGATATCATAGTCTTTGAGTAGCCTAGCTTTTAATTTACTTAGCTTTTAAGTTTGTTTTACTTTCATTTCTTTTTATCAACCTTTTCAATCCCACTGCTGGGCAAAGGTCTTCCCCAGACTCTTCCATCGATCTCTATCTATCGCCAATGACTCCTAATCTCTCGTTAAGTTAAGTCGCAGATGTAGGCGAGAAAACTGCAAAGCTAAAGTGGGAGTGGGCAGGACACGTGTGCAGAATGCATCCAGACAGGTGGGCCCAAATCGTCACCCGATGGGTACCTATAGACGGCGGTCGCCGAAGTGGTAGACCCAAAAAAAGATGTTGTTACATATTATTTAATTTATTTATAATTTCTGTGTGTAAACTCTTTTATTTCACTTTAAATGTTTTTTTTAACTGATCCTCTTTCTTGAAAGTTGTTAGCCATTGATAAGCAACAATGGCTAACAACTTTCATAACGAAACGACCGTATCTAACAAAGTAAAATATGTTTTATCGAATCAGTGAGATCAGGCCCCCGATTCAGGACGTTTCGATAACGAGTTGGCAACCGGTGAATCACGTGACTGCAGTGTTAAATCCTACTGTCACGTGGTTTGTCGGTCGCCAATTTGTTATCGAAGGGTTATAAATCGGGGGCCAGGATAGGTAGGCTCTGTACATATTATCTTCTGTTTTTTCATAGAATAAGAATAAGAATAAATTTATTTATTGGGCACAAAAAAAAACACATCATATGACATTATGTATATAAATAAAGATATAAATGTGCCAAAAAGGGATAGATAGGGTCATAGATAGACCGTACAATTTATCGCAGATATTCCGTTTCGTTTTTTCGATACAATTGCATTTTATCGTAGAATTTCGGTGATGGACTTTCACGCCAGTCCATAAAACTTACCACCAACGACGTACAAGGATGACCACTTTCTTTTAAGCAATTTTGACTATTACCTAACTGTTTATTTATTTATTTATTTATTCAATAAGGTACACCAACAGCATATATATAAATACATTCTTAAAAAATATACTTATTTGAGCTAATAAGTTCTTATACATATGCCAATAATAGGCGTACACAGCATTTTTAAATAAACTAAAAAATTATACAATTGCAATTTTTTAACCCATAAAAACAAACAAAATTAGACCTACGATAAGGTGAATAGGTGGGTGGGTGCTATCTTCTGCCGAAACTTAAACAAGGAGTCGTTAAAAATATCCAGACCTGTCCCATGCACCTCATTATATTGCAAAAAACACCTGGCAATAGGAGCGTTGTTATGTTTTAGAACTGGATAGGGTAGATGTGTTCTTGGGTGAAAACCGCAACTTGGCAAATGCAGCGTCGGGTGCCTTCCGACAAGGTGCAGCGCATAGAAGACACAAAGAGGTTTTATTCCATGGTGGGGCGATATGGTATAATATTAAGCTGCTGGCAGCAGATGGATGGAGATGGAAAATAATAGTTGAAGATCGGGTTTAGTGGCGTGCATGCTCATTGACCAGCAGTGGACTGACGTAAGCTGATCGTAATTATGTAAGTTTATTTATGATGTTTTAATCTACCTACCTATGCCATTCGAAGTAGATACCTTAACTCAATGCCTACATAATGTGTCATAATATTTATTATACCTTACCTTACCTTACTATTTTAACTGTTAATTGTCCGTTGTATTAGTATTAATTCTTATTTAAAATTCTAATTCTCAATTATAAGTATGTGCATGTTGTTACTTTCAGTGTTGTGTACGCCTATGATAGGCATATGTATAGGAGTTTTATGACTATATCCTATTTGTTACAAGTGTTGTATATATATGCTGTTGGCGTACCTTTTTAAATAAATAAATTTCATTTCAAGTTTGACCAACCTGTATCTAAAGCTATCATCTAAATAAATACTTGAGTTATGTCCGATATTTAAATATTTGTTATTCCATACCGGTAACTATCTCATCTTTGTCGTGAAAAAACTTGCTTTGAACTGTGAGGTCAGAAGCAAAGACACGGTTTTTGTCCTTGTGTTGACGACAGTGGCTCTTCCTTGAAAGTCAAACAGTACTTTAGCAGTGTTGTTTCACGTCATAACTCTATACAGAAAAAACCGGCCAAGTGCGAATCGAACTCGCACAGCGAGGGTTCAATACAAGCTTGTAGGTTTGTAAGTAAATACATAGTTCGTTCATAAGCTCCATAACGGGAATCGAGTATCATAGATTTTTACCGCTTTTTCCGAGTTTGATCTTTTTTTTGTGATGTATCTACAAATCTACGGTTTTGGTCTTTTCCAGACAGACAAACGGACAATGGAGTGATCCTATAAGGTTTCTTTTTTCCTTTTGTCGTACGGAACCCCTTAAAAACAAGGGACCTACCCAAAAACATTATTTTTAAAACCGCAACTTATAGGAGTTTCTTTTTACCTCTAAATATCGGCTATTACATACATTTTGGCCGAATGACAATTACTTGGACTATGTAACAGATTTTTTTTCTCGAATGGGCTAGTTTCCTGAGTCAAAAAAAGATTATTCTATTTAGTCCGTCAGTTAGATTATTTAAAAATATTGGACCCATATCTTGTCTTTTGTCAATCAAACAATAAATGACGAAGATAAAGCGCATCAAAGTGATCACGTGACGTCACGACTTGCTAAAAAGTCGCAAGGCGTGACGTTAGTTTCTTCTCAGCACTTGCCAGATTGTCTGTGTCTTGTCTCGAAGCGCTAGTAGGGCCCAAAAAATAAGGAGACATGTTCTGCCCCATATGGGCCAATAATGTTATTATTGACGTTCATAAGTGGCAGTTTTCTGCCCTAAACTGAATAAATGATTTTTGACTTTGACTTTGACTTTGTTACGCGGAACTTTAACGGGCTATATCTTCATAATTTTTTGTTTGATTGAGAAAAGAAAAATACGTGTCCAATATTTTTTGTTAATCTAACTGACGGACTAATTAGAATTTTTTAGGAAACTAACCTATTCACCATTGGTCGCTCATTATAAGGTGTTGATAAACAGAGAAGAACAAACTATAGAAATATGTTTCTAATTCAACCTAACACCCTGTATTTAAATATTATGTAGGGAAACCAATAAACAATTGGACCACCTTATGCCTAAAAATACCATTTGACGACGAAAAATGAGGAATGGACAAATTGCAGTAAAAAGGTAATTAAAACACAACATTATCCAAACTTCATAGAATTATAATTAAATACAAAATACAAATGTACATTCATATTCTCATACAAAACTTTTAAAGTAGTCTAACAATACTTATTTAAATAATATACAATATACAGGGTGAGTTTTTAAGACGGGAGTAGATAGCCAAATCTTTAGAAACTCGATAATCTTATAATTCATCATTTCAGCCATTTGCTAATACTCGCCACGCTTGGCAGGCGCAGTTTTTTTATAAGATTTCGCACGAAGACGCTGCTGCCCGTCTCGTGCTACAGGAATTAGTCACTTCTTACGACACGCCTTCTGTTTGCGGTGGGGAAGTGTATTCTTTACGGCCGTTCCCACACGGCATCTTATAATTATATAAAAATAATTGAATTGGTGTATTTTATTTGAAATTTGAGTGTTTATTATTAGAATTATTAAGCTGCAAATATCAAATTGGGATTTTCCTATAATGGTAGTTATATTACAAATAAATTCAAAGTGATGAGTAAAATATTCTAAAAAGTCAAGGTCAGTTTGCTAAAAATCAAAACTACGTAAATAATAATTTACTTTCTTAAATCACTTTAGTTCAATCGGAAATGGGCCATGATACGAAACTATTTGTATTAATTACTTTAATTTGATACAATAATATTATATGACTATGACCATGAACTCTGAAATTTTGCTTGCAATTATGGTGCAATGGGCTAGTTTCCTGGGTCAAAAAATGACTATTCTATTTAGTCCGTCAGTTAGATTATCAAAAAATATTGGACCCATATTTAGTCTTTTGTCAATCAAACAAAAAATGGCGAAGATAAAGCGCATCAGAGTGAGCACGTGGCGTCACGTCTTGCTAATAAGTGTCGCAAGGCGTGACGTTACGCGGAACTTTAACGGGCTATATCTTCATCATTTTTTGTTTGATTCAGAAAATAAAAAATACGCGTCTAATATTTTCTGTTAATTCCACTGACGGACTAATTAGATTTTTTTAGGAAACTAGCCCATTATCCAGCCGTCCTAGCATGATGACCAACACATGATATGATTTATCGACACCAACTGTAATTTTTTTTAAAAGTATGGTAGATATGGCTATGTTGAATTTTTCGATACAACGATCATAACATGTGACGTCACCGGCATGGCGATTCAAAATGGCGGCTATATCGTGTTCTGGTGGTCATGCTAGGGGGGCAGGATGTCAATATGTTTTTGTATTATTGTAAAATTTGTTCTGCAAATAAATGATTTGATTTAATTTGATTTGATTTGCTAATTCCAGAGTTCGAATAAAAATTATGGTATACATTAAGGCGTGACTCTTTAGATCATTTTCCAATATCTCGTACGTTTTAATTTGACGTTTGTCTACTGCCATTTCAAAAACTCTATATGTATACAAATTATACAATACAATATAGATGAAGCAACATCATAAGTATGGGGGGATGTAGCAAAGACAGGGGGAGCTTTGAACGAACACTTAAAAAATATTTTTTATATACAACGTGTTCTTTTTTATTTCCTATAACTTTAACCAACGATGCTATAACGTAAAAAAAGTGTTTGTCGAAAGAAAATAATGTCTCAGTCGCACTGTGTTAGAGTTATACAAGTTATATTATATGTATATATATTGCATTGAGTTTTTGCTAGCATGACAGATTGCGCCTTAAATATTACGCAAATAGTCGCCTCGGTCAATATAAATGGTAAAAACCTTAGAAGTTGCCACTTGTCATAAGACATCAAGTGCATAGAATTAGTTTTAAGAAATCAATTAAAAAGAAAAAAGTGATTATTTCGAAAAAATCTTTTAACATGTCGTTCCTTAAGGCGGTCTAACCTTCATCGTTGTATAATAGAAATATTTATTTACGGTGGTAACACTGTTAGTCATCGCTATCATATTTTTATTTCATTTTGCTTTATTTGGGGAAAAAGAACAATGTTGAATACAACTTTGCTTAGAATACTAAATTAAATGTGTTATTAGTTTCAACATCAGCATCATCAGGTTTTAATGTGGTTTGACCAACGATATTATAAACTATTTTCTAATATCATTGGGTTTGATTTTAAATACCGCGCTCTCAGGCAACCCTGTTTTCGGAAAAACGTTGTAAGCACTTTTATAAAAGAAATAAGAGTAGTAAGGATTCTTAGATAAAACAAAATAACATGTTTAATTTTTTTAAAGTTACGTTATGGCATGTCACGTTACGTTGTGTTCAAAGCCACCGTCTTTCTTTTTTTTTTGTATAAACAAATTATTGGAAATACAAAGAAAAATCATTTTTATCAAAAAGTCTTTACAAAAATAATTTATTGGTGGCCAATAAAGTTTACATTTGTCAATGAACATAAAGCATCTTAGAAACAGGTTATATGGCAAAGTCATTAATATTATGGAATACTTAAATCAGGTAACCATTCATTGACTTTCATAGGAAATATTCTATTACAACAGCTTTTCTTACATAACTAAAATACAGTAAGTAAATAACCCCACAATTATCTATGACTTAATATTTTTTTGTTCTTAATACCCTTAATGACGATTCGATTCTCGTAAGTTGTTAAGTACCCTGTTACGCCAACAGTAACAACAGTATCAACAGTATCTTAAACATGATACATTCTCATTTGCATAATCATTGGAAGAACGAAATTTAGTTACATACTTATCTTAAAGAGTCTACTGGTATTACCAAACACATCATGACAAATTATTAAAAATAAATTTGCCGCGTGATGATAAAGTCAGGTTTGCTAAACACATAGGCAAGCCAGCATTGTCAGTTCGGCAGTATTTGTCGAATAACAAAGCCACCCGAAGCAATTACTGCACTTGTTCGACTTGCTTGTGCCGATCGGGTAGTTCATTCTGGTCGACTCTTCATTCGATTCGGCAGTGTTTGTGGTACAAAAAAGCCTACCCGTAGCAACTACTACATTACGTTCGGCTGCATTCGGCATGTGCTGATCGGGGAGTTATTATGATTTGTGATTCCTGAACATTCATCTACATATTTTATATTCGATTTTACCGCTCGGCTTGTCCGATTGATGCCAGCCCGCTTATGCGTGTAGTAACCCTAATTTGATACACAGTGGTCTGAAAACAGCAAGTGAAATTAAGGCACTATACAATATCTAACACACAAATACAGTCAGACCACTATAATTCAGTTTCTGGGAATGGCGGAGTTTACTAAAATTATTGTATTTCTCCTTTTTCATCCGATTTCGAAATTGCCGTGCTGGAAGATTCTCAATTCGCATAATATTTTTTTGTTTTATATAGACCACGCATGATAATTTTACTGGGTCGTTAAATTTGAATGTTTTTTTTGTTAGAATATAAAAATTTATTGATTGAAGTTGGTTTAATTAAATTAAATTTAGTTAATGCAGCAGTATCGTCATAAATTGATGTCTGTTTGACGATATCAAACACATCAAAAGTTATGTTAACTAAAAGAAAACTGACTTTATACTGTGAAAATAATGTGATTAAGTCAGGCGAGGCCAAATATAAAACACGAAAGCTGATGAATCAAATTTTAGTTTAAATGTATGTAGAACTAGGGTATTACACATGGGTTTATGGCCGACATAAAACATATTATTTATCTAGTTATAGCTTATGTCAGTTTTGTTTTTATTAATTTTAAAGTCTAGCTAAGCAAACAATTTTTTTTTAAGATGGCGGCGTTATTAACAATATATCCATCGGCAGACTTATCATTGTCAAGCTGTATACCTACCTACATTTAACTCGCTTCTACAACAGATTAATGTTACGTCAACTTTAAATTAATATAACGTAATTAAAATAATTCAAAAGTAGTAACAATAATAATAATAGCTGAAACAGCTGCAAGCACTATCTTTGGGACTCATTTGATACATGTTAAAGCTGTGTCCTTTCAGGACAGTCAACGTCAAAAATAGCAGTGCACTTAAAACTATCAAAACATTGGAAAAAAACATCCTTCAAGCTTACCCTTAACACTTTAGCAGTCTGTGCCATATACGGTACACGGACCAATTTAGTCTGCCTTGTGAACAGAGCTAAAATGACTATCAGAAGTATACTCTACTAACGTAAGATAAAGTGTATTTTTCCTTAACGATCAGACTTTTAAACCACTCTGGCTGCACAGTTTTCGTGACTGACTGTGCACTGTCAATACGGAATGTTGTTACACTTAAGTCTATTCGTCACTGGACGCTCTGGGGAGGCGTCGTGCTGCCCTCTGACGACGTCTCCGTGAGTATGGGAGTCGACTCGGGAGACCTTAATATCCGTTTGAATAGGATTACGATACCTGGCACTAGGAGAGCTACGCCGATTACCTGTGAAAAAATAGGTTAATTGGTCAAATATGTGGTTGACTCTGCAAAACAATGGGACGACACCAGCGATCAATGGACAGATTTTAATTAATTAGACCGGCCAATCTGAAAGTCAGCAGTGGACGTCCTGTGGCTCAAATGATGATGATGATGAATGAGCTGTTAAAACACGATAATTTTGTAAGGGAATACATAGTAAGACGTCACTTTTATATATTCTAAAACGAAGTCAAATAACTACATATTTATCAATTTGAATTAATATATTAGTTAAATGTTAATGAAATAATGTCTTGTTAATTTCTAATATTGTTTAAGTGACATCTTTTACTTAGCTAGAGTAATTATGGTGCATGTGATATACTTTATAATTTTTTAACTTCTTTTAACTAAACATGTAAATTTAAATAAACGAATTGATTTGACGGACAATCATTAACAGTACTTTAATTCTCAGTTACTTGTTAGTGTACATAAAAGATTATGCCAAGAACAATAATTTCACTTGAAAAAAATTTTTAAGTGCCTCTGGTGGGATTTGAACCCACGACATTTCGCAATCCAGGCGACTGCTCTTCCAACTGAGCTACGGAGGACATGAAACATTTTTTCAAGAGAAATTATTATCCTTGATATAATAAACTAGCCTAACTGAGTCTACAACCAGTGTGTTTTACCAGTGATGACATATGGAACTGAAACGTGGCCTCTCACTATAGGCCTCATAAGAAAGCTCAAAGTCGCACAGCGTGCTATGGAATGGGCTTTGCTCGGGGTTTCTTTGTGAGATCGAATCAGGAATGAGAAGATCCGTAAGCGACCAAAAGTCGCTGACATAGCCCAACGGATTAGCAAGCTGAATGGGCGGGGCACATATCACGTAGAACTGACGGCCGATGGGGCAGAAAGGTTCTGATGCAGGCCGCTTTCAACCGGCCAATCTGGAAGTCATTAGGGGAACATAGGCCGTTCAGCAGTGGACGTCCTATGGCTGAAATGATGATGATGGTGAATAAACTAGCATTATTGTGAATGCAAAAAATAATAAAAAGTTTAAATTGTATCAAAGATTCAAATCAAATCAAATCAAATTTATTTATTGTGAATCACAGGTACAGAGAGGTGGCAATATAATAATAAGGTTAGAACAACTGTGTCCCGCCGCATGGGCATACAATAATAGGTATTAATGAATTAAATTAAATTAAATTAAATGTCAGATCAATTTCAGAACTATTTTACGTTATTAACAAATAAACATTATAAAATACCTGTCTTAATTAATAAATAGGAATGTCATTTGTCATTTGAATTGGTAAAATAAATACATAAATGTGCGCCAGACAACACCACAATGTCATGAATATGGCATGAACATGGTCTCGAAGTAGGAAATCAATATTCTTGTGGAACGACTGCCAGTTCCTAGCAAATCCGAGTTAAAGTAAGCAAAGTAACATTTGTTTCATCCTTGGTATTTCACACATACTTAGAATGAGTGTCTGTCAATAAATCACTCTTTTTCATGCTAATTAAATTAAATTATGTTAAATGCATGCATTTTATCGACTCCACCGCTATATTATCCTGATAGCAAAAAAACATCTCACATCTGTATCAAATTACATAAAAATAAACACGAAATACTTTATTTTAGATGTAACTTTCCGTTGTTTTTGTTGTCTATCAATTAATAGATCATTTGACTAGCTATTTTTAAAACCTAGGCATTTTAATTGCTTTATTTATTGAAGTCATAAAATAAGGACCATAAACCGAAAGCTAAACCAATATTAATTAGGTCGTAAAGGCTTTAAGATTTAAAATTTATTATTCTAGATTAACTCTTTTAGTTTTAAATAAGTCCTAATGACACTCAAACAAAACCAGAAAAATAATACAGATAAGAATAACATTTAAATTTAAAAGTGCATTTTGTAATTTTGAATTATTAATGTCAATTGCCGGTCTGCTGTCATTTAATTTAAATAATGTTTATTCTGCAGATTAGATAGTGGTAAAGGTTAACTGCTTTAATTCGAATAACTAACCCTGGTTAGACAGTTATAGTTCTAATGATAAAACGATATTATTTCAGGCATCAATTATTACAATAAAAATCTCATATAATAAATACCTTACAGTGTAACTTATTATCAATAAATGTTTAATTTACAATATATTTATTTTCAGCTAGTGGTGTCATCTATACATTTACATTTTATTTAAATGAGGTTGTCTTTGGAGGAACAAAAGGTTAACAACCATTTCTTTTTATGGAGTTATTTGAAGTCAAGGGTCTATGCCAGCAAGCCCACAACCACCGGTGCATTTCAGGAGGAAATTCAAGGCTGCATTAACGAAATTCAGCGACATTTATGCAAAATGGTTATGTTTTTTAAAGAGTACATATATTCCAGAAAAGTCATGACGGTCATTGTCCCATATACTATTTCACATAATTATAGCCCTTTCCTGTGTACCGTATAATAATAATTCATTTATTCACTTTCATACAGTAACAATGAGGTATAATTCAAATGAAAAAACCACAATGTAAAAAAAACTGTGTTATCTGTTTAATTAAAATCTGGCGTTAATTTTGAGACAGCATATAATAGGTCGAGGAAAAATATTTTCACATATAGTATGTATAATAAACTTGTAATAAAATCTAATTATGTATCTGGTTGGTTTTGATGACATTTGAAAGGTTACATTTCAAAAATAGAAACAAATTAGTAAAATGTTGTTTCCGGCTATTTTTCATTTGTTTTTCTTTCTGTCAGTATGAGTGAATCTAATGAAGAAATTCGATACATTTTACAATTTTATTACAAAAAAGAATAAAAAGCAAAGCATGCCGCGAAAAAAAAATGTGACGTTTATGGACCTAATGCAGTGTCAGTAAGAGTAGCGCAAAAATGATTTCAGCATTTTCAATCTGAGAATTTTGATGTCAAAGATGCACCTTGCTTTGGTCGTCCTGTCACGGCTAAAATTGACGCCATTTATAAAAAAGTGGAGCAAGATCGGCATATCAGTAGTTACGACTTAGCTGAAGAACTGGGAATTGACCACAAAACAGTTTTGAGCGATTTGAAAAAAGCTGGGTACACAAAAAAGCTCGATATTTGGTTGCCACACGAGCTCACTTAGAGAAATCTGATAAACCGTGTACTTGCGATTCTTTTATGAGTCGTTTTATTACGACGAACCGTTTTGAAAGATATTGATAAAAGTGAATCACGTACGACAAGTACTTCCGAAAAAGGTCGTGGTCAAAGGTCGGTTAAGATTCACAGACTGTGGCGAAACCCGGGTTAAGTAGCAATAAGATGCTATGTGTACAGGGTGTAACGAAAAGGTGTAATAAAACTTTAAGGGGTTATTCTACGGCTAAATTACATCAACTTTTTCTATGGGACCGACAGTTGAATTGGAAGGGCATTGTTCATTATGAGCTTTTACTGCCGGGCTGAACCATTGTTTCGGATCTCTATTGCCAACAACTGATGATATCAAAGCAAGAAGTTGAGAGAAATCAGCCGGAATTGATTAATAGAAAAGGTGTGTTTTTTATCATAATAACGCTAAACCACACACATCTTCAGCCATTCAGCAAAAAATAAAAGAGTTTGGCTGGGAGCATCCGCCATTTTGCCCTGACCTTGCACCTTCAGAATTCTTTGGACAGTGTCAGGTTAACACCAGGAGAGGATTGCCAAAACTACCTGTCGCGTTTTTTAAATCATAAGTCCTAAAAATTTTAACAGGAACGGGATCATGGACTACTATAAGTCATCAAAAAAAACGGCACATATATACTGTAATGAAATGTAAATAAACTGAAAAAAAAAAAACGAGTTGTCATATAAAATGCGATGAAACTTTTCCCCCGACATCTTACTATCGTATCTTACTAATATAATAAATGCGAAAGTATTGATGGATGTTTAGTACTCAATCATGCCAGAACGGCTGAACGGATCTAGATGAAATTGGGAAAAAATATAGATATTAGTCTGAAATAAAAGAAGATACTTTTTATTCCGGCAAAATGAACGGTTCACGTTCACGGACGCAAGATAGCTGTCATTACAAATGATTCTTACCGTCAGATGTCGCTGTTCAGTTGGCAAAAAATACGAATGGAAAAAAAATATGTAACACTAGCTGTCACCCGCGACTTCGTTCGCGTAGTTTTTAGTTTCGACTATGGTTTTGTGAAGACCACGCGCGAACAGAGTCGCGGGCAACAGCTGGTAATATATAAGGTCGCCTTTTATAAACTGGTGAAATTTAAAGAGCAATTACAAAAACATAAATAAATCATTTTTGTTAAAAAAAAAAAAGAATAATTGTATACGCTAGTTTCGAGAAAAACGCCACAAACTATTTTGATTTCAACGTAAAATAAAACACTCCGTGCCCCGTGCGTGCATCCCGAGGTAGGAGTGGGGCACGATCGAAATGAGAGAGACAGAGGCGATGACGTAGGGACGTTTCAGACTAGATATTTCTTTATTTTTTATATTTTTTTAGGAATAATACAAATTAAAACTAGCCCGTTTTTAAGAACGAAAATAATAGGGCCCGGTTTCCCTAAAACAATAAGAAGCTCTGTCAAAGTTTGACCAGTTTATAAAAGGCGAGGTCGTGTAAAGTGTGACTCACAGTGAGCGCGATGAGGCCGTAGGGCACCCAGTAGCGCAGGCGCAGCGCGGCGCGCGCCTGCGCGGCGTACGCGGCCGTGGTCTGCAGCTCCTGCCGGAACCAGAACATCGGCACCAGCGTGTCCGGGTCCGGCAGCCGGTTGTTCAGCCTAGGCCACCGGGACAAACGGGTCACATTACTACGGTGACAAGTATTTTTGAAGCATGTGAATTCCATACCGAATACGAAATAGCAAAATTCCTAAACAGCGCAATTTTTGAAAATTTATTCCGTGAATTCTGCTACGAGTGATCCTGCCTTCATTTTTCATTTTCTACTAGTAGAAAGTGAGGAAGAATGACATTGACAAGTAAACGTATGGTTGATAGAGATTTGACATAATATTTTTTTATTTTCATTCCGTTTTAAGCGATTCATTACCGGTTTTTTAAATCAACGGGTCTTTGCAATCTAGTTAGGGTTCCGTAGCCGAATGGCAAAAAACGGAACCCTTATGGATTCGTCATGTCTGTCTGTATATCTGTCTGTCCGTCCGTATGTCACAGTCACTTTTTTTCGATGCTATAAGAACTATTATATACTGTTGAAACTTGGTAAGTAGATGCATTCTGTGAACCGCATTAAGATTTTCACAAAAATTAGAAGAAAAAAAAATTGCGTAAAATTCAAGATTCATTTAAAATTTTTTTAAAAATACATCTCGGGCCCTTACCATTGGCTCTTAAAACAAGCCTGCTTTTAAACTGTCTTGCTTTTTTGTACTATAGTAGCATAAAAAAACAGTTCCAAAGCAGGCAGGTTCAAAATTGTACGTACATCCTTCTGAAAAATCAATCAACTGTAACTATCTTTTTAGCTGCTTTATGAGCTCACGGTAAGGGGCTTTACCATACCAATTGGGTACTTGACAGCAAGACATCATTGGAACAAGGCGGAAGAATACCAATCATTTAACTTAGAAAACGTCATACGGTCAACGTCAGCGCCGAAACTTTATAAACGTCCTACGCCCAATTACATACGTTCTTTCTCAAAATGCGACTATATACATTTTGATCAAGATAAAAAATATAAATCAAGAAATATAAGGTGGTCACAGACTTAAAATCAGCGTCACAGCGCGAGCTGTGACTCTGAGACGGGGACCTTTCTGCTGCTGTAACACTACATAATGAGAGTAAGTTGTTATACTCTTTGATATGGTGTATTTGTAATTTTTTTGTTAAAATTTGACTGATAACTTAACACATTAGGCAGGGGGCCCCATCCGAACCGTAGTCCGCCATTTAGCGACTCCAGCACATAGCTGATAGGTACTTACAATAAGCCACTAACGTGTCGGACCAGCAGGTTGATCTGTAGCTGGGCGGCCACCGCTAGGGGCATCCCTGTAAACATCTCCAACGACAGCCTGAAGTTGTGCTCGCTGGAAAAGATTAATTACAATTTAGTGACTAACATTAAGCGCCTTTAAACACTACGCGGGCAGCCGGCATTGTCCAACATGAGCGACAACGGCGGCAACGAGACGCGACGTGACACCACACGATACGATACGAAAATATCAAAGGGTAGCTGTGCCAGGGCAAGACGCAAACTGACATATAAATAATTAATACACAATAAAACGAAAATTAACGCGATCATAATTAGGTAAATATTTTACCTATTATTTGATCTGCCTCTCAAACGGAGTGAAGTCATCGCTCTTCTAGTCAGCCTGTGACCATGGTCGGTGTAACTCGGTCGAAACGTAAGACAAATGGACGCGAAAGCGGGGGCGCCGAAGCGGGTTGCACCTCTAGCAACTCACCTGGTGAGGTCGAGGCCCTCGATCTTGCTCGGGTAGTAGGGGTCGGCGTTGAGGAAGTGCAGCAGCGACACGAAGGCGGGGGCGCCGAAGCGGGTTGCACCTCTAGCAACTCACCTGGTGGGGTCGAGGCCCTCGATCTTGCTCGGGTAGTAGGGGTCGGCGTTGAGGAAGTGCGGCAGCGACACGAAGGCGGGGGCGCCGAAGCGGTTCGCACCTCTAGTAACTCACCTGGTGGGGTCGAGGCCCTCGATCTTGCTCGGGTAGTAGGGGTCGGCGTTGAGGAAGTGCGGCAGCGACACGAAGGCGGGGGCGCCGAAGCGGGTCGCACCTCTAGTAACTCACCTGGTGGGGTCGAGGCCCTAGATCTTGCTCGGGTAGTAGGGGTCGGCGTTGAGGAAGTGCGGCAGCGACACGAAGGCGGGGGCGCCGAAGCGGGTCGCACCTCTAGTAACTCACCTGGTGGGGTCGAGGCCCTCGATCTTGCTCGGGTAGTAGGGGTCGGCGTTGAGGAAGTGCGGCAGCGACACGAAGGCGGGGGCGCCGAAGCGGGTCGCACCTCTAGTAACTCACCTGGTGGGGTCGAGGCCCTCGATCTTGCTCGGGTAGTAGGGGTCGGCGTTGAGGAAGTGCGGCAGCGACACGAAGGCGGGGGCGCCGAAGCGGGTCGCACCTCTAGTAACTCACCTGGTGGGGTCGAGGCCCTCGATCTTGCTCGGGTAGTAGGGGTCGGCGTTGAGGAAGTGCGGCAGCGACACGAAGGCGGGGGCGCCGAAGCGGGTCGCACCTCTAGTAACTCACCTGGTGGGGTCGAGGCCCTCGATCTTGCTCGGGTAGTAGGGGTCGGCGTTGAGGAAGTGCGGCAGCGACACGAAGGCGGGGGCGCCGAAGCGGGTCGCACCTCTAGTAACTCACCTGGTGGGGTCGAGGCCCTCGATCTTGCTCGGGTAGTAGGGGTCGGCGTTGAGGAAGTGCGGCAGCGACACGAAGGCGGGGGCGCCGAAGCGGGTCGCACCTCTAGTAACTCACCTGGTGGGGTCGAGGCCCTCGATCTTGCTCGGGTAGTAGGGGTCGGCGTTGAGGAAGTGCGGCAGCGACACGAAGGCGGGGGCGCCGAAGCGGGTCGCACCTCTAGTAACTCACCTGGTGGGGTCGAGGCCCTCGATCTTGCTCGGGTAGTAGGGGTCGGCGTTGAGGAAGTGCGGCAGCGACACGAAGGCGGGGGCGCCGAAGCGGGTCGCACCTCTAGTAACTCACCTGGTGGGGTCGAGGCCCTCGATCTTGCTCGGGTAGTAGGGGTCGGCGTTGAGGAAGTGCGGCAGCGACACGAAGGCGGGGGCGCCGAAGCGGGTCGCACCTCTAGTAACTCACCTGGTGGGGTCGAGGCCCTCGATCTTGCTCGGGTAGTAGGGGTCGGCGTTGAGGAAGTGCGGCAGCGACACGAAGGCGGGGGCGCCGAAGCGGGTCGCACCTCTAGTAACTCACCTGGTGGGGTCGAGGCCCTCGATCTTGCTCGGGTAGTAGGGGTCGGCGTTGAGGAAGTGCGGCAGCGACACGAAGGCGGGGGCGCCGAAGCGGGTCGCACCTCTAGTAACTCACCTGGTGGGGTCGAGGCCCTAGATCTTGCTCGGGTAGTAGGGGTCGGCGTTGAGGAAGTGCGGCAGCGACACGAAGGCGGGGGCGCCGAAGCGGGTCGCACCTCTAGTAACTCACCTGGTGGGGTCGAGGCCCTCGATCTTGCTCGGGTAGTAGGGGTCGGCGTTGAGGAAGTGCGGCAGCGACACGAAGGCGGGGGCGCCGAAGCGGGTCGCACCTCTAGTAACTCACCTGGTGGGGTCGAGGCCCTCGATCTTGCTCGGGTAGTAGGGGTCGGCGTTGAGGAAGTGCGGCAGCGACACGAAGGCGGGGGCGCCGAAGCGGGTCGCACCTCTAGTAACTCACCTGGTGGGGTCGAGGCCCTCGATCTTGCTCGGGTAGTAGGGGTCGGCGTTGAGGAAGTGCGGCAGCGACACGAAGGCGGGGGCGCCGAAGCGGGTCGCACCTCTAGTAACTCACCTGGTGGGGTCGAGGCCCTCGATCTTGCTCGGGTAGTAGGGGTCGGCGTTGAGGAAGTGCGGCAGCGACACGAAGGCGGGGGCGCCGAAGCGGGTCGCACCTCTAGTAACTCACCTGGTGGGGTCGAGGCCCTAGATCTTGCTCGGGTAGTAGGGGTCGGCGTTGAGGAAGTGCGGCAGCGACACGAAGGCGGGGGCGCCGAAGCGGGTCGCACCTCTAGTAACTCACCTGGTGGGGTCGAGGCCCTCGATCTTGCTCGGGTAGTAGGGGTCGGCGTTGAGGAAGTGCGGCAGCGACACGAAGGCGGGGGCGCCGAAGCGGGTCGCACCTCTAGTAACTCACCTGGTGGGGTCGAGGCCCTCGATCTTGCTCGGGTAGTAGGGGTCGGCGTTGAGGAAGTGCGGCAGCGACACGAAGGCGGGGGCGCCGAAGCGGGTCGCACCTCTAGTAACTCACCTGGTGGGGTCGAGGCCCTCGATCTTGCTCGGGTAGTAGGGGTCGGCGTTGAGGAAGTGCGGCAGCGACACGAAGGCGGGGGCGCCGAAGCGGGTCGCACCTCTAGTAACTCACCTGGTGGGGTCGAGGCCCTCGATCTTGCTCGGGTAGTAGGGGTCGGCGTTGAGGAAGTGCGGCAGCGACACGAAGGCGGGGGCGCCGAAGCGGGTCGCACCTCTAGTAACTCACCTGGTGGGGTCGAGGCCCTAGATCTTGCTCGGGTAGTAGGGGTCGGCGTTGAGGAAGTGCGGCAGCGACACGAAGGCGGGGGCGCCGAAGCGGGTCGCACCTCTAGTAACTCACCTGGTGGGGTCGAGGCCCTCGATCTTGCTCGGGTAGTAGGGGTCGGCGTTGAGGAAGTGCGGCAGCGACACGAAGGCGGGGGCGCCGAAGCGGGTCGCACCTCTAGTAACTCACCTGGTGGGGTCGAGGCCCTCGATCTTGCTCGGGTAGTAGGGGTCGGCGTTGAGGAAGTGCGGCAGCGACACGAAGGCGGGGGCGCCGAAGCGGGTCGCACCTCTAGTAACTCACCTGGTGGGGTCGAGGCCCTCGATCTTGCTCGGGTAGTAGGGGTCGGCGTTGAGGAAGTGCGGCAGCGACACGAAGGCGGGGGCGCCGAAGCGGGTCGCACCTCTAGTAACTCACCTGGTGGGGTCGAGGCCCTCGATCTTGCTCGGGTAGTAGGGGTCGGCGTTGAGGAAGTGCGGCAGCGACACGAAGGCGGGGGCGCCGAAGCGGGTCGCACCTCTAGTAACTCACCTGGTGGGGTCGAGGCCCTCGATCTTGCTCGGGTAGTAGGGGTCGGCGTTGAGGAAGTGCGGCAGCGACACGAAGGCGGGGGCGCCGAAGCGGGTCGCACCTCTAGTAACTCACCTGGTGGGGTCGAGGCCCTCGATCTTGCTCGGGTAGTAGGGGTCGGCGTTGAGGAAGTGCGGCAGCGACACGAAGGCGGGGGCGCCGAAGCGGGTCGCACCTCTAGTAACTCACCTGGTGGGGTCGAGGCCCTCGATCTTGCTCGGGTAGTAGGGGTCGGCGTTGAGGAAGTGCGGCAGCGACACGAAGGCGGGGGCGCCGAAGCGGGTCGCACCTCTAGTAACTCACCTGGTGGGGTCGAGGCCCTCGATCTTGCTCGGGTAGTAGGGGTCGGCGTTGAGGAAGTGCGGCAGCGACACGAAGGCGGGGGCGCCGAAGCGGGTCGCACCTCTAGTAACTCACCTGGTGGGGTCGAGGCCCTCGATCTTGCTCGGGTAGTAGGGGTCGGCGTTGAGGAAGTGCGGCAGCGACACGAAGGCGGGGGCGCCGAAGCGGGTCGCACCTCTAGTAACTCACCTGGTGGGGTCGAGGCCCTCGATCTTGCTCGGGTAGTAGGGGTCGGCGTTGAGGAAGTGCGGCAGCGACACGAAGGCGGGGGCGCCGAAGCGGGTCGCACCTCTAGTAACTCACCTGGTGGGGTCGAGGCCCTCGATCTTGCTCGGGTAGTAGGGGTCGGCGTTGAGGAAGTGCGGCAGCGACACGAAGGCGGGGGCGCCGAAGCGGGTCGCACCTCTAGTAACTCACCTGGTGGGGTCGAGGCCCTCGATCTTGCTCGGGTAGTAGGGGTCGGCGTTGAGGAAGTGCGGCAGCGACACGAAGGCGGGGGCGCCGAAGCGGGTCGCACCTCTAGTAACTCACCTGGTGGGGTCGAGGCCCTCGATCTTGCTCGGGTAGTAGGGGTCGGCGTTGAGGAAGTGCGGCAGCGACACGAAGGCGGGGGCGCCGAAGCGGGTCGCACCTCTAGTAACTCACCTGGTGGGGTCGAGGCCCTCGATCTTGCTCGGGTAGTAGGGGTCGGCGTTGAGGAAGTGCGGCAGCGACACGAAGGCGGGGGCGCCGAAGCGGGTCGCACCTCTAGTAACTCACCTGGTGGGGTCGAGGCCCTCGATCTTGCTCGGGTAGTAGGGGTCGGCGTTGAGGAAGTGCGGCAGCGACACGAAGGCGGGGGCGCCGAAGCGGGTCGCACCTCTAGTAACTCACCTGGTGGGGTCGAGGCCCTCGATCTTGCTCGGGTAGTAGGGGTCGGCGTTGAGGAAGTGCGGCAGCGACACGAAGGCGGGGGCGCCGAAGCGGGTCGCACCTCTAGTAACTCACCTGGTGGGGTCGAGGCCCTCGATCTTGCTCGGGTAGTAGGGGTCGGCGTTGAGGAAGTGCGGCAGCGACACGAAGGCGGGGGCGCCGAAGCGGGTCGCACCTCTAGTAACTCACCTGGTGGGGTCGAGGCCCTCGATCTTGCTCGGGTAGTAGGGGTCGGCGTTGAGGAAGTGCGGCAGCGACACGAAGGCGGGGGCGCCGAAGCGGGTCGCACCTCTAGTAACTCACCTGGTGGGGTCGAGGCCCTCGATCTTGCTCGGGTAGTAGGGGTCGGCGTTGAGGAAGTGCGGCAGCGACACGAAGGCGGGGGCGCCGAAGCGGGTCGCACCTCTAGCAACTCACCTGGTGGGGTCGAGGCCCTCGATCTTGCTCGGGTAGTAGGGGTCGGCGTTGAGGAAGTGCGGCAGCGACACGAAGGCGGGGGCGCCGAAGCGGGTCGCACCTCTAGTAACTCACCTGGTGGGGTCGAGGCCCTCGATCTTGCTCGGGTAGTAGGGGTCGGCGTTGAGGAAGTGCGGCAGCGACACGAAGGCGGGGGCGCCGAAGCGGGTCGCACCTCTAGTAACTCACCTGGTGGGGTCGAGGCCCTCGATCTTGCTCGGGTAGTAGGGGTCGGCGTTGAGGAAGTGCGGCAGCGACACGAAGGCGGGGGCGCCGAAGCGGGTCGCACCTCTAGCAACTCACCTGGTGGGGTCGAGGCCCTCGATCTTGCTCGGGTAGTAGGGGTCGGCGTTGAGGAAGTGCGGCAGCGACACGAAGGCGGGGGCGCCGAAGCGGGTCGCACCTCTAGTAACTCACCTGGTGGGGTCGAGGCCCTCGATCTTGCTCGGGTAGTAGGGGTCGGCGTTGAGGAAGTGCGGCAGCGACACGAAGGCGGGGGCGCCGAAGCGGCACGCGGACACGTTGAGCGCGCCGGGCGGAAGGCAGTTACGGTCGCGCACCTCGTCGCAGTAGCAGGCCTGCACACAAACATCTTTATCATAATAAATGAAATTATTTTTTATTGCAAACTCAAGAGTTACTAATAATGGATATTTTTATTAGTTACTAGCTGTTGCCCGCGACTTTGTTCGCGTGGTCTTTAGTTTATTCATAAAGGATTTTCTGCGCAAAGTTCTTAATTTTGTTCTTTCAAAAGAACCTTTTCCTGACAGTAATTAACATAAAGGATTAGCGAAATTGTTTCACCCCTTAACGCGTGATGCGATGACTAAGGGTAATAGTGATTTCTTTTTATATACTTAGTCTGGCCATAGATACTGTTACAATTAAAAATAAACAAAATATTACATTTGAATTTGGAATCTGTCATTTTTATATGATTGTACAATATTTTGCGATATCAAAATGGAGTGGGGTGATATACGATGCGATTAAAATGGGTATATCCTAAGATTATTGTGTAGTGTTTAAACTTTATAATAGTTGTTCATACCGATGGAAAAATAAATGATATTTGAATGGTAACTTCTAAAATGTTGTTAAATCATCTTTTTTTTTTCTTCTATATTTTGTAAGAAATTTAAAAAAGTATTCAACCTATGTGCAAGTAGACCATATCTTCAATTAAATGATGAAATCGAATTGTCAGGATAACTTGTAGTCTCTTGTAAACCGATGTTCAAACGTAACTCGAACGTCATTTTTCTGAAGTAAGGGTAGTTTTTTTGGTGATTTACCTTTATTTTTGAAATGATATGAAAAATCCATTCACACTACATGCAAGAATAAGAACTAATCTTTTAAAATCACGTGTTATTTTGTTTCAATTATTATCATTCACGTCTTTACAATCAGAGAACAAAATGTACGGAAATACGACGATTTCTAGGACGGCCTCTGAAAGGACTGTATTGCAGCCAATGGAGACCACTTCGAATAAGCTTTATATATTTTTAATTGTTTTATATTTATGTATTAAACTAACACACTGTAAAAGTAATAAATGTTATTTGCAATAGATTTTTTTTTCTTTGTTTCAGTTTTTATGGCAAGACTAGGTATATAGATTAATTGTTGATGATCTTGTGTCGAAGGCAACTATAATATACACTGTGACTTTTTAACTACCCGAGAATTTTGTATAACTTTAGACTTTAGATTCAGTTTCAACTACACTCCTTTAAAGTTTTTTTTTTAACTTTTTTCCTAGTGCAATGAAATTTTAAGCAATTTGTCAAATGATTTCATTTGCTACGAGTATTTATGAACTTTATACATAGTAATTATGTTTTTATTCAAGAATAAAGTGAGTATGGGGTACTTGACTGACACTGCTAATCTATTGACATATCTACTTTTAATTAGCTTTAAACCGCAACTTTTCCTATATCTTCTCTTTTATATGGAAATATGACGTCGCTTTGTTGCCTATCTCAACCGACTATTTATTGATTCTGAGCAATCAATAACAAAATTGACAGGTATTATTTTATGATCTCGTATCTTGGGATTATAGAGGTATGTAAATGATATCAACATCAGTATTATGAGGCTATCACATGCCTCGGAAGTTCGGAACAACATATTTAGGAACAAAGATATTATCAGTTATCTAGCTTGTGCTATGGCGACTAGATAACGGATAAACGTACCTCATTTTAACGGACTAAGATGGTCATCAAAAGAGCCGAATCTCATCATCATTATGAACCCATAATAATCATTTATTGTTGTTTAAGTGCAATACTGGAGTCTATCACAAGAGAGTAATCACCCGTAATCTCCAAACCTAGGCGGCTGTTGGGAGGTCGCAGACATGGAAGACTAACAGAAAATGCAGCTACGGAAGCTCTAGGTGTTTAGGCTCTGACATTGTTTTTTTTTTTACATATATCTAGTCGCCGCAGTCCAAGCGCTGCTTAGGTTGCGGCTAGAAAAGATTTCGAACTTTTTTGTATGGAGCCTAGTAGTAATATTCATTTTTATTTACACATTCAAACTGAAATTCCGAACAAAGTATATCATTTACGACATTTTGTCAAAGATTATTTGTTGTTTGTAATTATTTTCTTTGTCGATTGACGTATGTTTCATAGGTGTACACCAAAACAACGTAATTTTAGGTACTTGCAACTTTAGGTAAGACAATGAGGTTTGATGCCTTTTAAAGAGATTAATAGATGTGTTTTTTAAATAAAATTATTTTGTTTATTAAGAAAACGAACAGCGTTTAATACAATTTAACTTATAGTGGTTAACATCAAATATGAGCAGTGACAGGTTTCACTTTTTTTTTAAAGTAATAGGAAATGTCGCTAGGAATTGAAATACATACTGAAGCAATACAGTATATATTGCATTAATCTATCTAGTGACTCTAAAATGATTTGGAATCCGGATTCCAGCTAAAATACTAAATGATACGACCAGATAACCTATTTACAACATCGCGATATCAATTTATAGCGCTGGCGCTATGGAATTAACACACGCAGAACGCAAGTTGGCTTTATTTTTACAAGCTTTTATTTATTAACTAGAGACCCACTCGGGCTTTGCTCGTGTAGCACAAGTACGAGTAACTGCGATTACAAATTATGCCCACAAACTTCGTAGATTCATAATGACTACTATAGTTTCGGAGATAAACTAGTATAGACGGACAGGATAAACGGAAGACAAATTCGGCGTAGGATTTTAATTTATAATATGAGGGATTAATTTATTAAATGCATCACGTATCAACGGCTCAGTGGATTTAGATTATACAAGCTGATTGGTAAGACGAATAGCTTCAACAGAATGTTCTGCTCACAGCTTTTACTATGGAACAACGTCGCAACACGAAAAACTGATGCACAGTACATTATTGTTGAAGCAAATGACTTTCTTGTATTAAAAGGTGTTTTTTAGGGTTCCGTACCTCAAAAGGAAAAAACGGAACCCTTTTAGGATCACTTTGTTGCCGTCTGTCCGTCTGTCCGTCTGTCTGTCTGTCTGTCTGACAAGATCCTTTATCGCGGGAACGCGTGGAAGTATCGAGTTAAAATTAAAACAATTTACTCAGGTCTACAGTCTCTTAAAGCTGTGAAAAAATCAAACTTCTAAGTTAACGTTAAAAAAAGATACGGCCGCAAAGATGCAAAAAACGTATATTTCGACACTTCTCAAGGGAATAAAAATTAATAAGGAACTTCCCGTTGACCTAGAATCATGAAATTAAGCAAGAAGCAATATCTTGTAGAACAAGTAAAAACAAAAGTCCAAAACAAATATGTATGTAGTAACTTAAAAAAAAACCTTTTTAACAAACTCAGAATATCGGACAATATTTTTGAGACTCGATTTTCGTTATAGACGAATTATTTACATAACTATAAGTTGATACGGAACCCTCGGTGCGCGAGTTCGACTCGCGTTTGGCCGGTTTTTATTTTGTGTGTTTCCTAAAAAAATACTAAGTATTGCTACATTTGTGCAATACTATCGACACCATTGGTTATGCCTTCACTTATAATAAGACTATATCACATACATTTCTCTGATCCTATGACAAGTAGCTTAAGCACTTGTGTTACAGAAATCAGAAACAACGACGGCACCACAACACCCAGACCCGAGACAATATAAAAAGTTATTTTTCTATATTGACCGACCGGGAATCGAACCCGGGACCTCAGAGATAGCGACGGCAAGTCCGGTATGCTCACCTCTCGGCTACGGAGGTCGTCTCTCTCTAGTCCACTGTCGATAGATTATTATTGAGACAAACCTGTTGCACGAAGAAAAGGGCACAATTTTCAATCGACTTTAAAAAAGAAGTTCTCAATTCATCGGAATCTTATTATTGGTGGTACATTCTTATGCATTTTCCTTTACTTATCAGTATCGATATCGATAACGATAAAATGGCCCACACTATTCACATTTTATTACCTAAGATACTAATCTTAGGAATTTTACGTTGGAATTTTTAAATTGTATTATCCATTTATGACTGCATAAATGTAAATGGATAATAAACTTAAAAATTCTAACTTTTCTTTCGACAACAACATCTTTCACGTGTATGCCAATGTGGCGATTGAAAATCACGCGCCTACGCATGCTGATTTACGTACGTAGCTATATGTTATCGTAATGTAAATAAAATATTTTGATTACACTATCTGTAATCAAAATATTTTCTTTATATCTGTAATTTTATTCTGTATTTTATTTTATATCTGTAATCAAAGGCAATATTTCGAATACTTACGAACGTTTAATAAGGGGGTTCCTAGAAGTAGACGCTCAATATAAGGACGTCTTTTAGTTTTTGAATATTACCCACCGAAACAATCTTTCAAAGTTTAAGGCGGCTCATGATAAAATGCGGGTAAAGGCGCTGTAAACTAGTTTTTTTAATACCTGTTTTTTAACACATATAGAAGAAGTAGAGGAAACAATCAAAACAAATCAAATGAGCTCAAACATGAAGGTCATACATAGTAAGTAGTGGTGGTAATTGAGCTTTGTAAAAGAGATTAATTTAGGCCTATTGCAGAAATAAATTGTTTTTATTACCATTTAACAGTTCGATTCTCCACCTTTTGGCTTTATTATCAGATCAGAAATTCAATCAGTCAAATTATTCTTTTGTCATCAGAATGTTAGATACTTGCAAAGTTTTATGCGCAGCGCAGAGAAGCACAGACAAAGCTAAAATCAGATGGCGCCAGCGTGTTTGGTCTTGTCAAACAATGTCAAAGTAAATATTAATGTTTCGCGCCATCAAAAAAATTTGGTTTTGTGATAGATTGATTTAAGTGCTGTATTTTGAAGTAAAGGTCGAATTTGAATTAGTCGATGTAGCTATAAGAAATTAAGAATAAGCTAGCAATTAGTCCCTAAGGACTAGTATGACTTCTTAAAGTAAAATTAAACATGAATTTGTATGGAATTCGGGGTGACGCCACCTGGCGGCAGATCAACGAAACTATAATTTTTCTTAGTACGTTCTTATCAAAAGCCACCGAGTAAGAACCACACTTCAACAGGACTTCTGAACTACTCTGAAGTGGTAATGAGCTGATCACATTTGCCATAGAACCGATAAATAAATCGCCTTATAGTATTAGGTTATTGCTTGAATACTGGTCAATTATCGAGCTAGGGATTCTAAACTAAATAAAAGTAAGAAACGGTAGTATGGAACCCTCGGTTCGCGAATCCGATTTGCATTCAGCCGGTTTTTCTTTTTGAGGTATGGATCGCCAAATAGAACCTAGGAGGCAGGTTAAACAAATTGGAACGTGTATAAGGGTGATAAAATAATGACCTATTTGCAAAAATGAATCGATTTCATTGAACCATTAAACTTTTATTTTTATTTTATGTTAATCAGGAAATCAACGGCGATACATTGCATGTTATACATTAATAGTTTCTTAAAATATACAGCTAATGATAGACTTCCACAGATAAAAAATGAGATAGTAGTAAAGCCGAGGTAGTAGTAACAGATGCTCAATCTATATATATACAAGAGAGTCGGGTTAGTTACATCACTTATAACTCGAGAACGTATGGACCGATTTTTGTGATTTTTGATTTGTTGAATTTGTCTCCGCCCCGAATAGCAGAATAACTATAAAAACATTAAAAAATATATGAAGGGGCGGTACGAAGTTCGCCGGGACAACTAGTTATAGATAATTTTGACTACTACTCCTTGTAGTGCTGCAACTACTATTGTAGTTGTAAGTGCAACAGGTGCGGCAATTGACGTCCATATCAAAATTGTCCATTCATGTCGTACGACCGATAAGCAGCAGTGTTATCTCTGACATACATTCACACACACATAATCATCCCACGCTATTCCAGTCGCAGACCTATATCACAGTTTATACAGGTTACAAAAATACCCCTAAAGCCGAGAGGTTAAGGTTTCTTTAAAAAGTTATCTAAAGTATGCCTATACAGGGTGTAACGAAAAGGTGAAATAAAACTTTAAGGGGTTATTCTACGGCTAAATTACATCAACTTTTTCTATGGGACTAACATCAAAATCTCAAAAAAAAATTTATGTAATTTAGCCGTAGAATAACCCCTTCAAGTTTTATTTCACCTTTTCGTTACACCCTGTATATGTCCCACTGCAGGGCACAGAGCTCACCTCAACTATGAGGCCCAGTACAGATTGGTGGAGGGGTGTTGTTGACTAAACCTTACTGTCAGATGTTATTAATCCGCCCTAAGGCGTCTGAGTAGGCTACAAGACTAGTATCAAGGTCATTAGCCGGGACCAACTTTTAACATGCCTTCCGAAGCACAGGGATGCTTGTGATAAATGTCACTAAACGGTTGGAATGGCCACCCATCCAATCACGACCGCGGCGTATGAGCTATAAGCACCTCTAAGCACCTTGAGGTTTCTTGCAAAGAGTTTTTTGGTTATGCTTGAAAACCGTAGTATGACCCAAAAGAATAAGAAAGTCAAAAGTCAAAAGGCAATAATTATTTATTCAGTTTAGGACAGAAAATTGCCACTTAAGAACGTCAATAATAACATTATTGTCCCATATGGGGCCAGAACATGTCTCCTTATTTTTTGGGCCCTACTAGCGCTGCGAGACAAGACACAGACAATCTGGCAAGTGCTGTGAAGAAACGCCGGAACAAACTCAGTCACCACTAGTCAGTCATTACTAGAATTTAGATAGAACATAAAACAATCATCATTGAAACGCAACCCTGGAAACCTAAAACTAAAGAGTTGACTACCCAGAAAGTTATTTACATTCTTACCTAATTTCCTCTGTGAGATAAATGACAAAAACCGTAAAAGACTTCTTGATTATTTACTGTTATAATAAAAACACACGATAGAAAAATACATAAAAATAAAACAATGAAGGGTATAATGGTGTGTGTGGGTGTGGTGCATCGAGCATAATATATCCAATAGAATAGAAATGTTATTAGCTTTGTTCAACAGAATTCCGCCAAAATGCATATGGCGGCTGCTGCGCTCCAATTGGCCGACGCATGATCATGCATAAAACTAGAGTTGGGCGAGAAAATATTACTATCGATTTTAAAACTAACCGGGCCGATGCAATTTTGCAAAAAAAAAAAACAGTTTATCTTTTTATACAAACTACTAAAATAGAAACAAAAATAAATACCAAATCGTTTCATGTGGCAATTTATTTTTGTAAATATAGATCAGCTTTGATTAATAGATAGATTTGGTTTATTGATCAAAGCTGAAGCAAAGTTAAGTCATGTCAATTACCATGTGAGGATACCGGTAGCCGTTGTCAAAGACGGACTGGTTTGCCGCGTACTGCACGCCCTCTATGCCCTCAACTGTCACCGACTTGTCCTTGGCTAAGGTCAGGTACCTGTCAAAAAAATATTTAAATTTTAAACAATAATGAACAAAACACTGTGACTGGTTTGAAAGAGCAGATGTATAGACTGTATAAATTAATGAATCATGTTTTAAAAATTCAGTAGGTATTTAATACGTTTTCAAAAGTACTTTGTACACCGCCTTGGTACGGCATGTTGAAACCAAGCTTAATGGCCTATCACCTGTTTACCGTGTACACATATCCAAACAAATGATTATTATTATTTTATTTTTTTACTGGCTGGTGTACTTTTAATTACTTTACGTTTGACTATAAATCTAAATTATTAGTACTTACCTATTTGTAAACACAACTTTTTTGTGATGAGACGTAACAAAGTTGTTAAAATCACCGAATTTCCGGGTTACCCGAAAAATACCAAAAATTTTTATTTGTATTATCTGATTATTATTTCAAACTTATTATTATATACGAGTAGCTTAACACTATATAGTTTGGGAGTATTGCATCGAATCTTAGTAAAAGCGATAAATTTTTTTCTAGAACAGTATTCAAAATTGAACGGTTTTTTTAACCGACTACAAAAAAGAAGGAGGTTCTCAATTCGTCGGAATCTTTTTTTATGTATGTTCAGCGATCATTTGTTACTACGTTGACCGATTTTGATAATTCTTTTTTTGTTCGAAAGGTAATACTTTCAGAATGATCCCATATAGATTTGGTAAAATTCTGATGATGGGATCTATAAGAAAATCATCAAACATTGCATGAACTCCATACCGTGCCAACTGATATTTGTATCTAAGTTACCCAGTATCTTCGACGAATGAGAACCGATTTTGATGATTATTTTTTTATTCAATAGCTTATACTTCAAAGATACTATAATAAAATTTTGCGGAAATAATTTCCCCGCCTTAGCGGGGTATAATAGGAAATGAAATCGGTGTTCAGCAGTTAAATTTTCGTTAAACACTCGTAAGATCTGTTTTAATTAGGATCTATCACTAAAAATAGATGAAATAAGTAAATTTTATTTAAAAAAACGACTTCAAAAAGCTAAAAATAATCTTAACACGTAAGGTACCTAATCAGTTACTTTTGGAGTCGGTGCCAGCCGATGAGAGGATTCGATGTTTTCGTTTGCACCGACTCTAAAATTAACTGGTTACGTGTTAAGATTATTTTTAGCTTTTTGAAGTCAGTTTTTTTTAATAAAAATTATTTATATTAATGGAAAATTCGTATTTTTCGAGTAACCTAGAAATTTTGTGGTTGTAGAAATTCTATGTTATGTCTCATCACAAGTTTAGCTAAATATAGTCACCCAATTCCGACCACTGTTGATGACCTTCGATTTATTACCAAACACGTCAATAAGGAACCTACCGTAGATAACAGACACCATAAAATAGTCCCCACATTTGACTATCTTATCTATGGATTAGTTTCGGCATCTAGAACAATTTATTACGCAATATCTATATTATAATTGGTGCGTGCGATTACCTGCAATAATCCAAATAAATAAAGTGACCAAACCAACGGAATCCAATGGTACACTCACGTGCAATACTTATCTGAACCGAAAACCAAGACTTCATGCTGACCCAGTGTATGGATCTATAACTTCCCGAGAGCCATTTACAATTTTATTCTATAAATACACTCGTGTGCAGATATCTGAAGCGTAGACGCCGAACTCTATGTCGCAGTTCAGCGGCCCACAATTGCCTTATAGTCATCATCAAGTCATGCCAGCCTATTGCAGTCCAATGCTGGGCGTAGGCTTCCCCAAAGAGCGCCAGAGAGCACAATCTCCTGCTTCTTTCATCCATCCACTGCCAGCCATTTGTAAGGCCGTCGGTCCATCGAGCTGGGGAACGTTCTACACTACGTTTGCTAAAATATGGTCTCCACGCCTAATAGTCATTGACCAATAATTGTAAAGCTTCACTCACGTGCAGATATCTGAAGCGAAGACAAAGATTTCTTGCTGACCCAATTCAAAAGCCCACAGTTGCCTACTAGTAATTGAACAATGATTGTAAAGCAACACTCACGTGCAGATGTCCGAGGCAAAGTCGTGCACCTCCGGCTGTGCATTACTTTGGTCTGCTGCCTGATAACCTCGTTTCGGATTTTATCTCTTAACGAAATCCCAAGCATCGACCTTTCCATAGCTCGCTGAATGACGTGAAGTCGGTGGGCTAGCTTTACTGTCATGTTCCACGTTTCGGCTTCGTAGGGCATCACTAGTAGGACGCACTGGTCGAATACATTGCTCTTCAGGCATTGTGGCAGTCTCATCACAAGCCAATATGTAGTTCCGAAGCGGTTGTTGAGTAAAGCAACATTTTGGGACGAGTATAAGTGCCCGGAATAGGCCCTATATACTGAATAAATCAGTATTATTGAGTAATATTATTGTAACGCTACACTCACGTGCAGATGTCCGAGGCGAAGACGTGCACCTCCGGCTGCCCCAGCTCGGGCGCCCACAGCTCGCCGGTGGAGCCCTTGACGACGCCGCACTCGTCGCGGTACATGGTGCGGTTGCTGTACCGCCACAGCTCGACGTTGCCGAGCGACGAGAAGTCACTAGCTCCGGTGTTCATGTGGAACGCTCCGTCGAATTCTATTGAGCCGTTTCGCTGGAAAAATAATATATGTATAAAGTTGGAGAGTTTGTTAGTGTGGTTGAACGCGCTAATATGAGGAACTACTGGTTTGAATTAAAACATTATTTTTGTGTTGGATAGTCCATTTATTGAGGAAGGTTTTAGGCTATATTACATCATGCTACGATCAATAGCAGCGTGACAGATCAAACGCCACGCGGGCGCAGCCGCGCGCGGGAGCTAATATTATAGCTGAAGTTTGTTTTATGTTTATGCACAGATCACACACACCACACACGTAATAAATAGATTTAATTTTGTATACAAATATTTAGTATAAATAACCTACCTGTACTAACCACCTATTTAAGGAAGAGCGGTGTCTCCTGGCGCAGGCTTTATTTTAGCTTAAAAGGAGACACTGGTCACTCTTAGGTTAAGATATGAACATGTTAAAGCCAATAAACTTTTTTTTTATGTTTGGTTTGTTGAACGCACTAATATCAGAAACTACCGGTTTCAATTAAATCATTATTTTTGTATTGTATAGTGCATTTATCGATCTTATGAAGATAGCTGCATGGCAGTAGATGGATGAAAAAAGCGGGAGATCGTGATCTTTGGCGCTCTTTGGGGGAGGCTTACGTCCAGCAGTGGACTGCAATAGGCTGACATGATGGTGATGACTCTGTAAAAAGAGGCCCAGGAGGCCTAAACTGTTTCGTTCGTTCGGACTTATAAACCTAACAAATTAAAATAACCATTCACTTTTGTAGATCCTTTGAAAAAATATGAACATCTGAAACTAGCCGGGTAAAAAACACGACCGGTTTCAATTGTTCATCGATAGTCAAGGGTTTGAAACAATCAGATGGTATTTTAATTTGTTAGGTTTATACGTCCGAGTGAACGAAACATTTTCGTAGTAGGCCTTCAGAGCCGCTCGCTGTGGCGCTGGGGTTGCCTTTGTTTAGCAGTGGACTCCAAAAGCTATGATGATAATAAATTATTAGGTATAACGTTTGCAAGTTAATGCTATTTGTTATTATTATTATTCCTAATTGAAGATAACACTAAATATGAGTCTAGTCAAATAATACAAAATAAAGATAACGTTACCTGTAGAAAAATCTAGTACTGTTTATTTCGTGTTTCCGCATAGCTAATGGCGTGACCGATAAGATTATAAATA
Organism: Anania hortulata; assembly: GCA_963576865.1. NCBI lineage: Eukaryota > Metazoa > Arthropoda > Insecta > Lepidoptera > Crambidae > Anania > Anania hortulata. Next base: position 21,385,851 of record OY756393.1, read on the forward strand.
TTAAACTATGCGATTAAAACCTGTAGATAGTGATGTATTTATCAATTTTTTGTGCGGTAAGGTCAGTTATTATAACATACATTCACTTATAACTAACTAATAATTATCATTAATGTTTGATTAATAAATTAATTGTTTTTGTTTTTTGTAGTATTATTATTTAAGATTTTGTTGATCTTAAGTTTCAGTGCTCATCATAGCCCCCACAGAGTATATCAGTGTCATCATTATCATGACTTATACTACAATACACCGAGTAAGAGAAGTTAAGCCAATGCGCGAGCGTGTGTGTGTTGCTCTAGCGCAACGCACACACGCTCGGGCTCGAACTGTAACAGAGTGTTCCGAGATTTCGTGTGATTAATGAACCCGGTCTCAAACAGCCAAAGCCCGGAAGGCCTGGCGTGTATGTGTTTGCTGATTGACTAGCTGGACGGGGCAAACGCGCGAACATATCTCTACGGTTTTGGTTCCACAATGGGCTACACATAACTTTGCATTCTTTAGAAGTAAATGAACTAAAATGAGAGAAATAGAGGTATGGTCGCATCTAAACGGCATGTTTGTATTCCATATGCACTCGCATACATCATCATCGCATTCTGCCCATACCCTAAGGTTTAAAAAAAAAACAATCAGTATCCAACCAAAACTACATAAAATAGTGAACCATACGAGTACAGCCATATTCTGAAATATGGCCTAAGCCTGCTTTGTATATCAACAATAGAGTTGTAAATTGACGGTCATATAAGCTTCCGTCATTTATGATAAATGCTTGGTCACATTGGACATTTATTGTCACGATGGTCACATTTTTTTTTGTATAAATTAAAAAAGGGAGAAATCCACTAAAGTAAGTCTTAAATGTTAAGTATAATAGTTATGACAGTAAAAACATACAATAAAACATGTAATTGGATCTGGATCTTACTAAAAAAAAAACTCGTGCGTACGACACTTTTTAGCTTCTTCGTGCAGAAAGATTTTAGAAAAGCCTGACTCTCTTATAATAATGCACTTATTTGTGCCCAAACGATTTTTTTTTCATAGTGTGTCAATAGAATTGAATGCGACGTTACTGACAGTAAATATCCAAAATGTCCGGTCACATTGAGAAAATGTCCAATTTGCTCGGTCATATTGGTTAGACATTTATAACGTGACGGACACTTTACAACTCTAATCAACACTAATAGATATTTGGCGAGTTATGTTGGTGATGTAATGTTTATGTGTGACTCACATAGTTAATATGTGCTGATTTTTACGATATCGTAATATACCTACATGCATTTAAAAAAAACGGATTAGCGCTTAGGTATTCTTATTTATAAGGAAAAAACCCTTGATATTATTGAAAAGAATTTTCGAAACTAGGCTTAGTACCGCGCATTAATTGAGAACTCTTTATGAGTGACTGATAATAATGACTTTGAGACTGAGAATAATACATCTGAAAACCCTCGTAGCTGAGAGGCGAGTATACCGGGCTTGGTGTCGCTATCTCTCAAATCCCGGGTTCGATTCCCGGTCGGTCAATATGAAAAAATAACTTTTCTATATTGGCTCGGGTCTAGGTGTTGTGATCCCGTCGTTGTTTCTGATTTCTATAACACAAGTATGCTTCATCTACTTACTATAGGATCAGAGCGATGTATGTGATGTTGTCTAACATTGATTTATTAAAATCAAAAACAAAATAGTTTACTTAAACAATTAAAATAGTGATAACGTCTATTGAAGCAAAGTAAAGAAATAAAGTTAAAAACGGTTACATAATAAATGGAAAGCAGCCTGCGCGCGCGCCGGTTCATGAAGGAATTCGCGTAACGCGCCGATGCAATCAATTACAACAGTTACCCAATAGCTTTGCGATATACTTTAGTCTGTGGATATCTAGACAATCTGGGACGGACGTGTTGAATACATTACATTCGAAATGTAGAACAATGATAAATGCGTAAGATATGCATTTAAGTTGATGTAGCAAAAATTCATTTTAATAATTTGGCAGCAATCCATCATCATCATTTTAGCCATAGGCATTCACTGCTGAACATAGGCCTCCTCCAATGACTTCCACATTGGCTGGTTGGTAGCGGCCTGCAGCTGCTTCCTGCAACCTTTCCATATGATCTGTCCACCTAGTGACAGTACGTGGCCTCCATTCTAGAACTGTTTTTGCCCTTATATGTCTAGTAATTCATAAACAGTGAATTTTCGTTGGTTTTGGAGCCGCAAATATCAGACTCTCCTGCTCAAACAATAACTTTTGCTATTGCACCAACATCGAAATAAAAACCGCTATCGCAATACACAGTGTAAATTTGTAACCCCCTTCACGCCCAATATAAGAAGTAGGAGTATTTACTGTGCCTTATCAGCAGGACGCATTTATGAAATGTATATCCACAAATATATCAAACCGCAAACGAATGACGAATTCCCACAAACGATAACTAATACAATGCAACATGCAGCTGATGTCAACTCGCCACAGTGAACTTTGTGCCAGTTTATCATCATGTCATCAACGTAAACTGTTTTACACTAATGGTTCTAAGATACATTTTATGTATTTTCCTTGAAGAACAATAACGTAAAGATACAACACGTTTTTCAGATGTCCAATACGAAGGTACCTAAAATGTACTACTTAAAATTAACAAGTGTGTAATGAGTTACGTTTTGTGATAATTAGAATAGGGATGACGACAACCTTTTTTTCTACATCTATCAGAAGGATTTATCAAAAAGGATTAAACACGTATTTTTTGTTTTTTCACATTATCAAAACATTACAGAGATATATTGATTTGAAATATCGCATGACGTCACGTATTGGTACAATTTTTACTTAGAAATGATGTCACGAGCTAACTCCCGAACTTTGACGCTTGTAATTTTTTGGTTGAATTACAAAAGAAAAAATAAGTGTATCTAATTACTTTTTGATAAATCTAACTGACGGACGAAATGAAATTTCATTTTCTTCACACAGTCTTTATCCATATTGTTAACGACTAAGACATGATGTTTGAAGAAATCGCACACTATTTACTTGGACTTAGTATCTAATTCTGGCGATTTCGTACGCGAAATGGAATTCTAATGCTTCATAAATACGCCACCAGACTACACTACAAAGCGTTTATAAATTAATGCAAAAACTATTACATTAGGGTTACATTGCAAAGGGGTACCAAATTAAAAAAAATAAGATCTAGAGAACAATATGAAAGAGCGTCTTAATCGTTATGAAATGAAATGAAATGAAATGAAATGAAATGAAATGTATTTATTTGCTTTAAAAGTGGTACACATACAGGTGATAATATAAATTGTGGTATTATGATTTGAATTAATCGTATGTTACGAAAAAAATTACTTTAAATTATCCGTAAATAAAATCAATAGAGAGATTACGAAAGCCGCGCGGTCATTCATCAGAGGCGTAGGTACGGCGAGCCTACAAGCCTTTTTGCTGATGATAGTACAGTAATTATTGAATCCAATCAACCAAATCAATATGAAAATGAGATCAATATGACCATAAAAAACGTAATTACATGGATGGAAAAAAACAATTTGAATATTAACTTAGACAAAACAAAAATAATGCAATTTACACAAAGAATACCAATGTTTAGTTTAAATATAAGTTTTAATTCTATTGCGCTAGAGCATGTACACTTGATTAAGTTTCTTGGTATTCTCATAGATAGTAATATGTCATGGGAATCACATTCGATAGAAGTGTGTAAAAAACTTTATAGGTTCTCTTTTGCACTGAATAAAATTGCAAAAATAGCTGATCGTAATACTGTTCTGACAGCATATCATGGATTTGTCATGTCAACCCTACGATATGGAGTAATTTTTTGGGGAAATTCATCTTACAGAGACATACTCTTCAGAGCACAAAAGAGATGCGTTCGGGCTATCTGTGGACTAAAACCGTCAGACAGTTGTAGACCAATATTTAAAAAATATAAACTGTTAACTTTCCCCTGTTTGTATATTTTGGAGACTTGTCTTTTTGTCAAACATAATCCGGACAAATTTAAAAGAGCAAAGCTAATAATGGCTCATCGTCTTCGGCCTAGAAAACCCATGGTGGAAAAAAATATATGTAAAACTGCCCTTATGAGAAAGAGTTTATTAACTATGGCATCAAAATTGTACAACAAGCTTCCAGAATGCATGCAGGAGCTTGAAGACAAAATGTTCAAAAAAACATTAATTACTTTCCTAGAAGAGAAAGGATACTATAGCATTGACGACTATTTAAATGACTTTTTAGGTTAATTTTTGACATGTATTATCAAAACTGTTTTTTTTTTTTTTCTGGAAATTTAATTGACATTATTATTTTGTGTTTAGACTGTATGCTTAATGTACTCAATAATTTAATTTAGATGACATTGTATTTGAATATTATTACTTTATTTGATATTTTTAAATAATTTTATTTGAATTTTATAAAACATTCGTATGCCTTTAAGGTAGATCATATTGGGCCCCTTTTAATTGTAACAACTGACTTTTATACCTATGATGACGAATAAATATTTCATTTCAAAAGGACCCTACGCCAAACGGTGCATTTTTTTTATGAATGAATTAAATTATCCACGCATATGATTTTTAACAGCGGATAGGAATAATTATATGTGAAAAAAATGTTTTTTGTACTTTGCATAGTCCGATTAAATTACTGATTCTGAGCCACTCCTAAAGATTTGGCACCCCTTGGCAATGTAACTCTGTATTTAAGCACCAGAATCAGCCCCTAATAGGTTTTGCGTTATTTCATTAACACCTTCTATACGTACTCTGCGCGTTATTTTGAAATACCATTAACATATTTATTTAACAATATGTCAAGCAATATGTGTATTTGACATAACATAATTCTCGAGCTATCTTGTACAAGAAACAATCAAGACGTCAGTGATAGATGAGTAAATGTGTATATTCAAAGGTAAATATAGGTAAAGATATGTTTCCATATTGGAGCGCAAATAGATACGTAAGTGACAAAAGCGTATCAGCTATAGATACACTTGTAAATGTACGTGCAATATGTAAATATTAAATAAACCGCTTATTACAGTATCAAAATCTTTATAATTTCCTATATAAGGTCTAACCGAAATAGTGCTAAATATTTCTAGAGGACAAAGAGTACATGATAAGGATCTTTGTTATGAAAAAATACACAAAAAAAACCTAACAACATATTTTTTATTATTTATTCCAAATTTGTTATTGTAAGGCTTTTTTGCGTATTTACGTTACGTATACGCCCTTCGTCTATAAATTAAACTCTACGCCCAGCGACCTATCTCGTAACCAAATGAATTTAGGAATGAAAACAAACAATTTCTACAAAATTTCAGTAATGTAATTAAGAAAAAATACGTTGTTATATTAATTTTTTTATTTTCATAAGCATGATCCTTATTGTGTACAAGCTGACTTCCAGAAATATTGAGAATTATTTCGGTTAGACCTTATATAAAGTTTAATTTGTTTAAATAAATTATTTTGTAACTTGCCCCAACTATAATTTGTACCTAAAAAGAATCTCAATAGTTCTTATGGTTTTTCTTTTCTTTAACATGTAAGTTATTATAATAAGAAGCATGATGCTTTCCCCTATAATTAGTTATGCACTTAGTTAAAAACATGTTGGAAATTGTATTTTCTTTTTAATGTTATAGTGTTGTAACTGTTGGAGAACCCAATATACAGTGTGGCCAGAAAAGTGATCTCCAAAAAATTTTTTTAGGTATCTCGTGTTGAGAGGTATCTGAATCACGCCTATGTATGTCCTACGATTTATCGTAGTTTTCAAGTTACGATTTTTTTTATGAATTTTCGCAAGTTTTACAAATTTTCAAAAAAAAAAGTAGAAGGTTTCTTAGATTTTTTTTTGCAGCTAAATCTCTTTGAACTGTGCACCTGTCAAGTCTCAACACTAAAAAAATTCCAAAAATTTTTGAGACGTCACTTTTCTGGCAATCCTGTATAAAAAAACTATTATAAATAGACTCACCGTGTAAAACCAGCCGAATTTGTCGAACGGTATGTTGAGTGGTAAGTCAATGGGGAAGTTCTCTGCGAAGTCGATGATGGGGTCGTCGATCCCGTCGAACAGCCACGAGCTCACGTTCGCGGTGAGGAACATGTTGCCGTGGAACCGCCGCAGGAAGCCATCCACGAGGCTGTTGACGAACCAGCTCCGGTGGCGGAGAGTGTACGCCACGGTCTGAAGGCAACGGTTCATCCTTACATTTTTAATTTTCAAAAACAGGACAAGTGAGAGTCGGACTCGCCCACTGAGGGTTCTTTGCTATCAAGTCAAATATTCTTAACTAACATTAGGATAGTAGGAAATGTTTCCTCATACGAATTTTGTTTACATTTATAGTAGCCTAAATATGAATGAATTCCTTTAAGTTTCTAACTTCAAGAATGACGGATTTTTGGGTGCGTGGCGTTCGCCCCCAGTGGCGGACACCCCTGTGGCGTTCGCCCCCAGTGGCGGACGCCCCCGTGGCGTTCGCCCCCGATTTCAATAATTTTATGAATCCGTTTTTTTGTGCTTTTGCACTAAGTACAGTTAATGTCAAAAGTGTATCTTAACCTAAACAAAATATCAAATGTATCATGTGTGGTTATTATAAGCTAGTTCCAAATATTTTGCCGTGTTAAAAAGTGATCAGTCAATTATTTGCGGTATGTAGCTACTGTGCACTATGAGTCACACTCTGTCACACAACCAATGACGTCAACATCTCACCTGGGCCAAACCGGTTATAGGTACGAAGTATCGAAAACAAAAAGGAAGTGCCAATAAACATAATGTCTAACTCTTTCACACAAATGTCAATTTACTATTGCAATATGCAACTGATAAAAAAGTTTAGTGTCACAATGTCGGGCGAAGGTCCTTCGCAGGGGCTGGTGCAAAATAATTACGAACATTTTAAATGGAAAAAGTTAACTAACTTTATATTAAATTAAATAAATTATTTTCACAATCACACCAATTATCTAGCCCCAAACTAAGCAAAGCTTGTATTATGGCAACTAGATAACGGATAAACATACTTAAATACTTTTATGAACATCCATGACATAGGTACAAATGCTCGTGCTCATCACACAAACATTTGTCCCTTGCGGGATTCGAACCCGCAACCGCTGGCTTTGCAGTCCGGAGCGCGAACCACTACACCAGACGGTCGTCGTTATGTAATATTAATTACTATGTTATATTATAACTTGATAATGATTGTCTATTAGGTACCTAAATGATTCACAATGTTTTTTAAGTTGAATAGTTAATTATTATTGTTACAAAGTTTAAAAGAACATTGTACATGTAATTTTAGTAGCTCTACACTACTTTTTAAGACAAATTATTGGAATAATTAAGTAAAACTGTACAACAAACATACTGTGAATACCAATTTTTACTAAATCACTTATCGTTTTAAATAAATATATGATTCGAAATAATTAAGTTTTTTAAAACATATCCAAATAAAATCATTTCAAATAAGAATCGTTATGATATAATATATTATAATCTTGTGCCTTTTATGCCTGCCAGTACATTTGATTAAAATTTTCTTCAAAGTAAATTAAACTGACCGGGGGCGAACGCCACGTGGGCGGCCGCCACTGGGGGCGAACGCCACGCACCCGGATTTTTATGCAAAAATGTAGTCTCTATTTTACTCTCTTAGGGGTTGCATTTAGATACCATTTCCTTTTGGTGATGGGGCCTTTATCTCTGAGAGTACCTATAGCTAGTGACAATTTTTTAATCCATTTGGATTCCTATTTTACTCTCTTAATGCAAGTTGACAAATGCCGAAACTGGTATTAAATTATTTTTGTTAAAATAATGTTTTGTGCCTAAAATATGGCACAAATACTCATTAGGTCGAGATTTTTTTTAAATCCCACAATAATTTTCCTACTTAATTTCTCCCCCTTAGGGATCCCTAAAAACACTATTACCCCACGATAACCCCAACAACACAGAAAGCAATATATTTTTATTTATGATTGGTAACATTGATTCGTTTTTTTTTTACATTTTTCTTTTTTTTATGAAAAATAATATTATATCTTTTAACTTAGGGAAAAAGATACCTCTGTGCAAATTTTAAGCTTTGTAGGTCCAAAGGTTTGGGCTGGGCGTTGATGAGTTAGTCAGTAAATGAGTGAGTTAAAACCTTCTATATATTTAAACAGTTTATTTTCTGTTGAGTATCATCATTACTCACCGCTATGATGGGGTTGATGGAGGTGACGTCATCGGAGAGGCTGCCGTTTGACATGTCAGGCTCGAAGTGCCACCACCGCTCGTTGAAGAACGTTATCGTACTGTTTGGGTTCCAAGAGAGGTTCGTCTGGGGGCAACAGTTCATTATAAATAAGAGAAAGTAGTAAGAAAAAAGAACTTTGTACATATAGTAACAATAAAAAAACAACAACCGGCCAAGTGCGAGTCGGACTCGCGCACCGTGGGTTCCGTTTAAACTTGTAGTGTAAATATATATAAAAGTAATATACTGTTACCTACGGACCACAAATAAATACTTTGAATTTGAATTTTGAATTTGAACAACATCACATACATTGCTCTGATCCTAAACTAAGTAGCTAAAGCACTTGTGTTATAGAAAACAGAAATAACGAAGGTACCACAATACCCAGACCCGAGACAACATAGAAAAGATCAAGGAAAATAATTTTACTTAAAAAAATTTTTCAACTGCCGCTGGTTTTCAAGTATAATAATTTTCCTTGAAATAGCATTATTGTGAATGAAAAAAACAAAAAAGTTCAAATAGAAAAGTTCATTTTTATACATTGACCCGACCGAGAACCTCGGAGATGGCGGCGCCAAGTCCGGCGTTATCACCTCTCGACTACGGAGATCGTCAAATATGTAATAGCCTCAGGTATGTAAATAGTTCGTCGTCAGACGTTTTCTTTCTTTATACATAGCTTCTTAGCAAATTTCATGATTTTAGGTCAATAGGAAGTACCTTATAAGTTTTGATTTTCTTACCAGTATAACAAATGCAATACTTAGTACTAAATATTTTATAATAATTATTATTTATATAATATCCCGGCAACCAGTCAATCAAGTTCCTTTCCATAGACCCGGTATAATTTCCATCTTATCTGCAATAGTCCTTGCACCTAGCGGGTGCTGTCTTTGGCTGTATGTTCTCAATAGTACAGGCAGAGATAGTATCGGCTGAGTGTTCATATCCCAATTCATTATCGTAGCTCAAAGGGGCCTCTTCGTGTTGGATCTGTATCCCCACGAAGGCCTTTCAAAAGGGCCGGCCTTCGTGCCGTGATTTCTCATAGGAGAAATACAATTTAAATAATACTAAATACTTTTGCTAGATCTAATTGACAACCAATCTGGCATAGTGGCGCAGTAAACAAACGCAATAGTTCCCAGAGTTTTTGGCTGGGTTGAGGTGTGCATAAGGATGTTAATTCCTTACTTCTAGACATTCATTTGGTGTGTTATCTGACACAAATCAATCATTTATTAATCTATAAGCTGCTTTTCCAAACGCCAGGAAACTTTTATCCAACGAATAAAATTTTGACGCTTTGACACTTTGTTCTATGCAAAATCTGTTAACATGTCAAACTTATTCTTCAAATAAAAGTTATCTAGCTATTAAAAATCGGCCCTATACCAAATAAACGTTTTCAATTTCTATATCCAGGCTAGCAGAGCTGCGAGCAAAGGCTCTTCTGGGTTAATAAATAAACATATCTGTGTCAATTTATTTTTTACCACAAACACGCAAATTATGTAATGTTTATGTGCACTTTGCCTAGCGGTGTGCATTATGAGGTGCAATTTAGTGCGAGACCATACTAGATTGCTTTTGGTAACGCAATCCTGGAGACACTTTCAGTAAGAGGCCAGAACATCAAGGTTAATGATGAGGAAATGATGATAGAATAATGTAATTTATTTTCCGTCTTTCTCCTACTGGACGATTGCACTGGGGTATTTTTTATTCGGAGAAATATATGCTTTTGGTAATGAGACAGCTATCTTCATTATCAGGAAGTCCTCTGCTGGACCTCCTCTGGAGCTGCCTATCAACAAGTTTAGTAAGAAGACGTAAGAAACAACCGTGATTTAAAATGGATTGATGTTTAGCAATGTATTTAAGTATGTTTATCCGTTATCTAGTCGCCATCGTCGCCAAGCTTTGCCTAATTTGGGGCTAGATAATTGGTGTGATTGTGAAAACAATTTATTATTATTATTATTTTTATTATAAATCCATAGTGATACCCTATGGATTTCGAGAGGAAATCACTTAATATTCTTTTTTACGAGAAAGTGTGTACTTTTATGAACGTTTTAAGTTATACGCGAGTAGGATACTTAAGCGTAACACACACAGAAGACGTGAGCGGGACGGCGACGGGAGTACAGCGTGTGGCCCGCTTACGCCGGATATCTGTGGACGCCCATTTAAACGTATGTTAATAGACGCGCCATACTTCCGACCCGACCCGTCGCCGTAACACACAAGCAGGACAAACGTTAAACTAAGTGTCAACGGTTACTTAACCGTTGACACTTAGTTTAACGTTTGTAAACGCGCGACAATCGCAATCCTGCAACTTAACGATTGTCGCATAGGTAATAGAAACAATCGCTTTAATTTACAAGTGATGCTTGAATTTATGTTCCAAAAAATAATTTAGTTAGCTGTCAAAAATGCGTTTATGACGCATGGATAGATAACGATAATAAATAATTAGGTAAGTAATCGTTTCCTGGCAACATGATTAACTTTAAATTATTATTATCAGTTTCCATAAATGCATTATAATAATATCACATTAATTTACATTGCAGGTATAATTTTGTATACATTTACAATCTAACAGTTAACAAAGAATAAATTTTATTTAAAAAAACCGACTTCAAAACACTAAAAATCTAAAAATAATATTAACACGTAAGTACCTATTCAGTTACTTTTGGAGTCGGGGCAAGCTGATCAGAGTTTGAATGTTTTCGTTGGCTCCTAATCTAACTACTGAAAACCGATTTTATCCTCTTTTTTTTTCCACTCTTAGGGAGCAATTTTTTTCCGGAATATTATACTATAGTATCTTTGAAGTATTAGCTATTTTTAAAAAAAAGAATAATCCAAATCGGTTTACATTTAATTTTATCAAAGATATTGGGTAACATAGATGCAAGAATCACGAACTAAAACATTATCTGGGTATATATTTTGTTATTTTCTCAATAACTACTGAATCAATTTCGATAAAATTTATCTCTGAAGTATGATGTACCAAACAAAAAAAGAACCATCAAAAACGATTTATAATTGGCGGAGTAATCGCGTAGCATACATACAAAAAAAACAACATACAGTCGAATAAGAACCAACTCCTTTTTTTAAAATTGGTTAAAAAGAAGAAGTATAACAGTAGGTAAAGGTAAATATAGGTTATATAGGTTATATATATGCGGGTTATAAAATAGTATTATCTTCAAATTTCATAGTTAATTAGCTGATAAATACATTTACTTTTATTATTGAAGCAAAATTAAAGGCAGCCCGCAAAATTCAAAATTTATTACGTTAATTTACAAAAGCTACTCTGATTTACATTGTATACCTACTGATTAAAATGTGATTCGCGGTTGTAGTAATGATATTTTTATTGAATTGTACGCGTTTAAACAATTGATTCACTTTAGTCTGATCAAATCAAATTAAATCAAATCATTTATTTGTGATACACAGGTAAAAGTCTGATTTGGTCGAAAATATATAAAAATGAATCTCTATTTCCCTTGTTCATCGCATCACGCGTGAACGGATGGAACAATTTCGCTAATTCTTATCGTCAGGCAAAGGTTCTTATGAATGTAAAAAATTATAAAATTGCTCCGAAAAGACCACACGAACAAAGTTGCGGGCAACAGCTATTGTTTTATACAATCAGTCATATTTTTAATCAGTAAGCTAAATAGTTTATCAAGGTGATTGCTTACACTAAATACTTATGGTCAAAATGGTTTCATTATTTTTTTTCAAAATTCAAATTCTTTATTTGCTTTTAAATAGGGGGTGGTTACAAAAAATTGCAGATGGTCGATTAACAGTTAGCTTCTTATGCCTATTTAGCCATGGATATTCATAACATGCAAATGATTCATTAAATGTGTTAATACAATTATCATTAGCTCATTATTAATACAATTCAATTCATTAATTATTATCATCCAATTTAGTAAATATTAGATTATCATTTATATTTAAATAGTTAGATAAAGTAAAAAATTAAGTACATAAATCATTATAACATTGGTCATTACGATTAAGTTAATTGGTTTTATGTTTAAAGAATTCGTCGATTGAGTAGAAACTGTTTTCCATTAGCCATTTCCTTAGTGCGATTTCAAACATATTAAATGGAAGTTGCCTAAATTCTTCGGGTATTTTATTAAATATTTTCAGGGCCATTACGTATCCATTTTTATTAAACCTTTGAGTTTTTGGCAGAGTGGTAAGAGTAAGTTTGTTTGGGTATCTGAAACTTTTGCCAGTTGTGTTTGTGTCCTGTCTTTCTTGATTACCCATCCAATCACAACCGCAGCGTAATGTCCTATTCCAGAAGCAGCTAAGGACAGCTAGCAATACCAGTTCACATTGCTTGACCTTGCCTCTTACTGCCTGGCCGAAATGGCGAATACATAATATATTTTTTGTTTCCAATTTAACCTCTCAAATCATTGCACTGCCCATTTTAGTCTTATTAAAGTAAAGTCAGCCTTATTTCATTCATAGCACTAAGGTTTAAAATCATTTGCCAGAGTATCCTGGTAACAGTCGTTTAGCGACGCAGTTAGCAGGTATGCTTGACCATGCATAAACTTAGACGCGGCGATTATAATACCTAATTAATTTTAGACAAAGTAACAATACAGAATTTGATCTCAACATATGATAATATTACATTATCTGCATTGGTTAACCTTAAGGTTGACTGGTAGAAAATGTTGCATAGCATTAAGCGCCAATGGGCTAGTCTGGGTCAAAAAATGATTATTCTATTTAGTCTGTCAGTTAGGTTATCAAAAAATATTGGACCCAAATTTTGTCTTTTGTCAATCAAACAAAAAATGACGAGGATAAAGCGCGTCAAAGTGAGCACGTGACGTCACACCTTGCTGCGTCGCAAGGCGTGACGTTACGCGGAACTTTAACTATATCTTCATCATTTTTTGTTTGATTCGGAAAAGAAAAAATACGTGTCAAATATTTTCTGTTAATCCAACTGACGGACTAACAAGATTTTTATAGGAAACTAGCCCATTTGTCGGCAATCGGAGCACCGCGTGACGTGTGCAAACCGAGAAACAACGGCGAGCCTTGTCTACGGCCGGGCCCCCGGAATGTCTTTAGATGTTTTGATAATGACCAATACACGTAGGGTTCCCTGTATTTAATATGAGCCGCCTTGTACAGTTTGTTTATATTAATGTAATTAGGGACGTAATTACATTAATATGTGTGAGCTCTGATATTACCTTTGTATTTAGCTTGTTTAGCGGTAACTTCATTTGATGTTGTGGAATTGGGAGGACGTTTGTGATCTTAAGGGACGGACAGTTCGAGTTGAGCTAGAGTAAAGAGTGCGCGTACTAGATTAATAATGGATACCTGTAGTCATTCAGTTGTATAAACCAGTAAATTGAGTAAAGTATGAAACAGTGACTTGAAGAACTACTTTATTGGACTTTCATTGATCTTCGCTAACATCAGAAGTGGAAAGAATCTCACGAAATATACCATGTGATTTGAGAAAAGCATTAAAAGAAGCCAGCTCGATTGACAGCGAGCGGATAGTAGCTGCAGTGTTTGGTGGACAATGTCAATCTTGCCTCTCAGGAAACATAAGAGGGTCAGTCTAATGGGTAAATGGTAAAAAAAAAGAAAATAAAATTGTAAGTACAAATACTATTTATTTATATAACACGGTATAAGAGTTTGGCCCATTGATAATGTTGTGTCGTGGTCTCGTAACAAGTGATAGACTCGTCTACCTTTTAATGAAACGATAGCATGGCTGTTTACCAGGCCCTAAATAAAATATAGTAAGGCTTAGAAAAACTCGGTTCGATTCCTTGGCAATTACACCTGTACTACATAATTGGTTGTGAAAAAAAAAGGTGTTCGAGTAAAATGCAACATGTTTGAATTTGTACAAATAATACTAATTATTTTTTGAACTTAAATCCAAAAGAGACGTGTGCAAACCGAGAAACAACGGCGAGCCTTGTCTACGGCCGGGCCCCCGGAATGTCTTTAGATGTTTTGATAATGACCAATACACGTAGGGTTCCCTGTATTTAATATGAGCCGCCTTGTACAGTTTGTTTATATTAATGTAATTAGGGACGTAATTACATTAATATGTGTGAGCTCTGATATTACCTTTGTATTTAGCTTGTTTAGCGGTAACTTGATTTGATGTTGTGGAATTGGGAGGACGTTTGTGATCTTAAGGGACGGACAGTTCGAGTTGAGCTAGAGTAAAGAGTGCGCGTACTAGATTAATAATGGATACCTGTAGTCATTCAGTTGTATAAACCAGTAAATTGAGTAAAGTATGAAACAGTGACTTGAAGAACTACTTTATTGGACTTTCATTGATCTTCGCTAACACATTGTACTTACCTGTGCAATTAAGTTTAAATAAATGAATAAAATATAGCAATCAATGAAATAGAAATTGACAATAGTGCCATGTGGGGACGGCCGTAAAGAATACACTTCCCCACCGCCTACAGGAGGTGTGTCGTAAGAGGCGACTAATTCCTGTAGCACGAGACGGGCAGCAGCTTCTACTGTGAAATCATATAAAAAACTGCGCTCGCCAATCCTCCTGCTAAGCGTGGCGAGTATTGGCCATGCCCCCCAATGATAGGTCATTGAGGGAGGCCTATGTTCAGCAGTGGACGTCCTAAGGCTGAAATGATGATGATGATGATGATTGACAATAGGTTAAAATGGAAAACTCATATTGAACATGTCGGTAAGAAACTAAGCCAGTTTCCATATGCATATTGCACTGTATAAATTAAGAAAAATATCAAACGAGTCCGCTATCATGGCTACGATGCATCTACGTTACGATACGGCATAATATTTTGGGGCAAGTCATGTTTTTACATTTATGAGAGTGCCATTTTTGTTACGACAAATATGGAATGGATCTATACAGGGTTATTTGTAAAAAATCAACAACCTACTAGGGGCTGATTCTGGTGCTCAAGTACAACAACTTCTTCTATGGTATCAACATTCAAATCGCAAAAAAAATTCACTAATCCATACTAAGCCGCCGACCAGCCGACATCAGTTTGTATGGAGTAGTGAATTTTTTTTTTAGCAACAGAATCAACCCCCTAGGAGGTTGTTGATGTTTTACAAATAACCCTGTATAAATTTAAAATACGGGAGCGCCATAAACATAAACTGTGTACAAAAGCGAGTAGAGCTCTGCTACGTCCAAGTACTCGTGTCTTTGGCAACGCAACTCATATCATAGACAACATTTTAGGGTCAATTCGTAACACCGACGAACTACCTAAGTTGTTTTAAACGAAAACATTACGATTTCCTTACAGATAAATGTTATTAAAAGACAAATGATTTGTTGACTTGATCGAACTATGTAAACCACATGCAATCCAATTTACTAATGAAAATTATTATACATATTTATTGTTTCAATTATTTTTGTAGCATTAACTGATATTGCATGCCCGTGTGGCGGAACAGCTGATCTCCATTTTTTTATTTATTTTATGACCAATATACCTGTGAATTACAATCAAGATATAATTAATAGTTTTTAATGCCATCAGACCAAGGAATACTACTTCCCTATGTCGGCAATCGGAGCACCGACGTGTGCAAGCCAAGGAACAACGGCGAGGCTTGTCTTAGGCCGGGCCCCGGAATATGTTTATAACTTTAATAATGACCAATACGCATAGGGTTCCCCGTATTTAATATGAGCCGCCTTGTAGGTACAGTTTGTTTATAATAATGCAATAACGTCCCATGTGTGAGCTCTATATTACCTTCGTATTTAGCTTGTTTAGCGATAACTTGATTTGATGTTGTACAACCGAAAAGGGGAATCCCAAAACTACAAATTAAAAAATTGAAAACAAATTTTAAAAAACGAGAATTTGAATTTGATGTTGTGGACTTGTTCGTTTAACAAAAACTTGTTCAAACAAAAGTTGCTGACATAGCCCAAGGGATAAGCAAGCTGAAGTGGCAGTGAGCGGGACACATATCACGTAGAACTGACGGCCGATGGGGCAGAAAGGTTCTGGAATGGAGGCCACGTACCGGCAAGCGCAGCTTAGGACGTCCACCTACAAGGTGGACAGACGACCTGGTAAAGATTGCAGGAAGCCGCTGGATGCGGGCCGCTTTCAACCGGCCAATCTAGAAGTCACTGGGGGAGGCCGATGTTCAGCAGTGGTCGTCCTATGGCTGAAATGATGATGATGATGTTGTGGACTTCGGAGGACGTTTGTGTCTGATCTTTCAGGACTCACGGTTCGCGTTTAGCTTGAGTAAAGGGGGCGCGTACTAGATTAATAATTGATACTTGCATTCATTTAATTGTATAAACCAGTAAATGTGTAAAGGATTCAACAAGGACTTTCAGAACTCCTTTATTAGACTATCATTAATCTTGGCTTACACCTATACTAAGCCGCCGAACAGTTGACATCACTTTGAATAAAGAAGTTTTTTGCAAATTTTACGTTTGGTCTCATAGTAAAAGTTGTTGTATTTGGTCACCAGAATTTTAAATCGAACAGGGTTTTTGTTACATCTTGTATTTTCTGCTTAAACTAAGCGTTAGTTTGACAAACAAACTCATGTAAGTCGTAGTTAAAATAAAACATAATACACTTACATAAGCAATGCATTAAGGCTTCGTCAGATCACAGTTCAAGGGCACGTTGCCATTTTGTTACTATTTAAAATAAACATTACATCACTTAACATTGCAAATTATGCTAAAAACTTAGGTATGCGAACTACAGATTATAGAACTCTATGAACAGTGCAAAAGACATTATTTGCTAACAGACTGAATAAATCTAAGCGCATTTGGGATTGAAAGAAATATGAAATCGACAGTGAAAAAAAGTTTGTAATAATAAAACATTAAGGCACCATTGCTAACTTGTGGTAAATACATTTAAAAGATTTTCACAAAAAAATAGATATCCCTGTAGTTTTCAATTAAATCATCATCATCATTTCAGCCATAGGACGTCCACTGCTGAACATAGGCCTCCCCCAAAATAAAATTAAATGAGTTCGGACAAACAAACGCAAAATAGTTCTACTTATTATTATTTATTCTGTAAAATGACTGTGACTATGTCAGGTTGGCTCAGGTTGGCTGACCGCTTCCACGTTCTCATAGTTTTAGCGTTGTAAAAACTACGTTGTTAATGTTTATATTTAATACCTATTTTCTACCTTGACATACATGTATTTTTTACATAAAAATCGAAACAAAACAATGAAATTTAAATCTGCTTAAGTATTCATGTAATCAAATCAACAAAAGGTAAAAACTTTCCACGTCGATGTGAATAAGTAACTGATTTAATTTACATTTATGACATTCTGCACCGAGAAAACTATCAAAACACCGGAAAAGTAATATAACAAATAATAAAAACCAAACCACTTGGTTTGGTTTGTCGAGTCGGACCCGCGCACCGACCGGTTCCGTACAGTTTTCTTAGCGCGAGCGCCAAAAAGGTTGATACAGAAGCCAGCGCTTCATAGTAACGGGATTTTACGATTCTAAAGTCCTTGCAGACGAAGTCACGGGTAGAAACTATTCGAGCTAGTAACACATACTTTGTGAATATTTCAAAAGGCCTACTACTTTGATAATGCACCCTAAAAATAGACAGTCAATCGATTAAATTCGTAAATCAACTATTTGTGTTCAGTTAAGATTTATTATAGGTATATATAGTTATTCTAACTATTGTTAGCGGAGAATCGATTGCAGAGAACATCCCTGTGAGCGCTTCCCGGCAATAGCTGTCAGCTGTCATCGGAGCGTACTTCTTCATGCGTCGTATCGTAATTGTGCTTTCGCGTGTTTTCTGCATCAATATATTTTAATAAATTAATATACCGTTTTATTCAGAGGATCCCCTCTAATACTGTTATTGGGGTCATGTACACTCAACACGGGTAGTTTGTCTGTCCCTTATCAATAGTTTCTCAATCGACGGATAATAAGTATTATAGCAGCCAGATTATAGCAATAGTTCTTTATAAGTATTTTATCTTTTAAAGATGGCTATAGGCTCGTTGGAACGAGCAAGCGGGTAGGTAGGTATAAACTTAAAACCGTTCGAAACTCGGAAATAAAAGTGGTAATAATGTTAATAGGAGATGTGATCTAGGCCTTATCTAAATATCTGTTAATGTGCTACTAATACTACACTACTCTCCCAAGTAAAAGCAGAACTGTCAAATAAATTGCAGGAATTTTGCGTTTTAGTTATTTTTTGGTGGATGCAAAGTTTTAAAAATCACACCAATTAACTACTAGTCCCAAACTAAGCAAGGCTTGTACTATGATAGTTAACGGTTAAACGTACTTAAATACTCATAAAACATACATGATTCGAGCCCGCAACCGCCCGGCTTTGCAGTCCGATGCGGTAGGTTTATACCTACGTTCAAACAAACCAAACATTTTAAACCGACTTTAAAAAAGGACGAGGTTCTCAATTCAGTGTAAGTTTTTTTTAAATGTTTGTTACCTCAGAGCTCCTGAACCGATTTGAAAAAATCTTTTCTCAATTGAAAGGGTATACCTCCAGATTGGTCCCATTTTTTTCAAAATTCAATATTGATGATGGGATCCATGAGGAATTGAGGGAACTCCTAAAATATTATAGGTATACAATTAGCGATTTTAGTATATTTAACAACAAGTCAAGCATTTGCATTCAGAAAGTATCATTTGCTGAGGTGGAACTGATGACGGAGACCACAGTTGGCCACAATAGTCTTCCACGAGTAGCAATAAAATATTTTTATTAAGACAGGTAAGCCTTGCCATAGTCGATTAATCAAATATTAATCAATGATTCTGGTGAGAATTATACCATCAAACTGATCTGATGAAGAAGGCGGAAGGTAAGCACCGGAACTCTGTGGTAAAACAATGTATCATAGCCGTGTTTGGACTTATTGGAATAGTCATGAGAAGCAATTTAGCTATAATAACATCACAAATCGCCATTTAAAATGTAAAAAACACTAAAAAACAGACAAATAAAACATTTTTTTATAAAAAAAAATACCGACTTCAAAAACACTAAAAAGCTAAAAATAACTTTTAAACAATCATACCAAACAGTTATTATTGAAGTCGGTGATTGTTTAAAAGTTATTTTTAGCTTTTTAGTGTTTTTGAAGTCGGTAATTTTTTAAATAAAATTTTTCGAAGTAGGCCTTCAGACGAGACTATCGTCGTAGGTGGGTTGGACGGCTGTATGCTGTTTTGACTTTTGGTTACATGTAAAGACTGCGATGGGAACCAAACCTATTATGATATTATCGCTCTGTAAGTGAGTGATTAGGTATAATGTTTTAATCTATATATAAAAGAAAGTCGGGTTAGTTACACCATTTATAAGTCAAGAACGGCTGGACCGATTTTTATGATCTGCTTTGTTGAATTTGTCTCCGCCCCGAATAGCAGAATAACTATAAAAAAATTCACAAAAAAAAATTAAGGGGCGGTACAAAGTTCGCAGGGACAGCTAGTTTCTTATTAAGTGAATTGTAAATAAATGTCTTAAACCCGAACATGATTGTGTGACACAATATATTCATAGTCAATATAGACACAATTTGTGTCTATATTGACTATGAATCAAATTGTTTAACTTCCGCTATGAATCATAGACAACAAGAGTCATCTACTTATCAAGTTTACATAAACTCGCGACCTCTTTAATAAGAACAGAAATGTTTGTTTTGCATCAATTTTATGGGTCAAGTACAAAATTAGCTGCGCGATGAAGATATAGATTTGTATCACTTGTGTGATTCGGCGGAAACCTGGACATTAAGATAAAACTTTAGTGTAACTAGATAGTACAAAATGTTCTGGTTGTCTTTCTAATGTCAATAAAAAAGTAAAGTAGCGGAGCCGAAGCGGTGGTAGGGTAAAGCTATATTTTGGGACGTGTATAAGTGCCCGGAAGAGGGCCTATATACTGAATAAATGAGTATTATAAAAATTATGAGTAGGTATGCTTATATACGACCTACTGGACGGATGCAGGCCGCTTTCAACCGGCCAATCTGGAAGTCACTGGGGGAGGCCTATGTTTGGCAGTGGACGTCCTATGGCTGAAATGATGATGATGATGATGATGATGATGATGAACATTGTTTACCACTGTCAGACGATGGATGGCTAATATCATTCAAAAAATTTCAAATTTTCCTTAAATAGGTAAAAGCTAGGTTATCTTGGCGCTTAAATAAATCTATTTACTATCGTTAATGAACTAAGAATGAATAAGACAATCGCCAGATCACTGCTTATTAGTTATATGGTATTAAAAGAACTGATAAGAACATAAAGAACACGATATTGTTTAGTTATCAACCTACAGGAAAAAATAACAGGAGAATGGTAAAGACATAATTAATTATTAAAGGGACTTAATTTGAATAAACGCTGTGTGCAATAAACGTTTGAATTTGAATTTGAAACAAACGTATGGGACCTGAGCCCACCATTTAATTGTAACACTATTAGACTTTTCCAACTGTCATTGTCAAGTAGAAGAAGTTACTAGCCGGTTAAATGTTAGTATTTCAGGTATTCTAACATATTCTTTAGGTAAGATAAGATAAGAACTGCTTTACTTGGCACAAAAAAAACATCAAACAGTAATAAATTATTGCATTAAATATTACTATTATTATTGCGGTAAAGCCCTAAAGCTAATCATTGTCATATCGTGTAAATTTTATATGTTTGTAAAAATATTGTTTGTTTAATTAAAAATTTAAAAAAATAAAAAATATAAATATGATTGGAAAAGCATTTGTGTCAAAAAGGTCAGCGTCAATACCATTATTCTGCCTGAATGGACAATTGCACGACCGAAATAGTTGCTCGAATGGAATATCTGTGCGAATAGACATTATCGGAAATAGAACATGCGCGAATGGGATATCTGCCTCAATATACATTATCGCGAATGGGATATCTGCCCGAATAGACATTTGCGCGAATGAAACAGTTGCGTCAATGGGATATCTATCCGAATGGACATTTTACGCGGACATCTGAAGTTCTCAAAAAATAATTTTAAAAAATATGAATGTCATTTTCGAAATGTCGGAAAAACAATTTCAGGAATATTTTTAGTTACCTTTATATGTGTCTCTCGAAACACGTACGGCCCCATCTCAGCCACCTTCACGGAGACGTTCTTCCCCGCCAGGAGCTCGTCCACGTTGGTGATGTTGAACATGAAGCACTCCAGATACATCGGGATCGGTGTCTCCCGCCAGATGCTGAACGACATCGAGTCCTCCGATAGGATCATCATCTGGAAAAATACTTTGGTTGACATACCACGAAATAGAACAGTACAATAATAGTAACCGTACAATTAAAACCTTAATCGCGCAAGAGTAAAAATAATGAGTTCAAGCGCTAAGCCCAAGCTATTAGACATAATATACTCGATAGTAATGAATTTGTGTTACGTTTATATGCTATTCAATTTCATTCATCGGATAATCGTGTACGACGAAAGTTAAAAATAAAACCAACTTCAAAAAAGTTAAAAATAATCTTAACACGTAAGGTACCTAATCAGTTACTTTTGGAGTCGATGCAAACGAAAACATCGAATCTCTCATCGGCTGGCACCGACTCCAAAAGTAACTGATTAGGTACCTTACGTGTTAAGATTATTTTTAACTTTTTAGTTATTGAAGTCGGTTTTATTTTTTTATATACTTTTTTCATCTATTTTTAGTGATAAATCCTAATCAAGACCTTAAGAGTGCAAACAAAATTTTACTGCTGAACACCGATTTCATTTCCTTTTATAAGCGCTTTCCTTGGAACTCTTAGGGGTGAAATTTTTTCCGCAAATTTTTACTATAGTATCTTTGAAGCATAAGCTGTTCAATAAAAAAGAATCATCAAAATCGGTTCACATTTGTCAAAGATATTGGGTAATATAGATACAAAAATCAGTTGGCGTGGTATGGAGTGCATGCAATGTTTGATGATTTTCTTATAGATTCCATCATCAGATTTTGACCAAATTTATATGGGACCATTCTGAAAGTATTACCTTTTAAACAAAAAAAGAATTATCAAAATCAGTCAACGTAGTAACGAATGATCGCTGAACATACATAAAAAAAAAAGATTCTGACGAATTGAGAACCTCCTCCTTTTTTGAAGTCGGCTGAAAACACAAGTTTTCGCCATAATTAAAACAAGAAGAAAAAAATTATCTGGATTTGAAAAATCGGCTTTAAGACTAATTCCTAAGGAATATAAATAAAATTAATTATTAATATTATTTTGATTAGATAAACACAATTAATCTTATCGTCTGACCGTCTTCATCCGTCGTAAGATTAATCAGCGATTTGCTTAAACTAACCAATAATTAACCGTAGCGTAGCGTAGCACTAAGTCACTATCCAATTTGCGACGATAATAACTTAATATTTTTAGTAAGGCACTTAAACATATACACTTCGTGACGTCCTAAAATATAACTTTGCCCAACTTCTGCTCCAGGGACTAACTAAATACATAATGGCTGGTGATGAAAGAAACGGCGCAGCTCTCAGTCACATTTGACCGGCGCACGTTATGCCCACAGCATAAGCTTGTTTGCTTGACGTCTATTAACGCCAGTTGGAAAAAAACGCGCTGTTGTTGCAAAAGCACAAAACAATAAGATATTGGGCAAATAATACTCATTTTATTCCTAAGTCGGCTCACACTGGCTAAAGTTTTGCTTCACGCAAGATACGAGTAACAACACTTTTTTAAGTGATCTTCAAGAGTGGGGTAACCTAAATAAATAAATGAACGAATGAAATAAGGTTTACAACATCGAAATACTAAAAAAAAAACAATTCTCCATACAAACTGATGTCAGCTCGACGGCGGGTTAGTATGGGGAAGTTTTTTTTGCGATTTTTATATTATGAAATTGCTGTATTTGAGCTGCAGAATTATCCCCAGAAGGAAGTTAACTAATAAATTAGGACCTTATATAATATAAATTTTATTTAAAAAAATAAAACCGACTTCAAAACACTAAAATGCTAAAAATAATCCTAACACTTAAGTACCTAATCAGTTACTTTTGGAGTCGGTGCCAGCCGATGAGAGATTCAATGTTTTTGTTTGCACCGACTCCAAAAGTAACTGATTAGGTACTTAAGTGTTAGGATTATTTTTAGCATTTTAGTGTTTTGAAGGCGGTTTTATTTTTTTAAATAAAATTTACTTATTTCATCAATTTTTAGTGATAAATCCTAATCTAACTGCTGAACACCGATTTCATCCCCTATTTTCCTACCCTTAGGGGTGATTTTTATTTTGTAAACTTTTAGCATATTATCTTTGAAGTATAAGCTATTCAATAAAACAAAAATCATCAAAATCGGCTCATATTTGACGAAGATAGGTAACAAGAACCACAACCAAAATACTATCTGGGTATATATTTGTTGATTTTCTCAAAAAGTTCTAAATCAATTTCGATAAAATTTATATGGGACCACCTCTGAAGTATGATCGACCAAACAAAAAAAGAATCATTAAAATCGATTCATAATTGGCGGAGTAATCGCGTAACAAATATACAAAAAACAAAAAAAAAAAAAAACATACAGTCGAATTGAGAACCTCCTCGTTTTTTGAAGTCGGTTGAAAACAGGAATGAGGAGATCCGTGAACGAACAACGCTGACATAGCCCAACGGATTAACAAGTTGAACTGGAAGTGGGCGGGGCTCATAGCACGTAGAACTGACAGCCGATGGGGCAGGAAGGTTCTAGAATGGTGGTCACGTACCGGCAAGCGCAGCGTGGACCCCCACCCACAAGGTGGACAGACGACCCGGTAAAGGTTGCAGCAAACCGGCAGGCCGCTTACAACCGGCCAATCTGAAAGTCACTGGGGGAGGCCTATTTTCAGCTGTGGACGTCCTATGGCTGAAATGATGATAAAATTGGTTCTTACCCTTTGCAACTGTGACATAAATATGGAAGGCCAGTACACCACCATAACGGCTCCCAAGACCACCATACTGGCGCCGAAGCCCATGAAGAGGCCGCTCTTTACTGCGTACGACACCATCTTGAAGGATTTTTCACCTATAATAAACAATTGGTTATAATGACCTATGTAGCTAGAGGTCTTGCTTACAACAATGATGTAGGTAGCGAATCTAGGTAGTCACGGAATGATTGGTCGCGTGTTTGTAGACGTTATGTATAAATAACGTGAATAATATGGTGTTTTCTCGTCGTCGTTTCGCGCCAACTAAAAACAGTTAAGCCAGTTATTGAAAGAATAATCTTAGGTGTACCGCAAGGCAGCGTTCTTAAGCCTGTCTTGTTTCTTATTAATCTATGAGTCTCCCTAGACAAACTGAGACTAGCGAGTTGTTTTTGCTTGCTGATGATGCTACAATATTTATATCTAAGTACGGATTAAACTAATGACGGATTTCGTGACGAAATTTATAATGCGCTTATAAAAAAATACCTTAATTGGCTATATCTATAAGTTTTAAAGTCAATATTTTTCAATTACACAAGACGTATTAGCTCGCGATTGAAATTGTGAAAACGAACGAAAATGCTTTAAAATTGGAGGCCAGCTTTATGCAATTTGTTATGTGCGTTCAGCCACAGTTTAACATTCATTCTTGAACAACAATCTTGAACCTCTGTTTTTATACTATATTTTTTAGGAATATTGCTGTAGGTCAAGAAGACGTACAGTATTCATATAGGTATTATACATTATTAGTATTGTTTGTCATCTAAAACATGATTCAAATGACTGAAGTGTGATTGAAATGACCTTCATTGTACAATGAGAACAAAACCTGTCTGTATTGAGAATATTCATATTACAAATAAAATCCAAATTGGTATTATATTTGATTTTACAAACAATTAACTATCAATTTTAACAGAGTGTAAAATTTAAATGGGGAGTATCAAACTGTAGTGTGAATATTGTGAGCAAATAAAAAACATGTAATTAGGTACATAATACATTACTTAAAAATCTCGGCAAAGTTTGTCTCATATCATCAATATATTCAGTTTCACTATTATGTGAGTAGGTACCAACTTTTATGCACATTCACAGAATATGTTATGACTATGAGTATGTTAAATATTTGAATGCATTTTAAATATTCAAGACCTTGACTAGTTTTAAAACGGATTATTTTTAAAATCTTATCTTCTATTTGTGCATTCAAGGCTGTGTTATCGTAATCACATAACATTTTTATGCATTATCATAAATTTGATTTATAGGGCACTAACTATTACCCGCAACAATGTTTGTATAGTCTTCAAATCAATTGAAAAACATTCCCTTGATTGATATTCAAATTCAAATTCAAAAATTTTATTTGCTATTAAATACAAATAAATGTTGATGGTAAATTTAAATAACGTAGTGCACCTATTAAGCCATATTCGATAGCATGCAAATAAGTTACATTAAAATTAAATATTATTAAATTGACAACCATAAAAAGTACTCAATGTGAAATTAATATGTATGTATTGATTATTTTAATTCGATTGATTGCAAAGTTTTATGGCAATGAGTTAAACAGTTTAGTAATGCATATAGTCTAAACACACACACACATACATTTTTATGTATGCCCTGGCTTTTGCCAGGGCATGGAAATATGAGTAAATATATACATTGTATTTATAATAAGGTCAGACGACCTGGTAAGGGTCGCAGGAGGACGCTGGATGCAGGCCGCTTCCAACCGGCCAATCTGGAAGTCAATGGGGGAGGCCTATGTTCAGCAGTGGACGTCCTATGGCTAAAATGATGATGATGATGATTTATAATAGAGTAACACTGTTGTGACTCTAAGATGAGGTTCTTTTATTTTGCTGTCATTGTGATATACCATCAATATATGTAACTGGAGAATACTGTCCTCTGTCCGTTAATCACCTATAGCCAAGTTGATGTTATGTTATTGTGACAGACAATAATGGAGCCTTAACTGATCAAGCATACCTAAATGAGACACAATAGATTCTATTGCTATGCGGTCTCATGAGACCTGTTGGATGTTAACGGGTTAAATTTCAATTTGGTTTTGGGAGGTGGGTAAATGTATTATTGGCATACATGTAAGTGCCCTGAAAGAGGGGGTCTATGAACTGAATTTATAATTGCTATTAATTTAATGTCTGTTTTAATGAATAGAATAACTATATTACAGCCTTCAATGTAATAAAACACATTTTTATCCATATAAAGAACATTATGTTAAAATAATCTTTGTAGTCCAAAATGTTATTTGTTCCACAAAGATAAACTCTGAGATAAATTATCTTGAACTTAGATATTCTATTCTATGTTTCTTAGTCTTATAAAAGAGTAACAAAGTTTACAAATACTGTAAGAAAATCTGAAAAATGGCTGAATGGATTTAGATGAAATTAATAAGCTAAATTAAGGCCTGTGCTATAACAGACTATATTTTTCTGGATAATATAGGTAACCTATAGTTAACGAGAGATGCGCTAGCAATAGCAATAAGGACTTGATATTATATCGCAGACCGAAATCGTCGCGAACGGCAGGCAAAAGCGAATAGCATTCAATAATTTTATTAACATGGATTGCAATATTTATAAGCATAAACCCAGGTGAACAAAGACGGTACCTATTTTAAATTTATGTAAATAATGACATCATTTACACTACGTTTCAGACGTCGCGTAAATTACCTTCAATTATTAAATTATATTAATGGCGGGACCCAAACTTATGTAGGCGGGTTCAACGTATACACTGTTCTTATTAGTTAACTACGACTTAATTAAGATAAAACACCTGCTTACCTTTTTATTTCCAATTTTTTTTTTAAACAAGGCACTGTCGCAAGTTTTTCAATTTAATAATAAATGTAGAACACTGTTTTACTTAAAAAACTTTTACAAACCCCCACTAAGAAACAGTAAAATTATTGTAACAAAGAAGTTCTAAACGTAATATACATTTTAACATAATTTTATACGATTAACACTTTAAAACATACGATTTAAAATACAAATAAAATATTACAAAAACTACGTGCGCTTGTAACAAAACTTTCACGACAAACAAAAATTATCAAAATCAAAGCAAGCATTCGCTAATGTCATTGTGACGTAGGTCAGCTGTATGCTGTCACGTTGACAGAAAGGTAGAATGGTCCGAAACTCAGACAGACCCAAACTACCCAGCAGAAATAAGTAAAACTTTGCAAATTAATTTTAACTTTGCAAATTATTTTCTGATCATTGTAGAGGAGTCGTACGAACAAAATGTACATGTACATAGTTTTGCACCATTAATCTATTCTTTTAAATAATGTGTAAGCTATTATTGTTATTACTAGTTGTGGGATCCGGATACTGTTATAGAAAAATGGAGTGTGTAATACTATTATTTCTTTGTAGCCTTAGCCACTGACCAAGTAAAACTACGTCTTAGCTCGCAATAATTTTTAGAGTTCCAAAGCGTGTGAGCATAGGTCACTTAACAGTCATAGTTTATGAGATACTTACTTACTTGTTAATTATGTACCTGCTAGATAACTATAGTCCATTCAAGTTACGAAGATACGACACTTGGCAGTTTCCGTTTCACCCATACTATTTACGAAATTATTTTATAAAATATATTTTTAATCTTTTATCTAAATAATTGCAAAAACACAATAATCTTTGCCTCTAAAAATCTAAATAAAAATTTCAAATCAATGTTAAATATCTTAATGATTTAACAAACAATTAAATTAATTATTAATACGTATATTAATAATAAATGAATAGGATTTCCTTCAAATACTTGATGCGTAAAACAGAACGTTTACTTATAGGGATTGACAATACATAATCGAACTAAATCGATCAATCGGTTCGGTCGTCCTGTGAAAACCTATGCGTTGATGTCAGTAGTACGAGAGCGTCTGCCTTATTTGCGATTTATGTTATCGTTATTTTTCGCAGTTTCTATTTTGACTTTTGTTACTGTTTTTGTAAAGTTTTCGTTATTGTTTTGCTTTTATTTGGTAAAATGACAAAAAAAGGAAAAAAGACGTCGAAAAGCTGTATACGGCACTCTGGCAGTAGAACATTGCAGTATATCTCTTATTTTAAATAAGTTCATTTCAATGAAAATCGATTAAGCTTTCTTTATAAACTTTCTCGATTTTTAAAAAGAATCAGTTGGATTTTGTTAGGGTACATCACTATCGATGTTGCTGACTGCGGGACTACACCAATACCTACAACTTTTTGGACATTGGACTACACTGAGACCGGGCCATACATTGGGTTTACTGTAAAAAAAGAAAAGAGGGTCAAAGCCAAGAAAAAGGACAGTTTTTTTTTGTTTACTTCTGACGGAGTTTGAAATATTTTTTTGGAAGTCATGAATTAATACCACAACAATATTTCATTTTTACTTTGCAATAGGGCCCCCATTCTTGTGTGCCCCAGGGCCCCGGGATATGTTAAGACGGCTCTGAGTAGGTCCTATCCGGATTGTTCGTACGTTGTCGCTTAAGGGTAAGGTAAGGTCTGGTAAGGGTCGCAGGAAGACGCTGGATGCAGGCCGCTTCCAACCGGCCAATCTGGAAGTCAATGGGGGAGGCCTATGTTTAGCAGTGGACGTCCTATGGCTGCAACGATGATGATGATGATGATAAATCAAATTCATACGAAAACGCGTATAAAGAGCGCATTTATAGTTTCGATAGTTTTACTATCGACAGACAGTTCGGCTACCTGCACCTGAATATTTTTTTAGTAGATGTACCGACCAGGCCATTTTATAGTCGCCTAAAGTTTACGACCAGTCGGCACTTACTTGGGTGTCGCTATCTCCGAGGTCTCGGGTTCGATTCCAGGTCGATCAACGACTAATAAAAAAACTTTACTGTATTATCTCGGGTAAAATCAGTGTCTCGGGTCTGGGTGTTGTGGTACCGTCGTTGTTGCTGATTTCTTTAACAAAAGTGCTTTAGCTACTTACCATACTTCTCGGCACTAGCCTACAATATTGTCCCGAAGGAGTGGTAGAGTAAAAAAAATATTGGGACATGTAAAAGAGCCTAATTTAGGCTTATTTACAGAAATAAATTGATGTTCATAGGATCAGAGCAATGTATGTAAGTGATGATCAGTTCAAGGAAAGTAAGAAATAAAGTACTTATAACGTATTTTTACTTAATCAGTGAAATAAAGTGTTAGTATATCTTTTAAAACAAATAACACAGTGCTGGTTACACCTATTTTTTATTGAATCACCGTCCACTAGTGTTGCCGCTCGATAGGTCAATATCGATTGTCTATCAATAGCCTATCGATAGTTGAAGGAAAAACGATACTATCGATAGTATCGATATCTCTTTTACTGCAATACTATCGGAAAACAGTAAGATGGTCTTATCGATATTGAAGAACAATACTATCGATAGTTCATTAGTTGGCAACGATCGAAACTATCGATACTTTCGATAGTATTGCTGTTTACCGATCGTATAGCAGTAACAGAGATATCGATACTATCGATTGTATAGATGAATTTGGCGTTCAACTATCGATTGCAAAACTATCGATTTTTCGGCAACACTACCGTCCACTTATCAAAAAATTTACTGTACCACGTGATTTCCTTTTCGACATTGTACTTTACTACTTGCGTCGACAGATTTTTTTAAGGTTTATCTAATTACTTGAAGGTTAAATAATTAAAACATATCGCCAGTGCAACAACTGACAAAAAAATAAAATGTAAACAAAACTTGTCGGGACAACGCATCACAGAGGCACGACGAACAAAACGAAGGTTTCCGGATGCACCCGAACTTGTCCGAAACCAATGATCGGCACTGCCGACTTATAGTCTAGTTAGCCAAATCCATAGTCCAATGATCGGCACTGCAGACTAATAGTCTAGTCAGCCAAATCCATAGTCCAATGATCGGCACTGCCGACTAATCGTCTATTCAGCCAAATACATATGTTAAATAGGTACCAAATGATTCTGAATCGAAACCCTGTTCAGTTTCTAAGCAACTAGGCTGCTTGAGCAGTAATTTAAGGATTGGAACTCACGACAGTAATCACAATAAAACACAAAATTGCCTACATTATTTCTTTATTGAATAAATTACAAAAATCGTAATGTAAAATTCCATGGCAGTACATCTGCGTAGATATTCTTCAAATTATATTATACTAAAAAAACTTCCAACTGAAAGTAAATTGCTATTTGGTCAACTTTACTTGGGCAGAGGTTAGAAACCGCCACACAGATGCGACAGGCAACGATATGAAAATATTCTACTAAATATACTAATATACTAGCAAAGGCATCTTCTTCATAGTGCTATGCCTTGTTTTTAGTCGAAGTACGATTTTATTACTTTTTGAGCGAAAACCAGACCATTTTCGGAACACAGTTACACATCCAGTGTTATCTAAATATGCAGGTATCCTCACAGCGTTTACTTTACGCAAGTGGTATAAATCCGTAAATAGATTCCAAAAAATCCAGAGATACGTTTTGGGATTTGAAATCATGACCTACGAATATAATGCGAGACTCCAACCACTAAGCTATCACTGCTGCATATTTTATATTACTGCATACAAGTTGTACAAAAGAATATGACACTCCTTAAAATCACGTGATCAGCGACTCATATTAATGACTTTTTCTATAGGAGCAACATCGAAATCGGAAAAAAAAATAGATGCTCCATACAAACTAACGCGCTTTCTTTATGATCTAAAAAAAAATAGGGATTTCGATGTTGCTCCCATAGTAAAAGTGGTAATGTAGTAGGTGAACAGCTGATCACGTGTTTTTAAGGAGTGTCCAATTCTTTTGAACACCCAGTATATGATCGAATACAATCCAAACTTACATGTGACACTTAAGTACACGATATAACATTACTACTAACCTACATTCTCAATTCACTGGAGTGACTAAAGAGTACTTAATAATCAATTCGAGAAAATCGCAACTCTGTGGCGGTTTGCCCTATATAAGGCTAGTAAAATGGAGCATTCTGGAATGGTTCAAAAGCTTAATTCGTTGGATAAGCAAACCCGAAATAAAGTTAAAACAAGCTGAAGAACACTAAAGCTATATCCACACTTGCGCACGCGTACACGAGATGCCGAGCATTTAAAAATTATAGATTTATTCAGCATCGACTGATCTTTTAGGTCTAGTATTGTAAAACTATTTTTACGTATTGTCTTCAAAATACATAATCTGCTGTAAATAACACTTTTAGTAGAAGTATAAAACATTATAAAATCGCTAGATGAATCAATCCATCATTTTTTTCGTAACTGCGATTTATGTTGGTTAGTCTCATAGAAAAAGTTAATATTTAGCAGTAGTAGTTTAACTCTAAAGTAAAAATAACCGATTACTTGTGATTAGGATTTATGGCAACACTGTTGGAAACATAGTTGAAATTAACTATTTGAAAACCGCCACTATTCTTTGCGTAATAGCGCGGCTTTCATACGAAGTATGGCGAATCTCAAATCTTGTTAAATTAAATTGCATTTTATATACATAGCCGGATGAGCGATTTTACCATGAACGAATTTCCTTAGGACGTTTGGGATTTTAATGTTACTTGGTATGGCCACAGCACATACGCAAGCAGCATATAGAATGTGCGCAAATGAGATACAGCACTATATTTATAATACATAAATACTCCTAATATAATAAGATATCTTGTTCAACAGTAGGCGTGGTTCGGGCACTCAGTACAAAATATTATGTGACGCTTTGAGATACATATTTGAGGTCTTTAGATTAAAGCACATATTGGTAGGGTCGGTCGCCGATTCTAGTAGGAAACTGCAAAAGCATAAAATTTCAGGATATTCTATTCTATGTTATAAACATAATTATCTGTCTCTCTCTTAGGTGATACAGTTCTGAAATGCTATTAAAAGGAAAATTAACTCGCGATCGCTTATCTTTAAACTAAGGAATAGTTCTAAGGTTGGGCCCAAGCGATTCTTGTATTCTGGCAGTGCCGGTAGAGTGACAGAGATGGTCCGTATTTCCTAGTCTTCTTTAAATTGCAGGGCGTCTGTGAATTGTTAAGCGACTATTTTTCTTCAAGCCAGCGAATACCAGATCGCGGGGGGCCTAATAGATCGATGGCTCGAAACCTCTGGGATCATAAAAGTTTTTAATTTGCCGTAAGTGACGAGCTAGCGAATCGAATGAGTCGACAGTTGACTCCCACAGGCCTCCGAATTTAGGGGGTCGTGGTGGAATAAATTTTGTCCTTTCAGTTCGAGTTCACAGTTGACTCCCAGAAGCCTCCGAATCTAGGCGTCTGTGGTGGAATATACATACATTTTATGTCCCGTCAGTTTTATCTGTAAGTTGTACGGTGACCGCTGAAGACTGGGAAGTCTCGAAGCTAACGATAATAAGTCCGGACTTCAGAAGCATCTGCACGCGGGTCAGTGTTTAGACGATCGACGTGTTTAGGTTCGGCTGGGCGGTCCCCGCCGGACTAGTGGATGGCGATGAGGCCGGACTCGAGCAGCTTCTGTATCTTGGCGGCGATGGTGGGGTTCTTGAGGTGGTCCTGCAGCGCGTGCGGGTCCTGCTGCATCTGCTCCAGGATGCAGCGCATGGCCGGGTCGCGCAGGATCTGCTGCACCTCCGGGTCGGCCATGGCTCGCTTGCGGACCTACAGATATATAAAAATATATTTGATAACATCGCATACATGTGGGATAGATTTCAGAAAGAATGAGTGAATGTTGACCGTTTCTTTCTTGACGATGAGTAAGCGAGACAGAGAGGTGTGTAAGCGAAAAGTATGATGTTCTCTTTTCATGATAGTCGCGCCGAGGTGCGTGACGACGCGTGCGTGATGACGTGCTTCAGTTAATTCCTTCGAGAATAAAACAATTTCAGTATAACGCCAGATCCAGCTTTAATTTCAAAAAGCCTCGACCCCACATACATTGCTCTGATCCTAAGGTGAGTAGCTAAAGCACTCCGTGTTTGCGCACAACGGGCAGTAAGTAAAAGTCTAGTAAAGTTAAAAAACAACAAGAAAATAGAAAGTAGTAAAGAAACAAGAAAGAAAGTCAAGTGGTGAAGAGTGATGCATCCGTAAAGTGAAGATAATGTCCGTGAAGAGGACTGTGTCGGTGCTGTGTCCATCCAAGACTGCGTTTGGGCTACATCAGTCAAGACAACCACGTCGGTGCCGTCTGGCAAGAGAACCGCGTCAGAAAAGAAGACCGCGTCAATTCTACGTCAGAACTCCATCAGTCAACTGCGTCCGTGGCTTGCGAAGAAGAAATAAAGCGACTTTCTAGAAGTACCATCGTTTCCTTCCAATCCTATAACAGTGTGTGTGTGTAGTGTGTGTAGGGTAGGGCTCCCTACTAGCTACTGACCTCCTCCGGGTTGGAGTTGAGCTGCGTGGAGCAGGCGCGGTACCCGTCCAGCGCCTCGGCGTTGCTGGGGTCCAGCTCCAGCGCCTTCTGGTACGCGTTTAGCGCCTTCGCATGCTGCTGCATGCCCTGGGGGGGGGGGGATATTCAACCGATAAGCGACTGATTGTAATTATAATACATCGTTTTATGTAAAAATGGCCTCCGCCCGCGTAGTGTTACGTGTCACTTAAAGTCTTTATCAACGACTCATGACACCCATGTCACTTCCCAGCTCAAAATAATCAAATAATAATAATAATACAATAAACCACATCAATGCCTCGCTCTAAAAGTAAAAGATAAAACGACGCTATCGCCGTATGCATTATTTTAGAACTAAGGATGATGGTCAAAGTGGGCGTAAATCCAACAGATTCGAAATGTATGCTAAATGAACTGGTAAAGGTTGCAGGAAGCCGCTGGATGCGGGCCGCTTTCGACGGGCCAATCTGGAAGTCACTGGCGGAGGCCTATGTTCAGCAGTGGACGTCCTATGGCTGAAATGATGATGATGATGATGACTTCATTTTATACTATGACAACACCGAAATACAGAGGTAGAGGCCATTGAATATTAAAATATATATATTCCTTTTAGTACAATTATTTTACTTCTTCTTCTTCCTGTAACCTGTATGTTTTGTGTGCCAAATAAAAATACTCTTATTCTTATTCTTAGTTTCAATAATATTCATCAACACTTTAGGGTAATAAAGAAAGTATTTATACTTACATAAATATAATACCTTATTTTTTTTACTTGTTAACTCATCTGCCACTTTCGTTAAGGGTAAAAAAATAACAAAAGACACGACGTGACGCCGTTCCTCACCTCGTTGAGGAACGGCACGGATACTACGCGGGCGCACGTCAACGCCAATAGAGGGCAAATGGGGAACCACACTGCACATTTGTATATTATTTGTTATGAGAACCTGCAGAGGCGAAGCACTGCGCAATCTTTGCGACTGCATTAGAAATTAGAAAGAAACGTGTGGTTAGTGCGAGCACGAATACAATCTAAGCCCATATATTATAGATAGAGGGCGGACAGAATCCAAATATTTTTTTTAGGTGCCTCGTGTTGAGAGGTATCTGAATCACCCCTATGTATGTTCTACGTAGAGATGTAAATTGTCGGTCATATGCTATAAGCGTCCGTCATTTATGATAAATGCTTGGTCACATTGGACATTTATTGTCACGATGGTCACATACATTTTTTTAGTATAAATGTTAAAAAAGAAGAATTCCACTAAAGTAAGTCTTAAGTGTTAATTATTTGACAATAAAAACATACAATAAAACATGTAATTGGATCTGGATTGACTAAAAAAAAACTCGCGCGTACACGATACGACACTTTTTAGCTTGTTCATGCAGAAAGATAAATTAATTTTAGAAATTAAATTTCGTTATAGATCATCACTACTGAAGTCTGTCTCTTATAATGATGCACTTATTTGTGACCAAATGTTTTTTTTTCATAGTTTGTCAATAGAATTGAATGTGACGTTAGTGACAATAAATGCCCAAAATGTCTGGTCACTGAGAAAATTCCCAATTTGCTCGGTCATATTGGTCAGACATTTATAACGTAACGGACAGTTTACAACTCTAGTTCTACGATTTTTCGTAGTTTTCGAGTTACGATTTTATTAATGAATTTTCATCAGTCAGATCAGTTTAAAAATTTAAAAATAAAGTAGGTTTCTTCAATTTTTTTGCAGCTAAATCTCTATGAACTGTAAAATAAAGAGCCTCATAACTATAATGAAAGTTACTACAAAATTGACCTTATGTTGAAAATTTATGTTAAGTGAGTTATGATTTAAATTTTTAACTTAAAAATAAAAAAAAATTACTGATAATTTCTTAGTTTCTAAGTAGCTTCAGAGAATGCGCTAGACTAGCTTTCATAATAATAATAAAAAAATAGTACTTCATAGGCTTCATCTAACTAACATCTCTAACATCAAATTACGAAAAATCGTAGAACATACATATGGGTGATTATGTCATTTCTCTGATGGTACCGATGGTTTGGGCCGACATGAACCATTGTTGGGACTGCTCGTTATCTTTTGGGTGAAACATTAAAAGTAACTTTTTGGATCATTGTATAATAATTACTTAATAAGAGGTGCTTGTAGCTCAGTGCTTTGGCACTTTGGCAGTTATTACTAAAGTCAAGCAACCTACGCCGCGGTTGTGATTGCATAGGTGACCATTCCGACCATATTATTTAGTGACATTTATCACAAGCATCTCCGAGCTTCGGAAGACATGTTAAAAGTTAGCCCCGGCTAATATCGACTGTTACGTGCAAGGAACAACCTTATTGAGTTGACAAATTTTCGAAGAAAGTAACAATAAATTTAAAAATAAACTTTATAATAAAGTAGATTAAAAACCAAAAGCAAGAGTATTCTTCGAATTACTTCAAAAAATTATGTAGTTTATCCTGTTTCTAACAACATGCAACATCATGAAAAACGATGTTGCAATTCTTAACTTCAGATAGTTCTAAACATATTACTTGTTACTTAATCATCATGGTTTAGAAGGGGTCGTACATTAGTCACGTGACGTTTTTTGCAACTTTTCAACCCCCTCCCCCTACCCTGGTGATGCATCACATATATTTTTGGGACCAAGTTATTATTTTTTATTTCTAATTCATGTTTAATCTTATTTATAAAATAACCATTTATTCCAGAAACAATGCACAATAAGTAGGATACAAAATTATTCATGGTTGCTACAATATCCCTTGTATCTGTGTGCCTTTTGGAATAGGCCTCCTCCATCTGTCTCCATTGAGCCACTGCTACTCTCGTCTACTGGGGTCCCTGGGTCATTTCTATTTCGTCTCCCCATCTTCTAAGTGGACAGCCCTTCCTTTTGCCATCCTTAGGATACCAGTGAGTCACCTGTGTACTCCACTTATTGAGATACATCTTAATAAGAATAATTTCATTTATTTGGCACAAAAGTTACATGTTACATTGCAGGTGAGTACTTAAATTAGAAATGTGCCAAAAAGGGTGGGGACCCTTTGCCGCTCAGCATTAAGATGTACAGTTTACCTCTATTTTTGCCTGATCAATTTGAGTAAGTATGTCAGTCAGCTTTGTTTGAGATCGTATATCATTGTTTTGGATTATAATATCTTTCAGCTTTGCACCAATCTAATTTAATTATGGAAAATTAAGCACCGTTTAACAGCATTTTTCGCGTTGCTAGGCAACGGCGATTCAAGGTCACGCGCCGGTTTTTATGTTTAGAAATTTAATTAATATCTCACTAAAACCCGCCTCCTTCCTTGTGGTGGAATTATCCGATATTTCGTGATTTATCCGAACCCTCTCCCCCTCGATTTCGAGGCTCACGTGATTAATGTACGACCCCAATGTTTATTTTCTATGATTCTTCCTACCTGTAAAATCTTCCCCTTCCTAATCCAGCCCTTGATGAACTTGGGGTCGAGCTTGCAGCACTGGTCGCAGTCCTTCAAGCCAAGATCGAACGCCGCCAGCTTGGTGTAGCAGGCCGCCCGGTTGGAGTACAGCTTCGGGTCGTCCGGGTTACGCTTGATCGCTTCTGTGTAGTGTTTCACTGCATTGCTGTAGTCACCTGAGAACAGACAATAGTTTTGCTTGATATTCAAATTCAGTGTACACACAACAGCCTATCCAAAAAGTTAAAGGTCGTTGAACCGATTTTCAATCTTAAGTCCGACAGATATTATTTTTAATATCAATTGATAGGCTATTTGACTGGTTAGTGAAATGATTTACTTTAATTTTTAAACCTATTTGAACACTAAACAATAAACATGTAAAATTTTACATTTTTAAAAGTCTGCGAGAGCCCCATCGCCCATTCTGGACTGTTAAAAGACGCCAGCACAACTTACAAGGCTTTCAATATCCATCTAATTATTAAGTCCTAGAAAAGTCATAACAAACTACCCGTGTCGCCGACGACACCCTACTCATATGTTGTCCTAAGCACAAAATCTCGCAAAGATCACAGATCTAATATGTCTATATCAGGGATTGGAAACCAATTATTTTACTATGAAACCTTAACCGGAATAATAAAGGTTTTTGCTAAATTTACTATCACATACTCCAAATACTGACTTAAAAGCTATGGCAAATTTAGTTTTATGGTCAAATCTTTACAACTACTATCAAATAGTAGAAATGGGTCATATACATTCTGAAATGAATATTAACCGGTTTCGATCCTTGGTCTATATACAGGTTGTAAAAAAAAAGCTTAAGTTTATGATCTAATTTGGATGTTCTAGTACAAAGCAACCTAATGGTTACAGTTATTTGAAATTTATTGCACAGATTAAAGTTGTAGTTATATTATAGATGTAATCAAAAATATTAAAAAAAAACCTTTTTTTTTTCTTATTGAAAAAAAAAACTGAATTATATACGAAACTGCATTAACTCACCCTTTTTGAAGTAATCGTTTCCTAGTTCCTTCTCTTGCTCAGCTTTGACAGGATCTACGTAAGCTTTCTTCTCTTCTTCAGCAATCTTTCTCTCCACCTCACTGAGAAGGGTCTTGATCTCCGGCGTGCGGTGTTCAGACATTGACTTTTCAAAGTATGTTTTCGCCAATTTCCACTGCTCCATTTTTTTATATGCATTACCTGAATATCAAAGTTATAAGTGTTTGAGTCTATAAACTAGTGATTTTGTTCATCATATATTTTACTGTAAGGATTATT
Source organism: Anania hortulata (assembly GCA_963576865.1). Taxonomy (NCBI): domain Eukaryota; kingdom Metazoa; phylum Arthropoda; class Insecta; order Lepidoptera; family Crambidae; genus Anania; species Anania hortulata. The sequence continues at coordinate 21,424,581 of OY756393.1, forward strand.
AATGCTCAAGTATTTCTACGTCTATCTATATATATAAACAAAGTCGGGTTAGTGACACCATTTATAAGTCAAAAACGGCTGGACCGATTTTTATGATCTTTGATTTGTTGAATTCGTCTCCATCCTGATTAGCAGAATAACTATTAAAACAACGGAAAAAAATTAAGAGGCGGTACGAAGTTCGCGGGGCCAGCTAGTTTTAAATAGGTTTGAGAAGCATTTCCTGTAGAAGGACTATTATATTGCCACTTAAGGGCCACATGGTAATCTTTCTTAAATCAAGGTTTAGCCTAAACCTGGGCTAAAATTCACACCAGACTCAATGAAAGACCTATTATCACATGCACACATCTGTTCTGTTCCAGAGTATTATGATTAAACAAATTTACAGGTACAAGTACATCATCTTACTCACACCGATATTAATTTTAAATTGACATTTAAAATTAGGTTTACGTTAAATCTCGATTTAAGGTTTTGGAAGTAAGCCAAAATTATTAAAAAGTACATACCAATCCTAGTAAACGCTTTAGCTATTAATTTAAAATCTGCCCTATTCTCTCTGCCAATTTCAATAGCTTTCTCACATTCTTTGATACATTTCTCATACTCTTTCTGTTCGAAATACACGGCAGCCATGTTTGTGTAGAATGTAATATCTGTAGGGTCATGTTCGATTGCCTTCTGATAATGTTTGATGGCGTTATCAAATTCTTTCTTTTTATAACACTCATTTCCATAGTCCTTCTCTGATAATGCTAATCTGCGGTTTTCTGGTAAGTCGTCGTATGTAGGTTTAGGAGGCTCTTCTTTCTTTGGTTCTGTTGGAGGTTTCTTCTCAGTCGCAGGAGGGTCTACGTCCATGTTCATACTTTCCATGTTGAAGTCTAAGCCTAGCATCACACCGATTGTTGTGATGACACGTTTGTCTTGCATTCTGGGATCTAAGTTTTGCATATCAAATGGATTTTGGGCCAGTTTCTGTGGAATTCATGACAATGGTTAATTGAGATTAGCTCAACAACTCTGCATAAAAAAAATGGATGATTTATCATAATACATTGTATCTGCGTCTTATTACTTATAAAAGCAGACACAATAGAAATTCTATTGTTATGCGGTCTCATGAGACCGCTTGGATGTTAACAGGTTTATCAATAATTGTAATGAAGTTGTACAACTTTGTACTCATCAGTTAAAATATGAATAATTGCACACAGACAGAACTTTAACAGGAGGTATTAAAAAGAGACTATAATTTAGACTGTTGAATTAATTTTCTCAAAATTGCACCTGCTTGATGGATGCAAATTAATCAATACCATTGTATGCAAATGACAGTGTTGATAACTTACATTTTTTAATTTCACAGGCAAGTAGGATAATAAAATATGGTGAATTTGAGTTACAGTTACATCAAAAAGTATTATTTTTGGAAAGTAAAAAAAAATTCATACCTCAACAATTTTAACATATTCAGGATCTTTTAGCCATTCTTTAGTTTGTGGATTTGCATGAAGCTTCGCAAAGAGCTCCTCTGTCTTCAGTTTAGCTTCTTCTGCTTGTTTCTTTACTTCAGCCAGACCTGATGCCAGCTGCTGGTTATTAGGGTCCAACTCTAGACCTTTTTGGTATGCTGCAATGGCCTCTTCATATCTTCCTAAATACGCTAAAGCACTCCCTTTTCTGGAATAACCTTTACTCCAGTTAGAGTTGATAGACACTGTTTTGTCAGCATCCTCCAGGGCCGCAGTGTAGTTTCCATTCTTCGCATGAGCAGCCGAACGATTACTATACAAAACGTGGTTTTTCGGGTCCAAAGCGATAGCATCGGTGTAGCTGCAGATAGCCTCGACATAATTACCAGACGAGAGCGCTGCGTTACCCTTCTCCTTTAACTTATTAACCTAAAAATAATTCCGAATTCTAATTAACTTTATTCACACAAAAATCCATTGTGTTTAACGATGGTATAACCTCTTACCTGATCCATGATTTGCACTAAATAATTGAATTATCTGAACGTATTAATAGTAGATTCACAAAACTAATTCACTTTGTAATGTTCAGTTAAGTTCGCTCACTTTGCTCTTCAAACACAAGCTGCAGAAAACTCGAAATACTCGAAAATGACACTTCAAATTCGAGAAAATTCTCGCTAAAACCAAATGACTAAAACCGCGATACTATAATGACGTTTCGTTTCTTCTAGAAGGATGTATTTTTTTTTGAGTCATACTATTTAGCGTGGAATGATAAAATGCATGAAATGAAATTGAAAAAAATGTTACTGTTAAGTTTAATCGATTAACTGTAGTTGAAATCGATAAAACTTTTCTACATTAATACAACGGTGAACGGTCAACAGCAAACAACAAACACAACCGTGTGGATAGCTGTTTGCCTTTTTGTGTTTGTATTTGCCATTGTTCGGCGTCGGTGTCGGTTTTTGTGCATAAATCAAACGATGTTCGACGAATGTGATTGCAAATTGCGATGCATCCACACGCTTGTTTGGCATTTACTATCAGGTAGTACGCGTGAGCTAGCGGGTGGCGGACGACTTAGAGATGGGATTAAGTATCGATTTTAAGAGAAATATTTTGATTAGAATACCTAATACAATACATGATAAGAGCCTTAACCTCCTAGGGTCACTTATTTTTGACAGCGCAATTCCTATCTACTTTCAAAAATTAATGCAAATTTAATGAATATTCAAATCGTCTTTTGGAAATAAATGCACATTTGGCAATTTTTATTCTAAGATCATGTCTCCTAATACCTAAATTCAACTATCTTTTCCGTTGTTGCCCAGTTTGGAAATTTCAAAATTTAATGGATAGTTTAGACAGTTTAGTTAAATTACATTTAGAAAAAATTCTGAACATTTAACTTTTAGAACGATCCTGGAACCAAGCGTCCCTTCCTATCCGCTATGGTGGGATTGGGATCCGCAAAATTCCAAGTGTCGCCTTACCTGCTTTTCTATCTTCATCCTATAGCACGACCGCTCTCGTTGCTAGTATCCTACGGCCAAGCACCGTAACCTTCGAGGTGGCATGTTTGGATGAAGCTAGAGATGCTTGGGAAATGGCATTTCCTTCCCTTTAGACTTAAAAAATCAACGGAGCTGGGACAAAATTTCTTGCGAATCCCTTCTAGAATCTCTTATAGATTCTAGTATCAACAACGCAGACCTCGCCAGACTTAGAGTGGTTTCTACCAGGGAATCCGGTTATTGGCTGCATGCATATCCTTCAGCCAATGTGGGAACCCTTCTAGACTAAGAAACTCTTCGTGTGGCGATTGGTCTTCGTGTTGGTGCCAAGGTTTGCAGTCCACATAAGTGTCCTTGTGGTGCTGATGTCAGCTCGTTGGGACACCACGGACTTTCTTGCACAAAGAGTGCTGGCCGTTTTTCTCGCCATGCCTGCATCAACGACATCCTTCGTCGGTCCCTTGCTACCATCAACGTGCCGGCCATACTTGAACCGAACGGTATCGCTCATGATGATGGCAAGAGACCGGACGGAATGTCTCTTGTTCCCTGGCGGATGGGTCGGGCTCTGGTGTGGGATGCTACCTGTTTCGACACATTAGCCGCCTCCCATCTTTCCGGGACGAGCAGAGATGCAGGAGCAGCTGCGACAGACGCTGAATATAGGAAAAATAATAAATATCGGCAAATCAGCGCGAATTACTTTCTTATACCTTTTGGCGTCGAAACACTAGGTCCTTGGGGTCCCAACGCACTCTACGTGGGTACCCTTCCACAAGGACCATTTTTATAATTCTCTATTTTCGTAGTTTTTATTTGTATATAGTATTTTACTAGAAATAAAAAAACACAATATAAAGACATTATATTTATTTTATTTACCGAGCTATCTACACGGTTGTGTTTGTTGTTTGCTGTTTGCCGTTGTTTGCTTTACGAGTTGAGCCGGCATTATAGGTTTATAAGGGAAAATAGCTAATCGGTGAGTAACGTTACCGATTCGTGAGTGAGCATTTGAATGTCCACACTCCACACACAAAATCAAAAGCGCATCATCATACATAAAAGGCTATTGGGAACAACCTTTGCCTAATTACTGACATGAAGATTGATTGATTGACATGATGGACTAGTTGTCCCATTAGTGTTACCGCTCGATACTTCATCGATAGACTATCGATAGTAGGGCAAAAGCAATAGTATCGATAAAACTATCGATACTATCGATAGTGTCAATACTACCGATCGTATCGATAGAACCGTAAGCGTAAATACAATCGACATACAGCGATACTATCGATAGTATCGAAGCTCAATATTAAATGTATCGATAATTTATCCCATAGATAGTGACTTTTTTCTTTTTACCTATGAAGTTGTTGCACTGGCATCCTGGCAGAATGATTAATAAAATTGTTTGGGCTCGTCGAGATTAATTACTAATTAATAAGGTATTGAGAGAAATCTTCATGTTACAAGACGACAAGATATACCGCTATAATAAATAATAATTCCAGATCCTGACCAATGTGACAATATAAATGTGATAACTACTAAGTGCAAACACATCTTATTTGAAAATCCATTGTATTTTTTAAAATCAAAAAGATGCGACCGTACACGCGTCATGAATGACGCACGATGAAATTAATGCTTTCATGATAATTTTGAAGTTACTGTAATAATTACAGTGGGTACACAGACAATGGTTTTTTTCTGTCTACTTAAGGACTCGGTTCGGATTGATTTCACAATGTTTTCTTTTACATTCTAGGCTCTATTCTAAACCACAACTAAAAAATGTACTCTTATTTTTTTAACAGGATGTACAAATCTTTAAAGAGAAAATAATTTTATGATTACTGAAGTCCACTGTAATTATTATAGCACAATAAAAAATACGCTGCGCTTGCCGGTACGCGGCCTCCATTCTAGAACCTTTTTGCCCCATCGGCCGTCAGTTCTACGTGCTATGTGCCCCGCCCACTGCCACTTCAGCTTGCTAATCCGTTTGGCTATGTCAGCGACTTTTGTTCGGCAAGGCAAAAACACATACTATCATTATTAGCCTAAAAAACTAACACAATGATTCACAATTGTCTATGCCTATTATAAAACAAGTCAGTTTCTGGCTCCTGAGCAATTAGGGCATTGAGCATACAAATAGCCTGCGCTGTGGGAGCGTGCCGCACCGTGAGCGTGCGCGAGAGCGCATTATGATAAAATAATAAACATCGAAAAGATTACGAATATTGACTCAGGCACATCACTAATCTTAGTTCCAAGTACTGATACTAAGGCCCACAGCGCCAAAACGGCGTTAATCAAATAGGCACGAATATAATTTGACAGCAGTCTGTCTATGTTTATTTTAGGTCAGTGGTTTAATGTCTAACGGAGAGGTTACTTGATCAGTGGATTTTAATGATCTGTCCGGCTGTGTCGCTTTTGACAAGTGTTTTATTTCATTTTCAACTCAACAGTTTTGTGCGCAAAGCATTGCTTTTTAATAATGGTTGGAAATGTTAAACCTTTCCCTAATGTCGTTTAAAGTAGCGTACGTTAATATACAATTTAAAAGTTAAAAATACCACTGTTGTTTATGTGCTGTTTTTTGAGCGGATGGACGCTTGTTGTGTCACGCCAATCGCTACCTATTCTGCAGTCGTAATTGGATCGTGAACGGTGTGGGGAATACCAAGTGCTAGGTACTTTTAATCGATGGGCGATTGAGTATTTCCGTGGTGTAATTATTGGCAGGGCTCGCGTTCCCGCGGTTTGGTGACTCACTGTGTGGCGAAGAAATAAATTGTAACCATGGACACCGATGACGGAGAGTCATCAAGCAGCGGGCCTATGTCGAGCCTGAATAGCCTATTTTCATTTACAAGCCCAGCTGTGAAAAAGCTTTTGGGTTGGAAGCAGGTATGATAGCATCCTAAACATCTCTGTCAATTTTCTTTAAAAATACACTACTGTCTGTAAATATAAATTCATTACTGAGAGGCTAGGGAATAATCTGCACTAAAAAAATGGTAATTTTCTAATCAAACAATAGATAATCATGACTAGATTCATTCATTCTATTTCATGCATGTTGTGCTAAATTATGGTAATTATTAGGTAAAGTAATTAAAAAGCTAGCCTTCATTAATAGTTTATTAATTAATTGATTTCCACTAAGTGTATTAGAAATATCTTAATGAGTTCTTTATTTTAATTAAGTTCTAGAAGGTTAATCTTGTGTTTTTTAAATTTGTAGCTTACAATAAAAATAATTTTAGTGAAGGCATGTTTGCTATATGCACTTGGCATATAGATAAGGTATGTTTGCTATAAGCACTTGGCATATAGATAGTGTTGAAAGAAATATGACTATTTAGATTAAAAGTTATTACATTATTTCACACAACGACATAAAAATGAAAGCTAACATCCAAGCAGTCTCATGGTACTGCATAACAATGGAATTTCTATTGTCTTATTTATGTATGCTTGATGAGTTAATTTAAACAAAAATTCTTTTTATATGGTTGAGAAAGGGAGAAAGAAGGGCAAGGTCAAAGAAGAGCAGAAAGAGTTGGAGGAAGACTTCACCCCATCAGGGTGGTTGTAAAATATGGGCCATATTTAATGATATTAGGAAACTACTTAAATATTGATCCGTAACTTTATTTTCTGTTAATGTTGAATTGAAGTTAACTTGTGAAACCCCCATGCATTCATGAGATCTCATAATAAAATTTCCATTGTGTCTTGTTTCCCTGGGCTGAGATGTTTAAGGCAATTTTTTATATACTAGCTGTCACGGCGAATTTCGTACCGCCTCTTAATTTTTTTTGTGAATTGTTTCGATATTTTATTAGTTATTCTGCTATTCGGGGCAGAAATCAAAGAATATAAGAATTGGTCCAGCCGTTCTTGACTTATAAATGATGTAACTAACTCAACTGTTTTAATATAATAGTAGTTGTCCCGGCGAACTTCGTACTGAATTTTTTGATGTTTTAATAGTTATTCTGCTATTCAGAGCGGAAACAAATCCAAAAAGTCATAAATCTTAAAAATCGGTCTAGCTGTTCTTCACTTATAAATGGTGTAACTAACCAGACTTTGTTTTATATATATAATAGATGGTTAAGAAACAAACATATAAACTTTTATGATACCAATATCAGTAGTGTATAGAATTTTTGCTTAAAATTATCAAAAAGTATGTTTTCAGACAGTCATTGAAATATGTAAGTAATCTTAAGATAAAATGTTTCATTGACGGTTTCCAGCTAATCTTGCTAGACTGCATTAATTACAAGTTTTGTGGTATTTTGATAAAGACTTTATCGAAGGATCAGTTATGTTTGGAACTGCAGAGAAAAAAATAGGTTGTCAATTTATTGATGTGTGACTCATCAGTTACAGTCATGAATTCTGTGAATAATGATTCAGATGTTTACTACATAATGTTTTCTTACTTTAATAAAAAATATTAATATAACTTTTTCATGAATAGAAAAAGCAGATTATTCTATTTGAATATGAAAACAAATTTAAAAAATGATTGTTTATTTGATAGTACCTGCAAAATAATGCACATAAAACCATTAAAAAAAAGTGTAATCAACTTCAATATAATATTTTGTAATTCCTTATTTTTCGTTAATGGTATTTTCTAGTTATTTTGTTTTTTTAACGCCTTTCATCTGCATTATCTAATTTAGTTTATGTATGTATTTTAGTTTAGTATGACATAAAGTCGACCTTTTATATTTTTTTGTTTATCTGTTAAATAAGGTGTAAATAAATATCTGCTTAAGAGACCTGCCCAATATTGCTCTTAAGTACAGCCAGTGTCAAAAGTAGCATCAATAAGTTACTTCCAAAAGTATTGACTTATAAATATCACAATAACCTTAATATTTTTTTAAATATTTTTTAATAAATATTGGACAACATCACGTACATTGCTCTGATCCTATGGTAAGTAGCTTAAGCACTTGTGTTACAGAAATCAGAAACAACGACGGTACCACAACACCTAGACCGGAGACAATATAGAAAAGTTATTTTTCTACATTGAACGACCGGTAATCGAACCCGGAACCTCAGAGATAGCGACACCAAGTCCGGTATGCTCGCCTCCCGGCTACGGAGGTCGTCGATAATAATTCATTTATTCACTTTCAAACAGTAACAGTAGTCCACACATAAAGGTATAAAAGATGTTCATTTTGTTACAGTCTAATACACTTTTGCATAGAGTTTTTGACAGACTTACGTTAATGTTTTGCAATATGGTTCTTTTAAAAATTTCTTGATACTAAGCTACTATTGATGATGACTGTACATTGAGATTACAAATGAGGGAAACAGATTGAAAGCAACAACACTTTCTGATTAGATACTAATAAAATGCACCTAATAATTATTGTTTTTTTTTAATTCAACTGATAAGTCTTCTGAAGACTGAGTCTGATTTGACTAAGCTACTTCCTTGCGCAATGAATAAGTATTTTGGTAATTAATAGTCTATTTTAATTCAATTTAACTGTGGTTTAGAGCTGTCATGATTAGTATTAAGCAGTCAATCAACACCCACCTGACCAACATTACCATTATGTAATTTTCATTCGAAAATCACCATATCAAAGTCGACTAAGTATGATACAATTTTCGTCTTATTGATTATAGGGTGACGAAGAAGAGAAATGGGCGGAAAAAGCAGTGGACAGTTTGGTGAAGAAATTGAAGAAGCGGAAAGGTGCCATAGAGGAGCTGGAGCGGGCGCTATCCTGCCCTGGGACGCCTTCCAAGTGTGTCACAATACCGCGGTCACTTGACGGCAGGTTGCAGGTAATAATTTCTAATATTCGAGTAGGCAAGCTACTTTTTAAGAAATTAATAAATAAATAAATATTGGACAACATCAAGCAGATTATTCTATTTGAATATGAAAACAAATTTAAAAAAATGATTGTTTATTTGATAGTACCTGCAAAATAATGCACATAAAACCATTAAAAAAAAGTGTAATCAACTTCAATATAATATTTTGTAATTCCTTATTTTTTGTTAATGGTATTTTCTAGTTATTTTGTTTTTTTAACGCTGTCATCTGCATTATCTAATTTAGTTTATGTATGTATTTTAGTTTAGTATGACATAAAGTCGACCTTTTATATTTTTTTGTTTATCTGTTCAATAAGGTGTAAATAAATATCTGCTTAAGAGCCCTGCCCAATATTGCTCTTAAGTACAGCCAGTGTCAAAAGTAGCATCAATAAGTTACTTCCAAAAGTATTGACTTATAAATATCACAATAACCTTAATATTTTTTAAAATATTTTTTAATAAATATTGGACAACATTACGTACATTGCTCTGATCCTATGGTAAGTAGCCAGCACTTGTGTTACAGAAATCAGAAACAACGACGGTACTACGACACCCAGACCCGAAACAATATAGAGAAATTATTTTTATAAATTGACCGACCGGGAATCGAACCCGGGACCTCAGAGATAGCGAGACCAATTCCGGCGTACTCGCCTCTAAGCTACGGAGGTCGTCGAGGTAATGATATCAGAAAATGTCTCGTTTTTAGCCCGGTTGCCATCTAGGTAACGATGATCGGCCACATAACTAATTTTCTCATTCATAAGACTCGTCCTACCTAACCAAAAAGTTAAGTCATTGAACTCATTTTCAACTTTAAGAGGCCGTCCTAGAAATCGTCTTATTTCCGTACATTTTGTTCTCTGATTGTAAAGAGATAATTTAAACAAAATAACACGTGATTTTAAAAGATTAGATTTTATTCTTGCATGTAGTGCAAATCGATTTTTCATGTCATTTAAAAAATAAAAGTAAATCACCAAAAGAACTACCCTTATTTCAGAAAAAATATGTTCGAGTTACGTTTGAACATTGGTATACAAGAGACTACAAGTTATCCTGACAATTCGATTTTAACATTTAATTGAAGATATGGTCTACTTGCACATGGGTTGAATACTTTTTTTTTACTTTCTTACAAAATATTGCAGAAAAAAAATGCTGAAATAACATAAATTTTTCGAAATTTCCATTCAAATATCTGTCGTTATGAACAGCATATTCAGGTATACATTTAAAATAATATAATTTATATATTATTAAAAAAAAATAATTAAGTAGTAAACCTAAGTAAAAATTAACTATAAAATCAAGCGCGCAAAACCGATCGTTTTTTAAACCTAGGTAGGACGTCCTCTACCTAATAAATTATCAATATTATCTTATAAACGTTGACGCTTTATCCCGCATCATAGACGCTCACAAGCATAGAACTGTATTTCATTTGCCACTGAAATTAGGTGCACGGCCTCTTAAGACGGACACGTAGAGCTCAATATCAATTGAGAAAATTTGACGTTTTGTGGTAGGTTAAGCTGTTGTCTGTGCAAAACATACAAAGTGCTTTGTAATTAGATTTAGTCCTACTAGGTGATGCCGACGAAAAATGTAATAACTTATTAAACTATCCACGAAATATAAAAATAAATTAAGCATTTCCATTGGAGTTAGTATTTTATTTCAGATTAAAAAAAACGAATTATAAATCACCCTCTACGGCTCTATAGAGCAGCAGCGCCCATTTGCGTGCCGCGACGATTTATAGCGTTCGTACAGACGATGTTGGCGGTGTATCAGTTTACAGATTATTTGAATGGCGCACGCTCATCCCAGTACATCCACACACGGACCAAGTATAAAAGTACTAAATAGGAACTGCTTTAATAGTCGAGTTGGGAGACCTAATAATATAATGATATTAAAAACTATTTATTATTAGCTGTCCCGGCAAATTTCGTATCGCCTTTTCATTTCTTTATGTGATTTTTTTCGATGTTTTAATAGTTATTCTGCTATTCGGGGCAGAGACAAATCTAACAAACCAAAGATCATAAAAATCGGTCCAGCCGTTCTTGACTTATTGATGGTGTAGCTAACCCGACTTTGTTTTGAATAAAATAGATTGTCACAACCAGTGAGTCACAGCTGTTAAATTTTTTGGGTTTTCCAAATGAACAAACTTGTTAATAGAATCAATCTATCAAGCAGATTAATTTTCAATACCGTTCTAAAGTACCAATCTAAGGGTGACTTCCCTTCACTGAAGCAGAGACGAAAGCAGTGGAGACGAGACGAGCAGCCACAAACTAATCTCGGCTCCTAACTGGTCCTCCATTCTAGTCGTTGTCACAGCTCTGCTCTTTTCTCTTTTCTTTTCGCTTTCGTGGGAACGCGCCTTAAAGGTAGTCGTTATTTAATATTATCTTAAACTGAGACTACTTAAATTACCATCGGTTTGCTTAGCAGTATAAATGATTATTTAACAAACAAAAAATGTCTTCTTTCAGGTATCCCACCGTAAAGGCTTACCGCACGTGATCTACTGTCGCGTGTGGCGCTGGCCCGACCTGCAGAGCCACCACGAGCTCAAGCCGCTCGAGATCTGCCAGTACCCCTTCAGCGCCAAGCAGAAGGAGGTATGCATCAACCCCTACCACTACAAGCGCGTCGAGAGCCCCGTCCTCCCCCCCGTGTTAGTCCCGAGGCACTCCGAATTCGCTCCGGGACATTCCCTCCTCCCGTTCCAAAGAACGACGGAACCGGCCATGCCCCACAACGTGTCGTACTCCGGATCCGGCTTCCCCCCCTCGGCCAGCTCGGAACTGCCCGACACGCCCCCTCCGGCGTACTCCCCGCCGTCGGACGACACGGAACCGCCCGGCGAGGTCGCCCCGGTCTCCTACCAGGAACCCCTGTACTGGGCCTCCGTAGCGTACTACGAGCTGAACTGCCGAGTCGGCGAGGTGTTCCACTGCAGCTCCCACTCGGTAGTCGTCGACGGATTCACCGACCCCTCGAGCAACAGCGATCGGTTCTGCCTCGGCCAGCTCAGCAACGTCAACAGAAACTCTACCATCGAAAACACCAGACGCCACATAGGGAAGGGCGTGCATCTGTACTACGTCGGAGGGGAGGTGTACGCGGAGTGTCTCTCCGACGCCGCGATATTCGTGCAGAGCCGCAATTGCAACCACCACCACGGTTTCCACCCGTCGACGGTCTGCAAAATCCCCCCGGGATGTTCCCTCAAGATCTTCAATAACCGGGAGTTCGCCCAGCTGCTCTCCCAGAGCGTCAACCACGGGTTCGAAGCGGTGTACGAGTTGACTAAGATGTGCACGATCCGGATGTCGTTCGTGAAAGGGTGGGGGGCGGAGTACCACCGCCAGGACGTGACGTCGACGCCGTGCTGGATCGAGATCCACCTGCACGGGCCGCTGCAGTGGCTGGACAAGGTGCTGACGCAGATGGGCTCCCCGCACAACGCGATCTCGTCCGTGTCCTAGCTCGCGGCGGTCGCCCCTCCCCTCCCCTCCCCTCCCCACCCCACCGTATCTTATTGTATTTCAAATCTGGTATTAGTGATTCAATCTCACGAAAGGGTATCACGTTTTGTGCATTTCGTTGTTTTGTAGTTCGTAAAATGTTCTAATGCTTTTAGAAATCTGTGTTCCGTCGTAGGCTCCCGTGTCGTCGCGCTTTCCTCGCCCCTGTCGGTATTTTGAGGTACCGCACGAAAGCTAATTGTAGATGGCGCCACCTGATTCTATCCTAAACCACAGATGAATAAAATGTAGCTTGCTAAACCAAACTTTTTAGTAGACCTCATACTGCGCTCTGCTGTCTCAAAAAAGATTTTTTTTGTGTATCGTGGCTCGGGTTTGATGATTGATAGTAATTTGTGGTTTTAAATTACCGATGTGGTGCCTCTAGCTGATGAATACCTTATCAAATTGAGCCGCTATGGGTAGCGAAAAATATTTTATGGATGTACGCCGGGAATCGCCAATTCCAACAGATCTAATAATTCGTCGTGTCTTGTTAAAAAGAACGGATCTTCATGCCAGAGTAGGTTCTTTCGTTTCAAGCCGAAACTTATGAGATTTGTATTGGCAACAGTCATTATCAGTTTTACGCGACCTATTTAAATTGACCATACGACCAAATCTCTATTATAGTTATAATTATTACCCAAACTATGTTTATACTAAACGAAAATAAAAAAGACAGTAGCTAAATCTGTCTGTTTGAAGAGTCTCGCATAATATGGTCGTCGGACAATGAGACATGATATACTATGTTTTCGTTACCCAGAGCAGCAAATACCGCTTGTATGTTATAGGTCAATTGACAGTAAGGTCCCTATTTTCAAATGATGCAGCTCAAATTACGTGTCCAATTAATGAAACGTAGGACGTGAAACTTTAGCGGTACTACTATAAAGACATAGAAACGATAGACGTACTTTAAGAAATAATTATACTCGTGAATGTTTATGACAAGGTAAAAGATATTATTGGTGTAAATAGTGTTTTTATTTTTGAAAATATTCGAATTAAGTTTATGGCATCTAGTTTTCTTTGGCACAAAAGTTTGAAAGTTGAATTGAATATTTACGATATTATGTAAGTGATGATTATACACAAATATATTGTAGTTTAAGACAGACGTTAGTTTCGTATATAAAGCATATGTTAGGAGCTTATTGAGGAATGCAATTTTTATTATTATAACATGTAGTTGTGATTATTAAAATGGATTGTGGCTTTTTTTGTTTATACATAAAAATGATTTATGGTTATCATTACTTCAGAATAAAAAACTTAACCTTAAAAATATGTCTTATTTTTTTCTGTCTTACACTGTGTTTTCATATAAATTAAATTATAGTATATTTAATTAAGTGTTGCCAATTGAAAAAATGCTGGCAAAATGGTTTTAAATTAGAACTACCTATTATAATTAGTATACCGTTATAGCGTATTTAAAAAAAATAAAAAACGTCAAATGTAAGGAAATAAAGTTTTATATAATGTAAAAAAAATGTATAAATATTAAAAGTCACATTTCCAATGCATAGTTTTAAGTAATATGTGTTCTATGTAACTGAATTGTATATTGTAGACAAATAGTACCAACTAACATTTTATGAGGTCACAGAAATGCGTAACAAAATACAGTGTTATTTTAAAAGTAATATTATTATTAAAAATTAATAAAAAAATCTGAAGGTAGAGTGCGTCAGCGCAAAAGTGACCCAAACTTGGTACTAATAATATGGAGAAAAAATGGTTGGCCCACTTACATTCACACTCTGTTTACAGTAATGCCAAAACTTTGAAACGTCATCACGTGTCGAAAAGAGTTGGGTATCTACTTTTATTTTGATATAAATATTACAAGAATATTCGCCGTTCTTCCCTGAAGATTTAAAAATATGTGAGTTAGGTCACTTTTGCGTCAGACGGCCTTTTTCTGACTTAACTTCGGATAATAATTTCCCGCTTAGAAAATCGTAATAGTGTTATTTGGTGCATTTGTGTTAAACGTAAATTCGTGCCATTTTGGTAAATTTTATTGTGAATTTATTCAATGTAAATTCAAAATTTCGCACTAAACGAATTTATTCGTGACAAAAACCGATTTTATGCAACTAAAGCGAGTGTTATTGACTAAGATTATTATATTCCAACTAAAATTATGAATAGCATAGAATTTTGAATTATTGAGCGATCCGGGCAACTTAAAATAGTAAAGCGCTGGCACGAGTTTCTAGACCTAACCAGGTCACCTTGTCGCATGAATAAATGCACTTTTAGACCACATCCATAGCAAATCTGAAACAAAAGCCATAGACTACGACACAGGGTAAGATTTCCAAAAAAATTAATTGGTATGTAGCAACAGTTCTCAAGTTTAGTCAAGTTGACATGACAAGACCGTGTAGCGCCCTTGTAGTAACCGCCGAAGGACAGATTATCCTGTTATGCTGTAAAAGCGAATCCCTCGTCTTACAAAGAAAAAAAAAAGAAAATTCCCTTCGAGAGTGTTGTCTATGCGGCTCCGTGGGAAGACCGTGTTGATATTTAGACTGTGACACAGATGCCCTGCACAATTGGTTTCGTTTATTACAGTAAAGTAGGCTCTAAATACATGTATAAGGTTGGAGCGAACTCAAATTGCATACATGACTGTTGTGTGAAGTTCGCAAAAAGTGAATACGTTAGACAACTGAGGTCAGTGTGAGTTTTATAAGTAATCGATCGAAAAGTTAACGGGAATCGCTGCCTCCGCCTGGCGGCATCTGTACAACACCATATTATTATTATCTTATATTAAAACAAAGTCGGGTTAGTAACACCATTTATAAGTCAAGAACGGCTGGACCAATTTTTATGATCTTTGATTTGTTGAATTTGTTTCCGCCGCGAATAGCAGAATAACAATAAAAACACGGAAAATTTTCCAAAATAAACAATGATTAAGGGGCGGTACGAAGTTCGCCGGGACAGCTAGTTTCAAATATATTTTAAATCTTATATATAAAATTCTCGTGTCAAAATGTTCGTTCCCGTACTCCTCCGAAACGGCTTGACCGATTCTCATGAAATTTTGTGAGCATATTGAGTAGGTCTGAGAATCGGCCAACATCTATTTTTCATACCCCTAAAGTCCACGCAGAAGAAGTCGCGGGCAACAGCTAGTTATTTATAAAACTCACCTTCGCTCTTTGCCACCATTATGGCCCTTTGTTTGTTGATGACACTGTGGCGTATATATTGTTGTTATTATAACTGCTCAAGTGGTTGCCTATACTATTTCGGTTGCTCGTTTATGGCCGCTCTTAGGATGTATTTCAAAGCCTAATAGATTTTTCTTTGTGAACCAAATCGGGACATCGTATGCAGAACAAAATAAAGATGAAATTGATCTCAAAATATTGATTAAGATTGCCTTAGTTCCTCAGAAAGAGTGACTGTGAGGTGTCCCAATAATGCCTTAGTAGTGCAACGTTATTGCAAATATTTTGAAATGTTTACTGAGAGAATAAACTTGAAAATATATTAAAATGACTTGGTACTAAAATAAATAGCTAATTATAGTTTAGTACTATTAATTAATAGTCATATTTTGAGCAAAATACATTTGTTCACATATTTTTCACTATAAAAATCTTGTATTTTGCTATTTACAATATAACACCTAAAAATTTGTGAATTAATTCTAAATGATGTGACTGTGAAAGGTTAAATCAAAACACCTTAAATGGTGTTTTGAAATACAATATTTATTAGAAAGTCTAAAAATATTTCTATAAAGTTTCAGGCCGTAATGTGTAAAATATAAGATCTAAGTAATTTTTAAGATGTTTTATTCTACAACAAAAGTTCAAATAAAATTGTAATCCAATAGTCTACATGCAAGTCAAAATCTGTAATAATTTATTTACTTACACATAGCAGCATGTTACGTAAAGTATACATTGATTTTTTTGGAAGGGCTGCTAAGGATTAGTTACGTTTTGATCTGGCTGTAAGCGGTATTTTTGAGTCTACTTCGCACAACAATTTCCGTACGTCCGTCTCCTTCACTCATACCTGCATTCCAAGAAACACGAATAGTGTTGCATAGGCGTGGAGCACATACCCATAGAGTATTAATTTTTTTCGACAAATATTCCACCAATTTTTTATCTGTGGCTACTATTTTAGTATGGACGAGAGCGGGACAGGACTTGTCATTTCATACTAAATGTAAATAAAAAATCATTAACGTGTTACGGGAAAAGATGGTCCTTATTTCTGCTCTATAAGGTATGTGTTCGATGTGCATAGGGGAGAATAAGTAGGGGCTCCGAACTAAAATACTGAAGTCACTTTTAAAGATTCGCGATTTTCACACATTACAAATACACACAGGTCTTTTCGCGATAATAAAGTTTGAAGGTATAAGTGTTTACCTTCAAATTTAGCTCGACGTTTCGAACGCGTTGCAGCGTTCTTGGTCACAGGTAGTCTACCCGATCAGTGGATTTTATCAGAATCGATTTTAGTAGTTTAATACCTGCCTATTTATTTACTGTAACTGATTTTGACTTCCAAGTAGTCTGTATTGAGAAATTGCATTTGAATGTAAAAGTTTAAAAATGTATACTTCTCTGATATTTAATCTGTCACATTAATAAAATGTTTGAAACTGATGGCCTGCTGTCGTGCCTACATAAAGTTAGATAAGGTATACCGTCCACATTTGTATGTCTTTGTTCGGATCTGTTTTCAGTTTTGAAACAGTACACTAAGTGCGTTTACACGGGCAATTTAAGTTGCTTAATTATTCAGGGAAATATAGTCACCCCACAAACATATTTATTTATTTAATAGGAGCAACCAACAAATCTTACACCAATGATACAATTAACAAGTAACAAGTTTAAAATATGAGCTAAGTGTAGATTCAGTTACAGGCTGCCACGACTTGCAAATGTGAGTTATAGTTTACTTTTAAAACAAGAGCTTATAAAAATAAAATGGAATAATATTTTTTTAGGACTTAATTATAGACAAACAATAGCCAAGATTTACTGATAAGAGTTATATGCTAAGTACTTCTGTAGCCAATTTTTAAAATTTGTTATATTTGGTATAAAGCAACATAACACAAGCACAAGCTAGAGCATTACTAGAGATAGCGCCACACTACATGGCGATGTGGAGCGACTCAAAAAGTCTGTAGGAATGTATCAAGCAATAGCAGCAATATTGCTGGAGCAATCTAGAGCAATTATTACACAGTTGCCGAAGATACTCCATTTTGCTCCACTCTGTTTTCAGTTGAGAAAGAGTACACTGGGCGTGGGAAGTAGACATTATGCCTTCTGCAACTAGAGGTCGCCACTATGACCATAATCAAAAGATGTTATTTCGATTTATGCCTAGTATTAAACTATTCGCTCTTTCTTTTCAACCATATTTGCACAAGATGTCTAGCTAGCCTATGGATACGTTAGATATTGACCTGGCCAAACAAACCAAACAATAGTCCATAGATGTTAAAAAATATATTACAGAAACAGATCCGAATAAACAGGTGTTGCCATAGTATAAAACTATTTTATTTAATAAAAACTTATTTTATACCATTGACTATTTAGTTCGTTGTTATATATTTTAGTGCCTTTAACAATGAATGACGTAATTGCCTTATTACTCTTATTTACATGATATTTACACGAACGAGTTAATAATTGCATTTTTTAAATATATTTTGACCATAAACTATAGTGCCTAATAAATAGGAAGTATAAAAAACACCAATTATTATAAGACAAGTTGAATTACTTTTCATTTGTGGGTACATACTACTGCAATAATGTGCAGGATTTAAAAAATATATTCATGTCTATAAATTTTTTATACCAATGATTTAATTGATTTTAAAAATACCTAATTATGTTTCCACTTTTAATTTTATATAAACTTAAAGTATACATTCAGTGTTCATATATGTTTTATGATTATGTTCCGCTATGTTTATAATCTCTATTATCCCGCCAGGCCACGGAACAAGACACAACGGACATTTTATTGTAAATGTGGTTGCACATGTAGGTGGTTTGAGCTTGACAGATTATGTTCGTTTGCGTGTTATTGGAACTGTCACAATGGTATTTTTTAAATTGGTTAATGCTACTTTATCTGTTGTTTTATTATCAAACTGTTTGGTAAATTTCCTATGCGAGAATTCATCTATTTATGTCTACCATGATGTATTGACCAAAAACTGTGCATCGTTTTTATGAACCAAAATCCTGTAACCTATTCTATATTGAATTAAGATAAGACCTGACACATTTATAGCTATTGACATGTTTAAAGACCTAGATGTGAAAATAAAGTAGAATCCTCACATAACCTATATTTTGGCCATTGTTTGTCCGATAGTCTCAGGGGCATCACGGAATACGGACAATTTGCCTGCAGACTTCTTGTCCGTTGAAAAACAAATAGAAATTATGTCCTAAAGTTACAACGAAAAATGTTTTCAGGCAACCGTGACCCTAAAGGTGCGTTTACACGGGCAATTTAAGTTGCTCAATTATTTAGGGCAGTATTGTCAATAATGACCCCACGACCATATAAAGCAATAATACTGCGATTAAAAAGAGCGTTGCTAGACAGGCCATATTATATGGCGATATGGAGCAACTCAACAAGTCTGTAGCAATGTATTAAGCCATTAGGAGCAACATTTTTGGAGCAATCTGAATCAAAATCTATAAACAGTTGCCGAGTATTGCTCCAATTTGCTCCACTAATTGCTCAACGACCTTCGGCAACGGTTGATGGACAATTATTGCAAAAAAAAACCCTTGTGAGAGCACCTTAACAATAGCCATTTTTGTCCGCGGATGAAAATGTCCGTCGTCCGTGCTGGCCTTGTCTTTTTTTATTTGGAAGTGTATATAAAATGTCAATATTTTAGACGGCGTGAAAATGATTGTTGTTATGTTCTAAGTTTCGTTTTGTGAGGTTTTCTTTGGGCATGATAGATTTTAAAAACCATTTTACCTTATGATACCTACATAACCGGTAGGAATAAATGACTACAATTGCCCATATACAATAGATATAAATGTGTGAGAGAGTGAAATATGCAGAAAGACTAATATTCTGGTCATACCAAAAGAGAAAATCTTCTTAAATCTTCTGCGTCTTGTCTCGTTATGTAATTTAATTATTATTTTAAACAGCAGAAGATTAATTCCTTTTCCTATTAAAATGTGTTTTTTTTTTGTTTTGGTAAAGCAGTCTAAATTTGAAGAAAAAAAAGCAATAGTATGGTTATGAAAGTATTTTCAAATTGTATTCGTAAATATTGGTTTTATACCTGTCTTTCCGTTTTGTCAACACCTCTGCCTAAACACAGGTTTCACAGGCACCAGCCTGAAAAACACTGTGGTACGGAACCCTCGGAGCGCAGGTTCGACTTGTACCCGGTTTTTAAAGTCCATCATGTCCAAAAATATGTTGTTTAGTGGATTTGTGAGTTGGCTGTAAATGTTGTGTCTGTGTTTGGATATTAAAAAATATAAAATAATCACTTTTTATTGTACAAAAATGTGGATATTTCGTTCGTTCTAGTGTAAGTTAGGCTTAAGCGTATAGATGCCATCGTTCGTCTAATTTTTGGTATATTTTTCTCCGTTTAGTAATAAATAAAGTTTCTTTTATTGAGATTTTCGTGTTGTTATTTGATTTGAAACTTTTTATATTTTGGAACTAGTTCTGTAACATA
This sequence comes from Anania hortulata, assembly GCA_963576865.1. Lineage (NCBI taxonomy): Eukaryota > Metazoa > Arthropoda > Insecta > Lepidoptera > Crambidae > Anania > Anania hortulata. The sequence goes on from OY756393.1 coordinate 21,444,769, forward strand.
GACTTAAGCAGATACATTGATGTCGCCAGAGACAGGTATTATTTTTTATGTGAATCTATTATCCTTGATAAATTAACAACAGTTTTAGATAAATATACTTACGTAGATGATACAATTTTCAATATAATAAACTGTTCAGGGACCCATGAAGGTCTATATAAGGCGTGTTTTTAAACTAAACTCCAGCAGGATCCAAACCCAAAACCACATATAACTTTTAGTTCGTCATAGTAATGAACGTAGTGTCTATGTAACTCAAAGGATAACGTAATAATTCGTCGCCTCCCGCGCGAATACAAATGGAGCCTGTGTCATGGCCGCGGCGCGTGCGCCGGTACAGTTGACAACTAAAGTACTCACTTTAATTTCGCTCTTATGTTCATAGCAATACGAATCAAAATAAGTTTTTGTTCGTTCTAGTACAGAGTAGCCAATGGTGTAGGTGCAAAGGAGTGGTTATAGAATTTTGTCTTTATGTCAAGTGAAGAAGGGCTAATGTAACTGATCAGCTGTTATTGCAAATGACTGCGTAATATGGTAGAAATTATACTTACATGATTGCGTAAGTTCGATTATTGTTTTTCCTTATTTTATTGTTGGCAATTCAGGCATGTTTGAGCCGATTGCAATCTTTGCGAAGGACCGCATTTTGAAGGCATATTTTCATGCATACTTTTTAGGAGTTCTTGTTCTAAATCTTATATGGGTCAGCGTTTTCAGTGCTTTTATGAGGTCTGCTTTTAAGCGTTCGTATCTGATTTCAAACTAGGAAAAGTTTCCACCTAACAGAAAAAAAAACAAGGTTTAAATAAAGTCCTTAGAGCACATATTATTATTTTAACAATATAAACAGACTAGAATGAAAAAAAATCATAACGAAGCTCTCAAACCCTAGGTCGTCGGTCCCTTTGGCCCGATCGGTAATCGAACCCGGTAACTACCACTACGCCAACTGGTCGTCAATAGGTAAGCTGTAGGCCTTTTAGAAAATGCATATGTCCAATATTAATACTTATACCAATTCTGACACAAATAAACTAACCTAAAATTAGGTTAGTAGTCTATCTAGGCCAACTCAAAAAAAAAAGCTGGCTGGCTAAAGGAGGCTGAACATCAACATTTCCTCGTTCAATATGTACCTACTAATGTATTAAAGCCATGCGATTCTAAACATTTTAATAATTTAGTCCAGAATTCTATCAATCCTACTAAATTCCGACAATCTGCAATAATTGCAAATCAACGTCAGATAAATGAGTCAGCCGATCATGCCATGCGGAACCACTCTCACTAACCTTCAAAGCGGTCCATTGGGGTTTTAGCCCTTAGTCATCAACGGAAATTAAAAAGAAAAAAATACAGACGTGGTACCAAATCCATGGGTGGTAGGTACCCACTTATCCATGCTACTTACCAACCATTTTTTTTCTTTGTGGCTTGCATGAGCGTAGCCAGTCTTGAGTTAAAAGTCACAAGCAGCAGCTACTTACCTTAAAGTGTTAATTTTTAACATATTTAGCTACTAGTTAACTGATAGAAAATGCTCTTTAGCATTAAGTCTGCTATTTGTGCAATAATTTTTAAATATACAATGAAGTAGGTCGAGCTTAGATATAATTAATTACGAAGATTTGAGGCATTGTGGTAGGTTGATGTTGTTGACTGACTACCTAAATTTAATTGTAATTTTTACAACCTAAGATAAAAATAGTTATCATACTGATAAAATCTTCCCTATTTCTAACCGGTCCTGAAAGTCGTTCTGTCAAGTTTTGATCAAAGTTTTGATAGCTTCTAGTCACGTGACGAAACGATGACATTTCAGGAAAAACAATATAGAGACTGCTTGTTTGCATTCTCAATACTAAATGAATAGACATTATTAATGCCAAGTCACCTTCTTTATATCTTAAAAACAACAGGTAGGTAACAGAAAGGTATTTATTTATTGCTTATATTAGTGGATTACCCGTAATTAATTCAAAACAGAAGTACTGGCCGGCCTACCGCATGTACCCGTGGATTTTATCGCTTGCCTTGCCCGGGGCAAAGACGTTTTATGTCGGCTTATTACATGTAGGAAGTCAGATGTTCGACCATTAAGATTTGTTGTATAAGTGATCAAAATCAAGTGTAAGTCGTCGTATAGGTATCAAATAAATAATAATAAAAATAAACTGTTTCCACAATCACACCAATCCTCTAGCCCCTAACTAAGCAATGCTTGTACTATGGCGATTAGATAACGGATAAACATACTTAAATACGTTTATAAACATCCGTGACTTAGGTACAAATGCTCGTGCTCATCACACAAACATTTGCCCCTTGCGGGATTCGAACCCGCAACCGCAGGCTTTGTAGTCCGGAGCGCGAACCACTAAACCAGACGGTATAGTGTTTAAACACAACAAAATATCATTTTACTCCACTTAACTCCACCAAGCGCATAGACATAAGAAGGTCATCATCATCATGTCAGCCTATTGCAGTCCAGTGCTGGACAAAAGCCTCCCCCAAAGAGCGCCAAAGAGTAGGATCTCCTGCTTTTTTCATCTATCCACTGCGAGCCATCTTCCTAAGGTCGTCGGTCTATCGAGCTGAATAATAAGATGAAATAAGAAGGTGGTTTTTAAAAAAATATATAATAATGTCTCTTGACTCCCTCTCTCTCTCTCTCTCGACACGTCAAAAAAAATTCAAATGAACCCAAACACGAAGGTTTCACTAGTAGCCATTGAACAGTGCCACTATCCATCTCCTGGTTTCATCATCGATTAGGACGATGTATCAAATTATTGTATTGACATCCGAATGACACATACTCACTTTGTTACAAGTTTCAAATCAATATTACAATTAGAAGTAAGTTAAAAATGTCTTCCAAAATTGATCTTCTAATAGTATAAGAACAATGAACCTAAAAATAAAAAACCTTAAAAAATATACATGTATATATATAATAACTAAAATATATTATTAAAAGGAGTCCCTTTAGGCAAGGTCCCGAAGATACTGGCAGCGTTCCCCCTTTGAATAGCTTGACTAATTCTTTGTCCGAGGTAGCTGCCAGCTCTTCGAGACTCCTCTCTTCCTAAATTCGATTAAAGAGCTGTTACTTACAAGTAAAGTTATCTTACTTGATTAAAGTGTTCCAATCAAAAAATCTTTCAAAGAATCGTTCTTTATGCATGGTCCGACTTATATCCTCAATTTTCAGGAAAAAACTTGAGGTAAGTTGAACATAATCCTAATTTATTCGGCCCCTACTTCTTTAGCGAGGCAAAGCTTGATCTAGCACCTGCAGTAGGCATGGCTTAGGTTTATTACCACATTTACTACCCTTTCTCGACATCTCGTTTGGTTGTATTGGTTTTTCCAAAAATACATCATCACATCCCTCGGATGCCAAGATAATTTTTCGTGTCTACGTGCGATGAAAATGTTAACTGTCTAGTTCCGGAAGCTGTCAAGACCAACGGCTGATAATTGCCAGAAAATCCATAAAATTTAAAACGTGTAGGTAAATGATATTGATTAACTAATTGTATACTAAACGATAACCTTTACTTTAATAAAAACTTCCGTATGACCGGATCTGTGAGTAAAATAATGTCTTGTTTTACAACATCAATTAATTATTGTAGGTAAGTGTTGAGAAGACAGGTGTCTATCGAGAAGACAGACATACAGTGTTACTGATATCTCAGTCAAGAGCACATACTTTGCACAGATAACAGTTCGTCAACCTACCACAAAACGTCAAATTTTCTCAATTAATATTGATTTCTACATGACGAACTTATTGCAAAAATCGGTTAATGACCTTTAACTTTTTCGGTAGGTTGACCTGCCGTTGACTCTACGTACAATTTTAACGCTATGATGCAGTACAACATGAAACAACAACAAAATCTTCGAACTCTATAAACGTACAATAAAACCTCAGGTCCCCTAGGCTATAAATACCAAGAGCTTGTTGTTCTTGACCCTGAAGGCATCTAGATCATTCGATGGAATCCCACGCAGCTTATTTCGCTTGTATTGTTTGCTTTAGTTTACTGATATGCCTTCCTGAAATGGACAAAGATAAATTCCCTAGCTTAGTAAGAATAATTCTGTGTACAAATAAATAATTAGGCAACCAAGTAAAAACATTTGCATGCTAATTTATGTAGCCCAAATATGTGATTCTTTTATTGTAATTTGACCTTGTATACCATATTTGACGCAAATAAATGATTGATTGATTGATTGATTGATTGAACAATGTGAAATGTGGCCAAGACGACACCTTAATATGACTCGCACTGTCAAAAAGTGATCTCATTTAGAGCCAAGCTTCTAACTCTACGGGCCCCAACTCTACAAGCCCTTATTACACAAACTCTACACCTTAGTCAAAATATGTGGATGTATTTTAAAGGATGTAGACACTGTATAAGGACAGCAAGTAGATCATTTTACGGACCTTACTGTTTAACTTGCAACGATTAAAAAGTTCGAACTTTAAAGTATGACATAAATAAAATAATAAGGTTGCATTTCACTAGTTACTGGCACTACTGTAGTGCTTGTAGAATGCTACTTGTGCTGAAAATAATGTACGTTTGCGACACATGTTTGTGTCGTGTAATGAAAGCAGTAGTTGACACATTCTCCTCACTAAATCTAAATTCTAGAATTAGCCCATTGTGACATACACCATACTTACTTAAGCAAGTTGGAAAGCACCTAAAGTGTCTAATCTATACTACCTAGGGAAGCATTAAACTATAGCACAGTAAGTAGATAGGATGTTATACATACGTTTAGTAAATATGCTACATTTAATGTTGACCTGAACCGTCTGACGAATAACTGTTCTGCAAAATGATAATGATCTATTTTATGTATCTAATTATAACACCTGTGTAACATTATAGAATGCAATAAATATATTGAATTGAATTGAATTGAAAAGTTTTAAACTATGATGGACATCCTGATGTATTAAATCGTTCAAATTACCTTTAATTAAAAATACAAAGCCATTGCTACACAGCCGGCGGGGCTGACGGCGACAGGACGGCGACGGGACGGCGTAACGGTTTCGTTGACGTTTCTAATGAGACGTTGGATTTTTCGATTTAACAGAAAAGATAAAAGAAAACCGTTTGTCTTGGTACATTTGATGAGAAGGTAACTAGGAGTGTGATGGGTATGCGTATTGATGGGTGGAGAGGTAGGCGACGTTCTAAAAAGAGATAGATGAATTGTGTGAGTTATATTACTTGCATAAAGAAGAAAAACATACTGCGCCGACCCCAGATGACCTGGGAACAGGGCAGGCAAATGATGAAGGATTATATTATAGTATAGTACCTACCTAAAGTAAGTTTTTTTAAAATTGTCCTTACAATAGCAGACAATGAATTTTATTAGGGGCGTCTACTAGCACAACCAGACGAGAGGCAATTCAGATAAGTTAGTTTCCTAACTTGATCCGAACGGGGATCAGTCGTTATTTAAGCATTAAGTAACCTCAATCAAGAAAATTGAATAATAATACTATACTATAGAGGTATATGACAATTAACTACCTAATTAACTAAACCTTCATTCATTTGTTTCATTTAAAACTACTAAATTTTTGCGAATAAGTTAGGTAATTTATAAAACAAAAAATGCAAAGTTATGCATAACTTATGCGGTACGGCCAGCATCAAAAGTCGATGACTAAATTTAGATTTTAAAAATCGCAAACACCATATTACGAGAAATCGCTTAACATGACAAACGTCAGAATTGGCCTTACATGATAATCATCGTATAGCGATTTTGTAAATCTGAATGTGGTTATCGACTTTTGATGCTGACCGTACCTACACAAATTAGAGTAGTAGTAGCAGTTTAGTTATTTCATAGCTTAGGGGCTAACTAAATTACATCACTCTATTAAATAAGGACGGTCAATGACAGTGTTAGAAAGGTATCTAGATATTTTATTAGTGACTAGCTGTTGCCCGCAACTTTGTTCGTGGTCTTTCATTAAAAAAAATCTACAACTTTCCTAATTTTTTCTTTTAAAAGAACCGTCTCCTGACCATAAATAAAACAACAAAAAAAAATTTGCGAAATTATTCCACCCGTTTACGCGTGATGCGATGACCAAGGGAAATAGGGATTCATTATTATATACGTGTATATAGATAATTAATACATTAGGAAGGCACGTGAGCTGATGATCCATTCTCTAACCCTTTTGCAATATCAAAAGGGTTAGAGAATGGATCATCAGCTCACGGGTTGCAATTGCGTAGGAGGCAGGCCTTTGAGACGAGCAGGCTAAATCAACATTATCAATTCCTTCACAATTGTAACTCCACGATGTGCGTTATGCAGTAACTATCAATCCCTTTTTGAAGAAGTCCTGCCCAGGAAGTGGCTAAGGCTTTATCTTATGACGGGGTACACAAGATAACTGGTGAACCATACTGTCGATACAAAAAATGGCAAAACATTATGTAGTACGAGGCTAAAACTAAATGCGTAGACCTATAGGTAAAAAGTCATAATTTTATTAGTAAACTTCCATATGGGATGATTCTGTTGCTATGTTTACGATCAACAACTATCATTTGGGTGTAGGATTGCCTATACGTTGTTAGACTTTACTGTCTCGGATGCCTAATAGTAACACCTTCTTGTTTTTGCTCCTTGATAAGCCTCTATCTGGCCTGGGTGAGACCAATATCAAAATCTCAATAAAAGGAAATTAGCTCAATATAGGTACTTACAACCTATGACAGTTACCTATTTAGTAGAATCATTCCATAAAAGTGCAGCGTCGGACGTCAACCCACAAGATGGACAGGACAGACGACCTGGTAAAGGCTGCAGGAAGCCGCTGGATGCAGGCCGATTCCAATTCGATGGTCAATTCGGAAGTCGCTGGGGGAGGCCTATGTTCAGCAGTGGACGTCCTATGGTTAAAATGATGATGATGGTGATGATTTCATAAAAGGATGTTGACCAATAGAATAAGACTTGAAATTTGTGCTTTATGTAGGTATCAATCGCTCATTCATTAGAGTTTTAAAATTATATTTTCATTACCGGTAAGTAAATCTACTATTGCACACTCACCTCAAATCTCGACTTCCCGCCACTGTATCCGATTCGGATAGGAACCATTCCGAACACCAGGGGTGTTTTGTTACAAAACCGCTAAGGCTGCACACCGCATAACAATATTGCCGGCTGTTGAAACGCGACATTATAAATACATGCCAGGCTCGCCGCGCCACAGACGTGTGTTGTGATCCGACGCCATTGCTCGTGAAAAACGCGGGAAAGTTTGACGTTTCGCGCACCGTTCAGAAATTGGAAAACATGTTTGTTTTGAAGGTCAGTGTTTTGAGTTTTACAATTAAGAGATGTACTGTGTAATTTTATTTTGTCTTAGATACCTGCATTAATAGTTGCTATGAAAGATATACATACCTATTACTTTTTTTTTACAACAATTGAATTTAAAAAAAAAATGACTGCAATAATATTTCTTTTGGATGTTTGTTGGTATGAAATCCAAGACATTAATGAAACAACGGCTTACTAACAGCTATAAACACTTGAAGAAATTCGCCAACATACTATGTCCTCCGTAGCTCAGTCGGAAGAGCAGTCACCTGGATAGCAAAAGGTCGTGGGTTCGAATCCCATCCGAGGCAGTTAAAAAAGTTTTTAAGTTAAAATATCATCCTTTATAACTAAAAGAACAACAAATATAACAACAGTTAAATTACAGTTATGCATAAAATACCATAATATGTAGAGTATTCTGTTAATTTACACAACATAGAAAGTCACAATAAAATAAAAGAATCCGCCCAATGTTAAGTAGTAAGTGGGCGGGCGAGTGGATAAAGTATCTCCTTCCAAAAATGGTACAATGAAGAAAGGCTTTTAAAATATATTGATTTTCTTTTACTGAAAGTACCTATAGTTATTCTTTGTAAGACTTAATATTTCATCAAACGTTACTAATTCGAAACTCAATCAACAAAATACCCAAATACGATATGAGTGCGACACACTTTACGACGGGTCAAATGGTGATATTTCATCAACAAACAAATAATACTGTTTGTATTTAATTATATAAGAATTTATCTGTTTATGTACATAACTAGTAGTTACTGTCTGTAAGCCAATGGTTATTTATAAAATTAATTAGCTTATGCAAGGACAAAGCCGTTAACTAAAGAAAGAAAAACCAATCACTTTATAACACCTTTGTGGGAAGCTAACTCTATTTGTATTGATAAAAAAACACAACAAAACCTATCTGTTGTTTGTCTATAGCTTATTGTTGGGGATATTAATCTATCAAGCAATGTGACGCACAATAGCTAGTGTTAGAAGATCATTTTTTTTCTTGTATGCTAACGAGTCTTTTAGTTGATTAACGCTTTAGGTAGGCACAACATTTTGAAAATGTTTGAAGACCTAAAGATAAGTGCATGGTATAAAATCTGGTATTTAATATTAACGGATTAACAACTTATTTTTTTTTTGTATGGATCGGCACTGTGTAGCAGTGGCGCCGTGAACGTAAAGGTCCTAGGTTTGATCCCGCTAGAAAAACAAACTTCTCTAATTTTGTTCGGATCTGGTTTTGCTGGGAGACGCTCCAGGCAACATTTAGTTTAGAGAGTGTCTTACTGGGGTCGAAAAGTAACTGTGGTTGAATTCAATGTTATCACGCCAATCAAGGGATTACTTTACAATCATACTGTATCATTACTACGAACTTGCTACGGTTCTATAACCACCATACTGCAATCCCATAGAGGTGTGTCGCCATTCCACAGCTGTGCAATTCGTTGCGAAAACTCTTTTAATTAAAATCAACTCTGTTACAACCACTTTGGGTCGTAAATGGGGTATAATATTTATGATTACTACGACAAGTGCAGTGATAGGGTTGACAAAAATGATTTATTTCAATTAAATTTGAAAAAGAGAAAAAGTCGTATAATTTAAATCGCAGAAAGATTTATAGATGGTAGATTTTAAGTAAAACATCTACTTGAAATCAAGAGTTATATCCAACTGTATGTTATGGCTGTATGTTATATGGGCTGTAAGTTAATAAAAAATAAAGCATATTATTATAATAGTATTAGATCATCAATTGAGATGAGGGTTCTTCTAAACTGTATCATAAAACCTCTGTCTTTATAAGACACAGATAGATCTTAAAAACCTTTATTTTCCATACAACTTTATTTTACACAAATCGTTTTACCAATACCTACTGTGCGTTTTTTTTGTAATAATGTGTATAAAAGTGGTTTTAAATATGTTTCTACGAATAAAACTATTGCTTTTTCTAATATTAACTACTGGAGCAGTAGGTATTTTTTAGCTTGTTAAGGTAACCCGCTTGTATTCATCGTGACATCTTATAAAACGACTCACCACGATACGAGTATTCTGCGTTATAGCAAAGTTGCGGTACAAAGTTAATAAGTTTGAAGAACATTGTTCATTTATATGAGCGTTTAAACTTGTCAAAATGTTCACAGGTAAGTATACAAAAATTGCACTTTTCCAGTTTTAAGATCGCTTCTCGGCCTTTTGGCTAAGATCAAAGTGTAGTATCTGTTCTTTTCAGCTTAATATCTGAAAGTTCCCTCACCGAGGGGCCAGTATATTAAACTGATTTTTGTAAATAATTTTTCTTTATATTATTAAAAAATAAAAACTTTATATTATATTTTTAATTCGGAATGCAATTGTCGGACGATTATACAAGTTTCACAATTTAAAAAGTTGATCCGTCGGCTCTACTTTTTAAATTTTGCTCGGCTCGGCTGTAAGTTTAGTTCATAAGTTCATCTAAATTGTAATTAGAGCTGTGGATCTTGAAATAAAATAAAATAAAATGAAATAAAAATTTTGTTGTATAATTTTCAATTTTGATTTTGAAAGTTCTTGTGCATTGGCGCTCTTTAAAGTATAATGTTTTTCTGCAATGACAATTTTTTCTACCATTAATAATAATAATTTAAAAGGTGATAACCCTATCTAATATAGATGTTATCCCCAGATTGCACGAATAATTTGTTAGAGATTACGTTATTATTGTCTTCACTTGTTCAGATGTTAACTCCGGTGTCATTAGTTCTCTGTGGTTAAGTAAACATGGTTTCTCACGAACTTTAAGCTTTTTGTTTGCTGGTAATAAATGAACTAATAAAAATTGATGAGAAGAGCTTCTAGATCAAAGTATAGTCTAGGATAGGTGTATCAGACTAGTAATAGTATTTTAATAAAAGTATCGACGTGGAAGCTAAAATGGCAGTGGGCGGGGCACATAGCACGTAGAACTGACGGCCGATGGGGCAGAAAGGTTCTAGAAAAATACAGGTCGCTACCACCGGCCAATCTGGAAGTCACTGGGGTAGGCCTATGGTCAGCAGTGGACGTCCTATGGCTGACATTTTGTAACCCCCCGCCCCTATGTCACGGTTTTTTCCTATCTCTTTAATACGCACTGTCACGTTTGACATGACTGGGCCCCCATGACCGTGACGTATGAGATAGATAGTAGAAAACATTTTTATTAAAGTTAGATAGAAGATCCCGTTAGAAGAGTGTACAACTTATATCAATAAAATCTAATATTTCTAGATTTTATTGATATTATTATTTCTAGATTAAAACTCTAAATAGAGTTTTATAGCATTTGACTATATTTCAAAGAAAAGGATCTTTGATAGCGATCTGTAACATTAAATAAATAATGTAGGCATTCTGTCTTAGATTTTTTATGTTTTTGCATTTTAGAACAAGGTTGAGTCTTAAATGATTTGTTAATAAAGATAGCCATAACAGACACAAAAATAGCCTAAAATAGCAATGGAGAAAAAAAACTCAATATCTGGTACACATCGAATTTAGTCGAATTACAGATAGAGTATCTATCTATTTATATATATCTATAGATAGATAGATAGATCTATCTTTTGTGTACAAAAAAAAATACATCATAGGAAAAATTGTTTTTGTCTAAAACTTTAACGACGATAAGATTGGCGCAATGGCGCTATTAACTTCAGTCCCTTCGATTCTTGGTTAAGTCAATTTAGAAAAAATCTTGTCGAATTTGGCTCGGGTGTACTGGGAGTTGGTTCCGGCAAATATAAATCGTTTTTTGACACCTCGCAATAAAGATGTAAATTCCATACTTCGAGATTATAACTATATGCATAAAATATTCATTTATCTGTATGGGGCTAGGAAATCAATTGATATTTTAGAAAATTTAAATAATAATTGATATCATAGTATAAAAACTGTAAAACACACTTTTAAATGTATTAGGGCCTCTTACACCACTTGCTGATAGTTTACAAAAGTTAGACAAGTTTTAGATAGCCTATCTGGCACTTGTTTTGATAGATAACCCACACAATTAGCTGCCAAAAAAGTGCCAGACAGATTATCTTAAACTTATCAGCAAGTGGTGTAAGAAGCCTTTAAACTCGTCAAAACGAATCGAATGAGCCCAAACACGAATACTTTACAAGTAGTAATAACAAGTAGTTGTTATAGAGTTCCTCTATCCAACTCCAGCCCCCTAGCATGACCACCAAAACACGATATGATATGATATAGCGATATATTGACACTAACTGTAAAAATATCATAGATATATATTTTTATCGAAACAGCGATCATAATATGTGACGTCACCGGCACGGCGATTCAAAATGGCGGCTATATCTATCATATTTTTACAGTTGGTGTCGATATTTCACTATATCATATCATATTGTGTTTTGGTGCTCATGCAAGGGAGGCTGATTCTATCATCAGATCAGCATGATTGTGTCAAATTGTATTGTCATCCGAATATCAAAATTAATACATACAAAGTCTCAAATCGATACGTCAGTTAGAAGTAGGATAAAAACTACTTCCAAGATTTTATTACATAGTTAGTTAACCAGTTAGTTAGTGAAGCTAATAAGTGTGTTAAAACATGTGTGTGTGTGAAACACATTAAATTGAAATAATTAGACTTCGAAGTGGAGTTAATCTTACTTTGTTAATTTCTACGCTATTTCTAAAGTAAAAAAAATCTAAGTCATCATGAATTTAGTAACAAGGCCCCCAGCATACATCCAAACTGACAGACAAAAGTTAATAAAAACGTGTTTTTAAAAACACCTGCTGCTATCTGGGTTACTTCTAGGCTATTGATCTAGTCTAGTTGTATAGCCCGGGTTTGGTTGCGTAAGCAGGACCCGCCCACGCTATGGCCTGCGCATTTTGCATTCCATTGCACTAAATTGCATAAATCTTGTTTGCTATGAAATTGGTTATGCCGATATTGACGGCTTTTGTTTCCGGGAAAGTGGTTAGGAATAGGTAGGTAGGTATGTTGATTTTGGATAGTAGATAACATAATCCCACTAGATAAGGAGCAATGTGTTAAAAAAAGACTTCAACCAACTGACTTTAAATAACCAGCATACCAGAGATTCTCAGTTGATAAGACTTCGAAAATGTATATTTTTCCATGCTTTTCACTCTCCATTTCAACCCCTGCATTGAATTTACAAAAATCCGTTTTTAATGCCGACTTAAGGTATTTAAAATTTCAAGTTTCTAGGTCTACACCGCTAGCGGTTACGGCTACATTTCAACCCTTAAAGGGTTGGATTAACACAAAAACAATCTTTAATGCCCACGGTATTCAAAATTACAAGTTTCTAGATCTTGCTTTTCTTTCTAGTCAGTCAGGTATTATAAAGAAGGTTTAAAAGAAGAAGTAGAAAGCTGTTATTGATTTTTTTGTTATTTGTTTTATTTTGTCCATATTTTTCTGGTCGATAAGGGTAGCGTATTAAGGTCACTAAAAGACTTAAAGTTTAAACAAGCAGTTTCGTTGTAGATAGATACCTATCTTTTGACCAATTTATTCCTTTAAGTAGAAAAATCTTAAGTAAGTCCAAAAAACAAATGTTATCATATCTTCAATGCCACCGTAACAGAAGTTTTTAAATATTTTAAACGTTTTTTTTTAAATAACTACGGTGTCAGGTACATATTTACTATTGTGTTGTCATTAAAAAATCCTACAAAACTCGTCATGATATAATTTTAGTTTGCCAATAGCTTTAAGTTTGTTTGTTATCATAACTTAAGCCTATTTAATCTAAAGCAAGTTTTTGACACATAATGTGTTCCACCTAATTAATATTGTTTTGGAGACCTTGAAATTATTAATTGGTGCTGGTTTTTGTCACTCCGATTAGACATTTTTATAAATAGGTTAGTTTATTGCAGTCATGTTTTGTCAATCCGGATATTTTATTGGTCAATCTGTTGCTATCATTATTAGAGTTTACCTATACGTTTGCCATGTTTTATGTTTAATGTGATCCAATAAATATAAATTATGTTTCTACAAATGGTCGTCTTACATAATAAATGATGGTATTATTGTTTTTTATTATTGATATAAAAAACAAAAAAAAGGCCAAGTGCGAGTCGGACTCGCGCACCGAGGGTTCCGTACAAACCTGTAGGTACCGTTATGAGTAAAAGTTCACCCATCACGACAATCGAGTCATAGTTATGGTATTTTTATTGCAAAATGAAATCCATAACATTACGAAAGTTAAATTGCGGTTTGCGATTTATAACGTATTAAAAAAAAAAATTACTTGATCTCGTTCAAACTAATTTTCGCTGGTGGTTTTTATGGTAATGTACATTATATATTTTTTTTAGATTTATCATTCTCTTATTTTAGAAGTTACAGGGGGGGGACACAAATTTTACCACTTTGGAAGCGTCTCACACGCAAACTATTCAGTTTAGAAAAAAATGATTTTAGAAACCTCAAAATCATTTTTAAAAACCTATCCATTGATACCCCACACGTATGGGTATGAGGAAAAAAAAAATTCGAGTTTTAGTTCTAAGTATGGGGAGCCCCCAAAATTTATTATTATCTTTCTATTTTTTTATGAAAATCTTAATGCGGGTCACAGAATGCATCTACTTACCAAGTTTCAACAGTATAGTTCTTATAGTTTCGGTAAAAAGTGGCTGTGACATACGGACGGACGGACAGACGGACAGACAGACAGACAGACATGACGAATCTATAAGGGTTCCGTTTTTTGCCATTTGGCTACGCAACACTAAAAATGAGGAAAGATTAGTTATGTTGAAATTTTTTTAAGTTTTTCTTAGTTTTATTAACGCATATATATATTATCAAATGGCCTTAGTTTTCCCAATGATGGGCATGGGTCACCTTTTTCGCCGCCACTTCCCACGGTTTTGTGTATATCGTTTTTAAAAGTTTTTACGTGTTCAATGACGCATACCTTCAATTCAATTCTTAAAAGTATTAATTTATGCTTCTAGAATAGTAGAGAGAGTCAAATGCATTTTACTTTAGGACATCTGACGAGATATAATAGGTATGTTATTTGTAAGTGATCGCTTCTGTTGATAATACCGCCTAAATTGTGCATATATTTTCCATGATCTATTTATTTGGTAGTGTAAGAAATTATCTATTCATAGACAATTTATCCTGGTGTAGCACATTACGATACTAAGTATCTCTGAATCGTAGGTATCATTTCTCTCGAAATCCATTTCAGAATTCGACCTGACTCAGGAACTATCTAGTGGTAAGTACAGAGTCTTAGGATGACCGTCTGTCTGGTGTAGTAGTTCGTGCTCCGGACTAAAAAGCCAGTCGGTTGCGGGTTAAAATCCCGCAAGGGGTAAATGTGTGATGAGCACGAGCATTTGTACCTAAGTCTTTAATGAGATAAATATATTTAAGTATGTATCGTTATCCAATCGCACTAAATACAAGCGTGTTGATATAAATTGGTGTGATTGTTGTAAGAGTTTATTATCTAATAATTTTGTGGCAGAATTAGACAAATATACGCTACCAAGGGCCTACTTAATGTAAATAATGGTCTTGCGGAAATTTTAGTTGGAATGTGCTTGATTTATTTTAGTTTCACCCAGTTGGAACATGGTGTAAGCTTTATGCAATTTGTGTATAATTTAAAACATTTTATTATCTAATATTGCGGAGTGATGATTACATATTAAATTTAATTAAACACTTACGCAGTTTAAGCGCTCTAACGTTACTCGGCTGTATTCTACATGTCGAGACGACACTAAAATATGACAACACATTAGTTTGCTTAATGCCAATCTACTTGTTAGTGATCAGTGATATAAAGCTCTATATTTGTTAGTAAGAATACAGGGTTACATTGCAAAGGGGTGACAAATTTTAAAAATAAGATCTAGGGAACAATATAAAGAAGCGTCTTAATCGTTATTATTTTTAACCATCGTATTTTACGAAAAAAAAATACTTTCAAATATCCGAAAATAAAGTCAATAGAGAGACTACTAAAGCCGCGCGGTCATTTATCAGAGGCAAAGGTACGGCACATACAGTAAATTTTTTTCATGAATGTGTTAAATTATCCACGCGTATGATTTTTAACAGCTTATAGGGATAATTAAATGTGCAAAAGTTATTTTTTGTTCTTTGCATAGTTCGATTAAGTTACTGATTCTGAGCCACACCTAAAAGTTTGGCACCCCTTTGTAATGTAACCCTGTATAAATATAAGAGTAAAACTGACGGTCGATGGGGCAGAATGGAGGTCACGTACCGGCAAGTGTAGCGTAGGACGTCTACCCACGAGGTGGACAGAGGACCTGGTAAAGTTTTCAGAAAGCCGCTGGATGCAGGTCGCTTCCAACCGGCCAATCTGGAAGTCATTGAGGGTGGCCTATGTTCTGCAGACGTCTTAAGGCTGACATGATGATGGTATCATAATACCACAGCGAAACTAAGCATGGCTTCTATTGCATCATGGCAACTAGATATCAGATATACTTAAATACATCTGCCTTTATTTATGCAGTTCTAAATGTTTTTTGGACCGTGGATAACAAAAGCATCGAACAGGTGCGTTCTCCCTGTAATGACTTACGCTTGCGAGACATGGACGCTTACTGTTGGGCTACTACAACGCCTTAGCGTGACCCAAAGGGCTATGGAGCGCTTGATGCTCGGAATTTCTCTACGCGACAAAGTACGAAATTCTGTTATCCGCCAGCGCACCAAAGTTACCGACGTCGGCAACAAGGTGGCACGACTGAAATGGCAATGGGCAGGCCACGTATGCCGTAGATACGACGAAAGATAGAGCCACAAGGTGTTATTCTGGAGACCCCACACAGGAAGACAAAGTGTGGGCAGACCACCAGCAAGATGGTCGAACGATATTGCAAAGACGTCAGGCCCGACCTGGACAAGAATCGCCGAACTAAGAGCTAGCTGGAGAGAGCTTTAGGAGGCATATGTCCAACAGTGGACGAAACACTTATGCTGAAGAAGAAGAAGAAACATTTTTTTTTATTCCTGTTTTTATTTTGTTTGGTGTGCAATAAAGAGTATTAATCTATCATTCTATTATATGACATACATGACTCAAGCACTAATGTTCTTGCTTGTCACACAAACACTATGCATTTGCGTGATTCAAACCCGCGACTGCTAGCTTTATAGTCCGAAGCGCGAACCACTACACCACTAAGACGATCATACGAGGTGTAACAAAGAGCCTAGAGTTTCAAGCTTTAGTGACTTAAATTATGCACAGCAGTAGCTTAAAAGCTGTCTGCATTATATTACCGAGACTATTAAATGAAACAATTAAGTATTGCATTCTCAACATTGCTTAGGATTGCGAAATGTTAACTGGGACAAACCTTGCTCAAATTCAGTCTGACTGTACTTGGCATACTAATGCGATGGCGCTCAGAATAGCAATAAGGTCGATATGTCGCGATTCGTCACGGGTTCGATTCTTGTTTCATCAATGTCAGCCTCTCGGTACAGATTTCGTCACGTCGAATGACACCCATGTTGGGAATGATGATGAATGCATCCTTTGTTTATGAACAATGTCAAATTTGATTGTGTAAAGCTTTTGTTAGGACTAGTTAAGGCGGCTTCTTACTGCGTCTGATTCGAATCCAGGAAACATCGGTCCGATGTAGTCGTAGTGCTATTTGTGTGAAGTTTGGATTCGGATCTAGTTCGAATTTAGTGTCCAAACGGTCTTACTTAAAACATTCATACAAATTGTACTACGTCTGCTTCGGACCGACATTTATTAGATTCGGATTGGTAACGGATCGGATGCAGTGCGAAACCACTTTTACCCGCAACTTCGTCTGCGCAAATGTACAATCGTATTAAAATTTTCAGTCCCCGTTTCATTTACGTATAGCTTTTCAAATAATTTAAATTTGAACGAACGAATGTGAATTACAATAATTTTAAAATAACATCACCTTCAGCGTCAACGTCTATGGCCTTTATAACAATATTAAACCACTTAAACTGTATCTGGGTCCACTTACTTAGGTATATGGAAGTGGTCTTAAACTGATCAATTAGTTTAGACAGCCTTCCTAAACTAAATTACGCCGTTGTACGTCTGTGTTTTTTGACATCGAATAACTATTAAAATTAAATGGAATAGCCAGGGTTATTAGGCTTACTAACTTTGTATGTTGCTAATAAATTATTATCACGTCATATTTAAAGTGATATAACTTAAATTCAATCACTATTTTTATACCAATGCTTAATAAAATAGATCAATCTACGCGTTGAGTCATGCCATAGTTTCGTATCTCGTGTGACATTGCATACCTACAACATTTTGTATGATATTTATTGCATACCAATAAGATCTATTTTCTGTTGATTAAACGATTTCTCCAGCAAGGCCGTCTTGTTACATTTCTATTATGTAGTTGTACAGGTTTTGTACTGAGTTATGTATTTATTATAGGAAATGATGATATGTTACAAATTAAGCACGAGTACCTATTACCACAGTTAGGAGTCTAGCAATTTCGTCTATCATTTTAAAGGATAATTACTTTTAAACATATTTTCCCTCCAAGTCCTTTGGCCCCCCTCCATGTTGGGGTGCGCTTGAACACTATCCTTAATTGCAAAAAGTCTGGTTATTACATTCAGAGCGATGGTCGTCTAATCTTAGCCCTTAGACAGAGGAACTGGACTATTTTAGCGTTGTGTACGTCTGTCTCGATCATATAAAAAAGGGTCTTCACAGACAGACATACGTCTGTCAAGACCCTTTTTTATATGATCGCTGGAGTTATCAAGTTGAAATTACTATCAAATTATTAGGCCTGCAATCCTCTCGAGCTGTAAAATTAAACATCTAAGCCAACGCAATCAAAAGATCCTAATGCCGCATATTTTTAGTTGCGAGGGAATCAAAACCTACTTCTTGACCAAGAATCATGTGATTTGAAAAGAAGCTACGTCTCATAGCACAAATAATGGAACAAATCCGAAAACAGTAAACATATTCATCATAATCATCATTTCAGCCATAGGACGTCCACTGCTGAACAAAGGCCTTATCATCGGGGGGGATTGCCAATACTCGCCACGCTTGGCAGGCGGGTTGGCGAGCGCAGTTTTTCATAAGATTTCGCACGAAGACGCTGCTGCCCGTCTCATACTACAGGAATTAGTCGACTCTTACAACACGCCTCCTGTTGCCGGTGGGAAAGTGTGTTCTTTACGGCCGTCACGGCACAAATTTGTTCACTTTGCAGAAATAGCGTAAAAAATCTTTGAGAATTGATTCCCGTGATGGACCAACAATTTGCAAATCTACAAGTTTGTATGGACCCTTCAGGACGGAGTCCAACTCAGACTTGGCTGGTTTTTAGATCATGGGTCACCCAGGTTTCCTCGGGATGATTTCGCTCTTCGCCAAAAGAGTGGTATTAATTCTTCATATCGAATAATCCCGAGTATTATTCGATATACTGATTTGAAATTACAACTCAGAGTTGTCAAGCAGATTTTTGACCACTGAGCTACCGCTCTCCTCTTAAAAATGAATTTATTGACAAAAAATATGTAAAGGAATCTTTGGTATTGGTATACCTAAGATATCAAAAGCTACAACTTAACCCTTTAAACATAATTTAGGAAAGGCTTTTCCTAATTTGACTCGAACAGAAATAAAACAAGTTCTTATTACCAAACCCATAAAAGTCAACAAGTTCACATTGAACCAATTTAATATCCGCAAACAGAGCATACATATTTGTAAGCCTGCCTCGGTTGTCGGCTTTTATTTCCTTTTGTGAAATTACAATATCAGTAAGTAGGTAGACAGAAGAGTTCTAGAATAAAGGCCACGTACCGGCAAGCGCAGCGTAGGACGTCCACCCACAAGGTAGATAGACGACCTGGTAAAGGTTGCAGGAAGCCGCTGGATACAGGCTGCTTCCAACCGTCCAATCTGAAAGTCGTTGGGGGAGGCCTATGTTCAGCAGTGAACGTCCTGTGGCTGAAATGATGATGATGATGAAGTAGGTACAGCTGTACACCTACTCAAGTTGATATGTAACGTCGGTAGTCCGACGTGATGTCGTATGTAACAAAGAAGTTCTATGGTAGCCGTTTGAGTGTGATGCTTCGAACTTACAGGTGTTGAAGTGAAGTAAATGACAAATCAATCTCAGTATTTTGGGTTGATTGTTATTGTGTATAAAAATGGAATGACATATCTTTGACTTTATATTAGTATTTTGTCATATCACTAGACAATTTTAGTAAAAAGACGTAATAAACAAGAAAATTCGACATCTACCGGGATTTTGTGATATCCCTGGGGATTTCGTGAAATCCCTGATATCTACATATCTCTGCGACATATACATATCAATTGTATTGCCATTATGAATTTAAATTATACTCCAGTCTAAAACGTGATTTAAATCAGTTTTTACGACTAACTATAAAAGACATTACCTTATTTTGTTTAAATTAAATGGAACTATTTGCATTAATAGAGATTTATGTTGGATTCATTTACATGTTAATAAGTTACTTAGTTCATGCTGTCATCAAATAATCATGCATACCATGAACAAAGAGCAATAAAAGTCAGTTAATAGAAATCTCCATACAAAAGACATCAACGAAATAGTTCGGCAGATTTTCTTAACAATATCTATGTTAATCCGTCAAAACCGTTGGACCTAGAAACTTGATATTTTTTACAAAGGTACCAGTACTGTAAGTAAGCACTAAGGAAGGCCTTTGGAAATTTTATCCTTAAGGGGGTGTAATATAGGGTGGTAGATTGTATGGAGAATTCATAATTGCGTAGACGAAGAGATAAGAACCAGCTGGTTGATAATATTTTTAGATTTTCATAGGCATTCATCTGAGATTACGATCGTTCACATCACTGGAGCACGCAAGTATGATAAATAGTCTTTGATTTGTCGTCAAGAATGTCGCTAGTAACGCCTCGACCACTTCATGTCATTACTCTACGCAATATGCAAGGTGATGCCACAGTACACCTAGATAGAGCAGGCTCACTCACTCTATTACGTTGGGGTAAAACCCATGAAAGTCCGCCGTGTGGGGACGGCCGTAAAGAATACCCTTCCCCACCGCCAACAGGAGGCGTTTCGTAAGAGGCGACTAATTTCTGTAGTACGAGACGGGCAGCAGCGTCTGCGTGCGAAATATTATAAAAAACTACGCTCACCAACCCACCTGCCAAGCGTGGCAAGTATTGTCAATCCCACCCAGTGATAGGTCATTGGGGAGGCCTATATTTAGAAGTGGATGTCCTATGGCTGAAATGATGATGATGAAACCCATGACGAACATACAGCATACCATAAAACTAGTATTTAACAATAGATATGAAATGATGACGCATATACATATACATATACTTGCATGCATAAATATATAATAAATAAATATTGGACAATATCACATACATTGCTCTGATTCTGTGGTAAGTAGTCAAAGCACTTGTGTTACAGAAATCGCAAACAACGACGTATAAACGTAACAGACATACAGAGTTACTTCCGCATTGAAAATATTAATATGGATTGTTAACTAGCAAGTCAAGAAGCACCGCTAGTAACTTGTCACATGCTAATTTAATCTCTTGGGTATGTTACTAGCTACGCGCAACTTAAGTAAGCCTACTGCATTATTTTGCTTATACTGTGGCAGAGCGCAGTGCGTGCCAGATAAAGGTCATTTTTTAAACGCATTCCTAACATTCATTGGGAGTCAGTTGCTAGTTCTTATTGCAAATTTTGATACTTTAAATTGATTCCCTTCATATTAGTTTAGGTGCAAATATGTTATTAGTGTACCTTCAGCAAAATCGTAAACAAATTTTAATTCATTGGTGTTAGTTGAAGTTATTAGTTTCCTATAAAAATACTCCATTTTCTGCAATATATTTTGTATAATAATTAAAAAGCTGTTTCAGTAAGTTCTACCATAATGGTTGCCAGCACAATGTAGGGTACCACAAAACTAGGAAACCAGCAAAGTACTATAAGTATTTAAATAAATTAATTTGAATTTGAATTTGAACCAGTAAAGTATTGAATTTACGGACTATATTCGTCTGAAATTTTAAATGTTGACAAATAAGACATCTCTAGATCATAATGGTGACATACAATATTATAATAAATACATAATATAAATTGGTCGGCTAATCTTTAGTCATTAAGTAATTAAATATAGTCTTTATTTTTATTAATATGGGGGCATGGGTGTAGATGGATAATAGTGCTTTAGCTCATTATATATCTAAAGATTTTCGAGTGAGAGTATTTTAAGTATTTTTATTGGACTAAAATCGAACCTTGACTATTGACTGTGGGTAATGGACCTACCATTAAGTTGTTATGACTTTACAATAAGTTGTGACACAAAATCTCTAAAATAACTCGGTAAATATTTATAACACAACCATTGCAGCCATTCTAAATAAAGTTATTTCGCGCAAAAGGTTTCTTTGTGTTAGGCAACTAAATTGTTTTAGTATCTACGATCTTTCAAATTAGCTAGATATTGTTATTGCTATTCCAGAGCAGGAAAAATGTATAAGGTTAGCGCTCAAATTGGAGGCTAGGTCTTACATTCACTTTGCACATACACTTATTTGCTACTGCTGAAAAAGGTAGGTAAGTAAATAACATTTAACTAACAAACGCCTAAAAATAGACGACTGATCAGAGGAATTCATCAATGTTGAATGAAGCATTCTCTACAATAGGTACAATGAAATTCTTAAGATTTATAAATATCTTTGGAGATATTAAGAAAAAGCGCGATCAGAAATGCAATCGCTAATTTATAATGGAGATTATATTTTACTAAAATTTGCCTGTGGCGGATGTCGGACTCACGACATTTTGTTCTCCGGGCGAGTGATCTTTGAGATATTAAGATAAAGCGCGATCAAAAATGCGATCGACACTTTATACACGTATTGGAGATTATACTTCACTTAAAATTGCCTCTGGTGGAAATTGAACCCACGACCTTTTGCTATCTGGGCGAGTGCTCTTCCAACTAAGCAACAGTCAAATTATATAGTAGAATTTTAAATGTTAGTGTAGTTTCGTTTTGAAATAAACATCATATTGTACCATACATATTGTACATAGTGTAGTTCCGAAATATACATAATATTGTACCAGAGCAGAGAGACATACTCTTCACATCACACGCATAACTTTGACAGTCTCAACTTCTATTTTCTATTTTGCAAACTTTCTCGCAAGGGCGTTGCAAGGATATATTTTTTTAAGATTAATTAGTCAATCTTCCAAATTTTCTTTACCATTTTAAACCCTATTTTGTATCTCTGTAACCAGTGAATCTACCACAGAAATGTGTGATAGAGCATTCTTGTCAGTATTTCTCGGAAATGATCTTAGCCTCAAGCCTTAGTGTACCGTGTAATCAAGCTTCGATCCTACAAAACCAATACAATATGGCCGTCAAGGCTGCAGGACATTCACTGGTCAACTCGGTCAGGTGGTGTCAGTTTACTATTATGACTCCTTGTTCATTTGGAGAGATTCCGGTATAATTATAATGATTGCAAGGTATTTTATTCAAATCAATTCTATTGTTTCACAACCACACAAACTACACACCGCGTCTAGTGCCGGATTAGCCCATAAGCAGATGTGCAAAAATAATCAACAAGAACTGTAAAAAATAATCTTGTATTTATTTTGATTTGCCTATAAAGGGGGGGGGGGAGTGCCACTGTGCCATTTTCCTCCCCTTAAATCCTTCCTTGCATAAGCAATTGCTTATAGGGCATCCCGTCTTGGAGGGCACCAGAAACAGCGCCAAAAAACAAGTGGTTTACTTACGGATACGGGGGGCCCACATGCGTGGATTGCTTTGAGCATCAAGTCTTAATCCGGCACTGACATTAACTAGATAACTGGTAGACATACTTTATGAAATCCATGACTTGGGTACAAATTCTTTGACAAGTATCCCAAAAAATCTAGTGACATTAAAATTACATGTCATTGTCCTTGCTCTGATAAGTTTAGTTTTGTAAAAGTTAACAGTTTATAAACTTCGTGATTCCAATTTGTTTAAATGGAGTTTTAGAACAATATGTGTACCAACATAGCTTTAGCTGCGTCACTAAACGTTTACCACTTACGCAGTTATTCATAAGTAGTTATGCCATGATAACTAAACGTAACAATAAATTTTAAAGCAATCGAAGCCATTATGACCGCCCGTGTTGTGTAAACTTGAACTGAATTCTGAAAGCGTATGCGCGGGCGCACATACGCAGTGGGCCGCGCAAGATCAAGGCCACTGGACCTGTATGCTCGAGGAACATGTAGTTCTACATATTAAAACGAGTACTAAAGGTTGAATTGGTAAGGAAATTTCCATAAACGTACTTGCTTTGGCTTGATAAGGTCAAGCAAGAAGCGACACAACTCTAGATCTGCCACTTATTTAAGAGAAAGGAAGTAAATTAAATAAAACAAAACTTGTTTTCTTGTAAATTTGCACGGGGCGTATACAGTTTTAGTTTTAATTACACGCGATTGAAAAATAACCATCGATTTGTATGAAATACAGCGTGGCATCACCTAGCGCTCTAGATTCATTCACCATTTTTCTATGTTAAAAAAACACAGTTAAGTTTAATTTAATACAAACATTATATTCGTGATCTTACTTATACAGATATCCCAAAAGAAGGAGTGCTCTATCTCTGGACTTAAGCTTGACATATTTTTTTTGCTACATCCTGTATTTAAGGAGCCTCTGTCGAGCAAATGTTATCAAGTTAGATTTCTAAAATAGCGCAATCCTGTATTTAAAAGCAACGGCGAAGTCAGGATTGTTTTTCTATGGCAAAAAGACAATTACAACCACTCTTCTTCTTTTTACCACCAGCCAGTATGGAGTCCTTAAAGCGGTGGTAGGCCAAAGCTATATTTTAGGACGTGTATGTAGTATAGAAGTACCTAGTAGTTGGCTTATAAGTCATCATCATCATCATCTATATGGTCAATCCCGGTTGCGGAACCCAGGGTTCGCTTTCCTTGATTTACTCATCCACTCCGCACGGTCTTGAGCGTCTCTAGTTGTGAGATCATTGGCATGCATGTCAGCCCTCACGACGTCAAGCCAGCATTTCTTGGGTCTACCCCTTAGACCCAAGAAATGTTGAATGATCCAAGATGGCTTATAAGTGTACTGTATAAAGGAGTACTAAATTCCAACCTACTTCATTCCAGACGCTAACATTCTGCGCGGCGTGGCTGCTCGTCTCCAGCCAGGGTCCTTCAGGCCCCACAACGACCCCAGTCCCTATCCTCAAGCAGATCAACCGGCAGAACGACGACGGGTCCTACAGCTACGGGTACGAAGCCGCTGACGGGTCCTTCAAGATTGAGACCAAGTACCCCAACGGCGATGTCGCTGGGAAGTACGGATATGTCGACGAAAGCGGGAAGACGAGGGAGATCTCTTATGGTGCGAGCAGTCAAAGAGGGTTTGAACCACAAGGTAAATATTGCTTTTCATTTATTAACAATGTATAAAACTGGCCAAGTACGAGTCGGACTCGCGCCAGCGGGTTACGTACCATTATCTATAATATTCTGTAAATATTTTAAGCGTCTGCGTTGTCGTTATTAATATCGAGCAAAAACGGAAAAAAAATCACGTTTGTTGTATGGGAAATAAAATAAATAAATTTACATAAATATTTATTTTACGAGTATTCTGTTTTTAGTATATGTTGTTATAGCGGCAACAGAAATACATCATTTGTCACAATTTTAACTGTCTAGCTATGGGGTTCATGAGATACAGCCTGGTGACAGACAGACAGTCAAACAGACAAAAAGACAGACAGACAGACAGACAGACAGACAGACAGACAGACAGACAGACAGACAGACAGACAGACAGACAGACGGATAGTGAAGTTCTAGTAATAGGGTCCCATTTTACCCTTTGGGGACGGAACCCTAAAAACTACAAATTGTCTAGCCTTTTATTATGACGAGTAGAAATGGATAGACATATTCAAAGGTCTTGCCGATCTGACCAGCGAGTAGAGCGGTGAGTTCCAGTTTCGCGGGCTCATACTTCGTTATAATTAATTAATGTTTTTCTATTCTACTCTCTCTACTCTACTCCACTCCACTCCACTCCACTCCACTCCACTCCACTCCACTCCACTCCACTCCACTCCACTCCACTCTACTCTACTCTACTCTACTCTACTCTACTTTACTCTACTCTACTCTAACAAGGATGATAGTTGGTGTGTTAATTGGCATTTATTTATTTATATTTTAATACATAAATTTCATCCATTATTCAGGTATGCATGTTTATAACCAAAATATTATGTTTATTGCTTTTCAAAATACTCTCCTTTACATTTTAAACATTTTTTCATGCGATCGAACCATTTTTTAAAACAGGGGACCACAGATCTGAAGGCATGTTTTCTACGTGCTGGTTAAACGCTATCATTGCCTCTTCGGAGTTGGTAAAAGTAAAACCTCTGATCAAATCTTTGATTTTTGGGAAAATATAGAAATCACAGGGTGCTAGGTCGGGGCTATGCGCAGGATGGGTGACGAGTTGTACCTTTTCGGAAGCTAAAAATGACTTTGTTTTGTTGGCCGTGTGTGAAGAAGCGTTGTCATGATGTTTTTCTAACACCCTGGGTAAACAAATGGTAGAATACCACTCCTAGACTACCACTGGAATTGTACAGATGGGACCCGTAGCTGAGAGAATGCTGCGATAATTTTTTTACCAACGTTTCTCGCCTGCCTCACTTTTGTTGGCCTGTTCTCATTTTCAAACACCCATTCACAAGATTGCTGTTTTTTTCGGGTTCAAAACAATAAATCCACGTTTCGTCTCCTGTGACAATGTCATAAACAGCATTAGAATGTCCGTGGTCGTACTTCAGTAGCATCTGTGAGCACCATTCCACGCAAGCCCGCTTCTGCTCCGCTGTCAGTTCCTGAGGGATCCAACGAGAGCAAAGTTTCCGAACTTTCAATTTTTCGTGTAAAATTTTCTGAATTTGGCTCATATCAATCCCCAATAGTCCTCAAATTGTCTCATAGGTAATCCGCAGGTTTTCTTCAATTAGCCGCTTAACAGTAGCCACATTATTTTCGTTGACGGCAGTTAAATACCCCCCTTCACGAAATTCGTCATGTAAAGAAACTCGACCTCTCTCAAATTCAGCAAACCATCGCCTCACGGTGCTCAAACAAGGTGCTTCTCTCCCAAAAGCATTTTGAAGACGAGCGACACAGTCTTGCGGAGAGAGAGAACTTTTCGACTTAATTCCATTTTCATTGCGACGTAGAACTTTGATGTGTGATAAAAAACAATCGACTAATCATTTCCCGCCAATTGTTTTTTTTTATTACTTAGAAGGTTGCAACGTTTAAAAAAATATAACATTCGAAATTCAAATAGTTCTGATTAGCTCCGATTAGCTAGAAGTGCAAAACTTTTTATGTGCCCCATGTACTTCTCTCACAAAGACTTGATGATTAGTATTGTCCCTTGAACTAGTACTAGGTTTTGTACTCCAAAGGGCGAACTTAGGAAGCTCAATTTGACAGGCTTATAATTGAGTTATATACATACATTAAATTGAGTTATGCATATTGTGTGATATTAATTGTATGACCACCTTAGCCGAGAGGCGAGCATACCGGACTTGCTGTCCGGTTTGCTCGTAGAGATAGCTCTGAGGTCCCGGGTTCGATTCTCGGTCAATGTAGAAAAATAACTTTGCTATATTGTCTCGGGTCTAGGTGTTCTGGTAAAGTCGTTGTTTCTGATTTCTGTAACACAAGTGTGTTACTTATCATAGGATCAGGGTAATGTATGTGATGTTGTACAATATTTATTTCTACAAAAAGGTAAAAAAAAAAAACTATACAAGATTAAATAAAATAAAATAAAATAAAAATCATTTATTTCTGACCACCAGATCCATATAATGTTAGTACAAGAACTTAAAACTATGTTAGTAACAATTTAAGTAACCCATTTATTTAAATTGTAAACTCTTGTATCTTAACACTTGTATTAAAGCAGCCATTTAGATTTTTTTATGTGTAACCCAGAGTTCGTTTTTACAACCTAGTTAGGTAGTTATTACAGTGCTAACTTAATATACATTTCAATGACTATATACCAATATCTACCTGTTGATCTAAATACCGCAACGTATTTAGCAATTTACAAAATGCCTATTTCAAGGTACCAATTATACTCACTCATATCACAGCTGACACTGACCGCTCTAGTTACTAAACAAACACTAGGTAAAAAGTGGGCCAAGTTTCCTAACAGATCGATCTAATTGAAGATCGGCGTAGTTCCAAAGTATAAAGATATTACGCAAAGAACAGATGTGAAACAAATCTGTTAATTGAATCTAATCAATGAAATATATCTTAGATTGGTTTAAGAGCGAATAAAATATTTTTATTTTTAATCTACACATAGCTGCATGTTATCATCCAAACTCGTATTTTTTTATTCTTCTCTTATATTTCTAATAGTTAAATGTAATAAAACCAGCATAATTTAATAATGAGAATAATTTTATTTATTTGGCACAAAACTGGTTACATGTGACATTGGCAGGTACTTAAATTAAAAGATATTAGATTACACTGATGTAGACTTGGTCACAAATGATCTGCTTCACCTGTCTAAGAGTTATCTTGAATCATGGTCAAGCGTACTCAAAGAAACCAGACAAAAAGCGCTAGGAGTTTTTTTTGTATTTAATCAATATTTTGGGTAGTTTATCAAGTCGTTACCTGGCCTTTGCTCTTATTCACCTAATATTAGTTCACTTTTACAACAAACTTAAAATAAATAGGTTATTAAAACAGTTAATATTTCTTTCTTTCTTAGAAGACAAATCATTTTAGAAGCACTCCAAAGAACTGTCTTCTAGTTTTATATGAATTTGATTTTTGTTGGTTTTTCACTTTCACTCATAAATGACCTAAATAAACGTTTATTCTAATAAAAACTTGATCTTTTTCTACCTATTAGCTGTACGGAGTCATTGAATGCCAAGGTTCGTTTTTTATGTAAATTCCATTAGAATCAGGGCATTTTTTTACTCAAGCTTGTTATTGCCTAATACAGCTATATACCGACATTTCTGTCATGAATCAAATAGATAGGTGTCACTAAAAATTACATATTATGTTAAATTAAATGTTTATAAACTTATTTAAGTATCATGGATATAATTTGTGTACATACTCGTATTATTAACCGGTTTTCTGTCCAGAAGCAGACACAATAGGCAAAACCATTATTATGCATCATATATGATACATATCACGTATCATATCGATACATCTTACAATAATAATGTCTTATCGTTATAGGCTAGTTTCCTGGGTCAGAAAAATATTATTCTATTTAGTCTGTCAGTTAGATTATCAAAAAATATTATACCCATATTTTGTCTTTTGTCAATCAAATAAAAAATGACGAAGATAAAGCGCATCAAAGTTTGGGAGTGACGTCGAGCCTTGCTAAAAGTGTCCCAAGGCGTGACGTTACTTCATAATTTTTTGTTTGACTGAGAAAAGAAAAAATACGTGTCTAATATTTTCTGTTAATCCAACTGACGGACCAATTAGATTTTTTTAGGAAACTAGCCCATTGTGTTTACGCGTAATATTTTTATGTTTTTAACAATATTATAAAACAATTGATTTCATTTAATCATTGATCTTGAGATTAATTGACCAATCGACCCAATCTTCATTTGCTCGGCAATAATACGCAAAAGTTAGATCTAAAAGTTAGAATTAAGTTAAATGAGGTACTTATTCCACAAATCAGTTAATGCAATTTAAATTATTATTAATTTAGAGGTTAAATTGTGTTACATTTTCCAAACGTAACCTAATTATGTATGCCTTATACAATTAATACAAATAAGTAATTTAAAAGTTATATAATTAAATATTTGTAATATTATAATAGCAAACATTATAACCGGAAACTCATTAGCGAAAATATTTTGCAATGTTGAAAACTTTATTGGTATTATTTAATATTTGACGTTTCCTATAAACTATGAAATTGCGTGCATTCCTTGCAGTAAAACAATATACTAATAATAATATCATATAATATAGTAATAACATACAGTAAGTGATCTATTAAGTTAATTGAGCAGTGCTTAAATTTTTTTTTGCGTAATCTCTTGAGACCACATAAGACCTTCATGCTCTGATAAGTCATAACTAGAAAATAACTGTTCTTTCCATAACTACTTATTAGTAACTTAATTAGGTAATGAGACGCGTTACTTTATGTCGAAAAGTTGTGTTTAGGTGATAAGTAGGTACATGGAATAGGTAATAGAGTGATGTAGGTTAAAATATATTTATTTAATACAAACAAAATAAAACATTGGATTTAATTTTAGTTATAAACTTAAAATAACATTGTTGTAATGCTCTTACAGGGCCGTGTTTTGGGTTTCTAATTTTATAGCACATTATTGTCTAAACAAATATGAATTGTATGACTTCAAATAAATTCATATGACGGTGACTATGAAAATAAATGTGATTCCTTTTTCTTTTGAATTCGTATTGGCATCATTTGCGAACGAGTATGCTTACAAGAGGCGTTTATTTGATTATTAATCAAATAAACGCCTCTTAATCAAATCAAATAATCAAATAAACGCCTCCTAAATTAACGGAGATCAAATGTATGAGATCTACTGAGTTTTTTAAAGAATATTCTTTGTACAAACGCAAAAATCTGCAACGCCTGTGTAACAAAATAGGCAGTGTGTTACATAACTGTGCGTAAAGGCGCTTTTGATGATTAGACACTGCAATGATTAAATGCGTTAACGTTGTTCTAAGATAAGGCATCACACTTCAGGGCAATGTATGTTTTATTGGCAAACTGGGTGTAGATTTTGGCTACACAGGAGTTATAGTGGTTGAAATGTTCCACATTTTTTTCTACGACTCTTTAGGTTTATATATTAAAAATTAGGGGCGACTTTTTTGACTACTTAGTTAGCGTATCATATCATATCATATCATATCATATCATTTATTAATTCATAAACATGGGTATTATAGGATGTCACATACAAAATATTATTAGGTACACAGCCATGATTCACCATAAAGGTATATGAATACTTAGTTGTCTGTCTTGTTAAATTATATTTCTATATAATTATTGTTACATTATTGTCACATATTTTAATTAGTAACAGTCTTGTCTTGGCAACGCAGGGAGACCTGGGTTTGATTCACAGTGCGTTTTTTTTCCTAAATTGGCTCGTATTGGGAGTTACCCCTGGTAAAATTCCTTATCTGGTACGGTACCAGATTTCGAGGTACCAGTCGTACCTCGAAATACAAGGATGTTAAATTCTTTTATCATTTGTGTGTTGCCCGGCGCATTTTTTAAATTAAATATTTATATTTACCTTCCAGGAACGGGCATCATGGTGCCTCCACCCACTCTGAACGACCACCCGACCAACGCTCTCACCGACGGGCAAGAAGACGACGGCCAGTACCGCGAAGATCCAAGGATCTACGAGGACCCCAAGTACAACGGCAAAGCCCAGAACCGGCCCTCCCCGCTCAGGCAGTTCCACCAATCCACTCAGACTCGCGTCCAGCCTGAACCTCAGCCTCAGCCCCAATACCAGCAGTACAGCCAGCCCCAGCCCCAGCAAACGTTCTCCCAACCCCAACCCATCAGGACATCCCCAGTCTACTCCCAACAAACAAGCCTCTTTAACCAATCACCCCAGCAGTTCCCCCAGGACTTCCGCGGCCAGAGCCAGATATACCACCAACAGCCCCAGTTCTCATACAACTCGTACACACCCCAGCCAGCCTACAACCAGTACCAATCACAAAACTATCAGCCCCAGAACTACCAGACGCAGAACTTCAACCCTTTCGTTGGACACCCAGCCCAGAATTTCGACCCTAACACTGGTTCTTACACCATTAACTTTACTGGTTAAGTACCTTTATGAAATTGAGGTGTTAAGGGTAAGGCCACACTATAAGTCTTATCTGGTTCTTCATTAGTCACTACACGCGACTTGGGATGTGTCAGTTAAGAGGACGA
Organism: Anania hortulata; assembly: GCA_963576865.1. Classification (NCBI taxonomy): domain Eukaryota; kingdom Metazoa; phylum Arthropoda; class Insecta; order Lepidoptera; family Crambidae; genus Anania; species Anania hortulata. The sequence goes on from OY756393.1 coordinate 21,476,441, forward strand.
TTAAAGATTCGCATAAAACCTTTATAGTTAATGCATAATTACGATATTAGTCAGTAGTGTGGTCTTAGCTTAAGTAAGATCTGTATTTTAATATTGTTAGTTTTGTTATTCCCAAAGCGATACGAATGACATTTTTATATTTTTATAATATTAGTGCTAGTCAATTATGTTCGGAGTGTTTTGTATAATATTGGATGATTAGCTTTAATTCTTTTGTATTGTACTAAAATACGTATTCTAGTGTATAATATGTTTATTTATTGATTTTATTATAACTACTTTATCTTTATTATACTCTATGCTATACTCTGGAGATTCTATACTATTGTGATTGAAGATAAAAATTAATGTTTTTGCAGTCACCTATATAAGCCTATGTATTTTGTGCAATGGTATATTTTTTTATAGCCATGTAAACTTTTTAGGCATTTAATTCAATGTACATTTTCTAATTAGTATACGTACAATGTTTATTGTAACTTATTTTTGTAAAGTCTCGAAGAGACCACAATATTATTATGCATTTGATACTGACTAACCCATTGAATATGATATGTAAATATTGATCTATATGTAACAAGTGCCAATATTGAGCTAAAGCAATTATCGTTATGCAACTCCCTATCGACAATCAACAATTCAATCGAAGTGCGCACGCGCCGCTTGCAAAATGGCGGCACCCGTGTCAAATGGACGAATACTACGTGTACTGAGTGTAAATAGCTATTAATAAAACACTGTTATATAAATTAATGCGTTCGTTTTATTTCCTGGTGAAAGTTTTTGTTGACAAATAGTTTTCTGGAAGTCGCCTCTGGTAAATTAAATTGTCTAGTACCTGAAGCCTTACTCCGAGAACATTGTCATGTTTGTGAGTTTGTTTGTTGTAGTCTGAAATAAAATTACCAAGACAGTTCGCGTGCTTATCATAATCATTGTCAACATCATTTCAGCCATAGGATGTCCACTGCTGAACATAGGCCCTCCCCAGTGACTTCTAGTTCGGCCGATTGGAAGTAGCCTGCATCCAGCGGCTTCCTACAACTTTTCGCGTACTATATTAGTTTACAGAATTTTTATTAACACATTTTCATCCAATACTGAGTGTGAGTATATTCTATAGCACACCACTTTTTACGGTCTTAAAATCCCCACATACAACCCTTTTCTGATACATTGACCAGCCTCCCTAGCATGAGCACCAGCAAAACACGATATGGTATATCGATATATCGACACCAACTGTAAAATTATGATAGATATAGCCGCCATGTTAAATCGCCGTGCCGTTGAAGTCACATAATATGATCGGTGTTTCGATAAAAATTCAAAATGGCGACTATTTCTTTCATATTTTACAATTGGTTTCGATATATCGCTATATCATATCATATCATATCGTGTTTTGTTGGTCATGCTAGGGGGGCAGATGGTCAGTCCACGTAGCGCGTGGCCTACCCAGGTTTCTACGTCCAATTCTGGGCTTCCTCTCCAACACCTTCCTGCCCCATCTGTAGACTGTTTATCCGCATATGTGGCCCATCCAAATCCATTTCTTTTCAGCTATTTCTAAGTCTGTCAACTTTATTTTCCCCAGCATATTAGCGTGTTGAACAGAGTAGCTTCTGGGAATCAAACCCAACGGCTCCCTGCAAACTTCACCAGCACTTCAGTTCAGGTGCAGGCCATGCTTAAAAGATACCTTTTCACCATGAAGCTTTCGCTATAAATCTATTATTTTACTCGTTCAATGACGATATAAACGATTTTATGTGTCACAAAATTATATGTAATAGAGCTACAAAGATAAACAAAAAACGTAGGTAGGTTTCATAAGTTCTGACAACTAGAATGAGTAGGAGTACCGCGACACTGATATGGAGTATCTGGAGTGTACATTTTATTTAATCTTTCTGTATAGTCAATATACAAGGGTGACCAATTAGCAGACGATTCAAAGATGGTAGAGCTGAGTACTCGCCTACATAAGTAATTCTGCTTATTTCGACCTCCAAACAGCTTTTTCGGGTTCAGAAGGCGTATTTTTGAAGCAATCGAATGGGCTAGTTTCCTAAAAAAATCTAATTAGTCCGTCAGTTGGATTAACAGAAAATATTGGACACGTATTTTTTCTTTTCTCAATCAAACAAAAAATGATGAAGATATAGCCCGTTAAAGTTCCGCGTAACGTCACGCCTTGCGACACTTTTAGCAAGGCGTGACGTCACGTGCTCACTTTGATGCGCTTTAGCTTCGTCATTTTTTGTTTGATTGACAAAAGACAAAATATGGGTCTAATATTTTTTGATAATCTAACTGACGGACTAAATAGAATTATCTTTTTTTGACCCAGGAAACTAGCCTATTCTAATTTGAATACGTAATTCCATCAATATTATAAAATTTCTAAAGAATTAGTATTACTATTATTTGAATTCTTCAAATATACGCCTCCAGGGCAGAAGGGCAAGCCAGAGCGATGTGGAAAAGAAGAAGAAGAAGAAAGAAACCGGACAAGTGCTAGTCGGACTCGCCCACCGACGGTTCTGTACAAATTTGTAGCTACATTATATAAATATTTCAGGAATCTAGTCTTTATAAGAATCGAGAGTTTAATTACATGTGCATCTGTATATTTTTCAGGTTTTTCCTGTATTTGTAGTATAAGACGATATTACTTGCCAAATTTCATAGTTCTAGGTCAATAGATTCCCTTAAGTGACAAAATAAGAATAAGAATAAGAATTAGAATGTATTTATTTGTCTCAAAGCAGATTACAGATACAACAGAATAGTATGAAGCTTAATATTGTAAGACAAAAAAAAAAAAAAAAAGATACCAACGAATTGAGAACCTCCTCCTTTTTTGAAGTCGGTTGAAAATGGTCTATGACAGTGGAGAGTGCAGGGGACCCGCAAACTCTGTTATTCTGCCATAGCCTTTTATAAGTTTATCTAAACAAATACAACTGTAAAAACATAAAAATCTAAACTTATATCTAAGATAGCAGGTTTTGTAGCAAATAAACGTTTTTTGCGGCATCAACGGCAGTATATTTTTTAACGTTAAATAAAAGTTTTGTTTTTCACAGCTTCAAAGTACTGTAGTCCTGAGTATATGGATTTAATTTCAAAGCTATAAAAGGATCGAGATAAAGGATCTCGACAGACAGACGGACAACACAGTGATCCTATAATACGATCATCGACGACCGTCTGGTGTAGTGGCTCGCGCTCCAGACTACAAAGCCAGCGGTTGCGGGTTCGAATCCCGCAAGGGGCAAATGTTTGTGTGATGAGCACGAGCATTTGTACCTAAGTCATGGATGTTTATAAATGTATTTAAGTATGTTTATCCGTTATCTAGTCGCCATAGTACAAGCTTTGCTTAGTTTGGAGCTAGCTAATTGGTGTGAATGTGGTAACAATTTATTTATTAGTATATTTATAAGGATTCTGTTTTTTCCTTTTGCGGTACGGAACCCTAAAAAGCAAGAAATCTGACCCTGTCACAAAACGGGATATACGCTAGGAAGAGGAAAATGGGCAGAACAGCAAAATAGGCAGCTGCTTAATAAGTACCAAGCGTGTTCCCTTTAAACTTCATCACTTCATTCATTTCATTCATCATCATCATCATCATTTCAGCCATAGGACGTCCACTGCTGAACATAGGCCTCCCCCAGTGACTTCCAGATTAACTTTTCATTAATTTATGTAAAATGCAAATTCAGTGTCAAATAAATTATTAGTAAGGTGTTTGTTGCATCATGAACAAAATATTGGACTGAGCTGCGAAAAGTTATGTAAAATTAATTAGATAACTAATACTCAGTGGTGATTACTGGTAATACTAGTAGTAACGTAAGGTTCAAATGATTAATATAGTGAAAGGGAAATGGTAGCATAATTTGCTTAGATAAGAGGAATTAAGTACATTAAGTGGCTTCGCATTATCCGGGAATGGACAGGAATAACGAGTGTTGCCTAGTTATTCCATCTCGCCAAAACACGGACAAGTTCCGGGAGCTGGTGGATAGCCTTCAGTAATTGAAGAAAAGAAGTTATTATACCTAGCTTCTTAGTCTGTCGTGTCAATGGCGACTCTAGACGGACTTCGACCAAAACTTGGCCACTTCTATGGGGTTTTGTGTCGCTCTGTTTAGGTCATCCCTCGTGCAGGTGTAGGGGCAAAAATAGCAGGAGAGTAGGTGATTTATAGTTTGTGGGTCCGCACCACAGTCGCACTCACTTTGTCGCTCAGTCCTCATACCCATCCTTACCAAATTTCGTCTACAGCGGCCAACCTCTGTACGAAGACGGTTTAACGCCTTCCAGGTTGGCCAAGGCTATTCATGCTCAGGAGAAAGGTGTTCAGACGGCGATATAAAATTGGAAGGCGAGGGAATTTTGGAGGAGCTGAGTTCGAGCATTTGTATGCTGAGTGGTGATATACCTAGCTAACACAGCTAGGTTGACTAATTAAGGCTACATGATGAGAATTGGTTAAAAATAATGCTTTCTTTGAAAATCTTAGCATGAACTAATTCTGCCAAGGACGCAATGCCTAGAAATATAATAAAAAGAAAAGTGCCTACAGTCCTAGACATAAAAATAAATTACTAAATTACAAATCGTCTAGCGCCATCTATGTATTAGTGTACATACGAATCAAGATAAGTATATTTCATAATTATTAATAGTATTTACTTAGATACCTAAATGTCGTCACGAAAATTAAGAGGGCGTTATAATTATCTTACCATAAAGTGTAAATTTCAAGTGAACAAATAATTCAAATTAATCTTATGGTCTGGAAGTTTTAAGTTTTTAGCGGCATATAATTTATTACTTATATCATGTATAATGTGTTTTTTTTGTATACTTTAGTTAAATGAAAGAAAAACAATATTTCAAATAAAACCACTACTTACCTAAATATGTTAAATAAAAGAACACGTTACAGTCCATCTAATGTTTTAACGGATTATCTATTGATAGTGTTTCAGAAATACAAGAAAAATTGTTCAATCTTTTTTCGATAATATGATTATCAATAAATTTTCCATCATTTGAACTGTATATTTAGTCAGTGAAGTTCACCTTCCATTGAGGAGCGAGCGGTACCTATCGTTACTACCCGTTGACATTTTAAAAATGGTATAAATTATGCGCCATGCTATGTGACAAGTTGATTTCAATGAGACCTTTATAGTGAATTTAGCTGTTAAATTATGTTGTGATGATGGTGGCTGAAGGAGAACAGAGGAAACGATGTAGGCAGTAGGCGGCATCCGGTTCGTTGGCCTTGGGACCACGCCCATGGGTATGCAGAATAGAACCAAGAAAAAGGGTAGGTAAAATATACTAATTGACGACCTCCGTAGCCGAGAGGCGAGCATACCGGACTTGGTGTCTCTGAGGTCCCACAATGTAGAAAAATAACTTTTATATATTGTCTCGGGTCTGGGTGTTGTGGTACCGTCGTTATTACTGATTTCTGTAACAACCTATGATGTATGTGATATTGTCCAATATTTATTTATTATTTATAATTAATTAGATAGCTACGTCGCTGTTAACGATCCATTTTATTCTAGGGATTTGTTTAGATCCTAATCATATTCGTTATAATACTATATTCCTAATTAGCAGGGAGCCAGTATATGACATTTATAATTGTCATTAAACGGTAATAAGTACCTAGGTATAATATTATACAGTGCCTGAAGTAATTAATTTAAACAAATTTAAAATAGTGAATCTGCCTAATTTCTTATTAATTATAATATAAATAATAATTAATGTTTATCACTGAATAGTGTAGGTAGTCTAATGTTTTTGTTGTAAGTATTTATTTAAATAATACTTGTCTTTTCTATTAATTGAATACACCAAAAATAGAACAATAATATAAAACATAACTTGAAATAAACTAACTTAACCTAAAACTGAAAACTACATTTAAAAATAAAAGCAACACAGACAAGGTTTGATTCCCGTACGGGTCTATGTAGAAAACGTAATTTAGAATACTGTCTCGGGTTTGGGTGGTGTGATACCGACGTCGTTATGGTTTCCATACCACAAGTGCATAGACTACTCATTTTAGGAGCAATGTATGTGATGTTGTCCAATAAATAATATTTTAAATATTTTTTTAACAGATTCTGTGCCCAAATAAAATTATAAGTATCCTGGTTCAGTGCGAACACGTAATTTACTTGGTTTTAGGTTCTAGATTTATAGAAATTATGTTTAATATTTTTTAATGAAAATAAAATACTAAATGGTTACGTACTGCATAAAGCGGCCGCATAACTATCGAAATGCCAAGTGCGATCCGTAGCAAGGTCGGCTTTAGTAATTATTTATCAAGTCGAAGTATTCTCTCTTACTGATCGAACTTCCATGAATTATTAAATAATCTCTGTATTTATTCTTTTAATTCCCTCCTCTTTGGTAATGAAAAATTATAAAACAAATTTATTTCTGCAAAATAGGCTTACACTAAGCTCCCAGTGTTTTTTACCCTACCACTGCTTCGGGACAATATTGTGGGCTATTGATTATAGTTTTAATTTGATTGATTTAATTAATGATGAAGAGGAACTGGGTTAAATTGTATCACTTAGTTGTAGAAATGATCTCACTGCTCAATCACAACAATTTTAACCATTAAAGGCATAAACGTTTCGTAACTTATAAGACAAAATTTTACACTTATAGGATCACTTCGTGACGAATCCTGAACAAGCAGAAGCAGCGTGGCCGGGGCAGACCCGGTGGACTGATATCTTAGTCAAGGTTGCGGTACATCGGCCCAATATTGCTCTCTAATGCGTTTAATGAGGAAGGCCTATGTCCAGCAGTGGACTTCTAAAAGCTAATTTTCATCATCATCATCATTTCAGCCATAGGACGTCCACTGCTGAACATAGGCCTCCCCCAATGACTTTCATTGGGGGAGGGGGGATTGCCAATACTCGCCACGCTTGGCAGGCGGGTTGGCGAGCGCAGTTTTTTTATAACATTTCAAACACAGACGCTGCAGCCCGTCTCGTGCTACAGGAGTTAGTCGCCTTTTACGACACGCCTCCTGTTGGCGGTGGGAAAGTGTATTCTTAACGGCCGTCCCCACTTGGCATAAAAGCTAATGATTATGATAAATTCCTTGAGAAACGCAACAATTAACGAAATTTGTACCAATAACTTGTTAACCGAGTTTGCATGCAAAAACCCCGATTTCTCGACGTGATATACGAGTAATACCTACTCTGACACTCGAAACTTAACCTACAGATATAGGTCACCAGATCAAGTTAGTGTCGGTTTCAAATAATTGAGCTGGTAAGTGGTAAGGTCGCAGCAAGGCTTCCGTCGGACACTGACTCCGATCGAATGCAGCGTGACAGCCGCTAATGTGGACACGCCTCATGTTACGTTACATAGATTTATGACGTAGATAGGACACATCATTGAGAATAAAATTACGAGTAACAGATTGGAGCGGTGGCATAATGGTTCCTATACGAGTTTATTTGGAACAAATGTTGTTTAAATTTGGGTCGGGTATGCTAAAAAGACGTAATCGGAAAAATATTCGGTAGCAAAAGATTGTTAGGTAATTTCTAACTTTGAGATCATGACAATTAGTGTGTTGCCTTGTGCATTATTATTCAGGTATTTAAAATAAGATGAAGTAGTGATGATTACTGCGATAAACTTGAAGCTAACACTTATCGACTCCCAACCATGATATAAATTTAATAAAATGTTAATTTCAAATTAAGTTTATAGCTAACTACTACAATTTAATTTTATAACATGCTAGGGTTAGTAGGTAACAATGGTTTTTGTTTTGTTTTTTGATATAAGTAGCGGTGTACCATCTCCGCTATGTAGGAGCGGCAGAAGCTACGATAAATCACAATTCGTCAACATCTTATGAGAGAAGACAGTTGCACAAGAGGCCATTGCCAGTGTCACACGCATCAGAATTCAGACGTGGAAAATAATGGAAACCGGCGGATGTGTCATGGACCCTGCACAGGTACAGTCGGCACTCTACACTGACGGCACAAAAGACAAACTTACATGTATACATTCGGTAACTTTTTTTTATATAAACAAGACTCAGTTAACAGCCGCCCGTGTTGGTCCACATTTCCCTCCGCTGCGGCAAAGCAAGACTATCTTAGCCGTCACTATGATCAGGTCACTATATCTGGTGAGTCTGCAAGACGGCAGTGGACAAAAAGGGACTCTAGACTCACTTGATTAGGGAGTTAGTTTTCCTGTCTGACTTCGAGTCTTGTTCAAAAGAAACATTTAACTAATATTTTGTCGTTGAAGACCGAATTACCTGGCGTGCATTGGAAAAATACTATTTCCCACGGTGGACTAGCGTAAGCTCATTATGATTATGATGATGAGGCATTTCCAAGGAGAATTCGGCATTTTACATATTGCAAATCCCTCTCCGACGTAAATGAAGGCACAAAATTTCATGCTATATTATGAAACTTAGACCTTCTGTAACATTAAATTACTCTATGCAGCTCAACGGCTCTGAAATAAACTCTGTAAGCCTCGCTCAGACTTCAAAATGCCACTTCCTGCTACGAAATAACACGATCATACATATACATGTATATCAATTGTTGTTTAATTTAATGGTGACTTGATATCCTTATTGCGTATTGTATAGCAAATAGATTAGTTATTCGTAATGTCACGAATTGTTTTTATTTTCCATTTCAAGGAAGATTTTTAACCGACTTCAAACAATTTTATTTAGTGACTAGCTGTTGCCCGCGACTTCGTCCATGTGGTCTCCAATTTATTTATAAATAATTTTCTCTATAACTTTTTAAATTTTGTTTACAAAAGAACCTTCTCCTGACAATAAATAACACAACAAAAAAAGAATTAACGAAATTGTTCTATCCGTTCACGCGTGATGCGATGACCAAGGGAAATAGAGATTCATTTTTATACAGGGTTACAGGGAAAGTCGTACAGAATATTGAAGGACGTTATTATTCAGGTCATTTCTGATCGAATTGATCCTATAATATGGTATCCGAAACCTAACCGTTATGGACATATTGAATTTTAAAGATATTTTCATAATCTTTTTTCTTTTGGCTTTTCTATCGAGTTTTTTGCGATTGGAGCTACTAGGGCCCGGTTTTTTTATGTTTCCAGTTAGAAGACATATCAATTAATAAAAATGATCAACAAAAACTGAACCTATTACTAACAGCTTCATAAAACTGCTCGACAACGGTTGAAATTAAAGATTTTTCACTAATTGTTTTTAACTTTGAAGACCTTTTTGAAAAAAAAAAAAGTATTGTACTTATCCTGCAAGTAATTTAAAAACTGGACTGGACTCCTAGACCAGTGTTTGCCCGAGGTGCGATAATTATCCTGGATCTATGATATTTTTGAGTGTAATGCAATAGAAAAAATAATAATGTATCGCACGATAAATCTACGATAATCCACGATGTTGTGCTCAGTTAGAAGACCATTTTACGAAATAATTGTAATCTGTGTATTTGAACACATTTTACGCTTATTTGGACAACTGACTCTCACAGCAGTATAGTGAATGAATTGAATTTCTTTGCTCTAAGAAAGAGTTATAGACTCTTGACAGAGTAAAATTGCATGCTAATTTTTGTGAATTTTATCTATTACATGTAATGATTTAAAAAAAACACCACCTGAATATCTGATGCGCTCGAGTAATTTTTTTTCCCCAATTTTCACCTGCCCTTACGGCCGACCCCACCATGCAAACTGGCAGACTGTTATACCTGCATCATCAAAGACACAAGGGGCATAATATGTAACAGTATCAATATCTGATGCGCTCGAGTATTTCCATGTGACTGTTGCCGTTTGCCCCACCGGTGAAAGGGTATAAAAATCATTCAACCTTTTTTTCTTTCCACCATCTAATCTTCAAAATTCGATAGGTCTCCACGACGCTCGAGTAAATCCCCATTTAGCATCGTGGGCTCCATTTCCAATAACTTTTCTTTCACAAATCACAATCTAAAGTGGCTTGCGTCTTCAGTGCACATGATGTATGCAGACAGACAGCGGCTATGAAAGTATCAAGGCCGGCACGCGTAGACTTCCGCCACAGAGATATATCGCTGTCATCGAACTATAGCCATTTTAATGAGCTGCTTCAGCTACCTACATGGTAAGAACGCAAGATAATTTTGACAACGATTACGCCACAATTTTTTTTTTTACAATATTAGTACTGTTAAAGACAACGGCGTCTCCCTCTCTTTCTCTTCTTTGTTTAATTTTATTAGTCAAAGACACAAAACTAGATACAATTGATATAAATAGGATATACCTACACAAGACAAAAACTTAAGAGTCAAGTCTCTGGCTAGTTATCAAATCTAGGTAAGACAAGGATACAAATTGAATAAAGAAAATAATAGTACCTACTAATTTAAAAAAGTTAGTTATTTTAGTAGTAAATGTATTTATATTTTCTCTCTCTCTCTTTCTCTCTCTCTCTCACTCACACACACACACACACACACACACACACACACACACACACACACACACACACACACACACAAGACGCGCGCGCGCGTCAATTAGTCTCACGCCTACATCAGATTGTCATCATCGTCATCATCATCATCATTTCAGCCTTCGGACGTCCCCGATAATTTCTATCATTGGGGAGATTGCCAATACTCGCTTGGCAGGCGGGTTGGCGAGCGCAGTTTTTTTTAATAAAATTTCGCACGCAGACGCTGTTGCCAAATGTGTCAAATGTTTATTTATTTATATTATTTATTTATGTGAACTTTATCAGCTTAATTTACAAAATTCAAGGTAAAGATACTACTGCTAAATTAGTCGCCTCTTACGAAACGCGTCCTGTTGGCGGTCCTGTTTTATCTATTCTTTACGGCCGTCTCAACACGGCACCATCATCAGATTCTCATCAGATTGTCATTGTATCATATTATTATCTTGTGTAACATGTTAGTTTGTATTAGTATTTAGGGAATATTCGGCAAATATATATTAGTAATGATTGTGTGGACTGAATGAGGGTGCGGCACACAACAAAAGATAAACTACTAGAATACCTGCGCGCGCACGGAGATAGTTGCAGGGATTGTTTACCGCGGGTTATGCGCGAGGCTGACCGCTCCGCATTTTTATGCGCGCGCACAATCCTGACTGACAGCATAATGATCTTAATAGAAACAGAACGACAATACTTGGAATTTCGAGATGTGTGCAGTCTAGAGTCTTAATACTTTTAGGATTTTGTTGTGTACCTAATAACGTTAGGCCCTGGTCACGCACAGTCGACTCCAAAAGTATATATCCACTTTTGACAGCTCACTTTAGCACAGCAACTTTATTTCCCTGTAAAGAGTCAACATCTATCAAAACTGCTTACTTATTTTTTGAGTTGACTGTTCCTGGCCGGGTCCCGGGTTGCTTATAATATACTAGCTTTTGCCCGCGGCTTCGCTCGCGTTAGATTTGATTTTAAGTGAAGTATGAATGTCAAACTCAGTAATTTAAAAATCTACAAAACTTCTAGACAATATTTTTAGCATGACTATCAAAACACGATATGATATGATATAATATGGCGATTTATCAATTTTAGGATAACGCGGGTATACATCAAATGCAAAAATAGAACCTTTTTGTTGGGATCACGTATGGCTGTCTGTCAGTCCGTCTGTTACAACCGATTAGCTCCGAAATTACTGGCCCAATTGGATTGCAATTTGGCACAAATAATTTCAAGAATTTTCATGTTCACAATATTCATTTTAAAATCAAAGTTCCAAAAAACCATAAAATCTACACCCATATTGATAGACATTTCAACCCCATCGCATCCCAACAAGGGAGATGGAATTTCACGTCCGCAACGTTACATTTTAAAATCGTTGTTGTTTTCGTAATCAGCGACCCGATAAACCATAGAAACAATACCCATGTTGATTTTCAGACTTTGTCAGCCCCCTTCCCCTTTTTAGGAGTTGACTTTTCAAAAAATCTGAAACACATGTTTACTCATTTATCGTAAGGAGAACTTACTCCTGTGAAGTTTTGAATAAAAGAGTCTGACTAATCTTGTTTACCCATACAAACTTTGGATCCCCATTTCACCCTTTTAGGGGATGAATTTTAAAAATCCTTTCTTAGTGACCCCTAGATTTTATAAGAAACCTACGTGTCAAATTTGGAATCTCTAGAACCCGCGGTTTAGGCTGTGCGTTGATACATCAGTCAATCACTTTTGCCTTTTATATATGTATATAGATTAATTAATATAGAATGGAGTAAGGTGCTGCGCATACACCGCAGTGGTGCGGCCTTTTTGACAGTGAAGCAATAAAGACCACGTCTGCTCATCGATGTCTGCGGCTGCCCGCGCCTTGTAATCAACGTGCACGACGGTCAGTTCAGGACAACCATTCTAGTAGAGCGCGCGACGCAGACTAAGCTAGTCGCCCGCGCCGCCGTCTGCGTTAGTGTATACAAACTGGTTTGTGCGATCCACGGCGGGCAGCCACGGACATGCCGCGGTGCAGGGCGGGCACTGGCGGCGCAGTCTTATTGACCGCCGTGTGCGTTGCAGTATACGATTCCCTTTCGTCTATTGTTCGCGGCAAAATTGTTCGGCCCGCCCTGCTACGTCGTGTACGCAGCGCCTTGATATCTCGAAAACGGTGCGTCCTAGCTCGAAATAAACAAAATTTTGGCCCTCGTAGACCCCAGGCGACGTCTATAGAACACTTCAACAGCATTTAAACTAATCTGAAAGCAGACCTTCATCGAGGGTTGAAATCACGTAAGTAGCATTAAAGATCAGAGTTCCCATGGGAATTCCGGAAAACGATATGCTTTATGTCACTTCCACAACTGAGAAGAATCTCATATGATGAAATACATCTCTAACGGCTTAGGCTGTAGAGCGTGCCAAAAACTTATAAACACACATACATACGCTCGAAAAACATAACCCTCCTACGGCAGCCGAATGAAAATAACAATGTATTGAGTAAGTTTACTATAAACATAAGTTTAGTGATTATAACTTTAAAAATGAAGGACTTTCAAGACACAACTTAATATCCTTTTTCACCCCTTCAGGGGTTGAATAATCAAGAACGCTGTAATACATAAATTTATTTTCAATCGTCACCATAATACAAAATTTGAAAATTATTATTTGAAACTGGTATGCTTTCATTAAATTTTCATCCCCTATTTTACCCCCTTAGGGCTATAATTTCCAAAAAAAACCTTTCTTAATGGATGTCTACACTGTATAAGGTAAGGCTGTGCGTTGATATATCAACAATTAGTCAGTTTACCATTTTATATAAATAGATAACTGAAATACAAAGTTTCTTTCCCCTTTTCACCTACTTAAGGGTTGGATTCAAGATTTTTTTATGTCCACAATATTAAATTTCCAAATCGATGTCATTTTTGTAATTAACATCCCAAAAAACCATAAAATCGACACCCATATCGATATTTAGACATTTCAACCCCATCGCACCCCAATAGGGGGATGATATTTTAGGTCCGCAAAGTTGTATTTTAAAATTGTTGTTGTTTTCGTAATCAGCGACCCGATAAACCATAGAAACAATACTCATGTTGATTTTCAGATTTTGTCACCCCTTTTACCCCCTTTAGGGGTAGATTTCGCAAAAAACCTGAAACACGTGTTTAATCATTTATTGTTAGGAATACTCCTATGAAGTTTCGAATAAAATAGTCTAACTAATCTTGTTTCCCGATACAAACTTTGGGCCCCCATTTCACCCCTTTAGAGGGTGAATTTTGAAAAACCCTTTCTTAGTGCACCCCTAGACCTTATAAGAAACCTACATGCCAAATTTGGAATCTCTAGCACCAGCGGTTTGGGCTGTGCGTTGATATGTCAGTCAGTCAGTCAGTCAGTCAGTCAGTCAGTCAGTCAGTCAGTCAGTCAGTCAGTTTCTTCTTTTATATATATAGATTGTAACATTTAGTTCACTTTTTTTTATTTAGAGCAACCAGCAAATCTTACACTAAACATTTTATTTAAAAAAATAAAACCGACTTCAAAACACTAAAATGCTAAAAATATTCCTAACACTTAAGTACCTAATCAGTTACTTTTGGAGTCGGTGCCAGCCGATGAGAGATTCAATGTTTTTGTTTGCACCGACTCCAAAAGTAACTGATTAGGTACTTAAGTGTTAGGACTATTTTTAGCATTTTAGTGTTTTGAAGTCGGTTTTATTTTTTTACATAAAATTTACTTATTTCATCAATTTTTAGTGATAAATCCTAATCTAACTGCTGAACACCGATTTCATCCCCTATTTTCCTACCCTTAGGGGTGATTTTTATTTTGCAAACTTTTATCATATTATCTTTGAAGTATAAGCTATTCAATAAAACAAAAATCATCAAAATCGGCTCATATTTGTCGAAGATAGGTAACAAGAACCACAACCAAAATATTATCTGGGTATATATTTGTTGGTTTTCTCAAAAAGTTCTAAATCAATTTCGATAAAATTTATATGGGACCACCTCTGAAGTATGATCTACCAAACAAAAAAAGAATCATTAAAATCGATTCATAATTGGCGGAGTAATCGCGTAACAAACATACAAAAAAAAAAAAAAACATACAGTCGAATTGAGAACCTCCTCCTTTTTTGAAGTCGGTTGATAATACATTTAACAAGTAACAACTTTAGTAAATACTTATGAGGTCGCAGGAAGACACCGGATGCAGGGCAGGCTGCTTCCAACCGGCCAATCTGGAAGTCACTAGGGGACTGTTCAGCAGTGGACGTCCTATGGCTGAAATGATGGTAATGATGATGAAGTGTAGATTCAATTAGGTACAGGCCGCCACGACTTGCAAATATGAGTTAAAAGTAACTTTTAAAACAAGTTTCCTTTTAAAAATTAAAATGGATTAATTAATTAATGGGATTCGAACCGACGACCTTTTGAAATAGTGTACTATTATTGTGAATGCAAAAAAAAAAGTTTAAAATAATGAATAAGTTGTTTTATCTTAACTTGTTGTTGTTAAATATTTGCAATAATATTTCTATTGGATGTTTGTGGATATAAAATCTTAAACATTGGTGAAACAACGCTTCGTAGCTCAGTTGGAAGAGCAGTCGCCCGGATAGCGAAATCTCGTGGGTTCAAAGGGACCAGAGGCAATTAAAAAATATTATACTTAATGCGATTACAAGTATTTTACTTCGCTCTGCCAAGTATCCATCATGCATATACTTAGTAGAATGCAAGTTTTTTTTTTAAATAATAGAGTTGGACCTAAAACAAAATTTTTAAGGTACTGTTTAGGGTCTATGGTAGGGGTACAGAGGTAGTGAGGTGAAGCTGACACAAATAATCCGTTTCGCCAACTTAGAGATCGAGATCACAGGCAAGTTGCACCCATCAATCATTTTATGCACGCACGTCAACGCTAGGGTTGTGGACTTAAAGTTTCGTTACCGATACACAGTAAGTCTAAGTGAGTCATTCTGATCGAGTAACATAAAAAAATGGAATTAAGCTAATATTTATTTGTTTTTTTTTTTTCAATATCGCTTTGGGCATACCCTGTAAGTAATGATTGTAAGTGTTTAAGCCAAATCAATTGTAAAATAAATTGAGCGTGCTGAGAAGGTAACCTCAGTCCCCTGTATCTGTTTAATTTTAGTACTAGGTTTAGTACGAAGTTTCTAGAAACTTCTGGATGCAGTTCGCTACTAACCGACCGATCTGGGGGTCATTAGGGTAATGTTGATGATGTAACACATAGACAACCCTCACTGCTAGTATGACGATGAATGATGAAACACATAGATAGACAACCCTAAGTGACAGTATATAAAACGCAAATAATTAGTTAAGTAAAACAAGATGCCTACATTAGGTTTAGTTTATTAAATGTTTGCCATATAAGACATAGCTAATAGATGAGATAATGTAGGGTTATCAAAATTACAGATGTGTTTATTTTTACATTATATTGAAAAGAGGGATGAATCTATTACCCTATTAAGTATATAAATAGGTAAAGTAAACCTTTAAATGTCCCACTACAAGGCAGTAAGGGTTAGCGACTCTCTCAACATGTGAGGCTTACATGTTAAGAGAGTCGCTAACCCGACGAAAAAAATATACACTAGATTTTTTCCGTGGTTTTTATCACGACTATATGACGGATAAACATACTTAAATACGTTTATTAACATCTACTTATGACTTAGATACAAATGCTAATTCTTTCATACAAACATTTGTCCCTTGCGGGAACCACTACACCAGACGCTCGATAATTATCTCTACACTGTAATACTTTCTTAAAGCACTCTAAAAATAAGTATTTGGTGGGTCACCTATAAAGGTTCAAAGTTTGCGTTTTGTTGATCTTATGAATTATATTTTTAACAAATTAACATAAATAAGTAAATTTTATAAAAAAAAAAAACGACTTCAAAACACTAAAATGCTAAAAATAATCCTAACACTTAAGTACCTAATCAGTTACTTTTGGAGTCGGTGCCAGACGATGAAAGATTCAATGTTTTTGTTTGCACCGACTCCAAAAGTAACTGATTAGGTACTTAAGTGTTAGGATTATTTTTAGCATTTTAGTGTTTTGAAGTCGGTTTTATTTTTTTTAATAAAATTTACCTATTTCATAAATTTTTAGTGATAAATCCTAATCTAACTGCTGAACACCGATTTCATCCCCTATTTTCCTACCCTTAGGGGTGATTTTTATTTTGCAAACTTTTATCATATTATCTTTGAAGTATAAGCTATTCAATAAAACAAAAATCATCAAAATCGGCTTATATTTGTCGAAGATAGGTAACAAGAACCACAACCAAAATATTATCTGGGTATATATTTGTTGATTTTCTCAAAAAATTCTAAATCAATTTCGATAAAATTTATATGGGACCACCTCTGAAGTATGATCTACCAAACAAAAAAAGAATCATTAAAATCGATTCATAATTGGCGGAGTAATCGCGTAACAAACATACAAAAAAAAAAGAAAAAAACACAGTCGAATTGAGAACCTCCTCCTTTTTTGAAGTCGGTTGAAAATGTGTTTGTGTCTCTAAGGTCCACTAGCGCATCTCGGTACACGTATGTCGGTCTAACATGATATTAAACATAATTTTATAGCTGTCAGGTTGTATGGCATTGACAGAGACAGATAGATGTCGTAATTCCATACTAAACTAATTCGGTGACAAGTGTACTTAAGAATGTTACAGAATTTATATAATACGCCGAATTAAATAAATAAATACACCAATAGGCTAGTTTCCTAGGTCAAAAAAGATTATTCTATTTAGACCGTCAGTTATCAAAAAGTATTGAACCCATATTTTGTCTTTTGTCAATCAAACAAAAAACGACAAAGATAAAGCGCATCAAATTTTGGAAGCACGTGATGTCACGCCGTGCTAAAAAGAGTCGCAAGGTACGCGGAACTATAATGGTCTATATCTTCAACAGTTTTTGTTTTATTGAGAAAAGAAAAAATACATGTCTAATATTTTCTGTTAATCCAACTGACGGGCTAATTATATTTTTTTAGGAAACTAGCCCATTGTCATAGTCTCGAAGTAAGGATTGACATTCTGGTGTTACAAGGTATCAGACAATGTTTATGCCAGTGGCATCTCCAGCCAATTGAGTAAAGATCGTTTTCTGAAATGATCCGAACTGGGAATCGAATCCAGGACCCTTTGGGCGAAAGGCGACTTGCCGTGCCATTACACCAACTGGGTCGTCAAATTATGTGTCAAACGAGTCAATACGGTATTCAGGGCTCGCCCTGGCCCCTGATGAGCAAGGGCTGCCACTTATCAATCTAGGAATAATAAAACAGAATATTTAAGACTTTTACATATTTTTTTTGCGATAGCGAGTTACATTTTGGGAAATATAATTGTAAACCGTTTTTAGACTAAGAATTTAATTAATGCTTTCAGCATATGAAAAAAAAAATTGTCAACATGCCGAAGCCAGCGTCTTTTTTCCAAGTTTTTATATTATGCACGATTTATCTAGCATTTAATTGCCAAATATTGTTATTCTATTAGGGCGTAATGTGATTTTCTCCTATAATCATAAATTGTAATATTAATACTAAACTAGCTTTTGTCCGCGACTTCGTCTGCGTTGACCTTAGACCGGACTAACAGTATCCTATGTGTTATTTCAGGTCATCTGTATGCCAAATTTTATCAAAATCCATTCAGTAGTTTGGCGTGAAAGAAAAACAAACATCCATACCCACAAACTTTCACATTCATTTATAATATTAGTAGGATTGAGACGAAAATTCTAATAAAAACCTGTTGTTAGATGTAAAAAACGGTAACATATTTTTTACGGCTGCTACGCTAATTCGTAGCAATATTTTGTAACGCTGTTACGATTGTTGGTTTGTCTGAAAAAGTAATTTTGGCAAATTAAAAAAAAAAAAGTTTTGGGTACGCCATTTGACACCCCTGAAAAGCAAGGGCTGCCAAATGCCAACACGTTTATGGAATATAGATTTCTACGAGAAATTTGTTCGACCAAGGTTGCAACCATTGCGTATCGATTGAATGAATGAACTTGTATAATCATCATTGAACTTAGTTCGCTCTTTTTAGTGTTCTGTACCGCAAAAAGAAAAAAAACGGAACTTATAGAATTTTGTTGTCAGTCTGTCTGTCCGTATTTCTGCCAAGACTCTTTATCTCGGGAATGCGTGGAGGTTTCGAGTTGAAATTAAAACCATATTCTCAAGTCTACAGTCCCTTGAAGCTGTGAAAAAAAAAAACTTCTAAGTCGACGTTAATAAAGATATAACCGTTCAGCCGCAAAAAAGTACATTTCGTCACTTTAAAGGAAATCCAAATTTATAGGGTAAGCAAAATTTATAAGGCCTAGGCTAAAAGGCACGAAATTTAAAAGCCAAAAGCCAAAAGCTTTAAATTTTGCTTTTTTGGGCTGGTTACCTGTTCTAAACTTGTCTCCCATAGTTGATCTAATGGTAGCTTATCTTACAATAATTGTTATTCTTATTTTTATGCCTTCAGGCATTAAGTCCGCCAAGTCCATTTGTTTCGTGCAATAAAGAGATTGAATTAATGTTTTTATTTGACCGCCCGGCGCAACCGGGGCAACAATATAACGTAAATAAATTAAATTAAAGTAATATATGTATGTAACGCAGATTGGCTGGTCCTTCGACCACGATGGCAACTTATAGACAGCCGTCAAAGCCAAACCAACAGCCCTTAATAGGGCTAAACAAACGGTCCTTCTCAGGACTAAAGCCAAAACATTTAGTTGCCTTCGACACGAGGAGAAGAATAACTTATAAATCGATGTAAAGAAAGAAAAGTAAATTAGGGAACTTATGTTAATTAGGTAGGTACCTAAAAAACAAGTAAGGTAATATTCGTGTTCTTTCACACAAAGAAAATAATTTAACTAAAATCAGAGCAGTCAAGATGCAACATCTACGTAACTTCATGAAGTTATCTAAGAAACTTTTTGTAACGTTTTTATTATACTTATGATTTAAAGAGACCTGTGCCTTTGAATTAATTATTATAATGTAGAATTCAATGTTAGTTAGGTACTACTTTTAAAAAATTGAGATTTGACAGAAAATGACATTGGCACTTACACAATAACTTATTGTTCATTACCGGTTTATAAAACCAATCAGTTGCTGCATTCTTGCACATAATTAGAGAGAGTACATGTATAATATGTCTAGTTTATAATATTTCTTCGTGAAACGAAAAAAGATGCAAGTTTTTGTAATATACATAAAATTGGGAGCATTATAAATTAAACCTACCAACTAGCGTCATCCTGACCTGACCATGCTAGCCATAAAGTCACTGTCGTCAGGTGCTGAAAGGAAATAGAAATAGAAATATTTATTTGCCAAATTAACAAGTAATTAATACAGATTACCAGTGATTCCCACACTAGACTAGGCCTGTCTCGTGAGTACCACGTTGAATTTACAGACAAGTTACAATAAAGAAAATACGTTCATAATAAAGAAGACCTCCGTAGCCGAGAAGCGAGCATACCGGACTTGGTGTCACTATCTCTGAGGTTCCAGGTTCGATTCCCGGTCCGACAATATAGAAAAATAACTTTTCTATATTGTCTCTGGTCTGGGTGTTGTGGTCCCGTCGTCGTTTCTGATTTCTGTAACACAAGTGCTTAAGCTACTTATCATAGGATCAGAGCAATGTATGTTATGTTGCCTAATATTAAATGTGTTTCTTCCCTGTCTTTCTTTGAAGGAAGTTAAAATAAAAGTAACTGTTAACGT
The DNA here is from genome assembly GCA_963576865.1 of Anania hortulata. Lineage (NCBI taxonomy): Eukaryota > Metazoa > Arthropoda > Insecta > Lepidoptera > Crambidae > Anania > Anania hortulata. Next base: position 21,496,878 of record OY756393.1, read on the forward strand.
TAACAAATAACGGCTTTACCTTTAACTATACGGTGATTGGGATTTGGGACCATACAAGACTCTACCACGAAGAAGCTTGAGATAAATATCACTCAATATGCTGGATGCAGGCCGCTTCTAACCGGCCAATCTGGAAGACACTGGGAGAGGCCTATGTTCAGCAGTGGACGTCCTATGGCTAAAATGATGATGATTATCTAATCCACCAGGTTGCTTAGCTTGATTTATCACTAACAAAGCGCTGCCACCATTGTGCTACAAGCATAAAACATATATTATTATCTATTGAAACAAGCACAAGTTTCAAGCATTACGCGAATATTCTAATTAAAACGTTGTCTTTGAACGCATTCATTACAACGTGTGTACTGTCTGCATTGGAATTGCAAGCAATAATCGCGTATTCACTGTGGATACTGGAACATTGTTTGTTTTTTAAGAGAAGTACTTATGCTAATTAAACAGATCAGCCTTACATCACTGTTAAATAGGAAGAGAAAGGCAAAGAGGCAGAGAATTTATTCAAAAAAATGTACTAAATTTAATATTGTAAATATCTGTTTATTTTTATGTATTGATGTAAAATATTGGATGTTAGCATTATAAGTTAACTACTTTGTTCTATAAATATATATACTGATTTTAATTTAGGATATTGATTATGAATGTCAAACAAAATTAAAAATATGTTCCTATACAATGCTATGAGAGAGCGGCCTCTTCTGGCACAAGTGTTCTCGCACTTAAAAGAAGATGGTCAACCTCTACTCTTGTAACCAAACTTTTGTTACATAATAAAGATTTTCATTTTCATTTTCAATAATAATGTAAGAAATAAGCGAAAATCAAACTATAAACTAAAATTATTCACTAATATCAACCCATAAGCGAATGTGCCCATAGCACTCGCAGCATCGCCCCGTTGAATGGCTAATGCTAGCTTCTGCACCAGAAAAGAAAATATTTTAAGATTGTTTGACTAATCTAAGGGCTTCCCCAGGCAGCACCTGATTCGTACTTTTTCGTACGTATCTATAGTTTATCTCCTTAAAAAGCTGACAGCGATGATTTGTTGACGATAGAGTTGATAGAATTTAACATTATACACTTATGGTATAATACTTAAACAATAAACACACTGAATACTCATAAATCTTGTGTAGAACTGACATTAAAATCCCAAAAAAAGTTCTTTTTACAAAGTTATTCATCAGCTTTTATGATCTTAGTGCCGTCAACATTTGAGCCATAAGATGTCCACTGTTGAATATATGCCTCCCATAAATACTTCCAGATTGGCCGGTTGATAGCGGCTTGCCTCCAGCTGCTTCCTGCAACCTTTACCAGGTCGTCTGTCCATTGTTGCCATACAAAAAGGTAATGTTTTTGAGCAAGATAATGCGACTTTTACGACTCCAAAACCAACAAAATCGTTATTTAGTTAATAAGGGCCGATGTTTCAATAGCAAGATAACTTATAAACGAAGAAAAAGATTGACATGTGGACATTTTCGTATAGCAAATGTGTCAAAACGTCAATTTTATTCGTCGGAGAAAAGTTATCTAGCTATTGAAAAATCACCCCTACAAAAATACTAATTTTTATGTCAGTGGAAACAAGTCAAGTTTTTTTAAAATATTAGTTTTAGTAAAAACACTTAGTTACTACATGCTTCATTATGAATCCAGCAACCGAAAAAAGAAAATTGTTTTTTAAATCTCTATCTAAGCTAAACAAAGTTTAATTTATGGGTTCTTGATCCATTCACCCTACAATAAACCACCCCTTGCACAAAAAAAAACCGTGGCCAGTGAAAGGTTGCGCCCTGTATAGTTCGTATAAAAGAGTAGTGCGCACGCGCCGCGCCTCCGATTTGTCGACATGGCGGCGCTAGCGAGATTGGTACGTTCAAACTGTTCTAGATTTGATTTTTTAAATAATAGATACAGGCTGGAATTCATTTTCTTTTTAAATAGAACTTAATACTACAAAAAGAAATTATTTAAAAATTTACCTAAAATGTATTCTATTTTTTATTTTTGTTTATTTAAAAATGTTATGATAATTGTTTCTTTTACAGTGAAAGTGCAAAAAGGTTTTGTAAAAGTGAATAGGAAATGATTTCTTTGCGTTTGCGTGTGATAAGGCGTTGATAAGTGATCATATTACACTTGTTAACATTGTTAAAAGTGCAGTGCAGTGTTTTCTATCGTGTGGTAATCTATTCATCTTACTTCAAATGCCTTTAGAAATGTCTTTAATCTATTTGTGACAATCCACGTTACATTACTGAGCAGGATTTATGATTAAGAACAAGTGACCTTAAAAATATTAAGCCTCTGAAAGTGATAGTGGAAATAGGCAGTTTATCTGGACACTAAGGTTGTCTAGTTTGATATTGACGTAACAAGTGGTGGGGGGGTAGCCCCTTCAGGGCCGGTCCTTAATTTTCTTTCTTTTATTAATTATTTGTGTTTTTTATAGAAGTAATTACTGGGTTGTTTTTAATAAGTTTTCTGTCCTTTAAATCTCATTAATGCTAAACATTATAGCTATTTGTAGACAGGGAAAGGGCTAAGTTACAGTAACAATAACTATAGAATGTTCATTTATTGTTCAATGACTATTACGACTACGAGTATTGTTAAACGTCGTGTAAACAGAGTAAATATGAAGACATGTAATTTCTATGAAAATTACATAATCAGCTACTTACTGATATTAGTTTTCTAGTAACTTTTAGTATTAAATCAATTTATAAAATTATTATTTAATTAAATTCGTTTAATTCCGGAGAAAAGCTCCTACATCCATACACAATGAGTATTTACTTTTTTACAATATTAGTAGGTGATGAAATATACAGTGTGTTTCTTAACTCAAGGATAACCAAACCATCATGGTGAACAACTTTTGTTCTATGATTTTTATAAAAATTTATCGACTTCCCATACAAAATTACTAAACAGCCGATTGAATTTGTTAATAAAGACAAAAAACATGCATAGTTTTAAAAGTCATAGAACCAAAACAGGTGGTCAAAAAGAATTTATAATAATTTGTTAACAAACCGTTTGTTGACACCTTTATATTATTACTTACCAGCCTCCCTAGCTTGAGCACCAAAACACGATATGATATGATAAGATAAAGCGATATATTGTAAAAATATGATAGATATAGCCGCCATGTTAAATCGCCGTGCCGGTGACGTCACATATTATGTTCGCTGTTTCGATAAAAATTCAAAATGGCGGCTATATCAATCATATTTTTACAGTTGGTGTTGATATATCGCTATATCATATCATATCATATCATATCGTGTGTTGGTGGTCATGCTAGGGGGCAGGTATTATATTATACTTAAGTGGTTTGTAACCACCTATTATCCGTTTCGGGACACCCTGTTTACCTATTTACTCAATAAAGTTTACCAGTGTCAGTCAAAAGCATTATCTCTTTAATAATGAAAGTGCCAATCCCAAAAGGTAGGGCCGTGGGTTCGGGTTCTGTACCACGCAGCTTTGGTGACGTAACTAGTGCACAGAATAAATAATTAGTTTCATTGTTACTGATTGATCGATTGCAATAGCGTGATATCTTATCAATACTTCGGTATGTGGGTTAGTTCTGATGTATGTTATGCTAATAATAAGACTTTTGAAAAGGGTAAGCCTTATTTAGTTATTCACCAATTTACAGATGTAACTCAAATAGTATAAAAATAAGTCTTAATCCGTTTGTCTGATTATGCGCTTAGTTATTCTAAAGCACGCATTCGATTTTGATTAGGTTTTCACTATCATTTATATATCTACTAGCTGTCCCGGCGAACTTCGTACCGACTGATTTTTCTTGTAAATTTTTAGATGTTTTAATAGTTACATATACTGCTATTCGGGAAGGAGACAAATCTAAAAAATCATAAAATCGGTCTAGCCGTTCTTGACTTATAAATGGTGTAACTAACCCGACTTTGTTTTATATTTATAGATTTAAATACACGTTTATAGTTATAGAAAGAAGTGGCATCTAGCTAAAACCTTTAATGGCATGGAGATCACTTGTGACCCCAAACAGCAGATTTTCTATTGTGTCTGGTTTCTAGGCAGTTAAAGACATAAGATAAATACAGAGTGTAACGAACAGGTGAAATAAAACTTTAAGGGGTTATTCTACGGCTAAATTACATCAGCTTTTTCTATGGGACCAACATCGAATTCGCAAAAAAAAACTCTTTCCCATACTAAAACGCGACCAGCTGGCATCAGTTTGTATGGAAACGTCAATTTTTTTTTGAGATTTCGATGTTGGTCCTATAGAAAAAGTTGATGTAATTTAGCCGTAGAATAACCCCTTAAAGTTTTATTTCACCTTTTCGTTACACCCTGTATATCATCATAACACTTTAAAAAATGTGTGGAAGGAGTTGGGTGGAATTGGTTCATGTTTTTATAGTACCTTAAGTAAAATACTAAAAGATTTGCTAATAGATGATTGATGATAGTTGATGAAAAATTTTGTCTAGGGCATCAATCCCAGACTTGTGTCAAAAAGAAAAAAAAAATGTTACAAAACTGAGAATAGAACCCGGGATCCTAAGCATTTAAGGCGAATCACTGATCCACATGCCAATCAGGTTGTCAATAATTCGCATTGTCTCAGAATCAAAGTGAAATATAATATAGTAAGTCATACAAATATGTAAAGTAAGCCGGTGGTGAATGGCCGCGCGGCCTCTAAATATTTCCAATGAGACCTGTCCCTTTGTCCACGACTTATGAGCTTCCGCTATCATGTCTAGCCTCCGTTCGGCTTGAGCTTTTTCTTCTGAGCTTTTGTTTCAAGGATCACTATAACAATTAAGTGAAATAGTTACATACATGGACAGAGGCCTAAGCCTCTTTTATAGGCCTCTTTGATCTTAAAGAAGTGGTTATAATATTGTTAGTTCGTTAGATGGGGTACGAATTGGATTTTATTTTCAGTTTAAAAGTTAAAGATATCGCCCTCATGAAAAGATGTGTGTGTAAGAAGTGCATGGGTAAGCACTAAAATAACAAATTTTGATTGAAAAATTTGAATACGTAAAGCTAAGTTTTTTGACGCAAATACTTTTCGAGCTTGATATTCTAATTTATAACAGTATTTTTTATAGATTAAGTACCTATGTATGCCTACGCGTTTTAACAGGAGTACTTAGTTCATGTTCCGGTCTGGGATCGTTGATTTTTAAAATTAAATAGGTATGAATAGTACGCCTCAGACAAAACACCAATTCTCATGATTTCGAAGTTTGTAATTATTATCCCTGTATTTTTTTATAGTACCAGACAACTTGTTTGCCAGAAGGGTGCCAGTACACCCAATACTTACCTATTGGTAAAAAATAAAATTGCTACTATTTTGAATAAGTTTAAGGTCATCGTAAAACAATAACAATCACAACAAAAAAGTAAAACAATTTGACACGTAAAGGCATCAATGCGTAAACTTTCAACATTTATAGGAATGGTCTAAGCAATAAACTTATCAGGTTTAAGAGTAGATATATCTATATTATATGAGTTTTTTACTATTCTAATAACAATCTTGTTTTATTGTAAGATTTATCTTAAATCAAGAACTAAGTTCTTATTTTTTAACCTAACAAAATGTATTTAAAGATTTACAACCAATAAAAACCAAACATGTTTTGAATTCTATTAAAAAATCGCTTTAGCTTAGATTTTGAACCATATTTTTCATTTAATACACATTTATAGTTTACGTAACTCGCAGACCACTTGTAGTGTCAAGGCCATCTCTGTTTAGTTGTTTCACGGATTAGCCAACTCGTAATTGGACCATTTCTTACTGGCACAATGCTTAACGAACTATTTGTAAGATATCATATTTATAGACACTATAAAACGACCGTATTTCTTTAACTTGAGCCCATTTTTTAAATAATATCATTTGAATATTATAAATCAACTTACCACTTTATTTAATTTGGTCAGGTATTTACTAATTACGCTTTTATGGTGTTGTCAGACCACATTACCGCATCTAATGAACATTTAATAGTACCGGACCTAATTTAGACCCTTGAAGTAGACCAATAAAAGTCACTAACCAGTTAACATTTCTTTGTACAAACATCCGTGTTAGTATACGACTGCTAATATATAAAAGCACCCATAAACGATTAAAGCAATAAATTACCTATAGTTGTGTCTACAATGGGTGACTGACTCTATCAAAAGCCTTGTTGAAATCAATCAACAAAAGCACTCCCGCAATGGGTGACTAGGTATCCCTCGTAAACTGAAAATACAACTACAAATTATGTCGTTTACATTCAGTTTAAAGTATAGTTACGAATACTTTTCGATTTTTTGCGGGCTTTGTTATTTTTTTTAACAATGATTCTGTAATTTTTTTTTTCTAATTCGTCTATAAATATTACATTGATGTTTCTGTGCGGCACTAGACTAGATATAATGTTCCAAATTAATTTACAGAGCATCGTCGCGACAAAATTACTCATGTGTTGAAAGCGTTACGGTTGCATTGCGACCAACTATACCCAGCGCCTAGATAGTGTTTCAACAGGTATCGACGTTAGGTCATTTGTAACGTCTCTTTATGGGTGTATTATTTCATAATGCAGGACAGATTGGTTTATAACGACATCAGTAGACATGTCTTTGTTTTTATCGAATTTAGTTACGGCAAACCGTGGAAAGTCGAATCTCGAGCACATTGGTCAAGCACTATAATATTTTAATCTTTTCAAACGTGGTTGTTATTTATATAGCTATGCTGTAGAGGAACTTATTTTAATTTAATATTTTGATATCGTCGTTAAATTTTCAAATTTCGATCGAAAAAAAAAACTTCTTAGTTTTCCCTGGCTCAACATGATCTTCATTTATTTATGCATTTGAATTCGGAAACACTTCGGATTTACTGATACTGTCCTTCATGGGGATATTATTGAGATCACCAGAGGCAGTTGAAAAATATTTTCAAGTGAAAATATTATCCTTGATATTAATTTAGATAACTATTATTTAGTAATTTCAAGTAACTTAGTTTATACATTGACTCGTTTAAACTATCTGGTGAAATAACAATTTTACACGCTCCAGAAACTTAAGATGTGAAATCACGTCATGTACCGTATTTTATTTAGTCATAGTTGGATACATTACTTATTTTCTGCATAAATTGTGACATAATACCTTTTAAAATCGTGCGTTATAACATGGTTTCATTAGGCTAATTATCTAATCGCAACTGAACGAAGTCTCGTGTAATTATTAGGCTAATAATATGTAATAGTCTGACCGCAAATCAGTATCGTAGGCCTGCAGTCTCGACATCTAAGACAATGATAGCAATCAATTTGCGATTGAATTTTGTAGATGATCAAAGCCAAATATGCAATCCTAAAATCCGATATATATCGACAAAACTTTGAAATATTTCCACTTTCGATCATCATCATCTATACGGTCAATCCCGGTTGCGTCCAAAGCCGTTGCTTTGGAGCCCAGGGTCCGCTTTCCTTGATTTGCTCCTCCACTTCGCGCGGTCTTGAGCGTCTCTAGTTGTGAGATCATTGGCACGCATGTCAGCCCTCACAACGTCAAGCCAGCATTTCTTGGGTCTACCCCTTTTGCCAGGACTTGGCGGTGGCGGCATGGCCAGACATTTGTTTCCTACGTAGCTTGCCGGTTTCCGCAAAACATGGCCGTACCAGCGTAGGCGACTCTCCTGCAGTTTGTCTGCAATATCACGGACACGAAGGCTACCGCGGATGCGCGAGTTCCTCACGCGGTCCTTACGCGTGACTCCGCACATCCACCGCAGCATATTCATCTCCGTGACACTAAATCTCAATATTTCCACTTTCGATATTTGATCGAAAAGTGATCGCTAATTCTTACTGGATGAATGTTTGTTATCTATTCTTTCACGCAAAAACTACTGAACAGATTTTGATGAAATTTAGCACATAAATAGACTATGGCCTGGATTAACACAAAGAATACTTTTTATCCGGGTAGGGTCCACGCAGACGAAGTCGTGGGTAAAAGCTAATTCAATATAAATAGCGTTTACTTTTCGAACATTGCGGAAACTTAATAGATATTTGTAATTCTAGGTGGCGTTAAGTTTGGTGGCATGCGCGTGCGCACAGTATCAGGAGGAGCGAGCGCCGCGGTATATCGCGTCCGAATCTAAGGCGCCGGTCACACCCGTGCCTATACTCAAACAGATCAACAGGTGAGCATCATCATCCAGATTTATCGCCCATTTTGGGACTTGAGCCTTTTGATCTTTTTCCGAGATGATTCACGCACTATTATTGATGACTGCGTGGTTCGCGTTCCGGACTACAAAGCCAGCGGTTGCAGGTTCGAATCCCGCAAGGGGCAAATGTTTGTGTGATGAGCACGAGCATTTGTACCTAAGTCATGGATGTTTATAAAAGTATTTAAGTATGTTTATCCACTATCTAGTCGCCATAATACAAGCATAATACAAGATACTTAATTGGTGTGATGGGGAAACAATTTATGTATTTTATTAATATTATATTTTTTGCCATTATTTAGAGGTGCTTGTGTGTTGTGGTGCTTAGTGGAGGCAGCGCTTGGGTAGTGATTAATAAAGTTAAGCCACTTACGCCGCTGTTGTGATTTGATAGGTGACCATTCCAACCACTGAACGTAGCGTGTCATTCCTGTTCTGTGATTCCAACCTTATTTAGTGACATTTATAACAAGCATCTTCGTGCTTCGGAACGCTGATATCGCTTGATACTAGTCGTGAAGCGTAGTCAGAGGCATTAGGCTTAATAACATCAAGGTTAAGGCACTGGCCTTTACAACACCCCTCCACCAATCCGCACTGGGTCCACGTGGTGAAGTAGGACCCAAACCACCTCATAGCTGAGGTGAGGCCTGTGCCCTGCAGTGGGACGTATACATATAGGCATACTTTTTTAGCCTTTATTTTGGCTAGAAGTGTTACAGCCTATATCGAGTCTCTTCAGGATCAGGAGGGGGACATGGATCTCAAAGCTATATTTAGGGTTAAAAGACGGCTTAGCCATTCCTGTTGAGTCTGCCTGACAACAGGAACCTAGCATAAAGTAACTAACTTGTGATACAAAATCCAAAAACATGGGCTATTTTTTTAACTATTTATCTTATAAATAATGTTGCTTAAGCTACTTATCATAGGATCAGAGCAATGTAGATGTGTGATGTTGTCCAATATCTATTTGTTTATAAATATGGTTTTGGATATTAACTGCACTTTGTGGGCGGAGCTCGAATATTGAGAAGAGAAAAAGGTGTTGATTAAATGTTATATAAGAGTTAAAAAAACATCTTCTAAGTGGCATGTCGATGCCGAAGAAGAAAAAGGTTAATATGTTGAATCTAGGTAATATAAATTTGTGTTATGGTTTATGTACTGTCATTTAATAAAAGTCGCGTGCTTCGTTCGGTGAATAATGAAATAGTTATTTCATTTTATTTGCGAGTTGCGCTAAAATTCGCCTAAACTACGTGCTATACTTAGACAAACTAGAGCAGTTAGGAAATTAGACTTGTTGTACTTGAATTGCGCTGATAACAAAATTCAACTTGGGCGAAGTCGTTTATGAAGTGGTTTGGTTGGCTCGGAGTTATAACCTTTGCGGATTTGGTAGTTAGCACTTAATTTATTCCTTTCGTAAAGGAAATCTACTCCATTATTGAAATGTCACGTGTGTGAACATTATCTAAATTAACAATTTTACAGAACACGTACGGCACCAAGCAGTACTGTGTTTTATGTAGTTTTATAGTCTGAACCTTTGCTACACAACACATTATATGCAAAATGTTTTAGGTAAAATTGATTTGTTGAATTTGTCTCCGCCCCGAATTGCAGAATAACTATAAAAACAAGGAAAAATCGCAATAAAAAATGTATGAAGGGGCGGTACGAAGTTCGCCGGGACAGCTAGTAAATAAATGAATGTTCCAGACACAACGAGGACGGGTCTTACACGTACGGGTATGAAGCCGCTGACGGCTCCTTCAAGATCGAGACTAAGTCGCCCACCGGAGAAGTCAAGGGCAAATATGGCTACAAAGACGACACGGGCAAGGTGAATATTGCGACAATAATTATTGCTTATAGTCACTTACACAAAAAGTAAACAAACAACTGCTATTTTTCGTAAATAACGACAGAAATTTCACTCGAAAAAATTCGCCTCATGCAGAAAGAAATCAAACTTTTGCTATCCTGGTGACTGCTTTTCCTACTTAGCATTCGTTTTCTCATCATTTCCTTCTTTCGTCTTCTTTTCATATCTCCTTCTTAGCAGTTGTTTACCTTTTCTGCTTTCTGTTAATTCCAGGTGAGGGTTGTCGAGTACGGAGCCAACAAGTACGGTTTCCAGCCAGCTGGCGAAGGCATCACGGTAGCGCCGCCTACTCTGGTCGACGAGTCTACCAGGGAGGAGGGGTTGAGACCACAGAAGTCACAGGTGAGAAAAGTCTTTTTATTTTTGGTACTTAGGTGTTGTTTACGGAAACGGAGACAATCGAAAGACCTTTTTTAAATGATTTTATCTGTACATACTAGATTAACAATACTGGCTGACAACACAAAAACAAAGCAAAAACGTTTATAACAACTTAAAAACATTTAAATTAATAAAATTCAGTTGGTTACTAATTTAAATATTAACTTTAAAATGGATTCTGGTCTAAATGTTTAGTTATTTTAATAACATAAAAAAACTATCTTTTATTTAAATGCGCTAAAAATAATAAAATAAACTTTTCCTTTGAAACTTTTAACAACTATTTATATGATTTATAAGCGTAAACATTAACGATTTACAAAAAATAGAAATGATTTCACCTATAACTATAGGTACTACTTCTCGTTTAAGATTATTGGTAGTGTAAGATCTTAAAGCTGATTTCCTTTACAGTTGTTCGCTCTAACATCATATTCAATAACCGAGTCTTTCTCATATGCAGGTTTTACAATAGTTTTAGTAAGAACCTGGACCTTTTCGCCCAGCTGTAATCGGAGCACAGAGCATGACGGGTTAGTTATTTATAAGTCAAGAACGGTTGAACCGATTTTTATGATCTTCGGTTTGTTGAATTTGTCTCTGCCCCGAATAGCAGAATAACTATAAAACACGAAATTCTAAAAAAAAAGGGCCGGTACGAAGTTCGCCGGGACAGCTAGTTATAAATAAAATAAACAGATAAATTTATCATTAAGAAGAAGAATGGAGCTAAGTATGGCGATGAACCATGAATTGGGTTTACATTCTTCATCTAATACTATTAACACTTGAACTCAACCTTTGCAGGGCAACCGCAACCAATACCGCGCTCCTGCACCTCAGTCCATCGACTACGATTACGAGGAGCCAGCCCCGCGCCCCGCGCCCCGCCCCGCGCCCGCGCCCGCCTACCGCGCACCGCAGCCACGCCCGCAGCAGCACACGCAGGCGCAGTACCGACCCGCGCCACAGCCGCAGCCACAGTACCGACCCGCACCGCAGCCGCAGCCGCAGTACCAACCCGCGCCGCAGCCGCAACAGCAGTACAGACCCGCGCCGCAGTCTTCAGGACCCACGCCGCCTAAGGTAGGTCACTTCAATAGCATTCATTCATTCAACATTCATAGTCATCTTTTCAGCTATAGGATGTCTACTGCTGAACATAGGCCTTTGACTTCCCTATGGGCCGGTGGGAAGCGGCCTGCATCCAGTGTCTTCCTGCGACCTTTACCAGGTAGTCTGTCCACCTTGTGGGTGGACGTCCTACGCGGCGCTTGCTACTACGTGGCCTCCATTCTAGAACCTTTCTTCCCCTTCGGCCGTCAGTTCTACGTGCTACGTGTTCCGTCCACTGATACTTCAGCTTGCTAATCTTTTGGGCTATGTCAGCGACTTTTGTTCGTTTACGAATCTCCTCATTTTTGATTTGATCTTGCAAGGAAACACCGAGCATAGCCCTTTCTTAGGGGTTTTTCTTATGAGGCTCATAGTGAGAGGCCACGTTTCAGTTCCATATGCCATCACTGGTAACACACAGTGGTTGTCGTCTTTCGTCTTTAGGTACTGATGTATATTGAACGAGAAGACGTTGTGTAGTTTCCCGAACGCTGCCCAGCCTAGTTGGATTCGACGATTGATCTCCTTCTCAAAATTGGATCTACCCAACTGGATAACTTGTTCTAATTAGACATATTTGTCAACAATTTCGAGAGTAGAGCTCCCAACGGATACTGGGTAGGGCGCAACATGAGGAATTCATCATTCATGTCAGCCTATTGCATTGCCTCTGCTGGACGTAAGCCTTCCCCAAAAAGCGCCAAAGAGCACGATCTCCCTCTTTTTTATCCATCCACTGCCAGCCATCTTCCTAAGGCCGTCGGTCCATCGAGCTGGGGGGCATCCTACGTTTGCCAAGACGTGGTTTCCATTCGAGGACCCGTTTACTCCACCTTTCATCGGTTCGGCGGCAGATGTGGCCGGCCCACTGCCACATAACCTTGCTTCATTTTAGAACTATGTCCATTACTTTGCCACTTTGGTCTTCTGCCGGATAGCCTCATTACAGATTTTATCTCTTAACGAAATTCTAAGCGTCGACCTTTTTATAGCTCGCTGAGTGACGTGAAGTCGGTGGGCCAGCTTTAATGTCATGTTCTACGCTTCAATAGTATATCCGCATTATATTCTAGTGCTGCTAATGTATCAACAGCTGGGACTGGTAGGGTAATAAAAGTCCTGTAAAAGGTCTCGGTGGGTCGGTCAAAGAAAAATATCACGCTTTTTTGTCTGTCACGAAGCCCCTCTTAGCCTGTGCTCTGGAATACAGGCTTCGCCTAGTTTAAATGCCAGTCTCCCTCAATCATCATCAAAATCGTCTAAATTGGTTCAGCGGCTTAGGCGTGAAAACGTAACAGACAAACAGATTCACTTTTACATTTATAACATTAGTAGTAATCAGGCATGAGTAGAATCAAGTTAAAATGTATGTCACTAAAAAGTGTATTAAAATGGACTGGCTTTTTTTCAACGTCTTAAAGACCAATCATTCTTTAAATGCTAGTAGAGTTAGTAGGTACATCTGCTGTCATAGCTGTGCTGGTACAGTACTGTACTGTACCGTATTATTTCATGAGTTTCTTGTAGAATCTCGCCTACTGTATATTTGTAAGCAATAGTTTTCGAAGGTGCATTGATGTACATAAACTGTTAGTAGGCACTCAGAGGAACTAACTTCGATTATGTGCCTCATATTACACGAAGTATTATTTACTATCTATCAGTAAAAGTGATAATTAAGTGACTCTATACTTTACACGAATAGTGTAATAGAATCACAAATAAATTGTATAAAACTTAAAAATGCATTTAACATACCTACTATGTAGGATGTTTTTTCAATCATGAATAAAGATATTTCGTACTTGGAACATCTTTTCTTCCAATCCTCATAACTGGATAGGAACATCTGGATAGGTTTGAAATATACTTTACGAACTATTCTCATACCAAACCTATACATTATAAAAATCATAAAAATCGGTTCAGCCATTTCGGAGGAGTGCGACCACAAACACCGTGACACGAGATTTTTATTCATTTCATACCATACTAAGTAGTTACAGTTGTTTTTGTCAAAAATATGTTCAATGTATGCGGTCTTATCGCTAAAAACGATCTCTTCCAATCGAACCTTAGTCATGAGTTATGCTTGACGACCGTCTGGTGTAGTGGTTTGCGCTCCGGCCTACAAAGCCAGCGGTTGCGGGTTCGAATCCCGCAAAGGGCAAATGTTTGTGTGATGAGCACGAGCATTTGTACCTAATAATTCATGGATGTTTTTAAAAGTAATTAAGTATGTTTATCTGTTATCTAGTTGCCACAAGCTTTGCTTAGTTTGGGCCTAAATAAATTTGTAAAAACAATTAAATTTAATTTAATTTACTTATCGGATTTTCTTCTGTTTCGTTTTCACTTATCAATATTATTTTTAAAATATTAAAAGGTGAAAAAAAAACATGTCATTAAAACAAATCTATTATCAATTTACAGCCAGCATTCTTCGCGGGCGCCACCCCCTCTCCCCCCGCTCAGGACAACAGCAACTTCTTCAGCCCGGAGCCGCAGCAGCGGCAGTACAAGAGTCAGGACTTCAGACCTGCCCCCCAGTTCGCGCCGAAGCCACAGATTGAATACGCGCAGGACTTCGCCCCTGCCCCTCCCCAGCCCAGATACAACCAGAACCAATTCCCTCAACAGAGGAACCAGCCCTTCTCCATGTTAGACCAGCTGTTGAAGGAGTATGCCCTCCCGCAAGGAGGCGCCGCGCCTCTTCACGATATTACCTTTGGATCCTACTAGAGTATTCTGATTCTACTCTGCCGTCGTAAAAAAAAAGTACACAACTAGCATTTTTGCTGAAATTGATATATTACAGTATGTAAACTAACGAAACTAACCCGTGATATTATAGCGTGCATAGATACAACAAAAAACTTCATATTTAAAACCAAAATTGTTTTTAATTTTTAAATTTCAAGTAAAATAATGAACGTCCGACAGTTTGCGCATTGTAATTACGTTAGTTACTATTCCGCGTTGCGATTTTGGTGTTAAAAAGGCGTGTTGATTTTTTTAAAAATAATATTTACTTTTTGAATTCTGAATTTTTTAATACTTATTTTTGTAAATTTAGTAGGTAGGTAAACATCGCCCTCTGTTATTTTACATACTGTTTATATATATATAGGTAAAGACAACAGCACGTCAACCTACCATAAAAAGTAAAATTTTCTCAATTGATATTGATCTCTCAATGTTGGACATAAAGTTGAAAATCAATTCAATGACATCTAACTTCTTGGGTAGGTTGACCTGCCGTTGTGTGTACATATTCGGAATCAGAAAAAAAGGCGCATATATTCAGCCTTAATTTTTTCGAGGTTTAAAAATGGTTATTGTGCCCTTTTACGTTCCGACGGCAGTACTAGTGTAAGGCCATCTCACTTTTGTAAATATGTAGCATACTTTTAAAATAAAAACTAAATAGACCTTTGTGTTTGTTTTTAAGGTTCCTAACGTCCGAAAGAAAAAACGGAACCCATAAAGCAGGCTCTTAACCTGTGGTTTATGGATCCGTGTAATAAACTCCAGGGGTAAACCTATCTAATATAGCCGCCAAAACCATCCATTTTCCTGATTTTGCTGATTTTGGGTCATAAAAAATGGCTGTCAATTCCTTGATTAGTGTTTTTTTTCTCATACAGCTTAACCATTGCCTATCCTATAAATTGCTGAGGATCTGTCACAGTTGCTAAAATTATGTAGAGTAATAATAAAACAACAGAATCAGAAACTCAAACACCCTGTTGTAGTCCCTAAAGTATTGATCGTAGAGTAAAAAATAATATGAACATTTTTAGGTCATTTCATGTATTCAGAATTTTTCTCAGAAGTAATCTTAATGATATTCGAATAGATATTCGATAAAACCTGAGAAAAAGGATCTTTAACCCCCCTACACAGCCCCAATTAATAAGTTCATTTCAAGACTGCTAAGGCAGGTGCCATATTTGCTTAAAACGCGTCGCGCGCCCAATGTCTTGTAGGTCTTTCCAATTAGCTAAAGTCCCTATAAAATCCGAAATAATGTCTTTATCACACGCGAATGTCACCTCCAATCCCAATCTATTGTCGTAATAACTTGCGCAAGAGCCTCTAATAACGCACTACTATTGTTACCCATGTTTTGCCACCAGGGGCCGTGAGAGAGACTCCCAGCATCATAATACACCACATGGGAAACTGTCTGCTCGTATGTGCTACATTTTCACAGAATATTGCATAACAATAGAAGGAAAACCATCGCTATGTGACCTTAATACTGTCTAAGTCTAAGTGTAATAAGTAGCCAGTGCTTAAGAAGGGGTTACACTAGCGAACGTAGCGTTTTTTTCTTTATTAATAAAAACAGCATGAAATAGGACACATAAACCAAAAATATTAAATATTACATGAACCTCATTAGTAATTCTACTTTTTACTTTTTGTGTGACGTATAAAATCGTGTCATATATGCAATAATATCCGTGTCGAAATAAATCAAAAGCAGAAATCTGACAATGCACGAGTTTGGTTTTCACTAACCTAACCTTGAAATATCTAATACAACAATTTATAATAGAGAGTGGTAGACAGGTCTTTGACCTGCCAGTTAGTCCTACTCAGAATAATGAACAATCAAAGATAAAACATCGGAAACTTTACAAATAACAAACATAAATTAACAAATTCTAACAAAATCTTTAAAAGTTAATTAAATTTCCATGGTACAACTATGTTAAATAATAAAATTACTATAACCTAAAAAATATTAAAATTTTGCGCCAGACAACACTAGGTAATTGTCAGGATCTCGAAGTAAGGAACTAACAGCTGTGTATTACGAGTAGTTACGAGTATAGGGAATGTTCCAAGTAGCATCACATCTCTAGTTACAAGAGATATATTCAAGTCATTGTAGAACGATATTATTTAACCCACACTTGATTCCAGAACTTCAAGCGTTAAAAAAAATTACACATTGCAATCGCTAGTGTAACCTCTTCCCTACAATTCATGTCTTGATTGGCTGTATGGTGCTATTCTAAATAGCTTCTGTTGACCTTTCGATTTCTATAAAGAACACTTTTACTTAAATGGCATTATTACACTATGTAATTGGAGTAAAAACGTCTCTTTATTGGTATAATTAAGTCAATTAAAGTTTGGAGATGCTGCGTTACATAATAATTTGATTTTTATAAGCTGCAATCAATTTTGCAGTTGGTATTTACATGTTTCTATTTACATAAGAAATAATTGCACATTGTTTTTTTATCTAGAGCTATTTTTGACAGTTTTTTTCCCAAAACGTATTTTCAAGGTTATTTCCGTAAATTTTATAGTATGCAATTAGTTTTGGCTATTTCTTTTCTTCATCTGTATAGTCGTGGAGATTGTTTGTCTGCTTGCATTGTGTTTATAAAATTGTGCGAAAACTTCCGAATCCGGTGTTCCTTACAGACTACAATACTGTAATAAGTTTGAGTACTTATTATAGACATGTTTCAGTAAGTTTATATAATTATCTATTTAACTTCTATAAAATATTAAGAAGGCGGCAAAAGTGCCAGTAATAGGGAAACACCACACTTTAATCCGGCCCCGGATTGATTCATCATCGGAGGTCGTCAAATAATCAGTTTCAACATGTAGTATTCGGATGAGCAGTGGGCGCACAGCACGCAGAACTGACAGCCGATGGGACAGTAAGGCTTAAAGATGGAGGCCACGTACCGGTAGGCGCAGCATAGGACATGCACCCACAAGGTGGACAGACGACCTGGTAAAGGTTGCAGGAAGCCGCTGGATGCAGGCCGCTTCCAACCAGCCAATCTGGAAGTTATTAGGAAAGGCCTATGTTTAGCAGTGGACGTCATATGGCTGAAATAATGAAGTGCTCTCACACAACAGATTTAAAGTATACATAAAACATGTTGAACACACAGTTTCGAAGTAAGGTATAAATTATCCTTGTGTTTAGCGGTATCAGACAATGTGTGGTGTCTATACAACTCAAGTCTTTTTAGAAATTATCAATTAACCCAGGAATCGAACCCGGGATATTGTGATCAAGGCACTACGCCACTTGGGTCGTAATTATTTAATAAAAGCTATACTGACTTTTAGTTTCGATGCGAAAAGCCACTTACTCCATAAAATTGACAAGAAAGTCGTGAGTGTTATAATGTCTCACGTAAGAACCTAAATAGGTAACATGTGTTTTAACGGCACAGCTGAATTGATTAATAGTCGTCAGTCTATCAATTACAATAAACCGTTGTTAAGTAAGTATAGCAAAAAGTCACATTTCATCTTAGGTAACTTTGCCTCCGCTCTCGCTTCGCTAATGTATTTGTAGCAGGTTTGTATATCAATAACAGATGCTTGTATCAAAGAAAGTGCGTATTTTTACGGAGATTCTCACCAATCAACTTTATTTTCATGTCATACCAGATATTGTACAAAGAAATAAAACCAATTTTAAAAATAATAAAAGTATAGAAATAAATAATTATTTTGAAGTCAGGTGGGGTCCATAAATGAGAGGTCATATTAATTTTGCTTCATTATCATCATCTCACCCATTAGACTATAATATAGATACTATTTTACCTGGATACAGAAAAATAAAAGTACGCTGTCACTTTTTACTGTCAATGTTTTGAAGAGAGATATACTGCCTTAAAAGTGTCTGCCTGAAGCGATGCCGTAAGGTAATTCAAAGTTAACTACTCAATGCAAACATTCACCTAATCTCAGTGCTCCTAATCGTCCATCGCACCCTTTAGTGTGCTCTTTACCCGAGAAGCGTAGCCGTGAAGGCTGGCCATTGTTGACATGTGCAGCGACACACCGTGTGTCGACTGTCGATGGGCAGACCTTGGCATCATCGTGGTTTTGGCAACTTTCTGGAACGGCTTAAATAGTAACCGACACAATGGCCTTAACATGCACTTGGTACATTTTACTGTACCCGAAGGGTAACCAACGGAGCCCTACAATACATATTATTAAGATTCCGCTGTCCGTCTGTCCGTCTGTCTATGAGCGGCCTGTTACTCATATACTGCAATAGGCTAGTTGACACTTTTTTTAAATAGGTCTTAAATTGTTAATATGTGTTCCATTAGACCGAAAAAAAATAATTGTATATTTTTAAGACTTAAAAAACTACAAAACTTTCATTTTAAAATAATATTTTCATAAACAGACGAAAACGCTGTCAGCCATTTTGGTCTATAGATTATCTGTGCCATGACGTAGTCTCTCTAGTAAACAAACAAACAACTTAGACGTCTTTACGAATACAACCTCTCTGAATTAATCAAACATGATTTCTAATAGTTTACACATAAAATATAGTAATTATCATTACTGTATCGTTCGAGAATGCAAAAATACATTAAAGACTCGAATGACATTTGATTGTTTACCATATGACTGACGTCACTCAAGTCGCGATCATGGCGGATAGCGTTTTCAGAGTTTCAAATAATTGATTTAAAAAAATTTAAATTTTGTTCTATAACATTTTTTTTTAAACAGCCAATTTTTTTTAAACAGCCATCTTCTACTTCTACGTATTGAAATCGATATATTTAGGTTCCTAAAGTCGAATAATATATGAAATAATTCTTTGTTTAATTAATTTTGATATGAGTCAACTATTATTAGACAGCTGAAATTTAGAAAGAGAGAGAGAATTTAGTGCAATACTACGGCCGCTAACAATAAATTTAAAAAAAAAAGTTAAATATCAAAGAGGGTGGGTCTATGAACGTATATTTTTGTCGACTTTTTGCTCGATAGGAACAAAAACCCTTCGTGTGCGATTCCGACTCGCACTTGTCCGATTTTTAATGTACTATAAAAATGATTTTACTTTTTTACCTTATCATAAATAGACAGGTATTTTTTATTTAGGGTAATTCTATTCTATAGTGCGTTTTAACGGAAAGGGGCCTTGGACGGATTTTAACAAAAGCTTGTACAGAATTAAAAAAATTACAAGAACTAATAGATGACACACCCTAATATCCTAATGAACGACTGTTAGAGAATGCCTCATGGCTTTAAGTCCTCCTTTTGTACAACCTTAATCAATGCAATAAAGTTTAAATAAATAAATAATTATAACGATGTCGTCATGACCTGTGTGAAGATTCAAACCAATTTTAATTAGTAAACATTTTTCTTTTAAACTGCTATGTAATAAATTGTCGGCTTTTGCCGCCAAGAAGCGAATAACACAGTAGGTAGGCGTGCTAAGGTATTCTGATGTATTGTTTTTACTCAAGTAAGAATGTCGTTATTTCCATTTGACCATGTAATAAAGCATACATTTGTCACTGTCCAAACTCGAAGGTATTTAATTAAGAAGACAATGAGGCCATTCCCACAGGTGAATAAGTGCATTTTGGAATTAACTTTGTTGTGGGTTTTTGAGATACTGTTGCAACGCGATGGGAATGATATTTGTTTAGTTAGAATAGTATTACAATACTTTTGTAATTGAGTAAGAATATTAGGGTCACGTAAGATTTTTGCTGAATAATATTTTAATTATTATATCGTGCCGATTATGCGAACAAACAGGAGAAGTCACTTTACAATAGTAATTATTTATCATTATACTACTTACCCGTCAAAATTTACTTACTTTAGAATCTAAAGGTATGTTTAAATATGATATCTAATTATGTTTATTTTTAACGTTGTTGTTGATAGGCTTTTGTCTATTTTGTCACCGGGTGAACTGATTTGAATTCAGTTTACTTTGATGGGAAAATACCTGAGCACTAATTTTAGCAATTAAACAACGTGAATAGTTAAAAACTTCATTACTACAAAAATATTTACATTACAGTTGAGTATTCTACACGTAAATGTATTACCGAATAAATAAAACCAGTATTACCTCAATGTCCTTGCATGGACCTTTTGGCTTCGTCCATGGATCCCTCCTCTCCTAGGATCTGGACGTTCCTGACCTGTTTTCTTGGTGGGGCGGCAGTGGTGAGCTCGGTAGGGGGAACTGGTGTCGGCATAAAGTCAGGGTTGATAGCTAACATCAGCATCTTCAGGAGTAAAGCTTCCCGGATCTCAGGGGGAAGGAATTCTGAAGAGTCTTCGATACGATTGGACGATGAACTAGTAGTATCATACGGTCTGGTATATACCCTTCTTCTAGGTATGTAACGCTGGCTCTCATACTGTGGGTTATCATAGTTATTCACCTGGTTAGAGTAAGCATCTTGCTGTCTGTAATGCTGCTGATCGTACCTGTAATCGTACCGGTCGTCCTCCTGGTACTGGCGGGTCATTTCGTACCTATTGTACTGGTATTGGGGCTCTTGTCTAAAAAGATGGAGAGGCTGATACGGGGGTCCAGGAGCGACTAATTGATCCATCAAAGCTTGAAGTTTGTTCTGTCGGAGAATGAGAATTTGAAGCAAGCGCTTTAAATCTCTGGTACTCACCGGAGCTGAGATGGAATTCATCTCGTCGACCGGTTCATAGCGTGGCTGATACATGATGGGCTGTGGTTGTGAACTGGGTCGATATGGATTGACAAACCTTGCTTGGTAGCCATGAATAGGGACTCCTCTCTCGTCCACTGGAATCGGTATGATCCTGGTCACTGGTCTCACATCGTACGGAGGCACTGTCACTGGCTCAGGAGTCGTTCCTTTTGTTTGTGGAGCTGCTGTAGTCTCTTTCAAGAACTGCGGCTCCAGTATTTTGCTCTGGTATTCGTAGTGGAGAAAGGGCCGCTGGTTTCCAATAGGTATAGGAGCACCCGGATTGTCTTTCAAATACTCGTTCGTTCGGAACTGTATAGCAGGAGAAGGTCTTCTATAAATAGGTTGTTGGTATATGCGATCATCCACCTCTCTGTCAGGAGGAATGTGAACCACAGGCACTGGATTTGAAGTCACTACGTTTTCATGATCGAAAACACGACCGGTGCTGGCCTCCACTGTAGTCTCTTGGTCTTGGAGTGGCACTTCTTGATATTGTTGCTGAATCTTTTGTCTTGCAGCAACTAAGGAATGAATAGGCACTAGTCTCGGGCGAGGTGTTGTTGTGGTGAATAATGGTCGCACAGTTCCAAGAGATAAGTGACTCCCGTACACGTCTGTCGAGTCATCACCCACGGATTGTTGTAAACTAATCATGCGAGGATTAGGACTGGTCCCGGTCAGTTCACGCCGAATAGTATTAGCTTTACTAGGATCACTTTCTTCTTTTTGCGACATATGTTCGTAAACAGGCTTTATAGTTACAGGCACTTTTGTTGTTGTTTGTTTGGTTATCAAATCATCTTTCACAGTAGCTGACATTGGTTTTAATATTTGAGTACGAGTTTTAGCACTATCTTCCAACTTTGGTTTGTAAAGATTCAAAATATTGCTGGTAGTTTCTTCAACTTTTTGCTTTTCAGTTGTTGTTTCAACAAAGTTCGTTGTAGCTCTCGTAGAAGGTTGTATTGGTCTCCTTCTAGGGATGGGCTGGATGACAGTGCCTTTGGTGGTAAAGCTGCTTCTCGTTGGATACACAATAGTGGCTAGAGGCCTTCTCGTTGTTGACGAAACCGTTTTATTCATTCTTACTATCATTGTCGGCGTACTCGGGGTTGTGCTGGTGGTCACTGGTACCGGTGTACTATCACTCGACGATGTATAAGTCACACGTTTAATCTCCCCATCCTTATCGATGTATCCAAAAGTTCCCTTTACATTTCCCAAAACATCCCTACTCTCGATCTTGAAGGTCCCATCATCAGCTTCGTATCCGATCGTGTAGGAGCCATCTTCGTTCAACCGGCGTATTTGTTTGACGATTTCAACTTTTGAAGGGTCAGCTGTTTCGCTCGCTTTCAGAATTTCTTTGGTCGAGTTAGTCGTTGACTCTATTTCAGTGGCATCTTTGGTGGAGTTGGTGGCAGTGGCGGTCGAGAGGCACGCGAGGAGGATGAAGAGGATCATCTCGCTAGGGCAGCCGCAGCGGCATGACGACGCTACGGCTGCGCCGGCGCACCTCACCCACCTATATAAAATACGCCCCACTCGCGTCCTCGCCGTGCGAACGTCTTGCGCAAACTCCGCTATTGTTGTCATTTCATTATCTGAAACGGAAAATCTTTTTTCATACCATCTACTCGTGCTGTAAGATCCCAATTGTTTAATTGTCCAATCCGTTTTGTAAATGCGTTAACATGTGCACATGTTAAAGCGTTTTGATGGCACGAAATATGGTTAGTGTAAGGTCATATTTGAACGAAATGCTCCCATTGTCTGGAGATGCAATCGTTGGATTGTTTATAAAATATTGCTGGTTAATTAGTGTTGGGTTTGTCTTGTGTTTCCCACGCGGCTACTCAATGTCATTTTTAATTACATCGCTGCAGTTTTTGGGTTTAAAATTAATTTCGTCTTGTACGAGTATAGTTGTTGATTCCGCAATGTAGAAGCTTCACAAGTAATCTTGGGCTATTTGTGGTTCCTTCTATATACGTATTGTAAGATTTAGGTAACCACAAAATAGGTTTCCCGTTTTGGAGTGTATATTGTTGTCTTTTAACCCTTCTCATGGTTTTCTATGGGCTGTGGGATAGAATATTCCATTACCGGGCCGGTCGTGGGAACTTTAGGCATTATCCCTTGCAAGGTGCACCTGTGGCTGTTATTGTGTTAGAACAAAGATACTATTGTTGTGTTTATTTGAGCAAAACTAGAAATTACTATGCTAATGTT
The DNA here is from genome assembly GCA_963576865.1 of Anania hortulata. Taxonomy (NCBI): domain Eukaryota; kingdom Metazoa; phylum Arthropoda; class Insecta; order Lepidoptera; family Crambidae; genus Anania; species Anania hortulata. Next base: position 21,520,318 of record OY756393.1, read on the forward strand.
TTTTTAACGGCCTTTGAAGTATAAGATTGATATTGCAATCTCATTAGCGCATAATGAGAAATCAAAATAATTTCGAACTTAAAATTATGAATTCAATTCTTGCACGATGCATGGTCTAGTATTTTACTAGCGGTTATATAAGTACCTAATGTCCAATTCATCACACAATAATTAAAATCTCCAGATTATCTTGTAATGGGATTTTCATAAAACAATACTACTTATTGCACTCCTACAACCTTTAAAAATCATGTTTCTGTCTTTAGAAGTTCGTCAGTATGTCAGACACTCAGTATACGAAGGAATGACTACTTAAATATATAGATATACGTTGACGACATAATGTTCGGTTTCACTTTCAAAAAATGTCCCATAGCAGTAAAGTGCATGCGCATAGGAAAGTTTTATTAACACAGAGCTACTATTGCGCAACGCAGTAGATTGATAATGATAGTAAAATATGTAATGGACGTAGGGCTGCTCTTGTAAGTTATTTCTCACTTTATGATTAATATGCTGTTTTAAAAAAAAAAAAGTATATACTATCTAGGGTGTATAAAAGCCCAAACATTGTATAATAAATAAATAATAAATATAAATAAATTGTTTTCACAATCACACCAATTAGCTAGCCCCAAACTAAGCAAAGCTTGTACTATGGCGACTAGATAACGGATAAACATACTTAAATACTTTTATAAACATCCATGACTTAGGTACAAATGCTCGTGCTCATCACACAAACATTTGCCCCTTGCGGGATTCGAACCCGCAACCGCTGGCTTTGTAGTCCGGAGCGCGAACCACTACACCAGACGGTCGTCATAATCTATGTTATCTCACTGCTGGGTGAAGGTGTTCCCAATTTTTTTCACGTTTGTTGGCTTTGTTGTTTTAAAGTTTCTTTATTAAATATTACAAAATCAATTTATATTGTCGTTCAAAACTTTGATACTAATAAAGACCGCAATACAACCAAATACATAAGACCTTAACACGACTGCTTTGTCGTCATTTAACAGCTCAGAGATTTGACCAAATTATTCAGTCTTTCGAGGGAATTGACCCTAGTTTTAATTTTTTATCATATCCCTTCGAATATGCAATTTGACGACCCAATTGTGTAGTAGCGCCATAAATCATCTCTCTAATAAAGCCTTTGCTCTGACCTTTGGTGATCCTGTGTTGACAATACTAGCTGTACCTGCAGCTTCGCCTACGTGAACTACCACTAAGTAAAAAAACATGTCGATCCCATGCTTTGTAAAATACGTAGGTCACACTATAAGTTTTGAGTAACTTAAAAAAAACAACATGTTATAACCAAAATATTATGTTTATTGCTTTTCAAAATACTCTCCTTTACATTTTAAAATATTTTTTCATGCGATCGAACTATTTTTCAACCGACTTCAAAAAAGGAGGAGGTTCTCAATTCGTCGGTTTTTTTTTTTTTATGTATGTTCAGCTATCATTCGTTACTGCGTTGACCGATTTCGATAATTATTTTTTTGTTTGAAAGGTAATACTTTCAGAATGGTCCCATATAAATTTGGTTAAATTCTGAAAATGGGATCTATAAGAAAATCATCAAACATTGCATAAACTCCATACCACGCCAACTGATTTTAGTATCTATCTTACCTATATCTCTGCCAAATGTGGACCGATTTTGATGATTCTTTTTTTAATGAATAGCTTATTCTTCAAAGATACTATAATAATTTTTTTTTGAAAAAATTTCACTTCTAAGCGTGGAAAAATAGGAAATGAAATCGGTGTTCAGCAGTTAAATTATGTTTGCACTCGTAAGATTTGTTTTGATTAGGATTTATCACTAAAATGGATGAAATAAGTTAATTTTATAAAAAAAAAAAAACCGACTTCAAAAAACTAAAACGCTAAAAATAATCTTAACACTTAAGTACCTAATCAGTTACTTTTGGAGTCGGTGCCAGTCAATGAGAGACCAATGTTTTCGTTTCGGTACTTAAGTGTTAAGATTATTTTTAGCGTTTTAGTTTTTTGTTAAAACAGAAGGACCACAGATCTGAAGGCATGTTTTCTACGTGCTGATTGAACGCTATCACTGCCTCTTCGGAGTTGGTAAAAGTAAAACCTCTCGTCAAATCTTTGATTTTGGGGAAAATACAGAAATCACAGGGTGCTAGGTCGGGGCTATGCGCAGAATGGGTGACGAGTTGTACTTTTCCGGAAGCTAAAAATGAATTTGCTTTGTTGGCCGTGTGTGAATAAGCGTTGTCATGATGTACATAGGAGAACGCGGCTTTTGGGTTGTCTTACGAGAACTTTTTCTAACACCCTGGCTTAACAAATGGTAGAATACCACTGGGCATTAACACTCTTTTGATCTTCAAGTGGAATTGTAGAGATGGGACCCGTAGCTGAGAAAAAAAACGCGATAATTTTTTACCAACGTTTCTCGCCTGCCTCACTTTTGTTGGCCTGTTCTCATTTTCAAACACCCATTCACAAGATTGCTGTTTTTCTGAATTTGACTCATACCAATCCCCAATAGTCCTCGAATTGTCTCATAGGGAATCCGCGGGTTTTCTTCAATTAGCCGCTTAACAGTAGCCACATTATTTTTGTTGACGGCAGTTGAAGGCAATTGAAGAAACTCGACCTCTCTCAAATTCAGCAAACCATCGCCTCACGGTGCTCAAACAAGGTGCTTCTCTCCCAAAAGCATTTTGAAGACGAGCGGCACAGTCTTGCGGAGAGAGAGAACTTTTTAAATCATAAAAAATCATCGCTCTAAAATCTTTTCGACTTAATTCCATTTTCGTTGCGTACGTAGAACTTAAATAAATGATAAAAAACAATTGACAAATAATTTCCCGCCAATTGTTTTTTTTTTATTACTAAGAAGGTTAAGGTTAAGGTTTAAGGAAGGCAACGTTTAAAAAAATATAACATTCGAAATTTAAATAGTTCCGATTAGCTAGAAGTGCAAAACTTTTAGTGTGCCCCATGTACAAACACAAATCTTGTCTCAAGGGAACGGTAAATTTTTCCGGGATAAAAAGTAACCTATGTGCTGTTACAGACTAACAATTCTCTCTGTGCCAAAGTTCATCCATATCCGTTTACCTGTTTTGGCGTGATTGATTAATATTCATTCACCGATCTTAATTTTGGCTTTTAAAACCAATAAAACCAATTTATTTCTGTAAATAGGCCTAAATTAAGCTATTTTACACGTCTTAATGATTTTTTTACCCTACCACTGCTTTGGGACAATATTGTGGGCTACCGCAGAGAAGTAGCAGCGCAAGAAACTCGGTCACTATTGTCAGCCTCTTTTTAAATAGTGTGTTTACATTAAAAGATAAAATGTACTTGTACGAGCATGCCAGTATTTAATTCCATACATTTTCATCATTTAAATAGTTACTTACAGTGTAATAACCTTTTTTCATTACTTTGAATAGTAAAAAGACTACGCTCTAGTATTTTCATAAGAAAGCTATAAAGCAACCCTATACGATGCGCGTAGGCACGCGCGCACTCGCGTGTTATACTGCGTGATATAATCTGTCATTATCAGCGCCATCACTCTCATCCTCAATACGCTTCCGACGAACTATCCGAGTTAAACGAACGTGACAATAAGACCATGGGAACTGAAGAATCATTTTTAGATTTATTGCGCATTTCTGGATGAAATTGCTGTACGCGATAAGCCCTTTTTGGTAGACTAGTGACTATTGAATAAATATATTTATTTATAAATAATCTTATGCGTAATAAACATTATCTTATCTTATCTACTAATAGCTTGTAACGACTTCGTTGGCGTGGTCTTTACAAAACCACTAATCAAATCGAAGTCGCGGGCAACAGCTAGAGTGTTTCAATTTACGGTAAGAAGCGCAATCTATAATGAAATATCTTGCATATATCTTGCTCGAGAACCGTACCACTTTCCGGGTTAAAAAGTATCCTATCTATTATCCAGACTATTATCTACTTTTGTGAATGAATTTCATCTAGATCCGTTCAGCCGTTCTGGCGTGATTGTGTAACAAACATTCATTCATCCAAACTTTCGCATTTATAATATTAGTACGATTAAGTAGTAAGAATAAATGTACTGCTCAATTTTTTTTCGATGGTAGCTCTCTTAATGGATGGATCTAGACTTAACTAGGTAGTTAAGTCTAGATAGATCTCCGAAGAAGGGCTATAACTAAATGACTACTTTTGTCAGGTGACAAAAGTAGCCATTTTGTTATAGCCCTTCTTTGTGCGCAATGTGGGATGACCTACATTGCTACATCCTAATGTAAGTAGCCAAAGCACTTGTGTTCCAGAAACCAGAAACAACGAAGGTACCACAACACCCAGACCCGAGACAATTTATAAAAGTAATTTTTCTTCATTGACCGACCGGGAATCGAACCTGGGACCTCAGAGAGCGACACCAAGTCTGGTATGCTCGCCTCTCGGCTACGGACATCGTCAACTCTAATGGGGACGAGAAGCGCTAGGTATCAGCAATGGTAGGTGGTGTAGTAGGCAAGTGAACATGCTCCTACTTCATCATCAACATTTCAACCATAGGACGTCCACTGCTGAACATAGGCCAATGACTTCTAGATTGGCCTGTTTTAAGCAACCTGCATCCAGCGGCTTCCTGCAACTTTTACCGGATCCTTTGTCCACCTTGTGGATAGACGTCCTACGCTACGCGTGCCGGTACGCGACCTCCATTCTAGAACCTTGCTGCCCCATCGGCCGTCAGTTCTACGGACTATGTACCCCGCCCGCTGCCACTTCAGCTTGCTTATTCGTCGGGCTACGTCAGCGACTTTTGTTCGATTACGAATCTCCTCATTTATGATTCGATCTCGTAAAGAAACACCGAGCATAGCCCTTTCTATAGCACGCTGTGTGACCTTGAGCTTTCTTATGAAGCCCATAGTAAGAGTCGTCGCTCCTACTTACTAGTGTGACTCACGCTTGTCCGGTTTTTGATCTTAATATTACTGGGGACCGATCATCACTGGATTGCGACTGCTGTTAAATTACGGGAGTAGGGCCTCTGATAATATTCAATTCTATTTACAGTTTGTTAGGCAAGTTGCTAGTTTGATATCTTTTGGCACTTAATATTTTTAAATAGCACAGGATTAAGACCTAAGATTAATCCCAGGATATCTGCCAACTTAAAAAAGGAACACAATTGTTACAAGAAGTTTTTCTTAGCGTGTACTTGTTTTTATAAGCGTGTTATTTTTTGCCCGTAAAAACGCCACCTATCGGTTACTTGTTGTATTAAAACGCGATCATATAATGTACGAGTACATGTGCGTATGTGAATAACACTCGCGCAACGAAACGCTATAAATGAAAAGCAAGTATGTGGTCAAACTGCTTTGCCAAATACTCGTAGATACTGGTATTGAATACAGAGGGCATCACTGTGGTTTTAAGTAGTGGTGACTAGGGTTGCCGACTCGAGACAACCCGGGACAATTTTAACAAATAATAGTAATTTCAATATATTAATGTTTTTTGTATAATTGATTGAATTAATTTATTGGTATGATATGTTTTGTAATTTTTTTTTTTTCTTTATGGCAATTTATTGATTTAATATATATTTTTTAATGTTTCCACCGGAGTTGTCTGTTTATATAGCCCAGGGCAGAATACCAGCCTCGCGGCAGCTATTTCTAGCTGCCACGACTAATACTGAGCGGGGGACCCTTTTTGGCACTTTTTCATTATGATGTGTTTTTGTGCCAAATAAATAAAATTTATTCTTATTCTAAATCGTTGAAGGAGGAGGGTTTGGTTTGGTTGAAATGGAAAACCAAAATAGTTATTCGTAAATTTTATTTTAAAATTTGTATTTACTTTGCTTTTGAGAAACATTTAGATGTATTTGACGGTTTTTCAATACAAAATCGTAAGCTATTTTACCATTCATTCGAATTCTTTTCTTGCTCCATACTTGTTGGTTCCATGAGGCTAAATACGCGTTAGACTGTAAAGTTTAGGTATTCCGGGAGGGTTGGGAACCTCTGGTGGTTACCAGAGGTTTACACAATCATAGGTTTATGATTGTGTAAACCCTTTAATAGGAGTTAGAAATAACTTATTGACGAATGACATTATCAACATGATTTGTGTCACTTGAGCTTTGCAATTTAAAGTGCAAGATGTTGTTCGTGACTTTGTTTCTTTTACGGATACCCTCAGATTAAAGGTATAGTTACATAAATATTGCTCCTCGATTAATTAAATTTTTAAGCATTTTACCACTTAATCGTTAGAAGTATGGTATATATACGTCCCACTGCAGGGCACTATACAAGATGGTTTGGGCCATATTCCACCACGCGGGCCCATTGCAGATTGGCGGAGGGGTGTTGTAAGGTCAGTCCCTTAACCTTACTGTCAGATGTTATTAAGCCACATAAGGCTTCTGACTAGGCTTCAAGCGAACTAATACTTCAACTTCAAATACTTCAACTAGTATCAAGCGGTACCAACTTTTATGTTACTTCTGAAGAACGGAGATGCTTGTGATAAATGTTACTAAATATACTTGGAATGGTCACCCATCCACTAACAACCGCGGCGTAGGTGGCTTAACTTTGGTAATCAGTACCAAAGTGCTGCGGCAACTGAGCTACACGCACCTCAATAATCGGTAGCTAAATACGCTAGCTTTATTTCCTAATAAACGAATCACTGACCCAATATTTGCACATGGCTATCTCTTTGCTCATTCCTACGCTTATTAAACACTATTATCTGCCCACATATTTAGTTAACAGATTAGTCTATTCGCTGTCTTAAACGCTAATCTGAATGATGTATCTCTATTCGGTGCATGCGTGGGCATGTTCCAGTCACGGACCACCACGTAGTCGTCTACTACATTGTGATTATTATTCATCCAATTATGTAGATGGGTATGTAATGCGAATATTTTGCTACTTTGTCTGATGAAATAAGCCGAAACTCTATATCAAAGGTAAGTTTAAATTAGTTACTTTAAATTTAGCTCTAGCACTTCTTCGGCCTCTGTCTCAGAAAGACTCAGTTCGCATTGTACTCCGCTCGCGCAAAGTAAGTAGTGTTAATTACTTATCATCATCATAATCAGCCCACCTCAGTCAACTGCTGGACTTAGACCTCTCCCAATCCCAATATACGCCACATAGCTCGATCCTTCCCCAGTCTTCTCCAAATTCTTCCAGGTTATTTCTTCTCCATTCCCTGTCAGCAGCACTGCTACGATGCGTTTTCTAAGACGCAGTCTACACTCAAGAACACATCTAGTCGTCTACCCCATCGGTTATAACTTTTACGTCAAATGCCACTTCAGCTTGCTTAGGTCGTATCTTTTGAGGTATCGATAAGAGAAATCACTGCTTGAACCTAATCGAACCAAGATAATAGCAATCAAACTTATCTTAAATAGTTTCATCTGCCAAAAAAGCCCTTCAATTCTTTATCTAATTTTTACGAATGCTTTAAACTACTCTATATACATAATATTATAGGTATAACATAACCAAGTCTTCGTAGTATCTAAGAAACGGAACCTAAGACGCTTTGCCAACATCCGGCGCCATTAAAGCCTTCATTTATAATTTTCCTCAATCATTTCGCACTTACATAACATGAATCAATGAGTAAGTGGGCACTCTACTTTGGCCTTAACATTTGGAGCCAATACGAGTATATTATATTATGTTGAGTTATATATTGACTTTGTTAATGGTCGCAGCTCTAATCATGGTGCGAGAGCAATGTTACTAAGCAATTCAGATCTAGAAATTGATAATAATTTACAAAAAAATATTGAAAAAAATATATATCGCAGTTACTGAACCGCAAAATGTATTTATTGTTTTACTCTTAAAATCCCTTCTAAATAATTTCATAATCTTAAAGGTAACCAATAAAAAAATAATTAACTAGCGTGTATTGAACCGTTATATTTAATTATTTACGTGTAGGTATACTTAAATAGTTAAATAGTATTCTGAAAACGAATTAGTCACATCCCGAATAAGACTGCGTTTATGTTTATATGACCTTGTTAAAAGTACAATGTTTGAAAAAATGCCTCATTTAACAAGTTAATACTTAATTGTAGAGAACAAATAAACTTTCAGCTATTTATTGTACGTACTTTTTTAATTCTGCAAAAATTGTGTCGTGGATACAAATCAAATTATGAGATTAAGGCCCTTATTAAATAAATAAATAATTATTTAACTAACTGATTGCTCTGTCCTATGGTATGGTGTTACAGAAATGAGAAACAACGATGGTATATCCACACCCAGACCCGAGACAAAATAGAAAAGTTATTTTTCTACGAACGAGAATAGAACCCGGGACCTCAGAGATAGCGACACCAAGTCCGGTATACTCGCCTCTCGGCTTATAATAAATTAAATAACAATAAAATCATTTCAGGTTCTGTTTGTTTTTATTGTTTAAGTTAAGACAGTGTATTTCATTAATATTATGAATAAATTGCAAGTGTATTGTAAAAATATTCACATTACTATTAACTGTAGTAAATAAAAATAAACCACTGAAGTCGGAAACCTATTTCAAACAACATAATAATGTTTTATTCATAGCTTAGAAAATGAAAGTACTTAATTGTACACGTCCGTAATAAATCCAGTTAAAGATGATAAATAATTAATTCAGCAAAAAACATTCAAGTTACAGACATGCGCAGGTATGTAGGTGAATGAAAAACAATTAAAATAAAGATCACCCAGATAAATTAACGTTTGCACGAGTCAACTAATTATGTTAGGATGATCATTATGTAAAAATCTTACATTCGTTCGTCCATAGACAAAGGTATGGTTAGTCTTTCTTAGTTGGTGATCTATTTCATAAAATTTTCCATATAAAAAATATCTAACATAAAAAAATCTAAAATAAATAAAGTAAACGAACAAAAGTCGTAATAATAATTAAAAGTAATTAAAACTACTAAGTATAATTAATGAATTAAGATTTTATGCTCACTATAAAAAAAAAGCGATTATACCTCTATAGTAGTGTGATTTTATTATGCAGATAGTACTAGGAAATTTTAAAACTTATTTTTCATTATATTACCATTCAAATAACAAAAAAGCTACGTTTCAACTCATAAAATAAGAGTTTTAAAAGTGGATGACTGTAAATAGTAAAAAATATAATATAAAGACCTTTGTAACCGAGTGGAGAGTACGCCGGACTTACCATCTGTGAGGTACCGGGTTCGATTCTCGGTCGGGTCGGGAAAACAAACTTCTATGTTGGTTCGAGTCTGGGTGTTTTAGTACCATCTTTGTTTCTGATTTCTATTAACTACACAAGTGCTTTAGCTACTTATCATGGGTCAAGGGTAAATCCACATTTCCGCAAGAATATGAGAAAAAGACATCCACTATAATCAGTTTGTAAACGCCTTTACCAGCATTAGACTGTTTAAAATACGGTAAAAAATAAAAGACATGACATATTAAAAAATATAATTTATTATTAAAACAAAATACAAATAACTATTTGTAAGTTTTTACAGAGAGCTTCACAAGAAGCACGCAGCGTGGACTATCACGCACAAAACCGTTTCATTTGTATAATTAAATTTATTCTTACGACTAAATCTCTAGCGTTACATTAAGTAGTGATTAGATACAGCGTATGTACACGGTGCGGCCGGCCGCCATTGCACAACAGATTTACGATACAGCAGGCCCACACAACATTAAATAAAAATATGTCACACGTATAGGCGATCTCAGAGAGATCTATGACAGAACCACTGAAGTTAATATCAGTGACTTACCACTTGAATTTGCGCAGAACGGACGACGTGGCATATTTATTAGTTTTTCGTATTCTTAAACAACAAAATCGTCAATGTCAGTATCAGTGCAGCGTCGAATCGTCAATTTGAGAATCGCTACGTGAACCGTCAACAAGAATTACAAACCCTCGTATAACGGCCATGTGACATAATTATAACAGAATTCACCTAGTGAACCTACTGAATCTATGGCTGTTGTGGCCACTGTCCCGAACTAGACAAACACACACTGACGCACTCGACTGTACTATGCGACCAATCGGGATTCAGATTTCATTATGGCCATTCGGACTGGAGTGTGATTGGTCGATAGTGAATTATCTAGCTCAATTGTTCCGCTAACCTAACTAGAACTGGATGCCGTGTCCTCTGAGGAAGGCGTCGATCTGGCCGGTGGACGCGGACTCCCCACGTGGTGCTACGTAGTAGAACTGAGGTTGTGGGGACTGGGCCGCTCTCTGGGGAGCCTGAGATTGAGAAGACAACGCTAGCCTTTGAGCCTGAGCTCTAGCCGCGGCACGATCTCTCTGCAACTGGCTCTGCTGCAACTGCTGCTGCTGGGCAAACAGCTGCTGCGAGCTCTGGAACTGAGCTTCAGCCTGCTGTCTTTGATAAGCTTCTTGAGGGTTCTGGTGCTGAATCTGGTGTCTAAAGAGCGGTACACTTGAACCTGACGAAGAACCACCTGACGAGATCTGTTGCGATGGGATGAACGGTCTCGCCGAAGGCTGAGGCTGTGCAACGTACGGCTGTAGCCGCTGGTTCAAGTTCAATTCTCCCTTTGTCTGAGGCAGCGTCTGGAACAGCTGAGTGTTGTAACTGCCACTCGAAGGGTCGTACACTAATTCTGTCGAATAAAGGGGATTTCCACTTGGAGCTGGTGCTGCGAGTGTCGTTTTCGATTGGGTCGTCACTGAAGGGGCGGTTGTCGATTGGTGTTGGTTCTCTCGGTGGAATTTCGCGAATTCTGCGGCGAAATCAATCTGTCCAGGTCTAGAGCTGGTCAAACTAGGGGTTGGGGAAGGCGAGTAGTTAGACGCGGGAGACGGTGAGTAGTTGGAAGCAGGAGATGGCGAGTAGTTTGGCTCGGGGCTATACTGAATCTGGGGTTTGGCCGTCACCTGGACGAGCTGCGGCCTGAAGGTAGTCGCCGGGGGCAGAATTCGGGGAGTGGTAACCGCGTGAGGACGAGGGGTGATAGCGATCTGTTGCGCTTGGTATGCCGGTCTCCTGATAGCGGGGCGCTGCACAACTCTTTGCCTGATGTGCTGGAGAGGTTCCTCTTCGGCCTCATCCTCATCGGCATCTCTGAAGTCGTTTTGGAAGAAGGTCGTGGTCGGTCGTGCGGTAGTAGGTCGAATGGCGGGCCTGGAGGGGTAGTTGGGTTCGGGGTCGTCTCTCTCGGAGGAGTCGGGGGCGTTAGGCTCTTGTTCTTCTTCGTCGGGCTTGTTTGGATCGCAGGGGTTGCCGGACACGTACGTGAACTCTCGTTTGTTGCCGTCGGGGTCGACGTATCCGTATTTGCCGCGGACTACGCAGTCGGTGCCTCTGGTTTCCTCCTTAAAGGAACCGTCAGCCGCTTCGTATCCAAACGTGAAGCTGCCGTCATCATTCACCTGGAAAGGAAAAAAAAGTATTTTAATAATTTTGTTGCATGAGACGAAAATCTATTGACTGTTACCTTACTACTTACGACTTAACACTAGTTTCATGTCGGTGATTGTAAAGGTTGTGTATTAAGGTAATTTAATATTAAGGTAATTGTAATTAATCTTAATATGAGTAAACAAATTCGCATATTGGCCCATTAGTATGCCACTAGGTATCAGGCCATCCTTTATTATAAATTCACAGCTTTTTTGAATACTTCAGCTTTAGCTTATCGTGGTCGTTTATTCTTCATATTATCATAGAGGAATTAGTCTATGCTCATATTATGTATACAGAGTGTAACGAAAAGGTGAAATAAAACTTTAAGGGGTTATTCTACGGCTAAATTACATCAACTTTTTCTATGGGACTAACATCGAAATCGCAAAAAAAAAAAACACTTTCCCATACTAAAACGCGACCAGCTGCCATCAGTTTGTATGGAAACGTCAATTTTTTTTTTGAGATTTTGATGTTCGTCTTATAGAAAAAGTTGATGTAATTTAGCCGTAGAATAACCCCTTAAAGTTTTATGTCACATTTTCGTTACAGCCTGTATATATTTATTTAGAGCTACGTTGATAGAAGAAGACTTTAAAGGATATGAATGATGTGTCTTCTTACCTTATTATAGTTCCTGATGGTCTGCACTGGCGGCTGCTTAGGTGCCTCATGGATCGGTTGCTGCTTTATCCGGCCAGGTCCTCGCTGGATGGCGCGGGGTTCATACTCATCGTCGAGCCGGTCTTGCGCTCTGTATAGAGCGTCGTAGGCATCTGCTGGTACTAGCACCACCTGTAATTAAGGGAAGGTATATTATTTATTAAGTCACATCGAGAACTATATAAGATTATGATTTGCTTAATAAGATACGATAACCAAACCATAAAGAACATATAGAAAAGAAGAGGTAGACAGAGACGAATATTTATTGTCTTTTTAGGAAGTGAAAGGGTTTCTATACCGACAATAGCACATCTCATAAAGAAATTTATTGGATCAAATAACTAAATATGAGCCAGGCAACATACATATAAATTATAAATCGATCGGAATCTCGAAGTTTAGAATTACTTGAATGTAGTTCAAAATTGTAACCCAATTCGATTAAAACCAGTTTTATTTCTTAGTCGACCAGACCGGAAGTAGCCAACCAAAAAACCCATTGTTTTCTTAGGCGTTTTACTGCCATTCGGCAGTCAAGTAGGTCAAGCACAAAACCTATTTAACTTAAAGTGGCAGTACATAGGAAAAGCCTAATATATGGTAGACTCTGGTATCCGACTGCTTTTCAACCTTAACTACGTCATCAGTCCATTGGGAGACCCACGTTTGTGTGACAAAGACAGATAGACCTATTTACCTGGTCTCCCGACGCTCTCTCCTGCGCCTGCGGCTCGTAATCATACTCGTCCACTTGCTGCTGTAGCCGGGGCCGGGGCCGCGCGCCAGCAGCCAGCCCTGTTGCTAGCACTATACATATCACCTGTAAGAAAGAGATGGAGAGAGTTAGTTGCGTGTTTACATAAACTGATTATGATTTCTGAAGGACGATGTCATGATTCTGTGCTTTCACATTTTGTTACTTTTCATTTGCTAGCGTTTTGTAATGGATGAAATGTAATGTTTAATTTAATTACCACTTCCAAAAAAGACTTTTAATTTTTGCCTTTACTGTATACAGCAATGGAAGGTAAAGTAGAGAATAGTTTAAAAAAATAAAAATAGAATTAAATTGTTTCTAAACTATGAGAGAGTTGATTGTTGCTTGTGATACTATAGAAGCTAGAATGTTTTGGTAAATATTTTTTATGAAAAAAAAGGGAAAATCGTCAGTTATAGAGACACTTTATGCCTAATACTATTAGCACGATAATTACTTCGCCTAGGTTTAGGTTAGGTTATTGAAAGTATTGTTATCCATTGTTATATTTCAGTACATCAAGGATAATGTTTTTACTTTAAAAAAAATTCACTGCCTCTGGTGGGATTCGAACCTACAATCTTATGCTATCCGGGCGACTGCTCTAACTAACTGAGCTACGGAAGAATTTCTTGGGATTATTGTAAATACAAACATAAAAAGTTTCTATTTTTCTGTTAAATAAATAAAAAGTAGATAAATTTATACCTAGATAAATATTTACTAACATTCAAATAAACTTTGAATGCTGCTGCCGCTTCTAAATAACTATTTCTGCGAACTGTAAGATATAAATTAAAATGGAAACTGATACATTGTATTACTTAAGCTCCTTTGAAATATCCAAGAGTATTTCAAAACGTGTTCTTCAGTTTCCAAATTCTCTACTACTCGGTTCAGTAATTTAGGAGATAATTAGGTCTTATTGCAGTTTCAAATATAACTACATACTTGTGTGTCTGTTGCAATTTTATTGTTAAGTTTCATACTTTCACTGACATTATTAAAAATAACGAATTAAAAAAAAAAAGAATTTTAATGACTTACCGGTAATGTAATACAGAATTTAACTGGCAAATAAATATAAATAAATAAATACACCAATTGATATGGTTTCGGCATACCCAGGCCCGAGACAATTAAAACATTGCTAAACTGCCTAGTAGTAAATTTAAAATTCAATTATTTAAATGGTTAGTGGACAAGTGTTATCATTCAGTCTCTGAGTACTTGCAAGACAAATGTAAGTAATCACAATTTGGTGTCGATTTGTTATGTTTGTTTCTATTCGTTTTGACATTTTGCTAGGGACATTGTATGATTTATGACAGTTTAATTTTATATAAAAAAATTGTAAGCCAGTGATGGTAAATGTGTTTGTGCTTTGCTCCATGTTTGTCACCTTATTGTTACCCACATTTTCACAAATAAATGATTTGATTTGAAACAAAAACGTTTTCTAAATTTCTAAATTGTCAATTTAGAAAAAGTTTTTTTAGTGAAGTACTTAAATAATATTTAGTTTTAGCTTATGGGTTAAGTTAGTTTATTTAAATAATTATTTGTCATTAGTTTTTTTTACTGATATTTAAATCAATTACTCATTTGACCAATATTTAAAAAAACATTAACAAAAGTGATAATTCCACAAAAAAACTAAATCAGTTATTAATATAATTTAAAAAAAAAAATATTAAATTGAACAGCTATTTAATTGTTCAATTTAATAGTTTTTTTTACTGCTATTCAATTAAATATTTCGACATAACCATAGAAAGTACAATACCAGTCCCACAAAAAAATTAATAAACCTAAACAATTTCTAATTACTAAGTATAATCTTATAGTTTTCGACTGTACATCAAGTGTTGACATGTAAACAAATTTCATAACCGTTAAACGTTGAGAAGTAATTAAACATAAGTGGACATTACCCTTGGCTGTGATTACTAGTGAGTAGTGATTACAGTTTTAATCATTTGCTTTTGCTATGACAGCGCCCTTGAACTATACCATAATAGTAAATGCTAAGTTGTACCTGCGGTGAATAACTAGTGGGGAGACTGGTTTGTAAACGCATATGTATAATCTAGGCTGTGGCTGTTTCTGAATCACGCACATACGAGTAGATACTTACAGATAAATCTTAAATTATACAGAGTGTAACGAAAAGGTGAAATAAAACTCTAAGGGGTTATTCTACGGCTAAATTACATCAACTTTTTCTATGGGACCAACATCGAATTCGCAAAAAAAAAAAACACTTTCCCATACTAAAACGCGACCAGCTGGCATCAGTTTGTATGGAAACGTCAATTTTTTTTTTTGAGATTTCGATGTTGGTCCCATAGAAAAAGTTGATGTAATTTAGCCGTAGAATAACCCCTTAAAGTTTTATTTCACCTTTTCGTTACACCCTGTATAGTGAGACAATATTCATAATAAGGCTGTTTTTTTTTTTCTACTGTTTGTTGATAAAGAAAAATATCAGGGCGTAGTATTATTATATACTAGCTTTTGCCCGCGACTGCGTCTACGTTTACTTTACCCGGATAAAAAGTATCCCATGTGTTAATTCAGGTCATGGTCTATCAAAATGCTAAATTTTATCAAAATGCATTTAGTAGTTTTTGCGTGAAAGAGTAACAATGATCCATACTCACAAACTTTCGCATTTATAATATTATTAGTTGGATTCTCTAATTGCGGTCTTAAAAATCCACATGTACGTTCCGTGGAATGCAAACTCAAAACGCACAGATGTGAGACGAGATTTCGATTCTTCAACCACTGAGTTACCAGTGCTAAAAATTAACGCATTTACAAGAGAGACCGCTGCGCCGTTGCTTTGAATTCGTGGCAAGTCCGCTGCACTGGCACTGCTTACTGGTGGCGAGTCCGCTGCGCTGTCGCTGTGAACTCGTGGCGAGTCCAATGCGCTGACGTTGCAAACTCTTGCCGAGTCCGCTGCGCTATCGCTGCTAACTCGTGGCGATGCCGCTGCGCCGTCGCTGTGAACTCGTAGCAAGTTTGCTGCGCTGACGTTGGAAACTCGTGCCAAATCCGATGGGCTGTCGCCGTGAACTCTTGCCGAATCCGCCGCGCTATCGCTGCTAACTCGTGGCGATTCCGATGCGCCGTCGCTGTGAACTCGTGTTAATACCGCTGCGTTCTCGCCTTGCATTGAACTCGATCGTTAATCGCCAGTGTGATAACGCTCTTTAGTAGCTATGCACCCACCAGATTTAAGATAGTTGACTTTTAAAATGGGTGATTATCCTTGAATAATTTCATATATAAAAATTTCAATATTTTAATATTGTGCAAGAGTTATAGTTGCGCTCGCGAGACAAGGCCGGGCGGTTAATGAGTGCACTTAATTTAACTGTCACACTTTATGACAACTCCTAAACCTAATTACGATAGTTTAGTAAACGTAGATGACTAATAAATATATGACTCCAAGCTAAACAAAGGCAGTACTTTTTTACGGCACTAAAGCTTTGACCAGAAGCCTACATGCAGCTGCAAGTCTGGTTATTTCATTACAATATATTCATTACACTTTTAATTAACAAAAAACTGAAGTAGTCTTACTAACTAGGGACAATCGATAAAAATCTCCGTAATTAATTATTCGTAGTACGAGCTACATACAATGTTCGTAGCTCGTAGCACCAGTCGTAGCATATGCATTCGTAGTTCTGAATAATTTCGTAGTACGTGATTATAATGATGATGAACTGATGCAATTCTTGAACTAGCGAGATCTTTATATTTCTAGACCTGCACTTTGCGACAGTGTGCACTACTAGCGGACGCACACATGCAAGCATACAAACGTAGCGTTCGTCAATTGCAAGAAGTGTAAGTTCTTTTGTGTTAAAATATACTTGGTTACCTAATTTATCATTTTACTTAATCACTTAACTTTTACGATTGCTCTCCTACAAGTGTCAGTAAGTTCCGATACTACGCTATCGTATTTTAAGCTGTCATTATTTGATGAAAATGGTGTTGATTGACAACACGTCATGGTTAATTTAATTTTAACTCTCTATGTGTGCCAACTGACCCTTTGCCCTTTGGCAAGGTGGCAAAGGGTCACCCATCCATCTTTTGACCGCGCCCAAAGTGGCTTAACTTCCACGACCGCTTGCAATGAGCGTGCGCTACTAAGCCACGAGCTCATCAACCAAAGCGTCCAATAACCCCATCGTGTTGACAAGGCCGAAAGTTCACGAGCGCGCATCTCGGCCGTTCACCGGTGACGCAACGGTTATTAGATCGGTATTATGCCGTTATTATGCTACTGGATCAATGGATCATCGTTGGTAGGGTGACCAAAAAAGACAGAAATCTAGGCAAAACAACAAAAAAAAAACAAAATGGAAAAACTCCCTAATCTGCATTTTTTTTTGCAGTCAGACAAAGACTAACTCGTCTGGTTAGGATTATCGTGTTTTTGATATTATTTATTTTAATTACAAACAAACGGTTTATAAATTAAACAATATAGTCATAACAAGTTTTATTAGCATATAGTTTTTACCTCTTAGAAGATATTAGTTTAGAAGTTTTTACCTCTTATTATAGGAATAAGTACACAAACCATAAAATCTAAGGTGATGCTATGATACGTTGCGATGACAGTTAACAACTGAGCTAAGTTTATAACCTATTGTTTGTACAACTTTTTAACCACAGTTAAAAGTATTTATTTACGTGATAAGTTAACATATACTTTTTATTCTACATAGAATAAAAAGTGATTTTGGTTAGTTTTAATAAAACGGCACCTTAAAATATTCGTTATTAACTTTGATCAAAATTGAGTAAATTAATCGTTACCTTCTTATTGTTTTAGTGACCTCCTAACAATGAGTAAATGCTTGCGGCATGCAATAATTGGCAATCACGATAATGATTATAATAATCATGAGAATTTACATCAAGGTGGAGTTTAATATGTACAAAAAAAATACTATGTATTTTTTAAAAGTCAAAACTGAGTTTAGTAAAGTTCTATAAATAAATTATTTATAGTTAACGTTTATACAGGGTGTAACGAAAAGGTGAAATAAAACTTTAAGGGGTTATTCTACGGCTAAATTACATCAACTTTTTCTATGGGACCAACATCGAAATCTCAAAAAAAAAATTGACGTTTCCATACAAACTGATGCCAGCTGGTCGCGTTTTAGTATGGAAAAGTGTTTTTTTTTTTGCGAATTCGATGTTGGTCCCATAGAAAAAGTTGATGTAATTTAGCCGTAGAATAACCCCTTAAAGTTTTATTTCACCTTTTCGTTACACTCTGTATAAGACCGCCTAAATTGTACATCTTTCTGTAAAAATCATGTGTATTTTACTTGTATGGTGTGCAATAAAGAGTATCTATCTATCTATCTACTTTTACTTACTTTTGTCAATACTAGTAGGTTTCGTCTATTAGATGTGTTCTATCCAGTGTTTAAACTTGAAAATTAAAATGATAGGACGTTGTATTACCACGTCTAATCTTCAGCAGAAAACAGTAAACTCATTCTCATCGTAAAAACATACCAATCATTAAAAATACCGAAATATTAACCAATCCACATCTTTACCTAACATCCAAGTATTTAATGTCAGCCACAAACCCACTCGCATTCAAGTACTTTTGCAATGTTGGAAAGTACTCCGATAACCTCCATTATCACGGTACAGGCAAGTAGATCTTAATTACAAAACGCGACCGCATACCAGAGCGTTGCGCGTGAGTTACGTAACGGCGGTGACCACACGCCGGGAAAAGCGGGACAGAATATATTATACCGGGAAAAGAGAAAAAAAGGTTTACCGCATTAATTAATAAAGTAATCGACTTAAAATGTACACCTTAAATTTACCATTATGTTTGGTTGATGCATCGCGACTATGAAAACACCTGACTGATATTTTGGCATATTTTAGTTAGTTCAGTCTTTCATAGGCTATTTTTTTATATTTTTTTTTATTACCAAGCAGATTTTTGCATTTGGTGCAAAGTACAATAACTGGTCAAGGAGTCCCACTTAACCTGCCATGTTATTTTCTTGCCAGGGGTGGCTCTTAGTACACTCAGATCCTAGCCTATTTAGAAAATATTGTTTTTTGAGTGACCCAAACCGGAAATCGATCTTGGAACCCTTTGCGTTCTAGTCGAATCACTAGCCACTAAACTAATGGGGTTTTCAAAATTTCTCTTTTTTTCTACAAATAAAGGTTAACCGCGTCGCAAGTCGTGTTGTCAAAATTTCTAAAATATCCTTTTTCCAATAAAGGTTGACTCAATAACAAAAAAAAAAAATTACACATATACTCGTATAAAATAAGTATTTATTGGCGGTTAAAAGGTTCTGCGGAAAATTTGACATGTGTGTGCGCAAGCGAAGAATAAGATTATAATTTAATTAGGTAGATACTTACTTTAGTCAGGACTGATGAGGAATAAAGCTTCACAGTGTTTACTCTGGACATATTATTGTAAATTGTATTTTACAAACATTAGAGAATTTTATTTCATGAGGTTAAAAGTAACAGTTTTTCCATTCGCATGTGCGCGCGATTCTAAGTCAACAGTGAAAGTGTCCAAACATTAAGTCATTGCGCGGAATGACGTCATCCAGCTTTTTATTACCATGTTGCTTGCAAACGGTGAAAGCGTAATTTTGTATTGTTTCCAGCATTTACTTTTATTACACACATTGTTTTAATGTCACCAGAGTCAAGAGTGATGGGAAAATGACAAATGGCTTTTGAAGTTAAATAAGTCATATACATTTGTTATTGTGTTTATTGCTTGCTTTCAGACTTGTAGAAACAACTATTACGTACTGATGAAGATATTATGTTATGTACAAACAAAGAATACATAAAGTAAAGTATTCATTGGAATGGACATGGACCGTTGTGGATACAAGATTTCATCCAGATTTTTAGCCTATCGTGTTTAAGCTACATAGAACGTCTGTGGTAAAACTAACTAATCACAGTTTAATGACTACACGAAACTATGTAGTTGAAATGTGGCACATAAATATATGATCTTCATTATTAACAGATCCTGGAAGTCTACTAGTGGATATAGGCCTCCCTTAAAGAACGGCACAGCAAGCGGCTCTGGGCAGTTTTTATCCAGCGGCGACCCTAATCAGATCGCCAACCTACTACGTCGGAGCCCACGCTGCGTTTGCCAGTACGTGGTCGCCACTTAAGAACCTTCCTTCTCTAACTGTTGACAGTTCTGCGAAGGGTGTGTCCTGCCCATAACTACAATAGGAACCAGATGACACATACGAAACTTATGTTTCCGAGGGATAATTTTTCCTTCTCATTTTCATTTCTCTTTGGCATATTTCTGAATGCTCGGGATTAATGTTATCCAACAAAAAACTAAATCAGAAACTATTTAAGTATGCAATTGTTTTATATTTTGAACTCTGTAACCAAAAACCATGACATCTTTCTTCTTTAAAATTAAACTAAATTAATGGTTATTAAAAAAATATGTAGAGATCTCCTTATCAAAATTTGCACACTGCTGGCGATAGAATATGTTGGTAAATATTATTTTAAGAACACTGTGTAACCATATTTTAGCAAATAAATGATTTTATTTATTTTATTGTTTACTTACGAAAGTAGGTTATCGATATAGCTCAAAGAATAAGCAGACTTAAGTGGTAGTGGCTGGTCACATTTACTGTAGAACCATGGGGTAAAAGTGTTCTTTAGTGGAGACCGCGACTTGGCAAGCGTAGCCTAGGGCGCCCTGCGATAAGGTGTAACAATGATATACTTAAAGCTGCTGGCATTGGATGGAATAGAATAGCCGAGGATCGGGCGTGCATTAGGAGAAAGCGCCTATATCCAGCTGCGGACTCACGTGGGCTGATTATAATAATTACAAGAATAAGGACAGAACTCTTGATTATAACTTCGTTCTCATCTGTCTATTTGTTTGCCAATAAGCACATTAACGATTAATCTATCTGCCCCAATTTAGGTATTCGGTCCACAATCAATATTGACTTTTCGCAATACAGATCTGTGACCATCGTCCACTGAAAGGCAGTTAATTAGAACATTAATCTCTGTCCGTTTGGCAACAGATGCCGTGCGTTGTTATCTCGCAACACTTACATTGTGTTTTAATTTTATTATGATCTGAATAACCGTAAGTAGGAATGAGTAATATTTACGAGTGTAATGTGTGTGCCGTTTTCATTGCAGGGAACATTTCCTATGCGGGAAATATTTAATGTATGGGGAATATTTTCGGGAACGAAACATCTCTACCCACGAGGATTTTTTGCTAATTAATTTTTGATTTTGATTTCACTAGCTAAATTGTAAGGGGTGTTTGAGAATCGAGTCTAGTAATTTATGAAGACCTTGGTAGTGTAAAGGTCAAAATGCCGCAATTCACAGAGGCTGTAGGTATCAACCGTTGATTTGTATCATAAAAAGCTTTTAAAAATATAAACAACGATATGTTCTGCAAAAAATCAAATAGGATTGCAACCCGGATAACGCAGTACCCACTCTAACTGCTTCCAATTTATTTTAATTACAATAACTTCCGCCTACAATTCAATTTATGTAACAGTGTGACCTAAAGTGATATACTTTGCACTAATTAATAAGAAATAACAATAAACTGGGTAATTACTACCGACGCGTTTCTGTTTGTTTAACTCCTACATGCCAGTCCTCGGTTAAAAAACAAATGTTATTATAAACCTTACTACGTTGAGTTAGTGGACTTTTTATCACCTTTGAAATTAACACTTGCTATTTAATATTGAAAATGTGTTGTCGACTTTCGCCAATTGAGCAATGCGAAGAATATTTACACTGTACGTGGTTCTAATAACAGATAATAATATTGGGGAAAAAATAAATATACGACAGACAACACGCACGCGGAGGTAGGGCAAAGATAGATTTTAGGACGTGTATTAGTGCCCAAAAGACGGTACAATTTATGTTGTTTTTGATTTCCCAAAACCTTAAAGGAGCTATGCTTTAACGTAAAATAATGTGTTTGTCGAAAGAAAAAATGTCTCAGTCGCACTGTGTTGGAGTTATACAAGATGGAATTTTTGCTCTATGAAGGACAGACAGCGCTTAAATGTTACGCATATAGGTAGTCACTTTCTGTCGCTAGTTTGGTAATTAAAATAGTACTTAAACCCCTTTAGAAATGGCCACTTGTCTCAAGACATCAAGTGCATACAAACAGTTTTATAAAATCAAAAGAAAAAATTTGATAATTTTGAGAAAATTCGATAACATGTCGTTTCTTCAACTCAACTCATATCCTCAATTTATGTGAAATCAAAATAAAAACACGTTGTAAACTGAATAAATATCGAATATGCAAAAGTATCGTTAAGTTATTACAACGCCTTTATAGGCAAATTTGTATAGTGTGTGCAATTAAACTAATTAATAATAATCCAAGACAGGGCTACGTTAACGAAAGTCTGATGAAGTCGCTCCAATTGTAAACCCGACTTACCGTACCCAAGATCAAGGTCAAGCATACTTCTAGAAACGGGACTAAGACAACAAAAGATGACACTAGCTGAAACTAATAACTTTTCTAAGAGAAATCGTCACACACTCATTTGTATTTCATTATCAGATCCATTTAGATACTCTGATACGCCATAGGTCGTGGTCAACAGTAATGCAGTGGACAAAAAGATCGTCCAGATAGCTCGGTAACGCACAGCCGATAGTAACAACGCATTGTTAGTGAAATGTCGTGCCTGCGCTTGCGCCATCGCTTTGGAATAGGGCTGGCAAATATTAATAGATATATTTTTACTTTTTTGCTATCATAATTTAATTTGACGACGTCCGTAACCGAGAGGTAAGCACTTACACCGGACTTAGCGTTCCCATCTCTAAGGTTTGATTCCCGGTCGGATCAATGTAGAAAGATACATTTTCTATAGTTTCACGGGTGTGGGTTGTGTGGTAACGTCGTTGTTTCTGTGTTTGTGTGTATTAGATATTTACCTTTTTTTACTTTATTTTGTACTCGTATTTGTTAAAAACATAGCGTGGCTTATATTATGAATTCTGAAAAAGAGGGTATTATTATTATTATTTATTTTATACTTTATTGCACAGAACTAAAAAATAGGTGGTACAAATGGCGGACCTAATGCCAAAGCATTCTTTACCAGTCAACCATGGGGCCAGACAAAGATCTTCAACTCTTAAAGTAGTTATGGCAATAAATGTTAGGCAAGGTCACCGACTCTAATTAAAAAAGTAACAAGTAAATCAATTCTAAAACAATAGTTTCCACATCAATCTTTGTGAACCTGTCCAAGTATCTTTTTTTTTTTATTTCTTTTCTATGTGAACGCTGTGTACAACGTTTACCGGAATACAATTTTCATGTGTAAACTAGATTACAATTTTTTGAAAACGTTTTGAATTGTATTCTGTAGTTATGTCTTTAAATAAAGAAAATAAAAATAAAGTTTTTTTTAACCCTTTAAGGTTTTTTTTTTCTAAATATTTTTTTATGAATATTCAAAATATTTCTGGCGGTCACTTGCGCATGCTAGGCGAAATTGTTTATACAAAGGTAACATTTAATGTCAAGTGGTATTCTCCCTTAGTCGACCATTGAGCTAAGCAGAAATGTTGTGATGAATGAGTGTGTGTTTTTTTAACAGATTTTTTGTTATGGTTTCAATTTAAAGATTGACAGCCCTAGGCAATCGTTGCCCTTTGTACGCAAACCATGGGCCGGTAAGTGGTCCGGCCGATTTCTTGCCCTTAATCGAGTTCACATATACACATACGTTAATACTTTTCATATAATATTATGTTTGTCCATCTTAAATTGCGTGTTGCTGGCCACAAATTCAAATTCAAACGTTTATTGCATGCCACATTCCAATTTTGCGGTGTTAGATAAATAAATGTATACATACAAACATAATTTACAGTTAACATCTGAGGCCCAATTCCCGTAATTTAACATTATTTGCTCCCAGTAGCATTACTATCTAAAACGGTATTCTCGTACACCCAAAAAATACAATTTAGTTCGTAATGCGACTGAAAATGGTAGAAAGCAAAATGAGATATTTTTTATTCTATTTTCTGTCGTATTGGGATAGTTTTAGGGCCTCATGTCAAACTTTTTAATTCGTTTTTATTGGACATCATACTTACATACCTAAATGCACATGTTTTTTTGTGTTTAGATATTCAAAGAGATACAACTCAAAAAATATTCATTATTCAACGTTACGTTGCGACTTTAGACTTTCAGGTCAGCGTATTTAAGGAAAATATGGTTTATATTTACTAACTGCTGCAAATGCCAAATTAATTGACTAAACAGCTTTTCCAATCATTTTGAGCGGTGTTACTCGTATTTAATCGTGCCTCTAGACTGGGAAAGCCGACTTAGCGTAGTAAAAGAGTTAGTGCCCATAACTTAAATCACATCATTGTTAATTTATCAAAAGGCTTAACAACACGTTTATCGGAGCGTGGGAACATTCACGTATCACAGTGTCGTCGATTAAACTAATTAATTTATCAAAACGTTATTAATTTTCAAGGAGTATTTTAATTTTATGCAAAAGTACTTACGAAATTACTGACCAGTATTTAAATACCACCATTCCTCTTAAAATAGTAGGTAACATATTATGTGTCTCAATCATTATACTTACTGAGTACAGCCTTGAAGCGAATCTTAAATATCGGCAATTAATCGAAATGAACATCGCAACAACCAGTTTAGGTGTTCTGGTGACATTATCGATGATCTACAAGATCGATCCACTTTTGGCAATCGATAAATAACTCACTCCACTAAAAACTTTGTCAGTGTTTCTCAAACTTAAGTTTGCTGTACTTACGCGTTAGTACTCGTACTAGGTATGTTATATTATATTACCTATACACGTGGTATATGTGGAAACTATTACAATAGTTTAGTAAATATTATTTATTTAAATTCAGACATCATTTTCATCATTTCAGCCATAGGACGTCAACTGCTGAACACAGGCCACCCCAATGACTTTCATCGGGAGGGGAATTCTCAATACTCGCCACGCTTGGCAGGCGGGTTGGCGGTCGCAATTTTTTATAACATTTCGCACACAGACGCTGCTGTCCGTCACGTGCTACAGGTATTAGTCACTTCTTACGACACGCCTCCTGTTGGCGATGGGGAAGTGTATTCTTTACGGCCGTCTCCACACGACGCAGAATTCAGTACCATACTGATTTTAACTTTTGTAGAACTGTTGAGAATTTGTGTAAATTAACATCGCTCCTGGCATACTGTTTGAGAAACATTACTCTACTTTTGATTCATAGCCCGGGGCCTACTTTGATTTTAGATTCATGATCTGTGGAGCGTAATTGTTAGTAATCGAGCGAAATGTCGGGCATATTTCGTACAATGTGACCGATTTTAACGTTCAAATAAGTAAGGCAACCATTTTTTTGGTTGCATCATGGCTAAAGGTGACTAAATAAAGAGGTTTTAGGCTGTAAATAACTTGATAACTATGATGACTAGATGACGGACATACTAAAATACTTATATGACATGGGACTCAGGAACAAATAGTGCAAGTGCTTATCACATCACTGTCTCGAAGCAGTTGTAGGGTAAAAATAATCTGAGGCGTTAAAGTGCTTAATTTAAACCTATTTACAGAAATAAATTGGTTTAATTGGTTTTGCACACAAATACTTCACGTGGGATTAGAACCTGTAACCGCTGATAGGCCAGTGCAAATCAGACGACATATAGATGTGACTGACGCGCGATGTGTATGCACGTACCTTTAACCTATTTGATCCTGTCGACACAAGAGTTACAGTCCAATTTTGCGATCTTTTACCTTATCAACTATTTCAATTACGTACAGTCATGTTATTCAGAAAAAAATGTGCTAATTTTGCCGACATCACACGGTTCACTGATTCAACCCGCATACCGTTACAAAACTCGCAAAACCTGCATTACTGTCTTTATCAACGAGCAGGTAAAAGTAAAAATTTAGCTTCAAATTTGTTTTGCAAACACTAACGTGCCAATTAAAATACAACAGAGACTGACTTCCACCGTACCTAGCCATCAAAATAGACATACATAGCCCACTTCTACTCTACCACTACCTAGTCAGTGTAAGATTTGACCAATAAATTAGCAAAGTGACATAATAGCCAATAGGAATTACTAAAAGTAAATTTTGATGTTAGCATCGAGCCTACAGTATTTCCTACTTATAGCTGCAGTTTTAAAAGAACCTATTTACTATTATGCAAGCATTTGTAAATATATTTCGCTACTTGTATGTCGCGCTATAAATATCATGTTAATTATTCTTTACATTACCCAAAATAACTGCAATTAACATATCTTTACATAATTAATCTAAATATTTTTAAATATTAACTAGGTACGTAGACATTTTTGTATCTATGTTTGAATGGATTATCCAACAATTACTAGTACGAAGTTCACACTACCTTCATAATGCAACATACATATAGGAGAAGTTTTTAAGGTGGAATATAATAGTCAAGTACTTTATGCGAAATAGTGATGAGTAAATAATAATTTTCAATCATTATTGCAATTTTATAGGATGCTGTTTGAATTTTCTGTTTTTGCCAGTAAATATTTTTTTCAAAAACGATAGTTAACAGTTATTTTTTGTTAAAAATCAGGATCGTAAATTAATTATTTACATTTACTCAACTAAACATAGTCATAAATATCTGATTGAGGTCATCCTACTTGGGGAAAGCTACGCCAAGTGTCCACAAACTCTATCATCATTCCACTGCTAGATGTTAGCCTCCCCAGGCTTACGTCCAGCAGTGGAATGATGATGATCAGGCAAAGTAATACAGTACCTACGAGATTAATATATTTGCTTGCCATTGCTACGAGTACAAGTGAGGCCGTTTAGTTACAGAATGGTCGGAACAGATATCGTCGTAAAGCTAGCTGGATTTTTGCACCTTTGCAGCACAAGAAAGACCGTAGAGAACACTTTTCTCTATCTCCTATACGAAATTTACCATCAATCTTTGCTTAAAAAACATACAACCGAATTGAGAACCTCCTTCTTTTTTGAAGTCGGTTCAAAATAAAGAGTAGCGGTTATTTTACTAGGTGAGCAGCAGACATTACTACGCATTACTCATTACACATAATTATCTTATGACAGCATTGTATAGCATTATGCCCAAAATGCCCATACTATGCGTTTTGTAAAAGCATAATATCCGCTCTACATATGATATTTAAGGTTAAAATATCTCATTATTTAAGATCTTTACAATCATAATTTATGTCTTAAGTAGAGTAGCTAAGTAGTTGTATGTTGGTAATGTATTAAATTAGAGTTCGCTTTGTATTGTCATTTTCTTATTCTTATTCATATTCTTCTTTGAATACACGCCATAGTATGAAATTAGAGTTTGGTTTGTGTTGATAATAATTTCATTTCAAAGTTTATCCGAACACCTATGGGGTGCACATATATGTGCTCTGTGCTTCCCCAATTCTATCTTTTCTTTTTTATCATCATCATCATCATGTCAGTGAATTGCAAGAATTGTAAGCCTCCTCCAAAGAGCGCCAAAGGGCACGATCTCCCGCTTCTTAAGATCGTCGGTCCATCGAGCTAATAGGGCCGTCCTAAACTACGTTTCTTCACTATAGAACCAGTTTACTCCACCTTTCATCGGTTCTGCGACAGATGTGGCCGGCCCACTGAGTGCCACTTATGCTTGCTACATTTCTGGACTATATCCATTGCTTTGTTCTTCTGCCGTACAGTCACCATCAAAAGTAGCTGATCAAAAACAAATTTTCAAAAGTACCACCACTCCTAAATGTCACAATAACCTGACTTCTTTTCACTTTTGCGTAGTGATTTTGTCATACTATTGTGATATGTTTCATCATAAACAGCCCACGTCAGTTTACTGCTGGACATAGGCCTCTCAGTGCACGCCACTGAGCCCGATCCTCGGCTATTCTTTTCTATCCACTGCCAGTAGCCTTGCATATACCGTCGCGCTATCAAGCCTGAGGGCGCCCCACGCTGATTACTTTCAATGGGGTTTTTTGTGGAAAATTCTCATACTAAGCGACTCTTAATGTTGACTGTACTACTGTATGGGTCCGTCTTATTTCTGTCAATATTCCGAGGAGTCGAAGCGGTTGTCGCAACGTCGTGTATGACACGTCTTGTAAGAGCACATTCACCGCAAACGACATATAAATAACTCTAATCAAATGACAATTTGAGCTTCCGTTTTACTTTCGACATAGTTGGGACACGGTTGCAATTGGTACAAATGCATTTTTTTCTCTTTGTAATCTGATGACATGTAAATATTTTAATGAGTCCACAAGGCTAGGCTAAAATATACAGGGTGAAGATTTAGTCAATCTTTATTAAAAGAGTCTGGTGTGCTCATCAATACAAACAAGGCCCTTGCAGGGCGTCACATGTATACCTTTATTTTTCTAACACCGCAAAATTGTAATGTGACATGCAATAAACGTTTGAATTTGAATTTGAACAACGTTTACTATGAGAACAACATTGATCTCGTTTAAAAAAAGCCACTTCATAAATAATCGTCGAGGTAGAGCGTTTTACTAAACGCGTTTGGAGCGTTTATTTTTTTTATTCGGGTCATTTAATATTTAAACTGAGTAAAACTACACCCTGTCTAATAATTTTGAGGACACAATTTGTGTGTAGTGGCGCGGTAATTCGCTGATATTTCTCAAATTGGCTCGCGTTTGGGTGTGATGGGAGACCTTGTCCAAGTTGTCCAGATTTATTGTCTGCTTACACAGGACGTTACTTTGATTCCATTATAATATGCATTTTATTATGCCATTTAGACAGAGAGAGAAAGATTACCCCGCCGCGCCCCAAGTGTCCCCTTTAATGGTTTTAACTAAATACTTATAATTTACAGCTACAGCTCAATTTGTTATAACTAGGTGATATTATTGTGTACCACTTTGGTGAACTTCCGGGCGTAAATAAATTGAGGCGATAAAAAGCACTGAATTGGCTCTATTATCTCAATTGAGCTCGACTCAATCGACTAATATCGGCAATCGGCAATAAATCTGTTCGATAAGTCTTTTCTTAGTACAGTCAAGTACGTTAACAGTTAAATTTTTTTTAACTTTATTTAGATTTAGAATATATTTCTTTAGATCTATGTTGCTATCGACCGATTTCAACTACGATAAGAAGAACATGCACAGGTGGGGTTACAGCTTGGGGAGCGCATGTCTGTGTGTTTCCCCCCAGATAATGGCAGATCTCTTGTCATGCCCTGCGTGTCCCTGCACACGCGAGGATCTACAAGGCCACCAATAGTGCTGTGCAACACGGTGGCTGAGTTCTGGTCCTCACATATATGAAAGCCTGAGTCGACATGCAAAGAAGAAGAAGCTACGATACGTTAATTAAACGCTGCATTTTACCTCTTAAGATAATAAACTTTCAAAAATCACGTCAAGGGAAGCTACTATTGTTAATTAAAGTTCGAAAAAAAATATTATGACTTCTAAATAAAGATGTGGTAAAAATTTCAATGAGCAAGCATATCTTGTTTTTTTTTGCAGTAACTGTACTTGTACGAAATGGCCATCGTGGATAATTTAGGTAAGTTTTGTGACCGATTGAGTGCAATGTGGTAAGTGCAGCTGCTTTTAAGCAGTTTAAATACGTCCTTGTTTCGACTGCTTGGCCAACTATAGTTCAGTTTCGCAATAAATGATTTCGTGATAGTAAAGCTGATTTGTAAGCTGAAGAAAAAGGTCCTTCAGTAAAACCAATAAAGCGTCACGACAAATGCTGAGCGGGCACTTTTTTGACACAATATCTAATTTATATTGTTTTGTGTATTTTTTTTTCTCTTGTGTGTCGAATAAACGTTTCTTTCTTTCTTTCTTCTTTCTTTCTAAAACCAATTTACTTCTGTAAATAGGCCTAAATTATGGTCAAGAAGCGCAAAAAGCTCAGTCACTGTTGTCAGCCTCTTTTTAAATAGTAATAAATATGTTTACATTACAATTTATCATGCGAGCAAATTTTTTTTTTTTAATTTTTCATTTATTCATAAGAAAACATTGATCCAATAATGGTTAGTAATAAATGGATACTTAATAATATGTTAGTACATTATTTTGACGCAAGTCAGTACATGAACCATATTGCAGTGGTCAGTCAGGACAGTCAAACCGCTCCGCGAATGCGCTCAAAATACTATTGCCCTGCGCACCAGGGATGCGCACCGCTTGCGCATAGTTGCATAGAAGCAGTCCATGCGCGCCTCGGCGAATATCCCCGATGCGCAAAACAGTATTAATTCTATACATTTTTATCATTTTAATAGTCGTTAGCAGTGTTATAACCTTTTTTTATTAAAACAATTCTTTGTTTCATTTTAAATTGAAAAAAAATCATTTTTTATAAATGACCGAACTAATTCGTTTATGTAAGGTTTATGTGTATGTAAGGTATCTATTTCTTTCTTTGAGCAATAGAATAACTCCTTTTTAATTGTTATTGTTGACTCTATACGAGTTGTTATTATCCGAACTAATGCTCTACCTCGATGATAAAGTAAACATTATCATATATTTAGTTTGTCTAGAGCAAGCAGTTTGTCTAATGATTTTTTCGCACGTTTCCTACGTTTATTCTTATACTTTGTTCGTATTAGCCGCTTTAAAAACGAAGACTGACCTTAACCACAGCTACGAAAATAAAAAATATGCTTCAAAAATATGGTTCCGTCTGATTTGCAAAACTGTTTTCAAAACAATTTATATCCAAAGGTGATGAACACCTTTGGTAATGTCCTAAAATATGATGTCCTTTAGTAACTAATTAATTAACATCAGATTTTAGATATTTACGTCCAAAGCGATATCATTTTAAATCTCATATCGAGTGTTACGCAAGTTTTATGCAGATATATCTTGATGAAATCCTCTGTAGGAGTGATTCGTTTTTTAACCGACTTCACAAAAAGGAGGAGGTTCTCAATTCGGTTGTGTTTTTTTAAAAATGTTGTTACCTCAGAACTCCGCCATTAATGAACCGATTTGAAATATTCTTTTCTCAATTGCAAGGGCATACCTCCAGATTGGTCCCATTTTTTTCAAAATTCAATTCTGATGATGTGATCTATGAGGAATTGAGAGAACTCCTAAGATATTATAGGTATACATATAGCGATTTTAGTATATTTAACAACAAGTCAAGCATTTGCATTCAGAAAGTATCATTTGCTGAGGTGGAACTGATGAAGGAGACCATAGTTGGCCACAATAGTCTTCCACGAGTAGCGCTAAGATATTTTCTTTAAGACAGTTAAGGCTTGACAAATCAAATCATAGTCGACAAATCAAATTTTAATAAATGATTCTGGTGAGAATGGTACCATTAAACTGATCTGATGAAAAAGGCGGAAGGTAAGCACCGGAACTCTGTGATAAAACAATGTATCATAGCCGTGTTTGGACTTATTTGAATCGTCATGAGAAGCAATTATGCTATAATAACATGACAGATCGCTATTTAGAGTGGAAAAAAACATTAAAAAACAGACAATTAAAAAAAAATTTTATAAAAAAATATATTTTATTTTATTTCTACATCGTAAAGACGCAGGATGCACATTTAGTGGATGAATATCCGTTGTCCAATTAAATCTCTTGTTTGATTTTTTTCCAGCTTCAAGGGACTATAGACTTGAGTATAAAAATATAGTTTTAATACCGATACCTCCACGCTTTCCCGAGCTAAAGGGTCTTGACAAACATACGGATGGACAGACAGACGGACTAGAAAGTGATCCTATAAGGGTTCAAATTTTTCTTTTAATGGTGGTAGGGTAAAGCTATAGTTTGGGACGTGTATAAGTGCCCGGAAGAGGGCCTATGTACTGAATAAATGAGTATTAATGAGTATCATAAATTCATTTTAAATAAAATTTAATCTTTTAATGTACGGCACCCTAAAAAAACTAGGTTGAAGTAATACTATTTTAAGAGTTCATGGTTAGTCCACAGTCTGCGCGAGAGGTGCATTGTGGCAATAGTCGTGATCTAGACCCTACAGTTACTTTAATGAACTATGATTTAGTTAGATACGAGTAATTAGCCACGTCGACAGTTGACCGATTAGTTATAGACTATTTATTAAATCTTTCGTCGTGATTGCTTACGAGACGTGTTTAAATATCGAATACCTATGTCATGAACTCATGACCTGTGATCATTAGACTGCACACTACAGACATCGGCCGATTGATCAGTTTTTTAAATATTATGAATACACAAGTGAACGATTTGCAGTCGGCCGATTTAAAGTCTGCAGTATGCGAGGGCTCTTATAAATAGTAGACACCGTATGTATATAGATATGTGCATAGGTACTGTGCAGTAGATGAATTGCACAAAGAAATATAATGCAGCAAATCTATAGGCATAGGTACTTACTAAGTCCTCTGTTCTATGGCATAGAAGAAAGGGACTTGATTTAATAAATAATAACACCTTCAATTATGATATAATGTCACCTAATAGGTTATTAAAACAAAACTACCCAATACTAACGGGATTAGTTTAGCTGCAACAAAACTAACACAAACTTTAATAATGAAAGAACTTAAAAAATAAGTAGTTGATTTGGTAAATTGAACAACAAACTTTCTTTTGTGAAATATAATTTCGTAATTACATTTGACTTTCATAAATACAAAATGTTAATAACCGTTTAACATACAATTGCAAAGATTTTATCGGAACTGACTCAGCACTGCGAATAAATAAATCATCAAGTGATTCTTTTGCATCCGAAATCTATGAATAGTAAACAGCTCAGGGTAAATATTTTATCTTATCGTGTCTTTGCTAGTGGTTCTCAACTCAACAGTACTAGCGAGCGCTGCACCCCTGGGGCGTTAAGATCAAGCTAGGTAGCCCCCCCCCCCTTGCCGAAATGACCATAACGATACTCAAAGTATGACAACGTTAATTTGACTACTACGATATTTGTACTTTGTACACATGAGCTAATTCTAACGCAGAAAATAATATGTGGTGTTAGTTCCTAAAACTCCCGGTCGTTACAAATACCGTTGTACTGGGTGGACAGAGAGACAACAGAACTGAAAGACACTATAAAAACATTAATTATTATTGCTTCACATACAATGTAAACAACATTAGATTTTATGTAAAACTCCAGTCTTATTGCAAAAGTCGATCTCTTCCAACCTGCAGGAATAAGGCGGTGCAGAGAATAAAATTCTACTGTAATTATAATTTAGTCGTTGTGACCGGGCGTAAATCTAATATCTTTGTCTGATATTAATAAAAAAGACGAACCGATAAGATATTTGTAATTAAATGGTTAATTTCAGATGTGGGGCAGAGATTCGTGGAAATAAAGCCAGTTAAGGATAACGTTAAAGGTAAGGGATAAAGGTTTGGTAATGATATGTTATTACTCTTTTAAGAAAGTGGTTTTATACAAAACAGATTGAGAACCACAGGTTTTAAATCTCAGTGCAACATTGTATGCTAAGAACCGATTACACAAATCGCGATCGTGGATCGATATTGTATCGATTGCGACAGAGATCGGCAAACGTGACGGTTATTGACAGTGCATGAAAAGTTTACCGTTAAATTATATTTGTTTCGTGTTCAGTGCTACTTTATTACTATGCTTTATAAATATAAAATGTTGGACGTTGTAGATAATAATACTGCTACTCGTGAGCTACATAGAATTCAAATATTTGCTTTAAAGGTAAAAAAATAACTAAGAACATTGCAGATAGGATGTCCAGAATAAGTAACACGATTTAAGGAAGTACCAAGTACCCTGAACGTAATATATTTTTGGGAAACCTTAAATGGTCTCCTGTCCCAGCAGAATTTCAGTCGGCAGTTGCCAAATGTAGTTCCAGACCAGAGACGGAAATAGCATCCAGGATCATGATCAAGCGTACTCTGACTCGATCCCGACAATGTCAGCTTTTCTATACACATACAGTATACATACTGCAAAAAACAAAAAAAATTTTTTTTTACATTTTATTGTTCTTATTCGCTGTTAAAAATCATACGCGTGGATAATTTCTCATTCTGGACTCATTCATGAAAAAATTGCACCGTATGTGCCTTGCGTAGTAAGGTCCTTGTTGGCTCGCCGTACCTACGCCTCTGATGAATGACCGCGCAGCTTTTGTAATCTCTCTATTGACTTTATTTTCGGTTATGTTAAAGTTTTTTTTTTTCGTAAACGCGACGTGACGCATCTTTATATTGTTCCCTAGATCTTATTTTTTAAAGGCATCCCTTTGCAATGTAACCCTGTATGATCATAAAATGAACCTAGGTTTTTTTAAATGGCAACCAAACCTCTATGCGAGGATTGTTTCAGCCAATGTCGAGTAGCTAGTTTTGATATAGTGTTCACATTAAATTACGTGTGTTTCTTGTTTTAATGCACATGGATTCCGTTAAGGCTTTAAAATTCTCTTGCCGTAGAAGCTAGTTTCAAGACGCCGTCGGGTCTAAAGCAAGTTGCTTCCGTTACAAGTCATAGTCATAGTCATAGCCATTAAATAGGACCAAATGGTACGATCTCCCCTAATTTTTAACACAAAAATTTTCAACTTATCCTTCAAAAGATAAATGGATGCGCTAAAGGGATAATCGATAGTAAATCGATTAACCGGCAATCTTAATCGAGTGCGTGTGAGAACAACATGGCCACGTGACTCTCACAGCGCTCGGGTTACGTTGGGAAACAAAGCCGTGGCGCAACACATGTATGTTGATTGCATTGATCGGGGTATTTAGCAAATCTATCTAAGTTGCGTTAGGTAAAATGATACTTACATCTTAGAGAAACCGTACATGAATGAACGACTTAAGTTTAAAGAAGGTAAACAATTCAATAATAGTCACTAAAGATTCAAAATGTATCAGAAATTAGATAGCGTCATCTCATTTCTTCTTCTCCAGATAATCTGTAGGATTTCATTAATTATCTAGATTTTCCTATTTGTTTATCTTCTTTCGTTTACAATCTACCTACCACTCTATACATTTTGTAAATACGTTACCTATCTTATCTCTGAATTCTGTGAGAGTAAAGCTAGTTTTTGTATATTGAAAGACAAGAGCAAATTATTTAACTTTTTTGTAATGAATTTAGGTACCACAACAATAACAATAATTTTGTATACAAGACAGTCTAATTAATCACTCATTCCTGTCTAACGATTAATATCATCTAAATCTATTAAGCCACAAGAACAATACTTGTAATCGATCTATCTCGCGACCTCGACCTTTCAATCGATGCATCCATCAATGGACAATCGAGATGAATCGACTCGTACGTAACGCATGTTTCCCGCACTTTCACTGACATCTGACCTTGACAGCGACGGCCATATTGTGTTAACGGTGATTAGCGTCATTTCTGACAGGTAAATTAACCGTTTTCCGATTTGATTGGTGTGGCGCCCTTGGTGTTTGGTTCAAATGTCTAGTAAACAAAACTGTAATTGGTATAATTGAAGCCAACTAGAACTGTGTACCTGTTCAAGGTTATCCTTTGCGAAAGGTCAGCTTTGTAGATAACCTTAAACTTGATTTACTGTTTTTTGTTCTTATAAACTTTTTTTAAATGGGGTAGTAAAAGCCTTTGTTCATACGTATGAATTGTGTACGACACGTGGATGTCATGGGTTATATCTAGGCTTAGATTAATGACACATAGATACGTAATCCACGCGGAAAATTTGAATTGTAACCACAGACGCCTCCCTACGCCTGACAGCTCCATAGTGTTTAATGTCAATCTGCTCCGAACGCATGACTATCTAGATGTAGGCATTGCTTTTATGGATTTTTTCCCGGTTTTGGGAAAAACTACCATTAAGAGTAATCTTCTTCTATAGTGCTGTGCGTGTGTCTGTGTGTAAACGTTTGCACACAAAACTGTTTTGATGCTTTAATTTTACACACAGACATTATAATATCATCATCACCATCATCATTTTAGCCATAGGATGTCCTCTTCTGAACATAGGCCGCCCGCAGTGACTTTCAGATTGGCCGGTTGGAAGCGGCCTGCATCCAGCGTCTTCCTGCGACCCTTACCAGGTCGTCTGACCACCTTGTGAGTGGAGCGCTTGCCGGTACGCGGCCTCCATTCTAGAACCTTTCTGCCCCATCGGCCGTCAGTACATTATAATATATAATGTTTAAAAAAATAATAAAATTTAATCAACCTATGAACCGGTAGCTTAAAGCACATACCCTAAAGAGTAGAAATGTCATATGATTTGTTCGAAAAAAAACCGCCATTTTAAATCTGTATCTGTATTTTTTTGTATGGGCGAGAGTTGACAGGAATTGTCATTTCAAACTAAATGTAAGTGAAAAATCACTAACTAGTTTCGGAAAAAGATGGTTCGTATTGCGCTCTATAGGGTATGTGCTCGATGGCCGATGTCTCCGTCCAAAGCCCAGAATCTAGTCCATCTACCCAATATTATATTATATAGTTATTTATAATTAAATTTTAATTAGCTTCGGTAATCACTGTATGCTTGCTGGAGATCTCTGACTACATACACCCCATAATGTGAGACGGATCTTGTACTGTGTCTGAACCTGAACCAACAATTATGTAGGTACTTAGCTTTTTATTATTTAGTTTGTGATATTTAGAGGCATGCGAGAAAACCTAGTAATAAAAAGTTGTTATACCTTAAGAAAAGATAAATTCCCATTTACATAGTTATACATTAACACAAACGATTTATTATTTCATTTCGTCGTCATTAAGTTAAAACAACTTTCGAATCATACTAATACTTCCTTCAACATTGTCTCAATCAAACTATCTCACAGGTTATCTAATTACAGAACATAAGTACTATTTAAATCCTAAGCAATAATCAAGTCCATAAAACATAACCTGACGGCTTTCTCTGTGTTGTATGACCCTGGCGTAGGAACCTGCTCAGTGGTCATCCACCCGCTGTTAATATGAGAATATTGACATTGTAATTATCACACGCTTTCTTCGGACCATGTTCATGTAATTAGATTTTCCGTTGCTGAATTTTGTTTGTATGTAAACTCTAATTATTAAACATCGTCTGTAACACCGGAAGAAGGAAGTCGATATAACTATAAGTTTCATAACGACCGTCTGGTATCTACTGGACTACAGACAGACAGCCAGACGGTTGTTGGTTCGATTCTAGCAAAAGACAAGTGTTTGTGTAAGGAAGAAGAGTATTTGTTTCTAAGTAGGATGTCTTATGATGCATTTAAGTATGTGTATCCGTTATCTAGTCGCCATAGTATAAGCTCTACTTAGTTAAGGGCTAGATGATTGATACGTTAGTAAGAAGAATTTATTATTTCCATTTCAGCTTGGAAGCTTACTCTTATCTATAGCCATTGTTTTTGTTGTATAGTTTTGATTAATATTGACTTAGATACATAACTTTTATAGCAAACTTAACATTAAACGTCATACATGCTGATTTAAAATTCAGTTCATTCCTTTCAGGTGGTAATAGACAAAAAACATAAAAACACATACCATACATACACATACATACAAAAACCTTATAGGCTAACTTCGAAATCCTGAAAAAAACACGTTACATTTCGATGATAGTTTATTAATAAAGGTTGTTGCATTAATGATCCTTCAGTACTTTCTAAAAGGAATGTATCGAATTACAAATCACCTTAATTATGTACTTAACTATGTTGTGTTTATGTTTATGCCACCAATTATGCATTTTTATTTATATCAGGTAACGTAGAATTATAAGAACTCTGCACTACCTTCCCCTTTCTATAGAGAAAGACAACCTGATGGTTGTCAGAAAGAGATCGCTATTACGCCTAAATTGTACCTCATTTTGTAAAAGTGATGTGTAATTTACTTTATATGGTGTGCAATAAAGAGTAATAATCAAGAAAAAATAATAAATATTGGACAACATCACATACATTGCTCTGATCCTATGATAAGTAGCTTAAGCACTTGTGTAACAGAAATCAGAAACAACGACGGTACCACAACACCCAGACCCGAGACAATACAGAAAATTTATTTTTCTACATTGATTGACCATGAATCGAACCCGGAACCTCAGAGATAGCGACACCAAGTCCGGTATGCTCGTCTCTCGGCTACAGAGGTCATCATCTATCTATCTCAATAATAAAGTCAAAATTCAATCTAAAGAATTTGTTTTTTTGCAATATTGGTCTTCACTATTAGGTGTGTATTATGTAAACTTCCGAAACATTGCATTGGATTAGAGTTACAAAAGCGTACAAACTGACGTCCATTATCTTATCTTTCTTAAACTATTCCATGGTTAAAATTCATAATCTCCGTGGCACGCCACTTTTACGCCATTGTTCTAAAGTGCGTATCTAAGGATCTTGCGCAACGCGCGTGCGCAGTCATTTTGTGAAAAATTGGGCGAAAGTCTCATTGTCGTACTAAAGTAACATTTACCGGAATCGCTAGTGTAAAAACGGTGCAAGTCATTACACTTTCTGATGATTTGCAACTCGGGAAACAAATCGATTAGGCCCGTGTCACACTACAAGCGATGCGGTCACTGATGGAAGATTTTTTGATAATCCGAGGCAGCATACGTACTTTGTGACAACAAAATGGTCCCTGAAGACCAAGGTAGGTTTTGTTTTTATTGTACAACAAATAAATATTGGACAACATCTCAGCACCTTAGAGATGATGACGCCAAGTCCGACGTACTCGCCTCTCGGCTACAGAGGTCATTGTTCGTATTTACTTAGCATGAAAAAAAATCTAAAATGATATGTGAACTAAACGCCGTCCATCAATAATTTCCTTAATATTTTCCGGTAATCTCTCTCATTAAGCCTCTTCGACTCAGGTACCATTTTATTAAATACAGGAAGTAAGTATAGAGCTGCACAGCTTAGGCGATTTCATCGCTAGAAGCGAACTATTCCAGACAGGATTAACATAATATACAGGGTGTAACGAAAAGGTGAAATAAAACTTTAAGGGGTTATGCTACGGCTAAATTACATCAACTTTTTCTATGGGACCAACATCGAAATCGCAAAAAAAAAAAACACTTTCCCATACTAAAACGCGACCAGCTGGCATCAGTTTGTATGGAAACGTCAATATTTTTTTTGAGATTTTGATGTTGGTCCCATAGAAAAAGTTGATGTAATTTAGCCGTAGAATAACCCCTTAAAGTTATATTTCACCTTTTCGTTACACACTGTATACAAACAAACCAACCAACAAGCCAACCCGCCTGCCAAGCGTGGCGAGTATCGGCAATCCCCCCCGATGATCAGTCATTGGGGGAGGCCTTTGTTCAGCAGTTCAATTCAATTCAATATATTTATTGCATTCTATAATGTTACACAGGTGTTATAAATAGATACATAAAACAGATACAGTGGACCTCCTATGGCTGGAATTATGATGATGATGATGATACAAACAAATCATAGATTCAAGTTTACGACATAGTCCTTGCTCTGTATTGTATAACGTTAACTAGCTTGTTTTTTTTAGCTTAGCATATCCACACAGTGTAGTCTCAGCTTTAGTACACAGGCGTTCGCTGTAAGCCGTAAAAAATGCGCACAGAGACAGTTATTGTAAATTATATAGAGGTAATATTGATAGTGCAATCAGGAAGTGGTCGGCTAATGGTTTGTTTAAGTCCATGATTATTATTGAAAAGTTAAGTATCGAAAGTTAATGAGTATTTAGTTTAAAAATACCGAGAAATGTCAGGTTAACTAACACCAGTGGGCGAAATTGGTCCATAACTTTCAATACTCAAAATGTAAAAGTACATAAACTTATATCTATACATTTATAATAAAACTGTAAAAAGTTGATTCCTGTAAATTGAATAGAAAAAAATTAAAAACAGTACCCAGGCGTTCTCTATGATCAGTGGAGTCCAAAAATTGCGTTTTTAGAATTCTTGTTACAAAATAATGTAAGAAGTGTCCCTGTTGGGCAAGAAACTTGGGAGCTAATAGGGAGAAAGCTCCTTTCTTAAGTTTAATAAAATGATATGAAAATACTAACTATAGTATTGAAACACGCTGAAATGTATCAAAATCTGTACACCAGCTATTTTAGTTTTATGGTTTTTCATTTAGAGGTCATTTTTGTTCATAGTCAAATAGTCAGTTAAATTTATTTATTTTAGGACGACAGAGAGACTTTTGTTTAGTAGTGAGTTTTCAATATGAATACTGGACAACATCACGTACATTGCTCTGATCCTATCACAAGTAGCTTAAGCACTTGTGTTACAGAAATCGGATACAACGACGGTACCACAACACCCAGATCCGAAACAATATATAAAAGTTATTTCTCTACATTGGCCGACCAGGAATCGAAGAACCTCAGAGATAAATCAATTGATTTGTATAATATTAGTAATAATAGCCATTGACGACCTTCGTAGCCGAGAGGCGAGTATCGCTATCTCTGAAGCTCATTGATTCCCTATGATAATTATCACCTTAAGTCGATACGCTTCTCCATATGAAAAGATTTATTTTTGTTAAATAGGAGGGTGCTCGAATACTTAGGCCCGATTCGACCATACACAAAGTTAAATTTTACGGGAATAACTTTACTCCTTGAATTTACTCTTGGATAAATTCGTATACATTTTCAATTCAATTTCATTCATTTATTCACATAACAAACATTGTGTTTGAATTTACTTACTTGAGGAATACACTATACTCGGTATTGTTATTCTATGGTTCAATTATGAATAATGAATTAATGGATAAACTTACTAAAATCCGTGTAATCCAGTTCCTCTAGGTTGACTTGAAATGCCACAACAATTTAATTTAAATCTTGTCAGTTTCTAGGTGACAAGACGTGTGGATTTGACAAGTGAAAACTTCAACATTAACTTATTTTCAGTTTAATCTTATACTCGGCCAAAATCACCCGTTTAAATAATAACTCGTGTTTGATAACCTTAATCTTAGATTAGTGGTTGGTAAAATGCAAAATCAGCTTACTCTCGATTAAGCAGTGGTTTACTCTCGACTAAAAACTTACTCCAACTTGGTCGAATCGGGTCTTAGAGACCAAGCACCTCGATTATAGGCGACAACAATGTTTCAAATTGTTATTGTTGTTTTTACAGCTGTCCATCTGTGGCAGGTTGTTATACTGTCAATCAGTTCTCGTTGCATAATGCATGGAATGCGTGTGTCCGGGCTTCCGTGTCGGCACGCGATCATAAGTTATGCAACGGCTAATTTGGTGGTCTGGGACCACCAGGCCTGTTTGATGCTAGCATCTAGCCTTAAATGGAGTTTAGTCGATAAATTTGACCTAGCATGTAGGTTTAAAAGCTTACTAACTAAAGTCCAAATTAACAGAAAAATATTTATAAAATATGCTAAGATGTGTGTGTAGATTTCGTCAAAATCTACACAAAATAGTGACCGTTGCATTTTATCCTTATACATCAGAAGATAAAAACATTTAAAAACTAACATAAAATATGCCAAGTCTTTTCCTCCTTTTAACTGCTTAATTGATTTGATTCGTTTATACGTAGATTGATTAACTGAAAAAAAAATAACATATCAGATCACCTACAGTTGTTTTTGTGATTGTTAGACTGACCATTCACATACATATTTGCACTGTGTACAACATACGAGTAGTACAATAAAATCTATAGAAAATCCCATTTTCAATCCTGTGCACATATTTTCTAAACTATACTTACTAACATTTCTTTGCGAATGTTTGATAATTCCGAATCAATGTTTCTCAGTATAGCTTCACCTAGGGGAAAAACCATAACAAAAATGTACTCAAATCATATTTTTTATGCAATATAAATTCCCCTACATTTCATAGTTTTTTTAAAATGTAATATCAGTAAATTTAAAGTAAGATAATTAGGAAATTATGAATGATTGAATGACGTTTATTTCGCTGCCACAAAATGTAGTACAAATGCACAGTACGTACATAATAAACACAGGAGTATTACACATTCTTAATACAGTAAGCAGTGTTGCAGCAGCAAAAAGGTTCCCGTCTCAGCATAAGTCACAGCTTGCGCTGTGACGCTGATTTTCAGGCGGTGGCCGTGGTTCGAGTTGCACCGCACTACTAGTATTTACATATAACATTACCCTAGTATTTACATTTATCATACCTTACAAAAACTAAGTCATTTGATTCTGAAATTAAGTGAACCAGGAAGGAACTTGTTATTTTTTTTACTGACTAACGCCAAGTCTGCAAACAATAATCGTAATAACAAGTTCTTAAGAACTAATTAATAGATTGTGGCTGGATATTACACCCACGACTTCACGCTCCGATATGGTTTCATTAAGTACTTAGAGATATTAAGGACGATTAGTAAAACCTAGTTTACATGAAACGACATGGTCGTAAATGTAATATTCTCTTGAAAAATTTGACTACCTCAAGTGGGAATCAAATCCACATACGTCTTTTTCCTATCTGTGACTGCTCTATAATAGGCTAGTTTCCTGGGTCAAAAAAAGATTATTCTAATTAGACCGTCAGATAGATTATCAAAAAATATTGGACCCATATTTTGTCTTTTGTCAATCAAACAAAAAATTACGTAGATAAAGCGCATCACGGTGAGCACGTAACGTCACGCCTTGCTAGAAAGTGTCGCAAGGCGTGACGTTACGCGGAACTTTAACGGGCTATATCCACTGATCAAGTAAAACTACGTTAGATCATCATTATTTAATTTATTGAGAAACGAACAAATACGTGTCCAATTTTTTTTTTTAGGAAACTAGCCCATTAACTAAGCTACCGAGGAAAGGCGTTCCCGTTTACCCGTTAATACTATAGCGTCCATACATAAAAAAAAAAAATATTCCTATTTAAAATAAGAATGTGTTTAATTTTAGAATTTCATAAAAAAATATGAACGTCCGACCCTTTTCTCACCGTGCGAGCAAGACAGAAAAGCGACGTTGCCAGTTTGCGCGTTGTAATTAGGTACGCTAATTACTATTCCGCGTTACGATTTTGGTTTTAAACAGGCGTTTCCATTTTCTTTAGACTTGAATTTATTTTGCTTATTTTTGTAAATTTATATTTTAATTTAATTTACTAATGATGTAGAAAAACTGGCTAATGAGAACGCCCACTGTTATTTTACATACTGCATTATAAAAATAACAAGTGTTCAAGTCAGCGTAATAATCTAAATGTGTCAGTTATAATAAGTTATAATAACATATTATTATCTAGCATGTAATTGCGAAAAACAAAATTAAAGAATGCACAAACAAATCAAAATCGATCTATAGTTCATTTAAGACTGATCCGTGGAACTTATCTCGATCCTTCGTTACTCGAATAAAACATTATTCTTACCACGGTTCTTGTAGTTTTCATAAAACTCATATTTATTTATTTATTTTAGGAAGACCAAGGTTTACAATTTTTCAATAGGTATAGGTGTACAAAAATAACACAAAAAAATCACTTAACACAGATAGAGATATTTGCAATATGTCGTTCAGGTATGACGTCCTAAAAAATCTTAAAACCAAACTGGTTTTACCCCATTAAAAGTCGGTGTATGTAGATCCTACTTTGCCAATATCTCAACCGTAGACAGCCCAGGCAATGCTTTAGAAAGGATCCGGCCAAGGTTGGCCCGTGTCCGACACACACAGACAGACACGCATATTGTCTGAGCGGAATGTGCGTAAGGTTACGCCGTCTGTGGCTCTGGGAGTTGAGAAATGTCACACGAAGGGTCTGGACTACGTTAAACTTGCGAAGAGGCTAT
Organism: Anania hortulata; assembly: GCA_963576865.1. Lineage (NCBI taxonomy): Eukaryota > Metazoa > Arthropoda > Insecta > Lepidoptera > Crambidae > Anania > Anania hortulata. The sequence goes on from OY756393.1 coordinate 21,564,285, forward strand.
GTATTAACATCTACATCGAAAGAACCTTGTACTTCATATATAGGTACCGAAATAGCGCCAGACGAAACCAATCGTCATGATCTCGAAGTATGGAATTAACATTATTGTGTTACAAGGTACCAGGCTACCATTTTTCTAAATTTTCTTTAGGACATTTAAAGAAAATTTATTTTATCACTGCAAAACTTGACGAATTTACCAGTGTCGTAAAAACAAGGCTTAATCAGAATTCCAAAAATCATTCGGATTAATCGCGGAAATTCGAGATTTGCGATACGATCCGGAAGTAAATTATACAATCTAATGCACGTACTGTAGCTATTTCTACTAAAGCATAAAAAGCTTTATAAAAATGAATTTTTATTTCCCTTAGTCATCGCATCACGCATGAACGGATGGAACAATTTCGCAAATTCTTTTTTTGTTGTGTTATTATTGTCAGGAGTAGGTTCGAAAGAAAAAAATAATAAAGTTGCACAGAAAATCCTTTATGAATAAACTAATGACCACGCGAACAAAGACAAGGGCAACAGCTAGTAAATAATATTGTTTCAGTTCTTCACTAGTCACTTGCAGTGACTACGTACTACGGGGATAGAAGTTTGAAGAATATTATAGTATATACATATATGTATATACACATTGTGTACAGTGACATTTATCACAAGCATCTTCGTGCTTCGGAAGGCACGTTAAAAGTTGGTTCCAACTAATATTCGCTTGATATTTACTAGTCGTAAAGCCTTGATAGCCTTAAAGCGGCTTGATTACATCTGACAGTAAGGTTAAACTGGCCTTACAACACCCCTCCATCAATCCGCACTGGATCCGTGTAGTCTGACCCAAACCACCTCATAGTTAAGGTGAGGCCTGTTAACTTTTTTACTTTACTGCCTTTTCACTAATATCTTGCCCCAAACTAAGCAAAGCTTGTACTATCGCGACTAGTTATGGAATAAACATACTTAAGTACATTTACACATCTATGACTCAGATTCAAAAGATCGTGCTCATCACACAAACATTTGTCCCTTGCGAGATTCGGACCCGAAACCGTCAAACTTTGTGGTCCGAAATGCGAAATAAACAGTCGTCTAATTATAGTCGGTCGTTTATAAATCAGTTCCTTCTTTTACGTATAATGAGTCATTCTCATAACATTCGTACCACATTATATCAGGATTCAGCTAACTGTAAAGATCAGATAAAAAGTAATTTTAATAACGGGTGTAATCAAACTTTAAGAAATGGTACAATGCGTTATGTAATCGTGAGGTAATTATTAGGTACACTGATACATATTTCAAATACGTAAGTAGGCACAGAATAAGAAAAAAACACAGAAACGACTCACCGTACTTTGGATTTCATATAAATTAACTAAGCAAAGAAAAGATACTTTCTTACTTCGTCTTTCAAGGCGAAGATAAGCAAAACATATTCTAAGTGGAGTAACGCAAAGAAGAAGTGGAGTAAGCGTCCTCCATCTCAGTCTTCATAGCATCAGTTGTGATGAAACTGACTCAGTCTCAAATAAAAATGAACATCCTGACTCAATTGAACTACATACAAATACCATAACATCAACAATACCATTGCGTATATGCGAATTCACATACAATAAAAATTACGACACAAACACTACGCAAAATTAAAAACTTGGTTTTTGGGGAGTCAGTCTGTCAGGGGTTTTGATTATCATGTTCAGTATTTTAAGGTAAACAAGGTAAGTAATGTCTAAGAAAGAGTAAATAAAGAAAGTCGCGTCACCCATTGACATGGATAACGTACTCCTAAGGGTCAATTAAACTAAATTCTATGTTTTCGATCTTATTACTAGAGTCAAGGTCAAGGAATTAAAATGTAAAAAATTGTGGTTTACAAGTCAATATTTTATAAAACACTTAAAAAATATATTTTTGCTGTACAGCTCGAGTGTTTACAATATTATAAATTACAATTAAGTTACTAATAATATTATTATTATAAAGTACCATTCGTATTTGTGCATTCATAATAACATGTCATCCTCGGTATGTCAATTCATAGCTGACATTTTAAAAACTTCAAATTCAAATTCAAACGTTTATTGCATGTCACATTACAATTTTGCGGTGTTAGAAAAATAAAGGTATACATGTGACGCCCTGCAAGGGCATAGCAAACAAGAGAGTGACATATGTACATATTTTTAAATTTCATAAGTAATAAGTTATAATAAGATTAGTGTACATACAACTTGTGCACTTAAAGACCCCAATATCACAGCCGCTCGTAACTTCTATGCTTTATTCTTATACTTAACAAACCTACATAAATTAAATTCAAACAACCACATTTTCGTGTATAAAACCAACTAATCATAAACATAATCTTTGAAAAAACTCATGCGCACGTTACTTCCTACGTAATCCATCAGCGGCTAAAGTTTACCGAACAGGTTTCAAATATCACCGGGAAACGGTTGAAAGGTCTGCGCTCATGACTCAGTTTATAGGTCTGCCTGAGGTCCTGTAGTGTGGTGACTAATAATAAATAGCTTGAATATTTATACTAAAAACTAGCTGTCCCTTAGGACTTAGGACCTTAGGATAGGAATTCATCAAATCATTCAATACATAATTTTATGAATTCTAAATCATTCAATACATCATTTTATGAATTCTAAATTATTCAATACATGATTTTATGAATTCTAAATCATTTAATACATGATTTTATGAATTGTAAATCATTCAATACTTAATTTTATGAATTCTAAGGCGGTCCTAAGATGAACGAAAGTGAACGAAATGAAAAATGATTGTTTTTCAAAATATTATGTTATTCTGAGACAAATCAAATAAATTAAAAATCATAAAAATCGGTTCAACCGTTCTTGATTTTTAAATGGTGTAACCTACCTGACTTTGTTTCATATTTTGTACTACTAGCTGTCACGACGAACATTCGTTCAACAGCCTCTTCGTTCTTTTTTTTTGCGTTTTTTTCGATGTTTTAATAGTTATTCTGCTATTTGGGGCGGAGACAAATCCGACATATCAAAGATCATATTAATATCGGTTCAGCCGTTCTTGATTTATAAATCTTGTAACTAACCAGACTTTGTTTTAAGTATACATATAAAAGAAGAAACATGGCACACATCTCTTAGTTAGACAATAAGGTTAGAAAGATAACAAATATCAATCTGGAAAACGCAGCATACCTGCATACAGCGCTCTCTAAATGGTGGAGAGATGATACCGCTAAACTGTTAGCAGAGGATGGAAAGTAACAGCTGGTGGAATGGGAGGGGCTCCCTCTAGCTGTGGGCTGACGTTTGATTATTATAATTAAGATTATCTTGCAACCTAGGTTTAATCATTTTATTTTAATACTAATACATATGGCCTGACAATGTGACCGTACCAAAAATAAAAAATAAAAAATAATTTCAGTCTTATTTTTGGAGCAATTCTAAATCAAAGACCTTGACCTAAGTATGAACTTTAAACAGTTCCTAGCAGTATTGTTTTATAGTTCTAACATGTAGCAAGCTAGTGGCAGTGGGTCGGCCACATCTGCCGCAGAACCGATGAAAGGTGAAGTAAACGGGTTCTTGATGGAGACAACGCCTTGGCAAACCTAGTGTAGGACGCCCCTCAGCTCAATGGACCAACGATCTTATGAAGTTGGCCGGCAATGGCTGGATAAAAAAAGCGGGAGATCGTGCTCTTTTGTCTCTCTTTGGGAGAGGCTTACGCCCAGCAGTGGACTGCAATAGGCTGATGTTGATGATTGTTTTACTCAATGCTTTATGTATAGAAAAACATAGGTAATAAGGTTAAAGTAATCTTAAAATGCATACATGATACATGAGCTCATGTATGTATAACATCAGCTCACCTCAGCCACCCTAGCATGTCTACCAAAACACGATATGATATGATATGATATAGCGATATATCGACACCAACTTTAAAATAAAAGAGATATAGCCGCCATTTTGAATTTTTATCGAAACAGCGATCTTAATATGTGACGGCGATTCAACATGGCGGCTATATCTATCATATTTTTACAGTTGGTGTCGATATTTCGCTATATCATATCATATCGTGTTTTAGTGCTCATGCTAGGCAGGCAGGACTGTAATAATAAATACTTTTTCTGCTACTTTTGGTCTTAAAGCAACACTAGTGCATCTATAGTAAATACGTCGTTATAGCAAGCAATTACTATAACGATACTCATTGCATTCCTCGTCCCTTTAAATATCACGGAAGTCTGAGGATGGCGATGTATTGTAATTTGTCGAGAACTAGTATTTATACTTGATGACTGTTTGCACGCAGTCAGGGAAAATACATTTCATTTTTTGTAAAGTAAAAATGTTGTCAACTGCCGGTTTGTTTAATTTTACACGAATCTTTCTGGTTAAATAAAATTATGGTAAAATTTAACTTTGTATTTTATAAAGTATTTTTTGCGTTTTTCTATTTATATTTTTTAATGATCGCATTAAGAGTTTATGGTTTAAGCAACGAAATAATAGAATATTACTTTATTTCTGTAAATGGGGTTTAAGAAATGCAGTTAAACAGTACAATAGTTTCTTTCACACATTAAGCCAAAGGATTGGCATGCTAATATCTTCTATATATATAAAACAAAGTTTTAGAATATGTACTTAAAATTAGGTATTTTATTTTTATTGGATTATTTATACCATGTTTGATGCAAATAAATTTGTCAAGTCGGGTTAGTTACACCATTTATACTAAGTCAAGAACGGCTGGACCGATTTTTATAATGTTTGATTTGTTGGATTTATCTCCTCAACGAATAGCAGAATAGCTATTATAACATCGGGAAAATTTACAAAAATAAATAAATGAAGAGGCGGTACAAAGTTCGCCGGGACAGCTAGTGTTATTATATAAGTAACTAGCTGTTGCCCGCGACTTCGTCTGCGTGGTCCTTAGGGGTATGAAAAATAGATGTTGGCCGATTCTCAGACCTACTCAATATGCTCACAAAATTTCATGAGAATCGGTCAAGCCATTTCGGAGGAGTACGGGAACAAACATTGTGACACGAGAATTTTATATATAAGATAAGTTAACCGGGATTGACCGTATAGATGAAGAAGAAGAAGAAGTTAAGTAATAAGTTAATGAGTACGTCAGTTTGTGAAGTCATGTTTTACTATCTACTTATCAAAACTTACCTTTACGATTGGAGTTAAGTAATCTTTGGCATTATCACTTCTGGATACTTACCTGAAAAGGAAAAAACATCTTTATAGTGGTATTTCATTATTTTAAAACCATAATTGAGTTCACGGCCAAGTTTTATCATTGTTACCCCACATGACATCTCAAAACAATTCGCAATAAAAACAAAGTCATCAGTAATTTGGTAGCAATAAAAACAAAAACGGGACCACAAGCGAGCGAGTTTGCAATTTCACAATGCACATAGTATAATTGTATTCAGCAGTTTCATGAGTGCACAAAAGTTTAGCCCTTATTCATGAACTTGTAGCGACATCTATCTCGCTACATATAAAACTGACGTATCCTACATCGCGATATTAAAGTTATCGGAGCGATTGAAGCATATATACAAGAACCCGACAACAACCGTCGGGCAGTAGCCCACCAGACACAACACCCGTCTGGTCGGAGGATCCTCCCCTTTTCAATGGGAGATGAGGAACTACACTCCCTATTTCTTTCAACCCCTTTCTTTCACTTATGAAGCAAAATAGGTGTAACATTTTAAAGTTTCTTGTTGCATTTTTCAAACGAACACTATACACTACCTATACGTAAGAAAGTTTATTAGAAAAATATAATATTGCCGATTTTACAATTTGTACCTAATCTGGTATAATCTGGTTACTTTCATATCATTAATGATAATACTAGTAAATTGTAGCGAAAGGCTGTTTGACCTCTGAGCCCTTGAGATAGAAGACGAGCAAGAAGCAGATTGTGTGACTTTGCTCATTATAGTTTAATCTGCAAAACAATTTTAAAGAGAGACAAATCGGGTCCGACTTCCGACCAGACGTACTTGTATGTCTGGGCCCTTAAGCAAATGTGGAGTGAAACTTCTATATTAACTTTTACTATGCTACGCGACCTTCCCCTCCGCTATTGAATGCTCAGTTAAAACCTGTGAGAAAAGTGCCACAATGCAAATAAGTGAAGACTGATACAAAGCGTACAGTTATGAAACACCACAATATGATTCAATTCATGATTGACGTCAAGATCTGTAGTTTAGATAATAAAGCTAGCGCAAGTGTGAAGTGTAAATTTTATACGGAATCTGCCTCCCTAGCATGAGCACCAGAACACGATATGATATGATATGATATAGCGATATATCGATATCTACTGACTACTAAAAATTGATAGTTATAGCCGCTACGTTGAATCACCGTGCAGGTGACGTCACTTATTATGATCGCTGTTTCGATAAAAAGTCAAAATGGCTGCTATTTCTGTCATATTTTTACAGTTAGTGTCGATATATCGCTATATCATATCATATCATATCGTGTTTTGTTGGTCATGCTAGGGGAGCTGGTAGGTATATAATGTATGAATGGTGCCAAATAAGCATTTTTCTTTCTTTCTGATTGTGTCATTATCTATATATATATATATATATAAAACAAAGTCGGGTTAGTTACACCATTTATAACTCGAGAACGGCTAGACCGATTTTTATGATCTTTGATTCGTTAAATTTGTCTCCGCCCCGAAAAACAATAAAAAAACGGAAACTTCCAAATTAAATATGAAAGGGCGGTACAAAGTTCGCTGGGGCAGCTAGTTCAGAATATATATTATAATAATTTGTCTGAATTGTCTCGTCGTGCCTGGGTGTGCTGATCTCCAGCACCCTTGGTGATTTTTATTATTTAGTACCATTTTTTTCTGTATTGTTTGTTTTGTATAGTATGCAATAAAGGGAATCTATCTAGAACAATTTGGTGTGTTGTTTGGCGTCTCGTAGCGATAACTCTCTCTCTTCCTAGCCATATATTCCATAATGGTGGTGGGGTCAGCCTTCCGTGTTTTTCTTCTCCACTTCGCTCTGTCCCTGCTCCACAACCTCGCACTTCCTCATGTCCTTTAGCACTACACTCTCCCATCTTGTCTTAGGTCTTCCTCTGGATCTTCGACCAGTACTCGTAGCGATAACTGTATGTCTTAGTGACAATTATGTACGTTGATTTATATTTTTCAAGACTTTGAAGTTAGTTTATTACGTTTTTTAAGACAACATTCTCGACTCTGATCCTATGATAAGTAGCTTAAGCACTTGTGTTACAGAAATCAGAAACAAAATATTTATTTTCTTTGTCACCTCCTAAGAGGAATGTATCCTTTTACCAATCAACCTGTATATTACATTAGAACGTGTTTGCGACATAAAAATGTTACATCAGCAATCAAAATCAAATACCAACCATGCACACCCGGTAGCCCCAAGTGTCTAGCAATAAATACAATTATCAATATAATGTCACAAGAAATCCTTTCAATTGCTCCTTTTTATTTGTAATATCAATTTGTTCTACAGTCGGCTTCATATTGTTGAAAAATATAAAGTCAAGTTACACCTCATCTCATCATCATAAATGACATAAAATTTAAAAAAAAATCATCTACGACAATACCGTTTGTGATCGTCATGTTAACTAACTAACTTTGACTATTCTCAAATTACGGGAATTCGGCCTCTGTTTAAATAAATTAATTTTGGTCTTTTTTATTGTTCTTCAGCCTTAACAATTTCTAACAAAAAAAACCTTTTTCTCATACTAAAGACGTTTAATGAAAAATGCAAATGTGTACGACTGTACAAATGAAGCAACCGCCAAACAAATACAAATCGCCGCCGAATCGGGTGGCTCGTTGCACAAACTACACATTTACATAACAATGGGTCAGCGTAACGCGCGTTAAACTAATACCAGCGGCCGACAAGATGTTAACGCACTAATTGATAAGATAAGATAAGATAAAAATATATATTGCTAAAGGACATCACAACGACACATAACAGAACAGCACACAAATAATAATTACTGTTAACATTATAAAATTTGAATATAAATTATTAACAACAACAAAAGTAGTAATACGTAAATATAAAAAATAAAATAAAATAAAAAATATTCATGACCGAACAGTGCCAGTCATTTATTGTAGTGACAGGTAACGAATAACAGTATTTTTGCAAACAAATCTGAATATGGTTGGTAGTAAGGAGCCATGGAACGATCTATAAGTTAAAAAACTTGCGATGGAATGGTATAAAACCTTTGAATAATGACACAGAATGATAGTTCGGTACCCACGGCGATTACAAAATTGAAGCAACAAAACAGTTTTGTGAAGAAACATTTACACACAAACGTGTGTGTCTGTGTGTAAATGTTTCTTACACCACTATAAAATAGGGTTGCTCTTAATAGTAGTTTTCCCCAAAACCGGAGAAAATTCGATAAAAGCAATGCCTACATCTAGATTGTCATGCGTTCGGAGCGGATTGACATTAGAGACTACGGAGCTGTCAATGCTCAACATCTGTGTTCAGTCAGTTCACCCTGAAATTCTGAACAAAGTATATCTTATACTTTTACTTACATAAGAATCTGAAGTAAGTAAGAATCTTAAGAAATAAATAAAATAAAATAAATAAATATATTTTTTTTTAAATATTTTTTTTTCCTAATCTAAGGGTGAAAAAAAATTATGTCTGAAAGAAACTTTGGCGTAACAAAGTCAGTAGTAAAGCTTTGCTACAGCTTCTTTGGCAACTCACCTCTTTTTTCCAAAATCTTAGAATAAATTCATAATACTGAAGAACTAGGTTGTTTCAAATGAAAACTTTATCATTTTTAACAAAGAAATGCTTTTAAAAAGCTAATGATCTTTTGACAGGCTGAACTTTGTGAACCACGTTCAGTCCCATTGATTAATGAAAACTAATCTACACTTAGATTCATTCATTGTATTAATTATTTTCCTAGGTTTAAGTACCGCTATTGTAAGCCCATGTGTTCTGCTAACGGATCAGATTATTATTTTATGACATTTATATCTATGGTTCACATTTAAAAGAAAGTTGACTTCGCACACAGATTAAAAAGTAAAACTGTGTCTTGCTATTTTCAATTGTTTTTCTGTTTGTTTTTAATTGGTATCAGAATGCTAGTTGGGTGGCGTAGGAGTATAATACAATTGTTAGAGTGTCGCCATCGATTGATACGTCTGGGAAGACATCATCATCATCTTCATCATTTTTGTCACAACGAATAAACTCAGAACATTCGTTTGCAGTCTTGTTATTACGTCAAACTGTTAAAAAAACAAAGTTAAATACAGTATTACTTCCAAGAGCTCAAGTTTCGGCCCTAAATAACCACCGATTGGTTTTTTACTGATTGACAGAACATGTCAGTTCTGTTACACCATACGTCATGAGCATCATGCGTCGTCATCTCGCGTTCGTGACGGAGACTTCGTGAGCGTGCGCCTGCGCATAATTAATCGCCTACTAAAGCCGCATCATTAAACGCGAACGGATCATTGCTGATAAACTGTTAATGATGTTCTTTGATTTGATTGCGTTATAAGTTAGTTAATAGCTGCTAGCTAACTTTAATAACTATGAACTTTTGCCACGAAAATAATATTGATATATTTTCTTCTGATCTGGCGACATCTGTAAGGAGGCTATTGATACTGTCTTGGGAAGTAGTTCGCGCTTCGAACTATAAAACCAAGCGGTTGCGGATTCAAATCCCGCAAGGGGCTAATGTTTGTGTGATGAGTACGAGCATTTGTACCTAAGTCATGGACACAGACAGTTAGATAATTACATTTTATCTATTACCTATTGCTAAAAAAACAATTGCCAGATACCACTTGTACCTGCGTATTAAGACAGAGCATCACCTGAGAACGGCTAGACCAATTTTTTTTTGTTGTGTTCGTAATCGTTAGGACAAGATATGTAAAAATAAAAGTTTTTCGGAAAAATTACAAATTTTGTAAAATCTTAACGTCCTCTTTCTATGGGAACTTTGTTCGATATGTCAAATTTGGACAAGACAATACCTGCTGGGACAGCTAGTTTATAATAATTTTTGTCCACACCCCATCATTGTATCGGACTTTCCCTTTTCAAACGTCTTTGTAACCGTGCGATTGTTTTTAACCGCGCGTAATTTATTAGCAGATACGTTACCGACAAGTGTTAAAACAGGCGTTTAAGGAGCATTGCATCACCGCAATCCACGGAGAAAGTTTATACTTGGAATGAAGTAGGAAATCGTTCTGGTTCTGTCCGCGCTGCGCCCGCGCAGGTAATGGACCGCGCGCCTAATGTCTGCACTTATCTGTTAAATAATGGACAAAGAAGACTGACCACTGATAACTTGTGTTCTGTTCTAGTATATTTAATAGACTTCGTCAGAACTTTGATAGTCCTACTAATATTATAAATTATACTAATATTGTAAGTATAGACATATGGATGTTTGTTACTCTTTAACGCAAAAACTACTGAATAGATTTTGATGAAACCTGGCATACTGATAGATCATGGCCTGGATTCGGACATAGGAACAGTCGTTTACTGTCCAGTCCATTCGCCTCTGGAATTCCTTACCATTAACAATCAGAAAATCCGAATCGATTGCTATTTTTAAAAATCGGCTTAAAGCACACTTTCTTTCTTCTTGACACAAACTGCCTTTAAATCTTAGAATATTACTGGTCACTGTTAGTCTCGACATCTCCTCGCATATATCAAGTAGTATGTATGTATAATTATTGTTATGTATTTATTTTATTTTATTTTTATTTATTTATTACTGTATGTATACGTCTATGCTATAAATTTATGCAATCCTATTTGTATCAGGTAAGAATTTTAAGAACTCTGCAACACCTTCCCCTTTCTTTAATGGTTGTCCTCTACCTAAAGGTTGTCTGGAAGAGATCGCTATTAGCGATAAGACCGCCTAAATTGTACACCTTTCTGTAAAAATCATGTGTATTTAACTTGTATGGTGTGCAATAAAGAGTATCTATCTATCCATCTATCTATAGGACTTTTTATTTGGGTAAAATCAACGCAGACGAAGTCGTAGGTAAAAGCTATTAAGTAAAATAGTAACCCTAAAAACCGGCCAAATGCGTGATCGGGCCACGCGCAATGTAGCTTTTCGTAGTTGCCTGTAATTAGTAGTGTAGTTTCCTGATTATATGCGGCATTTTCTACTTGTTGTGCATATTAACGTCATCTAAGCAATTTTCTTCTCCAAGTACATTTTATAAGTTTACTCGGTACTTAACTTGTTATGCCTACCTAGCTGTGATAATTTGGGGATGAGAACCAAGCGGCAAAGAAAATGTGATTGTAGTTCGGATCCACAAACACATTTTTAAAATAATTTACCTTTGTTTCAAAACAAGCTAATTGTTTTTTCTTGTTAATATTTTGTGAAAAGGTAGGTCAGTTGTTGTAGTCTCAAATTAGTGAATCGTGAGTTCCCATTTTGGCACGTTAGTAACACCCAACTTTGCAACATCATCATCATCATTTCGGCTATAGGACGTCCACTGCTGAACATAGGCCTCCCTCAGTGATTTCCAGATTGGCCGGTTAGAAGCGACCTGCATCCAGCGCCTTCCTGCGACCTTTACCTGGTTGCCTAGCCACCTTAAAGTTGTACGTTCTACGCTACGCTTGCCGTTACGTGGCCTTCATTCTAGAACTTTTCTGCCCCATCAACCACCGCCGTATGCTTGGTAGTGAAGAAAAATATCGTTAAGAAACCTGGATCCAAAATCTACTGGTTCTCCTCTATTAAGGTCATGGTCTGATGGCAGTCGTACCTAGAATCATCGTCAAATGTAACCCGACTGTAACAGGAAAATAAAGTGCCAGAAAGAAGAATGGAGTCGAGAGAGCGTGGATAATATCGGATGATTTCAATAGTCAAATAATATAGTAAAGTATGCTTAATTCATCCCACTGCAGGGCACAGGCCTCAGCTCGACATGAGGTGGTTTGGGCCATACTCCACCACGCAGGCCCAGTGCGGTGCGGTGGAGGGCTGTTGTAAGGCCAGTGACTAAACCTTACTGTCAGATGTCATTATTAAGACGCCCTAAGGCCTCTGACCAGGCTTAACACTAGTATCAAGCGATATAAGCCGGGATCAACTTCAACGTGCCTTTCGAAGCACGGAGATGAAAAATGTCACTTAATATGGTTCGAATGGACACCCAGCCACTCACAGTCGCGGCGTAAGTGGTTTAGCTTTGGTAATCATTACCAAAGTGCTGCCATCACTGAGTTACACGCACCAATGATTTTGAATATCATTCAATTATTCAGGTGATAGTCTTTTTAAAGTTCTTTTGGCCGTATGTCTCAATCGAGAATTCGAGACCCTAAAATCTCGATCGCTTTTGTAGAGCGTGCAATTGGGTAATCCCAACCATTGGTCAAGCATTTGTACCCCGATCACATGCACAAAGAGTGTTATGCAACAAGGAACCAGTCGCGCCGGTCCTAAGGGCGTTATGTGGAACGGTGCAATGCGCACGTAATTGCCGAAGCTAGGTCGTTGAAGGTCGTGTGGTGGAATGCGATTAGTAATAAGCCTGTTTTCTAGTAAATAAGATAAGTTTATTGCGACTGTAGACCAAGAGACGTATTTTTGAATCATGCGAATTCCAATTCTATTACGAAATTGCAAGATTCGCATGCGAATGCCTAAAATCACTATTTTTGAAAATTCTGTGAATTCTGCTACGAGTGGTCCTACTTACTCGTATTTTGTATTCTACTATGAGAAAGTACGGAAAAATGATATTGACAAGTAAACATAGTGATAATATGATTGACAGATTTTTGACATACTAACTTTTTATTTACGTTCCGTTTTAAGCGATTCATTACCGGTTATTAATATCAATGGCTTTTGCATTATGGTTTTTTAATGCTTCCAGCGTGAAACAAAATTTGTCACAAGACTTTAATTTAATAGCAACACTTAATTCGACTGATTCAAAAATGCGTAAAATCGTGGGACATAGAAATTAATTTCCAAGAATTGTTTTCGTTTTATGTTTAGGTTGACTTGAATTACTTCCAGGTTTTTCTTTTTGAAAATAAACATACACTATTACTAATATGTCCCTTAGTATAATCGATAAAAGTCAGCTGTTCTAAATACACCTTTTAGTCAAGTAGTATTTGGACTTTAGTATGTAAGTAAGAGTTAATTGTTTTTTCTCGATTTCCTCGACATTTCTAACAAGTAAAGTTGTTTATTTAAGAAATAAAAAAAAATAAAACCGACTTCAAAACACTAAAATGCTAAAAATAATCTTAACACTTAAGTACCTCATCAGTTAATTTTGGAGTCGGTGCAAACAAAAACATTGAATCTCTCATCGGCTGGCACCGACTCCAAAAGTACCTAAGTAAGTAAGTAAGTAGTAAGTAAGTAAGTAGTAAGTAAAAGACCTTATGGTACGAACAAATACAGCTCCGTTGTATATACAGGGTTATTTTTAAAACATCAATAACCCCCCAGGGGCTGATTCTGGTGCTCAAATATAATTTTTAATATGGGATAAAAAAACACTGCCTAATACAAACTGATGGCTAGACAGCGGCATAGTATGGGAAAGTGAATTTTATTTTGCGATTTCGATCTTGGTCCTATAGAAAAAGTTATATTTCAGCACCAGAATCAGCCCCTAGGGAGTTGTTGATGTTCTAAAAATAATCCTGTTTATTCTTTAAATTGACTGCCTATTAAAGTTGTTTTTACCAAAATCTCAAAAAGTAACAATTGTTATTATGACGACATCAAGTAGGTACAAGTATTTTGTGCATTCGGTAGAAGTATGTTTTAGGGTCAGACGCGACCAAGTTCAGTTCAGTTTAATTGAGTAGCTAATCCTTTTCAGATGTCGGTTAAAACTAATTTAATCATAAGAATGAATACTACAATTGCTACCACAGAGTACAATGTACGACGTAGGCGTCAGACAGGCAGACAAAGACACAATAACAAAAGACAAAGGCCGAAAGAAATTTACATGACAGTCGGACATAGACCTCGACCCACTTAGGTTATGTCATACACATCATACATCACACAGGTTGTATGACATGACGAGTTAATTAGGGCTAAGAACAACTTCTTAGTAGAGACAAATACATGTTTTTCTGTGGCAATGGAATAAAGCCACTTGGGAGAAAGTTTTCAAGGTGTTTTGCTCGTGTTTAAGAAAACATAAACTTCTCGTGATATTGATTTTTTAAAAATATAAATTGTTTTAAAATTTACACCAATTAGCCCTAAACTAAGCAAGTCTTCTACTATAGCACAATACTACTACTATACAATACAAATGATTTGGTTTGATTTGATTAAAATGTAGCGACTAGATAAACATACTAAAATACCTTTATAAACATCCATGACTTAGATACAAACACTTGCTCATTACAAAAAAATGTGGGATTCGAACTCACAACCGCTCGGCTTTGTATTCCGGAGCGTAAACAACTACTCCGTGTGTAGATTTAAATCGCAAGTTAAGATTACTTTTATAAAAAAGGGTTTAGTTGTTAGTGACTATTTTAATAAAAACTATTTAAATAGAGGCTGGCAACCTGACCGAGTTTCTTGCGCTGGTTTTTCTTGGCCCTAGCCAACCATACTGTCCCGAAGCTGTGGTAGGGTAGAGCTTAATTATTTAGACCTGTTTACAGAAATAAAATGTTTTTATTGGTCGTATTAGAATGGTCTAGTTTCCTAAAAAAAATCTAATTAGTCCGTCAGTTGGATTAACATAAAATATTGGACACGTATTTTTTCTTTTCTCAATCAAACAAAAAATTATGAAGATTTTAGTTAAAGTTCCGCGTAACGTCACGCCTTGCGACACTTTTTAGCAAGGCGTGACGTCACGTGCTCACTTTGATGCGCTTTATCTTTGTCATTTTAGTTTGATTGACAAAAGACAAAATATGGGTCCAATTTTTTTGATAATCTAACTGACGGACTAAATTGAATAATCTTTTTATGACCAAGGAAACTACCCTATTCTGCCAATATGCCACGGCTCAAACGGTTACGGGTTTGTTATGTAAACACGAATAAATGGATTTCGGTGACAATCTGCTCTCAGACTTTGTTCTGGATTAGGGCATGAAAATTATTTACTTATTAGCTCCGTAAACGGTTATATTGTTGGATCATTTATAGCCGCCATATTCACAACTTTCATTCATGTATAACAATAGAAACTTATTAATCAGCACTAATAAAATAGAAGTCTTTTTATAGCTGTTGTGATCGATCTCCTATACAGATAACTGAGTTATTATTTCTCGAATGTAAGAGGCAAAAATATTGTGAGCAATAGAACTTTCTACTAAATGGTTCAATTGATTGATCCATACAGACTGCAATTAATCGATTGGATCACGGTTATGTCGGATGATCAGAAATCCATTGAACGAGAGAGAAAATTAAAAAGTTTATTATCATTTTGAGGTGCTTGTAGTTTTGGTAGTAATCAATAGTTTTTTTTTAATGGCATCAAAACCTCTTTGCGAAGTGTATTTCTGCCAGTGTCCAGTATTTTTTTTTGTCACATTATATCACGTATATTTTTATCATTGCTTTTCGTGGATTGAAGGCTTCTAGGTTTAAGTCGCCAGTGGGTCAAAGCAAGTTATCTACGAGACAAGTCACTTGACACTTTGACGTGTGTCGAACTCAATAATATTTCAATGGTGCCATTTCTTTATCACTTCACTAAAGATTAGAATATAACCTACACCGAAATTGCACACCAAAGCTTTTTAGATGAAAAATAAAACCATACATTTAAATTTGGGTGAAAATTCTGACCATATTTGGTGACACTTATCACAAGCCATGCTTCGAAAGGCACGTTAAAAGTTGGTTTTGGTTAATATCCTTTGATACTGTCAAGCCTAGTTAAAATTTGGCAAACAATTTTATAAAAATTACATACACTCTGTTTTTTTTTCGCTTGTAAAATATGGTAAAAACAATCTTGGCATGTCTTTTTACAAGAATACCAGTGTACCAATTCAACGCACTGTTAGAATAAAAAAGATTTTGTATTAAATGATTAATTACAATAGTAGGTTATTATCATTATTGTCTATCATATTTTTAAATAAATAATTTTGTTAAAAATAATATTATTATTTATAGACAACTAGCTTCTACTCACGACTTTGTCTGTGCAGACTTAGGAAAGACGTAAAAAGAAAGAAAAGAAAGAAAGAAGCCCAATAGAAGAAAGAAGAATGCCTTATATTCGTATGTTAAGGTAGATCAACATCTTATTATTGTGTCCTATTTCATCTTATTCTGTTCAGGCCTTATAGCGTGACTGAGTATCAAACATCAACTTTCACATTTATAATATTTGTAAGATATTAATTATTTGTAAATTAAACAGCGTATAATCTGAGATTTAATTCTGTTGTCCAAATACAGAATGAAGCAGGTTTTTTAACAAACAATTGCTTACAGGCTACGATCGTTACCATATTCCCATGCTCAATGTAAGGTATTACATACAGAGGCCTTCATTCCGATAAGTCTAAACCTGCGCGCGCGCACAATGTGGCGCCGACCTTGCACGGGCTTGTAAGAATGCACAAATTATGCATTATTACAAAAAAACACTAGCCTTCCTTGTTGGATTTGTTTAATATAGGTATTTAAATTGTGTTAAATTTTGATAGAGTAGATTTCATAGTTAATTTAAATCTAAGTAAGTGTATAATTTACTATTTAAACTCAAAAGCTTATAGTTTTTAAAGTACCTATCTCTCTTTTTCTCTCTGTCTTTTATTAGCCCCCCAATTGAGAACCATTCCGTGTGAAAGCATGTCCGGCTGTGAAGAATACACTTCCCCACCGCTAACAGGAGGCGTGTCGTAAGAGGCGACTAATTCCTGTAGCACAAGACGAGCAGCAGCGTCTGCGTTCGAAATCTTATTTAAAAAATTGCGCTCGCCAACCCGCCTGCCCAGCGTGGCAAGTATTGGCCAACCCCCCCGATGATAGGTCATTGGGGGAGGCCTATGTTCAGCAGTGGACTTCTTATGGCTGAAATGATGATGATGATGATGAATTCAGAACCCTTCGATAACGAATTGACAACGCACAATGCTAATTTCCGTTCGACAATTTGTTATCGAATCAAAATTGAGTCTGAACCGACTTAATTTAATAATCTGTGTCCAGACACTGATATCTTTGTGTCACAAAGTACACAGGAAGATTTTACATAAGGATGTTAATCCCTCCTTAAAGATTTTTTGTACTTCGAAAACTATTTTGAATTCGATATACTTTTGTGTCAGTGGATGAGGGCCCATTTGACAAAATTTTCGTCTTACCATAGACCAACACTGTTTGGAGGTAATATAAAATTGTTCCATCTATAATTTTAGGGTGGCTTCGGGAAGTGGTCCTTTTCCCGTGCTTCCAGGGATCGCTATAGTGGTCTGCGAACCACTGATACGTAGTTATACTTTTATTATGTAACATTGTGATTCATACTATTAATGCCGTCAAACTGGCGCCTATGGTTCCAGTACTGACTACCGGATCAGATAAGTTTATGTTGTAACAATACAAATTATAATCTGTTACAAAATACTATAAAATAAAAGACTTGAGATGTTTAAATGCAACAAACTTTCGACGTGTAATGAAAAAAGGTGGAGCTGGGCCGGGTAGGCGATGATTGTCTGTGCGGTAAGAGAGGTTAGAGGGTCAGGTTTCTAGTAAACTATACAAAACCATAAATCAATTAATTTAAGTATTAGGCACTTGACACGTCTTTTCAAAAAAGGAGGAGGTTCTCAATTCGACTGTATGTTTTTTTTTTTTTTGTATGTTTGTTACGCGATTACTCCGCCAATTATGAATCGATTTTAATGATTCTTTTTTGTTTGGTAGATCATACTTCAGAGGTGGTCCCATATAAATTTTATCGAAATTGATTTAGAACTTTTTGAGAAAATCAACAAATATATACCCAGATAATATTTTGGTTGTGGTTCTTGTTACCTATCTTCGACAAATATGAGCCGATTTTGATGATTTTTGTTTTATTGAATAGCTTATACTTTAAAGATGCTATGATAAAAGTTTGAAAAATAAAAATCACCCCTAAGGGTAGGAAAATAGGGGATGAAATCGGTGTTCAGCAGTTAGATTAGGATTTATCACTAAAAATAGATGAAATAAGTAAATTTTATTAAAAAAAATAAGACCAAATTAGGATTATTTTTAGCATTTCAGTGTTTTGAAGTCGGTTTTATTTTTTTAATAAAATTTATTACTATAACACTGCATCGGACTATAATAATTTTGGGCTGTTCCGAGAAGAAGCAACTCAAGAAACTCGATTAGAGATACTGTTACAAGATAAATTAATATACCGGCGACCTAGTCCAATTTTCATCATCATCATCATCATTTCAGCCATAGGAAGTCCACTGCTGAACACAGGCCTCCCCCAATGACCTATCATCGAGGAGGATTGCCAATACTCGCCACGCTTGGCAGGCGGGTTGGCGAGCGCTGTTTTTTTATAAGATTTCGCACGCAGACGCCGCTGCCCGTCTTGTGTTACAGGAATTAGTCGCCTCTTACGATACGCCTCCTGTTGCCGGTGGGAAACTGTATTCTTTACGGCCGTCCCCACTCGGCGCAGTCCAATTTTAAGTCCGCAAAATTATCATAGACTCATAATAGAACAATCATCTTGCATTTTGATTTAAATTTAAAGGTCAAAAATACAAATAAATTTTCCTATGAATGTTTTTTTAAATAACATTACATTTCTTACGAAATGCTTAGAAATTTACACTGACACTTTCAAAAATGAGCTAGACTCAGGTTTAACTTGCATAGTTCATGAATCCTTAAATCGTAAAAAAGATTTATTTTTGTTGTTCGATGTAACAACAGTATTTTTACTCCGTTGACGTCTGGAAAACTCGCTGGAAATAACCAGATTGAAATTGGTATTTTTTTTATATTCTGTTTTCAGAAAATTGATTACAGAGTCTGTAAACTAAAATAAGGTTGGCGGATCATACTCAGTAGACGAATTCGAAACGTAACACCCACGATCAAATTTGAACACCTTTACGGAACCAAATCTTGCCCTTATTGCGTGGGACATAAATAATTTTGATTTATTATAGATCAATTCTTCAGATTCTGATAGCCGAGCCGTGTGAATGGTAGTGGGTGAACTAGCGACAGCTAACCTATAGACGGGTCACGGCGCGCAGCCGCATCTATGCCTAACTATACTTACAGTTTGGTATTGCCACAGCAAACATATAGCTCAATAGTAGCTTAACCAAGCCACTCCAATTTACATACGTATACTGTACTGTTACTGACTGACAGACACAGATTTGATTTAACAGTCCTATCTAAGGCACTATTTCAGTCTAACATTTACTTTAAAATAAGCTAGGTTTGAAGTCCGGAGCGCAAACTAGAGGATATCGGGGATAATTGAATAAAGATGGATGTTGACTAATTGTTAAAAAAAAATACTTTTCCGAAAGTGTTTTATAGCGCAACTACATATGCGCTAGAAATTCTATGACACATGTCCGCTGGGGAGAGGAAACCGCTTTTCCTACCCAGTTGAATTATCATCATAATCATTTCAGCCATAGGACGTCCACTGCTGAACACAGAAGCGGTGGTAGGGAAATGCTATTTTTGGGACGTGTATAACTCTGGGAGAGTGCCTATACATTGAATAAATGAGTATTAAGGCTTCGCCAGTGAGTTCCCGATTGGCGGGTTCGAAAGGCCTGCATCCAGAGGCTTCCTGCAACCTTTACCAGGTCATCTGTCTACCTTGTGGATGGACGTCATATGTGGCCTCCATTCCAAAACCATTCTGCCCCATCGGCCGTCAGTCAGCCCAGTTGAATAATGCGACATTATCAAATTGGATAAATTTCTGACCGTTAGGCAATCTACCCTTATAATCAACTATCCGGTCGGGAGACCGATTAAAAATCTTATGATCGACTGTCTTGAATAAAAAGGGGACTACTGATCCAAGATAGATAGATAGATAGATAGATACTCTTTATTGCACACCATACAAGTAAAATACACATGATTTTTACAGAAAGATGTACAATTTAGGCGGCCAAGACGGTTGATTATTAGATTATTTTTATTACTCTTTGATTATCCTTTTCTCACAGTTGGTTCTAACTCGTAACATGAAGTTCAAACTGTTATTTCTCTCAAATAATCAGCATCAATCCAAAGTAATTATCAAATTGTTCTCATACAGCACAATGCAGGAAGTAAAACCGTGCGAGCGGGAGAAACCGGCGCGCGCGCATCTAGAAAGTGAATATCTAGACTGTATTGTTAATATCATATTGAATTTCCTTTTACCACTTTACGGCTTTATATATTATGTATTTTAGATTAAAAATAAATACTCTGGAATAAATTATTTTCTATGAAATTTGAAATCACGGATAAGAGGCTTATTATTTAGAGTCAAGAGGGATTTTGACTATGTGCCTATTCTTTTGTTGCAAGTTAGATAATAATTAGGTTCATAATAAAATACTAAATTATTTTTTATTTGTCAATATATAATAAAAAAAATTGTCGGACTAAGTTGGTGAACAGTACAAGGTCTCTGTTAACATAAATAACTATTTGAAGACTAAATCTATCTAATCAATTATTCAGAACCTGTAATTATAAAACAAAAACATGACTGCGCCGCAAGGTCCTCCTTGAAGGAAAACTCCTTATTGTTTTAGACGTGACCTCACCAGTTGATTAAGTTACGGACCTTTAAACATTGGAGATACACGAAAGACAGGAAGTAAGGATGAACTGCCTAAACAGTGTGTACGTGCTTCAACGTATTCAAGTGTGTGTTATAGCGCTATTGTTATTTTTTAGCGTCATCCCTTTACATAGAAGCTAATGTGAAAGGCACAAAATTTGAAACGCTTTCCCGTTTTGGGCGGGCTACCCGTTTTAGGCTTGTCTCCCCTATTTGTTATGCAGTGAAAGATCACCATCTTACGTCACTACGTATCACAACATTTCAACGATGGAGTTCCCTACGTCTAGAGTGTTTTGTGTTTGAAATGGATGCAACGGTATTTATTTTTAAATTTAACAATCTTAATAACAACGTGAGATGTTAATGTTGATTGATTTAAATTAAATTGAAAAGAAGATATAATTTAAAGTACGATTGATAAAAATGCTAATTATTACTCGTAAAGAGAGTAATTCAGTAAGAAATAGTCTTAGACATTGATTAGAGAAGTTTAATATTTAATTATTATTGCGTATTCTAACTGTCGTGCAACTGCAGATTTGCTTAAGAACTTTTCCTAATCCATAGATTTTTTTACAAATACAATCTGCTTCTCTACTGGTCTCACTTTATTAGCTTTCCACTGCATAAATATTACAACCTTTACTAATACTTTTCATTATTATCATCATCGTTTCAGCCATAGGACGTCTACTGCTGAACAGAGATCTCCCCCAGTGACTTCCAGATTGGCCGGTCGTAAGCGGCCAGCATCCAGCGTCTTACTGCAACCTTTTCCAGGTCGTCTGTCCACCTTGTGATTACTTTTATTAATCCCAAAAAAAAAAAAACTAAATAACGGAACAGTTACATACAGTCTTTTGTCATTCAGCATAAATAGCTTTTTTTCTTTCTACGTTTTGTTGTATCACCTTCTAAAAGGAACTTACAAAATAGGACTTTATCATTCCAATTTGTTTCTTTAATCTCTTTGACCGACCATGAGAATATATTAAACTATAATGTCCTTGAAACCAAATATTCGTAAATTACATAAATTAATATATTCCCAACAAAAAGACGTTTAACTTAATTGTGTAATTTCCTGCTTTTATGTCTTTTAAAGCCTTGAAAGAGCTAGTTTGTGTGTTATAATTATTGACATTTCGAAGTTGATTTCGATAACACTTATTAATATTTAGTTATCCAACTTAACTCGTTTATTAACATTGTCAACGAGTTTATTGTCTTAGGTACAAATTAATTTTAATAAATCAATCTTTAAGATGGTAAGTATAGTGATAACATATTGCTAGTAGGTAATACAGGCTGTTCGTGATAATTAAATCAAAGAGATAGCTTGACTCTAGCACTAATAGTCTAATAAGAGTTATTAGGAAAAAAATCAGCAAAAACTTATAATTTTTAAGCTATCAAATGCAAATTTTTATTTCTCGCTCGTATTTCTCGGTGTACCAACAATTTTTTCGAGTATTATCGTAAAAAATCTTCTTGATTCACAGATGAGAAAAGAAGCTAAAATAAAGAACATTTATTTGTTCAAAGAAAAACTTTTTGTGAAGTTTAATTCGCTTATCTATGAGATCATAGTGACGACAATGTCGGGTAATTGAAATAAGTAAATGATTTTTATATCGTGTCTCTGTCAAAATAACCAATCTGAATTACTTAAGTACTTTTGAAATTACTATGTCGTGTGGTGTGAGCTTAAATAAAACCATGTTATTTAAGCTCTTTATTAGGCATTAGGCATTAATACGCCCTGTATAACGTAGATTAGAGCAAGCTAAGTAAGTATGCTGTAAGATCAAAGGAAACCGGTACAGTAATCTTCTCGGAAAATGCCATAATGTTGCCAAATTAAGTGCCAATCTAAAAGTAGTCCTAACAACTTGTTTTATCATCAGCAGTTGCCAATTAAGTTATTTGCAAATACCCCAGCAATGGTGAGGTATCAATCCATCAAAATTAAATGTGCTTCGTTTATTTACTACAAAATTTTAACAAGTAAACACCTGCGGTTCCGCCTGATTGAATTTTTTTTTCTAACCTATTCGTATAGATAACTGAATAAAATACTCCAATCTACTTACTGTAATAGCGCTTTCTCGTTTTTATGTCTCAATCTTGGCTATTGTTTAACTAAAATTAAGTCCTAAAAAAATATTATTCCATTTTTATTTTATAAGTAAGCTCTTGTTTTAAAAGTAAACTATAACTCACATTTGCAAGTCAAGCAAGTCGTGGCAGCCTGTAACTGAATCTACACTTAGCTCATATTTTAAACTTGTTACTTGTTAATTGTATCATTGGTGTAAGATTTGTTGGTTGCTCCTATTAAATAAATAAATAAATAAATATGTCTAGTTATTATTAGAGACCTGTTTCCCAATATGGATTCATATATATTTTTTTACAAGTTGTTCAATATTTGTATTTATTTAATTATTTATTAATCCATTACAATCTTGTAAAGTCTTTAATTAAATGGGCTACTAGGTATCTCATTTCTGTATAGGGGTGTCTTATTTTATTTTTTGTGCTTAATAAAAATTTAACAATCTTGTTCTAATACTTATTAAAAACATAATCAGCTTTTTGCTTTCATAAAAAGAACGAATTGGCGACCATGTTTTATCATAATGAGTGTACCGTTTACAAGGGTAGTTACACAATAGTTAGCCACAATTAATATTATACAATGCGTTCACTGCGACCGCAATCACGTCGAATTATCGCCGTTACACATCCACTTAATGCAGGCGGCTCGCTTTTTTCTGTCACAATAATAGCAATTACCAATTATTTGGAGTATTGACACGATTATAGGCCTATTGGTTTTATATCTTGAATGAGGCAAGGCCGTTCAAGGACGCGGTGCGACTTTGTTACTCAAGATTGTATTTAAATGGCTGACTCAAAAGAATGTCTTTGATCTATATTTAGCTGTTTATAAAACTCTATAGTAAGTATAATTATTCATTAAAACTTTTTTGCACAAATAAAATACAATAAACACCATGTGACATACTCTGCCAGTCGACAACTATTCACACAACAAAGTCATATTATGTATTTAAAACCAGTAAACCAATAAAACCAATTTATTTCTGCAAATAGGCCTAAATTAAGCTCTTTTACATGTCCCAATTTTTTTTTACCCTACCACTGCTTCGGGACAGTTGTGGGCTTACAATTTAAATCATTATGATGTTTCGATGTTTCTTGATTTCTATAATATTAGCGCTTTAGCTAACTTACCTTAGGATCAGAGCAATATAATGATGTTTTTCAATTTCGCAAAATAAAAATGTTGTCTCGTTCCTCGCTCAAAGGCTTAGTATGGCCATTCAGCGAGGAAATGCTGCAAGAATTCTCGCCTCCTTGCCTGATGGACACGCTTTTATTTTTGAGTAAGTAGATTTTAGTTTTAAGTTAGTATAATTTTGTTGATAATTGCAATGGTTATTAAACAGTTCGAGTATATAAAAAAATATATTAATTTATTTCTATTTACTTGCTGCATTAAAGAGCATGCGGAAATGTTTAATGATTCACATTATTAAGCAAAAAAATACAACATTATATAATCTAGTCCATATCAAAGTACTTTGCATAGTCACAATTAAACCTTGGACTTATTTTAGATGCATTTGTTAATGTCACGGTATGCATGTCTATTTGCATTAAATGATTCATAATTATTTCATTAGAATGCCGAATTTAATTGATTCTTAACCTACTCAAGTAAAAACGTGCTTGCTTTACAAGAAACGTCTTACAGCTTTTTAAAAAGCTATTCACCTACTCTCCTGCCCTTAGTGTCCCTATACCAGCACGAGGGATGACCAAAACAGAGCGACACTAAACGTCGCAAAAGTTGCCAAGTTTTGGTCGAAGTCCGTCTAGAGTCACCATTAACACAACAAAAGAAGAAAAGGCTAATATAAGTAACAATAATACACCGTATTTAGATACACACACAGAGAGATTACGACTTGAAGAATTAAGAGCGTTACTTGTGTGCGCACTCACGTGGCTTATGTACTTACCTGATTTTTGCACTTTTGCTGTAAGTCTACACATCTCCAACGTAATAGTAATGGTAGGCCCCAGGTAGTATATAACATTAGTGTGAGCCTTTTTGCAGGATTTTGTACCCATTTCCCACGACTGTCTAGGTGCAAATACTCGTAACAAAAAATGTTATCTCATCGCTACCTATAGTGTGTCTCTACTCTACTAAAATATTATGTTGGATATGTTTAGAACTCACTTTAGACTAGAATGACATATGGAAAGTCAAATAAGTTACATAGAAGTTACAGTTTCTAAATTCAGAAAGGTTTAACCGCTGTTTTATCGGTAAAAGTATTCCGGACAACCTTCAAATAGAGGACAACTGGGTGAAAGAGAACAGTGGTAAAGATTGCTTAGTATTACATTTTACATAATGAAGTAATTCTATAAAATAAATAAATAAATAAATTGTTTTCACAACCACACCAATTATTAGCCCCAAACTAAGCAAAGCTTGTATTAAGGCGACTAGATAACGGATAAACATACTTAAATACTTTTATAAACATTCATGACTTAGGTACAAATGCTCGTGCTCATCACACAAACATTTGACCCTTGCGGGATTCGAACCCGCAACCGCTGGCTTTGTAGTCCGGAGCGCGAAACACTACACCAGACAGTCGTCTGGTCGTTAGCAGACATTTTTAATGGTGTAGGTACTTAATTATTTGTTTATGAACAGATATATTCATGCAGCGACGTTTCAGGTAAGATAATCTACGACTTGTTATAATTTTCGCCGTAAATAATTCTTTATTTATACTGTAACTTTTTAAGTTTAGTATGTATATCTATATCCAGCCAAGTAACATTTCTGAATGTAAAGTAGTCAATTTACATAACGTAATTTAAAATTCTTATTGGTATAAGTAATTAATTAATTTGTGATATATTTATTTCATTGGCAATCGTTAATTTCAGACTAAACAATGTTTCTCGGTCTAAAATTATAAATATTCCTTTTTTTACCGTTATTAATAATAAATAATTATTCAATAAAGCCCTCTTCTGGGCGTAACCAACTTTTCATCATAATCATTCATTATTTCAGCCATAGGACGTCCACTGCTGAACATAGGCCTCCCCCATTGACTTCTAGATTGGCCGGTTGGAAGGGGCCCGCATCCAGCGTCTTCCTGCAACCTTTACCAGGTCGTCTGTCTACCTTGTGGGTAGACGCCCTACACTACGCTTACTGGTACGTGTCCTGTATTCTAGAACTTTTCTGCCCCATCGGCTGTTAGTTTTATGTGCTATGTGCCCCGCCCACTGTCACTCCAGCTTCAACCAACTTTTACACGCCCTAAAATATAGCTTTGCACGCATTTAGGACTACAAATCGGCTAGTGATGAGAATAACCGATGCAAGAAACTTAATTAACTTTCAGCCATCTTTACAGGAAATACAGTTACAGTCATAGTAGGTGCAAGCTTATAAGCACGTTATAAAGTTCATGCGCTCTCCTGTCCTTTAAACGATCTTCTATTTTATAATATCTTTGTATAAAATAGGATTTTTATTTGTGATAGAGACGTATAAATTTAAATCGCATGTCAAGATGATTTTAATGAAAAAAGGTTATTATACTGTAAATGACTATTTAAATGATAAAAATGTATGGAATTAAATACTGCCGTGCTCGCACAGGTTCATTTTATCTTGTAATGTAAACACACTATTTAAAAAAAGGCTGACAATAGTGACCGAGTGTCTTGCGCTGCTTTTTCTCGGCACTAGGCCACAATATTGTCCCGAAGCAGTGGTAGGGAAAAAAATTTTTGGGACGTGTAAGAGCTTATTTTAGACATTTTCACAGAAATAAATTGGTTTTATTAGTTTTTATTGTAGCCTAGCTAGTCGAACAAAAACATCCCGCCAAAAATGTTCTCCATTTTGATTGCGAGATCATACCACAAATGATAATTTTTGACAAACAAACTGAAGATTGCGTTCGGGAAACTCTCAAACTATAATCATAGCAAACAGAGCACTTATTTGATCTCCATTGATACGACCACAATGCTTTGTTGCATTGTCTGGCGTCGATTTTTGCAAACCACTGACCTCGTTGTTATAATAACTGGTGTTGCCAGATGCAAATAGCTGATACTGCGGAGGAGCAGTGCCCTCGATCCCACGAGAATTATACGCCTAATTAATTACTTTGTAAATAGTTCTAATGTCAAGTGACAGGTTTGAGCTTACAATTCGTGATGGTAAAAAATGTTTTAAGTATTTACTAAGATCGAAGACAAAGATTAGGTTTAGGAAAAGATCAAGGAATGCAATGATCTGACTTAAAGAATTGGCTTATCATTCATATTGGCTCTAGAAGCTAGAGCTCGCAATTAAAAAGATGAGAGAGAGATGAAGCTTTGCTAAGCCATGGTATCCAGCCTGTGGTTAAATTATTTTTTCTCGTTTTAAAATATTCATAAAGATGAACAGCAGACCAATAATTATGTGGTTCGCATATATAATTACAGCTTATTTGAAGTACAGAGCGAGTATCACTTCTTGATGATCAATTTACCTGGATGGAAGTAGGTTACCTACAGTTGTTGTCTGTCACAGTTTTATTTACATTATTGTAATAGATACTTTAGAGTCACAAACGTTTTTATAGACCTTGAATTTATGTATTCATAAACGCCAGGTAGTTTATCGACGTCAAATTATATCATAAACAAAATTTATTCATAGCTATACATTTATACTAACATAACTTTAATATGGTAAAAAATTCTGACAATAATAAAACAACTTTAAAACATAACGCAATGATAAATGACTCATTGCTGGCTACTGGTACACATTTTACGACAGTTCGAAACATGTTGGGATAATTTGCAGTGTGCTTCCACATTCATTCATTCATTCATTCATTATACTCGAACTTTTTAGCAGCTTTCTACTCCTTATTTAATGTATATAAAAATAAGTGAAAGACATAACAATAATCTTTTAAGTTTTATCTTTAAAATCATCGTTTAAAATTTGTATTTATTCTATTTTATATTTACGAAAACAGGCTTTTAAACTACATCGTTACAAATGTATTCTAAGCATCTCCTACGTAAGTAATCCTTAACTTAATTTTTGGCTTTGACTAAGCGATAGAAAATTTAAAATACTCAAAATTGAGCGAAATTTTTTTTCGAATTGGTCCATTATTGATTATTTCTGTCAATTATTCATAACTTTCAATCTTTTGTTTCTCTGGCGTGCCGTACGGAGTAGAAAGGAAATTAATGCGGAAGGTCATTGGCTCGGGGAACCGTCATAAGTGAAATCACTAATCAGTTTTGGAGGTAGAGTCGGTATTAGATGTATAGGTTATGTGCACGATGGACTCACCACAAATATACGCCTCGCTGTGAATCGCAAGAACTGTGAAATGATAATAAGATCCGCCACGCTGAACCGTCGTGACTATCAAATAAACAAACAAAGAGCTTTCTGACCGGAGATAATGGGGTGGCATAAATACCTCTTTCGATTAGCCTCGAAATAGACCTTTAGGTACCTACCACATTGATACAACGGTTAGGAAAGTTAGGAGATAAATGTTTTTTTCCAAAACACACTAGATATTAGCAAGCTGAAGTCGCAGTGGGCGGGGCACATAGCATGTAGAACTGACGGCCGATGGGGCAGAAAGGTTCTAGAATGAAGACTACGTACCGGTAAGCGCAGCGTAGGACGTCTACCCTCAAGGTGGACAGACGACCTGGGGTAAAGGTCGCAGGAAGACGCTGTATGCAGGCTTCTTCCAACCGGCCAATCTGGAAGTCAATGGGGGAGGCCTATGTTCAGCAGTGGACGTCCTATGGCTGAAATGATGATGATGATTAAAGAGTATCTATCTAATTATCTATTATGAGCATGCTTTAGAAGTACAACCCTGGATAAACGCTTCCCCCTAGAAGCCACGGCGAGCGATGTGGGTCCTTTACAACCAGTGGCTTCCCGCAGCCGTGACTAAGGTTGTTATTTCACCGAGTGGGAGGCCTTTTCTGCGACCTTTACCAGGTCGTCTGTCCACCTTGTAGGTGGACGTCCTACGCTACGCTTACCGGTACGTGGCCTCCATTCCAGAACCTTTCTGCCCCATCGGCAGTCAGTTCTACATGCTATCTGCCCCGACCTGATTGACTTTTGACCTTGACTTAGACTTTGACTTCGACCCACAGTCATTTTTGTGGGTCGATTTGTGGGATACGATCTTGCAACCACATTTAGCTATAATCTGTGTCGCGAACTACTAGTCCTCGTTTTGGTTAAATAAAGAAATACAAGCTTTAACTTTTCCAACTCTGGTTTTCTTAAAATTATGATTGTGAAGTGCACGTAGTTTCTTGTCTTCGCGTAAAAAGCACAGGTCATACAGATAGTTAATAGTAAGAAGGTATAATTAACCTTTAACCTATTACGAACCTGCCAATGAGTGTAAAAAGGTATCGACGCCATATAATATTGCGTTAGATGAAACTGGGATGAGTCTTGATAGATTCGCTGTGTGTCGGTACGCGTCTAGAATGGTCTCTTCGTGGCTTTTAATTGAAAAGCTCCCAGTGTTACCCAACCTCATGTAAAATAGTGTAGCTTGGTAGAGCTTTTAGGTCATCCAGTAATCAATAAAAGTCTAACTTGTATAAAATTAAATAGAAGACATGAAAATTTCATACGGAAAATACTAAAAATGTGAGATGAACTTAATGCTTCAAAATATTTAGCAGATCTTAATCCAAAAATAAAAGTTTGAACATTTTTAAAACTGCTATTTTCAAATTTATATCGAAGGTGAACAATAACCTTGGTTTTTTTCTAAATAATTTAGCACTATATATTTAGACCTACATATATATTTTAGTTTATTTTTTATCAGTTTTAAAACTTCGTTAGCTAATCTTCAGATGAAGCTACAATTCTGGGGTAACAAACTCTCCTGAAGAATCATATTCGATCTATATTCCTAACATAATGATAGCGAGTGCGCCCGCGCCGGTGGCTATAAATCACGCGTCGATGCCTTTTGCAACCCACTGCATTTGCATCCACTTTGAATGCAATTCCCACTTGAAAGCTATAACTCGATCTTTATTTATACATAACTAGAATTTATGAAGTTATTTAAAATTATAACCACCATTTAATTGTTTTTTGACTTCATAACTTTCGATTTTAACTTTAATTAATAATTTCGTTATTACGTTTTTGCTCAGACTCAGAATAGAGATATATTTACTCTATAAAGACCCAAAGTTAAGCCCAATAACTCTTTAATGGCTTAACAAGTAAAACTTTCGAGCTTGGGCTCATTTGATTTGTTTTGATTAGTCTTATACAGTGTATAAACGTGTTTTGAACTATAGTTTAAAACAATAGGCTAGTTTCCTGGGTCAAAAATAGTATTTACTCCGTCAGTTAGATTATCAAAAAATATTGGACCGATATTTTGTCTTTCGTCAATCAAACAAAAAATGACGAAGATAAAGCACTTCAAAGTTTGGGAATGGGAGCACGGGCTACATCTTCATAATTTTTTCGTTTGATTGAGAAAAAAAGATAAGAAAAGAAAAAATACGTGTCCCATATTTTCTGTTAATCCAACTGACGGACTTATAAAATTATTTTAAGAAACTATCCCATTGTTGCAAAGCAATAGGTAACTTATAGGTACGTTAAAAACGTAAACGTTAACCAAACTGAACTTTTAATGGGCAAACTGTAACGGCAAGTTCGAAACAAAGTTGACCAAATAAGCTTCAACCTTTTCAATAAGCCAGCCACTGAAATAGTAACAGCTTGAGAATCAAAGTAATTTATTTAACTTTGCATTTATTATCATAATTCGACGCAGTTCGAGGTCCGATTCGAAATTCGAACTGAGCGGCCTTGCGCGCGCGCAGTACAGTCAACAACAAAAACAAATACTTTAAAGTATTATCGGGAAAAGACTACAAGATTATAATTCTGTCTAAGCACCTGAGTCAGGCATAGATGACATATAATGTATTTAAGTGTGGCTATTCGTAATCTAGTCGCCACTGTTCAAGCTTTGTTTGGGGATAGATAATTGGTGCGATTGGATATTTATTTTTTTGTTTATGACATAGCTGAACGTTAAAACGCCGTATAATTAAATTCCTTAGTTTAATTATATTTATTTTTTTAACTATACAAACCACAAGCAATGGTGCTTTAAAATAAACAATAACGTACTCGCTCAGACCTCAACGCGCATTGTGTGGCCGTCAATAAAAAATAAGCAAGCGTTCACACAGCCAAATGTGATCAGCTGTTTAGATAACTCGCAAAAACACATGATATATACTGGGACTTTGTAAGAAAAACTATTGCGCAATTGTATGTCTCTACTTGTTAGTATAGTTGCAAAATTAAACAAGTTTTTCATTTATAACCTAAGATTGTCCTGAAGGGGTTTTCACATGTCTCCATATTTATCAGGCCCTAATAACGCTCCGAGACAAATCAGAGACACAAAAAATTTGGCAATTGCTGAGGCTGAGATGTAGATGTGACCTATGTCTAGCAGTGGACTGACGAGGGCTGATTATAATGATGATGATGATGATGAGGCTGTTTGTATTACTGACAGTTTGTTTATGTTTGAATGATTAATTATTCACTTAAACACACTAATAGTCCGTTTATCGATGTGGTGCTGTCCAATATTATTTATATTTGTACCTTTTTTGTGTCTATCTTGATTTAAATGAATGATTTCGTTAAAAAGTAATGTCAAGATTGTGAATAGCAAAGTTGAAAAAGCGGACTGTATGTAAAATTGTTGAACGAACGAGCTTCTTCTGATATATTCATCATCATCATCATCATTTCAGCCATAGGACGTCCACTGCTGAACAAAGGCTCCCCCCAATGACTTATCATTAGGGGGGATTGCCAATACTCGCCACGATTGGCAGGCGGGTTGGCGAGCGCAGTTTTTTAAAAGATTTCGCACGAAGACTTCTGCTATATTATATTTTTATAACTCTGGATAAATATGACGTATTCAAAGTACTAATTCTTGAATTGCAACACTTCGTTTTTTTTCTGTGCAGCCGCAACCTAATAACTTTTTTGTTTCCAACGGTTTTCCTGTACAATTTTTACTACTCTATATTTTAAACGACTAATATTATTATAGGCTATTGTAAGGCAATAAAAACTCAATAATACAGCTTTATATTCACTGTAGAAGAGGACATAAACAGCTCTAACTCACTTAACAGTCTCGTCAGGCCGACGGTACTAAGCACATACAAATTCGCTTCTGCGAAGCTCGCACAAGTGGTTTCACTTTCCGAGGCTGAGAATCACTTTCAATGATTTCACTTTCGTTTACTATGAGCAATATGGTGTATTAGTAATATACCGCGGCTATGTACACCGATACGAAGTAGGTAATTAGTTCAAATCCCTAACCTCACTCGGAACTTTATTTTAGGTTCACGTGTCTCTTTCTTGCGTTAATTAATAATTGCCTTTTTAATGACCTATCATAAAAGGTTTAACGCAAGGAAGCCAAATTAAGGAATTTTTAATAACGCTTACGCAGATAAAACAAGACTGTGTTTGTAGACCGAGGAGGGTGTTAGACTAAGTATAGTGATGGTAGCTTAGTGGTCTATGTCTTGCATGACATCCGTGAGGTCATGAATTTGAATACCAACACGCAGTTCTAGATTTTACAGAATCTATTTACGCATTTATTTATACCACTTGTTCGAAAATGAAAAAACAGAGAAACCATCCATCAATCAAAACCATTTAGATACCACTGAGTGTGCCATGGTTCAACTAGTTCTGGTTCCTCTGTCTAGGAGCTAAGAAAGACAGATGGCAATTCCTAAAATGTATAGAAACCAGACATGCCACCTCTAGGTCCATGGTTAAGTGGAGTTTGGGATACGCCAGGAAAAGGACAAGGCGCTAGAGGAAGAACTAGAACCACTTTTCTATCTAAACTCAAATATTTCAAATGCATTGTAGGTATCATGCCCGTAACATCGCTAAGAGTAGTTCCAGGAACCTATAACCACTCAGGAACCTATATTCAGCCAGAGGACGAGTATCAGCAATCAGAACAAGGCTGTGGTGGAATAGTGCTAAGTAACCTTAAGCTTAAAGAAATGATGAACAGAACTATTATGTAACTATAAAGTATTATCGATTAAAGATACAAGTGAGTTTTTCACTTTACAAGATCAGGCAAGACTCGTTTTCAATATTTTCACTTTCATTCGAGCGATATGGTGTGTCGATCGGTATCGAGCTACGTAATCGAAAAATTAAATCAATTTATTTAGTCAAACGGTCCAATTTCAACCCTAAGATGCATGCGTAAAACATTATGACAGATTGGATTGGCATTTATCTGCGAAAATACTGTCCAATTTAAATAAAATAAAATAAAATAATATGTACCTAGGTTTTTTAAAACATATTAGCGAATAGAGTCACCACATTAAAGATCCTAAATAATTAAGCTGAGAATTTATAATTAGTCAATAAGTTCACAAGAATTTGGCTTAAATCAGAGAAGATCTATAAAAAAAATGTTTTTATTAATTGTTCTCAAGATTAATTCTGCAAAGACTGCAATTAGCATTGTTCAAACGAATACTTCATTATTATCAAGTAAAATCAATCTGGGAACAATGCGTGAGCTTATTTTGCGTAACTTTGAGACTGTGATTCTCACATGTTTTATTGCCCATTGAAGATCTGTAAACGTCATTCAAAGTGCCCGTAGACTTCATTATTTTCTACTAAATTATAATCAAGTCAATTAACAAGTTAAATCTGTGCGTGCAACTCCTTTCAAGCATGAACCCAGGTCTCCCTGTGGGGTTAACGACCCGGACAGACAATTGTCCTTTCTAAGTGAGCTTAGCACAGGCAAGACCTAGGCATTAATCGTATTGCCTAACTCTAGAAAACCTTAGTGACTAGCTTTGCATAGTTCATTACACTTACCTTGTAACAGAAGATTTGCATGGCAATAAAACATAATTAGTTATACTCTTTGGATGTGTTCATTACTGTTATTGAAAATATTGGCAGTATTTTTCAATGCCTTGTTTTTTACAAATTATCTTTCTTAAACACAAAATCTCTTAAGCCTAATACATCACATGCAATAAAAGACATAGAAATGTGGTACTGAACCACCTCCGTTCCGATGCGGTACACTTTTCACTATCACTTGACATCCGGATACGTCCAGGTCGTTCTAATACCACAGGCCTATGACACTTAATTTTGACACTTACGTAAATTTTGGCCGACATTTTGGGGTTAAACTGTCACTGTCACTCGCGAGACGACGCATGCGCGTAGGGTCGCGCGGAGAATGGCGCGCCTGCGACCGCGCTCCCTATATAACCTCCCCCCCATTTGATATTATATTAATTACGATCGATATTTTCACTGGACGGTCCCGACTGATCTGGATCGGGCTTCCTATAAAGATAATCCTGAATGTTAATTAGTTAAAAAGTAATTGCAAGCTTGAATAACACAAAGTTTTGCAGTATAATAATAATTATACTTTTGTAATAGACTTGTTAAGAGCCTTTACAGACGGTTAACCTAAGCAAAGACGTTATGTGGACAAAAGGCATCGAATCTAAAACATCAAACAAAATGTCGTAAATGATATGCTATTTTCAGAATTTCAGGGTGAACATGTAATATTTATTTTTATTTACATAATCAAATTGAAATTCTGAAAAAAGCGTATCATTTACGACATTTTGTCAAAGAGTATTTGTGGTTTATAATTATTTTCTCTTTCGATTAACACATGTTTCATAGATGTACACCAAAATAACGTTATTTAAGGTTACTTTGAACTTGAGGTATGCCAGGCTCCATACAAAAAAGTTCGAAGTCTTTTAATTGAACCATAAGCTGTAAGTGTAAGCTGTAAGTACGTACTTCGATTGTCAGGAACTACTAAAAACAGGAATGATATACAGGTTGTTCCAAAAAGTTGTGTCATCGTGAAAATTTAAGAGTCAGAGCACACCTAGTAAGATACGAAAAAGTATGAAAAAAACCACGGATATGACATGGGTTCCGCGGTTGTTCCGCGCAGATAGGTACTAACTCGTACATGCCTGTTTTTTTTAAAATAGATGTTTAAAAATAGAAGCCTACTATCACAAAAACAATTGTAAGTCAATCTGATATGCACCTTAAAAGTTATTGAATCCTAAAATTAAAAAACCCTTCAAGTGATAGTCGGCCGCGCGCATCGAGGGTTCCGTACAACATGGTATGTAAATAGTTCTTCCATAACAGAAATCGAGATTTCTAAAGCTTTTTTTTTGTGATGTTACTACAAAATATTTTTTTTTGGACTCTTTCTTTTTTTGTGCTATAAGTCACCGTTTTTAGCTAAATTTCATGATTCTAGGTCAGCTGAAAGTATCATATAGGTTTCGATTTCCATGAGAGTATCAAAAACCTGGCATCAACAGACGTATCTTTTGATTGCGTTGAATAAGAAGTTTGTTTTTTTCACAGTTTCAAAGGATTTTAGACATGAATGTTTAATATTAATTTACACTTGATATCTTCACGCGTTCCTGGTGGAAAAGATCTTGACAGACAGACAGACAAGCGGACAAAGAAGTGTTCCTATAACGGTTCCTTTTTACCTTCTTTTGAGGTACGAAACCATAAAAAACAAAAAAAAACATAATACCAAAAGCTCGGTTTTGGGTCAGGTTTCGCGTTAAATTTGCGTACCGTTTGTTGGGACACTCTGTATATTACGATGTATTTATATTCAAATACAAACAGCTGCACAGAAACTGGCACTTTCAATTAATTACATTGCAATTGGCAGAGGGGATTTTAATTACAAAAGTAAAGTTACACACTCGGGGTGTAAAATACTAAAAACTGCAAACACTAATCAAACAAAAGGTTATTACTAAAAGATTTCACCCAGAAACAAATACATCACTTGTTGTAACAACCATGTAACGTACAAAGGAGGTTAAATATTTTCCTTAAACTTTTACCAACCGTTATTGTTTTTGTTAATAGCCCATGAGAACTTGTTACAATAATGTTACATGTAACACATGATACACCGGCGCTAATGAGATCTGTGGCAGAAAACATTTCGAGAAAGTTAAATTAAAACGATAATTAAAAGCAGACTGTTAGAATTGGAGGGGAAGCGCGCTAAAGGAAGAGCGCCAGCTAGATGGGTGGACCAACTCAAAGAGGTGACTGGAGGCCAGATACGGGGAGCGGTACATATGGCGCAGAACCGGACCGAGTGGAGAAGATTAACATACAGTCACGATCCTCAGCATTGAGGGAACGACCAGAAAGAAGAAGAAGTTAGAAAACCATTTTAATTGTTAACTAATCATCTAAAGTCTTCTCTTTATTTTAAAATATAATAGATTGTTTATCTAGCTCTTCACGACACAGAAAATTCTAGACCAGTGATACTGTTTCTCTCACGTGCTTATATGACAGTCTAGTAAATAATAAGAACCTTGTAATGTGTTTTGTAACAGTGACTTAATTTTTTAACTGAGTTGACTTAAACTGAATAAATATTCTATTCTATTGCAAGGGATAGAAGCGGCCTGCATCCAGCCCGTTACTGTACACTGGACGTCCTACACTGTGTGTATGTGTGCGTTTTGATAAGTCCGATGCATATTATTTAAGTGTGCTTTATAGTTTTTTGAACTAATATATTACCATTATTATTGTATCTCTCCTACGGGAAATCACGGCATAAAGGCCGGTCCTTTTGGAAGGCGTTCATGGGGATACAGATCCAACACGAAGAGGCCCCTTTGAGATACGATAATGAGTTGGGATATGTACACTTAGCGGATACTATCTCTGCCTGTACTATTGAGAAGATACAGCCAAAGACAGCACCCGCTAGGTGCAAGGACTATTGCAGAAAAGATGGAAACTATACCGGGTCTATGGAAAGGAACTTGATGGACTGGTTGCCGGGATATTGATGAGACAACGAGACGCCTGCCATATCAAATGTCTCATCTCGATAATCAGGGCAGACGGTGACTCACCGCTCACTAAATGGGCCGCCCTATTAAAGCCACCAGAAGGTAGCAAGGGTAGCAACATTGGTGAGAATGGCTAAGGTTGTAGAGAGGTGAGTCTGCGGGGTGCAAGATCCCAGTGCTAACGCACCAGTCAACGGGCCCCCGGCGTTATGACATTTTACATTTCCAACCTGGAGCGCAGGTTCTGCTCTTGCAACTCCACTCTTGGCCGGCCAGTTAAGGTAAGCACAATAGGCAAGGGCCAAATAAATACGGGCCCTCCGGAGGATCAGGGTCCGAGGTTTCGCCACTCACCTACAGCTTGCCACAAGCTGTCCCTGCGGGGCCATTATTATTATTATTATTATTATTTCAGCCATAGGTGGTCCACTGCTAAACATAGGCCTCCCCCAATGACCTATCATCGGGGGAGATTGCCAATACTCGCCACGCTTGGCAGGCGGGTTGGCGAGCGCAGTTTTTTTATAAGATTTCGCACGCAGAAGCTGCTGCCCGTCTTGTGCTAAAGGAATTAGTCGCCTTTTACGACACGCCTCCTGTTGGCGGTGGGGAAGTGTATTCTTTACGTCCGTACCCACATTACCATATCGATTATATTTGCTATTGAAAGTATCAACTGCGAACGGTAATTAACTCTTGTGTGTATAATTTCTATAATGACTCGCAATACTTACAACAACAAACTCGTTCATTTACACTATCAATTAGAATGTATTATTTTCCGGTTCCTCCACGCTCAAAATCAAATTCTTCCTAAAACATTGCATATTCATATCGTTACGTACACTTGACAAATTAATGCATTTTATTCAGTTTACCTAATTATCCCCTGGTTACTGGAGCGAGCCCGGAGCCCGGTCACTGTTACGAGGGGTTGTGTAACCGACAATTATAAGGTATTATGGGCTGTCATACTAGTTCAGAAATACAGGGTGGTAAAAAATATCAGCCGTATTTTAGAAGTTATTAAGAATCGAAATTAATTAAAAAAATGTACCTTATTTATCCTCTGGATTGTATTTATTATTTTTTTATCTGGGCAATTCAGCCATATAATGTCCACTGCTGAACACAGGCGTCCTCGGTGACTTTCAGATTGCCTAGTTGGAAGCCGCCTGCATCCAGCAGTTTCCAGCAACCTTTACCAGGTCGTCTGTCCACCTTGTGGGTGGACTTCCTACGCTACACTCGCCGGTACTCCAGAACTGACGGCCGATGGGGCAGAGGTTTTCATAATAGTGTAAGTTATAAATGTTTGTTAGTAATGTAGTAATATCAAGTTTAATTGCCAACAATTATGAAATAATTTAACATCCGAGACCGCGTAAAATAGGACACGAACCTGGACCTTTATGCTGGTATTTTGACCATAGCACTACACTGATAAATATTTTTACTGTTTATACTTAAAGGTATGTACTAGAGTCGATTTTGAATCATCCTTTCACATTTGCCTAGTACTCTTTAATATCCTGTAACATTCTGTATATTCACTCGTCTTTATGCAAACTGAATGAAATTGATTTGGAATTCTGAACAATTATCGTAGAATTCCGCATTTTTATTAAATATAGTATTTAACATTAAAGAAAGAAAGAAAGAAAGAAAAGACATTTATTATACATTGGACATCACACACAGACAGTAAAAGACACAATACATTATTTAAATTAAAAGAAAAAAAGAGTAAAGATTAAAAGAAATAAAATTATAATAGAAAAACGAGTAAACCAAGCGGTGCCACTATGTGCCTGTGATGTCCGGGTTAATGGGACCTCACTCAGCTTGAGCCACGGCCTGAGTAGGCCGCGACGCTGGTTTTCAGTAGGCCCCGCTGAGTGAGGTACACGGACGGACAGCCGACGAAACTTAAATAAATAATATGCATATTAAACTTAAAGACAATAAACAGTACGTAAACTAATGAATAGACAGCGTATTACTAAAAAGACAGGTACTAACAGGTTATAATTATTACTTAAATAAATATTAGGTTTCGCGTGGAGAACAGATTAAGAACATAATTGTGTGTTATATAGATATAATAGTTATGTTATTAGTAGTACCTAGCCAAATGGTTTTTACCCAAA
Source organism: Anania hortulata (assembly GCA_963576865.1). Classification (NCBI taxonomy): domain Eukaryota; kingdom Metazoa; phylum Arthropoda; class Insecta; order Lepidoptera; family Crambidae; genus Anania; species Anania hortulata. The sequence continues at coordinate 21,603,523 of OY756393.1, forward strand.
CTTAAGAAGTCTTCTAGCAAATTACATTTAAATTATTGTGGAATATATCTTTTTAAATGATTATGATTGTGAACATCTAAACTATCGCGCGAGATTGTAAACTGTCGATAAATTGTGACCTGTACGTCTGCACCATACTGCTTCAATGTAAAGTTTTTTTAAATTGTTTATAGGTAAGTTTGACGTGTATAAGATAGATCGCCCCTGAAATCTGTCACACTCCCCTTCCCCCCTCCCCCCTCAGATAGGTAGGAAACCCTCGTGGTCTGGGGACTACAGGCTAAGAATAGAATAGAATAGAAAACATTTATTTGACACTCACGAAAAAACTAAAAAAACATAACAATAAAAGAATGAAGGATATCGTGTGTCAAAAAAATTCATTTATCGTGAGAGTCACAGACTTATCACGACGATGATTTTCGGCGAAACACTGGTATTGATTGACATTTTCAAGGTTATGGCGGCCATAGTTTGTTAACGTTACCAAATTCACACTATAAGTATCGTTAAGTAACAATATTTACATAATGTTAAAATTTTAGCGATAACGGTAGTGTAGTATCGATTCCAATTTAACAATATTAAAAATTAACGTTATCCTAATGCGTCGTTGCCAACACATGCGGTTAGAGTTTTACAAGAAATTAGAGTAGTAGGCTTCTTTCGTAGTCTTGATTACCTTGGCAGTATTTTTTTACATAATGTATAAATATGTTTTAGCTCCTCGAAAGAAAAAGATGAAAAGTAATGACGTTAAGTAACGGTACTTATAGTATTCATTTAGTAACGTTACCATTTACCTATAAAATCATCAAAAACGTTAAGTCAGTTTACCGGTAAAAGGCCAGCCAAGTATCGTTACCAAGCATAACGATACCTTTGCTATTAACGTTATTTTTGTATGATGAACGATACCTGATTTTTAACGTTCATAGAGTGAGTACCACTATGTACTCACTCTATGAAAATTTTGAAATGTCTACAACGACAAGAAAATTTCACTTGTAATGTTGAGCTGGTTAAGCTTAAGGATGTGACTGAAGAACTGTCTGAACTGTCTGAACGGACAGAAGAGCCTTAGTAATAGGCTTCCGTTAACAACCTTTGGTTTCAGATCCCTAAAAAATAACATGATTCAGCCAATAAAGCGTGTCTAAATCTACCCTTGACTTGACTTTTCAAAGCCTTATCACCCGGATACCGGAATGAAGCCGCGTACCGGACCTAATATGCGCCCGCGCACATTCACGGCGAAACGACAGAGATTCCAACCGACTAATCGCCTGAGAACTATTTTAGCGCAATTAACAACAATTATCAAACTGTGGCATGCTACGAATACGTTCCGAGTTATGTAGTTCCCAATGTTCAATTGATTTATGTATTAAACACGTGATTACGTGAAAAAATTTAAGTGCTGGAGTCAAGTTTACATCCGACACTAGATCGGCCCCTGGTCACTCGAATCCCGGTTTAAGTCAAGCCAGAAAAGTTTTTTAAATAGGCTTGGGTCTGTGTGTTCTGAAATGAAATGAAATGAAATAGTTTATTTGTATAAAGCATGGTACAGATAGGATGGTGCAAGTTATTAAGCTCAGCATGCTCTGTCCTGGTCAGACATGCAAATATTTTTGTAAAAATAAAAAGTAAAATACATAAGTCTGATATTAAAATAAGCACAATAAGTATTTAGGTATAATAACATCAAAAATAAAAATAAAAAATATGTCAAAAAAAATATCCTAATAGATTTAAATAATAATTACAAATTCAAAAAATCATTGACAGTATAAAAACATTTTTCTAAAGTCTGGGAAAAGTCCCTGTAAAACCAAAATTAACATAACGCCGTCGATGTTACGAATAACATTATCTACCCTCAAGATACTCTGTATGTAGTTACTAAATAAACCTCATCTGTTTCAGGTCTCGCGAATATTCTTTCGCTTGAATTAATGTTCTGATGTAAAACAATGCGATTAGCATGCGCGCGCGCCGGTGTCGTAACCGCTGCGCTAACGCTTGCCAAAAGAAGCTCTGACTAAAGATGTGTGCTAACTGTTTTATGTTTTTTAAACACAGTCACGCCTCTTGTTAGTCGCTGTCAGAGCTGTTAAAGGGTTTGAAGACTTTACATTACAAGAATGTGCTTAATTGGTACTTTGTCCTTGGTCACGTTGTGTCAAATCGTACTATCCTCCTAAGCCTAGACAAATATACAGCTAAGAACTTATAAGGATGGGGCAAAGAGGTTCTGGAATGGAGGCCACGTACCGGCAAGCGCAGCGTAGGACGTCCACCTACAAGGTGGACAGACGACCTGGTACAGGTTGCAGGAAGCCGCTGGATGCAAACCGTTTCCAACCGGCCAATTCGGAAGTCATCATTTCAGCCATAGGACGTCCACTGCTGAACATAGGCCTCCCCCATTGACTTCCAGATTGGCCGGTTGGAAGCGGCCTGCATCCAGCGTCTTCCTGCGACCTTTACCAGGTCGTCTGACCACCTTGTGAGTGGACGTCCTACGCTGCGCTTGCCGGTACGCGGCCTCCATTCTAGAACCTTTCTGCCCCATCGGCCATCAGTTCTACGTGCTATGTGTACACATAGCACGTAGAACTGATTCGGAAGTCACTGGGAGAAAATGATGATGATGATTTATAATGGCAGGGGATAGATGGAAAAAGCGGGACATCATTCTCTTTGGGGCTAGGGGAGCTTAGCCCTTTAAGGCCCACGGGCCTATAGTAAGCCCTAATGATATTTAGTAATCACCTATAACCCAGCTCCCAAAACAGCTACGTAGTCATAACATCCCACGGTCCTAACAAAACATGACATTTAAATTTAAAATGACATGATACACGAAGTTTTAGACGCATCTATTGTTTATTCTATGTTCTTACAAAATAGTTAGTCTAATAATCTTCGAAAGAGTACCTACTTCTTACCTTTAACCCTAACCCTACCTTTAAATATAAACTAAAATTACTAGTTCCATACCAGTGAGTTAACTAAAGGACGTGAGGGAGTGCGATGTTTCCGAAGACGATGTCGAGGACAGAGCGAAGTGAAGAAGAAAGTCACGGAAGGCTGACCCCACCACCATATGGGATATAATAAAGCTAGAAAGAGAGAGAGATACCGGTGAGTTAACAAATTAACTATCGTGCATCCTTGGGCCTGAATGACTATACATTTTAGTTTGATATTATAAATCATCATCATCATGTTAGCCTATTGCAGTCCACTACTAGACTTGATTTGGGAGGCTATACGATTTATCGTATTTTCTTAACCATTTTATCAAATTGGCAGACAACAATACTACCGAACGTAGGAGAAAAGATCAGCCTTAAACTTTACCTAAGAAGAAAAAGGACGACAGCCTTCTGGATACAGAAGAATACAAGATACGATACCTACTATCCTGAAGAATACTGATAACAACTGGAATGACCAATAAATATACAGGGTTATATCTATTTCGCTAATAATCTACATGCTGATTTTGGTGCATTAATACAATATTGTTCTCTGGGACCAATATCGTTTATAAAAATTATGATACCCATACTAAAGAAACGGCCATCTTTTACTGTTTTTATGGCTAAGGCTTTTTTTAAAACCCTGTATAACGAGGTACGGTTTGACGTCTTTGTCTATCTTCATTTTCCGTCTATTTTTACCTGTCTGGGAGTACTTACCTGTGTGACGCAATTTGGCACAAGCTGAAATTAACACAACCTTGATTAACACATTGCAATTTAATCGAATAAATACATTTAATTGATAACCTCTTAACCTTACGCAGTGTCATAAAATATAGATCAGTCGTCGGCCAGTTTTCGTTTCACTTTCGCCGCGCGCGCCGCTGGCCGCTTGTCAAGGTCGCAGCGCCAGCCAATCACATCGCGGCATTTCGCTCAATGGGCTTTTGAAAGGCTTTCTTACTTAGTTTTGAAATTGAGCAATAAAGGACTATTTAAAAATGACCTTTATAGTTATCAGCAATAATAACCTACGGGGCGTCACATGCACTCTAGCCCGAAGATTGACAACTTGCCTTCTTGTGACAAGCAATAAATATATTCATGGTTAATTATAAGATTTAAAGCCATCATCATAATCATTTCAGCCACTGCTAAACACAGGCCAACCGACCAATCTGGAAGACATTGAAGGGTCTTCCAGATTGGTCGGTTGGAAGCGGATTGCATCCAGCGGCTTCCTGCAACCTTTACCAGGTCGTCTGTCCACCTTGTGAAGGTCACACCGTTTGAAGTACAAATAAAGAAATGTAAATATAAACCTCTCTCTCTCTCTCCCTCTCTCTCTCGGGGTCTCTTCTAATACAGGTTTTTATTAAACTTAAAAGAAGAAGACATTCCCACACATTGTAAAAACAACTTGTAGTTAACAATAAAGATATTTGATAAACCTGACGAGGGATTGGGAATCATTTGCGATGGATAGAGATTGATGGAAGAGTCTGGGGAAAGCCTTTGCCCAGCAGTGGGATTGAATAGGTCGGAGAAATATATATATCATAATTCTATTTATAATATAAATATGTGGCTGATAACACACAAATTGTCATAGTCTCGAAGTGTGGAATAAAAGAATTTAATTAATTTAATTATTATTAATTAACTAGAGCCTTTGAGATCTTGGCAAGTCACACACAGGTCATAGCGCCACTTCTTCTAAAATTAAAATAAAATACTTTTTTTTACTATCATCATTTCAGCCATAGAAAGTCCACTGCTGAACACAGGCCTCACCCAATGACCTATCATCGGGGGGGATTGCCAATACTCGCCACTCTTGGCAGGTGGGTTGGCGAGCGCAGATAAGTTAAGTTTTTTATTATATTGAAGGAAATTTGGGTTTAAATATTCAAAACAAAATATATTGAATAAATCACAGAATTAGGTACATACTCCTCACACTTTTATACATGTATATCAAATCTCATTTTTGTATGACGTGACAAGGAAGCAAATATTTCCAAACATGAAGTGGGCTAAATGTTCTAGGTATCAAAATGGATAAGAACAAAGCGCTATATATTATTTTTCTAAAATAGAAACTTCATAATCATAATCGACACAGTGCCTATAAGTCAATTAACGAATCGTGGTCTGAACCTTGATTTACGTCTATTGCTCGATAGACGTGTGACTCTTAAACAAAATTATAATTAAGATAGGAATAGTAAACTCACTCTTTTGTGGCGTAATACGACATGTTATGAGAAACTCGACGAAGAAAGTAGTAACTCTAAAACCAATATAACTATTACTACTACAACTATTTTGTTGAGATTAATTACTTTATTTGTATTAATTTGTAAGCGTACATCCAGATACCATTACAGGAAAAATCTCAATTTGATAGTTACAGCTTCATAATTCTAATAATTAACCGACTTCAAAAAAGGAGGAGGTTCTCAATTCGGTTGTATGTTTTTTTTTAAAAGAACCAAAATATTTTTTTTTATCAAATATACCCATTAATTGTTCCTAAACATCACAATTACTTACATCATAATAATTTACACTGAGGGCCGTTTTTTCAATACCCAGATAACTTTTATTGGAAGAATAAATTTGACATGTTCACAGTTTTTGTATAGAAAATGTGTCAAGCGTCAATTTTATTTGTCGGATAAAAGTTATATTAATTAACTAATATTAATAATAAACATAAAATTAACGCCAGCGTTTAAAAAGTCGGTATTTAAACTACTTGGGTAGTTATTATGAAGTATGTCACGCCAGACAAGACACTAATCGTCATGGTATCGAAGTAAAGAATTAACTGCCTTTTGTTAAGACATACCAGACAATTAAATTTGCCAGGGGCATATCCCATCATGCCCAGATACGAAAATTTAAAAAAAATTTATTTTCTGAATTTAGATGACGGGTTTATCGAGCCTGAAGATTACTAAGAGGTGAATCATCGCACCCCTACGCAAAATGTCAAGTTAAGTGGATGGCAAAAGATGCTGGAGGTACATAAAGGCTTCTGCATCTATTTCTATTATAACTAACCTATTATATTGTTATATCCTATTCTTATTCTTAATCCAATGACGCATGACGGAGCTGACAGCCGGACCCGCGTGACCTTGCATTCACACTTGACCATTTTTCCGTAATTGGAGTAATTGCCTTACAAAATTACATAAGTGGACTGTTTTGTTTTCTATTAAGGAAACAACACTTGGCTTGTAATGCATTTCCGTTGTGCTTTTAGAACGCAGAACTCGTAAACAAGATAGGAATTATCGAGAGTAAATATTTTAGGATCATTATGGATCAAAGTCTGCGCAAGGTTATTTATACAGGGTGAAAATATAATACAGTTTCGTCAAGACGTTTTACTTGTTATTAAAATCATGCTTCTACCAAAGTCACACATTAGTACAGCGATTACATAAGAGCAGTGGATGCTCAGTGGTCCAAAAATCGGTCTGTTCTGTACAAAAAAATCAGAGGCCCAATTTCCGTAATTTCACATTAGTCACAATCCAGTGTTGATCCGGTCTCAGTAACATCACGATCGCGGTAAAAAAAAGTGGTATTCTCGTAAACTCAATAAATTAGCAGTAATGTAGTTGGTAATACGAGTGAAAATTAAAGAAACCAGAGTATTTTTTCTATTTTTTTATTTAATGCAGTTGTCACGTAGAGGTTTTATTTTCAAAGAAAAACACTGTAGTACACCTTATAATTCAATGGTTAGCGCCATCTTGACCTTCTATCTTTTCTCTCCCTTCCAAGCATGCTGTCTCGCTCTTCGGTTTCTTTTTATTGCCATACTATTTTTCAATTTAACAGTAATGTTACTGGGACCGGATCGAAAATGGAATGCACTATGAATTAGAATTTAAAAGTTGTTTTACATTCTAAAAAAGAACAATGTAAACTATATTCCTAGTACAAACTAACACAAAACAATCGTTTAATTTCACCCTATATCAGCCCTTCGAATCGAATCCTTTCCAGCGTCCTTCTGTAAAAAGTATCATTAATGAACGTTAACAAAAAAAGTTTGATTTAAATTTCGTCTCCATGCTTCAGTGCGTTCCCACGGCCCGACGCGGGTCGTGCACGTTGAACCGCGTCGTGACAGATCTTGGGGAAAAAATATGGGTGTCTTAAGTTAAATAATATTAACTAGATGTAGCAGTCAATATAATATGGCATGTGAGTTATTGCGTTAGTCAGTAGCTGATATTTCATACCAAACCGGCGCCTTTATTGTGATATTATGTGACTGTCAATCAGTCAAAACAATACAAGGTTCATTGTTAAAGGTTTTTAGAGTTCCGTAGTCAACAAGAAACCCTCAGTATCACCATGTCCATCTCTCTGTCTGTTTGTCTGTCCGCGGTTTATATAGCTAGAGACTCTTTGCACCAGAAAGTAATAGAATCACGCTGACAAAGTAATATAATTAAATAAGGAAAAAAATGATTTACTTAGTGTACCTCCCCTACATAAAAAATGGTTACTTTTTTTGTCAATTTCATAGTGGTGGTGGGTGTCGTTGGATAGGTCGTTTAAAAATATTGTAAGCATGCAAACACCATTTTCCGTTAGGGATCCGTTTACTAGAGTAGTTACTTTACAGCTGTTCCAAATGGAATTGGCGCCAAAACTGGTGACCGCATGACAGATGTCAAAAAAACATCGAGGCAAATGCATTTTGTTATTCAGCCCGAGAACTCTTACGATACGTTCCGAAACCGAAGCGAATAAAGCCGCCGCGGGCAGCATCGCAAGTGATATGTTACAATTTTGTTTTTACTACCACACTAGTGCAATTTGAATCTTGTTTCTTTGACTTTATGGCCTATTTTGGCAGCATTACAAAGTTACTGGACAGGCCAGTGTTGCCACAACGCTGGGCTATTCCAGATATGTCAAGGACTACTGTTTTGCAAAAATACTTTCTTTCAATGCATCCTTAGCTGTGTAAATAGTATTGAGACACCGAAACATTTATTTGGACTTTGTATCATTTTCTGTTAAGTAGTCAATCATTATACTTTTTTAAACTTGCGTAGAACTGTTAATGACAATGACAAGATGGCAGGGCGATGCGGGTATGCCTAATGGCTGCATAAACCTTAGCGGCATAAAATTAAGGTACATTACTATACGTCATCTAAAAATCCTTTGCAGTGTCGTCCCTATAGTAAGCGCAGACGCTTAGACTCAAAGGTAAAAAATGCTTAAAAAAACTTTGCGTAGAGGTAAATCCCTAAATATACATAATTTTGGACACGCATTTTCATGCATATATTTTCTGGAACAATTTAAAGTTAGGTTACGCCTACTACTCAAATCATCACCATTATCAGCTTTTGAAAGTCCACTGTTGCACATAACGATTCAACTGCTCTGGTCCGTTTGCTTCCAGCGGATCCCCGCAACCTTGACTAGGTCGTCAGTCCATAGGGTGAGAGGCCTGCTTATGTTGCCTCTCCCAGTTTATGGTTGCTACTATGTGAGAATATTTTTAACCCCCGACGAAAAAGACCCCGTGTCATAAGTTTAACGTGTGTATCTGTCTGTGGCATCATAGCTCCCAAACGAATGGACCGATTTAGATGTACTTTTTTTCTTCTTTTAGAGCTGATTTTACAGAGATGGATCTTAGCTCATTTCCTACTTGACAAAAGGATTTTCAGCTTATTGCAAACTTTCACAGATCCGATTGATTTCAAATGATGAAGTTACCTTCCCATGACATGACAACCAAAACTGATGCTGCAGCGTCAAGGAATCTATGGGATTCCAAAAATTACTTCAGAAACAGCGTGATTGGGCTCATAATAATGGTCTTAATGAGCAGGTGCTAGATAAATAATGATCAAGGCCTTGAACTGATGCTGCACATCAAGAAGACTGCTGGATTCTCAACCCCTCGGTAACTCACACATGATGTAGCCTGTTAGAGCTCATAAGAATAGTCTCAATGAGTAGGTGTTAAAAAGATGATAATGGAGACCTTGAGCTGATGCTGCACATCAAGAAGTCTGTAGGATTCCCAATTACTCGGCAATTTATCCCGATTCAGCGTGTTCGGGCTCACAAGCATAGTTTAGATGAGTAGGTGTTAAATAGATGATGATCGAAGCCTTGAGCTCATGATGCACGTCAAAGAGACTGCTAGATTCCCAAGTCATCAGTAACTCACAGCATATATTGTTTGAACTCATAATAATGGTTTCAATGAGTCGGTGTTAGACAAATTATGATCGAGGCCTTGAGCTGATGCTGCACATGTCGGGGGTCTTTTATGTCTGAATGATTCAGTTACTTCGTTTCTCTTTTGCCCTTAAATGCAGATCATGATATAGAAAGGTACATACCTCGAAGTGCTCTCTCGTATCATTATTATTCAGTAACGCAACACGACCATATCTAATAGTGAAACCATAGTATCCAGCCGAACTGTAATGGTACAAATGTCTGCAATACTTTCCTGTCTGCAGTTGCATCAATAACAAATTCGTGTCGAGCAGAGACGAATTCAAAGTGAATGCGTTCCCAAAAGCAGTTAGAAATCTTTGACGATTTATAAGTGAAATCCAAACACTGTCACAGTACTTGACAAAATCCTTGTTTGCAATAAAACGGGTTGATCTTTGTACTCAAGTACATTAATGAAACGATTTTCTCTGAAAGAAATATTACATCCCAAATATCAGTGCAAGAGTTAATTTTTATTTTATTTTATTTTATTAGGACAACCAACAAGACAAGCACAATTACAAGCAAATTGGTAAGACAAGCAAATATTGGCTATAGACTAAGTGTCGTCTTAATAACAGGTTGCCACGGCATAATAATAGCAATAATGGACTACATAATTTTAAGTTACTTTTCAACCGTCTTCAAAAAAGGAGGAGGTTCTCAATACGACTGTATGTTTTTTATTTGTATGTATGTTACGCGATTACTCCGCCAATTATGAATCGATTTTAATGATTCTTTTTTTGTTTGGTAGATCATACTTTAGAGGTGGTCCCATATAAATTTTATCGAAATTGATTTAGAACTTTTTGAGAAAATCAACAAATATATACCCAGATAATATTTTGGTTGTGGTTCTTGTTACCTAACTTCGACAAATATGAGCCGATTTTGATGATTTTTGTTTTATTGAATAGCTCATACTTCAAAGATGCTATGATAAAAGTTTGCAAAGTAAAAATCACCCCTAAGGGTAGGAAAATAGGGGATGAAATCGGTGTTCAGCAGTTAGATTAGGATTTATCACTAAAAATAGATGAAATTAGTAAATTTTATTACAAAAATAAAACCGACTTCAAAATACTAAAATGCTAAAAATAATCCTAACACTTAAGTACCTAATCAGTTACTTTTGGAGTCGGTGCCAGCCGATGAGAGATTCAATGTTTTTGTTTGCACCGACTCCAAAATTACCTGATTAGGTACTTAAGTGTTAGGATTATTTTTAGCATTTTAGTATTTTGAAGTCGGTTTTATTTTTTTAATAAAATTTATTATTTTGAGATTTCAATTTTGGAAGCCCCACAAAAAATGGTTTTTTATATGTTGTTTTTGCACTTACATGCTATCTATATATCTTTAAGTTATAGTTAACTTAAAGATAATAATGCATAATATGTAAATAAATAAAAAATCGGTGAAAGTTAAAACCGTTTCTTTGCATTTTCTGAAACAGGTTTACTAGATTCAATTATTTTGTTGACAACCTCCGTATCTGACAGGCCAGTACGCCGATCTTGGGGTCGCTATCTCTGAGTTCACTGATTCGATTTTTAGTTGGGGAATGTAGAAAATAAACTTTTCTATGTTGTCTCGGGTCTTGATAGATAGATAGATATACTCTTTATTGCACACCATATAAGTAAATTACACATGATTTTTACAGGAAGACGTACAATTTAGGCGATCTTATCGCTAATAGCGATCTCTTCCAGACAAGCTTCAGGTAGAGGTCTTGGTGTTATGTTACCGTCGGAGTTTCTGATTTCTACAACGTATTCTTTTTGATTTCCCACTTTAACCAACGATGCTATACCGTAAAATAATGTGTTTGTCGAAAGAATAAAATGTCTCAGTCGCACTGAGTTGGAGTTACAAGTTATATACAATGGGCTAGTTTCCTAAAATAATCTATTTAGTCCGTTAATAGGATTAACAGGAAATATTGGACACGTATTTCTTCTTCTCTCAATCAAAAAAAATATGAAGATACAGCCCGTTAAAGTTCTGCGTAACATCACGCTTTGCGACACTTTCTAGCAAGGTATGACGTCACATGCTCACTTTGATGCGCTTTATCTTCGTCATTTTTTGTTTGATTGACAAAAGACAAAATATGGGTCCAATATTTTTTGATAATCTAACTGACGGACTAAATAGAATAATCATTTTTAGACCCAGGAAACTAGCCTATTGTATGGAGTTTTTCTAGAATGACAGATAGCGCCTTAAATATTACGCACATAGTCGCCTTGGTCAATATAAGTGGAAAAAACATTAGAACTTGCTACTTGTCATAAGACATGAATAGTTTTATAAAATAAACTAGCTGTTGCCCGCGACTTCGTCTGCGTGGTCTTTAGGGGTATGAAAAATAGATGTTGGCGGATTCTCAGACCTACTCAATATGCTCACAAAATTTCATGAGAATCAGTCAAGCCGTTTCGGAGGAGTACGGGAACGAACATTGTGACACGAGAATTTTATATATAAGATGAAAGTGATCATTTTGAAAAAATCTTTTAACATGTCGTAGGTACCTGGAGGAGGTCTTACTTGTCTCCTTAATTTATGGGAAATTAAAAGGAACACGTTGTATAACACGAGTGCTCTAGCCTTATGATCAGAGCAATGTATGTGACGTTGTCCAATATTTATTTACGAGTTGTTCAGAAGACACACATGAGAAGATGCAACATTGAGCCCTCTCAATGAGAAGCTTTGGCAGCACAGCGCCCAGAATGGCGTGGGATTGCAGAGAGACAAGTCTGCGAGTTCGAGGAGCAGCGTAAAGCTGACCTCGACGCTAAACGCGATGAGCTAAAGGCCCGTGCTCCTGCCGCCATCGAATATAAATATGTAAACAGCGTACTAACGTGCCCTCATTGTGCACGGGAGTTCGCTGCGAAGATCGGCTACATAAGCCATCTTCGGGTGCACCAGCGCCCGGCCGATTAGGAGTCGAAGTGGTCGCCATGGCCGGAAACATTCGGAAAGATCATCATCATTTACGAGTATTATTTACCATAACACTCGACGCGTATATAGTAGTTTATTTATACGAGTAGAGCTAGTGGCTTAGTTATAGGTATACAATAACTGCCTAAGATTATATCGACGATATTAAATTGATATTAAAATCGACAAATAAACACAATTACATCTAGACTTGGACCTCTACTGAAAAAACGAATCAAAATAAAGTCTTCATACAAAAGATATCAACGCGCACGCGTAACATAATATTTAGTAAGGTCTGATAAGTAAAGAATACACTTCCCCACCGCCAACAGGAGGAGTGTCGTAAGAGGCGACTAATTCCTGTAGCACGAGACGGGCAGCAGCGTCTGCGTGCGAAATCTTATAAAAAAAATGCGCTCGCCAACCCGCCTGCCAAGCGTGGCGAGTATTGGCAATCCTCCCCAATGAAAATCGTTGGTGAAGGCCTATGTTCAGCAGTGGACGTCCTATGGATGATGATGATGATGATAAGTAGCCAAAGCACTTATGTAAAATCAGAAACAACGATGGTACAACAATACCACGAACCGAAACAACATGGGAAATAGTTTTATTGACCCGAGCAGGAGTCGAACCTGGGACCTCAGAGATAATGACACCAACCTGCCTAGCATGAGCACTAAAAACACGATATGATATGATATGATATAGCGAAATATCGACACTAACTTTAAAAATATGATAGATTTAGCCGCTATTTTAAATTTTTATCGAAACAGCGATCTTAATATGTGACGGCGATTCAACATGGCGGCTATATCTATCATATTTTTACATTTGGTGTCGATATTTCGCTATATCATATCATATCATATCATATCGTGTTTTTAGTGCTCATGCTAGGCAGGCAAGTCCAGTATGCTTGGCTGAGGTAGATACCCATATTTATTCTGTGCATATAATCAAGAGGTGTTGATAAATATGCGATGACTAACTGTTGCCCGCGACTTCGTTTGCGTGGTCAAAACTAAAAACAGAGAGCAAACGCTAATGTTACTATTGTCGAACTCCGTAGCCGAGAGGCGAGCATACCGGATTTGGTGTCGCTATCGCTGTGGTCCGAGGTTCGATTCCCGGTCGGTCAATGTAGGAAAAATAACTTTTCTACATTGTCTCGGGTCTGGGTTTTGTGGTACCGTGTGTTTCTGATTTCTGTAACACAAGTCCTTTGGCTACTAGATATATGTGATGATATGTGATGATGATAGGATCAGAGCAATATATGTGATGATGTCAAAATTTTTTTTTACATTCAAAAATTTTGCCAACTCAACAGCGACAATTAACGGTAAGAAGCGCTATCTATAATAATAACCAGTGATCGGAATAGGTAGATTGATTTGGGGTTAATGATCTCAAATATTGATGTTAATATGGACATGCCTCCCGGATTTCGGAATTTCTTTGTATCAACCAAAACTAAACTGAAGAAATTAACAACACTATCATACTAATATCAAATTGGTTGGAAAATAATAACTTACACATGAATCCTAATAAAACTAAATACGTACAATTTTTTAACAGAAAACCTAAAGATAATCTTAGTATTAAAATTAACGACGAAAATATGACTAAATCGGAGACAGTTGTTTTCTTGGGTTTTATTATAGATAGTCAGTGTTCGTGGAAACAGCACATAGAAAACGTATGCAAAAAAATCAACAGATTTTCTTATGCTCTTTGGCGTCTAACGACCCAAGTAAATCAGTAAGCTGCTCTAATGGCATATCATGGATATGTAGCATCCAACCTCAAATACGGGCTAATATTTTGGGGGAATTCCATAGATATACCTAGAGCCTTCATATCTCAAAAGCGATGTGTTCGTGCCATATGCAACGTTCCTCCTCTAACCTCATGCAAGCAACTATTTCCCGATCTGAATCTCCTATCTCTTCCATCAATGTATATTCTGGAATGTTGTGTCTTTGTAAAAACTTATCCGTCTTTATTTGTGCATCAAGATGATTATGCAACTAAATCAATCAGACATCGGGGAAGGCTATTGTTGCCCAAGATACGAACCACTTTATATAAAAGAAACTGTTATCCAAGCTGTATAAAAATATATAATAAACTGCCGCATTCATTGACTGAACTACCATTAAATTTATTTAAAAATAAACTATTTAACTAGCTCAAGATAAAATGTTTCTACTCAGTTAATGAATATCTAGATTGTAAAGTTGACATTACCTAATAATTAATAACTGACATAACTGACGTTTTTTTCAAAAGGTATGTATGCGTGTATAAATTTGATTAATAACTTAAATTGTTTGGAGGTGACTTATCTCTGACTTGTTTGTTGATATATTTGTATGCTATTGACTATGGCTGAATAAGTGAAACCTATATATGTTTGTAACCTTATGATGTACCCTATTCAAAACAAATAAATTATTCTTGATTCTTCTTTTCTTCTTCAGTTTTTTTTTTAAAAGACATCCATATTATGCTAGCACTACCAAAGTACATCAAATCAATCTACCTATTCCGATCACTGATAATGTCAGTTCTCTTGCATCCCTCGGGGAACGTACACTTTTCCGGGATAAAAAGTATAGTACTTTCTATTCCAGAATGATTTCTGTGTCTTTCATTCAGATCCGTTCAGCCGTTCTGGCGTGATTGAGTAACAAACATTCATCCATACAAATCTACAATATAAAGAAGCGTCTTAATCGTTATTATTTTTAATAATCGTATGTTACGAAAAAAAATTACTTTAAAATATCCGAAAATAAAATCAAAGAGAGAATTCGAAAGCTGCGCGGTCATTCATCAGAGGCCTACAAAGACCTTACGGTACATACGGTGCATATTCTTCATGAAGGAGTTAAATTATCCACACGTACGATTTTTAACAGCGGATAGGAATAATTAAATGTGATAAAAACTTTTTTTTATCTTTGCATACTTCTATTAAGTTACTGATTCTAAGCCACTCTTAAAAATTTGGCACCCCTTTGCAATGAACCCTGTATTAATATTTTACAGGGTTCATTGCAAAGGGGTGCCAATTTTACTAATATTGTTAGAAGTTAGAAGGAACAGACGAAACTAGTTAAACTGAGTTCAGCTCTGTTACTGACGCAGCGCGGGCGCATTGTCTCAGTCGGAAACAATCGCGAGAGCAAACAACGATGCGCGTGAGGACGCGCGTGCGATGCCCCCTCAACGTTCGGGCGGCGAGTTAAGTTTGCTTGATTTGTTTCTACTACCACATGAACTTAATCTTCTAAAAATATGAATGAGATCATCTGAGCTAATTTTGTAACTAAATCACTAGTTAATGCCTAAACTACTACCATCATCATATCAGCCTATTGCAGTCCACTGCTGGACGTAAGCTTCCCCCAAAGAGCGCCAAAGAGCACCATCTCCCGCCTTTTTCATCCAACCACTGGCAGCCATCTTCCTAAGGTCGCCGGTCCATCGAGCTGTCTAAACTACTAGTACTAGAGACGCTAGCGACCCAATTTTATCAACACTTGTCATTCGACAAACAAAAGAATGATTCTTACTTCGAGTAGGTATCTACTCAAAGGATTTTTAGATGTATAATACTCTTGAAATCCAAAAAAAAATAAACAAAGTACATGAATAAAACTGTTTGGAAATTGGAGTTGCACAATTAGGGCATTTAACGCCAGAAACGATCTTCTCTAGACAAGCCCCAGGATTTAATGAACCCAAAGGAATTATCAAACTTGCACACTAAAGATAGATAGATAGATAGATGCTCTTTATTGTACACCATACAAAGAAGTTACAATTTGTGTTTACAGAAAGATGCACAATTTAGGCGGTCTTATCGCTAAAAGCGATCTCTTCTAGACAACCTTCAGGTAGAGGACAGATAAGAAGAAAGGGGAAAGTGGTGCGGAGAGCTTAGTGTGATATACCTAATGGATAAATAAATAACTCCAGATAGAAATGAAAATAACAATATACTTACATACATAACAATAATATATAATATTGAATATATACAATATACATATATATATACATAAAATGATACTTGATATATGCCAGGAAATATCGTGACCAACAATGACCAGTTGACAATATTAAAGAAGGATAGAAAATGGTTTGTTTGTCAAGACGCAAGAAAATGTGCAAACACAGTCGTATTTAGTATTTTTAACTAACTACATATTATAAAAATAATGTTATCTAAGGCATCATTAAGTTCTCACGTTAAAAAATATTGATAACGAAACCCATTTACTTGGATCGTTGAATAAATTATTTATTGTGACCTCTGCATAAACTTTCGAAGTATAAAACTCCACAGCCATATTTAAACAACAAACAATGACAACGTCAGTCAAACTTGACAGAATGTAAAATCAACAAAAACCCACTCAACTAAAAAAAATAAATCTAAATCAGTCTTAATTAATTTCCACCATGTGCCCATAATACTGGAAATATGCGAACCGACAAACATGCCAGACCTGGTGCATGCGGTGAGGAAGCGACTGCTGACTCTTCCTCAGCATGAAGAACCCAAGAGACGAAGGTAGTTTGCTTGTGCTATAAGAGTACCTAATACAAATTTCTTAGTATCTCTACTGTTTGGTAAAAGTAGATTGTCCGGTGTGTAACTCATCTGGCATGATGATTCGGCTTGAACACAAGGGGTGCCGAGTTCAATACCAAATTGGTATCATTTCATAAAACAATATTTTAAAGGTTTATGTGTTTGTTTGTGTGTGTGCGCGCACTCGAATGTTGTCATTTACATCTCTCAAACTAGTAGTCTCTAGTACTTCTACCATACAAGCTAATAAAATGAATAGCTGTGTTTTACATTTTGTAAATGGTTAGTGTTGCCAGTTAAGGAAATTATTTTCTCATTTTATTTTTACATTATTGTTCCTATTTATTAATTTTAAAAGTACTAACTGATATTTTATCTGTGACTAGAAGAACCTCTTGACAATAATTAACACAACAAATAAAGAATTAGCGAAATTGTTGCATCCGTTCACGCGTGATGCGATGACCAAGGGAAATAGAGATTCATTTTTATATATATAAATTAGGTGGGGTGTAATTTAAATATTATATATACCTAAAAATATGTTAGTTTAAAGTTGAAAAGCTTAAATAAATATTATTACCACACTTTTAAAATCAAAACATTTACGGTTTTTTGTTCGAACGATTATTACAGACCCAAATTTTTAATGATTGAAAGTAATTATTGATTTTTATGCGATAAACTTATTTATCATTTAAATTATTATTTTGTAGTTATATTTACCCACTACCTTTAATTGCTCAGATAGGTACCGTAAAGACTTAGGTTCGATTTCTACATAAGGCGGTCGATTTTTGTTATAAATATTACGTGACATTTTACAAAAAAATACAATTATTTTCTTAATTGTTTATTTCTCACCGAATCAATCAATCTGCCTATCTATAATATGCCATCGTAATGTCTGTCGTAATCGTAATAAGGCATACCATGAAATAATACTTTGAATGATTTGCGTTTTCAACCCAGCCACGATATGATATGATATGATGTAGCGATAAATCGACACAAACTGTAAAAATATGATAGATATAGCCGCCATGTTGAATCGCCGTGCCGGTGACGTCACATATTATGATCGCTGTTTCGATAAAAATTGCGGTATATTTTAACAGTTGGTGTGGATATATCGCTCTATCATATCATATCGTGTTTTGGTGGTTATGCTAGGGCAGGCTGGTTTAAAAATAGAATGAAATGAAATTACATAAATATCAACCTTCAGACACGGTTAAGAGGCAAGCTTAATCAAGGTAAAATAGTATGAGTAGGTAGCTAGCTAGCAGTCTGTATGTACATGCATACACCCTACAGGTAATTAAAGTATGAATATGATAAATAAAAATATGAATTTAGTTAAGTCGCTGTCATAGCCCAACGGATTAGCAAGCTGAAGTGGCAGTGGGCGGGGCACATAGCACGTAGAACTGACGGCCGATGGGGCAGAAAGGTTCTGGATTGGAGGCCACGTACCGGCAAGCACAGCTTACCATGCCCACCTACAAGGTGGACAGACGACCTGGTAAAGGTTGCAGGAAGCCGCTGGATGCGGGCCGCTTCCAACCGGCCAATCTGGAAGTCACTGGCGGAGGCCTATGTTCAGCAGTGGACGTCCTATAGCTGAAATGATGATGATGATTTATACATATAAGTTTCAAGACGGCATTTTCTTTCCCATGTCTACTGAACTTTAGTTCGCGTGTTCGACTCGCATTTGGCCGGAATTTGAGTATTTACCAAATTATTACAACAGTAAAATAGGACAAAAGGTTTATGTCGTGCACATGGTAATCTAGATGTAGGTATTGCTTTTATTTAATTTTCCCCGGTTTTGGGGAGAACTACTTTTAAGAGCAAGCCTCTTTTATAGCGGTGTGCGTGTGTCTTTGAAAGGGCTATGCTCAGTGTTTCTTTGCGAGATCGAATCAGAAATTAGGATCCGTAAACGAACAAAAGTCGCTGACATATCCCAACGGATTAGCAAGCTGAAGTGGCAGTGGGCGGGGCACATAGCACGAAGAACTGACGGCTGAGGCAGAAATGTTCTAGAATGGAGGCCACGTACCGGCAAGCGTAGCGGAGCACGTCCACCCACAAGGTGGACAGACGACCTGGTAAAAGTCGCAGAAAGCCGCTGGCCGCTTCCAACCGGCCAATCTGGAAGTCACTGGGGGATGCTTATGTTCAGCAGTGGACGTCCTTTGGCTGAAATGATGATGATGATTTATTCATTTAAGTTTCAAGACGGCATTTTCTTTCCCATGTCTATGGTGTTTTCAGGATCGGTGTAATCAGACGCGTATTTCACATGAAGACTTGCAGTGATAGTGAATTAAATCCGTACGAGCTCACACTGAGCGCTATAGTGGCATGGACCGGGGTGCTGGTGATCACAGCTGTGGTGTTGCACTCTCTCTACCTGCTGTACCTCAAGCCTGAGGGCACGTGACTTCTAAGGCTGTTGTGAGTTTCAAGTATTTAAAAGTAGCGTCAGCATGCGACTTCGTCTAGTTAGTCTTAGGAATAGGCTAGTTTCATGAGTCAAAAAAATATAATTTTAGTCCGTCAGTTAGATTATCAAAAAATATTGGACCCTCATTTTGCCTTTTGTCAATCAAACAAAAAATTACGAAGATAAAGCGCATTAAAGTGAGAACGTGTCGTCACGCCTTGCTAAAAAGTTTCGCAAGGCGTGACGTTACGCGGAACTTTAACGGGCTATATCTTGATTGAGAAAAGAAAAATACAATTGAAATATTTTCTGTCAATCCAACTGACAGATTAGTTAGATTTTTTTAAGAAACTAGCCTATTAAGCCAAAAAAAGTTAATGATCCCACTGGAATACAAAAAACGGATAAATCTATCTCTAGGAAGATCCATGTAACCACATTGGTGAACAACTTTCGTTCTATGACTTTTACCCTATATTATATATTATAAAGGGATTATTACAATAAACTTTTTATGAGTTTCTGATATTTCAGCACTGTTGCAAGCGCTATAATCTACTCGGCGAATAAAGATTCCTTCAAATAAACTTGAAAGAGCTATTTTACAACATCGCTCAGTCACATGGAGTGCGCGCTTGTGTGTGCATCGTAAAAATATGATTTAGGTCGAGTGCAACTTCCAAGTTATGATTAACTAGTTAGACACAAGTAAGCTTATAAATAAATAAATAATAATAAATAAATTGTTTCCACAATCACACCAATTATGTGGCCCCAAACTAAGCAAAGCTTGTACTATGGCGACTAGATAACGGATAATCATACTTAAATACTTTTATAAACATCCATGACTTAGGTACAAATGCTCGTGCTCATTACACAAACATTTGCCCCTTGCGGGATTTGAACCCGCAACCGCTGGCTTTGGACTCCGGAGCGCGAACCACTACACCGGGCGGTCGTCAAATAGCATAGAAAATATTATTATTACAAACTAAATTGTCTTATAATAAATGTTGTGTTGCGTGGGGACGGCCGTAAAGAATAATACACTTCCCCACCGCTAGCAGGCGAAAAAGGCGACTAATTCCTGTAGCACGAGACGGGCAGCAGCGTCTGCGTGCGAAATCTTATAAACTGCGCTCGCCAACCCGCCTGCCAAGCGTGGCCAGTATTGGTAGTTCCTAAACGTCTTGTGTCTGAAATAATAAATAAACAAAAATTGGACAACATCACATACATTGCTCTGATCCTATGAAAAGTAGCTTAAGCACTTGTGTTATAGAATTCAGAAACAACGACGGTACCACAACACCCAGACCCGAGACAATATAGAAAAGTTATTTTTCTACATTGACCGACCGGGAATTGAACCCGGGACCTCAGAGATAGTGACACCAAGTCCGGTATGCTCGCCTCTCGGCTACGGAGGTCGTCAAATAATGATATTGTTTTTTTAATTCTTAACACTGTCAACGTTAACCTCTTAAGTGTTATTTTTTTCTTGTGATACTTATTAACAAACATTTATACTTAGGAGGATATTTGTAACACTATTTTATGCCAATAAACATTTCATTTCATTTCATTTCATTTCACATTTCATTTCATTTCATTCTTGATTGTCCTTTGTTTTTTATTTCTTATTTCCAGGACTTACGCCACCGCGCACTTGCGTCCATAAAACGCATAAATGTCTATTTTTGGTCAGAAACCGACCCGATTTTACCGTATCAAGAAGTCAATATACATGATGACAAAAGGTCACCGCAACATCGAGGCCGCCAGCGTCCAGCTGTACCAGGTGGTGCTGCTCACTGGGGTGCTGTTCGTGGTGCTGCTGGTGCTGAGGTCCCTGTACCTGAAGTACGCGAATGAGGACCAGTTAATTCCCTCGTCGGTGTTCAGTATGTGGTGCCAACAGAGATAGGCATATTTATTAAAAAGAGAAAGAAAATGCAGGTCTTTCATTTAGATTGTAGCCAGATGATAGTTTTAAAAGAACCTAAAAGAGCAATTTGTAGCCTTTTTACTGCAAAGGCTCACTAGCCTAACCTTGAATATAGACATGGAAGATGTCTATATTTAACTTAAACCTATACGACGTAATAGGCAAAACCTTTTATTACCTTTCATTAAGACATCGGACTGGGGACTTGTTATGGCCCTTTCGCACGGCCATCTTTATTCTAGACTATCTGTTGCCCGCGACTTCGTTCGCGTTGTCTTCAGTTTATTCATAAATAATTTTCAGCGCAACGTTCTTAATTTTTTCTTACAAAAGAACTCAAGACAATAAAGAACAAGAAAAAAAAGAATAAGTAAAATTGTTCCACCCGTTCATGCGTGATGCTATGACCAAGAGAAATAGAGATTCATTTTTCTATAAATATAGATTTACATTGCTTAATCAGAAAATTGGCATTCTAAGCTCGGTTAAAATTTTACATCGATTTAAAAAGGATATTCTGCAAGTTGGCATAAGGCAGCGTTCTTACCAAACATGATGAGTAGGTTCATTGTAAGCCCCAGCGTGGACGTGAACTCAAACTGCATTTTTTGTGAACACCAATTAACCACGTCTTTCTATATAGCGGGCTTCCCTGAGATGGAGCGATGAACGTGATAAGAATGGTTTGCTTGTTCAATGTACCTTCTGAATATGATGATGAGATCCAATGTACCTCCTCCGTATCGCTACAAATGGCGTCTAAACTCTTATTTCTATCTAGCGGGGTCCTCTACCGTTATAAGGCTAAAACTTCTAAAAAATATATCACACTATAATATCTCCAATGTACCTCTCGATATTTGCATTAATTCCAATTTCCTGTCAATCTTTTCCATTCAAATTGTGTCTGAAAATTTTTTGTCCATATAACGGAGACTATTATCCTAGCAGTTTATAGGTGTATGTGGCATACCAAATGAAAGCATTTTTAATGTACCTTCTAATATTGCAGTTTTTTTCGATATAATTAGTCCTAGTTAGTTTAGTTGCAATATATTATTGAACTTTACACGACGACGGTGACGATAATTTTACGTAGTCGTCGGCTGTACGTCGTTTCTGCACCTATCTATTCCTGAGAGTTCATGCAAATATCGAGACGTTCATTATAGAGCGACTATCGTTTGATATAATTTTGATATGTTTTGGCGTTATAACGGCCGAGGATCGCGCTGGATAGAAATCGAGATCAGACACGCCATTTCTAGCGATACGGAGAAGGTACTTTGGATCTCATCATCATATTCTGAAGGTACATTGAACAAGCAAACCATTGTCATCACGTGAATCGCTCTATCTCCGGGGAGCCCGCTAGATAGAAACAGGCCGATTAACCGACAATTTAAAACACGTGATATCAGAGCAGAGAAACGAGCTGGATTTACCACAGAACTTAACGTAACATAAGCGAGCAGTCAGAAAGTATTTTTACAAAATTAATAAATTTAACCCCTAAAGAGGTTAAAAGAGCTTTTCTATTGTAACCAAATTCCATGCTAATAAAATCGCAGGTTTGATAAGTGGGTATCCATCTTTGTATCTAACAATTATTTACTAATACAAATCGAAGATCTAATCGAAGCAAACCTTGAACTTTTAGTCAATATTTTACGTCCTAAGAACCAATTATGTAATCGATCAGTTAATCGATTTACAGTTTCCGCTATATCAACATTATATGTGTTCCGGATACACCTAACTAATCTTCGTAAATATTAGGCTTATTACTAAATGTGAAGCTCTCAATTGTCTTATTTTGTTCACACACACAAATGAGGCAATTTTACGATAGACGTTCCCCGGAAACGGCTGGTCAACCTACCCATACAGTTGAAGGTCATTGAATTGATTTTCAACTTTAAGTCCGACTTTTAGAGATCAATATTAACTGAGAAAATTGACGTTTTGTGGCAGGTTAACGTGCTGTTGTCTGTACAATATTTTATGAAAAAACCAACTAAGTACGTTAAAAGTGCTTCAGAATTCTCCGTAGGTTACATTTTGAAATAACTTTTAATAAGTGCCAACCATTATTTTAAAGGATATTGATCATTAATCTATAGAAGCTCGGCCCACTTTGCGTCAGCGTGCATTTTCACAAAATGTTGGTGAAAAAAATGGAAATATTTTTAAGACTCGTTAAAACAAATCAAATTAAACCAAATTACTTAAAACGATTTTACTACCAGCCTTTATACTATCAACATCCTTGTCATCTTGATAGTTCCACTATCAACATCCTTGCTCCATTATCACAATTCGAGTTACTACCGAGTAGAGATGGGCCGAGTACTCGGTTAATACTTGGTATCGGCGTACTCAGCGGGTTTTTTAATACTCGTACTTGGCCGAATAACTCGGTTTTAATGCCGAGTATACTCGGTTTAAGTAAAACAATATATTTTGGTAGATATAAATAAAACAACAGTGCTAATCTTTTGTGTGTTTTACTTTAACATGGTTTAACATTGCCGTCGTAGAAGCCTTTTGTCCAACACCACTATGTGAAATCAAAGAATTGCATAAGGTACATTTCACTTTGGTTATATCTTCTTCAATCTCGTCGTAAAACGTCCAAAATCGTGATATTTTACGTGAAATTATTATGTCAACAATCACCACCTCTTACACATAATCTTGTACTTGTTTACGCGCCCGAAACAGGAATTTGATTATACCGAGTTACTCGCCGAGTACTCGGTTGGAAAAAAATCGAACCGTGTAAAACTCGGTACTCGTTACTCGGCAAAAGTGCTACTCGGCGCATCTCTACTTCCGAGTATCAATCTGTTCGTGTCTCTGACAACCATACTCGCCGTAACGTAGCGTTATTTCAAGAAGGTCAAATAAATGCTAGTTAATGAGACACACTTGTTCTTTAATTAGTCTGTGATGGTATCAAGGAAATTATTGTATTTTCATCCGGACTATACATATATCATTTCAACCATAGGTCATTTACTGCTGAACATAGGCCTCCCCCAATGACTTCCAGATTAGCCGGTTAGAAGCGGCCTGCATCCAGCGGCTTCCTGCAACTTTTACCAGGTCATCTGTCCACCTTGTGGGTGGACGACTAACGTTTTTGGTAGATCAAAATCAAGTTTCAAGATTTAATTACGCAGTTACTTTACACATGTGAATGAAGCTATTAAAATCGTAAAAAAAAGAAAAAAGACGGTCGCATTGCATACTGTCGAAATTGATTTATAACACGCCTTTTCCTCTCACATGATGACTCAAATATCTAAACACAATTCACTGCTGCTTCCTTGAACAAAATCACATCGGATTATCTCAAACAAAGCCAGACAGGAGCAAATCATTTCTCAATTTCCAAAACTCAGATTACAATGGTCTTTATATGAATGGTCAACCTTTCATCGCAATTGTTTGCTCGCAAAGGCCGCAGGTCAAGGCACTCTTCGTATCTGATCCGCCAGAGGTCACTTCCCTGTCGATTCGAGAGAGGACCGCCCCGCGCCTCGTCACTTGATAATCAACTATTGATAGGCTAATGCATTTTTGAAATTGTTTAATTTCAAACTTACTTCCTCAGTGAGATGGATGGCGAAGGCCACAAAGACAGATGGACGTGTCCTAAACTTAAAAAATAATTTTGTAGTAATTCGGTTTAAAAAACAGATTGCCTTAAATACTAGGCTCATTTTTCTTATTTTGAATGATAAGCACCAATCACAAAATTTATGCTTCCTCAAAAGCTCTTGCCAATCTATTTATTAGATAAATCGTTCAAAAAGCGTAAAGCGTAGAGCTAACGATAGGTCTATACCTAAGTCTTGTTGTAATTCGAACCTTATAGTTCTATAATTAAAAAAAATGGCATTTGAAGTTTTCAGTTACATAACTTATTTCTTAGAATATTAAGCTATTCTTAGATTGAACTGGCATTTGAAGATACGATCTATACTTTTTCGTAGAACTGTCCTAATCCGTGATCTGATTTTCAAAGCGCTAACCTGTGAAGTTTAATTGAACTAAATAACAGATAAGTATTTGTGTTGATTGGTTGACCACTTTAAGGAAAAACTATTTAAATGTGGCTTTAGGAGTGGGGCTGTTGTAAGAGGAGATAACTTGGCCCCCTCCCCTGCCCTAGGAGCTAGTGTGTAGTAGGTAAGCTAGGTGCACAGACAGGAGCTAACTACGTATTTATTTAAAAACATTAAACACTTAAAAATCGTACAAAAAGTGGACTTGATGCCCTATGATCAGACTTCTACAGCCATCGCGATTCTGTGCCCTAGTGCTTAATAGAACTGCATTGTAAAGCAAACAATAGGCAACCTGCTGATATTCTACATTTATTCTTACTTTAGTATGGAATCACACAATTTGTGTGAAGTTATACACCATGCATTTTATTTACATACCTTGATACTTACAGAATTGTACTTTGTTTAAATACTCTGTTATGCTGTAATAGTTTGCATTCTACACTAAAGAGCTGGTAATCATATTCATTACTGTAAGTAGATCAGTTTTTCCTTAGTCGCACCTTGAGACACCAAAATAAAGATGGCGCTGTCCTTCTAGAGTTAATTGATATTAACTTATAATCCTTAATACCCAGGGCAAGCTACTTATGGTATTATCAAAGCTTTATCAATTAAATCGCTAATCGAATTAATACCTAACTTATTTTATCTGCATTAACCTTAGCGAACAAAGCGCGCAGCAGCCGTTGTCAAAACATGACGAATTGCGCGCACGCACAAAAGAACTTATTAATATCTGAGCAGCGCCTTGACCTATGGTCATACAAATACTTTGTTACTTATCTGCCTGTAGACAAAGTAGATTGCTTTATTTTATTTGTCTTCTTCTAAACCACTCTTGATTCAGTCTCTACACAAAAATAACTTGCTACAACGATTAAACCTACTGACTAACTCTTCAGCAAACGTTAGGCCTTAAATGCTCCTACGCTCACTTCGCCACTGGCGTCACAAAGTGTAGGTAGAGCTTCATAGCGCATATTGTCATTCGTTGGCGCGACCGACATCAGTATTTCTTCGCTGATGTCGGTCGCGCCTTATTCACGCGCTTCATTCCTCCTGGAATTCAGGCTTAGATAAATGAATTCAGGCCTTAGATAATAATAGCCATCGCATTACCGCGACGCGACGTGTCAATTCTAGAAGTACTTACTTACTCTTAATAGAAGCGAAGAAAGCGTTCATGTGCCTACCTACAGCGTAGTACCTTTAGAAGTTAGTCGTAGGGGTTTGCCAGGACTGCTAGGGGCGCAATCCACAGTGGGACTCACTTTGCAGCATGTTGACACCTGGGGATCCTAGAAAATAAGTCCCAGGGGGCACATAGTTCAAATATTGCTAGGGCGCTGTGTTCCTAGTTGCGACGACTCTGCCTATGGCCCGTTATGTTTTAGCGTGATCCTCATGTGGGGAGACAGACGCTGATTGGGACGAGGTGGTGCGCTAGGAAGAAGTTGACGGGCTATACCAATGGCAGTACTTTAGCTAAATCGCCAGGAAAGATACCGGTATCAGTGACGGTTGATCGGTAGTCAACAGATCGATGCCGGCCGGCAGTTGTCAATGTCTGCATCTCACTCTAAAGATGTCATATGTAAGCCTGTCAGTAATGTAATTGTTTTCTCAGATAGGTTAGGAGTTGGTTACGGCCCAATGTTGCATAAGTCAATTAAATATAACGTAATTAACAATTGTATGCCAGATGCGTCCTGGGATCAAATTATTAAACGCATACAAAACAGTAAATTTAATAGTGAAACAATACTTGTTATTTTATTAGGAAATAGCAAGAATATTACAAAAAAAAATATTATACAGAAATTTTCAATGTTGTCTAGCCTTATTGTAAAAAAAGTTGTTTTGTGTGCCCTACCATATTGTAGGTATCAAACAACTGAAGAAAATAACAAAATTCATTTATTAAATAGCGTATTTTTCAATTTAACTGAACGTCATAGTGACAAGTTTGTGTTTTTTGACACAAACAAATTTACTAATAATAAATTTATATTAACGGGCGGCTCTTTACACCTGCCATATAAATTAAAAAAACAAATAGCTACTTTGTTAGCACATAATATTAACAATAGTTTTATCGAAACTAAGACAAACTGTGACCATGTTAGTACTAGTACTAACTTAAATATTGTTCCCTTGACAACCTCTAACATTTTAAACTAAGAGAGAAGACAAAAGCCAAGTCTACCTTTAATATTATTCATCAAAATATGCAAGGCTTGGCTGGCAAAGAGTTAGAATTAGCCTTATTCTTACAAGATTTAAGTGTAAATGTTATATGTTTAACGGAGCATTGGATTAATCAATATGAATTAATGTTAAACATAGAAAATTTTAAAATCGGTAGTTCGTTCACAAGAAAGTCTGCTATAAGGGGGGGGTCACTTATACTATTAAATAGTAAATTAAAATGTAAAGAACGTAAAGATATTGTGTCACTTTCGATAGAACGAACTATTGAACTAGCGTGTGCTGAGCTAGAGCAGTATATTATAATAAGCGTTTACAGCCCTCCCTCTGCAAATTTCCAGCTTTTTGAATCCACTATGGAAGAGGCCTTAAAAAAAGTATGCAATTCTAATAAGAAAATTGTCGTATGTGGAGATTTTAACATAGATATATTAGTAAATTCACAAAATTCAATTCGTTTTCTGAATCTTTTTAAATCATTTAATTTAATTAACCTGTTTAATGAACCTACAAGAGTGACTCCCACATCAGCTACTTGTTTGGATAATATTTTTTGCAATAGCGAAGTAATAGACAAATCAATTATAAATTATTTAAGATCTGACCATAGTGGACAAAAGGCGTCTTTTGAGCACCATCATGCCCGAGAAATTGTAGATGCTGTATGCAGGCCAATAACCGTAAATAGAATAGACCGATTTAAGGAGAAAATTTGTGATGGTATAGACTCATTAAAACCTAGCAATAACCATAACGTCGATCTGTTATATGAGGATCTTTTTGGCGTAATCAAAAATGAATTTGATCAAATTTTTACACAAAAAAAGATAAAAGCAAATAGACTTAAGTGTAAGTTCAATGAATGGGCTACACCAGGAATTTACAAAAGTAGAAAGACATTATATGACTTGTATAGTCTAAAAGCAAACTCTCAAAACCCACAGGTCATAGAACATGTGAGGAATTACTCTAAAATATTTAAAAAAGTATGTGCCACTGCAAAATCAAACCATCTTCGTAATGTTATTTTGAATTCTGATAATAAAGCAAGGGCCACATGGAAAATCATAAATAAAGAAACATGTAGACATAAACCAAATGATAATGCTTACTCTCTTAAAATTGGGGATAAACTGGGTAGTTCAAATGCGGATGTCGCAAATACTTTTGAGGAATTCTTTTCAAACATAGCTCCCTCTACAACTAAGGAACTAGCTTCTTCTGCTGAACTAGCCGAGTCCCTACTCAAGTCGGGTGTTGACGAATGTAAAACTTCATTTAATTTTAGACATATAAACCCTGATATAGTAATAAAAACATTTAAAGAATTAAACATGAAAAAAACTGAGGACTTATGGGGTATTTCTGTCAACATTATCAATACAATTATAAATACGATAGCCCCTTATCTTGCAAATATTTTTAACAAATGTATTGATGATAGACAGTTTCCCACTTTGATGAAATTTAGTAAAATTATTCCTTTATTCAAGTCAGGCGAGAAAAATAATCCCTCTAATTTTCGACCAATTTCAATATTACCAGTACTTAGTAAAGTCTTTGAAAAAGTAATTTTTAGTCAACTGTTATCTCACTTTGCCCTGAATAAACTTTTACATGATAATCAATATGGCTTCACGAAAGGTAGAAATACTACTGATGCTGGAGTTGCACTCTTAAAACACGTGTTTGATGCTTGGGAGAGTAGGCAGGATGCTTTGGGAGTTTTTTGTGATCTTTCTAAAGCTTTTGATTGTGTGGACCACCAAACTTTACTAAAAAAACTTAGGCACTATGGTGTTTCAAATGATGCCTTAGATTTAGTAAACTCTTATCTCACAGGCAGAACACAAAAAGTATGTATAAATGGAACTGAGTCTTCTGGGTCGCCTCTTACTATGGGTGTGCCGCAGGGATCAATATTAGGACCCCTACTGTTTCTAATTTACATTAACGACCTTCCGTCTTTTACAAAGGACCTCTGCGAGACAGTGTTATTTGCGGATGATACTTCATTGATTTTTAAAATCAAGAGAGGTAAAGATTTATTTGACGATGTAAATACTGCTCTCTCGCAAGTATTGCATTGGTTCACTACCAATAATCTTATGCTTAATGCAAATAAAACAAAATGTATTAAATTCACCATGCCGAACGTAAAACTGGTCCCAACACATATAACTGTAAAAGATGAACTGCTAGATACATCTAGTTCCACTACCTTTTTAGGAATCACTTTAGATTCCCGTTTGCAATGGGGTGCTCATATTGAGACTCTATCGGGAAGACTTAGTTCAGCTGCTTATGCCGTGAGAAAGATAAGACAATTGACTGATGTTGGAACGGCAAGATTGGTGTACTTTAGCTATTTTCACAGTATAATGTCATATGGAATATTATTATGGGGCTCAGCAGCAGATATTGAATCTATTTTTGTGCTACAAAAGAGAGCTGTACGGGCAATTTACGACCTCAGACCCCGAGACTCGTTGAAGGAACTGTTCAAGGAAATTAATATACTAACAGTGGCTTCTCAATTCATTTATGAAAATATCATGTATATTCGCAAAAACCTGCATCTATTTCCTAAAAAGAGTGACATGCATAATATGAATACCCGGAATAAAGACAAACTTGCCGTTCCAAATTTCAGACTGCATAAAGTGGGTAATTCGTTTATGGGAAAATGTATTCGCTTTTTTAACAAATTACCACAGTCCATTGCTGAACTGCCTATGTATGAATTTAAATCGCATGTCAAGATGATTTTAATGAAAAAAGGTTATCACACTGTAAATGACTATTTAAATGATAAAAATGTATGGAATTAAATACTGCCGTGCTCGCACAGGTTCATTTTATCTTGTAATGTAAACACACTATTTAAAAAGAGGCTGACAATAGTGACCGAGTTTCTTGCGCTGCTTCTTCTCGGCACTAGCCCACAATATTGTCCCGAAGCAGTGGTAGGGTAAAAAAATATATTGGGACGTGTAAAAGAGCTTAATTTAGGCCTATTTACAGAAATAAATTGGTTTTATTGGTTTTTATTGGTATCGTGGGGAGTCCGGACAAACTAGTATATTGTATATAGTGGGCTAGTCAAAGTGAACTTTCCAATGGGAAGGAGAAACACATTAAACCCACAAAATTCAAATAAACATTATTACTAATGTTTATGGCATGCTTATAAGATGGCGGTGAAAATGGCCCGATAATAATATGTACGAGAATTCTCATGATTTTAGTGTTTACAATAGAATGCAGATATGCTATCCTAATCTATGATGTGCTAAGAGTAGGTACTTGAGGTTCTTTGAGAACGTCATTAATAAAGCAATTAATTTAAAAAAATAAAACTGACTACAAAACACACAAAAACATTGAATCTCTCATCGGCTGGAACCGACTCCAAAAGTAACTGATTAGGTACTTAAGTATTAGGATTATTTTTAGCATTTTAGTGTTTTGAAGTCGGTTTTATTTTTTTAAATAAAATTTACTTATTTCATCTATTTTTAGTGATAAATCCTAATCTAACTGCTGAACACCGATTTCATCCCCTATTTTCCTACTCTTAGGGGTGATTTTTATTTTGAAAACTTTTATCATAGCATCTTTGAAGTATAAGCTATTCAATAAAACAAAAATCATCAAAATCGGCTCATATTTGTCGAAGATAGGTAACAAGAACCACAACCAAAATATTATCTGGGTATATATTTGTTGATTTTCTCAAAAAGTTCTTAATCAATTTCAATAAAATTTATATGGGACCACCTCTGAAGTATGATCTACCAAACAAAAAAAGAATCATTAAAATCGATTCATAATTGGCGGAGTAATCGCGTAACATACATGCAACAAAAAAAAAAACATACAGTCGAATTGAGAACTTCCTCCTTTTTTGAAGTCGGTTGTAAAGTACCCACTGGATAGCCTTCATTTAGCTCCTCGTTATTCCATACTACTTAGGTACTTCATACTTTATAGGTGATCATTGAATCATCAACGGTCATGTGACCTACTTTTAAATAAGACCCGCCCATTGCATTCCTAGTTCATACGACCTTACTATTCCACGCATGCGTGTTGCTTAGCTCCGGTTAAGGACATCGCTTTCTTTCTTACGTCAAACCCCCTTAAGGGATTGTGATATAATTAGTTGCGCAAGCGCAGGAATGTGGCGCGTAAGTGTAACATTGCGGCGTCTGGGGTAATAAAAAGGTTTTAAGTGTTTCAATCATAGTTGTAAGTGTTGTAACGTAATTTCTATTCTAACTTCTTACTCTAGTATTAAAATTCAATACTCTTTGACGACGATGGCGAGCACGCGTTGGCGTCACCATCTACAATGTAACAGGTACGATTTCCGGTCGGTTCGATTTAGAAAACAAAATTTTCTATATTATCTTGGGTCTGGGTGTTGTGGTACCGTCGTTGTTTCTGATTTTTATAACACAAGTGCTTTACTTACTTACTTACCTTAGACTTAAGATCAAAGCAATGTATGTGATGTTGTCCAATATTTAATAAGTATTATTAATTTATTTAGACAGACGACTTCCAACCTACTTCCAACCGGCCAATCTGGAAGTCAATGGGGGAGGCCTATGTTCAGCAGTGGACGTCCTAAGGCTGAAATGATGATGGTCGCAGGAAGATGCCGGATGCAGACCGCTTTCAACCGGCCAATCTGGAAGTCAATGGGTTAGGCTTATGATAAGCAGTGGACGTCCTATGGCTGAAATGATGATGATGATTCATTTATTATACTGTGCTACCATTTCTTCCTCCTAGTATTGACTTTAACCCGTTTCCAGTTGGAGTACGCGTGTCCATGGGACTACATTTGACAAGTCTGGTTTTTACATTCTGAGCGACTGCCACCTTTTTTTACAAAGGAGAAATTCACATACCTACCGCCTTAGGCAGAGGTAGGTTATGTGGGACTCCCTAACAGTTGCGCAACTATCTCCCAACAATTAAGGTTTACCCACTAAAAAATCTGCGGTTTTTACCTCGCAATGTATGTTGACGATGTATTAAAACCCGTAAGAACGACTTCCAGTTCAATGTATTGCCTACGTACGGCAGTGTCAGTGTCTTAGGCGTTAAGTAGGTACCTTTAGGTGATCCTGTACACACAGGATCACTACAATCTTGCAGGCTGTACAATATGCAAGATGCATCTTGCATATTGTATCACAGTATCGCTGACACTCCTCTTTTTCCATAACCTCCGTCCACGGCTGGACGAGCAAGGAGTCCTCACCCCACATACGTGTCGCTCTCATAAGCGAGCGGTCCAAGCCAGCAAGTTCATATTCATTTTAACGACGTCTGCTTGCCTAGCATGAGCACTCAAAACACGATATGATATGATATGATATAGCCGCCATGTTGAATCGCCGTCACATATTAAGATAGCTGTTTCGATAAAAAATTAAAATGGCGGCTGAATCTATCATATTTTTAAAGTTGGTGTCGATATTTCGCTATATCATATCATATCATATTGTGTTTTTAGTGCTCATGCTAAGCAGGCTGTAGCCTCAGATCATATTTCTATGATTTGAGTCTGTAGTCGAGAGGCGAGCATATCGGACTTGGTGTCGCTATCTCTGAGAACCCGGGTTCGATTTCCGGTCGGTCAATGTAGAAAAATATGTTTTTTCTATTTTCTCGGGTTTGGGTATTGTGGTACCGTCGTTGTTTCTGATTACTATAACACAAGTGCTTTGGCTACTTACCATAGGATCGGAGCAATGTATGTGATGTTGTCCAATATTTATTATTATAATTTAAATATTCATATTCATTTAACCACTTCCATCGTGAGATCTTCTTGGCTTCACCGCGGCTGGAACCCGTCGGGGGAGAAGCGATTTAATCTCTAAGCTTAGGTAGACGCTGGGATCTCACAACCATCGGGTGTATGGGAATGGAGGCTGCGACTACCACTGCTCTTAGATATGGGTCGGTACCTACCTAAAATCACTACTGCTCTTGCTAAACAAGTTCTTTTTGCGAAGGATAAATAATCTTTTTTTGAATATTGGCGTGAAAAGCGAAAAGGATGTATGCACAAATAGACTTTGCTCTAATACCTAACACCCTGTCAGTCTTAAACTCTTGAGACTCATTTATTCCAAGACCGTCAGACTACTTACTGTATGATATAAATACCTAATAAGCAAACAATATTGCTTTGTTTAGGTAAAAACATCATAATTTGTGTAATACGTACCTACTACTGTCTGTGTAACCGATATTTCTTAACTAAAGTTTTATATATCTAGGATAAGTTTGATCCAGAAATAAATTTTATCTTTCTTAGAGCGGTACAAGCTTTCTTAAAACGAACAAAAAGTATTTCAACGTAATATACAGTGTCAATATTTGACGAACCGATTGTTGTAGTGTTGCGGTAATTCGCCATAAACACAAAGGGTCCCGGGTTCGATTGCCGTGTGCCGTCCGTGTCGCCATGACGCAATTCCATGGGTGCAACATGCGCTGTAGCGCTAGGCGCTGGGACAAGGGCTGGCTGGGCACAACAATCAACACAGCGCCTGTCACGCCAAACGCGTACAGAGAACCTATTCCTGGTTTTATAAAAAAGCTTGTAAAATAGTCGATTTGCTTACTTCAATCGAAAAGTAAATGTAAAGTTTTACTTTTTGATCAACGAGGCGGTATTTTTTTACAACTCAGTTTACACAGTACATTAGTGATTAGGCCCTCTGAGCGCCATCTATATAGTTTGTATCGAACTAATATAAAAACAAAACCTCGTTATATAACATATTGTAATTTTTATATATGAATATGAATCATATTACAGTCAAAATGTTTACAACAAATTTTTTGTTAGTTTGGTAATTGGCTATCTAAGTATATTAACTAATTAAATAAAAACAGATAACTGCAATGCTCTATCATCATAATTTCGTAGCTTTAGCTCTATTTAAAAAAAACATTGCTTTAAGTTGCCATTCATTAACATGTACGTTTACCCAATTTATTGATTTTATAATTATTTTTTTCTCGAAAATAGCTAGAGAAAACAGAACATTACTAGTATGTATGCATCAACACAATTTAGCTCAGTAAAATAAACGTAATTCTATTTATTTTAATTTAAAAACGAACTTTCCTTAGAAGAAAATAAGCAGTTATAAAATAGTTTATCAAAGACCGCTCCGCCCAGAATGAGGTCAGTCACTGGTACTTTTGCACAATTAGATGAAGCTCTTGTAAAATGGCAACATTAGTAGTTAAATGTCAAAAAACGTCAATGTTGCTAAAATGCTTGTTTGTGGAAAACATGCGATTTATGTTTAAATAAGTTAGAAAACCCTATAAAAGTTGACGAAAACATTCATAATATTCATGTCGGTCACTAACGCAATCTTATAAACGTGTAATTTTGAGGATTGTGCGAGTTGGTAAGGCAGTTGTGTTGGTTGTTGGTGGCTCGTGTTATTTTCGTCTCCTAAGCCTCATTTTAGTAACAATTTATTGTTGTTGAGATGTGTTAACCGGTTAATATCCCCAGTAATATATTACATATACATTTCATCGTGATTTGATGAAAAAACTTCTGTAAAAATGATATTTCAGGATCACAGTTTTACAAAGATGTCTATGCCACATAGCAGCTCCAGCACGACAAGCTCGAGCACAAAACGCAAAGAAATATACAAGTAAGTCTTCTTTATATGTCTTCTCATTGTAAGTATAAAATTTGTCACAAAATTTTACTCATAGTCCAGCAATTTATCATAATAGTTTCAGGTCAACAAGCACACAGTTAATAAACTAAACCTCACCACCAAATGTGTAATCGATTGGTACCCACTGGCTCTGATTCGTGTCAACATAACAATAGTTTTCTGGGCTCCAACTGATATCTAATATTGTCTGCTCTATAGTTGAAATAATTAAATACAAACAATGACTTCTTTATCTTCAGATATCAAGCGCCATGGCCTTTGTATTCAATGAACTGGTCAGTTCGACCCGACAAACGATTCAGACTTGCCCTTGGCAGCTTTGTTGAAGAATATAATAATAAGGTAAGTCTATAAAACAAATTATAAGGTTGCTGTTCAATTACAATATCAACATTTTTCTGGTTTCTTTTAATTTTATATTTTAAAGAAACTAAATAATAAAACTATTATCTTAAGGTTTAGTTCTTGAATTTTTCAATGATTCATTAAAAAATATCCATTGACTCTACTCCACTAGCAGGCTAGAGTAATTCATAATTCATTTATTAACTTTTATACAGTAACAGTAGTCCACACAATAAAGGTATAAAAGATGTTTGTTTGAGTATGATTTATGGCATGCAAATGGCATTAGACAACTCCAATAAATGTTGCATGCAGTTACCAGTGAAGCAACCATAGAAGGCATATAGAGGCTCTGTTTGTAGTTATGCCAATTTTTTTTTCAGTTCTACCGAATTCCTTGCATGACGGTTTAAAGCAAACCTTGAACTTTTTTCCTGCATTTCCGGAATATCAAATAGTTACTGAATATTATATGCAACATATTTCGTATTCATTGCAGCAACATTTATTTTAGCATTCGCAATAGCCTCTAAAATTCGGGAAATCCTAAAATTACATTCTTGTTTATTCTTTTATATCCTTGAGCACAATAGAAACTTTTTATTTTCGGTAGGTACAAATCATCTCACTGGATGAAGAGACGAGTGAATTCAGCGCCAAGAGCACATTCGACCACCCGTACCCCACCACCAAAATCATGTGGATACCGGACAGCAAAGGAGTGTATCCAGATTTGCTTGCTACAAGCGGTAAGTATTTTGTTAATAAAACCTTAAAATTACGCAGATACTAGCACTAAGTATAATAAGTAACAACAAAAACTAAGTAAATAAAATCACTGATGTCAAGCTTTAAAATAATGTAAGACAAATCTTTCAAACTTACCCATAAGTTTCACAATTTTTTTTATTTTATTAACTGTTGTTTAAAAACATTGTTAGTAACAAGTAGGTTAAGGAATCTCTGTGCAAAATTAAGTTGTTGCTGTGCTATGTTTATGTTGTTTGTGCTTTTTACCTTTGCCAAATATTTAGCAAATTATTCGGTTTGCCAAAACTTTGGCATTTGTCTCGACAATCACTTTTTATTTGAAATTTGAAGATTGGGAAAGCACATGCAAGCTTATCTCAGATGGCGCCAGTGTGTTTGGTCTACACGATTATAATCGATAATAACCGTAAATCGTTATCAAAATGTCAATGTAAAAATTTACGGTCATACAATTTTATGGTTTTTTAAAAGACTTGACCACAACGATTACAAAACTAATTCATTCATCAATTACTGAAACAATTACATATATAATTCATAAATTCATACATTTTACTACAACAAATCCGATCAATTGTCCGTCAACAATTTCTCATATTCAAAAACATTCATTTTGCCAAAAATTTGCAATTATCAAATATTATATATTTTTTTATATTCATAATAAATTATTTATAAATCAACAAATTAGATTACAGTACCGATCAAGAAAAAAAAAACTATTTAGTTTTAAGTTTTATTCTATTTATTTATTTATTTTTTTATTTTATTTTTTACAAAATCCACAGCTCATAAGTACAGAATACATTTTCTTGGTGACAAAGCAGACAGCCAGTATTGGATTTACATTTTGTTACATTTTATACAATACGTGTTAAAAAGGGGAACGTGAACTTACACCATACAATCAACAATGTGCATAATATGTGCATAATATGTGGGTGCATAATATGTGGGTGTGTGTGTGTGTGTGTGTGTGTGTGTGTGTGTGTGTGTATGTCTAGTATTAATATTTATTTATTTTTCCTATCACACCCAAAATGCCTTCCTTAAATAACTGTTTACTCGAACAAAAAGGATCAACGGTATGAAAGTGTTTGTTATATGATCGCGATATGCGACATACAACAGAGTTTTGGGCATAATTCGTTCGGGTGCTAGGGACATGAAATAAGGTAGTCGCCGTATGTCTAGTGCGGGTAGACGGGGCATTCAAGCTCAAGACTAAAGTTATCAGGTCGCTAGAGTCTATAGATCCACAGCATATGTCATACAGAAAGGACATTTCCAGAAGTTTACGTCTGTTTTCGAGAGTTTGAAGTTTGTGAAAGGTACATGAGTCCTCGTATACGTTAAATTGTTTATGTTGTCGGTAGTTTAAATGTTTAACAAATATACCTTGTAAAGACTCTATGCCCTGCGTGTACGTTACGTATTGCGGACTCCAGATGACACTACAGTATTCGAGTACACTACGTACGTAAGCATAATATAGAACCTTTAAACAGTGTGTGTCTGAGAAGGGTTTGCTTGCGCGAAGAACGAAACCCAAGTTCTTATAGGCCTTGTTTATCACATATGTTATGTGGTTGGAGAATGTTAGTTTAGAATCTAGGTAAATACCGAGATCCTTTGTCATAACGTCACGCTTCAATTTGTCATTGTTTAAACTATATTCAAATGTTACATGTTTGTTTTTTCTCGTAAAAGTTACCACTACACATTTATTTGTATTAATGTCAATTCTATTGTGCTTATAATAACAGTCAAGTCTGGTTAAGTCCTCTTGTAGTTTCAGACAGTCATCTGGTGATTTTATAGTCATGTAAATTTTGGTGTCATCAGCGTACATAAGAAATTTTGCATGTTTTAAACATTGATCTATATCATATAGATATGCAACATATAACAGCGGGCCAAGTATCGACCCTTGAGGAACACCCGAGGGAATTGTGACAAAAACAGACCTATGCCCTCCAATGACAACCATCTGACTTCGATTTCGTAAATAAGACTCTGTCCATCTCAGCAAACTACCACCAATACCAAGATCATAAAGCTTTCTTAGTAGTATGATGTGGTCTACGCGATCGAATGCCTTTTCGAAATCTGTGTACACAGAGTCAACTTGGCCACCACCGTCCATACCTCGCAGTACGTCGTTAGTGAAAATTGCCAAGTTTGTGGTGGTGGAGCGACCCCTAATGAAACCATGCTGTTGCGACGGCACAGAGCGACAGACTACCGGATATACGTGATCATGAACAACTCTTTCTAAGATTTTACTCAAAGTATTTAATATTGATATAG
The DNA here is from genome assembly GCA_963576865.1 of Anania hortulata. NCBI lineage: Eukaryota > Metazoa > Arthropoda > Insecta > Lepidoptera > Crambidae > Anania > Anania hortulata. The sequence continues at coordinate 21,642,235 of OY756393.1, forward strand.
GGCGATAATTATTGATTGAAATTTTTGATCCTTTTTTATGTATAGGAACTATGAGTGCTATTTTCCATATGTTTGGGCAAATACCCTCTTGTAGGCTGCGGTTAAAGATATAGGTTAGAGGGGTAGCCAAAGACTCCGCACAGCATTTAAAATTGATATATCGTCTGGCTCATGCCTCCAGGCGACTACCTGCGCATCTGGCGCGCGGGCGAGCCGTACACGCTGTTCGAGTGCGTGCTGAACAACAACAAGAACTCCGACTTCTGCGCGCCGCTCACGTCGTTCGACTGGAACGAGGTGGACCCCAACCTCATCGGGACCAGCTCCATCGACACCACGTGCACCATCTGGGGGCTGGAGACGGGGCAGGTGCTGGGCCGCGTCAACGAGGTCTCGGGGCACGTCAAGACGCAGCTCATCGCGCATGATAAGGTTTGCTCACCTTACTTAATGACTACTGGTATACCACATAAGTTTAAGATTGCCTAACTAAACAGTATTCATTTATTTATCATTTGAGATGGCGCTTGCTGCAAGCACCTGCCAAAAAGTCGCCTATTGGCTTATGGCGCCTTATGGCAATAAATAGGTGACAGTGAACACTTGACAGGTGCTTGCAGGCAACCGGTGCCATCACAAGATTTAATAAGAGAAACCAACAAATCCTACACCAATAATACATTTAACTAGTATGAGTAATAACTATTTAAAATATGAGCTATATACAGTGTGTAACGAAAAGGTGAAATAAAACTTTAAGGGGTTATCCTACGGCTAAATTACATCAACTTTTTCTAAGGGACCAACATTAAAATCTCAAAAAAAATATTGACGTTTCCATACAAACTGATGCCAGCTGGTCGCGTTTTAGTATGGGAAAGTGGTTTTTTTTTTGCGATTTCGATGTTGGTCCCATAGAAAAAGTTTATGTAATTTAGTAGAATAACCCCTTAAAGTTTTATTTCACCTTTTCGTTACACCCTGTATAGATTCAGTTACAGGTTGCCACGACTTGCAAATGTGAGTTATGATTTAGTTTTAAAACAAGAGCTTTAAAAAATAAAAATGAATTAATGACCTTTTTAGGAGTTCATTTTAGACAAGCATTAGCCAAGATTTACAGATAAGGGTTATATGCTAAGTATTTCTGTAGCCAATTTTCTAAATTCGGATAGTGTGTTTTTACACTGCGTTTAACAGTACGTTTTTCTTTTTAAAAAAAACATGTGTTTACTTACAATTTATGATTTATTGGTCTCTATTGCACACAACCCAAAAAGTAGATATTTTTTTAGTTATTAATAATGTTTTTGCTACTGCTGTGGGTAATTTGAACATAGGACGCCCCTTAAAATGACGGCGCCGCTGGACTAGAAATAGGGGCGCCAATATTAACAGATGGGGCCGATAAAAAATCAATAGGGGCGCCAATGTTTATTTTATTGAACACATTTAAAATAACCTACAAAAAAAAGACTTGATGCCATGTGGAAATTTCTGTTAGTGTCATAATATTAGGCTAACCAGAAATATTTTTTGTGATGTACGACAAAAGAGTTATAGGACATGTGGTCTTTTAGCGGCAATAGAAGTGTCACTGAAAATCAACCTCTTTTGTTACTTCTTCGTACACATTTAGTAGACGACGCCGACGTAGGGTAAATAAGGCAATAATTAACAAGAGTTCAAGGCCTGCACCCTTTACTCTTGCTTTAATTTTTAAAGCTTATCTTGTGATTTATTTATTTTATTTTTTACAAAATCTTATCTTTGTTCTTGCCATATTTCCTATTAGAAGTGCAATATTCAATAATAGCATATAAATATCGGGTGTAAAATTAAGTTTAACAAAGCCAAATACCACATATTCTACCCATTATTACGATATTTTTATTTTTCTACACCATATTTAGGAAATGACTGGTTACCGAGTTATTGACGGTCAAAGTTACATTTTTTTTTAAAGATTTTTACATGGCTTCATTATATTAAAACTAAGCTATGTTTCCAAAGAAACATAGTTGAAATTTTAAGTACTTCTTTCATAGAAAGGCTTTAAAAAGCAAAGCCCGCATTGAATCGCACGCACACAACTACCTACGCTATCCTTCAAGTGTGCATGAGCGCTCGCTCACTCACCGACTGTATGCACGCACACAGGTATAGTCTGTTGCGTACGCGCATTGCTGGTACCTAAGATAAAGGTCATTTCCCAGCAATCATTTTTTCTGAATTTAACTTGGTTTGATGTACAGAATGCGTGTTTTAAGGCTTCGTTAAGCTTTAATTTACACCCTGTGTAACGAAGTTAGAATGAAGTAAACCAGCACAGCCTATGTTCAGCAGTGGACGTACTATGGCTGAAATGATGATGAAACTATCACAGCTAGGTAAGATTTACAAATTACCTAGTTTACATTTAAAGTGCACTGGTGAAGAAAATTCCTTAGATGATGTTGTTAATTAAGTAAAACAGGAAGCAAATACCGCATATTGTGACGGAATACTTCGGAACCCTACATTGCGCATGACCCAACACTTGGCCGGTTTTAGTGGCATGGAATGCCATGTATGTTGTGACGACGGTAGTGTTCGTTCACGATGAACCCATGATTAAATTTAAATAGCATGTTAAAATTATTTTAATGTAAAAGATTTACTATACCGTTAATGACTATTTAAATGACAAAAATGTCTGGAATCAAACACCGCCGTGCTCGCACAGGTACATAATTATTATTTTATTGTAAATAAACTATTCAAAAGAGGCTGACAACGGTGACCGAGTCACTTGCGCTGTTTCTTCTCGGCCCATAATACTGTCCCGAAGCAGTATTAGGGTGAAAAAATAAATGGAGACGTGTAAATGTGCTCAATTTAGGCTATTATAGAAATAAATATACTCTATTAAGTATGTGGTGGTGTGGGCGGGTAGGAGGTGTACGACATCGCGTTCAGCCGCGCGGGCGGCGGCCGCGACATGTTCGCGTCGGTGGGCGCCGACGGGTCCGTGCGCATGTTCGACCTGCGCCACCTCGAGCACTCCACCATCATCTACGAGGTACCACGGCCGACACGTCTGCTATACCCTTGTCGAGATAAGAGGAGACTGGTGACGCATCACGTGACTTCCCTGTTGACACTAATAGTGATGTGCCCCAACGAAATCCAGCCGATTCCTTTTGAAAATCGATAAAGTTTATGAAGAAAGTTTAATCGTTTTTTATTCAAATAAATTATTTAAATAAGAGATATAGTGCAATTGTCTACTGCCGGAGTGCCGTATGCAGCTTTTTGACAAGACTTTTTTCCTTTTTGTGGAATTTTAACAAATAAAAGAAAAACAATAACGAAAACTTTACAAAAACAGTAACAAAAGTCAAAATAGAAACTATGCAAAAAATAACTATAACACAAATCGCATACAAGGCAGACGCTCTCGTACTGCTGACGTTTTTCACAAGACGACCGAACCGATTCATTGACTTAGTTCCGATTGTGTACTGTCAATCCCTATAAACTAAACGTTCCGTTTTACGCATCAATTATTTGAAGGAAATCCTATTAATTTACTTGTTAAATCATTAAGATATATAATTGGTTTGCAATTTTTGCTTAGATTTTTAGAGGCAAAGATTATTATTTATTTTTTTTATTTAAAACTTTATTGCACTAATAGTGTACAAAAGGAGGACTTAATGCTAATAGCATTCTCTGCCCGTCAACCGTTTAAAACATTATTGTGTTTTTGCAATGGTATAAATTAAAAAATTAAAATAAATTTTATAAAATACTATCGAAAATAGTATGGGTAAAACGGAAAATAAAAAAATAAGTTAATTGAGCATCGAAATGTAATTCTTTCACAAACAAAAATATTCAGCTGTCTGTTTTAGGTTGTATAATAAAAAAAGTGATTTATTTTGTTCAATAAATAATATTGTAACAGTATAACTATGCAATTTTCTGGTCGTAAGGACCCACAGCACACGCCACTGCTACGCCTCGCGTGGAACAAGCAAGATCCGAACTATCTCGCCACGGTCGCGATGGACGCGTGCGAGGTCATCATCCTGGACGTGCGAGTGCCCTGCACGCCCGTGGCCAGGCTGAACAACCACCGCGCCTGCGTCAATGGGATTGCCTGGGCGCCCCACAGGTAATTAAGCCTTTGACTGCCACGAAACTAGACACAATACAGAATTTATCGACTCGGCTATCTCTGAGGTTCTGGGTTGGATTGTCCCGGTCGGTCAATGTAGAAGAATAACTTTTGTATATTGTCTCGGGTCTGAGTGTTCTGGTACCGTCGTTGTTTCTGATTTCTATAACACAAGTTCTGTTTGGGGGTCACGGGTGACCACCATGGCGCTCGATGTGTTAATAATTATAAAAGTGTAGCGACATCTATCTCGCAACATACGAACTAAAACTGACGTATCCTACATCGCGATATTAAAGTTAACCGAGCGATTGAACATCAAGAACCCCACAACAACCGTCGGGCAGTAGCCCACCAGACACAACACTCGTCTCGTCGGACGATCCTCCCTTTTCGATGGATTTTCAGTGGATGAGGAACTTTACACCCTGTAGATAGATGTCACTACAAAAGTATTGCCTAGGCTAATTAATAATTATTATTTAACAGTAACGTATGCCTATATACGTCCCACTACAGTGCACAGGCCTCACCTCAACCATGACGTTTGGGCCATACTCCACGTAAGGCCAGTGACTTAACCTTACTGACAGATGTAATTAAGCCGCCCTATGGTCTCTAGGCTTGACGACTGGTATCAAGCGATATTAGCCGGGACCAACTTCTAACGTGTCTTCCGAAGCATGGAGATGCTTCTGATGAATATCACTAAATATGTTTGGAATGGTCACCCATCCAATCACAACCGCGGCGTAGGTGGCTTAACTTTAGCAATCAATACCTAACCGCTGCCGCCCGCCACTGAGCTACAAGAACCTCACAAAGTACACAAAGTAACATAGAACGTACAATACTAAAATGACATCGTTTTACGTCGTTGCCATTATTAACTGCATCCCCCCCTCCCCCAGTTCATGTCACATCTGCACCGCGGGCGACGACCACCAGGCTCTGATCTGGGACATCCAGCAGATGCCGCGCGCGATTGAAGACCCCATCCTGGCGTACACCGCGGCCGAGGGCGAGGTCAACCAGATCCAGTGGGGCGCCACGCAGCCCGACTGGATCGCCATCTGCTACAACCGACACACTGAGATACTGCGCGTCTAATAAACAAGACTGAACTAAACTGACGGTGCACAAGTTCGTATTCGTGAGTTGAACACCTGTAATAGTGCATACATTAATCAGAGACCTGTTAACGACAATGGAAGAATATTAAAATTTGTGCTACACTCCTAGCTCGACAATCAAAGCGCTTGCGACAGCATTGCCTGGGCGCCCCACAGGTAGTAATAATATTGCCCGGGCGCCCCAGTAAACAAAATCATCGCTGATGCTATACGAGAGAACTGTTATAAATATTACTTACCATTTCAATGTGTTATTGATATCTTGGTGTGACTGTTGCAGTATGGAGAGATTGATTCGCTTGTCCAAAATGTTAATATGTATTTGGATTGAGTACAACGGCCTAAAAGATTCAACTTTAAATTGAGTTTAATATTACCTAAATGGCAAAATCTGACGTTTTTGTACACCAAGGATCGGAAAACCCCTTTTTTTGATTAAGCTGATTGTTAGGGAAACCCTATTAAAAGGTTACCCAAAGATAGGGTTACCCTATTGATAAGCTACTCCAGTGTTAGCCTTTCGTTACGGAAACCTTTTTGAATAAAGTTAACTGCTTTCAATGCGCTTACCGAATCAAATAGGGTATTGGTAATTTCAATATTTAGCACTTACCAACTAAAAGGGATACCCTATTGTCTATGTCTTTTTCGCGCATTCTGGTGATTTGTATTAACCTGTCTGTGTAATTAAGTTCCCCGTTAAAGATTATACAATAATGAGTCGAATGGTGTGCACGTAGAGGTTAAAATTGCTTGAGCGCTTTTAAAACCCTTTCATAGGGTAAGCCTCGATAGGGTTTTCAGATACGGTTAGTGCTTACCCGAATTAACTGTATTCATTTGGTTAGCCTTTCGTTGGAGTAAGTCGACGAATGCTTACCGAATTGATAGGGTTTGTGGAAACCAGTCTATGAAATACCCAATTAAAAACCCTTTTATTGGTAAGCGGTTCCGGTCCTTGTTGTACACACGTAGATTTTAATATCACTAAACTTGAGGTTAGTGATCTTGTTTACTGCATTTAATATCTTAATTTTTTATGGAAAATCGTAACGTCGTGTATTGTATTTATTTTCTTGTTAATTTCTTCGTATTACTTTTAGCAATCTTGCATAAAATAAATATCCTAAGCAGGTCGTGCTGTACTCGTCTAATAAAAATATATATTATTATACAGGGTGTAACGAAAAGGTGAAATAAAACTTTAAGGGGTTATTCTACGGCTAAATTACATCAACTTTCTCTATGGGACCAACATCGAAATCGCAAAAAAAAAACACTTTCCCATACTAAAACGCGACCAGCTGGCATCAGTTTGTATGGAAACGTCAATTTTTTTTTTGAGATTTCGATGTTGGTCCCATAGAAAAAGTTGATATAATTTAGCCGTAGAATAACCCCTTAAAGTTTTATTTCACCTTTTCGTTACACCCTGTATATAACTTATCAATGGAACACCATTAAAGTCCCATTGTTGTAACCTTTCTACAATAACGTGCAATACATTAAAATACTTGACATTTATGTGATACAAATTGAATAAAACACACAGAATTCAAATAGTTTTGAAAGACTTGTTATCTATAAGCTTCCTAAGGCGCTGCGCAAACGTGGACACTTTTGAGTTTCCAGTTACCGACACCGAACACTTTTTGATCGCCATGAGTATATGTTAAGTGGAAGCAACTGGATACACGTATGCGCGGAGAGATGATTTCATACTGGTTCTATAGAAATCAAATATCCTCCGGTAGCTCGTCTGACACAAGACACAAAAGTGTCCACGTATCCGCCCCCGCTAACATGTTTGTTTTGGAATTTCCCTGAGAATGTTTTGTTTAATTTGTGTGACTATAGACTTATTACATTATTACCATAGAGTAATGGTTTTACTGTATGGTATGCCGTGAAAAGAGTTGGTCTGATTTTTATTGCAATTATATGAATATTAACGACAAACTGGTCAGATTGTGTAATTTCTCAAAATGTATTTATAAGTGAAAATGTTTTGCAATACGTGTGTGTGATATAGGCCTCGTGGCCGTGACTTGTAATGAGAAGGAAATTGACTCAAAGGGGCAGAGAAACTGTTTTTAAACTTATTTAAGGGGTGACCAAACGGTTGTCTATTCCATCTGACCTTCTGCAACCTTGCCTCATTACCTTAAAGTGGCTACACATTTTCTCGGTTTTTTATATTGTCGTTCAAAATGGTGTATTTTATGGATCAATAAAATCTGTTAGCTGCTAACATATTTGCTTGATTTTTACTATGTTTATTGTTTCTGCTGTTCTGATGATCAGTAAAATCTGTCTGATGCTTCTACCAAACGATAGACCTAACTAATAAAGTTGCGTCAAACTTCTCAAAACATAATTAAAAACAACTAGAGTCCCATAGATGCAATGCTAGGCTTGAAGGTCACATAAGGTCAACTGGGATAGACTATCGTGTGTCATCTCAGTAATACTAGACTTATTTTAGTCAGTAATTCACATTAGTATTTCTTGTTATAGTTGAATGTAGTATTCAGTACACTTTATGATAATAACATAGTATCAGTATTAATAAATGGAAGGTAAACAATAAAAATAGACATTTATTCTTATTTTAGAATAACGGGTGAAAAAAAACTGTATCGAGTCGTTATTACTTACTACGATTTTTTTTCTAGATCATACTTACTTATATAAAAAAACTTTTTCGTAAAAACAATAATACGTTAATACGGCTATTAGTTTGTTCTTTCATAATAACTAAATAATACATAACCAACACGCACGTATAGCGCGCACGCACACACGCCACGCTGTCTTACTAAGCGCACACGCACGCGTTGCGTTGGCGTTGCGTGCGCTAATATTGCGTGCTTTGGATTAAAATAGATTTTTTAATACTTAAAATTAACAGTTATTTTCCAGCGTAGTTTTAGACTTCGATGTGCATTTAAACATCCTGTATTTTCAAAATAATGACCATGCAAATTTCTCTGTCCCATTCAAAAAGTCAAAAAATTCAGCAAGATCTGTTGAGAACTTGTGACTGTTAGATTAGTATGGTATAAAATAAATAATGTATGTTTTGTATATTATGTCTCAAAATTATGGCATGGAATGGAACCAAAGACATGCATACTACTAGACCACTTATCAACCGTATAGAGTAAACAAGACGACATAATCAAATGGTGCACTTTGCAACGTAATAACTCCGCAAGCAATAACAGGGAATGTGCACAAAAATAAAACAGGGTTATTTATAAAACATTAACAACCTCTAGGGGCTGATTCTGATGATTCTCAAATACAACAACTTTTTCTATGGGACCGACATACAAATAAATAAATAAAATTACTGCTCCATACAAACTGATGTCAGCTGGTGGCGGCTTAGTATGGGGAAGAGTTTTTTTTTGCGATTTCAATGTTGGTGCACCAGAATCATTATAGGTAAAAAAAACCGTAATACAGTAATTAGAAATTGAGATATACCTGTCTCCTTCTAAAACAACTTTTACAATGAAAAATGTATGGCAGACGTGTACTGTGACGTCACAGTACATGTCAGATCTCTTTGTCTAACACGCTACTTTAATGGGTTGTAAGTCAGGTATTCATCAATATTTTTCGTAAATTCTTTTAGTTTTAATCATTTTAATTGATTACTGTTTATGTTGAAACCAAATAAAAATATATGCATATTCCCCATTAGTGCTACCATAGTTTATGATTCCACTCTTTGGCGGGTCTAGTAGCATACATAACATCTTGGATAAGAAGGTATATAGCTGCATCTGTCAGTATCGACCACAATATACAGGGTTGTGCCAAATAAAGCCGTGAAAAATTAAAAATCAATGTATAAAAAATATTGAATTTATAATTTTTAATATTGGGGCACATTTTGGTTGACGCTGCCAATTGTAACGGTACTTATTAGGCATATGGTGTCACTGAAATCATGTAGGTCCACGTCACATGCAATTTTTTGTCGATTAAATTAAAAAAGATCTACTTAATGTTAGTTTTAATATCAAGATTTCACTATTGCGATGATTCCGTGATGTGAAACTTATAAATGTATCAGTAAACTTAAATAATAAGTAAATTAAATAAATAAACAAACTACCTACTTTTTTTAGTAAGTATACTTAGCCCCCCTAGCATGACCACCATAACATGACATGATATAGCGATTTATCGACACTGACTGTTTTTTTTTTTAAATATGATAAATATAGCCGCCATGATGAATATCGGGCTCCGAATGAATTACAGAATTACCCAGCTCGGTTCGCCGAAAGTATGACAAATATATCTTTCGGCGAACCGAGCTGTCGGTAAAAAAATATGTATTTCTAACGATGAACAGTGATTTCTATGTACAATTATATCGTTCAAGGGTAATTCTGTAAATCATTCAGGGCTCATGAATATCCGTACCGGTGACGTCACATGTTATGATCGCTGCTTCGATTAAAATTCAACATTATATTATCATATTTGTGTAAAAAATTATAGTTGTCGATAAATTTCTATATCATATCGTGTTTTTGTAGTCATGCTAGGAGGGCTGTGTTACTATTCGTATGTAACGCGATTAAGCGATCAAAAACCGAGAGCTATCGAAAATCGATGAAAGAATGCTATTTCTTTCATGCACACATGCCTAATAAGTACAGACCTTATCGTATTGCATTTATAGATTTCCTTTTTTAATTAATATTTGTCTTTATGACTATATTATGGACCCCAAAAGACTTACGTGTTTGTAGGATTGTTTTGTGATGTCTTAACCTGTTAAGCGCTTGGTTTGATATCAATTGCCGTGCCCCTAGCGCCCGACTAGCAATCGGTAAAATAATACATACAAAAATAGGGAGGTTTTTAAGCTCATTGAACTAAAAAACGTATGCATGTTTTTGCCGGATAAATACGACAGGGGCGGTATGGGCGCACAATTTGTCGGATAAATCAGACAGAAGCGGTAAATAGGTAATAGACAAGAATTTCGTGTATAATTAATATGTTCCTCCACAATGTAACCCGACATCCAAACGTTGGTATGAAAATGTTTAAATAATTACCATTAAGGGCTAGTATAATTATGTAACTATTAATTTATACACAGTAGTATTAGGTTTCATATTATTGAATAAATAAATTATGAAACAGATTATAGCACTTTATTAGTCTTAAAAATATATAACACTCTTCGCTTGTATAAAATAAGTTTAGTAGAAAACAATTTATAAAAATATATAAAAATTAAATAGCTTCATCCTGACTTTTGCCCTAAGGCAAACTCTTCGTAAACCTTTAATAATGAAGATGGTGTTCTTGGTTTGAAATCTTTCAAGACGTGTTCAAAATGTTCCATAGTGACTGCGGGGCATTCCAAGTCTTTTTCTAACGCTCGCAGCGCGGCCTCATGGCACAAGGCCTCTAATTCAGCACCTGAGAAGCCATCAGTCCTCGCTGCAAGGTTGTGCGGGTTTATATCATCGCTTGTACTCATTTTTTCCATTTTTAACTCAAGAATCTGTAGCCTAGTCTCAAAATCTGGCAATGGCACGTAGATGAGACGATCCAAACGCCCGGGCCTGAGCAGAGCCCTATCAATTTTATCAGGACGATTGGTAGCTGCCAAAATGGTCACGGAATTCAGTGGCACAACACCATCTAACTCTGTCAACAGTTGAGCTAGTACTCTCTCGTGCACCCCCGCCTCCCCCGCACTCCTCTCCCCGCCAATCGCATCCATTTCGTCGAAGAAGATGACAGACGGCGCCACCTGCCGAGCTTTAGTGAACAGATCCCTCACTGCACGCTCCGATTCGCCGACCCATTTTGAAAATAACTCAGGACCTTTTATCGACAAGAAGTTAAGACCACTTTCAGTGGCCAGTGCTTTCGCGATTAACGTTTTCGAGCACCCCGGCGGGCCGTACAGTAAAATACCGCTAGGCGGCCTTATACCCAGCCGGCGGAAGCTCTCCGAGTGTTTCAGAGGCCATTCAACAGCTTGACGTAACTTCAACTTCAAGTTATCCTGCCCACCTATATCTCTCCACCTTACATTAGGCACTTCTATGAGTAGCTCCCTCATAGCACTAGGCCTGACTACTGTCAGTGCTGCAATCAAATCTTCATTTTGTATCTCGCTACTGGACCTTTTAATGCATTTCATTGATGCCTGTGTGCATAAATTAACCAAATCTGCAGCAACATATCCGTGGGCCAAGTCCGATATTGAATCTATTTCTTGATTAGACACTTTATTTGGTAGATTATGAAGCAAGCTGTACAAGATTTGTTTTCTTCTTACTCTATCTGGTATAGGCACTTCAATTTCCTTGTCTAACCTCCCAAATCTTCTTAACATAGGATCTATGGCATCTGGTTTCCTTGTAGTTGCTAAAATAAATACTCTACTGTTTTCTAAATGCAAACTGTCCAAGAGTGATACAAAAGCAGATGTCACTCTTCTCTCCTGCTCGGTACTCCCTGAAGATCTTTTTGGACAAATAGTCTCAATTTCATCAACCAAAATAATGCTTGGTTCATTCTCAATTGCTTTTGAGAACAGAGTTTTCATTGAAGACTCTGTTTCCCCAAAATATTTGCTAAATATTGCAGGCCCATTAATCTCTGTGAAATAGCAATTGAGATTTTCTATTAAATATTTGCAAATTGCAGTTTTTCCTACTCCAGAATGGCCATAGATCAATAAACCTCTAGTCGGTTGAAAATTGGCAGCCAATTCAGGGTCAAAAGAGATTTTAATCAGAGTTTTTACTTCATCTAATATATCATCCACTCCCCCTAATGAGACAGGTTTCTTCCTAACTTTCTGAATAACATCTTTGTCCATGTGCCAAACTGTTTTATCACTTAAAACAAACCAAGTGTTGTTAGTATATTCTTTCTGTTCTTCTGATTTTACATTTATCACTTGTATTTCCAATTTTTTACCAAAGTAATAATAAACTAACACACTACCAATGCATACAAAATTATTGTTAAATTGTTGTTTTAAAATATCACAAATATCATTGTCTATTTTATAATTATTGACTTTGACCTCCAAATATGATGCTTTTGCTATTTCTCCTTCCACTACAGACACTGTTATCTTTTTGCTATCGCTGCACCAAGCTCCAGTTAAATCTGAAAAATAATAAAATTTGATTAATTTTAATATTAACTCATTAGGCATGCATAATCGTGACACAATAGAAATTTGTTATCACTTGGATGTTGAAGAGTTAATATCTTGTAAACCATATCAACCCTTCATGTGCCACGTAAAATTTTCTCCATTGTTTTTCCGGTTGGCCACGGGTAAGCGGAACGCAAAGGGTTTATTATCTTAATTTTTTTGTCAATAACCAAATAGGTTTCTTGAGTTAGTTGGACCAGAACAACCAAAGGGATGATTATTGCAAGTGGGGCCAGGATAATTTATAGGCCTAAGATGGTTATTCTCAGGTTTAAATATTAGCAACCCTAGACCGCAGTCCGCCATAGTCGACAGGTCGCCATTTTAGGCTTTAGATAGATAGATAGATAGATACTCTTTATTGCACCATACAAGTAAAATACACATGATTTTTACAGAAAGATGTACAATTTAGGCGGTCTTATCGCTAATAGCGATCTCTTCCAGACAACCTTTAGGTAGAGGACAACCATTAAAGAAAGGGGAAGGTGTTGCAGAGTTCTTAAAATTCTTACCTAATACAAATAGGATTGCATAAATTTATGGCATAGACGTATACATACAGTAATAATTAAATAAAACTAAAAATAAAATAAATACATAAAGTAAAGTAAAGTAAAAACATTTATTAAGCCAAATTAAGTTAATAACAATAGAGTTTACATAGTTGTTGTAGTTGTATTTCATTATATCAGCACAGGTCCTAATAACATAACAATAATTATACATACATACAATAAACATACATACTACTTGATATATGCGAGGAGATATCGAGACTAACAGTGACCAGTAATATTCTAAGATATAAAGGCAGTTTGTGTCAAGAAGAAAGAAAGTTTGCTTTAAGCCGATTTTTAAAAAAAGCAATCGATTCGGATTTTCTGATTGTTAATGGTAAGGAATTCCAGAGGCGAATGGACTGGACAGTAAGACTGCGTATAGTAATTAGTAGAATGGGGAGGAAATTGAAGATGTAGTAGTAGTAGAAGTTTTTAGTCTTATAGGAATTTCATTTCTTGGAACCTTACTTTCTCTACCTACCCCTGGATTTATTAACTTACCAGCTACGGGTAATATAACTGCTGCAGGCGCTGACGTCTTCGAAGGCCACATGCGTTTGACGAGTGTCGGCGCCCCCTCCCGGCTGAGTTCCAGAGGCCCTCCAATCACTGCCCCCACTAACGTGCCGGCTGAGGGGTGAATTAACACAGCATCCTTAGGAACACCTTCAGGGGGGGCAGCACCCCGCACGAGCCACGAGTGCAATTTCCCTTTCTCTACAAATGGACACTTCAACTGATTCTTCTCACAGTTCAGCTCGACGTGAACGTTTTTGTCGTTCGAGGTTATGCTGCAGCCGCACCGCTCGCAGTCGACCCAAAGCGTTTTCTTTGCCTGCTTTGGAGGCATGTTTGGTAGTAAGAGCTTCCAATGCAGTTTTTAAGTAACAACTACTTAGTAAATTTTTAAAAACAGCATTTTTTACAAAGTTACATTACATCACACAAAAAGACATTAATGTCAAAAAACCACTCAAAAAAACAAACATGTTGCATCTGCGTGTATAATCTGTGACAAACACTTTTTTTAAAATCTGTATTCTGGCTTGGATTCCATGGTGGCTTTGACTCTATAAGCCGGTGACAGATGGCGGCTCCAGACTCGAATTGACATTGTAAGGTCAAACGCTGCCATTGGTCGATCCTTGGGCTGGCGGGAGTTGACTAAAAAATCGACCAATGGCAGCGTTTGACCTTACAATGTCAAAACGAGTCCGGACTTCCGGAGCCGCGTCCGTCGCTATCTGTCACCGGCTTTAGTGACATGTGTGAACAAACCAGAAAAAAGCATGCATAATTTTAGCATGCTTGCACAAGTCGTTAAGGTTGTCTTGTGTATAGGTGATAACCAAGAAAAATAAAAACATTTTTGATAAACGATATTGCAAAAGTGTCGCTCGCACGCAACTGTCACCACAACACAAGTACACACAGTGAAAACAGCAACATTGCAAGATCTTTTAATTTCTAAACCTGTATATTGTTCATAACTAAACATACACTGCGGTGATACTTTGACGTTTTGATACGACATAGGATTTAATTAAGATAAAATTCATTGTGTATTTTAAAATTGTTTAAGTTTTTTTTCTAGTAACAATAAACATTATTGGGGACGTGACTACTTAAAGTAGGCTTACGACTGGCTGAATTAATTAACTGTAAATTCTTTAGTTGTGTTTTAGAATTAAGTCTAGAAAATTAAATAATACAAAAAAATATATATCCAAATCGAATCCAAAAATAAAACATTGTCTAGATAGACAATGTTTTATTTTTGGATTCGGTTTGGATATTATAGGATAGGTAGATACCTACCCACTATAATTATTTTAGTAACAACAACACTTAACGGTCACTAATCCGACTTTTTTTGATTAAAAACAATAATTCAATAGATTTTTAAATACGATTTTTTTGTATTCTAGACTCCTCTGAACCATTCCCTAAAACTTAGCTCATACTTTCTTTAGCATCCTTTATCTAATAATATAACCTTAAGTTTTAAACGTATCGAATATCGACTTGGGAACATCACTAATTTAATAAATTAGTGATTAAATAAAAAAATATTTATTTATTTATTAATTCCAAGTTCCGGTTCGACGGCCTACAGAGCCAAAATGGTGAAAATCAGAAAAAGGGCACGAATTTTATTTGATAGCAGCCAGTCTATGTTTTTTTCTATACCTATGCTCTGGACCTATTGGTTTACTTGATCAGTGTCACTGATCCTGACAGTGACAGTGACAAGACAGCATTATCATGACATTAGTCATTTGCTATTGCTAGTACTTTTTCGTTCTTTTGCTATTTTCTTGTCTTGAATTTCATTTTGCGTGTTTAATACTTTAAAGAAAAATTAAAACTCATCAAGGTTACACACAAATGTTGTCGAATACATCAGCCAATTGAACTAGTGATTCGCCGCTGCGGCATATTGCAATCTTTAATTGTACATAGTAATAAGTAGGATGACTCTCGCAGAGTTTTTTAGTTGTTCCCTGCTTGCCTTTGGGGCTCCACTGGTAATGTTTGCGATGACGATAGCGAACGATCCCGTCCGCATCATCATAATGATCGCAGCGGCATTCTGTTGGCTGTTATCATTTCTCTTATCATCGCTAGTGTGGTATGCAGTAGTGCCATTACGATCATATCTAGCGTTTGGGATGGTGTTTGCGGTCATATTCCAGGTATTTACGATTCTTTCCTGTACAGTTGAACATATTTTGGCTCCTATCTACTTGATATTATTTAACTTTATTTGTTATTCAAATAAATCTATTTCAAAACAAGTATCACAGTATGATAAAACTTATTGTATACCTAATATTCATACGTTTTACAGAAGAACTATAGTAGAATGTAAAATTATAGCCTATTCAAATTGTCAGCAGACAAAAAAATATTTGAAAGACAACATTTTTATTTCAGGAAATATTCCGATATGGTATGTACCGCTTGTTAAGGAAAACAGAAGCGGGCTTAAAAGAGATTTCAGAAAATCACGAGATTGGCAGCAATAAGCTCGAAATGGCATATGTATCAGGTCTTGGTTTTGGTGTCATGAGTGGCGCCTTTGCTTTAGTCAATGTTCTTGCAGACTCGGTAAGTCACTTAAGAATCACTTACATGTCTATAAAATAGAATTATGATACAAATTCAAGAATTGATATTTTTGATTTCAAATTTCAAATTCATTTCTTCCAACACTCCCAAGCTAACCATTTCATAGTTGAGGTGAGGCCTGTGCCCTGCAGTGGGATGTATAAATATAGGCATACTTAATTCATCGAACTGCATTTGTTATATTTTATTTTAAAAGGTTTTTACCTTTTGATCTGTAATTTAATAATTTCACTTAAACCCGTTGAGGATTATAAGACCGCCGGCGGTCGCATAACAATGTAATTTCTATTGTGTCTCGTTCACACATGCTTGACAGGTTAAGAAGTTCCATGTTTGTTATTGCAGGTTGGACCAGGCACGTTAGGCCTACAATCTGGCACCGAGTTCTTTTTCGTCACAAGTGCAGCCATGACCCTCTGCATGATCCTCCTCAACACTTTCTGGAGCGTCATTTTCTTTAGTGGGTTTGATGAAAAAAATTACTTGAAAGTTGGATGGGTGATCCTCTCACATTTCTTAGTTTCATCCTTAAGTTTGTTGAACCGTAATGAATTATATGCAGTGACAATATTGCCCTCATACATCATATTAATCATCACAGCAGTTATAGCGTACAAGTGTGCTGGAGGCACTAGCAAAAGCTTTATTGATAGCTTCAGGTCATAGGGCAATTGTTGTAAATACTTGTTGACCACTGCATTAGTTTAATATGACATGACACTCATTTGTACAATTTGTTAATCAGATTGGTAAATTGTAAATAATTTGAACTAATAAGATAAATGAGTTTATGCCTGTTCTGGTGTCAACTTAGTTAAATTTAGAAGTGTTGTATGGACTGTGACCGATGCGCAGTGTGTAAAAGGTATTCCAACAAGCCTTTATAGAACAATGGATCATATCTATCACAGAAAAAGAGTGGTCTCATCGCTAAGACTTGATATTTTTAGGAAAATGAATAAAGTCAGATTCTCCTGTTTGTCTACTATGACATTAATCCTGTTTAATCACAAATATCCTCGAATTTCTTGGTAGTAGAAATGGTAGGAAGATATAATAATAAAACAGGACCTAGAATTACTTTTCTTATTTTTTTCATTACATACAAAAATAATACACTAATATTTAATTCTTAGTATTTATTTATTATGTCTTAGTTTTAAATTATTATTACATAAGTAAAGAGCATTCCCTTAGTTTTATATTAATTCTAGTTCTTGTAAATTGGACGGAACTGAATTTATTATTAAATTAAAACTAATACAATGCTTATTGATTTCTGGATTAATAATAAGACAATTGAAATTGTTTTTTTTACAAAATAAAGAATAAGAAACAAATATATTACTAAGTTTCATTTATTAGCATTTTCCACAATCTTTTCCTTACCAAATATGAGGGTAAGAACTATGTAGGTATGTATAGCAATGCTGATAACTTAAATCTTCAACAGTTTCACACCAAACCAATACAATGCCTTTATTTTATTCAAAATTAAATCAATAAAACTTAACTTACTTAAATAATTTTTACACATATACCTAAGCTGTAAAATATTATTAAATTAGTTGACTTTTTTCTAAATGATTAATGCATGTCACATGTTTTCGCTAATCTATAAAACTGGTTGACTTTCGTCGGCCAATTGAGTCAGCAACGAGTCCACAGTCCACACAGAGTCTGCTGTATCTAACTCCACTTGTGGTATGTATGACTTTAGCACCTCCAAAGCTGCATCCACACTGTCTACAGATGCACTTAGCCCCCCGCCCACTTCTGCTAAAGTGTTTACTGTGTCAGTGTCTTTGCGATCAGATCTATAAATAAAAAGATTATTCGATTAGATTAGATCTATAAATAAATAAAGATTTAATATGGGTATTTATTAGTATTTATATGGGTTAAATTTTACTAAAATGAACAAAATTAAATTTGTGAAAGAATTGCCTGCTTTAAAAATTGCAAACTTACGCAGGAGGCATTGAAATCTCCTTCTCAAGTATGTCCTGCAAATCATCTAAATCTGGTATTGTGGGTATATCATCACTGGAATCTGGTGATTTTTTTGGTATTATGTATTCTCTGTAATCAAACAAAAGTACCTACATATTTTTTTAATTTATTAAGTTTCAAACTATTTAACATAAAGGCTCAGTACAAAGCGTAAACACAAATACAAGCCTGGTTGGAGATAAAAACAAAGAGTAATTTTATATGAAGTATCATAATTTTTTCATAAAATTTTTCTAAGTGTCTGGTGCCTCTTAGTATTCTGTCGTATTTTTCTGCTAAACAGTGCGTCGGAGAGAAGTCACAAGTATAAAAAGCGATTTATTTAATCCCCTTTATACAATGAAAAACAAAGATTTAAGTTTAATTAAGTTTTAATTTTTTTAGGAAAATTTTTCTATGTCCCAAACGCCTTGCACACCCTTTCCTACAGTCCGACCTACTATATTATTATTAACTTAATTACTTGTGATTTCGGAATGCACTCACTTTGCTTCTATGTGGGTGCCTTCAGCCCAAACGCCGACCTTTTTGGGCTCAGGTACATTAGAATTAAAGGAGTCGTTCATTTTATGTCGCCGAGATTAGCGGAATGAATCCTTGAAAATAAAAATTATGGAAATTTGTTATATTTTGTTTGTTTACATTTTTTTTTTTTTTTTATAATTTCGTTTTACGGCTTTGGGTTCTTGCCCTTTTGAGCCTGTCGTAGGTTTAAGTTAAGTCACATTTATTAAATACTTGGGCACAGCACAATCACTTTTGTTTGGTTTTCACTTCACAATTGAATTATATAGTTTCTATAGTCTTTGTAATGTATTTATATAGTGGTTTATAAAATGTAGGATTTCGTAAGATTGTTTGTAGGGTTTGTGGAAGTTGTTGCGGTTTATCACTTGTTTGATCATTTTGACTGGCTGTCAAAAGGTCATCGACTAGCACTAATCTGTCAATACCGAATCGGTTGCATTTTAGGATGAGGTGGTTTAAATCTGCTTCTGATACTTCGTTGCAGTAGGGACAAGCGGCATGCGAGACGAGATTTAGCCTTTTTAAGTGTGCTGGCGTTCGGCAATGTCCAGATCTTAATCTGCAAATAGTTGTTATGAAGTTTCTCTCATTGATGATTGTATCATTCCGATGGTACCACGGGTGGGCGGGCAACGTCTTCTGTATCTCGCGGTACCACCTGCCCTTT
Organism: Anania hortulata; assembly: GCA_963576865.1. Taxonomy (NCBI): domain Eukaryota; kingdom Metazoa; phylum Arthropoda; class Insecta; order Lepidoptera; family Crambidae; genus Anania; species Anania hortulata. Next base: position 21,661,655 of record OY756393.1, read on the forward strand.
TCTTGACTTATACTATTCCAGTGACTTTCCCACAGTTGTTTCTGTGCTTGGGAGATATGAGTGTAATAGTCACTGTATGGTACTTTTACCAGTGAAGTATGGTCCTCATCAGGGGTCCCTCGAGCTGCGACGTCAGCCACTTCGTTCCCCGTAATGCCATTGTGTGAAGGTACCCACATAAACTTTACATTTTTACCTATAGATTTAAGTTTATACTTAATAAAGATAACTAAATAATTTACATTGTGTTTAAGATTATTGTTACAAATAGCTGCTATGGCACTGTGTGAATCGGTCAAAATTAATAAATCTGAGTTATTTACAATCTTATTTATATAAGTAAGAGCATAGTAAATTGCATAACATTCAGCAGTGAAGATACTACAATCAGAATCAAGTTTGAAACATTTATTAATTTTTTGTTGTGAGTCGTATAATGCTGAGGTGACAGAATTAATAGTTTTAGAACCATCTGTATAAATTTTATAACAGCTAGGATACATTTCTAAACATTCCAACAATTGATTCTGGTTGTATACTTTATTATCTATTAGGTCTATAGAAGTATTAATGAAATTATATTCAAATTTATACAGAGGAAGATCATTACTTTTATACATATTTACAGCAATGGTTTGTAAGTGCAATATGATCCTTATTATTTCAGGAAAATGTCCAGATATAATGTCATTGATATTGACATAAGGACCTATCATGCTTTGGGGCAATTGCTGATGTGGTAAAATTCTATCTAGGATGCTTCTATTATTGCAAGCTATAATCTTCAAACAAAATCTTTCAATTATCTTAAGACGATGGTATACTAGAGGTGGAATGCAAGCTTCACATTCTAATGCATTAATAGGAGTGGAGCACATGGCACCAGTTATAATTCGTAGTGCCTTGTTTTGTATTATGTCCAATTTCCTGAGTAAGGTAATGTTAGCATTTGTGTATGCAATTGCACTGTAATCAAAATGACTCCTTACAATACTCTTGTAGAGCATAGACAGGATTTTTCGATCAGCACCCCAATGCACTCCTGCCAGAGATCTTAGTATATTTAAACCCTTACATGCATTCTTAATAATATAGTTTATGTGATCAGTGAATGTAAGTTTTTGATCCAAATATACACCCAGAAACTTTTTCTCTGTTAATAAAGGAAGCGAAGAATTATTGTAAACAATATCAATATTATTTATGCAAGACTTTTTACTATATATTACAGCACCACTTTTGTTAACATTAATTTTTAACTTTAATTTATTTTCATAGAAATTATGAATTTGTACTAGGCCTCTATTTAAATTATTAATAGCAATATCTACATTTCTATTTACACTATATACAACAATGTCATCAGCAAATTGCAAAAACTTAACACCTTGTTGTGTTAAATATTTACAAATTTGAGATGTATAAATATTGTAGAGCAAAGGTGAAATCGTTGCACCTTGCATACTTCCTTTATAAACATTTTTGGGTCCATGAAGAATGTTATTAAATCTTACATACATTTCTCTATTAAATAAAAACGAAAATATCCAATTACAGATTTTGCCTGGAATGCCCATCTCTGATAGAATACTTACAAGGACAGTGGGATTAATTTTATTTTTTATTTATTCAATAAGGTACACCAACAGCATATATATAAATACATTCTTAAAAAATATACTTATTTGAGCTAATAAGTTCTTATACATATGCCAATAATAGGCGTACACAGCATTTTTAAATAAACTAAAAAATTATACAATTGCAATTTTTTAACCCATAAAAACAAAGTTAAGGCTACTACCAACCTACGATAAGGTGGGTAGGTGGGTGAGTGCTATCTTCTGCCGAAACTTAAACAAGGAGTCGTTAAAAATAACCAGACCTGTCCCATGCACCTCATTATATTGCAAAAAACACCTGGCAATAGGAGCGTAGCGACCGAGATTAGTTCTAGTTGCAGGCAGAGCAAAAGCCTTCTTAATGGGATAACGAGGTAGGCGAGCCGGTACTGATAGTCTAACCCGCTCCACGAGATCGCCACACTTAATTTTGCCATTGATAAGCCTGTGCAAAAACACCAAGTCATGCCGTAAACGCCGATGGCGCAGCGTGTCCATTATGAAGAAGGCTAGTCTTTGGTCATAGGGTGATCTATGTGATACTCCCGGTGTGAGAAATGCCAGATACCTCGCGAACGCACGCTGAATACCTTCCAAACGTTGGGAGTGGACGGCGTATACAGGGTTCCAAGCAACACTTGCGTACTCCAGGTTACTTCTAACTAAGGCGTTGTACAAAAGTTTACGCGTATAATTCAGTCGAAACCCTTTGGCGTTCCGCCTTAAAAAACCCAACATTTGGGACGCCTTTTTCACAACATTATTAATATGGGATGTAAATTTGAGCTGCCTATCCACCGTAACGCCCAAATCTCTTACCTCCTCGACTTCGGCTAATGTTATATTATTGACATAATATGTAGACAGAAATGGTTTTTTCTTCTTAGTAAATTTTATATGGTAGCATTTATTAACATTTAAAGCCATGTCATTCAGTTTACACCAATTGGAGATACCGTTCAAGTCCTCCTGAATAAGGTTCGCATCGTGAATGGATTCGACGACTCTGTAGATCTTCATATCATCAGCAAACAAATAAAACTTGCAATGTTTTATCTGATTAACTATGTCGTCAATGAACACGAGAAAGAGTATCGGTCCCAAGTGGGAGCCCTGAGGGACTCCTGATGATGCATGATATACCTGTGACTCGAATCCATCGACAACAACTTTTTGAGGTATGACCTAAACCATTGCAGCAAGCTACCGTGTATGCCTTTCAATTTCAATTTAGTTATAAGCAGCGAGTGGTTCACTCTATCAAATGCGCCAGCAAAGTCGGTATATATGGCATCTATTTGATTACCGCTATCCATCTTCTCAGCAATTGCTGAGATGAATGAAGCCAGGTTGGTCTGTGTTGAACGGCCCCTACGAAAACCGTGTTGATACTCGGTCAGTGAATTCTCCATATGGCTACTGACAATCGAATTAATCAAAGACTCGAATAGTTTAGAAAAGGTGGACAATATAGAGATTGGACGGTAATTTTTAATGTTATTGGTTTCGCCTTTTTTATAAACAGGCACAATTTTTGCTTTTTTCCATTCGTCGGGAAACACTGCATCACGAAGTGAGCGATTGAAAATTAAAGTGAGCGGTAGCGAAAGATAAGGACCACAATTCCTAATAAACAAAGGAGGTACTTTATCTGGACCTGCTCCCTTCTGTACGTCAAGTTGCTTGATCGCCCTAGAGGTGTCAGACTCGTTAAATTGTATGTTTGAAAGTAGAGTGCGACAAATCTGTGATGGCCTGATTGGGATCCTGGGAAGCTGAAGCAAATGTGGAAGCAAAGTGTCTGGCAAAAAGACAGGCTATTTCGGAACCAGATCCAGCGATGGAGTCATTTAACTGCATTTTTGATGGTAGATTTGACTGATTATTACGTTTTTCTTTAATATATTGCCAGAAATATTTGATATTTTGCGATATACCACTCTCAATGTTTGTCTTGTAGTCATTGTAACATTTGTTAATAAGTTTGTGACAACGTTTGCGTAAAATATCGTGCTCCAGTTCATCTCTAGGATTACCATATTTACGGAATCTGTCACGTAACTTTTTTTTTTCCGCCAAAAGTTTCACTAAGGAAGGGCTAAACCATTTAGGATACTTATAGGTTTTTGGACTATGTTTTGGTACAGACTTTTCTATTATTATATTCAATTTCTCGTAAAATTTTGTAACCATGTTGTTTACCCCACCACAGCCCTCAAACACTGATTCCCAGTCAATACATTCCAATTCAGAAGCTATTACGTCATAATTTGCCTTAAAAAAGTTAAAATCCGACCGTTTCCTGGGCTGAAGATAGGCAATATTTGAATATTTTATGGTCACTAACAAATTGGGATGCCTACTGTCCAGTCTACTTAAAAGGTCTAAAGGTTCCGATACACCAATATCGGGAATGTTACTCATAATAAGGTCCAAGTACCTACCATCGCTATTTGGGATATGATTAATCTGCTTTAAATTATTGAGTGACATAAAGTCTACAAGGGTATAACCTAGAGTATTATTATAGTTGTTTGGAATCATTTGCGTAACATCGTTAGCACCTATATTCCAATCAATGAATCCCAAATTAAAATCGCCCACCACAATTACATCCTTTGCTTGACCCATAACGTTGTCAACCCTATCCAAGAAATATGTTAAAGTTTCTGATTTAACTGGTGGTGGCAGATAGACTGCACCAATAGCAACATCCGACAATGTATTGTTAACTTCCATCTGCAGAGTAACCCATAAATCCTCGCAGTCACTCTCCCAACGTTCGATCCGGGTGGATGGGATGTTTCGTGAGACAGCAATCAACACTCCACCGCCATCCGTCTTGTTTGCTTTTGAAAATACACGGTCTCTACGATAAACCTTATAACTAGAATCAAAAATTTCACTGCTACATATGCTAGAATTTAACCAAGTCTCAGTAAATATAATGACATCGTAATTGCTGACTAAAATGTTCTGCGACACTTCACTGGTTTTCGTCCTTAGTCCGCGCACATTCTGATAGTACATACTAAACGTAACCTATGTTAATTCATCAGGATCTTATAGTTGAGTTAATCAAATCAAGACTTTCAAGGTTTCGGACGAAGATTGCCGGGCTGTATTCGTCTTTGCGCAGGTAGATGCGTCCATTGCGGACCCATACAAATTTAAAGTCTTCTTTCTTGGCCTTGAGGCGAGCTGCAGCGTGCAGAGACTTATTAGCTGGAGTAAGGTGTTCCGCAACAAATACAGGCCTTGGTGAACCCGCTATACCAAGATGTTGGGTTGATAGCTTTCCTTTGGGGTTATTTCTGTTGTATTTAGCTATAGCAGCAAGCATAGTGTCACGGTGTCGGGGGCTGCGTAGTTTGACAATAACCGTGCGAGGTCGGTCTCCGTCTTTATTTAATTTTGCTACTCGGGTCACATGGTAAATATCCTCATCTCGAACCTGGCAATCAACGGTTTGAGCTAACTTGGCAATAACAGTAGACAAATTTTCAGCTTTGTGCTCTGGTATGCCGTTAAATAAATTAAGATTGTCAAATGCACCCTGTATATCCAGGAATGCACAGACTGTTGCAGAGTGGTTATGAAATGTATTTTTAATATCAGAAATCAAGGAAATAAAACTTTCAGCTGCACTTCTTCCTTTCCGGAAGCCAAATTGTTGTACAGGTAAGATATTTTTTGACTCGACAATAATTTACCTATACATGATGATAATGCAATGGGCCTATATGAATAACAATCATTGGGAGGTTTATTTGGCTTAACTATTGGAATTATACATTGTGATTTCCAAGATTCAGGAATATTAAGAGTGTCCCTTAATAAGTTATAAACTTGAAGTAGCTTATTTTGTGCTATTGGATGCATGTTTCTGAGTACATCATAGGTAATATTATCTAACCCTGGACTAGTGTTTTTCCTTTTAGAAAGTGCAATAATAAGTTCCTGCCATGAAAAAGATTTTAATAGAAAGCTAGTTATTTCACTATTACCATCTTGTTTGAAAATTTGATCTAAAAGTTCGTTATCAATATGTTTTTCAGGAGGATCAGAAGGGGCATATTTCTCCATAAATGCTGGCAGCCACTCATCATTCTTTGGTTGTTTAGTTAATGAAGCACGTTTGAATCTTCTAATATAATTCCAGACTGTACTGACAGGTGTGTACCTATTAAATGATTCCGACAGTGTTTTCTAACTTTTCTGTTTCTTTTCTCTCAGCAGTAGTTTTTTCTGTGCATCAATTTTTTTATAATGAATGTAACTTTCTATGGTGCCATCTGATCTATATTGTTTTAAGGCTTCTTTACTTTTATTTACAGCAGTATCACATTCATTATCCCACCATGGTACAGGTTTCCTAACAGTATATTGTGAGGTCTTAATAAACTTTGGAATGCATGTATCCATTGTGCTGGTTAATATATTATAAAAATAATTATATGTTTCAATAGGGTTCTCACTATCTATAATAAAGTGTGTGAAATGGTTTTCTGTTTCAGATTTGAATTTTGTCCAGTCAGCTTGTTTATAAACGTAGCGATCACAAGGATCACCAATTACATATTGATCAGAAGAGATTTGTATATCTGTGATAGTTGGGTAATGATAACTACCCATGGCATCATCATAAACTTCCCATTGACACAAATGGGCTAGTGAGGAACTAATGCAGCTAATATCTATAGAAGATTGACGATGAGTGGCAGTACCAACTGTAGTTGGAGAACCTGTGTTAAGAATACACAAATCACATTCGTCCAGGAGATCATAGATAGCATTACCTCTTGAAGATGTCGAGTGGCAACCAAAAGCAACATGATGTGCATTCAGGTCACCAGCTATCATAAGTGGTTTTGGTAAATTGTTAATTATTCTTTTCAAATGATTGACTCTAAATTGACTTCCACTTGGTGGGCTGTATGCAGTCATAATTGACAATTTACCCACTTGAGTATATAGAATTATAACAACTGTTTGTAAATGTTCATAGTAATTAGTTGATACAATGTCATACTTAAAGTTATTTTTTATTAATATGCCTACTCCTCCTCTACCATTAGGACCATTTTGTTGAATGAAATTATATCCAGTTATGTTAAAATTATGTTTGGTCTGAAGCCAAGTTTCATTTAATAAGCAAAGATCAATATCTTTGTCTTTAAGAAAATTTATTAATAGAGATTTTTTACTGTTAATACTTTGTACATTAAATTGAACAATTCTAATAAAACTTTTATCCATTTTGTGTAAGTGTTTTAATTAATACTTCTTTGATAACTGCAGAGGTCAATTTTCTTTTTTCATTGCCGAGTGTTACTAAGGTGCCAATAAGACCTTTTAAAATACTGTCACTTTTTAAAACTTCGTCAATCAAATTTTCGGTTGTAATCTCTTTTACTTGGGGTTTAGAGGGTTTACTATTAATTAGCAGGGAAGGGAAATTAGCATCATAGTTATTTTTGGTCATTTCAGTTTTGTTGACCACATTAGCGTAGCTGATTTTATTATTTTTCTCGGAGATTTTAGTCTTTTTTATTGGGCATTCCCTTGAAATTGCTAAGTGTTGACCTCCACAGTTAATGCATTTTTGTATATTCTCACTTTTACATGTCGTGTAGTGATGGTCTTCAGCACATATGGAACATTTTTGTATTGAGCTGCATGTTTTAGCTCCATGGTTAAATTTAAAACATTTGTAGCATTGTAAGAGGGGAGGGACATATTCGTGAACTTTAAACCTGAAAATGTCTAAATAAACATAGTCTGGCAATGAATTTGCAAGAAACGTAATGCTTACCGATCCTAGAGGCTGCACAGTGCCATTTACATTTTTGGTGAATCTGCGTACACTTACAATTTCGTAGCATGAGGTCAATTTTTTGAAAAGTTCTTCATTGCCTATACTATTGGGAACAAATCGAAGGACTCCAATTTTTTCTACAGCCCGGGCAGGTATAAATGCTTTGTATTCGTGTTTTGAGAGGAAATCTTCGTTTTTCAGCAGATTATTGGCATTGCTAGCCTGGCTAAAAGTTATGGCCACTTTGTTGGTGTTGACTCGTCTTATGTTTGTAATTCCTTTTATTTCGTTTTTAAAAATGCTGGCTATGACCAGTGGGTTCTTGTTGCCTAGCTTGTCACCTTCGATAAAAACGCAGAATGAATCATTTAGTGAGTTTTCAGAAAAAACACGTTTGTATCCCGGTTTAACAAAAAGTTTATAAAAGTTTGGGTCCGCGTTGGTAGAACTCTTTGAGTGTTCGTCGTCGCCGAGATCTTTTTTCCTCTTGGAAGGACGAAAAGCCTCCTCCCCGGGGCCGTCACCCCCGGGGTTCTCAGACATCGTTACACTTATTATTTAAAACTATTTATACAAGATATATTACACTTTATACAATATTATTTACGAAACTTTAAAAATCGCGCCCTCACTTTACAAAAGCCCGCCAAAAAGTCGTTTGTTTACACTAACAGCAGTGTTGCCAGATTCATAGGTTAGAATTATCGTAGTTTTGCTGAAAAATTATCGTGTTTTTATCGCAACCCCAGTTCAGTTCACAAAATGATTGTTTTTGTAACTCTATCGAATCTAGAAAATAACAGAATATACGGCTGAAGAGTTACTACCTACTTCTTTACTTTTTCAAATAAAAAGTTTTTGTTAACTGACCTGCAGTACTCACTACACAAGTATTCAAGTAAACCGCTTTTTCTCGTCATGATGACTGACACCAAACTGATAGTGACAATTCACCCTATTCAAAACTGTCAAATTTTACGCTAACAAGAGTCGATCTCTTTCTTAGAACAAAGAAATTAAATTCACTATCGTGCTGTCAGAGTCAGACAGTCTAAATAAACGTAAAATGTGTTCAAATACACGGATTAAGATGTTTTCCCAAAGTTATCTCCAAATGAGCTTAACATCGTGAATTATCGTAGATTTATCGTGCGATAATTAATTATTTTTTCTGTGGAATTACACTCAAAAATATCATGGATCTAGGATAATTATTGCACGTCTGGCAGCACTGACTAACAGTCAAAGAGATTGACTTTTTTGGCGGGCTTTTGAACGCACTAGGCGCGAATTTCAAAGCAATTTTCAAATAATTATTTATTTTGTTGTCAAATTGCTTATTCTTGCACTAAAAGTTGTAAAGTTAAGCAATTAATAACTATGCCGGACGGGGACGGCGAGGACCCGCCTGGGGGAACAGAAAAAAGAAAAACTCCAAATCGAAATCCAGATACTACATCAACGGAAGATGATTTCTACAAACCCTATGTAAAACAAGGCTACAAAAGGCTATTTCCTGAAAATTCGGTGAGTGGGGATTTTTGCGTCTTTGTAGAGAGCACCAAAGAGAATGAGAAAATTGGAAACAACAACCCGATAGTGACAACAAACCTATTTAAAAACGATATAAAAGGAATCAGCAATATAAAGAGAATAAATGCAAATAAGATCTGCGTTACCTTTTCTCAGTCCAGCAATGCTAACAACTTCTTAAAGCACGACACCTTCCTGTCCAAACATCAACTGAAAGCATACATCCCGGCAACAGCAGTGGAGACGGTCGGCGTGCTCCGTTTTGTACCCACAAGCGTCAGTAATGAGGAGCTTTTCAAAAAGCTTTCCTCTTCATTTGAAGTAATAGGTGTATGTAGATTCATAAAGAGAGAAAACGGTCAAATTAAACCCTTTCAAACTGTAAGTGTAACATTCCTATCAACGTCATTACCGGACTATGTATACTTGGACCTGTTCAGATTCCGTGTATTTCAATATAACGCACCGTTATTACAGTGCTTCAAATGCTTTAAGTTTAACCATGGTGCAAAAATATGTAAATCCTCTCAAAAATGCTCTATTTGCTCAGAGGAGCATCACTTTAGCGAATGCACCTCAAACAAAGTTGCTAAGTGTATTAATTGTCAGGGAGCTCACCTAGCAATTTCACGCGACTGTCCAATTAACAACAAAAAAATCGAGGAAAAGAAAAATAAATTGACTTACGCAAATATTATATCGAGCTCAAATACTTCAAATAGTGCAATCATTACAAAAAATTACAAAAATGATTTTTCAACACTGCCGGCACCAAAGTCAAACTTAAAGCCTTTGCCACCAAGGAAGACACAAGCTGTCTCCGCTACACAAACTCCCACCCCCCCGGCCTCAACTGCTTCTGTAAGTAATACGGAACATAAGGAAAAGATTCCTAATCACAAGTTAATTGAAGAAATTTTGTCGAATGATTACATCCGTAAAGGATTGGTCGGCGCCTTGGTCGCTATCGGCAACGAAAATAGGGAAATCACTAATACTGTGATACAAGAGATACTTATAAAAATTTTCAGAGGAAGTTCTCTAGATGGATAAAAGTTTTTTAAGGATTGCACATTACAACGTCGAAGGTGTTATAAATAAAAAACCGTTGCTCAGTAACTTTTTATGTGAAAACGACATTGACATTTGTTTATTAAATGAAACATGGCTTAAAAATTACAATAATTATTTTATTCCAAATTACAATATAATAAGTCAAATAGGTAGAGAAAAGGAAGGTCAGGGTGGGGTAGCCATCCTGATAAAGGACGTTTTTAAATACACCATCATAGATGTTCCATACTATGACTTTTTGCAATCTGTCGCTATAAATCTCCAGACGAAGATGGGAAACTTATGTATCTTATGTATATATTGTCCTCCACCTAAAGAAGGTCGTCCTCGCTTTAAAGCCAATAAACTTAAACAGTTAATTCAAAGATTACCGAAACCACTTATGCTTTGTGGTGACGTTAATGCGCACCACATAGCATTTGGGTGCGCTTCCTGCAATAGTCGTGGCAATGAAGTTTATAACATCTTGGACGACTGTGACCTTTGCATCCTCAACTCAGGTGCGCCAACCACAGTAGGTAGGTCTGTTCATAATCCTTCGGCAATTGATATAACTTGTATCAGTCCATCAGTGGCTCCATTATGTGATTGGAAGGTTCACGACGATCCTATGGGAAGTTATCATTATCCCACTATAACCGACATTCAGACATCTGTAGATAAATATCAAATTGGTGATCCGGTACATAGGTATGTTTATAGTAAGGCTGATTGGTCTAAATTCCATTTTGAAACAGAAAAAATGTCTGATTGTGTTAACTTTGATACTTCTGATCCTATGTTAACATACAATAATTTTTACAATCATTTAACTAATATTAGAGACATGTCCGTACCTAAAATTGTTAAAACTACTCCTCATTTAATTAAAAAACCAGTACCATGGTGGGATAATGACTGCAGTAGCGTAGTAAAAGAAAGTAAACAAGCCTTAAATTTTTATAGACGTAATCCAAGCATTGACAATTATGTTAACTACAAGAAATTGGATGCCATCAAAAAGAAAACTTTAAATGAAAAAAAGAAAATTAGTTGGAAGTCTCTATGTGAATCTTTTAATAGATACACTCCTGTTAGCACAGTATGGAACTACATGAAGAAGTTTAAACGCTCGTCTATTCAGAAATTGCCAAAGAATGATGAATGGATTCCATCTTTCTTCAACAAGTATGCCCCTTCATCTCCTCCTGAAAAAGATATAAACAACTCATTATTAACACAGTATTTTTCTCAAAATGGTGATACAAAAGCAACATTTCTCTCTCAACCTTTCACTTGGGAAGAATTTGTCACAGCCTTGCAATTACGTAAGAACACAACCCCTGGATTAGATGAGATTCCATATGAACTCATTCGTCGCCTCCATATTAATGCTAAAAAACTTTTATTACAAGTATATAATCCACTTTGGCAAGAACAGGTCATTCCAGAGTCGTGGAAAACTCAATGTGTCATTCCTATTTTAAAACCAGATAAACCTGCTGATGACAGTAACTCATACCGTCCCATTTCTTTAACATCCTGTATTGGTAAAATATTTGAATGCATGTTAAAAATTCGATTAGATCACTATGTCGAATCAAATAACATCTTACCTAATGAACAATATGGATTTAGGAAAGGTCGAAGTGCTTCAGAAAGCTTTACATCATTGATCTCTGATATTAAGAAATCTTTCCACTGTCATTCTGCAACAACTTGTGTCTTTCTTGATGTGAAAGGTGCTTTTGATAATGTGAATCCCTCAATTCTTATTAGCATCTTGAGCGACATTGGTGTACCAGGTCATGTCTGTAAATGGATTTTTAATTTTTTATATAATAGAACAATGTATGTTAAATTCAATAATATTCTTCATGGACCGAAGCATGTTTATAAAGGAACAATGCAGGGAGCTACTATCTCCCCATTGCTATACAATTTGTATACTAGTCAAATAAATCAATATTTAAAACAGACTGATGTAAAGTTTCTTCAATTTGCTGATGACTTGTTAATTTATACTGTAACTAAGAATGTAAATATTGCTGTACATAGTTTAAATATAGCCTTAGCTGAGATCCATCACTTTTATGGCAACAAACTAAAACTTGACATCAGTCCTAATAAAAGTGGTGCTATGTTATTTTCCAAAAAATATGATGATTGTGACTCTCAAATTTATTATAATAACAATCCACTTCCCTGGATTCAAGAGAAAAAGTTTTTAGGAGTGTGCCTGGACAAAAAACTTTCATTTGCAGATCACATAAATCTACTCATTAAAAATTCAACTAAGGCTTTAAACATTTTGCGCTCACTAGCTGGTGTAAACTGGGGCTCAGACCCTAAAATACTATCCATGCTTTACAAAAGTCTTGTTCGCAGTCACTTTGATTACAGCTCTTTGGCATACATGAATTGTAGTGTAACTTTGTTAAAAAAATTAGATGTCATCCAGAATAAAGCACTTAGAATAATTACAGGAGCTATGTGCTCAACTCCCATCAATGCTATGCAGTGTGAATCATGTATTCCTCCACTAATTGTAAGACGCATACAACTGGCCTACAATTTTTGTCCTAAACTTATTTCTTCTGATAACAAATCTGTAATGCATAAAATATTACCACCCCAATCATTTGAAATAAGTTCAACTCCTCCTACGCAGATATCAGGTTCTGAACTAATATCTGGGCACACACCTGAACTACTTAGAATTGCTATGTACATACATAATCTTTGCTTAAATATGTATATAGATAAGCCATGGCCACTTTATAAAGTGAGTTTCGAGGTTCTTATCAGCAAACATTTTAATATTATATGGGATAAAGTAAATAATCAAACTGAATTAGACCAATTATTAAACAGTAAGCCCTATTACAAAGTGTATACTGATGGTTCTAAATCAGACAATAGTGTAAATTCAGCATTCTATGATCCTCAACTTCGCTTAGTCAAAAGCTATAAAATTGATTGTCGCAGTAGTATCTTCACAGCTGAAAGCTATGCTATACTTTTAGCCCTAAGACATGTAATTAGTTCTAAAACACGAACAGATATCATTATTTTGACTGACTCTAAAAGTGTACTTCTAGCCTTAGAATGCAACTCACAAAAGTTTAGCTTAAATTATTTAATCTATGATATAAAAAAACTAATGTATGATATAATAAGACTTACCAGTAAAAATATTCACTTCTTGTGGGTACCATCGCATCGTGGCATCAGCGGGAATGAAATAGTGGATTGCGCTGCGAGAAATGGCTTTGATATCGATCATTCTGCTTTGATGAAAATTCCTCATACTGACTACCAAGCACTGATCAGCAAGGATCTGAAAAAGTTGTGGCATGAGTATTGGACTATTAAAAGTGCAGAAAAGGGAAAATGGTATGCAAAGATCCAAGGAAGCCCGCCCGCCAAACCTTGGTACCATCGCAAGAATGATTATATTGATAATAGACAATTTATAACCATCATCAATAGGCTAAGATTTGGCCATTGTCACACTCCCACTCACCTGAAGAGACTTAACCTGATATCGAGTGCCGAATGCCCACATTGTAATGAAGAACCAGCAGCTGATTTAGAACACATAATTATGAAATGTAGAAGCTTCGGCATACAAAGACTTGTAATGATCAACGACCTTCAAGAAGTGTGTAAGGCTGTGCCTCAGAATCTGCACGTACTTCTTAGTGATCCCAAATTCTTCAAGGCTCTCTACAAATTCATAGTATCATCTCTCGGTACTCTGTGATTCGTTCGGTGAAAAAGTGAATTTCAGTGAAATGATTGAACAATAATTATGAAAAACATTGAACATATTCACACTTCCAAGCGGATAATTTTTATCTAAAAATGAACTGTATAAACTTTTAACTCTTTGTATGAAAACAACGATTGGCTTAAAAGGGCTGGAACCCAGAGCCGTAAAACCCAATTAAAAAAAAAAAAAAGTCAAAGAGATTACACAACAAAATCTCATTAACGTCAAAATGCTGTCAGATGTCAGATCAAAGCACTGACCTGTATAAACACCTACCTGGACTGGCCTCCAAACCATCTATCAATGGAGATGCCATTGATGGGCTTTCCCCTCTTGCAGAATACATAGCCAAAAACCATCCTCGATAACATCATCGACAACTATAAGAGAGTGCGCGCACGGGAGACTTTTGTCGCTGGGACAAAAAAGTTTTTGTCTCTGTCGCGTCGCGTCTCCAAAAAGGGGTGCGCGCACGAAGGAGACAGAGACAAAACTTTTTAAAAAAATTCGTAGCGTCATTCGCTTGTATGTAGAATACATGGAGAGCAGTGCTGCCAGACGTGGGATAAATAAGCTAGATTCACGATATTTTTGAATGTAAATCGCCGAGTGTCTTTGAGGAAGACATTCGCCAGCTTAACCCGGGCAGTTGTGGCGTGCGCTGAAGGCGCACAGCCTAGGTCCGCCCCGCTAGCGGTCGCCGCGACCCGGCCGAGTGTGAGGCTTCGCGCAGCGAAGCCTCAGACTCGTACGTGTCAAGCCCCATACTAGCAGGCGTGATCGGGCCAATGTGGAGTGCAAAAGGCACCCTACCAAGCGGCGAACCCGCTAGTGGTGGCGCCGACGGGACCGGAACTGCCGAAACAGGCCGGACCGCTGCCGGGCTCCTTTCTAGCGGGCCCGATCTGGGGGTGAGTCGGACTCTGGCCTCAAGGGCGCCTCTATAGGCTCGGACCTCGGCTTGGGCCGTCGTCCGTAGGGTGGGCAGGGGAAAAACGGCCAGGCACATGTCTGTGTCGGCCGAAATGAAATACGGGACCTCGCACCCTTTGGCGGGTGCGGTGATGCGAACTAAAATGTTGTGCAGTACTTGAAGTGCTTAAGGCGGTGTTGGCTGTTGTTCTACAGTACGCGGTGTAGGAATCGTCAGGGTCGTCCAAAACGTGCCGAGGCTGACGGAGTCGGGCAGCGACATCCTCCTGGGGCGTGTACGTGGCGGCTTTGACTATGAGCGGATTGGAGTGGTTTTTTGCCTTATCAAAGAAGCGCTCAGACGCTTCTTTCATATATTGGGCTACTGAGGGCATGTCGAAATCTTTATGGAGATTCTTGCGGCGTACGAACCACGGTTGACCCGAGGCTCTCAGCAAGAAATTGTTTTGGAAACTTTGCATTTTCTTAATGCTGTTAGAAGAAGCCAGTGCTACCCTTTAATATGGACGGACCTATCGCTGAGTGCCTTTGAGGAAGACATTCGCCAGCTTAACCCGGGCAGTTGTGGCGTGCGCTGAAGGCGCACAGCCTAGGTCCGCCCCGCTAGCGGTCGCCGCGACCCGGCCGAGTGTGAGGCTTCGCGCAGCGAAGCCTCAGACTCGTACGTGTCAAGCCCCATACTAGCAGGCGTGATCGGGCCAATGTGGAGTGCAAAAGGCACCCTACCAAGCGGCGAACCCGCTAGTGGTGGCGCCGACGGGACCGGAACTGCCGAAACAGGCCGGACCGCTGCCGGGCTCCTTTCTAGCGGGCCCGATCTGGGGGTGAGTCGGACTCTGGCCTCAAGGGCGCCTCTATAGGCTCGGACCTCGGCTTGGGCCGTCGTCCGTAGGGTGGGCAGGGGAAAAACGGCCAGGCACATGTCTGTGTCGGCCGAAATGAAATACGGGACCTCGCACCCTTTGGCGGGTGCGGTGATGCGAACTAAAATGTTGTGCAGTACTTGAAGTGCTTAAGGCGGTGTTGGCTGTTGTTCTACAGTACGCGGTGTAGGAATCGTCAGGGTCGTCCAAAACGTGCCGAGGCCGACGGAGTCGGGCAGCGACATCCTCCTGGGGCGTGTACGTGGCGGCTTTGACTATGAGCGGATTGGAGTGATTTTTTGCCTTATCAAAGAAGCGCTCAGACGCTTCTTTCATATATTCAGTGCTACCCTTGGAAACCGCCCGACTTATATAGCAATCTGAGGGAGATTTTAGCCAATCAGAGCGCGTAATTTTTTGCACACGGCACCAATGTGTGCATCCTGTTTTCGCGCATAACTCCCTCTCTTTCCAACACTCATTTTCAGTTTTTCGGTGGTTTCCATTGGTATTCACTATTTTTTGATCTATATCACATTTTTCCTGATTAACCTAATCCTTACTCTAAACATTGGTGCAAAAATCACAAAAATCGGCCTAGTATTTGCAGAGTTAGAGCCTAAATTCTTGCGCGGCTCTCCTGAAGGTATTGCCTTTTTTTTTTCTTGCGCGTAGATGTCGTTAACAGTCTCCCCCCGGCGAAGGTGTACCGCAGCCTCCTTTGGTAGACAGCTACGTGCTCGTTGTGCAGCGCGTCCCTTCCCGCTGGTCCGGGGAAGGTGCGGATTTCGTTTCCAGCACGACGATTCTCGAGACGGGTCTCTTGAACGTTCCACCTTTGGTTTGCACATCCACAATCCTTGTTACCCCGTCAGGTCCGGGATAAGTCTTCGTTATGGTCCCTCGTGGCCATACATTTCGAGGAAGCAGAGGGTCGGCGATGATGACGATATCTCCTATCTTTACAGCGTCATGGTGGCCGTGTCGATTGAGGCGCGGCACGAGCGTAGGTAAGTATTCGTGCAGCCACCTCTGCCAGAAGCTGTCAGCCAGTGCCTGTGCAGCTCTCCAAGTCCTTTTGTCGGCTTCCCTGCAAGTTCCCACGTATGGTTGGCCCGATGATGACCCCAGGAGGAAGAGGTTCGGTGTCAGAGCCTCTGGGTCATCGGGGTAGACCGATACGTGTGTCAACGGTCGTGAGTTGACTGCGTGCTCCGCTTCTGCTAGCAAAGTTAGCAGCGTTTCTTCTCTAGGTGCTTTTTCTCGTAGCGTTGTTGTGAGTGCACCCTTTACTGAGCGCACCAGACTTTCCCAGGCACCTCCTTGGATTGGTGCTCCGGGTGCGATGAACTTCCATGATGTCTCGTAGTTCATGGCGTACCTTGAGAGTTCGGGCAGCCATTCTTCGTACGCCTTCCTGAGTTCGACGTCTGCGCCTCTGAAGTTGGTCCCGTTATCGCTATAGAGTTTCAGGGGCCAGCCTCGTCTTGCCGCCATTCTCCTGAGCGCCATGATTGCAGAGTCGGTGCTCAGGGATGCTACTGGCTCTAAGTGCACTGCCCTTGTGGTTAGGCAGGTGAAGAGAGCGCACCATCTCTTCTCCCGTCTTCTGCCGATGGTCACGGTGATGGGGCCGAAATAATCCACACCGCAGAAGCTAAACGGCCTGTGGTATGGTTGCAGGCGTTCGGTCGGTAGGTCTCCCATGGGCGGAGCTTGTGGCTTCGTTTTTCTTAGGCGGCACATCTGACAGGCGGCTGCGATCCTTTTGACCGTAGGTCGCAGTCGGGTCACCCAGTACTTTTGGCGTACGTCGTTCACGATCCTCTCGATGTTTGCGTGATTGGCTCGTCGGTGTTCTCTGCCGATAAGGAGCTTCGTGAACGGGTGACGTCCATCGAGTAGGACAGGTCGGTTCGTAGTCGTGGTCACTTTGATCTTGTTGACTCGTCCATTGAGCTTCAGCAGTCCGTCTTCCCACAGCAGGTCGTAGCGGTAAAGCGGACTTGTTCGAGGTACGGCGACGCCTTTTCTTAAGCAGTCTATTTCTTGATGAAACGAATCTTGTTGCGCTCGTTTTAACCATCGATGCGTTGCCTTCTCGACGTGTTCGTGGCTCAGGGCGGACTTCCTATCGGGGCAGCGATCCACGAATTCCAGTACTCGTGCTGTTGCTCCAATCAACCGATCGTAAGAGGAGAATCGGCTGATGTCGGGCAATGATAAATCTTCCTCGTGTGTGACGACGTGGAGGAGTTCTGTTGTGACGTTGTCGTTCGTTCCTTCAGGTTGAGGCCATTCAGACTTCGGCTTCTTCAAAAATAATGGTCCTTGAAACCATTTGTCTTTCGCTGACTCAGGCACGTATCCAGTTCGCGTCGCGACGTCGGCTATGTTGAGGTGGGTCGGCACCCACCGCCAGTCTGCCGGGCTTGAGTCTTCGGTGATCTCGCCGAGTCGATGCGCTACGAAGGGCGTGTAGCGGCGGCTCCCTTTGCGTATCCAGTGCAAAACTGTCTGTGAGTCGCTCCAGTAGGTGGTGTCATCGACGCGTAGCCTATGTTCTTCCTTGATTGCTTTCGCTAGTCGTGACCCAATCAATGCTGCTTGCAGCTCCAGTCTCGGGATCGTTTGTGTCTTCAACGGAGCGACCTTGGCGCGTGCTGCTACCAGTACGACTTCTGCTTCTTCCTTTTTCCCGTAGGTGAGGCGCCAGTATGCCGCAGCGGCGTAGGCTTTCTCGCTCGCGTCGCAGAAGACGTGCAGTTCACGTCGTTGAGCTTCTCTCCCCCCGTAGCTTCGAGGGATCTGTAGCCTTTCAATGGTCTGCAGATCCTCTATCCATCTGTCGAAGTCGGTGGCTATGTCTTCGGATATCGGTTCGTCCCATCCAGTCTTGAGGCGCCAAAGCTTCTGTAGATTTATCTTGGCTGTTATTGTGTAACAGCTGAGCAATCCTAGTGGGTCGTAGATGCTCATCACGGTTGACAGGGCTTCTCGTTTTGTCGGCGATTGCTCTCGAGTCTTCACGGCTGCAGATACGCGATTCATGGCGGTGTTGAAACTCAGGTGATCGGTGTTAGAGTTCCACAGCAGTCCTAATGTCTTTTCTGTTCCCCCGAGTAGTGTTGCACTTTTCTTCGCACGTCGGTCGTTCGGAGTGACGGCTAGCAATCTATCGTCATTGCTGTTCCAACCTCGAAGATGAAAGTCAGCGTTCTTGTGGACTTCGTTGACTTGGCAGATGATTTGCTTGGCTTCTTCTATGTCATTGAAGCTCTCGACAAAGTCGTCCATGTAGTGTGACTCTGTGATGGGCAACAGGGCTTTTGGATGCGTCTGCGCGTGATCGAGCGCGTTCTTGTTGCGTACACTGTGCGCCAGGAAAGGTGAGCTGGATGCTCCGAAGATCATCGACGTCATTTTCATTTTGACCGGTTCTTTCTTTGGGTCGTCTCTCCAGAGGAATAGTTGTGCGGGTTGATCTTCTTCTCGGATCTTCACACGTAAAAACATTTCCACTATATCCGCCGTTATTGCGTAGGTGCCTTCTCTAAAGCGGAACATGATCGTTTGCAGGGATCGTAGCAGGTCTGGTCCTTCCAGCAGGAAGTCGTTCAGGCAGACTCCGTTTGACTTAGCTGCTGCGTCGAAGACAAGTCTTATCTTCCCTGGTTTGTTCGGGTTCTTCACGGCAAAGTGAGGTAAGTACCACGCCACTGGACTTGAGTTTTCTCCGCCGTTACAGGGTTCGGCGTACCCCTTCAGCAGTAGATTGTTCATTTGTTCGTGGTACTGCTTCTTCTCTTCGGGGCGACGCTCCAAGCTAGCCTCAAGGGTTTTCAGCCTTTTCAAGGCGACGTTGTAGCTCGGCGGCAGTTCTGGGTCCTCGTTCTTCCAGGGTAAGCCTACTTCAAATCTTCCGTTCTTCTTGGTTGCGGTTTCATTGAAAATCTTCACGGCTCGTTGATCGCTTTCCTTGACGTGTCGTGCAGTGAGTGACACACCAAGTGAGTCGATGCGAAAGTGATGCTCGACCAGGTCTTCTATTTTGACATCTTCACTGATGTGAAGTACTTCCTCTGTTGTTCTGTGGCTTCGAGGGATCCTTCCATGGATCACCCATCCAAGTAACGTTCTGGAGGCGGCAGGTTGGTTCGGTTTGCCTGCACGCAGCTCCCGGGTAATGATCAGGGGCCAGTTGTCGGTCCCGATGAGTACTCGTGGCTTGGCGTTCTGATATGCCAGGCTCGCTTTGTCTAGTCCTTGCAGGTGCTTCAGCTGTAATGCTTTCTTCGGCACGGACTGCGCTGTCAGGTCCAGGTCTGTCATCGTTCGAAGGGTGACGACAGAGCTGTGTCCGCTGGCGTTGACCTCGACGCGGACGGTCTTGCTATTCACGTTTCTGACTTCATTTACTATGCCTCTTATTTTTAGGCATTTGCTCGGCCCGCTTGCTCCAATTTCGTTTGCGAGATCTTCGTCAATTAGTGATACGGTGGCTCCTTCGTCGAAGAGGGCGAATACTTTTCGTGTCCCCTTGTTCCCGCTGATGACGATAGGACATATCTTCAGTTTGACTTCACTTCCTTCGCAGGCTGTCATCGCCGAAGCAACTTCTTCGTTGGCGGTGACGTCTTCCTGTTGTCTGGCAGGGGCTTCGCTGTGTAGAGTAGCGTGGTGTGGGCGTTTGCATCCCTTTGTTCCGCAGGGCTTCTGTTTGCAATTCAACCTCCGATGTCTACTGCTGATGCACCGGAAGCAGAGTCCCGCTTTCTTCACCACCTCCCATCGTTCGGATACCGGCAGCTCCTTGTACTTAGAGCGGTGCTGTTCGTTGCAGACTGTGCATGCTTCTAGCTTCTCTGTGGTTGCTGCTGGTTGTGCTTCAGTTATGTTGAAGACTTTCTTTTTTCCTTCTGGTCTAGCTGTAGGGCGCGGCGGTGCTTCTTTTCTAGTGACGCTGTAGCTGTGTTTCAATGCACGGTCCGCTTGTTGCATCAGAAATCGAGACAACTTGATGATCTCTGGTATCGCCTCTGGATTTTCTTCAGCGTAGTCATACCACTTTGTTTTGATATGAGGGCTCAGCTTTTCCAGGATCTCCCGTACCAGTAATGGGTTGTAGAGGTATGCTGCGTCAACGTTTCTTAGCGTGGCTACGACGTTTTGAACTTTCACAGCGAATGTATTAAGTTCACTTGCTGTAGATCCTAATTTCGGTAGTTTTCGCAGGTCTTCATACGTCATGTCGATGATGATCTCTGGACGTCCATAGCATTGTTGTAGAGTCTTCATAATTTCTTCTGGATGCGTGGCGGTGTTTAAGAGCGGTGCTACGGTGTCTCGTGCTTCTCCACGAAGGGCGTTGCGTAGTCGCGCTAAGTTCTCGATCGGTGAGAACTTGTACAGCTCCGTAGTTTGCTTCATGGCTAGCGCAAACTGGATCCATTCCATCGGGGATCCCGAAAAGGTCGGAAGATCAGTTGCCTGTCGTGGCGGTGGCCGGCTGGACATCATTTGTGTGAGTGTCTCTGCTAGCTGTTCAATCCCGCGGCTTCTCGGCGTCGTTGATCTTCTTCTTGCACGTGTCGTTTGTTCATTCGGTCCCGGTGTCCAAAATCTCGTCCTTCTGTTCATCGGAGTAGTGGCTTCGGTGACGACCGGTTCTGTGGGGGCGGAGGATTCGTGCCGCTTCCCCTGTTCATTGACGACGTTCGGTGCGGATTTATTTAACCAATCATGTATCCGTTCCATATCTTCCATTGGGTCAATCTGGTCGCTGTCCTCTTCGAGCTCTGCTACGTCGGCGGTCAGCTTCTTCCTTATTAGGTTAGCTTCTAGTTCCAGTTCCTTCCGACGAATAGCGGCGAGCTTCTCTTCCGCTTCGTATCGTAGCCTTGCTACGGCGCTGGCTGTAGACTTCGTAGAACGCGCCACATGACGTTGGGTTCCGTATGTCGTCTGCTTGTCTGCCGGGCGATCCGTAGTTTCACTGGGCTCCATCATTGCAGCGCCTCCTCGTTTGGGAAGTTGGGTGGCAGCTGTAGTGGGTAGCCTCTCCAAACGGCCTTGATGCGGAGCAGGGTTGACATCGTGCGTAGTCGAAGGCGATGGTGACCGGGGTGGTTCCGGAAGTACCCGTGGTCGTTCTTGATCCATTCCTCCTTGACTTCTTGTGATGACCATAGCGATGAATTCTTCTGGTGGTTCTTCTTTTGATCCGGGCTCCTGAAGGACCAAACAATGTTAGGGATTTCGGGCCTAACACTGTTTTAGGGTAGAGAGTGGACTGTAGATTTTTCTCGGTGAGGTCGGAGCAGGTCACTGAATAAAACCCACTTTGAAGAATTCAGCTTTTATTGAAGATACACTTTGATGTTACTATTTCTAAGGTTTATACTGTACTGCTAGTACTGCCAGTGCTACCATTGGAAACCGCCCGACTTATATAGCAATCTGAGGGAGATTTTAGCCAATCAGAGCGCGTAATTTTTTGCACACGGCACCAATGTGTGCATCCTGTTTTCGCGCATAACTCCCTCTCTTTCCAACACTCATTTTCAGTTTTTCGGTGGTTTCCATTGGTATTCACTATTTTTTGATCTATATCACATTTTTCCTGAATAACCTAATCCTTACTCTAAACATTGGTGCAAAAATCACAAAAATCGGCCTAGTATTTGCAGAGTTAGAGCCTAAATTCTTGCGCGGCTCTCCTGAAGGTATTGCCTTTTTTTTCCGTGCGCGTAGATGTCGTCAACCAGACGATTATTTAAACGACAAGAGTGCATGGATTTAACCTTCGAATCGTACTTTCCGCTACCGCGTCGATGGCACCCGCTCGTCCCCCCGCCCCGTCCGCGCCGGCGTCCCGCAGGGATCGGTGTTATCGCCGTTACTTTTTTCGATCTATGTCAACGACATACCCAAGACGCCGGACGCGGAGTTAGCCCTATTCGCGGATGATACCGCTCTCTATCGCTCAGGATACAACCGTCGTTACATCACGATAGCGCTACAGCGCGCCGCTGATGCTCTCGGCGAGTGGTTCAGGAAGTGGCGTGTGGAGGTGAACCCCGAGAAAAGTGCAGCAGTGTACTTTACTCGAGGTCGCTTCAAAACGCGGCCTTCCAAACAACCCCGCTGCAAGAAAGTCCGTTTTAACGTCACCTTATTTGGCCGACCGATCCCCTGGGTGAGGGAGGTCAAATATCTAGGTGTCACTCTCGACCACCGGTTATCGTTTGTACCCCACATTACGCGCGTTCTCAATCGAGCGAAGTTCTATGCCCACCGACTATACCACCTTGTCGGTAGCAAGAGTAAAATGTCGCTTAGAAATAAGTTGACAATTTACAAAACTTGCATCCGCCCCGTGATGACATACGCCAGTCCGGTGTTTGCTCACGCTTCTTCAAACAGCATTAAGAAAATGCAAAGTTTCCAAAACAATTTCTTGCTGAGAGCCTCGGGTCAACCGTGGTTCGTACGCCGCAAGAATCTCCATAAAGATTTCGACATGCCCTCAGTAGCCCAATATATGAAAGAAGCGTCTGAGCGCTTCTTTGATAAGGCAAAAAACCACTCCAATCCGCTCATAGTCAAAGCCGCCACGTACACGCCCCAGGAGGATGTCGCTGCCCGACTCCGTCGGCCTCGGCACGTTTTGGACGACCCTGACGATTCCTACACCGCGTACTGTAGAACAACAGCCAACACCGCCTTAAGCACTTCAAGTACTGCACAACATTTTAGTTCGCATCACCGCACCCGCCGAAGGGTGCGAGGTCCCGTATTTCATTTCGGCCGACACAGACATGTGCCTGGCCGTTTTTCCCCTGTCCACCCTACGGACGACGGCCCAAGCCGAGGTCCGAGCCTATAGAGGCGCCCTTGAGGCCAGAGTCCGACTCACCCCCAGATCGGGCCCGCTAGAAAGGAGCCCGGCAGCGGTCCGGCCTGTTTCGGCAGTTCCGGTCCCGTCGGCGCCACCACTAGCGGGTTCGCCGCTTGGTAGGGTGCCTTTGCACTCCACATTGGCCCGATCACGCCTGCTAGTATGGGGCTCGACACGTACGAGTCTGAGGCTTCGCTGCGCGAAGCCTCACACTCGGCCGGGTCGCGGCGACCGCTAGCGGGGCGGACCTAGGCTGTGCGCCTTCAGCGCACGCCACAACTGCCCGGGTTAAGCTGGCGAATGTCTTCTTCAAAGACACTCAGCGATAGGTCCGTCCATAAAAAAAAAAAAAAAAAAAAAAAAAAAAAGGATTTAACCTTCACCAAAGATTTCTTTATATTGGTTTCTTTGCCTGCACGCACATGCACTTAATACATGTGTTGTAACTGTAATTCCTGTAAAAAAGGTGACGAAGTTTGTTGCGCCGTTTCTTCTCATCACCAGCCAATATTAAGGTAGTCCCGAAGCTGTGGTAGGGCGAAACTATATTTTGGGACATGTATAAGGGCCCGGAAAAGGGCCTATATACTGAATAAATGAGTATTACTGAGTATTAATGAACTTTTAACTAAGTACCAACTTAGTAAAGTAAAGTTAGGTACCCATGCCTATAATCCAGAGTGCTGTTTTGAACACTCGCTAAAATAACGTTATTAAAGGTTACTTGCAACTTGAGTCTTGGGGTATGTCAATTAGACGACATCCGTAGCCGAGAGGCGAGTATACCGAACTTGGTGTCGCTATCTCTAAGGTCCCGGGTTCGATTCCTGGTCGGTCAATGTAGAAAAACAACTTTTCTATATTGTCTTGGGTCTGGGTGTTGTGGTGCCGTCGTTGTTTCTGATTTCAGTTACACAAGTGCTTAAGCTACTTATCATAGGATCAGCATGATAAGTAGCTTACGCACTTGTGTAACTGAGCATGACCATCAAAACACGATATGATATGATATGATATAGCGATATATCAACACTAACTACCCGAAACTGAGTCCATTAAAGGCAAAGGACAAATGCTAGATAACGATCTCATGTAGGTTTTTTCATTTGGAATGAGTACCTCTGTAATATAAAGATTTATTAAATAATAGTTATTTGTTATACAAGAGTGCAAAGTTGCTTTTTAACCGCGTGTTCAATTTTGATGACCGAGCAAGCGAAGGATTGATGGAAATTGATTCAAAATTAGAATCCTGAGCGTTAGCGAGGGAATCAAAAGAGCACGAGGTGAAAAATCTTTGCACTCGAGTGCAACACGTAACTTTTCATTCCACCTCAGCGAGGAAATGACTAAATGCAAAAAAAAAAAAACGTTTACAATCACATGATAGGTACACTTTTATTTCAGTTTAGGTATTAATTACTACATTATGACAGGTAAGTATTACAGAATAATCTTTAAATTATAACAATACTAAGGTATAATTAAGAAAATTTTAAAGTAACGTTGCTACAGTTATTTAAATTGAGTGTAATATTTTTGTTTGGTACTGTAATATTGGTGTTAGTCACTTGTGTACTGTTTTTCGGTAAACTATCTGTCATACTTAATAGTTGTACCGATTCATCGGATTCCCTTGACGTGAATGTTGGAGAGAGAGGGAGATGGTTAGGTGTTTCATAACGGTTTATTTTTGATGTAGAAGGGCCAGTCCAAGGATCCGATTGAGGCTCTTTCAGTGTAATGGCTCCTACGATGCCTTCACATATTTTAGACTTATTTTGGATGGAATCCTCTATGTATCCCTCTACAACTGCATTGGACTTCCAGCCTCCGTGGCGCTTAAGGGACAGGAGATCAGCTCCGGAATCAGCCAAAAGTGTGGCTGAAGTTCGTCGGAAACAATGACCCGTGTACATGTTGCTATTTCTCGTGGGATACTGCCAATTTTATTAGTACCCATAGGCTGTCTAACACACTTTCCATTGCGATACTGTAGAAAAAATCGATTGATTGGAGTGTTAGGCGGGCGTAAGGCTTGATATTTCTCAACAATCGTTACGTATTCCTTGCGAATGACGAAGTTGCGGTCTCTTTTTGTCTTTGTATTAGGTAAATTAATTAATAGTAAGTCATCTGAATGTTTCTCAATGTTTTTGACATTAAGTTGTGTTAGTTCATTAGTTCGACATGCTCCGTTTATTCCAATAATAAGAACAACCTGTAACGTAAAGAGTATTGTAGTAGATAAATGAATAAAATTGATATGAACGCATAATTATGCCTATCAACATCTACTAAGTATACTATTTAATTGAGATTAATATACTTAAGTAGATACTGAATGTGCAACTGACTTACTTTTGCCGCCAAATATACGGAATCGGGTGCTTCGTTAAGAAACTTTTCAATAACAGATACTGTGAAAACCTTCGATTTTTTTGGTTGATGACCAGATGAGGCTCTTTTTAAAAATGCCACTAATTTAGGATAGGTATCGATATACAGTATGTCTTTTTTCATCTTTATTGTTGCTTTTAGCATCGAATACGTACTCCATAGAGTGCTTGCTTTCTTGTTCTCGGATAATTCTATAAAATATGCCAGCAAAACGTTTTCTGAGAAAGTTTTGGCTCCTTTTGCTAGTCGCCACGTGTTGAACATATCGTACTGTTTTAAATACTTCTCGCGTGATTGTTGAGGGAGAAAGCTCATTTGCGCATTATTAACAGTTTCAGTCAATTCTGTTGGCGTCAAACAATCTTCCTCGTCGCTAGAATCACTCATTTTAGTTTTTTCACTTGTTTTCAAGTTTCTTGTTTTTAATATAAGGTTTAACAATGACGTGAAAAAATGCCGCGTAAAGAACCGCGTACAAAGCAAATTGAAAAAAGAACACCAAGAAGGTTCCGAGTCTGAGTTTTTAACAAATTAAAAAAAAGTTGTATGATATATTCGGCACCATAGAGGTAGCAGTAAATAGGTTTAATGTTTTTTTTAATTCACAAACTTAGTGCACACGATGTTCTAAATTCAATTTACTTTATCCTCTAGAGAATAAAAACGGCTTTTCCACTCAGATATTGAAGATTAAAAATACTCTTTCCGAGATGGTGGGATGAAAAATACGTTTATTTCACATTGATTATTTACACAATGTCATTGCTAGGATAAACCGGTCGCCATGACAATGTCAGTATATGACAACCTCAAATGCTCTCACTTTTCCTTTCCCATCTGAAAAAACTTTCACAATCCTGGCCATAGGCGTGGCAAAGCTAGGCTAAAGCTATATTAGGCTCTTTTAGCATAACCACAGAATACCTAAGCATAACTAATGTACCTACTGTTAAGTTAGATGTTACCAGCGAAAGAGTGAAAATGAAATTTCGGTGTAAAATTAAATGTTATTCCTTGTTCGGATGAAAAGTTTTGAACCTGTTTTCTATGATCTTGTGGATTATTTAAGTTATATAATTCTGTTAATTGGGTCCTCGCACAACGGAAGGTGACCGCGTTGTCACAGAATACCTCGCTGGGTATACCCCTCCTAAATATAAATCGTTTGAAGCACGCGAGGAACGATTCTGTTGTTAGATCGGAAACTAATTCCAAATGTATGGCTTTAGTGGTGATACATACAAATACACATATATAACCTCTTGCATTGCAGCGGTGTTTAATGAGACTTTTCGTGGTGCTTTCTTAGACGAGTGGATTTTCAAATTCAAATTCAAATTCAAATTCAATCGTTTATTTGCGAGAATACATCATACATGCAATTCTTCCTTCTTTCATTCTTCTTCTTTGGGATATGGCACGATTTGGAAATGACTAAGGAATGCATGGTCGATGTTGCAGTTAGCGCTGGTGATAAGTACGGGAATTACGAATGTCACGCAAGTCTTTTCTTCAGGTTTTTAATATGTA
Source organism: Anania hortulata (assembly GCA_963576865.1). Classification (NCBI taxonomy): domain Eukaryota; kingdom Metazoa; phylum Arthropoda; class Insecta; order Lepidoptera; family Crambidae; genus Anania; species Anania hortulata. The sequence continues at coordinate 21,689,082 of OY756393.1, forward strand.
TACCCAAATCAGCTTTCTAGTAAGTACCTACCTACTAAGAGTCTGGGGAAAGCCGCGGACAGACAGATAAGAACATTGCAATAATAAGGTTATCTCTTGACTACATAACCCTAAAATCACTGTATTTTTCAAGCTAAAGCTGGTACGCTGGTGCGTGCGCCATTCTATTTATTCGGCTATGCTTTACAAACTCTTAATTGTATTATATTGGTAACGTATTGGGCCAATAAAAAATATTTAAGGGACCAATCCCAAGCCGCGAATAGAGCATCCGCGACCCGTGAGGCTTTGAGTTCGCGGTACCTCGGCACGCGGCGCACGCGCCGCTTTCGAGTTATTACTTCGTAAAAATTTTAACACCGCATCAACAGTTAAGTAGGTACTGACTAAGCAAAAGAACGCGTTCGACTCAAATTTACAGGGTAAGTTTTACATAATTTACTAAATGGCCGATCAGCTTTAAGCTAAAATAATACAAGTCAAACCGAGCTTCTCTAAATTAATATTTAAAAGTTAAATAATAATTTCTCAAAAATAAGAAAATAAGCAACGTTAGCAGAAATGTAATGGGAGGTGTAGGTATCTCAGCTGGCTGTACAGTATCAATCCTTGAAACAGAAATATATTGCAGCACAAACATTAATAAATAACTTGACTGACCAGAAGGAGACCACCAAACAAATCGAAGATCAGTTCGAAGAGTTGAAGGAATGTGTCCTCTCTGCTCCTAAGATCCAACCACCGAACACATCTTTTGCGGACGTGGTTAGAACAAGCAAAAGCTCTACAACACGTCCTCCATGCACTAAAAGTATTGCTATTTACCCAGCTGACAAAGATAAGTCTAGTGAAGATACTAAGAAGCTTATTCAGACCATTATTAAGCCTGTAGAACTCAAACTTCATATACGAGGGATAAGGAAAACTAAAGGTGGAGGCATAATAATTAGCGCAGAAGGAAGGGATGATCTTGACAAATTAAAGAAGGCAGAACAGCTCAAAACTTCAGGGCTAAAAGTTGAAGAAACTACTAAACGTAAGCCTAAAGTGATATTATTAGGAGTACCAAACAATACCTCTGATAAGGAAGTCTTTGAATGTTTATATATGAAAAATATTTCAGGCAAGTACCAGCACATTGAACGTGAAATGTTTTTAAACTCTATTAAGCTTAACCACAAATCTGGCCAAAAAAACGCGCCTTACTGTAATTTTGTACTGGAATTGCCTCCAAACCTCAGAAAAATTCTTATTGAGCAGGAAAGAGTATTTATTAATTGGACTTCATGCCCAGTTAGAGACTACACTCTTATTACTAGATGCTACAAGTGTCAACAATATGGACATTCAGCGAAATTTTGTCGTGACACCGAATCTACGTGTGGGCACTGCGGCTGTGTTGGCCATTTAATTAAATATTGCCCAAAGCAACTAGAACCAGCAAACTGTGCTACGTGCCGGCGATTTAACAAACCTGGCCACCATAAAACCGGAGACGAGCAATACCCTGCAAGAAAAATCGCTGAGGCTAGATACGTAAGCACAATTGACTATGAGGGAGACCAAAGCGCGGCATAGAACGTATAACCCAGCACACAATGAATAACTCTGACACCAGGATTTTCTTAAAAACATAAGTCTAATTTAATATGAATTCATATGTGCCGTGGATCTAACTCACAAATGTTCATTATTTATACATATATATTATCATATTCACTTATATTAAAAAGAAATCACGATAATTCCAAACATGTATTCGCTCCATTTGTATCATCCTATGTACTTAAATACCGATTCATTTTAGAAACTATGTCAAAACCTACATAATGTAAGTTATTACATAATTATTAAGACTAAGGTGGAAAGTGCTAAATAAGTAGATCTTGATCTACTTATTTATTGTTGTATAGTTAGTAATCGTTTCTGTGTAAATATTTTAATGTTGAATAAGCACTAACCTACTTGTACGAGTTTTAATAGATACATAGGATACAGGCAAAACTATTGCTTAGTTTAGGTACCAACTTTATAATGATTAGATTAAACTAAATTACTTAAGTTTCATGTATTTATGCTAAGTTTTTACAGAGAAATAAATTTATCTTTTATTATCTTACGTTCTATAATATCATTTAAGATAACAATCATTAATTCTTACACTACTTATAATAACAATTAAAAGTATTAAAACCTATTAAGTATAAATTTACATTACCTAAAAATGCAAGCATGCATTATTGTGTACACTGTAAGTAATTTATTTTCAGTTTACAATGACAAAATTTATATTTAAAATCTAGCGCTCGCCGGCCGCTGCCGCTAACATTCTGGCTCCCAATATTAAAATTCTTAGTTCTGATTCATTTTGCCTTCTAGGTGCTCCACTTATTGATGACTGCATTAAATCTTGTTTAGATCAAAAAATTAACCATTTCAAAAATATGGCCTCCAGATTGGAAAGTCTAAATTCTCATATTGCTTTTAGAATTTTGAAATTCTGCCTTTTCGTTCTAAAATTCACAATTCAATTCCAATTGGAGAAAATCGAATTATTTAGTTAAGTTAGATACCACCCTCAGAACAAGCATGGAAAATATACTAAATTTAAAACTTAACAATGATTCTTGGTCTCAAGCAACACTTCCTATTCGCTTTGGTGGTATAGGCATTCGCAAAATTTCAAGTGTCGTTTTCCCCGCCTTTCTTTCCTCCGTACACAGTTCTGGTTAAATGTTAAATCATCGACTCGATCTTACTGGGGTAAGAGATGCTGAGGTAGCTTGGCAAGAACTCTGACCCAACGAGGACATCCCAAAAGAACGTCACATTCAAAAACTCTGGAATGTCCGACTGGCAAGAGAATCTTATAAATTCATGATCCAAAATTCTTACAGTGACTATCATCGCGATAGACTCTTAGCAGTTTCTTGCAAAGAATCCGGCCACTGGTTACTTGCACTCCCATCAAAAAATCTCGGCACTCTACTCGACAGCGAATCATTTCGGGTGTGTGGGGGCTTGCGTATCAGGGCTCCAGTTTGCGAGCCACATCCGTGTCCCTGTGGCAAGGAGGTAGACAGATTCGGTCTTCATGGTCCCTCTTGTCAGCAAAGTGCTGGACGTCTCACCCGACACGCTGCACTCAATGACGCCATCAGAAGAGCTCTTGCCAGCATCAACGTTCCTTCCACGCTGGAACCTCGTGGGTTGGTCCGTGATGACGGCAAGAGACCTGATGGTCTTACGCTGATTCCCTGGGAGAGGGGTCGGACTTTAGTATGGGACGCAACTTGTGTTGATACCCTAGCCCCTTCTCACCTCAGGGAATCAGCTGTAAAAGCAGGGACTGCAGCAGAGTCAGCGGAAAATGCCAAGCGGCGCAAATACGACTCTCTTGTGAAGTGACTACGTGTTTGCGCCATTAGGTGTAGAGATGTTTGGACCGTGTGTGACCGAAAGCTAAATTACTTTTTGGCAAAATAGCACCAACATTGATTCGAAGCTGGTACGATCCTCGCACAAAGGCTTAGTTTAGCAATTCAGCGAGGAAACGCTGCCAGTATCCTCGCCTCCATGCCTCACGGACACGCTTTTTTTTTTGAGTTGGTAGTTTTTAGTTTTAGGTTAAGTTAGTTTATTTAAAGTTTTGTTTTATTAATTGTTAATTTTTTAAAACAAAGCCAATAAATAAATTTAATTCAGTACCTGATACTGAGGTAGGCAGGGCCGGATCTAGGGTAGAGCGAGTGGAGCAGTCGCTCTAGGCGCCAGGTGGCAAGGGGTGCCAAAATACCAAATGTAAAAAATAATTTCGAGTAAAAAATATTTTTGAATACGCCTTTTAAGAGGCACCGGGCTGTGTGAGTGACCGATACACGTGTTGTTTCTAGTATCCGCCGAGCTTTTGTATGCAACCTTTGACGCTGGATTTATTAAAATGATGAATATAATTTAATCTGAAAAAAAAAAGTCATTTTACGGCATTACATCTACGAGCCCGCCCTTAAACTAAGAGTAGACCGTTAACGGACAGTTTTTTGTAATCTTAAAAAAAATTCATGATGAGCCAGAAACGCAAGGGGTGTCATAATGGTATCTTGGTACACCCAAAACCCTTGATCCGGCGTCCGGCGCTAGAGGTAGAATTTGTAAGTGATACTACGAATTTGTCAGCTTCACGTACTTTCAATTACTTACTTCCTAAACCGTTTGCACTACGCCAGAACTGTAACCCCAACAACTGGGTCAGATTTGTTGCAGACGATATTAGTTAGTAGCTTGCCAGAGGAATCGGAGGATCGTCCATTAGTCATGAACTCTACTTTGTAGAGGATTGCATAGAATGGGGAGTTTAATCTGTAACTGTTAAGCAAATAACTCTTTTCTTAAGTTGGACTAATCAAATGTTCTTTTCCTATCCCGTTAAGGTAGAATTGTAGCTGGAACCGACTTTCTGATGGCGCAGGTCTCAGCGCAACCCGAACCCTACGTGCGTATCATCGAGCAGCCGGCGCCCAGGGCGACTAAGTAAGCATTGACATCTTGCCCAATAACATTTAGCCATTAAAACATGCCATGCTTCGCATCATTACAAGCCGATATTTCGATGCGATAGTTTATTTACTTATCGATATTATCAGCCCACGTGAGGTCACGAGTTGACGATCCGGAATGACGAGGGGGGCGGTATCACAGGGGACATGACTCCCAAAATCGTACAAGTAAAATTGAAAACATTTTCTAAAAATAATTTAAAAAAAGGAATATACTGCCGATGCATTTTATCAACCGGCTTCAAAAAAGGAGGAGGTTCTCAATTCGGCTGTAGGTTTTTTTCGTTTGTTTTTATTTTGTACTAGCTGTTGCCCGCGACTTGTTCGCGTGGCCTTTAGTTTATTCTCAAAGGATTTTCTGCGCAACTTTCTTTATTTTTTCTTACAAAAGAACCTTCTCCTGACAATAATTACCAAAAAAAGAATTAGCAAAAATATTGTTCCAACCGTTCACGCGTGATGCGATGATCAAGGGAAATATAGATTCATTTTGAAATATATAGATGTATGTTTCGCGATTACTCCGCTAATTATGAATTGATTTTGATGGTTCTTTTGTTGTTTGGTAGATCATACTTCAGAGGTGGTCCCATATAAATTTTTAAATTTTATCGAAATTGATTAAGCAGTTTTTGAGAAAATAACAAAAATATACCCAGATAACGATTTGGTTAGTGATTCTTGTATCTTTGTTACCCAATATCTTCCTCAAATGTAAGCCGATTTTGATGATTCTTTTTTTATTGAATAGCTAATACTTAAAAAATACTATAATAAAAATTTTCAGAAAAAAAAATTACCCCTAAGGGTGGAAAAAAGAGGACGAAATCGGTTTTCTGCAGTTAGATGAGGATTTATCACAAAAAATTGATGAAATAAATAAATTTTATGAAAAAAATAAAACCGACTTCTAAACACTAGAAAGCTAAAAATAATTTTAACACGTAAAAGTACCTAATCAGTTACTTTTGGAGTCGGTGCAAGCTGATCAGTTTAAATGTTTTCGTTGCACCGAATCCAAAAGTTCATAAAATGTATTTATGTTTTTCTGACATCTAACGGTGCTTGCTTTTGTGAACGATGTGACATCTAGGTGCAGTGCAACAAAGAAATATTTTATTATTAGTGACCCCCTTCAAAATTTTAGGCTGCGGTAGCACCTGTGACGATCGTAGTGCATAGCTATCTTGCACCGGTGACGCTGCTGCCATGTCCGCCACAGGTCTGGGTAACTATTTAATTCAATGCCAAAAAAGGATTGTTATGTCACCGTGTGATTCTGAATATTGGCATTGGTATGCGAGTGTGCCGTGTGGAGACGGCCGTAATGAATACACTTCCCCACCGCCAACAGGCGTGTCGCAAGAGGTGGCTAATTCCTGTAACACGAGACGGGCAGCAGCGTCTGCGTGCGAAATGTTATAAAAACTGCGCTCGCCAACCCACCAGACAAGCGTGGTGAGTATTGGAAATCCCCCCCGATGAAAGTCATTGGGGCAGGCCTGTGTTCAGCAGTGGACGTCCATGGCTGAAATGATGATGATGCGAGTGTGCGACAGGCCTAAAGCTATTTATAGATTTGCGTATTTGTGTGACTATATGCCCCAATGTTTGGCAAATCATTACGTAGATGGCTTTTAAAAAAAACGTACTACTCGGTTGATGAATTCTTAAAGGATAAAACGTAAACGACATATAATTTCTGGCTATTTTGTATAATCTTTGCATATAATTATAATTGAATTATTTGGATGCTCAATGACATATTATTGTAATTAATTATTTTTCCTTCATATTTGCATGCTATCGTATATGGCTAAATAGGTGCTTCATGTAATATTATTTTTTAACATCGACTTTGTATTGTCTTAACCCTATTTAATGGCAAATAAACTATTTGTATTTGTATTTGTATTTGTATAGTACTGGGGTCTGAAGTTGTACTTACCTGTCTATTCTGAAAGAAATCTCCGGGAAAACGTAAGTATGAAATTTGACCTTAAAATCGGACAAGCTTGTTTAATTACATAAAATGATACCGTGGACTTCATTAAGTATATCAGTAAAAATCCCGAATTTAAATTCTCATTAGTTTATAAGAAAGAAAAGTTTTGAGGTTGACAAAAAAAAATACGTAAAAATCAGAAAGTATCCAATTACTCGTTAATTAATTGAAATTAAATTAAATATTTAAAAGGGTCCTATAGAAGCACTAAAGATGGACAATATAAAATATATCTGAAATAGAATTACTGTGCAGAAGTCCTGAAAAAATATTTTTTTAACTTTTGCTATTTTAATTTTTATCACTCTTACTATTTTATATTAACGGTTAATTTAAATACACACCGAAAGAACTTTTAACACTCTACCAGATATAAAATAATGAACGTTCTAATACGTGGCGCCTAGAAGATGAAGCTAATTTAATTTTTACCGATAAAATTCGGACTTAGGGTTGACACAATAACAGTACTAATAAAAATACCGGTAAATAAATTCTTCACGTGAAAAACTTAAGTATAAATCTATACAATTTATATTTTACAAGGTTTTATTTAATTTGCAATGTATGTATGAATGTAACTACGTTCGGGTGGAGCCTTGCAACTTCATTTTGAAGCATATCTTTATTTTAGAGATTGAGCTAATATTTTGCATATACGTTTAGTTTCGATGACAATGCAAGGTTAGTTGTGTGCCATCATTCTAAATCTAACATGGCGGAATATGCAAATTGACTGATTAGTTATTTTTGATGGACTCCTACTATATGGGTATTAAATGAAATGACTTTAAGATAAGAATGTACTTAAGTACTTAAAGTCATTTCATTTCATTTCTTAAAATCATTTTACCCCTAAACCTATATAGGTTTAGGGGTAAAATGATTTTTTATGTGACAAAAAAAAAACATTTTACCCCTAAACCTATATGATAATTAGTACATTCTTATCTTAAAGTCATTTCGTTTGTTTATGTGACAAAAAAATTAAAAGTTATCCTCATAAATTTCGCACTCAGAAGAGACAATGGCTGTATAGTCAATGCTTCTCTCTTCAACTGCCATTTCGTCTTCATCACTGTCTTCATCGTGTGAAGAAAAGTGCTGGAGACTGTCTTCAGATACAGGTTTAAGCATATTTATGACAGCTTTCGGTAAGGCAAGCTTTTTGCGGTTTTGAAGTCGATTTGACAACCGTACCGTAGCCAGAAATGACAGGATCTGATGATTCCAAAGCCCGACGAAATAGGTCCGACATTGTTTTTATCCTGTCCGATTTTCGGCATAGAATATAGATTGTCATTGGATTCAAACCAGAATGTTACTTTTGTCAAATTTAAAGCCATTTATGATTTGGATTTCGTGCAGACTATATTACTGATATGTTTATTTAATACTACTTTCTGCCCGTGGGTTAACGTGCTAAAAGCGAGCCTTTGTCCATCCTAAGGATTTAATCTATCTCCATGCCAAATTTCATCAATATCGGTTTAGTGGGTTAAGCGTGAAAGCGTAACAGACAGACAGAGTTACTTTCGAATTTATAATACTAATATGGATATGGATTTTTACATATTACCATTTGTTCACATTAACACACTATAACCTATACAAGCTCAAAATAAAAAGATCGTTATCCGTATCACCAAATATAAGGACAATGAAAAAAAAACCTAACATAGATGATAACACAAATAACAGAAACCGGTATTTTTTGTGACAACCCTGACCGAAATTTTTGAAGTTCCGTATCTCGCACACGCCACGGAATTAACGCCTGGATTATTTGTATGTCATAGATAAATTAAAGGTCTATTTATATATCATAAGAACATCCACTAATTCTGCAGTTCCTTGTAGAAATAAAATAAAAACGAATTTCAATAAAACGATTGTGACTTCGTTCCTGGAAGCAGATTTCTAAGTATGAAAATTGTTTGGGTTGTAATTTTTATGCGTTTATTTATTGCTAAATAGCTTTTAATTATTTCGTTTTTAAATAAAAAGTAATTAATTATTTTTGAAAACTACCGGTTAAAATGCTAATTGTTATGCCCTACGTGACTCGATTGCGCTATCAACTCATTGTTTTCCTGCGATTCAGCGATTCTGATAAAGTCGAGTGACGTGGGACAGTATACGGTTTCGATTTTACGTAGAACGGGAGCGCGAAAAACGATTGTATCTCCTGGGCGGGTGGGTGATTAACCTTGACCGCTCTAAGTTTTCGACATGCTTTTAGCTATCTCGGCCATTATAAGTTCGGTGTGCTTCGTCGAAGTACTCGCTTCCTGGGAGACTACGGCCATGTGAGCCGGCCGCGTGGTTTTGATCACGTTGTCGGCGATTGTAACCAAACTAGAGGGAGGTCTTTCGTCTCTGTGACTGCCAAAACAGCACGGGCGACCGACGGCAGGTGACCTTGCCAAATTACCTTTAAAGTATTCTCCGGCACTGCATCTTTCGCTAATTCCTTAATTTTGCGTAGTACCTAACTGAGAGGGTTTTTTCTCTCCCAGTTCCATGTCGTTAAGTAAAATCTGTAGTTGCCTATTTTTAGACTTTTCATAAATTGTCAATAGTCTCTTTTTTAATTCGGCGTATTTTTTAGTTGCCGGGGGTTTTATGAAAATATCGGTCACCGGCTGTATGAAGTCCTTGTTTATTTCGGACACGACGACGTCGAATTTTACGTCGGATAACTATTGTGGGGCAAGGATGGCCTCTGTTCGGGTCGGTCGGTAAATCGGGTATTTTTGATGACAAAGAGATGGACGCTAATTCACTCACCAGGTTGAATTCAATGAAAGGCTGTTGTGGCGCTGGTTGTGGTGGTTCTGGTGCTGGGTGTTGAAATGGCATAGGGGTGTTGTCGCCATTTTTCACGTGTTCAATGTAGGGGTCACCACTATGGAGAGTCCTTGTGGGTGTTTTTATCTAATGTGAGTCTAACTAACGAGGCTTAGGGTGCAGCATTAAAATACGAAATCGGAATTCAGAATTTATTGTTTTATATGTGGTCACAAATTAATATATCAAATCAGGAGGTTATGCGCTGCACTACCGAACCGAACGCGAGCCCGAGTCGCGACTGTCTCGTAAAGTGCAGAGTAAAGAGAATACAATAATGTTAGTTTATTATTCAATGATAACTACAGTCCAAATCTTAAAATAATAAAGTAGTTATCTAGGTTTTAGTCCTAGGGTTTTGTTCGGTGTAACACGTGTAACACTAGGTATAGGTACAGACAATAGCTCGTCAACCTACCACAAAATATCCAATTTTCTCAATTGATATTGATCTCTATGTCTATGTCAGACTTAAAGTTGAAAATCGATTCAAGAAACTTTAACTTGTTGGGTAGGTTGATCTGCCGTTGACAATCTTTCGGATTCATATCAACACCCTAATGATATTGCAAAATAAAGTATCTTACCTACAGGTTGGATCTAGTGTAGAACAAGTGGAGTAGTCGCTCTAGACAGTGAACAGTTTGATTGTGTCGTTTAACTACCTAACCTCAAAATCACATTATGCGGTGCGAATTTGCATTTTTTTTCAAATAATCAGTTTCTAATTATGTTGTTTCATTAAACTAAGAAAAAGTGCAATAGGTATTGGACTTATTATTGTAAATTGTAGACTGAAATGGATGATAAAAATAGATCTTTAATGTCTTTTTTTTTATTGCTAATCAATTAGAAATTACGGTAAGTATTCTACATTTAAATACCAATTATGTACTTAAAATTTAAAATATTGCCATTTTCGGTTATTGTAAACATTGATTAGTATCGTCAGTGGAAAGACTAAAATGTTAAAAAGCCAAAATGGTTCTGGTGGGATATATGTAAGTAATAGTTTTTTAATGAAAAAAAAAACTTTTCAAGTGATTCCCTCATTCAAATTCACCCTGTACCTATATCTTTTAAGCCGTTACGCTCTTGACAGAGCGGTCATGGGCATCATGTTTTGAAGATGCGGGCGGATGTAACTCGCCTCACGATTTTCGCCAATCGCCATCTCTCTCTACTGATTATTTGTGAACCGATTTTGATGATTCTTTCTTTATCGAATAGCTTATACTTTAAAGATGGTATATTGAAAAAAATTTGGAAAAATATAACCTCTAAGGTGGGAAAAATAAGGGATGAAATCGGTGTTCAGCCGTTAACTTATGTTTGCACTCAAATGATTCGTTTTGTTTAGGATGTATCTCACTAAAAATAAATAAAATAAGTAAATTTTATAAAAAAAAAGTAAACCGACTTCAAAAAACTGAAAAGCTAAAAATAATATCAACACATAAGTACCTAATCAGTTACTTTTGGAGTCGGTGCAAAGGAAAACATTCAAACTCTCATCGTATGGCACCGACTCCAAAAGTAACTGATTAGGTACTTATGTGTTGAATTATTATTTTTAGCTTTTCATTTTTTTTAAGTCGGTTTACTTTTTTTAAATAAAATTTATTATATAATAGATAGAAGTGTAGATAGATGACTTGAACGTGCGATTCACAGTTGAGTTTTGTGCACATTTTGTCCGTGTGAGTAGGGGTTAGCCAGCGGTGCCCCCGCTCGCACAGCCCTGGCTACGGCACGGGTAACTAGATAACCGAACCACTAGACGCTATTGTAGATCTTCAAATAACACTTATCTTAAATTGACGGATGTGCTCAACTACTCTTTTATTCGGTAATCTGTGTCATCATAACTGAAGAGTTGGAGTTGGGAAGGTTTATCACTAACGGGCAATCAACAAATAAATTGAACGTAGTTATGAATATGTATCAATCAAAGCCAAATATTGCTAAAATGAGTTATATAGTGCAACCAGGTCGTTTGTCCACCTTGTAGGTGGACGTCCTACGCTGCGCTTGCCGGTACGTGCCCTCCATTTCAGATCCTTTCTGCCCCGTCAGTTCTACCCGCTGGATGCGGGCCGCTTCCAACCGGCCAATCTGGAAGTCACTGGGGGAGGCCTATGTTCAGTAGTGGACGTCCTATGGCTGAAATGATGATGATTATTCTTCCGCAAACGACTGATTTTAGCACGTCATTTGATTGAATTTTGTAACATCTACTTGTAGTGTTATGGTTTTGAAATTACTCAAGTATTCAATATTGAACGTAAGTAAATTTCGACACTGTTGAGGGAAGCAAAATTTATAGAAACTTTCCGTTGACCTAGAACTATGAAATTTGGCAAGCAATATCGTTTCATACTACAAACTAGTGCTAAAAATTGAAAATCTATACCTTTGTAATTAAATTTTATAATTAATTTGTAAATTAACTGCGAGACTCAATTCGGAACCCGAGGTGGGTGAGTTCGACTCACACTTGTCCGGTTTTTTCTTCTTCTCTTATTATCAGTGATCGGAATAGGTAGATTGATTTGATGTAGGTACTTTGGTAGTGCTAGCATAGCATGGATAAGCCTTTTTTTTTCATGATATGATACAAAGAAATTTTGGAATCTCGGAGGCATGTTCATAATTAACATCAATGTTTAAGATCATTGACCCCAAATCAATCTACCTATTCCGATCACTGCTTATTATTCATATTCATTTATTCACTTTATAATGTAAACCAATAGCAGTACAGTTAATAGGCATAAAAAGATGGTAACAAAATAGTTACATTTTAACCTCTATGAGGCATTCGTGAACACAATTATTTGATAAAATTAATCTTAACAATATCAGCATTCCATTTACAATTATTAAACAATATGTATTATTTATGCTCCTAAATTATAATAATTATGTCAATAGCGTCACTTAGTAGATATTATATCAATGTATTAAATTACAAATGTCAAATAAAATTAAAAGTTACAATTTGCAAAAAAAATATCAACATACATAATTAAAATTCAGTATAATGTCAATTTCTTTAAAAAATATAATAAACGACAATTTGTCGTTAAAATATTCACTTAAATTATAGTACGTCTTTTCAATTATTATTTTTTTTAAACTCTTTATCGAATTTGATGCCTTGGAGGGCCTTAACAGTCTGGCAAATGATTATGCACTTTGACGGCCATATAGTACGGACCGCTCTTAAAAAGCGCAAGCCGGGCTGGGGGTAATACGAAATCATTTGCACGGCGCGAGGCGTAACGGCTTGATGATGTATCCTCAAAGTGTTGGAAGTACTATGCTAGTACAGTACTAATAGTTTCCGTCGAGCTTTGAAAATGAATTGCTAAAGGTTACGTCGACGCTCTAAAGCGTCCCTGCACTCTCTCGGAGTCTTAGGGCTAGTCTACAGAGCGCGTAAATATTATACACATAGCCGGCCACAGGCGCTGCGCTATCGCAGCGTTACTACGACGGACGCAGTGTTAACGTTCCGTCGTCGAAGCAGCAACACACCGTTGCGGCGAGCATTTTGTAAAAACATCGCTATTAGAATATCAGGATGAGGTTGCGTGTCAAGTGAGCGCTGCCGTTCCGGCGTATTAAGCGAAAACTGACCATAAGCAAAATTAAAAATTTTGAAAAAACCCACGACGGTAAAAATCTCATCGAAAAAGAATAAAATAACTCAAAACCCCCGACTTAACCCAATTATTATGTACCGAAATATTATAATAGACGTAAAAATACTTTCTAAAAAAAAGAGTACAGTAGAGTAGAGAGTAAAGTAAAGTACCTAAACAATGAATATCGATGTTTACAGTTTTTTCCTAACGTGTCTGTTTTTCGAAGATATACTTAAATGTAGCGATAATAATTTTACCATAATACATAACCGAGGAATATCCGTCGGCGGCTGCCTTTCCTATATGAAATTTCAACAAAAATTTAATCATCGTAATGAGTATGATGATTAAATTTTTGTGTATTTAGTGTATTTTATGTCGTCGTTAAACATCTACAATTCTTCAATAATTGTATTCACGTCACTAGAAAAACTTTAGCTGGGTTAATGGCAGCCCCCGACGGATGATACTTGTATTAACAACAATTGCAAACAATGATGGAAAAGCTCGCCATTAAACAACCGAGACTGAAGAATTGCTCTAGCCCCTGCTCCTTTAGGATAACGCTAGACCACACACTGCACATTAAACGGTCGCCAAGTTAGAGGAGCTGCGACTGGAACCTTTGCGTCACCCACCATACTCTCCAGATCTTGCCCTAACCGATTAATACTTTTTTCAAAATTTAGATAACTTTTTACAAGGAAAAAATTTATATCTGCTGAGTCAGTCAAAACCTCCTTCAAACAGTTCATAGACTCTCGCTCCCAGGATTTTTTTTCCAAAGGGATCAATGATCTGCCTATAAAATGGCGGGAGTGTATCGATAACAACGGCGCATACTTCGATTGATTAAACAATAATTTCATTAAAAAAAAGTTGATTCACTTTTTTAATACTGAACGGCAATTTCATCTGTATGGACCTAATATTAGAATAAAACTTTAATAGGCGATTACCTACTCGAAACCATATTTCTTGAGATAACTGTTATAGACTTGACACGGCAGCGCGGTCTTCACTCTACCCGCTACGGATACTGCGGAGCTTACCTGACTCCGATACTGCGGAGCTCACCTGCCACACTACGCTACGCTGCTACTCGGACTGCTTTCTCCTCCCTTCAATGGTGTTGCAAGTACCACTTTCCCCCTTACAAGCTCCTTCCTGCCCATAGATTACCCCCTATCTATGTTCCTGCCTTTTGGGACTATTTCTGCGATTTTGTGTCAGTAAATTAAAGTACAGAGTAAATCAAAGTAAGAGCCTACTATAAAAAATCATTCGTAAATTCATTCTTACGTAAAATCTTATTATCATTACACGTGCCCAAACTCGGGTAATGTTTAATTTAGTTACGTGTAAAAGGACTTTAATTATAAGAATAATTAAATTACGAATAAATAAGTAATAAAATAAAAATTGAATACCTAATTATATGTACATATTTTAAAACTAAACTCTTTACAAAGTCTGAGATCACTATTCCAAGGAAAGGTGCCCAAAAGGCTGGCAACTTTACCACGCTGGATAGCTAGGCTAACCCGTTGGCCTAGGTATAAGCCAGCCTTTGGATCGTGAGATGTCTCAACTAAACGCTAAATATAGATATTAATTTGTTAAATCTCAATGGGAATAGGTATATGGCGGCACAACGGTCTGAATGGCGCGAGCATGTACAAAGGCAAGTGCGCGACTTTGAGGAGCAGCGTAAAGCTGACCTCGACGCCAACGCGACCAAATACATAGAAGCCCGTTAACCCGCAGCCATCAATTACCATAATAAAAATGGGTAAATTACAGAGGCGTCTTTACCTAATAAGTACCTGTAGTGTCCTGTATTCCAGGGCGAGGTTACGGGCGTATTCGGAGATAAATGAGACGCGTGTTAACCATTCAATGATTTATTCCGAACTGCCTGCTACCCTACATACAATGATATTCATAAGTGGGTACGAATACATCACATCCCTCAGCACTAAAACTAAACTATACCTAAGTACATAATAAAATCCACCACCAACTAACCTAATTTTTATTTACTTTTATTTTTAATAATACACTAAAACTTATATCTAGGTGCCTTATCTAACCTACAGCGACGTATGGGTCTATCGGGCGGGGTCGGTACAGGGGTCACCGGCGCAGGTAGCACTTGTACTGGCTCCTGCGGTGGAACCGAGGGTAAAGTCGGTTCCCTGTCTGGTGTTCTAAAGCTATCGCCATCTGCGTCCTCGTCCTCGACCACCCCGCGCGACGGCGACATCACGGCAGGGTCTGACTGAACCGTACTCTCTGAGTGGGAACACCTATCGCTTTGACTCAAATTCGCTTTTGCAGAATGAGTAGAATCTAATGGATAAGCTAGAGAACTCCTAGATCTACGTCTCAATTGGTCAACGTGCCGATGAATTACGTTACCACTTGAATCCGCTACCTTGTAATTTGTGCCTCCCATAGAACTTTTTACTATACCTGGCTGCCACTTTTCCCCTTTTAAGTATTGTCGATACCAAATTTCCTCTCCATCTCCTAACTTCCTAGTGCAGCCGCCTGCAGCTGCAACCTGCGTTCGCTGAGATTTTAAGACTTTGGTCTCCCTGTTAGGTTTTAATAAATCTAAGCGTGTCCTTAATCGTCTCCCCGTTA
Organism: Anania hortulata; assembly: GCA_963576865.1. Lineage (NCBI taxonomy): Eukaryota > Metazoa > Arthropoda > Insecta > Lepidoptera > Crambidae > Anania > Anania hortulata. Next base: position 21,704,792 of record OY756393.1, read on the forward strand.
ATAATACTGCTGGACATTCACCTGTCGAGCAGTGTTCCGTATTTCGATAATACAATAAGAACCTATGTAATGCTTCCTGTATGTTAGATTTTACCAGAGACGCTTTTTTTATTACGGTCTTAATAGTTTTTACAGCATTTTCGGCCGCTCCGTTTGAGGACGGGTGATAGGGTGCCGAAAAAATGTGATCAACCCCATCTGCGGACAGAAATGTTGCAAATTCCTTACTTGTAAAAGGGGGGCCGTTATCACTTACAACTTGTTTAGGTACTCCCCACCTAGCCCACAGTTCTCGTAACTTCTCTATAGTCAACCCGGCTGACGTACTACTCACAGGGAATACTTCAATCCATTTGGACATAGCATCGATAACTATTAGGTAAGTTCTTCCTAACAGAGGGCCTAAAAAATCAAGATGCACCCGTGACCAGGGTCGACCTGGCCACGGCCAGGGCGTGGGCGCGTGGTGCGCCGGCGCGTCGGCGAGCGCCGCGCACACGGCGCACGCGCGGCACGAGCGCTCCACGGCTTCGTCGATGCCGGCCCACCACACATAGCTACGTGCTAGAGCCTTGGATTTTACAATGCCCATGTGTGGCTCGTGAATAATGTTTAAAACCTTATCCCTACATCCCTCAGGTATTACCACCCGGTGTCCCCACATCACGCAGCCTACTTCCTCGTACAATTCCGCTTTTCTGTTAAAATAAGGCTTTAGCCCTGTTATGTCACATATTTCTGGCCAACCGTCGCGAATGTAACTTAGTATCCTACTTAAAATGGGATCTTTTAAAGTTTGTTTCTTAATTTCATTATGGTCTAGCAATAACGCGTCTTGTGCGTAGTGTAGGTATGTCTGTTCAGGAATTTCATCATAAATTTTGTTATTCACACATGGTTTTGGCAATCTTGATAAACTATCTGCGAAGTTATTACTGGTGCTAACATATTCGATCTCATAATCGTAGGCCGATAGAATGATAGCCCACCTTTGCATCCTACTTGCCGTCATACAGGGTATTCCTGTATTCGGACCGAATATTGAAACTAACGGTTTGTGATCTGTACGTAAAATAAAATGTCTACCGTACAGATATTGATGAAACTTCTTAACGCAAAAAATAATAGCCAGCGCTTCGCGGTGTATTTGTGAGTAGTTCGCCTCCGCGTGAGTGAGAGTGCGCGATGCGTAGGCGACCGGCCGCTCGCCGCCGGGCCCCGGCTGCGTCAGCACGGCGCCGATGCCTCGCGCGCTCGCGTCGCAGGTCACTATCAAAGGTTTGTTTTGATCGTAATGAGTCAAAACGTGCTTACCCGACAGTAACTGTTTTACTTGTGTAAACGACCGCTCGCACTCCGGTCCCCATTTCCACTCCGTGCCTTTACGTAACAGATTATACAGCGGTGACAACCAGGAGCTTAGGTTTTTAATAAATTTACCAAAAAAATTTACAGTACCCAGGAACGATCGTAATTCTGAAATATTCTGTGGTTGTTGCATGTGTAAAATTGAATCAATTTTTGATTTATCGGGCTTAATACCTTCTTTTGAAACAACATAGCCGAGATACGTAACTTCTTCTGCTAAGAATACACATTTACTCTTTTTTAATTTCAATCCGTAAGATAACAATCGTTGGAAAACTTCCTCTAAGGTTTGCAAATTTTCTGATTTTGTTAAACCTCCAATGATGACGTCATCTAAGAATACTTGTACATTTGGTATGTTACTTAATAAATTGGTCATTATGCGCTGGAATATACCTACGCTAGATGATAGACCATACACTAACCTATTGTATTGAAATAAACCTCTGTGTGTGTTTACTACAGTGTATTTCTTTGATTCATCCAGTTCTATCTGATTATATGCTTGAGAAAGATCGATTTTGCTAAAATACGCATACCCGTTCAAATTAACTAGAACATCTTCTATTTATAAGATTAAACGAACTTACCTTAAGTGAAGTTCAATCATAATTATACGCAGCTGATTGTTTGAGATATATTTACGAGTAGTACCGATGTTCTACAACAGCGTCGGGTCACAATGTTTTAAAGCTGGAAAAGAAAAAACATTTATCCCTGCAAATGGCAACATTTGTTGGTAATGTCATTACGTTTAAAGACAGCCTTATGAGCAACCCTGTAATATACTGGGATAATACAAAGTATTAGTGGGTGGGTTTTTGGGACTGTCATATCTCAAACAATCAGCTGCGTATAATTATGATTGAACTTCACTTAAGGTAAGTTCGTTTAATCTTATAATTATACTTGCTGATTGTTTGAGATATATTTACGAGTAGATGTTTGAAGTTCGGTTGCGAATAAGTTGCTTATTAGTTTAGAAAATGCAAAAAACATTTTGAAAACTAAGTACAATCCGGAGACGTTTGATGGCAAATCAAAACAAAAAGGGTACTTATATTTAATCATATCTTTTAAGTTTAGTGCTAAGGCTGAGTAACTAATGAATTCACGTAGAATGTCTGAAATTCTGAATGCGTCGAGAGTAAAATTACGTTCCATTTAGGTCTCACATAATATACTGCACAAGCCAGGCCACAAAATAATAACTAGTCTATTACGATAGTGTTACATCACACTTTTTTTTTTTTTTTTTTTAATAAATATATTTTTATTTTATTTTTTATTTTATTATCTGATTATAACAACAATGTCCATTGTTAGCCAATTCCATAATTGAGTGATTAAGCATCGAAAACAATTGGTCCTGAAGACCGGTTGTAAGACAAATATGTTGTTATAAGTACTGTAAATACTTATTTCAATAAAGTGTTCTAACAAAAAAAACAAATAAAAAGATTAAAATGAATATAACGAAAGGAGAGTATCTTATTAAAAAAAAAATGCAGGTGCGCAATCATAATATCTTAGCGTATGATTACAATTAATATTTTTACTAAAGGTGGCAATAATGATTAAAAATATTTATACTTTAAATGATAAAAGTCTTTGACTGCCACAAACTAGACACAATAGGAAATCTATTGTTTGCGGCTCCGTGTAGCGCTCAACGTGTTAACAATCAATTATTATATTCTTTTATTTTTTATCTCAGCTAAGGCCGGTAATCTATAGAATCAGTACGGGAAATTCCAAGTAACTGACCTATGTAATTAAGTTGGCACATTTGTTATTGTTGAGGGTTCATCCTGTAAAAAGTTTTTTTTTTTTTTTTTTTTTGTTAAAAACATCAATCGTTATGCATTATGCAACTTTTAATCTAGTCACTTAATGAATGGGTGACCGTGGTCAAACAACTTCAAGTTTAATCACTTTAGTCACTTACTGGATCAACCTCAGGTTTGGTCACTAAATGGATGGGTGACCGGGGTTCTAGAAACCTCAATTTTGGTCACAGATGTACAGATGACCATAGTTAAGATACATTCTTATTGCTACCGAATGTTAATATTAAGGAAATAATATTGCATAATTTAGTTGAAAATATCGATTGAATTCAATACGGTAGCTTATGTTTTATATTTAGCAAGATAGAGCGTATAATCGGATCATAAAACCAAATATTTTATCAGTTGATAATATTGTAAACTAACAGAAAAAAATATTCTTTAACAGACTCAGTTATAGCTTTATTTGAATGCAGCAATGTAGGCATAATTTTAATAAATGTAACATTAAGTTATAATGTGAAAGAATGTGTTATTTGTTTTTTTTTTTTTTTTTTTTTTAATTTGCTATGGTAGAAAATATTATTGAATACGATAAATGTATTTATCAGTTCGACTTATCTGTTATAACTCTATATTGCCCATCTCTTATTTTTATTGACTGTTATTGGGCAGTCAACGGGTTAAGTGTTTACCAACAGGGAATGGTTCTATCTGAGACATGTTTCTACATGTACAGGTTAATTATGGTATCTACTAAAATGTCTGGTTACTAGGCTTTGTTTTTGGAATTTACTTCCATATTTTTTATTTATACCTAATTGATTTAAATTAAGTTTTCTACATGAATTAATTGTTTGAAGTACATTTATTCTTAATGTATTATTTTCCATCACACATTATTGTCAAGATTGTCATCTTCTTTAGTAATTAGTAATTACAAGAATACTTTGTTCAGAAATTTAGTTTCAATATGTCATATTTAAGGAAATTCAAGCCCTGGCATTATGTAATTTTTATCAGGACAACAGGTATTAGACTGTTCCTGTTTTAGTGACTTAAATGAAATAAAAGTAATCTCTAAGATTATATTTAAGGTGATATACCAATAATTACATATGTAGGGGTACCTACTATGTTCTTATTGTGAATTTATCTATTTTTAATTTTGAGAAATGTCTGTCTTAATGGTAATTTAAAAGGGATATTTCAATTTTAAGAAATTGAATAGGTATAATGATTTTGTTAGATTATGATCAGAACTTTTAAGTGATTAGAAGCAGTTCCTTAGCATGTGATAGGGGTCACAGCGTTATTTTATTTTATTATCATCAATATATAAAAAACAAAAGATCTATTGAAATTACTAAATTAGTATTAGGTAAATGATCATCACATAGCCTTTATGTTAATTCAGCGGTTACAGAAGTCTACCTTAATAAGGTTTTATTACATTTTTTTTTTTTTTTTTATAGTCCTCAATTTATCATAACAAGATATTCAAAAGAAGGTCAGCCAAAGAATAGATGGTTCCACACATATAGCTTGGGCTCGACTGGAAAAAGACTCAGCACAAAAGGCTTAATAAATAATAAATAAATAGTTAAATACATATTACTAATCTTACAGACTTTTGTCCATCTTATACTTATTTCATATCGTTATGATGGAGGACTGAACAAATCAAGCGTTCCCAATAGTTTTGAAATGTATCTTATTTTGAATAATGGTAGGTACTTATGTAAGTTCATATTTATAAATAGGTATTCTTAGTACATTACATTGTTTACCACAATGAAGTGAAGGAAAGGAATCTGGAATATCTAGGTTATTATTTAATTAAATAATGTAAGCCTAATATTTTAAGGGTTTTTATGGTACTTCCATAACACCTTTACTTTTCAATTTGTTTGTGACATTAACTTTGGATTAGGGTTAATAAATTTTAACCTTAAGGATTTCTATGCAAAAATTCTTTGACATGAAGTATAAGCTGATAAGATGGCATCTGATTTGTCACAAGCTGGATTTTATAAACGTTGTCTTGTCAAAATCCTTGTTTCACTGCAATTTTGCAGGAGTATTTATTTCTTCCAAGAATTGCATAAGTGCAATAATACCTTTAAATACTAATTAATTAGTAAAAGATTGGGTTAGTTAATATAATTTCTTGATAAATTATTCAGTAGTGCAACTTCATTATCTGACTATGGTAAAAACCAAGAAAGGGTTATTTTGGAGTTTTGAACCAAACAATGGATTCATTAGCGCAATGGCTAAGACTTTATAATAGAGATTTGTGTTTAATAAGATGGCCAGTAAAGTAATCCATAGCTTTGATAAGTAAGTATCTGTATCTCTATTGTAACCTTCTTTCTTGAGGTAAAGGGCTTTTCACAATAATTCCGGTTTGAATTTTCTATCTCCATCCAATCCCTTAGGAACTAGTTAAAACAATCTTTGTTTATTTGTTATTTGTTAGCACTATTGTCTGACAATAATAATATTATAGTGTTGTGTTGATTTTGTACAATTGGTTTTACAATTTTATATAGTATTGTTTTATACTGTCATCACATCAGCTTACAGTGCAAGATTTCAAATAATTTGTTTGATTTTTCATTTGTTATTTATGTAATATAACACTAATTGCATAGCAATAGGTTAGTTAATATAACAAGTGAGCCTCCTTGTTTGTCCATAATTTCTTTTTATTCTCTTAGTATATTAGCGCTTGTTTAATAATGAGTGAGCCTGCCCATTTCTATATACTGTCTATTCGCTTAGTAACAGTAGGACTTGGTGTTTAAAAATGAGTGATCCTGCTCATTTGTCCATACTAATTGTTGTCTCATGATAGTAGCGCTAGTTGATTGAAATTGAGTGAGTATGCTTGTCTGTCCATACTAATCTATCCACTTGGTGGTAGCGTTAGACATCTAATATTTTTGTGTACTTGTTCAAATTTAATTTTCATAGTAATGTAACATATACTGTCATACTGTCTTCCCGCTTTGTGAAAGCGCTTAATGTCAGGACATTAGTGCACCGGCTCAATTTTTAGTTTTCCTGGTATTGCAACATACTGTCTATCCGCACTGTGATAGCGCTAGATGGCAATTAATTGGTGCACTGGATCAAATTCCATTTTCATGGTATAGCAACATACTGTCTATCCGATAAGTGATAGAGCTAGATGTCAAATAATGGGGCATTGGCTCAATTTTCATGGTATTGTCTATTGCCCATTATGTATATACTACCCAGGCGTTTGAAGTTTATTTCAGTAGGTAATTTGTTTTCTCAACACCCAGCCATTGCGTTTCCACTTCAATTTCATTGATATAGACTGAAGCCTGAGGAGGCTGCTTTAATATTTTCTATGTGATTCTCCATACTTGTGTCATGGTTTCTTCATCTTGCTGTTTTATAAATTTCTTAAGTTTTCCTTATTTTCATAAATTGTATATTTACTAGGTATCTTCAGTTTTGGGGCGAACTGGAGCTTAAACTTGATAGCTCTGTATTTCATTCTCAACTTCTATTAAGGTTTTTAGAAGAAAAAGTAACAAGATTATAATTTAAAAATGACTTTTATGTTAGATTCTATCAATCAATTATACGTTAGGTACCTAAGTAATTCCTTCATAGGAGAATATCTATAATTCACAAAAGGAAGTTAAGTATTTGATTGTACATACCTGTAACTGGAACTAATGAATATATAAGTTGATTCCATTAATATAGCGTTAAAAAACAAACCATAACCGCGCTTGATTATGGCGCTCATCCCTTGTTGATTTTTGGCTGAAATTCACTATAAACCTTATTGTAAACACAATCCACATAGAGAACTGTATAATAGCATTCTAAACACTAACTTTTAAGCTACAAATAGAGTAAATAATAGTTATTTTACACATTTTATTGCAAGGACTACGTGCCCGCGCTGTCACAAACAATCGTAATGACATTACCAACAAATGTTGCCATTTGCAGGGATAAATGTTTTTTCTTTTCCAGCTTTAAAACATTGTGACCCGACGCTGTTGTAGAACATCGGTACTACTCGTAAATATATCTCAAACAATCAGCAAGTATAATTTCGGTAGTGGATAGCGGTCGACCAACAGAGACGGATTCAGAGTTGTTTTATAATCGGCACAGATTCTAAGAGAGCCATCTGGCTTATTAATAGGTACCAGAGGTGAGGCCCAGTCAGAGCACTCGACGGGCTCGATGACGCCGTCGCGCAGCATGGCGTCGAGCTCGGCGTCGACGCGCGCGCGCAGCGCGTACGGCAGCGGTCGCGCGCGGTGGAACGCGGGAGTCGCGTCCTCCCGCACCCGCAGCGTCGCTAGCCCGCCCGTGTACCGGCCCAACCCACCACTGAATAGTTCCTTAAATCTGTCGACCAAGTTAACAAGATTGTCATTCACTCGTTCCTCTTTATTTACTACAAAATTACAATTAAACTTAGGTACTTCAATGTTTAATTCAGACAACCATTGCCTCCCTAACAAGGACGTTGTTCCCTTATCGATCACAAACAGTTCTAATCGTTTCTGACAATCCTTATACGAAACTAAAGGCCTAATTATACCTACAGGTTTAATTTTTGACCCATCATAAAATTTAAGTACAGTAGTATCTTGTTCAATAGGCAAATGTGAGAAGTTATTTTCATACATAGTCTTACTTACACACGATATAGCTGTGCCCGTATCTATTTCCATATCTATAATATTGTTATCGATTTGAATCGGTACACTTACTGCCTTATAATTGTTTAAGCATAAGTGATGTAACTCGTCTTCAATGTCGCCGCACTCCTCACGTTCGTGATCGGCCTCACCGAAGTGGAAGTCCCTCCGCGGTCCCGCTGCTGGCTGCTCGCCGGCGCGCTGCGGCGGGCCCCTTGGCGCTGGCGCTGCGCCCCACTCCGGGCACACGCGCCGCAAGTGGCCCGTCCGCTGACACTTGCTACACACATAATCACGAAACCGACAGCTCCCGTAATTATGACCCTGTGCTCCGCAAGCACTGCAGCTTCTGTTGCCATTTGTTTCTGGTCCTGGGCGTCGAGTATGTTGCCCGTTTGCCGCTGCCTGGCCCCGGTGCGGCCTGGACCGTTCGCCCGCCCGGCCTCGTTCCGCTCGGCCCCGCGCTGCTAATGGTGAAATAGCATACACCGCCTTATTGTCACAAGAGCTCGACGCCGCCGGCGCCGCTGAATGATCCACGATTGCTGCGTCCCTTTCTGCCGTTTCTAAAAACGTTGCTAGTTTGACTGCATTTGCGAAAGTTGTCGTGTCATCTTCCGCGAATAGCCGCTGTCTTATGACGTCACTATGTAACCCGCAAATAAATTGATCCCGCAAGTTTTCTGACAAATTCGCACCAAACTTACAGTTTTTTGAAAGTCTTTTAAGCTCCGCGACGTAACCCGATATATTTTCACCTACATTTTGTCTTCGTTGCCGAAATTTATATCTTTCCGCCAATGATGAGGGTATCGGTTGTAAATGTTGCTGCATTAACTCCGTTGCCGTTACAAATGTTAAATTCTCGGGTTTAACTGGGCTGGCTAGATTTTCCAGCAACTCGTATGCCTCGTCACCGACACTGGCTATTAAAATAGGCAACTTCATATCGTCTTTAATGTCGTTCACTTTGAAGTACATTTTTAACCTGTCCACGTACGACGACCACGTACCGCACTTCACATTAAACTCGTTCAGTTTACCGATTGACATGATTATTAAATTAACACTGCACACGGAATTCGCTAAACTCGTCGCCAAACTGTAGTGTCCTGTATTCCAGGGCGAGGTTACGGGCGTATTCGGAGATAAATGAGACGCGTGTTAACCATTCAATGATTTATTCCGAACTGCCTGCTACCCTACATACAATGATATTCATAAGTGGGTACGAATACATCACAGTACCCATTCCATTTAGACCACACGCTTACTTAGGGGTCGCGATGTTTGCACACGCGCGCTACATGGGCTAGAGACGCCTCTGGAAACTTACATGCCGTTCACGGGAGTTTGCTAAGAAAATTGGCTACGTAAGCCATCTTCGAGCACATCAGCGCAGTTTAGAATAGGGGTCGAAGTAGTCGCAAATCGATATGAAGGAAGTCGTAGTAATTGTTAAGTCTATTTTACTTTTATTTGTTAGGAGTAGGTAGGTAGTAGACATGACAACGACTGACCTAAAATCGTAAAATGTTAGGTATTTTTGAAGCTTCTTTATACTTATATCACTGATTTGGTATTATACAGATGCCCCATCCCATACAATAAATCCTAACCTCTCTAACTCGGGCTATTCTTCGGACTATTTTGTTTTAGCCGCGTAGGCGCCAGAGGTCGCAGGCGCAACAGCCGCACAAGCCGCACTCGAGCAACCCGAGATGTATGAACACTAACTGGCTACTTATTACAGCATATAATCAGTAGATGGCGCTAGAGCCAATGCTTTACCACTGTTTTAGCTTTACTTTACTGCGATGTTTTAATAAACCACATTCAAACAGTCTAGTAATCACAAATTTCGGCCGCCCCCTGCAAGTACAGATAGCTAGTTAGTTAAGCGATCGGCTTTAGTTCCTGGGGTTGCGAGTTCAAGCCTAGTCGATTTTTATTTTTGTTTTCTTTAGGTTTGTTTTATTTGTTATATTATAGTTGTTGTAATATAAAAATATTTAAAATAGCAAATCTGGAAAAAACTAAAATCACTTGAAATATAAACTCCGTGGTTAATCTGTCATTTCTTAGATTTCCTAACATTGCTGTCCACCCATCCATTCGGCTAACTATATTAAATATAGATACATTTTATCTGTTAGACATGAAATTTCTAAAAGCTTTGTTACTCGTAGCGATGCAGACAGATCAGACGGCACAAATTCCTAATAAATAAAATAAAATTACGTCGAATTATTTTACGAACAGCTACTACATTATTTTTTATATTGCACTGCATTGATAAGGTGATTGGATCAGCGGCCGGTCCATAATTCTTATTTTATTACGATACGAACGAACGATAAATCGGAAAAAGAAAATCAGAGTAATTATCAATAAACTATAAAAATAAAATAAAATTGAAATTGATTCCAAAATTCACGAAACTGTATTTAATTTTTATAGGAATATTAAAACAAAAATAAAAAAAATAGAAATTTTTAATAAGCCAGGATCGAACTTGCAACTCACGGAACGTAAGCCTAATATAATATCTAATTGGCTATCCGTGCTATACATTACTTTTCCAAATTTTTAATTGCTTGTTACTTGTGAGTTGTGAGGACGTAGACGGTTCAGGCAGGCCTACGACGCTCCGCGTTTCGGGCGAGATAAATACGCGTCGCGTCTTTTAGAAGTTTGCAAAATAAAAATCACCCCTAAGGGTAGGAAGATAGGGGATGAAATCGGTGTTCAGCAGTTAGATTAGGATTTATCACTAAAAATAGATGAAATAAGTAAATATGCCAGCCGATTAGAGATTCAATGTTTTTGTTTGCACCGTCTCCAAAATTAACTGATTAGGTACTTAAGTGTAAGGATTATTTTTAGCATTTTAGTGTTTTGAAGTCGGTTTATTTTTTTAAATAAAATTTACTTATTTCATCTATTTTTAGTGATAAATCCTAATCTAACTGCTGAACACCGATTTCATCCCCTATTTTCCTACCCTTAGGGGTGATTTTTATTTTGCAAACTTTTATCATAGCATCTTTGAAGTATAAGCTATTCAATAAAACAAAAATCATCAAAATCGGCTCATATTTGTTGATTTTCTCAGAAAGTTCTAAATCAATTTCGATAACATTTCTATGGGACCACCTCTGAAGTATAATCTACCAAACAAAAAAAGAATCATTAAAATAGATTCATAATTGGCGGAGTAATCGCGTAACATTCATACAAAAAAAAAACATACAGTCGATTTGAGAACCTCCTCCTTTTTTGAAGTCGGTTGAAAATCAGGCGCGCAGCTGTTACACGCTCTCACTATTAAATGCTTTTTATACGCGTACCGACATTTACGACTTTATTCACTATGATTTTTTTTACCTATTCAATCCCACTGCTGGGCAAAGGTCTCCCCCACACTCTTCCATCGATCTCTATCTATCGCAAATGACTCCCAATCCCTCGTCACGTTAACTAAAGGTTCTCTATTTTGTTCTCTAACTTTTTTATCCTTAATCTAAAGTGCAATAATTTTTTTTGTCCTAATCATCATTTGTCCGAATGATAACTTGCCCGAACTTAATGACACATAATATTCCATGCAATAAAATTGAAAGCCCTAAATATAATATGCCCTAAATTTATTTGTCATAAATATTACAATCAATAACATACGAAAGACATAAAACCGTTTTCTATAAATGTTGTAAGTCCTACATTCAAATTATTAATGTTTATTTATCCTAATAATAATAAATACGTAGTGCAACGTAAGCAGCAATTATTATGCATGTATGCAAACATCATACAAACATCATGCAAACATCATGCATGCAAGCAATCAACATGTACCACGCATGCAAGCAAGCAGCATGTGCCATGCATGCAGAAAAGCACCATGCACCATGCATGCATGCAAACATCATGCAAACGTCATGCATGCAAACATCATGCATGCAAACATCATGCATGCAAGCAATCAGCATACACCATGCATGCGCTCAAGCAGCATGCACCATGCATGCAGGCAAGCAGCATACACCATGCATGCAATCAAGCAGCATGCACTGTGTATGCAAGCAAGCAGCACGCACCATGCATGCAAGCAAGCAGCATGCACCATGCATGCAAGCAAGCATGAAAGCAAGCAGCATACAAGGCTTCTGTCACAGCTTCGGCGCTGCATGTCTCCGGCGGCTCCACGCGTGCTTATCAGCCGTGGCAGCTCGCTACCAGCCTCCTGTTCCTAAGCCCGCGGGCCGCCTCGCACCTCCGCGCCTACGCGATTTTGAATTACACTCTAGGGATAGGGCAGACAAGACTGCGTGAAGTCGCGTTTATGGCGATTCGTTTCTGTCACTAAAAACCTAATTTTTAGCTATCGTTTTAGGACTAACATTAATATTGTAAATGAACATTCGGAATAAGACACAGTAATATGTAAAACAATACTTAGGACATGTAACTTTATTTCATGTAAAATTAGTAGATCTAACTATTATAGTAATCAAAATTATGACAGAATAGTTTTAGGACTAAAGATAATTATATAACACAAAATTTCGAATTTTTGAACATTATGGTTACTGAAGTTTATAGCAAACGTGTTATGGATAATGATTTTCGGACAAACAATGTTAGGAGAAAAAATGGTGTACCTAACTAAATCGTCACACCATCTTTTCTTTTTATTTTTCTTTTCGTTTATTTTAACGGCGTGTTGTCAGGTTACCAGTTTAATTACGTAAAGATTATTCTTTTATTTATTTTATTTCGTAGGTAGGTACCTACCTATTTATAAAATAAAATAACCTTCTATCTAAAGTACTTATCTATTTGACCAAGATGTAGGAAAAATGGTTAAATAAATAAAGTAGAAGAAAAATTGACAGGAGAAAACTACAGTGAAAGGAGATAGGTTTTAAGTCTAGTTATAGTTACAGTCTAGTATATAATAATGTCACTCATCCTCTCACATGACAATGTCTTTATTTTCAAATTTGCTTGCACAGCACATTAGTACATTTATTTTAAGTAAGTAGGTATTATGTCAAATTAAGTAACAAATCGACATTAAAATTCAGGGTAATTGGTCCAAATTAAATGATGGATGGATTTTCTATCTAATTTTAAATGTCCACAGGTTTCGCTACCCTGGCGAGGAGCGGAAGGCGAGTGCGATTCCCGGCGTCAACAGCAAGCCCAAGCACAAGACGTTCCCAACGATTGAAGTCGTATATAACGGCTACAGAGGCGACATGGTTGTTTTGGTGTCGTGTGTCACCAAGGAGCAGCCATACAAGTGAGGAGCAGATGGCCTTGTAGCGACATCTATCTCGCCACATACGAACTAATCTGACGTAACCGTTTATAACTAGCTGTTGCCCGCGACTTTGATCTCGTGGTCTTTAGTATAGAAAAAAAACCTGGGTAGGGACACAATAATCACTTAGCGATGTGAAATTACTTTGACCTATTCTCATACCTACCAACACAGGTGATTTTTATTCTTATTAGTTTCTTATTATGTATATCTAATTTAATTTTATTAAAATACTTAAGAGGTTGTTCTATTCATGATAACGAACAATTATTATTTTGCCCAAGAAACTATTATCATGAGTAGGTATATACAAACCCTTAAGTATTCTACACTAATAAAATTTCACTATATACATAAAAAAAAACATAAAAATCAGTCGACCCTTTGCGGAGGAGTCCGACCACAAACATTGTGATACAAGGATTATATAAAAAAGAAAGATTACTCATAAGTAAGTAATCTGTGGATTACTCGATTTAACCCCACCGCAAAACGTTAAAGTTAAAAACTATTTCCCTTTTTTTAAATCACAAGCCCTTTTTTTGGTTTCCGTACCTACCCAAAGAGTAAAAACGGGACCCTTATTACTTAGACTCCACTGTCTGTCTGTCTGTCACCAGGTTTAATCTCATGAGCTGTGATATCTAAACAGTTATTTTTTTTACAGACGATGTAGGAATTTCTTTTGCCACTATCTATAACAATAAATACTAAAATCAGAATAAAATACGTAAATATATATGTGGGGCGGGCTCCCATGCAACAAACGTGATATTTTGCCGTTTTTTTGCTCGATGCTCGATATTTATAACGGCAACAGAAATATTAACAGAAAATTTTGTTGTATTTATTCACTTTAAAAATGTATTATAGTGTCCAATGTTGTATATAACCCTTCGTGCGCGAGTCCGATTCGCACTTGACCTGTTTTTTTTAATAAAAATAGTACTTTCATTATTGTTTTTTGTATTAAAAGTTGTGTATGGCAAAGAAAATTTAAAATATACTTAATGTTCATGGTCATGAGTGGACAGTGATACCTATACATTATTTATAGTCCACCCACAGGCAGATAAACCTTTTCCCCAGACCGCACCCTCATAGACTGATGGGGCTGAACTGCAAGTTGGGCGTATACATAATGAAGATGAAGACGGGCGACAGGGATTCGTGCCGGATCCGTTTCACGAGTCTTGGCATCCATTGCCTGAAGAGTATCGACTGCCCCGCAGAGTTGCGCCTCAGGAAAAAGCTGTGCATCGACCCCTTTGGCAGTGAGTTTAATAAAACATTCATTCAGTAACTAAAGCGCTTGCTAAATGGAGGACTGACTCATATTCATTTATTTTATTTTTTTGCAACCTGCCCTAGGTCACGAAATGCCGTCTTCCAATAAACTTCGCCTCGTTTTTCCACTCCATTCTTCTTAAACCTATTCCCACTCCTTCACTGTGCAATCCATCCGCCTATGGAACTCCTTGCCATTGTCTATTCGAGAATCTGAATCGCTTCACAGTTTCAAAACTAGACTTAAAACCTATCTCTTTTCACTGTCGTTTTCTCCTGTCTATTTTTCTTCTACTTTATTTATTTAACCATTTTTCCTACATCTTGGTCACTAGATTCTTTTTCATGTTAATAGGGTATTGTATGTATTTATTTCAAGTATGTATTCATATTATGTCTGTATTATATAAGTATTTTACTATGTACATGTACTAGGTAGTATGTATTTTATTTTATTTGTTTGTTTTTAGTTTGTTAAATTTTTGGACTTTTATATTTTGGAACTCTTCACCGCCTCCTCCTCTCAATATTAATTCAACTTTCCTCTACCTGAAGGTTGTCTGGAAGAGATCGCTTCCAGCGATAAGACCGCCTAAATTTTGTGATTCACTAAGTATTTACTTTCCTGTGATTTGTTTGTTTTGTGTGGTGTACAATAAAGAGTATCTTTCTATCTATCTATTTTATTTTATTTATTCTTCTAATTGTAGAGTCACTTATAGGCACCCTACGTACAACATGAAGCTTCTGCTGCAGTTGAAAAGCATTAAGGCGTCGATTTCGTAAAGAAGTTGTTACAATAAATTGATCATCTCGCTCAGAAGTGACCCGATTCCTGCCAGATCCTGAACGGCGCGTGAACAAACCAGTCTCCCGATAGCGTCTGTAGACTCTATGAACAGACGACACGCTTAGATGCAATCTTTCAGCCACAACACCCTGACTAAGTCCAGAATCCAGCAATGCCACCACTTGTGCGGGCGAAGTATCCATATTATGTTTTAGAAAAAAAAACTTTTTCAGACGTCCCAAAGTACAGTAACACACAGTATACAGAACACAGAACAAAAAGTTTTAAGATAAGCGCAAATTTTTAGGTGTCAAAGGTGAAATGTACTTCAACTCGAAACACACATATGTCTCAAAACGGTGAATCGTTTAGTTTATAGGATAAACAAATGAAATTCTAATTTTGAATTTTCGCTTATCACTGTAATGGCCAAACTGCCAGCTATAAAATATGATTTTTTTCATGAAATGAAAACTCTTTTATGTTAAATTAGGACAGAATCCATAAAAAGGGAAATGTTTCGATTTTTCTGATGAGAAGTGTATTTCTTTAAAATAACATATATTTGGGCAAATTTTTACCATTTTTCAATAATGGCAAATCAAATAAAAATAATGGCGAATGGCTGATCGGACACAGAAAAAAAAATTAGTGGGAAAGTGGCAATCCGATCTTCATTTGTTTGTTCACGTTGTAGAGTTTTTTTCTTTAGCTAATTTATGTTTTTATTTTATTCCTAACGAAATTTCGTAGCACAGTGTTTACCTCAGGTTAGATACTTATTTAGTCGCTACGCTCAGGCGCAAACCCCTTCTTGGGCCTAAATAAGTTACTTTCACCCCTATGGTAAAAATGTACTATTTCCACCCACACTTCCCAATTTTACGCCCCCCAAACGAAACGACTACAACACCCCTATTTTTTCTTGGCGCCTTATCTTTGAGAAAGACTAGTCAAACAAATCTAGTTCTTGGTCTTTTAAAGGGCATATTTGCTTCCAAGCAGGGTAGAATGCTGTGGCGCTGATAGTGATTTGTTTGCTTCGTTGTAAGGGTCGGAGCGAAATGTGGGTAGTCGATTAATCGTCAAGAACAACTAGGCGATACAGTCGGGCCACCAGTTGATCGTCAGTCGTCTGCTTACATGACAGGCATGAGGCAGCCTACCCAATCAGCCTATCGAATCGATTATCCTTCTGCTGTTCACTACTCCTCTCAAGTCCTCTCCATTCTTTTCACAGCTCCGCTATTCTCTGGTGTCCGCTTTGGTAAAACGCATTCTTAAGACAGTTACTACTTAAAGTAGGTCGCTACTGATTTGCTAAGAAATGTAAATTTTTGAAGCATTGCTTGTACAAAATGTGATTTTGATTTTTAGGTTATCCAACATTCCCAGAGAAAACCATTCTACGTGATTTACTGGATGAGGCATCTACATCGGATTCACGAGCTCAAGCTACTCAAAATGTAAAGAGCAAAGAAAAACCATCAAGCGGTATGCATCACTAACCACTACAAACAAACGCGTCGAGAGTCCTGCGCGTTTGAATTTAAATATGATTGATGAATGAATTATGATTAATGGTTTTGAAGCGACATGAATTTGAAGCGACAGACACTTTGAATTTGTTCGGAAGTAAGCTAAATGATACAATAAGGCCCACTACAATCACGGTATGTGCTCCAAGGTATGGTATAAATGTAGCAGTTGTTGACAGATTAAAGTATGCCGAGTATGGAGTGCTGAGTGAAAATTTTAAAAACATTTTAGTGACTTTTGAATTAAAACACAAAGGACAAACATTTGAACAATTTACCCTGTTGCTATTGTAGCGCCACCTAATTTAACGCACTTTGACATACACTTTTACAAAACGGAGATAGTACTCCCTACCCTCCATAGATTGCAGTAGATAATTATTACGTCTCTTTCTTATAAAATATCTAGCTCTAGCTACCGATCGTTTTTAACTCATGATGGCCAGGTAGGTACAAACAAGGGCTGATTAAGTCAAGTGAGGATTGAGAGATTGAGAAAGACTTAGACACCAACTACAGCGAAATTACAAAACTTTTAATAATAAAGTTGACCTATCGCATCGTAACCGTAAGTAATGAGCCTGTTCCACTGCTCAACAAAGGCTTCCGTCATTGGAATGAAGTTTGTTTAAGTAATATCTGGTAAAATCACAAAGCTGTCTAGAAAAAACAAAAAATACTCTTGTTACAATTAAATAAATATTGGACAACATGACATACATTTCTCTGATCCTATGGAAAGTAGCTAAGGCACTCGTGTTACAGAAATCTAATACAACGACGGTACCACAACACCCAGACCCGTGACTTTATAGAAGTTAAAATATATGTAAAATACATTCTTGTACTGATGTGCCTGGGCGTAATAATTATTTGGGTCTATTGCTATTTCAACTATTTAGATGACCTACCTGAAACGACAAGACATAATGCTTCATGTTTGCAGACGACTCTACTGTAGTAAAATGTACAGACCTACAAAAATGTAATGATGAAGTTAATGAGACTAAGTAATATTATTATATGTCTAAAAATAAATGTACAAAAAACAAAGGCTCTTCAGTTTTCAACCGACTTCAAAAAAGGAGGAGGTTCTCAATTCGACTGTATGATTATTATTTTTTTGTATGTATGCTACGCTATTACTCCGCCAATTATGAATCGATTTTAATGATTCTTTTTTTGTTTGGTAAATCATACTTCAGAGGTGGTCCCATATACATTTTATCGAAATTAAGATTTGGTAGCACATTTTTTTTTACTTTATCATAGTTTTTTTTTCTAAATATGAAATTTTGGGTCAAGTTATATCTATTTTTAGATTTGGGCTAGAATCACATGTATAGTTTCTGAAATATAGATCCTCAAAGTTTTGAGTTCCCACCAAAACTGAAAATAAGCCACCAAATCTTAAAATTTCAAAAATCACGCCACCACTACTTAATCTTGCCCACCAAAACTGAATGCTTCTAACTATTGATACATTAAAATTATTTATTCCAGACATAAATCAACACTAAGAACCATCGGTTTAACATTTTCCAAAAACATGTTGAGATAGAGTTGATTACACTAGCAACTCTATCTCATTAAGTTTTGTTAGTCTTTTGTTAATCTTAGCTAGTAATTGTATCTAAGTAAGTTTAATTTATAGGAATCATACTCCAAAAGAAAATACGACGTAACATAATAAAAAGTGGACTAACTATTTTTTGAAGCTGATCAGAACAAAAAAAACTCAAAATTAAAAATGAAACACAAAAATAGTAGTAGTAAAGTAGGGTATATTTAGATAGCCCTGGACATAACAAATCCAAATAAAATTTTTGGACGTCTCATTTTGGACCACTCTGTATACTAATTTATCTTGGGTCACAGCAGTACCCCCGCCAAGACGAGCCAAGCAAAGCGCAAGGACACTACATTCTTGTTCTCGAAGCGTTTCTGCAAAAGCTTTCCGACCCTACCCTCAACCTCATGCCAGAACGACGTTCAATGACACTGCAGAGCTCCGTTGACGCTAAGGCATATCGGCAGCTCAATAGACGGATATGGAAGTCCTTACGACATGATATCCGCAACTTTAATACAAACACATTAAAGAGGTGATAGAGCGAAACCAAGGCTCCAAAGTGACATGTCTACTGGGCAAAGCCAGCTGACGAAGCTAAAGACAGGGAGACAGGGAGATCGATCGAGAAGTTCTATGGGCAGTAATAAACCTCGATCACTAAACCTGTTAGTAGCTCAGCCGAAGATCCAAGAGCTAAGCTAACCCGACACTATACCGAAGATATATTGGACAGCCTATACGGGATTAGGATGGCCCACAAACAGCTTAGGAACAAAAAGGCGCCGGGTGATGACGGAATCACATCAGAGCTTCTAAATGCAAGTAGAACACCGATACCGAAAGTGCTTCAAAGACTCTTCAGATCCGTCTTGCTCGAGGGAATAACGCCGGAGGCATGGAACAGAAGTGTAGTGGTGCTCTTCTTCAAGAAAGGAAATATATTAAAGAACGAGTGAATAGAAGCACTTTTCCATGAGCCAGGCATGCAGTTGTCTCTTAAAAACTAACAAAGGTAATTCTTTAAAATACTCCGGAAGCCGGTTAAAATTTTTGATGGACATGCAAAAAGAGCCTCGTCTAAATAGTTGGAGTCTTATATTTGGTACCTAATAATATTCTATTCTGATGCACCGTCGGTTTATTTTTAAAATCCCCTCTTGTGGTATACACGACTATACGAACATCACGAATACTATAGTATTGAGGGTGCTCCCGAACAAAAATGCATACTTGTTTAATAAGCGACTCCAGAAAATGTGCTCTGCAAATCGCTCGTATACATTTCTTCTGAGCTATTAATGCTGTATTTATGTCTACCGAATTACCCCACAATAAAGTACCTTACTGCCCGGATATGAAAGAAGGCGGCTAAGTGACTCTTGCGGCTTTTTAAGTTTTCGTTACCTCTAAACTAAACAGACGATGCTCTATCGGCCAATCTTGGAATTAAAATTTTCCGTCTATTAGTTACTAAAATAGCGTAAGGGTTTAAGCGGCTAATAAGTAATAACACATTTTTTTAAACGTTTTATACTAAAAAACGGTTATGATTTACTGTGAGGCTACGAAGCCGCAAAACAACAGAAACGTTTTTTATTCTTAGTAGAACGATTGTTTACTATGTATGTAAAGCTACAGTGAAAATCAGTTAAATACATTTACTTAGCTAAAACGCAGTAATATGAGGTTAAATACTTTTTTTCTTAGTAAAAGTGTTGTGTATTATATTTTAGTTATACCTACGCTTAACCCCGGCAAACATCAGTAGTGGAAGCAATAAATTTTATTTAAAAAAAAACTTCAAAAAACTAAAACGCTAAAAATAATCTTACACTTAAGTACCTACCTAATCAGTTACTTTTGGAGTCGGTGCAAACGAAAACATTGAATCTCTAATCGACTGGCACCGACTCCAAAAGTAACTGACTAGGTACTTGTTATGTATGTATGTGTAAGTGCCGTATACGTGTGTGCGTGCTGCGCCACGCGATGTCTTTCATTGCAATAAATCAGTGCATTAATAACAGCCGAATGTTTCACTCGCGTACCACATCCCGATACTAAACAGTGGCGAGAGGCTTACCTACCCACTTCACAAATATATAAAAACCGACTTCAAAAAACTAAAACGCTAAAAATAATCTTAACACTTAAGTACCTAATCAGTTACTTTTGGAGTCGGTGCAAACGAAAACATTGGTCTCTCATTGACTGGCACCGACTCCAAAAGTAACTGATTAGGTACTTAAGTGTTAAGATTATTTTTAGCGTTTTAGTTTTTTGAAGTCGGTTTTTATTTTTTTTTATAAAATTAACTTATTTCATCCATTTTAGTGATAAATCCTAATCAAAACAAATCTTACGAGTGCAAACATAATTTAACTGCTGAACACCGATTTCATTTCCTATTTTTCCACCCTTAGGAGTGAAATTTTTTTCAAAAATTTTTATTATAGTATCTTTGAAGAATAAGCTATTCATTAAAAAAAGAATCATCAAAATCGGTCCACATTTGGCAGAGATATAGGTAAGATAGATACTAAAATCAGTTGGCGTGGTACGGAGTTTATGCAATGTTTGATGATTTTCTTATAGATCCCATCATCAGAATTTAACCAAATTTATATGGGACCATTCTGAAAGTATTACCTTTCAAACAAAAAAATAATTATCGAAATCGGTCAACGCAGTAACGAATGATCGCTGAACATACATAAAAAAAAAATAAAAAAAAAGATTCCGACGAATTGAGAACCTCCTCCTTTTTTGAAGTCGGTTGAAAATGGCCACGCTCGGAGTGCGCGACAAAGGATCCATTAGGAGTGAAAAGACGTGCTATTTTCAACCGACTTCAAAAAAGGAGGAGGTTCTCAATTCGTCGGTATCTTTTTTTTTTTTTATTTTTTTTTTATGTATGTTCAGCGATCATTCGTTACTGCGTTGACCGATTTCGATAATTATTTTTTTGTTTGAAAGGTAATACTTTCAGAATGGTCCCATATAAATTTGGTTAAATTCTGATGATGGGATCTATAAGAAAATCATCAAACATTGCATAAACTCCGTACCACGCCAACTGATTTTCAACCGACTTCAAAAAAGGAGGAGGTTCTCAATTCGTCGGTATCTTTTTTTTTTTTTTTTTTTTTTTTTATGTATGTTCAGCGATCATTCGTTACTGCGTTGACCGATTTCGATAATTATTTTTTTGTTTGAAAGGTAATACTTTCAAATTGGTCCCATATAAATTTGGTTAAATTCTGATGATGGGATCTATAAGAAAATCATCAAACATTGCATAAACTCCGTACCACGCCAACTGATTTTAGTATCTATCTTACCTATATCTCTGCCAAATGTAGACCGATTTTGATGATTCTTTTTTTAATGAATAGCTTATACTTCAAAGATACTATAATAATTTTTTTTTTTTAAATTTCACCCCTAAGGGTGGAAAAATAGGAAATGAAATCGGTGTTCAGCAGTTAAATTATGTTTGCACTCGTAAGATTTGTTTTGATTAGGATTTATCACTAAAATGGATGAAATAAGTTAATTTTATAAAA
This sequence comes from Anania hortulata, assembly GCA_963576865.1. NCBI lineage: Eukaryota > Metazoa > Arthropoda > Insecta > Lepidoptera > Crambidae > Anania > Anania hortulata. Next base: position 21,726,736 of record OY756393.1, read on the forward strand.
AAAATAAAAACCGACTTCAAAAAACTAAAACGCTAAAAATAATCTTAACACTTAAGTACCTAATCAGTTACTTTTGGAGTCGGTGCCAGTCATTGAGAGACCAATGTTTTCGTTTGCACCGACTCCAAAAGTAATTGATTAGGTACTTAAGTGTTAAGATTATTTTTAGCGTTTTAGTTTTTTAAAGTCGGTTTTTATTTTTTTTATAATATTAAGCGCACTCGCTGAAGGTACCTACGGATGGGCCGCTGACCTCGCATTGCCGAAGTCTCTAGAACAGGTGCCATTCGAAGATATTCTGAATCTTTTAGATACACATTTTACACCTAAACAAGTAGGTTTTGAAGAACGGCATAGTTTTTATTCGGCGACCCAGCTGCCAACCGAAACGGCTTCGCAATGGGCAGCAAGATTGCGCGGGCTTACGGCACGCTGCAATTTCACAAACGTGGAGGAGGCTCTGCGGGACAGATTTATTATGGGTATGCTGCCGGGAGCGGAAAAAGAAAAGCTGTACGTGCAAGATTTAGCCGGGATGACGCTCGCCAAGGCTGTCGAGCTCGCCGAGAGCCTGCGCAGCGCGCGCGCCGCCGTCACTGCCAGCGCCAGCGCCGCCGCGCAGGAGGTGTTCCGAGTCCACAGTAGCAACAAAACCACCAGGAAATGTGACAAAGCGAAATGTGCCGTTTGTGGTTATACAAATCACAAAACCGCGGAGTGTCGTTTCGCTAATTTATCGTGTAAAAAGTGTCACGAAAAAGGACATTTACGTAGAATGTGCACTTCATCGATGAAATACGTACAAAAGGGCGAGGTAAGCGAGGGCGAAGATGATGACGGTGAGTTGCAATCGCATTCGATTTTTAATATTCGTTCTTTAAGTGGTGAACCTTTAATAGAAACGGTGAATATTAATAAAATAAATTTACAGTTTGAGATAGATAGTGGATCGGCTGTGTCGTTAATGTCCGAAAAAACATATAAATTACATTTTAGCTCCGTGCCATTATCAAGTACCACTAATAGATTGATAGGTTATACAGGCGGAATGTTAAGATGCATAGGTTGCGTGCGATTGCCGCTAAAATGGCGGGAACGTGTACACGAACTCCAGCTGTTTGTTGTGCCGGGTGGGGGCCCGCCATTGCTCGGACGTGACTTCATAGCAAAATTTGAATTACAATTAGGTAGCACCTGTCTATAATTGTGATTTGTTAAAATCAGGTGCAAGTGATTCTTTACATTCACTTTATCCAGACTTATTTTCAGGTAAACTTGGACGATTTAATAAATACAATGTTAAGTTAGTTCTTAAAGGAAACGCGAATCCAATTTTTTGTAAGGCTCGCTCAATGCCTTTTGCGCTCAGGGACAAAATCGATAAAGAGATCGATAGGTTGATTAATTTAGGGATTCTAAGACCGGTTGATCAATCAGACTATGCGTCCCCAATCGTGCCTGTTTTAAAACGAGATGGATCAGTCCGCCTATGCGTAGATTATTCGATAAGTATAAATAAACAGTTGGTAGTAGACCAGTATCCCTTACCAACTGTTAACGAATTATTTGCTAAGCTTCATGGGGGACAGCAATTCACAGAGCTTGATTTATCAATGGCCTATAACCAGCTGGTCTTGGATGAGGAGTCACAAAAATATACATGTATAAATACTAACCGCGGTATTTTTGCATATACTAGGTTAGGTTAGGCTTAGTGGCGTATTGTGCCTACTCGACGATGTTTTAATAACAGGCCAGGATAGGGTCCAGCACCTGGAAAGGCTGCATCAGGTGTTACAGCGGTTGCAGAATGCAGGGCTAGTGTTACAAAAAGAAAAATGAGAAATTTTTAGGGACGAAATTAACTATCTCGGGTATGTAATCACTAGTGAAGGGTTAAAAAAATCCCCAGAGAAAATTATAGCAATTGTACAAGCACCGATACCTACTAACGTCAGTCAACTACAATCGTTTTTAGGCCTTGTAAATTATTACAGATGTTTTGTGTCAGATGCATCGACGATTTTATGTCCCCTGTATGAGCTATTAAAAAAAGGAAAAAAATGGCAATTGTCAGAAACTGAAAACGAAGCTTTTCTTGAAATAAAGAAAAGATTAACGTCAGATCAAATATTAACACATTTTAATCCGCACGCGAAAATTATTGTTACAGTCGATGCGTCACCTTATGGGCTAGGAGCTATTTTATCGCAAATTGACAGCGACCAGGAGACGTATTCTTGAAGCATTAGAAATGAATCTTGAATTCGAACACGAAAAAAATTCGTGTATGAAAATAGTTTCTATTGCTTCCCATTTTACGCATTTTTGAATCACTCGAAATAGGTGTCGCTATTAGATTGAAATCTTGTAACTATTTTAGTTTTACGCAGAAAATATCATAAACCATAAAGCAAAAACTCACTAACGAACGTAAATAAAAAGTTATTATGTCAAATTTCTGTCAAACATACGTTTACTTGTCAATGTAATTCTTCCGTACTTTCTACTAGTAGAAAACAAAAACAAGTGGTCGTTGCAGAATTCACGGAATGAATTTTCAAAAATAGTGATTTTAGGAATTCGCCTGCGAATCTTGCGATTTCGTGTTCGGATTGGAATTCGCATGATTCAAAAATACGTCTCCAGCAGGAAAAACCGATCGCGTTCGCATCGCGGACGCTTAATAGCGCTGAGAAAAAATATTCACAAATTCAAAAAGAAGCTACGGCTATTATTTTCGGTATACGCCGCTTTCATCAATATTTATACGGCAGATCAACCCCTTTTATACTACGTACAGATCACAAGCCATTGCTCGCGATTTTCGGACCTAATAAGGGAAATCCCAGAAATGTCGGCAAATCGACTGCAAAGGTACGCTTTGTTTTTAAGCGGCTATTATAGCTATATAATCGAATATGTAAAAAGTAAAGATAACAGTGCGGACTAATTGTCGCGGGCTAGCCTGCCGGTCGCGACGTTGACTGCCGGCGGGACGCGGGGGGAGCCGGGACCGGGCGACCGCAATGTCAATTTTGTTACCCACGGATCATTGCCCTTACCGATTCGAGAATTACAAAACGCAACGTCCAGAGATGATATTTTAAAAAGAGTCGTTTATTTTGTTTTAAATGGGTGGCCTCAAAAAATTAAAGATGAAACAAATACTTAAACCTTTTTTTCTATGTAGATCGCAGTTAGCTTGTGAAAATGGTTGCCTCATGAGAGGACACAAGGCAGTAATACCGGAGTCCTTGCGTCAACAAGTGCTTAGTGAATTACACACATCACATTTAGGCATAGTTAAAACGAAAGCCGAGGGCCGTTCTCGCTTATGATTCCCGGGCATAGACGAAGCGATCGAAAAAATGATTGGTTCATGCGAAACGTGTATCCAATTGCGGCCGTCGCCGCCGCGGGTTTCGATATGTCCCTGGCCACAACCACCCCACGTTTTTTATAGGCTACACTTAGACTTCCTAGGACCCTTAAACGGGCGAATGTTTCTAATTATAGTAGATGCATTTTCTAAATGGGTTGAGGTATATGAAATGAATAATTGTACTTGGGCGGCATTGATAGAAAAATTTTATGAATTTATGTCGAGGTTCGGATTGCCTCACACGCTGGTAAGTGATAATGGCACGGCGTTTTGTTCACAGGATTTCCAAAATTTTTGCACTTTGCCCATGTGACTTCTCCGCCGTATCACCCTGCCAGTAACGGTCAGGCCGAAATGTATGTTAAATTGGTAAAGAAAGGCATCAAACCGAGTATATTAAGTTCAAAAAATATACGAGACAGTAAACACATCACCGGCTCAACTAGTTTTTGGTCACAAATTAAGATCGCGATTAGACCTGATGCACCTGTCCGTCGCGCCGCCCTCGCCTACCTCGCTCGCTGATGCCGTCAGATCGAAACAGTGTTCACAGGTTGAGACCCTCGGGGGTAACAATATAGTGTTTTTCGTTGGACAATGTGTACTGTACAAGCGATACATAAATAAAAATAAATTTAGTTAGTGTAAAGGGATAATTATACAGAATTTAGGTCAACGTGTCTACATTATTAAAGACTGTCTATTAACGTCAAATATAATTAGGAAACACAACCAAATTGTTTTATATAAAGGTAAAGCAAAATGCAACTGTGGGATGAAATCGAAATTAGTAAAGAAAACCCTAGTATGAATGCCCTCACCATCCATCGCGCCTTCACCTACTATTGATGACAGCAATGCCAAAGCTGCAGGGGAGGAAGAGGCCGAGTCCTCACCCACCTGGGTAACCACTACAAGAGGTGTGCGACGCCGCACTAGCACAGGTGACGGCGCTTTGCCACAAGCGAGTCCAGGCCGAGCCGAGTCACGGGAACTGCCGCCACCACCTTCTTGGGTGAGGACTACGAGAGGCGCTCGTCGTCCCGTGGACTCGGATGAAGGCGAAGATTTTTATGAAGCCATAAATGATGGTACAGCGGCGGAAACCAGTCAACCTAATAACTTCTAGTTAGGTCATGCCACAGTTGTAAACGTTCAAGTGTCTATTGTCTTTTATCTGATACTTATGTTGTAAAGTCACATAACATTATCTTTAGGGGGAGGAACTGTTATGTATGTATGTGTAAGTGCCGTATACGTGTGTGCGTGCTGCGCCACGCGATGTCTTTCATTGCAATAAATCAGTGCATTAATAACAGCCGAATGTTTCACTCGCGTACCACATCCCGATACTAAACAGTACTTAAGTGTAAGATTATTTTTAGCGTTTTAGTTTTTTGAAGTCGGTTTTTTTATTTTATAAAATTAACTTATTTCATATATTTTAGTGGAAAATCCTAATCAAAACAAATCTTACAAGTGCAAACATAATTTAACTGCTGAACACCGATTTCATTTCCTATTTTTCCACCCTTAGTGGTGAATTTTTTTCCAAAAATGTTTGATTATAATATCTTTGAAGTATAAGCTATTCATTAAAAAAAGAATCATCAAAATCGGTCCCCATTTGGCAAAGGTAAGATAGATACTAAAATCAGTTGGCGTTGTACGGAGCTCATGCAATGTTTGATGATTTTCTTATAGATCCCACCATCAGAATTCAACCAAATTTATATGGGACCATTCTGAAAGTATTACCTTTCAAACAAAAAAATAATTATTAAATCGGTCAACGCAGTATCGAATGATCGCTGAACATACATAAAATTTTTTTTAAAAAGATACCGACGAATTGAGAACCTCCTCCTTTTTTGAAGTCGGTTAAAACAAGGCAAAAGTTACTTTACGGCTGATAAGCGTCAAATAGAAATGCTGAATAAAAACCTGTTTGCTACACTAAAAAGCAAACACGGCTTTTTAATGTATGATGAACGTTTAGTTTATATGAGCAAAACTGTGTCAATAGCGGCTAAATTCTAATACTAATCTATAATCTAAAAGATGGTTAAGTTAGTGAAGATTAATCGATGAGCAAATAACCGAACCGAAAATATTTGTGTGTGATTTTGAATATTTCGTTTACCCCGCGAGACTGCAAATAAAATACGTCGATCGCGATCTGAAAATGTTCCTTGTCACAGTTAATGTTAAATTGCGAATTGTTTTAGACCATTGTTTTTAAGCGAAAATGGTCAGGTGATAAAGGTTATTTTGACATTAACTAATTGTTGTTGTGTCAATTTCTTATTGAAGATTGAAGATCTTAAGGTGAAGATGTTTTACTTAAAGTGATTTTAAACTGATAAACATATTTAGACCGTGATCAACAGCTAGAAACTAATTTTATTTGACAGGTCGAGTTGCGTACGCAGTTTTCGCGGTTTCGCCAGCTTTGCGGTCTCGGGTTTGATTCCTGGGTCAATGTAGAAAACTTTTTTCTGTTGTCTCGTATCTGGGTGTTTGTGCTACCTTAGTTGTTTTTGATTCCAAAGTCAGAAGGCGGCCATAGGAACTCGCTATAACGAAACATCGCAACCTCATCGTGTTTCGGCTCGTTGGATTTTTCGTGACAAGTAATCTATTAATACTTGATATCCAGGGTCTGATGATAAATCTGGAAGGTGGCCACAGGAACTTTGTAATAAAATTAAGCAACCCCATCGAGTTTGGGCTCGTTTGATTTGTCTTGACACGTTCTCTATTAGAAGATGATGTCCAGGGTATGATGATGTAGCCAGAAGGTGACCAAAGGAGCTCTGTTATATAACAACGTAACCTCATTGAGTTTTGGCTCGTTTGATTTGTCTTGACACGTTCTCTATTAGAAAAAGATGTCCAGGGTATGGTGATAAAGCCGGAAGGTGGCCAAAGCAGCTCTGTTATGTATCAACGTAACCCCATCAATTTTGGGCTCGTTTGATTGGTCTTGACAAGTACCTTATTAGTAGATGATGACTAGGGTATGATGATGAAGCCAAAAGGTGACCAAAGGAACTCTATAATAAAATAACTAACTATCTCGAGTTTAGGCTCATTTGATTATCTTGTCAAGAACTCTATTAGTAAATTATGTCCAGGGTATGACTATGAAGTCAGAAGGTGGCCAAAGGAACTTTGTAATTAAACAAGGTAACCTCATCGAGTTTGGGCTCGTTTAATTTGTTTTGTCAAGTAATCTACTATAAGTAGAAGACATGTCCAGGGATCATACCCTGGAGAAGAAAAAGAGAAGGTTGCTAAAGGAATTTCTGTAATATGAAAAATTGTATGACTGTTGAATTTGGGCACTGCGTTTGATTTGTCTTGACTACTATACTACATTCGAGATATTGATAAAAGAAACCCTTAAGAGTAAAAAGTTGTAAATAAATTAAAAGTTTAAAAAATCTTTTTAAAGACGCTTAAATTGAAAACAAAGTGAAATAAAAGGAATAAAATAAACTTAAGTGACATTTGTCATACACTTAGATAGGTTCTATACGGCGTTACATTTCAAGGTAGTGCCAAATTTAAAAAATAAGGTCTATAGAACAATATAAGGGTCAATTTCAACAAGTCCATTTTTTTTGTCATTACGGTGAACTTTTTTATTTATAACTTTTTTTGAAATAAAACCATGTAGTATTGTTATTTATGATATTGTTATGATTAATCTTTACTCGACATCAAATTGAGTTCATATACTTAGGAGATATAGTACTTTAAAATTTTGGTGTCACCGAAATTAAAGAATAGTTCACCGAAATGAAACTTCTCATCACCGAAATGAAAAACGCGAGTCACCGCAATGAAATTACTTATGCAGTCACCGAAAAAAACTAAACTGTTACCACGCAACGCACCTAAAATGCTGCTATCCTAGTTCCATAATTACTTACCTACGTTTTGAAGAGTGCTATCACACAGTACAGGTTATCCTTTTCTGACTATACTATAATGGTATTGAAAGTATTAATTAAAATGTACCATACATGGATATTAACTTATTTAAACTTAAATTCATTTAGGAACGTGTGAGAATAAAACAACAAAAATAACAAATATATTGTAATAATCAACCATAAAAACTGAAAAGATAAAAATAATATCAACACATAAGTACCTAATCAGTTACTTTTGGAGTCGGTGCTATCCGATGAGAGTTTGAATGTTTTCGTTTGCACCGACTCCAAAAGTAACTGATTAGGTACTTATGTGTTGATATTATTTTTATCTTTTCAGTTTTTTGAAGTCGGTTTACTTTTTTTTATAAAATTTACTTATTTCATCTATTTTTAGTGATACATACAGTGATAATCCTCAACAATACGAATCTTTTCAGCGCAAACATAAGTTAACGGCTGAACACCGATTTCATCCCTTATTTACCCACCTTAGAGGTGAAAATTTTCCAAAAAATTTTCAATATACCATCTTTAAAGTATAAGCTATTTGATAAAGAAAGAATCATCAAAATCGGTTCACAAATGCCGAAGATATTGGGCAACATAGGTACAAAAATCAGTTGGCACGGATGGAGTTCATGCAAAGTTTGATGATTTTCTTATAGATCCCATCATCAGAACTTGATCAAATTTATATGGGACCATTCCGAAAGTATTCCCTTTCGAACAAAAAAAGAAGTATTGAAATCGGTTAACCTGGTAACGAATGATCGCTGAACATACATAAAAAAAAATAAAAAAAAACAAAGATACTGACGAATTAAGAACCTCCTCCTTTTTTGAAGTCGGTTAAAAATATACAGGTTGCACCCTTTCCATGTTCAAAGGGTCCAAACTCTACAGCCTGCTGACTATCCGCGCAGGATTGCATTCTGCAGAATCATGTTAAATAAAATAAGGGAGGACCTGCAATTTTTCAATAAAATGTCAATTGTGGAGATTGTGGATGTCTCAACATCCACAATCTACATAGCTAGCAAGTAGAAAACCCACATTTGATGAGGGAAGATCGGTCCCAAGTTCAATTTAAAGTTAACTTGTGGACTGGGATTATTGGCGGACAGGTGATCGGGCTATATGAACATCCAGCTACACTGAATAGTGAAATTTACCTTAATTTTTTACAAAATGATTTACCCGGCATGCTAGGAGATATCAGTTTAGAAGTGAGGCGGAGAATGTAGCTTAAAAATGATGGGTGCCCAGCTCACTACGCAATAGTAGTAAGAAATTATTTGAATCAACACTACCCACAGAGGTGGATAGGCCGGCTTGGCCCTATTTTATGGCCACCCAGATCGCCGGATCTAAATCCCTTGATTTTTTTTTTATTGCGGATGTCTGAAAGACCTTGTCTACGCGAGACCAGTATCCTCAATAACAGAGTTGCGGACTCGCATACAAAATGCAGCTGCATACATAAAAACGTCTGGTTACGCGAGCCGCATCAAACATCTATATATATATAAAAGAAGAAACTGACTGACTGACTGACTAACATATCAACGCACAGCCCAAACCGCTGGTGCTAGAGATTCCAAATTTGGCATGTAGGTTTCTTATAAGGTCTAGGGGTGCACTAAGAAAGGGTTTTTCAAAATTCACCCTCTAAAGGGGTGAAATGGGGGCCCAAAGTTTGTATGGGGAAACAAGATTAGTCAGACTCTTTTATTCAAAACTTCACAGGAGTGAGTTCTCCTTACGATAAATGAGTAAACATGTTTCAGATTTTTTGAAAAGTCAACTCCTAAAAAGGGGAAGGGGGCTGACAAAGTCTGAAAATCAACATGGGTATTGTTTCTATGGTTTATCGGGTCGCTGATTACGAAAACAACAACGATTTTAAAATGTAACGTTGCGGACGTGAAATTCCATCTCCCTTGTTGGGATGCGATGGGGTTGAAATGTCTATCAATATGGGTATAGATTTTATGGTTTTTTGGAACTTTGATTTTAAAATGAATATTGTGAACATGAAAGTTCTTGAAATTATTTGTGCCAAATTGCAATCCAATTGGGCCAGTAATTTCGGAGCTAATCGGTTGTAACAGACGGACTGACAGACAGCCAGACGTGATCCCAACACAAAGGTTCTATTTTTGCATTTGATGTATACCCGCGTTATCCTAAAATTGATAAATCGCTATATTATATCATATCATATCGTGTTTTGATAGTCATGCTAGCTAAAAATATTGTCTAGAAGTTTTGTAATTTTTTAAATTACTGAGTTTGACATTCATACTTCACTTAAAATCAAATCTAACGCGAGCGAAGCCGCGGGCAAAAGCTAGTTCTTTTATAAAAAGATGCCGGGCGTGTATCAGAGCGCAAGGACGCCAATTCGAACATTTATTGTAATTTTAATAAAAAATTAATAAAAACCAGACATAAAGTTTAAGAGATACAGAAAACATAAGCTTATTATATATACCTTTTCGGAAAATAGAATAACTAAGAATTTTTTTAAGGTAATGGGCACGATGAGCGCCATAAATTTTTTTAACATGGTAGTTGACCAAACATGAGGAAAAATAATTTTATGTTTTTTTTTTGGAACATTGTTTTTTTGAAGCACTTCGTAATTAGCTAGCTCAATTTTAACCATTGTTATTGATAGCTAAACTATTCTTTTAGAAATAAAAAAAACTGAATTAGAAAAAGTCCGTATTTGTAAAAATGGCACATTAAAAACTAACCGAAAGTGGCATTTAAAAAAAAAACGAACTCAGTTATCTTGAAAACCGAGATATTTTTACTAAACTCAAAATTTGAGATTAGAGAGGTCTTGACGAAACCTATCGACAGTTAAAGGTTTATCCATTGTTTCTGGGACACCCTGTATATCTTTACAACTTTTTCAGATTCTTATTTTAAAAGATTTTAATTATTAGTTTTGATAACACAAAGATACTGTAATATACGGGTGTAACGAAAAGGTGAAATAAAACTCTAAGGGGTTATTCTACGGCTAAATTACATCATCTTTTTCTATGGGACCAACATCGAAATCGCAAAAAAAAAAACACTTTCCCATACTAAAACGCGACCAGCTGGCATCAGTTTGTATGAAAACGTCAATTTTTTTTTTGAGATTTTGATGTTGGTCCCATAGAAAAAGTTGATGTAATTTAGCCGTAGAAAAACCCCTTAAAGTTTTATTTCACCTTTTCGTTACACACTGTATAATGTAAAATAAAATAAACGTAATCTCTTGTTATTTGTCTTCACAAAATCTTATTGTGTATTAGTCATTAATAAATCAGGTAGCACAAAAATCTATCTTTTGGATGGGGACACGACTCTAGCAAAAATATTTCGGAATTTAAACAACAAAGGTTAATATTTCGGAAACCGATCACTGAATCGAAAAATGTTCTTCACAACCTCGCAATATATTTGAAAGACCCATCCAACGATACCCCAAACGATGGGGTAGACTAAAAATAAATAATTCATCCCTTCTTTACGTGAAGGGGAGATACCCTAGAATTTTTGTTTTCAAGATATTATTGTACCATTTTGTCGGCGTGTTTAATGTTTATACTCGTGCAAAATTACAGCTTCCTAGTACAAACAGTATCTGTGCTAGGCCGTGGACTGACAGACGGACATGGCGAAAGTATAAGGGTTCCTTTTGTACCATTTTGGTACGGAACCTAAAAAAGCACGTGTTCAATATTTTTGAATTACGTTTAAAGTGGACTAATTATCATAATTTAGTCAAATAGCCTATTGCCCACGCGAGCAACAACTGAGATTATTCTTTTAACTAGTAGCTACATTTTAGTCCCCAAAACAAATATATTCCTTGTGCAACTAAAATGTAACAAAAGAAATTATGGTCTGTTTTTCACCGAAGTGAAATAATTTGTCACCGGAATGAAAAAAAAAACACCGAGATGAAGATAAAAATCATCGAAATGAACAACTTCTCACCGAAATTAAAAAAAATCACCGAAATGATATTTTTTCTCATTTCGGTGTCAATTTAGGTCACCGAATTCACCGGAATGAGATCACCGTCATGAAAAACAGCCAATAGAAGTTAACACTACAAGCACAGTATTTATGATAGAAATAAATTGATACTACCTACTTGATCGGGCGACATTAAGTAAAAGTACATATATTTAATAAACATATCGGATCATTGGATAACAACTTTTATCCACTCACGTGAATGAAAAAAAAAGCGGTCCCAAGTCACCGGAACCCACTACTTACGTTTTTGGTGGGAACACCAGACAAGCAACACGCGTCCTCTCACATCAAGCGCTTAGGCGTCTCTGGTGCGCAAGTTTACTGCGCAGTAGCGAGAAGCTAGTGTTGTTGGATGCCTAGATATTCGCGTACAACAAAAATTCACCGCGGTGAAAAATCTAATTTGGACACGTGAATTTGTACTTACCATTCATTAAATACAACAGATTTTGTAATGAAGTTTCCGCAATAAAGTACTGCCACTATTTAGGATTTAAATAAAAAAAAGGAAATCCCTAAAAAATCAACTGTTTTTATTATATGATTAAAAGTATACTGAAAAACAAATTGTGCCGCTTCACCGGTATGAAAAACTTAGGTGTTTATATATTTTTTTTCCTTATTAGCGACAATCATAATGGAAAAATATTTGTAGGCTGCTGTAGGAGACAACATTTTTCATCTAAAAAAAAATATTACAAGTTAAAAGTGCCATCCTGCACTAGCAGTTTCAGCCATGCCGTTTACGATTTGGTGCTGGGAAAATCACCCATAAAAATATTAATTTATCGTAAAATTTAATTTCAGCCGTCGTATTTATGGAGTAAAATATATTTAAAATTTTCCGAAAAAAAAAGAAAACGCGGGATGCGCCGTCATTCATCAGAGATCACAGCCCAGGCGTACGCCGACGCCGCTCCCACAAGAACCTCATGCAGTGCACATACGGTGCAATTTTATCGAGTAATCGTAAATTTTCTACGTATTCTATTTTCAAATGCACAATGGAAGAATTAATAATGAAAAAAAATTAGTATATTTTTACGTAGTACGATTTAGTTACTGATTCTAAGTGGTCCTTAAAAATTTGCACTACCGCAAAATGTATCTCTGTATGTTTTTTCAAAATGTAAAATATACATAAAGTTAAAAGCTTGAGGCACAGATCAACGCTATCCGTTATTCAGGTTTCCTATACGATATCAGTGCCTCGAGCTTTTGAAGTTTAGTTAAGTATACATTTTATATTTAGAAATTTTACAAATGTCACTTAAATTTATTTTTTTGCTTTTAGTTCAATTTGTTTGCAATAAAAGCTTGTCTTTTTTTACTTTTAATTTTTTATTTATAAACATCGCCTAAACATTTACTTTAGACTATTTCGTTAGCTTATGCAAATACTATCACTTATAATTTGCTAATCTATAAAGCGACTAACTGAGATCAATGCGAATTTAACTGCCTTGTAGGTTTAACCCATTTTTATTTTAATCATTTGCATAGAAGCTAATCTAAAAGGCAGTTAACTCATTTAACCAGAATATAGGCTAGACATTATTTTTTTATTTAGTTAACCATCCGAAACTAAAAGGACATTATCAAGTTTTAACTTCATTTAAGCTTATAGTCTGTATTTGTACTACACAAAAAGGCCGCTAAGGTGACCTTAGCCGCTGTTTAGATTATGATGATTATTCAAAATATGCTTAAAGTACTTACGCTATGTATAATTTTTGTGATAACAAATAGAATCTTCACTATAGCACCAAAACAAATATACGTAAACAATCTGCAATTTCTTTGAACAAGCGCCAGCCCTTGCGGTTTGAATGGAAACGGCTTTTTGCTTACGACTTTTTTAAATGATACTACTTCTTGGGAACTCCTATCTAACTTGATTTTAATACATTTTATTCTCAGGGGAAGCCAAACGTTGCAGGCAAGAATTGAACCTGAACATAGTGCGTCTCTGCTTCCAAGTGGCTTTTATCGATGCTGAGTATAAGGTGCTGAACTTGATTCAGCCAGTAGTCTCGGACCTCATCTACAAATCGCCCGTTGCTGAACTTAACATCGTCCTAACCAGCCACTACTCTGGAACTGTCAAGGGAGGGACCAAGATGATTCTTCTCTGCGAAAAGGTAAGCTTGTTTTAATGATAACGCGTCTAAAGAGGGGAGCTGGTCGTCTCCGAAATTATTTACGACAAGAAACCATGCTGGACCTCTTGAATGTACGCTCTAGCTACTCAGGAGTCAATTTTTTTAAAACATTTAATATAATACGTAGGTCACACTATAAGTTTTGCGTAACTTAAAAAAAAACCGGCCAAGTGCGAGTCGGACTCGCGCACCGAGGGTTCCGTACAAACCTGGTATATAGGTATTATAGACCTGAGTATTTGATATGAATTTCAATTTAATACCTCTACGCGTTCATGAGGAAAGGGGTAGTAAGTTTAGATTTTTTAAAAATCTTTTTATTACATAATGTAACTAAAAAAAATAATGGTTAACGGTTTATGTATAAGGTTTATGTTTATGAAATTAAATGTTTTATTTTTATATTTGAGTTGATTGAATGAAATGGTAAATAGCGGTATATGATTTATGACGTATTAAAAAAAACTAATTACTTGATCTCGTTCAAACCAATTTTCGCTGGTAGTTTTTATGGTAATGTACATTATATATTTTTTTTAGATTTATCATTCTCTTATTTTAGAAGTTACAGGGGGGCACACATTTTACCACTTTGGAAGCGTCTCACACGCAAACTATTCAGTTTAAAAAAAAATTATATTAAAAACCACAATATCATTTTTAAAGACCTATCCATTGATATCCCACACGTATGGGTTTGACGAAAAAAAAAATTCGAGTTTTAGTTCTAATTCTAAGTATGGGGAGCCCCCAAAATTTATTATTATTTTTCTATTTTTTTGTGAAAATCTTAATGCGGTTCACCGAATGCATCTACTTACCAAGTTTCAACAGTATAGTTCTTATAGTTTCGGAAAAAAGTGGCTGTGACATACGGACGGACGGACAGACGGACAGACAGACATGACGAATCTATAAGGGTTCCGTTTTTTGCCATTTGGCTACGGAACCCTAAAAACAACATGTTATAACCAAAATATTATGTTTATTGCTTTTCAAAATACTCTCCTTTACATTTAAACATGTTTTCATGTAATCGAACCATTTTTTTTAACAAGAGGATCTGAAGGCATGTTTTCTACGTGCTGATTGAACGCTATAACTGCCTCTTCGGAGTAGGCAAAAGTAAAACCTCTCATCAAATCTTTGATTTTGGGGAAAATACAGAAATCACAGGGTGCTAAGTCGGGGCTATGCGCAGGATGGGTGACGAGTTGTACTTTTTCAGAAGCTAAAAATGACTTTGTTTTGTTGGCCGTGTGTGAAGAAGCGTTGTCATGATGTAGGAGAACGCGGCTTTTGGGTCGTCTTTCGCGAACTTTTTCTAACACCCTGGGTAAACAAATGGTAGAATACGGCATTAGCACTCTTTTGATCTTCAAGTGGAATTGTACAGATGGGACCCGTAGCTGAGAAAAAAAAACGCGATAATTTTTTACCAACGTTTCTCGCCTGCCTCACTTTTGTTGGCCTGTTCTCATTTTCAAACACCCATTCACAAGATTGCTGTTTTTTTCGGGTTCAAAACAATATATCCACGTTTCGTCTCCTGTGCATTTAGCATTAAAATGTCCATGGTCGTACTTCAGTAGCATCTGTGAGCACCATTCCACGCGAGCCCGCTTCTGCTCCGCTGTCAGTTCATGAGGGATCCAACGACAGTAAAGTTTCCAAACTTTCAATTCTTCGTGTAAAATTTTCTGAATTTGGCTCATACCAATCCCCAATAGTCCTCGAATTGTCTCATAAGTAATCCGCGAGTTTTCTTCAATTAGCCGCTTAACAGAAGGCACATTATTTTCATTGACGGCAGTTGAAGGCCGCCCTTCACGAAATTTGTCACGTAAAGAAACTCGACCTCTTTTACCGACTTTTTAACCGACTTCAAAAAGGACGAGGTTCTCAATTCGTCGGAATCTTTTTATTTTTATGTATGTTCAGTGATTATTCTTTACTACGTTGACCGATTTCGATAATTTTTTTTATTTGAAAGGTTAATCTTTCAGAATGGTCCCATATAAATTTTGTTGAATTCTGATGATGGGATCTATAAGAAAATCATCAAACATTGCATGAACTCCGTACGACGCCAACTGATTTTAGTATCTATCTTACCTAATATCTTTGCCAAATGTGGACCGATTTTGATGATTATTTTTTTAATGAATAGCTTATACTGCAAAGATACTATAGTGTTAACATTTTGGAAAGAAAAAAAACTCCTAAGGGTGGAAAAACAGGAAATGAAATCGGTGTTTAGCCGTTAAATTATGTTTGCACTCGTAAGATTTGTTTTGATTAGGATTTATCACTAAAATAGATGATGCTATGATGATGATGATAATATCACTAAAATAAATGCAAGTAGATGAAAGATTCTATGTTTTTGTTTGCACCGACTCCAAAAGTAACTGATTAGGTACTTAAGTGTTAGATTATTTTTAGCGTTTTAGTTTTTTGAAGTCGGTTTTTTTATTACTAAGAAGGTTGCAACGTTTAAAAAAATATAACATTCGAAATTCAAATAGTTCCGATTAGCTAGAAGTGCAAAACTTTTAGTGTGCCCCATATATAAGATTATTATATAACAACTTGTGTTGTGCACTATGTCTGATAGGGATCTTCTACTTGCTCAGCACGATGATATTGACTTGTATTCTGACTGTTCATCATCATCATCATTTCAGCTATAGGACGTCCACTGTTGAACATGGGCCTTCCTCAATGACCTATCATTAGGGGGGAATACCAATACGCGCCACGCTTGGCAGGCGGGTTAGTGAGCGCAGTTTTTTTTATATGATTTCGCACATAGACGCTGCTGCCTGTCTCGTGCTACAGGAATTAGTCGCGTTTTACGACACGCTTCCTACTGGCGGAGGGAAACTGTATTCTTTACGTCCGTATCCACACCTGACTGTTAGAAAGGTTTAATTATTTTCAAACAATCTTAGGGAGCAAGGGATGGACATGTTTTTTTGGATAGTGGTGGTTATAGGTCAATGTGAGGTATATTGTTTAAATGTTAGGTAGGTATAATTGTTTTCCTTGTGCTTAATGTCATTTTGGAATTTACTGTCATGACATTGCAATTATTTTTATTGAATAAATAAATAATGTCATTGCATTAATCGGTCGAACTGTAAACGTGGTTCTGGGTGGCCACCTTTTGTGTTTTGTACGCGGTACTTTTAGACCCTGGTGGTCGTGTGTGTTAAGTATGTAGGTACCTATTGATGATCGCGTTAATTCCCGTTTTAGTGTGTATTAATAATTAAGTGTTTTCAGCTCTGGATGATAAAAAAGTAGAGCAAAGGTTATTCCGGTCTTTAATACTTATTAAAATGAAAGTTATGGCATATTAGGTATTCTGTGGTTATGGTAACATCTGTGAAAAGAAAAAAAAGGAGGGTAACTGATTTTCATTATTTGATTATTTAGGACCTTTACCGCACCCATTACCTGCTTTCTGCATGACCCAAAGGTTGGCTGGTAGAGAATGCCCTTGGCATTAAGTCCACCTGTTGTACATTAGTCAGTAAAATAAATTTATAGTTTTACGAATTATATAAAAAGAAACAATACAGGGTGTAACGAAAAGGTGAAATAAAACTTTAAGGGGTTATTCTACGACTAAATTACATCAAATTTTTCTATGGGACCAACATCGAAATCTCAAAAAAAAACTGATGCCAGCTGGTCGCGTTTTAGTATGGGAAAGTGTTTTTTTTTTTTGCGAATTCGATGTTGGTCCCATAGAAAAAGTTGATGTAATTAAGCCGTAGAATAACCCCTTAAAGTTTTATTTCACCTTTTCGTTACACTCTGTATAATATTTTAAACGTCCTTAAGTACTTATTACTCTTTTTGGACAATGGGATACAAACGAAAAAGTTTCGATAGTAAGATAGCTTAGGTTACCGGTTGCAGGTGACCACTGATACGGAGGCGTGGTTCTTCGAGGAGAAGGAAGACAATGTGGTGTGGAGAGAGCGTGGGGTCGTTGAAAGGTTGTTCAAGCAGCACGCCATGGTGCTCTTGACGCCGCCCTACCGCGATGAGTGCATTGAGCACCATGTCAACGTAAGTTTTAATCCTAACTACCTACTGAATAAATATTTTTATTTAAAAAACTTTCTGTTGTGTCATTTAGTGCCTGGCCCTTTAGTGTAATTTTCTAATTATTACACTATTATTAGTATTCGCAATCGTGTAGTCGCGAGCTATGCTTCGCTTGTTTTGCAAGATAAGATCGGAAACGAGGTCAGTTCAAAAACCAAGTCATCGCAATTAACTCTTCGAAATCGAAATCAGAACTCTTCGCTCCAGGATATAAACTGGGAAGAGCATCTCTCTGGTACTGATGTTGAAGTAGCGTTGGACAGCTTTTACAATATTGTGAATGGTATCATCGATAAGCACGTACCTGTTAAATTGTTAAGGGATAGTAATGTTTATCCAGTATGGTTTTCTCCCGCCTTAATCAAATGTATAAAGAAAAAACACAAGTTACATAAAAAATGGAAAATATATGGCAGATTTGCGGACTATGAAGCTTTTTCAGACATGAGGCGTTCTGTCAAAAGGCTAGTAAGGTCTTGCTATGATATATTCATAACAAGGTCTGAATGGAACATTAATCGTTGTTCGAAGCATTTTTGGTCTTTTATTAAATCCAAAAAAAATATTAATAGTATGCCAGATTCGATGACGTTAGATAGCGAGGTTGGCAATGATGGTCAGACTATCTCTAACCTGTTTAATATTCTTTTTCAGTCAGTGTTTGAAGATGACTCGCCAGTTTCGTCATACTCAGTTTCAAAAAAATCTGGTGCCGTGCTTATCGATAATATTCAAATCACAGAAGAAAAAGTCCAGAGGTATCTTTCAAGGATTGACACTTCCAATGGTTGTGGACCTGATGGCCTACCTCCGATATTTCTAAAAACTTGTAGCGACCAATTAGCATCACCTATTGCTTTTTTTTTAGATTATCTCTATCTAGTGGTCATGTGCCCTTCCTTTGGAAGAGATCTTTTGTGGTTCCCATACACAAGTCTGGCGACAGGCATAATATACGTAATTACCGTGGAATCTCTAAATTATCCGTTTTACCAAAGGTTTTCGAGAAAATAATTTGTGACTGTGTATCCCGTGGTAAGCCCACTACTGACTTCTTATCAGCATGGTTTTATTGCTAGGCACTCTACAGAGACTAACCTTACTGAATTCCTGGACTTTGTTCTCGACTCTATGGAGGGAGGTTTTCAGGTGGACGCTGTGTATACCGATTATTCAAAAGCTTTTGACAAAATTTCTCACTCACTGTTAGTGCATAAATTGGAATCAATCGGTATTCACGGCGATTTGCTTCGGTGGACAACGTCCTATCTTAGTAATCGAACGCAAGCCGTAACAATCAAGGGTTTCACATCAAGTTTTGTCCCAATTTCATCTGGTGTTCCCCAGGGATCACATCTTGGACCTTTGCTCTTTAACATCTTCATAGGTGACGTCATAAACAGTTTCAGGGATTCTAAAATTTTACTGTATGCTGATGACTCAAAAATTTACTTGGTTATTAGATCTTTGGAGGACTGTAAGAAGATGCAAAGTGATTTAAAACGTCTGTGTGAATACTGTACTAATAATAAATTATTCCTAAATGTAGACAAATGTCATACCATAACATATACCAGAATACCAAATCCTATCAACTTTAATTACACACTTTATGACAAGCATTTGAAAAGGGTCCAGGAAGTCAGAGATCTGGGAGTCCAATTAGATAGTGGATTATACTTTGATTCGCATATCAATATGATCACCTCAAAAGCATACAAACTGCTTGGCTTCGTTTTTCGACAAAGTATAGACTTTACAAACGTTAACACCCTAATTCTATTGTATAGCGCTTTTGTGAGATCTCAGTTAGAATATGCATCAGTAGTGTGGAATCCTCAATATTTAAAGTACATTGACCTTATTGAGCGCATTCAAAATAAATTCCTTAGACATTTAAGATATAGATTTAAGAATTTTAAATTAGATAAACTTCAATCTCTAGTAACCCGCAGAGAGCAAAGGGATCAAATATTTTTATACAAAATTGTTAATAATATAGTTGATAGTCCATATCTGCTAAGCAAATTATACTTTAAATGTACCAAATTTCGCACTCGACATAGGAGCACTTTCGATGTACCCATTTGTAGAACTAAGTACCGTAGAAATAGTTTTATTATAAGAGCTACAGACAAGTATAACTCGAAATTCTGTCACATAGACATTTTTAATGAGCGGTTGTTTCGGTTTCGTCATCTCCTGAGATCAATTTAACAGTATTGAGTCTTTTTTGGCCTACTGGATTTTAATCGATTAACTCAATTTATTTTATACTGCATATTCTCTGTGTTTTTTTTGTATTATGTCTCCATTTACAGCTATGCTGTAATAATTAGCGTTGGAAACTTAAAATGCTAATGTAAGATCAAATTATTTTTAAGCTAAATGAAATATTGTAAAGCTGTTTGTTTCCTTGAATAAAGAATAAGAAATAAGAATTCAAACTTTCAAAGGGAAAGAAAGGTTTTCGAATGGCGATCACAAAATGGTAGACGCAGCGTGGACAGAACTGGACAGGACCCCCAACTTAGGAAAACTAAACTAAACTAGGATACTCCAAACGGCCCAGAGCAGTGGCATTCTATATGAGAAGCCTATGTCCAGCTACAGCTGTGGACTTCCAAGGCCTGATGATGATGATGATTGAAGATCATGTTGTGTTCTAGGTTCAGATCCAGCTACATCGGCCGTCGGACAAGGCCACGGGGAAACCACACCCCTTCGAGTACATCCCCGAGGCGCAAGGTACCGACTGCACCGCTCATGGCGCTGCCCGCAGATTCGCACACCAAACACACACTGGACCGGATTTCCTATACAAATGGCAGCTAATTTCGTGTGTCAATTTGAAACACTACTTAGACTACATGCACCCGGAATTTTTTAGAACCCCATACAAAACGGATTGAATCCGGGCTTGTCCGGAGCCGTTTTGTATGGGGTTCTAAAAAATTCCGGTAACAGATAACGACGGACGCGGCTGCGGACCCGTCTTGACATTGTAAGGTTGAATATTAAAACTGGTGACAAACTGCGACGAACGCGTCTTCACATTGCTTTGACCCTGTATATTTAATCTTAAGTTTTACCGTTACAGGAAATCTCGGGTATTCTATTCTAGGCAACCAACCACAGTCATACTGTAACCATAATAAATAATGAAGATCGAAAAACGTTACGAATATCGACTTGGGGACATTACTAATTTAGTTCCAAGTTTAGATACTACGGCCTACAGCGCCAAAATGGGGCTAATTCCTAATTCTCAAGGGGTGCAAGAGCACCCCTGCTAGCGACCATGATTAGGTATTGAGCCATGATCTTCTTAAAGTCAAGATACTTGCAACATAATATTACTTTATATGTTGTAGATAAGGCGGTAATATTAGGCAAGCGAAAGAAGACACTGTCGGTCGATTTAAACAATTATGAAGAGGGTAAGTGTTAATTATGCATTTTTGTGTTGTAACTTTGACTGAGATTAAACTAAGTTTTTTAACTAAGGAAGGGATACTCTATCGCAAGTGTGCAGCGTACAATTAATGGGCTAGTTTCCTGGGTCAAAAAATTATTATTCTATGTATTTAGTCCGTCAGTTAGATTATCAAAAAATATTGGACCCATATTTTGTCTTATGTCAATCAAACAAAAAATTACGAAGATAAAGCGCATCAAAGTGAGCACGTGACGTCACGTTTTGCTAAAAAGTGTCGCAAGGCGTGACGTTACGCGGACTTTAACGGGCTATATCTTCATAATTTTTTGTTTGATTCAGAAAAGAAAAAATACGTGTCCAATATTTTCTGTAAATCCAACTGACGGACTAATTAGATTTTTTTAGGAAACAAGCCCATTGTGGTACAGACAACAGCACGTCAACCTACCACAATACGTCAAATTTTCTCAATTGATATTGATCTCTACTTATCGGACTTAAAGTTGAAAATCAATCCAATGATCTTAAACTTTTTGGGTAGGTTGACCTGCCGTTGTGTGTACAATGCAACAAGAATACCTACTATATGAATAAGAGTTATGTCGTTGTCGTCTACGTACCTTCATAAATTTTTTTTTCGCGAATTTATCTGTGCTTTTTATAGTTATTCTGCCTTTCGGGGCAAATTCAACAAATCAAAGATCATAAAAATCCGTTCAGCCATTCCTGACTCATAATGGTGTAACTAACCCGACTTTCTTATATATATTGTAGGATCGTTTCAGAAGTGAAACCACAGCTTCGAATAAACTTATTTATTCTTCAAATAGATTAAGAAAACAGTACACAGCACAGTATTTCATAGTTAACAATTCCTTATATTAATTATATAGCTTAAACTTTTAGTATTATTTCTACCGGCATAGTAACAGTGTAACTCCTACACGACCGCACTAGGCGAAGACTCTAAACAGAATGCCAGCCAGACAGAGCGTTCGGCCTGACCGACGATCCCCGCTTTCTACCGTAGTGGGAGCGGTTGTGACGTAGACAGACTACGTTAGTCAAGTTCAATATTGCTAGTAACTTATTTAATAAAATGAACGGACTACTTCATACTTTAGTTACAGTGAAAATTATATATATTTAAATAAGTAATGCTTACAATATATAGATTACAAAGGATTATAAATAAAAGTCATTTAATCGATTTTATGTAAAAAAAAAACATTTTAACTAAACTGATACAGTGGTCATACAGTTTTGATTATTTAACTTTTCAATCATCATCATTATCATCTCAGCCTATTATCATTCATATTGCAGTCCACCGCCAACGCCAACCTCCCCAAAACTCGCCAAAGAGTATGATCTGCTTTTTTCATCCAGCCACTTCCAGCCATCTTCCTAAGGTATAGGTAATAGTCCAAAGGAATGGTCATCTAACAGAAGACCATAGCAATGGACCTACCATTGCTTTGGTCTTCTGGTAGATGACCTTTAAAATCATTTTAATATTTAAAAGTAAAATTAGCAGCAATATACATACATACAGGGTGTCCGATTTTACCTATTCATGCACTAATGTAGTTACACCTAAGCTCACTAGATGGCGCTGTGCACAGTTGCCTCGCGGTGATACCTGTCACACTTATTTTGTATAGGCTAAACGAACTTTACTTTTAATACACACTCTTACTACTAGCTACGGATTGTTTTATTTTGATACAAGATCCTAGCCTTTTTGGGACATTGGACATTGTGGTCCTTCGGTACGCCGGATATAAGGCTACCTTGAGGGAATTGTACAGTTGTCCGCTTCCTACGCCGACGAGGTGACGGACTGTCATCTATGGTGTTATTGTGGTGAAATCCTGCCTGCGGACAAGTGTTGGAGACTCCGCCAGAGGGCGCCTAAAGCAGCTTTAGTTACGAGACTCAGCGCCAGGGGGCGGTAAAAGCAGCAGGTTTGAATATGGACAGCGGTGCGACTTGTGAGTAACTTTGAACATTTTAATAAGTGATTTGGACTTAGAAAATTTGAAGAAATTTTAATGAATAGTGGAACTTAGAAAATTTTCGTTGTGATTTGACACTTGTAAATTTCGTGTAAATGTGTTCGGACTTAGAATAGTTTTCAAAAAAGTGAAACGACGGGGAACCTATGCCCAATTTTTTCTAAGTGTCAATTTGATAAAACACTTAGAAAATTCGGTTCATCTTTCTACAGGACTTAGCGTGTTTTCAAGAAGAATTGGGACATTAGTAATAGTTAGTAAAAATTGTGCAGTGTTATTATAGAAATTAAGATCTTATTGTTATCGTGCTTAGAGACAAAAAATAATAGTAAAGTAGTATAAATAATTAAGATAGTCAATTTGCATAAGTATATTCATTGATAATATAAGATAATATTGTTACTATGGAGGCTTTAGCTAGGTTGCAGGGAGACGTCAAGACGGCGATAAGTAAGGGAAAGGAAAATTTTAAAAAGTCACCTAAAGTGAGAATAACAAAGGCCTATGTTGAAGCGCGGTTAGAAACGTTGGAGAGTCAATGGGCATCCTTTGTAGACTCTCATCGTACTATTGTGTCCGATATAGATTCAGACGACTACGAGAAGTCTGCTTATTGTACTGGTGATGTTTACGAAGATACGCAAGAGCTGTACTGGGATTATAAAAGTTTACTTAAAGAATCTTTAGCCAATATTTTATCAGCATCGACTAGCGCTAGCAATCATAGTCAGATTCCTCAGTCAGCAATTGTAGCCACAGTGCCCTCAGTGAAGTTACCTAAAATAACTATTCCTACATTTAGCGGAAACTACACTGAGTGGACTACTTTTAAAGACTTATTTGAGTCTCTAGTAGATCAAAATACTAATTTACAAAATGTGCACAAATTACACTATTTGAAAGCTCATCTCAGCGGGGAAGCAGAGCAGCTACTGAGGCATGTGCCTGTTACTGACGCTAACTACTTCGAGTCTTGGTCTTTATTAAAAAGAAGGTATAGCAATAAAAAGTATTTGTCAAACTGTTTGATTAAAAAAATGATCAGCCAATCAAATATCACAGTAGAATCCTCGAAGGCTATTAAAGAGTTATTAGACACCACTTGCGATTGTTTGCATGGCTTGAGGAATTTAGGGCTTAAAGTCGATGCGTGGGATGTTTTAGTAATTTATATCATTAGCTCAAAATTAGATCCAGAATCACGTAAGCTATGGGAAGCAAAAATTAGTACATCAGATGACCATCCTTCTATGGAACAATTTAAGACTTTCCTAGAACATAGGTTCCGCTCCTTAGAGTTTTTGATTCCTGCTAAGCAAAGTAAGCAGAATACTAGTCGGCCTAATGTATCTGTCAATCATGCTGCAGCCGTGTCAACTGCTTGCCCATTCTGCTCAGAGAACCATAAACTGTTCAGCTGTAAGAAATTTTCACATGAATCTGTCGAATCACGCAGGAATTTTGTCCTCCTCCAGGCACACCGGTAGCTCAGAATACCAAGCTTGGGTGGATTTTATCAGGCCAAGTTCACACCGAAACTTTGGATAGTTCGCAGGTTTGTAACACAGTCATTACTATGCATACTTGTATAGACGATAATGAGTTACTCAAACGGTTTTGGGAATTGGAGTCCGAACCAACGACCGCAGTTAAGTCGAAGCACCTTACAGAAGAAGAACAAGCTTGCGAAAGGTTATATGCGGAAACGACCACTCGTGATGCAGACGGCCGCTATGTGGTAAAGCTTCCTTTCCGCTCAGTAGACCCGCAGTGTAAGTATGGCAGTTCACTAAACATTGCTACTCAAAGACTCCTATATTTACAAAAACGGCTAAGTAAAAATCCTAACCTAAAGATTCAATACTCACAAGTTCTTCAAGAGTATCTAGATCTTGGTCATATGGAGTTGTTGACAGAAGAAGAAAAATTAAAGCAGGATGCTGTTTATTTACCGCACCATGCAGTTGTGCGCGAGGATAAAACCACTTCTAAAGTTCGCGTGGTATTTAATGCATCTAGTCCAGGCACCAATGGCGTTTCGTTAAATAATGATCTGATGGTCGGCCCTTCGTTGCAGTTAGACTTACGACATATAGTTATGCGCTGGCGTCGTCATCCAATAGCTCTCATCGCAGACATAGTTAAAATGTACCGACAGATCAAGGTTACAGATGAGGATGTCGACTACCAAAGGATTGTGTGGTCGGACGATACTGGGTTGCATCACTACCGAATGTTGCGTGTTACATTTGGAACGGCAAGCGCACCGTATCTAGCTGTAAAAACTCTCCTTCAGCTAGCTCAAGATGAAAGTCAGGCACATCCATTGGCCGCTGAAAAGGTCTTAAAAGACTTTTACATGGATGATTTGATGACGGGCTGTCAGACCAAATCAGAAACGATGCAATTATACAACCACATGAATGAGTTAATGAGCAAAGGATGTTTTGAGTTGCAAAAGTGGGCATCGAGTGATAAGGATGTAATGATGGAATTGGAAGGAGATAAGGAAGAGTTTGAAGATACAATGGAGATTGGAACAGGAAAGGAAGGCAATGAGGTAAAAAAGGTACTTGGTTTAAAATGGAATCGGGTTAAGGATGAGTTTGAATATACAGTACAGTTGCCAGAATTGAGCTTACCTGTTACTAAGAGAAAGGTTCTATCGGATATCTCTCGGCTGTTTGACCCTCTTGGCTGGATAGCTCCATCCATCATTCAGGCTAAAATTTTCATTCAAAAATTATGGATTGTTGGGTTAGATTGGGATCAGGAGCTACCAGAAAGCTTGTGTCGGGAATGGATTGCTTATCGTGATAAACTGGCTTTACTTACAAAGTTTACACTACCAAGATGGATGCAGACCAAAATTGACGATGTTTGTGTAGAGTTGCACGGTTTTTGCGACGCATCCAAGGACGCCTACGCTGCCGTGGTATATCTTCGAGTTGTAAGTCACAGTGACGAGATTTATGTCAGTCTCATCACATCAAAGACGAAGGTATCACCTATAAAAGTAGTGTCAATCCCCCGCTTGGAGTTGTGCGGTGCTGTATTATTGACCAAACTGTTGACAGAGGTATCCGAAGTATTAGAAATTCCAAAGAAGGATATTCACGCGTGGACAGATTCCCAGGTAGTATTGGCTTGGCTTAGTAGTCACCCTGGGAGATGGAAGACCTTTGTCGCCAATCGGGTGTCAGATATTCTATCCTTGTTAGATAGGAATCAATGGTCCCACGTGCGTTCATCTGAAAACCCTGCTGACTGTGCATCACGTGGTGTTCAGCCCTCCAAAAATTCTGAAGTTCTGCTTTGGAAAAATGGACCACCTTGGTTGTCCGAAGAAAACATAAAATACAGTCCACTGAGCTGCAACCAGGAGTCTGTCAATATTCCAGAAGAAAGGGCTGTTCATAATCTGGTATGCAATGCCACAAACATTAAAGAGGAAAATCTTTACGATAGATTCTCTTCATTCAGACGGATGATCAGAGTATTGTCCTACTGTCGCAGATTCATACAAGCAGTATCTGCAAAATTGAGAGGTCAAGCCATTAAATATCCACTCTGGCTTACGCGAGACGAATTGAACCAGTCAAGTATGCTTGCAGTGAAAACTGTTCAAATGGCATATTTTAAGGGTGAGATAGATTGTGTTCTAAATAACTCACCAATAAGTAAAAAAAGTTCCATTCGTAGCCTCAATCCATTCGTTGACGGGGATGGAATCCTCAGGGTGGGCGGCAGGCTCCAGAGGGCGCAGTTATCGTCGGATATGAAAAATCCCATTATTATCCCATACAGGTCACACTTGACGAATCTTCTTATGATGGATGCTCACGAGCGTACTTTGCATGGTGGGCCGCAGCTAATGCTGAACTATCTGAGATCAAAGTATTGGGTAATAAATGCTAGAAGAGCTGTCAAATCTTGCGTCCACAAGTGTGTATCTTGTATACGGTACTCTTCACGTACTGCGAACCAACTTATGGGTCAGCTTCCATCAGCTCGTGTTACTCCGAGTCGTCCATTCCAACATAGTGGCGTTGATTACGCCGGACCCATTGCAATCCGGACTAGTAAAGGAAGGGGACAACGCTCAGCTAAGGGCTACATCTGTCTATTCATATGTATGTCCACAAGGGCTGTGCACTTAGAGGCTGTGAGCGACTTAACGTCGGAAGGCTTCATAGCTGCGTTTAAACGCTTTGTGGCTAGACGAGGTCATTGCTCAGATCTGTGGAGTGACAATGGCTCGAATTTTATTGGCGCTTCACGTGAATTGGCTGCTTTATTACTTGAGGAAGGCAGTCTTGTTAGCAACGATATTGCCGACTGGTTATCCACGAATGGTACCAAGTGGCACTTTATTCCACCCCGCGCTCCGAATTTTGGAGGACTGTGGGAAGCTGGCGTAAGGTCCACTAAACACCACCTTAAGAGTCATAGGAATTTCAACGTTGACATTTGAAGAAACAACTACCGTATTGGCTCAAATTGAGGCTTGTCTCAATTCGAGACCAATATCACATGTAAGTGATAGTCCTGATGATCCGTATCCTCTGACTCCAGGTCATTTTCTTGTAGGCAGTCCTCTTGTGCTCCCACCAGACTCAAATTACGAAGCTTCTAATGTCAGTACACTCAGAAGATGGCATTATTCCCAAAAAATGGTACAAGACTTTTGGCGTAGATGGTCGCGAGAGTACATAACACAATTTCTGCAACGTCACAAATGGTCTTCTCAAATTCCCGAACCGAAGATAGGCGATGTAGTTCTGGTAAAAGAGGATGATCTTCCCCCGGCTAGGTGGCTATTTGGCATAATAACGGCTAAACACCCAGGCTTGGACAACATTACTCGCGTGGTGACTCTGAAGTGCAAAGGCTCTTATATCAAGAGACCTGTTACCAAGTTGTGTATTTTACCAGTAGCAGATTGAGCAGTACAGTTGTCGATGCAACATTGACCACAAGTTGTCTTGTCTTTGTCTAGTCTTTGTTTCCCACGCTTCGTTTAGATTGATTGATTTGTGTCATATGCTGCTATGTAGTTGCATATAAATACGATTTCTGTTTAAAAATCAGTAAATTCAGGTTACTTGTAAGCCATATATAGCTTAATAAATAATATCCTTAAAGTTAAGATAGCTTCTAAATACTAATATTACCCGCTGTAATAGTTGTAAGGAAATTTTACTTTGTGTAATTTGTACATACAGGTTTTTTATATTTCCTATTTTGTTGTTGCTTATGTGCTATTGTAATGATGGACATGATTGTCCATGGTGGGCGGTATGTCCGATTTTACCTATTCATGCACTAATGTAGTTACACCTAAGCTCACTAGATGGCGCTGTGCACAGTTGCCTCGCGGTGATACCTGTCACACTTATTTTGTATAGGCTAAACGAACTTTACTTTTAATACACACTCTTACTACTAGCTACGGATTGTTTTATTTTGATACAACATCCTAGCCTTTTTGGGACACTGGACACAGGGTTACATTGCAAATAGGTGCCAATTATTATTTTTTAAATCTAGGGAACAATATAAAGAAGCGTCTTAAGCGTTATTACTTTTATTAATAGTATATTACGAAAAAAAAAACTTTAAAATATTCGAAAATAAAGTCAATTGAGAGATTACGAAAGCCGCGCGGTCATTCATCAGAGGCGTTAGGTACGGCGAGCCTACAGGGACCTTACGCAGTGCACATACGGTGCATTTTTTTTATAAATGGGTTAAATTATCTACGCTTATGATTTTTAACAGCGTATAGGAATAATGAAATGTTTTTTTTTTGTTCTTTGCGTAGTTCGATTAAGTTACTGATTCTGAGCCACACATAAAGATTTGGCACCCCTTTGCAATGTAGCCCTGTATTTTATAATGTAAATCACCATCTTTCGCCAGTTCATAATCTTGCGAGATAGATTATAATCTAACGGTATTTAAAATTTTACGGTGACATAAGTATATAATATATCTATATAACTTTTCACTCAAAAACCATAAATTTGAGAAATATATCCTGTAATTTTTTACATGCTAGTAAATTTGACAGGATCATCGGAACTGACGGAAACTGGCCACACGCCTTCGTACAGTGTGGGTGCAGCGGCATATCAGGTCAGTTTTATTATCTCCTCCGTAGCCGAAAGGTGAACACTCTGAGGTCCCGGGTTCGATTCCTGGGTGGTCAATATAGAAAAATAACTTTTCGATATTGTCTCTGGTGTTGGTACCGTCGTTATATCTGACTTTGCTTAAGCTACTTATCATAGGATCAGAGCAATGTAGATAGATAGATAGATAGATACTCTTTATTGTACACCACACAAAACAAACAAATCACAGGAAAGTAGTTAGTGAATAGCACAATTTAGGCGGTCTTATCGCTGGAAGCGATCTCTTCCAGACAACCTTCAGGTAGAGGAAAGTTGAATTAATATTGAGAGAAGGGAGGCGGTAAAGAGTTCCAAAACATAAAAGTCCAAAAAATTTAACAAACTAATTAAACAAACAAATAAAATAAAATACATACTACCTAGTACATGTACATAGTAAAATACTTATATAATACAGACATAATATGAATACATACTTAAAATAAATACATGTAAATAAATAAATACCCTATTAACATGAAAAAGAATCTAGTGACCAAGATGTAGGAAAAATGGCTAAATAAATAAAGTAGAAGAAAAATAGACAGGAGAAAACTACAGTGAAAGGAGATAGGTTTTAAGTCTAGTTTTGAAACTGTGAAGCGATTCAGATTCTCGAATAGACAATGGCAAGGAGTTCCATAGGCGGATGGATTGCACAGTGAAGGAGTGGGAATAGGTTTGAGAAGAATGGAGTGGAAAAACGAGGCGAAGTTTATTGGAAGACCGCATTTCGTGACCTAGGGCAGGTTGCAAAAAATTAAAGCGCTCCTTTAGATGTGATGATGTCCAATTTTTTTTTAAAAATTATTAAAGGGTGTTTGAGACGGGTAAAGGTGGTCAAAACTAAGGGCATCCGATGCGTTCTGCAGCAACGCGGGACCCTGATTTATTTATCAATTTTAATGCACACTGCACAGATTTAAATCGTACAAAAGATATTACAATATTTCCTGTGAAAAAGGCTGATAAAGCTGACTGAGATTTTTGCGCCATTTCTTCCCATCACCAGCTGATATGTAGTCCCGAAGCGGTGGTAAGACAAAGCTATATTTTGGGACCAGCCAATCTGGAAATCGCTGTGGGAGGTCTTTGTTCAGCAGTGGACGTCTTGTGGCTGAAATGATGATGATGATTCTTTGCCAGTCAACCACTACAAATTGATATTCTGTACTCTGGACTCGACTCTGAACCACCCCCTGAAATTTGGCTTCTACTTTTTTAACACTGACCGCATATTTATTAAATGATTTACAGGAGCAACTGCAGCAGCCGCCCCCGCTGCAGCACGAGCAGCAATCCTTCGAGACCCTGCAGCTGCAGGTGGGTCCTACATACTGCCTCAGTTAATGAGTCGGCAGAGCTCTCAGGTGAAGCGCTCAGGCAGAGCCCTCAGGAGCTCTCAGACGGAGCCCTCAGGCAGAGCCCTCAGGCATAGCTCTCAGGTAGAGCCCTCAGGCAGAGCCCTAAGGAGCCCTCTGGTAGAGCCCTCAGGCAGAGCCCTCAGGAGCCCCCAGGCAGAGCCCTACGGAGTCCTCAGGCCGAGCTCTTAGCAGAGCCCTCAGGAGCCCTCAGGCAGAGCCCTCAGGAGCCCTTGGCAGAGCTCTCAGGAGCCCTCAGGCAGAGCCCTCAGGAGCCCTCAGATAGTCCTCAGGCAGAGCCCTCAGGAGCCCTCAGACAGAGCCCTCAGGATCCCCCAAGCAGAGCCCTCAGGAGCCCTTAGGCAGAGCCCTAAGGAGCCCCCAGGCAGAGCCCTACGGAGCCCTCAGGCAGAGCTCTTAGGCAGAGCCCTCGGGAGCCCTCAGGCAGAGCTCTTAGGCAGAGCCCTCAGGAGCCCTCAGGCAGAGCCCTTTGGAGTCCCAAGGCAGAGCCCTCAGGAGCCCTCAGGCAGAGCCCTCAGGTAGAGCCCTCAGGCATAGCCCTCAGGTAGAGCCCTCAGGAGCCCTCAGGCAGAGCCCTAGGGAGCCCTACGAAGCCCTCAAGCAGAGTCCTCAGGATCCCCCAGGCAGAGCCCTCAGGAGCCCTCAGGCAGAGCCCTAGGGAGCCCTACGAAGCCCTCAAGCAGAGCTCTCGGGCAGAGCCCTCAGAATCCCCCAGGCAGAGCCCTCAGGAGCCCTCAGGCAGAGCCCTAGGGAGCCCTACGAAGCCCTCAAGCAGAGCTCTTAGGCAGAGCCCTCAGGAGCCCTCAGGCAGAGCTCTTAGGCAGAGCCCTCAGGAGCCCTCAGACAGAGCCCTCAGGATCCCCCAAGCAGAGCCCTCAGGAGCCCTTAGGCAGAGCCCTAAGGAGCCCCCAGGCAGAGCTCTACGGAGCCCTCAGGCAGAGCTCTTAGGCAGAGCCCTCGGGAGCCCTCAGGCAGAGCTCTTAGGCAGAGCCCTCAGGAGCCCTCAGGCAGAGCCCTTTGGAGTCCCAAGGCAGAGCCCTAAGGAGCCCCCAGGCAGAGCCCTTTGGCAGACCCCTTAGGAGCCCTCAGGCAGAGCCCTCAGGTAGAGCCCTCAGGCAGAGCCCTCAGGAGCCCTCAGGCAGAGCCCTCAGGAGCCCTCAGGCAGAGCCCTCAGGAGTCCTCAGGCAGAGCCCTCAGGAGCCCTCAGGTAGAGCCCTCAGGAGTCCTCAGGTAGAGCCCTCAGGAGTCCTCAGGCAGAGCCCTCAGAAAGAGCCCTCACGCAGAGCCCTCAGGCAAAGCCCTTAGGTAGAGCCCTCAGGCAAAGCCCTTAGGAGCCCTCAGGCAGAGCCCTAAGGAGCCCTCAGACAGAACCCTCAGGCAGAGCCCTTAGGATCCCCCAGGCAGAGCCCTCAGACAGAGCCCTCAGGCATAGCCCTCAGGTAGAGCCCTCAGGCAGAGCCCTCAGGAGCCCTCAGGCAAAGCCCTTAGGAGTCCCAAGGCAGAGCCCTCAGAATCCCCCAGGCAGAACCCTCAGGAGCCCTCAGGCAGAGCCCTAAGGAGCTCCCAGGCAGAGTCCTCAGGAGCCCTCAGGCAGAATTCTTAGGCAGAGCCCTCAGGAGCCCTCAGGCAGAGCCCTAGGGAGCCCTAGGGAGCCCTACGAAGCCCTCAAGCAGAGCTCTTAGGCAGAGCCCTCAGGAGCCCTCAGGCAGAGCTCTTAGGCAGAGCCCTCAGGAGCCCTCAGACAGAGCCCTCAGGATCCCCCAAGCAGAGCCCTCAGGAGCCCTTAGGCAGAGCCCTAAGGAGCCCCCAGGCAGAGCTCTACGGAGCCCTCAGGCAGAGCTCTTAGGCAGAGCCCTCGGGAGCCCTCAGGCAGAGCTCTTAGGCAGAGCCCTCAGGAGCCCTCAGGCAGAGCCCTTTGGAGTCCCAAGGCAGAGCCCTAAGGAGCCCCCAGGCAGAGCCCTCAGGCAGAGCCCTCAGGAGCCCTCAGGCAGAGCCCTCAGGTAGAGCCCTCAGGCAGAGCCCTCAGGAGCCCTCAGGTAGAGCCCTCAGGAGTCCTCAGGTAGAGCCCTCAGGAGTCCTCAGGCAGAGCCCTCAGAAAGAGCCCTCACGCAGAGCCCTCAGGCAAAGCCCTTAGGTAGAGCCCTCAGGCAAAGCCCTTAGGAGCCCTCAGGCAGAGCCCTAAGGAGCCCTCAGACAGAACCCTCAGGCAGAGCCCTTAGGATCCCCCAGGCAGAGCCCTCAGACAGAGCCCTCAGGCATAGCCCTCAGGTAGAGCCCTCAGGCAGAGCCCTCAGGAGCCCTCAGGCAAAGCCCTTAGGAGTCCCAAGGCAGAGCCCTCAGAATCCCCCAGGCAGAACCCTCAGGAGCCCTCAGGCAGAGCCCTAAGGAGCTCTCAGGCAGAGCCCTACGGAGCCCTCAGGCAGAGCTCTTAGGTAGAGCCCTCAGAAGCCCTCAGACAGAGCCCTCAGGCAGAGCCCTCAGGAGCACTCAGGCAGAGCTCTTAGGCAGAGCCCTCGGGAGCCCTCAGGCAGAGCTCTTAGGCAGAGCCCTCAGGAGCCCTCAGGCAGAGCCCTTTGGAGTCCCAAGGCAGAGCCCTAAGGAGCCCCCAGGCAGAGCCCTCAGGCAGAGCCCTCAGGTAGAGCCCTCAGGCATAGCCCTCAGGTAGAGCCCTCAGGCAGAGCCCTCAGGAGCCCTCAGGCAGAGCCCTTAGGAGTCCCAAGGCAGAGCCCTCAGAATCCCCCAGGCAGAACCCTCAGGAGCCCTCAGGCAGAGCCCTAAGGAGCTCTCAGGCAGAGCCCTACGGAGCCCTCAGGCAGAGCTCTTAGGTAGAGCCCTCAGAAGCCCTCAGACAGAGCCCTCAGGCAGAGCCCTCAGGAGCCCTCAGGCAGAGCCCTAAGGAGCCTCCAGGCAGAGCCCTACGGAGCCCTCAGGCAGAGCTCTTAGGCTGAGCCCTCAGGAGCCCTAGGCAGAGCTCTTAGGCAGAGCCCTCAGGAGCCCTCAGACAGAGCCCTCAGGATCCCCCAAGCAGAGCCCTCAGGAGCCCTTAGGCAGAGCCCTAAGGAGCCCCCAGGCAGAGCTCTACGGAGCCCTCAGGCAGAGCTCTTAGGCAGAGCCCTCGGGAGCCCTCAGGCAGAGCTCTTAGGCAGAGCCCTCAGGAGCCCTCAGGCAGAGCCCTTTGGAGTCCCAAGGCAGAGCCCTAAGGAGCCCCCAGGCAGAGCCCTCAGGCAGAGCCCTCAGGAGCCCTCAGGCAGAGCCCTCAGGTAGAGCCCTCAGGCAGAGCCCTCAGGAGCCCTCAGGTAGAGCCCTCAGGAGTCCTCAGGTAGAGCCCTCAGGAGTCCTCAGGCAGAGCCCTCAGAAAGAGCCCTCACGCAGAGCCCTCAGGCAAAGCCCTTAGGTAGAGCCCTCAGGCAAAGCCCTTAGGAGCCCTCAGGCAGAGCCCTAAGGAGCCCTCAGACAGAACCCTCAGGCAGAGCCCTTAGGATCCCCCAGGCAGAGCCCTCAGACAGAGCCCTCAGGCATAGCCCTCAGGTAGAGCCCTCAGGCAGAGCCCTCAGGAGCCCTCAGGCAAAGCCCTTAGGAGTCCCAAGGCAGAGCCCTCAGAATCCCCCAGGCAGAACCCTCAGGAGCCCTCAGGCAGAGCCCTAAGGAGCTCTCAGGCAGAGCCCTACGGAGCCCTCAGGCAGAGCTCTTAGGTAGAGCCCTCAGAAGCCCTCAGACAGAGCCCTCAGGCAGAGCCCTCAGGAGCACTCAGGCAGAGCTCTTAGGCAGAGCCCTCGGGAGCCCTCAGGCAGAGCTCTTAGGCAGAGCCCTCAGGAGCCCTCAGGCAGAGCCCTTTGGAGTCCCAAGGCAGAGCCCTAAGGAGCCCCCAGGCAGAGCCCTCAGGCAGAGCCCTCAGGTAGAGCCCTCAGGCATAGCCCTCAGGTAGAGCCCTCAGGCAGAGCCCTCAGGAGCCCTCAGGCAGAGCCCTTAGGAGTCCCAAGGCAGAGCCCTCAGAATCCCCCAGGCAGAACCCTCAGGAGCCCTCAGGCAGAGCCCTAAGGAGCTCTCAGGCAGAGCCCTACGGAGCCCTCAGGCAGAGCTCTTAGGTAGAGCCCTCAGAAGCCCTCAGACAGAGCCCTCAGGCAGAGCCCTCAGGAGCCCTCAGGCAGAGCCCTAAGGAGCCTCCAGGCAGAGCCCTACGGAGCCCTCAGGCAGAGCTCTTAGGCTGAGCCCTCAGGAGCCCTAGGCAGAGCTCTTAGGCAGAGCCCTAAGGAGCCCCCAGGCAGAGCCCTCAGGCAGAGCTCTTAGGCAGATTTCTCAGGCAGAGTCCTCAGGATCCCCAAGGCAGAGCCCTCAGGAGCCCTCAGGCAGAGCCCTAAGGAGCTCCCAGGCAGAGCCCTACGGAGCCCTCAGGCAGAGCTCTTAGGCAGAGCCCTCAGGAGCCCTCAGGCAGAATTCTTAGGCAGAGCCCTCAGGAGCCCCCAGGCATACCTCTCAGAAGCCCTCAGGCAGAGCCCTCAGACAGAGCCCTCAGGATCCCCCAGGCAGAGCCCTCAGGAGCCCTCAGGCAGAGCTCTTAGGCAGAGCCCTAAGGAGCCCCCAGGCAGAGCCCTCAGGCATAGCCCTCAGGTAGTGCCCTCAGGCAGAGCCTTCAGAAGCCCTCAGATAGAGCCCTCAGGAGCCCTCAGGAGCCCTCAGACAGAACCCTTAGGCAGAGCCCTCAGGATCCCCCAGGCAGAGCCCTCAGGAGCTCTCAGGCAGAGCCCTAAGGAGCTCCCAGGCAGAGCCCTACGGAGCCCTCAGGCAGAGCTCTTAGGCAGAGCCCTCAGGAGCCCTCAGGCAGAATTCTTAGGCAGAGCCCTCAGGAGCCCCCAGGCATACCTCTCAGAAGCCCTCAGGCAGAGCCCTCAGACAGAGCCCTCAGGATCCCCCAGGCAGAGCCCTCAGGAGCCCTCAGGCAGAGCCCTTAGACAGAGCCCTCAGGATCCTCCAGGCAGAGCCCTCAGGAGCCCTCAGGCAGAGCTCTTAGGCAGAGCCCTAAGGAGCCCCCAGGCAGAGCCCTCAGGCATAGCCCTTAGGTAGAGCCCTCAGGTAGAGCCCTCAGGAGTCCTTAGGCAGATCCCTGAGACAGAGCCCTCAGGCAGAGCCCTCAGGAGCCCTCATACAGAGCCCTCAGGCAGAGTCCTCAGGATCCCCCAGGCAGAGCCCTCAGGAGCCCTCAGGCAGATC
This sequence comes from Anania hortulata, assembly GCA_963576865.1. Classification (NCBI taxonomy): domain Eukaryota; kingdom Metazoa; phylum Arthropoda; class Insecta; order Lepidoptera; family Crambidae; genus Anania; species Anania hortulata. Next base: position 21,762,616 of record OY756393.1, read on the forward strand.
CCTCAGACAGAGCCCTCAGGCAGAACTCTTAAGCAGAGTTCTCAGGCAGAGTCCTCAGGATCCCCCAGGCAGAACCCTCAAGAGCCCTCAGGCAGATCCCTCAGACAGAGCCCTCAGGCATAGCCCTCAGGTAGTGCTCTACGGAGCCCTCAGGCAGAGCTCTTAGGCAAAGCCCTCCGGAGCCCTCAGGCAGAGCCCTTAGACAGAGCCCTCAGGATCCTCCAGGCAGAGCCCTCAGGAGCCCCCAGGCAGAGCCCTCAGCAGCCCTCAGGCAGATCCCTCAGACAGAGCCCTCAGGCAGAACTCTTAAGCAGAGTTCTCAGGCAGAGTCCTCAGGATCCCCCAGGCAGAACCCTCAAGAGCCCTCAGGCAGATCCCTCAGACAGAGCCCTCAGGCATAGCCCTCAGGTAGTGCTCTACGGAGCCCTCAGGCAGAGCTCTTAGGCAAAGCCCTCCGGAGCCCTCATACAGAGCCCTTAGGCAGAGTCCTCAGGATCCTCCAGGCAGAGTCCTCAGGAGCCCTCTGGCAGAGCCCTAAGGAGCCCCCAGGCAGAGCCCTACGGAGCCCTCAGGCAGAGCTCTTAGGCAGAACCCTCAGGAGCCCTCAGGTAGAGCTCTTAGGCAGAGCCTTCAGGAGCCCTCAGACAGAACCCTCAGTCAGAGCCCTCAGGATCCCCAGGCAGAGCCCTCAGGCATAGCCCTCAGGTAGTGCCCTCAGGTAAAGCCCTCAGGAGCCCTCAGGCAGAGCCCTCAGGTAGAGCCCTCAAGCAGTGCCCTCAGGAGCCCTCAGGTAGAGCCCTCAGGAGTCCTCAGGCAGAGCCCTCAGACAGAGCCCTCAGGCAGAGCCCTCAGGCATAGCCCTTAGGTAGAGCCCTCAGGCAGAGCCCTCAGGAGCCCTCAGGCAGAGCCCTCAGGAGACCTCAGACAGAACCCTCAGGCAGAGCCCTCAGGATCCCCCAGGCAGAGCCCTCAGGCAGAGGCCCTCAGGCAGAGCCCTCAGGCATAGCCCTCAGGTAGAGCCTTCAGGCAGAGCCCTCAGGAGCCCCCAGGCAGAGCCCTCAGGACCCTCAGGCAGAGCTCTTAGGCAGAGCCCTCAGGAGCCCTCAGGCAGAGCTCTTAAGCAGAGCCCTCAGGAGCCCTCATGCAGAGCCCTCAGGAGCCCCCAGGCAGAGTCCTACGAACCTCTTAGGAGCCCTCAGGCAGAGCTCTCAGGAGTCCCCAGGCAGAGCCCTCAGGAGCCCTCAGGCAGAGCCCTAAGGAGCCCCCATGCAGAGCTCTTAGGCAGAGCCCTCAGGAGCCCCAAGGCAGAGCCCTCAGGAGCCCTCAGGCAGAGCTCTTAGGCAGAGCCCTCAGGCAGAGCCCTCAGGAGTCCCCAGGCAGAGCCCTAAGGAGTCCCCAGGCATAGCCCTCAGGTAGAGCCCTTAGGCAGAGCTCTTAGGCAGAGTCTTCAGGAACCCACCCTCAGGCAGAGCCCTCAGGAGTCCCCACGCAGAGCTCTCAGGAACCCTCAGGCAGAGCTCTTAGGCAGAGTTCTCAGGCAGAGCCCTCAGAAGCCCTCAGGCAGAGCCCTAAGGAGCCCCCAGGCAGAGCCCTCAGGACCCTCAGGCAGAGCTCTTAGGCAGAGCCCTCAGGAGCCCTATGGCAGAGCTCTTAGGCAGAGCCCTTAAGAGCCCCCAGGCAGAGCTCTCAAGAGCCCTCAGGCAGAGCCCTAAGGAGCCCCTTGACAAAGCCCTCAGGAGCCCTCAGGCAGAGCTCTTAGGTAGAGTCCTCAGGAGCCCTCAGGCAGAGCCCTCAGGAGTTCCCAGACAGAGCCCTCGGAGCACCCAGGCAGAGCCCTAAGGAGCCCCCAGGCAGAGCCCTACGGAGCCCTCAGGCAGAGCTCTTAGGCAGAGCCCTCAGGAGCCCCCAGGCAGAGCTCTCAGGAGCCCTCAGGCAGAGCTCTAAGGAGCCCCAAGGCAGAGCCCTCAGAATCCCCAGGCAGAACCCTCAGGAGCCCTCAGGCAGAGCCCTAAGGAGCTCTCAGGCAGAGCCCTACGGAGCCCTCAGGCAGAGCTCATAGGTAGAGCCCTCAGAAGCCCTCAGACAGAGCCCTCAGGCAGAGCCCTCAGGAGCCCTCAGGCAGAGCCCTAAGGAGCCTCCAGGCAGAGCCCTACGGAGCCCTCAGGCAGAGCTCTTAGGCTGAGCCCTCAGGAGCCCTAGGCAGAGCTCTTAGGCAGAGCCCTAAGGAGCCCCCAGGCAGAGCCCTCAGGCAGAGCTCTTAGGCAGAGTTCTCAGGCAGAGTCCTCAGGATCCCCCAGGCAGAGCCCTCAGGAGCCCTCAGGCAGAGCCCTAAGGAGCTCCCAGGCAGAGCCCTACGGAGCCCTCAGGCAGAGCTCTTAGGCAGAGCCCTCAGGAGCCCTCAGGCAGAATTCTTAGGCAGAGCCCTCAGGAGCCCCCAGGCATACCTCTCAGAAGCCCTCAGGCAGAGCCCTCAGACAGAGCCCTCAGGATCCCCCAGGCAGAGCCCTCAGGAGCCCTCAGGCAGAGCTCTTAGGCAGAGCCCTAAGGAGCCCCCAGGCAGAGCCCTCAGGCATAGCCCTCAGGCAGAGCTCTTAGGCAGAGTTCTCAGGCAGAGTCCTCAGGATCCCCCAGGCAGAGCCCTCAGGAGCCCTCAGGCAGAGCCCTAAGGAGCTCCCAGGCAGAGCCCTACGGAGCCCTCAGGCAGAGCTCTTAGGCAGAGCCCTCAGGAGCCCTCAGGCAGAATTCTTAGGCAGAGCCCTCAGGAGCCCCCAGGCATACCTCTCAGAAGCCCTCAGGCAGAGCCCTCAGACAGAGCCCTCAGGATCCCCCAGGCAGAGCCCTCAGGAGCCCTCAGGCAGAGCTCTTAGGCAGAGCCCTAAGGAGCCCCCAGGCAGAGCCCTCAGGCATAGCCCTCAGGTAGTGCCCTCAGGCAGAGCCTTCAGAAGCCCTCAGATAGAGCCCTCAGGAGCCCTCAGGCAGAGCCCTCAGGAGCCCTCAGACAGAACCCTTAGGCAGAGCCCTCAGGAGCCCTCAGGCAGAGCCCTCAGGAGTCCCCAGGCAGAGCCCCCAGAAGCCCCCAGGCAAAGCCCTCAGGAGCCCTATGGCAGAGGTCTTAGGCAGATCCCTTAGGAGCCCCCAGACAGAACCCTCAGGCAGAGCCCTCAGGATCCCCAGGCAGAGCCCTCAGGCATAGCCCTCAGGTAGTGCCCTCAGGCAGCGCCTTCAGAAGCTTTTAGGTAGAGCCCTCAGGAGCCCTCAGGCAGAGCCCTCAGGAGCCCTCAGACAGAACCCTCAGGCAGAGCCCTCAGGATCCCCAGGCAGAGCCCTCAGGCATAGCCCTCAGGTAGAGCCCTCAGGCAGCGCCTTCAGAAGCCCTCAGTCAGGAAGAGCCCTCAGGAGCCCTCAGGCAGAGCCCTCAGGAGTTCCCAGACAGAGCCCTCGGAGCCCTCAGGAGCCCTCAGGCAGAGCTCTTAGGCAGAGCCCTCCGGAGCCCTCAGGCAGAGCTCTTAGGCAGAGCCCTCAGGAGCCCCCAGGCAGAGTTCTCAGGAGCCCTCAGGCAGAGCCCTAAGGAGCCCCCAGGCAGAGCCCTACGGAGCCCTCAGGCAGAGCTCTTAGGCAGAGCCCTCAGGAGCCCCCAGGCAGAGCTCTTAGGCAGAGCTCTCAGGAGACCTCATACAGAGCCCTCAGGCAGAGTCCTCAGGATCCCCCAGGCAGAGCCCTCAGGAGCCCTCAGGCAGATCCCTCAGACAGAGCCCTCAGGAGCCCTCATACATAGCCCTTAGGCAGAGTCCTCAGGATCCCCCAGGCAGAGCTCTTGGGCAGAGCTCTCAGGAGCCCTCATACAGAGCCCTCAGGCAGAGTCCTCAGGATCCCCCAGGCAGAGCCCTCAGGAGCCCTCAGGCAGAGCCCTCAGGCATAGCCCTCAGGTAGTGCTCTACGGAGCCCTCAGGCAGAGCTCTTAGGCAAAGCCCTCCGGAGCCCTCAGGCAGAGCTCTTAGGCAGAGCTCTCAGGAGCCCTCATACAGAGCCTTCAGGCAGAGTCCTCAGGATCCCCCAGGCAGAGCCCTCAGGAGCCCTCAGGCAGATCCCTCAGACAGAGCCCTCAGGCAGAACTCTTAGGCAGAGTTCTCAGGCAGAGTCCTCAGGATCCCCCAGGCAGAACCCTTAGGAGCCCTCAGGCAGAGCCCTAAGGAGCTCCCAGGCAGAGCCCTACGGAGCCCTCAGGCAGAGCTCTTAGGCAAAGCCCTCCGGAGCCCTTAGGTAGAGCCCTCAGGTAGAGCCCTCAGGAGCCCTCATACAGAGCCCTTAGGCAGAGTCCTCAGGATCCTCCAGGCAGAGTCCTCAGGAGCCCTCTGGCAGAGCCCTAAGGAGCCCCCAGGCAGAGCCCTACGGAGCCCTCAGGCAGAGCTCTTAGGCAGAACCCTCAGGAGCCCTCAGGTAGAGCTCTTAGGCAGAGCCTTCAGGAGCCCTCAGACAGAACCCTCAGGCAGAGCCCTCAGGATCCCCAGGCAGAGCCCTCAGGCATAGCCCTCAGGTAGTGCCCTCAGGTAAAGCCCTCAGGAGCCCTCAGGCAGAGCCCTCAGGTAGAGCCCTCAAGCAGAGCCCTCAGGAGCCCTCAGGTAGAGCCCTCAGGAGTCCTCAGGCAGAGCCCTCAGACAGAGCCCTCAGGCAGAGCCCTCAGGCATAGCCCTTAGGTAGAGCCCTCAGGCAGAGCCCTCAGGAGCCCTCAGGCAGAGCCCTCAGGAGACCTCAGACAGAACCCTCAGGCAGAGCCCTCAGGATCCCCCAGGCAGAGCCCTCAGGCAGAGGCCCTCAGGCAGAGCCCTCAGGCATAGCCCTCAGGTAGAGCCTTCAGGCAGAGCCCTCAGGAGCCCCCAGGCAGAGCCCTCAGGACCCTCAGGCAGAGCTCTTAGGCAGAGCCCTCAGGAGCCCTCAGGCAGAGCTCTTAAGCAGAGCCCTCAGGAGCCCTCATGCAGAGCCCTCAGGAGCCCCCAGGCAGAGTCCTACGAACCTCTTAGGAGCCCTCAGGCAGAGCTCTCAGGAGTCCCCAGGCAGAGCCCTCAGGAGCCCTCAGGCAGAGCCCTAAGGAGCCCCCATGCAGAGCTCTTAGGCAGAGCCCTCAGGAGCCCCAAGGCAGAGCCCTCAGGAGCCCTCAGGCAGAGCTCTTAGGCAGAGCCCTCAGGCAGAGCCCTCAGGAGTCCCCAGGCAGAGCCCTAAGGAGTCCCCAGGCATAGCCCTCAGGTAGAGCCCTTAGGCAGAGCTCTTAGGCAGAGTCTTCAGGAACCCACCCTCAGGCAGAGCCCTCAGGAGTCCCCACGCAGAGCTCTCAGGAACCCTCAGGCAGAGCTCTTAGCTAGAGTTCTCAGGCAGAGCCCTCAGAAGCCCTCAGGCAGAGCCCTAAGGAGCCCCCAGGCAGAGCCCTCAGGACCCTCAGGCAGAGCTCTTAGGCAGAGCCCTCAGGAGCCCTATGGCAGAGCTCTTAGGCAGAGCCCTTAAGAGCCCCCAGGCAGAGCTCTCAGGAGCCCTCAGGCAGAGCCCTAAGGAGCCCCTTGACAAAGCCCTCAGGAGCCCTCAGGCAGAGCTCTTAGGTAGAGTCCTAAGGAGCCCTCAGGCAGAGCCCTCAGGAGTTCCCAGACAGAGCCCTCGGAGCACCCAGGCAGAGCCCTAAGGAGCCCCCAGGCAGAGCCCTACGGAGCCCTCAGGCAGAGCTCTAAGGAGCCCCAAGGCAGAGCCCTCAGAATCCCCAGGCAGAACCCTCAGGAGCCCTCAGGCAGAGCCCTAAGGAGCTCTCAGGCAGAGCCCTACGGAGCCCTCAGGCAGAGCTCATAGGTAGAGCCCTCAGAAGCCCTCAGACAGAGCCCTCAGGCAGAGCCCTCAGGAGCCCTCAGGCAGAGCCCTAAGGAGCCTCCAGGCAGAGCCCTACGGAGCCCTCAGGCAGAGCTCTTAGGCTGAGCCCTCAGGAGCCCTAGGCAGAGCTCTTAGGCAGAGCCCTAAGGAGCCCCCAGGCAGAGCCCTCAGGCAGAGCTCTTAGGCAGAGTTCTCAGGCAGAGTCCTCAGGATCCCCCAGGCAGAGCCCTCAGGAGCCCTCAGGCAGAGCCCTAAGGAGCTCCCAGGCAGAGCCCTACGGAGCCCTCAGGCAGAGCTCTTAGGCAGAGCCCTCAGGAGCCCTCAGGCAGAATTCTTAGGCAGAGCCCTCAGGAGCCCCCAGGCATACCTCTCAGAAGCCCTCAGGCAGAGCCCTCAGACAGAGCCCTCAGGATCCCCCAGGCAGAGCCCTCAGGAGCCCTCAGGCAGAGCTCTTAGGCAGAGCCCTAAGGAGCCCCCAGGCAGAGCCCTCAGGCATAGCCCTCAGGTAGTGCCCTCAGGCAGAGCCTTCAGAAGCCCTCAGATAGAGCCCTCAGGAGCCCTCAGGCAGAGCCCTCAGGAGCCCTCAGACAGAACCCTTAGGCAGAGCCCTCAGGAGCCCTCAGGCAGAGCCCTCAGGAGTCCCCAGGCAGAGCCCCCAGAAGCCCCCAGGCAAAGCCCTCAGGAGCCCTATGGCAGAGCTCTTAGGCAGATCCCTTAGGAGCCCCCAGACAGAACCCTCAGGCAGAGCCCTCAGGATCCCCAGGCAGAGCCCTCAGGCATAGCCCTCAGGTAGTGCCCTCAGGCAGCGCCTTCAGAAGCTTTTAGGTAGAGCCCTCAGGAGCCCTCAGGCAGAGCCCTCAGGAGCCCTCAGACAGAACCTTCAGGCAGAGCCCTCAGGATCCCCAGGCAGAGCCCTCAGGCATAGCCCTCAGGTAGAGCCCTCAGGCAGCGCCTTCAGAAGCCCTCAGTCAGGTAGAGCCCTCAGGAGCCCTCAGGCAGAGCCCTCAGGAGTTCCCAGACAGAGCCCTCGGAGCCCTCAGGAGCCCTCAGGCAGAGCTCTTAGGCAGAGCCCTCCGGAGCCCTCAGGCAGAGCTCTTAGGCAGAGCCCTCAGGAGCCCCCAGGCAGAGTTCTCAGGAGCCCTCAGGCAGAGCCCTAAGGAGCCCCCAGGCAGAGCCCTACGGAGCCCTCAGGCAGAGCTCTTAGGCAGAGCCCTCAGGAGCCCCCAGGCAGAGCTCTTAGGCAGAGCTCTCAGGAGACCTCATACAGAGCCCTCAGGCAGAGTCCTCAGGATCCCCCAGGCAGAGCCCTCAGGAGCCCTCAGGCAGATCCCTCAGACAGAGCCCTCAGGAGCCCTCATACATAGCCCTTAGGCAGAGTCCTCAGGATCCCCCAGGCAGAGCTCTTGGGCAGAGCTCTCAGGAGCCCTCATACAGAGCCCTCAGGCAGAGTCCTCAGGATCCCCCAGGCAGAGCCCTCAGGAGCCCTCAGGCAGAGCCCTCAGGCATAGCCCTCAGGTAGTGCTCTACGGAGCCCTCAGGCAGAGCTCTTAGGCAAAGCCCTCCGGAGCCCTCAGGCAGAGCTCTTAGGCAGAGCTCTCAGGAGCCCTCATACAGAGCCTTCAGGCAGAGTCCTCAGGATCCCCCAGGCAGAGCCCTCAGGAGCCCTCAGGCAGATCCCTCAGACAGAGCCCTCAGGCAGAACTCTTAGGCAGAGTTCTCAGGCAGAGTCCTCAGGATCCCCCAGGCAGAACCCTTAGGAGCCCTCAGGCAGAGCCCTAAGGAGCTCCCAGGCAGAGCCCTACGGAGCCTTCAGGCAGAGCTCTTAGGCAAAGCCCTCCGGAGCCCTCAGGCAGAGCTCTTAGGCAGAGCTCTCAGGAGCCCTCATACAGAGCCCTCAGGCAGAGTCCTCAGGATCCCCCAGGCAGAGCCCTCAGGAGCCCTCAGGCAGATCCCTCAGACAGAGCCCTTAGGCAGAACTCTTAAGCAGAGTTCTCAGGCAGAGTCCTCAGGATCCCCCAGGCAGAACCCTCAGGAGCCCTCAGGCAGATCCCTCAGACAGAGCCCTCAGGCATAGCCCTCAGGTAGTGCTCTACGGAGCCCTCAGGCAGAGCTCTTAGGCAGAGCTCTCAGGACCTCTTATACAGAGCCCTCAGGCAGAGTCCTCAGGATCCCCCAGGCAGAGCCCTCAGGAGCCCTCAGGCAGATCCCTCAGACAGAGCCCTCAGGCAGAACTCTTAGGCAGAATTCTTAGGCAGAGCCCTCAGGAGCCCCCAGGCATACCTCTCAGGAGCCCTCAGGCAGAGCCCTTAGACAGAGCCCTCAGGATCCTCCAGGCAGAGCCCTCAGGAGCCCTCAGGCAGAGCTCTTAGGCAGAGCTCTAAGGAGCCCCCAGGCAGAGCCCTCAGGCATAGCCCTTAGGTAGAGCCCTCAGGTAGAGCCCTCAGGAGCCCTCATACAGAGCCCTTAGGCAGAGTCCTCAGGATCCTCCAGGCAGAGTCCTCAGGAGCCCTCTGGCAGAGCCCTAAGGAGCCCCCAGGCAGAGCCCTACGGAGCCCTCAGGCAGAGCTCTTAGGCAGAACCCTCAGGAGCCCTCAGGTAGAGCTCTTAGGCAGAGCCTTCAGGAGCCCTCAGACAGAACCCTCAGGCAGAGCCCTCAGGATCCCCAGGCAGAGCCCTCAGGCATAGCCCTCAGGTAGTGCCCTCAGGTAAAGCCCTCAGGAGCCCTCAGGCAGAGCCCTCAGGTAGAGCCCTCAAGCAGAGCCCTCAGGAGCCCTCAGGTAGAGCCCTCAGGAGTCCTCAGGCAGAGCCCTCAGACAGAGCCCTCAGGCAGAGCCCTCAGGCATAGCCCTTAGGTAGAGCCCTCAGGCAGAGCCCTCAGGAGCCCTCAGGCAGAGCCCTCAGGAGACCTCAGACAGAACCCTCAGGCAGAGCCCTCAGGATCCCCCAGGCAGAGCCCTCAGGCAGAGGCTCTCAGGCAGAGCCCTCAGGCATAGCCCTCAGGTAGAGCCTTCAGGCAGAGCCCTCAGGAGCCCCCAGGCAGAGCCCTCAGGACCCTCAGGCAGAGCTCTTAGGCAGAGCCCTCAGGAGCCCTCAGGCAGAGCTCTTAAGCAGAGCCCTCAGGAGCCCCCATGCAGAGCCCTCAGGAGCCCCCAGGCAGAGTCCTACGAACCCCTCAGGAGCCCTCAGGCAGAGGTCTTAGGCAGAGCTCTCAGGAGCCCTCGGGCAGATTTCTTAGGCAGAGCCCTAAGGAGCCCTCAGGCAGAGCCCTCAGGAGCCCTCAGGCAGAGCTCTTAGGCAGAGCCCTCAGGAGCCCTCAGGCAGAGCTCTTAGGCAGAACTCTTAGGCAGAATTCTTAGGCAGAGCCCTCAGGAGCCCCCAGGCATACCTCTCAGGAGCCCTCAGGCAGAGCCCTTAGACAGAGCCCTCAGGATCCTCCAGGCAGAGCCCTCAGGAGCCCTCAGGCAGAGCTCTTAGGCAGAGCTCTAAGGAGCCCCCAGGCAGAGCCCTCAGGCATAGCCCTTAGGTAGAGCCCTCAGGTAGAGCCCTCAGGAGCCCTCATACAGAGCCCTTAGGCAGAGTCCTCAGGATCCTCCAGGCAGAGTCCTCAGGAGCCCTCTGGCAGAGCCCTAAGGAGCCCCCAGGCAGAGCCCTACGGAGCCCTCAGGCAGAGCTCTTAGGCAGAACCCTCAGGAGCCCTCAGGTAGAGCTCTTAGGCAGAGCCTTCAGGAGCCCTCAGACAGAACCCTCAGGCAGAGCCCTCAGGATCCCCAGGCAGAGCCCTCAGGCATAGCCCTCAGGTAGTGCCCTCAGGTAAAGCCCTCAGGAGCCCTCAGGCAGAGCCCTCAGGTAGAGCCCTCAAGCAGAGCCCTCAGGAGCCCTCAGGTAGAGCCCTCAGGAGTCCTCAGGCAGAGCCCTCAGACAGAGCCCTCAGGCAGAGCCCTCAGGCATAGCCCTTAGGTAGAGCCCTCAGGCAGAGCCCTCAGGAGCCCTCAGGCAGAGCCCTCAGGAGACCTCAGACAGAACCCTCAGGCAGAGCCCTCAGGATCCCCCAGGCAGAGCCCTCAGGCAGAGGCTCTCAGGCAGAGCCCTCAGGCATAGCCCTCAGGTAGAGCCTTCAGGCAGAGCCCTCAGGAGCCCCCAGGCAGAGCCCTCAGGACCCTCAGGCAGAGCTCTTAGGCAGAGCCCTCAGGAGCCCTCAGGCAGAGCTCTTAAGCAGAGCCCTCAGGAGCCCCCATGCAGAGCCCTCAGGAGCCCCCAGGCAGAGTCCTACGAACCCCTCAGGAGCCCTCAGGCAGAGGTCTTAGGCAGAGCTCTCAGGAGCCCTCGGGCAGATTTCTTAGGCAGAGCCCTAAGGAGCCCTCAGGCAGAGCCCTCAGGAGCCCTCAGGCAGAGCTCTTAGGCAGAGCCCTCAGGAGCCCTCAGGCAGAGCTCTTAGGCAGAGCCCTCAGGAGCCCCCAGGCAGAGCCCTCAGGAGCCCACAGGCAGAGCTCTTAGGCAGAGCCCTCAGGAGCCCTCAGCCAGAGCCCTCAGGAGTCCCCAGGCAGAGCCCTCAGGCAGAGCTTTTAGGCAGAGCCCTAAGGAGCCCTCAGGCAGAGCCCTCAGGTAAAGCCCTCAGGCAGAGCCAATAAAACCAATAAACCAATAAAACCAATTTATTTCTGCAAATAGGCCTAAATTAAGCTCTTTTACACGTCCCAATTTTTTTTTACCCTACCACTGCTTCGGGACAATTGTGGGCTAGTGCCGAGAAGAAGCAGCGGAAGAAACTTGGTCACTATTGTCAGCCTCTTTTTAAATAGTATGTTTACATTACAAGATAATATGTACCTGTGCGAGCAGGGCAGTATTTAATTCCATACATTTTTATCAATTAAATAGTCATTTACAGTGTAATAACCTTTTTTCATTAATACCATCTTGACATGCGAATTAAATTTATGTATAGATAGTTCAGCAATAGACTGCGGCAATTTGTTAAAAAAGCGAATACATTTTCCCATGAACGAATTACCTACTTTATGCAGTCTGAAATCCCTCAAGAGCCCTTAGGTAGAGCCCTCAGGAGTCCTCAGACAGAGCCCTCAGGATCCCCAGGCAGAGCCCTCCGGAGCCCTCAGGCAGAGCTCTTAGGCAGAGCCCTCAGTAGCCCTCAGGCAGAGCTCTTAGGCAGAGCCCTCAGGCAGAGCCCTGAGGAGTCCTCAGGCAGAGCCCTCAGGCATAGCCCTCAGGTAGAGCTCTCAGGCAGAGCCTTGAGGAGCTCTCATTATAGAATTTTTCCAAATATTTTTTAATATTAATCCTTTATTCTAGACTCGACTCGAAACCAATGAAATTTTGCTTGTAATTTTCTAACAGCCTGTATATTCAATGATTTACAGGCCTTCCACCAGCCCCCGCCGCACCCGCAGCCAGGGCCGGAACACGAGCAGATGCTCTCTGAGTATATGCAGCTGCAGGTGTGTAGTTGTACTCGCTAGAGGAAAGAAAAGAAGAAAAAACATCTAATATTCTTTGAACATCACACACAAATATTACAAAAGAGACATAAATGATTTACAGGAGCAATGGCGGCCCGAGCTGGCCGGCTGCAGTGTGCCGCCCCCGCCGCCTGGCCCGCAGCACGAGCAGCAGTCCTTCGGGTATCTACCTCCGCAGGTATGTACCGCGAATACTGCGATCTGTCCACACATGCATATTTTAAACGATGTTTTTGTTTATTTTCAAACTTGGTTTCGTTATTTATAGCATTCGTGCCTTTTGTTTGTAGTATTTTTCTTAGTAATTTAGTCAACTAAATGATCTAATGTATTCCACTCTTTGCACCTACTTTTCCATGAGGGGATATTTTGCTCGCAATGTGCAAGTTAGGAGTTGAGGCTGGAATAAAACAAATTTTTAGTAAAAAAAATAACCGACTTCAAAAACACTAAAAAGCTAAAATGCAGTCATGCGTGCAGACTTGCACGCAATTTTGCAGCATGGTTAAGTTATTTTAGAACAGTGACCACACACAGAGCGAAGGCGAGTGAGTAGTGAACCTGCAGCGCTTAAAAACTAAGGATAAATTATAGGGATAAGGATGAAGGATTAATTATTATAATATTAGAAACATTTTTCTGGAAACTAAATAATAAAACTAATTTATCTTAGGTATAAATAATTCAAACACGATATACCTACCTACATATTTGTCTTTATGGTTATTCATTAATCTCCTCCACTCCACTTTAATGTTATCATGAACTTAGAATTATACGAGTAACACCTAGTCAAGTCAAGAGGCAAGAAGAATGTAATTTTTGTATGCGTCAGTAAGTTGTGTTTACGCTCGAGTAAACACACACAATTAAAAAATAATGTTGCCAATACAATAATTTTTACCCAAAAGTAGGCAATTTAAAACTATTTCGTACTTGTAGTCATAATTAAGTGTGGATTGCACCATTTAACTATTATGGTGCAATTTAACTTAAGTTACCACCAGCACCCTGCCCAGCCGAGTTGGATTCGACGATTATAGAACTCAATAAATATATTAAATTGAATTGATTGACCTCTGTCATATACTGACATTGTCATGGCGACCGGTTTATCCTAGCAATGACATTGTGTAAATAATCAATGTGAAATAAACGTATCTTATTTAATAAATCTTTATATTACAATTGGCGACGAAATGTCGATTGAAAAATATAAAAAAGTACGAGCCTCCTTACGGGGCACCCTTACAAAGAACAATAACTACATAAATTCACAACTAAATATTACGAATGAGGAAATTGATTCACGACTACAAATTCTCAAAAATACACTTCAAAAACTTCAGGAAATGCAGGAGCAAATCGAATCATTAACAGAAGAAGACCATATCGAAGAAGAGACGGAGTACAGGTACGACTTTGAAGAATTGTGTACAAACATAAAGACAAAATTACTGATCATGCGAAGAACTAACAGTTCAACAACAGAAACAGTAAGTATACCTGTACTTCCTAGCACGAGTTCTTCATATCAAAGAATAGAACAACCACCTAAACTACACTTCCAACCATTACAAGAACGAGAAACTTTTCAAGGTTTTACTAAGAGATTGAATATTTATTTCCTTCTTAACAACATCACAGACCCTAAAATGAAAATATACATCCTATTATCTACAGTTACGCCCGAACTTCACGAAAGAATTTATGATTTATGCTCTCCAGAAGAACCATTGAATAAATCATTCGAAGAATTGACCCAAATTTTAGACGAATACATCGATCCGAAACCTAGTGTCTGGGCATTACAACACAAATTGATATCTAGGAAACAGCAACATAATGAAACTATTCCAATATATGCATCAGAACTAAAGAAACTTGCCTGTCACTGTGAATTCAAATGCCAGAATTGTAACAAGACGATACTTGAAAGTTTTCTATCACTACAATTTATACGTGGCATAGAAGACGGAGATATACGTACGAAGATTCTACAGGACAGAAATACACCACCATTTTCACAACTAGTCATGATGGCTACAGCAATGGAAATGGGTAAAATTGACAACGTTAAAATGACGTCCGATACCCAGCAATTCCCTGACTCAGTGAATAGAATAACTACATCTTACAATAACAAAACTTCAAGGATACAACCCGTACAAACATTTACAAATACAAAGCCACCTTTTTCAGTCCAAGACTTGAAAGGAAAATGTTTTAGGTGCGGCAAACCTGATCACCGCGCCAACAATTGTGGAGCTATTAAAATCACTTGTAGGAAATGCCAAAAACCAGGACATTTGGCCAGAGTTTGCCTTCAAAAATCAAACCAAACCAATACAACGAACCAAATAGACGATTCCGTAAGTACTGTTAGCAATGAAAGCATAGCGAACATCAACCTGATTAAAAGTGAAATATCTGACAAATACTTAATTCCCATAAAAATAGAGAACGAACTAATACATATGGAGTTTGATACAGGAGCTACTCTAACCTCTATATCATTAAACCAATACAGAAATTCAAACATTAAAAAAAAATCTACAAAACGAACATAAAACTGAGAACATACACAGGTGAAATAATTGAACCTTATGGAGTTGCGTATGTCAAATGTTACTACAAGAACCAAAATTTTTTTGGAAAACTATACATAATTAATAAAGATGTCGATCCGATATTCGGGAGAAGTTGGATTAGTGAACTAAAAATAGACCTAGCAGATATACGAATAGTACAAACTGAAAAACATCCTACCAAATTGGATCAGTTATTTAAAGAATTCTCGACATCAGTTTTCAAACCCGATCTTGGTAAAATTCCAAACTACAAAGCACACCTACATCTGAAAGAAAATACACAACCCATATTTATAAAACCTCGAAGAATCCCGTATGCTTTGAAGCCTAAAGTAGATGAAGAAATCGATCGTCTCTGCGCTATAGGGGTTATTTCTAAAATTGACCAATCCGATTGGGGAACACCAATAGTACCAATTGTCAAACCAAATGGCTCTATAAGGCTTTGCGCCGACTATAAAATTACCTTGAATAAAGTCATAAAAGATGAACAATACCCCATTCCTATAATTGAAGATATATTTTCTGAAATGAACGGAGCCAAACTCTTCTGCACATTAGACATTACACAAGCTTACCTTAACATGGAAATGGATGACGAAAGTGCCCTTCTACAAACATTAAGCACTCACAAAGGCACGTACAGAGTAAACAGATTGATGTTTGGTGTCAAGGTCGCACCAAGTCTCTGGCAAAAATTTATGGACCAACTGCTACAGGGCCTTGATGGTGTCAAATGCTTCTTTGACGACATTATCATCCAGGGATCTACAGAAGAACAATTACTCATACGGCTGAGAAGAGTCTTACAGAAGCTTAAAGAAAATAACTTGCGTGTAAATAAAGATAAATGTCATTTTTTTAAACAAAGTATTAACTACCTCGGACATACAATTGATAAAGATGGCCTACACAAAAACAAGGATAAAGTCAAAGCAATTGTCAATACAGAACCACCTAAGAATATCAATGAATTACGAACATTTCTCGGTATGGCAAACTACTACAACAAGTTTATACCTAACTTAGCATCCTTAACTAACCCACTGAACAACCTGTTAAAGAAAGGAATACATTTTTCATGGAACACAGAATGCCAAAAATGTTTTAACAATATCAAGAATAACATTTTGAGCAACAGAGTACTTACATACTTTGACCCTAGACTACCATTAATATTAGCCACAGATGCATCGCCATGTGGTCTCGGAGCTGTTTTGTCTCATAAAATGCCGGATGGCGCAGAACGACCAATCGCGTTTGCCTCGAGAACCCTTACCAACAGCGAAAAAAAATACAGCCAAATTGATAAAGAAGCAACAGCTATATTTTGGGGTCTCAAGAAATTCTTCCATTACTGCTACGGCCGAAAATTCACGCTAGTCACGGACCACAAACCGCTTACTTCAATTTTTCACCCGGAACAAACATTACCAGCTTTAAGCACTATGAGATTATTTCATTACGCACATTTTCTATCTGGTTTTGACTATAACATAGAATACAGACCCTCATCAAAACACTCGAACGCTGACTACTTGTCCAGATTTCCAATTGAGAGAACTAAAGAAAAGTCAGTAGACCAACACGCCGCATTTCAGATACGACAGATAAATCAACTACAAGTAAGACCAGAAATCATAGCTCAAGAAACAAGCAAAGATCTAGAGTTAAACACATTACTACAAGCACTGAGAACAGGTCGTTCGGTAAAACTCTATGGATTTAACGATAATGAACTCACCCTGCAAGATGACTGCATTATGAAAGGAACCCGAATCGTCATACCAAAATCATTACAGACCCAGGTACTCGATGAACTGCATGCAGGACACATTGGGATTCTTAAAATGAAATTACTGGCCAGGAGCTATATATATTGGAAAAACATTGACCGAGACATTGAAACCAAGGTGAAGTCTTGCAGAGCATGCCGCCTTCAACAAAATGCGCCACCACAAGCACCACTTCACCACTGGGAAGAGCCGAGCGGGCCGTGGCAAAGAATCCATGTGGATTTTGCAGGCCCGATGATGGGCCATCATTTATTTATCGTGGTAGATGCTTACACAAAATGGGTCGATATTTTCCCAACTAAAACAACAACGAGTTCATGGTGCATTTACAAACTGAAAGAATTATTTAGTACATTTGGTATGCCTTATACCTTAATATCAGACAACGGCCGACAGTTCACTTCACAAGAATTTAAGGACTTTTTATCAGATTGTAGCACAGTACATAGGACCACTGCGCCTTACCACCCAGCGACCAACGGCCTGGCAGAACGGTTTGTACAAACCATCAAAAGAGCCCTCCGCTCTATGGAGGGGGAGAGAGGCAGTCTAACTGATAAGGTGATAAAAATCATACGCCGTCTAAGATATACTCCAGGCATCAACGGTCGATCTCCGTATGAGTTAATGTTTGGTCGGGAGGTTAGGACACAATTTCATACAATGTTTCGGAAACTGCCTGCATCTTTACCTCATAACGCCAATTCTACTACTATACGGCAATTCGATCTAGGAGATAGAGTTCAGGTCAGGAGTTACTCCAGTGCACACCGCAGATGGGAGTTCGCGACTGTGACGCGCCGCATGGGACGACTGCACTACGAAGTCCAGACAGACAGCGGCCTAACTTGGACTCGACACCTGGACCAGATGCTAGCAGCGAACGGCATCCCTCAGCTAGAATAGCGGAGGAGGCGTGTCATATACTGACATTGTCATGGCGACCGGTTTATCCTAGCAATGACATTGTGTAAATAATCAATGTGAAATAAACGTATCTTATTTAATAAATCTTTATATTACAACCTCCGACCTGGTAAAGGTTGCAGGAAGCCGCTGGATGCGGGCCGCTTCCAACCGGCCAATTTGGAAGTCACTGGGGAAGGCCTATGTTCAGCAGTGGACGTCCTATGGCTGAAATGATGATAAACTTTTATTAAATGATTCACAGGAACAACGGTGGTCCGGCTGCAGCGTGCCGCCCCCGCCGCCTGGCCCGCAGCACGTGCAGCAGTCCTACGGGTATCTGCCTCCGCAGGTGTGTGGTATACACTGCCTGAGCAGGGCAGAGTCGGCAGGGCCTGCTATATTTCGTGCCGTCTCATCCTAGCACACATCATCTCATCCCGTCCCGTCTCATGGTAGTTACTTATGGAAGTAACGTTACGTAACGAAAATGTTATATGTTATTATTTTAATCATACTAAGCATGCAGCAAGACAAAATATTTAAAGAATAATAAAAAAACACATTCTTTTGTCTTAATTTCCAAAAATACTACCTATATAATTTTAAGCGGGATTAAAAAAACGCTGGGGCAATTGCACCACTGGGTTAATTGAACCAGATTAGTTTTCACACAAACACAAATGAAATTTTCTAAGTTTTACATGATTTATACACGATATAATTAATATAAGCTTAGTTTTTAATCTGCCACTGCAAATGTTAATGATTGCTTCATATAAAATTAGGATATAGCTGATACTTAAAAAAATTAGTAGCTTTTTTATTTCCCCATTCTGTACTTGTAATACAAATAATTTTGCGATAGTTATCACATGTACAGGTAAACTACAATAATTCTTTTTAGAGGTATAACTACAAACCCTATAAGTGAAATATAATAATGGCTATTATGATTTCAAAAACTGGTGCAAACGTCCCCAGGCATGGGTCAGTTAAACCTCTTTCCCTAGGTCTGTTAAATTGTCGAGTTATCTTTAACTACAAACTAAAATTTAAAAATTAAAATGCAGTTTTGTAACTGAATAAATTATCTTACCAACCTAATACTACATTTCTACGAGAGTCTAGTAATTTAGGTGTTATTTATTGCTATTCTGACGACCATCTGGTTTAGTGGTTCGCGCACCGGACTACAAAGCCAGTGGTTGCGGGTTCGAATCCCGCAAGGGGTGTTTTAAATAAACGTATTCTGGTGGTGTGCTGGTTTACGCCACAGTGAATAAAACTGTTATATGTACCTAGTAAGCGCAACGTCTGCCCAAGACACTACTTAATACGAGTACGTTCTGTCGAAAAATAGCAGTATTATCCATGAACTCCTAATTGGTTCTCCTAAGGAGTTCTGTGACTTTTATCATCAGGTCAGCAGTATGATAATGATGATGACCAGACGCAAACACCTGAATAAGTTAGTAAAACTTCGCAAACACTACGTGCCTATATTTTTCCAGGATTTTTCTTTGATTTCTCTGAGATTCTATAATCAGATCCTAACTTGGTAAAAATGGGACCACCTCTAGTGTCTGGGGTAATATCGTTTCAAACAAAAAAATAAATGTTTAAATAGGTCCATAATTGACGAAAATATCAATGAATATACATAAAATATATATGTCGCAGGGATATGATAAAAACGGGGATTTGATCAATTCCCTAAGAGATTTGATCAAATCACGGAGGATGTTAAAATAACAACACGATTTTATCTTTTCCCTAAACAAATCTAGTGAATTGAAGAAATCCCTAAATTGGTTCAGTGAAATGACAAAAATAATTTTGCTATGGTATTTTAAAGGTTTATTTGGTAAGACATACCTACATAATTATAATAATCAGGTGAATGTAATACAAGGAAATATTGATATCGAAAATCACCATTACTTAGAACATTTTTTTTTTTTTACAGAATGAACAAAAATTTCTTTAAAAAATATTTTAGTTGCGTATGATATGCCTATTTGTAATAATCACTTGTTAAAACATGTAGCTGATTTGTGGCATCGTGAATTACAAAGAACATTATTTTTCTTACAGGCACATTTATTTGTTTTGCAACGTACTTTGGACTTTTGGCAAGAACATTGTTTGAATCCTTGACCGCCAAATAAAGATAATTTTCCCGCAATTTCCCGCAAACTCAGCTTAGTCATTGAAATGGTATCAGTTAATGTAGCTGTAGATATTTGAACAGCGTTTCTAGGAAGCCAATCTTTTATGATGCCAACTGATGTACCAATTTGAAATAAATTATTTTTCGTGTCTAATACAATCCCTGTAATATTATTTGCATCTAGTCTACTTTTGGTACGTCAACCAAAACGGTGGAACCAACTAATATATCTTTGAATTTCTTAGAAGAAGTGTCTTTCATTTTATCAGCAGATCTTTTAAAATTTTGTGAAGCATCTTCCCTTTGCTTTTTAATGTTCTCTTCTTTTTGGCATAATAAACATAAAACTCCCGATCCATATCCTTCTTCGCTTGTCGTAATGCCACATATTACATGCACGGAGTTGCCACAAACGTCACATGAATGTGCTCCTGTAGATTTTTGTCCACAAACAATACAAAATATTTCCTGTACTCTTTCAACCGATTCTGATTCAACTGGTGGTTCAGCTATTACCTCGATCGATGTGGTAACATTTGGTACTTCAGGTTCAGATGGTATTGCTGATGTGCCAGGTACAACTCGCTCTAAAATCAATGTAGTACTATTTGGTGCTTCATATTCAGACGATATATCTGATGTGCCGGGTACAACTCGCTCTAAAATTAATGTAATACTATTTGGTGCTTCAGATTCAGGCGGTATAGCTAATGTGTCAGGTACAACTCGCTCTAAAGTCAATGTGCTATTTTCAATTTATTCAATAGGTAGTTGTTCCTCACGAATTTCAGCGTTGTTGTCAATTGATTCAGTGGCTGACATGTTTTGCTGCTTGAAAAACTGATCCAACTGCTCTTCACTAACTTGCTAAGTAATTCTGTTGGTATATGAGTAGATTGGAGTCCTGTTTTTGGTTCTGTTCCAAATAACGCTTTGTACGGTGAACGTTTAATGGTACGATGAAAGGAGGAATTCTTTTGAAATTGAACAAAATAACAGCAGATCGCCCAATTTTTACTGTCATTATCAATTAACCAAGCTCGTAACATAGCTTCGACATCTTGGTTTGCACGCTCAACTGATCCTTGACTCGCTGGATGTCTAGGCCTACCGTTAATAATTTTACATGTCGGCCACAAGGCAGTTAATTCTTGAATGATTGCAGCAGTAAATTCACGGCCATTGTCGCTTTGCAGTATATAGGGACAACCTCCTTCCAGGAAAATTTTCAGTAGTTCTATTGCAACTTCAGCTGCTGTTTTTGAAGTCAATGGTCGCAGAAAGCTGAATTTTGTTGCGTGGTCTTGATAATGTAGTAGCCATTTATAATTTCTGTCGGGGGTTGACTGTAAGTCAATTAAATCAACTTGACCGCGATGGTTAAAATCACTAGAGACAATCGGGCAAACAACGATACCTTTTCTTGGGAATTTCTTCTTAGATTGACATACCGAACACAATTTCAAAAATTCTAATACCACAGAAGTAGGAATCAAATATCTGGATTTCAAATTATACAGCATTTTATCTCTGCCTCCGTAGCCCGTCGATTGATGGGTCTCACAAAGTATAGCATAAAATTCATCTGGAGGCACTATTTTCAGTAGTCGTCGGTAGTCGGTAGATAATTTTCTTTTTAATATTAAAAATTTTGTTGTGTCTACCTCCATTACATCATATTTATTACCGTAATAATATTGCTTGTTTGTTCTCTTAAGTTTCAGTACTGCAGCTGATTTAAATTCTTCAATCGCTGAAATAGCCTCTTCTATTCTTTCTCGAGTCCATAACGGTTTTTCCTTATCCTGCCGCCCCTCTAACATCGCAATAATAGCTTTATTAAACTGAGTTTCACACACAAACCCAGTATGTGGCGGATTTTCTTTCTCATTCGACGCCATTCCGCATAACTTTCGTAAAATTATACTCAAAAGTGCGCACGCGCGACGTTTCTTAACGTGTGTTTGAAACCGACTGACACCGCACGCGGGCGCTGCGGGCGGGTGCGCGGTGGAGCAGGGGGAGTGACAGACATCTACGGCCTGCCTGCCTAGTGTTTGCAAGCGCGACCCAAACAAGAACTGACATGTTTTTTGTCATTTCACTGAACCAATTTAGGGATTTGATCAATTCACTAGATTTGTTTAGGGAAAAGATAAAATCGTGTTGTTATTTTAACATCCCCCGTGATCATATCCCTGCGACATATATATATATAGCCAAACATGGAACGTCCAACTTTTTGAAGTCGGTTAAAAACTGGTTTTTTACTTGAGAATATAAACAAAAATGTTTATTTGTTTTTGAACAGAGTCCACAGAAGAGCGACTATGCTAACATGAAAAAAGCGGCCAAGCGCGAGTCGGACTCGCCCATGAACGGTTCCGTAGCAGCAAGTAACATAATATAAAAGTTCTAAAGAGCTAATAAAGCATTTTTAAAAATGTTTATGTTTGAGTTGATTGAATGAAAGGTAAATTGCGGTTTACAATTTATGACGTATTAAAAAAAACTACTTACTAGATTTCGTTCAAACCAATTTTCGGTGGAAGTTTGCATGGTAATGTATATCATATATATTTTTTTAGTTTTATCATTCTCTTATTTTAGAAGTGTCTCTCGCGCAAACTATTCAGTTTAGAAAAAAAATTATATTAGAAACCTCAATATCATTTTTGCAGACCTATCCATAGATACCACACGTATCGGTTGGATGAAAAATTTTTTTTAAAATTTCAGTTCTAAGTGTAGGGAACCCCAAAATTTATTGTTTTTTTTTTCTATTTTTGTGTGAAAATCTTTATGCGGTTCGCAGAATACATCTACTTACCAAGTTTTTAGTTCTTATAGTTTCGCAAAAAAGTGGCTGTGGCATACGGACGGACAGACAGACAGACAGACATGACGAATCCATAAGGGTTCAGTTTTTCGGCACTTGGCTACGGAACCCTAAAAATCAGAAGAGTGTGACAAATATGTGTGCGGCTCCAAAAACTACGAAAATTTTCCTGTGGAATAAAGTACATAAAGTCTTGGTTCAAAATAGCCAAAAATCTAATAAGTAACTGTAATTTTTATAAATTACTTACTTACATATGGTTTTTCTTATTTTATGAATCTACGTAGAACACATAATAATGATTAGTGTGATATAGCGTTAAATGTCCATTTATGTTGATCCCTACTTTATATGGAACTGCATAGAAAAGAGAGTTCAAGCTGTACCTAGAGTTGTGTTTAAGCAATGGCAAAGTCAAAAGTCAAAGTCAAAGTCAAAGTCAAAAATCATTTATTCAATTTAGGACAGAAAACTGCCACTTATGAACGTCAATAATAACATTATTGGCCCATATGGGGCAAAATATGTCTCCTTATTTTTTGGGCCCTACTAGCGCTTCGAGACAAGACACAGACAATCTGGCAAGTGCTTCGAAGAAACGCCGGAACAAACTCAGTCACCACTAGCTGCCACAAAAAAAATATAAAATCAAAATAAACAGGTAGGTACATCAGTTTAGTGCAGGCTGGACTGAATACATTCTTGTCATCAAGATAGTCTTGAATTTTATAATACCCCTTAGACATTAGGGTAGTTTTGACATGTGATTTAAATTTATTAATGGGAAGTTCGATAACATTGTAAGGCATATTATTAAAAAATTTAATACAATTACCCAGGAATGAATTACTTGTTTTGGCCAATCTGAAGTTTGGGATTACAAGTTTGTTTTTGTTTCTTGTGTTATATGAATGAATATTACTTTTTTTTATAAAAAGATTAAAATTTTTGCGAACGTACATGATATTATCAAATATGTATTGAGAGGCTACAGTGAGTATGTTGATTTCTTTAATGAAATCTCTCAGGGATTCGCGCGGACTAAGTTTGTAAATAGCACGAATGGCTCTTTTCTGTAAAATAAAGATGGTATCGATGTCCGCAGCAGAACCCCACAAGAGAAGACCATAAGACATAATAGTTACTGTGAAAGTAACTAAAATACACGAGGCTTGCCGTTACAACGTCAGTTAGATGTCTATTTTTTCTAACCGCAAAGGCAGCTGAAGCAAGTCTCCCAATCAGAGTGTCAACGTGTGGTCTCGATTGCAACTTCGAATCCAATGTAATGCCCAGAATAACAGTGGAGTTTGATAGATCAAGTTTATCACCATTAAGTAAAATTTCTGGGTTAGTTTGCTTCACGTTAGGAATTTAATACAATTGGCGATTAAATAAATCAATAAATCTACTTTCAAACAGTAAAAATTAAATCACAATCGGCGCAGTAGTTTCCGAGCCTATAGGTAACGAACATACACACAGACAAGAATTCAAAAAAAATCTTTTTTGGACTCTACTGGTCATAGAGAAAGCCTGGACACTGTTTTTATTTTTTTCTAGTCAATGTACAGTTTTATATTCCTATGTAGGTACCTATAGATAACTTTTTTATTACCCCTTTAAGTTTTAGTTCACCTTTCTGTTACACCCGGTATTCATTAAAATCGAACACATTTTCCAGCTGCAGCCGGGCTTGCAAATACATAACATGCAAGTGCCAAAATACTTGTCCAACACCAACACGACCAACACGACCAACAAACCTAGTGTGGATCCTACAATGGGCGCTGTAGACCAGCAAACTACTAACACGCAGGTCAGTTGATGCTTAGGCTCGGACTACATACATCCGGAATTTTTCATAACTCAATACAAAATGGCTCCGGACAAGCCCGGATTCAATCCGTTTTGTATTGGGTTCTGAAAAATTCCATGTATGTGACACATGTACTCCGAGCCTTACACTTATGGCCAATTTCGGAATGGTCTCCATCCACGAAGGGGGTGGGGTCTGACTGGTGGGCTGACAGAAGTGGACGAGGATCTTTCATATGGCAGCCGGCGTTTGACAATCAATGTTAAGAGGAGTCCGTCATTTTAGCAAGTTCTTAGATACTTTAACACAGATCAGTACCTTTAAAGCTATAATTGTACTTACTAGTCCTTACATATGAAATTGCCATTCAGTATCAAAAAAGTGAATCAACTTTTTTTAATGAAATTATTATTTAATCAATTGAAGTATGCGCCGTTGTTATCGATACACTTCCGCCCGAAAAAAATTCCTGGGAGCGAGAGTCTATGAACTGTTTGATGGCGGTTTTGACTGCCTCATCAGATTTGTTTTTTTTTCCTTGTAAAATTTTATCTAAATTTTGAAAAAAGTGGTAATCGGTTGGGGCAAGATCTGGAGAGTATGGTGGGTGACGCAAAGGTTTCAGTCGCAGCTCCTCTAACTTGGCCATGCACATCACAGTGTGTGGTCTAGCGTTATCCTGAAGGAGCAGTGGGTTAGAGCAATTCACCAGTCTCGGGTTTAATGGCGAGCTTTTCCATCATTGTTTGCAATTGTCGCCAATACAAGTCTGCAGTAATCGTCTGGCCTGATCTCAAGAAGCTGTAGTGGATAACACCAGCACTGGTCCATCAAACACTAACCAGAATCTTCTTTTTGGTCAGTTTTCGCTTAGGGCCAGGTTTTGCCGGTTCTCCAGGGTTAAGCCATTGTGATGATCGCTTCCGATTGTCGTACAGGATCCATTTCTCATCACGTCACGATACGGTTCAAAATCCCCTCATTATTGTGACGCTTGAGCAAAGAAACACAGCAAGCGACGCGTTATTGTTGGTTTGCTTCAGTCATTTCGTGCGGTACCCACTTTTCGAGTTTTCTGACTTTTCCAATTTGTCGCAAATGGATAAGTAAGTATCGTTTTGTGACTTACGCCGAAGGCTGCTGCTAATTCAGAAACGGTTTGAGATGGATCTGCTTCCACTATCGCCTTCAATTCTTCGTTATTCACTTGAGTATCAGGTCGTCCACGAGGCTCATTGTGTAAATAGAAATTTCCAGAACGGAAACGTTGAAACCAAAAACTCACCGTTCGTTCGTTAGCGGTGCCAGGGTCCGTACACGTCGTTAATACTACGAGTCGTTTGGCACGGTGGAACTCGTATTCGTAAATACCGCGAATTTTCAATTTACCATAGTTGTTGTTAAAGCAATGTTGAAGCTCAAACAAATGATGTGAAAACAAATGAAATACGAATTTTAAAACAATATTTTTCTGGCTTTATTTCGAAATAAATTTGAATTTGGAATTCCTAATCAAACGCAAGATATTTGATGTTAAAGTTGCCAGTATTGAGTATCAGCAATTTCATATGTATGGACCTATTATTAATTTGAGTAATGAAATAATGAAATAGGTAAATACTTGCTTATGTATCGGTATAGCCCTTTCCATAGCACGCTGTGAAACCTTGGGCTTTCCTATGAGGCCCATATTAGAGGCCAAGTTTCAGTTCCATATGCCATCACTGGTTAGAGACTTTCGTCTTTAGGCACTGAGGAATTTTGGACGAGAAGACGTTGTGTAGTTTCCCAAACGCTGCCCAGCCGAGTTGGATTCGACGATTGACCCCCGAACTGGTAAAGGTTGCAGTAAGCCGCAATGCAGGCCGCTTTCAACCAGCCAGTCTGGATGTCACTGGGGAATGCCTATGTTCAGTAGTGAAGGTCCTATGTCTGAAATGATGATAAACTTTTATCAAATGATTCACAGGAACAACAGTGGTCCGCCCTTGCCGGCTGCAGCGTGCCGCCCCCGCCGCCTGGCCCGCAGCACGTGCAGCAGTCCTACGGGTATCTGCCTCCGCAGGTGTGTAGTACACACTGCCTCAGCAGGGCAGAGTCGGCAGGGCCCGCTATGTTTCGTGCCGTCTCATCCTAGCATACCTCATCTTATTCTATCATGGTAGTTTACTTCCTACGAAGTAGGTAACTGTAATGGTGTCCAATCATTTGACAAAAAACAAATAACAAATATTCATTTGAAAAATAACTTAAGACAAAATTATACTTGATAAATTTATCATTTTACAAACTATTGTATAATAAACTACTCATTAGACAGTAAATTTACTAAAAAAAAATCATTATGCTAAAACATTATTTCACAAATTGATTATTTTTTGAACATGTTAGTTGGCAAAACAACGTAAAGCATAAATAACATTTGACAAAATGCATTGTTTGGTAAATATTTTATTTACCATAAAACAATTTTTTATTAAAAAAATAACCGACTTCAAAACACCAAAAAGCTAAAAAGAACTTTTAAACAATCATACCAAACAGTTATTTTTGGAGTCGGTGCAAACAACCACATTCAAACACTCCACGGCTGGCACCGACTCCAATAATAACTGTTTGGTATGATTGTTTAAAAGTTGTTTTTAGCTTTTTAGTGTTTTTGTTGTAGGTTTTTTTTTTTTTTGATTTGTCTGTTTTTTTACATTATAAATGGCGATCTGTGATGTAATTATAGCTAAATTGCTTCTCATGATGATTCAAATAAGTCCAAACACGGCTATGATACATTGTTTATTTATTTATCACAGAGTTCCGGTGCTTACCTTCCGCCTAATTCATCAGATCAGTTTGATGTTATCATTCTCACCAGAATCATTAATTAAAATTTGATTTGTCGACTATAACAAAGCTTAACTGTCTTGATGAAAATATCTTATCGCTACTCGTGGATTCAGCAAATGATACTTTCTGAATGCAAATGCTTGACTTGTTGTTAAATATACTAAAATCTAGAATATTTCCCTCAATTCCTCATGGATCCCATCATCAGAAATAAATTTTGAGAAAAATGAGACCAATCTGGAGGTACCCTTTCAATTTAAAAAAAATTTAAATCGGTTCATTAATTGCGGAGTTCTGAAGTAATAAACATATAAAAAAAAAGAATTGAGAACCCCTCCATTTTTTAAAGTTAAAAATCTACGTTAATACAACAATCTTTCTTACGCAGAAGAAGGTAGTTAGCTATTAAGTACGTGTTTATTATTACTTTAGGTTCATGCATGGAAGTCCAAAAAAAAAAAAGAAGTATAATAATCATAATGATATATTTTTTAAACTCTTATAAAGACATGAGAGATGTTCTTAATTACTAGGTTGCGTGTCACTCATCTAGGTTAGGTTAGAACAGTGACCACAAAACCAGATCCAAATATTTTTTTGCAAAATTAGGGTAAAAACTAAGGATTTTGAGGTTAAGTTTTATTAATTTTCATTTATTCATATCTTCAGAACTAAGCATTTCCAAGAGAGGGGAGTGGTACCGGGGGTAAGCACAATTGACATATTACTGATATTCCGATTTTAATTCTATATGTTTTGAAATCTTACTCAACATTTGCCAAAGCTATTAATGTTAGGTGATTTAGTTTCTAGAAAAATGCTGCCAATATTATAATAATTAATCTTGCATCCTTATCCTTAGTTTTTAAGCGCTCAGCGGCCGCTACCGCGGCAGGCTCACTACGCTCGCTGCGCTCGCTCCGTTCGCTCGCCTTCGCGCTGTGTGTGGTCACTGTTCTAACCTAACCTAACCAATTTAGTCTTATTATAAGTATTCACTAATTAATTAGAAATAAAAATTATTGTAAGTAAAACAACGGTAAATCGAAAAAAATGGTTTTGATAATCGGGTATCTGTTTTTCTGCAAAATGAAACATCGGTGAAATAAATTTATTACTTACAATATTATGTAAAAAAAACACCTGGGAATCAAAACTTTGTTAAACCGTTTTCGAACTATTGAAATTCGAACAGAAGAGTTTCGAAAGTAAGATATTAGCTAATCGGTATAATACCCACAGTTGTCTTTCTGATTTTAAAATTTATATGTCAGTTATTTATAGTTAGGTATATTGGCGAATTTTAGTAATAATAGATAGCTTATCCACTAAACTACAAAAACATAAGGAATATTATAAAGAGTTAAAGTCCATCGTGAATTTGGCCATACATAGTGAAAAATCAGCATATTTTAAGCAATATATTAATTATTCGAACAATCCTCGTTTATTGTGGAAACATATAAAACGAAATATCGTCGATTTAAAAAAAAAAAACTGAACTTCCCCCCCACTTATGTAATCCTGATACCATAAATGAGAATTTTCTTAATGTCGCTGGAAGCAATGATTCGGATACTTCCGTCATTGATAGCCTTAATTCTAGTCGGTATGGCCCTGCTGTGTTCTCACTTCAACTTGTTACTAAAGACACTGTAGCTAGCATAATCAAATTTATTAAAACAAATGCACAAGACACGGACGGAATTACACTAGATATGATAATGCTGACATTGCCACATACATTAAAAATAATTACCGCTATAGTAAATAGATCTATAAAAACCGGTATTTTTCCCCAACAATGGAAAACAGCCATTGTCAAACCAGTTCCAAAGACGCAACATCCTGTTGAATACAAGGACTTGCGCCCCATTAGCATCCTGCCATTTC
Source organism: Anania hortulata (assembly GCA_963576865.1). Lineage (NCBI taxonomy): Eukaryota > Metazoa > Arthropoda > Insecta > Lepidoptera > Crambidae > Anania > Anania hortulata. The sequence goes on from OY756393.1 coordinate 21,790,798, forward strand.
TGTCTAAGGTAGTTGAGAAAGCTGTGTGTACCCAGATTAATAAGTATTTAGAAAAACACAACATTCTACCTGAGAAACAGTCTGGTTTTAGAAAATGTCGCAGTACTGCAACCGCACTCTTGGAGTAGATGATGTTCTTGCATCGCAGGATATTGGTATGGGCGCTATTTTGATTTTGTTGGATTATTCACGCGCCTTCGATACTATAAACAGTTCTTTTATACAAACTGGGTTATTACGGTTTGATACAATGTCCCTGAAATGGTTTGCTAGTTACCTATCTGAGCGTACACAATATGTTGAAGTTCGCAATGAAAACGGCTCTACCTCTTGTTCCACCACCTTAAGAGTAGTCAGAGGGATCCCACAAGGATCCATACTAGGGCCGATACTTTCTGTATACCGCAGATATTATTCGCAACATTAAGAACTGCAACTATCATCTGTACACAGACGACCTCCAGATGTACATTTCTTTCAAGCCTGATGACACTGTTTCCGCTGTAAATAAAATAAATAAGGATCTAGATCGTGTTAGCCAATGGAGTGACCGTCATAATCTTGTCTTGAACCCGAAGAAATAAAAATATATGATTCTGGGCTCCAAAAATGTCACTGCTAAGATTGCCGCTCAATCTCTACATGTCTCTATGATGGGTAATTGCTTAGAGAAAGTGCCACAAGCTCGCAATTTGGGTATTCTCATGGACGGAAGGCTGCAATTTGAGGGACACATACTGGAAATTATGCGCAACTGTTTCTATAGACTGAGGGTTCTTTACCGTGTTCGTGATTACGTGGATGTGAAAACACGAATTGAGTTGTGTGAATCGCTTATCCTGTCAAAATTATATTACGCGGATACTGTTGTCGTATGTTGCCTTTTAGAACGTACAAAGAAACTGATTCAGCGTATTCAAAATGCATGTGCCCGTTATTGTTTTCCAGTTCCCCGACGTTCACACATAACCCCTACTTTGAACCGCAACAATCTTCGAAACATGTCCGCTAGATACAACTTGCACTTGGCGTTATTGCTCTTTGATATAATTAAAACACAAGAACCTTCTTATCTATACCACAAATTGGAATTTACACAGCGGGCGATAAGGATTGCTCCGCGCTTGATGTGTCCACAACGCAGAACGGCCGCTTTCCGTGGTAGCTTTCGCTATGCTGCCACGAAATGTTGGAACAATCTGCCGCCACCAATTAGAAACTCAAAATCTGTTTCCTCCTTTAAACACCATCTCAGAAAATTTCTGATCGACAAGCAATTATCTATGACATGAGCAGCCGTACTGTACTGTATTTAAAAACTAATGTACACATGATCTACACACACACACTCACACACACTCACACACACACACCCACACCCACACACACACACACACACACGCACACACACATACACACACACACACACACACACACACACACTTGCAGCACTGGCATAATAAAAAATAATAATAAAAAAACGCATGACACCATACCCTCTGTTTTTTTTTTCACTTTACTATACATCGCTTGCTGAATTCAGTAGTGGCACAACTCAAAATTTGGCCAAATTGAGTTAGTAACGGATTGGCGTTCTATGCATCGATCTTTATTTTATGCAATAAAGAACCAAATTTTTTGTACATTATTAAGTAGCCAGTTAGTGGTACTTGTGCCGATAGTGCACGAGACAAAATTGATCGTCTTCGTCATCCAACACTGGCACTTTCGAGTTAGGCCAGTTTTATGTAAAATACTGTATGTAGATTTTTAGTTGAGCCGTATTTGACCATTTGGATTTAAAGGGGAGAGCAAACTGTTTTCAGTAGTATATAGATTACCTATAGACAAATCAAATATAATAAAATACCAGGCTCCACAGCAGACAAAAACCTTACTAAAATAAAAAGGGACAAGAGTCAAAGTTAAAAGGCATTGCAACCCTAACCAAGAATATCAAAAAATACACAGAACAGACAGAAAGAAAAAACATAGTGATATCTTTAGAAAGCACGTAGAAAGACCGATCATCAAGAAAGCAACGGAACAGTTACAGAAGATTAAAAATATAGAAAAAAATTGTCCTTAACAGATTTACCAAAGTAAATGTAGCCAGAGCCAGGCGAGACCACTTTTATACGCTCTATGACAAGTTGGAATCGTCTGAGGAGCAGAAGCTAATTTATAAGTTGGCGCGCTTAAGGGTCAAAGCGGCACAGGATATTTACCAGTGTCGCTGTATTAAAGACCCTGGGGGCAACCTGTTATGCGAGGACCTCTCGGTGAAGGAGAGATGGCGCTCTTATTTCCATGACCTGCTGAATAAGCAACACAAAAAAGTGCAGCCACCGGAACTCCCTCCGGTTAAGGGACTAGTACCACCGGTAACGCCTGAAGAAGTCCAGTTCGCTCTTCGCCGCATGAAGAATCGTAAAGCTGTCGGAGCCGATGGAGTCCCAATCGAAGCCTGGAAGGCGATGGGCCCTCTTGGGGTGGACATCTTATCCTACATTTACAACCGCATACTCTTATTTGGGCTAATCCCGAGCCAATGGAGAAAGAGTATTATTACTCCGGTCTTCAAAGGCAAGGGATCGGTGCAAGAATGCGGCAACTACCGCGGTATAAAGGTCATGTCCCACACCATGAAGCTTCTTGAGCGCATTGTGGACTCCCGGATCCGACAGGAGTGTGACGTCTCAGAGTGTCAATATGGGTTTCGTCCTGGCAACGAGACTATGGACCCTGTTTTCGCCCTAAGGACCGTCATGGAGAGATACAGGTTGAAGAACACGCCTCTGCACATGCTTTTTCTTGATCTACAGAAGGCCTTTAACTGTATCCCTCGGTATCTGGTGATCGGTGATCTGGTGGGTGCTGAGATCCAAAGGGGTCCCCGAGGCATATATTGACATTATTCGAGACATGTACCGTAGCTCCGATTCTATGGTTCGGACTGCTGTTGGCGACACCAAACCGTTCCCCAACACTGTCACAGTGCACCAGGGTTCCGACCTCAGTCCGTTTCTGTTCAGTGTGATATTAGACGTTGTGTCAGACAGCATCAGAGACTCACATGAGCAGCCACCATGGCTGCTGATGTATGCTGACGATACCGCACTGGTGGACGCGGACAGGGTCAGGCTGGTGAGACGGGTGAACGAGTGAAAGCAGTCGCTTGAGAGCGGTGGTCTGAAACTCAATGTAGTGAAGACCGAGTACCTACCTGGCCTATAACTCTACAGATCCAACGCCCGTCCGCATAGGTGGAGTCACACAAGGTCGAGCGCACGGACCAGTTAAAATACCTTGGATCTGTACTTCACGCGTCGGGAGACATCGATTGCGACGTCAAAGCACGCATTGCTGCTGAGTGGGCCAAATGGCGAGAGGTGACTGGTGTAATTTGTGACCCCAGAATGCCGGTTAAGCTGAAAGGACAGATCTATAAGTCCATCATTAGGCCTGTTCTTTTATATGGCAGCGAAGCGTGGCCGCTACTTGAGCGACACAAGCAGGAGCTGCGTGTCACGGAGATGAATAAGCTGCGGTGGGTATGCGGAGTGACGCGGAAGGACCGCGTGAGAAACTCGCGCATCCGCGGTAGCCTTCGTGTCCGTGATATTGAAAATAACGGAACGGGACCCCAGAGATAGCGACAACAAGTCCGGTTCGGGAATCACAAGACGCTCGGCTGCCGCACATAATCTAATCATAATAACTGCCCGACCGGCACAAGCCGAATAAAGCCGAAGGTAATGTAGCCGTTAATACGAGTTGGCTTTTTCATGTCTCAACTACCCGATTGGCACAAGACAATTGAAGTCGAACAAGTGCAGAAGGTAATTGCTTCGACAAACAAAGACGATCCTCTTTGTTGTTCGACAAATATTGCCGAACCGACAATGCCGGCCCGTTTATGTGAAAAATGAAAATGAAAAAAATTAAAATATTTATTCATTGTAAAATTGAAAAACTTAACAATATAGAGGCAGAACCACTCCTTAACATATTAGGGGTGATAACTTATACAGTGTGTGTGTGTGTGGTTGTGTGTGTGTGTGTGTGTGTGTGTGTGTGTGTGTGTGTGTGTGTGTGTGTGTGTGTGTGTGTGTGTGTGTGTGTGTGTGTGTGTGTGTGTGTGTGTGTGTGTGTGTGTGTGTGTGTGTGTGTGTGTGTGTGTGTCTTCTAGTCAGATCTTCTAGCTCTTCATAGGTTAAGGTTTTAATCCATTTAGTTACGAGGTTTTTAACTTCAAATTTTGTTTTAGTGTATATTTTAAGAATTTTGTTAATGTAATTGTATAAATGAGAAGATTTGTGTACATATTGGCGTCTAGCAAAACAAGTTTTACATTTTCCAGTTTTAACTACAATGTCTTTCCGTTTATGTGTGTAGCAACTACCTACCTCTTTTTTAAACATGTGATTGCAATATATGATTTATTATTGTTTGTTTTGTGTGGTGTGCAAAAAAGAGTATCTGTCTATTTTTTTCTCAGATCGATCCGTCCATGGTGATGCTGCAAGTGCAGCCAGGTGATGAAGAGGTGCCGTGTTTCTTAGAAGAACTCAATAAACCTCCCATGAGCAGTTTCAACCCGAACCTCTTTGATGACCTTAGTGATGATGAGTGAGCACTTTGGAGTGATGATGAACTGCGGGAGGGGTCAAAGAAGTTACGTTAGAGTTTCTTGGTAGTCACCAGAGACCTCATTGCCCTTTTTGACTTCTTGGTTCGTAGCAAACTGAGGCCCAATTCCCGTAATTTGATAATAGCCGCAATCCGCACCCTTATTACGTATCTTGCAATAGCAAAGCGATAGCGATAATTGCGCAATATTTGTTCTAAGATCGCTAAAAACAAAAACATAGCAAACTAATGACAGTGCTGCCTCTACCGAACAAAAGATAAACTAAAATGTGCATTCAATCAGTTCAAACTGTTTGAATTTCTGTCATTTTCGTATTACTTACCTATAACTTTTGACAGCAATCGTATGCAAATGCGGCAGCAATTGGAAAAAGGATGGTGGGAAAATAAGAAGAAGAAGAGAAGAGAATGAATATATGAAGCGCAGGCCCACCTCCAATAAAGTGACTTGTATAATAAATTAAAGGTAATTAAATTAAATACCTTTAATTTATCAATTAAATTTAATACATAATAATAGTCTATTTGCCTTGTACCAAAATTTACTTATCTAATAATTTAGTTTAATAGTTTGCACCTTATGGTACCACAACAAATCAATAGTGATTAAAATTAATAAATGATTACTGTAAAAAAAACATTTTCAAATGTTTTATTTTTGTCGGTATTTTACATTGTCAAAAACGCCGGTAACAATGACAGGCACGTCTCCATTGAGTAACTTTGTACTAGAACTGACATCCCAAAGCGAGATTTTGCGCTACGCTCGCACAAAGTATGAGTAGTGTGACCGTCCCAAAGGTTTTTAGCATGCCTGTTCTAGTATTTTATAACTCAATGGATATTTAAAGGTTCATGACGTCACGAACAAGTATATCATGGCCGACGGTGCATTTTTGACTATTCTCAAAGGTTTAAAAAATTTAATAAAATTGCTGACGCTTTATTTAAATATTACCAACAATAATAACTCTATTTCAGAAAACAGTCAAATAGCCTATAATTGTGTTCAGTATCATTGAGGCGCATGCATAAATTCTTCGTGTGGCTAGAGTTATACAATATTAAATGTTGTAATTTTTTAAGTTTTTGGTTCAGAAACCAATTAATACCGCATCATCTATTACAGCATTATGTGTAAGTTAATACAAAATATTGACCAAGATTTTCCCTTTTTCCAGTGTAGTGGTTTACCTGATCAGTGCAATGACGAGCTTGAGTTCACTACATAGATCTGTGAACAGCTTTTTATTCAGTCTGTCTGCGGTGTGCTTTGAACTCCGAGTCAGAAAGCTAAAATACCTTGGCTTGGTCACGAAGGCTACGCCTCAATCGTGCTGTGTTGCTATTTACATCTTAAATGTTTTCTATATTTAACGATTCCAACCACAATACAGCACATGTTGATAAATGAAATTGAATCGAGCCCGGGACCTCAAAAATGATAACGCCAAATCCAGCGTGGTCGCCTCTCGATTATGGAGGGCGTCGAGTAATTGGCTTGTTTTATAATAAACAAGTTTTAAAGTAATAGTGTAGTATTATTTTAGTTCTCATTATGTATTAACCAAATATGACATTCTAAAAAACAAAGTTGAAAAACCAAAATCATACAATTGGTGGCTCTCGCGAATAAGCTAAAATAGATGCTAGAGAGACAAAGAGAGAGAGGTGATAATTGTAATTGAAAGCTCAAATAGAAAAAAAACGGATTTATAAATTAAAAACGAGATTTGTCAACTAATAATTTCTACTTCTAAGCTAAACATGTCAACTTTTCTACATGCCATTCTTCTGGAGGTCTCCCACCCAATGTAGGCCAATTTTTCCCATTATCCTTTCATTTGAAAAATCTGACGTGACGTTTGTTTGACGTTCCAATAAAGCTATTATTGATTAGTATATAGTATTGATCCCTTAGAACTAATAAACTATCGATAGTATTGCTCTTCAAAATCGATAAACTATGAATACTACTAGGTATTGAAAGTATCGATACTTTTATACTTTCGATAGTCACCTGTATTGCAATTTCAATAGTAGTATTAGTGGTAGTGATAAGACTTAATAGTCAATTGAAATATAACAATTTTGCTTACTGTTACGCACACTGACTGAATTACGTTGTCACTACACAAAAACGAAAACCATCTACATTCTCAGTATTTCATACCATACCTGTGCACTGCAACTGATAGCATTAAAATACAGTTTGCAAATGATAGTTCAAAACTATCAACATAATTGATAATATTGATAGTTATTGTATTAAATTTAATAAAACTATCGATAGTGGAAAATATACCGGTAGCCGATAATATTTTGCTAAGATGTAATTATTGTAAACTCTAAGTTTTACGAAAGTCATTACGTCAGTTAATGTTTATAAAAAGCAGATTCTTTATTTTATCAGTTATACTATTTATTTAAAATACAAATATGTTTTTAAAAGTGTTTTAATATTATTTAAGTGTTTATTAAATTGTTTGTTGTAATTTAAAAGGTATAATAGATGAAATGCACTAATTGATTTTGTATTAAACGGAAATGCAGTGTTTAGTTTTCGCCACAGCAGATGGCGCTGTTAAGTGGGGATACGTTTTATAAAACAGAGCGTAGACTAGGGAGGGCAGTCGTGTACTGATTTTCAAAGCGGAATAAACTCTGTGGAATTGCTGTTACTTCGAAGTTTTATTTCACTCGCTACCCAGGTGCTAATAAATCAGAAGTGGGATAGTAAGTAACTCCAAGTGAACGCAGGCCTCAGGTACGTTCCTTTTTTTTTTACCCCTATGTACACTTAATTTTTCAATTTTATTTGATGAAATAGCAGTTTGAATTTATTTTATAAAAACCAATTTATGTCTGCATAAAGCCTTTAATTTCTTTACGTTAAAATACTTTACGTTTCATATAAATCCGAATTAATATTTCATCAATTTAATTACAATGAACATGTGATGTCCGGATTTATTTATCAATTCCAGCCATGAATTCATCGAATGAAAGACTTTCGCGCAATCATGAAAGAGCGAATGCTGAGCACCGCAGTCGTGCTACGAGAAGCCGCAGTCGTGGCAGTCGAGGAAGGCCCAGTCGGCTCACAAGAAGCCGCAGCCCCTTGCCGCAGCCTCAAGAGCAAGCTTGTACGACCATTGGCCGTCAAGGTCGTGGCAGCCCCATTCTTCAGCACACAAGGCGCCTACGCAGTCCATCACGGAGCGCACAGCAGGCACACAGCCTACAACGAAGCACTCGCAGCCCATCCCGGCGCGCTCATAGCTCGTCGCGGTCGCGACGCGTTCGCAGCCCAGCACAGCGCTCCCGCAGTCCATTGCAACGTGCCCGCAGCCCGTCAAACCATCAGGATTATCAACATTTGGGTTCGTCTAATTTATTCAATAATATGAACGTAAATTTCAAAAATTTCATGAACTTTATGTCTACTTTTCTTAAGCCAGATAATTCTCAAAAACTAACTTTTGATAAAAACATAATCCCAGAATTTGATCCCACCGTAAAAAATCATAGAATAGAAAGCTGGATAAATAAAGTTAATGAATGTGCTCAAATTTATAAATGGACTGATCAACAAACCACTCATTTTGCCCTTCCTCGACTGGTAGGTCATGCCAAGCGTTGGTATGAAGGTTTATAATCGATTAACCATACTTGGGTCGAGTGGCAGGAATGTCTTAAACGAGCTTTTCCTTCTAAAACTAACTATGGTGCTATTTTATCTGAAATGTTAGCGCGACGATATAAGCCAGGTGATTCTTTAGACGAATATTATTATGATAAAATGGTTTTATTAAACGCTTGTGACATAACAGGCAAAAAAGCGGTAGATTGCTTGATTTACGGTCTCAAAGATAGAACCAGCCTGAAGATTTGTTAGGATTTTTGAAAGACATGTGTCGAGAACAGGTTGATAGGTCTTCAAAAAATAAGCCACAGACAATGCCCAGTAACAATATTACTTGTACCTATTGCAAAAAAGTTGGTCATCATATTAAGCATTGTAGGCTACTTGTTTGCTATAATTGTAAACAGTATGGTCATAAAATACAACAGTGCCTACAACCAATTAACAAATGTGAACACTGTCAACGAATCGGTCATAAAAGCAAAGACTGTCTTACTAAAAATAAAATACACCAAAAGAATTCAAGTGATAAGCAGGTAATGATTGCTGAAACCTTGGAATTAGATAATAATAAATTTTATAAAGAAGCTGTCCTAAATAACAACGACAAAAGGATAAAATGCTTCTTAGACTTTGGAAGCGATTGCTCACTCGTTAAAGAAGATATAATTAGTGAATATAATTTAACTATAGAAAAAGAAGAAGTGCCTGTTAAAGGCGTCAGTGAATCATGTTTACAACCAATTGGTAAAACTAGATTTGTCATAAGAATTGACTCAGTTGAAGCACCTATAGTAGCATATGTTGTATCATCTAATCAGTTGCATGTTCCAATATTTATTGGTCACAATTTTACCGATTGCCTAATGTTTTGGTAATCAAGACCAGTGAATCACTTGAAATTATTAACCGTTCTATTTATTCTGAGTTGCCAAGCATTGAACACGAAACTAATGATCAGCCCTCTCGCTGGCCGGGAGCATGCCCTGGGACCTCGACGCCCTGGTCCTCGCCGCTGTCTATCAGTGGCGGGGAGACCGAAGGTCCCAAGGGCAAAGGCCCGCCCCGCGAGAAGTGGAGGCGGAGCGTCTTCGCCTGGAGGAAGACGCTCTGGCGGCGTGGAGGGAGCGCCTAGCTGACAGCACAGCTGGCCGTCGCACAACCGGGGCAATCGCCCCGGTGCTCACCAAGTGGGTGCGACGGCAGCACGGTCGCCTGACGTTCAGGCTGACCCAAGTGCTGTCAGGCCACGGCTGTTTCGGGGCCTACCTCGCAATGATCGGGCGCGAGCCGACGGCGAAGTGTCACCACTGCCGCTGCTGCGATGAGGACACTGCGCAGCACACCCTCGCCTCGTGCTCTGCATGGGCGGAGGAGCGCAGTGTCCTGGTTTCGGTGGTGGGGGGTGACCTCTCTTTGCAGGCGATCGTCGCGAGGATGGCCTTGAGCGAGGAAGCGTGGCAGGCGATGCTCACCTTCTGCGAGGCGGTCATCTCGCAGAGGGAGCGAGAGGCGTCAGCCTCAGCCCCGATGATCCGCCGCAGACGTATTGGGCGTCGGAGGAGGGCATACCTCCTACACCTGCCCCTTCCGGATGGGTCCCGGGCTACAGACACGGGAGTGTCTCCGGGACCAGCAACGGCGCAGCGTGTGACCCCGCGAGCCGTTTGCAGTAGAGTGGGGGGGACAGCTCCCTCTCCCCCCCAGAGACTGGGCGGCCTGCCATAAAGGTGGGCCGCAGCCGAAGCGGAGTCGAGGAGCATGCCTGCGGCTGCGGCCAACGGCGAAACCCTTGGCTCCGTTTCACTTAAGGCACCGGAGGGCACCGTGAGGTTTTAGTGGGTAGGCGGGCTCCTTCTGAGCCCGGAGTCCCACACACCCCTCCAGCCGTCCCCCCGTGGCTGGAGGACAGTGCGTGACAGCATTTCCTCACGAAAAAAAAAAAAAAAAGGATCTGTCAATTGTAAACTGAGTAGCCAGTCTTCGTGGGTAATGGCTAATACATGAGGTATATTTGAATCTATGTCAAAAGATTGAACAGGTACGATAGGGTTTCGACTAAGCGCGTCAACATGTGTCATGTTACGATTTGGACGGTATATAATATTACAGTCATATTCTTGTAATTGCAGCCACCATCTTGCTATTCTGGGTAAAAGATCTCGTTTTGTAAAAGTTGCACGTAAAGCGTTACAGTCTGTCACGATAGTGAATGAATTCCCTAAAAGGTAAACACGAAATCTTTTCAAGGACTCTATTACTGCTAACGTTTCTAGGTCATAGGCATGAAATTTTTGTTCATCAATTGTCTAAAGAAAGCGATTGGTTTTAGTGAGGTGTCTTCTTTTTCCTTTTGCAATAATATTCCCGCTAGCCCAAACTTACTTGCGTCAGTGTGAAGTTCAGTCACAAATTTAGGATTATATAATGCTAGAATAGGTCGATCAACTAATTTAGTTTTAAAAGTTACAAATGCCTGTTCCTCGGTATCACCCCGGTTCCATGAACAATCTTTTCTAGTTAAATCGGTCAGTGGCCGTGCTATGATTGAAAAGTTTTCGATAAACTTGCGGAAGTAACTAGTTAAACCAATAAATTGTCTAACCTCATGAACATTGGATGGACGTGGAAATTTTTCGACTGCTTCAATCTTAGCACTGCCTGGCCTTATACCTTCAGCATTGATTTCATAGCCTAAATAATCGATACTAGTCTTAAAAAAATGGCACTTATTAATATTCAAAGTTAATTTTGATTCTGTTAAAAGTTGAAGTGTTTTCTCTAGTTTTTTAAGTCCTTCTTCAAAAGTTTCCGAAATAACCAAGATATCATCCATATAGGCCAATGCTGGCTTGTCAATTTTATTATCTTGGTCAAAAGCATCCGTTTTTAACGTTAAAGCTTTTGTGATGGTTCTCTGGAATACGGACGGTGCGTTAACTAAGCCAAAAGGCATTCTCTTAAATTGATAAAGTCCGTTAGGCGTTATAAATGCTGTCAAATATCTGCAATCTGGCTTTAAAGGAATTTGGTAATAGCCACTTGTTAAATCTAAACTGGTAAAAAATTTACTACCGCTTAGTTGATCGATCTGATCCTCAATTAGAGGTAATGGGAAATGGTCTTTTACTGTGCGTCTATTGAGTTCACGATAATCAATGCATAATCGTTGACCACCGCCTTTTTTTGTGACAAGCAAGATGGGGCTTGCATATGACGACGAGGATTCTTCTACTATATCATTTTGGATTAGTTCAGCAACCATATTTTGGACAGTCTCTCTTTCTTTATAACTGAGCCTATAGGGTCTGTAAACAACGGGTTTTTTGTCTGTTAATTGTATGTCCATTTCTGTCAAGTCTGTACATCCTAATTCTGAAAGATTGTGCGCAAAAGTCTTACGATATTTATCTATCAAACAAAAAACCTTTTCTATCTCTGAACGATCAAGTTTCGTGTTTATATTAATATCCTTTCTATTTATAGGTTCGTACGAAGCATGAACATGGCAACATCTTGCTACATCTTTATTCACAACGCTATTAACATTTTTAGCTCGAGCTAAAACAGTATTTTTTTGAAATTTTAATGAACTTGACAGCGTTACTATAATTATTGTCACCCTTCCACTTATAACTTCGTAAATCCCTTCTTGAATCCAATACTCATTATTTATGTAATTACGATAACTACCGCGTAAAAATATAGTGCTATTACTAACATCTGTTGTATAACAAGAGACATGGCCAGTTTTGTTTATTATGACATCATCACTTACTATTAATTTTACGGAATCATTAGTTTCGTGTTCAATGCTTGGCAACTCAGAATAAATAGAACGGTTAATAATTTCAAGTGATTCACTGGTCTTGATTACCAAAACATTAGGCAATCGGTAAAATTGTGACCAATAAATATTGGAACATGCAACTGATTAGATGACACAACATATGCTACTATAGGTGCTTCAACTGAGTCAATTCTTATGACAAATCTAGTTTTACCAATTGGTTGTAAACATGATTCACTGACGCCTTTAACAGGCACGTCTTCTTTTTCTATAGTTAAATTATATTCACTAATTATATCTTCTTTAACGAGTGAGCAATCGCTTCCAAAGTCTAAGAAGCATTTTATCCTTTTGTCGTTGTTATTTAGGACAGCTTCTTTATAAAATTTATTATTATCTAATTCCAAGGTTTCAGCAATCATTACCTGCTTATCACTTGAATTCTTTTGGTGTATTTTATTTTTAGTAAGACAGTCTTTGCTTTTATGACCGATTCGTTGACAGTGTTCACATTTGTTAATTGGTTGTAGGCATTTGTCGATACATTTTTTCGACATCCGCTGAAACCACAAATTGATGTTCCCTAAAACGTAATAAAATGGGATAGATGTCGTCCTGCATTGTGGGCCCTACACGCTGGATGTCATTGAGTGACTTTCCCGAAGACGTTTTGGCCGATGCATCAAAAACCACCCTTAATTTAGTGGTGGAACTACTGTCCTTATAAACACCATGGTGTGGTAGAAAACAATACTTAGTATTTGGGTTAGGTATTATTTCAGTCATGTGACCCAGATCGACATACTCATGCATGAACTGTGAGTATAGGTGTTTCATGTGAGCGTCTCTTTTTAAACTCTAAACGAAGCTCAAGTGAAAGAAATCGTCGTTTTGCGATATAAAAAGAATCACCTAAGGTGTCTGGTGAGTCATTAAGAGGCATGGAAACTATATACCGACCATCATGATCGCGTCTTGTAGTCTCTAAAAAATGTTTCTCACATTCATGCTCATCCTGTGTAAATTGGTGTTGGAATGGAATTGTGTCTAACTCCCAAAAACGCGTCAAATCAGATTGACCTTGGAAGTTATTTGTGAACATACACACAGTAGTTTTTGGACCCGGCTGGCTTATGGTGCCTGAAACTAACCATCCGAACTTAGTCTCGCATAGAACGGGCTTATTTTTACCTAACTGGATGCGATTTGTGCCAATCACGTTCCAAAAGACGTCCGCACCTACTAATAAATTGATGGTTGACGGTACGTTGAAGTTTGGATCGGCTAAGCAAACCCCTGATGGTATATGTAAGTCGCGTATGTCTATATATGTATTTGGTAACAATGTTGTTATTTGCGGAAGACCAAAGCAGTCAATGTCCGTCCTGTATTCGCCATTGTAAGACTCCATGTAAGAGAGCAAGACTGAGTACTATTGGACGTTAGGTTGTTTATGCCTGTTACCTTTGAGTTGGTTATAGAAGTAGGGAGATTTAGTCTGCCACAGAGATCCTGTGTGACAAAGTTACCCGTGCTGCCATTGTCGAGCAGAACTCTGGCTGAGTGCGGTTTCCCACGCTTGTCGATGAACTAGAGCTGTGGAAAGTAATATATTGTTTGCATTAGAAAGATGCGAATAATCAGCTGATAGGACGATACTGTCATGGGAAATGGTCTCTTGAGGCGAGCCATTATGCAACAGAGTATTATGTTTTACAGTGCAATACTTGCAGTGAGATAATTTACAACGTGATTCATGGTGACCTGGTCTAAGAAAATTTTGGCAAACTTTGAAGTCTTTGATCTTGAGTATGCGGGTCTCAACTGGTAATCTGCGGAATGCGTCACACGAAAACAGCTGATGTTCTTTAAGGCATAGTGGACAAGAACGACTTTTGGGTTTGCTAGTGGAGGTAACAATAAAACTTCTTGGTTTAGTTGTAGGTGGAGAATCGACTTTACCTTTATTACCCTTAGCTTCTTCTAAAGTCTCCAGAAGGTCAGCCCTGTTTGTCAAAAATGTTATAAAAATATCTAATGTAGGAGGGTCACTACGATTATTGCGAAATTCCTCCCATTCTCTATTTGTAGTACTATCTAGTTTTGTAGCCATCATATAAAAATTTATTGTATCCCAATATTTAGTGGGCTGATCGAGGGTAGGTAAAGCACGTAAATTTTTATTTGTCACATCGACTATGTATCGCAAGGACTTACTAGATTCTTTTTGAATATTGTTAACACTAAAAAGCGATTGCACGTGATTGTTAATTAGCAGGCGTTTGTTGTCGTATCTTTTACACAACAATTCCCAAGCAGAAGCATAATTATTGGCCTTGAAATCCAGGCTTTTAATGACTAAGGCAGCAGTATCCTTTAAACAGGCGCGAAGATAATGAAACTTATTTATTTCATCCATGCCTGTCATTGGAATGAATCATTGAAACAAAAGTATCGCGAAATTCAAGCCATTGCTGATAGGCGCCGTTAAAAGTGGGTAATTCAATTTGAGGTAATCTTACGAAATTGTTGTGTCTTTGTGTGCTAACATCAAGAGAGCTTACCTCACTACCGTTAAGTGCTCGAGCAGAAGCCGCAGAGGGTGTGTCGAGTAGTGCCTTCGCGATGCCAATCGCGCCGTAGTACTGGCTCTCGATGATCTCCCTTTCCTGATACCTTACATCAAGATCCTCCGCGAGCTCTTCGATCTCCGTCTGAAGATTATCAAAATCCTCATATAACGTATCAATCTTTTCAAGGCGAACTTTAATCTCGTTGAAAAAGCGGGGAATTTGGAGTAACTGACGTATCTTTTATTGTATTTATATAATTTGAAAAGTAAGTAATTTTGCTTTTAACCGATCCGCGCTTTTTAACCAGTTGTGAAATTTTAGCTTCAGCCATTGCAAATAATTTTAATAGAGTTTAAGTTATACTTTAAGATTTATTAGATGTTAAGTATTCTAATTTTTATTTTATTTATTGTAAATATGTGTACGGGCAAAATCAACTTGATAATTAATTGATAAATTTAATTTCTAATGTAAGAGAAATAATTTAAATAGTTAAGTAGAGGAAAGGTACAACTTTGCTATGCCTCCGCAACAGGGGCGTTGGCTCGCGTAGTGGTACACGATTCTCGTCAGCCGTCGGTGTCTACCGACTTAGAAAAAAATAAAAAATAAAAAATCAATGTAAAATAAGAAGGGCAATGTTAGTCGATTAATCTATTGTTACGTTAGTGCAAAGCGTACTACAAGAAAACTAATTGCTGTAATAAGTAATACTAGATTTTCAAAATTATGTTGTTTTTGTAACAATACAGTAAATAAACTTTGATTGGAGAACTTAATTGTTTTAATTATATGCAAAGCTTGAAAGAATAAACAAGTTACGGTTATGTATACCTAAAAGTAAATGATGAAAGTTTAATGCAGGTAATGGACGGTAGATTCGGTGAAAAAATTAATTTGATGATTTTACTAACTACTTACTGATACAGAAGAGGTGAAAATGAGATAAGAATGATGATAAGAAATGGAATGAAATGGGAATGAATAAGGATGAATTTATGAAAAAATGGGTGGAAGAAAAGAAGTTAGATAAGTAAAATTGGATCGATCTCACGGTTTCGTGCTATGGCGCAACTTATCCTGATGTCTTCTTTCTTCGTGGATGACTTCTGCTCTTCACTGGGTTCTGCGCTGACGCCGTTGAACTTGAACTTGGGCTTGACTTCGATTGTGGCTCTGAGCTGCACGTCGACGATGCTGGTCTTGGCTGGCAGGCTTTTCTTCAGGTTGTGGGAGACGCCAAAAGCTGATGGTAGTGCTAAGAACTCGAGTAGCCGACGAACTTTGTACGAGATGACGGTGTACCGAAATAAATTTTTTGAAAAAAAAGTTCACTGTATTTTTAATTCTCGCGAACTGAGGAGCGAAGGACCATTATGTGCCCGTAGGCCTGAACTAAAAGAAAAGGGATCCTACAGGGAATATATAAAAGAAAGATAAGACTGTGAATTGCTGGTAATTATTACGAGAACTATAAATTATAAGTACAGTTTAAATAGCTCGACATATGTGCGTGCGCGACGGTGGTTAGAGAGAAGCGTCTTGCGCGGGGGGCGGCTCGCAGACGTATTATTATATCGTCCGCTACTTCGTCCCGCGCGCCCGCCGCGGTGCCCGCGGTTGCGTTAACAATATTATAATTCAGTTTTTTCTTACGAACTGAAGTAGATACACTTGACGTCATCTGTTGAAAAGCAATATTAAACTAAAAGAGTCACACATTTACTATAAAAAAAATTAAGTATAAATAATAACATATTTACTAAATCAAAACGAAGTACTAATGGACATAATTTATTTGGAAAACTAAAAATAGTCACGTAATGGTTAGGTAAAATTCAAAAATGAAGTGCAAGATCAATAAATACATTTTCGAATTTTTCGAAGCCCAAGTTCAAGTTCAACGGCGTCAGCGCAGAACCCAGTGAAGAGCAGAAGTCATCCACGAAGAAAGAAGACATCAGGATAAGTTGCGCCATAGCACGAAACCGTGAGATCGATCCAATTTTACTTATCTAACTTCTTTTCTTCCACCCATTTTTTCATAAATTCATCCTTATTCATTCCCATTTCATTCCATTTCTTATCATCATTCTTATCTCATTTTCACCTCTTCTGTATCAGTAAGTAGTTAGTAAAATCATCAAATTAATTTTTTCACCAAATCTACCGTCCATTACCTGCATTAAACTTTCATCATTTACTTTTATACATAACCGTAACTTGTTTATTCTTTCAAGCTTTGCATAGAATTAAAACAATTAAGTTCTCCAATCAAAGTTTATTTACTGTATTGTTACAAGAACAACATAATTTTGAAAATCTAGTATTACTTATTACAGCAATTAGTTTTCTTGTAGTACGCTTTGCACTAACGTAACAGTAGATTAATCGACTAACATTGCCCTTCTTATTTTACATAGATAGATAGATAGATACTCTTTATTGCACACCATACAAGTAAAATACACATGATTTTTACAGAAAGATGTACAATTTAGGCGGTCTTATCGCTAATAGCGATCTCTTCCAGACAACCTTTATGTAGAGGACAACCATTAAAGAAAGGGGATTGATTTTTTTTTTTCTAGGTCGGTAGACGCCGACGGCTGACGAGAATCGTGTACCACTACGCGAGCCAACGCCCCTGTTGCGGAGGCATAGCAAAGTTGTACCTTTCCTCTACTTAACTATTTAAATTATTTCTCTTACATTAGAAATTAAATTTATCAATTAATTATCAAGTTGATTTTGCCCGTACACATATTTACAATAAATAAAATAAAAATTAGAATACTTAACATCTAATAAATCTTAAAGTATAACTTAAACTCTATTAAAATTATTTGCAATGGCTGAAGCTAAAATTTTACAACTGGTTAAAAAGCGCGGATCGGTTAAAAGCAAAATTACTTACTTTTCAAATTATATAAATACAATAAAAGATACGTCAGTTACTCCAAATTCCCCGCTTTTTCAACGAGATTAAAGTTCGCCTTGAAAAGATTGATACATTATATGAGGATTTTGATAATCTTCAGACGGAGATCGAAGAGCTCGCGGAGGATCTTGATGTAAGGTATCAGGAAAGGGAGATCATCGAGAGCCAGTACTACGGCGCGATTGGCATCGCGAAGGCACTACTCGACACACCCTCTGCGGCTTCTGCTCGAGCACTTAACGGTAGTGAGGTAAGCTCTCTTGATGTTAGCACACAAAGACACAACAATTTCGTAAGATTACCTCAAATTGAATTACCCACTTTTAACGGCGCCTATCAGCAATGGCTTGAATTTCGCGATACTTTTGTTTCAATGATTCATTCCAATGACAGGCATGGATGGATGAAATAAATAAGTTTCATTATCTTTGCGCCTGTTTAAAGGATACTGCTGCCTTAGTCATTAAAAGCCTGGATTTCAAGGCCAATAATTATGCTTCTGCTTGGGAATTGTTGTGTAAAAGATACGACAACAAACGCCTGTTAGTTAACAATCACGTGCAATCGCTTTTTAGTGTTAACAATATTCAAAAAGAATCTAGTAAGTCCTTGCGATACATAGTCGATGTGACAAATAAAAATTTACGTGCTTTACCTACCCTCGATCAGCCCACTAAATATTGGGATACATTAATTATTTATATGATGGCTACAAAACTAGATAGTACTACAAATAGAGAATGGGAGGAATTTCGCAATAATCGTAGTGACCCTCCTACATTAGATATTTTTATAAGATTTTTGACAAACAGGGCTGACCTTCTGGAGACTTTAGAAGAAGCTAAGGGTAATAAAGGTAAAGTCGATTCTCCACCTACAACTAAACCAAGAAGTTTTATTGTTACCTCCACTAGCAAACCCAAAAGTCGTTCTTGTCCACTATGCCTTAAAGAACATCAGCTGTTTTCGTGTGACGCATTCCGCAGATTACCAGTTGAGACCCGCATACTCAAGATCAAAGACTTCAAAGTTTGCCAAAATTTTCTTAGACCAGGTCACCATGAATCACGTTGTAAATTATCTCACTGCAAGTATTGCACTGTAAAACATAATATTCTGTTGCATAATGGCTCGCCTCAAGAGACCATTTCCCATGACAGTATCGTCCTATCAGCTGATTATTCGCATCTTTCTAATGCAAACAATATATTACTTTCCACAGCTCTAGTTCATCGACAAGCGTGGGAAACCGCACTCAGCCAGAGTTCTGCTCGACAATGGCAGCACGGGTAACTTCGTCACACAGGATCTCTGTGGCAGACTAAATCTCCCTACTTCTATAACCAACTCAAAGGTAACAGGCATAAACAACCTAACGTCCAATAGTACTCAGTCTTGCTCTCTTACATGGAGTCTTACAATGGCGAATACAGGACGGACATTGACTGCTTTGTTCTTCCGCAAATAACAACATTGTTACCAAATACATATATAGACATACGCGACTTACATATACCATCAGGGGTTTGCTTAGCCGATCCAAACTTCAACGTACCGTCAACCATCAATTTATTAGTAGGTGCGGACGTCTTTTGGAACGTGATTGGCACAAATCGCATCCAGTTAGGTAAAAATAAGCCCGTTCTATGCGAGACTAAGTTCGGATGGTTAGTTTCAGGCACCATAAGCCAGCCGGGTCCAAAAACTACTGTGTGTATGTTCACAAATAACTTCCAAGGTCAATCGATTGACCTGATTTGACGCGTTTTTGGGAGTTAGACACAATTCCATTCCAACACCAATTTACACAGGATGAGCATGAATGTGAGAAACATTTTTTAGAGACTACAAGACGCGATCATGATGGTCGGTATATAGTTTCCATGCCTCTTAATGACTCACCAGACACCTTAGGTGATTCTTTTTATATCGCAAAACGACGATTTCTTTCACTTGAGCTTCGTTTAGAGTTTAAAAAGAGACGCTCACATGAAACACCTATACTCACAGTTCATGCATGAGTATGTCGATCTGGGTCACATGACTGAAATAATACCTAACCCAAATACTAAGTATTGTTTTCTACCACACCATGGTGTTTATAAGGACAGTAGTTCCACCACTAAATTAAGGGTGGTTTTTGATGCATCGGCCAAAACGTCTTCGGGAAAGTCACTCAATGACATCCAGCGTGTAGGGCCCACAATGCAGGACGACATCTATCCCATTTTATTACGTTTTAGGGAACATCAATTTGTGGTTTCAGCGGATGTCGAAAAAATGTATCGACAAATGCCTACAACCAATTAACAAATGTGAACACTGTCAACGAATCGGTCATAAAAGCAAAGACTGTCTTACTAAAAATAAAATACACCAAAAGAATTCAAGTGATAAGCAGGTAATGATTGCTGAAACCTTGGAATTAGATAATAATAAATTTTATAAAGAAGCTGTCCTAAATAACAACGACAAAAGGATAAAATGCTTCTTAGACTTTGGAAGCGATTGCTCACTCGTTAAAGAAGATATAATTAGTGAATATAATTTAACTATAGAAAAAGAAGACGTGCCTGTTAAAGGCGTCAGTGAATCATGTTTACAACCAATTGGTAAAACTAGATTTGTCATAAGAATTGACTCAGTTGAAGCACCTATAGTAGCATATGTTGTGTCATCTAATCAGTTGCATGTTCCAATATTTATTGGTCACAATTTTACCGATTGCCTAATGTTTTGGTAATCAAGACCAGTGAATCACTTGAAATTATTAACCGTTCTATTTATTCTGAGTTGCCAAGCATTGAACACGAAACTAATGATTCCGTAAAATTAATAGTAAGTGATGATGTCATAATAAACAAAACTGGCCATGTCTCTTGTTATACAACAGATGTTAGTAATAGCACTATATTTTTACGCGGTAGTTATCGTAATTACATAAATAATGAGTATTGGATTCAAGAAGGGATTTACGAAGTTATAAGTGGAAGGGTGACAATAATTATAGTAACGCTGTCAAGTTCATTAAAATTTCAAAAAAATACTGTTTTAGCTCGAGCTAAAAATGTTAATAGCGTTGTGAATAAAGATGTAGCAAGATGTTGCCATGTTCATGCTTCGTACGAACCTATAAATAGAAAGGATATTAATATAAACACGAAACTTGATCGTTCAGAGATAGAAAAGGTTTTTTGTTTGATAGATAAATATCGTAAGACTTTTGCGCACAATCTTTCAGAATTAGGATGTACAGACTTGACAGAAATGGACATACAATTAACAGACAAAAAACCCGTTGTTTACAGACCCTATAGGCTCAGTTATAAAGAAAGAGAGACTGTCCAAAATATGGTTGCTGAACTAATCCAAAATGATATAGTAGAAGAATCCTCGTCGTCATATGCAAGCCCCATCTTGCTTGTCACAAAAAAAGGCGGTGGTCAACGATTATGCATTGATTATCGTGAACTCAATAGACGCACAGTAAAAGACCATTTCCCATTACCTCTAATTGAGGACTCAATGACATCCAGCGTGTAGGGCCCACAATGCAGGACGACATCTATCCCATTTTATTACGTTTTAGGGAACATCAATTTGTGGTTTCAGCGGATGTCGAAAAAATGTATCGACAAATAAATATTGAAATTCATCAGCGTCCGCTACAATGCATATTGTGGAGGTTCGACCCCTCCCACCCACTTAAGACGTATACCCTAAACACTGTGACGTACGGTACAGCTTCGGCTCCATATTTAGCTACCCGGTGTCTGTCACAATTAGGATACGACTCGCCTGACCCTAAGATACAGCGAGCTATTTGCCAGGATTTTTATATGGACGATTTTTTATCAGGGTCCAATTCCGTAAATGACACAATTAATTTATGCACGCAAATCGCACATTAGATTCTGCAAAATTTCATTTAAGAAAATGGCACTCGAATTGCAAAGATATTTTAAATGCAGTGTGCAGTCCAAACACAGACACAGATATATTAAATCTTAGTTCTAAAGAAGCAGCCAAAACATTAGGACTAAATTGGAATTGTGCTTCTGACACACTCACATTTTCAATTAATATAAATCCAACACAAAAAATTACTAAAAGACTAATTTTGTCCACAATTTCTCAGGTTTTCGACCCACTGGGGCTGGTGTCACCTTGCATTGTCGAAGCTAAATTATTAATCCAACAATTGTGGATACAAAAATGTTCATGGGATGAGGAAGTTTCTTTAGAAATTAAAAAACCCTACGTTGAATTTGCAACCTCATTACTACAACTACAAAATTTAAGAATTCCTAGATGCATCAAAATCCATCCATCCGTGAACACACAAATACATGTTTTTTCGGATGCGTCTGAAAAGGCGTATGGCGCCTGTGTCTATGTGCGGAGTGTGGATAGGAGTGGCGTGGTCAGTGTCCGACTGTTGACATCTAAAAGTAAGGTCGCACCTATTAAAACTGCTATTAAAGCTACTAGACCACGTTTAGAACTCTGTGGTGCGCTGATGGGAGTAAGGTTGTGTGCAAAGGTTGTTTCGTCAGTTACCTTTAAATATATTTCCTGTATATGTTGGACTGATTCGATGATTGTTTTGGGCTGGCTGTCTCCCCCCCCCCCCCCCCCCAATCAACTTAAATCTTTTTTTCGGCATCGAGTTATAGAAATACAGGATAATTCTTTTGATTTTCGATATGTACCATCAAAGCAAAATCCCGCAGACTTAGTTTCCCGTGGAATGCGAGCAGATTCAATAAAGGACTGCCCGCTATGGTGGGACGGCCCTTCTTTTCTAAAACTAGATTGTTCTGAGTGGCCTGACAAACCTGATCAAATTAAGGAAACCATTAAAATTCTTCCAGAAACAATATTTAAAAAATTTCATTTACAAGATAATCAGACAAATAATCAAGATAATCAAACTAACTTATTATCTACATTTATTCTAAAATCATCAAGTATTACTAAATTAAAACGTACAGTAGCATTCATATTCAGATTTATTCATAACTGTCGTAAAGGTAATACAAAAATAACAGGTAATTTAACTATCTCAGAGCTTGATGCCGCCACGACACAATTGCTATTAATTTCCCAACAGGAGTCATTTCCAGTGGAACGTCAGTCACTCATCAAAGACAGTAAATTACCTTTTAAAAACAGACTGACGTCACTGAACCCATTTATAGATTCTGATAATCTTATCAGAGTGGGTGGCAGGCTTAGTGATTCTCACTACGATTATAATGTGAAGCACCCAATCCTCTTATGTAGTAAACATCGTTTGTCTGAGTTAATTTTTGATGCGTTACATAAGACATACCTACACTCAGGACCCCAGTTGTTATTAGCTACAACACGACATAATTATTGGACCTTAGGAGGGACAAGACTCGCAAAGCGGATTGTACGAGCATGTGTGAAATGCTGTCGTTTTCAAGGCAAAACAATTCAGCCTATTATGGGCAACTTACCTAGTATGCGAGTTCATCTTGAATACCCTTTCCTTGAAACAGGTGTGGATTATGCCGGACCAATGCTGATAGCTGACCGCAAAGGAAGAGGTTGTAGATTAATAAAATGCTACATTTGTGTCTTTGTTTGTTTAGCCACCAAGGCGTTGCATCTGGAGCTTGTCTCAGACCTTACAAAGGAAGCCTTTATTGCAGCCCTTAACAGGTTCATAGCACGACGAGGCAAACCGCAGAGGGTGTTCTCGGACAACGGGACTACATTTGTAGGAACATTTAATGAGTTATCCAAACTCCTCAAAGACGCTTCACTATCGTCAGACGTTATCGATAAAGGTATAAATTTTATATATATTCCAGTAAACACACCGCACTTCGGAGGCCTCTGGGAGGGTGCGGTTAAGTCAGTTAAGCATCATCTACGTCGCGTACTAAATTTGACTCATTTAAACTTTGAAGAAATGGCGACTCTTCTGATACAGATAGAAGCAATTCTAAATTCTCGACCTATTACTCCTATTTCCGACGACCCTTCAGATCTTGGTTGTCTCACTCCTGCTCACTTTCTTATTGGACGTTCGATCGGCTCGTTGCCTTGCCCGCAACTTATTGACAAGCGCATCACTTCACTGCAGCGATTCCAACGTATTGAAGCGCTAAGGCAACACTTCTGGGTTCGATTTCATAACGAGTATGTTTTGTGGCTACAGAAAAGGACAAGGTGGCACGTCACGCGGAGAGCTGCGCGTGGGATCACTCGTCCTCATCAAGGACAAGAAGACACATCCTCTGATGTGGCCGCTTGGCCGCGTCCTCCGAACGTTGCCTGGCAGAGATGGCATAGCCAGGGTCGCCGACATCAACACGAAGAAGGGCGTCATCCGTCGCGCGTATAACACTCTCTGTCCGCTGCCAACAAAAATAATTGAAGATGTACCACTTCAAGGCGGGCAGTATGTTAACGCAACCACGGGCACCGCGGCGGGCGCGCGGGACGAAGTAGCGGACGATATACGTCTGCGAGCCGCCCCCCGCGCAAGACGCTTCTCTCTAACCACCGTCGCGCACGCACATATGTCGAGCTATTTAAACTGTACTTATAATTTATAGTTCTCGTAATAATTACCAGCAATTCACAGTCTTATCTTTCTTTTATATATTCCCTGTAGGATCCCTTTTCTTTTAGTTCAGGCCTACGGGCACAAATATAAATAATATCGAACTTGCGTTAAAAGAAATAGAAGATGGAAAACAAAAAATTAGGGAAACTACGAAATAATAATTTATATTTTTGGATTACTAAAATAATGTTTTTCAATTCATTATTATTCACAAGTTTCACCACCCATACATTTATATAGATAGATAGATACTCTTTATTGCACACCATACAAGTAAATTACACATGATTTTTACATAAAAACGTACAATTTAGGCGGTCTTATCGCTAATAGCGATCTCTTCCAGACAACCTTCGGGTAGAGGACCAACAATAAAGAGAGGGGAAGGTGATGCATTTACTAATTTTAAACTCATAAAATGAATCTACCCATGATTTTAGAAACTATCTGGGTAGGTATACCCACGGTTAACCCACTTGGAATATTTCCGGGAATATCCCCGGTGGATTCATAGAAAGTTTCCGCGTCGCCCATCTCGTCGTAACTCGTACGAGGCGCGTGCCGCGTGATGAAGGACCGCTGCGATCTCGAAGCCTCACGGGTCACTGCTCTATTCGCGGTTTAGGATTGGTCTACCCGTAAATATTTTTTTATTAACACAATAATCAATTACAATAAGAAGTTTAGAGCATTGCCGAATAAATTGAATGGCGCACACTCCAGCATACCAACTCAATGAATACAGTAACTTTTAGGTTTCTGTAGTCAAGATCAACCATCTACTAGAATGCCGCGTCCGCACGCTTGGCACTTGCCGCACACTTCATATCGCTACAAACGTCAAACGTGTAGACGCGTCGCAAGCGCTTACACGGCAAATTCTTTTTGATTTGTAACAAAAACCGACACTCATCGGATCGGCTACAAGCGCTTGCAAACCTACAGAAACCAAGACAAACACTAACCACACGTTTGAATTTGTGACGGTTTGTTGAGGTTTGCCAAGCATTAATAATGCTTCTAAGTGTGCCACTGTTTTATTCTCACGGTGAGGCCTGAAAATATGCGGATTTCGGAGATGGGCGACAAACGTATACAATAGTGCTAAATTGAAATTAAAGACATTTTTCTAAAATAGTACTTATTATTTTATTTCTTCATAGAATAAAAAAATTACAACACATTTTATAACCGAAATCTGTAATGCAATATTGCACCATACATTCGTTAACAAACTCTTATTATAACATTATAACACTTGTACCGATTTCGTGTGCAATTCTCCCTTCCATGATTACCTGTACAAGCAGAAATGCGTGTATGGGTATAGTTTTAAACCAAGAACATTTTGTAGTATTTGGTACCAAAAGATCATTAAAAAAAATAAAAACTAAATTACCTTATTATGCACAAACATATTTATCTTAATACACTACACAACAATCTCATATGAAGTAACCGACCTCGAATGTAGTAACTTTAAGAAAAACAGATCAATAAAAAAATTTAAGATATCGCTTTTCAAGTCCAGAACAGAACCAAAAGCTCTCCATGTAAGCAACGATTTGTCGTCACGATCCGTCGTTTCAGACTACCATCGAAACGATTTACTTGAACGATGACGATATTGGAGATCAAAACAGAGGGAGTGTGAGTTTTGTAAATTGGTCGCATAAATCAATCGAATAGTAAATATTAATTTGTATCACTATCGATTTATGCGAAGCGATTGTTTTGATCGAGCTCTCGGCGACTACTAGACCGCAACGAATACTCGTTTAGTGTAGCGATAAATCGTTACGATTTTACCTGACGATTGATCGAAACGATACATTCGAAGTCTAACCACAATCGAGCAACTATCTATTAGTAGTACAGTATTTCTTGTCTTACAGACCACTGGACATAAATATACAAAACACTATTTAAATCGTAAAATAATCAGATCGTCAGTCAGTGTTTTGTGATGGTGCAAATATTAATGTAAAACTATTTTATTAACATTTTTAATGTTTCAATACCCATTTCATTTGGGATGACATAAGGATTCTAACAAAAATACAATTTTTAAAAGGTCTATGGTACCTACACGTTTACTAGATCTTTTACTCTATGGTTATTGTCGCTCGATATGGTGTACATTGTGCATCGATTAAATCCGTCAGCTTACTAACAGATTTATCAGATTTTCGCTATAGTTATTGCCTCGCGATTTGTTGTTATATCGATTAATAAAACCTAAGACGCGTCGATCGTCACAATAAAACAAAATGTTTACTTGTCGATTCATTAACCAAATACAATCAACAGTAGCGATCGATAAATAATATAATCTTGATTGGCAGCACGTGCGATAAAAAAAAAACGAGTAAATATGTAGGAACCTTTAGACATTACGCATCTGATACATAGCACCTAAATATGGAACACATACCCCATATAGCAGAAATGACATTTATTTTGTTCCACAATAATTCCGCCAATATTTGATCTGTGGCTGTAATGTTTTTGTATGGGTGAGAGTTGACAGGACTGGTCAGTTTACACTAAGGCTCGGACTACATGCACCCGGAATTTTTCAGAACTCCATACAAAACGGATTGAATCCGGGCTTGTCCGGAGCCGCTTTGTATGGAGCCTAAATGTAAATGAAACATCACTAACTTGTTTCGAAGAAATATGATCCGTATTGATTCTCTATAAGGTTAGTGATCCATGCACCTAAATAATATAGATACTATAGCATCTTTATTGCCCGTAGGTCAAAAATGTGTCATGCCATTTTTTGTAACTCATTGCTTTTAGTATTCACCAATAAATCGAGTATGTTCAGCGAATCGAAACGTGGGAATAAAAACCGAGTAGTCGTTTCTGAACCAATCAGATACGGTACTGGAATCCCTCTCAAATATCACCCAATTATTATTAATAAAATGACTATACACTCTTTATGCATAAGTCAGGTATATTTTCTCATGTGATCTCGATACTATAGGGGTGGGTCGATAGGACTGTCAAAAAAGGACCTTTTTAAAAGTATTGTATTATTCAACTGAGTGCGAAAATGTGTTTCCTCTTCCTGATTAGTCGCTGGAAATGCGGCATCGCATTTCTCGCGCTTATTTGAAGATGCTGTGACTGTCAAATAAATCTAGTTTTTGACAGTTGGTCAACCTACCCCCATAGTAAACTATCCCCGGTCTCCCCTATAGTTTGACCACAACTGTTGCACTGCTCTTTAAATATAAATATTTATTTATTTAGTATCACTCTCGGGGGCGGGTAGTTCGCTATGTCATTTCATTCCAATATAAGTGGTCGAAAATAATAATGAATTTAAATCCAAATTGCGTTTACATAAGAAATTTCTAATCTGTTTCTATGCCAAATTTCATCTATATCCGTTTAGCCATTCTGGCGTGATTAGATAACAAACATCCATCCGTCCGCATTTATAATATCAGTTAGATTAATCCAGAAAATAACAATCCCTGAGTAGCGTTACATAACTTGTCGTCGAACTATACCAATATTTTCCATTCAGTAGAAGTCAAATTATCGCCATCAAAGAAAGACATAAATATAGCACAAAAATCTAAGACCCTGTGATCTTGGTAACCAATATGTTATACTTTCACACTTAATCTAAGTTACGAACATAAACCGCATACTGTCAGCAACAATTGAAAAACTATAAATAAATAAAAAATCCCGAAAGTAAGGTTCATTTGTCTTAGTAAATTATTGATTGTTTGTTAGCTAATCCCGCTGCTTCGCTTGCGTGGAATACGGTTTGACTCTACCATTTAACCGTAAACCCGGTATGAGGGGTAGAGGTAAGGAGTACAATCTTCGTTTTGAAAAAGTGTCTGTCAAAGTGCGTTAAATTACTCAGTAGCAACAGGGTTAATCGTTCAAATGTTTTTTTAAAGGATGGCTTTATCCTCCATATTCAATAGTCACTAAAATGTTTTAAAATGTTCTAATTCGGCACTCCTTACTCGGAAAACTTTAACCCGTCAACAACTGCTACATTCATACCCCTTTGCCTACGCTAGCGCCATTTTGGAGGGTTTTGAAACTGTTACTTACTGGTGCTTTATCTGGACAATTTCTCAACTTTCCGCCCGTAAGAGATAGTACTCCTAACCTCTATCCTCCATAAGGGAGTAGATATAAAAAAGTACATAGGGTATGTCAATCCATAACTTTACCCGAACCAAAATATATTCAAGTCGGTTGTGATTTTACAGTAAATCGTCCTTAATAAAAGGTTTTTTTACCTTAATAATACAGGCTGACTGTAAGACGAGGGAATCGCTTTAAAAGGATATTCTGCCCACTACAGTAAACCGTTACAATTGGGCTCATGTAGCAACACAAAAAATATATACTGGTGCTCGATACAATAATGTCGACTATTTCGTATGAAGAGGTAACACTTTTTCGTTTTTTTTTTAAATAGAGCTAGTTTATAAGGAAAGTTTAATCGATTTTTATTTAAGTAACCTTTTTTTAAATAAGAGGTATACTACAATGTTCTACCACCAGAGTGCCGTATACAGTTTTGTGACAAGGCTTTTTTGCTTTTTTGGCATATTACCAAATAATAACAAAAACTTTACAAAAACACACACACAACGAAAACATCGCATCGCATGAGGCAGACGCTTTCGTATTGACGTCAACGCATAAGTTTTCACAAGAAGACCGAACCGATACATCGATTTAGTGTCGATTATGTATTGTCAATCCCTATAGGTGACGTTCCGTTTTACGCATCAAGTATTTGAAGGAAATCGTATTAAATTATTTTTAAAATCCATGAGCTATATTATTGGTTTTCAAGTTTGCTTAGATTTTTAGAGTCAAATATTATTGTGTTTTTGCAATGATATAAATGAAAATTAATTTTTTATTTTTTATGATATTATCTTTAGTATGGGTGAATCGGAAAATCCGAAGTGTCACAAATCCCTTCTTATCTTAAAAGAACTATAGTGATATAGTAAGTTGAATGAGTAGAATGTCCTGTTAAAGTAAGTAAACGTTTATTATGCTTCAAACACTACACCGAGTCTTTAAACAAAAGACAAAATTTGGTAATCTTACAAAAAATAAATGAAAACATCTGGACACGAGCAGTAAATCGGTTTCCTTGTTATACCAATCGTAATTATGGTATGGATACCACGTTTGATCGGTCTTTGTTCAAGATAGTAACTTATTTTTATAGCAAGCAATTATGTTAATGTTTCTGCAAATAAATCCGGGATAACAATGTTCACAGATGGGTCAACTAAACTTGGTCGACAATAAAGAAACTTTCCTCCAAGTTAAAAATTGCACTTCACTGGAGTTAGAACCTCATACGGTCACAACAGAAGTTTATATACTTTGTATACCTAAATAATTGTCCCGGCTGTTTTAAAACGATGGTATTTTTTACCTCGTCGATATTATAAATAGATACGTGCAATGCAAACTTGACCATTATGAAAAAACCTTTATAGACAAGTTTTTTTTTAAATACTAGTACATCCGGAGAATCGTTCATTTGTTCTTCAGGTGTTGCCACTACCCGCTAAAATTCTACCTCATCAATACACTACGCTTTAAATAAATTCGTACAAAGACAATAATTATAGTGAAGCAAGCTGCTGTTGATTAAGAATACTCTCCATTGCAATACTATTGAAAACTCAAATAGCATCTTTATAACATTTACATTTATATAATTAAGTATATTCATAATCAGACGATATTTTCATGGTAGAACAAAAATGGGCAAGACGTTTAGTGTTGCCATATAAGAATAAAAAGTATTGAGGCCACAAAAAGCCATTTAATATAAAAATACCAGAGACTTACTCCGTGTAGAAATCAGTATATTCTACAAATCGATATCATATCGATTAACGGGTCGAGCGACGCCGCTTCTTCGGAGATCACTTGTGTACAGAATCAAAACGGCGCACTTACACATTTAGACTCGCCTACAAATAATTTAATTCGAATTAACCATACTCAAAGACAACCAATCATATAAGTGAGTGACCTTAAAATACCAGGGTTATAAATTATTTTAATATTTAAACACTTCAATGATTGTTTATGTACAGAGAGCAGCTCGTCAACCTACCACAAAACGTAAATTTATCTCAATTGTTATTGATCCTTACACATTAAAAATCGATAAAATGACCTTTCACTTTTTGGGTAGGTTGACATGCCGTTGGCTGTACCTGATTACAAAATGAGAAATAGCTAAATACATATTAGATTTCTAATGTTATTCTTAAATGCAGTAAGTGTGAAGCTCGCTTATGTTCAAAGCCAGCATCGATAACAGTATTATCAATCGTCTCTATTCGGTTCCGTTGCGCGGCCGCGACCGATGGCTAAGTATGGCGACTCGACCACGGCTCGTGACGCCATAGAGATAGCAACATGATCTTTTGTGATCATCGGGATCGGTGAAATGGGCCTGTTAGGAACAAAAATATACATTTTAATAAGTATAAATAGATAAATACAATTCTGCATTTACCCTGCCCATTCGTTTATTTTCTTTTTGTCAGTTTGAGAGTTCGAAATTAGTGACGTCACACGTTAACTGATTCGATTTAAATCGATTTAATACATTGAAATATTTTTAGTTTGAATATTCATCATCATCATTTCATCCATAAGACGTCCACTGCTGAACATAGGCCTCGGAGGGGGGGGCGGATTGCCAAGACTTGCCACGCTTGGCAGGCTATAAGATTTCGGACGAAGACGCTGCTGTCCGTCTCGTGCTACAGTAATTAG
This sequence comes from Anania hortulata, assembly GCA_963576865.1. NCBI lineage: Eukaryota > Metazoa > Arthropoda > Insecta > Lepidoptera > Crambidae > Anania > Anania hortulata. The sequence goes on from OY756393.1 coordinate 21,821,818, forward strand.
TCGCCTCTTACGACACGCCTCCTGTTGGCGGTGGGGAAGCGTATTCTTTACGGTCGTCCCCACTTGGCACTAGTTTAATATAATTATTCGCTTATTAGTTTTTTTTCTCATATGACCGATTTATCTTATTTCAAGACCTATTTCATAAACTGTGGTTGTTTGTTATGCACAGGGCACTTTGCTAAGTGGGCGTTACCCAACAAAAAAGTACTACATTAATGTAGTACATTATTCCAGAAAAAAACGATTATTTATAGGCGTGACCTGTCGAAAAAAAATAAACGAATCGAGAAACTATAGTTTACAAACGGCCAAGACTTTTATATTTAATTAAATCATTTTAACTTTTTATTTGTTTTTTTGTATAAAAAAAATAGATTTTCTGTTAAAATTGTCATTCACGTGCAGAAACTTGGTCGAACACTGCCGTTATGCGCGTCGCGAAGCCCATCGCTAAAGAACCTTATTCAGGATAATTCGTTGCCCACTACATTTGCCACGAGGCTAGTTTTCAGTGCGCCCTAAATATAAAATTATAAATAATGGGTAGAACATGTGGTGTTCGGTTTCGGCTAGCTTTTTCTTCAAGTCCGATATAATTTAAATTAACCAGTGTATGTTACCAGTAGTGACATATGGAACGGAGCGTGGCCTCTCATTATGGGCCTCATAAGAAAGCTCAATGTCGCACAGCGTGCTATGGAAAGGGCTATGCTCGGTATATCTTTGCGAGATCGTATCAGGAATGAGGAGCGTAAGCAAACCAAAATCGCTGACATAGCCCAACGGATCAGCAAGCTAAGGTGGTAGTGGGCGGGGCACATAGCACGTAGAAGGTTCTAGAATGGAGACCATGTACCGGCATGCGCAGCGTAGGATAACTATAAGGTGGACAGACGACCTGGTAAAGAATGCAGGAAGCAGCTGGATGCGGGCAGACCGCTTCCAACCGGCCAATCTGGAAGTCACTGGGGGAGGCCTATGTTCAGTGGACGTGCTAAAGCTGAAATGATGATGATAATTGAAGTTGAACCAGGCCAGCCAAGACAGGTGCGCCAGGTCGCCGGACGTGTACTATACTCGCCTTGAGAGCTCACAGTGCCGCTGCGGGGCTAGAGGCTAGAGGCTAGAGGCTAGAGGCTAGGGCTGCAGCAAGTCGCGCGTGGAGAGGCGCGTGAGCGAGTCGGACAGGTCGCGGCCGCCCAGCAGGCTGGACAGGTGCGCCAGGTCGCCCGACGTGTACTGCACCTCGTCCTCGCCCTGCATCAGCAGCGTCGTCAGCGACGGCGTGCTGTTGGCCGTGCTGTCCATCTGGGGACGTATTGTTGAAGCGTCAGATACGAATCTTGAAGTCGAACACGAAAACGATTCGTGTATGAAAATAGTTTCCGTCGCTCCCGATTTTAATCACTAATAAATGGGTGTTGCTATTAAATTGAAATCTTGTAACTATTTTAGTTTTACGCAGAAAATATTATAGACCGGAAAGCAAAAACATGGCTTGAGTGCAAGTCTTATTATTAACCAACTGACCTACTGTGCAAGTGATATTATCAATATCAAACAACTAACTATAGTCCTTTCAAGATAAGAAGATACTTATAACACTTGGCATTTTCCATTCCACCCATACTATTTATGATAATATTTTAGAAATTTTATTTTTAATTGTTTTTATTATTGTATGCGATTTGTGCAATCGTTATTTTTCGCATAGGTAGTTCCTATTTTGACTTTTGTTACTGTTTTTGTAAAGTTTTCGTTATTGTTTTGCTTTTATTTGGTAAAATGCCTAGAAAGGAAAAAAGACTTGTCAAAAATGCACATAAGAGTGCAAGAGTGCAGTAGACAATTGCAGTATATCTCTTATTTTAAATAAGTTCATTTGAATAAAAATCTATTACACTTTCTTTATAAATTTTCTCGATTTTCAAAAAGAATCGGTTGGATTTTGTTAGGGCACATCACTATTTGTGGCAACAGGGAAGTCACGTGATGTGTCATAAGATTGTTCTTATCTTGAAAAGGGTATAGTATTAACTGATCTGTGTGCAAGTTTTGGTATCAACTGATCTCATCATCATTCATCATTCGCCTGCCCTGTTCCCAGGTCATCTGGGATCGGCGCAGTATGTCTTTTTCTTCCATGCAATCCGGTCACTCGTCATTGAGTCATTCACTCCCTTCTCAGTCATATCGCTCCTGACACAATCCATCCATCTCTTCTTAGGTCGTCCTCTACTTCTCCAACCATCAAATACTCATATCCATCACTCTCCTCTTCCCTTCTCATCACATGTCCATACCAAGACAATCGGTGTCCCTTCATTTTTTCTGCTACAGGTGCCCCTTTCATACTTCCTCTAATATATTCATTCCTAATCTTGTTCATTCTCGTCACCCCACACATCCACCTTAACATTCTCATTTCTACTGCATGCAATCGCTTTTCATCTACCTTAGTAAAGTATATAGTAATAGTACATGAGTCAGTATCAACTGACCTACATATAACTAATATAAACTGAACTGTGTGCAAGTGTCAGTATCAATCAACTGACCTATGTGCAAGTGTTAGTATTAACTGACCTACGTGTAAAAAGTATCAACTGACCTGAGTGTAAGTAGGTTGCTGTCCCATGTCTCCCATGACAGGGTCCATGGTGCCCTGCAGGCCCATGCCCAGGGCCTGCATGCCGGCCATGTTGTGCAGGAGTGCGGGCGAGACCGCAGGCGAGCACACGCTGTGCGGCGACGCGGCCGGCACCTGCATGGACTGCATTTGCAAGTTTTGCTGCTGCTGGAGTAGAAAATTCTAAATTCGATCGTATCACTTTTACAATTTTAAGATCATCGGCCAAAAAAAAGGAGTGGAAGACTCAAAACAATCAGTGACATTATTGACAAATATCGTAAACAGCAAGGGTCCAAGGTGTGAGCCCTGTGGGACACCAGAAGTGATAGTAGCACTTAGATTCATAAACGTTGACTGCCACATAAAACTTGCGACCTTTGAGGAATATTGGACAACATCACATACATTGCTCTGATCCTGTGGTAAGTAGCCAAAGCACTTGTGTTACAGAAATCAGAAACAACGACGGTACCACAACACCCAGACCCGAGGCAATATAGAAAAGTTATTTTTCTACATTGACCTGACCGGGAATCGAACCCGGAACCTCAGAGATAGTGACACCAAGTCCGGTATGCTCGCCTCTTGGCTACGGAGGTCGTCGTACTGTGACTCTTTTAACACCGATTTTGTCTGATTTTCGAGATATGTTTTGCAATGCGGTTCTTTTAGAAAATTCCGGTACTAAGTTATTGTACATACCTGGTGCTGCATCTGCTGCGAGGCGAGCATGTGCGCGGCGTACGTGGGCGCGGCGTGCAGTCCCGGGGACACCACCTGCAGAACGCAACACCTCAGTACCTGGCCCATCGTCGAGCATCGACCACATACCCTATAGATCAGTAATACGGACCATCTATCACCGAAACAGTGGCAGTGGGTGGGGCACATAGCACGTAGAACTGACGGCCGATGGGGCAGAAAGCAGAACCTTTCTGAACGTAAAGGTAGCTACGTAACGGCAAGCACAGCGTAGGACGTCCACCCACAAGGTGGACAGACAGATGTAGGCCGCTTTCGACCGGCCAATCTGAAAGTCATGTTCAGCAGTGGACGCCCTATTATCTCCTAAACTACTTACTGATTTTTAACTCAGCCTTTATAAGAAATGACAAGTCTAGTGAACTCTCGCCCGGACTAAAACAATACGTCACCGACCAAATAATTCTCTTCTATAGGGTATGGGCTCCATGATCTGTAGATTCTATAATAAATAATAAAGTTTAGATAATAATTTGTCACTTGGCCCGATACTCAACACATCCATAATGCCTGGATATCACAAATAATACCCTCATTAATATGTTGGTTTTGGATTTTGCAACGACATTCTGACTTTATTATTGTCTTGGAGGCTAGAATGTATAAAATGGTCCTAATAGACTTCAAACAAGGATAATAAATTATACAGCTACCCTCGCATGATGACAGCTTTAACCCTCTACAAATAAAGATTTATACAGGATTACATTTCACCGTAGTGCCAATTTTTCAGGGACAACTTAGAATCAGTAAGTTACGTTAAAAACAAACCCTTTTTTTATTTTTTTATTCTTCCAATCTGCATTTGAAAAATAGAATACGTAGAAAATTTACGATTACTCGATTAATTTGCACCGTATTTGCACTGCATGAGATTTTTGTTGGAGCAGCGTTGGCGTATGCCTGTGATCTCTGATAAATGACGGCACATCTCACGTAAATTTTTTTTAGGAATTTTTAAAGTATATTTTACTCCAGAAATACGACGACTGAAATTAATTACGATAAATTAGTATATTTATATTGTTCTATAGACCTTATTCTTAAAATTTGGCCTTGTAATGTAACCCTGTATAATTGAAAAGTTTAAAAAACTATAAAACTCCCTTATATGTATTGATCTCGTCTAAACGAATCAAATGAGCCCAAACACGAAGGTTTCACTAGTAATTGTTAAAGAGTTCCACTATCCACCTCCTGACACCATCATCAGATGAGCATGATGGTCAAATTTTTGTATTGTCATCCGAATGTCAAATACTTACAAAGTTTTAAAATGATAGGTCAATTGGAAGTAGGTTAGAAACTACTATCAAGATTTGATTACATAGTTAGTTAGTTACAAGTGAATAAGTAATAAAGTGTGTTAATAATAACTGTCTGGTTGGCCGCATGCTGCGACGCAAAGAAGCACGGCGAACGCTGTTCAAGGCAGACACGCTGCGCATGCGGTTGTGTCAGTGTACTCACCTGCGGATGCAGATGCGGCGAGGGTTGCTGCACGTGGTGCGGCGAGGGTTGCTGCACATGAAGCGGGGAGGGCTGCTGCACATGAAGCGGGGAGGGTTGTTGCACGTGGAGCGGAGAGGGTTGCTGCACGTGGAGCGGCGAGGGTTGTTGCACGTGGTGCGGGGAGGGTTGCTGCACGTGGTGCGGGGAGGGTTGCTGCACGTGGTGCGGCGAGGGGGACTGTCCGTACGGCGGGCTCTGCCAGCTCAGTTGCGGCGCGTACGCATGCTGCATGTGGCTGCTGCCGGCTAGCTCGGGCCGCCATTGCGCCTGAGACAAACAATAAACCCATTTTAAATAATAATTACCCAAAAATCAGATCAGTTGTGTTCTAGGTAAGCACAATGTCACTTTTTTAAAGCTACGAAAATAATTGTAACAAATTGAATTTTGTAAAATATAATTTTCATTCATAAATCGGAATGTATAAGCCATTTACAGTCCAGTCCGTCTAAAAATCGCTGGTTTTATAATAGCATTCTCCTGTCGTAAATTTTGTTGAAAAACACTCAAGTGATTCAAATAGCCAGTAGTTTAAAAAAAAGATTTCAAATAAGCCTTATTTGTTGTGTAAGATGACAAATACCGATATTAAAGTGTACACATTTAGGAAGGTTTGTTAAGCAAAAAATGGAGATTTGCTCGTCTTATTCATATTTAGAAAGCAATGGACAGCTGTGGGTGGTAGATTGCAAGCTGCGAATATGGACGAAGATATGCAACACCCTATTTAAATTACATGAAAGTCTAATTTCGGTTTAAATAAACTTTTATTGTCATAAGAATATTATTTGTGTTCATTATCTATCATATTAATGGCAACGGCAAACGGCACATTTTACAGGATATTTCCTCATTGGACTTATAAACCAGTGTTTTTATTTTATATTTGTTTTTAACAAAATGCTTACATCCTTCTGCGTATATAGCCTTCCAAGCTCGAACGAATAATGTAACAGCTATAGACTGCGCGTGCGCTGCCACACGCAGTCAAGTGCCCACTCACTTGTTGGCCACACGTCTAACGCTTGTGCCATTAACTTAATACCTACATAGAACACATTGCAAATGACGCGATTTACTTCTGTTTTACATGGTGTTTTAGTATGACACGTAAGTACAAAGTTTGTCGCATTCTTGCTTGAGAGGCGATTCCTAATACCTACATCTGTGAGCTGCTGGACAGTTTGTAATTACCTACATAAATTGTTAATTTCCCATGTAAGTTTAATAGTTCCTATTTTGTTATATTTTTTATAATGTGTAAACCCTGGTTTTCCTGTAATAAATAAAAATATAAAAAAGTGACTGTATGGTTTTTTCTTAGAAATAAATATTCTTTAACCTTAATATTATTTAGAAGTGGTGAGTGATTTAACTTTAGATATATTTCTACGTGGACAACGCCTCGAGTTATGGAGGAGCAAGGGTACCTCGTAGCAGCTGATCGCAGAGTGAAGTTATTGCTTGGTAAAGAAATATCTGAATCTGTCGTGATAACTGTAATGGCACTACTTTGTATTGGTTTCTACCTTATGGTCCACATTTTTGGGGACTTCGGGAAGCTGAGGCTAAATCAACGAAATTAATTTAGGCAATGAGACATTGACGTTTAAGGGCTCCGTACTGTACTGCCACAGATTGAAGCGTGTCTTAAGGGGGATTCAAGTTCAAGGCAGTACGCAAGATTCAAAATTTCTGACTTTTTTACAATTAGCTAACATCTTATCATTTATTGGTATACTTACTTTCGATAAATCATTATAATACATAAATGTTATAGGTAATACCATAATCAAGAAAGTTTTGACTATATATGTTACTTATATTTACAGCCAGGGATCTAGATAAGGTCTTTATTAGAAGAAGATTGGGCTGATTACACCTGTATATGGTGTTACAAAATCACACATTAAGGGAGAATGGCAATTTGTTTACTGTTATTATTTTATTTCGAATTAATTAAGCAATTGTATTGTGTTTAGCTAAGAGGAGCGGAAGCAAAAGAATAGCCCTTCGGCTATTATTTCTATGGAGGAGAGGTCTATGTCCAATTGTCCAGCAGAGGACAGACGTGGGCTTATTATTAGGATTAAAGCGCAGAACCCACTGTGGCAATAAGCAGTCCGGTAGCGCACCTGCGGGAAGCGATTGAATGCTACCGCGGGCGGTTTCTGTGTGACATGGTACATACATAGCAACTCTAACATTTAAAAAATCCCGCTCCCGAAACGCTTCCCGCACCGCCTATGTGGGTTCTGCGCTTAGCCCTTAAATGCATGATTTTTTGAATTTCAAAAAAGTGTATTTAATGGAAACAGAAAATTGAACAGGTTGCTTATTAGGAGCGAAATGATACACTTAAATGTCGGTTAAATACTGAGTTTATTAAGAGTATTACTTTATATACGATGTAATTGGGTACATATAGGGCAAAGCATACATACATACTTGGCCTACCTACCCCTTTAAAGAAAGAAACAGTGTACAATGAAATAATTTCCCTTATAATAATTTTAATTCATTTTGATTATTTATGAAAATTATATTAATCACAAATCTTTTCAAGTTTTTATGGTAACGATATCACGCATCGAAGTATTTTACAGAATTTTTCAAAGAAGGTTTCAGTTCCGAATCCTGAGACGTCTTCATCTATAAAATTAATTTAAAAAAGGTTAATTAAAAACTAGCTGTTGCCCGCGACTTTGTTCGCATGGTCTTTAGTTTAATTCAATAATTTTAGGCGCAACTTTTAACTTTTTTTAAGAACCTAACAATAACTAACAATAAAAAAGAATTACCGAAATTGTTCCATCCGTTCACGCGTGATGCGATGAATGACCAAGGGAATTAGAGATTTATTTTTATACAGGGTTATTTGTAAAACATCAAAGACTTACTGCTGCATACAAACTGATGTCAGCTGGTCGGCGGCTTAGTATGAGGAAGTGTTTTTTTTTTTTCAATGTTAGTCCCATAGAAAAAGTTGTTGTATTTGAGCACCAGAATCAGCCCCTATGAGGTTGTTGATGTTATACAAATAACTGTCATGTCTACCTACTCCTGACAAATAAAATTAGACAGTGAACAATTATTTTTATTAAAATTTACAAATTAAGTTAAAAAAAAACAGCCAGATTACTATAAAATACAGATTGACTAAAAAACTTAACAAGATTGGGTGGGTCAGATCGAATATGGAGGCAATAAAAGGGGGTGAAGAGGAGGCGGAACTAGGCCGGTACGTCCAGCTACCGTGGCGGAGATCCCAGGCGAGTCAGAGATCAGCACTGGGATATGCATTCTAGAGGAATGCAAGACCGCGTCAGAGCGTCGGCGATCCTGAGTTCACTCACGTAGAGTTTCTTATGTCGGAACAGGACTCCACAAGCAAGCGCTAGGTCCCTTTAGGGCGTCGGTGCTCCAGAGCTGTCTCCCTGGCGTGTGTGTGAGTGAGTGTATGGAAGTTTATAAAGGCTGAACTAAAGTAGCGAGGGAGCGCGGGTTTCCGTATGCGAGTGTACAAAATGGCGGCCACGCTTCTCTCCGCGGCGAAATCTTTGCTCGTCCGCAACGTATTCGCTGCGCAGCCGCGACGTTTTAGTCGCGCACACGCGGCGTGTTCGCTGCGTAGCAGCTCCGCTTTGAAAACGCTTGTAATCCGCCAGTGTGGCATGGCACTAATACTTTTGCTTCACTCATTATATTTCACTTCCCTGATCCTTACCTTTAAACCTTATCCAAATCCACCTTTTCGTTTATTTTCCCCTTCCGTTTCCCTAATTTTTACCTTGACATTGGCTGGGCGCACACCGCGCAGCGCCATTAAAAAAAAAAAACAAATTAAAAAAAAATCGAATAAATCATAACGACATTTCTACTCTATAGAGTATGTGCTCCAAAATATAGATACACTCTTGAAAACAAAACCTTTCTCGATTTAAAGAATATATTCCAAATATTTATTTTGATACAATTTTATCAGTATTTTAAATGTATAATTTTTTTAGCCCTTCGGTGCCACTAAAAAATTTTTCTTGTTTTTCCGGTCTGCCACGGGTAAGTGGAACGCGAATGGATAGTTACACAAGAATTCTAAAAATGTATTTTTTCAACTCCACTGATCATGGAGAAAGCCTGGGGACTGTTTTAATTTTTTTCTGGTCATTGTACAGGAATTGACTTTTTAGTTTTTCATTACATGACAGACCATAGACATATTTAACGATAACTTGCCCAAATTCAAAAGGGCAATAATGAATATCCTTATAAAAGAGAAAATTCCGGTGGAAAAATAAAAATATATTCAAATACAAATATCAGTTTGTTTTTTGTTTCTTTCGTTTTTAAGGTTTAATTAAATGTTCGTTTGTTATTTTTTGTTTAAATCTTTTGAATAGTGCTGTAATTATTTACTATATCGCTACTTACTTATCATGATGTGTGACACACGCTTTAGAATAATGTCTAGCTTGTAATTTTAACTCTTATAAATCTGTGATTCTTCGATGTTATTCTGTTTTGTGTTCCAAATAAATAAAATGAATAAAAAAACATGTACTTATAGATATATGTATGCATCCAAAAGGCAACGCTATGCATTCAGGGGTTAAGAACCCGAGGCGTGGGCTGACGTGGGCACTGACCTGGTCGTGGTAGGCGGGCGCGGGCGGCGTGCGCTCGTGCGGCTCGGCCTTGATGCCCAGCTCCATCGACCCTGACACAATCGCAACATTAATAATCCATCTAAATATACTATCACTATCATAGCAGACAGCAGCTCGTCAACCTGCCACAAAACGTCAAATTTCTCAATTGATATTGATCTCTACATGAGAATCGGTTCAATGACCTTTAATTTTTGAGTGAGTTGACCTGCCGTTGACTGTACAAGGTTATAAAAGGTACGAAACTAATTTTAAGGGGCGTTTCAGAATCAAAATTAAAAATGAAAAAAAAAAAAATTTTTTTTTAATCAGTAACAATTCTGAAATCTATAAATTACCTATATAAATACGGAATAATACGAAATACTATGGAGGAAAAACTCGATTCGAGTCGAGAACCGACCAAAAAAAAGGTTTTATTTTTATTTTATTTAAATGTAAGTACCTATTTTAGACTCGATTCTGAACCATCGTCTTAAATTTAGCTCGTACTTAATTTAACACTCTAATTAAGGTCATATTTTATAAGATAACTCCGCTTTAGGGGTCATTCTACTGCTCCAATACAACAATTATGGCGTAACAGCAGATCGGCTAATTAGTATGGAGAAGTGAATTTATAAGTTAATATAATTACCTAATAAGATAGGACCTTATACAGTATGTAAAGTAACAAAGGGCGTTCCCTTTTAACCAGTTGATATATCCATAATAGATTTTAAAAATAAGCATAAAAAAATCGATTCAATTTTTTTTTAACACCTGTTTAAAATCTAAATCGTAACGCGACATAGTAACTAGCGTTATTACAAAGCGCAAACTGGCAACGTCGGTTTTCTCTCGAGAAAAGGGTCGAACGTTAATTATTTTTAATAAAATTAAAAACATTTCTATTTAAATGTATTTATGGACGCTATAGCATTAAGAGTTAACGGGAACGCCTTTCGTTAAATAATATACTGTAAATACTCTATCACTACTGACAACACAGTGATAAGTTATTTGTAAATATAAAATAAGGTTAAAAGTGCATATTCAAACTAATGACTAGAAAACTAAAAAGCTAACATGCAGTTAAAAAAAACACACCCCCTGTTAAGTAAAAAATATTTACAAATACAAAACCATAAAAGAAAAAAAAACACATGCAAGTTCTTGTGTCAAAAAATTCACTGCTAACATGAATATGTGTGAAAAAAAAAACTAAAAATACAACAAGTAAAAAAAAAGGGGAACACAACCATGCCACAAAATGTTTTCCGTACCTTAAACTCGCAATTTGAGGAATATCTTGGATTTAAATAAATAAAAAGACATTTTAATTAGCATATTAATATAGAATTTTGCATCACTCAAGCTTCACTACATAGAGTCAAAATATATTTCTGTATAAAAATGTAAAAATTGATACGACCGCCGACTCGCAGAACCATTCAACAAAGATTTTCGCGAAAATTTTTGAAAGATTTTGCAATTCGACCGTCTTTAAATTATTGAATACAAAACTTATTACATGTTGGTTGTGAAGTAAATTCCTCTAAAACTTCTATAAATATTTAATAAAATTTAATAAAGGATATGTCCGCATCTTATACAACAATACACTCGGAATACGTCTAATTTTAATACCTAGGTGATTTGAAATGAACGAATTCATGCATAGAGCCTACACAGTATATTTAAGGTTCTTCAGTACTATGAAACAGGGGCAATTATATTGATATAAATATACCAAAAGACATCAAATAATACAATACATAGTATCGAAGTTACTTCAATCAATATCATAGTAATATAATCTTTTTAAAATTATTAACAAATAATAATTTATAACACGAAGAAATTAACGACATTCATAAAATTAAAATAACATAATTAATAACAGTTTTATTTTTTTTGGTAACCAAAGACAATTTTGTTTATAATTTATTTAATTTTAAATACAAATTCTTGTACGATAGACAAGCAACAAAATTTTCTGTACTAAATATTTTTAATAAGCTTTTTTGTTGTTACTTTTGTAATTATATTTTCTTTTGTTAACACCACACATATCCACATTAGCACTTATTCTAAACGCAAAAGAATGACTTTTGTACTTGTAGCATTGTACGCTGCAGACTTGCGCTATGCCTGCCATAGCGACACTCTGAGCAATGGAAAGTAATAATAACTTTGACCATACATTTTCGTTGATCATGTTAAATGAACATATTATTTTAGCGTAAAAGTAATACATTTTAGAGGTTCAGTCAGCATGAAACACATTTTGATGGTAAATTAAGTTACACTGTTTTTAAGATACTTGTGACTAACTAATAAATGCATGGCATTTTTGTTGGATTTAATAACGTTGTCATGCTCACTTCACTCGAACATAAACTAACAATAAATACTCCGAATATTAACAATAAAATAAATTAAGATGACCAACAAAATACATGAGCTTTTTATGAAACCATTCTTATGTGATTCGTCATAAAAAGTTTATGCAGATTAAATGAAAATAATAAAAAGAAATTGCACATAATGAGTACCAAAGGCAGAATGGTAACATTTTCTCTTCAATAAGTATATAAAAAGTTTAATATTTGACATTTACGTTACCATTAAGACTTAAAGTTTTACCACATTTAATGTTAATGTAATTTTGCTAACGTTAGTACCATCACCAATTTGCCGATTGCATTTTGCTACCCTACTTTAATACTAATAAAATTGATACTTAGAGGTTATTGTTAGGCGATATAACATTATACCTTATAGATAAATATTATGTAATATCATATAATATGTTTTGTTAGATTATACATAAACATAAATCTGTAAACCCAACATGAATGAACCCATAATCTCATGATCGTACGAATATAAAGTCATAGTTTATTAGATAACTTTTCTTTCAAGGGGTTCCACTATTCAAATACAACTTTATCTATCGGAACAACATAAAAATCGTAAAAAAGACACTTAGGGCCGATTCGACCAAACACAAAGTTATACCAGAATAACTATTACGAGTATAATTTTACACCTTGAATTTACCCTTGGATAACTTCGATTACGTTTTTCGAGCAATACACTATACTCGGTATTGTTATTTTGTAGTTCAAGAGTGAACGATCAACGAATTGCTAAACCTACCAAAATCCATGTAATCCATGTCTTCTAGGTTGACTTGAAATGACACAACATTTTAATTTTGTAGGATAATAGTCTCAATGCTAGATGTTGACAACATGTCAGTTTCGAGGTGACAGGAGTGGATTTGACAAGTGACAACTTTGACATTTACTTATTCTCAGTTTAATCTATACACTGTCAAAATCGCCCGTTTTAATATTTTTCATAGATAAGTGGATGGTAGAATGAAAAATCAGCTTACTCTAGATTAAGCAGTGGTATACTCTCAAGTTAAAACTTACACCAGCTAGGTCGAATCCGGTCTTAATCAATCTATCCAACCTGCTGATAGCTTAAAAACATACGCGTCATTAAGAACTGCTTTTTTAAAAATGTCAAAATTGTAAAAAGATAACTTTCTTTTGAGATTTTGTGTTTGAGATTTTGTATTTGAGCAGTAAAATCTTATTACTTATAACAAAAAGTTAACTAATAATATAATCTTATTTAATGAAGTAGTTTTTCATTAAGAATTTAAGACATTCGATTATTCTTGTTACTCAATTTAGACGAAAAAATAATGTAAAATTTATTTGAATAACAAATATTAAAGTAGTATTCTCATCTTGCCATGTCGTCATTCTAATTCTCAGTGAAAGACTACAATACAAAAAATGCATAAAACACACTTACTGTCATCATACTCCTGCAAGTTATACGACAGTTTCTTCCGTCGCTTGCCTAGTATTACCTCTTTATCTATAACATATCAATTCACACATTAGACATAAACAAGACAAACAATAAAAAATAAGTATAGAGATGCAAGAATAAATGTTCGGTTTTGAAATTATACGAAACAAATTGACTTTTAATTGTGTGGTAAGCCTAATTGACAGCTGATAGTTTAATAAAGAGACTCGGCTAATGATCGGCTAACTTCGTTTGTCCATCTCCGAAGTACATCAATGCTGTGGTGACGTATTGCGAATGACAGAGATGACGCTCTAGAAAGTTAGTTAATACACAAGACACTCTGTTTCCCAAGTAGGTGTATATTCATGTCATACCAAAGAATACTTCATGACTTCATTGTCCTCCCATAAAGTAGCAGTTTAGAACTAGAACCCATCTATCAATTTGAATCGTTGAACTAAAAAACCGAACTGAATACCTTTGGAATCTTTGGTTGTCTTAAAACAAGTAAAATTTTATATAATCAGTGTAAAATGTATCAAAAATTTTGGCATTAGGGATGGGAAGGTTTAATGGGAATTCAGTGTAAAAAAGTACGCCTAATTTTAATAATATTTCGCAACGGTATTTAACATATTTGTGTGTGTTTAGTGTTTAGATGATTGTGCCCAACTCACATTTAAGAAATGTTGGGCAGTATTTAGTCGGTTAAATAATAAATTAGCATGCTTTTGTACACATTTGAGCTTAGTTTTCAATAGCGGTGGTTGTAATAAATAACTGAAATATTCTAAGACTAGATAGATTCTACGTACAGCACTCGTCGTATGTTTTATAGCTGCCATAGAAAAGCCTTTGCTTATTACTATTATTTCATAGTATCTATTTTAATTATAATTTATAGCTGCCTCAAGGATTGTAATACGATTTTCCTATTAGATAGAACCGCATAGTGTTTAATTCAAATTTTAATTGACTAACTTCAATTTTGATTATAAAATTTGCTGCCATCTACCGGCGAGTAATAGCAACTGGTCTCATCGAATTCCGACACAGTCGCGTGCGGCGCCACCGCCATGTACAGGGCGTAGTGTTCCGCTTCTGTCAGGTCTAAGTCGTCCTGTAGTTTTTTAAAAGCCGATGCGTCCAGCGCCAGGACGCTTTCCGCCACTAAGATAGTGCTGCCGTCGGTCGGGGGCAGCGGGGCCGAGCTGGCCGGGCGACGCAGCGACGTCTGAGAGGTCGATCTCTCATCTTCTCCGTCGCCGTGCAAAGAAATATGAGTGATACTGTCCGCGTAACTCAACCCGGCGCCGGAAGCGTTGTCTTTCAGAGACGTGTGGGAGACGGACGATTTGAATTTCGATGGTCGTAATCCGGAAACGCTACTGACGGACCGCCCGACCGGTTTCGACTTTTTCTCCTTCCTACCCTCGGATTTGACGCTCGGCGCGGGGGATCTCTCCCTCCGCCTGAACAGACGCGAGAAGAACGACCGTTTTTTGACCGGCGGTAACGCGGGTTCGCTGCGAGCGACCGACAGCTCCGTGCGATCGCGTTTCAAGACTTCCGGGTCTCGCGTGACGGGGATCTGTCGGCCGGGTTTCAGGATACTGTCGACGGACGTCTGGCTCGTTTTGAAGGGTTCCGTCGACGGAACCTTTCGGACGCGCTTCGGCGGAAGCGGGGGCGCCTTGTCGTCGTCGGTGTCGCGTTTGAGCGGCGCGAACTCTATGATCGGGCCGCGGTAGCTGTGCACCTGCACGGCCTCGTACGGGAGGGACTCCGGCTCGGTTATAGTTATCGGATTTTTGAAGGCGAGCTGGAGGCTCGTGTAGGTCCCGGCGTCGTTGAAATCCTCGAGATCGTCGTCGTCGTTCAGGGAGGTGATGTTTTCGAGGCGGGTTCGGTTTTCGGTGTAGATTTCGTCTAACTCCGCGACCTGGTCGAGGAGATCGTCGAGGCTCCTCTCGTTCGAGTCGGGCACGTGTCCGCCTGCGGCCGCGGCCCCGTCGGCGTCGGGGGGGGTCGCGGACACGCTCTCGTCGGACACGTTGACGCTGAGGCTGTCGCTGGTGGAGCTGACGAGCGCGTCTTTGTCGTGTTTGTTGTTGTTGGTGTCGGTGGCTGTGTGCGCGGGGTCTGTGTGCGTGTGCGTGTGTGTGTGCGCGTTTGTGTCTGCGTGCGTATCCGCGTGCGCGTCGGCGAGCAGGCGCGCGAGCGCGGCGAGGTCGGGCAGCGGCTTGCGCGCGAGCGTACCTTGCGCCTCGGGGATGTACTCGAAGTTGTACGTGTTACTCTTCGCGTTGTCCGACAGCCGCTGCAGCTGGAACTGCACCTGGGGGGGAGCAGGTCTTCAGTTCGGTGTGCCGAGTGACCGCTACACTGACTAGATTCTATGCATCTGGTCTTTCCGAAAGAAAAGAACCAGGCCAGATTTTAAAAAATTAATACGTCAAACTGAAAAAAAAATACATATGGCATCTACGAACGATTTAAAAAATAATATTGAGTCACTCCAGTCGACGTATGATGGAAACGAGGCAAGTAAAATCAAAATTTATGTTTTTTTTAGGAAGAGAGATATCTAAACCGCTTAAAAGTCATCATTGAGTTACACTATAGGTTATGTTGCTGGGCCCCCGTTAAAAAACGAAGAAACGACACCCCATGAAGAGAAAGGCTAATCCTTTTAATACTAATGCAAACCAAAACTAAGTAACAAAGTCGTAAATAAATTTTTGAGTACCGACGATTTAAAAATAACGCACTGTTAAAGGGAACGGTCCCCCATTCTCTTTAGCGAGAGAATGGAAATGAAAATTCCCTTGAGCAAGACAATTACTACTTCCTAGTCAAGCATAACTATTATTTTAGTATTGCTGTAACGGGTATCCAGGGCGCGGCGGGTGAGCGTGCAATCGACAAGCGAAGTTTAAAATTCCATTAATGTTTGACTCGCCCGACGAAAATCTAAAAATATGAAAGAGAACCATTGGATGCGGAAACAAAGTTTCTTAAGTGGCGACCACAAACTACAAGACGGTCTCCCATCCGATAGACTGACGACCTAAATACGGGTATAATCTCATTTCATTATGGATAATTAAGCACCGTTTAACAGCATTTTTTGCGTTGCCAGGCAACGGCGAGTCAAGGTCACGCCGCTTTTCGGTTCTAAAATCGTGCGTTTATCGAAAAAATATACACATGTAATATTGAGATATCACGTGATATTAAGATATCGTGAGATTGATGAACAACCCCACCCCCCTCCCTTCCTCCCTATGATATTTTGTGTTTTTATTCAAACTCCTCCCCTTTTAAGCCTCACGTGATTAAAGCGCAGAATCCACCTAGGCGGTAAGAGGTCCGGTAGCGCACCTGCGGGAAGCGATTGTGTGCTACCGCGGGCGGTTTCTGTGTGGCATGGTGCATAGCAACACAACGGAACGCTACCGGTACCGCCTCTATGGGTTCTGCGCTTAATGGACGACCCCAAAGGTTGATGATAATTGGATCTTTCATCATCATTTCAGCCATAGGACGTCCACTGCTGAACACAGGCTTCCCCTAAAGATTTTCATCGGGGGGATGGCCAATACTCGTCACGCTCAGCAGGCGGGTCGGCGAGCGCAGTTTTTATAACATTTCACACGTAGACGCCGTCGCCCGTCTCATGCTACCGGAATCAGTCGCCTCCTACGACACGCCTCCTGTTGGCGGTGGGGAAGTGTATTCTTTACGGCCGTCCCCACAGGATACACGACGATTGGATGCGGGCTGTCACATAGGACGTGATGATGGGCGTGTACAGTGTGTACTCGTATGCTGGTCCGGCACCAGTGTGCACAGCGGGCGAGTACTCGTATAGAGGCGCACTCACAGTGACGTGGTGCGCGGCGCGCGGGTCGCGGTAGGGCGGCGTCTTGAGCACGACGGCCAGCTGCTTGTGCACGTACTCCACGTGGCCGCGCTCCGACCACACCACGGCGCCGCCCGCCTCCTCGAAGAACCACACCTCCGTGTCCTCGCGCGTCACCTGCGTACAGCGGCCTTGTCCAGAACGGTTCGAAGTGACCCATTCTGAATAATGCGTAACACACACAGGAGCGCGGCCCGAGCGTGCCGGCTGGCTATGAGCGCTCATTTAAACACACGACCTGCCGTAGACCTGCCGTACTCCTGACCCGAGGCCGCTTCTGTGTGTGTTACGCAATTTTTTTTTCGTATATATAAACATTCGTATCTAATAATAATTTATAGGACTTAATAATAACTAAAAAATGTTGCCATGTAGTAAGGTATAGTTTGACCTATCTCTAGTTACAGGATTATTCTTCATCTTCTGGACATCGACAGTATAAGTGATGTGTTGCCATTTCGGAACGGATTTGAAACTTTGCTACGAGTATAAAACCTCACAATGACCGTGGTCCCTCCCATGACGGGCCCCGAGCAGTGGCTGGAGCGCACTTCACAGGTACTCGTATACAGTTCCACGGATCGTACAAAGGCTCACCTTCTCGCAGAGCAGAATGACCGTGGTGCCGCCCTTGGCGGGCCCCGAGCAGTGGCTGGAGCGCACGATGAGCAGGTCGGACATGGCCTTCTTGTCGTAGATGACCTCGGAGACGACGGGCTGCAGCGCGCGCTGCACCTTGTAGGCGTCGTCCGTGAGGAACACTTGGAAGCACAGCCGCACCGCGTTCAGGTCGATGCTCTGCGGCTGGCTGCGGTGCGCGTAGCCCGCTGAAGGGGGAGGGGATTAATTAATTTATTTACAAAATCCACAGCTTTTACAAATTAAATTAGGACTAGCAAAAAGCACCGCTTTGCGAGGGCTCGCGAGCATTGTTTACCTAGTAATAATTTTGAGGACTGTGTTTTAATAGGATTATCTTTTAATGTATGGATTATTAATATTACTTTATAAATAATTAACACGATTAATATTTTATTTTATTTTATCATATTGCAAAATTCCTCATACGGATTTCTTCTCGTTTCGTACAATGTAACATGCATACAGTTTTGAATACTGATTAATATATCTTAGGGAAAACTTTTGTTTTTAAAGCTTATGTTTTACTCCTGAAAACGCGCATATCTAATGTTAAACCAATAGAAGTTAAACCAATACTTAGGGCGGCGTCGTAGGCCGCGGCTGCTGGGCGGTGCCGAGCGGGAGAACCCACCTGCGGAACAAGTCAGCGCTGTGGCGCTGACGCTCACACTGAACACGCTTATTATGATTGCGGAAAAGATTGACATATTTAACTGTTATCTGAGTGAATTCACAAGGGTAACACTGTATATTCTGTGCTATTGATTGATATTGTGTATTAATTGTTAGTTCTATGTTGCTTCTCTATTGTATTGGGTTGAAAAGACTGAATGATGTAGAAACCTGCTAGTATTTTTTGCTTTTTTAAGTAGTCTCTGTTCCTTTCTAAGCACCGTCACATACGATAGAACTATTGTCGGAGGCAGTGGGCTCACTCTTCTTTAGGATGTCTTCCAGGCATGTTTCAAACGCTGCCGGATGGCATTTTCAGGGTTTTAAAACGAATCCCTCCGTTTTCTTTTATTTTTGTAACTAAATAAAAGTCACAAGGTGCCAGTTTGGTTTTGTAAGGAGGATGACTCACTAACTCCACACCTTTGATAGACAAATATTAGATAGCCGGTCTGGCCTGGTCCTGTCTAACATTTTCCAAGAGAACTGGTTAACAATAACTGACATACTAATCTGCTGTAACAGTATTTTTATCGTCTAAGACGAAATGCCCCGTCCGTCCATAGAATGAGGTGAGAACGCCACCCATGTCATCCGCCATCCAATCCATGGCGTTTTGCATATTTTGTCAAATTATGAGGTATACAACTAGTACAAACCTTATTGACGCTAAATGATCATGTAAGACTTTTTGTATTTGACTCATATCAATACCTAATGTTGCCCGGTTCTGATGATATGTCACCCTTCTATCAGCGTCTAACAATACCCACAACGCACACACGTTTGACACGTTATCATCTTCAGTAGTCGGCGTTGAAGGATGTCCTTCTCGGGAATCATCAGTGTGTTTGCTTCAACCAGGTTTAAACTCATTAAACCAGAAGTCCGATTCCCGTAACTTAACAGTAGTCGCATTTCAGTGCCGATCCACTCCCAGTAATATTACCTACATCTAAAACGATAATCTAAATTATCAACACTAAGGACTGAAAATAGAATAACAAAAATCTTATTTTGGTTTCTTCCATTTTTAGTCGCATTACTATAGGTAAACCGCTTCGTTGAGACTTCGCCTGCGGGGTACAGGGGCGCGGGGGGAATGACGAGAGCGGGGACTGTCAGGGGTGCGGGCGGTAAGGATACACAAGAGACGAAATTTCCAGTGACAGTTCTCAAGATATGTGACGTCACCCGTCACAATGGTGGCCGTCAGTGTCGACACTGTAAAATATTAACATAACCTTTTCGAAAAATAATATTCGTTTCGATACATTTACACTATTGAGTGTAAATTTAGTCAAAATATTGCTATCCAGAGCCGTGGATGTCATTCTACGTATATATTTAAAAACTGGATGTTTTTGTTTGTTTGTTTGAACGTGCTAATCACAGGAACTATTGGTCCGGTTATAAAATATCCGGGCCGCTAGTCTTTAATATAATATCTGTAGTGAAAGTGACAAAATAAAGTTTAATATTATAATGAAGTAAACATGAAATATTTAGGAATCTATGCACGATTAATCAAAATTATAAATGAATCGCTTATATACATGTCAATATCACTGGATCTTGATTCTTGACTTTCAAAGCAGCTATCATCAGAATCATCTAAATCATCATGCACATCAATAATGAAATCCACGACATCATCTAAAAGGCCGTCGTGTTTGCAGTATTCGTCTTCGACTTTAATTATGTGATTAATACAATGCTCCCACTTCTCTACGGAATATGCAGCAAATAATTCCTCTAACATCTTTTTTTGGTCCAAATTAGAATTGATACTATTTTGGGCTAACTGCCCTTTAATATCGCCCCAGACCAACTCAATTGGATTGAGGTCCGGGTGATATGGAGGCAAACGCAGCACTTCATGCCCGTTTCTTTTTAAAAGTTCATCTATTTTATAAACATCATCTGTATGATTGCTTTTTATTAATTTGAATAAATCATCTTTTCTAAGTTTACCATCAAAAGGCACGTCATGACGTCGTAGCCAATCTTGCATGACTAGCTTGGTAGAGGCCATAGACCGTTTTTTTTCCTCTCGGACTGAATGGTAAGCTGCATTATCCATGATGATGACTGAATTTGATGGTATATTAGGCAAAAGTTTTTCACTAACCCACTTGCTAAAATTTAAGAAATTCATCGAGTCGTGATAATCACCTGTCTTGCACTTAGATTTGAATATTACTAGTGCGCCGTCTACAAATCCAGTTTGACCTCCAGAATGAACAATGATCAAACGGTCTCCTTTTCCGATTTGAGCTAGCACGCCGTGTTCATCGTTCGATTGCCAGCATTTCAAAACGTTATGAGACGCATTCACATAAGTTTCATCCAGATATAAAATGTTTCTTCCTTCTTTACGATATTTTTTAATAGTATTTAGGTATTTCCACCTCCACGATGTTATATTTGGCTGTTCTATAAGCAGTTTTCTTTTAGCATTTCTTGAATTGAAAACCTAGATCATGTAATAGTAATCTTAAATATTCCCTACCGCAGTGTAATACATCCTCTTTTCTAAGAACATCATTCAAACTTTTCAAAGTGGGTACTTTTTTGGAAATTGTGTAAAACTGAGTGACTTTTCTTCTTACCACACCTTTTGTGAAATCATCTATTTCCACTCTTTTTTTGTGGACCTTCTTTGTTTTTTTCGGTGAATTAAATCTTTCGTTGTCTTTTAATGTTTTCCCCTCCTTTACAATTCTAGCTACCGACTTTTCCGACAATCCAGTTACTTTTGCGACAGTTTTGTTTAAATGTATATCTTGTTCATATTCAACTGAATTTGGATCTAATTTTCTTTTTCTAAAATATTCGTATACGTTTAAAGCTATTTGCTGACACTGACTGTTGATTTTGTGTCCGAATATACTTCGACTCATCTTCAGACTTCAGATAGACAGTATTCTCGTGTGTAATTCTGTCAAAGCGTCCGCGTCTGTCAATAGATGCTATCGCTACCAGCGTAGCGAGCGTACTGAATTCTGACAAGAATTTGCCTGCTGCCCGCACCTCTCACAAACCCCGCTCTCGCCTCCCCCCGCGCCCCTGTACCCCGCAGGCGAGGTCTCAATTTCGCGGTCTACCTATAACTGTTACTATAATTGTTTTTTTTTGGTTTACGAGAATACTGTTTTAGATAGTAATGTTACTGGGAGCGGATTGACCGCAGCCATTGAGCGAAAATTTTCTCTAGTCAAATCCATTTCGATGCACGAGACACATTATAGATTTCTAACGCGCTCCATCTTGCTCCATAATCGAAATATTAATACCTATTTTTTAATTGGCTGCTTTTCTACTGGCCTATTCTAAAAATGTTCAGTGTGATCCACCTAATAAACCTAAAGATGGCGTTAGTAGTAACCTAACGGTCATTATCATAATGACATGCCTAATTACTTCCTACGTTACAACACTTACAACAGATGGCATTAGTAGTTCAGTAACATTTTAGGTGATACGAATTAATATTATATTTTATATATTTGTTAATAAAATTCTAATTTAATGATGTTTAACACATCTAGACATAAAATTAAATTACTATGTTAAAGTTCAACCTTATAGGTGCGATCGTTTTTTTGTAAAGTGTACCATAAAAATGAGTTGTGGGATATAGATAGGGCTCGCTTCGCTCGCCCAATGAACGAAGCGCGAGATCGTGCTCTTTGACGCTCTTTGGAGGCCTACGTCCAGCAGTGGACTGCGATAGGCTGATATGTCATACTGACAAACACTTAAAACTAAACATATATCAGTAAATGATTTTTATTTTTTAAACTAAATCATCAAGTGACTCCTCAAGACCGGTCGTCAAGCAACTATAATATAATAATTAATGATCAAAATCAAACTCTAATTGCTCAAACTTAAAACCCAACAATATGCTACATGTGTGTGTGTATAATCCTACTCAATCACGTCAGAACAGCTGAACAGATTTAGATAAAATGTGGTACAAAAATAGATTTAGTCTGAAATGAAATTAGGATACTTTTTATCCTGGTTAAATGTACGGTTCCCGAGGGATGCAAGATAACTGTCATTATAGACGGCGCTTTTTACCGTTAGATTTAATCTTTACAATACCTACATCATCAATTCATCAAAATAGGGTATTTTTATGTTGCTTCGTTTTAAAGGTTATTGTACCAGTCGATTACATGTTTTCATACAAGGAAGTACACAATTGTTTAAATTTAATAATCTCATTTACAAATATCCTTGAAAGATTCAGGGCGAGTAGGTAGTTTGCGATACAACTAGGTGATCTCAGAATATCGTAAATGCCACAGGAGCAGTACCATTGATCGCGGCCGGTGCTGCGCGCGCGCCGGGAATAGCGCGCCGGCAGAAATAGCGCATTGTTACGACAGAGGGAAACTACGGGATCGGTTTATTTGTTTAACACACACGTCGCTGAAAATGGAATGTATAAATAGAATAGCGTAAATGTATATACTGTTTAGGATCGAAACTAAAAACTTTGTCTTAATGATGTCTTTGTATGAATGAAAAATTTATCTCAAGTCGGATGCCGTCGCAAAGGGATTTTTTTTGTGTAATAGATGGGTACGATCCGTCGAGCATCTACCTTATAGAGCACCAATACGGATCATTTTTCTTCGAAACACGTTAGTGATTTTTCACTTACATCTAGTATGAAATGACTAGTCCTGTCAATCCCCGCACATACTAAAATATTGCAGTCACAGATAAAAAATTGGCGGATTTATATCGAACAAAATAAATGATAAATGATAGATAAATAGTCATGCAAATGTATAAATCTGTTATCTAGTCTCCATAATACAAGCTACGCTTAGTTTGGGGTTTAATAATTGATTAAAAGAATTTAAGTATTTCTAGATGTGATGCGAAAATTAGTGGACCGGGTAAAAAGGCCCACATGTAAGCTGAATTAATCCGATGAATATCCAATTAAATATATTTAGCAGCTATACTTTCTAAACAAGCGACAAAGAATTAGTATTTCACAAATTATTGTCCACATTCCTATATCGGGCTATTATTAACTGCTTCATTTTAAAGCTAATATGAGGACGCGTTCCATTTCAACAAGATTGTGTTGCATGCTTAACACAATAAACAAACTAAAGTCGCGGCCGATGAATAATCAATCACACAAAATACATGGTAAAATATCCAAATACGTAGGTACCGGGTAAATCAATCAACATTAATATTCAATTAAAATAGTCATTTAGCAATGTTTTTCAAGATAACCCTTCCAATTTCCCACGGCTATCATTGTCTGACGCATCTGCGCGGCGTCAACAACTACTATCTCTGGGGTATCCCTGCCTGGGGCAGAATTTTGGGCGGTTATTGCTATTCCAAATTTGACGGCGAGTGATAAACAGAACAGGGATTAAACTTCAGTTTATAGTTCTATAGTTGTCTATAGTTCACTATAGACAGCATGTGAGATGTGTTGTTTTTATGTCCAACTTTTGCTTTAGGAGATCAAGATTAGGCCCCAGTAGCACACAAAATTAGGTAGATGATATGATATTCTTTATATTATAGTAAAAGTTTTTTTTCTTTTATTATGCATGTAAATATTTAGGACAGAAAAAATATTACAACTGTTGTGTAAGGTAGGATAAACCTGCTTTTATATTATTCCTATCTTTAAAATGATACAAACCTTTACAATCAATAGTTACCAACAAATATTTAATTAAAAATAGTTAAATAATCTTTTCTTTTACAAGGGTTAATAGTAGACGGGTTTATTGGCAATAATAACATATTTCTGAAAGTGATGATATAAAAAAGTAAATCAACTAACGTAGGAATATCCAAAGAAATTTGAAGTACTCATGAATTTGTTAACCGACTTTTAAAAAAGGAGGAGGTTCTCAATTCGGTTGTATGTTTTTTTTTTTAATGTTTGTTACCTCAGAACTCCGTCATTAATGAACCGATTTGAAAAATTCTTTTTTCAATTGAAAGGGTATACCTCCAGATTGGTCCTATTTTTTTCAAAATTTAGTTCTGATGTTGGGATCCATGAGGAAATGAATGAACTCCTAAAATATTATAGGTATACATATAGCGATTTTAGTATATTTAACAACAAGTCAAGCATTTGCTGAGGTGGAACTGATGAAGGAGACCATAGTTGGATACAATAGTCTTCCACGAGTAAGGTACGCCACGCCCCACCCACGCGATAAGATATTTTCATTAAGACAGTTAAGCCTTGCCATAGTCAAAATATTAATAAATACATATACAAATCAAATATTAATAAATGATTTTGGTGAGAATGATACCATCAAACTGATCTGATGAAGAAGGCGGAAGGTAAGCACCGGAACTCTGTGATAAAACAATGTATCATAGCCGTGGACTTGTTTGGACTTGGACTTTGGACTTATTTGAATCGACATGAGAAGCATTTTAGCTATAACTAGCTGTTGCCCGCGACTTTGTCTGCGTGGTCTTTAGGGGTATGAAAAATAGATGTTGGCCGATTCTCAGACCTACTCAATATGCTCACAAAATTTCATGAGAATCGGTCAAGCCGTTTCGGAGGAGTACGGGAACGAACATTGTGACACGATAATTTTATATATAAGATTACATCACAGATCGCCATTTAGAATGTAAAAAAACACTAAAAAACAGACAAATAAAACAAATTTTTATAAAAAAAAAAACAGACTTCAAAACACTAAAAAGCTAAAAATTATTTTCGACAATCATACCAGACAGTTATTTTTGGAGTCGGTTATTTTTTTTATAAAAAATTGTTTTTAAATATACAAAAATGTGTTAGTTGGGCAGCGCACGGCGGGTGTGACTATCGGAACAGGATGTAGATATTTTTGCAGCCACCGTTTTCAATTCGGTCATGCGGTTTTACTATCGCCAATCGCCATTAATTTGGATACAGAAAAGTTTATTCAAAAATACTTATACATACAGAACATTCGAATAATAGAATTTCAGGAATAACTTCAGACTTCTTTGACATACTGTTGAATATTTTTTATTTCATTTTTAGAGGGAAAAAAACGTGCACGAGTACATGTAACTACATTGGTTAAAGCCTTGGGCACACAGCCGACGGGGCGCGAAGGCGATGGGGACTTTAGCGCGAGTCCCGCCGGGCGTGCTTACCAACGGGCGCCGCTGTCGGGCGAGAGCGGGTCGATTAGATTTTGTTTTGCACGGTAAACGTACTTAGTAGACACATGGCATTCTGTATTTGTATATTTTTACATCTTTTTGGTAATGGATAGTGAAAAAATCAGACATCTTTCTAGGAACGTCAACCAAACTATCAAGCCGCGCCGCTGCCTCGTCGCCGTCCCGTTGACGTCGCTCTCCGCCGGCTGTGTGTCCAAGGCTTAAAGGCTAATGTATTCGGTGTATTTGATGTTTGTGTTATAAAAGTTGTTATTAAAAAAACGATAAAGAAAACAATGTATCAATCAATACTTTATCGATAGTTTTTGGCAATGTTTGTTTTTTTCGTGTTTAGTTGTTGTTAGTCTATATTTTATTATGTTTTTGAGTGTATGTGTCTGTTTTGCGAATTAAAATGTCTATCTATCTATCTATCTGCGCAGATAGGTCACGGGTCATAGCGCCGAGCAGGCAAGGTAGTGTGGTATAGTGCCGAGCGGCAAGCGAGAAGCGAGAAGCGACTCACTCTTGAAGGGGTTGACGCGCAGTTCCTGGCGCGTGCGCAGCGCGTCGGCGATGTCGCGGCGCTTGACGCACTGGATGCCGAGGTTGCGGAACTGCACCTGGCACGCGTCCGCCTCGCCCTCCGTCTTCACCTTCACCGTGCACACGCCCATCTGGCAGTCGCGCCCCACCAGGTTGTGCGGGTGCGGTCTGGGGGTTCACGGGTTCGACAATGAGGATTCTAGTAGGTAAATTCCGATTTAGGGGGTGGAGAGGTGGGGGGGTTAAATTTAAATCGCACGTTTTAATGATTTTAATGAGAATGTTAACTGTTAAAACCAAACAAAAAAATCTCTATTCTCTAAATTCGGCTCAATTCAATTTCAAATAAATTTGTTTTTTACTCCATTAATTTTAACGTGTGAAAGAGACAATGCCACACCAAGCTAACTCATACTGTGAAACAGCATTCGTCGTTATTGAACTACTAGAGGTCGAAGTTGCATTTTTTTTAAATTCCTAATATTAAACAGATTCCTTTACTTACGAGAAAAAGCACAGCATTATGTTGATTGACAGAGACCAAAGGATCGATAATGATCAATTTTTATACATGTATGAAAGAGACAATGCCATACAAAACGTAAGCTAATGCTCATACTGTGGTGTAACAGCATCTGTCGTAGGTAATTGTAACTTCTAGAGGTTATCGGACCCATACAATACAGTATGAATTTATACAAATTTCTTAGAAGCACAGCATTTGCAGTTAATTACCCAGTATAGTTTTCTCTTATTATAGTAAAAGCAAAATAAATATAAAGCTGCTCACTTGTAGGGCTCCTCCTTGGTGACGCATGACACCACGATGACCATGCAGCCCTTGTAGCCGCATATCTTGATCGTGGGGAACGTCTTATTCTCCGGTACACTGTTCACGCCGGGAATCGAACCCGCTGACCGCCCTTCGCACTCGTAGCGAAACCTGTTGACAAGTGAATACGTTAATTAGGTGACGAGATAACTTTTGAGAGGACAACTGCAGTTTTAATCATCTGAGTAAAATTCGGAATTGAGGACGTTTGAAACCGTTGGGACTTTTTAGGAGACATATTTTTGAAGCATTAGAAATTAATCTTGAATTCGAGCGCGAATATAATTTCTATTGCTCCCAATTGATTTTATTTTTTCGTTTTACGCAACATATGATAAAATAGAATGCTATACTGGATAGGATTTTACTAAACTTTTTAAAAATGTAGCAGAAAGCTAGGAATGAAGCTTTAAAAAAAATTTATTATGTCAGTGTCAATGTCACATGTATTAGAGACGTATTTTTGAAGCATTCGAAATGAATCTCGAATTCGAACACGAAAACAATTCGTGTATGAAATTTATTTCTAGTGCTTACGATTGTACGCATTTTTGAATAACTCGAAATAAGTGTTGCTATTAAATTGAAATCTTGTAACTATTTTCTTCGAATCTGGCTATATCGTATTCGGATTGGAATTCGCATGATTCAAAAATACGTCTCCTGGTCTGTCAAATCTACCATCGGAATATAAAAGTGAAACTTACAGCTTCACGATTCCATGCCTAAGCTTTAAAAGAAACGTGACTTCACAGAACGACAATTTATTATGAGGAATTCCTTCAGTACACACAACGGCAGGTCCACCTACCCAAAAAGTTAAAGGTCATTGAATTGATTTTCAACTTTAAGTCCGACGCGTAGAGATCAATATCAATTGAGAAAATTTGACGTTTTGTGGTAGGTTGACGGGCTGTTGTCTGTACATATAGGTACCTACTGAGGAAAGGAATAATATTAACAGTTGGATCTTTGTATTAAATACGCACTCTGTGATTCCGATGAAATTGCATAATCAAAAAATTTGCTTTAAACAAAGTTCAAACATCATCATCATTTCAGCCATAGGACGTCCACTGCTGAACATAGGCCTCCCCCAGTGACTTCCAGATTGGCCGGTTGAAAGCGGCTCGCATCCAGCGGCTTCCTGCAACCTTTACCAGGTCGTCTGTCCACCTTGTAGGTGGACGTCCTACGCTGCGCTTGCCGGTACGTGGCCTCCAACAATTTGAATCTCAATGTTAATAAAACCAAATATATTAAATTTGAAGCAAAATCCAATAATAACGCAAAAATTGACATAAGTTATAATAGTTGTAAGGTTGACAATATTAATTCTACGAAATTTTTAGGTTTGACAATAGATTATTTATGTAATTGGAAATATCATATTGACTCTGTAATAAACAAAATAGATAGGTTCGTTTATGCTCTTAACCGAGTAAGACAAGTAGCATCTAAGGATGCGGCAGTCATGGCATACCATGGATATGTCTCATCCGTGTTACGATATGGTCTCATTTTATGGGGAAACTCGGTAGATATGCCCAGAGCTTTTAAAGCCCAAAAGAAATGTGTCAGAGCGATCTGTGGTGCTCATTATTTAGACAGCTGTAAGCCCCTGTTCAAGTCTTTAAATATTTTGCCCCTTCCTTGCCTATACATTTTTGAGATTAGTATTTTTGTAAAAAAATATCTCCATCTTTTTGAAATAAACAAAAATAAATCGGGATATAGGGGTAGAAGAGTTGATAATTTGACTATTCCATCACAAAGATTAGTTCTTTATTCAAGAAATGTGTACTGTATGTCTATACAAATATTTAATAAACTTCCAGTTAACTTGAAAACATTGACATTTACAAAATTTAAGAACTATTTATTTAATTTTTTAAAAGAGAAAATGTATTATACTATTAATGAATTCCTGACTGATAATATTTGACACTATTGATAACTCTAATTTGTACTGAAATTATTGACATTAATTGTATGATAAAAATTAACATTTGCACGTCGCATTGCGATAGAATATGTTGGAAAAAACAATATCTTTCATCTTTGTATTGAACCATATTCTGGCAAATAAATGATTTATTTATTTATTTATTTCCATTCCAGAACCTTTCTGCCCCATCATCCGTCAGTTCTACGTGCTATGTGCCCCGCCCACTGCCACTTCAGCTTGCTTATCCGTTGGGCTATGTCAGCAACTTTTGTTCGTTTACGTGTGATGTGTTACCAGTGATGACATATGGAACTGAAACGTGGCCTCTCACTATGGGCCTCATAAGAAAGCTCAAGGTTGCACAGCGTGCTATGGAAAGAGCTATGCGCGGCGTTTCTTTGCGGGATCGAATCAGGAATGAGGAGATTCGTAAGTTCAAACAGAAGAATATTATTATTATAGTGACTAGTAGTGAACAGGGTGTAAAAAATACGTAGTTCAGAATCGGGTCTCACATAAAGTAAAATATTTATAGGTACAGACAACGGCAGGTCAACCTACACAAAAAGTTAAAGGTCATTGAAATGATTTTCAACTTTAAGTCCGACATGTAGAGACCAATATCAATTGAGAAAATTTGACGTTTTGTGGTAGGATGACGTGCTGTTGTCTGTACTTTTTCATGACACACTGTTTAGTTTTATAAAAAATATATTAGATTTGTTAATATTTTCTTTTGTAAAAAAATTTATGAAATGGACCATTTGTTTTTCGTAATATTCGATAATATGAAAAATAAGCATGAAAATAATTTGTAATTGTGAGCATTTTTTTAAAATGTTTTTAAGTGATATTTGTATTATTATTTCATTTATTAAGTGGGTCTTATTCCAGGAACTTGTACATTTCCTTAAAATACATATAGCTTTTCTCTGCATGTTGGCTGGCTGGTGATGAGAAGAAGCGTAAATGCAATCACAAGATATTGTCGGTATAAAGTCCATGCGCTCTTGTCATGGAAGTAATGGTGTACTTTAAAAATAAGCATATTTTTTCATAAGTTGTTTTTTATGTAATTTTGAAACATATGGACAGTCTGTACATCGCATAACAGAAGAAAGGGTGTAAATATGAAGAAGTTACAATTTTGTTTCTGCTATGTCAATGTTGGTCAAATCGAATCGAATATGTATTCGAGTAATTCACTGCTTATAGAAGTTGATTGATAAAATAGGACCTTTTATTTCTTGTCGAGTGCATAATTTGGTATCAAAAATACGACTTAATTATTACCTAAAATTAATCCATAATATTGACAGATGACATTTTAGCCGCTCTTTAGTGATAACGATATAATTAATGTTTTTTAATCTTAATTCTTCGTCTTGCACCGCGCTATCTTCGTGTCCATGATATTATCATTTTCACATTAAACAATGAAGAAAACTAACTAAACGCAATAATTATTAGGCAAATTCGTTAAGAAATTAACACTTACAATTTAATTTTAAAAGTTAATTGTGAATAACGTAGTTGGTTACAAATTTAGTAATAGTATTGTTTATGTTTTGGTTCAAGCAATATTTTGTAATTGTTTGTTGTTCCGAATAAAATAAAATAAAATAAAAAATACCACTTTCGGTGACAAGTTTGTATTCGCAGTCGCTTGCTAAAAAGGCATTCCAAGATTTGATTTTTACTTACTTTGGTACTTTTACATTATTGGACTCTAGTTATTTATAGCCGGAGGCCATAAACTTTCAGCTAAAAAGTCTTTACTATGCCTGTTCTTCAGTTTTTACATAGAGTATATTATATCAAGAATGGTAGGTATTCAGTACTACTACTATTTCAGCCATAGGAAGTCCACTGCTGAACTAGGCCTCCCCCAATGAACTATCATCATCATCATCATTATCAACTATCAATGAACTATCTTGTACTACAGAAATTAGTCGCCTTTTAGCGACATCTATCTCGCCACATACGAACTAAACTGACGTATCCTACATCGCGACATTAAAGTTATCGGAGCGATTGAACCATATATACAAGAACCCGACAACAACCATCGGGCAGTAGCCCACCAGACACAACACCCGTCTGGTCGGAGGATCCTCCCTTTTCAATGGTGTGATGAGAAACTCAACACCCTGTTCCCCTTACACCCCCCAAAGCCTCTTACGACACGCCTCCTGCTGGCGGTGGGGAAGTGTTTTCTTTACGGCCGGTATTTAGTAGTGTATCAAAATGTGTATTTTATTTGTATGTATATTAAATGAGTAAGTATATTTTAATTTCATGTGCCACAAAGCGCCCATAGGTATTAGTTTACGATTGTTAATGAGTGTCCGTGTGTTTCCTACAGCACTCGTACAAACGTGTCGGTCGGGTCGCACGGAGGATAAAGTAAAGGATAACACGTTTACGCGCCACAAGCACGGCATTTCTGTACACACACTTTGTAATTAGCAATAAATCAGTACAGGCAATTAAGCGTACCAACAAGTATTCTTTAACTAAACTGACTAAACATACAATGTAGTAATTAACATGAGTACGATTCTTTGCAGCAAATGTATAAACTGTATTTTAAGTTCAACCGACTCTTTCTCTTCTGAAAGTTTTCTTTCTTTTATGTAATTATTTTTTTTAATGTATATTGTGACAACAGCTCGTCAACCTACCACAAAACGTCAAATTATCTTAATTGAAATGATGAATGATCTTTACATGTACGACTTAAAGTTGAAAATCGATTAACTTATTGAACCTTTAACTTTTTGGGTCGGTCGACCTGCTGTTGACTGTACCTACAGAATGACATTAAAACGAATAAATGGTGTTCAAACTGTTCAGGTATTTTACTAATTATTGAAAGTTTCACAATCTGCCTTCATCATCAGATCAGCTCGATGACATAAGTACAAAGTTTTAATTTAAATCGATACAACATTAATACTCGTATAAGTATAAATAAATATTTACTTCCGAGATTTGATATTGTAATAACTTGGTAGTACTAGTTATTAAAACAGAAGCTATATACATATATATGCCTGTTAAAAAGAGACGGACTACAAAATAATAGACAATATAATAATATCTTGAAGTGCTATCGACTGCACAAATACCTTGTTATTGTTATTTGATGCGTTTATTTTGCGTGAAATCATATACAGTGAAAGTAAAGTAATAGCATATTGCCATGTGCCACCACCACTTCATAGTTGTGGTGAGGCCTGTGCCCTGCAGTGGGACGTATACAGGGGGTCCCGTATCTTAAGGATAACCTTGTAACCCTATATTATATTCGTCACTGTAAACATATTTTGCTTTGCATGAAAATTTACCGACTTCCCATACAAAACTACCAAACCAATTGAATTTGTATGAAGAAACAAAAAAATATTAAAAGCATATTTTAAAAAATCATAGAACAA
This sequence comes from Anania hortulata, assembly GCA_963576865.1. Classification (NCBI taxonomy): domain Eukaryota; kingdom Metazoa; phylum Arthropoda; class Insecta; order Lepidoptera; family Crambidae; genus Anania; species Anania hortulata. The sequence goes on from OY756393.1 coordinate 21,854,406, forward strand.
AAGTTATTTACTATGATGTTCCTTGAGTTCCTTGAGTTATGTATAGGCATACTTTGCTTATTCCCATGTATAGAATAGTAAATAACTAAATATCAATCAGCGGGTACTTAGCATTCTACAAATGAAAACACTTGACAGTTTGACAATACAACTGATATGTAATCGACAAAATGAATAATGCATGCGCCGGAGTGCTCCCGACTTAATCTTTATGCAGTTTGTTGATTTTACGCGCATTATTTATAAACAAATAAAATACTCGAACAATATATATCACACGTAGTCTGTCTCAAAATCATTTGCATCTTTTAACACGTCAACATCCAAGCGGACTCATGAGACCAATAAAAAATTCCATTATGTCTCGGTTACGCATGATGTTTTGACATAAGTAAGAAACAATAACGTTATTATTAGTAACATCTATAGGGAGTCGCATTTAACAAACTTCTTTAAATCTTCAAGACAAAATATTCAAGACAAATTACTACATACATTTTATTTTTAATTTAATAAGAAATGCTTACAAATTGAACTTTACAATTACTTATCTAAGCCGGAAACGCAATCAACAATGAATTGGGTTGATATTAACACAAAGGCAAAGATGAACAAGCAATGGGCTGGGGGAGTGGCAACCACGATCCGGTGGACTGATGACACAAACATGTCTGTCTGACGACCTAATCAAGGTTGCGAGAAGCCGCTACACTGGATGCCCAGAGACGCTCGTTGAGGCTTTCTAGGGAAGGTCTATATCAAGCAGTAGACTCCCAAAAACTGATGATGACGACAACACAAAGGATGAAGATGTATGTGGATGATCTATGATCTCGTATTTTATAGCCAAAATATTGCAGTAATATTGGTTTCTAAAACCGTATTAGAATACTTGTAAGTCAAGTCCTTAAGTACCAGCCGTCTAATCTGGAAGTCACTGGGGGAGGCCTATGTTCAGCAGTAAATGTCATATAGCTGAAATATGTGATGATGATGAAGTACATACTTAAGTCTTACTCTTTAGTCTTAAATAAGACTTAAGTCTTTACGCCTGTCTTTTTTCCGATGTATCGAATGCATTGTCATACAAGAGCAGCGCCAGCAGCGACGCGCCATTGATCAAAGGAGCGCATGCGCAACAATCGAGCGCAATTACCGCGTCACACTCACAGCGTCTCAATCGCCACTTCCTCGCCATTTTCCTGTTTCTATGTTTTTATGCACTCACTTCTGCGTTTGTTTACACGATTACCGACTGACTTCATGTTTTATTTGTCTACTTGAGAAAGTGCTTCAAGGAGACTAGGCTCTTTTTTTTTTGTTTTTTGTTCGAAAATGTGTGTTGCAAGTACAACTTTTACACCGTTTATTACAATATTGTTTTAAAAATCTGTCGAAACTCAAAAAATCGAGTATTACAACATTTACTTTATGGGTTTGCTTACCTCACGAAAAGAACTAAAAAATTTTTTTTAATGAAAGTTTTAGTAATCACTAATCTTACATAGATACCGTTGGATTTTTGTCCTGTCATTACTATCGTATAAAAACTGCGGCCGTGAGAGCTCACGCGGAAAGATTCTACGCGCTAAGGTTGGCTCTTACTTAATTGTTCAATCATAAAAAAGCATTGTTTGCGATTCGTCGTCATATAAGTATCAATCTGTATGAGCTGACAATCAATCATGACCTATTCAAAATAAACCATCAATTTTAACACCGATTCACTCCAATTCTTGACTTGGCTAAAGACGTTGGTGGCTGAATGCTGTGGTATCTCACATCTCATCTATTTCGAACGATTTTTCAACGATCTAGTTCCGCTTCTAGTTTATTTACACGGAGCTCAGGTCGTCGACCCCGGCCAGTGCAGCCCGCATTAGATATTACTAGTCATATCTAGTTTGAAAATGGAAATGATACCTCTTGAAAAAAGCAATAAACATTTTGTCAAAGTTGATGAAAAAATTACCCAGGACTGACACACTTGCACACAGATCTCAATAACTCGAGTCAGAGTCATACATAACTTAAGATTTTTATTTTATTGATAAAGAGTACCTACTCGTATATTAACGGGAAATGTATAGAATGAGAAGATTCGTAAACGAACAAAAGTTGCTGACATAGCCCAACGGATAAGCAAGCTGAAGTGGGAGTGGGCGGGGCACATAGCACGTAGAACTGACGGCCGATGGGGCAGAAAGGTTCTGGAATCAGGGGCGTGCATTGGTTTCAGATGGGGGTCGGCTGTGAGTGAAAATTGAGTAAATTTGCGTGAAACAGTAGGCGATCTCGCGGCAGCCTAACATTGGTTAAATTGCACAGTAACTATCTAAGTTGCGCTCTTTAGTAAGGAATAAGTATAGGTAGACGACAAAATGGTTACAGAATATTTATTGTTTATTGTTGAATACGTAATTAATAATTATGGTTAGCTGTTCTGTCGGTTTTTTATGAAGGTAGGCTCTGCATAATAGCCTATATTGGATGCACGCCCCTGTCTGGAATGGAGGCCACGTACCGGCAAGCGCAGCGTAGGACGTCCACCTACAAGGTAGACAGACGACCTGGTAAGGTTGCAGGAAGCCGCTGGATGCGGGCTGCTTTCAACCGGCCAATCTGGAAGTCGCTGGGGGAGGCCTATGTTCAGCAGTGGACGTCCTATGGCTGAAATGATGATGATGAATGTATAGCGGAGAAACGAGTAAGAAGTACAAAATATGATTTCAAACTTCAACAGTTACTTACTATCATTAGTCACTAATCATTGGAGTAAATACAAAAGGTGAATCAATACACAATGATAAAAAATCCAAGAGCATCTAAGAGTAATAATCGAATAATTTACTCTAAATAATTAATACGTCTTTAGAAACAAAAAAGAGTTGTGTGGTAAGACCAATTTATCAGCAAAAGCAGTTTTGTTTGTTCGTGGTTTTGCTACCGAACTGAGGAACATCTCAAAACGGTCATCATTCACATATACTGAATAGTTACTGTCCAATAAAAATGAAATATACCTACAATACAATTCGTTCAGTGATGTTCGCGCAGATAGCAAGTGACGCAAGCAACTACCCACCCGTGAGACGGTAATGTTAATAAATTCAAGTTCCAATATTTTGATCTGCGTCACAAACAGCTATGTTGTCAGCTAACATTGCACACATGCCAACTACTTGCTTTTTGATCGCATCGAGGTAAAACTTTTGTCGTATTTATTTTTAACCCACTAACAGTTTTGTATTTAGTTAACAGGAAAAACTTGCATTAGGATTAGTTACATACAACTGTACATGATGACGATGTGTGGGCTCAGAATTGTATGTAGAGAATTTAAAGATTAAATTAGGAAAACATGAACGATATAAAACATAATCGATATACCTTTAAAAACCTTTTTCAAAAGTAAATTAATCTCAAAATATTGTTCGAAAAGAAAATTAGCATATGCAAATCAACTCAAAGCAATTTTTTAAACAGTTCTACCAAACCAACTGGTTCGGATGTTGTTGTTTCCAACCGACAGACCGGTATTAGCAGACCGCGTCTGTTATTACGTTACGTCAGAGTACCTACAAAGGTATTATGCGTAATAATTATAGCCACGTGTGAAGATTATACTGAAAACTAAAACCCGTTTTTCTAAAACCAAATATGTATAATCCATAAGAGGATAGTAATAGTGGGTATTGCTTCTACTTCCAATACGCACGGACTCATTAATTTTTACTATGCAGTCGATAGGGATTCCCACAAAACTGGTATTGCTATTGTTTCCAATTATTAATTAATATCGGTAATCGTGGTTGTGATCGTATGTGAGAATCTTTTGTCATAATAATTGCAACTAAACAATCACGAACCAAAACAAGAGTCAGTAAAACTCATGGAAACTCCTAAATATAAGTAACGTCTTGATTATTCTGATCAAGCATACGTAAACAAGACACAATAGAAATTCCATTGTTAAGCGGTCTCATGAGACCGCTTGACTGTTAACGGGTTAACTTATACAACAAACTCGTCTCGGGTTATGCTTCACCTAACAATTCCATTGCATTTGTGGCCTTTGCATGCCCAAAAATCCCGGGGAAATCACCGTAGCAGATTTTTGCATATTGATTACAATAAGTGCGAGATACACAATGGCAAGCAACCCAAAACTGGCATAACACTTTTAGTCTTTCCAAAGGTAAGTAACTCTTAAGTAAAACGTAATAAAACGCGCACAATGTTTTATATGTCACAAACAGGTTATTAGGTTATGCCTAAGTTAGTAAGATAATAGCAAACAGTGATATGAATAGACATAAAACAAAGCATAGAAATATAGACGGTAAAGCTATTATCAGAAGTGGGATATCTTGTGTAGAAACGAGCTATTTTTTGATGAAAAAATAATTAGAATTAACGATGCCTACAGTTATCGCATACTCTTAGTGCTATATCTAGCTCACACTATAGATTTATCACAGGCAGTTTAGCTGACCCATAATGTCACAGTACTCACAGTGTTATCTTAATTATTACTAACAGAAACAATATTTTTAATTGTAGAAGAATGACATGATGACAGTTACATTTTACAAAGGCCATATAACGTACAAAGAATTTTTTTGTTTTTTTTACCCGTCAACATCCAAGCGGTCTCACGAGACGGTATAACAATGAAATTTCTTGAAAAAAGTTGAATGGAGTAGACAAATCATTCATTACAAGAAAATTCCGCAATTTTTTTTAAAAAGACTTACTTAATTGAAAAAACTTGTGTTAAAGGCAAAGATTAGCAATCAAGATGCAGTAAATGTTACTGAATATTCCTATAGGTCCGGAAGCCCACTTATCACACACCCACATCAATCTGGCGGCTTTCACCTCAGCTAATATTTTATCTGTTGTTGACTTAGCTCGTCGTGACATCGTCATCAACTTCCACTGATATATAAAGTATGATGAAAGAATTAATACTTTATTAAGCACAAATACAATTACATTAATTAAAATAAACAAAACTATTATGCTCTATAAGCGTGAGATTAACCGGGACACACAATGATCAGGTTCTGTTCAGGTTCTGTCATTGTTTACACGGTTACCGTAATATTTGCGTTAGGTTATTCCGAAGCCTGCGTCTCGGTGTCACGATCCGTAACCTTCGCGATGACGTGTGCGCTACGTAGTTCCCACATTGAAATAACGTTTTGGAAAATTGAAGAGTTAAAATTCTGTTTATAAAAAGAATTGCGGAATACGTAGACATTGAAAAGAATGTTACTGTTTTTTTTTTAATTACGGTAAGTTACTTGTGTTATGTACAGACAACAGCCCGTCAACCTACTACAAAATGACAAATTTTCCCAATTGATATTGATCTCTACTTGTCGGACTTAAAGTTGAAAATCAGTTCAATGACCTTTAACTTTTGACTTTACAAGGCGTTTACTGTGTTTTTTAAATAAGGTTATTATACAACACTAAGCGCGGCCCTGTGTGGGGCGAAGATAGGGAACAAGCCTGAAAAATAATCCAAGTATCATTTAAAGTCAAGTTATTGTTGGCCACCTGCTGATGTTATTAATCTTTTGCTGTTGGCGGCAGTCATAATTATAGGCTAAGCCGTATAGGTTTCCTCAACCAAGCTATATTGCTTAGGACATTTGCTTTTTCTAAACGGTTACCTAGAGAAGTGTACGCAATGCGTACCGCGGAGATACTTTCGTTGGTGGCGACCGGTTTGTTGTATACACGAATTTTTCCTCATGGTTGTGTAAGAGCAGAATGCACGGCCGTCGGCCAATGCAATGAGGAAATGGAAGCCACGTTAGCCACTATTTGACTACTATTATGTTCTGTTCATGAATAACAAAAAAATATATGATTATTAGCTGTGCCCTGACTCAAAACATTATTTTTGTAATTTTATATTTTTTGTAATGTTAACATTTATGAGTTTGCAACAAAAAAAATTGAGTTTTTTGGTTTATGTCGTTTTTATTAAAATAGTACAGAAATACAATAGTGTTCTACCACCTGCTAAAAATTCTGTCTATGTCAACTTAAGGCCAAAATTAAGTAAATAATGAATAAATAAGCACGAAAAAAAATGCTTATGTAGTAACGTATTTTCGTGTGTGTGTGTGACTGATACGTGCAATATATGTTTTCGGAAGTGCAGACGAAGTGTTTAATCTATTAGCGTACCTATGAGCTATTATGATTATGACTTCTCTTAAGACCGGCCGCACATACGGTATACATACATTCGATTGTGAAATGTGCGAGTAAAAATATAAGGGATTGGGATACACATCCACACACAGTGGAAAATTGGGATAGTCGTAAATTTACGTACGTACCTACGTACTGGTACTACGTCCTACTCAAAGTCGTACGAAAAGGCCACTTTATAGTGGTTTGTCTAAATATGCAAACAGTCATAAACTTATCGATAAATATGCGTAGGAAGAGGGAAATAAATATCTGTGACCTGTTCTTTGCATTTTATATAAACAATTCAAAGTGTGTTACGCGAAGTGCTTAACGAAGCTATTATCACGTACCTTTATGAAGTTGGCAACGTTCAAAATATGAATCTGGAACGCGATTAAACTCTGTTTTTTTTTCGAGAACATAAATGATAACAAAGTACCAATTGAAAATTTATAAAAATTAAAAGTAATTTTAGCACCATAACAAGGAATGTCGCCATTGCTCTGACAAATGTATCCAGCAATTAAAAACATAAGAGATAATAAAATAAGATATCTAAGGCAAAAGCAAAGACATCCTTTGTTTTTTTAATATTACAATTTTCTACGAACATTAAAAGACACTTTTTCATCGCCTTGACAGTTAGAACTGATTATTTTTAAAAAACACATTAGGCAGAACAAAAATAAATACATTAATCTTAGGTGTGCCATTTAAACTCATTAAATAGAAATTTCATGCTTATACGGTCTGATGAGATATCAGACCGTTTGGACGTTGACGAGTTTAAAACACATTTTCAAACGAAAAATCTTTATCCGACCTAAAGTATATTATCCATCAATCCACCGTGACTATACTCTATATTATACTCTACTATACTATATATACTCTGTTGATCATGTCAATTATTATAACCGGCCAAACTCGAGGCTTCCTGCCTTCTGTGCCTGGACTGTGCGCAGGCCTACAGCCACGGTCAATGTAATTTTAACCGGATATTAGACCTTACCACAACGACTTAAGATACGAGTAACACCCGTGTGTTTTCACTTGGTCGACTGCACAGTTGTCGAGATTTTCCTCGTATTAATGTGGTCTCGTATTTGTAACGCAATGAAACACGTTTCCAACATGCAATATGATTGATAATAGAAATATACAAAGGTTACTTAGTTTGAGATCTATATCTTAAATGTGAGATAGTCAATTGACTGAAAGTAGTAAAACAAAGAAGGAAGTGTAGTGTGTATTTTATTGTATTACTAATAATGGGCTAGTTTCCTAAAAAAATCTAATTAGTCCGTCAGTTGGATTGACAGAAAATAATGGACACGTATTTTTTATTTTCGCAATCAAATAAAAAATGATGAAGACATAGCTCGTTATAGTTCCGCGTAACGTCATGCCTTCCCCCTTGCGACACTTTGATGCGATTTATCTTAGTATTTTTTTTGTTTGATTGACAAAAGACAAAATATGGGCCCAATATTTTTTTTTAATCTAACTGACGGACTAAATAGAATAATCTTTTTTGACCCAGGAAACTAGCCTTTTAGAAAAATCAGAAAACGATTGGGGCAACAATCACTAGTATTATGGTCCATACGTTATAGAATCTACTGACAGGATTAAGCACAACTCGACATTTACTTTGTTTAACTTTTTATTATCTGTCGCGGAACCGATGAAAGGTGGAGTAAACTGGTTCTCGAGAGACCACGTCTTGACAAACGTAGTGTAGGACGCCCCCAGCTCGATGGACCGACGACCTTAGGAAGATGGCTGGCAGTGGATGGATGAACAAAGCGGGAGATCGTGCTCTTTGGAGGAGGCTTACGTCCAGCAATGGACTGCAATAGGCTGACATGATGATGAAGAACTTTTTTTAAGGCGAACGTCTATTTTTGTCTTAGTAACACAAATATTCGATATCAATCGCAGTCAAAGATTAAACATCAGCCCTGATTAGCCAGTAAAGTTAAAGGTAAACTACACAAACAGTAATTATAACAACACAGGTTAATTATAATACAAATATGCAGCTAGTAAATCTGTTTAATTATACATATATCCAACCAAGCCAGTAATCGCTAAACGAGTTTGTGCCATCTTCTAGTATGTCTAATGCTATTATGTATGCTGTAGTAGAACTTGGCGCCAAGAAAAAAAGAAACAATGACCGCGCAATTAAATATTAGTGATACCTACCTTTAAGGGGATTCCCGAAAGTGTAGCGAACTTTTGCAAAAAGATCGAAGTGTCTGAGAGGCTACACGCGTGTCATTATACTGATTCACTGATACAAGTCTCGTCACCCACCACAATTACGCCAGAATTTGTGATTATCAGGCCAACACGAAATATGCACGAAAATAATACATTGTTATACTATATTTATAGGAAATATTAATTTATAGTGCTAATAGTGAAAACAAAATTGATTTTAGGTAAAAAATAACCATAATACAGTAATTAGAAATTGAGGTATACCTGTCTCTTTCTAAAACAACTTTTACTATGAAAAATGTATGGCGGACGTGTAACTGTGACGTCGAGATACATGTCTGATCTCCTTTTCTAGCACGCAAATTTACCACTTGTAATTAAGGTAATTATCAAAAATTTTAGAAACATCTTTAAGTTTTATTAATTTTAATAAAGTACTAAGTATTTATTTTGAGACCAAATCAAAATATAAGCATAGGTAGTCTCTATTCTGGTACTTGTTATGTTGACCAATTTACTTATAATATGGTGTATAGCGATTTTGAAAATCTGAATGTGGTCATCGACTTTTGATGCTGACCGTACAGATACAGGATGTTAGGTGGAAATCTTTATCAGGCTTTTTTTTTTGTTGTGATGTTTTTGATCACGTGATATCATTTGTACGGGAAACCTTTTTTTTTTCACTTCTGATACCTATACCCACAATTTTTTGACATACCTATTACTTTTATATTGATCTGAAAATGCAATAATCCAACTTATTTATTAATTATTATTTTTTTATTAATATCATGGTTAAGAATCATAATAACCCATTAATAATTTAAGTAATTATATTATTATTTACTATTTTTATATATTTTTTTTTTTTATTGTTGGACAATTAATTGGATTTGTTGCAGTTAATTTATAAATCAGTTAAGTAAATTATTTCTGTCTTTTGACAGATAATAAAATTATAATGTTATTATTACTTATTTTGGAAAAAGTGTTATGTCATGTATTACCTTTCCCGACAAGGTTCAATGTCACCTGGACCTAACAAATAAGACCTATTGTAACTAAATTATTGAATTAAAATATACAGCAGCAACTTACAATTGACACTAGTGCATTTTCTTCACTATATATATAAGGTCTAACAAAATCAACTACATTCCTTTTAATGGGGGTATCTGTACATCGAGCTGAGCAGGCTCACCAAATTTGAGCCAAAAATTCAGGCTAGTTACGGAGATATTGATCTTAACAATCTCATTCCGTAACTACGAAAATCTACACCCTTTACAGCTGTTTACTACTACATTGACACACTACGCACGCACACAAGCAAACGTGACCCACACATGCACACACTCAAGATAACAGCGCGGTGCCACAGAATACCTAATAGTACTACCGGCGGTGCGGCGACGGTGACTCAGAAATACCAACATGAAAGAATTACCCTGATTTTAGGGTAAAATAAAGTTTGTGGGTTTTCTTTTATAAGGACTTTTTTCACTACGGATTGGAGTAGAATTATGTGTTTCGCAATTAGAGAATTAGGAATTAGGGGTTTTAATTGGTTGTTGATTATTGCGGTCACGTAACCGAACCGACATCGAGAGAATCAAAAGTTGGCGGTACTTCATAATCGATCAAGATACTACGAACAGCTGACCGCAGAGTGCGTTGTTCACGAACTGACCGGAGAGTGTGACTGTGTTGTTGTGACCTAATTTACGTAACAAAACTTCAACGACTCACTAGTTTTCGTAGTAACCAAGGCCGTATTCACATATCATTTTGAAAGAACGAAGATACCGCGGAGACAACGACAATTTCGATCAATGCTCTCGTCTATTCAGCTTCAATAAAAATGGCTGTACGACGTTACGTCTAACCGTTCCCAACTTCCCACCACGGCTGTAAACTCGTCGTGTAATGTGCTATTAAATTAAATTTTACAAACAAAACTACAATCGAGTTGTTTAAACTGAAAATAACAAGGTCATTAAAGTCTAATTTCTCGCCTTCTTTAATTCTACTTTATTTTTTAATTAATTTTGGGGGTAAAATTATTTTGGAGTTAGCAAGACCAAGTTTCAAAGGTGGCCCCGACAAAAGTACCCCGCCGTGTTTGTCGGTATCTTGGATTGGTGACAAGCATTTTGTTTAACTAAGATAAGATCGTAGGTATTCGTAAGGAAATAAAACATTTTGCTATTTTAGGAACTGAAATACATTTTACTTATTATTTAAGTTTCAACATTTGAGATATTACTATTGTTTATAAGGAAAATTGTTGGAATAAAAAGGTTTTGCTATTTTGTAATTAATTCTTGACTAGTCGTCTAGGATAATGAAATCAACACCGTAAAAGTTGATATTAACTTGACAAACCACGGGACAAACTCATTTCAAAAAATGCTTTAAAAGTTACCTAGAATTTAACTCTTAACCGGTCGCAATATTACAATGAGAAAAGTATTAAAATGTGATATTTGGTTCAATTAAACACGATTATAATTGTTTTGCTAAAAATAATTAAATAAAAAATGATATGGATTGTTTTAATAAACCTACTCAAACATTCGTGTAAAATCGTAATCCTAGTCCTAGATATTTATTTAACGTGGAAGCCCTACCGTACTCGCAAACTGCAGACTATGCCGCTCGAGCCGAAAGGCCGGTGTCGGGCACGTGTCGGGGTAAATCAAAGTGTGCATGCGGATAGATAAGGATGTGCCACATTTGTTCTGATTTCTAGGCTCATAGTTTTTTACGAGATCAGATCATTCATTCATTACATTACTAATTAAGATTTTATTTTTGTTTAAACTAAAATTTGATTTTATTTGATTTTAACTAAGTTATTGAGACGATAACAATGTTTTATGAGTTTCGAAAAATAGTCTTATCAGCGCATATTTCATATTAAGTAAGTAAAACATGTTATTAGTGTTTTGATTTCTCTCGAAGTTGTTTCCTTTTTGCCACTTACAGTAACTCAAGTAAGTAGTTATGTGAATAAGCATTTTAAAAATACATTTTGGTAATTTTGCGACTGTCAGTTAAGAAATAACTGCTCGATAAAGTACGATATGTCCGAGTTTAAATGCTATGGCCTAGTTAGTTCGTTAAAAATATTTCTTAGTGACTTTTTAAATTCAGTCGTTGTATGTTTTATCAGTCTTTGTCTGTCTTAAACTGACACTTTAGAACATTTATTACCGGTTTGGACAAAATAATTTTACTCTTAAAACAAGAGTTACACTTAACTAGATTGGCGAGTTGAAAGCTAAGGTACAAAAAAAACTTGTGTCGCACTCACGATTTCGTTTAAGTAGTAGGTTACCTCGCCATAATACTTAATTAAATGCGAGGTGTCAGTTCCCAATTCACGATCAGTTATCCGGTATGTTTTAGTTTTTAGTATCCTTTAAATTATGATCCCATCTTAGGCGCATCCCTAGCTTGAGCCTTTTCGGCTTTTGCAGGACGACCGCCCGCCGGGCCCCCGCGCCGCGCAGTCTCTAATTCGCTTTCGTGCGGCGTGCGTGTGCGACGCCGCAACGGTGTCAGTCCAGGGTTATGTGCTACCAGGATCGCAACTTTAATTTGTGCTAAAGCAGCGCGCCTTTACGCTGATATTAAGGGCGTTTTCGTGAGCGGTTCAGGGACTGGAGTGAGATTGTTTATGTACGTCGGGGACCAGGGAAGGCCACGCCAGCCTGTTCAATAAGAAGACAGTGTGATGCAGATTTTTGATCGGCAACCCAATCGCAATCGCGTCCGTCTTCGCCAAACGCTCATGGGCGCAGGCGTCATTATTGCGAATTCTGCGGCGGTCTCGCCGAGACAAGACGAGAGGCAGGCGCCTGTATCATTTTACACTAGTTCAAGAGCTGAAGCCGCATGACTTCACACTACGAGTCCAGTTTTGCAGAAGTCGCAGAAGCTGCAACATTCTCTGGACGGACGAGAGAAGCTTCACCAGTGGTTGGATTTTTAACCTCTACGCCGCCGCGCCTACTATTGGGCTGAACAGAACCCCCACCTAGTTCGGCCCGATCATTTTCCGACTAGATGTAGCAGTAGCCTGAACATTTGGGCTTCCATGTGTGGGGCTGAGTGTAGGACTTAGTGTATTGTGAAGGTGATTATAACATTGAAAGTGCGACACAACTACGACAGCGAATTTTATTGCAAACCGTGTGAACGCTTTAAAACATAAAAAGTGACAGACTGTTATTTCGCGTAAAAGTGCACGTCGCATTGCTGTGCAATGTTTTTTTGTAATGTGATTATGATCAATGTAATTTGTTGTAAAGATTGTAAACCTCTTAATGAACTTAAACACGCCAAGTAAGTGTAGATTGAGAGTAAGTGATTGATTTGTTTGTTTAATTTTTTTGTTAGTCAGATAAATTATTTACCCGGCAGATAAATGATTTACTACGCTAATCTACTTGTTAGTCCAAAGCCTGTGAAAGTGTGATAGAGTCAAGTCAGAGTCAGAATTAAATTAATAAATGTTTTAAAACCGCTTTATTTTCCTTTATTTCTATCCACCTTGCCATTCTGCTAGGAGTGATTCTAAAGAGCGTCGAGAGGTAAATAACGAATTACGTACAACAACAATTACAAGAAAGTAAGTAAATACCTACCTAGTTCCTACAACTAAGATTTAATCTAACTCATAAAACATAGAAATTATCTTTCCTTAGAGCCTTGAAGTAACAAAAAAACGATGTTGGTTATTAATTTAGTTGACATTGTTTGTTTTGTTTGTTATCGAAAACATTATTATCATGAAAGTGCATTCTACACACACTAGTGTACTAACATGTGTGTATGAAGCTATTCTTCGTTGCAATTGATCTGTGATTGGTCGAAAAAGCCTAGCTGTGCCACTCGACCAATCGCAGATCAGCTGGTTTGACAAGGGTGATGCACACAACGATCTTTGTTAATAAAATGCTGGTGTGCGCTGTGTACGTACACACCATCTGTGAACTACAGTTTGCATGAGTAAGAAAAGATACAGAGTGTTTCATTTTTGACTGCGTTTTAATTTATTTATTTTGTTAGAAAACATAACTTTTAAAAATGACTATAAAACAATACCTTATTTTTTGTCATCGCATTCAGTATGATGTATAGATACCCCCCTTTAAAGGAACGCAGTTGATTTTGTTAGACCTTGTATATATATATATGTATATATATTATAAATCAAAATAAAACCCTGGCAACGGCTCCAGCGGCCTTCATGCTAACATCTTATTATAATGGGTCTAAATCTAAAAAAACCTTGCTCGGGCAATTTCCAAACCGGTCCAATTACATTTTTGAGTTTCAGAAAACCCGCTCTAGCACATTAGCTCGTGCGCTTTTTGAAAAATACCCATTGTAATTTAGACGTGAGAAACAAATGAAATCGATTACCAAATTACCCGAACTAATTGCACGGTATTACCGATATTAATGCATATTAGTTTACAAGACGTAAGGCAAGTTACACGACAAATAAATGAATGAGCTAGTTTCCTAAAAAAACTAATTAGTCCGTCAGTTGGATTAATAGAAAATATTAGACACGTATTTTTTCTTTTCTCAATCAAACAAAAAATGATTAAGATATAGCCCGTTAAAGCTCCGCGTAACGTACTAACGTCACTCCTTGCGACACTTTTTAGCAAGGCGTGACGTCACGTGATCACTTCGATGCGCTTTATCTTCGTCAATTTTTGTTTGATTGACAAAAGACAAAGTATAGGTACAATATTTTTTGATAATCTAACTGACAGACTAAATAGAATAATCTTTTTTGACCCAGGAAACTAGACTATTGTTCTATTGAACATGTTACTGATGTTTCTGCGTTTATAACTGGAGTTTTTTCTTATTCTAGTTTATTTTTAATTTATTTATTCTCTAGCATTGCGAAACCACTTGTCTGTAGGCCGTCTTGGTACCATGATAAAAAAATTGCCAGTCAACGCGACGCTAAAGTTAGCACTTCTAAAACTTCTGTAGCCTGTTATGACACCAAGATATTTCATTATATTCCTTAAACAATTAGTCTTACAGGATAATTTAGTAATTCGCGTGTATAGTCAGAGCCGGAAGAATAAGGTCATATTTTGTGTTCTATTCCGTAGTTGTGACTTGGCACGCCGTCCAGATAAGTAGCGCCAGTATTTGCTAATCTATTTGTTTTATAGACGCGTTGAGTTACCCCGTTTCAATAATACGGTTTCCTTGTTACAATTCCCTTTCGCAAAACTAAAAACATTATCCTTATAGTAAAACTGGAGATTCGTTCAATGAATGATGGAGAGCAAGTTCACAGGACAAAACAAATTAGTCACACACATTACGCATCTGCTAATTTGTGCTATGTGGTTGTGGAAATTATTGGTTTGAAAACAAATCTAGTCTTTCTCAGATTTATCATAAACGGAAAAGGTCCCAGTTTCGATTCCGAAAACGATATTTCCTAAATTGGCTCGAGTTGTGCTGGTAAATTCATTGTCTAGTACTATTATTATTATAACTTATTATTATTTTTTCTCCACTTGTTATATTAACATAAACAATATATTATTGTACCTCTTCTAAGGAAAATCACGGCACAGAGGTCGGTCCCTTTGGAAGGCATTCGTGACGATTCAGATCCAACACAAAGAGGCCCCTTTAAGATACGATAATGAGTTGGGATATGTCTTTATTTATTATTTATTTTAATTATAAATTTATTTATTTTATGTTATTTTTAATTAATTTTATTTTAAAAAGGGTTATTATGCCGTTAGTGATTATATAAATGATAAAATGTGTAGATTTAAACTGCTTAGATTGCACTAAAATTTGTAAAAATATTAATTTTAAAAGAGGCTGACAACAGTGACCGAGTTTCTTGCACTGCTTCTCGGCACTAACCCAGACATTGTCCTAAAGTAGTGGTAGGGTGAGAAAATATTATTAGTACGAGTAAAAGTGCTGTTAATGGCCTATTTGCAAAAATAAATTATCTTGATTTTATTATTATTTGTACGCTCCAGGAGTTCACGGGCCAAAAGAGACCCGGTCCTTTAAAAGGCTTGCGTGAATATACTGATCCAACACGTAGAGACATTTAATCAAACCTGAAAGTGTTACACTGCTGGATCCAATCTCTGGCTACATCATGGGATGTAATCTGAGATTATACCTAGCATGTGTAGGAACTATTGCATCGAATGACAAATTGGGTTGGGTTTATTGAAGGAAGATGTAGGGATTGGGTTCTGGGCTGGATGGAGACTACCGGTCACCTGCCTTGTTCAGTTTCGGACTGGAATAATTGGCAGGTGATGACTCGCCGACAACTGAATGCCCTGGCGGTATAGGTCATGCAAGACTGGACTGAGGGGCAACACTGTTGTTGGCAGCTAAGAGTGAAAAATTAGCTTTGAACTTATTATATTAAATATTAAAAGTTTTCTGACCTGAGCGACTTGGGCGCCGGCTGCTCGATGATGTACGCGTAGGGCGCGGGGGCCTGCGCCATGGTGCCGTGCGCCAGCGACGCTGCGCCCGCGCCGAACGTCGGGTCTGTCTGCGATATCACCTCAACTGGACGGAACAGGTCAATACATTACTGACAAGTGGATCGGTCACTCTAGCATGAACATCAAAACAAGATATGTTGTATCGCCGTGCCGGTGAGGTGGTGACGGCACATGTTATGATCGTTGTTTCGATAAAAAATCAACATGGCGGCTATGTCTATCAAATAAAAAAAATGATAGTTAAGTGTTGATAAGTCGCTATATCATATCGCGTTTTGGTGGTCATGCAACATCTTATTCAGGTATTGGTAGGTATATTGGTATTTCACCATATTTCAAGCAAATAAATATCTTTATCTTTCATTTCAGCTAAGGTGACACAAGTTATGATGACATCATCATCATTTCAGCCATAGGATGTCCACTGCTGAATATAGGCCTCCCCCAATTAATTCTAAATTATCCGGTTCAGCTATACATGGTGTTCAAAAAGTACGAGTCAGATTTTTGAGGGTAGTACAGAATCGAGTCTGAAATACAGTAAAAGCATCAATTGTAAAAAAAATGATTGTGTAATGCTTACAATAAAAAATGCATTGTCCATTAATTTTAATTATTTTAGTAATAATTAGAAAAAATAACAGGACTTCCATCAAAATCATTAATCCAATGCTCGGTACAGCGGTTGGTACTACAGTCTGCATGGTTCAATAACCTTAGTTGCGCAAATGATAAGACAAGTATGTAGTTTTTCTGTAAGTTGTGTCTATCGACATAAATATTATTTTTTGTTGTTAACGATTAAACAAAAAACCTTTTTTTAAACCACCACCTAAGAGTCGTACTTTTTTAACAATCTGTATTTGGTGACGCTGCAGTTTTTATGCCTCCTTACAGCACTATGTAGTACCCAGACACACTGAATATGGATGAGTTACAACAGAATGTTCAAATATTCTGCACAGTTATTTTAATTTTGGATCATTAAATGACAATGAAAAATATATAATAGAATACATTTATGTATTTTTTTTAATTTTTTTAATATTGGACATCACGTACATTGCTCTGATCCCATGATAAGTAGTTGAAGCACTTGTGTTACAGAAATCAGAAACAACGACAGTACCACAACACCCAGACCCGAGACAATATAGAAAAGTTATTTTTCTACATTGACCCGACCGGGAATCGAACCCGGGACCTCACAGATAGCGACACCAAGTCCGGTATGCTCGCCTCTCGGCTACGGAGGTCGTCGAATAGCGAATTATAAGACAAAAAATGCAATATAATAGTTAATACATATGTACTTTAATTTTAAACAAATTAATATCAAATCCATTAATCTACTTATGCAACTTACTATAAATTCGACCACACATACAAATACCCTTTCCAAAGTTTCCAATATAATTTACTTCATGTTCTACTTCATTTCATGATTTAAGGTGAAAAATATTGTTATCGTCAATCATATTACTAGACGGCAATCATCCCTTGATCTTTATAATCGCAATCAGTTGTAATAAAATATTAGCGTTGCCCGAGGTGCCTAATAAAAACTGTTAAGTTTTATCAAATCGATAAACAAATCAATATACACGCGTGCTGTGGCTCCGAACAAAAAACTATGACGCATATCGCTTATACTCATCGCTGTAACTGTGACAAATTTAAAACATAGAGAAGAGAAAAGCGGTATATTTCGATCAGTGACACTGGGAAGTCTGGGAACCACCTTGGCCCCAATCCAAAGGTCCCGTGCCAAGTCCTCTCGATTGCCTTCGGTGAAAGAAATGATCGTGATCACACGATAGTTACGTGTTTTATACAGGCGACCCAAGTAATTGTGTTACCATGTTGTTTTTTAACTTCATCATCATCATCATCATCATCATCATTTCAGCCATAGGACGACTACTGCTGATCATAGGCCTCCCCCATTGACTTCCAGATTGGCCGGTTGGAAGCGGCCAGCATCCCAGCTTCCTGCGACCTTTACCAGGTCGTCTGTACACCTTTTTTATAATTTTTTTAAATGACGCAAATCTTACTTACCTTAGGATCTAAGCAATGTATTATGTTTTACATTTGACAATATTTATCGTTTATCATTTGACACAATTTTTGGGACAACCTGTATTAGGAGCCATTAGTTAACTGGTACCTCTGGTAACTCAAACACTGATCAAAGTTATCCAGCTGTCAATCGTTGATTAGAGTCGTGGTTGGTCGACGAATAAGAAATTCACAAGTCAACCAATAACAGCAGTCAACATACGATTATTTGACAGGTCGATATTGTTGATCAAAGTTCGACATTTATTAGGCTTCTCAATCCAACTCTGTTACTAAGATTTTTTATCAGAACATTTGTGTTATGGTAAGAATTCCAAGAGGATTTGTTAAATAATTTAATAATTAAATGTAAACAACTAAAGGCCGAGATAATTATAATTAAAGTAAAAGATTTAGAAGGGGATTAACGGGTCAATGCCAAGCATTCCCTGCCACTCACCCTAAGAAACAAAGTCATTCAAAGTCATATCTTTGTTTATTTATTTATTTATCTCCAAGGTGCGCCTTTTTGTGCAAAATGTTGTTTTTGTTATTAATGGACCACAACTTTCGGAACGTAATTACGTGTGGTAGTATGTTTATAATGGCTCCAGCTACAATCATAAAGGCTTTGCAGGAGCGACTTTTTTAATAATTAAGTTACGAGTTTTACTTAGTGTTTCAGTCTAGTATTTCAAAGCCAAGATCATAAAGATAGAGTTACTGTTAGTTTTGACAAGCTATTTTATATTTATTTTATATTATTATATTATTTTTTTCTGAACACGCGCTAGAGTTCTTAACACTCGCTTGTTATGCTGGATTTAAATTATAATATTTATGTTTTACCTAAACCAAATGGTGAATATAGTAAGATATACTTACAAACATCACTCAGGTGGGCGCTCTGGTCGCCGACATTATGCACTACGACCGCATCTGGGGCCACGCCTTCTGGAAGATAGCAATGCATAAGAGAACGAACATAACAATTAAATCCTTTAAAATCTAAATACTATTGTGGAACCAACTTTACGGAAGGATATTGGATTTAATTTTAACACTTAACTTGGTAGACCAAAAGTGCACCATT
The DNA here is from genome assembly GCA_963576865.1 of Anania hortulata. NCBI lineage: Eukaryota > Metazoa > Arthropoda > Insecta > Lepidoptera > Crambidae > Anania > Anania hortulata. Next base: position 21,873,549 of record OY756393.1, read on the forward strand.
GCGTGACCACCATACGTCCGATAAGCCAGCAATGACGCTACTATAATCTTTTAATTAATCCAATAATAAACATAGTTACATCATCTCTTAAGGAGAAAATGTTCTAAGAAAGGATGTTGTAATTATTAATAAGCGCGTAAAGTTTGTTCCCTCGCCTTTTACTCCTTCACCGATACTACCATTTTCTTTACAAAACAACCTTTTTAGTACTACTAATACAATCTATAAAAGAATATTCTATACTTATGACACTAAAGAGAAGTAAAGAAAGAATGCATAATGCAATGCAAAGCATTATTCCCATAATATTCCACTCTCATGCGTGGTGGCTTGCAGCAAGTTCGTATAGAAATATTCAAATCAACAAACATCCAAAAATATTATAAGTTACGAAGGAGTTTTGTTACAACGTACCTACTACTTATCTTATGCAAAGATCTATTGTTAATCTCTCGATCTTGATACTTTTATCACCGCTCGACAGCAACCAAGAGGTCCAAAGGATCAATGATCAGCTTTTAGCAAGATGAACCGTATATATAATCAATACTACAAAAACCCTATTCGGTTTTTCGAGACCTTACAATTCTGGTAGAAACCAACGTACCTTGGAAATAGCAACACTTTTGGGTTTAACCAGGGAAATTTTATTTAATTGGCTACGAAATCGGTAAGCTTTATCAAGCACCTGAACATTTAAATGGTCTTTATGATTGGTGGATTTTGTTTTTACAAGACTTCTTATGCAAAACAGGAGTGTAATGTTATTAAATTTCATGTTCATGTACATATTACTTTCTTCCACCATAACTTCTTCATTTGACAGATAAAGGTGAACGAGATATTGTCAAGAAATTTACATGTACCTTCTTATAAATTCCTTGGGTATTGTTAGATACTTGACATCACATTTCGAGTAATATGGGGTACCTTAAATTGCGTCCAATTGCGTGGTCGTTTTTTTTTTGTATTTTAATTACGAATCGACTTGATGAACTAAGCAAAATAAACAAACATGCCCTTCGGCATTTTATTGTCCATTATATAGACAGACTTAAAAAGCCGGTTTACCTACACAAGATAATTTATTCGCGGAACAAACAAATTACGTTGCTATGTTGGATAATATACTATGATTAAATGATATAAACGGCGAATGTATGCTCAAAATCCTGCTTCTGTTCACTTCGCTGGCACAGATTGATCACATAAATCATTTTTGGTGAGTAACGATATGAATGGCGATTGGCGTCACATCTTCGTGAACATCTTCACCATTTTGCACTCAAATTGTTTGGCGTAGTTTGTACGAGTAGAAGCTTACAAACGAGACTCCGTACGATCATAAAAGTTAAATTAAGCGTAAGTCTTGGATAGTTGGTTTGAGCTGGTGCCATCTCTGTTAGCAATGAATTTTAACTATTGTCGTTACCGAATTTGTAATGACTGTAGTGAACACTGGGTTTCGGAACATCAAAATTCGAAAATTAGAATAGTTATCGAGCCATCTATTCAGCTAAATGATCATGTTTAACCAACATGTCGGAGCCCAAAAATACATAACAATCGGACGTAGAACTTAACACACTTTTATTCTAAGGCTGACTGTAGGGTGAACGCACTGACCGACGGCCTTGCATTTTGCACCGTACCTTTTTCGTGCAAATTGTCGCGGAAAACAATGTGTTGTTTCTCAAAAAATTTTATTAAAAAAATAAAACCGACTTCAAAACACTGAAATGCTAAAAATAATCCTAACACTTAAGTACCTAATCAGTTACTTTTGGAGTCGGTGCCAGCCGATGAGAGATTCAATGTTTTTGTTTGCACCGACTCCACTTTAACTAACTGATAACTTTAAAGTAACTGATTAGGTACTTAAGTGTTAGGATTATTTTTAGCATTTCAGTGTTTTGAAGTCGGTTTTATTTTTTTAAATAAAATTTACTTATTTCATCAATTTTTAGTGATAAATCCTAATCTAACTGCTGAACACCGATTTCATCCCTTATTTTCCTACCCTTAGGGGTGATTTTTATTTTGCAAACTTTTATCATATTATCTTTGAAGTATAAGCTATTCAATAAAACAAAAATCATCAAAATCGGCTCATATTTGTCGAAGATAGGTAACAAGAACCACAACCAAAATATTATCTGGGTGTATATTTGTTGATTTTCTCAAAAAGTTCTAAATCAAATGGGACCACCTCTGAAGTATGATCTACCAAACAAAAAAAGAATCATTAAAATCTATTCATAATTGGCGGAGTAATCGCGTAACAAACATACAAAAAAAAAAAAAAAAAAAAACACAGTCGAATTGAGAACCTCCTCCTTTTTTGAAGTCGGTTGAAAAATAAATAAGTTAACTAAGCATGAGCTCTTAAATCAGTATTTCTTCCACCCTGACTTGTGTTTCTGTATAAACAACACTATTTATGTACTGTATAAAGTTCATAAAAGGCTAATCGTGAATTAGGGCTATGATAGTTTTTAACCAATTACTTATTATGAGAGCTAGAGATTTATGGGGCAATCTTTATTCAGCGATGGATACCTAAGATGCTTATCAGCAGATGCATATATCTACCTGATCATCATTGATCAACAATAAAACATGGAGAGCGGAAGCAGGCTCATAGCCGCTGATGATTCATGAGCTGTGTATCAACATGGTAGCTGTAGTAATATTGCTATGATTATCACAAGCCGCGTATTAAGTAATTAAGTGTATTGTGTTCGAAACAACAACGTAATGAAGTAATGCTGTGACATGCAACTTCATGAAAGGCGCCTGGCTTGCTTTTGTGTATTCCTTACACACAGCTATATTATGATCGCCCGGAGGAAATCAAGAATGAGCAATGATGGATGGTTCAATCAACATAGAGCGCCTTTATAGGTACTTTAGGATCCCGATTGCGTGACCGGGGAATCTGACAAACGAATAAATTATTTTAATTTGAATTAATTTAAAACCACCTGTCGTGAAAGAGTTTTTAAGTGACAGTTGAGTGCTTGAAAACCTCATGGGGTTGATTTATGTAACTACTTATATAATATTTGGGCTGCCACTATGAGGTACGGCACGAAGAGAAAGAATGATTGGAAAATGACAGTGAAAATTTAGGAGTACGTTATAGAGTACCCAGACTCGAGTCAGTTAGTCAAACAAGTAACTTTTCTAAATTGACCCGGGATTGAACCCGGACGAGGATTGACGCCTGCTAATAGATACCTCGTCTTATACAATTTATAATCAAATGAAGCTAAACAACAATGTAAGAGATCATTAAATAACCTTGTCATTTCACTCTTTCCACAGACAACGGAAAATCGTAGAAATTCCTCGGCTTTCATTTATTTTCCCAGTTCGACGCCAGAGCGCCAGCGCGCCCACGCACGTTACTAGACACGTCTAGTAGTCGCACGCGCATGGCCTCGGGCGACCATACCTCTGACTGTATAATATGCAACACATATTACCGCCACTATGTTTGCTTATATGAGGAAAATATGGTGCGGCCCTCCTCCAAACAAAGAAATATAATCGGTGGCAGCCGCGTTACAATGCCAGGCGGACAAGTACAGTACCACCATGGCCAGTAGCAGCGTAAAAGTGGTCCCACCACCTATTGATTCTACACTGACAAGGTTCATTATTATAACTTTGATTCACATCTACTTCTTCATGTATCGAAGGCACCTAAATATATATAAAGCTTCGACCAAGTATATAATATCAAGACGGACAGTCGAGGCAGCGAGCGCTGCAACAAAAATTGTTCCAGACCCTGATCGTTAAATTTCTTCCCAGCGTGTTCCATCACTGGAGACGTACATGCCGCTAGGTAAAATTGAGGTTTCGGAAATAGAGATTTGTTTTAATAAAGTGTGATCTATAAAGGAAGACAAGACAAATAAAAAATAAAATACTCTCTCTGAGTACCTAATTTTCGACTAATGTTGGCCTTTTTTTAGTACGATGCAAGCAGTATGGTCAATCTTGACAATATAACATCATTGATATAAAGTTATGCAAATAAACAAAATAAAATAAATGTGCGTACCGGCGTTTAAAACGGACTTTAAAAAGCATATAAAATCAATTTTGAAAAAATTGATGTAATTCAGAAAGACTGTATTAAATAAATTTCATACAAATAAATAATGCGTTTATACTTTGAAGCTCAAAAAGTTGCAAGATCAAAAAATAAATACAATATAATTAAGATAATAATATAACGAAATTTTTAGACGTTTATTTAAACATGTTTTTAAATTGTGATTATTTACTCTGATTTGGGTACAGAAAAACCACATACCTACATTTTTTTTTTGCAATTTTCCGGTTACTTAAAACGGGGCGGGATTTCCCCCTTTTTTAATTTTTACTATAAAAGCAGCTAAAAACACAAGTGACAGAATTAAAGAATTGAGTAATAGTTAAGTTAAAAAAATTGATTAAGCTAATTGGTTTATTATTTTTTAAAATACGGTTAAGAAAACTATTTCTTTTCGTCAGCAAGTTTTACCACGTATACTGCTGGTGGCGATAAAGTGAAATAGCTTAAAACTTTGTAATTATTTGACATTAGGATGACAATACAATAATTTGTCATAATCATGCTGATCTGATGATGGAGTCAGGAGGTGGATAGTGGAACTCCTCAACAACTACAAGTAAGACCTTCGTGTTTGGACTCATTTGATCTGTTTTGACATGTTTAACATTTTCTTTAACTATAAATTATTTACTAGTGCTGCAATGTTGTAATAGAAAAAAAGCGAAGTGGCGCTTTTTTTACAAGCTGTTAGCCAACAAGATTTAAGTTGTTTATCCTCCTCCCGCGAAAAAAAACTACTACTACTTTTAAAAAAAAACTCAATAACAATAAGATCCGTCAGATTACATTGTAAGGTATTTATTGGCAGGTTCACTGAGTATACCCCATAAACTAGTGTTCTGTGTTACCGGGATAAAAGTTTGTGTTAATAAATATGCGCTAAGCAAGTAATGATTTTGAAATAAGGAATTTACATCTTTCGTGTGTTAACGAGGTTTGTTTGGAGAGGGCGTCTCCCAGAACACCCAGACGCGAGTCAATTTAAAACACGTTGATATTCTAAATTGACCCCACCGGGAATAGATCCCTGCCTGCCCCTGCCTTAACAATTGGGTCGTCAAAATCAGCCTTTTTCAAGTTATAGTATCTCTAAAAATTTATTATCAAAATAGGTTCACATAAAAAAAATAAGTTTAAAGTTACATTTGCATTAATAATTTTAGTATTAGATGGATTAATATTGTTATTCGCGATCAATCTCGCGTGTTATCTAACGCGCACATTAAACACGACCTGTTTCCTTATTGCAGAGTTATTTTGCGCACATTTTTATGTCATGTTTGTACACAAGCAGAATAATAAATAATATAAAGGTGAATATCATATAGAATCGTCATTTCATATAACGTAACAAAACTAAAGAATGACTTTGTAATGTCATTTAAAAAAATGACGTACAAATAACAGCACGTCAACCTACCACAAAAAGTCAAATTTTCTTTATTGATATTGATCTCTATGTGTCGGACATAAAGTTGAAAATCAATTTAATGACTTTTTACTTTTTTGATAGGTTGACCTGCCGTTGTCTATACCTTTATTCTATGTTCATTTCTTTTACCACCAAAAATAAATAGGGAAACACAGGCAAGGCTAACCAGATGGCGCCAGCGAGTTGGGTATTGACAACCGTTGTCAACTAATGTCCACGCAAATGTCATAGTACAATTTTATTCTTTAGTAGCATCAAACAAAAAAAAATTTTTTTTTAAAACTTCCTGTCTTGTTTTGGCTACGCACGTGATATTGGCGAAATAAATTGTGGAAATGCACATTGCCATACAACAAAAAAGAAGGATTGACAATTTATCATAAATGTAATTTTCGTGATTAATAATCACTAGGTGAAAGACCGAACACAATGCGACACGGAATAAATAACGAAATAAATGTGCAATGTGCTTCCCCAATTTCCCCATTATAGTTTTTTCTAATAGTAATTGGTACGCTAGATAGATAGATAGATACTCTTTATTGCACACCACACAAAAAAAACAGTACAGAGAAACAATAAATTTTGAATGGTACAATTTAGGCGGTCTTATCGCTAGGTACACAATAACCCAATAATTAAGATAAATATTTTGTTTTGTTAGTGTATTAAATGCAAAGACTGCATTATTATCTGGAATGAATATGTTAATTGACACATACATACCAGAGAAAATATCTTTATCCACTTATTTATAATAAGGCAAACCTGAGTGACTGACAATCAACATTCAATTTGAAAGAAACCTAGAAACTTGACATATTGCAATATTATGGTATTGCATATGAGCAATGACGTGAGCACTAAAGAATGGTTTTTGGAAATTCAACCCTTAAAGGAAAACCCTGAAATGGAGGGTGGAAGTTTGTATAGAGAATTCGACTTTTGCGAGAGCGAAGTCACGGGGAACCGCTATATTTGTAAATTATAAAATGAATAAGCAATGATATTGTAATTGAATAGCAGCATCACCAATCTTATCACGAAGTCAGAGGTGTAAGTGAAATCACATTATCAGATTGCTTACTCTTAACTGACACCTACTTTGACCTTTGAGCTGTTGTCAACCAACTTTAAAAAAGCCGGTTCTTAATTAGTGTATTTTTTATGTATAATTGCTCTTGATACCTCAAATGTTTTTACAAAAAATAAAACCAACTAAGGGCCACTTTCACTACATGCTGATAAGTTCCAGATAACCCTATCTGACACTTTTTTGACAGCTAATTGTATGGGTTATCTGTCAAAACAAGTGTCAGATAGGTTATCTGGAACTTATCAGCAAGTGATGAAAGTGGCCCTAAAAAGATTACATATTTATTACGTTTATTTGGTGGATAGGTTTTATTTTTATGTGTAATTTTTTTCACAATATTGTTATTTGTTTTAATTTAAATTACTGATTAATGGTCAGTAAAAGATAATTTATTTAGATCACTAATGTTGGATTATCTTGACTTAACTTCTTTTTTTAAAATTTGCCATATGGATAGGTGCCGACTGCTAAACATTATATTTACCACATTATTTCAAATAAGTTAAAAGCGCTGTTTGCACTGTAAAACAACAAAAAATATAACTTTTAATAACAAATAATAAATATGCCTATATTTTACTTTTTAATGGAAGATTTTTATAAATGTTTATTACCATTTAACTAGAAAATTATGATTACCATTTAGTGACTCAGATCTTAAATCACTACGTCATAGTATAAAACAAAGTATGTATGCTTAAATCTTTAAAACTACGCAACGGATTTTGATGCGGTTTTTTTTATTAGATAGAGTGATTGAAGAGGAAGGTTTATATGTAATAACATCCATTCAATAGTGGAGAAATACTGTTATTTTTGAGATTTCTAATGTGATGTCGTAAATTTAGTATCAGCATTGCACCCGTGCGAAGCCGGGGCGGGTCGCTAGTTAATTAATAATATAAACCTAGCTAATGGGATGACAACAATTTACTTAAGTAAAGTCAGAAATTATGATTTACACACCACCTGCAAAACCACATGAAAAAATAAAATAATTTAACTGATATGTTAGCATAATTAGGCCAAGACATTTTATGTTACTTTCATGGACTAAACGGTTAGAGTAAATTTTAGCATGATTTATCCATTAGAAATTGACTTTAATGATGCCTTAAGTGAAAAATGTTTTATAAAACCTTAAGCTTTAATCAGTCTGCATAGTTAAATGATAATAAATTAAAAATATTAGACAGTTATAATAAAAGATGACTTTGTGAACAGAGAAAATATGTGCTAAAATTTTTATGATGTTAATTTGTTTCTAAGTAGATAATTGTTACTGTAAAAATGAAGGTACATAGGCTCGATTTTTATTTGAGACTGATGTGAACCGAGAAAATATTACATTGTCATGATAATGTATAATAAGAAGCATAAAGGCTCCTAAAATATAGTTTTTTTTTCTATAATATATTTTTTATATTATATTTTATGAAATAAAACTGCAACCTACAGTAATTATTGATTCTGGCAACACTATTCTTTTGATGTCATTGTCAGTGACTGTCAATTACTACAATTTAAGCTCGAACTACAAGCATCCGGAATTTTTCAGAACCCCATACGAATCAAATTGAACCTGGGCCTGTCCGGAGCCGTTTTGTATGGAGTTCTGAAAAATTCTGGATGCATGTAATCCGTGCCTTTAAGGTGCAGTTTCAATTAAGTGGCAATCAATTTTAGCATTGTCAAACTGTTGCCATCTCATTGTTATGTTTATATATCTTATTGTATTTTTTTTTTACTTCTAAAATTTGATTCCTCAATTGTTATTTATTAATATTTTTACTAAAAGTTTTAAAATTCAGTTTGTACAGTTTGTTATGTTCTGCACATAATATCAGTTAAAATTATTTTCAGCCCATTTAATAACATGTCTTTTATAAATATTAAAGAACATGGTATTAGGTAAATGGGCTGAATATTTATAGTAAAAGCATACAATAAAATTATTATAATTAAGTTAAGTATAATATGGCTCAAACCAATTCAACTTTTAAAGGCTTCCTAGGTTCTTATACATATATGAATTTGACACCACATTAGGTAGGTAAATTGCTTTCCTTTTTCAAATGACAATGACATGTCCCATCAGAGAAAAAAATATGATTCTTCTAAAATATTCAGTTTCACCATATTAAAGAATACATATAGCTATCTTTATTTAACAAGCATTAAGACATCTGTTTTTATTTTTAAAAAATATTGTGATATAGCAGTCAAAAAGTGTGACAGACGTGTTGACGGTAGAAAAGTAAAACAACGTATCTAGTTAGATAAAGTATAAAAAGTTATATTCTTGTTTCATGGTTCATTTTAAATAGCCTGTCAGTTTAAAACATTCATGTAAAAATATATATTGTGGCTACTTGACAAATTAGATCTAATTCCCACTAGAACCATTGATTCAAAATAATATGTACATTGTACATGTTGTCTAATAAGTTACATTAGCAGTGAGTCTGTAATTTAACAAAAACGTATAATATGTACTTAATTGTCACAATGTGATTACATTAGCATAATTCTGTGATAATGAAACAGAACATCTCATAGTTATATTATATTGATTTGAATTTAGAATTGAATTGAATTGGATTGAATTAATTAATGTTTCTTATGTCACTTATATGGACTCTGTCTGAAATAAATTGATTTTATTTTATTTTATTTTTTATAAGTATTTTTTACAATTGTATTATAATTACATTTCACATTGTTTTTACACAAAAACCTTGATTAGAATTTCATTGTTGTTCAATTTGTTCTGATCTGCATACCAGCGGTGACACATATCTACCACTTTACTTTGTAATTTGTTGTGGTCATCTTTTATTGGCTATTTAAGTTATCTTTTGTGTAATTTGTCAAACTATGAATGCTGTTGTTGTCCCTAATATAAATAAAATTAAAATAGAATCAAACATCAACAAATTAATGATTTACAACATTGCACGAACCAAATGTAACAAATCAAAAGCAAACTACACCATTCTCCATGGACAGCGTGCGGCTAGTTTAGATATTTTTAGAACTACACTCAACCAGTGAACTCAACAAGCTATTAAAGTACTGGCTGGAAATGTGCTGACACCGAGCTGTGAGTGAACTGCGAGACCGATGCCCAGGCCAGGATATTAAACAATTATTTACGTGCAAGGTGCGAAGCGCCAGTGTCAAGTTGTCAACGATACCAATTACGCCAGACGCATGCAGGGCTTTCACTTTGATTACCTCCGCCGGTGTCCATGGCAGTCTACAACCGATACCACCGCGGGGACGCCTCACAGCGGTCCTTCCGCACGCGACAATATCAAAACGCACATATTTTTAACTTCGTCATAACTGGTACATTCGCACTTCCCAGTTGCAGAATCTCTAGGCAATGAACTTTGAACGCACTCCACACCACTATTACGGAATACTCAGATTAGAAAACGAAATTAACACACTGTCGTTTTCACAAATTGTAAACTAAAAACATACCTCCACGGGCATGAACGATCCTATAATAACTGTCTCTTTGCTCGTCCAAAGAACTAGTTATCAAGGTCTCGTCTCGATCGCTGCAAACGCGCTTCCAAGAATTGCTCACAGGTTATAAAGTGAATTTTGTCGCGTTGTAATGTAAAAATGTATTCGATTCACATTAAACTGATAACGTTCGTCCACCGTAAATAGAAAAGTTTAACGCTAAGCACCATTAACACTAGCGAAGCAAAGTTGTTGCACTAAATACTTCTTAGTTCGATGGACGAGTGAACGTCAAAAAATAATGATAAAATCATATTAGTGTGCGTGAACGCCCAACGTCACACTTCGGTATACTGATGGCGATTGGCCGTTGGGGTGTCACATGGCTGATTGTGACGTATGCGGACACAGCGCATGCGCGCAATGAATTTAAAACTTTTTACATAAGAGTGAGTGAAACAGAACGTTGAGCTAGCTCCTAACTCCTTTCATAATTCTAAAATTACTTTTATCGTACGTTAATAACTTTTGTTTGAATTTTACTTCGGTTCTAAAACTTGTGTATATTTTACAAATTGAGGGCTGCTGAATCCGTAAATATAATTTATTCGCCTAACAATCGATAAAAAAAATGGTTTTGTTGTCAAATTTATTTTAGTTACTTAATAAAGCAGTATTATTTTGTTCTTAACTTTCATCATGACCGTTTGTTTTATATACTGTGTTTATCATAAATTGAGGCTACTACATCTTAACTACCTACTTAAATGTAAGAAACATTATTAAGTAAACTCGTAACTGGATGACTCAGAACTTCAAAAGGTTTTATTAAGGCTACCTACTTATTATTTCAGTGCGTGGGACGCATACCCGATGAATCCCATTTCAGCTTCAGCGGATTTCGGGCGGTGAGTCACCACCAACCAACAGTCACTGAAATAAGGTAGGTAGGTGGCTCCTCCGAATGAACGAATGATTATTAAAAACGAATGTACGATGATAAAATGTGTTGTTTACAATGTATTGTTGTTGCTATTGTCTTTAAAATTACTGTACTACGTTTTATTTTTATAATTCGCATAAGACAGAAAAAAATTAGAACCATTGAGTATTTTCATGCAAGTTACTTATTTATTTTGACCGTCTTAATCTAGGTTCGGGCTCTGGATTAAAAAAGTAACTTAAAGTAAATGTAAGTATAATAAAATGAAACAATAAATTTTATACTCCTTCCTTCATTAGTAACATGAAAACATTCTAAGTATTTACAAATTATTGTAGATCTTTTCATTTTCAATTAAAACAGTTTGTTTTATATAAGTTATATTCTAATCATTTGATAATGATTTGAATGGAATTTTTAATTCGACACAACACTAAAATTATTTTATTTTAACTTCTTTTTTCTGTTTAGACAATAATACAGATTTTCACAATTTAATATATTTTTTTATTGAATAATAATGATGAAATTTAATTATTTGGAAATTGTACCCACTGATGAAAAGAGGCACCGAGTCGAGATAAATGCGCCCCAGTTGGCACTCCGCGAGTGACCGCGCCATCTGTTGTCACTGCTGTAAACTTCACGACACTACGCGAGTCTCACGAGTCACGAGATCACTGGACACAAGTGCTCCGCAACAACGCCATATGTAAACTAATTTTTCGCCAATCATAGCAATACTTAAAAGCTTGATGACTAAGGCATCATCATCTGCCACATAATAATAATAATTACTGCTATCCTTCCTCTAAGGTAAGGCGCTGTTTCACGGCGACAGTGACCGCTGATGTATCGAGATTGAAAGATCGGTTAATCTGCGCAGTATGGCCGTTCAATAATAAATTCTGTACAAATGTAATATTGGTTTGTCGCAGGACATTAGCAGCGGAGTTACCGCGCAATGTAACGCGGGCCTAAATGGTGCTCAATGTGTGTTTTACTTACTTAAGTACCTAGTAATGTAAGTTGCGTTGAGCCATATTCCTCTAATATAATGATTATTGTCCTGCCTTAAATAAGTTCAGTAAAGTAAACGTTGGTATAAAGTCAACTACTGAGAATCCTGGGTAGAGGAGGAGGTTCTACCTAGGATAAATCCACCCTTATATAAATAAACAACCCACCTCGGCACCGTGACCCATCAATATATATTAGGCAGTTTTGTAAAACTGATGATTGTCGGGTAGCGTTTGGTTCGTTGGTTTTATTTCAACATGTCTATTATCATTATTTTGTTTACAGGACCACGCGACAACGACCCGTGAGTCATGTCCAGGGGCGAGGGTGGTCGCGGCGGCGCCACAGTTGCGTTGCGTGAGGCGCCTCTCCCATTTCGCTTGCAATTCGAAATTCAAACTAATAATCATGTTCTTGGAGCTGCACTGTATTACAATTATGCAACGCAACTTGACTAAGTAGTACGCTTACTTAGCTGTTACTGTAAGTAAGCCTAGCTACCACAGATTAGACAGAGCATGTCCAAGAACAAAAGGTGGACTCGTGGCGAATGTAGGTAAGGTAATTGAGAGCTTAAAAAAGTTACAAATAGGAATAGCTAGCCGTCTGAAAGTCATAATAATTAGCTTAGAAGTTGCAATAACACATACACACGAATCAGGCGTAGCTAGCGTGTTTTTTTGCTTAGCCCTGATCAAAGGAGGATATTATTATTGACAATTAGGATTATTATGAATTAAAACCTTTGAGTATTTCCTAAAGATAAGCAAGCCTTCAAAGTTCAAATCACTAAACAAAATTTTCTTGCAATTTTTGCCAATACATGGGGCACACTAAAAGTTTTGCACTTCTAGCTAATCGGAACTATTTAAATTTCGAATGTTATATTTTTTTAAACGTTGCAACCTTCTTAGTAATAAAAAAACAATTGGCGGGAAATGATTTGTCAATTGTTTTTTATCACACACACATCAAAGTTCTACGTACGCAACGAAAATGGAAATAAGTCGAAAAGGTTTTAGAGCGATGATTTTTTATGATTTTAAAAGTTCTCTTTCTCCGCAAGACTGTGCCGCTCGTCTTCAAAATGCTTTTGGGAGAGAAGCACCTTGTTTGAGCACCGTGAGGCGATGGTTTGCTGAATTTGAGAGAGGTCGAATTTCGTGAAGGGCGGCCTTCAACTGCCGTCATCGAAAATAATGTGGCTACTGTTAAGATTACCTAAGAGACAATTTGAGGACTAATTGGGGATTGGTATGAGCCAAATTCAGAAAATTTTACACGAAGAATTGAAAGTTCGGAAACTTTGCTGTCGTTGGATCCCTATGAACTGACAGCGGAGCAGAAGCGGGCTCGCGTATAATGGTGCTTACAGATGCTACTGAAGTACGACCACGGACATTCTAATGCTATTTATGACATTGTCACAGGAGGCGAAACGTGGATTTATTGTTTTAAACCCGAAAAAAAACAGCAATCTTGTGAATGGGTTTTTGAAAATGAGAACAGGCCAACAAAAGTGAGGCAGGCGAGAATCGTTGGTAAAAAAATTATCGCGTTTTTTTTCTCAGCTACGGATCCCATCCTTACAATTCCACTTTAAGATGAAAAAAATGTTAATGCCGAGTGGTATTTTACTATTTGTTTACCCAGGGTGTTAGAAAAAGTTCGCGAAAGACGACCCAAAAGCCGCGTTCTCCTACATCATGACAACGCTTCTTCACACACGGCCAACAAAACAGTCATTTTTAGCTTCCGAAAAAGTACAACTCGTCACCCATCCTGCGCATAGCCCCGACCTAGCACCCTGTGATTTCTGTATTTTCCCCAAAATCAAAGATTTGATGAGAGGTTTTACTTTTACCAACTCCGAAGAGGCAGTGATAGCGTTCAATCAGCACGTAGAAAACGTGCCTTAAGATCTGTGGTCCTCCTCCTCCATGAAAAAATGTTTAAAATGTAAAGGAGAGTATTTTGAAAAGCAATAAACATCATATTTTGGTTATAAGATGTTGTTTTTTTAAGTTACGCAAAACTTATAGTGTGACTTACGTACACACGTAATACTCACAGTCATTACGAAAACTTGACGTGTTAACACAGGCACACATCTCTCTATTTATAAAGAATTAAGCAATGAAAACACACACATTTACAACTGTCATATAACAACAGGTTTACGACAACAATAAATGCAATAAGTGATGTGACATGAAGAATGAATGATTAAGTTCGTAACTGAATGAACGTAATAGTAAGTATTTTTATACAGAGTGTAACGAAAAGGTGAAATAAAACTTTAAGGGGTTATTCTACGGCTAAATTACATCAACTTTTTCTATGGGACCAACATCGAATTCGCAAAAAAAAAAAACACTTTCCCATACTAAAATGCGACCAGGTGGCATCAGTTTGTATGGAAACGTCAATTTTTTTTTTTGAGATTTCGATGTTGGTCCCTTATAAAAAGTTGATGTAATTTAGCCGTAGAATAACCCCTTAAAGTTTTATTTCACCTTTTCGTTACACCCTGTATAACTAAATACATTTTGACTTAATCAATATTTTATACACAATTGACGCAATTAATTATTAAATTAGCACTATTTGGTATTATTAATAATAAAAGATATTACACAAAGTTTTTATGAATTTTGTATAGGACACAAATTGGGGAACGAAAATTTTATTTATTAAACGTAACTGTTATTTAGATAAATGAAACATCAATCATAATGGCTTTTACTGCGTAAGATTTAAGTACATACATATTATTATCTATTCTTCAAAATTAAATATTAGCAAAACTTACTTTCAATATTGTATTTAAATACAAACATATTAATAAATACTAGGTTTCTACTTAAGTGATAATAGGTATTACCATGATCACGAAAGTTTTACAGTTTAAAACTGAAGTTTTTTCTATTTTTGTAGGAGCACAATGGGCTAGTTACCTAAAAAAATCTAATTAGTCCGTCAGTTGGATTAACAGAAAATATTGGACACGTATTTTTTCTTTTCTAAGTCAAACAAAAAATGATGAAGATATAACCCGTTAAAGTTCCGTGTAACGTCACGCCTTGCGACACTTTCTAGCAAGACATGATGTCACGTGCTCGCTTTGATGCGCTTTATCTTCGTCATTTTTTGTTTGATTGACAAAAGACAAAATATGGGTCCAATATTTTTTGATAATCTAACTGACGGACTAAATAGAATAATCATTTTTTGACCCAGGAAACTAGCCCATTTAGTGAAAAATGTCGATACATTGTATTCGATTTATAACATTAAAAAGGTACATTAAACATTTCAAAAAAAGAAACAAATTAGTTAAATGTTGTTTCCAGCTATTTTCATTTGTTAATGAATAAATTCGACACATTTTAAAATTATATTACAAAAAAAAGGAAAAGAGGAAACGCGAATTTGTGACGTTTATGGACCTAATGCAGTGTCAGTAAGAGTAGCGCAAAGTTTCCACCATCCACTATACAGGGTTACATTGCAAAGGGGTGCCAAATAAAAAAAATAAGATCTAGGGAACAATATAAAGAAGCGTCTTAATCGTTATTATATTTAATAATAGTATGTTAGGGAAAAAAAACTTTAAAATATTCGAAAATAAAGTTAGGTAATAGAGAGACAACGAAAGCCGCGCGGTCATTCATCAGCGGCGTAGATACGGCGAGCCAACAATGACCTTACGCAGTGCACATACAGTGAAATTTTTTCATGAATGAGTTAAATCCACGCGTACGATTTTTAACAGCGGATAGGAATATTTAAACGTGAAAATAAAATTTTTACTCATTCTGAACCACTTCAAAAGATTTGGCACCCCTTGCAATGTAACCCTTTAAAGCCCGGATCCCTGACCCATCGAGTACCTATGCTCGATGCTCTGACCTTACACCTTCAGATTACCAAATGTTTCGGTCTCTTCAGAATTATTTAGGCAGTGTCAGGTTAACATTAAGAGAGGACTGCCAAAACAATAGTCCTATATAAGTGCAACTATGAGGTGGTATACCTAGGCCAGGGGCGTGCATCCCATATAGGCTATTATGCAGAGCCTACCTTCATAAAAAACTGACAGAACAGCTAACCATAATTATTAATTACGCATTCAACAATAAACAATAAATATTCTGTAACCATTTTTCGTCTACCTATACATATTCATTACTAAAGCAACTTAGATCGTTCCTGTGCAATTTAACCAATGTCAGGCTGCCGCGAGATCGGCTACTGTTTCACGGAAACTTACTCAATTTTCACTCAAAGCCTACCCCCCAGCTCTGAAACCAATGCACGCCCCTGACCGAGGCCAAACTCCACCACGCAGACCCAGTGCGAATTGGTAGAGGGGTAGGTACTGTAAGAAGTCCAGTGACTAAACCTTACTGTCAGATGTTATTATGCCGCTTAGGCCACCGACTAGGCTTCACGATATTTAGTATCAAGCGATATTAGCCGGGACCAACTTTTAACGTGCCTTCCATAGCACGGAGATGCTTGTGTTGTTACTATCATGGCTGGAATGGTCACCCATCCAATCACAACCGCGGCGTAGGTGGATTATCTTTGGCAATTACTACCAAAGCGCTGCCGCCACTGAGCTAGAAGTACCTCAAGCGGCTAAATTTTAATTAGCTAATAAATTATAAATGTCAGCTATAATAATACTATTTAAGGTGTTTTTTTATATATTTGCATGCCAATGTTATACTGGTTAAAGTGTATTGTCCTCTTAACATAATTATTAAGTCCTCTTGTACCACATTTAGCAAATAAATATTTTTATTTCTGTTTTTGAATAATGTTTAGAAGTTGATTACTTAGCAGCTTTTTATGAATAAAGCTAATGGAGTTAAACCTTCAAAAAATACGTTTCAATTGTTCATAGGTACTAACTGTTTGGTGTGCGTACTGTGGCTTACACGTGATTTGGGTAAGGAGTAGGTACCTATGTAACATTTTAAACTTCGGATTTTCCCCTCTTTTCATCTCAGGTCAATTACCTACTTCCTATCTCTATACAGAAAAAGGTTAATATCGTCTCTGTTAGTTTTGTGTTTTTACCTAATTACAAGGAATCTTCTGGGTTTTTGTCGCTTATTTCATAAATTGACGAGTGCCAAGAGAATTCCAGTTTGGTATGTATATTGTGCTCACCGACCCAGCCGGTTGAGAGTGTTGCTGACCGAGAAGTTTCGGAACACCGAAGTGTTAAGTAGTTGATTCGAGAACTCGAGAGAAGATAGTATGCTCTTTTTTGTGTTAACGGAGCTTAATAATTATAATAAGAGGCGTTGGCACCATCAAACGTCAGACAAGGAAGTGGGGCGAAGCCCTTCTACGAAAACACACAATACCCTCGGTCAGCTTAATTTTCTGTTACACATGCAGACAGTTAAAAAACGACCAAGTTCAGGTTTGTGGGGCTAACATAAGTCGCCTACGCCGATTACAGTGTGTGGAGCTAGGGAGGATTTAATTGCTGTTTTCTATGCAGAATATTTTAGTTGATTAAGGTAAGACATACATTCTGCAATTGAATTTGCGTCTGGTCACACCTCCACGGCATTGCTCGGTGCTCTATTGACAGAACAAAAAGTTCACCATTGTTTAGAACTCACCTCAGTTACTTCCCTAAAACTCGCCTCTTATCCCTCCTTCACCATCCACAGCGCCAGCTAACATTAGCACGACGAAGACGGTTCAATGATTTTGAAGCTACAACGTCGAAGTTGGCCAACGATTAGAAAATTATATTTATTTAAAGAACCAGTAGTAGTAAAATAATGTAGTGATGTTACAGAAGGGAATATTGAAGCGTACCACCGTGGTTCCGGTGAAAAGGGTTCTTAGGTACTTTCTTAGATCAAAGCATGATTGATAGCGGGCAGCTAAAGGCTGGGAGGAAATATACATGCCAACTTTTTCGGCTTTCTTGGGGACACTTCGGATGACTGATGAAGCAAAGAAGAGGGTGCTCGATTACATAACCGTTTGCTTCCTCGTAAAATCCTTTAAAAATATTGTACTTAAGTATGTCTTCCAGACAGTCTGTTGTCGTTCAAACAAAAAATGTGCGTAGGGTGTATGTAGGTACGAGTAAGTGCGCGAATGCGTCACCGCGAGTCCGCGGGCGCCTAGGCGCGGCACCGGCGACGCCGGGGCTGGCGCCGGCGCGACTCGGCCGCGCGGCGTGCGTCGCGCCGGCAGGCACGCGACCTGGGGGTGGGCGCACGCTGAACGACTTTAGGGGAAACTTGCGACACTATACGAGTATACCTATATAGACGGTGACGACCGTCTGGTAGTGGTTCGCGCTCCGGACTACAAAGCCAGCGGTTGCGGGTTCGAATCCCACAAGGGGAAAATGTTCGTGTGATGAGCACGAGCATTTTGTACCTAAATAATGGATGTTTAAAAATGTATTTAGTAAGTATGTTTATCCGTTATCTAATCGACATAGTACAAGCTTTGCTTAGTTTGGGACTAGCTAATTGGTGTGATTGTGGAAACAATTTATTTATTTATAGTGTATTGGACCACATCACATACTTACATTGCTCTGATTTATACATTGATCTAAGTAGTGTATTACAGAAATCAGAAACAACGACGTTACCACAACACGCAGACCCGGGACAATATAGAAAAGTATTTTTCTACATTGACCGACAGGGAATCGAACCGGGACCTTAGAGATAGCGACATCAAGTCCGGTATGCTCGCCTCTCGGCTACGGAGGTAACGGAGGTCGTCAAACTTTACGCCAAGGTTTCACATCGGGACTAACGCTAAACACGCTTTCCTCCAACATTCATAGAGGGAGAACCGTCGGGCGATTTTTATCATTGACTTAAAGCGAAACACACTCTGAAGTCGGGAGCGCGGCCCGCTCACGCCTTCTGTGTGTGTTACGCTTAAATGCACTACGTATGTAGAATTCGAGCAATTGGTCAACGTCAAATTAGGAACAACTTCATAAACTTATGATTAGCCGCCATGTTGAATTGCCGTGCCGGTGACGTCACATGTTATGATCGTATGTTTATCATAATAAGTTTCCACATAGCGATCATGCGGTGGTCATGCTAGGGCCTGGTCTCAGAGGAAGCCATTAACATCATTGTGTACGAGGTAGCAAATTACCGTAATGAATTTTGCCAGGGCTTCTAGCACACCCTGATACGGGCTAATTTACAAAAGTTCGTTTTCTAAATTGACCTAAACCGGGAATCGAAACTGGGACATTTTGCGTTCAAGGGGAATCACAGCACCAGTACGTCAATCGTTTCGTCAGAAAAAAAATGCTAGCGTTAATAATTAGCGTTTCAACAACAGTGTTTTTGAATTATGTTTACTCCATTCTACTACCTATGTTATTGTGTGCTGTAATGTTACAAAGGTCTTATAAATAGGTACAGACAACGGCAGGTCAACTACCCAAAAAGTTAAAAGGTCATTGAACCGATTTTCAACTTCAAGCCTGACAAGTAGAGATCAATATCAATTATGAAAATTGGACGTTTTGTGGACGAGCTGTTGTCTGTACATTAAACAGTTATTAATAAGGTGTTGTAGTCAGAGATGGTGACACAAACACCATGCATAGATAATTTACGGAGGGCCCGTATTTATTTGGCCCTCGCTTCTTGTGCTTGCCTTAACTGGCCGGCCAACAGTGGAGTTGCAAGAGCAGAACCTGTGCTCCAGGTTGGAAGTGTAAAATGTCATAACGCCGGGGGCCCGTTGACTGGTGCGTTTAGCACCGGGATCTTGCACCCCACAGACTCACCTCTTTACAACCATAGCCGTTCACACCAATGTTGCTACCCTCGCTACCTTCTGGTGGCTTTAATAGGGCGGCCCATTTAGTGAGCGGCGAGTCACCGTCTGCCCTGATTATCGAGATGAAACATTTGATATGGCAGGCGTCCCGTAGTCTCATGAATATCCCGGCAACCAGTTTATCAAGTTCCTCTCCATAGAACCGGTATAGTTTCCATCTTTTCTGCAATAGTCCTTGCACCTTGCGGGTGCTGTCTTTGGCTGTATCTTCTCAATAGTACAGGCAGAGATAGTATCCGCTAAGTGTACATATCCCAACTCATTATCGTATCTCAAAGGGGCCTCTTCGTGTTGGATCTGTATCACTACGAACACCTTCCAAAAGGACCGGCCTTTGTGCCGTGATTTCCCGTAGGAGAGATACAATAATAATATAATATTGTAATATAAAATCATTATTTGCCGGAATATGGTTAGGTACACAGTGTTCTTAAAATAATATTTACCAACATATTCTATCGCCAGAGACGTGCAAATTTTGATCAGGACATCTTTAAATAAATTTTAAAGAAGAAAGATGTCATGGTTCTTGGTTACAGAGTTCAAAATACAAAAAAATAGCATACTTATATAGTTTACAATGTCAATAAAGTATTATATTGCAAATAGAACAATTTCACGTTTTTTTTTTTGTGTTAATTATTGTCAGGAGAAGAAAGTTGGGCAGAAAATCCTTTAAGAATAAAGAAAAGACCACGCGAACGAAGTCGCGGGCAACAGCTAGTATGTTATATAAAGTCGTAAGCGTGTGGTGCGCCTTGTTACCCTTGGTTTCCATTTCAATTATTGAGGTGGTTGTACGCGCAGGGAAAGGGGTCCGGGACTCGTCTGGAAGGACAATGCAACTTATTTAAAGTTAGAAAGCGTGGGAAATAACATAGGCTACTTTTTGTAACTGAACCGATTATGATGAAATTTCGTATAAAAAAAACTTGAACCCGAGTGAATTAATAGGCTATACAATTTTTATTCCATCCCATATCCGAGTAAAATAAGGTGTGACAATCACTTATTTCACGCGAGTGAAGCCGCGGGCTCAGCTAGTAAGGTCTCTAGAACAATATAATTTATACAACTTTACCGTAATTAATTTTAATCTTCGTATTTTTTAAATAAAATAAACTTTAAAATTTCCGAAATAAAAATAAACGTGAAAAGTCTTTCATCAGAGATCACAGGCGTACGCCGACACCGCTTCAACAAGATGCAATTTAATCGACTCGATCGAATTTCCACGATCTCTAATTCTTGATGATTTCTTCTTTACGTAGATCGATTAACACGATTATTAAGAAGGCGGTAGCGTATAGTGCCATACTTCTCCAGTGTGATTTGCCCACCATACCGACGAGAACACATTATTTTAAAGAAACCAAATTTTTGCACAGTTCCTTGGTAGAAATTTTGTGTCACTATTTCCCGGTCTATTGCACAGGCTAAGCCTTTAGTGTATTGCACCATGACTAAAGAATCATCATTATCATCATTTCAGCCATGGACGTCCACTGCTGAACACGGGCCTTTACTCGATTGCCAAAACTCGCCACGCTTGGCAGGCGGGCTGGCGAGCGCAGTTTTTTATAACATTTCGCACGCAGACGCTGCTGACCGTCTCGTGCTAAAGAATAGCCAACCAAAAATGTTCGACAATTCAATTCAATTTAATTATTTTTTGCATGAGGGGTGTTTATTGCATAAACTACAATCTCTGTTAAAATGTTTCTAATATCTACCTCCACTGTAACTAAGTCTACGCCTACGAACTCGTAGACGGCGTTACTCAGTAGCAGAAGCAGAACGCTACGGCTCGTAGTCGTAGTCAAAGCTCGTAGTAGCGTAGTAGGAGATCACTAATAAAAATATGAAAGTTTGTATGTTTGTCACTTAATCACTTTATAACGGCTGAACGGGATTAGCTAAAATTTGGCACACACATAGAAATCTATCTAACACATAGGAATATAGTAGTTTTTTTTAACCCACAGGAATTTGTATCTCCCTTTTTGTTTTCCCGTGGGATGAATATTACTTTTTGGCCTCATCTGAAGTAGGCGAAGATACGGGCAAAACATAGCAACCAATAAAAGCTATCATTCAACATCTATTTAATGCGGTTAGGTATAGGTAAGGCACTTTTACACATCCGACTTTTTTATTCTAGCGCTCTGCTTCGGGACAATAATTGTAGGCTCTGGAGCCAAGCAGAACCAGCGGAAGAAACTAAGGAACTTGGTTACTATTTATAGCCTCTTTGCAAGTAATACCTTTTATTTAAATAAGAAGTTAAGGCGACGGGTAAGGCAATGACCTTGAGCATTTAGCGTCGACTTGCGCGACATCTATTACATGCCTAAGATAGTACAAATGCTTCTCGCAGACTAAACATCCATCCGTTGCGCTTTTGTGCAAATAGATTATAATTGCGAGCAAATTATCCGTTCATGAAAAAGTAAATAAAAGTTACTATAACTTAGCAGAATTTTTCAATGATAAATATGAAATTTAACTGATAATATTCTTCGGTGGCACAATTTAATTTAATTTATTATCTATAAATCTATAATTGTATAATGCTTGAAATGTACACTAATCTTATTATAACTTATTACTTAAGAAATTTAAAAATATGTATATATGTCACTCTCTTGTTTGCTATGCCCTTGCAGGGCGTCACATGTATACCTAAATGTTAGTTGAGTAAGAAGGTATTTCCATACTCTTTGTCATTTAGTTAAATTTCATCACAATATACGATGATAAATGATGTCCAAAATACCTCAGTGCCTAAAGACGAAAGTCTACAACCAGTGTGTGTACAACAACATACAGAACTGAAATATGACCTTTCACTATGGGCCTTATAAGAAAGCTCAAGAGATCCGTAAATGTAGAACTGATGGCAGATGGGCCAGAAAGGTTCTAGAATGGAGGCCAGGTACCTGCAAGCGCAGCATCCATACCCACAAGGTGGACAGACGACCTGGTAAAGGTCGCAAGAAGCCGCAGATGCAGGCCGCTTCCAATCGGCCAATCTGGAAGTCAATGGGGTAGGCCTATGTTCAGCAGTGAACTTGCTGAAATGATGATGATCATAATGACGTGTCCGTTGGAATAGCTTAACTAGTTTTTCACTCACTCGTCACTTAGTAGAAAATATACAAATGATACCTCTGTGTGGAGTTTCCGAAGTCCGTTGATAGATTTCAGTCAATAAAAAGTTGAAAGTGTAGGTGTACCTAGTTTAAAATAGGTTATTCTACTTACCTTACAATTTTAAATTTGCAATGAGCAGAGTGAATTACTTACCTTTTTTTATCTGCAGCGGTCTGTGGAAAGAGCAGGGTCTGCTGAAGCCCAGCGGGGGCTTGTGGTCTTCGTCGACTTCTTCTTTCACTTCCACCTTGACCTCGGACTGCTGCTGACGTGGAGTCATCCTTTAAATTTTAAAACTTGTTAGAAAAGCTAACAGTAGGTATTCTATTCTACTAGCTTCTACCCACAACGTCTTCTGCGTATTTAATTGTGTCCTAAATGCGTGTAGTCCGATATTTCGCAATTGCTAGAGAAGCCAACCAATCTCAGGAGGTATTCATTAATTTTGGGAGCCAATGTACATGAAAGTTTTAGCTCTTTTTTTGTTTTTTTTTCTGGAACTCGAAAACGGTACGTGTGAAAGAAAATATCGTTACTTAGCTCCAAAAGTTATGCACACCTACGACATTAAAACAATTTCCAGCTTACTGGAAAATAATTCCTCAATACGCTTTATACGGATTTAATTTAATAGGCCTACAAGCGAAATAGGAATTAATAAATTAATTCAGCGGGAACACAAAAAAGGAATAAAAGTTGTCCTAAGTGAAGCTAGATCAATATACAAATGTATACCTTTTTTAGGCCCAATTCCGTTCAGCTGTTAAGGCGTGATTGAGTGTTAAACATCCTAACATACAAACTTACGCCACAAAACACCGAATAACAGAATTTAAGATTAATACGGTACGCGCTAAAGCAACGCGCACAAAGACATCGCTCAAGTACACGAAATCTCGGAACGCTTGTGCTCAAACTACTGTTAGTGTTTCGAGATTTCTTGTCGGTGAGCGACGTTTACTTACGTGTGCGTAAGTAAGCTTGTCCATCTGTTTACCTATAACTAGGTATTATTTATTCTGTGCTTTTACATTCATAATACTTGTATAATTAGAAAGAATAAGTATCTATTAATAGTATTTTACTCTTTACTGTAATTTATTATAGTAAACGGTTTTCTTACTTGTAAATAAACCTGTACGGCTTGGTCGAGGGGGGGTCTCGTGGGGGCGCCTTGGACCTTTTCTGGGCCGTGTTCAGTCCTAGAGTCGCGTACTGCAGCAGGATCTGCGATGGTGCATCCAGGCAGCCTGGAACCAAACAGAATGTGACAATCGTGGCAAGGAGTTCGAAGACTAAATACACTGCTAATCACACACACACACACACGCACGCATGCACACACACGCACACACACACACACACACACACACGCACGCACGCACGCACGCACGCACGCACGCACGCACGCACGCACGCACGCACGCACGCACGCACGCACGCACGCACGCACGCACGCACGCACGCACGCACGCACGTTGGCGCTATAAACAGAGAAAAGTCTTACAAAAATATATGTTTTAAGAAAAGATCTATTAATATGCAATTAAAGTTTCAGCTATAGAGTTATTATTTACGAAGTTAGATGTCGGTTAACCCCAAATGCCATATTTTTGGATTAAGGCAAAAGAGGTCAAACGCCGCTGCACTTGAAAACGGTTCCAGGCAAACCGATTTTACAACCATTTATATAATAATTGCAGAACACCTTAAGAGTAATATAAAAAAAAAAATGATTAAAGAGTGAAAGGGCCAATATTATTTAAGTTGTGCAAGGCTTATGAGCCAATATAAGTTTTGTGGCATATAGCTGAAATACATGAGATTTAACGAGTTTATAGTTTATTGCCACTTAGGCTATTATGCATGTATGGATTCACCGTGACGATGACAATGATGGCGATTTTTAAAATGACAGTAAAATATTGTATTTTTTTTGTTTACCAATTTGAGCAGCAGTATCAATCCTATAAACCCTATATTCATGAAAATTCCTGTAAATTCATGAAAAATAATGTGTAAAATCATGGTAATAAACATACCATGGATTAGATGGCATACCTACCGATTGTCATGGTTTTTTAATAATGAATTTGTATGAAAAAGAACGTGTTTACAAGTAAGTATTTTTTTCTTCTATGCTTTGTTGTTTTTTTTTTGATCCTATGATAATAAGTAGTTTAAGCACTTGTGTTACAGAAATCAGAAACAATGACGGTACCACAACACCGAGCCCCAAGACAATATAAAAAGTTATTTTTCTACATTGACTGACCGGGAATCGAACCCGGAACCTCAGAGATGGCGACACCAAGTCCGGTATGCTCGCCTCGCTGTTTAATAACTTCTTCCATGTATGTATTTATTTTCATTTTAGGAAGTTTTTTGTCTATAATATTTCATTGTTCACCTACAATAGGTTAAGGTAAAACAACTTATGTAATACATGTGTTGTGCGTAGAGTAAGGATAAAGGGCTCAAGCGATATTCATATCCGATGATGTTTAAGGAAGAAAGACTTAAACGACAGCCATGTGTTATTGTATTCCAGGCAAAACGCTTTAAATGCCGCGTTTATTAGATTTACAGCAAGGTAGAGAGATTCAAAAGTAATGTGTTCCGAAACTGAAGAAGGATGAAAAGCCTAACTGACTGCGCAATTCATTAGAGCTACCTGCGAAATAATTGAAATCCAGGGCTTAAAGAAAAGATGAATTTTAAGTCGGTTAACTCTGGGCACTAAGAAATGATGGCCGTTTTTGTGACGGAGTGAAGCGCCAAAAAAGTGCTCTGATTTATACCAAACTCGGCTCAAAAGACGCAGAAAAATTTGCTGTTTCTAACTATGTCTATAACTCAATATCGCCCAAAGTGTCGCTTGATGCCTTTTGCCTTTCCACGTCAATAAATTAACGTAATCATGTAGAATATATACCTACAAATTTGTACGGTACCCTTGGTAGGCGAGTCCGACTCGCACTTGTCCAGTTTTTAATTTTATTAAGTAGACTTTCAAAATATAAATCCGATAACTGGCAGATTGTCTTGTGCTAGTTTTACAACTGTTACCTCTTATTTAGGGGCTGAGAATTTTGCTTAACAGTGTGATAAAAATCAAATTAACTAAGGCCTTTAAGATAACAGTGACGACCGTCTGGTGTAGTGGTCCGCGCTCCGTACTACAAAGCCAGCGGTTGCGGGTTCGAATCCCGCAAGGGGCAAATGTTTGTGTGATGAACACGAGCATTTGTACCTGAGTCATGGATGTTTATAAAAATATTTAAGTATGCTTATCCGTTATCTAGTCGCCATAGTACAAGCTTTGCTTAGTTTGGGGCTAGCTAATTGGTGTGATTGTGAAAACAATTAATTTATTTATTTAATTTATTTATTAACAGTGATTAAGGTTATGTTGTGATTAAAACTAAAAAATAGTTACTTAAAACATACTCACTACTCATGTCAAATAGACATTAGGTCCTAAATGCCAATAATAACACAGTCACTTGCACAACTGACCAAAAAACAACTCTGATTATTATAACATTGATGATAGTTTTTTTAACTTAAATAGTTGTCTAAATAAATGCGCAATGTCACATGCTATTGAATAGCCCTGGTTGAATGCGCTGTACTCACAACGAACATACAATAATGGGCGGTATTCATTGCACTATCACTTGGTTTTTCCAGCTACGATATAGATACTTATTATCAAAAAACCCATCCAATGCCATGTTATTAATTTATGATTTTTAAAAAATGTAACTCTAAATACGGAAGACCACTTAGGGGCTAATTCTGGAGCTCAAATACAAAAATATGTTTTTTATTTTTTATTTTGTCGAAGGATGTTTGAGTAGCTGGTTTTGCTTAAAGGGGCTTGTGTACACGTTGTACACGTTGTGCAACTTTTAGATCTAGAAAACATATAGAGCAGCAATAGAACCATTTTTCTCCGAAACTAGTAAGTGATTTTTCACTTACATTTATTATGGAATAATAATGATGATAAATGTAGTCGCTATGTGCAAAGAGGGTGGTGGGGGCCGTCAAATCGATCGCAGCACGCTATGTGGTAGAAATGTGAAATAACTCTGGACTGTCATGTGTCAAATTGCTATATTTCCATAGAATTTCATACTTACGTTATTAAAGATTTTTTAAGTAAACACGTTAAATTTCGCGATATGGGTCACAGTACGTGTTGTGTTTTAAGGTGTAGAAACAATGGGAAAAACAGTTCGTGCATGTTTTATTCGTTTCCAACATCAAGATGGAAATTGAAGCAAAGTATTAAATGGATAGCTGCTGTGAAAAGATAGATAGATAGATACTCTTTATTGCACACCATACAAGTAAAATACACATGATTTTTAAAGAATAAAGAATAAAGTTTGTAGGAAGTACGTGTCACAGACGTTTGTCTTATGATCACAGCTCTTATTAAGTAGCTTTGTCCGTTGGTTCTAAGCTCTTCAAAGTCTCTCACATGCTGTACTTATACTATTTTTTTCCCTTTTTGGACAGTTTGAGGTTGGAAAGTTATATCATGTTGTAATCACTTATTATAATATGTATGTAATACAAACTTTTTAGATATTTACATCTAATTTCGAAGAAAAACAATCCGAAAATCATTCTTATAACATCCAGTTGCCATAATTTGAGAGATCTTAAGTCCACAATACTTGTGGTCACTAGGGGCGCTGTCATCGCGCACACAGCGATATTGGCGGAAATTTTTGTCGAACAAATCTTAAGACTACTCTTTAGGGTATGTGCTCCATGGATTGAAATCATGAGACGAATTACACCAAAAATATCACATTAGCCTACAAAACCGACTTGATGATTCGTCATACTACCGATAATTTAGCTTAGTAAATAAATCATTATTTACAGGCAAACGAAGTACATATGAAACTTAACGTAAAAATATTTTAAAAAAATAGTTTGATAATACATCCGAATTGTGTAATTTTATTCATTCTTTTAAAAAGAATTAATAAAATCAATTAATGTAATTTTATTCTTATATAAACTTTTCCCTTACTCCATAGTTCTACTTTATCCGAAAGTTGTCCAGAAGCGATCGCTTTTGGCAACTTTCTGTAACCTCAATTGTAGGTAACTCCTTTGTAAGGTGTACACACACGAGTAAGTATTTATATATTTATAATAATAATAACTTTGAGGAAATATCGAATAATAACAAAACAAATAACAGTACTATACTATAGCCTCTTAATAATTTATGATAGTAAAAAAAAAACATTGACTTAGAAATGACTAAAAGAACAAAATGCTAAAATACGAGTACTTATGAAGTCTTGTGTCTTAGTCTAGTCGTCTTAGTCTTATAAAGTCAATGAAGTCTTTTTATGTTATTTTTAAGGATTCTAATTTGAATTCGCAGTAAAAATGAAATGGAAATGGGACTAACTTTATTTCAAACTTTATTCAAATTAAAAATAGAACAACAGAAAAAAATTATTATCAAAATTGGACGTCCCAAAAGTTATTTTAAAAGTGACTGTGCGTTTGTGCTGCGATGATTGAGGAAAATATCGCTATCTGAATCAATCATGCATAATATTTGGTAACATAGATTAACTTAACACTTTATCAGTTCTAATAGGATTAGGTGGATTGCGGAGTAAATGAGTTTTACATCATTACTCATAAAAACATTAATACTTATTTGGAGGTTATACGGTTGGCTGTAGTCTTGTGATCAATGATAAGACGCTGCACGCTGATTGAAGTCGTTTAATAAATTAAGCAAAGCATGAGCACCATGGCACCAGGGTTAGGCCTATCTACTTCTCGAAATATTCCCTTAATAAATCTCAAACCCCGTTTCACCCCCTTAGCCACACCTGTCTTGGGGACTCACTTCAAGAATATTTCCTCCATATACATGTATGTCTGAATCCTGGGTCGGGTTGCATTGATTGCCAGTCAATCAAAGTCAGTAATTCGTAGTATCTACCTACTTTTTTAAAGATTGGTAGTATCTTTAGAACAGTTATAACTATATTCTTACAGCAAGAAGAGTATGACACCATTACAAAACATCCAATTCCCGGCTCTCAAATTCGCACACTAAATAGTACTATTTACGTACCTTGCATTCCCGAAGATCTGTCCTTCCAAAATGGCTTGATAGGCATATTTACTAACTGCACTAGTCACTAGCGTCAACTATTTCGACTGGCTTTATTATATTACTGTCTCTTCTAAAGCACGACCAGCCAGTTAGTAACACTGACTAAATCCATCCAGTACAGCAGAACCAGTTGTCACGGCGGAAGAACGCACAGTACTGGATAACACATGTAGTTGTAAAGCGGATTCTTCGCTGGATTCGGCAATAAGTATGTACTTATACAGGCTGAGTATATAAAACGTGCAAACAATTCTATAAAAGTAAAACAAGCAAAATAAGTTTATAAGAAGACTGGGTTACAAATTCAGGAACCGTTCTCAGTTCCGTTTAGCTCAGATTTGTGGGATTACAGCGTGAAGTTGAGGATCAGGTTTTTTTTGTTTAAAATTTTAAATATTTACATAGATTTTCTGTTCCTTCTCAGTCGTATGTCATTCAGAAGCCCTGGGTTGAGTACCGGCTCAAACGCAGTTTTGTCTGCTCCTTTTTGCAGAGCTAAGTATTCGAACAGTCGGTTTCTTTTATGTGCTTGCAAGTTTTGCAATAACATAAAAGAATTAATCATGATGATGATGGAAATATAACCGGAAAATTGACGAAATAAATAAATTGTTTACCACATAGGTATCACCAATGGGCTAGTTTCCTAAAAAAATCTAATTAGTCCGTCAGTTGGATTATTATTTTTCTTTTCTAAATCAAACAAAAAATGATGAAGATATAGCCCGTTAAAGTTCCGTGTAACATCACGCCTTGCGACACTTTCTAGCAAGACGTGACGTGCTCACCTTGATGCGCTTTATCTTCGTCATTGACAAAAGACAAAATATGGGTCCAAAATTTGTGATAATCTAACTGACGGAATAAATAAAGGAATCATTTTTTGACTCAGGAAACTAGCCCATTGTTTCTACTATGACATGACACACCACACACCAATTATCTAGCCCCAAACTAAGCAAAGCTTGTACTATGGCGACTAGGTAACGGATAAAATATGTCTATAAAATCCATGACTTAAGTACGAATTCTCGTGTTCACTGCTCATCACACAAACATGTGCCCAATGCGGGATTCGAACCTGAAACTGCCTGGCTTTGTAGTTTGGAGCGCGAACCACTACACTAGGCGATCGTTGTCGTGGGTAGAATTATTTCTATGACATTCGAAGTAATACCTACATGTGAAGGTGGTAAATAATAATGAATAATAAGTATTGTACTATTTTGCAAACTACGTAACAGCTGATAACAATAACAGAAAGATCAAAGACTACAGAAGTAATTGCCTCGGCGTGGCTTGCTGCGCAACTTAATGGTTTGCCACCATTACGGGAATTGGGCCTCAACAATTCCCGTAATTTGACAGTAGTCGCAATCCGGTGTCGATCTGCTCCCAGTAACATTACTCCACAAACGGTATTCTCGTTAGCCCAAAAAATGCAATTAAATATAGTTCGGAATGGGACTGAAAATGGAAGAAATCAAACTGAAATATTTTTTTGCTCAATTTTCAGTCGTATTGGGATAGTTTTGATAATTTTATGTCAAATTAAAAGTTTACGAGAATACCGTTGTGATCGTAATGCTACTGGGGGCGGATCTACACTGGATTGCGACTACTGTCAAATTACGGGAATTGGGCCTGATCCTTTTTGAACCGACTCAAAATAAATCCGTTATTGGCCGTCTGTTTATAACGTAAGCATTGTAACTCTGTTTAATAATGGCTGTGGATTTTGAGTAAAATAAAACAAAAACATAAAAAAGAGGAGGCTCATGTTTTTTTTAAAATGTTTTTTTACACCAAAAATCTGCCATTTATGAACCGATTCAAAAAAAAAAACTATTCTTGATTGGTTAATTTTTTTTCAAAATTCATTTCTGATTTTAGGATCCACATGGAATTGAGGGATCTCATAAAATATTAGGTACTTAATAGGTATCTATACATTTAGCGGTTTTAGTATATTCAACAACAGTCAAGCATTTGCATTCAGAAAGTAGGTACTGCTGAGGTGGAACTGATGAAGGAGACCATCATCATCGGAAGGTACACGGGTTGTCGAGTGGAGACCACTTCTTGGCAAACGTAGTGTAGGATGTCCCCCAGTTCGATGGACCGACCACTATAGGAACATATCTACCAGAATCAATTCCTCTCGCTTGGAATCTTTGGAAATACTCCGGGTATTTTCTCATTCTGCCTTTTTACCCGGGTAGAATCCTATCTCTAGATGTAATGTCTAATGTGTTGATAACATAATTACTTACACTTATAATAAATAAATATTGAATAACATCACATACATTGCTCTGATTCTATGGAAAGTAGCCAAAGCACTTGTGTTACAGAAATCAGAAACAACGACGGTACCACAACACCCAGACTACTACTTTACTACTTTCTACTTTAACATACCGGGAATCGATCCCGGGATTTCAGAGATAGCGACACCAAGTCGGCTCGGCTCGGCTAACGGATGTCTAAACATACATATAGAAGATATAAAAACTGATAAGTAATGAAGTCAGTTCATACTATCCTACTCAGCAAAACTTGCAAAACTAAAAGCATTCGAAAGAAACGCAGGATTTTTAAATCAACCTGTATTAAAAAGATGATTTTGTACTTCCCATGATCCCATCCGTCCCGACCCGAGAGCTGATAACGCATGGATAAACCGCTGCCGAACGTTCTGACCTTTTAATAATAATTATAAATATTGGCGCTACAAAACTCATTCAATTTCCCAGAATGAGGTACCTTTTTCTGCAAAAATCCTGTGTACAACACGTAGTAGATACTACAACACTTTTAAACCTTGATCTATTGTTTAGACAAAATCTGATTTAACTAAATAAAAATAATTCAGTTTGTATGATTAAATGGAAACTCAGTCATCTATCAAGCTGCAACCATTATAAGATTACATCATTTATTCATAATTTATCCAAATTAAAAATTATCTAATATGTTTTATTTTAAGGAAAAAATATAACAATTAAAATTCTAATAATACAAATATAAACTAACCTAAAACTAAAAGCTACCTACTCAAAAATAAAAGCGTGTCCATGAGGCAAAGAGGCGAGAATGCTAGCAGCGTTCCCACGCTGAATGGCTAAACTAAGCCTTTGAGCGAGGAACGAGCCAGCATTTTTATTTTCTGTACACGAAATTAATTTTGGAGCTATTTTTCCGAAAAGTAATTTTACACTCGGTCCCCACGGTCCAAAAGTCTCAACGCCAAATGGCGCATTCGTAATCACTTGCAAGGGACTCGTATTTGCGCCGCTTGGCATTTTTTGCGGACTCCGCTGCAGCTCCAGCTTTTACAGCTGTTTCCCTAAGATGACAAGGGGCCAAAGTATCGACACAAGT
Source organism: Anania hortulata (assembly GCA_963576865.1). Classification (NCBI taxonomy): domain Eukaryota; kingdom Metazoa; phylum Arthropoda; class Insecta; order Lepidoptera; family Crambidae; genus Anania; species Anania hortulata. The sequence continues at coordinate 21,906,224 of OY756393.1, forward strand.
CGCATCCCATACTAAAGCCCGTCCCCGCTCCCAGGGAAGGAGCGTAAGGCCATCCGGTCTCTTGCCATCATCACGCACCAATCCACGAGGTTCCAGCGAGGAGGGAACGCGATGCTGGCAAGAGCTCTCTTGATGGCGTCATTGAGCGCAGCATGGCGAGCGAACCGCCCAGCGCTTTGCTGACAACAAAGACCGTGTAGACCGAGTCTGTCTACCTCTTTGCCACAGGGACACGGGTGTGACTCGCAAACTGGGGCCCCAAGGCGCAAGCCCATACACACCCGGAAAGATTCGTTGTCAAGGAGAGTGCCTAGATTTTTTGATGGAAGAGCGTTAAGCCAGTGGCCAGATTCCTTACAAGAAACTGCCAAGAGCCTAGCACGATTACTGTCACTGACGGAATTTTGGACTAGACAATTGAAGGTCTCTCTCGCCAGAGGAACATCCCAAAGTTTTTGAAAGTTACGTTCCTTTGGGAAATCCTCATTGGGACAGAGACCTCGCCAAGCTTCCTCTGCCTCTCTCAACTCAGGAAGAAGAGAAGGATGATCAAAAATTTTCTTGGCTAGATAAGAAGTGCTGTGAAGAGAAGAGAGAAAGGCGGGAAGGGCAACGCTTGAAATTTTACGGATTCCGATACCACCAAAACAAATAGGGAGCGTTGCTTGCGACCAAGAAGATGCCAGCATAAAGCCTCTTTTTTATCTAAAAGAGGCTTTATGCTGGCATCTAAAAGAGGAGCACCTAGAAGGCAAAGTGATTCAGAATTAAGAATTTTTATATTGGGAGCCAAAAGATTAAATTTCTGAATAATATGATCACGAATATGAGAGGAAATATGACTATTAATGAAAATTTCACACTTTGAGAGATTGAGTTCCAAACCTATTTTTTTAAAGTTTTCAATTAATATAACAAGGTCTTGGAAAACACTGTCAGCTTGGCCTCCCAGGGTGCCGTCATCCAGATACCAGACATTTAGTTTTGAATTTAGGTGTGAAATGATAGGGTAAATGCCTAAACAGAAAAGGGCTGGACCTAAAGGGTCACCTTGCTGAACACCGACGGCAGATTGAATACAGTGTTGATTGTAAAAAAGATTTGAAGGGCTATTGTAGCATTGGTGGACAAAAGGATAGATTTGAGGGGCATGTGAGTGGACTTCGTTCAGCAAGGCGGTCCTGTCCAAAGAGTTAAAAGCATTCCTCACGTCTACTTTTAAAAGAATTTCGGAATCCCTAACAAAGAGAAAATTTCGGACTGCATGCACTGCAGCTTCACAACCTCCCTTACTGCCAAAGCCTAGTTGGACAGGTTGAAAAGCCTCTTTCAGGGGCGAAAGAATTTCCCTGCAAGCTAATTTGGCTGCAAGACGGCGAAATGTAGATCCGACAGCAATGGGGCGTATACCACCATCTTTTTTGCGAAAGGCGCATAGTCTCGCCCCAAAAAGGAAAGGGACAAAACTGTCCAGAATCTTACCAGATAGAAGAAGATTGCAAAGCTTAGTGATGTTAGATAATAACGTTCTACCGGCGTCAGCGGCAGACACACTCACTTAATCTTTGAGATGTTGAGGAGTGATGCCGTCGATGCCGCCCGCAGAACCAGCCGGAAAAGACATGATGGCAGCAAGAGTATCCTTATCGTCAAAGACCTGAAAAGGTTGACTGTCTTGAGGGCGTGGGAGAGAGTTGGGGGGAATGTTAGAACGTGAGGGATACTTACTGCGAAGGCTCTCGAGAGTTTCCTGATTAGGGAGGGCAAGGGTGTCATCAGAAAATAGGATGCGGGCAGCATTCTTAAGATCACCATCCATAACTTTGTTCTCCACCGTACGTAAAATATTAAGACATTTCTGGGGAACAAATTGCTGAAGTTGTTAAAGTTAAGCGGGAGCCGGGATGGATGGTGTTGTCTTTCAGCGCTTGTGTAAGTGATTTTGAATTTTGAGAAACGTGAAGGTAGGAAAAAGAAAAAGTGAAAAGGTTTTGCCAATTTGATTCGGTATTGAGCAAAGATTTTTCAATAATTGATGACAGTGATTTTGCAAGTGTAATCCTTACCCCTCTAGGGATCCGTTTGACCACTGGAACAGAATTATGAAGGTGAGTTATGAGGGATTCGAACGATGACTGTGAGGTAGTGTGTGAACTTGGATGTGGAGGTAAAGGGAGTGACGATTGATGATTTTTGTTGTGGCATCTTGTAATGTGGATCTTTAGGCCCCTTTTACCTTTAAAGGTCCGGTCACTATTGTAAAAGTGACAGCGAAAAAACTCCGGCTGTGAATGGGCCCACGGGTCCAAAACTTCTGGACTCATAAAAAAACCAAAACAAACTTACGAATAACAAAAACATAGGTATAAAAACATATTCTTAGAAAATAAAGAAAGACACTAAAAAGACAGCCAACGATCACATAAAGACTAAGTGGACAACTGATTATGAAAAACACTGCGTTAGATAGAAACCAAGACGCAGTAGCCACTGAACATATAAAAACACTTGGCTCCACTGCACTCTAAAAATAAGGTAGGTACTTCTTTGGCGAGATCGCAAATGCCTTCACTGAACAAGTAATACTACGTATTGCCTTAGCCACTGATCAAGTAAACGTATTCTTTTACTCTATGAAGTAAGCCATCTCGTGTCTTAGCAACCGCCTTGGTCATGAATCGCGTCCGTAGCAACTGTCTCGATCAGCTGGAACCCTCGGATGGAGTCTGTTTAAACACCAGCCTACAAACTCTCCGAGGCAAGCTGCCCTCTAGGTAGGCGTAAAACACTCCACAGTAAAATCCAGTAAAACAAATAATATTGCATACAATTTTTTCAAACCGTGCTGACACTCTTGACATTCGTTTTTTTTTTTTTTTTAAGTAGGTACTCAAATATTATATTATAGGTAAGTAGGTAATAGCTGTTGCCCGCGACTTCGTTCGCGTGTTCTTTAGTTTATTCATAAAGGATTTTCTGAGCAAATTTTTGAATTTTTGTTTTCCGTAAGAACCTTTTCCTGACAATAATTAACACAACAAAAAAGAATTAGCGAAACTGTTCCATCCGTTCACGCGTGATGCGATGACCAAGGGAAATAGAGATTAAGTAATATTTATACCACCAGCACAAGGTTGCAAATAATTGGGGCGACAGAGACCCCATAACCACAGTTTTTAGATGACCTCAATCCAAAGACCAAAATAAAACCTTTTCTAGATTGAACGTTTAAATGTTTCAAAATTCGAATCCATACTGATGGCTTTCTACTGTCAAACTGACAATAACAATTGGATGACCATAGTGATTGCACGATTTACTAAATAATTATACATAAAATTTCGATAAGAATGATGCCAGAAGGTCTGAAGATACAGAGTGAATCGCCCGTGGCGCGCGCCGGCGCGGGGGACATCTCCGAGAGGGAGCTGTCTCGGGAGAGACACAACCTGCAGACCACTCCTCCTACGTAAGTTCCAGTACTTAAAATCTATGACGATTGTCTGATCTAGTGGTTCGAGCTCCGGGCTACAGAGCCAGGCGGTTGGAGCTTCGAATTCCGCAAGGGGACAAAAGTTTGCGTAATGAGCGCGAGCGTTTTAAATAAATTAATAGATGTTTATTAATGTATTTAAGTAAGTAAATTGTCTGTCTATCTGTCTGTTATCTAGCCGCCATAGCCTTGCTTTGTTTAATTCCAATCGGGGCTAGAACTTATATACAATATTTATGAGAGAACACTAATAGTCCGGGCCAGGGGGGAACACGTTAATACAAAATCAATGAAAAAAATGTATTACATAAAAAAAATCTCCTTTCTGTCTGGTGATAAGTAGGTATAGTATTCGGTGCAATTCACATTAATAAGCTGAATTCTGCACCATTTAGTTAATTTATTAAAATAATAAAAGTTTCACGTGAACTACATTAAGCTTATCTTGATCTTCTTAAAATTACAATACATTGTATAAATCCTTACTTCCAGACGGGTCCAACCAGCTCACCCAAAGAAGCAGCTGTTCTCCGTCCCCGTAAACAAGTTCACTGCGAAGTCCAGTGGCCCCAGCCCCAACCTGGCGCGCATCAAGAGCTGCCTGGAGCAGTACCGCTCCCAGACGCCGGCGCGCCCCGTGCGAGTCCGGCCCAAGGCCGTCTCCATGGAAGACTTAACGCCGACCAAGAGAATCAAAAACACGAGGTAACGCTAGACTCATCTAGGCGTGACAAATCGTCGTATAATAATAAAAAGAACCCGTAAGATTTGGAATAAACAGGCATTAAATGGTCTTGAATATCACTCACAGGCTAACAAGACAGTAACTATCCGTAAAGGACTAATATTCAAGAATTTGAGGTGAGGGTTGACTCAAATAGGCGTAGATCTAGGTATTACGAACGGCTGTGTGTGAATTGAAAATGTGAGTATGATTCTCAGACTCCTGCGATCATCATCTTTTACATTATGGGCCCAACCCAAGGATCTCCTTATAAATGCCTTCCAAGAGTGGAAATGGGGTAAAATTCCGTTCAGGGGTAAAGAATCATTATGTGAAATGTTACGAGTTCTTCACGATCAAGAATTAGCGGTGACTACGTAATACGAATATGCCTTCCAAGAGTGGAAATGGGGTAAAATTCCGTTCCGGGGTAAAGAATCATTATGTGAAATGTTACGAGTTCTTCAAGATCAAGAATTAGCGGTGACTACGTAATACGAATTAGGTAGGTAGGTAAGTAAAGGTAAAATTTATTAATTCTTAAATGTAAAAATTGTCTGGAAAATTATTTCAGCACGCTCCTCTTATAAGTGACGCTACACACGAGAGGTGTTGCAAAGCAAAAGTCAACGTTCTCAATCTTTAAAAGAGAGTGGAGTTATCATTAGGAGTAAATACACTTTCTATGACAAGCCTGCGAGGAGTTTCCTTACCATGAAACAATTGGGATGTTGTCATTATTCATATTTCCAAATATTTAATTCTAAGAAATGTCTTTAAAATAACGCCTCATTTAAGACATTATTTCATTCTTATTTCTCAATTATTTTCAAAGATCGTTTTAATAGCTTTGAATTATATTTAGATAAATGACGTCGTTTTGGGCTAGTTGGGTATACTATCGACGAATCTTTAGCATATTGACTGCCCATAAAAAGTACGTCAGTTGATTCATCATCCTTATTGTGAAATCTCGGTGTGCACCGCTAATCATCAATTTATTTACTTAAGTAATCATAATTATATTAGGTGATCATCAGTGACGTTATTAAGTACTTAATAATGTTGACGTTAATGACTACGCGATAGCAAATTCAAGGATTATGATTTTAATTTTAAGTTATTGCTCTTTTTTGCAAGTGACTAAAATTCCCTTAAAAAGACATCAACGGGATTTAAGCACGGTCCATCCATCTTTCAATTATCCTGAATGTTCAAATTAATGTTACAGGCAAACTTTTAAAACTTAATAAAATTGTAATATACAATTATTTGGTGCAATAATGTGCATCAACAATACGTGTCTGTTTACAGTTTTTCCGGGATTCACAACATGATGCAATGTTTTATTTTGTTGAATTAACTTATTAAGTTAAACTGTTTAGAAAACCTAGTTAAGACTATAGGATTGGTTGGTAAAACAAGTGTTTGTAACTATCACAAATATTAAAAAATCTAACTGTCAAAAAACAAAAAAGATCTGATTTAACAGTAGGAACATTACTTCGTTAAGTCAAATAAAATACCACATTGCAAAAGGAAAAAGATGTAGGTATATATCGTACATTAAGATACCGTAGTTTTCTGCGTTTAAATCTAGGTGTGTTTTATAATGATTAAAAGCGAAACTGTGATGACGACGACGATGTATAAGAAGAGACGAAATTATGAATAGGCATTTTTCTAATAAAATACTTTTACGACAGTTTAAATGAGACCTTGACATTTACCTTACCATAATCAGCAATACAACGCCTAAGCTAACTCGAAGTCACTCGTTAGTTGGCGCAGATGACGGCAGAAACAGCAATATGGTAGAGCTGCGGTCTCTTTGTCGAAGATGCCCAGCATGGAGCGTCGTGTCTATCTGCGAACTTTGACAATTCGCTCTATTTTTGATGGGAATATACGTCAGGAAGAAGAAGAACAAGATAAATTTACCTTCCCAGGTCAAAGTTTCTGTGCTCGGTTATTGACTATTGCCTGTCTGCCTTATCCCAAAGATTCACCAGATACCGTCACACCCAGTAGTAACTGATCGTCGCGTTTCATCGTTGGATCGTGATACGTGGACACGACACGTAGCTCGTGCCAATGTGGCAAAGCTACGTCATACTACGTCACTTTTCCTTGTTTTTGCTATACTGTGTCTACCTCCGACTTGGCCACGTAATAAACCGAGCTCTGAAGTGTGTCTGTGTGTGATACAATCATTAATGAAACGGTGAGGTGACTAATGTTCGACAAAAGGATTTGAACCTCGTGCGAATGTTTTGCGACGTCTAATTAGAATTGATCACCTTGTTTTTGTTTTAGTCAGTAGTTAGATAAAACTTCAAGGATAAAGTAACGAAATTATATGTCTGATTCAATAGGTAACTTATCGCGCGACGCATACCTACCTTAGATTTAAACAATCTTAGACTTTTGCGTAACATAAATTAGTTATTTTAATTATTAGAAACTTTGTTTGGATTAATAGACGGAGGTCATCTTCGTTACTACAAGAAAGAAAACTAATTTGAATGTTTTTTTTAAAGATGTAATTTGCCTTCCGGATAAACCTGTTAGTTTTCAAAAAAAGATTATTGTCAATAATAATTTGTCAGTAATAATTTACTGCTCGTAGACGACGCGCATATTTTATTTTGTATTTTCAATTGTTTATTAAGTTTGACTATAAGTAACTAATACCTTCAACATCGAGTAATTATCACAATATTTAATTTCATAATTTTACATTCTCTTCTCCACGCTAGACAATAGTGCCTTTATTATTTTATTTTACACAAAATTGCCCTTGAATAACAGAGCTACAATACTTATTATAAACATACGGCTAATAACGGATAAATACATTGTTTTGCATTTAAATAAATTGATTTTAAGTATCCCAAGTTTGGAGAGCGATCTTGAAACCGGCTAGTGCGATCTCGAGTTGCCCGCGCCGCATCTCGAGGAGCTTGTTAAGCGTCATCGTCGCATCAACACACAAATAATACTATTTGGTGACGATTCTTTGAATCGTATGCCAATTAACTTATACTCGTGCCAACTGCCATTAACAATGTCGTCGACCCGATTAGGCTGAGTGGCGCGGTGGCTTGCCCTAAACGCTAAAGGTCCGATTTGGGTTAATAACAAACTTGTTAAAATTCCCGAGTCAGGTTTCAAAGTAAGGAATTAACATCCTTGTGGTAGGAGGTGCCAAATTTTGCCAGGGGCATCTCCCAGGACACCCAGACCCGTGCTAATGAGAAAAGTTCGTTAACTGAATTGATCCAGGCAGGGAACTGAACCTGCGAAATCAGTACTGCTTGTCTGGAACCAGTTGTGTACGAAGTAACCTCAATTCCGTACTGTCCCAATATTAAGGACTTGGCCTTATGATCAACTCGACACTTAACTGTTCATGTAGCTGAAGACAGCCGAAAGGTGATCTCTTGCCTGTATTTACCGTTTAAAATATTTTGGGACCCTTTGCGTTCAAGGCGTATCTCCGCGTCGCTGCACCGGGCACACAAAAGCTGTCGATTAAATATCGGACAGCTAGTCCAGTGGTTATTGTACAGGTCAGTGCCCTATGATCATCTGTGTCTTCCAGGGATGAGAGCAGCCTGGAGGCTGTGCGGTCCCCGGGGCTACAGTCCGCGGCGGAGCAGCAGGCAGCCGTAAAGGTGTTCAAGTTCCTGGTGCTCAGCGCCTGGAGGCGGCGCCGGGACGAGGTGCGCTGCCTCAGGAAGACGCTGGAGTACCAAGTATGCTATAAACTTTAATTTCAAAATTCAAACGTACTTAGGCTCCTCTTGAATATAAGATAAATGACATTTACTTGACGTATCTTGATGAGAAAATAAACGTGAATTTATGTAATAAAGTTGTCTTGATGTGCTCCCAGGCGGCGCACACCTTGGTCTGTACAATTTTATTTCTCATAGTCAGTCAAAGTCAAAAATCATTAATTTAATTTAAGACAGAAAACTGCCTCTTATGAACGTCAACAATAACATTATTGGCCCATATGGGGCAGAACATGTCGCCTTATTTTTTGGGCCCTACTAGCGCTTCGAGACAAGACACAGACAATCTGGCTAGTGCTGAGAAGAAACGCCGGAACAAACTTAGTCACCACTAGCTGCCACTCTAAAAAAATTTACATTTACTTTTCGATCGATTTATGTGATTCGATTATTTAAAGAAATAATTATACAATGAGCATATTGTGTGGTCTTAAATCTGCAGTTAGAGCTATATCATAGCAGTGTTAGAGTAAAAATAGGGCCATATAAGGTGCCTCATACAAACATAATGTGCTCTTTACAAATTGATGTTTAGGTAATTTGAGCCTTTTTTGAGAATAAAATAAATATTTCAGTAGGGCTCCCATACAACAAACGTGATTTTTTGCCGTTTTTAGCTCGGTATTAATAACGGCAACAGGTAAATGCCTTAAAATATTCACAGAATATAATAGACAATGGTACAGAACCCTCTGTGTCGCGAGTCCAACTCAAACTTGGCCGGTTTAAAAAAAAATGCTTGAATAACCACTCATCGAGATTAAACTTACAACGTATTTCTTGAAAGCGGTTGATATCATAACAGTTCGAGGAAATAGTTTTATTTGTTCTTATAAAACCATTATGGGGGTATATTATAATAACTATAGCTTTATCTCTAATATTGCATTAGCCATGATACAAGTATTTAAAGCCCAAAATTATTTGCAGTTAAATTACAAGGACCGAAAACCCAGGTATAAGGGTTCACTGCTTAGACGACTATCCCGACGTTTTAGGGTAGCCCGTACAGATGTCGGATATATCGCTATATCGCCCGTATAATATCGCTGAGAACTTACAGCTTCGGAAAGAAGATGATTGGAAATTTACTGCCGTCATAAGGAGAAAAGACGTATCTGACATTTAAAAAAACAAGAAATATTCTTACTGATTGGGATGCGTTTTTTTCACTGATTCCGAATATGAATGTAACTCAATTCGTAAAAAAAGTGTCAGATACGTCTTTTTTCCGTATGACGGCAGTGTAGTAGACTGTAATGAAATATTTTTTTTTATTAAATCGAAAGTAAACCTTAGGCCGCTACCGGCTATACGATTGTGTTAACCCTTATTTAACGATTAAGAGTAAACGTACGTTGGGTTTCCAGCCGAATCGTAAAAATTTTACGCCTTTAAATACCCTTTTTACGGGTAATTTTTTCGGTCTTTGTTAAAATAAGAAGTACGTAGCTACGTAAATTACTAAAAACAGTCTACCACCCGTGTGCAATAAAGAACTTCTAAAACAGTAGTCGCGTACGTAACATGCCATTTAATATTAAGTGAATTTACCTCGTATTTTGCGTCGCGGAAACGATAACCGGACGCATTAGTTGTCAGTGCGGCCTTTTACTAATAAGTAAAATGCCTATTATAATATTCTTTAGCGCTCTGTCCCGTTTCAAGTTTGGGTCAAACGCTTGACCATGAACCCAGGGCCGTCTTATCCACTGGGCACTTGCCCAGGGCCCCGCGATCGATGGGGTCCTCTAGTTCTATTTATATAGTTCATTAGTATAAAAGTCATGGGGGCCCCATTATCCTATGTGCCTAGGGCCCCCAATAGGTTAAAGATGGTCCTGGATGAACCTAGATTCGGGCAGGCCTATGACACTCCGCGTTTCAGTCGAGATAAATACCTACGCGACGCGCACCTTCGAAGAGGCTAAAATCAGTCGAGTGTCACGCGCGCGCGCTGTTACGCGATCTTATTATTAAAATTAGTTTTTTGTACGCGTTACACTTCCGACTTTATTCACTGTGAATAAGAAAATTAAAAGAAATCGAAAATATTGCTCAGCATTTGGGTTATATATATTTGCCACCGGGTCGCTCGGTAGCATTAGTAGCAGCGACGCGACCGCTCCGTTGTGATTGAAAATACTAACGTCTCGATTTCCAGCAGACCTACCACAATATTATAATAAGTCCATAAACCACTTCTATAATATTTTAAGTCCTCATTAGGTAGGCACTTACTACGTTACGATATTTTTATACAGGGCTCTTTAACACTAATATTACGATCAGGGTGTTTTCATAAATTAATTGTATAGATATACCGGAATGGAAAGTAATATTTTCATTGAAATGATTACTAATTATCTACTCGCTATTTCATGCGTAGGTAGGTATCGACCAAATTCACAAACACAAGTCGCAGCCCTTGCGAGAGAGCGGTAGCTGACAGGACAAAGTAAAAAGAGCTCTCACTTGTGGCGTTTTGGTGGATTATCGCTTGCAGTAACGCTTTGTAGGCTATTATAAAATGTGAGTACATTGCCCGGTGCAAGCTAATTTTCTCTTTGTGCCGCACATTGAGAGTAGATAATCTATTTTAGCAAAGTCTTTAAGTATCGCTTCAGCTATATTATTTATTCTGTGATTCGGGTAAGACTGGTTATTACGGAAAGAAAGGAAACTCTTAGGCGTTACCACGCAAATGGGCACACTGCTCTATGTATCTAATAAGAATAGTGCTTAGTATTTTCGGTCGAGTGGCAAGCCACTTGTCAGATTGACTGTCTGCCACATGCCCACGTCACTTAACCGCAGGCCACACTAGGAGCGAAGCGCAACGAAGATATAAGTAAGTATATTATGCTTGTTTTTCTCATGTCGCTACCGCGTCTTTATACTCTATACTACTTGGGTTTCGTACATCGCGAACTGCAGAGCTAACTAAACTATAGTTGGACGACATGTACGAAGTGAAACAAACTTTCATCGATTTGTTTCGCAAGTGTTAGAGCATTATCACACCATAGCTTGGCCATAACTGTTGCGCACTCTCTGAGGTATGCGCGGCGAGGTGGGAGCCGGGGAAAAAAGAGCATGAGTTCACATGAGATCAATACACGTCGGACAAACCTTACGATATCAGTTTACATATATGGCAAGACTTGTGGCGGAACGGTGGTCGGAGGCTCTTTAGTTGATAAAAATGTATTACATAGTTGTATTATCTTATTAGTTGATAAAAATGTAATCTACATATACTCGATTCAATATTTATTAAAATACCTAGGCAGTTGATGAATAAGAACTAAACTTATAATTCAAATCAGAATTTGTTTTATTGAAAATTTACTATAATTACAAACAAATAGATATAGTATAACAGTGTTGGGCAAATTTTAATTGCAAAAACCATTAAAGATTAACAATTGATTAATTGATAAATATAACCACAACAACTAACAATTAATCAATTGTAATTGTGGAAAAATACAATTAACAATTATTTAATTGTTAACTGTAGTAGTAACAATTAACAATTAATTAATTGTTAACTGTAGTAGTAACAATTAACAAAAATTTAATTGTTAGTTGTGATTTACTACAATTAACAATTAATTATAATTTAAATTACATTTTAATACCACTCTCTTCTCGAACATGCTGTCTGATAGTTTGTGACTCTTTGGCAAATTTGTCATTGTCGCAAAAGAAAAAAGACGTTCAACTGCAGCTGACGATGGTAAAGGTGTGTTGTATTTAATACAAACACTTTTAATCTCAGGATATCTATTGGGGAGTTGCAAATCTTGGCTTTCCTCGGCAAAATTATGCAGCATCAAAAGATCTGCTTTAGTCATTGGTGCATCGGAGGAGCATCCGTTTTTATCTGAGATTGAAATATCCGAGTCTTACAGTTTAATTTTCCTAAATCTTTTACTTATTTCGTTTTGATACTTAAAGTTAATTGTTAGTTTTAATTGTTTCATAAAACAACTAAAAAGTTAATTGCAATTATTTTAATTGTGAGTTACAATTGACATATGTTAATCAAATTAATTTAATTGCAAGGTGCAATTAAAAGTTTAGTTGCGATTAATTTAATTGTAATTAATTTAATTGCAATTACTTTTTTAGTCAATTAACGAGATAATTGACAAATTAATTGATTAATGCCCAACACTGTAGTATAAGTAGTAAAGTTATTCTGACATAAATTGTGTTTCAACTTCATCTTCCATTTCGTCATCATCTTCATCGTTCATATCGCCATTGGAACTTGAATCAGAGTCTTGCAAATTTTATTTGCAATTTCGATTATCGAACCTACTATCGCGATTCCAGTAATCATTTTCATTTTTCTGGACATGATTATCGCATCTCTGCCATTTTTCTGCCGTGAATTTCGAAAACAATTTATCCAATATGATTATCTTTTCGTCTAGAGAAGAATTAATATAGTTTTGGGCTATGTTGTTTTTAATATCAGCCCAGACCAACTCAATTGTATTTAAATCTGGATGGTACGGAGGTAAAAGCAGAACAGTGTGTCCACGGGCTTTTCAGGAGTTTTTCAGGAGTTCGTCAATTCTATACACGGGTTCTTTTTGTGTACTTGTGATGAGAAGTAGCAGTTCAGCCTTTGTCATGGTTCCTGAAAATTCTACATTGTGGCGTAGCAACCAGTCTTGCATTTCTCTTTTGAGGCTTGACATAGTTGGCTTCTTCTCAACCTGAACGCTATGGTAAGACGCGTTGTCCATTACAACAACAGGATACAAGGAGTAGTCTCTTCGATTTGCATTTTTTGTAACGGTAGCCCATTTTGTGTAAAAGCTGTCTTAAATATTCCCGTCCACAATTCAATATGCCGTCCTGCCTCAAACTTGATAGTTACTTTCGGACATTTGGTTTTTTTTTTCGACATCGTAAAACTGATGAATTTTTCTTCTGATAACTCCAAGGTCAAAATCATCCACAACATGTTATTTCTTTATAACTTTTGGTTTTTTCGGCGATTGAAACTTTAAACGGCTTGAATTTTCAATTGATAAATAACCCGCAGAAATTACACTATGCACGGTTTTTTTGGAGTACCCCGCAGCCTCCGCAACGATTTTGGCAATATTCTCATCACTTTTGAATTCAAAGCTTTCTCTGTCTGCTTTTCTTTTCTTAAAATATTCAGCCACTTTAAAAATCACGGTTATTACATCACGAGATAACGCACAACCCATCTTTGAATTTTTATCTCATGTGCGTCTGACATTGACGGTCCGATACAAATGACACTACCTGCCGCAACGAGCGTTGACGGCGGACTGACAGAGCGCGTCCCCCCGTCTCACCGCGCGCATACCTCAGAGAGTGCGCAGCAGTTATGGTTATGGCCAAGCTATAGCAATTTTGTTGGCGTTTTCACGTCAAGGCGAAATCAGGCTCGGATGATGCAGGCTGCACACCCGCAGCGATTACTGTTGTTAGTAAGTAAAATAAATCAAGTCTTATCCTGATGAACCGATGAGGTCACTTGGATCCCCTAACTAAGGGATCCTGGTGGCCTTACTGTAAAACGTGAAACTCGTCATACACCTAGTTAACCCTAGAATGAACACTGCAGAAGACTGCAGAGCAGTAGCAGAAAGTGTGTTGATTGCTAGTAAAAAATATACACTGCGATTTCGACTCGTCGTGATAATTGCTAGAATGATAGTGCTCTTAAGCGGGCACCGTGGGTGACTCCAAATGGCCATTGGCAGGTGACGTGCTCGGAGCGGCTGCGCATCCAGGTGGCGACGCTCAAGTCGCTGCTGGACTCTGATAACGCCAAGGTGCGCCTCGCCATGCGCGAGCTGGAGCGGCTCAAGCACCTCCTGCGCGACAAGGACATCGAGAAAGCGCTGCTGCAGAGGGTAATTACAATTAAGCCCTTCGTCTACACCAGCACCACCAACACCTTCCTGGGTATTGCATTGTGCAGTCCAATGCGAAATAGGCACACTCTACTTCATCCACTACAAGAAACGTTTGAAAAATGATACAACATCACCAACACCACCAAATGACACAATACAACACTCCACCGCCATAATTCTTTCTATAAATATCGAATTAAACACATAAATTATAAAATGTTATTTACTTGTAGTTCTCACTGGGGTAAAGGCCTCCCTCAAATATTTCCATTTATCCCTATCGGTAGTTCTAAGGCTTGCCATCTTTAAAAAAATGGTCTAAGTCATCACACCATCGTTTCGAAGTCTACCTATTTCAGCGCGGCAGTGGGACGGAAATGGCGGGATAAAAAAACTTGTAGTTATTAAGGACAAAAACAACTAAGTTCATAAAGATGGGTGACAAAAGAGAACCTGGTTGGCAAGCACAGGGCCTCTCCTGTTCTTGCCTTCTTGGTTCTCAGACGTTTCGCTGTTTCAGAGCTAAAACAAATCTCTAACGCTCGAACCTAACACTCACTCGACATTTAAGTAACTACTAATAACATTTTATGTCACTTTTCTCTCATCATAACCGTTGAAACACAAGATAACACAACTTCCTGCCAACTTACATCTGTGGCCATGACCTCTAGTAGACACATTTCGATTATAAGGAAAGATTATGAAAAATCGTCAATAATCCATGACTCAGTTAGCTGTGAGAATGGTTCGACAACTCGAGACAAACCTCGAAAACAGAACTGGCCGCTGCGACGTCAGCTACTCAGAGATAGGTGACGCATCTCAGCATCGTCCGAAATGGACTCAAGCACGCATCCGAGTCTCAAGCTTTCAATTATACAGGTTATGAACTCGTTTTGTTTTCTAATTTGAGTAGTTACTAAAAGCTACGTCGTGGAATTTGAAAATTTAAAATGGATACCGGAATATAAGGCCAAGATTACCCAAATCAGACTTGGCATTCATAAATTATTAGTTCGCTATACCGTTTTCGTATACCTATGCCAAATACATCCGATCTGGAAGTGTTTTAATTCGAACTGTTTTTATTATAACAGGAAAAACTAGCTCTCGAGCGCGACGTGTGCGCGGCGCAGGACCAGGCCTCCGAGATGAGCATTGGTAGGATAATTACACGTTTAACGTTAGATAACTTATCGTTCGCGCCCGCTGTATCACTTGGCTTCGAGGACAATAATACTTCGACGTTTGTGACTACAAATAAATAACCGCCGGACAACTAACTTGTCATGGTATCGGTATAAGTTCTAAGTTCCTTGTGTAACGGGACGAAGCAGTCTAGCACTCTTTAGAAAACCCAAAGCAAAGCCTATTTTGTAGAGTTCGTTTTCCGAATTGACTCGGTACCAATCGAATCGTCATAAAGAATTTTACTAATGCTTAGTGCAGTTAGAATGCATATTAACAAAGTTCTCAGGGGACGAGAAGACTCCCTTTGAGTAAACTGTATCTACTACTTCTATCTTTACGCTATATCTTCGCAATTGGGTGGATATTATGATGCAATATTATAATTTATATGTTCTTTATTGTAATTATCATCTGGGAAATATTTTTGAGATTAGTAGATCTGGGTAATATGGGTACCATACCTTGGAAATTTAATACCTACATTACGAGTATCACTTAAGCGTAAGCGTTATTATCATCCCACACATGTGTACGTAATCTAATGTATTTATTTTGCAAATCGACGTTTAATGCTTTAAATATGCTGATGCTAAATAGTTACATAGTTTATTAGTTACTACGTAGTATACATAGTTCATCTTGTTTTTTAATAAATACTAACTTAGTTCGTCTATATCCAGCTTTATGGCCATATAAATAAATGAATAAATATTGGACAACATCACATACATTGCTCTGATCCTGTGGTAAGTAGCCAAAGCACTTGTGTTACAGAAATCAGAAACAACGACGGTACCACCATACCATCTCACATTTGCTTGCCAAGTCGCGGTCTCTAACTAAGAACACGAATGAAGAAACAGAATGGCAACATTAGTATATTAGGTACCTACTTAACTACCAGTTATCTTATCAAACTGGCGAAATAACTACATAACAAGCGTGTTACGTATGTACCTACATTACTTTGCGAGTCTGGAAACGATTTAGCTGCCCAGCTTTGGAATGACTGTTTTATTACATTGGCCGTCAATCTGTCAAGCTACGAGTATGTACAGTAAGATTAACTGTCCCGTGAAGACATGATCGTATATATCGGCTATCGGTTCTTCGACAAAAATGAGGACAAAGAAAAAACTAAAGTAAGCAAAGTAAGCAGTTAAGTGAGTATAATACGTCCTACTGTTAAGCGTTAACCTCTAACTGTGATGCAATAATGTTTCTGACTAAGCGTAACAACTAATATCAAGCTACATTTTCTCACGTGCCCTCCAAAATACTGTATTTGTCTTTTAAACTGTCACTCCAATGTTTGGCAGAATGGCCCATCTTCTTACAAAAGGCGTGAGTTGTTAACTTTGTAATCAGTACCAAAATATTGCCGCCAATAAACACGATGCAGTGCAGATTAGTGAACTGGCTTTAACATGAATATTAATTTCTTGACTGTGAATATTAATGTAGATGAATGAAAGTTGACCTTGACACTTCGTTATTTAATTGAACTCGGATGCTGAGTTGTCTTTCTGATGTGTTCGGTCTGCGGTTTGCGGTTTTAGTAGAAAGTGATTCACTGGAATGCATATTATGAGCACATATTGCGTAGTGATTATTGGTGTTGTATCATCCTCTTGTTATGTCTAGCCTAGCCTATGTAAATTGCAGTCACAATTCAGTTTAATGGTCAAAAAAACTTTTAAAAATACTTAGCGTGATCGCCATTGTTTTGGAGGAGGAGGAGCATGCAGGTGACGCAGGCAGCCTACTGAGCAACGTGCTCGACACCGCTACACCGCGTTCCTGCTTCATCGGCAGTTACCTGACGTGACCATCCACGCTTTGACAACGCACTAGGCAGGAGTGCATGTAGGAGGAGGAGTCTAATCAGTAAACTTGATATGGCTAAATGAAATCACCGCTAGTAGTTTCGTATTCTTTGAGTGTCAGAATAGCGGAGTCTGACTCTGACAAAGGATGTTGAAATGATGTTGATCTCCCGCTTTTTTTATCCAGACACAGCCGAGCTGGGGGGCGTCCTACAGTACGTTTGCCGAGGCGTAGTCTCCACCCGAGACCCGTTTTCCACCTCTTATCGGTTCTGCGACAAATGTGGCCGGCCCACTGCCACTTTAGCTTGCTACATTTTTGGACTACGTCCATTACTTTGGTTGGTGTTCTGCCATTTCATTATGAATTGATATCATGTTAATATTATTTTGTTTAGGTTAGCCTGACAATAATCTTTTACCTGTCCTTAGGTAGAGATAATAAACAAATTTATTAATTAATAAATATGTTCTCGAGTGGTGACCGCGCCTTGGCAAACATAGTGTGGGGTACCCCCCAGCTCAATGCCCGACGACCTTAGGAAGATGGCTGGCAGTGGATCCAGCCACTAAAAAGCGGGAGATCGTGCTCTGTGGCGTTCTTTGGGGGAGGGGCTCACGTCCAGCAGTAGACTGCAATAGGCTGACATGATGATGATGATGAAATATGCTCCAGATGTATAAAAAGCCGTTAAAATATTGATCATATTGCAGGTTGGCGCAACTGCCGCAACGAGCTGGAGGGCGCGCGCGCGGGCGCGGCGGCGGGCGAGCGCGCGCTGGCGCTGGAGCGCGCCGCCGCCGCCGACGCGCGCGCGCAGCGGGACCTCGCCTTCCGCCGGGTGAGCCTCTCTTGGACACATTACAATGTACAGGCAACTGCAGGTCAACCTACCCAAAATATATTATTATTATTTATGTATATAGATTACCTGCCTAAATTTTAAGGAAATTTGCACGTCTGTACACAGACTGAATACGATGTCTAGCTAAACGTACTAAACACCATGTATCAAACTCAAATGTATTCTTGCAAATAACTGTTTTCATAAAAAGTTAAAGGTCATTGAACCCATTTTCAACTGTCCGACGCGTAGGGATCTTTATCAATTGAGAAATTTTACGTTTTGTGGTAAGTTGACGAGCTGTTGTCTGTACGTACTCAAGGGACTTTTTCGCAAAGCAATTAAAAAATATTCGGTTCTCAGTTCTTGATTTACGTAAACATACCTATGTGAGGTAGTAGAAAGTGATTGCGATACCCGACTTTTAAGTAGGGTACTGCTACCCTACCTACATACGCAAGTGATTGCGATATTTACATCTAAATCAACAAAGTTGAGCTCCTGATTGCAATATTCCCATATTCCGCCGTAACGTAACGTAACGTAACACTCCCAAAAAGCAGTGGTTTACTACTTCAGCAGCTACAGAATTGGCGGATCATAAATCAAGTGGCGCGCGTCTACACTCAAAAGTAAAGATTGCAAGAAATTAACTACTCGATTGGTATTCATAGTGTAGAGTCTACATACGTACGCCTTATTTTTTACTATGTACCAAAGAAAATTTATGTACTTATTTTTTCCAAATTGTAGAAGTACAACTTTTAATGTATGATCGATTAATAAGCATTGAACTACTGTAGAAAACAAGAGATAAGATAAGGCGGATCTTGTGCAAATATAGGCGCGCGCGCATCTCCCCGCCCCCGCGCGCTTCCGGGAACTCGCTGCCGTTTTCTGAATTGCCGAATAGTTCGTGAACTTGAGATTTAATTTAATGGGTGCGATTCTGTCACGTATCTCTTTCTCTCTCCTTTATGAATAAACAGAGACGAAACGATAGTTATGAACTGTCCACGTGATTGGCCTTTCGTTTGCCGTAGCCCCGTAGGTTTCCGTTTGGAAATCTTGTTTAATCTTGTTGATTTAGGTACCTATGTATCGTGATGATTTCGTTACTGTTAAAATTGTTGATGCTATACATATTTGACAGATACTTGGTTTAGTTTGACTCCTCCTATTTTTTTCTATAGATTTAGGAGTGGTTGTTGCAGAGAATTGAACCCACTATGTATCAGCAAACCATGAAATTTAATAACATAAATCGGACGATATTTCTAGCAATCAGAAACGACGCGAGCCGTGTTCAATGAAAAAGTTTGAGTATCCGAGATTGAATTCACAGAAACAAAACGATAAAACCTAGAAATTAATAGTTATTTAGCAAATTGTTAATACCTACCTAGACTTGGCGGAACTGAAGAGAAGATTAATTCCAGAGGTTAGATCATATTAAGAATGATTCATAGTGTTAGGTACTACGCAGTTCTTGCGCATACCTTTTTGTTGTGATATGGGAAACATTTGTAGCAAAACGTAACTTTAAATTAGTTTCTTGGAATACACGACAGCATCGTCAACAACCAACAACACAACGTAATTTTTACTTTGAATTTCATTTTTCATTTTGTAAAACCCTAACAATAAATATTAAGTGATTCACACTGCAAAATAAACTCTTTTTTTTAGGGTTCCGTAGGTACCTTCCCGTAGGTTATTCATTCATTTCGTACTTAAAGGTTTCAAAATCAAATTCAAATTCAAATTTATTTATTTGCATCAAAAATGGTATATACAGTTCCTAAATACATTTTTAGAGTCACATGTTAGGCTACATAAAGGAGCATGCAAATGTCGTTGAAGAAAACATTATTGAAATGTCAAGAGCCTGTTTATAAATGTTAATTGTTTAAGGTTTGTTTCTTTTACTCATGTACCACTACATAATAAGTTCAAAATACACTGTATTTTTTAGGGTTCCTTATTCAACACAGAATCCATAATGTTTCGCCATGTCCGTCCGTTAGTCTGTCTGTCCGCAGCCTAGCTAGCTAGCTTAGCGGCGTTTGACATAGATTAATCTAGCCAGCAAAATAAGGAATCTTTTAAAAAATTCAGGGTTTTAAATACCAGATAGAACACCAAAACTGTCAACATCTTAATAGATAGATACTCTTTATTGCACACCATACAAGTAAAATACACATGATAAATAATAATAATAATATCATAATAATAATATCATATTTAAACATTAACAAATTTTAAGACAGCGCTTTGTTAAGTATCTTATTTTTTACTACTCGTATCTAAAGCCTACTCGTTTCGCGTCCATGATTTGACAAAAAATACTAATTAGTTGGACAAAGACAGTTTCAACTGAAAACCTCTATCGTTTAAACAGTAAACCATTAGGTACCACATAAGGCTTAACGGCTACCTTCATGTAACACATTAAATAATAAACCAAAGCGGAGTCCGCTCTGGTTCTAATATGAATAAAACGCGGCCTTAGTCAGTCTCGGTGTCGGTGGTTGATGATACAAACACCTGAAGTCCAATTCCCGTAAATTAACAGTAAATAGTCGCAATCCAATTTCAATTCGATCCCAGTAACAAAAACGGTATTTTTGTGAATTAAAAAATGCAACTCTATACATAGATACTTATACTTAGTTCGAGATGCGACTGAAAGAACAAACCAAATCCAATCTTTTTGTCTCATTTTCAGTCGCATTACGAAATTTTTGACAGTAATACTTTACGTCATTATAAAAGTCCTTAAGAATGACGACCGATGACGACCGCTGGCGTAGTGGTTCGCGCACGGCGCACCGGACTACAAAGCCAAGCGGGTTCGACATCCGCTAGGGGCAAATGTTTGTGTGATGAGCACGAGCATTTCTACCTAAGTCTTGAATGTTAAATACGTATTTATAAATATAAATAAATACATATTGGACAACATCACTTACATTGCTCTGATTGTACGGTATAAGTAGCCAAAGCACTTATGTTACAGAAATCAGAAACAATGATGGTACCACAACACCCAGACCCGTGACAATATAGAAAAGTTATTAATCAACATCTACCGACCGGGAATCTAACCCGGGACCTCAGAGATAGTGACACCAAGTCCGGCATGCTCGCATCTCGGCTACGGAGGCCGTCATTTAAGTATGTTCCGTTATCTAGTCGCCTTAGCACAAACTTGGCTTAGTTTGGGACAGTAAAGCTAATTGGTGTGATCGTGGAAACAAAATATTTATTATTATTATTTATATCGTTTTTGACTATTGAAACTGGATATTGCCAAATTTTAATTACGGGAGTTGGGTCTCTGGTCAACGTGAGGTTTGTATTCCAGCTGTCGATAATAGAAGAGGAGCTGTCCCAGCACGAGGCGCTGCTGTCGGCGGCGGAGGGCGAGGCGGCGGCGCTGCGGCGCGAGGCCGACGAGCGCGCGCGCCAGCTCGAGCACGCCGCGCACCAGCTGCGGCTTGAGCAGGAGTTAGTACCTACCTACCCATAAACAGCCCACGTCAGTCCACTGCTGGATGCTCTCCCAATGCACGCCATTGCGCCACATCCTCGGCTATTCTTGTCCATCAACTGCCAGCAGCCTTGCGTATATCGTCGCTCCATCTTGTCGAAGGGCATCCCACGCTTGCCTTGTCGCGGTCTCCGCTTAAGAAGACGTCTACCCCATCGGTTATCGGCTATAAAGTAAATGTGACCAGCCCACTGCCACTTCAGTGTGCTTATTATTTTGGCTATATCGATTACTTTAGTTTTCTGTCGGATAACCTCATTTATGATTTTATCCCTCAGAGAAATCCCAAGCATAATTTTAGCTGGGCATTTGAAGCGCTATGTCGGTTGCTCCCATATTAAAAGTTATATTTTGTATTTCTACTGCTACTTACATCCTTGATAACTTGATAGCCTGATTGTACATAACTGTGTTTTGTTTGCAGGCCCCTCTTTCCTACTGGGCACTCTATCGCGTGGCCCCAGGCACTCTTTGCCTGATCACCAACCGTTAACAGATATTCAATAACAATAAATAGGGTTTTTTGAAAAACACAATTATATGCACATTAGATTAGATCGCTATTTGGAAAAACCTACGAAATTTTTAATTTTGCGGACTGCCTTGAACGATCCTCTTACGTATCAACAAAATAGTCCTCTGACAAAGTCATAGGCCCAATTATCCTAATGTGCACATGTGCCTAGGGCCCCCAATAAGTTTAAGATGGCCCTGCTTATATGTTATAACATTTAGGGCCGATTACACCACTCGCTGATAAGTTCCAGATAACCTATCTGGCACTCGTTTTGACATATAACCCATACAATTAGCTGGCAAAAAGTGCCAGTTAATATCTGGAACCTTTGTGTAGGAGTGGTGTAAGAGGCCCTTAATGTTTTTTGTGCAATAAAGTGTCGTATCTATCTATCCTTGCAGAGAAATCCACGACTTTATATCCGTATGCTTCAGGGCTCGATCGAAATGTTCTCGCGAGTGCGCCATCCTGGGCGCGCGCGTGTCGGCGGCGGCCGAGGAGACCAGCGCGCTGCGCGCCACCGTGGACCTCATGCGCGACGAGCTGCAGCGCCTGGGCAGTGCGCTCGCCCTCACCAGGGAACAGCTGGACTGGTGGCCGCGCCCGCTCACCAAGTGAGTCATCATCATTATCTTTTCAGCCGTAGGACGTCCACTGCTGAACATAGGCCAGTGATTACCAGATTGGTTGGAAGCGGACTGCATCCGGCGGCTTCATTCAACCTTTACCGAGTCGTCTGTCCACCTTATGGGTGGACGTCCTAGGCTTGCCGGAAAGTGCCGGAACGTGACCTCTATTCTATAATATAGGTATTCAAGTTAGTATAATCAATCATATATCATAAACATTTATTATGAAACACAGGTACCTACAAAAAAGGGATAATCCATACATCCATAATAGGATTATATATATATGCGAAAGTAACTCTGTGCGTTTGTCTGTTACGTTTTCACGCTTAAGCTGCTGAACCTATTTTTAAAGAGATAGATTGGACCTTGGAGAAGGACATAGGCTACTTTTTACTGTAAAAACTGAACCGATTTTGATGAAATAGTGCGAAAGAAGCTTATTCCTTAGGAAGGACATAGGCTACTATTTGTCAATCCACCTCCTAAGGATGTCAAAGCCGCGGGCACAACTAGTTTTAGATAAGTAGCTACAGTATAATATAATTTAAGTACAGTATAGCTTCTGCATATAAATACTCCTTTATGCTAATCGGTACGGAACGTGACAGATGAGCACCTAAGCCAGAGGCTGGTAGTAACCAGAGAATAACTTTTTTGTCCCCTGCCCCTCATCAAGTTAATAGTATGACGTTGACGTCGTTAGTACCTACCTACTTGGGAGGTAAAATAACTTAGCCAAGTCACCTTTTAAAAAAAATTTATTAATTTAAAAAAATACAAGTAGTGGGTCGTGGGTGGTGTGAGCCAGGTCTAAATTTGCCGTCGTGATCCGGTACTGCCCTGATCTGGTCGACGCGACGGTCCAAGGACGACGGCCAGCGGTGAAGAGGGTCAGGAGTGACGGTCGGGATGTTTCAAGTGTCTCAACCCAGCCGTCGAGATGGTGGTGGTGTATGGCACGACGAGCTCAAAACTAAAGTTGCACCCTGTGAAACATCACACAGTCTTAGTTGGAGTACCCACTTGCTCCGCCTCTTGTGAACACCCTTTATTGATGAGATCATAGGCGAGAACCGGTGCAAAAGAATGTAAGCGTGTTTGTGTTCACAAGCAGAGCGGAGTTACAAAAAGCACAGCAGGAAGAAAGAAAGAAGAGAAAAGCATCTAATTATTTGATAATCAATGTAGGTAGGTGCAAAGCACTGATTTAAAATTGTGCAACGGCCAATGGAGCTAATTAACAATGTTTACAGCAATAATTAGGTATTTTTTTAAATGAGATGATTAAAACTACCATTGGGCTACTTCATCGTTCAGGCATAAGCTACCCAACATTCTTATAACTAAATTGTAACGTTCAACACTTTGCACTTTACTCACCAATATGTGGGTGCAGGAATATCACACGGTTAAGAGTGAAACGAGGATAATATATATAATTAAGGCTTGATTATTTAAGTATTGTGTCCGCGACACTTTAATAAAAAATTATCTGGATATCTATTATGAGAAAATTAAATGAATACTTCATTCGCGCAAGACGACATTATTTTAGTGTGCGCTCAGAGGTGTTCAATGCTTGAAACGATGTCGCGGACTGTGAGCGAGCAGTTGCTACGCAGCGGCTGGCTGTCCAAGTTAGGGCCGCCCCTGATTCTGGAAGCTTCGAATCGTGACGTCAAAAAGAGAAATCAGGACCGGCTAGCGCGAGTACAATCGCGCACTACTAATTTAGTGAAAAAACTGTGAACGTAACCATTAAATTACTTACTTTAACAAATTACTTTTAAAAAAAAATAATAATTATTAGTATTAAGTATAGTTTACAATATTGTATAGATTTTAAGATAGGTTTAGTTTAGGTTAAAATAGTTAATTGATATGTATAATTTAATGATTTAATTTGAAGAATGTAAATATATTTATTAAGTAGTTTGTAAAATGTAAAATGTATTTGTTAGTATAATAAAAGTTTATATATTTGATTTTAGTAACAAAAACAAAATAAAATTGTAAAAAAAATAAATTTGATTATGTAATAATAATTATAATTCATTATTTAATTAAAACATGTACGTGCAACGTTACAATAGGTCGCCTAAAAGTATCAAAGGATAGATATTTGAGTCTCCAAAAAAATTGCGTTAAGTAGCCACATTTTTGAATTGAACTATAACCATGCAGGAATAAGATAGATAGATACTCTTTATTGCACACCATACAAGTAAAATACACATGATTTATACAGAAAGATGTACAATTTAGGCGGTCTTATCGCTAATAGCGATCTCTTCCAGACAACCTTGTAAAGGTCTTTTTTAAACCTTTTAGGTCCTTTATACCTACCGCTCGTGTATATACCTATACTATGAGCACTCTGATTCATACATAGCACATTTAAAAATATAGGAGTAACTCGGTAAATACATTAAGTAGCTACTAAATGTATTCCTAGAGTTCCTCCTAGGGGCAGGCGAACTTAACAAGTGATGTACTTTGAGCAGGATGCTGGGCGCGGCGCGGTCCTGGCTGCGGCACCCGATGTCCTTCCCCGAGGCCATGCTCTGGTCGCTCATCCCCGCGCGGCACGGCTGCTAGCGACATACGTCACAACAGACAGTATTATCTGTCTAATTGATTACCTATTGTTGTCTTTGTATGAACTTGTGAAGTGTCGCAAACTTATAAAGACTCAGGTGAAGGTAATAGGTGATTTTGATTTCTCTACTGAAAGGCTACACTCTTTCGAAACTAGACAGTTAGTTGAAAAATCTTTCAACTACCATCATATTTGTTCTCTATTTTAATTGCGTTTCTATCCACGTAATATATACTGCAACGTTAATAATTTATGCGACTACACCTACTCTGTACAGATAAGTTTATGGCACTCTTGTGTGAGTGTTAAATGTTTTAAAAGATACTTTAATTTCATCACTCATGGTTTCTCCATATTGTTTCCTTCACTGAACATTATTTCTCATAGAGTAGTAGAAATAATTTTCAGTAAGTTAGATTTCGATAATAATTTTGATGAGTTTGGTAAGTATTTTAATTACGCTTTATACTAGATGTTATTGAGATTTTGTAGGGACACATTACTTTTGTAAGGTAAGTCGTTTTAATTGTAAGTTGATATTTTATTGTTATGTAATAGTGAGAAAAATATACCGAATATTTTAAAAAGTACTGAATTTTTAATTTAAAACTGAAAACTGTAGAGTATTTTGTCATCCTCATACTAAACTAACTTTCCATCTCCTTTTACACCCTTAGGACAGCTCCCACCCTTAAGGACTTTTATTATTACTCATCTAGATAAGGTATACTTCATCCCCTGATTTTATTAATTTTCTAGGACTACTGAAGTATTAGTAGGTAATTTAACAATTGGTAAGTACACATTCTCCTTCCTTGTTCGTCGTCTAATAACGTCTTGCTGCTTTGCTCCTAATTGTTGTAAGTTCTGATGTAGGTATGCTACTGCTTCAGGCCCCTAGCACGACCACCAAAACACAATATGATATGGTATAGCGATTTATCGACACCGGTATTTTAAAAAAAAAATATGATAAGTTTAGACGCTATGTTGAATTTTTATCGAAACAGAGATCATAACATGCAACGTCACCCGCACGCGATGTAACATGGCGGCTATAACTATCATATTTTTAGAGTTAGTGTCGATAAATCGCTATATCACATCGTGTTCTGGTGGTCATGCTTGGGGAGCTGAGCAACGTTTGGAATAGATATTTTTTTTAAATATATCAAACAGCAAAATTATATCGTATAATTTATTTCAGTCTTACATTTCTAATCAACAATTCAGCTACAAAATATCATCTCTACATTTGGAATGTTCACTAAAATAGTCGTGGTGCGACTACACACGCCACGAAATAAGCATTATTTTTCCATTGTAAAATAATCCTTCTGTGCTTTACGCAGGTTTAATTTTTGCTCAAAATGAAAATATCCGTACAAATGTGCCGTGTATAGTCGCACCACTAAAAATGAGAAAGTGACGAGCTATGGGTGAAGTACAGTCGCCGACACGCAGCAGCAAGAGACGCTATTGCTAGAGTTAAAAACTATGAAGTTGTATAACAATAACTAAGAAATCTCTTTTGTCACTTACAAGGTACTTTATTGACTAGTATAAATATTGATCAATCAAGTTTATTTAGTCCAGCTAACAAATGCTGATCTTAGGTATTACCAGGGCCGTCTTAACATATCCCGGGGCCCTGGGGCACACAAGAATTTGGGGACCCTATTGCAAAGTAAAAATTAAATACTGTTAATATGAATTCATGATTTCCAAAAAATAATTTCATATCTCCATTAGAAGCATACTTTAGAATTTTCCCTCTTTTTTCTAAGCTTTGACCCTAATTTCTTTTCATTCAGCTAACAATGTTTCTTAGTTAGCAAACATGTTTTAGTGCCTCGGGGCCCCAATGAGGCCGGGGGCCCTAGGCACGGGCCCCGTGTGCCCTTATGGTTAAGAGGGAATAGGGTATCACTCGACCGATTGGCTGACTTTTAAATGAATCTAGCTTCTAACTAAATAGTTTTTCTACACCGCAGTTCCTTTTTGTAGGCAACAACTTAATTTTTTGACAAATATAATATCTGCTGCCCAGAAAACATTCAGAAAGTTTCTCAAAATGGAGTAAGTGCAGTGTATAACAACAATAATAACAATTAGCTTAAAACTGGTCAAAACAAGATCTGCCCCCCTAGCATGTCTACCAAGACACGATATGATATGATATGATATGATATAGCGATATATCGACACCAACTTTAAAAATATGATAGATATAGCCGCCATTTTGAATTTTTATCGAAACAGCTATCTTAGTATGTGACGGCGATTAAACATGGCTATTTCTATCATATGTTTACAGTTGGTGTCGATATTTCGCTATATCATATCATATTATATCGTATTTTAGTGCTCATGCTAAGCAGGATGGGGTTGTGTTCTCGTCTAGGGAGCCAAGTCACAATATGTTAGTTTACAGAATAGTATTTACAACAGGGCATCAAGATCAAGATTTAGAATAAGTCAAGATTAAAGTTGGTTGTGCAAGTGGGTTGTGTATTATACAGGGTTGTTTGTAAAATATCAACAACCTCCTAGGGGCTGATACTGGTGCTCAAATACAACTTTTTCTAAAGGACGAACATTGAAATGTAAAAAAAAATTCATTTCTTCATACAAACTGACGTCAGCTGGTGGCGGATTAGTATGGGGAAGTGAATTTTTTATTGCGATTTCAATATTGGCCCTTTAGAAAAAGTTGTTGTATTTGAGCACCAGTATCAGCCCCTAGGAGGTTGTTGATATTTTACAAATAACCCTGTATAATTTATAAGAAGACTGTACACTACGGGGTTTACAGACTTATGGCACGACTCGCGACACCGAATACACACGATGATAAATAATAAATATCGGACAACTTAACATACATTGGTCTAATCCTAAGGCAGTAAAGCACTTGTGTTAGTGATCACAAACAATGACGGTACCACAAGACCATGACCCGATTCAACATAGAAAATTTCGAATTCTACATTGACCCGTCAGAGAATCGAACCTGGAACCTCAGAGATGACGACACCAAATCTCTCGACTCAACTCTCGGTAACTGAGGTCGTCAAAATATCAATGATCTGGATAGTCTGATCATTTGCATTTCAATTTGTGGTTACTTTAGCATATCAAACTATCACAAAAAGTGAAATTACCTCAAGCGATTTTCAACTTAACTAACAAAATGTAGAGTTCAATATCGATTAAGCAAATTCGAGATTTCTAGGCGGTTTAAAAACTGTAACTGTAATCAGATCATTTTGACGTTGATTTTGTTAGTATAGTTGATATATTTTTTTAAATAATCTGCGTCATATTTTTTTTAATTAAAACAGTTAAGTCATATTTTTAAACGCATATTGCGCCATGTTGTTTTATTTTAGATAATTCCCAATCTTAGGTCATTTAATTATCACAAAAAGTCATATTAAACCTAATTTTAAAAAAACCTTGACGATAAAAGACATCACAGTAAGTACGTTTTTCCTTGTTTGTCTATTAACGTAAACAATATTGAATGTCTTTTTACAAAAATATCAGTGTAAAAAATCAACAACTGTTAGAATAAAAAGGAATTTGAGTTAGCTGATTATTACATTAGTATGTTATTATTTTTGTGTCTATGTTATGATTTATTAGAAAGACACAACATTAATATTTAAAAATAAATAAATAAATAATTTCGTTAAAAAGGAATGTCAAAATTGTTTACAGAATTGGACAAGCAAAGAAAAACCAGAGTATAATTACGCCAAAGCAACTCTAGTAAAGTATACATATTAATTATTCGCAAAAAAATATGTTAATTTGTTTAACATCGAGGTTACACAAGGGGGAAAAACTGAATATTTTGAGATGTATTAGTGATCTTCTTTCATAGACACGTGCCTTTTCCTTGCGATTGTAACATTCAAGTCGACTAAATTTAGCAAAAATGATATAGCGGATAATACAATAGAAATAGGCTTGTTACATAAAGAAAAAAAAAATTACTGGTTTCGTAGGAATCCCCGAAAGAATGGGCGGAGCGCGGCGCACGAGTCGTCTTAATTATGTCTTATGGACATTCATTATGTGGATATACAATAGACAAAGTTATGTAGACGAATGGAATCTTGTTTTTACATTTACGAAAACAGAAAAAATATCTAGTCTCAAGTTTTACACAAGCATCAATGCCCCCCCCCCCCCTGATATTTATGACAACTCCTTCCTTCACTTGTAATTATGTATACAAATGTATAATACCAAATTAACGATTTATTCCGCTTTGATAGCAAAACCAGATTGATTAAATTCTGTATAAAATTATACTATTGCTTACACAGCGTAGGGTGGACCACAACTTTACTCTTGCTGATAAGGTAATTGAAAATTATTTAACTTTGGGCCTCTTACACCACTTGCTGATAAGTTCCAGATAACCTATCTGGCACTTGTTTTGACAGATAACCCATACAATTAGCTGTCAAAAAAGTGTCAGATAGGTTATATGGAACTTATCAGCAAGGGGTGTAAGAAGCCCTTAATATTTGAACCGCCCTATTGTCGAATAAAAACAAAATTTCCAGGTCACTTAAAACACGTTCCTCCATGTCCCACTGCACAGAGGAATTTTTAGATAATGTGATCTCTATAGTCACCCGGAGTTCAATCCACGTCGATAAGACCGCACAAATAGGTAATTTTCGCAAAATAAACCAATTCAAAACAATTAATCTCGACCATGTGCTGATAGCAGCAATGTTTTTGTACATAATTGATATTGTTTAACGTTGATAGATTTTATGACTCAAGTTAATAATCCGATACGTAAACATCGTTAACTTCTGAACATTGTAGATAAATAATAAATAAATAAATATTGGACAACATCACATACATTGCTCTGATCCTATGGTAAATAGCCAAAGCTCTTGTGTTACCGAAATCAGAAACAACTACGGCATCACAACACCCAGACCCGAGACAATATAGAAAAGTTATTTTTTTACTTTGACCAACCGGGAATCGAACCCGGGACCTCAGAGATAGCGACACCAAGTTCGGTATGCTCGCCTCTCGGCAATACTCCTAATATTTTTATTGACTTATTTACTTATCTACATTACATATAAATACAAATCTCACATAAAACATTTACACCAAGATAAATCAATAACTTACTATTTTGAAATACATAGAATAAACATCAATTGTGATTATTGAGCCTCACGAGCTCACAGAATCAATTAAATACTTTATTAACTTATCATTTATGAATTTCAAATAAATCATAACATGTTTCATCATAATACGAAAAAAAAATTTTTTACTACAATGAACCAGAAATAGTTAAATACAACAATAAACATTTTACGCACATGCACACATTTTAAAGATGTCGGACATCCATAATTCAGTTCCCACACTTGCCGAGAGCTAACATTACAGTTATCAAATATAGCAACGTATGATATTTTAGAAGGTATTTAAATTATTATTAATATGAACACTAAGGAGTGTGTAAGGGAGTTCTGTACAAAGACAATGTAGATCAACGGTAACGAGAAAGAAATGTTTGATATAATACCGTTACCTAGGTGGGCACTGGGCCACGAACGCCCTCGTACGAATTGTATAGACGCACTGTAAATGTTTGTCGGCAAGTGTCGGTCCCGGAGCCTGAGGGTGCGGTTCCACGAAAGCAGATTTAAAAAAAAGGTGAAACGCGCAGCATAGTCCATCAGGGTTTTTAAATATACACCCTTTTCTCTCTGATATAAGTATTGGAAACAGTATTAGCAGAAAGAATACAAGATAAAGTTAGTTGCTTATGGAGCACGAAGCGGGGTAGTAAGGCGGAGTGCCGCCGAGTTGAATGGAGCGCGAAATCTAATATTTCAAGCGCTTAAATTGCGACCTTAGGAAAGATTTTGCCTCTTTTTGCATGTATTGACAATGACAGTCTTTTGTTTATACGTTTAAGTTTTACATTTTCAAATGAAACCGATTTTCAATTCATTAAAATGGGGAAGCACAGGCAAAGCTTATTACAGATGGAGCCAGCGTGTTTGGTCTTGTCGAACAATGTCAAATAAATGACAATGTTTCGCGCCATCAACCAAAAGAAGAAAAAGAGAAAGGCTTATTGAGCTCTAACAATTTTCAGTCAGAATACTGTTGATATTTATTTATGCGAAACAAGCGATTTTTTTTACAATCTAATCAGATAATTAGAACCAAAATCCTAATTTTACGATGCACAAGCGCGCGCTCCATAGTAACGACGCGATTTGTGAACTTAATCGTCGACTGACCAACCAGTCGACTATACGAATGGACTATAAAGTGGCTCATACCCAAGTGTGAAAACATCTCGCATCAAAACTTTGTCGAAACGCACCCTTCGAGCCGCCGCCTGCGCGCGCCTCGCGGCCGCTTATTGTCAATCGGTTTCAATTCCACAACTGACGGACAGTCTGGCAGGATCCTTTGGTTACAACTACGGGCCCCCGGCTTCACAGCCGCGCGCAAATGAACAATGGGCCTGCCATGTTCATTCACATTATGAAATCGATTGAAAGATGGACGTGAAGCCGGGGGAAAGGGACAGTTACGCTTGACAGCGAGAGATCGTTATTAAACTATCTAATAAATAATATTTTTTAATCTCTAAGGCCATTTTTGACATAATAAATAGGATCCTCTTCTAGACGAGGACATTTTAGACTAGAAGTTAAACTTTTTACATTAATTTAGGCCTTATTTAGCATTTATTTAATTAAATTAATAATTCAAATTAAACTATTCACTATTATACGAGAAGGCGGAGATCTCACCGTCGCATCGATAACCCTATAACATCTAGTGCCAGCAGAATACAGTATGAATGTAAAAAAGAAAAGTTAGTATACAAATGAGATGAACTTGGCAAAACAAGACACAATTATAAAGAAGAGAGTCAGGCTGGATAGTCGAATATTCAGCCTGATAATTATGCCGCTTAAGTTGCTTGCTTACAAGTGAAGTTATTGAGTAACGTAGATTAATACGTGGGAGGACGAGGGGTTCTCTCGAATTGCATTGACTATCCTGAGGGGCTGAGAGAAGTTTTCAAAAATTGTTAAAGAAGGTAATAGTAAACCCATTTACGAGGAGGAATACGCTGGAAAAAAATATTTTCTACATAGTGACTGAGTTCTAATGGTATTGGATTATGTAGGGTTGCCGACGGTGGCATCTCGGTCTTGTAGTGATCCCGCTACGAACAATTACATGTTCCACACACAAGTAACGCAACGTTACCACACTCACACATACACACCAACATGTCAACTTAATAAAATAATATCTACAAAATTAAGGTCATAAATATTTGGAATTGTAAATGCAAAACGAGAATACTTTTAGTATTAGATGGCAAATGTACCATTTTGAGGCAAGTACATTAGATTGGACATTTTCATTTTTCTTTATAATGGTACATTGATAAAAGGCATAGTAAAGATCAGATTCAAAAATATTTAAATGTTTTTGAAAGTGACTGTACTATGCGAATGTTAGAGGTAGTCGTAGAGTATTTTAATGTATATGTATTTTGATTTAGATAATATTTTAATTTATTTACATGCTAAATTTATTTTATTATTATTATTTTAAAATGCAAGGTGAAATAGCAGTTTCCGTTAAGGTTAGTGGAATAGGTCGTCCTAAGATAGGTATCCTAGGCAGTATTATTATCAATTACAAGCCTATCGCATACGAGATATCGTGCGATCCTTTAGGTCTCATTCGATATCAAGGAATGAACTAGCTGCTCGGTGTTCCGTTTATATTATACGGCAAATTGGAAAACTTGTGTCAATTTCTAAGACTTAATTACCTTGACATTCAAATCATAGACAAGGCTTTGTGACGTGGTTAAGTTTGCTGTCAACCGAAAGTGAAATTTACTCGAAATGTCACTTTTGAAGACTTAGAGCCTGCGCACACGCCTATTTTTGGCATCTGTGACCGGAGGTTTTCCAATTGTATTGATATGGTGTTTTAGTGACTTAATGAACTTGGCGCATCGGTTTTTTTGTTATAAATATTGGACATCACATACATTGCTCTGATCCTAAGATAAGTAGCGATAGCACTCGTGATAGAAACAACGACGAACAACACTCAGACCCGAGATAAATAGAAAAGCGAACTCGATCGAAATCGACCTCAAAGATGGCGACGCCAAGTTGTGCTTGCCTCTCGGCTACGAAGGTCGGCTTTTATGCAACTTTTTCAGTTTCTTTCCGATTGGTGATACTAAAAGTCGCTATGTGCAGGCTACTGTAGTATAAATTCTGCCTGTACATCGAGAAGTGAGTAGTGAGTACGCCGTGGGCGTTTAGATCATGCCGAACCCCTCGCCGCCCTCGTTGATGGCCCACAGCAGGGCCTTGACCAGCTGTTCGTAGGAGTCGTAATCGGGCAGGCACAGCTGATTGAAGCACGTGTGCGCGGTGGGCAGTGCGCCGAAGTTGGGCGCCGGCGTGATCTGGAAGCGCGGGTTCAGCTCCTGCGGGGGGCACAGCTCTTAGGCCTCGCACCGAATGCATTCCGATTGTAATTAGGCTTATCATTTCAGCCACAGGTCGTCCACTGCTGAATATAGGCCTCCTCCAGTGATTTCTAGATTGGCCGGTTGGTAGCGGCACCCAGCGGCTACCTGCAACCTTTACCAGGTCGTCTGTCCACCTTATAGGCGGACGTCCTACGCTGCGCTCGCCGGTACGTGGCCATCATTTTAGAACCTCTCTGCCCCATCGGCCGCCAGTTCTACGTGCTATGTGCCCCGCCCATTGCTACTTCAGCTTGATAACCCGTTAGGCTATGTCAGGGACTTAGCGGATCGGATCTCCTCATTTCTGATCCGATGTTGCAAAGAGACAAGAAAATAGCCCTTTTCATAGCACGCCGTGTGACCTAAGCTCTCTTAAGAGGCCCATAGTGAAAGGCCACGTTTCAGTTCCACGTGTCATCACTGGTAACACACACTGGTTATAGACTTTTCGTCTTTGGGCACTAAGGTATTTTGGACAAGGGCTCGTGTAACGAAAATCGACCAGAGATAGGTTTGATTTTGGCAGCGTGGGCCGGAGCACTGGGAACGCTCGTGTTGTGTGGACACACTAGACACGGTGACACACGGCGCGAAGGCCTGCAGCGCGGCCCAGAACCAGGGTAGGGGCGCTCGTGCTGTGTACACAGTACACAGTGCACAGTGCACAGGGCAGAGTGCACAGTGCACAGGACGCACCTGGAAGCCGCCGGGCGGCAGCTGGCTGCAGCCGGTCGCGAACTGCAGCAGGCGCGCGCGCTCGGGGCGCGTGAAGGCCTGCAGCGCGGCCCAGAACCAGCCCAGCAGGCGCTCCCACTCGCGGCCGCCGCCCGCCGCCAGCGCGTGCGCGCGCCAGTCCGCCACGCTCAGCTCGCCCGACCCGCACACCAGCAGCTCCAGCTCCGACTCGTCGAACGCCGCTGCCGGACCGAGCGGACCGAGAGGCGAGTGTTAACGAACACGGTTAACCGAAATCTTTTTTTAAATCTTGCATAAAAAGGAGAGGGCAGTAAATCCTTAAACATTTTGCACTTTTACATCTAAATAAAATGGTGTTTATTAGTATAGCCTTAAGTCACCAAAGTTTATTTAGTGACAATACGTCTCGATACCTAATTCCATCACATACCCCTAATTTTGGTGGGCTTTGGGAAGCTGGACTAGAAATCTGTTTATTCATTTATATGCAACTAATTTCGGTGGACTGTAGGAGGCAGGCATAGAGTATGTGGAACCACTTGAAACACTTTGTTAACAGTGACTTTAATTTACGACTGTACCGTCACAAATCATTTATCTACGCTGTACGTCTTGAACTTTATTCCATTACACGCCCCAAATTTTGGTGAGTTGTGGGAAGCGTTCATTAAGTATTTTTATTCTACCACATGCAACAAATTTTGGTGAGCTGTGGGAAGCAGGGTTAAGTCTGTAAAATCACTTGAAACGCTTTTTTTAAACAACACTGCTTCATGGTTGCAGGTACTGGCACGAATCATATCTTAAAATTTGTCAGTACTAGCGTAAATACAATACAGTCTAAGCCCAGTACCGAAATACAACGCAACGTGAGTAAATGATTCATAAATACGGGCGACCCTGTTAATATGATGTAGTGTGTGACGCACCTCACCCTATTACGTACCATAAGGCTTAGTATATAAGATATATGGTAAGACTAATTTAGGACAATATTATACCATCAGTCGACGTGAAGCCTAATAGTTCTGTTATAAAGTGTGCAAGTATGTTACAGAGAGAGAGAGAGAGAGAGAGAGCGGCAAGGAGGGCCGCAGCACTCACCCAGCAGGTTGTCGGGCACCAGCAATGCCAGCCCGTGCAGGAAGGCATCGG
Source organism: Anania hortulata (assembly GCA_963576865.1). Classification (NCBI taxonomy): domain Eukaryota; kingdom Metazoa; phylum Arthropoda; class Insecta; order Lepidoptera; family Crambidae; genus Anania; species Anania hortulata. The sequence goes on from OY756393.1 coordinate 21,941,769, forward strand.
TCTCGGCCAGCACGAGTGCAACAGTGTTACAGAGAGAGAGAGAGAGAGAGAGAGAGAGAGAGAAAGAGAGCGGCAAGGAGGGCCGCGGCACTCACCCAGCAGGTTGTCGGGCACCAGCAGCGCCAGCCCGCGCAGGAAGGCATCGGTCTCGGCCAGCACGAGTGCAAGTGTGTTACAGAGAGAGAGAGAGAGAGAGAGAGCGGCAAGGAGGGCCGCGGCACTCACCCAGCTGGTTGTCGGGCACCAGCAGCGCCAGCCCGCGCAGGAAGGCATCGGTCTCGGCCAGCACGAGTGCAAGTGTGTTACAGAGAGAGAGAGAGAGAGAGAGCGGCAAGGAGGGCCGCGGCACTCACCCAGCAGGTTGTCGGGCACCAGCAGCGCCAGCCCGCGCAGGAAGGCATCGGTCTCGGCGCGGCAGCGCACGGCGAGGCGCCACTGCGCCAGCAAGTCCAGGTACTGCAGCTTCGTGCTGTTGCACACCTGAACACGGAAACAGATGCCTGCTATAACCACACAGCCGTAATATTCGGAGGTTATGGGATAGTAATATAGGAAGAAAACCCTAGACTTGACAAGAGACCAGCGCTGGGGGAACCAACTGTCGAGAGTAACTAAGGTTACTTTGCCAATATAATAAATGAATCCTATAAAACAAGTCGAACGATGTCAAATGGAGTACCTACTTTTTGTAACCGTAAAAATTGTGCGACATTATTAGGTTAAGTGTATCGTATTGTTATCTTCATCGCCCTTTGGAAGTCCACTTTAGACATAGACATATTTCCTAGAACGCCACAGCGAGCGGTTTTAGTGCTTCTGTTTTACATAACAGTGTTTATAGACAGTTTTTTTGTAGGTGTAATATCCATCATAAAGGAAGGTTAGTAGACCTTGATGGCGGCCCCGTTGGGCAGCAGGTCGCGCGTGGTGACGAGATTCCCAGCGGCGTCGTACACGTCGTCCGCGAAGTAGATGTCCACGCCCTCGGCCGCGTCCAGGTCCGTTTCCAGCACGTACTTGATCTTCGACAGGTACAGCTCCGGGTCGTCTTGCTCGAAGTACTGCAGTGAAACCAAAACAAGTATCGTCATAGTCTTGTAAAGTTGTAGTGCAGTCTTTTCCTGCAATTCACGCTAACCTTGTAGTGCATGCGCAGGCACATGGTACGGTACACGCTCACCGTGTAGTGCACGCCCATCTAGTAGCGCACGCCCACCTAGCAGTGCACGCCCACCTAGTAGTACAAGCCCGCCTAGCAGTGCACTCACCTTGTAGTGCACGCGCAGGCCGCTGATCTGCGCGAGGAAGGAGCGCGTGAGGCGCGCGCGCACGAACTGCCGGTACGAGCCGCCCAGCGCGCACTCGTACAGGCACTTGCCCACCACCTTGCCCGCCAGCTCGAAGTGCTTCAGCTGCAACACGACACACTAGCTAGAAGCACGAACAGCTTGATAAGCTTATGTGTGTTCACACAGATAATGCCAATTCCGTAGCAGATCTAAGTTTTTTTTCTTTTTTTGACATCGATACGCTGAGAAAAAGGTAAGATAAAAAAAAAAAAAAAAATAATAATTATTTGTTCGGATATGGTAAACAGAAAAATATAACACACTTAATCTTCAAACATTTCTACACAGGATATAACAGAAAGGTGCAGTGGAACTTCGAGTGGTCATTCTACTACTCAAATACAACAACTTGCAAGCTGACATCAGTTTCCAGAGAGAAATGTTTTGTTTTAAAATATCGAAGTTGGTCCTATCTCTTAAAGTTGCATTGCATTTTTTTGTTACGCCCTGTGTAGGTGTATGGAGCTGACCTTGAGATGCGGCGGCCGGTCGGGGTTGGGGTGCACGAGGCCGCCGGGCGCGTCGTGGAAGGACACGAAGAGGCCCAGCTTGGCGTCGAACAGCTGCCCGCACAGCAGCGAGAACCACTCGCGCCGCACCCCGCCCCAGTCCACGCCTGCGAGGCATAACAACGATGCCTTGATAGACAGAACCTAACGCACTACCACCTCCCAATTTTATATTATACTAGCTTTTGCCTTCGACTTCGTCTGCGTTGACGGATAAAAAGTATCCTATGTGTTAATCCAGGCAATGGTTTATCTATATGCCAAATTTCATCAAAATCTGTTAAGTAGTTTTTGCGTGTAAGAGTAACAAACATCCATACATTCAAACTTTCGCGTTTATAATATTAGTAAATATTTTATTGGATATTTATTATTGGACAACATCACATACATTGCTCTGACTGATCCTATGGTAGCCGAAGTAGCCAAAGCACTTGTGTTACAGAAATCAGAAACAATGGTGTTAGTGCTACGGAAGGGCTATGCTCGGTGTTTCTTTGCAAGATTTAATTAGGAATGAGGAAATTCGTAAACGAACTAAAGTCGCTGACATTGCCCTACGAATCAGCAAGCTAAAGTGGGCGGGGCACATAGCAAGTAGAACTGACGGCCGATGGGGCAAAGGGGTTCTAGAATGGATGTCACATCCCGGCAAGCGCAGCGTAGGACGTCCACCTATAAGTTGGACAGACGATCTGGTAAAGGTTGCAGGGAGCCCCTAGATGCGGGTCGCTTTCAACCGGCCAATCTGGAAATCATTGGGGGAGACCTATGTTCAGCAGTGGACGTTCTATGGCTGAAATGATGATAATGATGGCCGTATTTGCCGAATAAAAGTCGACAGCTGTATTCGACAGAGGATTCAGTGTTAAACAGAGACAATAGTTTGCCGCAATTAGCCACCGACTAAATATAAACAGAGACAGTGGAGGTAGTTCTGACCACTTTTGACAATTGCGTTCCTCGAAAAAAAAACAGGCATATTAGAAAGCAGTTGTAGTGTGCGGTTAGGAGCGGTTGCCCCGTGCCGGCCGCCGGGCAGGTGCGCACTCACCCTGCTCGCCCTGGAAGGTGACGTCGAAGTTCTTGCACCAGTCGGCGCGCGCGAAGTGCTTGGTGGCCTTGAGGCTGGAGCGCAGCAGGTCGGCGCGCAGCACGCGCACGGGCAGCTTGTCGTGCGCGTGGCGCGCGTGCAGCTTGCGCAGCGCCGCGTACAGGTAGTCCTGCTTGTTCTGCGCCCACAGACATACCTACTGTAGAGGTAGTGGAACAGTAGCGCTTGGGATACCTCAACGAAACTACATTTTGTATCGCAATAACCACTTTAGGGGCAATAAATTACGTCACACGAATTTCTGATTTTTTGTCCCCTCCCCCCATCCTGGCACAGCTGGTTACATTTGTCACTGCCCCCTTAGTTTGACGTCACATATTTCGGCGGCTAGTGACGCTTAGTAGAGCGAGTGTAAAGTGTTAAAAAAATAAAAATAAAATATTTCTTTATTGCTCAATAAATTTTACAAGTGGTTAGGTGAGACAGCTCCAGGAAGTAATTGGATACTTGTGTCGGAGTGACTCGCTCTTGACTTAGTACTAGTACTTAGTTATTGAGCTTTTACAGTGTTGCCAACAATACAATTAAAATCTTATGTTTATACAGGTAGAGTTGAAAATATTTTTAAGATTTTTTGTTCAAAGAACAGTTCAAATTTCGTGTTTTAATACTTAGATTTATATGATTCGAAATGTGACGTCACGAAGTTTAGGACCCCTCTCACCCTTTGTCACATTTCGCAACTAGCCTTGGATAGCCCTTTTACTTTACAGAAAAACGAATGAGATATCCAAGGATTTTTGCGATGCAGTGAGGTGCGCAAAATGTTTTTAAGTAGGCTTTAGTGTGATCAGTAAAAATCCAAATGTACCAGATCCAAAACAAATCGGGACGCTGACAGCACTGAGACTGGGACAGCGACAATTCACGGAAATCTAAAGCGTAACACACACAGAAGGCGTGAGCGGAACGGGTCGTTTCTCGGACGTGAGTTGCGCGGCTCGGCGTCTCCACACAGAGAACGGGTCGTGCGCGGGCCGGCTCGGCGGCGGTTTTGGAGCGATTCGAAGGCGCGGCTCGGGTTTGTGCTATGGTCAATAACGCATATAAAATATGAAGCTTCTTTACCACGATCACTTTTCCATTTAGTCACTAAATAAATGTTGATTCACCACGGTCAGCGACCAAACTTCAAGTTGCTTAACCACGGTCCCATCACTCCCATCCATTTAGTAACCATACCTAAGGTTCTTTAACCACGTTCCACTTTTATGACATTGATATTTCTGGTGACGATTGTTAAGTAACCACAAGTTTGGACACAAAATGGATGGGTGACCGAGGTTAAGCAACCTCAAATTTGGACACTATACAAATGGGTGACCGTGAAAAAGCAACCCTGTTTGATCAATAAATGGATGGGTGACCGTGGTTAAGCAACCTCAAGTTTGGCCACTAAATGGATGGATGACCGAGGGTTAAGCAACCTCAAATTTGGACTAAATGGATGGGTGACCGTGAATAAGCAACCTCAACTTTGGACAATAAATAGATGGGTAACCGAGGGTTAAGCAACCTCAAGTTTGGTCCCAAAATATGTAGGTGACCGTGGTTAAGAAACCTCAAGCTTGGACACTAAATGGATGGGTGACCGTGGCTAAGCAACCTCAAATATAGTCCTAAAATGGATAGGTGACTGTAGTTAGCCAGCAGCAGGTGCGTGAAGGTGGCCGCGATGAGGTCCCGCTCGGCCCCCACGGCCCGTGCAGTGCGTGCGGTACCTTGAAGGTGTCCTCGCCCCCGCAGTTGGCCAGCAGCAGGTGCGTGAAGGTGGCCGCGATGAGGTCCCGCTCGGCCCCCACGGCCCGTGCAGTGCGTGCGGTACCTTGAAGGTGTCCTCGCCCCCGCAGTTGGCCAGCAGCAGGTGCGTGAAGGTGGCCGCGATGAGGTCCCGCTCGGCCCCCACGGCCCGTGCAGTGCGTGCGGTACCTTGAAGGTGTCCTCGCCCCCGCAGTTGGCCAGCAGCAGGTGCGTGAAGGTGGCCGCGATGAGGTCCCGCTCGGCCCCCACGGCCCGTGCAGTGCGTGCGGTACCTTGAAGGTGTCCTCGCCCCCGCAGTTGGCCAGCAGCAGGTGCGTGAAGGTGGCCGCGATGAGGTCCCGCTCGGCCCCCACGGCCCGTGCAGTGCGTGCGGTACCTTGAAGGTGTCCTCGCCCCCGCAGTTGGCCAGCAGCAGGTGCGTGAAGGTGGCCGCGATGAGGTCCCGCTCGGCCCCCACGGCCCGTGCAGTGCGTGCGGTACCTTGAAGGTGTCCTCGCCCCCGCAGTTGGCCAGCAGCAGGTGCGTGAAGGTGGCCGCGATGAGGTCCCGCTCGGCCCCCACGGCCCGTGCAGTGCGTGCGGTACCTTGAAGGTGTCCTCGCCCCCGCAGTTGGCCAGCAGCAGGTGCGTGAAGGTGGCCGCGATGAGGTCCCGCTCGGCCCCCACGGCCCGTGCAGTGCGTGCGGTACCTTGAAGGTGTCCTCCCCCCCGCAGTTGGCCAGCAGCAGGTGCGTGAAGGTGGCCGCGATGAGGTCCCGCTCGGCCCCCACGGCCCGTGCAGTGCGTGCGGTACCTTGAAGGTGTCCTCGCCCCCGCAGTTGGCCAGCAGCAGGTGCGTGAAGGTGGCCGCGATGAGGTCCCGCTCGGCCCCCACGGCCCGTGCAGTGCGTGCGGTACCTTGAAGGTGTCCTCCCCCCCGCAGTTGGCCAGCAGCAGGTGCGTGAAGGTGGCCGCGATGAGGTCCCGCTCGGCCCCCACGGCCCGTGCAGTGCGTGCGGTACCTTGAAGGTGTCCTCGCCCCCGCAGTTGGCCAGCAGCAGGTGCGTGAAGGTGGCCGCGATGAGGTCCCGCTCGGCCCCCACGGCCCGTGCAGTGCGTGCGGTACCTTGAAGGTGTCCTCCCCCCCGCAGTTGGCCAGCAGCAGGTGCGTGAAGGTGGCCGCGATGAGGTCCCGCTCGGCGGCCCACAGCTTGAGCGGCGGCTGCACGCCGTCCTCCACGCTGAACTCGCCGCCCGGGCCCGCGCCCGCCTCGCGCGGCGCTAGCATCAACTGCGGCATAACAAACGTACTCATTTTAGTTTTAGGACCCGTCATAACGAATCGATGAGCTCAAACACGAAAGGTTTATCAGTAGTTATTAAAGAGTTCTACTACCTACTTTCCGACTCAATCATCAGATCAGTGCGATGGCGTCACATTACTGTAATGTCATCCGAATGTCAAATACTTTAAAAAAAATTAATTAATGCTCGACATGTGTAACTCACCTTAGTGGACGGGCAGAGGCGGAAGGAGGTGATCCGCTTGGGGATGAACTTGAGGATGTAGTCCTTGACGGTGAGCTGCTTGGGGCTGAGGCAGCACAGCACGCGGCGCGGCCGCCCGCCCGCCAGCCGCGCCTCGTAGCTCACGCCGTGCCGCTTCAGCGACATGTTGCGCGACACCGTCGCCGTGTCGCTCGCTGACACAAACAACGTTACACACATGTTGAGCAAGGATTCTGGTTCCAGTCAATTAAGTACCTACCACCTAGTAGTAGGTGCCGTGTGGGGAAAGTCATTGGAGGAGGCCTGTGTTTAGTAGTAGACGTGGTTTGGCTGAATTGATAATTGTACAACCAAAACCTAGGTATTCAAATTTACAATAAACTCAGTACATCATCATAATCGTTAATATCAGCCCACGTCATTCCACTATTCGACGTAGACCCACACTTCCGAATGCACGCCACTGACTCCGATTTCCGATCGTTCTTTTCCTTCCACTGCCAGCAGCTTTGCGTATATCATCGCCTCACCTAGGATGCCGACTGGGTAAAAAAAATTATTCTAAATAGTACGTGAGTTAGATTATCAAAAAATAATGGACATCTTATTTTTTCTTTTGTCAATCAACCAATAAATGACAAAGACAAAGCGTGTCACAGTTCGGGGGTGGGGCTCGTGACGTCACTTCTAAGTAAAAATTGTACCACGACAAGCCACCATGCGAAACTTTAAATCGCTATTCGCTGTGGGCGCGATGACAGCGCCCCTAGTGACCACAATTATTGTGGACCTAAGATCTCTCAAATTATGGCAACTGGATGGTTTAAGAATGATTTTCGGATTAATTTTCTTCGAAATTAGATGAAAATATCAAAAAAGTTTGTGCATATTAGAATAAATGATTTTCTTACTTGAACTAAAATATAAATGTTATACCTAATACGTACGGGATTTGAATCGATATAACTTTCCAACCTCAAACTGTGCAAAAAGGGAAAAAAACATTATTAGCACAGCATGTTATTAACGTTGAAGGGCTTAGAACCTACGAAGAAAGCTACTTAATAAGAGCTTTGATCATAAGACAAACATGTGTGAGACAATCTCCCAACAAACTTTTTTCTTTTCACAGCAGCTATCCATTTATTTCTTTGCTCCAATTCTATTTCATCCATCTTGATGTTGGAAACGAATAAAACATGCAGAACCTGTTTTCCCATTGCTTCTACACTTTATAACACAACACGCATTGTGACCCATATTGCGAATTTGAACGTTTTTACTAAAAAATCCTTAATAACGTTAGTATGGAATTCTATGGAAATATAGCAATTTGACACATGACAGTCCAGAGTTATTTCACATTCACATGTGAAAAAAGAAAAAATACGTGTCCAATACTTTTTGATAATCTACGACGGAGACGAGACGACGAGACGAAGAAAAAAAAAGTTAGTCATCATACCTATTTAAAATGTCTTAGGTAGACTCTTTCTCTTCACGTTTCTTCAAAGGGGTTCGAAAGGATAATTATTTATGATAATTATCGTGATAATAACAGATGTATCAATTAATAATAACAAAAAATTGAGCTCGTGAAAGTGAACTGTATTCGACCGTGTATTTCCGCACTTGCGTCTATCCGAACGCACGATGTGTCAACGTGCCGAGTCGTGGGGATTCCCCTTACAAGAAAAATTCAGTTCGGATTATCTTTTGAAGTGGCGCGCTAAAATGACGGCTATGGCAGGTGTCACGTGATAATTATCTGATATTTATCAAGAAGCGAAATGGATCCTGATAATTTCGAACTCTATATTTTATTACCAGTGAGCACGATGCAGTCGAACTGTCCGTGCAGCAGCAGCACCTGGCCGCAGTACACGCTGGCGCGGTAGATGCCGGCGCTCGCGAAGCACAGCGACATGCTCACGCGCTGGTTCACCGCGTCGTACGAGAACTGCGCCATCGAGGATAGTTTCTCGTCTATTTCTTCTCCGAGGAGATTTATCTTGACCGTGAACTCCTGTAAAATGTAGTTTTGAGTTGACGAAACTGCGGTTGTAATATTTTAATCACGATCAACCTACATTAGCCCACTGCTAGACATAGGCCTCTGTACGTGTTACCTAAGTCCTATAACCAAATTAATCGTGCCCGGCACTAGCCGGCACACTCGGTACTCACCGACACGTCCGCGTCGGGCAGCGGCGCGGGGTTGTCGTACTGGTCGCGCGGGTGCACGTGCAGCGCGCGCGCGTGCCCGGCACTAGCCGGCACACTCGGTACTCACCGACACGTCCGCGTCGGGCAGCGGCGCGGGGTTGTCGTACTGGTCGCGCGGGTGCACGTGCAGCGCGCGCGCGTGCCCGGCACTAGCCGGCACACTCGGTACTCACCGACACGTCCGCGTCGGGCAGCGGCGCGGGGTTGTCGTACTGGTCGCGCGGGTGCACGTGCAGCGCGCGCGCGTGCCCGGCACTAGCCGGCACACTCGGTACTCACCGACACGTCCGCGTCGGGCAGCGGCGCGGGGTTGTCGTACTGGTCGCGCGGGTGCACGTGCAGCGCGCGCGCGTGCCCGGCACTAGCCGGCACACTCGGTACTCACCGACACGTCCGCGTCGGGCAGCGGCGCGGGGTTGTCGTACTGGTCGCGCGGGTGCACGTGCAGCGCGCGCGCGTGCCCGGCACTAGCCGGCACACTCGGTACTCACCGACACGTCCGCGTCGGGCAGCGGCGCGGGGTTGTCGTACTGGTCGCGCGGGTGCACGTGCAGCGCGCGCGCGTGCCCGGCACTAGCCGGCACACTCGGTACTCACCGACACGTCCGCGTCGGGCAGCGGCGCGGGGTTGTCGTACTGGTCGCGCGGGTGCACGTGCAGCGCGCGCGCGTGCCCGGCACTAGCCGGCACACTCGGTACTCACCGACACGTCCGCGTCGGGCAGCGGCGCGGGGTTGTCGTACTGGTCGCGCGGGTGCACGTGCAGCGCGCGCGCGTGCCCGGCACTAGCCGGCACACTCGGTACTCACCGACACGTCCGCGTCGGGCAGCGGCGCGGGGTTGTCGTACTGGTCGCGCGGGTGCACGTGCAGCGCGCGCGCGTGCCCGGCACTAGCCGGCACACTCGGTACTCACCGACACGTCCGCGTCGGGCAGCGGCGCGGGGTTGTCGTACTGGTCGCGCGGGTGCACGTGCAGCGCGCGCGCGTGCCCGGCACTAGCCGGCACACTCGGTACTCACCGACACGTCCGCGTCGGGCAGCGGCGCGGGGTTGTCGTACTGGTCGCGCGGGTGCACGTGCAGCGCGCGCGCGTGCCCGGCACTAGCCGGCACACTCGGTACTCACCGACACGTCCGCGTCGGGCAGCGGCGCGGGGTTGTCGTACTGGTCGCGCGGGTGCACGTGCAGCGCGCGCGCGTGCCCGGCACTAGCCGGCACACTCGGTACTCACCGACACGTCCGCGTCGGGCAGCGGCGCGGGGTTGTCGTACTGGTCGCGCGGGTGCACGTGCAGCGCGCGCGCGTGCCCGGCACTAGCCGGCACACTCGGTACTCACCGACACGTCCGCGTCGGGCAGCGGCGCGGGGTTGTCGTACTGGTCGCGCGGGTGCACGTGCAGCGCGCGCGCGTGCCCGGCACTAGCCGGCACACTCGGTACTCACCGACACGTCCGCGTCGGGCAGCGGCGCGGGGTTGTCGTACTGGTCGCGCGGGTGCACGTGCAGCGCGCGCGCGTGCCCGGCGGCGCACACGACGGCGGCGTGCGCGCGCGCCACGCGGGACAGGCGCGCGCACACGGCGCCGGCCACGAAGCGCCGCCGGAACGGGCTGCCGCTCACGCCCGCGCCGCCTGCGAGCCCGGGGGACATACATAGATAGATACTCTTTATGTACACCATCCAACGAAGTCACAATTTGTGTTTACGGACAGAATCGATGAACGATTTCGCAGACACTTGTCAAATATTAGGTCCTCACATATGAAATTGCCGTTCAGTATCAAAAAAGTGAATCAACTTTTTTACATGAAATTATTATTTAATCAATCGAAGTACTATGCGCCGTTGTTATCAATACACTTCCGCCATATTATAGGCAGATCTTTGATCCCTTTGGCAATAAATCCTGGGAGCGAGTCTATGAACTGTTTGAAGGAGCTTTTGACGGTATATAAAATGCTTCCTCTGAATGTCTAGCTTCCACAATGGGATATACTATCCGATACTGTCTTTGGACAGATATTTTTTTTGCGTTTCAAATTTAATAGATACATCAAATGAAGTTTTCTATTATAGTCTGCCATGATGACCTGCCCGCATGAAGCTATCGAGCGAATGGCCGATTCGGAACTGTTTTGTCGGAAATATGTGAAAACAGCACATGATGTCGGCTATCGTCGTCCGACACCGACATCGAATCTGATAATGTGAAAACGCTCTAATGCTAGACGTACATCGTCTAGCATTAGAGAGTAAACCTAGGTTTACCCAGGTTTACTTAGTATTATAAGTGGTTTAATAGTTGCTATTTTGTAATATTTTTATAATGTGTAAACCCTTGTTTTCCTGTAATAAACAAATAAAATGATTACCCAAACGTTTTGGTTAAAGTTATAATAATAACTAAAATAACTTTTAATTCGGATTTTAAATTAATAAAATGAACGAACCTCAGAGACAGCGACACTAAGTCGAGTATGCTCGCTTCTCGGCTACGGAGGTTGTCGATAAACGATATACAATCCCCAGCAAGGATCTTGAGCTCTGAAGGAAAGAGTTGGGATCGCTTTGCGCATCTAACGACACGACCATCGTATCAGAGACGCGAATGCACGGAGCAAGCAACCAATCCCGGCCGACGGTGCTAACGCGTCACGCGACTAGCCAATCACGTAATCGTAATGGTCTTCTACGTATCTTTCGCCCAGCGCTCAAAATCGGTGCCGCTAGTTGTACAAAACATAATACGAACCGATGGTGACGGATATGATGTAGAGGCCCGCGACCCGCACGGTGAACTTGACGCGCGCCGTGTTGGCCTGCGCCGGGTCGCCCGAGCCTAGCTCCACCACCGGAGTGATCTGACAACAACCGGGGTGGACTCAGAACAGAGCTACCTAGGGATGTTCGATATTCATCGATGTTAGATAAACATTGCTGTTTTTAGATCGATGTTAAGTCCATAATACTCAATACATGTTAGTATGCTATAAAAGGCCAAAGTACAAAAAATGTAATTTATATTTTTTTTAACTTGTCAACATTTGTATCAACATTAAAATTAAAAATAAAAACCGACTTCAAAAAACTAAAACGCTAAAAATAATCTTAACACTTAAGTACCTAATCAGTTACTTTTGGAGTTTCTAGTTTAAATAATTCAAAGATTTTATAAATAAAATAGTAGGCTTTTATTTTGACACCCAAAACATGTTTACGGACATGTTTATATTTCGATATTTTATCGTACATCGATGTTTTTCTAATATCAATCATCCCTAGCGCAACCAATGTCAGCTACGGCAATGCTTCAGTGCGATTCTGATGCCTCCCCCCCCCCCCTTATTTATCGTCACTACCAGAATGGTTAACTTAAAGTCATCGTCCATTTAACGCCTAACCAGACCAGCGCCATCTCGCCTAACAAAATAGTTAATGATGACAGAGCTAAGCTAATTGGATGGTCAGGTAAGCGTGGTGTACTATTTAATTTCGAAATTTAAAACGTACTTTAAATTACAAAGCTTAGCTCCGGTTTTTATCAACTTAATGGAATTACAAGATCGGCGCCGCTGATCTGTTGCTAATTGAATCAATAATTGTACTACTTTTGAGATGTGACATAAATCCATACATTTCCTAGTTCTAATCATTACGGATAATATGATTATGAAAACAATTTATTTATAAATGATGTTGAGAGCTGCCTTCCTAGCCCTATGCGAGACAGGTCCGTAAAGCATATTCTCTTGCCTCCAACTTTTTGACTCTTGGCGGGTAGTAACAAAGTGTCGAATGCTAGGTACCTTCCTAGTCCCGTGTGAGATGATGACGGTGAGCTCGTCTGTGTCGCAGATCGGGTACGGTTGTCCGTTCCGCTGGTAGCACAGCACTGTAAAGCACATCGTCTCGCCTACCACTTGCGGCTCTTTCCAGCCCCACTCCACCTGTCGAGTACAACATACTGTATAAAGTTGCGTGTCCACTTATCCGCACCGTCCGCAACGCAAGCACGACACTTATTTGTTTTTCCGGAAGTTGGACGCATAATTGCACAGTAAAGGTTATGTGACGGTAACGTCACACATCACCTAAAATAATTCGATATATTATATTGTGACCAAGCACCGTGCAAGACGACTAACTTGTGAATCGACCAGTTATTAGTATTAAACTAAAATCGATTAGCTTACTAAACAATCGAAAATATTACAAGACTAATACTAGGCAATCCCTGCGATATTACCCGCAGGAAGAGATTCATTTCAATGGCTTTACTTCTGTCTGCGTTTACGGCTCCCGATGCGAATGCCAAACTCCGTATCGGCCAATTAACACATGTTTTTAAACTATTTAGTAAAACTACTGGACTGGTCTAAATGCAGCGTTTTCCTTACACTGCAGCTGGGCGGGTAGAGGTACTTCCCGGTGACGTACTGCAGCAGCGAGTGCTTGGCCTCGGGCGCCAGCGACGGCTGGGTGATGGCCGCCAGCGTCACCAGCCCGCACACCGACACCGACACTACCAGCATGCCGCCTGCGCACAACCAGATATGCTACATTGCTGACGTGCTTGTTCGCTCACTCCCGCTCGATAACCACGAAAATATATTTTATATACCAAGCAAGCGGATAAAGAACGCGCTCTGGGCGCCTTTATCCGGGGATATCCAAATTAGCCCAGTTTGTCTCATTATAGAGTGTAGGTAATCTTACGAAACAGATGCTACTGGTTCTATCTGGATGAGAAAAATAGAAAATAGCAGGTTGAACCAGAATACACTTTTTCCGCCCGAACTTATATTAAATGAGAAGCAGTCAGTCTCGCGGGGTGAAACAACAATATTTACAATAAGACTACCTGCGTTTATTTTTTAATTTTGCTAGCTGTTGGCTTAAGACTTTTTCATTAAGATATGGGCAATCATAATTATCTTCTGATCAGCGAAGATACCATACGCGACTTAATCAGACTGCATGCGAACATTTATTTCAATAGTGTATGTACATTTATGACTACGTTTTGCAAAGAGCCCTCACTTAATCACTAGTAACACTTGGTGAACCCAGCGATGAGAAAAAGGAGATCAAAGGCCCCCATTATCGCATTCACATGTTTCGGTTCAGACGAATGCTCTTAGGCGAATATCCGTCGTTCCCATTAATGCAAGCGACATGGTGGAACATCATCTTAGTGGTTTGCTTCGTGAAATTCGTGAGCATCTCTGTCCCCCGAACACGGGTTCAAGCATTTCCGCGTAAACAAAATAAAAGGTTTCCTATTTTTCCTGTTACGCATTTATTTTGACAACACTAGTAAATCTTGAAACAGGACGAAAGTTTTTTAATGTTTAATAATTCTGTCATCAAGAACAGTTTACAAGATGTCTTTTAATGACAGGTCAGTCCTGGATATCACAGTGCCATCTTACTCCTTAGCGCTACGGACCAGGTGCTAGAGTATTTCCGCTCTAGCACTCAGTGCAATATTTCACCAAATATAGATAGACAGATAGATAGATACTCCTTATTGTACACCAAACAAAAGAAACAAAGCACAGAAAAATAAATACATTAAGAATAGCACAATTTAGATGGTACTAGTATATACTTTGAGGTATTCCGACACCGAGTAAAAGTGTTATAGACTCACCCCATGTCCACGCGTCCTGGTGCTTGCTACTCTTGACCACAGCGCTCCACAGTTCGGATTTAAGGGTCTGCAGCGCCTCCTTGCCCGTGGGCAGGCTCTGCCGCGCCGTAGACCAAGTGCCAAAGTCCTTCGGATCTAGCACGTGCCGCGCGGGCTTGTCTTCTAACCAGTAGACATCTTCGATAGATGACACGTCTATGCTTAATAATCTGGAAAGAAAAAGGAAATGATATAGCCGTGCAAGTATGCAGAAGACCAGATCATCTCGCAAACATAAAAATATTATTTATTCAGGAAGACAAGGTACAGTAGTATTATATCTTCTGGCTCTTTATCCCGTTCTAGCCGATGTACAGACAACAGCTCAACCTACCACAAAACGTAAAATTTTCTCAATTGATATTGATCTCTATGTGTCGGACTTAAAGTTGAAAATCAGTTCAATTCAACCTTTAACTTTTTTGGTAGGTTGACCTGCCGTTGACTGTACGCTGACCATGATCCAAGATTCAACAAGTTATGTAGTTATTTATAGAGTGTGATGTTAATAAGTAAATTGTAGGGCAGAATCTCATGTAGTGCAGTATCTCACAATTTGTTTGCTTTGTGTGCAATAAAGAGTATATCTATCTATTTTCATAAAGGTGTTAAGTGAGAAGCACGGTTGGTATATTAATTTCTTCAAGTCTCGAGGTGTAAAGTCGTAAATAGCCCTGATTTATAGTATAGATTCATATATAATTCTCAAACTAGTAATTTCATCGAGATAAATAAACTGAAGCTTGTTTAAATCGAGATTTCTATAAGCGCTTTTCATCTATGCGGCTTGACAAAGGCACGGTGGCGACACGGCAAAGGTGGAAGCAAAAATGTATGATCGCGTTTTTCATTTCGCCGGCGCGGCGACGTAAACGGCACGACTTCCATATATTTAGCTCAGCAATGTTTCCCAGTCATCGAGTACCTACATACTCTATAGAGCAGCAATACGAACCATCTTTCTATTTTTCACTTACATTTAGTGTGAAATGACAACTCCTGTCAACTCTCGCCCCTAAAAAAGTCCAGATACAGATTAAAAAATGGCGGAAAATTTCGTCGAACAAATGATATGACATTTCTACTCTATATGGTATGTGCTCTCTATGGTCCAGTAATGTACCTAACATTATTAAAAAAATGACTTTTTATGAGCCCAATCCAGTCCAACCACTTTCAATTCAAATTTTTAAAAACTATAAAACCCGCTTTTTATGTACGTGACTTTTTCGAAGCGAATCAATTGAGTCAAATGAGCAAAGGCTTTACCAGTAGCCGTTGAAGTTCCACTATTCACCTCCTGGATCCATCATCAGATCAGCTCGGTGGTATCAAATTAGGTATTGTTACCATTCGGGTTACACAAATACAAATACAAAATCTAATACTAATAAGTGAATGGAGCTACCTTTTAAGCAAAATATGCTTGTGTTAGGTAACACCGCTCTTCCATAGCATGGTTACAACAGACTAATTTAGGCCACCTGGATAGTCTCTACCATAACATAAACATTAAATAGTTTTTAATTCAAACATGTGCTAATAAAATTACTAATTGATAAATGTTATTATAATATAAATGATTATTTTAGGTAAATACACACACACATGTGTGTGTGTGTGTGTCATATTGCCTCTTCGCAAATACTGACCTCACTCGCGTTTGTTGCACAACATTACGTTTCCTTCTAGAGTTAGTCATATTTGCAAAATTTCAAATCGATATGACCATTGTTAGTTAGTGTGTTGATCGCAAAGAAACGATTCGGAAATACGCGAGTGAGAAATTCGGTTTAAAGAAACTATTGTCATAAGAACATTAAATAAGTTCACTTGTATTGGTTTAAATATAAAATCATTAATATTTTATGCATTATATTGTGAAGGTTGCAGGAAGCCGCTGGATGCGAGCCGCTTTCAACCGGCCAATCTGAAAGTCACTGGAGGAGGCCTATGTTCAGCAGTGGACGTCCTATGGCTGTAATGATGATGATTGTGAAGAAGCATGGGTACTTAAATAAAAACCAAAAACAATTAAATTAAGGATTAATCTAAGTTTATGTATGTACTCTTCGATCCGCTGAAACAGAAATCGTTCTCAACCTGATTTACAGGTTTGAAACACAAAAATTCATGAAAGAATATCACGTTCGGCGAGCTTTCGAAGAATCTGAAAACGTGAATATAACAACCTAATTTACGTAACCGAATAACGGAATTCATTACACACAATAAAGAAATCTGGCTTTTGTAGAACAAAAGAAATCTTATGAAACTTTGTTCCTTAATTTTTGGTAAGAAATGAGCAATAATATTTTCAATTAATTAACTTTTCATGTTATAAGATTCAAATAATACGCTCCTTTGTGCCAACAGTTAAGGCGAGTAGTGCCCCTAACTTAGCGACTCGACGAATGTTAGTACGAATATCGCACGAAAATACGATTCTTAACAGCGCGCAACAAATCGTGGATGTTACGAGAGTCGCTGCGTCTCTAAGTAGCGAAAATTTAGGAAAACAATACTTTTCGCAATTGTTCGAATAAAAATCCTATTCTCAGTTTGTAGCTATTATGTTGGCCTATCAATTGGCGTATAAACAAATTAAGTCGGTCAAGCGGTAAAAAAGAAAAAAGAGAATTAGCATCTTTTTTGTTGGTTTTTTCAATGATTTCAATATTTTTTTCCTCCTGAAATATAAGTGTTAGAAACAAATGCTATGCTCAGATTATTGTGTAGGTTTATTAGGACAATTCTTAGCATATTTTTAAAATATTTTTCTGGCAAACTGGGCTTAAGTAGTAGGCTTTTGAAACCACATACTAGTTTACATTTGACGACTAAGTATACTCGCCTTAACAGCGGAATATTATCAAAACCAGAAAGTGAAGACGCAACTTACACTAAGGCTGACCCCAAATTGGGCGCGCGCGTTCCTCGAGCGTGTGAACGACGCAAACGCCGCGTGCCGCTTGCACGCTAAGCTCACGTCGCGTTCTATGAGCGACCGCAGACCGCACGCTTGAGGAACGCGCACGCCCAATGTGGGGTCAGCCTAAGTATAATTACTCCATCAGCAAGTCAAGCGACGTACAGCTAGGTAATCAAAAGTTAACAAATTACCCAGAACTTAGAATGGTAACGCTTACGGAACAGGTATTCGGTCTACACTCGGGTGTTTATTCAGTTGATAGACTATTAGCTCTCTGCTCGCGGGTCGCGTCCCTCGCTGAAGGGTTGGGATACAGATTGATATTTTAACCCAACACAGGACGAAATGTCTACCTGCTGTCAGCTTAAATTCTGGGAACTTCAAACTTCAAAAGCTAAATCTATGAACTATTGTTCATAGTTACATCGTTGTCAGTCATAATAATAATAATAGTCATTATGACTAAGAGTTTTTATCACGCTGGAACTTAAGTAGTAATTACGTCGCTATACATAAAATCACTAGTCTACAACTTTCTTTAGACACTGAGGTATTTTAAATGAGAAGACGTTGTGTAGTTTCCTAAACGCTGCCCAGCCGAGTTGCATTGGACGATTGACCTCCTTCTCAAAATTGGACCTACCCAAATGGATCACTTGTCCCAAATATAAATATTTGTCAACAATTCGAGAATAGAGCTCCCAACTGATACTGGGTAGGACAAACGCAGCGTAGCACGTCCACCCACAAGGGTGGACAGACGACCTGGTAAAGGTTGCAAGAAGCCGCTGGATGCAGGCCGCTTCAAACCGACAAATCTCGAAGTCATTGGGGAGGCCTTAATTCAACAATGTTTTTCAGTTACACCATGATGAAAGATTTTGGATAAAACCACAAAATATGCCATTGAAACTTGTATACTTATACTATCGTGAAAAATCTATACTTCTTTTATTTCTTCTTAATTTAATGGTTATTTCTTTCTATAGATTGACAAACATGATAAAGACATGAATAAATAACATCAATTTATTTCTGTAAATAGAACTAAATTAAGCACTTTTACACGTCCCAATGATTTATTTTTACCCTACCACTACTTCGGGACAATATTATGGGCTAGTGTCGAGAAGAAGCAGCGCAAGAAACTCGGTCACTGTTGTCAGCCTCTTTTAACAGTTTGTTTACAAGAAAGTAATTGTACAGACAACAGCACGTCAACCTACCACAAAACATCAAATTTTCTCAATTGATATTGATCTCTAAACGTTAGACATAAAGTTCGAAATCAATTCAATGACCTTTAACTTTTTGGGTAGGTTGCCGTTGTCTGTCCCTGTGCGAGCAGGGCAGTATTTAATTCCAGACATTTTTGTCATTTAAATAGTCACTAACAGTATAACCCTTTTTCAATTAAATAATCTTAACATGCGATTTAAACTTAAACATAAACATGAAAGAAGTACCAGCAAAACTTAAACTTTTGTATACGATCAAAACACCATCCACGGGGCTACGATCTCTATACCCATTCAAGTAGAATAGGGATGTAACATTGTACATAAAAAAAAAATTTTTAATTATTCGGTTTTTTTAGCATTAAAAATCGATTCATAAATAATCGATTTTGTTATATTAATTGATTTTTTTCTATTTTGAAAATTAATTTCAAAATAAACGCCACAAATATTATATTTATAGATTTATTAATTAAAAATAAACAACAGAAATAGTAAGTTCTGATATAATCAACACAAATTAAAGTTTTAGAACCATGAAATTATAAAAGGTTCAAATTAAAATGTTTTTCAAATAAATCGACAAAATAAATTAGTCAAAAACAAGAAATCCGTTGGCAACGAGTTCAGGAATAACAGCTTCGGTAAGCGTTTGAATAATAATCTACTAAACTGTTTCAAAAGCACAGAAGGAATGCCGTCATAGATGCACAGATGGCGTTAATGTAATATTATGGAGATAGTATTCATTGGCATTTCGCCCAAAAAACCAAACTTAATGTCGGGAGGTTGCAGATGAAAAATCAGTAATAATTGATTAAATGATTATAAAAAAAAATCATAAAAATAAAATCACATATTAAAATCAATTTTTACTTTAATTTTTTTTTCACATCCCTGAACTAGAATAGTGCAACCTTAACCCTACCTTAAATCTATGTTAACGTCCGCTCGGATTCCGCGACCCATCTCAACATTTCCGCGGCCTTTGTGCTCGTCGGAGCGAACCCTAAACTACAAATGCGCACGACGCGCGACGGGTACTTACGAATGACATAGGGCCCGAACGACCCAGCTTAGGATTGATGAATGTAGAAATTTTACTAGTGAAGTTAAAAATAGAATATTATTTATCAAAATCATTTTTGGGTCTACTTGGTCAATGATCACGAGCTTCGGTCGATCGAATATATATTCGATCGATCGAACTGCCATTGGTATATACCAATGACATCGTGGCAGTTTTAATACTTTATTACTACGTGTGAATTGTAACAAATATAAAAATAAAAGTGGATTACTTACTGGATACAATGCTTAGTTAGCGGACGTGGAATTTCTAATCCTAGAAGGGGCAAGTGTTAAGTGTGATGGACATGAGAACAGGATAGGTCCAACTTGAGTCATTAATCTGTCAACAAATTGCTATAGTTCAATTCGGTCAAAATAACGTTGCTTAGAGTCATTCATTAAAAGTGTCTCTAATTGTATAAAATATAAAAAGAACTAAGTAACTTACCTCGCATAACAAAATCGCATTGAATATAAAAGATAATTCAAGGACTAAGACAAAGAGAGACTTGTAATAATTGGAAAGCCGCCAGTGGCTGAAACTGTGCACTGAAGAAGGTATGTGTGTTCAGTGCTTGTGCAGTAGATCGATAGCTTTCTTAACATTATCTCGAAAGTCCAAGGTTATTTATTACTATCTAATAGAATATCAAATAACTATCTTAATAATTTTTTTACCGATATGTTTTAGAATAGACTGAAATTAGTAAATATACAGCAAATACACAATAAATGTTTATTATTCTGATTATAACCAAAACAACATGCCATAGTTTACGTAAATAGAAAAAAGAAGAAAAAATTTTCAGCTATACTCCTAACGGAGATATGAAATTATTATTTGGAAGTCATGAATTCATACCAACAGTAGGTACTTAATTTTTACTTTGCAATAGGGCCCCAAAATTATTTTGTGCCCGAGGGCCCCGGGATATGTTAAGACGGCCCTATGTATAATAGAGATACATGGCCATTGTAGGCAACACTGGGGTTCTTGTGCATTCCACAATTTGGGGAGCTTTTAGCAAAAAAAAAAGATTTTTGTTTTCTTCTTCAAGTGTTTTCTAGCTGTTCGTACCTAAGCCACCGTTGATTCAAATGTCTTGGATTTCACACGCACAAACAGAAATATTATTGCAAATATTTAACAATCAGCTAAGATTTAAATTTTATTTCATGTGAAATATATGTATAATGCTTCTTGACATACACGGAAACTATCCAATTGACCTACGAAGTCTGGAGTTAGTCAAATATAAAAGTCGTTAAGAATTTCTCTAGTCGGAAATGTCAACCCTACCGCAGCGACCCAAAGCAAAGGTCACTGCTAATGTACTGTTAGTTACTGATGAGCCCGCGACCGGACACTCCCAACCGTATATAATATAATATAACATATCTAAATGCTTGATTTACTGTGGTGCCCCTGGCACCTGTAAACAACCCCTTCGGAGGAGTACGCCAACCCCCGCACTGCCGGGTCATTGAGTACCCGGGGTTTGATAAACGAGCGCGTATCATGGCGCGTAATCGCTTTAGCGGTAATGGCGCAATCCCGAAACGCTGATTTTCACTCTACGAGCTTGGAACTGCTGATGGGATCGCCCACATAAATACTGTTAGGGCGCAGTCTATTAATTTCTCGGTAATCGTTACAGCGTTCGACACGAAATTGTTGGCTGATTAAAATGTTATTTATGACGTTCTCATGGTGCTAAACTGGTTTACTAAATTATTATTATTAGATAAACTGTTCAACAACATCACCAGAAACAACAAACAAAGTAGGAATACATGTTCACTTAGTTTCGGCAACAGATGTACTGACTTTACTCCTTTAGTTCGCGCTATATCTTGATTTTTTACAATTTGTAAATGAATGTCCCACCAGGTAACTCACAACTATAGCTTGACTTCAACACAAAAAATATGACTAGTTAACAGAAGAATTTTTATTTAATTGCATCATTGCGTTACAGCGTGTACATAGAAACCTACATACAAGAACAACGTATCGCGCCACAATCCTATCGCCAGAATGTATGTTAATGTATCTCCTGCAAAGTGACTCCAAGTTGGACATAATAATTTATTTAAGGTTTGCGAGGTTCAAAACGGCAGTAAGGTCCCTGGTGCTCGATAACCTTAACTAGAACATAATTCAAACATTTATAATAAGTATTTTTATATTATATAATTTAATTTGTTAACGAATTGATTTAAGCAGCACCTTTAAGATATTAGTTTAGTCCAATACCTTTATACATTAATATCCGTTTCATGTATAACTAATGTCTGTTGGGTTTTCGAATAAATAAATAAAAAAAAAGAAACCAACGTGGTCTAAGAAAAAAAACGTCATTTGAATCTACTCTAATAAATTCAAAAGGTTTTCAACGAAAATTAAATTCTAAATCGCGTTCATACAAAACAAAAGCGTTCAGAATCTCGACATTAACCCTGACCCGATCTGATGAAGATACAAGAACACCGATAAAGAAAGGTTTACCAGCGAGTGAGCACTCCTGCAGTTGCAATTTTTTTTGTGATACTACTACTCGTCTGCTCATAATAAATTTTGATATCACAAAATTTACAGATGTGTGTGTGTACCAAGGTGTATCAGGTGTAACAGAAGGCCTACTACGAAAATGTTTCGTTTGCAGACGTATAAACCTAACAAATTAAAATACAATCTACTTGTGTCAAATCTTTAACAATTTATGAAAAATTGAAAACAGTTGGTTTTTTAGATGTTCATATTTTTTTAAGGATTAACACAAGTGAATAGTTAATTTAAGGTATTTGGTTTCTACATAGTAGGCCTTCAGAGTCAACAAAAACCAAACTGCAATTGGATTATTTTGCAATATTCTGAGTTACAAGACCAAAGAGAGTTTTTAAACATGACAAGCGATTGAGCAAATGCTTGTAAACGAAAATTTGGTTCAATACGAACATTATCATAATGGTGACTGATATTATATGAACTCTTGGCGAGGATGCACCGACGAGCAGAATGAAACAACAATAAATATTGCAACGATGCAAACCAAACCAAAGTATGAGTAAAGTCAAAAACGCCGATGCTGATAGAACCTGGAGGGGACACACTCATTTTAAAACCTGACTTGGCACCGATTGCACCGCTCGGCCCACGCCAAGCTTTTAGTCGAAGCATTAACGGCAAAATTATAGAAGGCAACAGATCGCCAAGACTGTGAAACTGCCATAGTGTGTTCTAAAATCGAGTGGCTAATTACGCTGATAGCCTTATGTTATTTACAGATAATACATTATTACTTATTTAAAACTATTTTTGTTACGGGCTTAACCGCAAAAATGGAAGTATAGACAAGCGTCTAATTGAGTGTGATCATCTGATCGTAGTGCAAACCCTAAAGTTAAATCTATATTTATAAGAAAATGAATCCCTATTTCCCTTGGTCATCGCATCACGCGTGAACGGGTGGAACAATTTCTCTAATTATTTTTTTGTTCTGTTAATTATTGTCAGGAACCCTTCTCCTGAAAGAAAAAATTAAGAACGTTGCGCGAAAAATTCTTTATGAATAAACTCATAACCATGTGAACGAAGTCGCGGGTAACAGCTAGTAACACATAATAATAACCGGTCAATTTTGAGTCGCAAGCCCGACTCAAATTTGACTAATAAAGATCCAAAACTAAATGAAAAAAAAGAAACGGTGATACGGATCCATTGGTGCGCAAATCCAAACTCAGATTTAGCTGGACATCTAATGAATGCGTGAGCTTCAGCACTATGCAGAATTCATAACAGATGTCGGGCAAAGAACTGCTTCTACTATTTTTTAAAGCTGTTTTAGACTCGGCACAACTCGGACTTTGACACTCCTGGCAAATAGCGGATCCATTCAGTTGCCTCTCTTCAATTGCTTAGTCAGCACTTCGAACTCAACGTCAGATAAACCAATAGAGTTGGCAAATATTTATAGCGAGATTTCTAGAGCATTATCTACATATTAGTTTTAATTATTGATTCTGCAGCATGTATGCTAGCTAAAAGTATGGATCAAATCGAACAGGCGTATAACAGGGGTTATTCCCGAACTTTTTGGCTCTATGAATATAGTTCTATTTTCAATTTCAAGTCTACACAAATAAAAATAAAAAACTATCAAAGGGAACAGTTTTATTTTTTTTCCAGAACGATATAGGTGTTAGTGGTTTGTGTGATTTGATCCATACTTTCAGGGACACCCTGTATATTTCCTGTCCCTTTTTACTTTGTGTGATTTGCATTAAAAGTATATTTAACGTGTTTCTTTTTTCGATGTTGGTCTCATAGTAAAACTTGTATTTAGCACCAGAATCAGCTCCTAAAGAGGTTTTGCGTATTTGGAGTTACACGTTATATGAATACGGTGTTTCCTCACAATGTTTGCCTGCTGAAATGTGTAAACCGAAACAAGGATCTTATTTTGTACCTGACCATATTATGTTACCTGTTTCTGGCAAATAAACCTGTTTATTGCATTTCAGGGCTACATTTAAAGGTAGTGTCAAATATTTAAAATAAAGTTTAATTTTAGAAACACTTTATTTAGTGTCAAATAAATAAAAATAATAAATTGACTTTAAAATTTTCGAAATACAAAGAGATCATTTAACAGAGATCACAGGGGTATGCCGAGTCGCCGCGCCATCAAGGACCTTATGCAGTGCACATACGTGCAATCAAATTGTAAATTATCCACAAGTTCAATTTTTCAATTTTTACCAGCCGATAAAAATATTTTAAAATTTTTTTTTTTTGTTATTTTCACAGATTAAGTTACTGATTCTAAGTCGCTTCTAAGTATTGATATAAAATCAGTATATTTGCCTTTTTTATTGAAAAAAGCCTTTTTCGTTTTGTTTTGAGTTGTGTTGAGTTTTATTTTACTTTAATAAAACTTTTTGTCTGCGATCTGGCAAGGCCCCTAATATCTAACCAACCTAGCCAACGGGTAGCCACTAAAGATAATTGAGCTATGTTCACCGACCCGATGTCAGCCATACTCAATTAGGAACAATCAGGACGGACGTTATACCACGCAGGGCATAAACGGGTTACGTAAGCCGATGTTACGATAACTAATAGATACTGTTTATCGTACACGACACAGAAGAAACCAATCACAGGAAAAAATACATTGATAATAACACAATTCAGGTTGTGGTATCGCTAGAAGCCATCTCTTCCAGACAACCTTCAGGTCTCTACCTGAAGGTTGTCTGAAAAAACTATTATGGTCAGCCGCCTTCCTCCCCCTCCCCTGTTAATTTTGTTGACTTAGCATACTTCAAAATACTTTTTCCATGGAAGTTTTAATCATGGAACTGGAAATACAATTTCATGATTAAATTTAAAACTACTTAACTAGTATTTTTGGCTATGATCCACTTATAACTAATATTAATATAACTATAACAAAGTAAAAAGTCAAAGTTAAAAAATCATTTATTCAATTTAGGACAGAAAACTGCCACTTATGAACGTCAATAACAACATTACTAGTTATTACTATTAGTACTATTATCAATAATAACAGTACTACTAGCGCTTCGAGACGAGACAGACAATCTGGCAAGTGCTGAGAAGAAACGCCGGAACAAACTCAGTCACCACTAACTAACTAACTAATGCGAAAGTGAGATAAATAGTTAGATATACAGGGTTATTAGTAAAACATCAACAACCTCCTAGGTGCTGAATCTGGTGCTCAAATACAACAACTTTTTCTATGGGACCAAAATTGAAATAAAAAAAATTTAAAAAGCTGCTCCATACATATTTGTCAGCTAGTCGGCGGCTTAGTAGGGGGAAATGTTTTTTTTTTTGGGATTTTAATGTTAGTCCCATAAAAAAAGTTGTTGTATTTGAGCACCAGAATCAGCCCCTAGGGGGTTGATGTTTTACAAATAACCCTGTATACTCTTTATTGCATGCCATGTGAAAAAGATACAGTTGATGTTTACAGAAAGATGTACAATTTATGTCCATTATCTCTTTCGTTTGTTGCCGTTTCATGTCAGAACTACTCAACCGATCGTCATGAAATTTTGCCTACACGTTTTCAAGGATATAGAAAAGGGCATAGGGTACTTCTTTTCCCCAAATAAATAAAACTGTTCCTGAGGGAGAGAAGGGGGAGGGTCTGGCTGACCACAATAGTCGCTGGAAACATCAGTCATATCGAAGCTTGCTATCACAACAACACGTATCAGAAGTCAGAATGCGGGCCGCAATCCGCATATTTTGCATACGAAACTCTACTAGGAGCTCGGTCTATAAGCTATGATGTCTGCGGTTTGTAGGAAATTAGAAAATGTTAAAACAATTTTCATTAAAAAAATATATACATTCCTGAAAATTGGGAATATAAGTCAGAATGTCTAAGGACCGTTTTTAGGTTTCAAAATCTACTTAGTGACGCTACAAAGTGCACAAGGTATACCCTCTGTAGTCTTTACTGCTAGCAAAAAAAAACATTAGATTAATGTCACTTTTCAAAAATCAATAACATGTAAATTGTGCGACTATGAGCAAAATGTCTTACAACAAACATATTATTTTACAAGTAGGATTCCCTGTTAAAAAATTTTGGAAATTAGAAAAAACCAACACCACATGCAATGAGTTCTGGGGTGAAGACCGCGTACCGGCAAAAGTAGTACGCGTCGCTAACTAGCAGTTGGACCAACAAAAGTCAAAAATCATTTATTTATTTTAGGATAGAAATTGCCACTTATGAACGTCAATAATAACATTGTAATAGTCAATAACACAAAAGACCACAGACTGGTGGTTTCTACGTGGTTGCAAGGAATTGCACCGATATGTACGAGAAAAAGTTCAAAATTATCATTGCTGCGATTAAATGAAAGCAACCGTTGTTATTGCCATTTCAATGACGCAATTTAGCCTAATGGCGGAGGTGCTTTGTCGTTAACGAAAATAACCATTTCCATTACTACCACCGGACGATTTATTGTGTGTTGATGAAACAAAATATTAGCTCCTTTTGCAGTTTCATTTTCAGAGACACAAAGTTATTTTTTTTAAAACAGTCTTCTCTACTTCATGATGATGATGATTTTAACCTTTAGAAATAATTATTTTTAATAGAAACTATTTTACTGCTGTGTAAAGTCTACCACAAACTTTTTCGTTTTTCTCGTCCTCAAACCTTTAATATATCTTTTTCATTGGACCTCAAGAGTTTAAAGAATATTGTGGTACCGTCGTTGTTTCTGATTTCTATAACATAAATGCAACTTACCTTAAGAAAAGAGATATGTGATGTTATCTAATATTTATTTATTACTATGTATAAGTATGTTAAAAATGAAAATTTGTGCTGCAATACATGAAATGTATTACAGCTACATCTAAACTTGAAACTACGGCTTTGTATCATCATTTTGAAATGATGAAGACATAATTTCGCAAATACCTCCGAAATGTACAAACACAAATCAAATCTGGCATTATTGTAGCATCTAAAAGCCGCTTTTAACACAAATATGTGACTAGTAATATAGTAGATACTGTCTTTATTCAAAATGGTGATCAACACGAAGCCTGGCAGAGGGCAGGTAATTTGTGGCGGTTCGGGGCACGAGACCTCGCCCCATTAACTTCGGCAAGATTACGGGAACTGCGTGCTTAGCCTGAATAACTGACGGGAATTATTCACGACACCACGCCTTCCGGGACGAAGGTGAACCGCCATGCGAAAGGTTTGACCTTTAAACTTTGTGGAACCAAGCCAATTCTTGTTTTGAATCGGCATGGATGTTGCCGTGGCGCAGAAGCCAGCCAAGCTTTTGTGTACGACTGTGCTCGTACAAGGTTAAGTCAAAGCATTTTTACCGAAGATTTCGTGACGTAATGATTGGTTTACAAGATGGCAATAAATAAAACATAGTTATTTGACATTTCAGCGCCAGTTGTATTAATGGATTCTTTAAGGGCGGTGGCTTGGAATCGCAAAGTCAGCATAAGACTTAGGTCGTCCATCTATCACAACAGGCAGAACTGCCGGTTATAGAGTTACCTCCAGAAGCGACTCAGGGCTAAAGAAGTTGTAGCTGTCCTGTTGCGCCCTGGTCAATTAGAGAATTGATAGTTTTTTGTTATGATCAGCATAGTAGTGCAGAGGCGATCACGAGACAAGCGGAACACTAGCGCAGCGTGATACGGCTGAAGCTTCTGGGTAAGTAGTAGGCCGATCGTTGTGGTAAAAATCTAACGGGTTGTGTCTTTCCTCTGGCGCCTACGAGGACGCCTACACGGTCGGGGTGAACTGAACATTAGCTCACGCTCAGAGAACGAGAGGGGTTTATTAAATTCATTAGTTTTGTTGTTGAGTATCGAAACTTCTACACTCATAAACTGCAAATACCCATTTACATTTTCGAGTTATATTGTGATCTAATATACAAAAAAGTTATCTGTAACTATGTAAATATAAATCCAATATAACCGAAAAATCGTGTTTATTGAAGCTGAAGTTTCTCTTGAATAGGGTTGGGGCTTAGAGCGGTTTCAATAAATAGAAGCTCAGAATCGAAGAGGCACAATTCATTACAAGGATCATACGTCTTATTCGTGGTTTCATTTGAGTTCAAATAAAAAAATTCATTTCAAATCATTAGGGATTTCATATTTCGGTCCAACAAAGAAATCGTAACAATTAAATATTATTTCACATCATCTAATGCATAGAGTCCCTGTGGGGGCGGAGCCGCCCCCAGTAAGCGCTAGGCGCTGTTGAGACAGTCAAGAGGGCTTTGGCCACTTATATATCAATTTACGAAGTTATAATAATAACATACTTAGAATATTATATTTTTATTTACGAACATTCTATTAAATATAATATTAATTGCGTTCTTAAATTTGAGTCAGCTGTTATAGTACTTAAGACGGATCATTGTCTATTACGGCCTATAACAGGGGTGGTTACGTGGATGACCATCGTGGATAATCACAGGGTTACGAGGTAATTAAAATGGTAATCATTTTTATAAATGTCGTTCATTAATCATGTGAGCAGGATCTGTATTCAGACATAAAAAAAACTTATTACCAGGTATTTTTTTTTAAACAATAACAAACTAAATACTAAGTATCATCCTTTTGTCAGAAAACTTGGCGCGAAAATAATATTATGAGGATGGGCGAGGAATTTACCTGGAAGAGATCGCTATTAGCGATAAGGCCGCCTAAATTGTACGTTTTTCTGTAAAAATCATGTGTAATTTACTCGGTATGGTGTGCAATAAAGTGTATCTACCCATCTATCTCATACGGAGTAAAGACAACCCTGTTCCAGTCAGCCTGTGACTATGTTCGGTGTAACCTGGTCCAAACGTCAGGCAAATAAAAGGTAAAATATGTATCTATTAATAATCGCGTTAATTCAAATTCCAGTTGCAGTGTGTATTAAGCGCAATTCAACTTCAATACGGTTTCAGTTTTGGTCGGACTCTTTACGAAATACCATTTCGGGAGACTGCTCGATCTCCTCGCCCGTTGACCGCACTGTTCGTGCGGTTATCAGCGAAGTGGCGCGCATTATGCATTCACTACTTCGACACAGGATAACGATCTCAACTGCTGCCATTGCTGCTATCGTAAAATTACCGCATAGTACCGCAGCGCGGGACACTATGTTATATTTTTTATTTAAAAAAAAAGGTGACAAAAATACCAAAATCTGAACAACATGGAATTTTGAAACATTTTATTCGCTTATTTTCCGACTGTTAATCTCTCGGAAATGATTTTTTTTAAGGGTAAAAACACAAACATGTGTTATTGATGTAATCTGTTGTCTCGTCTGGCTTCGTGTTTGAGCCCGGCGGTGTATCAGCCTATCGGTGGTTCCGGGTTTCTTCGGACGATTCTGTGCTCCCCAAGGGCTTGGAGTCCTTTGGAGGGATTTGGGATTCTCTGGTGGTCCGATATGTCGCTGCGTCCACTTGCTGCACGTCCTGGCGTCGGAGGTTCCCGCCGAAAATCACCGTCGTGATAAGTCCATGGCTGTCACAACAAATGCTGAGCGGGAACCCTTTTTATCCCTTTAAAGTTTTATATTTTTGTGTATTATTCTTTTGTGTGTCTAAATAATAAACGTTTCTATTTCTATTTTAAGCGTTAAACTTGTTTATAATATAATAAAGGTTTGATATATTTTAATATTAAGATACTTAGTAAATGTACCAACCTCATACAACATCTAGCAAGACAAGTTGTGAGTGGCAAGCGCAAACACAGCCGTGGCTCCTAGATACATTTAGTGCCCGAGAACACATACACGCGGAAACAAACAATCCGCGAATGTGAACTCAATACTTACGGGTATACTTAGCACATGGAAACTGCGACAAATCGAGTAACAAGCGTTATAAATCCTTTTTGATACACTCATAAAAATTTAATAACCTCATGTGGCATACTTAAGAAATGAGTTTATTGACAATAGAACCAACAATGCATTCTACGATGTGCCATACACAAGTTACACAACACACCTAATTAAATACAAAAGCGATACCTTGCATGCAAAGGCAGAAAGGGTCCCGGTTAACGCCATTATACACGAGGCTTTTTAAGCTACGATACTAGTTAGCAAGATAGTAGTATACACAAGCCATGTTAAAATAAACCAGTTTTAGGCAAATAAACTTTTCAAATAAAACAACGTTTTTGTTTCCCCAAAGTGATAAAATGCAGTCATAGAAATTAGCTGATATAAACTACGAGAGTCGGTGGGTGTCGATAGTGATAGACGACAGGGACAGGGACCCTGATTCAAAACCCTTTGATAACGAATTGACAACTGGTAAATCACGTGACTCTAATGTCATCATATAGTGTCACGTGGTTTTCCGTTCGACAATTTGCTATCGAAAAGTTCTGAATCGGGGGCCTGTTCAAACAGTAAGACGCAAAGAGTTCTTTAACATAGCCGTGTTTGCTAAAAAGTGATAAAATGCAGTCATAGAAATTAGCTGATATAAACTACGAGAGTCGGTGGGTGTCGATAGTGATAGAGACGCACAGGGACAGGGACCCTGATTCAGAACCCTTTGATAACGAATTGACAACTGGTAATTCACGTGACTCTAATGTCATCATATAGTGTCACGTGGTTTTCCGTTGGACAATTTGCTCCGTTTCCGTTGGGGGCCTGTTCAAACAGTAAAATGCAAAGAGCTCTTTAACTTAGCCGTGTTTGCTCCGAGGGCCGTATAATTTGCATGGACACCATTAGCTTCACGTACTTGCAGAAGATTCGGCAAACGCAATCTACGTTAATGCAACTTCTAGGATTTTTTTAAGGATTAAATTAACAGGCTACGGAAAAAGGGACATAATACTAATCCGAAATAAACCTAGATGATACATCTATCGACATTGAAACTACCAAAGGAATAACAGACGTTTGGCAAAGTTACGGTCTGTTGAGAAATTGGTAGGTACCACTACTATTTGAGGCTAGAAAAATCAGCTAGTGGTCGGATTATTCTATAAGCAAAGAGCGCAGCAATATATGGGCTTTAATATAAGTTCGGCAACTAAAAACTCTGAATGCCAAGTTCCATCTGGGCACTCCAGAGCGACGGCACTCGACTCGTATCTCCGAAGTTGCTAAACCCATTTCACTACGACTCGGGGTAAACAACACGAAGAACTAATTCCGCCCGCACCTAGAGTTAGTTATTTATAACGTGGCACTTTACAAGCAATTGGGAGTTCCAATAAACTTGGATTTCTTTATGTTTTTAAGGTTTTCTTACTGTTAGTTGAGAACTTTACTTTTAGAATACATTAAAACGATATCGGTCTTAACAATTTATTGCGTACCCAAAAACTTGCTTGGTTTTTTTACCATTTCCAAAGAATAGCAAAAAAAATGTATTTGACAAATTAAACATAAATCATAGCGGTAATCCTGTTGTACCATTCTCACTAAGCTAGACTAAAAGTCATTTTAGCTAGTCTATCAAGTACCTCAATGAAAAAACAGAGCTTCCGGTTAGATAACAAAAAAAAACTGTCAGACGTCGCAGAACACAGATCATTTTGGAAGCGTGCAATCCTAATGAAAATATTTCGAAAACATACGGTCATTTTAATTTGGCAGTTTTAAAATTGGTAGTCTGTCCGTTTGCAATTACCAACGAGAAAAGAAAAATAGATTGTTTATAGAGCTTGAAATAATAAATAGATTTTATAGCAATAGATGAAACCACACGTGTCATCGGTTGCATCCTCTCATCTGCAAAGTTCTCTATTTCATCGAGGCTCTAGTCCAAGTTGGAAACAACAAATATTGAATCGCGGATTTGCGACGTGTGACCCAACTGGCCAACACAAAACAAGGTTACAAGAAAATGGAAAATCTAAGTGATGGATAAATGGAAAATTTGGAAAAACAAAGTTCAATTCACAATAATTTTTAGGCAAAGTAATATCAACTTTGGATTTCCAAATTAAGAACCATCTTTCTTATTTCATTGGATGCAGAGCGCTCGTATGAGACAGCGTAGCAATAAAATTACTATTTGTGTCTCGTTTTGCATGGGTAAGAAGTTAAAATCCAAAAAATAGTTGTTCGACCATAAGATTCAAAATGTTGATGAAATTGTGCAGAAAGATAGATTTTTTTGTAAAATTTTCAAATTTGCCTCATGCCAAAAATAAATTTAAATAATTACAAGCGTATATATAAAAAGTCCCATAAATTTCACGGAACCGCGTCGTGCAGTTGCCAATCCAATGAAGCGTGAGGCATTAATATCAACTAGGGACGGACGTGACGCTGCGCTTGCAGCTCGGAAATCAAAGGCTTTTTGCTATAAATAATCTGGCATAACGTGCGATGGGGATTCAACCCTGTCTGGACTGGATCCCAATCAAGTAATTTTTGGAGTTTAAAACAGGACAATCATCTGATGTTAATGTTAAAATTATTTGAAAATTTAAATTTAAGTATGGACTAAGTAGGCTAAGCGTGCGTTTTGTATAAAAATCGATTCCCGGTATAGGCGATCTATATACATACTTACCTATAAGTTATGGAACTCTCTTGGCCGAGTTTTTTTAAATATGTTTTTTTTTATCACTGAATGGATTCTGAATCACCCACTAAAATAAGACTTTTAATTTTTTTAGCATCACCTAGAACAACCTGTCTTAGCCAGCACTGCTATAGCATATGAAAATCACTAGCTGTTGCTTGCGTACAACGCACAACAACTCACTAAAGTTCCATAATCATTCCATCGTAATCGGATAAATGGTTTAAAAACGCATAAGGCAGAAACAAACTAACATTTCAAAAATCTTCTTTGGCATGAATTACAAATTACCTACGAGTACAAGATACTTAACATTACATAGTCTGTCTGTAGTCTGTAATAAACATAACGAGATCTATTCATGCGCTAGTGCCAGACTAATCATATTTAAGGCACACAAAGGACAAAAGCGCTTCACCACGAAATCACATCTTTGCGTTTGTCGCAAACATACACAAACAAACACGAGTAAGTACACTACAGACTGCTTCAAACTATGCCTTATTTAAGGGGAGTATTCCAAATTTTTAACTAGCACGTAGTTCAAAAGCTTACTACTTAAGCTCTAATTGTCAGAAAAATATTTTCAAAATACTCTTAGAATTGTCAAAACCTACACAACATTTTGAGTATCAAAAATATGTTGGAATCATTGAAAAAACAAACAAAAAAGATGCTTATTAAGTCTTTGGCTTTTTAACCGCTAGACCGATTTAATTCGTTTATACGTCGATTGATTTGGCAAACTTGATAGATAATAACTGTGCATAGGATTTTTTAATCGAACGACTGCATCCATGCAAAAAGTATTATTTTCCTTAATTTTCTCTAAATAAAGACGCAGCGATTGTTGTAACAGCCACGATTCATTGTACACTGTTATGAACCATATTTAAGAGTTTTGGCGCGATTTTACAATTTTCACCATAAATTTTTATTGAGAATTAGAAATAAACAAGAACATTGCTACTTTAATGGAAACTAAACTAAGATATGAGCTGGAATTTTCCTCTAACTCAACATCTTTGCTGTAGTCATAGTAATTAAACACGCGGTTTATTTCTAATCAACTGCCGTTAAACAAGCAATTTATATTAAACCAGTATTGCAGCACGAAAATCACCGCAGATAATCTCGGAACGCTTTAATCAAAATAGCATCGAAAGGTGGAACCCGCAAACAGCGACCCGTTGACCTAGTTGCCAACAACGTAT
The DNA here is from genome assembly GCA_963576865.1 of Anania hortulata. NCBI lineage: Eukaryota > Metazoa > Arthropoda > Insecta > Lepidoptera > Crambidae > Anania > Anania hortulata. The sequence continues at coordinate 21,975,483 of OY756393.1, forward strand.
GGCAGGTGGGACGTTATTGATGGGCTAGCCTTTGTTCTTAGGCTGCCTAAGCCCAATAGATAAGTGCTTGTTAGCATCAGAAAATGTCTAAGCCAAAAATAACACAAAGAATATATTCTCCCCAGTATCGGGACCATAAGATAAAGATTTCAATGCTCTGTTATGAAGCGCGGGGGAAAAGCAATGAATATCAAAACGGTTGAGCTCGTTAAAGTGCGAGTGGAACGTGATTGTATTTCTTTCGTAATTTTTTTATTGGATAGCGAGTGGGGATTAATATCTGCAAATGATTTTGTATTTTTAATTTAAATTAAACCTAGTGACTCTTGCATCAAATGAGATTTTTACAAACACTGGAACGGATTTTACAGTCGGGCATAAGCAACTATCCATTTCTATTTATTTTTTGCAGTTGCAGCTAGCGCACAGAATGTTAGAAGATACGCGTTAAAACTGATTATTTAGAAAATCGATCCTGCAGATTTTCTTATTTAAACTTCTCTGAATCATAAGTCATCTTTTTATCTAAATATCTGCAGAAATTCTTTTTGGGAAAAAAAATTCTTCTGGGAATATTTTACTTTTACTATTCGAAACTTTGGCCATAAATCGACCACTGTACTGTAATTTTCTATGACAGCACTCCGCGCTCAAAGCTTCATGCATAACAAATGATTCTATTACTTCTGTACATTATTCGTATGCGTAGTCAGGAATAGAAACGCTAGACAACAATATTCAATGATAACGATTGCTTTTGTAAGGGATTTGTTTGACATTGACAGACAAGATGGGAACAACACCACGTTGGGCGCCATGTTCCAATACACATTACTTTTTTAATGGAATGAATTATACGGTGTCGCATATTCGCAGCGCGGCATACGGCCTCATATATTTTCAGATTCATATGAAGCGAGGGAAACATAATGACAAAATCACGCAAGGGGTTGCATATCGTAGAATACGCAATTTTCCGTACATTCCATCAGATGTTTCAGGCCTACTGCGATTATTTTAATACAAATAGCGTGGGAAGTTATAATTGTAAGACTATTTTCATTATTAAATGAGGTATTTCCTAAAAAATATTCAAGAAGTCATTGGAATTTTCCGCAGTGAGTTAGAATATTGTCTGCAGCGACTATATTATAAAGCTGTTGCGTGCACTGCATAAACGATTAAAGTTACGCAAAAATAATGTATAAAGCACTTGTTTCGCTTTAAAAGTTTAAAAAAAGTCCGTGACAGCATATTATTCTGTAAATCTTTTAAGGTTGACTCACTATAACCTCTTTTATGATCTAATTTGTTCTAAAATAATGCATTATTTCTTCGTTGATAAAGATTTTAAGTGACAGTAACAGACCGAACAAACGCAGGTGGCGCCGCGAGCAGAAACTAGTCGACTGGTAAAGTGTTTGTAATTTAAAGTCAATTTAATTCAATTAATCATTGCATGCTACATTCGTGTGCACATAGTAGTTTTACAGGTAGGTATATGATATAGCATACGAAACTACGAATGTAATCGTTCTGCAACTTCCTGAACGATTTCACAAGGTGGTGAGAAAGCACATACTTGGTGTATGCGTGCTGGAGCCGGTGCGTGGCGAGCCACTGGCGCAGCACCAGGCGCTGCTGAAGCACGTGGGCCGCGCGCCGGAGCCGTATCTCCTCCGCTACCGGCAGCTCCGGCAGTTGGTCGAGCTGGTCCGGTGACCCGCACCCTGAGAGGGTCGAGATTCCTGAAACAAAATTACAACTTACATTACACTTGCTTGACAAACCATACCTGATAGATTTCGAGGGTAGACCCAACAATGTAATTTATATTAATATTTTAGTAGCGAAAGCATAAATCAAGTCAGGACTGAGTTGAATACCCAAACGCAAAATTTTGTAAGGATCACATGTGTCACATTTAAAAACATACTAGTATTATGAGCATGATAGGCAACGCAAAAGAAAAAATCCTAACAGAATACAAGACTATAAAACTATAAACACAATATAATTGAACCAACTTAGCACGACTGCCCAAAAAGGAGTAGAATGTTTTTTATGTAAAAAGTCTACATTATTTAGATTAGTGATATATTATTTACATAAGTGAACTATAGCGATATCGCTTTTTGTGCCTCCGGAAATATATTTACCGTAGGTTTAACATCTTATAAATTTTATAGATAGATACTCTTTATTCCAAATCATTATTTTTTGTGCTTTATTCAAAATAAAGCATACGTATAAAATTGTACAAATCACATCCAGATCATTTTTAGGGACAGATTTATGTATGTGGTACTGCTGTAATATTATAATTATAATTTAAATAAATTAATATGAATATGCAGCGTTTTCGTGCGAAATCTTATAAAAACTGTGCTCGCCATCCCGCCCCTACCAAACGTGGCGAGTATTGGCAATCCCCCCGATGATATGTTATTGGCCTTTGTTTAGCAGTGGATGTCCTATGGCTGAAATGATGATGATGATGACGAATATGAATATAATTTGCAATACACTTAATGAAAAAAAAGTATCTTGCAGTCGCGTTTAAATTACGAGATCACTAGTAACAAGGTTGAAGAGAAAACCGACCTTTCAGACAAACCCTAAACAAGGCTGCAAAAATGTGTTCAGTAAAGTCGTGTCATTTATATGATCAAAGATATTAATGGTTCCTTAACGTACATTTACACGCTCTACGAAATTCAGCTGAGTCAATAATACTTCAGCAATGAGACTGCAAAATGCCAGGTCTAAAAATACTCTGAACTCTCCCCCGGAAAGACATGACCTGGACCGATTTATGCGATAAAAGGTATTGAAAGCAAAGGGTTCACGATGACGAAGGTTGACGGACGAATATAAAGCTACCGGAAAACTTCTGGGCCGTGGATAAAAGTAATACAAAACCAAACGAAATTCTCAGACATGTTACTTGCACATAATGAAATAATTGAAACCAGAAACAATTAATAACTGATTTAACGATGGTAAGTATAACATTTAAAAAGCAGGTTTTTCTTTGTTTTTATTAAGTCCTATTTTTGAACTTTGCAGAAGTCTTTGTCAGTCGTTTTGTATTCCATGTATATATTATTTATAACTAGCTGTCCTGGCAAACTATATACATTTTAGTAGTTTTCCGATTTTTAGTATTAATTTTGATATTTGATAAGTTAGCGCCAAACGTGGTTTTGGAAAAAAGAATAGGATTTTAACATTAAAAGTTGGCATAGAATTATGTCGGATTATCAACTATTCACACTGAACGGCAATAATTTTCTTTTCGAGTAAAATTTCGTTTTTACACGACTGCCCAAACAAGAAGTGTAATTGTATTCACTGTGAGGAACTAAGCTTGTAAGTGTTATTTGGCGCCCAACGTGGTGTTGCTCAGTAGCATAAATATCCTCCTCGCCATGTTTTATTCAAAAAGTTCAGAATAATTACCGTGGGAATGACAGGCGGTTTGTTGGTTACCTGTCGCTAGGCAACCGGCAACCCTGACCGTGGCAATACTGGCAACTACAGGCATGTCCTAGGGGGGTATCTATAAAAAAATACAGATTTTTATAATATCAAATTTCATTTCACAGAAAACTATTCCAGGATTTTAAATTTTTATTTTTCTTGATTCATCGATTAGCTAATCATAAACGTATCATAATATCGAATAAACTTTTATAAAAAAAATGTTCTAAAGTTGTTTTGGTTACCAGAATAACGGTCTATTGAACTAATATTTCATATAAACTATTAATTTATCGATTCAACTATTTATAAAAACATGTTTTAATATTTAACGTTACACAATATAATTTTTCATTTATCAACTTTTTTTTTCTTTTTCATGTGTCCGACTTACATGATTCACTATCAATAAATGCATGCAAGCAAGTTTACACGGTTTAAAGTACAAAATTTTAGAACGATAATTAGAATCTAGCGCTCGCCGGCCGCTGCCGCGGCAAGCTTCCTTCGCTCACAATCGCTCCACTCGCTCGGCTTCGCGTTTGTGGTCACTATTCTAACCCAACCTAAACAAGATGTTTTTTTTGACAAGTTCTGACACAAGTCATATTTAATCTTAATTATGCCTTTTAAATTATTTGTTTTTATTACAAATGAAGCGCACCCCGTATATTCGATGTACACTGACTTTAGTGAAGTAAAAACTAATGTTTCAAATATTTTACTAACAGAACCTAACGTGGAAACAAAATTATGGGTAACAAATCATTGACGTAACATTATTTCTATAAAATACATAAAATATAAAAAGAAATAACGATGAAGTGAGTTTGTATATAATAACTATTCGAGGAAATGAAATTGCGATGTAACCGGATTCTCGGAGTTGTTAAATATTGTATAAAAAAAACTGCGAATAGCTTCATGGGACATGCAAATCGTTGAAGTTAATTGCGATAAAGCGATGGGTTCCCGTTCTGGGGTCTTACATACAGGGTGTAAAAAAAGGCTTAACGAAGCCCAAAACCACGAATTCTATACATAAAAACAAGTAGAATGCAAAAAATAAAATTGCTGGGAAATGACTATTATTTTTGGGTATAAAAAAAAATAACTTATTTCTAACCCGCAATGTATAGCGCGCACGCCACAGTCTATGCCTGTGTGTGTAAGTGGTCGGCGGGCGAGCGGGCGGCGCGAGAGCACTGCGCCCGATTACGGCGCGCGCACTAAATGAGTATAAATTTACTTAAAAAACACAACAACGAATATCACATGTTTCAATTAAATTAGGTACCTCTTATGTTTGTAAATTGTTTAGCTACTTACCTCTCAATTCAGGCCTCTCCATACGAATCAGTTGTGGTTCGAACTGACGACCTCCCATTTCCAAACAAACACGCGCTCGGTATAGCGTGTTTTGATGCACTCGCTCCAAAATCCCTTTAACGCACTGATCGTTGTTTTAATTCATCAAATACGTCGATAATTTTTTGACGCATTTGAGCACTATTTTCACAAGGACGGTCAAAAACCCTGTCTTTGACGAAACCCCACAAAAAAAAGTCAAGGTGAGTTAGGTCAGGCCACGCGTGAGGCCCATACCTCCCGATCCAGTGGTCACCAAATAACTCCGTAAGCCGCTCTCGAACCGGTCTCACAATGTGAGGCGGCGCTCCATCATGCTGGTACCACGTCTCTCGTTATTCTCTCTCTATTCGAAACATAACCGTTAATTAAGCTAACCTCGCCTTCTCCGCAGCACTTTAGCAGCTGTTCGCACGCCTCAACGTGGGTTTTCCCGCATGACGTCTAAAATGGCTTGTTCCGTGGTAGAGCGTATTGACCCGCGCCCTGTCTCCGAAACGGGTACAATCGGCTGATTGTCCAGCAAACGCTGAACAGCCCGAGTGATCACTTGCGGATCACGAGGGTGATGCGCATCAGGATGCGCCATGGGCCATACCGTAGCAGTAAACCATGTTTACATACTCGCGAGCACTAAACTGATGCCAAGGCATCTTCACAAACACTCCACTATCACACTAATCTCAACTACTTGCCACCACAACACAAACTGTAAGAGGAAACAGTAAAAATCACAAGTAATAAGCGCATTCGATGAAGTTAGAAACCGAACTAAATTTTCACAAATTGCATTATTATTCTTCGGCTTTGATTTCGCCGCCGCCGCTCGCGCAATCTCCCCCGCACACCGCGCCCCGTACCCCGCTCCCCGCGCCCCGCGCCCATCACGCACGGCCACGGGGGCGAGGAACGAGCCTCACTGGTCTCGGTGTAAAACTTTCTGTAGGTATTGTCACAATTTTTAAGTCAATGTAACGATTTTTTGAAAACAATGATATCGGCGACCCATGTCAATTCTTTCTGAAATGTTTTATTTAAGGTCCGCGACCAAATTACGCCTTAGTGGTTTAGTGGTTAGATTTTTGGAAGATCGTGGGATCAATTCTAAAGTGGGAACGCAAAGTTAGTAAGTTTCCAATAAATTGGTTAGTTATAATTTAGAAATTACAGGCTTGAATCCATCAATCAGATTGTCCGATATGAGATGATTCCATGCTTCAAAGGGCACGACAAGCTGTCGGTCCTGGCTACAGTAGGCAGTACCAGCCTCTAGCATCGGTCGTTAGTAGTCGTTACATGAGTCATGTCAGACGCCTATGGCACTAGAGTTGCTTATAAGAGAAGAAAAAGACAATAAATTTAATGGTTTTGTGTGCGAGCGCCTGGGAATCGAATTCAGAACCTCCGGGTCTGGGAGTTCAACCATTGAATAACTAAACAACGGGGACCTTACAAAAAACTTTGTGAAGATTTTATAAGGCGCTTCGTTTTTCATAATTTATGGGCAAATAAAGGTAAGTTTATTTTAAATCGTGCTCAAAAAATTAAATGTTTTAAAGTAAGTTATGATGAGTAAATTTAAAATTATTATTATTCCAACAGGAAATGCCATGAAGCTTTATTTTATTTCGTGATTATAGCTCGATATGTGAAAGTACGAGCCTAACTAAAAGAAATTAGTTTGATTTATCCGTTATAAAGAATTGCTAATTTTTTTTCGTAGGGGTTTTTATCAACAGAACTTGGAACGTTTATGCCTTTGCCAGTTAGATTTTAACTTAGGTACTTATCGTAAAATAGCTAATGCCGTATTCAACAATTAAAACAATAAATTGTTGTACGTTTAATTAATATTCGATAATAAAACTAGCAACTTGTGATTAGGTATTAGGATTAATTTGTAGTAGACTGCACTCCTCTGTCTTCTAAATCTTCTAATGATTAGAGTGGTGGCTCTGGATCCGGAGGTCCTGCGTTCGATTCTTAGGTAGGCACACAAGTTAGAAATAAATACTTTTTCAGGGTCAGGTGGTTCCCAGTTTGGTTAGAATATTGATTACAGGCCTGAATATTAGACTCGATTATCTGACTGGCTTGTTTTCGGTACGTTTAATTGCTATTCGAAAATAAAACAAACAACTTGTGTTGAGGAGTTTGTAGTAAACTGCGCGCCTCAGTTTTCTAATGGTTAGAGTGTTGGCTCGTAATCCGGAGGTCCTGCGTTTGATTTCCAAGTGGGCACACTAATAAAATTTGGTTAGAATTTAATACAGGCCTAAATAAACCTGATTATCTGATAGATAAGACAAGATTTCGTGCTTCGGCGTGGATCCTGGCTATTGCTTCTTCTTCTTTGTTACAGAAGTCATGTCAGACTCCTACGGAGGCTTAAATTCTAACATCAGTTTCTGCAGCCCACACAATAAGGAGAAGCGGACTACGTCTCAAATGTAAGACCTTTCGATGTACAGACAACAGCTCATCAACCTACCACAAATTTGGATTGTTGAAATAATTTGTATTGTGTAAAAGTTAATTACAGTTTTTTTTCTTAGTCGATCTCGTACGAGTACTAATGTAAAAGTGTTGTATTCACCTGCACAGTCATAATCTTTTAAACTTGTTTTTTCTTCTCAAATTGTTTATGTACGTAAAATGATATGTTGATTTGATTTGTTGTTATTCAATAAATAAATAATTTAAAATGATTAAGTAATTAACAGATAATGAATTGCCAGTCACAAAATTCCTTATTTCGACCAATTTCATAAGATGGATTAAACCAATCGATCTAAGACTATGAGCGAGTCAGTACAAGGCAAGGCGTCATTGAACTCGATAACTGCTAACAGCTGATCGCGCGCACACGAGTGAGCGCTAGTACAGCGAGCGCGCATGCACATTTGAAAGACGGCGTAGTTGTGTGCGTGCGCACGATTCATTGCCGGCTGTGCCCTTTAAAGGCCTTTTATGAAAGAAGTACTGAAAACTTTAATCATGTTGCTTTGGAAAAAAGTTTAGTTTTATCAAACAGAAGTCAATTTTGTAAAAATCTATGAAAAAAAATTGTAACTTTGACTGACAATAACTCGGTAACCCATCATTTCCCAGGCATAGTGTAAAAGAAAAAAATGATCGTAATAATACGTAGAATATGTGGTATTCGGCTTCGTTAAGCCTTTTTTTACACCCGATATATACTGGTCATGATATTGTAGAGTATACCTACAAGGAAACACTACTCCAAAGTGTACAAACTTTCCTAAAACACATGTAAAAACCAGGAAATTACGATCGCCTAAAATTAGTAAGAATTTGTGTTATTTCAACTATGACACATTGAATATTTGTGTTTTACGTCTAAGTCACAGTCCTTTTCAGGCTCCTATTTTTAATACTTTTAACCAACAAAGGCATTCCTGAAAGTTTACCGTCGAATGAAAAATGACTGAGCATACGAGCTACAGTCAAGTACAGAAATATTTGTATAATTTCGTTCCTAAGCTCGATTCGATAACATTAAAATGTGCGCCTGTTTTTTCGGGTGATACTGTACTTTGAAGTCGACGCCAAAAGTATTGAGTTATTATTTCCCGTACACTCGGTCTCGGCACGCGAAGTCGCAAACTTTACTAACACGAAGCACGAATTTGACTACACTGTTTCGTGGATAACTTTCGTCGATTAGGGAAAAACAAGGTGAAAATAATTTTAGCAGGTACCGAAGTGTAATCATTTAGCTTAATATTTGACTTGATTAATACAAGCTCTCTTTAGAAGCAGCAAAACGATGATTAAGTTTATAAAATAATTCAAATAAATAGCGCTGAAAAACATCTCCAGAATTTTTTCTGTAACTAACTGTAACCACAGCTTTGCCCGCCTCTAATACGGGTAGTAAATAATGTTAAGTATTGTTTTCACATTCAACATTTTGACAACTGAACAGCAACATCTACGTTAATTAGCGGTATTGACATTAAAGATCATCATTATCATCAAATCATCGCATTTAGGAACTTGGGTGGACTCCGCTCGGGATGTGTTAGATTATGTATTATCTTATATATAAAATTCTCGTGTCACAATGTTCGTTCCCGTACTCCTCCGAAACGACTTGACCGATTCTCATGAAATTTTGTGAGCATATTGAGTAGGTCTGAGAATCGGCCAACATCTATTTTTCATACCCCTAAAGACCACGCAGACGAAGTCGCGGGCAACAGCTAGTTATATATATTATTGTATTATTATATTAGATTTGTATTAGAGACTTTCGTAGCAAGCACGCCGGACTTGGCGTGGCCATCTCTAAGGTCCCGCGTTCGATACCCGGTCGGGTCAATGTAGAAAATGAGCTTTTCTACATTGTCTCGGGTCTGGGTGATGTGGAACAGTCGTTGTTTATGATTTCTATAACACTTACCTTAGGATCACAGCAATTTAGGTATGTGATTTAATATTTAATTTAATTTAAATATTTAGCCTAATTTAGGACTTGAGTGAACTCTGCTCGATTTGTCATTTGTATTAAGGAGGCTCCTCTACTCCCATCTCCAACCCACCTCAAAGGAAAAACAATTCTGTTCACAAACAAATATCCATAAAACAATGTACATGTACATACAATCAGTGATTGTGAGTAGGTATATGAAGATTGGGAGCAAGGCGGCACAATGACATGACGACACTTGGCGCAGTCGGCCAACCAGGACGAAGGCCGCGTGTCTGCTGGAGGCACGGCGCACACGCAACTTCAGCAAACATTGTAAAATAGATAGTTTATCATCATCATCATTTCAGTCATGGACGTCCACTGCTGAACACAGGCCTCCCTCAATGACTTTCAGCGGGAGGGATTGCCAATACTCGCCACGCTTGGCCGGCGGGTTGGCGAGCGCAGTTTTTTATAACATTTCGCACGCAGACGCTCCTGCCCGCCTCGTGCTACAGGAATTAGTCGCCTTTTACGACACGCCTCCTGTTGGTGATAGTTATATAGTTAGTTATATTTTCCTTTAAAAAACTACTTATAAAACACACTTTTTAGGACTTCGTACCCCAAAAGTAAAAAAGGAACCCCTTGTCTAGCTATCTGTCTGTCAAAACTCAGACCGCGTGGGGGTATCAACTTGAAATTAATATCAAATATTCAGGTCTACAATTCTTTGGAGCTGTAGAAAAATTAAACTCCTAATTCAACGCAATCAAAAGACACGGCCGTTTATGCAGCATATTTTGACACTCGCGAGGAAACCAAACCTCTAAGATACTTCTCCTTGACCTAGAATCATGAAGATTGGCACGAAGTTATGTCTTGTAGCACGACTAAAGAGACCTAAAACCTAAAACCGTAGTAGTTACATGACAAAAAAAAAATTCGTAAGTCCGCCACGGGAACAGTTTTTCCTCCTCCTCCTGTTAACTAAACCTCTCAGACAGAAGACATTCTTTAAATTGTAGCAACATCTATCTCGCCACATACGAACTAAACTGACGTATCCTACATCGCGATATTAAAGTTATCCGAGCGATTGAAACATATATAGAAGAACCCGACAACAACCGTTACACAACACCTGTCTGGTCGGAGGATCCTCCCTCGCTACAAAATAATAGTATCAAAATTCTTTACGTACTTACCTACCTACTTTAGAAGAACTAAGCGCACAAGCAGAAAGACGCGGATAGCGACATTGTTTTACAATTCAATTATAATTAAGAAAAGACAGAGAATAAAAAGAGAAAAGGGGAAGAAATAGAGGAAAGAAAGGGAAGACATTTGTAAAATGTACACCTTCAACTGACAAGTTTGTCTGACAGCGCAAGTCTGCTGGCTCCAATTTATCTAGCCAGATAAACTTTGTCTGCCCTACTGGCTAAATGGACTGGACATTTTTAATACTATAGCAAAAGGGGATGACCTGGATGATAAATCAACGCTTTGGCTAAATGTTGTTTGTGCATGCATGTAGTGTAAAATTTTTGAAAACATGGCATTTTACTTCGAATTGGAAAGCATGAATCAACAACAATAACTAATCTTAAATCTAAACAAAGAAAGGTCATTATGTAAATTAAGCCAGTAATATGCAAGCTGCTCCGCACGGATCACGCGACGGCTTGCCTGAAAGTACACGGTTCGGTCCCCATCAGGGGGTGTAGCACGCGAACTTGAGTCAGAACAATTTTACGATGTGACGTCAACGATAACGTTGATTCAGAGAAAGCGAATAGAAGTTACGTCAGAGCTACAAATGACGATAAACAATTGAGTGACTGACTTTAATAGATATTTTATTTAAGTATTTGGAAAATCGATGACAATAAATTTTATAAAAAAAATAAAACCGACTTCAAAACACTAAAATGCTAAAAATAATCCTAACACTTAAGTACCTAATCACTTAATTTTGGAGTCGGTGCAAACAAAAACATTGAATCTCTCATCGGCTGGCGTTGTTGGTTTACCGGTTGTCTGAATAAAACGAATAGTGAATCAGAGCTAACATTTTGTTAAATTTCACACCATATTGAAATATTTATTCTTCTTTAATTCCATGTCCATAATAAGTAGTAATAGTTAAAATAAAAATCCTTAATTAGTTATATTAGCCCAGAAACATTATTAAGAATAGGATAGGATGCCCTTAGAAATGCCCTTGGCATTAAGTCCACCTGTTGTACATTTTAAGTTTGTGCAATAAAGTTTTTAAATAAATTAAATAAATAAATAGGATAATGTTTACAAAGGAATACCTACACCCTTAGGAATCGAACACATGACATTCAGATGGAATTTATATGTTTACAGAATCAACGTTTGTAATGCTTAATCTACTTATTTTAATAGTAAAACTAATAAATCTTTAACTTGACATTGGCTACGCTCATGCAAGCCACATAAGAAGAAGAAAAAAAAAAAAAAAACTAATAAATCAACTAGGTACAAAAACTTCTCAAGTGACAACCCCGTGCCGTCGTTCGCAGTCGCAGCTCGGTCATAAAACTGGGGCGCGCAAAGAAAATTTGTGGTTCGCGCGCGGTTTTAAGTTTCAATTTTGCTTGCAGGCGGGTAGCTCTGGCGAGTCTAGGTATATTTTTATACCTAAACCTGACTTTTGTTAGGAAGTGAGTCTTCTGTACGGTAGTACTATTAGGTATTCTGTGGTATTGCCTCGTTTTTTTTTTTTCGTGAATTTTTCCATGTTTTAATAGTTAATTTGCTATTTGGGACGGAGACAAATCCAAAACAATCATAAATCATAAAAATCGGCCTAGCCGTTCTTGACTTATAAATGGTGTAACTAACCCGACTTTGTTTTACAATTATTATGAGATATGAAAAATAAAAGAGTTTGTTTTTTTACGTAGATCGATTTAGTTACTGATTCTGCCAGCCGATGAGAGATTCAATGTTTTTGTTTGCACCGACTCCAAAATTAAGTGATTAGGTACTTAAGTGTTAGGATTATTTTTAGCATTTTAGTGTTTTGAAGTCGGTTTTATTTTTTTTATAAAATTTACTTATTTCATCTATTTTAGTGATAAATCCTAATCTAACTGCTGAACACCGATTTCATCCCCTATTTTCTTACCCTTAGGGGTGATTTTTATTTTGCAAACTTTTATCATAGCATCTTTGAAGTATAAGCTATTCAATAAAACAAAAAACATCAAAATCGGCTCATATTTGTCGAAGATAGGTTACAAGAACCACAACCAAAATATTATCTGGGTATATATTTGTTGATTTTCTCAAAAAGTTCTACATCAATTTCGATAAAATTTATATGGGACCACCTCTGAAGTATGATCTACCAAACAAAAAAAGAATCATTAAAATCGATTCACAATTGGCGCAGTAATCGCGTAACAAACATACAAAAAAAAAAAAAACATACAGTCGAATTGAGAACCTCCTCCTTTTTTGAAGACGGTTGAAAAGAAAGGCACGAGTAAAATATAGGTAAAAGGTATGTATGGGATTGTAGGACTTTGTATTTTTATATGAGATATATTTGGATGGGAAATTATACTAGGTCAATATATTAACTCTAGAGGTAAAATCTATTTTCCAATCTAGAACACATAACTAACTAAACAGGGTTACATTTCAAGGTAGTGCCAATTTTTCAGGGACCACTTAGAATCAGTAACTAAATCGATCTACGTAAAAAAACAAACTCTTTTATTTTTCATATCTCATAATAATTGTAAAACAAAGTCGGGTTAGTTACACCATTTATAAGTCAAGAACGGCTAGGCCGATTTTTATGATTTATGATTGTTTTGGATTTGTCTCCGTCCCAAATAGCAAATTAACTATTAAAACATGGAAAAATTCACGAAAAAAAAAAACGAGGCAATACCACAGAATACCTAATAGTACTACCGTACAGAAGACTCACTTCCTAACAAAAGTCAGGTTTAGGTATAAAAATATACCTAGACTCGCCAGAGCTACCCGCCTGCAAGCAAAATTGAAACTTAAAACCGCGCGCGAACCACAAATTTTCTTTGCGCGCCCCAGTTTTATGACCGAGCTGCGACTGCGAACGACGGCACGGGGTTGTCACTTGAGAAGTTTTTGTACCTAGTTGATTTATTAGTTTTTTTTTTTTTTTCTTCTTCTTATGTGGCTTGCATGAGCGTAGCCAATGTCAAGTTAAAGATTTATTAGTTTTACCATTAAAATAAGTAGATTAAGCATTACAAACGTTGATTCTGTAAACATATAAATTCCATCTGAATGTCATGTGTTCGATTCCTAAGGGTGTAGGTATTCCTTTGTAAACATTATCCTATTTATTTATTTAATTTATTTAAAAACTTTATTGCACAAACTTAAAATATACAACAGGTGGACTTAATGCCAAGGGCATTTCTAAGGGCATCCTATCCTATTCTTAATAATGTTTCTGGGCTAATATAACTAATTAAGGATTTTTATTTTAACTATTACTACTTATTATGGACATGGAATTAAAGAAGAATAAATATTTCAATATGGTGTGAAATTTAACAAAATGTTAGCTCTGATTCACTATTCGTTTTATTCAGACAACCGGTAAACCAACAACATCTCTTATACGCATTATTATATTGACGTTTAGGCTAAGTAGAAGACATTGCGGGTCAATTTGAAAAAGCAAAAAAAAAATTATCAAGTATGCTGCGCTCGCGCGACGTGACCGGGACTGTCATGCGAGCCGAGCGACAGCCCACTGGCATACGCCGCTTCTCGCGGCGCGCTGCCGGAATATACCTAAACTGCGGAGTGACACCCCCCTGGGGCAGTACGCAGTTCGTCGGGACAGCTAGTTAGTTATAAAAGTATAGCATAGTTAAAAAAAAAACAAAGACGCACTTTTATATTATTCTCTAGATCTTATTTTTAAAATTTAGCACTTACCCTGGATAAAGATTTGTAGATCAATTTTTAATCTAAGAGTACTACATAGTGTACAACAAAAAGATGTTTTCATAATTTAAATTCAAGGTGTAAACTAATTTCATTTATTACAGCTTTAGCTTACACAATCTTTACAAAATATGGACTTAATAAATCCCAGATTTAGACGCACCGTCCCGTAGGATTACATTATGTAAATCGAAGTCTTGCTCCGAGGTCAAGGGGAAATGAAAGGCCCATGAAATCTCATATCTAACAAAAGGATCTCCTAAGAGATATTCGAAAGACATTTTTCATTCATAAACAATTCTTTTTTTAATCAAAAATCCCTCCCACGCCTCTGAGGATCGGGTTCGATTTGACGCCGAACTTTCGCAAGGTTTAGATTATAAACGGCCCCATTATGTCTGTAAAGTTGTAATTAGGATTGGCTTTAGCTAAAGTAATTTACAAACCAGCTTTATTATTCGAAAACTGATCCCTTATTTCTCTACCTAATATAAATAGGATTAGCTGAGGTACTGTGTAAGACCCGTATTACATAAACCACTTTTTTATTTACGGCTGAAGATACATAAAAACAGTTATCGTGAAAGGTTAAGGTCAGACTAAGGTTTTTGCATATACCTAACTATTACCCGCTTTATGAACGCCGAACAGTAGTTACCTGAGGTGATATAGTTTTTATTGTAGCTTCACAGAAAACAAACAGTTTGTTTTTAGGTGATCATCATCATAATTTCAGCCATAGGACATCCACTGCTGAACATAGGCCTCCCCCAGTGTCTTCCAGATTGGCCGGTTGGAAGCGGCCCGCATCCAGCGGCTTCCTGCAACCTTTACCAGGTCGTGCGCTTGCCGCATGCTTTTAGATGCTAGTGATAAATAGTCTCTGGACACGACCACATTAAATCCCAAGTGTTTTAGAGTAGTAGTTAAATTCCTTATTTCCGTAGGCCATTAGGCATTCTAAGTAGTCCTAACCCAACTAACTTATTGCTCTTTTAATCCGATTTCAGTTCCCGTATTGTACCTGGTACGAGTGTACAATCTCAATACATTAGTCAGATGATAAAGGTATAGGATTTCAAGCCTTACTCCATTGACTTAAATATCCATCTTTCTACTGCTTCGTGTCACGGAGATGAATATGCTGCGGTGGATGTGCAGAGTTACGCGGAAGGTCCGCGTGAGGAACTCGCGCATCCGCGGTAGCCTTCGTGTCCGTAATATTGCAGACAAACTGCAGGAGAGTCGCCTACGCTGGTACGGCCATGTTTTGCGGAAACTGGCAAGCTACGTAGGAAATAAATGTCTGGCCATGCCGCCACCGCTGGGTCCTGGCAAAAGGGGTAGACTCAAGAAATGCTGGCTTGACGTCGTGTGGGCTGACATGCTGCATGCCAATGATCTCACATCTAGAGGCGCTCAAGACCGTGCGAAGTGGTGGAGCCAATCAAGGAAAGCGGAACCTTGGCTTCAAAGCGATGGCTTTGGACGCAACCGGGATTGACCGTATAGATAATGATGATCCATATTTATACGACAGCTGACTATATTCCTGCCCTGCCGCTTACCGCATCGATTATACTCTTTCCTTTATAGAAAATTAATTACGAACATTAGAAAGCGGGCCACAAGTTTAAAAGGCAAACAAGATAAATAACAAAAGAAAACCCATTTCAAATGGCAATTTATTTCTTAGGCCTAATTAGAATAGAAAAAGGTCATGGTCGTTACATAACAATAAAGCTCGTTACTTAAGCCTTGCTTGAAGGAAATAGAATATCTTGATGATACAATGCTGATGATAATAAATGACTTGAAACATCTGTGGATTTTGTTTTAATATTCCGAAGTATTTTTTTCTTATGGGACATCATCTCTACTAATATTATAAATGCGAAAGTGACTCTGTCTGTCTGTCTGTCGTTTACGCTTTCACGCCTAAACAACTAAACCGATTTTAATGAAATTTGGTACAGAGATAGACTAGAGCTTAGGAAAATACATAGGCTACTTTTTGTAGTGAAAGCTAAAGCGATTGTGATAAAATTTTGTACGAAATAAGCTTGAACCCTGGGGAAGAACTGGGCTACTATTTTTATCCCATCTCCTAAGCGATTAAAATATAGGCGTGACAAACCATATTTCATGAAGAATTTTATAGAAAAAACATGCCTTCGTCGCTTGAAGTGCAGTTACTCACGTATGTACAGACAACAGAACGATCGTCAACTTACCAGAAAATTGATATTGATTTCTTACGTGTAGGACTTAAGTTGAAAATCGATTCAATGACCTTTAACTGTTTGAATAGGTTGTCCTGCCGTTGTCTGTACTTACGTCAGCAAACGAAATCGACAGATAGCGCGCGGTAACGGCATCTGACAAAATTCTATCTCAGGCGCTAGCGCGTGGGGGTAAAGTGGGGAGCTTTGGAGGACTTATTTTTTACGGCTAACAAATACGCTTTCGGCAAAAGCAATTTCTTTTGCAAATATTAACCTAGCCGTTTGAAAATTCGTAATTTTCGGTGTTAAAAATATTTTTGTTGTTGTTTTTATTAAAATTGTAACACGGCTGTTCCTTCAAGGATAATTATAGAATAAGAACAAAAATTAAATGTACCTATTTTATAGAAACTGATATTAATTGGATGGTTGTTTTTTATGTATTTTAATGATATCTACAGTGATACATTGTTTTATGAATAAATAAATAATAAAAAATATTATGTTGTTGTATTAGGCACTAAGAATGTTGTATTTATGATATCACCACTTAGAGAGTAATACCTACAGATTGTCGTCAACTTAGCCAAACCAAGTGCATATAAGTCACTGTCTCACGCATGAAAAGTTAAAAAAATAACCAATCATCTCATCACATTTCCCTTAATTGTTTTTACTCAAAACTGCATTATGTTTCTGGAGTCCCTACCTAATTAGTGCAGGGAAGTCTTAGAAAGAGCGTCCCTAGTGGGTCCGCGTCCCGATTACGTAACGGTACATACGTCACTTGTTGCGCGGGAAGTAGGGCGCCGAAGTGGGCCAGTGACCTGCCCGGACCGGGCTACAGGTGGACCGGGTCGAAGGGCTCAAAGATTTAACCCACCCAAACGTATGGCCATTGGCGATCAAGGGTTTGAGACCTATTTTGCTACACACAGCTACAATGAAGTTCTTCAAGTATCAGACGTAAATGTTTAGCCAGCACCCCTAGCATGACTACTAAAACACGATATGATAAAGCGATTTATCGACACCAACTGTAAATTATGATATGATAGATATAGCCGCCATGTTGAATCGCTGTGCCGGTGACGTCACATGTTAAGATCGGTGTTTCGATAACAGTTCAACATGGTGGCTATCTGTCATATTAAAAAAAAAAGACTGTTGGTATTGGTTAATCGCTAATATCATAATTATCGTAAAAACCAATAAAACCAATTTTTTTCTGTAAATAGGCCTAAATTAAGCTCTTTTACACGTCTTAAAATATTTTTTTAACCCTACCACTGCTTCGGGACAATATTGTGGGCTAGTGCCGAGAAGAAGCAGTATGGTTCGTGTTTTGGTAGTCATCCTAGGCGGGCAAGAGCAGCAAGACACATCTGGTTAAACGCTATAACAACAACGCCTGTTCCTGCTCACTTTAATAACAAAGGTAACAGGACCAAGTTTGGATGTGGTGATATAGTGGAGAGACGATACGATTTTGCCCCCAACTACAGGAATTAGTAAATAAATGTAAATACAAATAAGTAAATAAATGAATTTGAATCACTGGGATCAGCCTTTTGAATTCTTGTTTGTTTTTTTTTTTATCGTTGGAACGGCAAGATTAATGTATTTTAGCTACTTTCATAGTATAATGTCATACGGAATATTGTTATGGGGCTCAGCAGCAGATATTGAATCTATCTTTGTACTACAAAAGAGAGCTGTACGGGCAATTTACAACCTTCGACCCCGAGACTCGTTAAAAGAACTGTTTAAGGAAATTAATATACTTACAGTGGCCTCTCAATTCATTTATGAAAACAAAACAAACAAACAGACAAACATAATTTAATACCCGGAATAAAGATAAACTTGCTGTTTCAAATTTCAGACTGCATAAAGTGAGTAATTCGTTCATGGGGAAATGTATTTGCTTTTTTAACAAGTTACCACAGTCTATTGTTGAACTACCCATGTTCGAGTTTAAATCGCATTTTAAGATTATTTTAATGAAAAAGGGTTATTATACTGTTAATGACTATTTAAATGACAAAAATGTCTGGAATTAAATACTGCCTTGCTCGCACAGGTAGGTATACAATATTTTCTTTTCATTTTTTTTTTTGTGGCAGCTAGTGGTGACTGAGTTTGTTCCGGCGTTTCTTCTCAGCACTTGCCAGATTGTCTGTGTCTTGTCTCGAAACGCTAGTAGGGCCCAAAAAAATAAGAACAATGTTCTGCCCCATCTGATCAGTTCATGTATATTTCCTTTATAGTTTCATCATGTATGTCCGTCCGTCTGTCTTTCTGTTTGTCTGTCTGTCTGCGGTATAGCTTAGACCATACACCTCACGTACAATAGATATGTTTTTTTTGTCTATTGCATGGTGTGGTGCTGTGTCGTTAAAATATTGTAGGTTTGCAAACACATTTTTTTTGTTTTCGGCATACGTTTGCGTAAAATTAAGCTTCGAAGTTAAATTTTTTGTTGAGTCAAGTTCCTTTCTCTGCCAGCGAAATGGCTGCTTTATGGAAAATAAGTCACAACAGTAGTATACATGACGAAGTTAAAAAGAAACTTTACAAGTTACACAGTTAACTTGTAAAATTGAATTGGAGTAGAAAATTACTTAGATGATGTTGTCAATTATGTAAATCGCATATTGTGACGGGAAACTACGAAACCCTGCATTGCGCGTGGCCCGACACGCACTTGGCCGGTTTTTTCGTCCTTGCCTCGTCCCGATAAACGGTATCAGCTTTCTTACATCTAGAAGCACAGTTTTCTTAATAGATGTTTCATATCCTTTTAAACCGATGTTTTAGTCACCTAATCACTTTTTGAAAATAAAATCTTGTAAATCATCAAGAAAAATGATTTTCCATCAGTACCTAACTACACATAACAAACTATTTGCCGAGAAATAGGTCGCGGAAATGGGGCACGCGGCCGTTGCACCTGGGATGATGGCTTGAATGGGTTTGCATGCGCGTCTGTCATTGATTTTGATCTTTACAGACATTTGGCTTCGGCAGTACGATCAGCAACAATGGGCGGCAGAGATGTAGGGTGCGATATATTTTTTGTATATTGGACAAGATCACATACATTGCTCTGATCCTATGGTAAGTAGCCAAAGTACTTATGTTATAGAAATCAGAAACAACGACAGTACACCCAGACCCGAAACAATATAGAAAATACATTTTTTGACATTGACCGACCTGGAATTGAACCCGAGACCTCAGAGATAGCAACAGCAAGTCCGGTATGCTCGCCTCTCGACTACGGAGGCCGTAGCGAATTGCGAAAGTTGCGAATGTAGGCCGATGACCGGGGCAGGACCCTGCACCCGGGATCCGGAAAACCTAATGCGAATCTGGTCTTGCTATTTATTTTTCGTTAAAAAAAACTATTTAAAATGAAAGGAAATTGTCAGCTAAACAAGGGAAACCCACCAGAGGCAATTCAAATGTTTTTTCAAGTGAAAATATTATCTTTGATTTATACAGAAGAAATCATTATGTTTTAAATATTTTTTTACTATTTATTGTGTCATATTGACGTCATTTCGTCGAAGTATCATGAGGAATTAATCTATTACGAAACTGCTAGTATAAACTAAATGAAAACGGATCTAATTCATATAACACTATTCATATATTGATTAAAAAAAACAAAATTCACATCCCAATAAAAAGTTATGTATTATGCGTCGAATTAACACCTTTTTTTTATGTTTGTTGAGTTACTGTTACGTTACTAAAAATCTCTTACAGCTTTTAACTTTACGTCCTATTATGTAGATCCTCTTCGTTCACTCCGATCTCGGCCGATGCAGTTTGCATACTCGGCGTAATGATGTTGGAAAGATGGCTGTAAGGCTAAGCCCTTAGTAGAAGCGCTTTGATGTCTAGGTACATCCCTTCCCTTTGAGATATAGTCGGAGCTCTTAATAAACGGCTTTAATCATTTTCTCTAGGAGCACTAACGAGAAAATATATTAAAAAATATATTGATTTTTATAATAAAAAAAGGCTATAGAGACAATTTACCTACATTAGCAGAACACACAAAAGAACATTATTAAAACAAAAACATCAGAAATGATAAAAAAAACAGCGAAACCATAAAATACAAGCGGTGTTTGTGATATCCAGGGTAACAGGACCTCACTCAGCTTGAGCCATGGCCTGTGTAGGCCATGACGCTAGTTTTCATTAGGCCCTCTCGAGTAAGGTATGCGGACAGCCGACAAAATAAACCTCAAAATAATAAAACGAATACGTAACGGAAATTAATAGCAGTTATATTATGTATTTATACAAAATAAATAGGCCGTCCACCGAATAATTTCCAACCCAAGACATAGCAATCAAACATTTATGTGCAAGTTTCGGAAGCGGGCTGTACGTCGGTCAACGGGACGAGCCCGTTAATTCGTAAACAGGGCGAAGGAACTCTGCTGTAGAGCCTGTAGACTGTCGAATGTCAGAAGATACTATGTCAGATACAGTTTTAGTGTGAGTTTGCCTGTACCTACGTATGGCGTGAGGCCAACTGCATTTATCCACAAACACAACCATAAGAAGAAAAAAAAATACAATGGGCTTGTTTCCTGGGTCGAAAAAAGATTATTTTATTTAGTCCGTCAGTTAGATTATCAAAAAATATTGGACCCGTATTTTGTTTTTTGTCAATCAAACAAAAAATTACGGAGATAAAGCGCATCAAAGTGAGCACGTGACGTCACGACTTGCTAAAAACTTTTACGGGCTATATCTTCATCATTTTTTGTTTGATTGAGAAAAGAAAAAATACGTGTCCAATATTTTCTGTTCTAATCTAACTGACGGACTAATTAGATTTTTTAGGAAACTAGCCCATTCAGCGAGGCTGTTCGGTATTCTTTTCCTTCTGAGTCCGCCACATCACAGTCATTTGATTAATGAGTACAAATCACGGCCATTACAATATTGGGCATATCATCATTCATCCGTAAACAGAATGATAAGATAGTTAATTAGGACAAATTGAATCAGGCAGACTGCACACGTTCCATTAACTAACAATAACCCCTCTGAGAGCAATAATAAGACATGTGCAAGCCGTACATACGTAAGTAAGTCTAAGTACTATATTCGGTATATATATCTCCTAGATCGGGCAGACATTCCGCCAATTAAATATTCTCAAAGGAACATGAACCCGGCTCTCAGGTCATCGCAATAGCATCGTTACGCAAGCCACAATAGTTGCACGGGTTATGTTAGCGTATGGATGTATACGTATGATTTCAGAATTGAGGAGACTGACTACAGGAGCGACCACGCGATAAATTACCTAACTACCCGCCACTCTCCACCGCTATGATATGAGTAACTCCGCGACTTCGCGCAATGCCGAATGTCATGCAAACTTTCATCACTAGTTTTACTGACGCATAACTTTAAAACATATTTCCTTTTTAAGACGAGTACAGTCATCAAATGTAAACTAGTATGTGGTTTTAAAAGCCTACTTAAGCCCAGTGTATGATTTTTTTTTAAATTAATAATTGTTAAATTAAATAATTGGAGCGGAGCATACTAGGTGTAAAAAGGATTGATAGAATCCGGAACACCGCCATCCGCTCCAAAACCGGTGTCGCAGATGTAGGCAAGAAAACTGCAAAGCTAAAGTGTAAGTGGGCAGGACACGTGTGCAGAATGCATCCGGATAGGTGGGCCCAAATCGTCACCCGATGGGTATCTATAGACGGCGGTCGCCGAAGAGGTAGACCCAAAAAAAGATGGTGTGACGAAGTCGCCGACGAAGTCGATTGGGAGTCATTGGCGATAGATAGAGATCGATGGAAAAGTCTGGGGAAGACCTTTGCCCAGCAGTGGGATTGAACAGGTTGATAAAAAATAAAAAAATGTCAAAACTTACACAACAATTTGAGCATAGTATTAGTTTTCAGTACTTATACTTCTGGAGAAAAAAAATATTAAATCATTGAAAAACCTAACAAAAAAGATGCTAATTCTCTTTCTTGTTTTTAACCGCTTGACCGATTTAAATTATTTAGGCGTTGATTTATAGGCCAACATAATAGCTACAAACTGAGCATAGGTTTTTTTATACAATAATTGCGTCCATGCCACACATGTTTTCCTCAATTTTCGCTAGGTACCTAAAGACGCAGCGACTGCCGTAACAGCCACGTTTCATTGCGTGTTGTTATGAACCGTATTTTAATAAGTTTTGTGCGTTTTCGTTCTAAAATTCGTCGAGTCACAAATTTAGGGGCACTACTTGCCTTAAGTAAAAGGAACGCTTTCTTGCCTTTGCATTGTTATTTTGCAATTGATGAAAAAGAACGCCGTCAAGTAAAAAACTGTTTGCAGGAAGCTGCATTTAGCGATCGGCGTAGGACTACTAAAGAAATGTTTTAGAGGCTTTGATCAGTATTACTCTTATGAGGTCTATGAAAATCCTGACATAGGCTCGAGCGCATTACAGGCCACTTATGTCGGCTATTTCTGCCAGCAAGAGCCCATTATTAGCAGGCAGTATGTAAACGGGAGGGAGAACCCATTCAGTCGAACATTTACAATACATAATTTAATGATGAATCTTCATTTTCATTGGATTCGCTAACACAAACTCAAATCATTCATCGCAATCATGTGGAATTAAAAGGTGTACGTACAACGTGAAAATGGTTTCAATTTAAGAAATACAATAAGAATTTATGTCTAGAATTATGATGATATTACATTAATTATTTTTAGCAACAAAACGTTTTAGACAAGACAAAATTTACTAAATTAATTTGTGTAGGTAGAGATTTCTCGGCCTCTGCTCAGAAAACTCTTTATGTAGGCAACAATAAGGTGAGGCATATAACAAACAACGTAATGGAACTCTCTAATGCTAATAACAGTAGGTGGATTACAAGAGTGATATTAAAATAAACATCATAATCATTAAAAGAACCCTAACTTACACCCACACTGCAACAGTTCGTAGGCACACTCAATGATTATTCTTCCATTTCATAGCAGTTAGCAAAACACGAAAATCAATGAAATCTTGTACTTTTGTAACACATTTTTACGCAAACAATTAGTACCTACCTACGTAGAGTCGACCTATAAAAAAAAATTACCTAAACATCGTCTGTCAGTTAAGAACCAATTCGATTCCTTTATTTCAGGCCGAGCCCCTAGTATTAGTAGTAACAATGATGCATAGACAGATTTTAAAAAT
Organism: Anania hortulata; assembly: GCA_963576865.1. Classification (NCBI taxonomy): domain Eukaryota; kingdom Metazoa; phylum Arthropoda; class Insecta; order Lepidoptera; family Crambidae; genus Anania; species Anania hortulata. The sequence continues at coordinate 21,999,232 of OY756393.1, forward strand.
ATCAATTGATAAAAATTTACGTTTTGTATTAGTAGGTGGATGAGCCGTAAACGGTATACAGGGTTACATTGCGAAGGGGTGCCAAATCTTTAGGAGTAGCTCAGAATCAGTAACCGTATGTGCACTGCGTAAGATCCTTGTTGGCTCGCCGTACCTATGGCTCTAATGAATGACCGCGCGGCTTTCGTAGTCTCTCTATTGACTTTATTTTCGGATATTTTAAAGACTTTTTTGTATAATACGTTTTTTCTTTAAATTAATGATTTAGTCTCTTTTTTATATTGTTTCCTAGATCTTATGTTTTAAATTTGGCACCCCTTTGCAATGTAACCCTGTATGTACAGCCCTAGTGAGTAGCGACTACGAGACCAAAGGTTTATAAATATATATTATAGATAGCTCATAAATGTATGAGATGCGAGTAGCTCAGTGGCGGCATCGCTTTGGTAGTGATAGTTAATTACCAAAGTTAGGCCACCTACGCCACGGCAATGCCGCGGTACCAAACCGCTGCAGTTTTTAGCCAAATACGCAAAATGCCAGACGGTGGTACTGCAACGCGTCGGGAATGATCGCATCAACTCCTCAGTCCGACGTCGCCTGGATTCCAGGACAAGGAACGGGGAAGCCTCTTGGCTGCATTTAAGCATGCAATCCCTTTAAGGCTCTTGAAAATCACTATTTGTGCGACGTGACTGTTAAACACTTTGGGAAACTAGAGAAGGTAGTCTCAATGACTTGAAATCAAACGAATCAAAGAGCCTCTGTCTAGTTAAAATGGTAACATATCTTTTGCACAACAGACTTGCACTACAACACAAGTAACCGATGAATTTATGAAAACCAAAAAAAAAACTGATGGTGACACTAGAAATCAAGTCAAGTGACTGCCTTTTTATTGTTTTTATTATGAAAAAACTTAGTTATGACGTCATTAAAGAGTGCTTTAGAACGAATTTCATCATCATCATCATCATCATTTCAGTCATAGGACGTCCACTGCTGAACATAGGCTTCCCCCATTGACTTCCAGATTGGCCGGTTGGAAGCGGCCTGCATCCAGCGTCTTCCTGCGACCTTTACCAGGTCGTCTGACCACCTTGTGAGTGGACGTCCTACGCTGCGCTTGCCGGTACGCGGCCTCCATTCTAGAACCTTTCTGCCCCATCGGCCATCAGTTCTACGTGCTATGTGCCCCGCCCACTGCCACTTCAGCTTGCTAATCCGTTGGGCTATGTCAGCGACGAACGAATTTAAATGACAAAATATTTTAAAAAAATAAATATTGTAATAAATCTATCATTAATAATATTAATCTTACTTATAGCACAGTAAATATAAACTGTGCTAATAGTTTTACTAATATCTGACTGAAATGCGAAAGTTTGGATGGAGATGTTTATTAGTTAATCACGTCAGAACGGATGAACGGATGAGATGTAGTTTGGCACAGAGATAGATGATAAGTCTATAATAGAACATAGGTTAAGTATTTTTTGATTCCGAAAAATGTACGATTTCATGGGATATGTTTGTATCCGTTGTTACAGATCAAGAGATTGTCTTTTTTTTTCATAGTGCTAGTTAAGGGGTCAGAGAATGAAGTATTCCACGGGGGCGAAGCCGCGGGCACAGCTAGTGAAACATGCGCTAGACCAATTATTGTAGTTTAAAGTTAGGAAATCATATATTTGTGTTACGAGGTTTTATTAGACAATGAGTTTTGCCAAGAGCGTCTTCCATAAAACCCAGATCCGAGCCAAATTAGAAAAAAAAATGGTTTAAACCGAAAATCGAACCCAGGACCTATTGCGTTCTAGGTCACCATTACACTTGGGCCATGAAAAATTCAAACTTCACAAAAAAACATAAGAATCCGTTATTTTATTACTATCAATAATTTTAAATATAATTGTATCTTTGAATTAATAGACTGGTTTACACGTTCCCAATTCAGCCCGTTTTCTCAGAATTTTAATCAGACGTTAACTAATCACTACCAAAACCACTTTTGTTACAAAAACATTCGCCCCCTGTTTCATTTGCAAAGCCTTCTGCTAATTTGCTAAGAGCACCGATCCGAGCCGAGAGAGTATACACCCACAATCCAATTTATTCACCACGAGTCGGAGGGAACGAGAAGAAATAGAATATTTTCAAACTAACTAGAAACATTTACCACAATAATAATATAGTTTGTTGCGCCGTTTCTTCTCATCACCAGTTAATATGTAGTCCCGAAGCGGTGGTAGGACTAAGCTATATTTTGGGACGTGTATAATTGCCCGGAAGAGGGCCTATGTACAAAATAAATGAGTATTATAATATCTCTTTAATTGTCTCCAAAAAAATAACAACAATTATACATTCATGCAATTTTTTATGTCTTAATAAACTGAGCAGCAAATTAATTCATGAGACAAATGGGTCAACGACTCAGCTAATGATATGAGAAATAAATCCTTACATCGCTGGTATTCTGCCGTAGCCCTTAACTAATTATAGCAAGAACATAAAACTTTCATAATAATTAATGTAAAAAATTGAAGACGAAGCACAGAAAGACGAAGTGTGGGCAGACCACCAGCAAGATGGTCGAACGATACTACAAAGACGGCATGACCGACCTGGACAAGAATCGCCGCACTAAGAGCTAACTGGAGAGAACTTCAGGAGGCATATGTCCAACAGTGGACGAATAACTTATGCTGAAGAAGAAGAAGATTGATTCATTTTTTGGAAAAATTGTGTGATTGTGATCCGCACACCCTAAACAATACTCGTCTCGACATGTTGATACTAATGACACTAACACCAATTAAATATGTCGGCCAATGCTTTGTATATCTCACACATGTTTACGTAAATAAAAATTATCTTATCTTATCTTATCTTATCTTATCTCGAGACTGTGTGCTTAGTTGGTATAACACGCAATCCTAAACTTTAACAATGATATTGTAGACACAATACACAATTTACTTTAGGTAGGGTAAGCTGTGAAATATCTCAATTTCAGTAAATGCCTCCAATTGAATTATAATAATAAACTTGTGACGTAACGATATTGTGATTGAAACATATTTCGTTGAGTTTTTAGGGTTCCGTACCTAACAAGAAACCCTTATAGTTTTGCCATTCTTGTCCGTTTGTCTGTCTGCGGCTCAGCTCAGAGACTCTTAGTACTAGAAACCTGTAATTTGGCATTATAATACATACTAGAAAGTAGTACAATAAAAATTTTAGAAATATTTTTTAAGATTCCCAGCTTACACGTAAAGTGGAAATCAGAATCAGAAATATTTAATGTGGATCACAGGTTATTGCAGGTATAAAATTAGTAATAGTATCACTATGTTCCGCCTGTGATAGGCATACAATAATTTCTTAATAACTATTTTATAAAACTGAGTCAGGCATGCTTGAATAAAAATAAAATTAAACACATAAAATTTATTGTTTTTTTTCTCGTTTATCACATCCTGAAGGGTTTAAAATATTGTGGTTTTTAAAACCGTTTCTCGATTCAGAGATCTGTTCGAGTAATACTAAGCTTTTAAAAGTTATTTTTTATGTTAGTTATATCGTCTTCAGTCCTCCCCCCGTTCTACCAGCTAAATAGTTACTTATATTAAAATTAAAATAAAACTATCACAGCTAGCTAGTTTACTTAGCTTTACAAGTTACCGAGTAAACTTATGAAATGTACAGACAACAGCTCGTCAACCTACCACAAAACGTCAAATTTTCTTAATTGATATTGATCTCTACATATCGGACTTAAAGTTGAAAATCAATTCAATGACCTTTAACTTATTGGGTAGGTTGACCTGCCGTTGTCTGTACTAGAAGACGAAGTAATTAATTATGTGGAAAAGTTAGCAAAAACCGCACTTTGTGACGCGCAACTACACAGCTACGGAACCCTACATTGCGTTTGGACACTAAGGGCCTCTTTCACCACTTGCTGATAAGTTCCAGATAACCTATCTGGCACTTTTTTGACAGCTAATTGTATGGGTTATCTGTCAAAACAAGTGCCAGATAGGTTATCCGGAACATATCAGCAAGTCGTGAAAGTGGCCCTTAGGCTCGTAGTATCTCTGGAAACAGCGGCAACTACAATAACAATTTTCTGCGAAAACCAATAAATCGTAGAATCCTTAATAATAATCTTGTCCTATTTGATAACAATACAATTTACTTGTTTTACATTTCGTAATTCTAGAGTTGATAGGTAATTCAAGTAACCAGACATTCATCATCATCATCATCATTTCAGCCATAGGACGTCCACTGCTGAACATAGATAGGCCTCCCCCAGTGACTTCCAGATTGGCCGGTTGGAAGCAGACTTTATTTGAAATATATTTTCGTATTATTTTAAATCGCTTTTAACGATTCAAAAATAATAGAATAATTCAATAGCCAGTAACTATTAATGAAAATAAACCGATTTGATTTGATTTAACCAGTAATTAATATTGCAGTTTTCAGTTATTGCCCACTTGGGTGCTAGTTGTCTGTTCAAATTAGCAGTTAATTATATTTTGCGAAATTTAATTGAGTATTGAAAAAACAGTTAGTAACAGTTTGGTTTTCTGTGGCAAAATCCTATGAGATTATAAGAAGGTTATTCTTTTACTTTTCTTTTAAATTGATAATTGGAGATCTATCGACCAAGAAAAAAAAATGGTCAGGAAAGAGGTTTCTTATGTACCTAAATACGAGTATCTGCTGGGCAATTACTAGTGGGTAACTAGCTCGGTACTAGAGATTTAAGTTCCCAAAAGTTAATAATATTTTACTCTAAGATACTACTTAGTTTAGTACCTAAATACGAGTAGTTATCTGTTTATGTTTATTATTTAGAATTCGACGTACCTAAATCATTTATCCCTTCATGTTCCGCTTACCCGTGGCAGACCGTAAAAACAATGGAAATAAATAGAGTTTTTTTTTGTGGCACGCGAAGGCATTAGGTGCGACAATAAAATTAAAAGACTTATAAACGCATAGCATGCCATTGCTCTTTCCAAATATCACAACACGAGCAACCTGCAGACGAAATAACAGTTTTTGTAGTCCGCTGGGAAAAGCTGGAGTGTCGAATGTAATCAAAATCTCCCGAAGTGACGTGAGGCAGAACCTCTCCGCCCCCCGCCCTCCACTACAGTGGGTGCATCACAATTAGTTGCAGCAGGCCACCATCAGATGCTTCATTACTTACAAAGGCCCAGTAGTTGGACCCCACAATTTACATTTCAATTTATAAATTTTAACGGCACTTTTAGTAATATTAGACTAATATAATAATACTTCATTAAATTTTAAGCAGGGAAACCTGGTAACGTGTCCTATGTGCTCATATAATCAAGACAGAACTCAACGCACGCCTTGTTGCGACTTTGAGGCTTTAGTTACTACAGCGTTATATTTCATTATGGCAGAAATGAATTACAGGCGCCTTACGCACAACGATACATCAATCAATGTTCAGCTTTTATTACCTGTCCACAAGGCAAACAAGGGATCACGTACATAGGCCGTGTTTATAGTAAACTCCAAAGGTATTTTTGACAAATAATAAATTGCTACATCAAACAAAAGTTTGGGCGCCTTTCAACAAACTTAACTACAAAGTTCTTCAAGACGGTAGATCGAGTTTTAAAGCAAGACTAGAAGGTTCTTAACTTTTCATAATTACATTATAAGTTAATAAATTAAAGTTAAAAAATTATGTATACCTGAGAATTGCGAGATACTGGACAGCATGGAGAGCCCAGAATGCCTTCTGGGCGATGACGGGTGGATCATCCCGATGGAATATATCCCAGACTCCTCGAACTGCCACATGCCGGGTTCAAAAGTAATGTGTAGCTTTTGAATTTGAAAACCGAGAAACATCAATGCTCGATAAAAGCTTCAACACATCGGTTGTCCTCTTGTGAAGTTATTTACGAGTACAAAGGATGCTCACTTTTCTGAGTAAAAATCAATTAAATATCAAGAAAAAATCGTTTTACCGAGGTAAGGCAAGCATAGGATGAAATAATGGATATTTTAATTAGTTGTTTATCACATATAAGATTAAAGCGATCATATTTAATGAAGCGCGAAGATATGCATTTGTTGATAGAGACGTGCGCACGGCGCGATGGCTGCGACGCGACTGGGTAGCAGCAGCAACCCCACCACCTAGTACGTTGGTAGGGGTAGGTAGGGTAGGGATGGCGAGTGGGTGGGTGGGGTAACAACACTGACGGAACATAATAATACTCCTGGCGGGATAGGGTTTTAGGGGATACCGCGTCGCCTAGTTATGTTAACGGGATACCAGGCGCTATGTAATATTGATATTTGTTTCTATACGTCATAGCACGCTTTTTACATAATAAAGAATGATTTTTGCAATAATTTTAAAACTGAACAGGATTCCGGACCGTATCGACGCTATGCTTTTAGGGCGCGCCTCAGCCATTGTTTGCGGAAATCCCGCGCGCGGGAACGTACTTATCTATTACTAACTCTCCATTTATTTTTAACTGCTTAGGTTACTGACTTACTTGTTTGAGTAAATAATTAATAATACTATGATCACTGTAGATATAAGCTGGATGGATGGGCTTGCGTTCTTCCATTTACAAAAAAAAACGAAGTCTGACAAAAATAGTATTACCACTCTAGCATTAATTTGTTCCTTGATGTTTAACCATATCAAATATTTCGTTGCCATAACACAAGTTTTTCTTACTTTGGGACACTTATTTGCTTGTTATGGTTGGATACTTTATGTGAATATGGTAATATATGTGATTGTTAAATCGTTGTTGTTAAATGTTTATTTACTACATTCACTTTTTCGAATCCTATTTTTTGTATTCTAATAAATTGAGATTGGTTAATTGTAAAGCCACAAATATTATTAAGGGCTTTCATGAAGAAGTACCATGGTAACAAATGAAATATATTTTATCAAGGAAGATAATTTTACTTGAAAAAAATTCTCAACTCTCTTTGGTGAGAGCAATTGAAAAAAAAGTTTTTTTCAAGTAACATTGTCTTCCTTGATATAATAAACTAGCATTATTGTGAATGCAAAAAATAAAAATGTTGAAATGTATTTGTTTATAGCATGGTACAAATAGGGTGTTACAAGTTTTTAATCTTAGGATGCTCTGTCCCGTGTCAAAAATAAAAGTAATTTTTAACAAAAAAAATTTTTTAAAGTAGTAGTAATATTTATATGTAAATTGAATTTATTATATTTGTTTACAATCAACGCTAAACAAAGACGTTTTTTAACAATACAACAACAAAATAATGGAATTAAAATGTTAAAGGCTAACCAGAAAAAATAAGTAATATAATTTTTTCAGACATCAATAATAGGGTGCTATGTCTGGTAGTTTCATCTGAATTTATAAATGCACTGTATAAAGAATTAAAAATATAAATATAATAGATAATAAGATTAATAGTATAAGTACCCTACACCTTTACCATGTAAATCAAAAATGGAATGAAATACTGATGATATAAAATAATGTTGCCATTTGTTGCATGTTAAAGTGCCTAATCAAAAATTAAATGAGACAATGTTGTTCTTGTCCTGCTTTGTTGTTTTTCCCTTTATCTAACTTAACCCTTAGTTATTTAACAGTGTTCTGTACCAAAACTGTCCTCCCCTCTCGGACGCCACAGTGAGTGGTCGTGTGTTAGTGAGTTCGTGTGTCTAAATTAAATATTTTTAAAATTTTAAACGAAAATAATTTGGTGCGACGACTGTGGTTTTGAACTTGTATCTCCGTGCGTGGTGTGCGGATGTCTAGCCATTCCGCCACCAAAGCGATAACACAAAGTATTGAAATAAACTATCCTACTTGGCTGCCGACTGTGCTACAGCTACGAGTGACGACTACGGACGCAGCTACGAGACTACGAGTATACGACCTTTGTGCTACGGCCCTGCCTGCATACTGTGAACTACACTCGTGCGTATACTACACAATAACGTGCTACAAAATGCCTAATTTAATGCGTTCCTCGCCGCTTGACAAGTCGCACAGCATGTCGGAGACGGACGTGGCAAATGTAGACCTTAGAGACTGCAATTTTTCGTTTGAAGATAATGTTACACAGAGGGATTGTAAGCGTCCACGATTATCGGACACAGTCGTGGAATCTGAAAAAGATGATATTCGAACGATCATCCGAGATGAACTTCGCAACGTTTTGCAATCTGTTCAAACACAGCAAAACTCACGCTTAGATGCCCTAGAGCAACATATATTAGACATTAAAAATACAAACAATAACATAGAAAGCACGATATCATTCTTCGCTTCGCAGAACGACGAGCTGAAAAGAAAAATAGAACACCTGGAAAGCCAAAACAAGAAAGATAAAGAACATATAACTATTTTGGAGCAAAGACTGGAAGACATTCAGAGAGAGGGACGAAAGGCCAACTTAGAAATTAAAAATGCACCTAGAATGAACGACGAAACCAGAGAAACCTTAATTGGAATGGTGAAGACCCTCTCAAAAACTGTTGGCTGCAAGCTTGATGAGGGACATATTTCAGATATTTATAGAATTAAGGGAAAGAAGGGTGCAAAGACTGACTCGCCCATTATAGTCGAGACCTCATCCTCGATTCTGAAAACAGAACTCTTGACCATGTGTAAGGCCTTCAACAGAAAAACTAAACAAAAGCTCTGTGCTAAACATCTTGGCTATAAGCACAACGGAGATATCCCTATTTTTGTTTCGGAGCAGTTGACCATCAAAGGTGCCCGGCTATCATTCTTAGCGCGAGAACTTGCTAAAACAAACAAGTACAAGTACTGTTGGACTGCATACGGCCGGGTGTACCTGCGAGAGCACGATACGTCTCCCGTTATAACAGTAACCAGTGAAGCCCAAATTAACAGCTTGATGCAGAAAACCTGACTAGAAACTTACGTGCCCTATGTGGTAGGAATAGGAGAGTTATTTGAGTTATTTTCGTCTCTAGTGCATAATATTGTTCTTTATATTTTGTATACAGATTTAATTTTGTTTACATTACTTATAATTAGCTCACTGCAAAATATGTACATACACACACAAAACACAAAAACACTTATAAATCACATTTTTACCCAGATTAAGGTAAGTCTGATAACCCCAACACGACATACAATGTATATCAATGATGGTTTAAAGGTAGGTACAGTACTCTGCTCTTATTACAAAATTAATTATGAATAGTTCACTAAATAATTTACAAGAAATAGATGAAATTGAAATAGCACAATCAAAAGTAGACACAATACAAAACTTTATAAATATACCGCAATATGTATATTTATAAAGTCCGACTTCACTATAATTGCACAAAACATCCGTAGTATATATAAAAACTTTGACAGTTTATGTGTATCCTTGAGTAATTTCAACTTTGATACCGATTTACTAGTATTAAGCGAATGTAGGCTTGATGCTAATAAAACAATTCCTTTTCAACCGACTTCAAAAAACGAGGAGGTTCTCAATTCGACTGTATGTTTTTTTTTTTTTTTTTTTTTTTGTATATTTGTTACGCGATTACTCCGCCAATTATGAATCGATTTTAATGATTCTTTTTTTGTTTGGTAGATCATACTTCAGAGGTGGTCCCATATAAATTTTATCGAAATTGATTTAGAACTTTTTGAGAAAATCAACAAATATATACCCAGATAGTATTTTGGTTGTGGTTCTTGTTACCTATCTTCGTCAAATATGAGCCGATTTTGATGATTTTTGTTTTATTGAATAGCTTATACTTCAAAGATAATATGCTAAAAGTTTACAAAATAAAAATCACCCCTAAGGGTAGGAAAATAGGGGATGAAATCGGTGTTCAGCAGTTAGATTAGGATTTATCACTAAAAATTGATGAAATAAGTAAATTTTATTAAAAAAAATAAAACCGACTTCAAAACACTAAAATGCTAAAAATAATCCTAACACTTAAGTACCTAATCAGTTACTTTTGGAGTCGGTGCAAACAAAAACATTGAATCTCTCATCGGCTGGCACCGACTCCAAAAGTAACTGATTAGGTACTTAAGTGTTAGGATTATTTTTAGCATTTTAGTGTTTTGAAGTCGGTTTTATTTTTTTTAATAAAATTTACTTATTTAAATAATTATATATCGTTTTCAACTACACATCACCTTAACCAATGTGATGGAGTAGTCGTCTATCTGAAGAGCTTACACAAAAGTAGTATCAAAGAAATTAAATTGACAGATGCATCATGCTTACAGGTGACTTTACCTAATTACACAATTCTTTGTATTTATCGCTCGCCTTCAAACACCAATGCTGACAACTTTATATACTCCTTGAGCAATCATTTAGAATGTATAAAAACCCACAAAAATATTATTATTACTGGTGACATAAATATAAATATCAACATTACTGAACAACGGTCTGCAAGTGCACAGGAGCGTACAAATAGACTGTCATATCTCAATATGCTTGCTATGCATGGCCTTCTTCCAGGCCACGTGCTGCCCACAAGAGAACTCGCTTGCCTAGATCACTTCATATTAAAAATGGATAATAGTGTGTTTTCAGCTTCTATTATAGTATTTGACAGCACTATAACTGACCATCGTATGATATTCTTAAAATTAAGCAGTACGATAAAACCTAAGATACTTAAAACAAAATATCGGACAATAATTGACTATGAAAAGGCAATCCTAAATCTAAAAGAAGGTAACCTACATGATCTTATTACATATGATAATCCTACAGAACTAACTAACACCCTTATAACTAAATTACAACAATGTTTAATTGATAACACTATAACAAAATGTATATCCTCTAAAGATCGCTTGATTAAACCGTGGATGACTCCAAGTATTTTAAAATGCATCCGAAATAGAAATGATATGCAACAAAAATTACGAGCTGATCCATCAAACGAAATCTTAAGAATCACTTACAGAAGGTACCGCAACTTTTGTGTTAACTTAATTAAAAAATTAAAGATCCAATATGAAAGGGAACTCTTAGCAAAAAACAGCAAAAATTCCAAGACTCTATGGCAAACAATAAATAACATAACTGGCCGAAACACAAATAAAACTAGTAACCTGGAGTTACTGGATTCGCGAGATACCCCACTATCAGCAGTTGACCATGTAAATATGTTTTTCACAAACATTGGCAAAAGACTGGCTCAGAAAATTTCATCGGGTTCTTCTTCACGAAAAGTCTATAACGTGAATCAGTCTCACAACTCACCTGCCACATCCTTTGTTTTTCTGAAAACTGACTCTGAGGAGGTATATAAGACTCTGATGAGCCTAAAATCGGAGAGCGCCTCGGGATGGGACAACGTGTCCACTCGATTTTTGAAATTAGCAAATGAAATGGTGGTGCCAATAATTTCTCACCTGGCTAATCTATGTTTTGAGCTGGGGATCTTCCCAGCTGCACTAAAAAAAGCAATTATCACGCCCGTGTATAAGAATGGAGACAAAAGCGACGTATCGAACTATAGGCCAATCTCAGTTTTAACGGCAATATCTAAAGTAGTAGAGAAGTTAGTGAACAAAAGACTAATAAATTATTTAAACAAAATTAATTTTCTTTCAAAATCACAGTACGGTTTTCGGCAAAACCTCTCAACTGAGGACGCAGTTACGGCACTAACGTCTTATATTGTCGAAAATGTTGATAGAGGTCAGAAATGTATTGCGACGTTTTTAGACTTAAAAAAAGCATTCGATACTGTCTCTGTACCCATTCTTATACAAAGGCTAGAAAACATTGGTATTAGAGGAATCGCCTTGTCACTGTTCGCAGACTATCTCAATGAGCGCAAACAACAGGTTAAAATAGGCCAATATATTAGTAACGAAAGCAGCGTGGCGTATGGTGTTCCACAGGGCAGTGTTCTAGGCCCAACTTTATTCTTGATCTACATCAATAGTCTATGTAACCTAAATATCAATTCAGGACAGGTTTTCTCATATGCGGACGACACTGCCATTGTCTTTGTTGGCGGCACGTGGGATTCTGTACGTCATCATGCAGAGGCGGGACTTGCTGAGATAGCCATCTGGTTAGAAGACAACCTTTTGACATTAAATACAGAAAAAACCAATTATATAGCATTCACAAATTACAACTCATCACAACCTGACATTAATTTTAAAATTCACATTCATTATTGTCCCAATCAAAACACGTCGTGTTCGTGCAAGACTATCAGTAAAGTGACTGATACAAAATATTTAGGAGTCGTGGTTGACCAAAGGCTCTCTTGGCATGCCCAAATCGATTTAATGATGGGAAGAACTAGAAAACTTGTGTGGATTTTTAAAAAGCTCCGATATATTGCTGATAAAAAGCTATTAAAGCAAGTATACGTTGCACTGGTTCAATCAGTATTGGTCTACTGTATCCCAGTCTGGGGTGGTGCTGGTAAGACGAAGTTTCTCGAACTCGAAAGAGCGCAAAGGGCACTTCTAAAAGTAATGAACTTTAAGCCGTACAGATTTCCAACCGAAACCCTATATAAAATAAGTAATACTTTGTCAGTTCGGCAGCTCTATATGCTGAATATAATCTTGAAAGTCCATAGAATGCTGCCATACGATCCTTCTAAATTATTCAAAAGACGTAAACATAACGTAGCTCCAACCGCTAGAACTAAAACAGTGTATGCTAGAAGACAATTAGTGGCACGGTCTGCACATTTGTATAATAAAGTCAACAAAATCATAAACATCTATCCTATGAATAACTATACTTGCAAAACCAATCTTACAGCACTGCTAAAAACATGGAGCTATGACAAAACTGAAACATTTCTAGATTAAATAAAAATAAATATAATATAAAAGTAAAAGTAACGATATTAGCGTCCTACCAAAACGCAAACACACAGATACACACACACACACACACAAATACACACACACACACTAATACAAACACTTCGTGCACACTTACGCACACGTGGACTTTTTATGGGTACTTGTCCTTAGGCATTAAGAAAATCATAGTATCTGATAAGTAGGTATTACCTGCTCTATTCTATGTAATTCGCTGTATGGAGAGCGGGGCTTTCTAACACAAGTATTTAATTACTTAAAAGAAATCCTCGATCGTAATGCAGAAATGTAAAAGCCTGATACTTAATAAATAATTTGAATTTGAATTGAATTTGAAAAGATACTTAAGAAGTTAAGACACTCCAGAATCAAGAAAGCAGCAAAAACAACACAATTTACATAAGAAAATATGAAATTCATTATGGTTAAAATGCACTTACTATAAGCAATCACTTCCAGACAACCTTTAGGGAGGACATCATGGGTGTAGTGCAGTAGGATGCAATACAGTGCTCTCTTCAGAGCAAAGTCCATAAAAACTAATGAGTAATGATATCAATGAAGACCAAACAACATAGGTATGTATACAAACTTATACTTAATGCTGCAATGCAAATATCTACACATTAAATACAATAATAAAAAAAATGTGTTAATAATATTTTTTATACACATTTCATGCAATTTTCAACTAATTAAAATGAATGTACATGTACAGTTAACTGTAATGTAATAATATAATTTAACAACGTATGTATTGTACACACAACATAAATGTTTCTCAAGGAAAATGGCTTTTGAATAAGCTAGGCCCTAAACACCTCTAAATGTTTTTAAACACAAAGACGTAGATAAAAATGTAATGTAAGGTCATTATAGATATTTAAGTATGTATTTCTAGTTAACGAAAGTCTGTAGTAAATTAAAAACAGAATATGTCGTCTAAATAAAACAAGGTTACACAATCAAGATTTCATCACTGAAAATGTTTAATAAGAATCTTTTTATGATACTACGAATGAAGGCAGGTACAGCTAGACCAGAACTTGTTCGTAAATTACTTATCCCACTTACCATATTCCCTGAAGAGCTTCTTGTAATCTCCCAGTTCATTCTGATCCAGCCACTCGTCTACCAAAACACTTTCATCTTCAAATAAATCGGTAACAGCTAGGCGACTCAAATACGCAACTGAGAATATAATTAGTGATATACCAAGGAAGTTCACTATCTGAAACATATTGTTTCTTGAGTTACATTATTATTTATTATTTTGAATTTTAGAAGTAAACAAGGACGGCCGAGGGGTTTATTTTGTCATTTGACAACTTTGACGTTTGTTCACTGACCTGTAATAAACTGGACCGTCTGCTTTATAATATTATTCGTGGTGTCTGGTGAGGTGGCTGTGCTGATATGGACCAATGATTCTCGATTTGGCCATAAGCTAAAGAAGAAGAAAAAGAAGAATTTGATAAACGCCGTTTTGGCGCTGTATGCTACTGTACAGGCGATGTTTTTTTTTTCAAATGAGCCCTCAGCACTCGGCACGGTCCGATCGCGCCCGATAGTACGGGGCCCGGACGTGGACTAGGTACCCGCTACCCGGCCGCTCTCTAGGCTGAGTACCTTCTGTACTCGCCAAATCTGCCCGGTGAAGCTAGAGAAGGCCTTTCGCCGCCAGCATAGCAGCATAAAACAAGACCTTTAACTTTTTAGGTAGGTTGACCTGCCGTTGACTGTATGTATATGATGAAGGCGGAACTATAATACATCAGTAACGGCCGCAAGCTAAGCAGTCATACAAACAAAATGTGTTCTCAGTTTCTCACTCGATACTTTCGCTTGTAGTGTTTGAAATAAGCACACAAAATTAGCTGTCATTTGTGTAGGGTAAAAAGTCCAGTGGTATTATGTAGGTCAGTTTGTCAATAAACGTTCCGTTGCACACATGAACTGTTTCTAGGCTTGGCAAAATATCTTGCTGGCCGCGCCGGCCACACATCCAGTTAGAATAGTCGCAAAATCAGTTTAGAAGTAGGAAGGCAATCTGCAAAACGCTTCGATAACGCATTGTCAATCGGTAAACCGCGTAACACTGATGTTACGATCACGTACAACTTCATGGTTAAAATCCTTTGTCATTATAATCATTGTGTCACGCTCACGTGGTTTTCCGATCGATAATTAGTTAACGAACGGTTCCAAGCGGTTCAGAATCGGGGGCCAGGTTAAAGTATATGGTTTTAGTAAGTATGCTAAATAAAGTAATGAATACTATGTTTACAACACGCAATTATAAACTGTTTAAAAATAGTAGTTTTTGTGGAACAAAATAAGCTACATTTCTTTATAAGTTATGTGCTCCGTGCTATAACGCAGTGGTTTACTTGATCAGTGCTCTATGCTTCGGGCAGACAAAAACGGGATAACATTTATGTTATGCTAAGTCAATCAGAAGCTGTGCCCTAATTTTAACTAATTCCATTCAACCGTTAAAGCGTGATTGTGTAAATTTACAGACTTTCACATTTATAATACTTATTGTAAGAATAAAACAACAATTGACAATCATAAAATTCTATTAATTAATTGATTAATTTTCTTCATATCACAAGGAGTGCTTCAACAGTCTATGATCTGTGTAAAGCTGTACGTAAATCACATACACAGGGGTGCTTATAAGCTAACGTTAGGGATATGTAATGTTCACTTCTTGATCTTGATTTTGTCAGCGAGAGAGCAGGAGAGGCCGGTGCCGTCTGGCTCCACGTTCAGTTCCTGGACCTTGCTATCGTTCACTACCATAGAGAAGCGCTTGGACCGGAACCCTCCGAGGGGGGGGAGGTCTGTGCCCAGGTCTAGGGCTTTGATGAAGACGCCGTTGGGGTCTGCCAGCATACGCACCTGGAATTAGAAATGTTTACAAAATTTGGTAATTTGTATAACTTACTAGCTGTTGCCCGCGACCTTTTTCGCGTGGTCTTTGCAAAACCTTAGTCTAAACCATAGACAATGGTAAAATATTACTTTGTCTATGGTCTAAACAAAGATTACGCAAATGAAGTCGCAGGCAACAGCTCATGTTACATATTTTTTTCACATTTAAAATAGTTTTGCCAACTAAACTGCGACATGTATGTAACGGTAAGAAGCGTGATCTATAATGACAGTTATCTTGCATCCCTCGGGAAACCGTATATTTTTCCGGGATAAAAAGTAACCTATCTCCTATTCCAGGCTATAATCTATTTATGTGGTAAATTTCATCTAGATCCGTTCTGCCGTTCTGGTGTGATTGAATAACAAACATCCATCCATACAAACTTTCGCATTTATAATTAATATTAGTAAGATTTCCTTAATAGACCACTGCACTTCGAAGCGCAGCGTAGGACGTCCACTCACAAGGTGGTCAGACGACCTGGTAAGGGTCGCAGGAAGACGCTGGATGCAGGCCGCTTCCAACCGGCCAATCTGGAAGTCAATGGGGGAGGCCTATGTTCAGCAGTGGACGTCCTATGGCTGAAATGATGATGATGACTTTGACTGTGAATGCTTTATTTATTTATGTATAACTAGCTTTTGCCCGCGACTTTGGTTGCGTGGTCTTCAGTTTATTCATAAAGGATTTTCTGCGCAACTTTGTTATTTTTTTCTTTTAGACGAGTAAGAACCTTTTCCTGGCAATAATTAACACAACAAAAAAGAAATAGCGAAATTGTGTTTCATCTGTCCACGCGTGATGCGATGACCAAGGGAAATAGAGATTCATTTTTATATACAGGGTTATTTTGTAAAACATCAACAACCTCCTAGGGTCTGATTCATCATCATCATCATCATTTCAGCCATAGGACGTTCACTGCTGAACATAGGCCTCCCCCAGAGTCTGATTCTGGTACTCTAATACAACAACTTTTCTATGGGACCAACATTGAAACGCAAAAAAAAATACTTCCCCATACTAAGCCGCCGACCAGCCGACATCAGTTTGTATGGAGCAGTGTTTTTTTTTTTTTTTATTTCAGTGTTGATCCAATAGAAAAAAGTTGTTATATTTGAGCACCAGAAACGGCCCCTAGGAGGTTGTTGATGTTTTACAAATAACCCTGTATGTATATAGATAACTATTGTTACGTTTAGTCTATTTTTTTTGACTGGCAAAAAACAGAAACAAACATGGCGTCATATAACTATTAGCATTGAGAATTACTAAACGAGATAGTCCGTTTTCCAACTTCGTAAAAACTCAATTTCCTCTACCCAATTATGGTCCTACCCACATACCAAAGCGATCGCTTTTGGTGATTAGACCGCCTCATTATCGGTTTATTATTTTGTATCTACGTATCTTTTTTATTCTATTTGCTAATCCATATCATTAAATGATCATGCAATTACATCAGCACATAATTTACTTTATAATATAATGATGTTATTGTTCCCTTGACAATCAAGTAGCTGCAAAAACACTTAATATGCCACAAATAGATGGCCTCGAAGAAATACTGACCAATCACTTCCTACATCAAGATAGCAAGAACAAAATACTTTCAAATTACCCTTATTGGGCTAAAATATTGAGACTGCCTAAAGCCTTGGTAAAACTGATAAACTGATGTAGAAACAAAGGCGATGCGAAAGTGTAGCGTCTAACTAAAGCGTAACACACACTGAAGGCATGAGCGGGCGGCGACGGGTCGGATCGGAAGTACAGCGGGTCTATTAACATACGTTTAAATGGGCGCCCACAGACAGCCGGAGTGCGCGGGCCGCGCTTGCGTAGCTTGATGATGATGATTACTCCCGACCCGACACGTCGCCGCCCGCACACGCCTTTTGTGAGTGTTGCGCTTAAAGATTGTGATTAACGCGAGGTGATACTTTTATTTTCGATTGCATTGGTTTTTATATTACTATGTAGCAGTCTTCGACAGCAGCGAACAACGGGTTTTGAGCGCTGATTGCCTTTATTAGCAGATGGAATTTCTGCTGCATTTTGCGTTTTTTTTTTTCTAAAAATGAATAAGTAATTAATTATTTTTATGAAATCTCCGTAAAAAAAACACAACAAAAGCAGTAGCTATCATTAGGACTAGACGGCACTGCGTCAGCATTATCTATCGGGATGATCAGGTTTCTACCTTCTGGGCACGAACAGCCTTGGTCAACCTGGAAGGCGCTAAACCGTCTTCGTGCAGAGGTTGGCCGCTGTAGACAAAGGGTAAGGTGGGGTAAGAGGACCGAGCGGCAAAGTGAATGTGACTGTGGTGCGGACCCACAAACTATGGCTCATCACTCTCACACACGTGCACGAGGTATGACCTAAACAGAGCGCCACAAAATGCCGTAGAAATTGCCAAGTTTTGGTCAAAGTTCATCTAGACTCCGGACCAAGAAGAATCGAGATGCAAAGTTTAGGCCTTATTCACAGTTAACTTTGTTGTACGTTCTGCTAAGGTATTGGTGCTGGATGCATAATTTATTATTGATAATAATGGGCTAGTTTCCTAAAAAAATCTAATTAGTCCGTCAGTTGGATTAAGAGAAAATATTGGACCCATATTTTGTCTTTTGCCAATCAAACATAAAATGACGAAGATATAGCCCGTTAAAGTTCCACGTAACGTCACGCCTCGCGACACTTTTTAGCAAGGCGTGACGTCACTCCCAAAGTTTGATGAGCTTTATCTTCGTAATTTTTTGTTTGATTGACAAAAGACAAAATATGGGTCCAATATTTTTTGAAAATCTAACAGACGGACCCAGGAAACTATTATTGACGTACGTCGATCCATTCACTGTCAGTTTGTATCGTGCTGCGTGCATCGTGCATCCAACACCGAGACATTGGCGGAACGTATCTACAGCAAGATGGACCGTGAATAAGGCCCGGTTTCCACCAAAGCGGAGACGAGAGGAGAGGAGCTGTGTTTTCATAGAAATGACAACCCAAATGCACTTTATGTCAGAACCGGCGATGATTATCTATATAAAAATAAAATATATATAAAAATGAATCACTATTTCCCTTGGTCATCGCATCACGCATGAACGGAAGGAACAATTTCGTTAATTCTTTTTTTGTTTTGTTAATTACAGTCAAAAGGTCCAGATGTAAAAAAATAATTAAGGAAGTAGTAAAAGTAGCGCAGAAAAACCTTTATGAATAAACAAAAGACCACGCGACCGAAGTCGCGGGCAACAGCTAGTTATTTATACATTTCTGCCTCAACCATTGCTGTAAACTTCTATTTATTATTCGATTTGACGACCTCCGTAGCCGAGAGGCGAGCATACCGGACTCAGTATCGCTATCTCTGAGGTTCCTGGTTCGATTCCCGGTCGGTCAATGTAGAAAAATAACTTTTCTATATTGTCTCAGGTCTGGGTGTTGTGGTACCGTCGTTGTTTCTGATTTCTGTAACACAAGTGCTTTAAGCTAATTATCATAGGATCAGAGCAATGTATGTGATGTTGTCCAATATTTATTATTATTATGTGTATCTCTCCTACGGGAAATCACGGCACGAAGGCCGGTCCTTTTGGAAGGCGTTCAGGGGGATACAGATCCAACACGAAGAGGTCCCTTTGATATATGATAATGAGTTGGGATATGTATACTTATTATTATATTATTACCACTGGACTGGCTTTTGTTAAATTATTTATGCCTTGTTGATTAACGCCATTTTGTAGTTGTGGAGCTAATTGACGACCCAATTAGTGTAGGGTAGTGGCGCAGTGATTCGTCTTGATCGAACCCGGGACCTCAGAGATAGCGACACCAAGTCCAGTATGCTCGCCTCTCGGCTATGGAGGTCGTCAATTTTAAATTATGAAATCGTTCTCAAAAAAATTTATTAAAAAACAAAATTGTGCCCCAATCTGACAACCCAAAAGCTCAAGCGATAAGTGAGCAACAACCTTTGAACTGTGATACTTTTTGTCTAGAAATAATTCTTAAATCACTCAAGGACATTTGCAATAATCACTTAATCATAATACATGACTTTTATTATGGTACTTATATCATGTACCTATAGTCAGGTTTTAATTTACCTGACTATACATGACTGATTATTTGTTATAATAAATCTATTACCCAAAATTTTACAATATTTAACTCATCAAGCATACATAATGAGACACAGTAGAAATTCCATTTTTATGCGGTCTCATGAGACTTCTTAATTGTTGATGAGTTAAGAAGCAGTAAAAATAAACAATAAATGTACAAACGAACAAGCCCTGCTTACACTAGGCATAAATAAGTAAGTTAATTCCTAAGTAAGCCCACAACTTGAAAACATTACTATCAAAGAGGTTGAAGGTCATAAGAGCCGTGTCTGTCTACAGAATAATAACTGAATGTTGTTACCACAGCGATACTGACAAGTACCCAGTACTGTGGGAAAGGTCATGCATAATCAATACTTGTAGATTATTCATAAGACTTCAGCAAATTAAAATAATCAATAAACTATTAAGGCAAGGTTGTTTTTTACTTTGGATAACACACTTAAATCATATTATGTCAATTGACAAAGATTAATATTGTGTTAGTGACAATTATAATTGACTTAACTGATCAAGCATACGTAAACGAGACAATAAAAATTCTATTGTTATGCGGTCTCATGAGACCACTTGGATGTTAACGGGTTAATGGCATTATTTCTTCTATATCAGCCTTAGGCTTTAATGTCAGTAAGGTAAGGTCATCCAATGTTTAGGTGACGGTAAGTGACACTAAAATAAGTCACTATAATATTCATGAAAAGTAATTTTAACTTGTAAAATAAATCACCAAGACTTAACAAAAATTATCAATTATATTCAGAGTTACCAACTAAAATAGTAGATACTACTAAATGAATGAATAAATTAATCTATTGCCAGCATTCAAATAGATACAAACCTTTCCCTTGGTATTGTGCTGGGCCCCCCAAGCAGACATCACATAAGGGTCATTCACAGACACGCACACGATCTCCGCGACCCCTTCCCCTTTCAGTTTATCAGCATTCTGCACGTAGCCTGGCAAGTGGGTCTTGGAACACCCCGGGGTAAAAGCACCGGGCACGCCGAAAACTATCACTTTCTTTCCAGCCGTCAATTCGCACGTGTTCACTTTATTTGCCGGAGAGTCCTCGAAGAGGTCCACGGCCGGGATCTGATCTCCAACCTTCAAAACAGATTCAAATTAGACTCCAGTTACATAATTTTAAATCAACAAACAAAAAACACAATTACCTTGACGGGTGACATGGCTAGCGGAGTGGTGTGTAGTGTGCGGCTTGTCGCTTGCTTAGTAAATGCTGAAATAACACGAACAATCGACCGGCACGGTAGAAACATTTGTATGATTGCTTATTTTTTATTCTTTGACAACTCCACCCTCCACTCCGCGTTATCGATCCAATCAAATTCACAGATTATTAAAAGATCAAATTGTCAAAAAGACAAGTGTCAGAAGAATGTCCACTAATCACCACAGCCCACAGCACTGACCTGTAACAACCTGGACGGGCTGGCTGCGAAAATAAGTTCATGCCTAATTCGGTGGGGGGATAGTCGAACGAAAAGCATAGTCGATCTATATATATGGGTTTTATTTATCTTAGAGCTTTAGAGTGCAAGTTTGGTATAGTTTGTGTTGATGTGTTGTATGTAATGTTTGGTGAAGTGTTAAAGATTTGAAACTATTAAAATATCATTGTGTTCAATGCCGCATCGAGTGTCAAGTGATTTGTCTCAAGACAACTTGCTTTAGACCCGATAGAGGCTATATAGGATAGATAGGAAGAGTAGCCTTCACTAAATCCAAGAAATGCAGTAAACCCGTTATTTGTTGTGAACACTATCAAGAATCACTCGACATTGGCAGAATCACTGCTTTGCTTATAGAGCGGGATTGAGTGCATTAAAAAAAAGTTCATGCCTATTTGATTATTGCCATTTTAACGCTGGCTAGTGCTGGTAGACCATTAATTATGCATATGTGAGCGCACCATGGAACTAAATTAGTAATGGCTACTGTTCCTGTATACCCACTAACCTCAAATAAATATGGATTGACCTGTCGCAATAAGCTAGTTGACACTTTTTTTAAATAGGTCTTAAATTGTCAATAAGTGTTCCATTAGACCAAAAAAAATTGATTGTATTTTTTTAAGACTTAGAAAACTACAAATCTTTAATTTTAAAATAATATTTTCATAAACAGACGAAAACGCTGTCAGCCATTTTGGTCTATAGATTATCTGTGCCATGACGTAGTCTCTCTAGTAAACAAAAAACAACATTTAAGTATTTACGAATACAACCTCTCTGAATTAATCAAACATGATTTCTAATAGTTTACACAAAAAAGGTGTGTGTCAGATATTCAAGCTTGTCACGAGATTTACCCGTGTAGTAAAACATGTAAATTAAGTTTTTAAAAAAAATCAAACTAAATAAATACGGTTACTGAAATCTCGCGGCAAGCTTTTATATCATATAAATTGTGTAATGACGTTATAAGTTGATAATAAAAAATTTAACGGAAAAGTTTATGTTATCATTATTAGCGCTTTTATTTAAAAGCTTGTTTTAAAAAATTTTTTTTTACAGCCATCTTCTACTTTTAAGTATTATAATATACGATATATTTATGTCTCGAAAGTCGAATAATATATGAAATAATTCTTTGTTTAATTTAATTTCATATGAGTCAACTAGCCTATTGTGGCGGCGACCAATCACCAGTGGTGTCAGTTGACTGACACTGATAACACGTCCGGTAAAGGGCAATCGTCGGAGTCCCACACCAGCCAAAGGCTGAAGAAATCCGACGTCTGCTGCTGTCAAATTTGATTTGTGCGTTTTTTATTATCGCTATTCTGGCTATTTTAGACCATTGTTTATGCTTACAGGGGAGCTAAAGGCTGCAAACTGGTTCTCGGTACTCTCACTTGTGGCGCTTTAAATGGGCACACAAAATTCAGTCAATAACTGTTTGAGACAGCCAGTCTAAGTTCAGGTCAGTGTCCGCTGTGCCACTTTTACAACGTCTATGGTTACATTCAATTAATGTTGCCAAGCTATAAGACTAGTAAAAATTACTAATTATGGTCTTATTAACCTTAGTAAGACTTTTTTCGAGAGCTGATTTTCGGGATTTGCAACAACAGCATAGGTGGTGGTGTTGTGATTGTAAACTTGTGAATATTAGTGGATTGAAATGTTGTGACTATATTTGTATTTGATACAGTTTTTCAAATTATTTTAAGACAAGATTCCTATTAATTTGTTTGAAACCTTAAACAGGATATTCTTTTTGTTTTCCTGAAATTGAGGATATAAGTAAGACCTTCTATAACAGCGGTCAGCAACCTTTCAGCAGGCAAGGCAGGCAAATCAAATCAAATCGTTTATTTGCTTTAAACAGGTGATTACAGAGCTCCGAAGATATGATACAGATTTGTGTTGCTTAAGACCTATTTAGCCATAATCTATGACATGCAAAATAAAATAAAAGTAGTTATTACAAAAATATTAGAAGTCAATTCCACGCATCTACTAAATGAAACTCAGGTCAATTTTGTGTTTGAGAATCTCATCTACCGAATAAAAAGAGTTTTTTATTAGCCATTCGCGCAGAGCCGCTTCAAATCTATTTAATGTAAGCTCTTTAATATGACTGGGTATACGGTTATATATCGTAATACACATACCGAAGCATTTTTATTACACCTTTTTGTTTTTGGCAACATGTCTAATACAAGCTTATCAGGTTTCTGAGATGCCTATCTGTTCGGTCTTTTACTTGGATGAATTTGAATTAAAATTTGAATTTGATTTAAAGGAAATTAGGTGGTAGTGATTGATTAAATTTCTTCTAGAAATAAATAAAAACGTACACGTAAAATGTAAACGTACGTAAGTAATAGACTCCATTTTTCCTTTTCAATACAGGCATAATAGCCAGCCAGCAAAGTGATATAGATTGATACTTTGAGCTCTTCACATTACACTTTGGTTAATAAGGGCAACGGCACTAAATATACACAGTTTAAAAAAGGTTCTTTAAATTCAAATTTAAATTCAATCGTTTATTTGCAAGAATACATCATACATGCAATTTTATAATGCAGAACTTAAAACCATTATTTGTCCATGTATTCAGCGAGACATTTGTAGCGAGATCTAATCAGCAAACAAAAGTAGCTGACATGGTCCAACCCAACGGATTATCAAGGTGAAATGGCAGTGGGCTAGGCACATATCACTTAGAACTGATGCGCGATGGGGCAGAAAAAATCTAAAATGGAGGTCACGTACCAGCAAGCGCAGCGTAGGACGTCCACCCACATGGTGGACAGATGGCCTGGTAAAAGCTTCAAGAAGCCGCTGCATGCAGGCCGCTTCCGATCGGACAATCTGGAAGTCACTAGGGGACGCCTTTGTTCAGTAGTAGACGTCCTATGGCTGTAATGATGTTGATGAATCTAAAGGATTTGAACTACCTGGGGCTCCAGTTGAAAATCAGCGCTGCAATTTTCTGCAGCACACGCTGAGCTGGTGCCTATTATACACCACATCTATACGCTGACCTATAGTCGTAGGCAGTACTCGTATTTATCTTTTTGTTTTGATGACTTTTATTTTTGTTATTCCAAAAAAAAAGTATGACATCACATACATTGCTCTGGTTCTATGGTAAGTAGCTAAAGCACTTGTGTTACAGAAATCAGAAACAACGACGGTACCACAACATCCAGACCCGAGACAATATAGAAAAAATATTTTTCTACATTGACCGACCGGGAACCGAACCCGGAAAAAACTGGTGATTGCGATTTTTTCTGGCTACTCTGGTTTGGGGCAAGCAAATAAACCACAAATTTTAAGGTTTTTTAATATTGTTATTTCAAGTCGCGGCCAAGCAGGCCGCAAAAAGAAGCCACGTGAGCCGCAATTACCTACTAACGTTATATTTAGATGTTAAGCACCTAATAACTACATTTATGCATATGCATCAAATAAAATAATATTAATTGACAAAACTATTATTTTACTAATAAAAATTTCTACAAGTCCAAAAAAACATGTTGTATTGTATTACCCTAAATTGGTTTTTGTTTATTTTAGCTTGCTTTTCTTTTGGTAACTAGCTGCCCGGCGAACTTCGTACCGCCTCGTTTTTTTTGTGAATTTTTCAATGTTTTAATAGTTATTCTGCTATTCGGGACAGAGACAAATCCACAAAATCATAAATCATAAAAATCGGCCTCGCAGTTCTCGACTTTTGAATGGTGTAATTAATCCGACTTTATTTTATACAATATATAGATAGATTAAGCTGATGTCAGATGGAGGAAGACGTCCACTGTGTCTTACTCTATTTTTACTCTTAATGCCTTGTCTAAAGGTTGATTTTCGTTTTTAATTTACTGTATTATGCCAGAAGTGACCGGACGCATTTAATTCTTCTAAAGCGACGGGTAAGGCAAGTGGCCTTGAACATTAAACATTGACTAATGCGACTTCTATTACGTGCCTTCTATTAGTTGTGCTCCTGTGCAAATAGATTATTATTGCAAGCAATATATCCACTCATGGAAAAGTAGGCGCTAAAAGTAAAATCCATTAAAAAACCTTATAATTCTTAATTGGTTGACTATTTGAAAAAAAAAACTTCAACCTAAAGGCACGAATGCTATAAATAACTAAACCAACTTTAAAGCTAAACAAAAACGTCGTTTTAAATATAAATATGTACAAGCTCGTGATTTTTGCGGTACTTTGAAATATTTTTTAGTGTTTTTAAGAAATAATAACTAGTATTTAGATACATCAGGAAAAACATATAAGTTACATGATATATTAAATTCCACATCCTATATCCAGTATTTTCACCAGTTTGTACAAAAACACCTCTTTTACGGGCATTCTCCTTACCCGGCGCCTTAAGTGAAAGCTGAATCTTATTGCAAAGGATTACAGTGTGAAATAACTTGCCCAATCACTTCGTGTGTTAGGTATTAGATATACGTCTGCACTCTGCTTCCGTTTACATGTTAGTGGGTCTCTAGTCTCTGTTACCGAAATAAGTGAAATATACAAACTTTAAACCTGTTTTTTTTTTAGTTAAGTAATAATCTCAAAATTTAAATCAATTTACCTACAATTACTTGCAACACTTTTTGTTTATGGTCAGTTCATTCAAGATTTGTTGACGTTGACAGGTATCCTCCTTCCTTTCATGTCTGTAGTGTCTAATCTGTGTGTGTGTTTCATTCTTTCGAGAATTTCGTATGCGGTTGATTGTATTTAATTTGTATTTTT
The DNA here is from genome assembly GCA_963576865.1 of Anania hortulata. Classification (NCBI taxonomy): domain Eukaryota; kingdom Metazoa; phylum Arthropoda; class Insecta; order Lepidoptera; family Crambidae; genus Anania; species Anania hortulata. The sequence goes on from OY756393.1 coordinate 22,025,460, forward strand.
TATTATAATTCTACATTTTTAGATATGAAAGTGTATGGTGTTTGTGTTGTGAAACTAGGGCGTTAAGTTATTTTCTTGCTGAGCTCACGTTAGTAACATGGAGACCCCTTCAATGGACACAATTTACCAGGCCATCAGTGCCTTGTACGATAACCCCAATGCAAGTGAAAAGGAGAAGGCATCTCGGTGGCTAGGAGATGTGCAAAAATCTGTTAGTTTGACCTTTTCTTTTAAATAGCTGTTTAACTGTTAAACTTAACTTGCTATTTTAGTGTCTATTTATAAGTGTTTATTCAAATTACACCACCAATTTTCAGATTCACTCGTGGAAAATAGCTGATGAGTTGTTGCAGCAGAAAAAGGATGTTCATTCCTGTTATTTTGCTGCCCAAACAATGAGATCAAAGGTGCAACATAACCTCTCAGAATTGCCTCCTGAGGCTATGGTATCACTTCGAGACTCGTTGGTAGCGCATTTGGAGAGAACTTCGCCAGACACAAGTGCCGCTATCCTCACACAGCTCTGCTTAGCACTTGCGGACTTAGCTTTACAAATGCCATCATGGCAAAACTGCATCAATGATCTAATAAAATCATTTTCCAACAAAAATGACTATGCTCTACTAGAACTACTGACTGTCTTACCTCAAGAAATTGATTCATCCAGTTTAAAACTAGGAGAGAATAGAAGAGAAGACATCAAATCCGAGTTACGGTCGAACAGTCATATTGTTTACTTATTTTTAAAAGAAAGTATTGTTAATTCTTCAAACACACATGTAGCATTAAAAATTATTAAATGTTTAACATCATGGATACAAGTTCGAGCTGTTAATATACATGAAGTACCTCAGAATGCAGTTGTTGGGCTTAGTTTACAAATTTTGAGGGATCATAACTCAATAAACATACTACATGATGCGGCTTGTGATTGTATCTGTGAGTTATTGCACTGTTTAGAGGGAAATAATAATGCTGAAGATGTGGAAAAGCTGTTGTTTGATAGCCTGTCGGCGCTAGAAGAGAGTTACCACATGGCAGTAGCTCATGAGGAAGAAGAGAAGGCAGCCAATTACGCTAGGGTGTTCACGGAGCTAGCAGAATCGTTTTTAAAGAAAATAGTAAATGCAGTTTCAAATGGTAACACACATTTTGCCATGAGGTCACTGGAGTTGGCTTTGGTGTGTGTCGGACATCATGACTATGAGGTGAACCTTGTTTTATCATTGCTTTGCTAATGATTAACTGAAGTCTAATGCAGTTCTCCTTGAAATAGTATTTTTTTTATTTGTCTGAGTAACTAAAAGTCATCAATCCTATTTATCACAGCTTAGCTATACCTAAAGTCATTCTAATTTTAACTCTGACTGTCTAAGAGTGGTGTACAATGTAAATAGTTTATAAGAAATTTATTGTTTAGAAATTTGTTATCGCATGTGGGTGGTTTGAGCTTGACTAGAGATGTGAAAACGACATAACATTTTTAATAACCATGCATAAATGTTGACACACTGTGCTTACTCCCATTACTATTATTACAAATCTTTTTCTTAAAATCTTGGCACTAGCCCAAAATTGGTAGTATAAAAAAAAAGACATGTAAATGTGTATAATTAGCATAATTTGTTTTTTATGATTCTATCTTGTTAACCTAAAAAGCAAATGTATAAATAAAATGTCAAATGTTTATTTTTAGGTAGCCGAAATAACATTCAACCTTTGGTACAAGCTGTCCGATGAAGTGTACCAGAGGGACTACCAGCCTCTGACAGATGCTTTCAAACCGCACATTGAGAGGTTAATCGAGGCGCTCGCCAGGCATTGCCAGTGCGAACCGGACCACACGCAGCTCCCAGAGGAAGGTGATGAGTTCTTTGTAAGTATGGTTATGTACAGTTAAAGTTAAGGTTACAGTCTCTAAATTTGCTGTGGGAGTACATAATGTTTATTCCTTAATTAAGTATTTTATGTCATTTTGTTAACCTGTCTTTATTAACCATTAGCTTTTACCCGCAGCTCTGTCCACATGTTATTTGGTGTGACAGTCAATAAAATATTTGACAATAGATATGGGACATTTACTTTAGTTAGCGTCATTTATTATTAATATGTACGAGCTGCCACATGTACAAGCAAATCATATTCTTTTTGATTATAATTATTGCAAATATTGACTTATGCAAATGACCTAAATAATATCATAAAACACCATCCACGAATATGAGCTATCAATAAATTTGTGTAATATTTAACTTTCTTTTTTTAAAATTTATTTTGGCACAGTCATTAAGTAAACAGTGTATTTATGAACAGTAATTATACAGAAAGACAAGGCAGTGCCGAAACTTAAGTAAGTAGTACATAAATGTAACTAGAACTTGTTGATAACAAATATTTAATAGATCATAATTCTATTAACTAATTAAAATATTCAGACTACAGTCTATTGACAAATTAGGTAGTTGGTTATTGTCATAAGTTGATGAATCTTTTAGTAAAGATTATATATCTAAGAAATCATAATTAATGTTATAGGAAATATTTTGGGTATACATATATACGATATAGGACGTCCACTCACAAGGTGGTCAGACGACCTGGTAAGGGTCGCAGGAAGACGCTGGATGCAGGCCGCTTCCAACGGCCAATCTGGAAGTCAATGGGTGAGGCCTATGTTCAGCAGTGGACGTCTTATGGCTGAAATGATGATGATATATATGATACCATTCATTGCATAGGTATCCTTTATAGAAGAAATAGTATTTTAACAGAAAATAAAACAGGTTAGTTACAGAATTAAACTATAAGAATAGATAAAGCGATGACTATAGATTTAGGGGTTAACATAAACAACATATAACATTAACTTAAACAGAGCTTCATTCCCATCCTCAACTTTCACTCACTCCACAGCACACATTATTTCTGTTGTACTGACTCCCCACAAACTAATTGACATGCAGGAAACCGCTGGAATGCGGTAACGCGGGATGCAGGATTGCAAACCCCAATCTTTATTAGCGAAATCAATCCCGAACTTTCTACTAACACGGATTTAAAGATGATTTTAAAGCTGCATGACGTTGACAGAGACAGTGTCATATCTTCACCTATGAGTGCAAGGAATTACTTACTAAATAACTAGAACTTCAGACCTTAGATCTGGGCGCCCCATGCTGCGATTGCCTAGTCGCGGTCTCCACTCGAGAATACGTCTTCCCCATCGGTTATTGGTTTTACGGCAAATGTACCCCACTGCCACTTCAGTTTGCTTTTTCTTTCAGCTATATCGATTATTTTAGTTTTCTGACGAAGAACCGTGGCACCGTGAGTGTCCTAGTCTCGGCTCCGTACACCACGACAGGCAGTACGCACTCGTTATAAACTTTCGTCTTCAGACTTTGAGGGTTTGACAATTAAAATTAAATAATAAGACTATTAAATTTAAATTATAGATGTCATTTTTTATTGTTTTATTTTTGTCTGCAAAAACAAAATAATTTTTGCCTCTAAAAATCTAAGCAAAAATTGCAAACCAATAATATAGCTTATTGATTTTTAAAATAAATTAATATGATTTTTTTTTAAATACTTGATGCCTAAAACGGAACGTTAATCTATAGGGATTGACAATACATAGTCGACACTAAATCGATGTATCGGGTCGGTCGTCTTGTGCGTTGACGTCAATAGAAAGCGTTGCCTTGTATGCGGTGCAGTTTGGCTTTTGTTGAGTTTTTCGTAAAGTTTTTATTGTTATTTGATAAAATGCCAAAAAAGGCTTGTTAAAACACTGTATACGGCACTCTGGCGGTAGAAAATCGCAGTATACTTCTTATTTTAAAAAAGGTTACTTAAATAAAAATCAATTAAAAATTATTTATAAACTTTCTCGATTTTTAAAAGGAATTGATTGGATTTCGTTAGGGCACATCACTTTAAGTGTCAACAGGGAAGTCACGTGTTGTGTCACAAGTCCCTTCTTATCTTAAAAGAACTATAAATACTGCCCTGCTCAAACGGGTACATTTTATCTCGTGATGTAAACATACTATCTAAAAAGAGGCTGTTAACAGTGACGGAGTTTCTTGCAATGGAAAGTAAAGAATAGCTCGAAAAAAAAAATGTTTGTATGCGCACTGTCATGCGGCTGCCGCTCAACCGTTGCGGTCCTGCGGCTAGCCGGACAGGCAGCCGCGTTGCGGCAAACCGGTCAGTGCGTACGTACCCTGTGGTAAAAGACGTCACAGAAAATTTAAATGGCGGGCGTTTAATTTGTCAGAAGATATACCGTTTAAGATTACAGTTTTGAATATTATTTTTTTTAAGTTGCAACAACGGTATCAATGAATTAAACATTAATATATTATATATTCCCCATTGATTGAATGTTGCTTCGGCAGGAGTTCCGCATCAAAGTGATGGGTTTGATCAAGGACGTGGTGTTCATCGTGGGTTCGAGTGCGGTGTTCCGGCAGATGTTCGCGGCGCTGCACGCTGACATCTCCTGGGAGCAGACCGAGGCCGCGCTCTTCGTCATGCAGGCCGTGGCCAAGAACATCCTGCCGTGAGTCATCATCATCATCATCATTCCAGCCGAACATAGGCCTCTTCCAATGACTTCCAGATTGGCCGGCTGGAAGCGGCCTGCATCCTGCGGCTGGTTGCAACCTTTACAAGGGCGTCTGTCGACCTTGTGGGCGGACGGGACGTCAAACGCTGCGCTTGCCTTGCTTGATAATACAAATACAGGGTGGCCAGAAAAGTGACGTCCAAAAATTTTTTTAATGTGCCTCGTGTTGGGAGGTATTTCAATCACCCCTATGTATTTTTTACGATTTTTCGTAGTTTTCAAGTTACGATTTTTTTTTAATAGCCTATGAAGTACTACTTTTTTATTATTATTATGAAAGCTTAGAGTCTAGCGCATTCTCTGTAGCTTCTTAAAAACTAAGAAATTATCAGTTAAGATTTTTAATTTTAAGTTGAAAGTTTAAATAATAACCCACTTAACATAAATTCTCAACTTTAGGTCAATTTTGTAGTAACTTCCATCGTCAGTCAACGTCAGTTTTCTAGCCACCCTGTATAAATTTTTGGTATTTTCGGTAACCCGGAAATTTGGTGGTTTTAACAACTCCTATGTTATGTCTCATTACAAATTTTAGGTCACCCTATGCCGATCACAGCATTCACAGCTGATGACTGATCGAAAACAGTTATTTTTTCTTATTAACTTCTGGTTTTGAAAATTACTTAATAAAAATATCGACTAGGATTTAATGAACGGCGGCCAACTATCTGTTTTAGGCGTACCACACACAGAATGTGTTAGTGTGACGGCGACGGGTCGAGTCGGGTCTAATAACATACGAATAAATGGGCGCCCACAGACAGCCGGCGTGCGCGGCGAGCCATCCCACCCACGCCGGCTGTGTGTGGAAAACGGAAACCGGCATCATCACTTACGTTCTTCGTTCTTTTAGGGACGAATACGAATACGTACCGAAAGTGGTAGAAGCGATCCTATCGATGCCGGAGGACACCCACACCGGCGTGCGCAAGACCTGCATCCTGCTCCTGGGCGAGCTGTGCGAGTGGATCGAGCAGCACCCCGAGGCGCTGGAGCCCAGCCTGCGCTGCCTGGTGCAGGCGCTGCGCGACGACAAGCTGGCCTATGCCGCCGCCTTGGCGCTGCAGGTGAGTGCCCGGCTACTGTAGTCTTCACCGTCATCATCGTTTCAGCCATAGGGCGTCCACCGCTGAACATAGGCCTCCCCCGATGCCTTGTCATTGGGGGAGATTGTCAGTACTCGCCAGCCTTGGCTGGCGGGTTGGCGAGCGCAGTTTTTTTATAAGATTTCGCACGCAGACGCTGCTGACCACCTGTGCTACAAGAATAAGTCGCCTCTTACGACACGCCTCTTGTTGGCGGTGGGAAAGTGTATTCTTTACGGCCGGCCCCATCACTGTAGTCTTAAGTACGCATTTTGTTTTGGTGTAGAGGCTAATCAATGTTACGCGCTTCTTCTGGTGTCCACCTAAGGTCAGCGTTAAGGTGCCTTTCTGTTTCTTTGAAATGTTGCTGAGTGGAGGCCATTTCTAAACCACTAAATTAAAGTAGAAATTGTACTTTTACTTTATATGATACCTATGTGTAGTCTCTGAATAAATTATTTTATTCTTATTCTTAATCTGTGTCATGTGGTAGAGGTTCACGATCGTTATCGGCCTTTAGAAGTCCACTGCTGGACGTAGTCCTCCCCCATAGAATGCCATAGCGAGCGGCTCTGAAACGTTTGCATCCGGCCTTCCGGAACCGGAACCTTAATAGGTGGTCTGTTTATCGGTATCATAGATTACCCCCAATAGATTCCGCGTAAAGGGCAATCCACGCGCACCACATATGAGTGCATTTGCACCCATGTTACCCGACCACTGGCATATCCATATTTTAAAAACATATACATTTTTCCTCATTTTTTTAACACCTATTTTTACAACATGAAATTATTATACTGTAAGTGTATACAAACATAATTGACACTAACCTAAAATATTTTTTTTGTCACTATTTTATTGACAATCAGTGGTCGAAATCACATGCAATGCCCCAACAACGGTGGGAAGGGCTTATGCAAGCTTGCCAATCAAAGCACCGTCGACACGCTCTCCGCAACCCGCACTTTCCTCAAACTTTGGTGACTTTTAATCCTTACAAAGTTTCGACATGCGGGATCTATTGGGGGTAATCTTTGATCGGTGTGCAGTAGAGGTTGAGTTTTGGTTAATAGTAGCCGTGTCATCTGCTGCTAAATTACAAATATGGGTTCTCATGTCGGAAGACCTTGAGATTTATTTGTATTCATCAACTTCTCTTTTGCCAAAGCGAATGTTCTTTACGATATAGATGTAAAAGTGTAGATTAAAACACCTATTATTGTTAATAATTTATTTCGCAGTGGTTTAAAGCACTGTTATTATAAAACACCATGATTATGACATCCAAAGTTCCTACTAAACAATATACAAAACCAGTGAAGCCATCATAGACGAAATTTCGCCTAGTCTATGCCCAATGATGAGTGCAACATCAAGTCTGCGTTTTAAAACTGCACTCGTGTGCACACGGCCTTACACTAGCCGTTTCGAATTTCTCATGTGTTGCGGTTGTGTCATCAAGAGTTGTTCAGAAACACGCCGGGGTACACACTGGTGTGCTATCATATCACCCGGCGGAATAATACGGGAATTCTACGTGGACCTCCTTCTAGTGTCGGAATATTGTTCGGAAACATAACACCGGAAGGCACGCGATAATCCCACTTCTTTTCCACCGGAACCACAAGGTCGCTCGGAGTGAGTAGTTTCGGAACGTCGCCCTACTAGTGCTGTGTGTTACAATAAGAGTCGAGACATGGGCGTGCGTATTGTTCCAGAACGTCTGCAAGGCGTGTCGCGTGCACGCGGCACCGCACGCGGGCTCGCTGCTGGAAGCGTGGCGAGCCGCACTCGAGCTGCCGCTGCCGCTGCCGGCCGCCGCCGCGCTCGCCCGCGCCCTCGCCTCCGCGCTCGGGGCGCTCCCGGACGAGCAGGTACTGTACTAGTGCCGCTGCCGCTGCCGGTACTGTAGCAGGTACTGTACTAGTGCCGCTGCCGCTGCCGGCCGCCGCCGCGCTCGCCCGCGCCCTCGCCTCCGCGCTCGGGGCGCTCCCGGATGAGCAGGTACTGTACTAGTGCCGCTGCCGCTGCCGGTACTGTACTAGTGCCGCTGCCGCTGCCGGCCGCCGCCGCGCTCGCCCGCGCCCTCGCCTCCGCGCTCGGGGCGCTCCCGGATGAGCAGGTACTGTACTAGTGCCGCTGCCGCTGCCGGTACTGTAGCAGGTACTGTACTAGTGCCGCTGCCGCTGCCGGCCGCCGCCGCGCTCGCCCGCGCCCTCGCCTCCGCGCTCGGGGCGCTCCCGGATGAGCAGGTACTGTACTAGTGCCGCTGCCGCTGCCGGTACTGTAGCAGGTACTGTACTAGTGCCGCTGCCGCTGCCGGCCGCCGCCGCGCTCGCCCGCGCCCTCGCCTCCGCGCTCGGGGCGCTCCCGGATGAGCAGGTACTGTACTAGTGCCGCTGCCGCTGCCGGTACTGTAGCAGGTACTGTACTAGTGCCGCTGCCGCTGCCGGCCGCCGCCGCGCTCGCCCGCGCCCTCGCCTCCGCGCTCGGGGCGCTCCCGGATGAGCAGGTACTGTACTAGTGCCGCTGCCGCTGCCGGTACTGTAGCAGGTACTGTACTAGTGCCGCTGCCGCTGCCGGCCGCCGCCGCGCTCGCCCGCGCCCTCGCCTCCGCGCTCGGGGCGCTCCCGGATGAGCAGGTACTGTACTAGTGCCGCTGCCGCTGCCGGTACTGTAGCAGGTACTGTACTAGTGCCGCTGCCGCTGCCGGCCGCCGCCGCGCTCGCCCGCGCCCTCGCCTCCGCGCTCGGGGCGCTCCCGGATGAGCAGGTACTGTACTAGTGCCGCTGCCGCTGCCGGTACTGTAGCAGGTACTGTACTAGTGCCGCTGCCGCTGCCGGTACTGTAGCAGGTACTGTACTAGTGCCGCTGCCGCTGCCGGCCGCCGCCGCGCTCGCCCGCGCCCTCGCCTCCGCGCTCGGGGCGCTCCCGGATGAGCAGGTACTGTACTAGTGCCGCTGCCGCTGCCGGTACTGTAGCAGGTACTGTACTAGTGCCGCTGCCGCTGCCGGTACTGTAGCAGGTACTGTACTAGTGCCGCTGCCGCTGCCGGCCGCCGCCGCGCTCGCCCGCGCCCTCGCCTCCGCGCTCGGGGCGCTCCCGGACGAGCAGGTACTGTACTAGTGCCGCTGCCGCTGCCGGTACTGTAGCAGGTACTGTACTAGTGCCGCTGCCGCTGCCGGCCGCCGCCGCGCTCGCCCGCGCCCTCGCCTCCGCGCTCGGGGCGCTCCCGGATGAGCAGGTACTGTACTAGTGCCGCTGCCGCTGCCGGTACTGTAGCAGGTACTGTACTAGTGCCGCTGCCGCTGCCGGTATATATACGGATTCGGTGATAAATCTCACGTATACTTTACATCGAATCAGTACGAAATTATCAAGGAAAGGTTCTCTAATATTAGGACTACTATACAAAATTATGAGCCCCCAAAAAGGGAACAAAAAGAGACGTTAATCAGACCTGCTACGCCATTAGGTATATCACCAGGCCAACAAGGCCAACAACCTACCTTTTCTATCAACCAGTCTCATCAAGGGTCGCCTAGCAAGACAGATGAGATGCTTAGAAAACAAACAAGCAATTTTAAAGCCTTTGAACATACCATTACTAACATAGTTTTAGACACAATATCGGAGAAATGGGAGTTCGATCATGTATTACGCGTTATCAATACTCGTTGGTCAGCCATCGACTCTCTTCATTGGGAGCTGGACAGCATACTAGGAGGCAGGGACACTAGTTACGAAGCTGCGTTCTTTAAGTATGAAAGAACATATAACAATGCAATCAAGTCTATCAATCAAAAGATGTGGTCAATCTCTCATCGCGATAAGTCAACCCCGCAAATAGAAATACCCACTTTTTATGGTAGCTATCATCAGTGGACATCCTTCAAAGACTTATTTACAGAAACTATTCATAGCAACCCGTCACTTTCCAGCGCCCAAAAAATGCAGTTCTTAAAAGCAAAGGTCAAAGGTGAAGCGGAGAGGCTTATACAACATTTACCAATTGCATCAGATAACTACTCAATCTGTTGGGACATACTTAACCACAGATTTGATAATAAAAAACTAATTTTAAATTCTCTAATTGAAATTATGCTCAACATCCCTGTATCACAGCAATCATCATATAATCATATCAAAAAGATCCACGACGCCATTCTCGAAAGCCTAAACGCAATCAAAAACCTAGGCATTGATGTCGATTCGTGGGATCCACTTCTCATTTATCTAATGTGTCAAAAGTTAGATGCTGACACCCATAAAGAATATGTCTCATCGGTAAAGAGTCCGAGAGATGTACCTAATATAAAAGAATTTCTATCATTTTTGGAGAGCAAGTTTACGACCATGGAATCATCTCGTCGTAAGCAAGAGCCTCATTCTATCAAACCAAGTCCACGTGGTATTCTAAATAATCAGTCGTATTCGGGACCTAAATTTTATAACTCAAATAAAGTTATTACAAAACAACAATGCCAATCAACCGGACGAGCAATTTCGCAACAAATACCTAACAGAAACGTCTATGCCACAAAATTTTTCAAGTGCCCCATTTGCCAAACTGATGATCACGGAGTTTTTTACTGTCAACAATTTATTGAAATGTCGCCATTGTTAAAACGTACCACCGTTGCGAAACACAAATTGTGCCAAAATTGCCTTTATTGCCATTACGGAAAAGCATGTATTTCAGACAAAAGGTGCCGTGAATGCAATCAGGCACATAATACTTTATTACACGGAGCTTTCGAGCACGCTTCCGGCGCGAACTCAGGCGCGCGCGGTGTTTCGAAACCCGAGCCTGCTCAGGGCATGCGGAGTAACTCGCACGTGTCATTGCAACGCGATGTACCTGAAATACTTTTAGCTACATCATTGATTAAAGTTCAAAAGGCAGATGGGACCTACATAAAAATAAGAGCACTATTAGATCAAGGTTCTCAAACATCACTTATCACTGAAAAGGCGGCGCAGTTGTTAGGGCTGCCTAGACAGAGATGTCATGGTGTAATTTCCGGAGTAGGTATAAAGGAGAGCAACTGTAAGGGAACCATACACATAAATTGTTCATCAATCAATAGCAACTTTGACTTTGAAACAGATGCCCTAATCATGCAAAATCTTATCAAGAATTTACCTAGTAATTCCTTTATCAAACCAAGTTGGTCTTATCTAGAAAACATATCATTAGCAGATCCTGAATTTAACCTTAGCAATCCGGTGGACCTATTATTAGGCGCCGACATTTATTCATTAATTCTTTTAGAAGGAATTTGTAGATCAGATCAAAACTCGCCTATTGCGCAAAACACACGTCTGGGCTGGATTTTAAGCGGAAATGTTAAAACCTTACATTGTAATGTAGTTATCACTGATTTAGAAGAAATACACAAATTTTGGGAAATAGAAGATATCATAGATGAGTCAACCCTATCAACAGAAGACGAGCAATGTATTAAATATTACAAAGAGACGACCACTCGACGAGAAGACGGACGGTACGAGGTTCGACTCCCCTTAAAAATCAATTTCGAAGAAAAATTAGGTAACTCAAAAACTAAAGCAATCGCTCAGTTTCGATCTTTAGAAAGAAAGTTCTGTAAAAATGAAGTAATGGAGAAAGAATATAAATCATTTATGGCAGAGTATCAATCGCTAGGTCACATGACACCCGTCACTAGTAATTCTACCCCTGATTGTTATCTCACTCATCATGGCGTAGAACGAGCAGAATCAACTAGCACAAAGTTCAGAGTCGTCTTTAACGCATCCGCAAAAACAACTTCCGGGTGTAGCTTAAATGACGTCATGGCGAGTGGACCTAATCTACAACAAGACTTGCAGTCTCTGATTATTAAATGGAGACAGTTTCAATTCGCGTTCACTGCGGACATTGAGAAAATGTTTCGGCAGATTTGGATGAATGCAGTCGATCAAAAATATCAAAAAATAGTTTGGCGTGACAATACCAACGAACCTACCAAAGAATATCAATTAGCTACAGTAACTTATGGCACCAAAGCTGCCCCTTTTCTTGCGATGATGACCCTGAAGCAGTTGGCTTCAGACGAAAGAGAAAACTACAAAAACAGCTCCGCAGCAGATGTCCTTGAAAAGTCATTTTATATGGATGACCTTGTAAACGGTCAACATAATATCAATACATCAAAACAATTATGCAATGATCTTATCAATTTATTAAGAGCTGGTGGTTTTAACCTCAGGAAATGGAGATCAAATATTCCCGAGCTAAATGACCCCAATTTGATTAAACAAGAAAACTTCAGTTTCAAGCAATCTGAACAGACTAAAACACTTGGCCTCTGTTGGGACCCAAAACATGACACTCTATCATTTGATACAAAATTTGACCAACCTTCGAAACTAGACACAAACAGATCTTTGATATCTGCTATTTCAAAATTATTTGACCCTTTAGGCTTGCTTGCACCGCTGTCTACCAAGTTAAAGATAATCTTTCAAAACGTATGGCTAGCAGAAATTAAATGGGATGACCAACTACCAGAAGATATTCAAACAGAATGGATAAAGATCAAGGACGATCTGTGTAACATAAATAAAATAAAAACTAATCGATGGATAAAAACAAAGGCAGGTGACAGTATAGAATTGCATGGATTTTGTGACGCGTCGACAAAAGCGTACGCGTGCGTCATATATTGCAAAATCACGAGAAGCGGACAATCAGATGTTTCACTGTTTGTAGGAAAAGCCAAGTTAGTGCCCGCTAAATCAAAAATATCACTTCCAAAACTGGAATTAAGCGGAGCACTTTTACTATCAAAACTTATGTTAAAGGTCAAGCAATGTTTGGACGACTACGATATCAAAATATACGGCTGGTGTGATTCCATGATATGTCTCGGTTGGCTAAATGGCGACCCAGCGAGATGGAAAACTTTTGTTTCAAACAGAGTAAAACAAATAACTGACGTCATGCCTGCTAAATGCTGGCGCTATGTGAAATCGGAGGAAAACCCCGCAGACTGCGCTAGTCGAGGTTTGACCGCTACTCAGTTGATCGATCATCCCTTGTGGTGGAAAGGACCTTCTTGGCTCCCAAACTTCACGGAGAAAGAGGCTCCACCACAATATTCCACAGACCAAGAATTAAAACAAATAAAACAAGTAAACGTTGCAACAGAAAATGATTTAAACAATGATGTCATTTATCAATTATTATCAAAACACAGTTCATTTATAAAAATTGTCAGAATAATAGCATGGATTTTAAGATTCAAGTCTAAAGAAAAGACAAACAAACAAGACTATCTATCAATATCAGAATTAAACAAAGCAAAAAAGATAATTATCAAATATATACAAATACAAAAATTTACTAAAGAAATAACTAGCCTAAAAGAAAACAACATTATCTCAACAAAAAGTAAATTGTGCCAATTGAACCCGTTCCTAGACAAAGACGGCATACTTAGAGTCGGAGGACGGCTTAGGAATGCTCCAATTGGCCCGGAGATGAAACACCCTATAATCATCCCTAACAACTGTCGTCTAGCTGAACTTATCATTGATCAATCACATAAGTTTGTCTTTCACGGTGGAGCCCGCCTAACATCAGCTTACATAAGACAAAAATACTGGATAATAGGAGGAAATAGAGCTATTAAAAAACAGCTGCGACGATGCGTCAAGTGTCGGCGTCACGATCCTGTAACACACAATCAAATCATGGGAGACTTACCAGCCGCACGCATAACGCCATCCAGACCGTTTTCACACACCGGTGTGGACCTGACGGGTTTCGTGGATGTTAAACCCAGCAAGGGTCGAGGCATAAAAACCACAAAAGGCTATGTCGCCGTATTCGTGTGTATGGTAACAAAAGCCGTACACCTCGAACTAGTATCAGATCTAACATCATCAACTTTCTTGGCTGCTTTACGTAGGTTTTCGGCAAGGCGAGGAGCTCCGCTTCACATCTATAGCGACAATGGAACAAACTTTGTAGGTGCGAGCAGAGTACTTAATCAAGAGTTCGTAGATTTACAGACTACGCTAGATGATCATTTCTTTACAGCTATCACCGATATGGACATTCAATGGCACTTCATAGCTCCAACTTGGCCCAATGCCGGGGGACTTTGGGAGAGTGCCGTAAAAAGTCTCAAATATCATTTAAAGAGAGTAACTGGAGAACAAAAATTAACCTATGAGGAATACGCCACTCTTTTATCACAACTAGAAGCTTGTCTTAATGCCAGGCCGCTATGCGCATTGACAGAAGATTGTGAAGACTTAGACTATTTAACGCCGTCACATTTTCTGGCTAGTGGCCCCACTTTAACAATCGTAGAAACAGAAAAAGATCACAGAACAAGATGGCAATTAACACAAAAAATATTCGATGATGTGTGGCGAAGGTGGCAAAACGAGTATCTAGGTCAATTATCAGCCCGAGGTAAATGGCGTCAACCGAAAGAAAACGTCAAAATTGACGATATCGTAATTATCAATGACGCCAACTTACCTCCAGGCAAGTGGGCACTTGGGAGAATAGTGGCACTACACCCCGGCAATGACGGATACGTGCGAGTAGTCACCCTTAAAACAAAAAAGGGGATTATGAAGCGGCCCGTTTGCAAATTATCACTACTACCGGTCAATCAATTTCAAGATGAAAAGGATCTGTATCCTAAACAAGAAAACGTAACCGCCGCAACATTAAGAGAAAACAGACCATCAAAATTACCATATCACAAAAATCCCATCAATATCATCTATCTAATGTTTTTATGGTTGGTTATGATCATCTCTCCTGCATATTGCTCGTATCAAATATCAAGCCTAAACAGCAGTCAAGGTCTATATTTTGACAGAATCGCAAACATGCGCCTAGAGCAAGATCAATGGAAATTAGTTATTTATTACGACATGGCTCCATATTGGCAAGGTACAGATTTACTAGGTACATATATAAATCACCTTGATGACTCGTGTTCGATTCATAACAATATAAAGATTCCGCAATGTGACGTCATCCTTCTACAATTACATCACGGATTTACCGAGCTACAGCACTACAACGGCATTCTGCTCGGTCAGCAGCTCACACGGCGCTCTCGCCGCGGCCTTATCAACGGGGTCGGCTCTATCGCTAATACTCTATTCGGCGTACTCGACGAAAACTTCGCCGAACAATATGAGAGAGATATACAGACACTAAGAGATAACCAGAAACATTTATCATTATTATGGAAGAACCAAACTTCTGTCGTCGAAGCTGAATTTAATTTAATCAAAAGGGTAGAAACGTCAATAAACAAGCAGCACAAAAGTTTTAACCTACATCTAAATAAATTAGAGCAAGAACTCAACAATCAGAGAAGTGAACTTCAAAACGCAGCAAATACAAACGACTTTACACTATCATCTGTTATTGCAAACAGCGTTTTAATAAACCTACAAAGTATTCAAGATACATTAGTCGATTCCATTACAAACATCTATCTCGGAAAGTTCAATTTTCATCTCCTTACTCCTGATCAGCTAAGGTACGAATTAAATATCATCACTGGATTATTATCCAAAGATTTAACACTCCCAATAAGCAATATTCAGTCTGACCTATCGAGTATTTATCATTTGCTTACTGTAAAGGCGAAAGCATTGAAGAGTTACATCATTTTCGAAGTAAATATTCCCTTGGTGAGCAGAGACAATTTCGATGTTTATAAGTTAATACCGATCCCACAAAAAATAAACAACAATATGATCAGTATCATCCCAGTATCTGATTATGTAGCTGTTAACATACAAAAGGACTCCTACGTTCCTATACAAGATAGAGATATACAGGACTGTGTTAGATATAACACCGACACCCTTTTATGTCCTTTGAAACAACCAGTATATCAATTACAATCAGATAAGAATCTATGTATCAAAAATCATGAGTTAAATCAGTGCGAAACAATAACAACAGTCTGCAAAAACGTATGGACTGAATTACGTAACATGAATACTTACCTATTTTTCTGTTGCGGGCAATGCACTCTACGAATCATATGTGAAGATCACGTTACAGCTGAGCAGTTAAATATGTCTGGAATTATTACGTTAAGCAATGAGTGCATTATTAAAGGAACTACATTTACAATTTATCCGCACAGGCGCCTATCAAATGTTTTAAATAAAAGAGCCGACATAATAAAGATTCATATTCCGCCTATCAACAACGTCATAAATCTATCAATACCTATATCCGCCATCGAGACTCAACCTGTGGCCTCTGACCATCAAAAAGAATTCGAGAAGATCAATCAGCAAATACAAGACATGAAGGCCAGTGCTGCCGAAGGAGTTTTGGCAGATCGGGTGACCTATCATGACGTACACCACTATGTAGTTATCTATCTAGTGATAGCCTGCGGAGGCGTCGTGTTGGCCGTCGTCGTCGCGCGGCGCCTGCGGGAGCGAGCGAGGCGGGCGCCTCGGCCGCGGGCTCCTCGGGCTGCAGCTGGCATCCAGGCCGCCACACAGCCCTCGGTTCAGTGTATCAGTGAAAGTGTTGTGAATCAGTGTAGTGCGGTCAGTGTTAATCAGTGCGATTTTGAGTTAAGCGAAATTAAAAGTGCGAAATCGAATGTATCAAGTGCGCGTGTAATCGATAAGGCCACGTCGCCTATTCGTGAACGAGAGTATAGTTCCTTGTAGTAATTAAGTCTATATTGTTCTATCACCTTGTAATAATTTTAAGCAAAATTTGTTTTATCACCTTGTCACTCACATATCAATCACCTATCACATCATTCGTCATCTCGCATCTTTCTGGCCCGGCAGGATGTACGAGCTAGCACGTACAGATTGCAATATCAGCTTTAGCCTAAATGCACTATTTCGTAAGCTCGCGGCGCATCAGCATTTTTACTCCACATTCATAATTTCGTCAGTTCGTGTACGGCTATCATCGACTCTGTTCGCGTTCTCATTATCATTCTATCGTTTAGTCGTAAGACCTGTTTCTATCAATATATCAAACAATTTCTATCAAGGACTTTCATTCCGCTCTTCTATCAATTCTATCATCTATCACTAAAGCGTGTACAGACCGTACACTATGTGAGGTGATATTATTTGCAGATGATACATCACTGATCTTTAAAATTAAAAGAGGTCAAGAATCTTTTGACGATGTACCTAAATAATGCCCTCTCGCGGGTTCTGCATTGGTTTAGTACTAATATAATCTTTTACTCAATGCAAACAAATCGAAATGTATAAAATTTACAATACCTAATGTGAGGCAGGTCTCAACACATATCATTGTCAAAACCAAAAACAAAAAAATATATACATATAATTGGAAATTATTCTCTGTACCTATTACTGTGTTTTTTGTGATGAGAAAATAAAGATTTATTTATTTATTTAATTTATTGTAAAAGATGAATGAATGTCACCCGGTGTAACTGCCCCCTTAGTTTTCCTCACCCTTCCTCCTCCTTCTTCCTCCTGGGTCCCGCCCGAGTGTGTGAAGGCGATTTTTTTTAGTGTGCGCACTCTTTGCGGTACTCTGTCCCAGGATAGTTTCACAAGCTAACCCACTCATGCTAGGCCCCAGCTCAGCGTGGCGATGCGCTCGACGGTTTCCATCCAGCAGGTCACCCGTTGTGACTTCCTTTCCGACTCCCTTTGCGACACTCTGACCCAGGATAGAGTTTCATAAGTTTGTAGTGTGTGACGCTTGGTCCCAACTCTAACATTGCAAGATTTGCAAGCTAACCCAGTCATGTTTCCCTTAGCTCAGCGTAGCCATGCGCGAGGCAGTATCCATCCAACTAGCCCCGCTGCGCGCGCTAGTGACCGCCGACAAGGAGCTCCGCCGCGGCACGAGCTCGGACCCGGTGGCGGGTCTGGACAAGCTGGCCGCTCTGTTCCGCGACGTTGACGCGCCGCGGCCCGCGCCCCCCGCCCCGCACCCCTGCCTGCCCGCGCTGGCCGACGCCTGGCCGGTCATCAGGGACGTCATGCAGAAGTGAGTCTTACCTATACTTGTACAGGGTGTTTGTGTCAATACCAGCAATATTTACCGAATTAATTAAGTAATACTGATCACGGATCTGAAAAAAAACAACGAAAAAATGTTTACACTTCATTTTTTGTCGATTACTCGATAAAAAACGTAAAATAGCCCCTAATGCAAGCTATCAAGAGTTTTTTCTTATTACGATGTTGGTCCCACAGGAATTAATTTGAGCATAAGAATCAGCTCCTAGGGGGTCTATTGCAGTCAACTGCTAGACACAAGCTTTCCCCAAACAGTGCGGTCTTTCATTTTTTGGGTAAAAACGAAACTGTCACGCCGCCACCAACCGTCAACGCCACTGCTAGCCATCTTCCTAAGGTCGTCGAGCTGAGGAGCGTCCTACACTACGTTTGCCAAGGCGCGGTCTCCATTCGGGAACCCGTTTACTCTATCTTTCATCGGTTCTGCGACAGATGCGGTCGGTTCACTGCCACTTTAGTTTGCTATATTTTAGGACTACGTTCATCACTTCGGTCTGAGGATTTGTAGGAGTTATGTTTTAAAAATAATCCTGTAAATAAATTAATAATAATCCGGTGAAAAATTGGATTGATAGAATCCGAGACACCGCCGTCCGCTCAAAAACCGGCGTCGCGGACCGGTCTCAAAAACCGGACGAGAAGATGAGAGTCATCGGTGATAGATATAGAGATCGATCGAAGAGTCCGAGGGAGACGTTCGCTCAGCGACGAGATCGCATAGGTCGAAACAGAAATATACGGTTCGGTAACGGCGGGCGCGATCCCCTCGACAGGTACCAGGCGGACGGGCGCGTGATCGAGCGGTCGTGCCGCGCGCTGCGCTTCGCGGTGCGCTGCGTGGGCGCCGGGTGCGCGGGGCTGCTGCCGCCGCTGGCCGCGCACATGGCGGCGCTGTACGCGGCGCGCGCGCACTCGTGCCTGCTGTACCTCGCCTCCGTGCTGCTGGACGAGCTGGCGCCCGCGCCCGCCGCCGCGCCCGAGCTCGTGGCGCTGCTGCAGGCGCTCATGCCGCGCGCCTTCCAGCTGCTGCAGCCGCCCGCCGGCCTGCAGGACCACCCCGACACCGTCGACGACCTGTTCCGCCTCGCCATCAGGTACTGTGCACTGTGCACTGTGCGCGCACTCCCGCCCGCCGGCCTGCAGGACCACCCCGACACCGTCGACGACCTGTTCCGCCTCGCCATCAGGTACTGTGCACTGTGCGCTGTGCGCGCACTCCCGCCCGCCGGCCTGCAGGACCACCCCGACACCGTCGACGACCTGTTCCGCCTCGCCATCAGGTACTGTGCACTGTGCGCTGTGCGCGCACTCCCGCCCGCCGGCCTGCAGGACCACCCCGACACCGTCGACGACCTGTTCCGCCTCGCCATCAGGTACTGTGCACTGTGCGCTGTGCGCGCACTCCCGCCCGCCGGCCTGCAGGACCACCCCGACACCGTCGACGACCTGTTCCGCCTCGCCATCAGGTACTGTGCACTGTGCGCTGTGCGCGCACTCCCGCCCGCCGGCCTGCAGGACCACCCCGACACCGTCGACGACCTGTTCCGCCTCGCCATCAGGTACTGTGCACTGTGCGCTGTGCGCGCACTCCCGCCCGCCGGCCTGCAGGACCACCCCGACACCGTCGACGACCTGTTCCGCCTCGCCATCAGGTACTGTGCACTGTGCGCTGTGCGCGCACTCCCGCCCGCCGGCCTGCAGGACCACCCCGACACCGTCGACGACCTGTTCCGCCTTGCCATCAGGTACTGTGCACTGTGCACTGTGCGCGCACTCCCGCCCGCCGGCCTGCAGGACCACCCCGACACCGTCGACGACCTGTTCCGCCTCGCCATCAGGTACTGTGCACT
The DNA here is from genome assembly GCA_963576865.1 of Anania hortulata. NCBI lineage: Eukaryota > Metazoa > Arthropoda > Insecta > Lepidoptera > Crambidae > Anania > Anania hortulata. The sequence goes on from OY756393.1 coordinate 22,045,088, forward strand.
GTGCACTGTGCGCGCACTCCCGCCCGCCGGCCTGCAGGACCACCCCGACACCGTCGACGACCTGTTCCGCCTCGCCATCAGGTACTGTGCACTGTGCACTGTGCGCGCACTCCCGCCCGCCGGCCTGCAGGACCACCCCGACACCGTCGACGACCTGTTCCGCCTCGCCATCAGGTACTGTGCACTGTGCACTGTGCGCGCACTCCCGCCCGCCGGCCTGCAGGACCACCCCGACACCGTCGACGACCTGTTCCGCCTCGCCATCAGGTACTGTGCACTGTGCACTGTGCGCGCACTCCCGCCCGCCGGCCTGCAGGACCACCCCGACACCGTCGACGACCTGTTCCGCCTCGCCATCAGGTACTGTGCACTGTGCACTGTGCGCGCACTCCCGCCCGCCGGCCTGCAGGACCACCCCGACACCGTCGACGACCTGTTCCGCCTCGCCATCAGGTACTGTGCACTGTGCACTGTGCGCGCACTCCCGCCCGCCGGCCTGCAGGACCACCCCGACACCGTCGACGACCTGTTCCGCCTCGCCATCAGGTACTGTGCACTGTGCGCGCACTCCCGCCCGCCGGCCTGCAGGACCACCCCGACACCGTCGACGACCTGTTCCGCCTCGCCATCAGGTACTGTGCACTGTGCACTGTGCGCGCACTCCCGCCCGCCGGCCTGCAGGACCACCCCGACACCGTCGACGACCTGTTCCGCCTCGCCATCAGGTACTGTGCACTGTGCACTGTGCGCGCACTCCCGCCCGCCGGCCTGCAGGACCACCCCGACACCGTCGACGACCTGTTCCGCCTCGCCATCAGGTACTGTGCACTGTGCACTGTGCGCGCACTCCCGCCCGCCGGCCTGCAGGACCACCCCGACACCGTCGACGACCTGTTCCGCCTCGCCATCAGGTACTGTGCACTGTGCACTGTGCGCGCACTCCCGCCCGCCGGCCTGCAGGACCACCCCGACACCGTCGACGACCTGTTCCGCCTCGCCATCAGGTACTGTGCACTGTGCACTGTGCGCGCACTCCCGCCCGCCGGCCTGCAGGACCACCCCGACACCGTCGACGACCTGTTCCGCCTCGCCATCAGGTACTGTGCACTGTGCACTGTGCGCGCACTCCCGCCCGCCGGCCTGCAGGACCACCCCGACTAGAGCATGCAATATTCGCCCGATTTTAGTATTCGAGTTTTACGAATACCATAATGCATGCTATTCGAGTTATTCGAGTTTTACGAGTTTTTCGAATAGTTTTCAAAATAAATTAAACAAATCATATTTAGGGCTTATATTATTTATTTATTAATAAACAAAACAAAATCAACACTTAATTTACTCATTTTTCTTTTATTACTGTAAACAAAACCACACAAAGCTCTATCACCATTCACCACACAACATTAAAAGCTTTAGACCGGATTCGACCAAGCTGGTGTAAGTTTTAACTTGAGAGTATACCACTGCTTAATCTAGAGTAAGCTGATTTTTCATTCTTCTAACCACTATGAAATCTCTAAATCTATTTAATAAATATCTAATCTAAATCTATGAAAAATATTAAAACGGGCGATTTTGACAGTGTATAAATTAAACTGAGAATAAGTAAATGTCAAAGTTGTCACTTGTCAAATCCACTCCTGTCACCTCAAAACTGACATGTTGTCAACATCTAGCATTGACACTCTATTATCCTACAAAATTAAAATGTTGTAGCATTTCAAGTCAACCTAGAAGAAATGGATTACATGGATTTTGGTAGGTTTATCAATTCGTTGATCGTTCACTCTTGAACTACAGAATTACAATACCGAGTACAGTGTATTGCTGGAAAAACGTAATCGAAGTTATCCAAGGGTAAATTTAAGGTGTAAAATTATACCCGTAATACTTATTCTGGTATAGCTTTGTGTTTGTTCGAATAGGCCCTTACAGGCATAAAACAGACACGCCAATTAAAAAGTAAGAGTAGACAGTCCCATGGGTTTTATCATGTAAGAGAAAAAATTATCACAATTCACAATCTATGTCACTGACTTTGAAATGAAATAAAATGAATCTTTTGTTGTCCAAAACATGATTTTAATAGATAATACATTTATATACTTTGTTCTCATGATAAATAAAAGAATAAATAAAATAAAAGTTTGAGTACAATAACATTTTTTTAAATTCATCAATTGTATGTTATTTATAAACATCGAGTACATACCCTATAGAGCAACAATAATAACCATGATGATTCGTGGTTCTTTCTCCGAAACTAGAAAGTGATTTTTCACTTACATTTAGTATGAAATGACAACTCTCGCCCATACAAAAAAGTGCAGATACAGATTAAAAATTGCGGAAAATTTCGTCGAACAAATCATATGACATTTCGACTCTATAGGGTATGTGCTCCATGTTTATAGGGCCGATTTTTCAACAGCCATATAACTTTTATTTGAAGAATAAGTTTGACATGTTGACAGTTTTCGTATAGAAAATGTATCAAAGCGTCACTTTTATTCGTCGGATAAAAGTTATCTGCCAAAAAACGGTCCTAAATCAAGTTTTAAATATGCTGGTTAAAAGTCATATTTTTCCAACATTTCCAACATATTAATAGCTCTTGAATAATTGCTCTCGCAAGTATATAAGGTGCTTCATAAATATGTATCTGCAACATCAGTTATCTTCACTAACGTAATCTATATAAGCAGTACTTTTACCCATTTCAGCCGTTGCAGATATTTATGAAGCACCTTATATAAAACAGTTTAATTTTTCGTCACTTGCTTTGCTTCGATTATTTTTTTCTTACATGATTAGTAAGGGCAGGTAAGAGTAAATGTTAGAACCGATAAACCAGTTTATATAATTTGGTTAGAATCAAATAGCAATTATAAATTTACTAAGTTAGATCACAAACATAATATAGGTAGGTATAAAAGTATTTGAGAAAATGAGGCGAGGTACACTTATGTGTCCAATCGTCGAAGTCTAAGAAACATAAAATAAATATATCACCACAACACCAATACAATATGGCCTCCAAACGAATGCTCGCGCAAAGACGCGCGTCACTTTCTTCTAGTTCATTTCGTCCCGCAGCCCGCGCAATTCCGCGTTCCGATACACATACAAATCAGAAACAATCAATTTGCGTTAGGATACTTTGATTCTGTTTCTAGTATATTTTAATGTTAATTATTCGAAAAACTCGAAAACCTCGAATACTTAGGCCTTTTGTATTCGAATAGTAAATAAGGGCGAATACTCGAATAAAACGAATACTCGAATACTCGAATAGCATGCCCTAACCCCGACACCGTCGACGACCTGTTCCGCCTCGCCATCAGGTACTGTGCACTGTGCACTGTGCGCGCACTCCCGCCCGCCGGCCTGCAGGACCACCCCGACACCGTCGACGACCTGTTCCGCCTCGCCATCAGGTACTGTGCACTGTGCACTGTGCGCGCACTCCCGCCCGCCGGCCTGCAGGACCACCCCGACACCGTCGACGACCTGTTCCGCCTCGCCATCAGGTACTGTGCACTGTGCGCGCACTCCCGCCCGCCGGCCTGCAGGACCACCCCGACACCGTCGACGACCTGTTCCGCCTCGCCATCAGGTACTGTGCACTGTGCACTGTGCGCGCACTCCCGCCCGCCGGCCTGCAGGACCACCCCGACACCGTCGACGACCTGTTCCGCCTCGCCATCAGGTACTGTGCACTGTGCACTGTGCGCGCACTCCCGCCCGCCGGCCTGCAGGACCACCCCGACACCGTCGACGACCTGTTCCGCCTCGCCATCAGGTACTGTGCACTGTGCACTGTGCGCGCACTCCCGCCCGCCGGCCTGCAGGACCACCCCGACACCGTCGACGACCTGTTCCGCCTCGCCATCAGGTACTGTGCACTGTGCACTGTGCGCGCACTCCCGCCCGCCGGCCTGCAGGACCACCCCGACACCGTCGACGACCTGTTCCGCCTCGCCATCAGGTACTGTGCACTGTGCACTGTGCGCGCACTCCCGCCCGCCGGCCTGCAGGACCACCCCGACACCGTCGACGACCTGTTCCGCCTCGCCATCAGGTACTGTGCACTGTGCACTGTGCGCGCACTCCCGCCCGCCGGCCTGCAGGACCACCCCGACACCGTCGACGACCTGTTCCGCCTCGCCATCAGGTACTGTGCACTGTGCGCGCACTCCCGCCCGCCGGCCTGCAGGACCACCCCGACACCGTCGACGACCTGTTCCGCCTCGCCATCAGGTACTGTGCACTGTGCACTGTGCGCGCACTCCCGCCCGCCGGCCTGCAGGACCACCCCGACACCGTCGACGACCTGTTCCGCCTCGCCATCAGGTACTGTGCACTGTGCACTGTGCGCGCACTCCCGCCCGCCGGCCTGCAGGACCACCCCGACACCGTCGACGACCTGTTCCGCCTCGCCATCAGGTACTGTGCACTGTGCACTGTGCGCGCACTCCCGCCCGCCGGCCTGCAGGACCACCCCGACACCGTCGACGACCTGTTCCGCCTCGCCATCAGGTACTGTGCACTGTGCACTGTGCGCGCACTCCCGCCCGCCGGCCTGCAGGACCACCCCGACACTGTCGACGAACTGTTCCGCCTCGCCATCAGGTACCATTACAACTTACAAAACCCCCCTACAGTCCTCGTATACCAAACTAGCGGACACTAGTCACATAAGAAATAACCGAAGAAAGTTCTTTCAAGGACCAAATGTAACAGCGATCCTAAAACAGAGATGACTACTCTGATTGGGTCACGTTTACCGAATGGACTCCGAAAGACTGCTGCGAGAATTCATGCTGTAAACGTGATGTGAAGTATTTCCAAATACAATGAAAACTGGAGAGCCTGCGCTGAGATCAGAATAGCGGCAGTCAAGATCTATCTGCTGGGGTGTCGACTTGAAACACGACAAAGTCTGGCTAATCACCAAAAGTTGTCCGCAAAGCCGAATCGGGAAGCTGATCTCAATAGGCAGGTCACATCGCTCGCAGAACTGACAACCGTTGTGGTAGAAAAGTTCTCGAGGGATCACGAACTGGAAGACAGGAAAGCAGGCCTCCGAACCTCTGCTGTGGACCTCCAAAGGCAGATGACGATGATAGATCACCCAAAAATCCAAGCATAGGAACGGAGACGCTCGCGTTAAGTAATATCTATGGTGTGCGGTATTGTTGATGGTGCGTTATGGCCTATGGGTTATGGGAATAGCGGACCCTGGGCTCCAAAGCTATGGCTTCGGACGCAGCCGGGATCGAGCGTATAGATGATGAAGAAGAAGAAGAGGTAGTGAGTTATAGCGGTTGTCCCTGCGCAGGTTCCTGCAGCGCATCCCGCTGGAGTTCCTGTCGTGCGGCGCGGCGGGCGCGGTGCTGCGCTGCGCCGTGCTGGCGGCGGCGCTGGACCACCGCGAGGCCAACTCCTCCGTCATGAAGTTCCTCTACGACCTCGTCGCCGCCGCCAACCGCGGGAAGGACCAAGTCAAAGGTACACGCGTACACATTGTGATACACCGACGAACTACTTTGTGCTGTTGTAATTTGATACGTTTTCGTGTGACGTAGTTAATTTTAGATTTCGAGCTGAGTTCGCTAATGAACTATAATAATATCTGTTTCACTGAGCCTGATGATACCGTCGGACTCTTTTTGCCTAGCCTTATTCTAATTATTTGGGGTCGGCTGTCCTCGTCATCTTTCGCTTTATTTGACGACCTCTGTGGCCGAGAAGCAAGTACGCCGAACTTGGCGTCGTCATCTAAGAGATCATGAGTTCGATTCTCGGTCGGGTCGATGTAGAAAACGAACTGTGTTAGGACGAGTCTGGGTGTTGTGGTACCGTCGTTGTTTCTGATTTCTATAACACGAGTGCTTGAACTACTTACCTTAGTAGGATTAGTCGATCAATTTAAGTGATGTAGATGTTTTAATCCTGAGTTCTTAATGATTAGTTTTATAAAAACTCATTAATACTCATTTATTCAGTATATAGGCCCTCTTCCGGGCACTTATACACGTCCCAAAATATAGCTTTACCCTACCACCGCTTCGGGACTACATATCGGCTGGTGATGAGAAGAAACGGCGCAATAAACTCAGTCACCTTTGTCAGCCTTTTTTACAGGAAATACAGTTACAAGACATGAAGTAAGCGCGAGCTAAGCAGGTTAAGTCCATGCACTCTTGTCGTTCAAATAATCGTCTATCTTATAATACCCTTTTTTCATAAGGTTTTTTTAAATGTGAATTTTGAACTCATGTAGGTACAGGTAGTTCAACAAGAGTCTGTGGAACTTTATTAAAAAATTTAATACATTTCCCCAAGAATGAATTACCAACTTTGTGTAGTCTGAAGCTCGGAACGGCAAGTTTATTTTTATTACGAGTATTATAATGATGAAAATCACTTTTTAAGCTAAACAAACTTAGATTTTTTCGAACGTACATAATATTTTCAAAAATGTATTGAGAGGCTACTGTTAATAATATTAACAGTAGCCTCTCAATACATTTTTGATAATATTATATTAATATCTTTAGAAATCTCCCTCAGAGAGTCACGAGGTCCAAGACAGTATATTGCACGTACGGCTCTTTTCTGCAACACAAAGATTGATTCAATGTCAGCAGCAGAGCCCCATAGCAGTAAACCATACGACAACAAACTATGAAAATAACTAAAGTATACTAGTCTTGCCGTTTCGACATCAGTTAAAAGCCTTATTTTCTCACTGCATAAGCCGCTGAACTGAGCCTTCCTGACAGGGCAACTATATGGGGACCCCATTGGAGCCGGGAGTCTAATGTAATTCCCAAAAAAATTGTGGAATCGACTGCATCTATATGATCGTCTGACATATTAATATGCGTACTGACCTGCCTCACATTGGGCATAGTGAATTTAATGCATTTAGTTTTGTTTGCATTTAGCAACAGATTGTTAGCTGTAAACCAGCGTACTACTTGAGAGAGAGCACTATTTACATCGTCAAAGGCAGCTTTACCTCTATCAGTTTTAAAAATCAATGATGTATCATCTGCAAACAATACTATCTCACAAACTACTATATACATGACAGACAATAAACTATGTAAGTTCTACTAAGCCTGATGATATCTTTCTGTCTTTACTTAGCCTTATCCTAATTTATTTAGGGTCGGCTGTCCTCGTCATCTTTCGCCATACATTTCAGTTCTGTCTGAATGATCAATTCGTTAAATACTGTGGCTTACTTTAGGTCGTTGTTGAAGAGAGAGAACACGTCTACCCCATCGATTATTGGTTCTACGGCAAATGTGACCAGCCCATTGCCACTTCAGTTTGCTTATTCTTTTAGCTATATCGATTACTTTAGTTTTCTGTCGGATAACCTCATTTCTGATTTTATCTTTCAGAGAAATCCCGAGCATAGCTCTTTCCATAGTTCGCCGAGTGACTTTAAATTGGTGTACTCGCACCGTGAGCGTCCAAGATTCGGCTTCGTTAGTCATGACAGGCAGTACGCACTCGTTAAAGACTGAATGAGATGTGTGTGTTCTTAGCTAAATGTGGATGACATATTATAGCTAAGAACACACATTACGTTTAGGTCCTAGAAATAGCGATAAAGAAGTACCTAGTTCTTTATCGTTATTTCTATTAGAAGTAGACATAGACTTGGAAATAGCGATGAATTACTACTTCTTTGTCGCTATTTCCAGGTATGACGGTCAGCTTTGTTTTTTCTTGATCTCTGTGTTTTTTGTGTTCAGAAAAAGAGATCCCGAATATAGCACTCTCCATAGCCGTCTGAGTAACTTGCAGTGAAAGAACCACTTCTTTATAGCTATTGCCAGGCATTAATATCGATTAGCTACGTTTTTTTCTGATCTTTTTGTTTTTGTGTTCACGATGAGGAACCCTAATATAGCATTCGCCATAGCCCTTCGAATGAATTGCAGTTGAGTAATCATCATCATCATTTCAGCCATAGGACGTCCACTGCTGAACATAGGCCTCTCCTAATGACCTATCATCGGGGGGGATTGCCAATACTCGCCACGCTCGGCAGACGGGTTGGCGAGCGCAGTTTTTTATAAGATTTCGTACGCAGATGCTGCTGCCTGTCTCGTGCTACAGGAATCAATCGCCTTTTGACACGCCTCCTGTTAGCGGTGGGGAAGTGTTTTCTTTGCGGCCGTTGAGCTGTGAATCACTCTTCATAGCACTGAGTCGAGTGAGAGTAATGAATCCCCTTTACTCCTCAGTGCTGGCGAACGAGCTGCTAGCGACGCACGGCGAGGAGCTGACGTACGCGCTGGTGTCGGCGTCGGTGCTGCACCTGCACTCCTACATGCTGGCCGAGGTGGCCGAGGTGCTGCTGGAACTGGTGTGCTGGGGGGGCGGGGGGGCCGCGGGCGAGGGGGGCGGGGGCGGGGGCGGCGCCGAGTGGCTCCAGCGCGCGCTGCACAAGCTGCCGCGCGACACGCCCGCCGCCGCTACCGAGCAGCAGTGCTGGCAGTTCCACCAGTACGCCGTCAGGTACGTGGGGTGCTGTGGGGGGCCAGTGATGGGGTGGTGCGTGGTAAACTAAATTGAAAGAGGCATAGATATTATGTGCCACACTAGTTTTAGTAAAATTCGTTCCGGGTCAAAGCGGCACAAGATATTTCCCAGTGTCGCTGTGGTAAAGACCCTGGGGGCGACCTGTTATGCTTGGACCTCGCGGTGAAAGAGAGATGGCGCTCTTATTCTATGAGCTGCTGAATAAGTAGCACACAAAGAGGTGCAGCCACCGGACCTCCCTCCGAATCAGGGACTGGTACCACTTAACCGGGCTAATCCCGAACCAATGGAAAATGAGTATTGTTACTCCGGTCTTCAAAGGCAAGGGATCGGTGCAAGAGTGGCTCCTTGAGCGGATTGTGGACTCCCAGATCCGACAGGAGTGTGATGTCTCGGAGTGTCAATATGGGTTTCGTCCTGGCAACCCTGTTTTCGCCCTAAGGACCAGGCCCGTCTTTTCCACTGGGCACTCTGGGCACGTGCCCAGGGCCCCGCGATCGATTAGGGGCCCCTTTAGGACATGCCAGATCACCAACCAATAACTGACAAAGTTATAAGGGCCCCATTATCCTAATATGCCCAGGGCCCCCAATAGGGTAAAGAAGGCCCTGCTAAGGACCGTCATGGGGAGATACAGGACGAAGAACACTCTTCTGCACTTGCTCTTTCTTGATCTGCAGAAGGCCTTCGACTGTGACCCTCGAGTGGTAATCTGGTGGACACTGGGATATATTGACATTATTCGAGACATGTACCGCAGCTCCGATTCTATGGTTCGGTCGGATCGCTGTTGGCGACACCGAACCGTTCCCCATCACCGTCGGAGTACACCAGGGTTCCGTCCTTAGTCCGTTTTTGTTCAGTGTGATATGAGACGTTGTGTCGGACGGCATCAGAGACTCACATGAGCAGCCACCATGGCTGCTGATGTATGCTGACGATATCGCACTGGTGGACGCGGACAGGGGCAGGCTGGTGAGACGGGTGAACGAGTGGAAGCAGTCGCTTGAGAGCGGTGGTCTGAAAATCAATGTGGCGAAGACCGAGTACCTGGCCTGTAACTCTACAGATCCAACGCCCGTCCGCGGTCGAGCGCACGGACCAGTTTAAATACCTTGGATCTGTACTTCACGCGTCGGGAGACATCGATTGCGACGTCAAAGCACGCATTGCTGATGCGTGGGCCAAATGGCGAGAGGTGACTGGTGACATTGATGACCCCAGAATGCCGGTTAAGCTGAAATCACAGATCTATAAATCCGTCATTAGGCCTGTCCTTTTATATGGCAGCGAAGCGTGGCCGCTACTTGAGCGACACGAGCGAGAGCTGCGTGTAACGGAAATGAATATGCTGCGGTGGATGTGCGGAGTCACGCGAAAGGACCGCGTGAGAAACTCGCGCATCCGCGGTAGCCTTCGTGTCCGTGATATTGCAGACAAACTGCAGGAGAGTCGTCTACGCTGGTACGGGGCCATGTTTTGCGGAAACCGGCAAGCTACGTAGGAAACAAATGTCTGGCCACGCCGCCACCGCCAGGTCCTGGCAAAAGGGGTAGACCCAAGAAATGCTGGCTTGACGTCGTGAGGACTGACGTGCGTGCCAATGATCTCACAACTAGAGACGCTCAAGACCGTGCGAAGTGAAGGAGTAAATCAAGGAAAGCGGACTCTGGGCTCCAAAGCGATGGCTTTGGACTCAACCGGGATTGACCGTATAGATAAAGAAGAAGACTAATTTTAATAAAATTCGATGTTAAATTAGAGTCAGTAATATAAAATTAATCGGTCAGAAATTGCCTTAATTAAAAAATATTACATGTGTATTATTGTTATATTATCTTTGTTTCAGGGCAGAGAAGTGCAAAGAGATGACGCGTCTCCTGCGCGACTTTGCTCGCCTGTACAGATAAGGGCGCTACTCGACGCTAAGTGTGCTAGACTGTAGATAGTGACATTTGTTACGCAGGACGCCTGCACGACTGAACGGGGACACTCGCACCGCGCGGGTTCCCCCTGACACTGAACAATTTATAGAAAAACAAATGATTATATTCGAAATACCGATTAGACGCAAAAACGTTATTCGACCTAAGCGTAGCTTTAGTATAGAACTAAAGATACCACATAAAATCTCATATCAAACGAATGTTTGGAATATATCAACGTTGATTCTTTTCGCCCCGTCTCAGAATTTAATTAAAATGCATCGTTTTGAGATTTGTACAGATTTATTTTAAATAATAAATAAACCAGAACGAGTCAACCCTTAATAAGTTAGGTAAGTATGACACTTTCTATTGATGAAATATATTTTGTTATTATTATACTCTCTTTTATTTGAAATGTGATACGCTTGCATTGAATTGTAAATATTATAAAAGTTTACTTTAACACCTGCCTTTCTTTTATCGCTATAAAGAGTTAGCTCTAAAATAAGCATCTTAATGTCACTTTTTCTTATTCTTAGTATTTTTAGGGCTGGATAACGTAACGAAGCTCACTCGCCGCGGGGCCTTCGGGCTCGGGGCGGCCTTCGACGACGCGGGCGACTTCGCATCCGTCACTTTCGCCTGCTTCAGAAAACTGCAGCTCGAACTCTTCGGAGTCACCGCTTTTGGAGATTCATTCTTTTTCTCTGGAGACATTTTCTTCTGTTCTTCTGGAGACACATGCTTCTGTTGCTCGGGTGATGAACTTTTAAACTCCTTCGGCGACTGACTCTCCGCAGATTTGGTATCCGTTTCGTCGTAAACCAGCTTCATGTCCTCGCTGTCTTCTATCTCTATTACCGCGGAAGGTTTCTCCGATTCCACATCCATCCCGTCGCCTTGTTTAGGCTTAATGACGTCACTGTTGGAGTTATCGTTCCACGAAGGCATCGCGACTTCCTCTAACACGTCAATTTTGATCGGAGTCTTCTGTTGGTTGGTCTCAATTTTGCGCTTCTTTGGAGACTTCTGTGACGGCGTTTTAAATTTGATAAATGAGTCAATCTTTTGTATATTGCTTTGTTTTTCTTCTGCAGTCTTTTCTTTCATTTCTGTCTTTTGTGGTTCTTTGTATTGTTCTTCGACTTCCATGGTCTCTGCAATAGATCAATAAATTTATTTAAAGCATGAAATGCATTACAATTTGCAATTTAGAGCAGAGCGAACCACCGATATCTTACCCCCGAGCGGGATCGTCTGTCCCGATCTTTTGACCCTATAATAATACCCAACATAATTCCTGTTTGCGCGCATTTTCTGTCTAGCAGACAGCGTAAACTTGAATTCGTACGGTGCCCCCGCGCAAGAGTCGTGTCATATTCAAACGATCGATTCCTGTGCATCGACTAGAAAAAATTAAAAAAACTTTCTCTATGATCAGTGGAGTCCCGTTTGCGTCATTAGAATTTTTGTTAAGAATAAAATTCAAACGGTGGCCATTCAAAGAGCGACGGAGGACGGACATGAGGTTTTTGTCGATAAAATTAGGTAAACTAGCCATTAAATTATCGCTACCTCGTGACCGATCAGTGATCACTACAAACCCAATACCTGGAGCGCCGTCAGCGGCAGGCACGGGCTCGTCGGGCAGCAGCTCGCCCAGCTCGCCGGCTTCGAAGCTGACGACGGAGCAGTACCCGTCCGTGCTGCTCGCCACCAGCCGCCGCCCGTCGCGCGACCACGCCAGGTCCGTCAGTCTGCAACCGTCGCCGAATGACTGTCCGGCTCGAAGGACCATGGACAACTCTCTGTTGCCCACGGTCTTGACGACCTCCGTAGCCGAGATGCGACCGTCCGGGACTCGGTGTCGCTGTCTCCGAGGTCCCGGGGTCGATTCCCGGTCGGTCGATGTAGAAAAATAACTTTACGTTACTCTCATCTTACGGTGAGTAGCCGAAGCACTCGTGTTGCAGAAATCAGAAACAACGAGGGTACCACGACACCGAGACCCGAGACAACATAGAAAAGTTATTTTTCTATATTGACCTACCGGGACTCGAACCTGGGACCTCGGAGATATCGATACCGAATTCGGGATGCTCGCCTCTCGGCTCCGGAGATCGTGTGTCAAAAAGTTAATTAATATCATACCGCGATGTTAAAATTACACGATGCCATCTATTGGCAACAAATCTAACTGACACAGACATGTGATCGACGATTATAACAGTAGGTCGGTGGGCTAATGCGTCGACCGCGTTCGATCCAATCAAATTACCCTGTTTACATTTTACTGGTTGTGACAGACCTCTTTACGTTCGTGGTGTAGCAGTTGACCGAAAACAAGGAAGTCCACGGTCAAACTGAATAACATAACAGTTTAAACTAGTCGGTGACCGAATACGGCCTAACCAAATAATATAGAACGTGTTGATGAAATAACGCAAAACCTCAGAAGCTGATTCTGCTGTTCAACTACAACAACTTTCTCAAGTAAAATAAAAAAGTTTCCATACAAACTGATGTCAGCTAGTCGTAGTTAGTATGGGAAAGTGATTTTTTTTGGCGATTTCGACGTTGGTCCCACAGAAATAGTTGAAAGAGAAAAAGAATCAGCTCCTTTGTGTACGCGCTATTTGTTGACTAAGCCATTAGCTAAGAACTAAAAGACATCATAAAAGCCCTTAACTGATCAAGCATACGTAAACGAGACACAATAGAAATTCCATTGTTATGCAGTCTCATGAGACCGCTTGGACGTTAACGAGTTAATCTGAACAAAGAAGAAGCACATGAGTTTTTATAGACTACCTCATTAACTTGTCAAAACATTACATTTAAATGTCTTTAAACTATATATTATTAGTGTTTCGTTAATCTAATCTACCTTCTCATGACAACTCTACCGAAATAGGTATCGATTTTAAACACTCTAAAATCAAATAAATAAATATTCAACAACATCACATACATCTCTAAAAGCTCTCTCTGTTCCTTTCATTTTCACAACATAGAAGTCTGGACCTAGTGAAATGAAAAACAGGATCTGACCTCGTATAGTGTATGTTGGAGATGAGAGCGATGGGCGTCTTCTGCTGTGTGTCGTAGAGTAGGACGCTGCGCTTGGTGGCCACGGCCAGCACCATCCGCGCGCAGGGGAAGGCGGGCGGGGGCGCGGGGGCGGGGGCGGGGCCGCGGGGGGCGAAGCGCCGCGGCGACCAGCGCGCCGCCAGCGCCGCCTCGCCGCACGGCAGCACGCACGCCGGCCTGCGGGACACTACACTGTCACACACCTACCGCATGTTTCTTCTGGAAGGATCGATGCCTACCGATGGTGCATCTATAGATGATAAAAGTTCAAGTCTAATAAATAAGCAGTGATCGGAATCGGGTAGATTTGGAACCACCGAATCTCCGGATTAGCTCCGAAAAATAGCCATGTTTACTTTATAACCATAAATTACTTTTTTACCAAAATATTTTCATATACACGACGAACAAAAAGCGATCTTTTTGATGGCCGATAAGGCACAACCGAAAAGTACGTGCTTGGGAGAGAGTTTGCAGCGCGCGAGCGTGTTATTTCAAACTACTCATGTATCATGCTAAAAAGTAAAAAAACCGTATACCTATTCTTACTTTTGTTCTAGAAAAAATGTGTATCATTTTTAACATTCAATACGGATCCGAAAATGTTACAATGTATAACATTAATTGCTTAAAATATAAATTAAGTAATACTAATAGAAATTATTGCCATTTTTCAAATAACTCAGAAATTTTGTGGTTTGGACACTATGTTATGTCCCATTACAAAGTTTAGGTAAATACGGTCAAAGTAAAGTTATATTTAATGATTATAACATAGTACTTACACTTTTAATGAATATCTGGTGTAAATGTACACAGCATTAATTGGTTTCACATCTACTTTAGCCTGATCAGGCTCTATCCTGCCTGCAGGCACTGCCAACAGCAAACCATCGGGGCTCCAATCCAACCTTCTGAAGTATGTCTGCAGTGTGTCGTCATGGAACAACCGGACCTTCACGTCGTGCAGTGGGTGGTCAGATGGGAAAGGCAAAGTGGCTTTGCTACTCCTTGAAACTACTTTCTTTGTGTTCACGTCAAATGTGCGGAATACTCTAAAAATATTAAGACACTACTATCATACATTCTTTGTGATTAATCAACAGTGATTGGAGTAGGTAGATTGATTTGGGGTCAAGGATCTCAAACATTGATGTTAATATAGATATGCCTCCGGGTTTTGGAATTTCTTTGTATCAGTTGAAAAAAAGGGATATCCATATTATGCTAGCTAGCTAGCTACTACCAAAGTACATCAAATCAATCTACCTATTCTGATCACTGTTAATCAATCTCATGCCAGTTTAACCCCTCGGCCCAGAAAAACGATTCACATTTTACTTAACTTTACATTATTTAATGTATTTAACAAAAGCTATGTTTACCTGTCAGTGCTAGCTGTAGCAATAAGACTGCCTTGTGGATCCCATGACACACCCTGTATAAACCCCTTGTGGTCATTGATGATGGAAGTGTACCGGCCACGGACCACATCCCACACTAGCAGTTTGTTGTCTACAGAGCCAGATGCCAAGTGCAGGGAGTCCGCACTCCAACTTAAGTCCAGGACATCTTCCATGTGGCCTCGGAGAGTCTAAACATCAGATGCATTGATAGACAAAACTGTAATATCTCAAGAAAGAAAATGGTTGATAGAGATACCTACCCTAGAGAACACCATAAAACAACAATATTAAGATAGTGTCATTTATTAAAAATCTTTTTTAGAGAAGCATAAAAATGCTTCTTAAGATTGAAAACTAACAAAATTATACAGTTTTCATGTACTAACCTTGTGAATAACCCAGGTTTCTTTGTACTGTTCTTCACCTTGATCTAATGTTTGAACTGTTTCCTTTTCCGTCTTTTGCTGCCAAATGAATATAATTGATTCATCGTCCCCAGAAGCTAGCAGTTGCCCATTAGGAGACCATCGGACCACATTCACGGCCTTTTGGTGACGTGCTAGGTCAGCGACAACCTCGATATTCACTGCTCCTGAGTCACAAGTGTTTATGTACCATATCTACAATAAAATATATAGAAAATAAATACCTATTGTAGATAAGACTAAGGACTGTTCTGAATTAGAGCTTCAATTAATCAAAATTGAAAAAGCTTCAAAGTACATTACCAAGACATGGGTATCGGTGCCACCAGTGGCGAGACGCAAGGGTCCATTAAGCTCTGCTTTTGGCTGAAAGTCTACACTTAGCACGGGATCACGGTTGTGCCATGATATTTCGGGAATGGCAAATTTCATTTTGAGTTATCAAATACTTTAAAAATAATACTACACAAAGCAGCTGCTTTTTACATTAAAACTGTCAGATTTGGGCGCCAATTTTAGTCACAGATTAGACAAACAAAGTCACCACAGATGTGAGTATCTAAATCTATGTCAATTGTCAACTTCCAAGTTCCAAGCTAACCAAAGATATTTTCCGAGTTGAGCTTAGATCAATTTTAGCGTGATCACTGATCATCAAACTCGTCTAGAAATCCGATTGGTGTCCATGAATATACCAAGTGACCATAAAGCCAAAAGTGTGACCGTCACGAAATAAAACTATCTACCATATAAAAAGAGAATAAAAGTGGGGGAGCATACTGAGCACTTATCCCGATAGATGAGGAGGGCATGGAACACATACTTTATAGTTTAAAATAGATATTATGTCAAATAAGTTGTTCAAAAAAATCCGCCATTTTTTACTGTATTTGTACTTGTTTGTACAAGCAAGCGTTGACAGGAGTTGTCATTTCATACTAAATGTATGCGAAAAATTACTTAACCAGTTTCGGAGAAATATAGTTCGTATTGCTGCTATATAGGGTATGTGCTCGATGGGTGAGGGTGACGCATTGTATTTGGTCTGCTCTGCTAATAGTGATTATTAGATCATTTAAAAGTCTATACGAATATTTAATAAACTTCCAGTTAACTTGAAAACATTGACATTTACAAAATTTAAAAACTATTCAATAAAATAATAAATATAAACTGTTAACTTTCCCCTGTTTGTAGGTACATTTTGGAGACTTGTCTTTTTGTCAAACATAATCCGGACAAATTTAAAAGAGCAAAGCTAATAATGGCTCATCGTCTTCGGCCTAGAAAACCCATGGTGGAAAAAAATATATGTAAAACTGCCCTTATGAGAAAGAGTTTATTAACTATGGCATCAAAATTGTACAACAAGCTTCCAGAATGCATGCAGGAGCTTGAAGACAAAATGTTCAAAAAAACATTAATTACTTTCCTAGAAGAGAAAGGATACTATAGCATTGACGACTATTTAAATGACTTTTTAGGTTAATTTTTGACATGTATTATCAAAACTGTTTTTTTTTCTGGAAATTTTTACATTAATTTTTTGACATTATTATTTTGTGTTTAGACTGTATGCTTAATGTACTCAATAATTTAATTTAGATGACATTGTATTTGAATATTATTACTTTATCTGATATTTTTAAATAATTTTATTTGAATTTTATAAAACATTCGTATGCCTTTAAGGTAGATCATATTGGGCCCCTTTTAATTGTAACAACTGACTTTTATACCTATGATGACGAATAAATATTTCATTTCATTTCATTTTTTAAAAGAGAAAATGTATTATACTATTAATGAATTCCTGACTGATAAAATTTGACACTGTTGATAATTCTAATTTGTACTGAAACTATTGACATTAATACCGGTGACACACGGCAGCCGGACGCCAGTTTCGGAACAGGAAGGGGCGGAGTCTTGCTGAACTGAAGGGCTGACGAAGTTGACGAAAGGATCGACCAATGGCAGCGTTTGACCTTACAATGTCAAGACGAGTCCGAAACCGCGTCCGCCGCCATCTGTCACCGGCTTAATTGTATGATAAAAATTAACATTTGCACGTCGCATTGCGATAGAACATGTTGGAAAAACAATATCTTTCATCTTTGTATTGAACCATATTCTGGCAAATAAATTATTTATTTATTTATTTTTATTTATTGGTTCTGTTATGTCACTGACCTAGGCATCTGAAACAAATCGAGCATCGAGCACATACCCTATGTGCTCCATGACCTCGAGTGACTGTGAGTGTCAAGAAATAATTTTGGACAACACTGCGGCTTGCTAGCAATCTTAAACTTTTCTTTAAAGATTTCTGTAGTTTCCTTTCTCCCGTCATTTCCTTCCATTTTATTTACTTAGCTGAACACTTTTTCGACTTTCCACCCATAAAATATAGTACTCCTTATTACCACTCTGTCTCCTTACACCACTGACATTGTGAGGACAAATGTCATTGGTCGATCCTTTCGTCAACTTCGCCAGCCCGTCAACAAGACTCCGCCCTGTTCCGAAACAGGAGTCCGGCCACCGT
Organism: Anania hortulata; assembly: GCA_963576865.1. Taxonomy (NCBI): domain Eukaryota; kingdom Metazoa; phylum Arthropoda; class Insecta; order Lepidoptera; family Crambidae; genus Anania; species Anania hortulata. Next base: position 22,063,056 of record OY756393.1, read on the forward strand.
GTGTCACCGGTTATAGGCCCGAAAATTTAATGCTTGTAGATATGGTTTTAAGGAAAATTGTCTTGTTACAGGACCAAATAACCATTCCAGACCAATGTGACAATTTATGTGAATATTTAAGTGACTATTGATTATTAACTAGTGAAACACAATAACTATTAAAGCTGGTGACCAGTCCAGTTTAAAATTACAGCATTTGATCCTCGGGTTTAGTCATTTAAACCGGTGACACACGGCAGCCGGACGCCAGTTTCGGAACAGGAAGGGACGGAGTCTTGCTGACGGGCTGGATTTGAACTGGATTGTTTTTTTTTTGGGATGGTAGATCCATGGGTAGATCATCACTGAGTTCACTGAATGATTAAATAAGGCTGATCGGGTCACTGAAGATTTATTACATGCTACTAAATTGTATGAAACGGATAAAAACTGGCAACATTTCAACTGTCAGTGTCAAAATTATACGGTTATCTCTTTCTTTCACCAAATTGACGTTCTTTCAGATCGTGTAAAACAAAAGTCAAAATGGTTTGTGATTTTTCTCAAAAAATATCTACGTTCATCTTCAATTATGATAGTTCAATGCAGTAGAAAACAAAACGAAACAAATCTGTGTCTGTTTGACTGCGAGATGGCAAGCATATTTTATTTTTCCGTTAACAATTTCAGGTGAACGTACCAAAACAGCGCAGGACTTACTGCAAAAAGTGCAAATGCCACAAGACCCACAAGGTATCTCAGTACAAAAAGTCAAAGGAAAGGCATGCTGCCCAAGGTAGAAGACGTTACGACCGCAAGCAGCAGGGTTATGGTGGTCAGTCCAAGCCTATCTTCAAGAAAAAGGTAAACATCATAACATAACCTTATAACCGGTTCAGACCGTATTGTAGATGTTTGTATGATGTATCTTAGGTTGGAGTGTAGCAAAGGGTGTGCACGGCGTTTAGGACTTGGAAATGATATTCAGATAAAAGTATCACTCGAAACGAAGCAAATGTTGTACACACTATTTATTTTATGTACCTACCTAGTTATTCAAATACTTACAGATAGTAACAGTTACAGACCAGCTGTAACCAGCCACTGCCATCATCTATGTCTAGTGACAGATGATAGTTTTGTAACTAAATATCTGTACCTACTCCTGTTATTGTGAAATTTTCAACTTAGAAAACTGGAATTGTTAGAAACGCACCAACGATTTTGTTGATTCCAGGCGAAAACTACCAAGAAAATTGTGCTGCGTCTTGAGTGTGCCGACTGCAAGGTGCGATCACAGGTTGCCCTGAAGCGCTGCAAGCACTTTGAGTTGGGTGGAGACAAGAAGAGGAAGGGACAGATGATCCAGTTCTAGGCTGGCTAATAAATAAGTTCAACTATTTGTGGGTTTCATTTTTAACTTTCCTACATACCTAGTAGTTTCTTATTTAAAACAGATAAAAGTAAATTTCTTTTTGCACATTGCTTTTCATGTTTTTCTGATGTCTATTCTAAGTTGAAAGAGGAGAAATAATAGTTTTAAAAGATTTTAGCCGAAAATCTTATAACTTAACATCCAAGCAGTCTCATGAGACCGCATAACAATGTAATTTCTGTTGTCACATCTTTAAATGCTTGATGAGTTTATCTGTAGAGATTTGTCTGATTTACTGATGGCCTCATGCACCTTACCGCACTGCAGTAACAACACTACCCTTATTGCACCCTTCAAACTGAATTTCTGTTCAGTTAAGACAGATGTGTGCTTGGAGTTATGGATTTTAATATGGTATAATAGAATTATATATAAAGTTATGATTTTTCACTGAGGTAGTTATGACCAGTACCTACAACTTTGCATACTTTTACATGCTGTAGGGGGTGTACCATTAAACTTAGATAATTTTTACCTTCCTAAAACACATTGATTTTCAATAAACCTTGCAAGTCCAGTTCAAAGGGACATTATACTCATGGCAATGAGTGTGAAGCCACACTCATAATTTCCATAACAAGCTAAACTTAAATGCTACGGGTACTAATGTTTCACAATAAAAGTTTATAAATGGATGGAAATGTAAAGTTATAAAAACAAGAAGAAAAATATTTGTAAATACTTATTTATTTATAATCTGCTCAAAAATATTAGGATCTAAGCCTTCCATTGACACTTTTAGTTTCACAGCTTGTAAAGGCACACCAACTTGGACCATTTTCAGAAATCTGTCATATTCTGGTCTTATCGGTACAGGTACAGGGCTCTGTTCAGTCTCTTGTGTTTCTGGTGAAGGTTCTCTTTCTTCATTCTCAGGTTTTGTATCAGGGGTCTTCGTCACATCTTCTTGTGGTTTTGTGACCTCTTTTGTAGTGTTTACTTCAGGTATCGAAGACAACTGAAATAGGTAATCATCACAAAATTAAGAGGTTCTAAGTAAATAATTATATGTCACTGGAGGAGGCCTATGTTCAGCAGTGGACGTCATATGACTGAAATGATGATGATGAAGCAAATAATGTAGTACAAAATCTCTTGAAACTTATAAATTAACTTACTCTCGCTTCCAATAAGACCATAGTAGCTTCAACTTTTTCTAATTTCCTTTCAAAATGCATGAGTTTTTGTTCGCAATTTTTCACAAAGTTATTTAGGAACTGCACAGTTGTGATAGCAAAATGATTTACAAAAGCTAACGTTCGTTTTTGTTGAAGTGCGGCTACCTGCAACAATACACAGATCATTATCTGTTTATAAAAATAAACGATGCTGCTAATAATTTCAAACGGAGTTACCTTTGAGAGATCTAATTTCGCTATGTCTCCTTGTATCATAGTTTCCTGCATTGTAGCTTCGTTAAAATGGCTAGAATATTATGAACAATTACACAAAATTAAAATTTTTAGAGAAAACAACTAGAACCCTGTGAAATTATCGTGAATTACCTATTTTGTTTATATTAAAATTTTCAATTTTTTTCAATTGATTGACATTACTCACATAACCTTACCTACCTGTCTTCTGTCACTCAAAGAGGATATAAACACTACGTTTTCCTGACACTTACACAGATTAGACAGAGTACGTCTAGTCACTTACGTCAGGAAAATTCTGCGTTCCGCTCATCAAAAAAATAGGAATAATTTCATAGGTACGTAACGTTTTGGTCTTAGTTGTAGTTAAGTATGCTTTAGCCTCTTTAAACTAAAGGGTTTTAAAAAGTAAAATCACGAAGACGGCTGTCCTGCTGTTTGGTCTGTCACTGTCACAGAGTACTTTATAAGTCACTGTCAATGTCAATTTGTCATGTTTGTGTTTTGTTGTGTGTAATTTTTTCATTCTTAAAATTGTTTTCGCTTGATATTTCTGTGGATATTCTAAAAGAAGTATCATTTGTTGGAGGGTTCAGCAAAAATGGCTGGAGAAGTTGTTGTTGATGCTTTACCTTATATTGATCAGGGTTACGATGATCCAGGAGTCCGAGAAGCGGTAAGTAAATAACCCTAAAATAGTTTTGATAAAATTATATCATTAACAATACTTTATCGATATAGTTTTTAATGTTCAGGCTCTTGCTATGGTAGAGGAGGAGTGCAGACGATACAGACCTACAAAGAACTACCTCGAAAATGCAGGCCCAGAGCCAAGTACAGCGTTCGAAACGTCAGCGCTTCAAAGAGAAATGGAGCGCGTTCAGCAGCGCCTACCAATGGAACCGCTGTCTATGAAAAGGTAAATAAATTAGAAGATTGAAGGAATACTTCCAAGCAGTTTGCATCTTGTAATAACAGATGTGTGACATTGTCTTATTTAAAGTGGTAACTTTTGCCTGCCATAAATATAACCTAGATCCTCCTCTTGATTGCACACAACATAAATTAAAAAAGAACATTTGGTCTTATCGTTAAAAAGTGTTCAGTTCCATATAACCTTTAGTTAAGAGGACAGTTGAATTATAATTAAGATTGGAAAGTAGAAAAGAGTTTTGAAATGACAATTTTAACGTTATAGTGACGGCGACCTCCGTAGCCACGAGGCGAGCATGCCAGACTTGGTGTCGCTGTCTTGGAGGTCCCGGGTTCGATTCCCGGTCGGTCAATATAGAAAAATGCCATTGTTTCTGATTTCTCTAATATAAGTGCTTTGGCTACAACTATTATTAACTATAAAAGTACACCAGCATGATAGCATAAAATATGTATATATTATTTTTTTAAATGGTGTTGAGGCTAAACACGTCCTCATAAAGCTTTACCGGTTATGCATGTCTTGTATTTTCATACTTTTCTTTACTTTGTTGCTTGAATAAGTGTAGCCACATTTAAAGACTTGAAATTCTTCCAGATATGAGTTACCACCGCCACCGGCAGGCCGTCTAGGTGAGCCAGCAGCATGGGCCGAGTCTGTAGAGAACTCTCACGCACAGCTCTCGCACCAGGCGATAAGAGTCCTCAACTTAGAACTGCAGTTAAATTATGGATCAGAAGCATGGAGGTCTTACCTGAACACACTGCAAGCTATAGTGATACGATCACAGAATGTCCATACACAACTTAGGTGAGATTCTTTTTCTACAGCACTCAGTTCTATTTACCTTTTTTTTTCAGTAGGTTGAATGTCTTTTGTCTACATACTTAGATTTTAACCTACCTTCTAAGTCTACACTATGCAGTAAAATTGTATTTAAATATAAAGAATAAGTATTATAATTAAATAAGATTTTTATGGTAATATGTAGTCCCAAAGCGGTGGGAGGGTAAAGTATATTTTGGGATGTGTATAAATGCCCGGAAGAGGGCCTATATACTGAATAAATGAGTATTAGTATTATTGAGTACATCGCTTTATATTTTATACACATTCCTCATATTGCTAGAACATCGCTTTCATGTGAACAGAATCACTGCTTCATGGCGCACACCCGTCGTCCTGATGTTCACAGATTACGAATGTATTGCAGAAAACAGATAGCGGCGGTGAACTGGGAGCGCAAGCGGTCGCAGACGGCGAGCGGCGCGCGGCTGCGGGCGCTGCGGCGGCGCTGGGCGCACCTCGTGTCCGACAACTACCGCCTCGAGCGCGCGCTCATGCAGCTCGACCTGCAGCTGCAGAAGGTCAGTGCGGCTGCGGCCGGGGCTGTACCGCGACACCCTGCCGCGGCATACGAACGGAAAGAACCACTGCCCCATAAAAAAAATTGGACTGGCTGTGTTATGCATTTGCAACATTTGACATTATGTGCCCATTTAACGCGCCACAAGTGAGAGTACCGAGCGCTCATTTTAAAGCTTGTACTATGACTAAATAACATTTATTATATTTATATTTTTATAAACATCCATGACTAAGGTACAAATGCTCGTGCTCATTACACAAACATTTACCCCTTGCGGGATTCTAACCCGCAACCGCTGGCTTTGTAGTCCGGAGCGCGAACCACTACACCAGACGGTCGTCAAAATGTTTCATAGGTATATACCAAAATAATATAATTTTAGTGCCGTGTGGGAACGGTCGTAAAGAATACACTTCCCCACCGCCAACAGGAGGTGTGTCGTAAGAGGCGACTAATTCCTGTAGCACGAGACGGGCAGCAGCGTCTGCGTGCGAAATCTTATAAAAACTGCGCTCGCCAACCCGCCTGCCAAGCGTGGCGAGTATTGGCAATCCCCCCCGATGTTGGGTCATTGGGGGAGGCCAGTGTTCAGCAGTGGACTTTCTATGGCTGAAATGATGATTGCAATTTGAGGTACTTGCAACTCTATGCTAAATAGGTTCGATGCCTTTTGTGCCCATTTGAAGCGCCACAACTAAAGGTACCGAGAACTAATTTTTACGTATACTGCGTGATGCCTAGCTGCGGCCAACATACTTTATTAGTTCTGTGTATTCTCGCATTGGCCTACAGCCATCGAGTACATATATGTATGTGTGTATGTGCTCCATGCCTACAGCGTTGAAATGGTTTTAATTAAATAGGCAAGAATGAATTTCATTAGACAGCAGCCAGTCCATATTTATATCTTTCAGGTCAGTGGAAAGAGCAAACACAACAAAATAAAATAATTTAGAAAAGAATGCGGCTAAACGATTAGCTAGATTTTTGTAGTAGGGATAATATATCTATTGTTTTGTGTGGTCAAAAATTGGGTTTCAAAATTAGGTACATTCTATTATCCAAGACAGGTCTCTGTATAAAACTGGTGACAAACTGCGACGGACGCGGCTGCGGACTCGTCTTGACATTGTGAGGTCAAGCGCTGCCATTGGTCTATCCTTCAGTCAACTTCCGCCAGCCCAAGGATCAACCAATGGCAGCGTTTTACCTTACAATGTCAAGACGAGTCCGATTCCGCGTCCGTCGCCATCTGTCACCGGCTTACTCAATTTATAATCAGATTGTCTTTTATAATTTTTAATTGTGTTTATTTCACCTCCGTGTACAGGCCCAAGGACAGGCGCCGATTGAAGATGGTGAACCAACTGACTTGGAAGCAGTTAAATTGATACCGGACAAACTCAACTCTGAAACCGAGAAGGAGGTGCAGAAAAAGATTGAGGATATGTTTGCTGATTAGATTGTATTTTTTAAATATAAATTAAGAAATTAATTATAACAATAAGAAACAAACAAGCAATGCTTTATTTTCTACACTCTTTCATTAAGGGACACTATGGTAGTTAATTATACCTATTAGAATAAATTAACGGTGTGAGTTTTGCCTGAATCCTGTAATAAAAATCTCGCTCCTAAATACGTCATGTCCTTTGTCCCCGACACAAATATGGACTGGCTTCTAGTCTTATTAAATTAATGGTGGCATTTTCCGTGTATTGTGTTCTAAATAAGTAAGCAATTCTCTTATCCTAGGAGTGACTTAAATCGTGGTCACCATAAGCCGACTTAAAAAGAGAATTTAATTTTCCATGATAGTTTTTTTTCTCATAAACTGTTATAGTACCTATTGATGGTATGTAATTGCTTATTGAGCTATTCTTAATGACTAAAAAGATTAGAATATCTAGTTGATTTATACTTTAATGCAAGAATCACGAATATTTTAAGTTTTCATTACTAAACCCGACGATCACACGTAATCCAGATATAAAGCTGGTGACAAACTGCAACGGACGCGGCTCCGGACTCGTCTTGACATTGTGAGGTCAAGCGCTGCCTTTGGTCTATCCTTCAGACAACTTCCGCCAGCCCAAGGATCGACCAATGGCAGCGTTTGACCTTACAATGTCAAGACGAGTCCGGAGCCGCGTCCGTTGCAGTTTGTCACCAGCTTTATTTCTGCGCCCCTTTACATTATGTAGTTATTGAATATTTTTGTAGCTTTCACATATTATTATGGTGACTGCTGATGTCCGACTCGAAATGCGAGGCTGCTCAAGGGGAAACACAACTTTTTACATTGTGGCTATTATATTGGATCTTTTGAGTTACTCAAATACTAAAAGCTCTATTTTATGGTTGGACAGCTGTTTTTGTCGCAAGATTGCATGAACATGAACACAGACTACCAATTTTTGTTGAAGAAACTAAACGCATCTGTATATCGTTCGATTGTCATTTGTCGTCCATCTGTCAATTTTTATTTAAAAATGGCGGACGATGCATCAAGCAGTAGCGGCTGTACCGGTAATTTAGTGGATAATTCAATAAATCAGGATGAATTGATTATGAAACAGCAACGAGAGATAGAAAAAGAGGTAATCCTTCAAATATTCCAAGTATCATATCTCTATGAGGGCTGTAAGTTTAACAAAAAATAATAATTCAATAACATTGTATGACGTGATGTTTGTGTTTGTTTTTCAGATATCAGAGTCAATACCACTCGTTGGTGAACTCGAAGCCTTATCATCGTTAGAAAAAGAATACAATGAAGACCCTGTGTATCTCTTAAAAGTAAAAGATCTCGCTTCTAAGTATAAGTATGTGAGGAGAACGCGGCCTGACGGTAACTGCTTTTTCCGGGCATTTTCATATGCATACTTAGAGTATCTTCTGACAGATAAGGCCGAGTATGAAAAGTTTTTTGAATTAGCAAAGAACTCCAAAGAAATCCTCCTAGCTTTAGGCTTCTCTCAGTTTACAGTGGAAGACTTTTATGAGACAGTAAGTTATTTTTTTTAAGGTTATGTTTTTTTTTGTTTCATTTGCATTGCTAATGCAGTTGTGATGGCTATTTTGAGAGGACTGCCTTTGTTTTATTACATGTTTGATCGTCGTGATTACCAGCTTACTGAAAGGCATTATTTAATGATATGAAGCAATCTATTGTCATGTAAATAGCCTGCCAACAATAAAGTTGTCACGTAATTACCAGTATGGAGTCATAGTTTATTTTTTTTTATCTTTATACTATCTGATGACCTCCGTAGCCGAGAGGCGAGCATACCTGACTTGGTGTCGCTATCTCTGAGGTCCCGGTCAGGTCAATGTAGAAAAATTACTTTTTATATTGTCTTGGGTCTGAGTGGTTTGGTACCGTTGTTGTTTTTGATTTCTGTAACACAAGTGTTTTGTCTACTTAGCGTAGGATTAGAGCAATGTATGTGATGTTGTCCAATATGTATTTAAAAAAAAATACAATCTTTAGTCTCTGTGTACAATTGTGTAGAGTCAAATGTTAAATGGGCTTTATTTCTTTCTGAACTTTGTAGTTTATGGAAGTGGTTCAACGGGTAGGCGAGCAAGCAGGGGGCTCTCCAGAGGGCATGGAACCAATCCGTGCCGAACTCCATGATAAATTCAATAAGCAGGGCTATTCTGACTATATTGTGGTGTATCTGCGACTTGTCACGTCGGGACAATTGCAGACTCAAAATGACTTTTACCAGAACTTCATAGAAGGACCTCGCACTGTGACTGAATTTTGTAGACAGGTGAGATGTTTTTATGTGCATATTTGCAGTATAAATAAAATAGCTTTTTATTTATTTACTTATTTATTAGTTCCACCAATTTCGTTAAAATACATGATTGCATGTTATAGCACTAACCCGTCATCATCTCGAGACTGCATAACAATGGAATTTCTATTGTGTCTCATTTACGTATGCTTGATCAGTTAATTGGTTTTCCGGATCCCTGTTAAGGGAGAAGCCTCCTCTGTTTTACTCTATTGTTTTTGCTCCTGTACTAGATTAGGCTAGTTTAGTCCTGCTAACCACTGACTGTCACATCAATCTTTGAAAATTTTCTCCCATCCATTTAGTTGATATAATGTTCCATCTTTTGTATGATTTAATAGGTGGCCTAGGGCATTCATTAGTCTATTCTTTATTTCTGATGTTAAATGAAGAATGTATTTTTAGTAATTAATTATTTTATTTGTTATGATTTTTTAAATCATAATTTTTCAATTTTTTTATTAGCATGTAGGCAACTGGTCTTGCTGCCCGCCACTAGTTATTCTTGTTGCAGTTCTCTTTTTAATCTTTCTGTTATCTGTCTCACTTTTGTATTGTATTGTAAAATTTTAAAATCGGTATTTAATCAGTTGAAACATCATCACAGTATTCTTCTTCTTCTTCATCTATACGGTCAATCCCAGTTGCGTCCAATGCCATTGCTTGGAGCCCAGGGTCGGCTATCAGCACAGTATTATCTGCACTATATAACTTAGGTCGTAAATAGAAAAAATAGGAAGTTTTGGCAAACTTCTTTGTTCATAAACTCTAATGTTTGCAGGAAGTAGAGCCGATGTACAAGGAGTCTGACCACATCCACATAATAGCGCTCAGTAACGCGCTCAACGTCGGCGTGAGAGTAGAGTACATGGACCGCGGAGAGGGCAGTCAGGTAGATCAATAAATCATTTTAACAAACACCTATTTTATTACTCAAACTAAACATAGCTTGTACTAAAGCAATGAGATAACAGATAAAATAAGTACCTACATAAATACATTGTAAGACATCCATGACTAAAGTACAAATGTTTGTGGTCATTACACAAATACTTGCCCGTAGCAGGATTCAAACCTGCAACTGCTGGCTAGCAGGTTAAGTTAAGCCGCAGCTCTAACCATTGAAGTAGAACTACATATGTATTATCTAGGCTAAATCAAACTAACAAATATTCTTGTTTTTTTTAATCATACTAAATGTACCAGTATGAGCTACCAAATAATTAAATTTAATTCAAAATTATATCAAAATTTAAACTTTTTTGTTTTTTGCATTCACAATAATGCTAGTTTATTATTTCAAGGTTAAATTTTTTTTCAATTCGAACCCACCACCTTTCGCTAACCGGGCGACTGCTCTTCCAATTAAGGAGGACATAGTAATGTTGGCGAATTTCTGCAAATGTTTATAGCTTTTAGTTAGCCAGCATTGTTTCATCAATGTCGTGGATCCGTAGCTCAGTTGGAATAGCAGTCGCCCGGATAGCGAAAGGTCGTGGGTTCGAATCCCACCAGAGGCAGTTAAAATATTTTGTTAAGTAAAATTATTTTCCTTTAATCAAAATTTATTCAGAAAAAGAAATTTAACAAACCTATAGTGAAAGTAACTTACACAATATTAGTATAGTAATAGTATGAAGCAGGACCAATAGTAAACAAGGAAAAAAACTGTTTCATCTATAAAACAGCTTCCATTTTATATTTTGTGCGTAAGCATAATGTATGTAATGGCAAATTTTTGTCTCAACAGCAATATTAGACACTTAACCTCTTTGAATAAGTAATTGGTCAAACTGTTTTTTTCCATGATTTTGAAATTGGATCCTATAGTAAAAGTAAAAGTTGTTTATCATCTATTTACTTAATCAGTATATTATATCTGCTGCTGGAACACTGTTCGCGTCCTGCTACTATCTCTGTTTTTTTGTACAGTTGCCAAAATCTTGTTATATGTTTAAGAACTCGATGCAGTGTTTGACTTACCATTTTGAAAGAAGAAACTTTAAAATAGCCATAGAAAGGGCTATGCTCGGTGTTTCGTAAACAAAGAAATTTCGCTGGCATAGCCTAACGGATTAGCAAGCTTAAGTGGCAGTGGGCGGGGCACGTAGCACGTAGAACTGACGGCCGATGGGTCAGAAAGGTTCTTAAATGAAGGCCACGTACTGGCAAGCGTAGCGTAGGACTTCCATCCACAAGGTGGTCAGAAGACCTGGTAATGGTTGCAGGAAGCCGCTGGATACAGGCCGCTACCAACTGGCCAATCTTGAAGTCACTGGGGGAGGCCTATGTTCAGCAGTGGTCGTCCTATGGCTGAAATGATGATGACGAATTTTGAACGTGTAGTTTGTGTCTAATGAGTCTCTCCGTACAGGTGATCGGGCACGTGTTCCCCGAGGGAGCGAAGCCGCTTGTGCAGCTGCTGTACAGGCCCGGCCACTACGACATCCTGTACGCGTGATGCGCGCGCGCCAACATATTATTATAATAATAAACTTACTACCATACTCACTCTAGTGTCTCATTTCTATTGTAGACGGTATAGTTGTCCATGCTTACGCGAGGACATGGAGCACATACCTATACATACATGGGCAAGTGCTTGATGCGCAAGAATCATTTCTTTGGTCAGCATCAATAGTCAATGACCGCATAGATTTTTAAAATCGTATACGTAAAAATCGCTCAACGTGACAAGCGCCAAAATTGATCTTATATGCTAATTATCCAATTCTGGTGCTTGTAATGTTGAGTGATTTAGGTTTAATGCTGTATAGCGATTTTGAAAATCTGAATGTGGGCATCGACTTTTGATGCTGACTGTTCTACTACACGGCAAGGTTAGCTAGCCACTTATTTATTTTAAAAAAATACAATCATCTTGTCTCAGACAATTACTGATGAATAATAGTTATTAGAGTCGGTTTTTCAATAGCCAGATTGATTTTAGTTAGTTTTCGTATAGAAAATGTGTCGTTTTCAATTTTATTTGTTAGAAAGTTATCTGGCGTTTGAAAAATCGGCCCTAAAATTACAAGATATCGCGGAATATACTGTAACTAGACGTGCTCTATCTCTCTGGACTTTAGCTTGACACATATGTTAATACAGTTTCTAATGAAACAGGTGATTTGTTGGAAACAGTACTTTATGTTGGAAATGAGCCTTTTGTATTTGAATTATTATTGTGCGTGTGTATTGTGATGATTACTTTGTGGAGCTTTTATGGCCACTGTGATTTACTATTAATCAGAGGTATTATTGGAATAACACAAGGTTTTCTCTTCTGCAATCTCAATGAAAATGTTAAGATAACATAAATAAAAGGCATATTGAGGTACCAAAGAATATAATTAGTCTGTCATGAACTTCTATGAGAAGGTCTACAATTAAAATACGACATTAAGCACAGGGAATGCAAAATTAACTGAATAATATAAAAAGTAGTTCTTAAACTAAAAACTCATCTGCAGAAGTAGACGCCATCCGGCTCACGTTTGGGCTTCATCCCAGCAAAGAAAGCTTTGATATCTTCTTCTTTAACAACCTCCTTTCGGTCTTTGAAACTCTTCAGGAAATCTAACAGCTTGTCTCTCATTTTATTGTATTCAGTTAAAGCATTTATTTGCTGGATCCTGTCTAAGGATGATAGGGCTTCCAGACCTCTTTCATACTGTGATGAAGCAGACCCATCTATTCTCTGTTTCCCTAAAGCTTCGTAAGCCGTCACAGTATCTTCAGGATCAGTTAGGAATAGCACTGAAAGATCTTTGTACATTGAAATGCATTCATTACAGGTGCAAAGCTTCTGACGGAAATTGGAAGGCCAGAAAGTGGCACCTTTGTATATTCTTTTCACTCCTTTAGGTCTAGAGCAGCTGCTTGTTTCTTCAAACCTAGGTTTTTTTATTGATACCTCTTCAGATTCTTCGGTTAAGAGCTTCCTTTTACTATCCTTTGTAGTGTCTACAGTTTTGGCTTCCAATTCTTTACTAGTTTCATTAGATGGTTTTAAAACTTCATCTTGAATTGTATCATTTTGAAGATTTGCTGTAGTTTCTGGTTGTTCATTATTAATGGCTTCATTTTCAGTATCAGCTTTAGCATCATTTTCCTCATTCATTTCTACATCACTGGTTTTGAGATTTGCACTCTCTAGTTCGTCTTCCTTGCTTGGTTCATTAACCTTTGAATCAGATTCTATTTTATCTGATACTGCATCAGTAGTAATACTGTCATCTTTAGATTGAGTCTTATTACTATCATCATCACAGCTATCATTTAATTTTGTTAGTGTTTGTTCATTTTCTTCAACCTTATCTGTTGGTTCTACATTACCAAGTTCATTCTCAAGTTTTTCTATGCTATCAATTACTGAATCTTCATTGCTTACATTTTTATCTACAGCATCTTCTGCTGCACTTGGATCAGAACTTGTTTCCATTTTTTTTTCTTCTGTCTGGGTTGCATCTTTATCTTCAACACTTCCTTCATCTTTAGTTTCATTGTCTTTTACTGTGCTTTCACAAGCAGTGTCATTGATAATACTGTCTATGTCAGAATAATTGTTTTCAGTTGCACTAGCAGTTGTCTCATCTTTTTTATCATTTTGCATTTCTGATGGAGCTACAGGTTCTTTTTCACTTGGCTGCTTTGAATTATTGTCATCCTTAGAAATATTGGCTGTGTCAGGTACTAACATATCTTCTGTTTTATTTTCGTCAGTGGAATTTGGAACAGAAGATCCTTTATCATCTTCCTTTTCGTTTCCATTTTCTGTGGTTAGAACAGAAGATTCTTTATCATCTTTCTTTTCGTTTCCATTTTCTGTGTTTAGGACAGAAGATTCTTTATCATCTTCCTTTTTGTTTCCATTTTCTGTGGTTAGGACAGAAGATTCTTTATCATCTTCTTTTTTGTCTTCACTTTCTGTGGTTAGGACAGAAGATTCTTTATCATCTTCTTTTTTGTCTTCACTTTCTGTGGTTAGGACAGAAGATTCTTTATCATCTTCTTTTTTGTCTTCACTTTCTGTGGTTAGGACAGAAGATTCTTTATCATCTTCTCCTCCATTTTCTTTTGTTAATTCAACCATGTTTGTATCATTTTTAGTTTCTATTATCTCATCATCAGTTTCCATTTTAGTTTTCTTATCTTCAAAAGTTTCTAAAGATTCAAATGCACCATTAACTTTCGGTATATCATTTGTACTGATTTTTTCAGCTGCAGGTGTGATAGTGTTATTGACAGATATCACATCTACCTCTGCAGTTTCACTGTTTACTGCAATTTCACTGTAATCATGCAGGAATTCATTTTTTTCCATGCAAGCTTTGCAAACCATTTCAGCATATAGCTCATTAGAAGGAAGAGTCGCCTCCAGATGGGATGCATGGAGCCAGTCCTCACAGATAATGCATTGTATCATTTCATCTTCGAAAGTGGACTCAGGGTCTGGGTATGGTCTGTGACAGGTGCAGTAAAGACCGCTAAAGTTCTGATTGTAGCTGTTTTCTTCGTTTAGGTCTGGTTTGTCTGGTGTGTATTGACAGGGTTGACTATTAAATTTAGGGTTCCCACAGTCACAGCGGAAATTGCGTTTTGTGTACAACTCAATAAGTTCATGGTTTTCATGGCAGTTGAGGCTGCATGCAAGACAGACACCGGCTCGCTTGGTGGGGTCAGTTCGGGCATCGGAACAGCATGTTAGGCATGCATACAGGGCTTGTCGCTTGATGTAACCCTGGAACAATAACAATGATATGTTAAAAGGAATATGAATGTGCAGATACATTTTATCTATTTACAACTAAAATCCATTGATGTATAATTTAGTTTCAAATTCTATTATACACAGACAGTATTCTTGTCTTATTTCTTTATTACCTTACACATACATGATACACTATACAATGCATAGTGTTTATGTAAGATTTGGTATCTGGAACTTAGGCATATTTTCTTGATTTTATTATTTTTTACAAACACAATCAAAAGTGCAACACATGAACTTTAATAATAATAATAGCATTAACACTAAAATGTGGACTAAATTAAAGACTATTTGCTAAGCTAAGCTAAGAGCTAATGAGTGTGTGAAGTATCAAATACGTAATGCTACTCATAACCCCAATATTATTGGATATAGAAAAATCGCCGTTAACTAGACTACACAGAATCTAAGGAGAGCAGGAATATTAAACGTCGCAGTTTATTTACAAGTAATTGTATGAAAATAATCGCAGTAAACCGTTTGAAATGTCAAATCACCCCTACTTCGTTTCGCCAGCCATTTTGGACAAGAATTTATTACGAAGACAAAGACAAAGCTTGAGGTGTACCTTAAGGAAAGTGCAGTTTTTGTCGTCGGAGGCTCCAAGAACTGCGTTAGCATCTTCTTCGAAATCTTGCTGTTCTTGGAGAACGTCCATCATTGTCACAACTTTTTCTCCATCACACTCGGACATGTCGGCGTCCTCTGCTATAGTAGTGCCATTTGACGACATTTTAACACTCTTGTTAGCAAAAATACAATGAAAAACTAAAGACTTTCTATACAATGTAATGAATTTACGCACAGAAGCCGGTAACAAATGGGCGCCAACAATTTTTCGCGATAGCCAAGCAAACTAACCAAACGACAGTGACAGACACAGCTGTGAAAGAAAGAGACAAAAGATGAACGATCAACGAAACGACCACAGATTAGACAGTTTTTAGTTCTGTGAGTAAAAGCTAAAGGGTATGAAACATGGAAGCCAGCTTCCTCTTACGGTATCGCATTCGTCCTCTTCGCTTCTTGTTCTCGATTGAGCACAAATCGATTTTAGCTTACAGAAACTGAGTGTATACCACTCGGCGACTTTATACTCTGACCAAGTTTGAAAACACTAATAGCGATGAACACCAATTTTGGAATGGTATCCATACAAGTAGGGGGCGGAATCTGGGGCAAAGTCATGCAATATCAATAGGAGTCCGTCCTTACCGCTTAAAACTGGATACAAACGGGGACTGTCACGTCTCTGGACGCGTCTTGACATTGTGAGGTCAAACACTGCCATTGTATTCTCTAAGCATTGGTCTATAGCTGGTGACAAACTGCGGCGGACACAGCTCCGGACTCGTCTTGACATTGTGAGGTCAAGCGCTGCCATTGGTCTATCCTTCAGACAACTTCCGCCAGCCCAAGGATCGACCAATGGCAGCGTTTGACCTTACAATGTCAAGACGACTCCGGAGTCGCGTCCGCCGCCATCTGTCACCGGTATATTCTTCAGTCAACTTCCGCCAGCCCAAGGCTCGACCAATGGCAGCGTTTGACCTTACACTGTCAAGACGAGTCCACAGCCGCGTCTGTCGCCGTTTGTATGTGCTATAATTCTCTCTCAAGTCCTAGGTCCAAGTTTATATTCTCAACAACTCGAGTTTATAACCAATGACACACGGCAGATGGACGTCACTTTCAGAACAGGAAGGGGCGGAGTCTAACTGACTGGCTGGCGAAGTTGACGAAAGGATAGATCAATGACAGCGTTTGACCTCACAATGTCAAGACGCGTCCGTCGCCGTTTGTCACCAGCTAAAGTAAGCTAAAACTGATGTATGCTCATTCCGGAACAAGAAGCGAAGAGGACCGGGAGCGATACCGGAAAAGGAGGCTGGTTTCCATGTGTCATACACATTTAATGCGTCCGACTAAGTTGCCGTCTTACAACAATAAATTAAATTTAACGAAATTGTTTTTTTTTTATTTTTTTTAGTTTAATTTGAAATCAAGGCAACAAGAGCAGAATTAAGAAAAGATTAAATTGACGGCACCTTCCATCTGTCGTTGGTTTTATACTATATTTTTGCATACAAATCTGACTGTTCTCATCAAAATCTATCAAACAAATGCCATCAAATTAAAACAAAAAAAATTACCAGACACTAAATTCAATATTAATCTGTGACTAAATTGAAAAAAAAGAAAACAATATTACTTATATCCTTAGTAAAAATAAAAATAAAAATAAAAATAGTGTCTATTACTAATTGACCCGATCGATGTTATGATGAATGCCTGCCTGATGTCCGATGATGATTGATGCCTGTGCCTGAATGTCCGGTAGCTTGGTCACGTTTTCGTGATCTTGCAATATCTTGTGTCCTCAGTGCTATAGTTAGGCGTCCGGTGTCAGTACTCGGCGGTATTCATACTGGTGGAGTACCTACGTAATTCACTAGACAGAGGGCGGGCAACCCTTCAATAATATTGTGTAGGTATTCCATAGTCCTTAAAAAATAAAATTTCTGTCTACCCCATGGATTTAGTATTCTATATTTTTGTCTACCCATAGACAGAAATTTCTAATTCAATGAGTCTACCCCACAGATTAGACAGTGTGCATCTAAAAACTATGTCTACCCACGATTTGAGTGCGAGGTGATGTGCGCACACAAATGAGCATATTTATTTGCTTAAAAATAGTGTAAACCTGCAAGCCGGGATTCATGACGCGTGGCATTTTAATAAAATTTACTCCTTCAGTTGCTTGCAGCAGATGTTTGCAAATTAAGTGATGGCGAAAATGATAGATACTGGTTAGTGCCTTTCTTTATCCTCTACACACCGAGCACATTATGTGCTCCATGCCTCTACATCATCCTTCCTGTCTCGTTCTTGTGAATAGTCTTTGATTGTAATTTGTAACCTTTCAACTTCTTATTTTCAGATGTGCTTGGTGCAAAAATTATCCTACGCTGGTGCTGATAGCTGCAGGTAAGAATGTTATGGTTTTTTATACTAGGTACTCAGTACTACATCTTTTGCATCAATAAATTATTTTTTGAGCTTCGTATTTTATCCGCTTCCTGCTACGTCTAAGAATGATATAAAATTTTAGTTTCATGGTCGTAGGTTTTAATAAGTCATGACTCATGAATTACAAATTAAAATTAATCTATAGAAGAAAAGGCACATCCAAATTCTTTCTGCCATTGCCGATATACAGAAACCCAGCGTCTGGGCTCTTCACCTTGTGGAAGTACGCCATTCCGGGCCAGTACAGGCTCTTCAGGTAGGCCACGCTTCCAGATTTTTCTAAGGACAGGTTCCAACAACCACTGGGAATATCTTGATCAACAGAGTCCAGGAAGTCCATACTGTAGTTGTAGTCGGGTCTCGTCAGTAGATTGGTGTTCCAGCGCTGCTGTGGCTGTCTGATATGCAAGTAAGATTTTAATTGCTTGGCCTCAGATCCGGTGAGGCCGTAGAAGTTGGGGTTGATGACAATTTGCCCGTCTGGCTGCTTGATCAGCTGCCCTCGTGCGCAAATTTCTGCCTCGTCGCAGATGTTGCTTATAGTTGCAGCTATGCGGCTCTCCTCCTTCATAAGTCGACATCTCTCCGGATGATTTTCTTCCAAAGACTCGTCCAAGACCTTGATTTTAAGGGAGGGGTCGCCACGAAATGGAAATGTTGTTAATAGAGACAAGATCTTGTACCTCTTTTTGGGTTTAGGGAGAAGGCCCCAGAATTTGAAGTCTGTGGTGTAGAAGTACTTACGATCGGCGAGGGCGTCTTTGTTGATGCCCACGGCGATGTGGTAGTCGTTGTCTACGGCATAAAACTGTCCCCAGTACTGGATGTGGGTGAAGTGGTTCTCGACCTGGAGCATTGTCAGGGAGTTCTGGAGCAGCGATATCAGCTCGCTGGTCAGCATCATACCGTTCACGTTCACGTACTCTCTGTATTCCCACAACTTGTGTACGTCCATTGTTAGGTAATACGCAAGGAATAATAATTATTGTATTTACTAAAAAAACACCGTTTAATAAATTGACAAGTGACAATTTGTTTTTACTTACATCACAAACGTCAACGTGTAAAAAGAATGATCGTTAAAAACAAGGCGGTTCAATTAGATTTATCAAACAGCAATCTTGAAACATCAAACATAAATCGAACAGTCGAACCTACCGATTTTTCGGCATTTCAACAGATATTATGAGATAATCTTACCGAAATAAATAATTAACATAAATATACCAGACAACACATCAAAAATAATTGTTATGGTAAGGTAGGAATTATCAGCCATGTGTATATCATGTGCATCTATCAGACATAAATACTGTCTCGCAGCACACCCAGACGCAAGCCAATTTAGAAAAAAATGTTTTCCAAATTGACCCGAACCGGGAATCGAACCCGGGCGATGGCATTCAAGGCGCGCCACTAGTCTAATCACCTGTCGTCGAAATACTAAAAGCACAGAATATTTAATAGGATAACTAAAAGCTCTTGTTTGTACTACAATAAGTTCTTCGGGACCGTAGCGCTGTTTAAACGTACCATCCGCTTAAGATGAAAAGTTTCTATGATAGATGCTGCGACACATTTAAAAGTTTTTTCCACTAATTTAGCCAAGAATATTCCAAAGTGACATGTGCAAAAAATCTACGGGGGTTGTCGTAAACGGAGATTCGGTCTCATGTGACAATTACCGACATCAAATATTTGCTGGCCCTCTGTAGGTCGTAATTCGTAACTTGACCTTCTATACGTCCAGCGTAGGCTGACCTCTATTTAACAGCATATAGTACAGCATGCTGGTTCGGGATATGCTGGTTTTGTCTACCACTGGATACGCAATTTGCTTATTTTCCCAGATTACGACTGATCGGGTTGCTTGTTTGCAGACTCGTGGGTGATATTTGGAAGAAAATATTGCGGGTTCGGATGCGTAAAAATGGGGTTTCGGGTGACTAGGTGAGAGGGAAAATGGGTATTTTTAGGGGCAATTATTGGCTTTACGCGTTCAATGAAAACCTGATTGGCGAACTTTTTAACTGCATCGTTGTGATGCGTGTTTATTATTACACCTTATAATATAAATAAACTACGAACACAGGCGGGATTTAATTACTTAGGTAAATTTTTGAAACGGTTTTTGAAATTAAACAAGCATTGCAAATAGGTATGTGAAATATGTTTACGGATTACTATTACACATCACACAAAACATATAAAATAACATAAAAAATAAACATTAAGTATTACATAATTTAGGCGAGAACCTTCATCATCATCATCATCATTTCAGCCATAGGACGTCCACTGCTGAACATAGGCCTCCCCCATTGACTTCCAGATTGGCCGGTTGGAAGCGAGAACCTTCCCGAGAAAACAATTAAATTTTACAATTAATTAACTTTTCACAAATCACCATAATTCGCAAAACTTGTTAAGTTTACCATTAAGATTACTACTCCACGCTAGATGGCGTTTGACGCTGCAAGATATTTTTATTTATAATTATTACAACTAGGGCTTGGAATTTTAAGCAATGTTAAATCACAGCTAAACTAGATTTTACTAGTATGGCTGTGGTTTAACCAAGTCAGAAGTTAAGTCAATATCATTTGTCTATGTCATTTAGCAATAATATACTTTTTTATGTTTGCGTATTTTTTCTATTTGCCGCTAGATGGCGATACCTGTAGTAAAATGTCCTTGTTTTACTCGTAAATCGTAAGATAAGGATTCTGCGGCTGCTCCAGCATATTTTTGGATTTAATCAAATATATATATCCTATTAAAGATTGATAAGCAAAAATCTATTTAAATATAAAAAGTTAGTCAAATAGACACGTATGCCATTCCTTTGTTGGTTTAAATTATTTGCAAATCTATGAGGTTTTGATAAAATGAAATTAAAAGAGTACTTACTTTAGGTGCGTGATTCTAAACAATAAAGTATGAGCTCGAGTGTGCCGGCGATCGTGATAGACAAAACATGTCCATCAGACAATGCAGGCGCGAACACGTGCGGCAATTAGCCACTTGTCTATTAGTGCAGGGGTGCAGAACATGTAGATATATTTATACTAATACAGATTTTAAAGAAGTTTTTAAAACATATATTTTTTGTTGAATGTAATTATGATCTTTTTCAACCACCTAATGCTGAATGCCGTTTTTTATAATATTTCGCACGCAGACGCTGCTGCCCGTCTCGTACTACAGGAATTAGTTGCCTCTTAGGACACATCTCCTGTTGGCGGTGGGGAAGTGTATTCTTTACGGCCGTCCCCACACGGCACGTTATTGAAATACCCTATGAAAAAAAAACAAGTACAATGAATGTTTTTTGATTCTACAATGTTGTGTATCCCTGAGTGCGCGACCCGCGCGCGATTCGGCACGCGCCCTCCGTGAGGCAGATGTCGAGATCACTCTCAGTTCCTCACTGCCGGCACTCCGCGCGTGCGACAGGTAAGTACATCTGAGAGCGGATGAGGCGGTCCGTTCAGATTGCACAGATAAGGATTTCATTTTGATTGAGAGGGTAATGGATTGATGCGTAGCCATGAGGGTTGTAAAGCTAAGTGTAGCGAGAGCGACACACCTATCGAACTTTCGAACTCGTAATATGGCGCTTGGTATCCACGATATTAAAAACCTGGCTTTTTAATTGTTGCTTCGTATGAAAAATACACTGAATGTGTTCTCACGAAGTTAGCGTGCTCACCTCTCGGCTTTGGAGGTCGTCTATCTATCCGTTCTGTGTATAAGTGTTTATGTAGTCGCCATACTTTTGTTTAGTTCGGATTGGTGATCTTTGGTTTAATTGAAATTAAGAACGTGTTGTCCTTTAATAGCCTAGACATTCGCTAGGACATATTCCTGTATAACTTAAATGTGCAGTTAAAGGAAAGCTAAGATAAGATAGTCACCGAAGAGCTTTAGAGCTTTCCTTCATGCCTGAGTCTTCGAGTCTTTGCAAAATCCATTACTATGACTTTTATTCATAACCTTTTCTCTCTTTTTATTTACACAAATATGACTAAATTTAACGAGTTTGTTGTAAAACGTTATTAATGTCATCAACATCACGCAAATTATCAGCTTCTAGGCAAATAAACGTCATAATTACACCTTGTAAACATTTTTTTTCTTAAATAAGTTATATTACTTACACTGAAAAGTATAAATGTATTAATGGCTGTAAGTTCTAGCATGTAAGATTATTATTTGTGTTAAGAGCACTAATTTTAGTAAATAAATAAAGAATATAAAAACCAAGGCAGGCACAGCCACTGCCTACTTTGTAATATTGTCGGTGTCGGGTGTATGTCCCTTTTCCAGTACTTCAATCAGAATTCGCACCCAGTGCCATTGAAAGGCCGTAATGATATTGAGTCGGTCCCTTTGTTTCGACCATTATTTAACGACAAATGAAAGCGATTCCCAACAAATCACTAATTCGCGTCCACCCGGCGGTGCGCGTACGCGATGATTTAGACTCGCTCAAATGCGCAGGAGATGAGTGAGCAACCACAATGCCAGTTAGTGCGCTGGAAGACAAAGCGCCGTTCGCAGCCCGCCTCGGGCGCACCCCACCACACCCCATGAGATCTTTTTAATTTCAACCCTCTAATTGTTTTTGAAAGTTGTACCTCGAGGCGCAAACGATACCAGAGAAAACAGATTTCGTTATGTTTTCTTTACTTGCTATTATGTTAGGATTATCGTCTGTGAAAATATGTAACAATTGTTGTACTACCCCTTCGATTCTCATGTTAATGCGCTTGTTAACAATTTTGCGCATATTATAGTTCGAGTTCATAACTGTTTTCGTATTGTTTTGTATTTTGATACCCATACAATATTATCAAACGATTTCCATGCTGACAAAGGGTTTTTATATTTGTAGGCAAATACTGTGGGTCACTAATCCGTGCAAATGGTACACAGTAGATACTGTTTCAAATGTAGGTAGTTAAATTTAATGCAACGCAACAGTAAAATTTAATTAAATAAAATGACCAGTTTCAATTAATTCCAGAAACAATAAGGCTGGATTTCTAATTGCAACATACGGCAGCGAACAATAGAATTTCATTTTCCGTTAACAATTAAATCGTCGAATCGCCTTTCGAGAGTCATTGTCGTCCAAGAAACGATTCCCACAAGGGAATTGCAATATTCGAGTGTTTCCCACAATTAAGATGAATAAAAATTAGCGAGTGAGTGGGCATCCGTACAAAGGATCGCGACAAATCGCGAGGAAACGCCACAAACAAGGGGAGGGCCGGGGCCGCGCTGTTTTCGCCAAACACCGCGCTTTGTCGCTGCTCGCTCGTTTAGCTCGTTGCTCGCGGCCGCGTAATTGCTCGCTCATTGTGCGCTTCAAACTCTCATGTCAACTGTAAGGAATCGACGATTGGTAATGAGCCTGAGAAACATCCGATCTACGAGTTCTGGCTGATTGATATTCACTTGTATTCAGTAATCCACTTAATTATTTTAAAGTTGGATAAGCATACAAGTGGACTGTACTTGCATTTTGTAGCGTTGTTAAGAAGCCCTTATTATCGAACAAAGTAGTTTTCATTAATATTCCTTACTGATTTTCTATTGTTAAAGAATGGTTTTAGAAAGTTGCTTATGCTTGGCCATTCAAAAGGACTTTGAATATACTTATTTGGAAGATTGGTATAGCCCGAGGCTAAGACGAATGCCAGGGTAGTCACTGGCACATAGAGCTTCCACAAGCTCCCTCTCCTGTCTAGCTCCGTCTTTATCAAATCAAATCATTTATTTGCATTACATGTGTGGTTAACAGACTTGACGTCGTGAGGGCTGACATGCGTGCGAATGATCTCACAACTAGAGACGCAAAGGACCGTGCGAAGTGGAGGAGTAAATCGAGGGAAGCGGACCCTGGGCTCCAAAGCAATGGCTTTGGACGCAACCGGGATTGTCCGTATAGATGAAGAAGAGTGTGGTTAACAGGTGGTAGGTATTTGTACTACCTATTATTAAAGTGAAGTATTAGATAACACGACGAGATTTCTCTCGATAAAGCGCCTTCACCCACAAGGTGGACAGATGACCTGGTAAAGGTCGCAGGAAGACGCTGGGTGCAGGCCGCTTCCAACCGGTCAATCTGGAAGTCAATGGGGGAGGCCTTTGTTCCGCAGAGGACGTCCTGTGGCTAAAATGATGATAATGATGATGAGAGCGCTTCCAGAGGTTTGTACGAGGTGTCCTGGAGGTCTTACAATGTATTGTTGTTATGAGTGCTGCTTTCAGAAATGTGAAAAATTCAGGACAGTAGTAGGGATAACAAAGTTAAAAGGAAAACTTTCACAGCTAGGTATGTAGGGTTTACAGGTTACCGAAATAACTTTTTAAATGTACTTGGAAAAGAAAATTGCTAAGATGATGTTAATTATGTAAAACAGGTAGCAAATACCGCATATTGTGACGGGAAACTACAGAAACCTACAATTCGCGTGGCCCGAATCGTAATTGGCTGTTTTGTTTTTCTCTATAGAGTTTGACGTAACTACAACAGTGTTAATATACTGTTTAGCCAAAAAAAAATCGAAGAAAGATTTTCCTTTTTTTTTAAATTTAAAATTATTTCGGTTGCAAAATTTAAAAAAAAAACGTAACTCGAAAACTACGGAAAATCGTATAACATACATAGGGGTGATTCAGATACCTCACAATACGAGGCATCTAAAAAAAATTTTTGGACGTCACTTTTCTGGCCACCACACGTCCCAAAAATAGCGTATAGGCTCTCTGACACCCACATAACGCCCGTATTTCTCAATTTTGTTTACACAAACACGTCATTCTCACAGTTATAATTGCAAACATCCAAAACTATCCATCTCAAATAATGGCGGCAGCGCGTGCTGCGCACAAGTCGCGAACGAGAATAACGAGCAACAGTGTTGCCGTGATGGGGTTGCCGAATAATTGGCGCCCCGCTGTCTCATCACTAATGTTTTGATAATGACGGCCCTCTGTCCAGACGTGTGCTCCGTGTTTTTGTTTCAGATTTGCGAAGTGAGGGTGCACTGAATAAATACAAGAATAAACAAATGCACGAGTGGAATCCGCGGCTTTTATCAAAATAAATCTTTGTGTTTCAAGGGGTGTTTAGTGTTTGTGTAGAGAGAACGACAAATAATACAAATATAAATAAGTCCTCTTTATATAAAACTAGCTGTGCCTGCGACTTCGCTCGCATGGAATACTGTTTGTCACCCTATTTTACTCGCTTAGAAAGTGGAATAAAAATGTTGGGTTTAAACTTTTTCTGTATAAAAAGTAGCGTATAGTAAAAGTTATTCCAAAGACAAAAAATTATCATAATTGGTTCAGCGGTTTAGGCGTAACAGACAGACATAGTTACTTTCGCATTTAGAATATAAGTATGGATTTTATCTCTTTAGACCTTGATGTTAACAGTTGCGAGTTGCGACATATTTACTTTTCTCTTTTAGTTTGCAGTACTTAAGTAATTCTTTTGGTGCATCCACATCACGGTTTTTTTAAATTAAACCTAGCAACGTTTTCAAATGGTACTGGGCTATATACAAAACAAAAGTCTAGAAAGTTGGTGAATTAACTTAATATTTTCATGTCGCCACATAACACACAAAAGTACCTACACATAAAGTGACTATGGTTGTGTGGTGTCTAACTGTAGATATACCTACCATTACTTTGTTTTGGATGTTGCGTAACACTCGGAAACGAGTCAGTGGGTAAAAAAAAATCAAAGTAGGGAACTGCGGTATGGTAGCACCTGTTATTTCTATTGAGTTTATTCACCGCCAAACAATCGACTTCTTCATCCTGTTATTTATTTTAATCGGCTCATTTTAACTTTATCGGAAATTCTCGCAGTAAGTGTATTGGAGAGATTAACGTCTGAACTCTGGAACCCTTGGACGGTCTCCGTAACCGTCTGTAACGCTAACCACTAGACCAGACGGTCGTTAAGACGACGTCATACAGATCGCACTTGGCCAGTTTTTTGATTCACACATATCAACAACAATACCATGTTGTATTATGTCGTGGATGGTCGTCACGGCAGCCGAGATACGAAATGAATGCCTCTTCACCACGCGCATAAACACGCTATTCAAATGCTCGCACACGCGTGCTCTGAATATGGGGACAGGTCTGCCCACAGACGTAAAATGGTAAATCAGCCCAGATAAAAAAGAATATAATGTTAATAAATAAATAATGGCGATAACCTCTATCAGTAATCGGTAGACATGTTCTTGAGTGGAAACCGTGAAACGCGTAAAGGAAAGATGATACGCAAAGCTGATGGTAGTGGATGGAGATCTACATATCCAGCAGCGGAGATGAAGGACGATGGGACGATATATACAGTTTTTATGTTGCAGATAAATAACACACTTGTAATAGTCTCGATAAACATCCATGTGTTACAAGAAATAAAGAGAATGTATTTATTTGTTTCAATGCAGATTACAGATACAACAGATTACAGAATAGAATGCAAACTTAATGTAAGGAGACAAAATGGTCTATGGCTCAGTGATTGTAGGAGACCTGCAAACTCTGTTATTCTGCCATAGCCTTTTAAGATAAGTCAAACAAATTAAACTGTGAAAACTTTAAGGTTTTGTAGAAGTGGCTAATGCCTATTAATTATGATTGCTAGTGCTGATGACTGTTCTGACAAGGTACCAGACAGTAAATTTTGCTAGGAGCTCTCCCAGCACAGCAAAACAATAGCCAATTTAGACAAAATCGTTTACAAAATTGTCTTTTCAACACGATCTTGGCAATAATGCTAAAGAATATCACTATGGCTCAGCGCATCCAACAATTTAAATCTTTGGCTTTACCTACCGCACGCTACTGTCACAATACGTGGAGCAAGCGACCAAATTTAAATTGTAATTAGTCATGAAGAATTCCGTTTAGTTGTAAACAAAACATACTCGAATTCTTAAACAAGCAATTCGTAAAAGAACCATGACGACTTAGACACTTAACACGGTGCAAACGGTGAGTCGTCTATCTTTCTATTGCCTAGAATATGAACGTATCGTTTAACCTTATTTAAATAATGGTTCATTTGTAGGAATGTGTGGATATATACCTCATTTGGATGATACTCAATACGCATCATTTCTCTCATTCAAAGAAACTATACAGTTCGTACGTACAGCGTAGGCATAATGTATATTCTAAGAACAAATACGATACCTGATATATCTCATACCAATCGCGCGTATTCCATCATACTATTTCACCAATGCTCACCAGTTAAATAACAAAACTTGAAATCAATTAGATACAATTAAAAATTTAATTTATGTATGTATTATTGTTGACGCTTTTAAAATTCATGAACGGTGAAAGATCGTACAAAAATAATGATGTTTTGATGGTAAAGAGTGTACAAAAGATCTAAACACTCCTAAAAATAACGTAATCGGCTGCTGATGATGTGCAACTTACTATGTGATCAACATTGATATCATGAAAAAATATTCAGGTGCCTCATACACACAACGCTCTACCTTGATGGTAAATGTATCATCAACATCATCATCATTACCTGGAAGTCCACAGCTAGATTTAGGCCTAAATGTAATAGTGGTATTTTTTTTTTCAATATTGCAACAGCTGATTCCTGTTTCTAGAAGTATCCTAATCTTTTGTACAAGTAGGTAACTCTTTGTAGACGGATATAGGTAACGACAGATTTACCAATAACCTAAAAATAGTCTTGATCATAATAAGTACCTACATATTTCGTTGATAAGTCTACAAAACTTCTGTATACGAATAGTTTTTGGTCTACTGAAGTATGACCATGTTACTGAATACCGGACTCAGCTTAAATGGCTTCCCATCCGTCGTAGGCGTGGCTTGTATATTCTTTCCCAATTATTTAGGATATTTAAAAGAGCGCTTTAAATTTCTGCAGTCATCACAGGGTCACGACATGCGGTCATCCAAAAAACTACACCTTAAATTTCCTCCCCATTCCACTAATTATTATACGCAGTCGTTTCCTGTCCAGTCCATTCGCCTCTGGAATTCCCTACCCTTAACAATCAGAAGATCCGAATCGATTGCTATTTTTAAAAATCGGCTTAAAGCACAGTTTCTTTCTTTTTAAAACAAACTGCCTTCATATCTTAGAATATTACTGGTCACTGTTGTTCCTCGACATTTCCTCTATCAAGTAGTATTAAGTATGTTTAGTGTATGTATGTATATATTATTGTTATGTATTTTTGTGTATACGTCTATGCTATAAATTTTGCAATCCTATTTGTAGCAGGTAAATTTAAGAATTATGAGACCTCTGCACCACCTTCCCCTCTTTATTGGTTGTCCTCTACCTAAAGGTTGTCTGGAAGAGATCGCTATTAGCGATAAGACCGCCTAAATTGTACGTTTTTCTGTATTAATCATGTGTAATTTACTTGTATGGTGTGCAATAAAGGGTATCTATCTATCTAAAATTATTAATTATTCCAGACAAAAAACCCCTGTGTACACTGGGACTGTGTTGTTTGTGACACTTTTTTTTTACCAAAAATTGAAACCAATACTTATAACGATTTACAATGTTACTAAATATAACTAACGACCATACAAACTGAAGCCTGGCCATCCATCTTGCCGTCCGTCCGTCTATCATCACCACAATACGTTATCTAGCGATCGCTCGCATTTTTTTCATCCACGGGGCATAAAGATTCTGTTTTCAACAATAGTACTATTATAAATGTTAGATGTCTAATAAATACATTGTCTACGCTAACATCGCTCGCACATCTAAACCGTTGAGAATGTACGTGACAACAAAATGGAAGAAGCAGCGTGGGTAGGCCTCCCACCCGGTGGACTGATGACCTAGTTCTAAAGTTGCGGGAAGCCGTTAAATGCAAACTGCCTAGAGTACCTCACTGTTAGTTGTACTCGTATTGGGGAGGCCTATGTGCAGTATACTTCTAGATTATTTGACCGCAATATTTATCATTGCTATCCTAAATGGGCTACTGAGAAAGCGCAGAAAACTCGCTTAATTTTTGTCTTTGAGACTCCTCAAAAGTAAAATTAAGCGACTGAACAGCTGCATAGGTATTTATTATAAAGTTACTTATTGAGTCTTTACGACACCGTCGGGACTTGACAATTAGTTTGCAAATCCCAAAACGTTTTTATCATGCCTTCCATTTATAGAGCAGATGACTGATACAACTCTCGTGAGTTTCAGAAACAAATAATGGTTTTGTTAACAAGATATTGTGGGCAACAATCGGTTGCGTTAGTTCTGTTAGATGTCGTTCGGTGTACTACATACAGACAGGCATAAACAGAATGCCGTAAAAAGGGTGCCGCGTGGCATCTGTGACTTCGTCTTGGGGTGGCCAAACGATGTCTGTTAACGAGGACAGACTTAAAATCAGTCCAATTTATCATTCAAACATTGATCTTTTATTTGATGTCGTCCTGAAAAGTATAATGGCCCACCACTAAAAGCTACTTAAAATAGGCGCTATTCGGAGAATAATATTATAATGTTTTATTCCTCAAACAGCACCTGTGAAAAATATTGATACGCGCGTTAACAGAAATACCGCAGATGCTATTTGCTCAGGTACTATTCAGACGGATGCTATAACAGGAATGCTTCTTGGGTTGATTATTAATGTGGCTCCATTGATTATACCTACTATGATATTCGTTGTGATAAAGGGGACTCTTTTGGGCTTCGCCCACCCGCGGCGCAAAAAGGCAAAAATGGTTAATCATCTCACCTCACCGGCTGTAGAACTCGGCTTTACTTGTTTAACAAAAAATTACTATTTAGGTACTGCTATGTACTTCGATGTAGAGCCCAACACTAATAACATTTTTTTACATAATAGGTTACACCTACAAGGTGGACAGACGACCTGGCAAAGGTTGCAGGAAGCCGATGGATGCGGGCCGCTTTCAACCGGCCAATCTGGAAGTTACTGGGGGAGGCCTATGTTCAGCAGTGGACGTCCTATGGCTGAAATGATGATGACATATTATACATGGTGATAATGTAATTACTTATAGTACATTTGAAAGAATGTGTTAATAGAGCATGAAGTCTTGACACCTCTAACCCCTTGTTGGAGCTATTCCCTTATGGATTCTAGCCTATTTTTCTGTGACTGATTTACTTACCAGTGTTTAATATTTTCATTTTTTATTTGACAACTAGTATTGTTCTTAGCAATTTGTTAATCAAACTCCTAAGAAATTGTCCATATTTGGTCTCCCTAACGGAACGCGATCAATTATTGGCATTGTCAGCGTCGACAATGGCTTCTTGACACGTCGCGCGCTGAGGTGCTGTCTTCAACACCACACACCCACGCATCAGCTTCCAATTTCTACTCTAAGTCTAACTTTATAGAGTCTATTTTTGTTTTATCCTTCACGGCGCCACAAGGCCATATTCTCTTAACAATTTTCAACTCTACTTCATCAACAACAAAGTTGATTTCAGGTTAACGTTTAACTACGACAGGTGCGCTCAAAAACGGAGCATACCTCCCACTGGTTTCAACAAAGCGAGAATGAAGACATCCAAATAGCGTTGTTACGAGTTAATTAAAACTATGTGGGCAGATGATGCTGTCAATAGATCTTGAACATGTTTGTTGCCACATTATATGGACGTGATGCGAATTTCTCGGGATTGCTGCGGTTCTCATGTGAAAGTGGAGAAACGATAGCTCAATTAAGGTTGTTCTATTATTGTATTGTTAATAATAAATGTTTTCAAGATTTGAATGAGGTCCTATTCAGGATTACAATTGAAGGGTTGTGGGAGAAAATCAAAAACTTCTTGTAAGTATTTTGTACTCAAATGCAATTAAATTTAAATAAATATTGGGCAACATCATGACTGCGGTTCACTGTTACATATTGGTGGCGATTCGGTTATACCACACTAAACTAAACAGTAGATATCTTTTTTCTTTAATGTTAATGATAAAGAGACAAGCAGCTGTCTAACTGTATGACAGCATCATAGCCCAAATTAGCATGTCAACCCATCCCATTTAAAATATCCCGAAAAATTGTGCAAAACTATTAATTTTGTCAACTCTTTATTTGTTAGTTTGTTATTAGTCTGTCGCTATTACTTCTTTAAGGAGCAATAAAGAGAATTTAGTCTAGTTAGGAAGCGTATGGAATGGTGTAACCTAATCAATCGTTTGCTACATGATTCTCTCAACCATTTAATTATTTATTAACCTAAAACTTTTGATTATAACAAATCATAAACAACGCAGCTCTTCTAAGCTCGGGCAACAATAAATAAATAAATATTGGACGCACTTGTGTTACAGGAATCAGAAACAACGACGGTACCGCAACACCCAGCCCCGAAACAATATAGAAAAGTTATTTTTCTACATTGACCGACCGGGAATTGAACCCGGGACCTAAGAGATACACCAAGTCCTATATGCTCACCTCTCGGTTCTTCAAAGAACATTAGGTACGTTTCTAAAACAAATCTCCGTTATCCTTAAGAGGCCGTGCATCTTTTTTTTCAGTGCAAAATTGAAATACAGTTCTTCAGAAATGCTTATGTGCGTCTATGATGCGGGATAAAGCGTCAACAATGTTGATCCTTTACAAGATAATATTGATAAAATTTGTTAGGTAGTGGACGTCCTACCTAGGTTTGAAAAACGATCGGTTTTGCGCCCTTGATTTTATAGTTAATTTTGACTTAGGTTTACTACTTAATTTTTTATTTATTACATAAAATAAAAAATATTTTATTTTAAAAGAATACTTGAAAATTATTGTGTAGTGTTTAAATCTCATAATAGTTGTTCATAATGATGGAAAAATAAATGATGTTTGAATGGAAATTTCTAAAATTTTATGTTATTTCAGCATTATTTTCCTGCTATATTTTGTAAGAAAGTAAAAAAAAGTATTCAACCTATGTGCAAGTAGACCATATTTTCAATCCAATGTTAAAATCGAATTGTCAGGATAACTTATACTCTCTTATAAACTGATGATCAAACGTAACTCGAACGTCATTTTTTCGAAATATGGGTAATTCTTTTGGTGATTTACCTTTATTTTTGAAATGATATGAAAAATCGATTCGCGCTACATGCAAGGATAAGAACAAATATTTAAAAATCACGTGTAACGTAACACGTAACAAAATATTACAATTTTTATTCACGTCTTTAAAATCAGAGAACAAAATGTACGGAAATACGACGATTTCCAGGACGGCCTCTTAAATTTTATATTTTAGCCACTATTCACGACTGAGTCAAGCTCAAGACACAGCAACCTCCACCTCATTACCGAAAACTGTTAAATATAAAAAATAAACTATCAAACATACTGAATAATATAAAAAACACCGCATTCCGCCAACAAAGCGCATAAGTTGGCCGTTTCCGAGTGTTCTCTAATCCGCTTTCGTCCAAATGGCCTTTCTCGAATTCGCATTAGGACAATCAAAGGGCATTACAAGAGTGAGCGAATTGCAAGCAATAGTCGGTCACACACAATCGCTTCGCAACAGTGCCAACAACTAGCAACGGGCGGCCACGGCGACAATGGCGCCCCCCGCTGCAAAACCGATCGACTTGAAGCTGCGAACGGAATATGAAAAAATGCGGCCGAGTGTGTGGATTTGTGCTTTGAGGGTTCTGTAGCAGAAAAAATAACATGGATAAAATATTTACATTTACGTGTTGATATTTTATTTGACATTAGTAACATATTATAGTAATGTTACTATTTATTCTACTGCGGCTAAGTACGTATCAATTAAGAGAAGTTTAACAGAATGTGTATCAGACTTAAGCTTAATTATTATTTTGTGTACCAATATCTCAGTCCACCCACCATAAATCTGAGTTCGCACTGTAGGTACAAACTTTAAAATTATTGTAAAATGCCATGAAAATCTCACGACGACTTATGACTTTGACTATCTGTCAAATGGTACGGGATTGCTAATGTAATGTAAAATAGGTACTGTACCTACCAGTATGTTTAAAACAGGAACCAAAACAAGGAACGTCTTAAAAAAGATCGTGAATTTTTTTAGATCCTTTCTAAACGTCTCAAAAATATCGTATTTTTTTTCAGTTATTGTCGTATTTTAAAGTAGGCCTTTTTATTTTAAATAACGAATAACTAGATAATTTTCTTTGTTTTTACGGGCCCCTAAAACACTGGCAGAACGGACACGAGTCTCCGACAGATGTGTAGAAAAAAGTTCGGCGACTGAATCTCGTTAATATCGTGATGCGCGGGTCAAATCGTTTCGAGAGGGGATGGAAAGGATTACAGCAATTATTTATTTATTTTTTATCGCGCGTGAAAACTGTTTGACGTCATTAGTAAGTTGTTAGTGACAGTTTTGTAGCGAGTTTGAAATTGGTCTTTTGTAGTTTTGACATCTGTGATGTAAGTTTGTGATATAATAGAAACGAACTTAGGTATTAAATTATATCATTTTGTAAAAACGGTACCGATAATTTTCATATTTTCGTTTATAGTTATAAAAATGAAAGTTATCAAGAAAAATAAATAGGTGATTAACTGATTACAGCCCACAATTTACATCTGCTGACAATATCAAATAAAGAAAAAAAAAAGACGATTCAAACGTCAAAATCGGAACAGTTTCTTTTACAAGTAAGTAGCTTATTTTATTTTAATGTATTGTATCTACACGGAATAAAGATTTATGTAAACAGCACGACGTCGTCAGCTGCCCCCACAGATTACAACAAAACGGAGGTGGATTCAAATGAACAATGGCTACTAATAGCTTTCCAATGGCGTCTTTCAGTTGCCAGAAGTGTCAGCACGTACTTCTTTCCACACCTGACATGAGCCACAGAATAAAAACTCAACCTTAACTATTCAGAGTCCTCAGCTAGTACACTCAACACAAAAATAATTATATGTAGAGACTGCCAGTACCACGTACTAGCCAGGTGCACTCCAAATTCAAATACTCAAATCTACAAACATTTCAAAAGCCACTTCGATTTAAATTTAGAATACCATTTTGTTTGTATGTTAAACTAGTTTCCTTTTTTTAAATGGCCAGTAATAATAAATAGCAATTTATATTAAAGTGGAATTTACCGATTGTTGTAAATAGGTACGAGTAAAGTTTAACGATATTCAATTGAAAGCCATTCGTATTGTTTTCAAAACCGTTGCTCAATTGGCGTGAACAAGCATTTTTTATTGTTGGCTATACTCTTGGGTGCTTTTTAGGGGGGAATATTAAAAACCATTTTCCGAGTGTTCTCAAAGCGGGCGACAATGGAGACAAAAAAGTATCTAAACCGGAACACAGGGCTGCCTCTCGTAGCTTCCGGGCTGAGAGGTCGTTGAAGATGGCGACAATATTAATCAATATTTCAACAACATTACTGGGGCGTCGAGGGCGTCGCTCTCAAGACCAGACGAGACAGCTACTCTCGCCTCTTGGGTCCGCCTTCTCACATTGAACACGGGCTTAAGAATTAGGATTGTTTTCTTTTTCTGTAACAAGCCTTTTTTTAAAAGGAAGAAGAGTTCTTAAATACAACTGTGTATCGCTAGAAAAAAGTATTTTAAACTAACGTCAGGAATTATTATTAACTTTAAAATATACGTGAAGTAATTAATAAATAAACAACGAATATTCTCAACAATATTAATTTGAAACTAAGATTGGAAATAATTTATTCTAACGCAATGGCCAATTCCTCCTTCAAGTTAAAATAATAAAAAATCGGGCAAGGTTAGCAAATTCTTGACGACCTAATAATTGTGTGTAGTAGCGCGTTAGTTAGTAGTTACGCCATGTTGACGCCGAAACTTGTTAGATTTTGTTGGCACAAACAACCATATTATTCTCCTGAAATATATTTCATATTATGTTAATCTTTTTGTTACACTATTTAGATCTGTTAGAATTTGTATTGGGATGTGAATTTTTGAATAGGATTTTTAAACTTATAAGAAAAGTTGAATATCTGGTTTAACAAGTTCATGCAGGAGGTGAGAGACACCATGTGAGAACATGTTGAATTACAAAATGACTTAGTAAGTATTCCTACTCATATTCATTAGGGCCCGAGTCCCGCGGAGCGGCGCGGGCGCAGGGCGGGCCTCACAGTAGGCAGTGTGTTTGTGAAGCGAGTTTGCATCTCACTGCACCCTTTATAGAGGGCTGACTGCATCTCACCTTTGGTTTAGAGAAAATAACGTTATTAACATTTTAATCTAGAGGTACGGTCGACCAAGAAAGTGGTCTACCAGTAGGTATTGTCAAAATTTAATGTGTAAATAAAATAGCAATAAGGTTGAACTCATGGACTTTTAACCTTTTTAACAACGAAAGAGATGCACAATTGATGTTGAGATGATGAGATGAGATGTTTTTGACGTAAATGATAAAGAGAGCATTAGTAGCGGTCAGAATATTTTTGCATGGGAAAATCAACCCTGTTGTTCTATGACGCGCGAATGATTATCAACTTTAGGGTGATAGACCGCTTTCTTGGCCTGCTGTACGTATTACTACGTAAACTAATTTTATTTTTATAACATACCTATTATTTATGATTTAGAAATTACACACAAAAACAAGACAGAAAATAAAGATACACATTTACAAAAAAAAGAAACGTTAAATAGTAATTTAAGCAGTGGATATTCAATAAGGTTGAACTCATGGACTTTTAACCTTTTTAACAACGAAAGAGATGCACAATTGATGTTGAGATGATGAGATGAGATGTTTTTGACGTAAATGATAAAGAGAGCATTAGTAGCGGTCAGAATATTTTTGCATGGGAAAATCAACCCTGTTGTTCTATGACGCGCGAATGATTATCAACTTTAGGGTGATAGACCGCTTTCTTGGCCTGCTGTACGTATTACTACGTAAACTAATTTTATTTTTATAACATACCTATTATTTATGATTTAGAAATTACACACAAAAACAAGACAGAAAATAAAGATACACATTTACAAAAAAAAGAAACGTTAAATAGTAATTTAAGCAGTGGATATTCTCAAAGGCAAAATATTTGTAAGAGCACAGATTTGAGTAAGAGTCTATGTTGACGATCTTTGTTATTGTATTTCAAAGGTTTCCCCAATCAATTAGGATGTTTTGTTTCCTGTTCCAAATTAGCTTGCTGTTTATCTGCGAAGCCTGACTTGATTGGTGCGTATCGGCGTATGGCTTCATTGTGTTTGTATCATGTTGACCCACATTCTCATTAAAACGATAGAAGCCCAAAAAATAATAGTGACATGATCACAGTTTATATTTATTTTTGCAGAGGGAGAAATGTTGAAAATAGATATACTTACTTCAAAGGTACGTGGGTTCTACTCGTATTATTAGACATTTATAATATTTTTAAGATGACTTTATTTTTGTAATGACTATTATTAAAACATCTTTTTTCGATCAACAAGAATAAATTGTATTTCGATTCCTTCTCCAATCTACAAACTCCATGTTCTATTACAAAAATAAAAAATTGTACATCGTGCTTAAAATACAGCCAAAAATTCCGGATTTATCTGAAAACAAATGAAAGAGATTTTGACAGCGCGGCCAACATGGCGCGCGACGGCAGCGCCTCTATAATTGCTCCAATCGCGCGGGAAACACGTTCGCTCGTATTTATTTATTTACCTACTATTTACTGGGCAACAGACTAACGAGGGCCAAAATGGAGTTTTGCCGTAGTTTTTCTGTTCTTTTGTGTTCGCCGTTTGGCGGGACGTGATTATGTCTAAGTATCGCGTTTGTATAGCGCTGAAGGTTTTGTCAAAGCGGTAGGTATAGCAGGAAACTTGGTTTTATGACGCAGTACCTATAGCTGTATCCTACCACACAGATTATTGTCAGACACTACATGAAAAGAAATAAATATTTTACTTTTTTTTTTCATTTTTCATCCTACTAACAAATTTCTGAACTTAGTGATGTCGGTAAATGGTTGACTAGTAACGAGTTTTTTTTGGTTTTTGAAATACGAGTATCATACAGTAATACTGGTCATTTATTAGATATATCAATAGTTTATGAGGCCTAGTCTATTGTTAGATACAAGGAATTCTCAAAGCAAGTCCAATCTTTCCTCGGTAGTTCGAGATGGTATAATTTTTTACTTAGCCATCATTTCCCCGTTGCGTTTCTTCTTCTGGTTCGGCAAGTATTTCCAAGTTGAACGCAAAAGCTTCGATAAAATTTGGTAAGCCCACACAATAAAATAAGTGAAAGGTCTGTTTTAGCTACTTTTAGATTTAAACCAATGAACATACTTACGACCGGAATCGTTACAAAGATATTGACGATAACGACTGATGGAGTTGCCGTGTTTTTGAGTAGAGAGTTGCGGACTGGTGGAGAAACGCAGAGTACCTATAGCGCCCTCTGGGACGATGATAGTACGTGAAGCTAATGTCAGCGAATTAATATCATCATAAATCATAATCAGACCACGTCAGTCCACTGCTGGACATAGGCCTTTCAGATGTAAGGGAGCAAAACAATACCCTAATGCTTTAAGTCAACCTCACCTGCCGTGCCGTGCCGTGCACTGTGCCGTGTGGGGACGGCCGTAAAGAATATACTTCCCTACAACCAACAGGAGACGTGTCGTAAAAGGCGACTAATTTCTGTAGCACGAGACGGGCAGCAGCGTCGGCGTGCGAAATCTTATAAAAACTGCGCTCGCCAACCCGCCTGCCAAGCGTGGCGAGTATTGGCAATCCCCCCCGATGCTGGGTCATTGGGTCACTGGGGAGGCCTGTGTTCAGCAGTGGACTTTCTATGGCTGAAATGATGATGATGATGGTGAACTTCACCTGCTGGCAGTGCAGTGCTGACTAACGAACGAGGCTCTGACGACCAACGAGTGGCGGTATAACCTCTCCCTGGCTATGGCATAGCCTAAATACCCAGGCCAGTGAAGGGCAGCAGAGTCACTGGTGCTATAAAGCTTTCATTGCTATCGCCAACCTACATGGCCAGCGTGGCGATTATACGCATAATCATCTCATGGCAGCAAATATAAAATAATGAAAATACCTAATAGCCGCGAAACGGGCCCGTTGACGTGCATTTGTGACAGTAAAGTCTGAGCACAGGACTGACTTGGGCTGATTACCTATGTGGGTAATGGTAAACCTCACATGGGACATAGGCAGGGAAATTCCGTATTTTTCGTAGCTAGAGATTTAAAATTTGGTTAGTTCCATAATCAATTCCAGTTGGGAATATAAATTTTGTAGAAATTCGAAGTCCGCGTAAACAAAGTCGGTGGCAATCGCTAGTATGATACAAAAAGAACAAATACTATTATAATATAGGTCTGTGGAGGCTGAACGTGACTGGGCGTTCTGGGAGTGTCGTTAAATATTTGCGCGGGAGGACTAAACACGGACGCAGCCGCGGGCGACGTGCCTCCACTAATGATACCATCGTTTACGTTTACCCAGGGACATTTTTTTTTAAATATTTTATTTTAAATACCATTACGTTTCAAGACATTAAATAAAATGTTTTGCTTTGTTGCTTCTGCATACAAATCTTAACATTTGTTTGCTTATTAAGACCGTCGTTAAAAGGATTTTTTAAATTTAGATTTTGTTTAACAGAGTTTTTATATTTCAGCTGATCAGACCTACTGCACGTGGTGGTCAAGTCGCAAGGACAAGCTTTGTTTGCTCTCCGTTTAATGAAACGTTTATAGTTCAAAATACCCACTAAAAACGTAGAACGGTTATTCGTGTTTTCTCTCTTTCTGTTATTTATACAGACAATTATGTGACATTGCATGTCACAGAATAATTAACAGTAAGTATGTTTAATAAGTCGTCGCAAAGTCTCTCCTTATTCTTCTTCCCAGCGTATATCCCGTTTTGTGACAGCGTCTATTCCAGTTCATTCTCCTCCACTTCGCTCTATCTCTAGCAGCAAGTCTCTTCTAGTCTTAACAATCCCCTAAGGTGTGGTGTCAGTACATCGGACTACATCTATTGGCTCAATCGTGCGGTAAACACGCGCGCGGTCACCCCGCCGACGCCGCGACATTATGCCGTATAATTATGTGTTTATGTACTACAAATCTGCTGTATGTAGCTTTGTATATGTGGGTACACAGCACTGAGTTTCAAGCCTACTTGGCACCTGTAAGTAGCACTTACTTTCAAAATGGTAGTATAAATACATCATCATCATTCATCATTTCAGCCAAAGGATATCGATATATAGGGAAAGGTTCTAGAATGGAGGCCGCGTACTGGCAAGCGCAGCGTAGGACGTCCACTCACAAGGTGGTCAGACGACCTGGTAAAGGTCGCAGGAAGACTCTGGATGCAGGCCGCTTCCAACCGGCCAATCTGGAAGTCAATGGGGGAGGCCTATGTTCAGCAGTAGACGTCCTATGGCTGAAATGATGATGATGATTATATCCACTGCTGAACATAAGCCCTCCCTAGTGACTTCCAGATTGGCCGGTTGGAAGCGGCCTGCATCCAGCGGCTTCCCGCAATCTTTACCAGGTCGTCTGTCCGCCTTGTGGGTGGACGTCCTACGACGCTGCTCTCGCCGGTATTTGGTCTCCATTTTAGAACCTTTTTTCTACGTGCTATGTGCCTTGCCCGCGGCCACTTTAGCTTGCATCCACGAATAAGCACGAGTAAATATAAATAGTACACCAGAAAACCAATTGTCATGGTTTTAAATTATGAATTTAGAATAAAATAAATAAATTGTTTCTACAATCACATCAATTGTCTAGCCCCAAACTAAGCAAAGCTTGCACTATGGCGACTAGATAACGGATATACATAATTTTATAAACATCCATGATTAAGGTACAAATGCTCGTGCTGATCACACAAACATTTGCCCCTTGCGAGACTCGAACCCGCAACCGCTGGCTTTGTAGTCCGGAGCGCGAACCACTACACCAGACGGTTTGGTATGTACTACCAAACAACAGTTTATATTTATTTATTTAAAGAACACTCCTTTAATCACGTAATCAGTTCAAATCAGTAAAAAGAAATATCCTTCTTACTTACGATATAATCGAGGTAGCACGTTAGTTTGTATGGAGTGTCTGAATATTTTCCCACCATTTTGATTTTGCTCATTTGCATAGGCGGTCTCCACGCAATAACACCATCGTTTCAGATTAATTGAGATCTAATTTATTTCACGGGTACATACATATTGTAGTTCGTAACGCTACTGAAAACTGAAGAAACCAACATGAGATTTTTTTGTTCTATTTTCAGCGGCATGACAAACGTTTTGATAATTTTACGTTAAAAGTTTTAAATAGTAATGTTACTGAGACTGAATTGCGACTATTGTTAAATTATGGGAATTGGGTTACTCGTATCATACCAATTGTCATGTTATCGATGTAAGGAACTAACATTCTTGCGTTACGAGGTACCTACTAACAATTATTTTTGCAAGGTACGTCTCTCAGCACACCCAGACTCGAGCCAATTTAGAAAAATATCGTTTTCTGATTTGACCAGAACTGGGAACCGAACCCGGGTACCCCCTTGCGTACAGCGCCTCTACACAAATTGGGTTGTCAAATTGTATCTATAATATATTGATGTAATGTTTTTAGATGAACTTTGTAGGTGCAAATCTAATCTTGTTAAATCTATGTTCAAGGTATAAAAATGTTATTTTTATGTTATGTTATTTTTTATTAATTCTCATAGAATAATTGACAAAACGCTACTTCCGCAAGCTAACAGTACTCGTAGCGGCATTGCCTATGGGTAGCGTGGTCGGCTGTGCAGCGTGGGCGTGCCGCAGGGCGGGGCGCGCAGGGCGCTGAGCTTAGTCTGTAGTAGGTAGGTCTAGGTCATTGGACTTTACTGCATATTCGTGTGTACTATAAACATTGTTGTTTTTTCACGGATGTGTTTACTGGCTGGTATTTTTTTTGTTTTTAACGAATTGTCATTTGCTATCATAACTTCATAAGTACTTGCACAGTCGTTCATTATTTAAAACAGTATTTTTTTTAATTGGGATAAATACGTTGTCTTAAGCTTCGTAACACAAGCTTGTTGATTCTTTGCTTCGAGACATGACAGTTGATATGTTTTCTGGTCTGCCACAAATAGTTTTTTTATAAGTATTTATTTAAATTATCATTAATAATAATAATAATAAATTGTTTTCCACAATCACACCAATTATCTAGCCCCAAACTAAGCAAAGCTTGTACTATGGCGACTAGATAACGGATAAACATACTTAAATATTTTTATAAACATCCATGACTTAGGTATCATTATCCAAATAGAGCATTTTATTATTTAATGATCAACTTTCCTCTACCTGAAGGTTGTCTGGAAGAGATCGCTCTTAGCGATAAGACCGCCTAATTTGTACCAATCTAAATTTATTGTTTCTCTGTACTGTTTAATCTCTGTACTGTAATAAAAATTATTACAAAAATAATAAAACCGACTTCAACTAAACTAGACTGTGAGTTACATGTTAGCTAAGTACTGACAACAGCACGTGAACTTACCACAAAACGTCAAATTTTCTCAATTGATCTCTTAGAGTTGGACATAAGTTGAAAATCAGTTCAATGACCTTTAACTGTTTGGGTAGGTTGACCTGCCGTTGACTGTACTTCTTGCTTTTTTGTGTGTTCTCATTGTCATATTCCTAGAATCTCATAAGAGGCAAAATCATTTTGAAGTCGGGTAAAGTATGACAATAAAACATGCATTGTAGATTGATTATTCTTTGCGATAGAATATGTTGGAAAAACAATATCTTTCATCTTTGTATTGAACCATATTCTGGAAAATAAATGATTTTTTTTATTTTTTATTTATTTAGTTTAGGTACGTGTTTTGTTCTTTGTTCTAAATGATTAATTATTATACAACTTTCTTTTGTTAACTCAGTTGTATCCTTCAGTGTTAAAAATGTCTCTTGGTATGATTTATGTCGTCAAAGTATCACAACGAATCAAATGTACTGGTTTTTGCCAAGATGAAATTTTAATGGGACCAAATTGCTGAGTGATCTGTGCTTTAGCTCTATGTAACAAAGAAGTAGTATCAAAATTAGACGTTACAATAAAAATAAGCGTGATCATACTAAAAAAAACCCCGTATAGGTTAACAAGTATTCGGTTGATAAAAGAGTCTACTGACGTATAAAATAATTTGTCACCACCCATTGTATCATTAGTTACGACGCCGCAGCTGCTCAATGTTTAGAAACACGATTAATAATTATAGGTTCAGCCCATAAAGAACCGTTCATTACAGTCTGGTCACAGTAAATACGGTTCTAAACAACGCGTGAAAAATTACAATCGTTGTTTACCCGCCGTGACAGATCAGGTTAATAAAATCATAAATGCAACCCCATCACAAGCTGCTAAAAAGTGGCGCGGGCTTTGTTATACAGCTGATATAGAACCGAGAGAGTATGTGAGTGTTAGAGCACGTACGAAGGGTGGGGCTACGAGGCTGGGCGGGGCGAGAAGGCGGGGCGTGTGCGACCGCGCGCTCTCCTCGTTAGTCGGCTGCGAGCGGCTCGCGATGCCGCACCACTATGACTCCTCCGCACAGTTTCGCGATACGAGATCTGCTCCCGGAAGCGTCCTCTCGCTCCCCGTCTCCCTCGGACACCGAGCTCGACGTCACCGGCACCGAGACCCCTCCGCCAGGGTGCTCCACGCAGACCGACGACGATAAAAAGAAAAACGAAAAACCGGCTTACAGCTACAACGCTCTCATCATGATGGCCATCCGCAGCAGCCCCGAAAAACGACTCACGCTCAACGGCATCTACGAGTATATCATGAAGAACTTTCCTTACTACAAGGAGAATAAACAGGGCTGGCAGAACTCGATCCGGCATAACCTAAGTTTGAACAAGTGCTTCGTGAAAGTGCCGCGCCATTACGACGACCCGGGGAAGGGGAACTACTGGATGCTGGATCCGTCGTCGGACGATGTTTTCATTGGTGGAACGACGGGCAAGCTGCGGAGGCGGTCTACGGCCGCGTCGAGGTCGCGGCTGGCGGCGTTCAAGAGAGGTGCAATACTCCACCCGATGTTCGGGAATCCTTATGCTTCGTTGGTGGGGCTGTACCCGCCGTTGTTGTCTGTGTACGGGCGGTACGCGCTGCCGAGCCCGCTGCTGAGGCTGCCGCCGCCGCCGCCGAACCCGTACCACCAACTTTACCGGCGGATACACGCGCTGGCGCCGGCAAGCCCGCCCGCGCCGGACCCCGACCTGGTGAAGCACAGTTGAAGCCGAGGCCGCTCGCTGCGTATGCGCGCGCGCACACCCCAGCCGAGCACGTGCACTGTGAAGTATTGTGAAGTCTAGACTGTGATAGGGCGAGCCGCGAGGACGCTGTGTGTATTATAATCGATTTAGAATCTGTAAAAAGTGGTATCGCTATTTATTATTAACTTAAGATTCTATTTAATGAATTTAATTTAATGTTAAGAGAACTAATATGAGATTATTGGGCGCAATAAAATGTTTCTAAGCAGATTGCTTAAACGAATTTGGTGGTTTTAATTAGAATTTTGTTGCTGTTGAGATATTTCTGTATGGTCTAGTCATTTTGTCATTTATTGGAGCCTGTTTATAGTTTCATTGACATATCATTGAGTGCGCGTTGTTACTTTTCTAATTAGAAAAGACTAAGTTAGTGCTAATGTACTAAGCGTCTTTCAATTTTATCTTTGTTACAATTTTTACGCATACATTGAATAACATTTGAGTTTTGAACATTTGTAGCTGAGAAACAAACAATATGCACTATAAATGATTATAATAAAATGCAGAACAATGGTGCGGATTTTATAGCTCGCACTACATGTCTTGTATTTTCTTTGTAAAATTGCTTGTTGCGCTACTTCTTCTAATCACCAGCCGTTATGTAGCCCCGAAGCGGTGGTAGGACAATGCAAAGCTATATTTTTGGATGGAGTCTATAAGTGCCCGGAAGAGGGCCTATTACTAAATAAATTACTATTATTATCAGGGTGTCCTGAATATGCTAATAAATGACTATTATTGACCGGTGTTAAACACACAATAGCTCTTGATACTCTTGCTTGGCAGTCAATATTTTTCCTAAATCTTACTTCACCAATTTTGGATAGTTTAGATTGGTTTGCATTTTTGCCATCTCATTTTTTACACACTGATCACCTGTTCCTCGTAGTTTTACCAAAAAACTTCATACCCTAGGACTCTGCAAAATTGACACCCTTTTAAATGCACTCATCAATTATCTATGTATTGTATATTTATAATTATGACAGGATAAAGTAATAGGCCGCGGCTCTTCTATCTGTGATAAGCATTGGAATACTTAGCTTGATTGGGATGACTTATGAGTTATCTATCCCCTATTCATAAGTAGGTATAGCATTTTTTTTTGGTGCTGTTTCTGGTGGCCCCTCAAGACGTGATGCCCTAAGCAATTGCTTGATTTGCTTATGGGCTTATCCGGCAAGAGCACACTCAGTCTCACTCAGGATGTTCTGGAACAAAATGCATATGTTCTGCTGCAATGCGTGCCTTTTATTCGACTTTTTAGCTGATAATCTTTTCAATATTATAAAGAGGTAAATTTGTTTAGGTTTGGATGTAATCTCCGGATTTAAATATGTTTTCATCTACAAATTATTGTATTGGTAAGATCATATGACTAAGATAAGTAAATTTGCAATAAACCTTTAGGATGGACATTATGCTACTCCATATCCCGAATCTATAATGTTTTAGATGTCAATAAAATTAAGGGAGATGCTGCAGTGTAGTTCAGTTATCAAAAATTTTACGCGAAAACTACATTAACGGCAGGCACAGTTAATGAACAACAAACATACGAACATACATACTTTTACATTAAAAATATTACATTTTGTTAGATAAATCCCTTCCCGGTTTACATGTAACACACTAAATGTAACAGTTTAAGAAAACAAATAATATCAAGCCCATATGATCATGGCAGTTAGCTGCACTCAAGAAGAGATATAATGCATCGCTGAAAAGGTTGTGGGCTTCATTCTTAGCTACTAACTTTTGAGCCAGTATCATTGACACAATTGTAATCGTATGCACCACAAAAGATTATATTTCTACTAAATAAAAAAAATCGATCAAAATACTTAAAATGTATTTA
The DNA here is from genome assembly GCA_963576865.1 of Anania hortulata. Classification (NCBI taxonomy): domain Eukaryota; kingdom Metazoa; phylum Arthropoda; class Insecta; order Lepidoptera; family Crambidae; genus Anania; species Anania hortulata. The sequence goes on from OY756393.1 coordinate 22,108,042, forward strand.
GTATTTTTTCAAGAAATGGCCGAAAATCTTCATTATTTTTAGTGTAAGTTTAAACGAGGGACATATTCGTACATCTACATATTGTTCTTGACCAATGCTGAAATCGAGAAAAAAACAGCTGTTCTATACATTTTGGCCAAGCAGTAGAGTCGAAAAGAAATGTAAAGTTCTTTATAACAAGAAATAGACATTGATACATTGATGTAACCACACAAAGAGTTGCAGTTACCGTTAACAAATCTTATGGCTACAACGTTACAACAACAACAACGTTAATTTTATACTATTGATTTTATTTTGATTTTATTTACATAAAACACACCACCATCACTGACAGGAACACCAAGAGTATTGATTATGAGTACAGAGTTATCATATATGATTTATTGTACCTAATCTAACCTAGTTTTAAAAAAATAAGGTTTTGTAGTTTTATATCATAACAGCAACAGGACTGTTTGAAACCAACGTAAAATTCATAAGTGTTAACAAAATCATTTTCGTCACTAGCCTGTGGTAGTTGCTTTTTCGATTTATGTGTTTTCAACTCGTCTCACCAAACCACGTCTTTTTTCGGCAAATCGACACATTTCGGGATTTACTCTTTGTATTAGATAGATAGATATTATTGCACACTACACTTATTTACGGTATTTCCCAAGAACTTAACTGTTTCTAGATCTTTTTTATGGACTCAAATCCCGCTCTACATAGAGCAGTCAATTGAGTCTACCTTTCCTTATCTTTCGGATATGTGTAAATACAAATTATAAAAATGTCCATCATGTGACTAACACTTTCTGCTTTATATTACTTTCCGTTTATGTATACAGGGAGTTTAGTTGACCAAAGGACATACTTCTACTGCTGCTTCTTTTAATGAGTATCAATAAGGGACCAATATGCAATCTAGAAAAAGAAATCTGCTGTTCCGTACATTTAGTCGAGTAGCATTTGGACTTGAGTACCTATAGAATAGCAGATTTTTTATTAGGTAGAGTTTGCGTTGAAAAACATTGTTTCTTTTATGCTGGCTGTTTTTTATTAAGTGTACATTTGATCGTTATTGTACACAGTAACGTCCAAACATTTTCTTTGTTTACGAGTCGATCAACTCGGCCAAATCGCGCTATTTGTCGCGCGACAAAAATTACGCTTTCGCCAAAACGCTGCCAACAAAAACATGTCACGGCGAAACGCGACACCGCTTAATCCCGCTAAACCCGCCCATCTCTCATCCGACACAAAACATCTTGCGTCTAGAAATATTGTGAAAAGCTGCTCCGAGCGCGCCCACTTATAAATCAATCCACCATTTTGTTTTTGCGTTCGCGCGCTTTTTCCCGCGATGATAATCGTCGCCATAAACACTCGATAATCCGCGGCTTATGTTGAGGAGACACAAGCGGTGTACCGGGTATTTCTTGTAAATAATTGTAAATCTATGTCAAAACGCAACGACAGATACATATGTTAGGGGATTATGGGAACTGACTAACCCGTTTCGTCGATTTTATGCGACGTGGTCCGCGACTGACGACTTCCCGGCTTCCCGCCGAAACGACTCGGTAATCTCCGTATAAATATGGTCGAGGCGTGAAGTAGCGCCGGGAAATGCTCTACAAGAGCTCCTCGATGTTTGTTTTTGTTGACGATTCAAATACTTATCCCTGAATAGATTGTGTGTCTCATCTCATTGTACTCTTAATTTAGTCGTGATGTTTTTGTTACTGTAATAATCCTTTTGAAACTTATCACCATGTGGATAAACAGATCTTATATTCATTTGAAAATATATGGTAATATTGGGAATTGATTGACCACTTTAAATACGTTTTTAATGAAGTAGCAAATAAATAAAGTTTTGTTTACGGGCTCCGGACTCACGAGCTCCACGAAATGCCGACATATTAACGAATACTTATGTCGGTATTGATTTAGCACGATGAAAAAAGGAAGTTAATTTTTCGGCAAATTTTATCGAGAACTGCCGTAAAAAAACTAAATTGATATTACATCGAAAACCAGATACTGGTTGTTAGTTTTGTTCTGAAGGAGCGGGCTCCAGACCTAATTGTCTGTGTGCTCAAGGGCCCCTGCATGGTATAAAACGGCGGAAGTGTAGATATTTTTTTCATTTTTCCTGCTTACTGCTTTCAGTGGCCTCAGCCAGTGCACTAACAAAATCTAACATTTTCAAAAACTTGACAACTCTATACCGATGATGTTCTTTGTAGATTTGCAGGACACTCGTAATAGTTTTGGGATACCAATTAAACGACATCATAAAATATTTTTTCAACTGCAAAGAGCAAAATTATGGAATGGGACGCTGGCATTTCATTCAATCCTTTCTTCCTTTGTCGCGGGATAATCTGTGTAGGAAAAAATTCGGACATTCGTATAACAACACAATGTACTGAATATTCTGTTGTGTTTGTAATATTTGTCGTTTGTTTGTCCACATTTAGTTTATTCAATGCACGAATGTTTATTTGCACACATTGCTACTAAACCTTTCTGCGGATGTTTTGCTTGCTTTGTGGATTTGTATGATTATAAGATTTTATGGAAAAAATGCTATAATCGTAGTGATTGTCATTTGAATTCATTCAGCTATTTGTGTCATTTGGATCGTGAAATACTTGTGACTGGCATTTGTCATAATAATTCGGTATGGTTGAATCCTTTTCTTAGATTTTCAAATAACATCTTTTGTTAGCTTCTTGTGGACAATCTGAATATGACGTAGGTACCTAATTATGTTTATGAAATAAATTGTAGGTACCTGAAGTCATCTAAATATCATGACTTAGGTGTATACTACTAATTTAATAAGCTTATGACGTGTCAAGTATGAAGTTAGGTGCCGACTATCGCCTATGCCTGCGCGCCCCTAGCGCGTACAGCACGCCCTCGGCAGTTATACTCGTAATCCGTCTGACATCGGCGAGTTAACCTATATCATAAATGATACAAGCACTAACCTTAGAAAGAAGAAGGAACAAGAGAAAGATGAAGGAGACGACCGTCTGGTGTAGTTGTTCTCTTTTATCTTTCTGTTGGGCGATTAGACACAGCTTGGGCTTGTGTCGTATTGCAATACTATCCCATATAGTTTCAATTCCATTCAATTGAATCATTTATTGCATCATATTAAGTTCTTTTGCATTTTTTTCCATATAAATAGATATATAGATACTCTTTATTGCACACCATACAAGTAAAATACACATGATTTTTACAGAAAGATGTACAATTTAGGCGGTCTTATCGCTAATAGCGATCTTTTCCAGACAACCTGTAGGTAGAGGACAACCATTAAAGAAAGGGGAAGGTGTTGCAGAGTTCTTAAAATTCTTACCTGATACAAATAGGATTGCATAAATTTATGGCATAGACGTATACATACAGTAATAAATAAATAAAAATAAAATAAAATAAATACATAACAATAATTATACATACATACTACTTGATATATGCGAGGAGATGTCGTGGCTAACAGTGACCAGTAATATTCTAAGATTTAAAGGCAGTTTGTGTCAAGAGGAAAGAAAGTGTGCTTTATGCCGATTTTTAAAAATAGCAATCGATTTGGATTTTCTGATTGTAATTGATAAATCTTTAAATTAATTGTGTAAAAATGGTGCAAGCAGCGTTTATCTGTAAATCTATCGTACAATAACCATTGTTCCACATTCCATGTAATATAAGAGTAATAAATATTGCTACAATAGTTGATAAACCAAATAAAAAACACAGACTATTTATAGCTTTTTTACTTAATTGAATAAGTGGTATTATTCTTCCTTGTTCTAATTATGTCTTGCTTTGTTTTGGTAAAGTATTAGGTATGGCGCAGGGTGAGGAGAATACACGTAAAAGAGGTGTTTTTTGACAAGTTTTCTGGCTAAAATATTGGATATAGGACGTGGAAATCAATATATCATGTAACTTATATGTTGAAGTTTTTCCTGTTGTATCTAAATAAGTACTAGTTATTATTTCTTATAAACATTTAAAAAAAACAAAGTACCGCAAATATCGCGAGCTTGTACACATTTATATTTTAAACGACGATTTTGTTTAGCGTCAAAGTTGGTTTTGTTTTTTATAACATTCGTGCCTTTAGGATGAAGTTTTTTTTCAAATAGTCAACAAATTAAGAATTATAAGGATTTTTAATGGATTTCACTCTTAAGGCGTCTACTTTTCAATGAGCGGATATTTTGCTCGCAATAATAATCTATTTGCACAGGAGCGCAACGGATGGATGTTTGTCTGCGAGAAGCATTTGTATTATCTTAGGCACGTAATAGGGCAAAGAAAATGTGTTTGTGAAATGTAGGTACTTGAGCATTTTGTTTTTGAGTTTTGTACGAGTATTTTAATGCAAATATCCATAATCGATTTACTATCATTTGTCAAAGAAAGTAGATGGGGCAGAAAGGTGAGCGTCGGCAGGCCGCGTGCTAGGTGGACCTATCACCTGATAAAGGTGGCGGGAAGGGGATGGTTGCAGAAGGCTCAAGGTTTGGGGCTAGATAACTAGTGTGATTTTTAGAGGAATTTTGTGTTGTTTTCTTACCCCTATAATGTTCCACACTTGTAACTCCAATTCAGCCTCGCTCCATTAGTATCTACTGGCAATACGTGCGCGCACACGCTGTTTATAAAACATCTCGCGCATTATAGACTCTTTGCTTTGAGTTTCAGCCGCTTCCTCGAAACATAGAGTGTTTAAATTAGTGTTGTCGACTCAAGAATGCCGTCCGTCAGTCAGGTGTTTCAGAGAACAAAGTTTGCGGTATAAGTGAGGCCTAATTATGCTTGTTTGAGGTAATAAAAACTAGATATATGTTAGGATGCTAGCTAAAGAAAAGCCTGCCTTTATATATCGAAATCTCACCTCACATAGGCGGGCCGCATGAAATCGAATTTCCAGAATGTAACCTCCTGGGTTTTCAGAATCTATTTAAGGATTTATTTATGGTGAGGAAAAAAATCGTGGAAAATTCTGCACATTTAAAATAAAATGAGAATAGGTAGCAAAAAGTCGAAGGATTACGGACGTCTGATTGTAATCGTTTTAATTGTAAACCAATTCATTTCTGCAAATAGGCTTAACTCTTTTACATGTCCCAATTATTTTTTTCCCTTCGGATCAATATTTTGGCTAGCGCCGAGAAGAATCAGCGCAAGAAACTCGGTTAGGTACTATTGTCAGCCTCTCTTTAAATAGTATGTTTATATTACAAGATAATGTACCTGTGCGAGCGGGCAGTATTTAATTCCAAAAAAAATTGACATCTAGGTAATCATTAACAGTATTATAACCTTTTTTCATTAAAATCATCCTAACATGCAATTTAAATTTAAACATGGGTAGTTCAACAATAGTCGGGTAATTTTTTTAGAAAGCGAATACAAGTTCCCATGAACGAAATAAGCACTTCATGCAGTCTAGTCTTAACTTATTTATTAGGATTATGGTCAATCTTACATCGACTTCCAAGTCGATGTAAGATTGATTGGTCGATGTAGATTGCGTTCCTACGCGAAGTAGAATGTTGGGAAAAACCCATTGCGACCATTTAGTTTAGTCTCATACCGCAAATGGCCCATCCATTATATCAATATAATTGTCAATTTCTGGCAAGTACAAACAACGGCGCGTCAACCTACCCAAAAGTTAAAGGTCATTGAACCGATTTTCAAATTTAAGTCCGACACGTAGAGATCAATATCAATTGAGAAAATTTGACGTTTTGTGGTAGGTTAACGAGCTGTTGCCTGTACATACAGGGTCGCTTCCGGCCAATCTGGAAGTCATTGGGGGAGGCTTATGTTCAGCAGTGAAAGTTTTATGGCTAAAATGATGATGATGATGACGTATACAGGCACATCAGTTTAAAATATGAAATAAAAAGAATAGCTAAGGATCGAGCTGAGTAGAGTGCATTGGGAGAGGCCTATGTCCAGCAGTGGACTGACGTGGGCTACGTGTGATGACTCGTACAGGCACGACCGCCTTTGCCTGTGCATGTTGACGTTCTGATTGATCAGGTTCCCGAAACAGTCTTAGGGCTTCAGCGGAATGTTTACGGTGATTTTTGAACACGAAGCAGGCGGCGGCAACATCAAACAGACAATTGGCGAGATCAAAGCCGCCGCCGATGGCCGGTTTTTGTTTGGAAAGAAATTTGTACGCTGAATTAATCTATCGGAGATGTTATCGCAATCAGTTTAGACGACGGTGGCTGGGTAGAGACTATGTTGTAGCATTGGCTACAAAATAGTACTAAAAATTGCTAGAACAGCCTTCTATTTTAGGTTAATATTTTGGGCTATTGTGGTTCACACTCAGGAACACAAAGTTATTCGGTTGCGGGTTCTAATCCCGCAAGAGGCAAGTGATTGTGTGAGGCATGTAACTCGATCCTCCAACTACCGACATACCACCGTTCTTTTTCTCTGTTAAAAAGGTAATATAAAAACAATCGATTTAAATATGTATCTATTATTTAATAATAATTAATTTTAATAATAAGTATTTTAAAACAAATATCGATGTTATTATTTCAGTAGGTATGCTGTTTGGAAACTTGTCTGTTTCTCAAAACTTCTCAAACTTCAAATCGCAGAGCGAATCTCACTTTTTCTTCAACAAACAAACAGATCGAGTTACATTTAAATGTTTTTTCCCGAATTCCTTCGCAACTCGAACACGGATTTTTCCACTAGAGCGAATTTAGAATCAGATAATGTCATTGTTTGTGTATAATTGCTGTATCGCTCCAGTATCAAGTTTCGTGTTTTTAAATATTTATGGAACACAACGTTGAAACGCGATATTTTCGGAACGTTTAAGTGTAATTAGGATTAAAAGAAATGACCAGGTAAATATTTTTTTCAGATTGTTTTGGCCGAGCGCGTGTAGTTTTAGTTTTTAATGCGCTTGTTGTTGGGTTGTTTTTATAAGTTTTTTGGGCAAATATAAACCAAAGGCATAGAGGGTGCAATTGCAAGTTGTTTTTGAAGAGAAACTCGAAATTTTAATACTTCTTAATTTATTTTAGAACAGATAAATTAGAGACACTTCCATGTTCATAAAATCCAAGGAGAGAGAGAAGTCTTTCATACATCTTTACTTTTAAACATCCCGTTCACATTTATTTTATTTTATTTTATTTAATTTCCTTTGTTTGGGACAACAAACAATTACATTGGCTGCTTAGGTACTAGAATGTAAGTTAAGTAAGTGTTACTAACAATGTAATCAGCACCATTATCCACAGATAAGTTAAAACGAATTATAACAGGTTGTGAATTATAATATTGTGGTGTACACGCTGTGACATTATAAAGATACGGAATTACCCAAACCCTAAGGTATGGATAATTTCGCAGACACTTTTCTTGAACGTCTTATTACGTCGGTAGTTCTTTTTTTAATACAATAGTTTTAATTTCTACAGTGAGAGTCTACTTAAATGGCTGAGAAGATTTGTAAGATTAAAACTAAACCCCTTGGGTTTAAAAGTCAAACTAGCTTTTAAATGTTAATAATCTTGCTCGCCCGTGGCTTAAAAGTATAATGGGTATTTCATACTTTGAGGGTAGCTCATCTACTTACCACATAGTTATCCTCTACCTGAAGTTTGTCTAGAAGAGATTTTAGCGATACGACCGCCTAAATTGTCTTCTATAAATGGTGTGCAATAAAGATAATATTTATCTACACTATCATCATCATCATCATTTCAACCATAGATGTCCACTGCTGAACACAGACCTCCCCCAATGACTTTCATCGGGGAGGATTGCCCATACTCGCCACGCTTAGCAGGCGGGTTGGCGAGCGCAGTTTTTTATAACATTTCGCACGCAGAAGCTGCTGCCCGTCTCGTACAACAGGAATTAGTCGCCTCTTACGACACGCCTCCTGTTGGCGGTGGGGAAGTGTATTCTTTACGGCCGTCCCCACAGGGCACCACTAAACAACTATGTATTATAATTCTTTAAATTAGCGGACAGGTAGATCGCAACTTTGTCCCAAATCTAGTCTTTATTATGTGACTCCTTTCGTAATTAGACGATGTCGTAAGTAACTCAATTGCCTCTGTGCATACACGCAGCAAAAATGTTACCTTCCGCCTTATGGCTTTAGAATTAAGGGTCAAAGTGGGACAAAGTATTCGTCTGACCCGACTGCAATTGTACGCGTGTCAAGCACAACAACAAATCATGGGATGACATAACTCCAGATGTTATGCAGGTATTCAGTTTTCGGAAGGAATTGTTTTTATTTTTTTAAATAAATTATTTATCTATTCTGGATAATAATATCACTAAATAAATAGAATTTGTCGGCCTGTTTATGCTAATCTTCGTAACTTCTGTATAGATTTTTATGTGATTTTCACTACTAGATAGACTAATAAGGTTTGTGTATGCAATTTATAACCATTGTGCTGCCTGTTCAGAACCCGGATCGTGTCAATCATCTCTATGTTAATTTTCTCTGTACATTAATTTTTGTGATGAGAGAAAATATAGATTTATTTATTTATCAATGTCACTAGTTTAAAATAAGTATTTACTGTCGTACTACCTATTCAATCTTCGTCGTTCACCTACAAGACTGACGACCTCGTAAAGGTTGCAGGAAGCCGCTGGATGCGGCCGCTTCCAACCCGCCAATCTGTAAGTCACTGGGGGATGCCTTTGTTCAGCAGTCAAGTTAAGAAGTTTTTTTTCCAAGTACCTATCGGTATTCAGTAACCTATGACAAAGTGCTGCCCCCTATTGTGTGACAATCAGCTGTCCGGCAGAGGCAATTACGTTAGTTAACCTCGGCGAGGGGTCACAATCTAATTTAATAAGCGCGCACTGCGCCCGCGCACACACGACCTCAGACACAATAGCTTCGTAGACCGATGCACTTTACGGGCGAGATACTTGGTTCGATATATGTGGCCATCTTATTCTTGTCACATAAAGTATGTACGTTTACGGTTTGTATACCTTGGATTCTTGCTTATTGATTTTGAGCGAGAGTGAGATCAAAAGAAGGACACAAATAACACGAATTTTGCAGGTTTGAAAAGTCTTCAATGGCATTAAAAGGAGACCAATTACTTTTAAACTTTCATGATTGTTGTTGATGATACCTTGCATGATTAATACTCGTAATATACACTAAAAAGGGAATATTAACGCGATCATTCCCGTTTTAGTGTCTATTAGAAATGAGACTAATCCGGATGCTTGTTTTCTCCATCTTTTTATACGGTGCGGAGGCGTGGATGATTCGGGCAACAGAACGGAAGAAGACGGGTTAACGCTTTTGTGGTGTTGGGGAAGGATGCGTCGAATATCATGGTCGGCAAAGATAACTAACAGCCTATTCTGGAACGGCTCAATATAATAACTGGACTGTCAGCCATCTGTTACCAGTGCATCCTCGGCTACTTTGGTCATATTGCCCGTCGACGGCCAGATAACCTCAATAAGGAAAAAACCATGCGGCCGATCACTAAGCCGCTGGTGTGACCAGGTGACTGCTCTCACTAGCTTCACGGTGGCAACTGCCTTGAGAGAAGCTAAAAACCGGACAAGATGGCGGGAAGTTGTGAGAAAATCGTGTAAATTAATTAGCAATTTCACCGGATCTTTTATTCAGATGGACCTATCGCTTAAGACCTTTGAAGGAGGACCTTCGGGTAGACGGGGCGTTGGGCTCATACTAATAGCAAGTGTATAGCTTCCGGACTTTATATAACGTTATTTTTTGTTTAAAGGTATTAATCTAATCCCCTTAAAGTTCTGGTGCTCTCATTCAAGATGCCGAGCGGACGCGCTCAGGTTGTCATTTAGGGGTCGTCCATATAATACGTCAAAAACATGGCCCGGTCATGCCAAACGTGACAGTGCATGTTATAGAGATGGGAAAAAAGCATGACATAGTGTGGATAGCCCCTGTATAAAAACACATTCCTCCTTTCTTCGCACAGCTCTGGTGGAAACGCAGTTTTTCTCTACCACCGCTTCGGGACTTCATCGGTTGGTGATGAGAACAAAGGGCACACCTAACTCAGTCACCTTTGTCAGCCTTTTTTACAGGAAATACAGTTGTAATATATAGAGTAAGTGCGAGCTAGTTATAAACTCTTAGGTATTGTCTTTAAAAAAATCGTCTACTTTGAAATATTATTTTTCCAAAAGGATTTCTAATATGAATTGTGTACTATGGGTTGAACACCGAATGAGCAATCATTTAGTGGTCGAAGTTTATTGTACTATCGTGCTGCTATACCTACTATTTCTGGGTCCATTGATTTTCAGACCGAGCACGTTGCGTAAAATATATTTTTTTGTTTTCATTCTTCAACCGACCACGGATTACCCAACTAAAGAGACGACATATTGTTCAAATATAAGAGTAAACCTGGTAAAGATCGCAGGAAGACGCTGGATGCAGGCCGCTTTCAACAGGCCATTCTGGAAGTCAATGGGGGAGGCCTATGTTCAGCAGTGGACGTCTTATGGTGATGATGATTATTCAAATATAACTTGATTACTTACCTATTTTCAGACATACTTAAATCAACGACGACTACGAGAATTCAACCTGCTACGAATTTGCTACGAAATTAATTCTTAGTAAAAGGGTAAAAAGAATTCGTTTAGAAAGATTTTTTTTAACTACTAAATTTTTATCGTTTTGTTTACATGGTAACATACTTGTTTTAAAAAACGAGTTTAGTAATGTCATTAACAACTCGTACACTCAATAACTTAAACAATGACCCTCACAAACTCGGGGAAACCAATTTTTGTCGGTCAATATTCATAATTGAATGATTTTAAACATCACTCATAGCGATTAGTTCGCACCCTCGTGTGGCGTGCTTTAGCTGAGTGCAGGGGGGGACAACCTTTGGGTCAGTTAGTTGTTATTCACACGTATTTTAATGTGCAGGTTCCTTACCAAGGTTTTCCTTTAGTTTATAATAGTTAATGTAAAAGTTTGATTTCTAGAGATAGTTACTAAGATCTTTTCAAACAATATTATTTTATTGTTAACTTTATTATTTATAAATAATATTACTTATTTAAAAAACAAAAAATAAAAAAAAGGATGTGTAAAAGAGCCTAAACTAAGCTATTTGCAGAGTAAGTGGGCTTTGGTTTTTGATGATTTTTTAATTACTAAAAAGTTTTATGAGAATCCTCCAAATAATAGTAAAGAGTTCTTCTAAAATAGTTGTGCACCCCTGCATTGTCCACTGCACCCCGCCCGCATGTGCGTGCCCTAATGCAGCGATTACCGCACTCGCCACGCCGACCGATTGTCGCGCCTGGCACTGCGCGATGTGGTGACAACAGCATCCGGACCCGACCACTGGCTACTTTGTTGACAATTGGTCAATCTTCTCCTTCCTCCTAGCGCCTTGACTCGTCCTATTCGGGGTACGCTTGACTGACCATAACTTACATCACCATAAGTCTAGTACGTTTGGAGTTCAGAGCTATTGCCATGAGAGCGCTGCAACCATCGAGCGCATACGCTATAGAGCAGCAATACGAACCATCTTTCTCCGAAACTAGTAAGAGATTTTTCACTTAAACTGTTGTTACAATAAAAGTAAGCGACTGTTTGTAAGAGATAGTATAAGATCCGAAGGTCACATGCCACTGGCCGTGACCTCGGCAATTAATAACAATCACTTTCATCGCCGCACTATAAATCAACATTAAAACAACCCTTTAAGGTTGTAAAATATGAAGTCGGTAGACTTTATGTGACAAATGTTTAACTGTAAAGTTATTGGATTTATCGCTTAACTTAATGTCGATTTATTTGCGGTCTGGTGACCTTTGATAATTTTTGAAAAGAATTGTTTATTATACGGTTTTATTCTTGGGACAACACGAATAAACACGATCATGTCGCTATAATAACTATTTTGTTTATTTGTTTAAATCTCTTTTCAACTCCCTGAATTCTTGAATTCAAGGACTACTTTGCCGTAGTAGCCTATTGAACGAGGATCTTTGAACCATCCCGCTGGCATACAGAACTGGGTTTCCAGAGTTAGAGCTCAAAGGGGTCTAAAGAGTTTCATAAGCATTATCGAAAAGGCTTATTACAAAGCAAAGATACTATGCTCTAAATGATTAATAGGCTAATAATGTGTTGTACCTACTAAGCATCGCGACGGAGTCAATCCTCTTCATAATTATTCAATTTGGTGGTCTTCTTTTATTTATCTCCACATTCCTGAGAACGCAGCTACAGCTATCATGGTCAGCTCCTCAGTCTGACCATTAAACACCTTTTTGGGTAATGTCAGTAAAGAGCATAGAGAGCATACAGTCACACACAGACATCTTAAGCAGAATACTATATTGCAGGCTTTTAAGTCTTTGGTCGGGTTAGACTACACGAGTGCATGCATTAATGCAGAGAGTAACATAAGATTACGTAAAAGACTAAAATGCGTGTCAATACAGCCAATGTTTCAAACAATTTTATATTTTATTTAATTAACTTTCTGATTTTTATAAGAGACTATTGTGAATATGTTTGCTGTTGTGGCTCACCTTTGTTCAGCAGTGAACGAAGATGCTGATTCGATTGATGTTCATATACGTTAACAATCCGATTAATTCCCCATTAACTCATCTTCTGGCTCCACAATGGCACAACTAGCACTCAATGCTGTCTGAGCTGGCAATTGTCCACAAAGCGGCGAAGGCGCATACAATGCTGCAAGCAATTGGACCGGAATGCGCCCGTATATCACATTGTCTGAAAGATTTTGTGTTATAAATATTATTGTTATCTTTCAAATAAGGAAAATACTGTATGAATGTTTGTTTTTGGAATAGAATTTTTTTTATTTGGCACCAAATTAGCAGTTACATCGAACAAAGTAGAAAAAAACAAAAAAACAACGCATTTGTAAAAAGGTTTCCTGTTTAGTATTAGTCGTGATAGCTTAAGGCATGCCACGACACTGGTATTCTACGGGGGCCATGATGGGAAATATAAATCAATATGCATAAAAAACATAAACAACCAAAATAATAATTATAATAAAAAACAAAGCGGTATCTGTCCATTACACATAACAATAAAAAAGAAAATTTTTTTTTTTGAGATTGTGTAGTAAGTACTTATTTATTTACTACACAATCGATATTCCAGGCATTTGGCTGGTGATGAAATGAAACGGCGCAATAAGCTTAGCCACCTTTATCAGCTTTTTTGCAGGATAATCCAGAAAAATACAATAAAAGGCTATACAATATAGACAAGATATAAAGCAAGTGTGAGCTAGGGAGTCCATAAATAAATAATAAATTCTTTATTTGCATAAAAACATGGTATTTGTGGATGAAATAATAAAATAAGTTCACATGTTTCGCTTAAAGTTAGCACGCAAATTTAAAGTTACATCAGAAATTACTAATTATCAATTATATACAATTAAGTTGTCAGATTAAAAAAAAAAAAAGTCAATAAATATCAGATTAATATGTCACGCCATACAGTAAGATTCAATTAATTATTAAAGTTTAATGTCAATAAATTCCTTAATGTCATACACTTTTAGTTCAATGTGCTGTCGTTTATTAAATTATGAAATATGTATATGTGTAATACATGTATATTATATTATGAATAAACTAAACACCACGCGCACGGAGTTGCGGGCAACAGCTAGTTGTTTATAAAACTATAGAGTAAATTAATTTTGTCACGACCAGTAGGTACCTTCCCTTGCCTGAGGAAGTGGGCATGTCTTGGAGATAACAGCACAATTTGTATTTATGGTGCCCCCGTGGCACTCCCGCATGTTCCATTTACCGGAATCCTCCGAATATTGTCATTGTTATGATTGTTACAATAAAGCGGGGGACACAGTGACCAGTTTTATTTTAAGAGTGGAGTATAAATGAATACACTATGTTAGGAGTTATCTAGATCTCTATTTGATAAATCTACCATCATTTATGGCGGAAAAATGTAGGACTTATAGTGAATATTTGCTGAAGATTGAAATTTAGGATCTACAATTTCTTCTTAACATCATCATTGTCATTTCAGCCATAAGGCGACCACTGCTGAATATAGGCCTTTCTCAATGATTTCCAGATTAGCCAGTTAAAAAAAGCAGCATGCATCCAGCGGCTTCCTGCAATCTTTACCAGGTCGTCTGTCCACTTCTTAGTATACTAATAGCAAAAAATCATTTTAAAATGTACATTTATAATCAAGCAGTCGGAAGCTGTATTTAGCAGCGGCGCTTGGAAGTCATTTTATACAAACACATACAAATCAGTAGTGATTCTGCCGTTGCCTGCTAACGGTTGCTTAACTTACAATCTTCAGTCTTTAACGATTCTCAGAATGTTACTTTCAAGCTTTTTAATTTTGCATTAGATCTTATACGCTACTACAGCTATAGGTGTTTTGTCCCGTTTACAGTTGGGATACGGTTGACCATTCTGATCAGAGATGCGTCTAGTTATTACATTTTGAGTGATTGCTATCAGACCTCCGACATCCCGGTTTCCACCGCGAAAGAGCAATAAGCCGGAAATGGCTAAGCAGAGCGGACTTCGTTTTCATGAAAAAGGTTTGCGTTTACACCAAGAATGAGACTAGTCGTCTGATTCCCACCGCAAAAGCGAGCGAGTTCATTTTTAATCTTTTTGTCCGCTGAGTCATTTCCGCTCGACTCTTTGTTGTTAGAAACACATAAGCAGTTTTCTCTTGCGGGATAAGAGAAGTCATTAATGGTGACACCGCGGTGGAAACTGGGCTTCAGATAGGAGAAATAGGCCATTTTTAACCATGGCTACATATCCATTGTTATTTGGATGAACAGGTTTTTTTTTCTGCCGAGCAAGTTGTATTTTAATTCCATTCCAAGATTCTTAAATGTCCTCAGGGGTGCATGATTGTACTCACGACCCATGTAAGACGGGACTTCGACCACTAAGCTACCAGAGCTCTAACTCTTTCATAAAAACACATCAAAATCTTTTGTAATCACACCATGTGAATTCTGTATCACACCATTTTATTTGAATCGGTACGCTCCAATCGTGCCCACCCGCCCTTATCCAATAAAATCTATTGTGTCCATCGTCTTACGGTATCGGAATTGGTACAAATGGTCCCGGTTTGATTCCAGTTTGGTAACAGTGGACAATTGCCACTGCGCATCCATTAGCTTGAGTTTATTATGCGGGATGTTTGTACGCGTTTACCCCATCCTGGTTATTATGGGATGGACAATTTGTTAATGGTATTTGGGCAAAATGTTTCTCATCGAATTTTATGTGTACGTATTCGATTATGTTATTGTAACACAATTGACGTGATTACACTTTATTAGGAATCATATTACTTAATTCTTATCTACTGATACTCGTATACAATTTAAAGTAAGTAGGTTCACACCATTATCACAGCACTACAAGTACTAGTATTCAAAGTATTTATTTGCAAAGAATAGGTTTACAAAATAGATGTTATAAATATAATATTACATTTCAGTTCTCTATTCTGCTAACATAACACAAGATAGAATAAGTAAATTTTATTGAAAAAAATAAAACCGACTTCAAAACACTGAAATGCTAAAAATAATCCTAACACTTATGTACCTAATCAGTTACTTTTGGAGTCGGTGCAAACAAAAACATTGAATCTCTCATCGGCTGGCACTTCAGTGTTTTGAAGTCGGTTTTATTTTTTTCAATAAAATTTACTTATTTCATCTATTTTTAGTGATAAATCCTAATCTAACTGCTGAACACCGATTTCATCCCCTATTTTCCTACCCTTAGGGGTGAAGATAGGTAACAAGAACCACAACCAAAATATTATCTGGGTATATATTTGTTGATTTTCTCAAAAAGTTCTAAATCAATTTCGATAAAATTTATATGGGACCACCTCTGAAGTATGATCTACCAAACAAAAAAAGAATCATTAAAATCGATTCATAATTGGCGGAGTAATCGCGTAACAAATATACAAAAAAAAAAAAAAAACATACAGTCGAATTGAGAACCTCCTCCTTTTTTGAAGTCGGTTGAAAACTACAAAACTAGATACCAATAAATAAAAAACTTTGTTGGATGTTGAAAACATTTTTTAAATTAGCCATTTCTGTCCTACTGCTAAGCAAAGACCTCCCCCAAACCTCTCCACTTATTCCTGTCGGTGGTCGGTGGTGTCTAAGTCATCGCGCCATTGATTTCGAGGTCTACCTCTCGAACGATGTCCATTAGTAAGCAGCCAGTGCGTGACGACTTTAGTCTACTTTTTAGAATTCATCCTATGGACACGATCCGCCCATTCCCACTTCAAATTGTCAGCTTATTCTCCCAATAAACATAAACATTATAAACATTATTAGAAATTTAGTTAAGCTACTTTACTCGTAAATAAATATGCCTAGAAAAAACACCAATGGCCATGGTTTAGAAGTAACGAATTAGCATCCTTGCTACGAGGTATCAGACTCATTTGTTATTCGGACATACAATGGATATGCCTTTTTTCAAAAACCGATACCAAGAAATGCCAAAATCCTATCTACCTACTCCTATCACTGATAATGATAAATACTCACGAAATACTCGGGGCAGATTTTTTTCATTCAGATATGAATAGACGTAGTAAAGTTTTCCTTGAAATTGTTCTATGATTGGTACTTAATTTAGTTAGTCTATGTTTTGGTGTTGATTATGTTACTATTAGAGTTTTCATTTTAGAAGATATTAAGCCCTACCCATGTTTCCTAACAATGATATCCATCTCCGTTACTATGATCTTATGATATTAAAGTGTTTATTTTTTCATCACAAATAGGATACACAAAACGCTTAGAATCTCTCAGAAGTTTCAATATTACTACAAATCATCACCGAAACAAGTAATTGTTTTCTTCCATTCATGTCCTTCCTTTCCCCCGATTGTCTAATTGCAGAGACAACTAAAAATTAACTTACTAAATATTGTTCCTCGCTTCTCTCATTTTCCTAACGACAAAATTAGTAGCGTGCCTGTCGGTAATTGGAGTAATTGCATTAAGCAGGACGCTCGTCGGAAACCCTACGCCGACCACCGCCGAAGTTGCATACAATCATGTTATTGAATAAGCCATGAGAATTATGAGATACAATTGCGGGGAGATTTTATTATTAGGACTAATATGTCGCATCGCAGAGCAGGCATCGCATTGATTCAACTTGCAGATGATACTGGAGTTCATGTGGCTTACCAATGTCTCTTAGAACGTATTACTGACACTAATTTAGTAGTAATTTGACAGAAAAACAACACTGTTTACGTTTTAGAGTTCAAGGTAGGGATGCTGCATACACTTAAAAACTTAATAGGGGGTTATGTGTTGTAAAGAAGGTAACTATAAAAGATTGAATAAAGAAAGAATCAAAGGTAACTGTCAACACACAAATATAAAGGATAAACAATTTCATAAACCACATAATATAACAAATAAACAACCATGAACAATTCTTAGCGACGGTGTGTTGTTTAATGGGCACCAACCAGGGGGCCTCGTGTAGGTTTACTTTTGTTTTGACGCGATGGAAAAGTTAACACGAGTAATTAGCAAAGAGAAATAAAAGTTTCACCAATGGCCACCAGGCGGCGCCCACCCCAATTCAAAGAGTTTAGGTCAGCTCTGATTAAAACCTACGAGTTTTTTTACAACTAAACGCAGACTAACACCTAACCTTCAGACGTGTGAAGAAAAGTTTCAGTTGGATTTATTTTCTTCCCCACAGTTTATTAGCCGTAATTGTTTCATCAAAATCAGTTCTAGCTAACGTAGGCTTGCTCCAACCGGCACTAAGTGCGAGTTTTTGTTCGGTAGAACTCGGCGTGTTAATGTTTACACCCAGCGCCTGCTACTCCTCACCGTTTTGACAGATCACACTCACAAACACATGCCAGAAACAACCTATGTTTTGAAATACGTGTTTTGGAATTTTAACTCTGAACTGAAAATGATAGAGATCAGAATTCATTGAACAGTAGTAAACTTCATCAGTCTTTGTCTAAGTAAGACACCGACTATACAATCAATCTCAAAACGAAGTAAATCTTACACAGAGTTGATCAAATATCGACTATATGAAGATGAGACGAAGGCTAGGATTTGAATAGGATCTGCAATCATATGTTTTAATGAAGCTTAAAATCAAAGTAATATAAGTAAAGAGCGTGTGATCCGCAAGATCAAAGGAGTTTTGATCAATCCACCGATGTTCCCCGGAGCGGAAACAATCTTGATCGTTGATGAAGAAAAAAGGCGTGAAATATCAGTTACGAAGCACCTAGAACTGGTTTATGTTTAGTAATATTTGGTTGAATATATTGCTACGAGCTGTTTAACAGTCGACTGGCTTCACTCTAATCCGAGCCGAAAAAATGACATGACTGACGTTTGTAATTGGCATCGTTTACAAGAAAGCCAGATTAACCCTTTATCAGGCTTAGACAAGAAGTGACAGCGTTGACTTTTTAGTTTAACTGCAATTTTGGTTTACAAAGAATTCCAGAGAAATCTTATTCTCTACATAACATACATAGGTAATGTTCGTCTTAATTAAACTTAGTGTAATTTATCATACATGGTACTCGTATTAGGTTACGACCCTATAAAGCTAAAAAAGTATGTGCTAACACATGACTATACTATGGCGAAGCCAGAAAGTTGATATCATCATTTTGAGAAAAACAAAACTCATTCAAAACTGGTCCTAAGTAACTGAGTTGTATGAAAATAATAAAAAAATATTATATCAAATTTCTGCCATCACCACAGCATATGTATACTTCCTTTTTCAGCATAATACGGTCATACATAACCTAACACCCGGTATACGAGTAGCCTCATTGATTCCGCAAGACAACACCTAAGGCCCAATTAATATTACTTAAACAATTAACTGCAGGGGTAAGGTCTTCTTACTCCTTTTTACCCCTCAAAGTATCATAAGTTAGACATTTTTGACATTCATATTACCAAAGTATTCAAGATATATTTATAAACAGTTATCTTCAAATTGTGGTCTACCTACATTTGATTGATGTGAATGTAAAGTATCAAGATCGTTGTGCGCATGAGTGGTTCGCGTTTGAAGGTGCCGCTGTTTACAGGCTGTTTGCTATTAAACAAACCCACTCACCAAACACCGGGGAATAGATCTTAAAGAATTAGTAGTATCAGCTGACTAAGACCATGGAGATTAGAAGAAAAAATTCAACGTGTTTCTCTCGACTTCCATCAATTCAAATCTGCTTTTGTTTATTTTATTAGATAAACGATGACAGGTGGGCAATTGTCAAAAATAGTATACAAATTTATGAAAGGTGGTAAGCTCTTTGCCTGTGTTAGGTGGTTTACGGTATTTCCGTTTTTTTTTTATAAATTGTTTTTATTGGTTTTTAAGATTAGAATTTACCATCAAATCTGTTGGAGGAGGTAAGCGGTATGCTAATTGTATGATGACTTATACATAGTAAATATTCAAAATTTTAAATAGTTATCCGGTCTAAAGAGATCTTTAAAACCTTTACAATAAAAGTAGCTTTCTTTACAATAAAAATACCTTTTTGATTAATGATTTTGGTTACTTAAAAATTATTTTAGTTTGCCATCGACACGATTATTACAAGATTGGTAATGTACTGAACAGGTGGAACGTTAATGTACTTCTTGCAATGACCTTACTAATCATCTTTTATTCAAACACTGAAACAAATTTAATTGCATTTGAAAGTAATAGAGAAAGGGGGTGATAAAACCTGCACATTTTAACTAGACCATGAAGTCCTGGATGTGTATCATGAAATAATAACGAGGAATGTTCCCAACATAACAACTAGACCTGCGGAATCTAGAATCATCAGAAAGATAGATCAGATTATTAAAAATTCAGAAGTAAGACGTCAATTCGCTGTGGCCCTTCCTTATGCGGGTTTTTATCGATCTAAATATAACGCGAGCTGTCGTTCTCCAGCCTAGAACTATTTTAAAGCTGTAAGAGTTCCGGAAGACATGGATTTGCGGTCACTTAATACTTTAATACAGACGACCTGGTAAAGGTTGCAGAAATTTAGCCGCTGGATGTAGGCCGCATCTAACCGGACAATCTGGAAATCACTAGGGGTGGCCTATGTTCAGCTGGACGTCCTGTGGCTGATATGATGATGATGATGAATACTGATAATTTATTGCTTTGTCATATTATGATAGGATGACGACCGTCTGGTGTAGTGGTTCGCGCTCCGGACTATAAAGACAGCAGTTGCGGGTTCGAATCTCGCAAAGGGCAAATGTTTATGTGATGAGCACGAGCATTTGTACCTAAGTCTTGGATGTTTATAAAAGTATTAAAGTATGTTTATCCGTTATCTAGTCACCATAGTACAAGCTTTGCTTAGTTTGGGGCTAGATAGCTGGTGTGATTGTTAAAACAATTTATTTATTTATTAACTCTTACAGTTTTGGCAATTATATAATATGGCCCCAGTCAGCAGGGCACACGAACTTTAGATGCAGGCAATGCTCTATCAATAGTCTAAAATCTTTTTACACTGCTATATGTAGGTCATATGTGTTCGGTTTTCGGTATCTGCGCATGTTTGTGCGGCGTGCGTTTGCGTGCGCGCTGATGGCGATATTGTATGTAAACACGCGGTTCAGATCTTACAGGGGATGTTGGTCCATGTGTAAAGATTTTGACAAGATAAAGGACCTGATACAAAAAGATACCATATTCGTTTTTATAGGGTTCTTTGCTGTTGTCACTGATGTCATTTCATAGTTGTGATTAAACATTGCCGAATTTTTTTGGCTAAAATATTCTGCCCAAGGCAAACTTTTAGGTGCGTCTGTATCGGGCCCGATACTTAGTAGGCGTGATCTGATCAGTATCAAGGGCTAATGACGCTTGCTGGAAAATCAAACTTCTTTGCCCCAGTATGGCATACTGACTATCAGATTTGTCTGAATTACAGAGTCTTTACCCTGGGCCATGTTTAAGTGGATTCCGTAGGAGTAGAGAAGGAGAATATAACGTATAAACCGCGTTTAAATTTTGTGCACACTATGACAACAACCTATGCTTTTTAATTATTAAATAAATTAATAAATAAAAACTTTATTCGTTTAAACACTTTACAATAAATTATAGTGATCGAAGTCACCTTTTAAGCAAAAAAATGCCTGTGATAGGTGACAACGCTCTTACTTAGCTGTACGTGTTTACATGGTACTTATGCTATTATTTCGAAATGATTGACACAAACATAGAAGTAGAAATTATTAACAGTCGATAACAGAATCTTATAGTTACAGTAGTACATCTTGCCGTGTGTGCAGTTTGTGTATTATAAATGTGTAGTTTTTGTGCTTAGATGTGTATTATAAATAGTTTGTGTATTAATATGATAAATATAAATGTAGAAGTAGTTATTTGTAGTGTTGTAATGAAGTGTATTATGAATAATTTGTATATTAATATTATGAATGTAAATACCTATGTAGTTATTTGTAATAAAGCTTCCGTTTCCTCATAATTTAATAGTAGTAGAGTATCAGTGACCAACTTTTTACACTCTCGTGATGTTTTACTGTATATGTCTATTTTGTTGTTTATTTTCTTGTATAGGATTGCGGAACGGAACGGAAATTATTGACACCCTAAGTGTGTTTCCATTGTAAGGTAAGAGTCCTAATATACAACTCTTTTCTGTCCTCGCTGCTGGGGTGGTGTGTATGCTATATACATACATAGTGCATCCCATAGTAGCTACCATAATAATGTTTAAAATGTCGTTGCCTCATGACTAAAATTGCCAAGTATCCTCGTCGCGCACCGCTGTAAGTTCACGCCTAGTGCGCCTAGCGGATCACTCTTTGAAGTGCTCTCGGCGTGTTTACGTGTGTTTGTTTATTTTCATATTGGCGGTGGCCGCTTATGAACTCGCCGCCGCGTGATTTACTAACACCACCGCACTACTAGGAGGCACTCTTTGATTATTTGCAAAAAAACGTGGAGCTCCCTAAATGTTATTCATAGTTAGTTGAAGAGTACAAAATTCTATTTTGGTAAGACTTTTTGTTCCGCTGCTTGTAAAATTTATTCGAGTCAAGTTTATGGGTCGCAGTAACCTAAAATCATCAAATCAATCGTTTCTGAATTATGGTGATAAGTGACCGGTACTTTTTAGAAATTCATCTTCTATATACACACATACATATTAATACATAATTGCAGCTATAGGACGTCCACTTCTGACTGAAAATAGGCCTCTCTCAATGACTTCTAAATTGGCCGGTTGGAAGCGGCCTGCATCCAGCGGCTTCCTGCAACCTTTACTAGGTCATCTGTCCATCTTCCTACGCGAACCCGTAGGGATCCGAAGCCACAACAGCTTGGTGTTTCTTTGTAGTCCAAGCGCAAGCTACTAGGCTAAGACCTTGGTGGTGTTGAGTTTCGGTACATGTCATGTCAATGGTAATTACATTTTTGTTGACTTTAAACTTCAGAAATATAAAGTAAGTTCTAGTATTGTAATGCGCATAATGAAAGCCTTTAGAATTCACACAGTACGTTATAATAACTTGATCGATAAACTGATCGTAAAATAATAAATGGGCTTGTCAACTGAAGTTATGAAAATAATTACAGACAGTAAAGAGTTGTCAGTGGTTAACAAGTATTTTCTTTTTGCGATATTAATGCACTATACCTGTCCCTGTCAAAATGTCACCAAGTTAAAGCTTATTTTATGTATTTTTTTATAGGAAAAATTATATAATTGTGCGAAAACCTTGTATTTGATGCATGTCGGTTAGGTTCCTTTTGAAGAAACTTGCTTCACCATAAATCAGATCACATCTAACGCCATCTTCTAGGGTAGATTTTAGTCATTTCTGAACTAAATACAAAGAAGACTTAAAGAAAACATTATTTCTAACATCTAACAGATTATCTAAAAAGTCTGATATTGCAAGAAATCGGAAGATGAATGAAGAAAGAAGACTCACTTAAGCAAGAAGGAAGACAAATGCTGAATTATAAGTGTCAGATAAAGAACTGCAGTTGCCTGTGCCGAAGCTTGGACAAAATCTAGTAACCTAGAAATCCAGTTTGCTTTATTTTATCCCTAAGAAGAAAAGGCTATTAGTATAAAACAAAACTTACAAAATCGAGTAACTTGATAACATGTCAGCTGCACTTGTAATTGTATTTATAAATTCCAGATTATGTTAATGCAGTATTTGCGGCTTCTTACTGAGCCCGTATGAAGTCCATGTGCGGAAATATTGTATCGAGAATTAATTCGCAAACCTTACAAATAATAAGCCGATAGAATTAGTTTCAAATGTGCGCAGGAGATTAATTATTATGAATCATTGAGAAGCCCTACATAATAGTATTAAGAAGTTATGTTGCTTTCCGTTTGTCTTTGCAATTGTCTTTAATTTTGACTCAAACATAATTTTATGCATAGGTATTATTCTACAAGCGTAATGTGTATCTACCTTAAATTCTGTACAATACGGTTCATAAGAATTATAGGTCAAATATCTAAAGAAAAAACATCTGAATAACACTCTTAGCTAAATCAACAATTAACACAAATCAAAACGCACTTTAGCTTGAATGGCTTTGTGTTGGTAAATATGTAAATATAAACGTGAGATTTGCAAAAAAATTCGATATATGTATGATTTAAATATAGCCATAGTGCAGAAATATAAATAGAGTCGTGGTGTGAGTACATGCAAGTCACAAAAAAAAAACATTCCAAGAAGGCGGTAAATTAATGCATAAACTATTCTAGGTTCTAAACTTAAGGGTCGCCGATTATGCTGTAACTCACTTTAACCTCATGTTATTGCTTTTATACCAATGCTAGCTTTGCCTACTGCTTTGCTAGCATGCGGCTTGTGTTGTGACTCTCTATTTCACTCCCTTATTAAACAACCCTTGCTATGGTTCTGCGTACTAAAAAAAATCAATGGTGAAAGCGAAACAAACAGACAAGAGTTACTTTCGCATTTATTATATTAGTATACTTAGGTATGGATGCTGTGCTCGGAGATGCCAGAATTGTTTACGTTATGTAAAATCAAAGCTCCAATTTTTATACAATCACATAAAACGGCACGCAATTGTACAAAAACAAGCCGTATCCCGCAGTATGGCGCAAAGCCGTCAATCGGACGCAGTGTAATGATGAATGTTTCCCCGCTTCAAAGGGATGCGTGCGCGCAGGTCGCGGTCACTGTTTGTAACGGTTTGATGTTACATATTTTATTTTCGTAATGTATTTATTGAGGTTGTTACTTTCTATATTTATTATTATAAAATAATCTTCATGAATGAATTAGGACTATTTTTTACCGCAACGTCACCCTCGGATGCGCTTTGACACAGAAATCGTTATCGCAAATATATATCTATCGAAAGTTAAAGAATTGTTTATTAAGTTTAACTATTGAGGAGTGAGAAGCAAAATTACAACAAATGTTCTCAATAAACTAAATATCTTTTTGGCTTTTCCTACTGTTACAGCAATTGAATGTTTTTTTAAAACTGATTCTCTAATATATCTTTTCTTTCTGCCCTTGTCTCTTTAAATTCCCTGTGCCTAAAATGATACACTACAAAAGCTTTGTGTACAATTGTACATAATGGGTAATAGTAAATTGTACAAATAGTTGAATTTAACTAATCCGAATCATATTCCAGAACATACGACCAACCACGATGCAAACTAATGACCTATACCGAAAACGTAAACACGTTACCGGATATTTGTGTTTAATGAAATCGTTACAGGAAGTGTCGGCGCCTTTGATCCGCGTTGTTTTCGTTAGACCGCTGTAATATAATAATAGATTGATCCCGATCGATTGCTTTCATGTTTGAGTGATTCTTACGTTTCCACGAAAGATTTGGTGAGATGAAAACAGTAAAAACATTACACATTGGTTTTCTTAAAAATAATGTGAAAACAGATGTTAGAAATCTATGTCCAGTTTTAATGGATTCATGACATGTTATAAAGCAAAAACTTTGACAGGTTTGAAATTAAAGGATTCGTCTTTTTCTTTTGTTAATGGCCAAATCGGGGATCATCGGTCCACAGCCACTATAAGATTCTTCTAACTTGTAGTGAATGAGTTGGCACGCAGTTGAATAAGTGTAAAGTAGACTATATACCTACCAACCATGAGTAAGTTATGTGACAAAGGTTTTTCAGGGCGGGTTCTAAATTTATACAGAATTTGGAAAAGCATAGGTAATAATCCTACCGTAGGATAGATAAATCACAGTAAGGTTGGCATTTACTATTAACAAATTAAACTGTCGCCAGTTTTTTTTGGCCTCATATGTTTCAATGTAAGAAAGAATTAAATAATGTATAAAGAAAGTATTTTGTAGTATAAAGAATCATCATCATCATCATCATTTCAGCCATAGGACGTCCACTGCTGAACATAGGCCTCCCCCATTGACTTCCAGATTGGCCGGTTGGAAGCGGCCTGCATCCAGCGTCTTCCTGCGACCCTTACCAGGTCGTCTGACCACCTTGTGAGTGGACGTCCTACGCTGCGCTTGCCGGTACGCGGCCTCCATTCTAGAACCTTTCTGCCCCATCGGCTGTCAGTTCTACGTGCTATGTGCCCTGCCCACTGCCACTTCAGCTTGCTAATCCGTTGGGCTATGTCAGCGACTTTTGTTCGTTTACGGATCTCCTCATTTCTGATTCGATCTCGCAAGGAAACACCGAGCATAGCCCTTTCCATTGCACGCTGTGCGACCTTGAGCTTTCCTGGAGGCCCATAGTGAGAGGCCTCGTTTCAGTTCAGTATAAAAAATCAATTAATTAAAAAACTGAGTTAAATTTAAAAATTCAAGACAACAACAGAACAGTGTTATTAATTAAGCATCATGAGTTATTTAGGTGTCGCAGGATGTAGGGAAGAACTT
The DNA here is from genome assembly GCA_963576865.1 of Anania hortulata. NCBI lineage: Eukaryota > Metazoa > Arthropoda > Insecta > Lepidoptera > Crambidae > Anania > Anania hortulata. The sequence goes on from OY756393.1 coordinate 22,134,118, forward strand.
CATACTAACTCTTCTAGTGGTTTACAATAACATGTCGTGTGACCTTTGGGTCCGAGTTGAGTACTTTTCGTGAGGCAATGATATTCCACTGCAGGGCGATGGCCGCTACTCTTTCTTCACTCTCTACAATCGGCCTCCTAGCATGACCACCAAAACACGATATGATATAGCGATTTATCGACACTAACTTTGCAAAAATATGGTAGCCGTGCGGTGACGTCACATGTTATCATATCATATTTTTTATAAAATTGACCGTTGGTGTCGATAAATCGCTATATCATATCGTGTTTTGGTGTCGTGGTTGGTGTGTATCGTAGAAGAAGTCTAGCTTATCTTTCCATCATCGTCAAGGTCTGCCACGTGGTGCTTTTCAAATGGTCCTAGAGATTAGTGGACTGCCTTACGTGGCCAGCCCATTCGTACTTAAATTGAATGCTGGGTGATATCAGTGTTTAGGAGCGTAAGGTCGATTTTCGGATTATTCTGTATAGCTTTACCCCTATACAGGTTGACCCGTAACTCAAAGATGACCTTGTAACTACATATTCTAATATAATTGTAAACAACCAAATGCATATTTTTAAAAGTCATAGAACACAACACCTCTCGTCTTCGTCGGCGGTTAAATTAAAAAGTAGTTTCATCATCATCATCATCAATTCAGCCATAGGACGTCCACTGCTGAACATATGCCTCCCCCATTGACTTCCAGATTCGCCGGTTGGAAGCAGCCTGCATCCAGTGTGTTCCCGCAACCTTTACCAGGTCGTCTATCTACCTTGTGGGTGGACGTCCTACGCTGCGCTTGCCGGGACGTGGTTTCCATTTTAGAACCTTTCTGCCCCATCGGCCGTCAGTTCTACGTGCCAAAATAGTTTACTCGGATGTATAATAGGTTACAAGGTTATCCTTGAACTGTGGACACCATCATGTATGTGTGCTCCATTGCTCTCTGAAAAACATTAAGCTTTCTTTATTGTCTTTTTTGCGTTTCCGAGTTACGTGTTAGATAACTTTATACAAAACTAATTAGGCACTTACTCCATGCTCCGCTACCAACTACACCTGGTCATCTCAAAAATCGGCCCATATCCGATACAAGATACCTACTAAGAGGGTGGGCCGATTTTTCTGATGACCAGTATATATTATCTGCATTAAACTCAATAATAATCATTTATTCAGTATATAGGCCCTCTTTCGGGCACTTATACACTGGTAGATAATGCTGTATGGCATTAAGTTCACTTGTGCAACAAAGTATAAATAAATAAATACCTAAACCTGAAGTCGTCTTAATCAGCGAGGTATGTTCACACGAGTGAAGCGGGGTGTGGGCACATTAGTCCCTTGTCACGTTTCCTCACGACGGGCAGCGCGTGCGCAGTGACGCGGAAATGTGATGGACGGTGAGGGAACCATGGTTTGTGTAGAAAAATCAGGATAAATATTTTTGCAGGTTATAAATAAAACGCTTGTAAATAAAATCCTTTTTTTTTTGCAAAATATGAACCTGGTAAGTGCGTGTCACAGAAAAAAGGATTTACAGAGATTACTGGGCTTAACACGTTGGAGAAAAATGTAAACGTTTTTATGATAAACTAGCTGTCCCGGCGAACTTCGTAACGCCTCTTTTTTAGTAATTTTTCAGATTTTTTATTAGTTATTCTGCTATTCGGGGCGGAGACAAATCCAACAAACTGAAAATCATAAAAATCGGTCCAGCCGTTCTCGACTTATAAATGGTGTAACTAACCCGACTTTCTTTTATATATAAAGATGATATATATCTATTTGCAGGAGTAAGTGAACTGATTTGTTGACGAATTAGGCATACTCAAACTTTATTGGCATCCAGCTAGATCTTGGCTAGACACATATGGAGTAGGCAGAGTATCTACTGAATTAGGAGACAAAGCATAGAACAATCAAATCACAAAGGTTGTTAACAGGCCTGTGAAAGTACAATATTATGCAGATATATAATTTCGTTATTTTGACAATCAGAAACATATAAGTTCAAACACAACAAAAGTTCCAGGGGAAAAACTCAAGGATCGAACATTTATTTATCTTCTTTAGGTATATATGGACAAATAATGGTTTCAAGTTCTGCATTATAAAATTGCAAATATGATGTATTTTCGCAAATAAACGATTTAATTTGTACATATATCTCTGAGGTCCCGGGTTCGACTCCCGGTCGGGCAACTAACTTTCTATATTGTCTCTGGTCTGGGTATTGTGGTACCGTCGTTGTTTCTGATTTCTGTAACACAAGTGTTTAAGCTACTTATTATATTTATATAATAAAAATGTTACATAGACGCGAAAACTACAGGTTGACAATGACAATTGATTTAATTTTTATTGCTTAAAAGTTTAAATTCTGACTTAAAATCTAGGGAACATAAAGCAGCGATTAGCTTAGTACGACGTTAGTTACCGCTTGAACTCTCTTCTCTATGGAGTTATATATAAAATGAAGGTCATGTTTAATGGACACTATTGCTAACTAACTTCTGTTGTGAGTTGTTGGGCGTACGTCGAAGAGGGTTTCAGAATTGATTTAAAAAACGTGAACAGGCAACAGCTAGTCTATTAAAATCACTAAATTATGGTCGCCCTCCCATAGCACAGTGTGACAGACGCTTTTTATTGTTGTGATGCGAGCCTTTCGGACCAAAATAAAATAAAAATAAATATCATCGCTTTGAGAAAACCGCCATCAGCCGACTACGAGTCTCGAGACGCGATGGTTACTGGTCATTTTAATTTAAATTATAATTAGGTTACATGTAAACTATATTTTATAATTCTCATCTGGTAGCTTAAGTATTATAAGTAAGTAGTACCTCTGCATCTGTAGGGTTTCATTTTTGAATTTAAAACTATGAGATTTTTTGTTCTAACTACATGCATTGGGTATAGGTATTGTAAAATAATGTAGAATTATTTAAATGCACAATCGACAAAAACCGTCAATTCGTTATTTGTCAAAACAGTGAAATTATCTTCAGTGGTTTCTTGTAAGTTTTATTAACGGTAATTTGAAAAGATAATTTTTGGTCAATCCATACTATGATGTTCAAATGGACATACAATTTTAAGAAACAAAGAACAGCATTATTGATGCAAGATTTAAAAAAGTGTACCAAAATGGTATAATCCAATATAGAACGGAAAATAAAACAATGTAACTTTGCGTGTAATACAATACTGATAGGGAATCTTAAGTTAAATACGCAATACTATAGCGATCGTCCCAAATACCTAAACTCCAGCCAGCCCTCGACAATGGCGTGTAATTAAGCGGTGTTTAGTAGATGTGCGATAGGTCCACAGGGCGGTGAGGACAGCCAGCTTGTTTAGTCTAGTAAGTCTCAAGTCCCTTAAGTTCTGTGTGTAAGTGATCGCAAAAAAAACATAAAACCGAATTGAAAACCTCCTCCTTTTTTTGAAGTGAAGGAACATAGTGACAGATTCCAGTAAATTAATAATTATGAGTCTAGAAACTCGGATAGAATATCTAGAAGAAGTCATATGAAGCAATGGTCACTGACCGCCTGAACGAAGAAAAGTGCTCGTAGAAAAAGAAAAAGGTTAAATAGAAAAATGTTTGAACAAAGACACCCACCCATTTGGCAGCTTTTTATATTGTAATAGAAACGCGTTACAAGAGAAAGCCACTCATTAAAGGTCTTTTTTATAACTTTCAGTATATCATAAAACATCGAAATCGCATAAAAACTACTTCCCTATATAAAATCTGCTAGTTGCTGATCTGCTCATAATATGAACACACAATGTGAAAATTAACTTTTTGATATTTTGGTGTTTGTCATCATTTGTTAAAGTTTTGGTTTGAGCAGTAGATTCAATTAATTCAATTTAATATACTAATTGCGTTTTATAATGTTTCCCAGGTGAATATTAATTCAATTCAATTCAATTCAATTCTTTATTGCTTTTCCACAATGTACATAAAGGTCTTAATAATTAAAATACAGATCATCATGGGCCTTGTCTGGCACAGCAACACAGTATATAATTACAAAGTATGCATTTTAATTTAATGAGGTAGTTGGTTATAAAATAATAATTATAAATATTGGACAACTGCATACATTTGCATACATTGCTCTGATCCTATGTTAAGTAGCTTAAGCACTTGTGTTACTGAAATCAGAAACAACGACGGATCACAACACCCAGACCCAATACAATACAGAAAAGTTATTATTCTACATTGACCAACCGGGAATCGAACCCGTGACCTCAGAGATAGCGACACCAAATCTGGTATGTTCGCCTCTCGGCTACGGAGGTCGTGTGTTTGTGTGTTTGCTTACCTGTTTGCCCTACAACAGTCGCAGACGGAAGCGATCCCGTGTCTCGGGCAACAATTCCAGTCGATGATCGATCGCCCCCCCGCCCTAATCTCCATGTTTATCAATATTATCCCCCATTTTTGACAAACACACTATTTGCCGCGTCAAATGTGAGCTAAAACGACTACGCTCTCATGTTTTATCAAATTTGTTTTAGGCGGTCGTGAATTTTTAGTTGCCTCATTAATAAAGGTGACAAGAGAATGAAATATATTTTGCAGGTCGAATATAAATCACTTAGAGTTTTTGTCATGAATATAGATTTTTTTTAAGATACATTTTTATTCGTTATTTTTTGCTTACTTAATAATATAATATAACGCTTTATTTGTCTCAAAAAAAAAAATTTCAAAATTATACATGTATACAATTTTCTTATTTTTAACCGACTTTTTAAATTTTTTTTTATGTATGTTCAGCGATCATTCATTACTGCGTTGACCGATTTCGATAATTTTTTTTTTTTTTGAAAGGTAATACTTTCAGAATGGTCCCATAGAAATTTGGTTGAATTCTGATGATGGGATCTATAAGAAAATCATCATACATTGCTTGAACTCCGTACCACGCCAACTGATTTTAGTATCTATCTTACATAATATCTTTGCCAAATGTGGACCGATTTTGATGATTCTTTTTTTAATGAATAGCTTATATTTCAAAGATACTATAATCAAACATTTTTGGGAAAAAATTCACCTCTAAGGGTGGAAAAATAGGAAATGAAATCGGTGTTCAGTCGGTGTAAAGTTATATTTCTATAGCTTTCTGGTGACCATAAAGCTATAGCAAAAGCTATAGCTAATAGCAAAAGTTGTTCTAGTTTAGCTTAAAAAGCCATGTAATTATTAATAACTATTAAATATCACCAGGTTGTCAATTGTTTAAACTTATGTCGACATTTTAACGGTTACCATACACAAGATATTCCTCAAATACGAAATTACAAGAGACAGATCGATCATTCCCGATGGCTATCACTATGACGCATAGATGGCTCTTGATGGACTTGTCCTGTTATAGTATCACTGGAACCATCTTTTTGGGTACACTTTTCTGTTAAAACTACACATTTATGCATATATTAATAACTAATATTTTGATGGTTGAATTTTGTTAAAAAAAATTGAGTTGGCAGTTGCATCTTGAGTGTTTCTACATGTTTAAAAGCGCTTAAAATACTTAATAATGACTATAAATATATATTATTTGCTGCCAAGGCAGTTTTTTACCTTCAGTTTGTTGTATTAAAGTTTTGATAATGTGCCACCGAGTAGTGCTACCCCGAACGCCATGAAAACTCACGTTTACTTTTTCATCATGTAAGAAAGTTTACACTAGGCCTACCCTCTGGATTACTAAGTCTTGCTTCTAGTTTATTGTTATTTTTATTAAATTGGTAGTGCCTCTTTCTCTTTTAATTTTAAACTCGAATATAAAATTAAATGTAGCAAGCGTACAGTCAACATCAGTGATAGGTTAGTGTCTGAAATTTCCAATGGAACTTCATTGCGAAAAATATTACAATATAGTCTATCAGAATCACTACGAAAAAGTGCAATAAAGAAATCAGGGAATTATGTCATACTTTTAGAAGTTAGAATTTGTTTGGCCGCTTTTGATGCTGACTGTCATCTACTATCGAGGACAATGGTCGCATTTGTTTTGACCATCGTCTTTCTTATTTGTCCAAGCTGTGTCACCTATTTTCTTATAAATTGGATGTATAAAATATTTGCTAATTGACAACATTATTATTTTCATTTATATTAAGGTACAAAAATTTAAAAAACCATTTAGAGATTTAGCGTTGCCTAACACGTTAGGTATTTTTTTAGATTTTTTTATGGACTAAATTTACAGTAAATTTCAAAAAACTGAAAAGTACCACGAGATAGGCATTGCACACGTATAAGCCATTGTCTTACAACAGAGTGTAGAAAAAACACAGATTCAAGCTAGCTGTCACTTTGACGTATGCTGTTACGTTTGTTGCTCGAGTTTTATAACCTATTATCGATACTATCAATAGTTGTATACTATCGATAGTGAGCTTAAAAAAAAACTAAAACTTTCTTTTAATTTAATTTTATAAGTAAATGTTATTTTGATTTACTTTTCGATTGATTTATGCGATACGTTATAAAACTTACACTAGGCCCTCTGTATTGCTTCGTGACAAACATGTTGCTCAGTCTTTACAATAGATAATATATCTGCACAAGGAAATGCATGCAAATGAATAAAGAAAATGTAGTGAAGCGATGTCTTTTACAAAAAAGATCTCTTCGCATTTTATTTTTTAAGATATCGATATTTGGAAGTTGCTTTTAGTGACACAGCACCAACTCATATGACATCAGTGGCAGCTTTTTATTTTTGGTTAGCTACTAATTTGGCAATGGCACCATGTCTACACAACCTCACTCTTGTACTTATGCTCTTTTAGATTATGCAGTTTTTAATTATTTAACATCAGAGGAAAGAAAGAAAAGAAATGCAAATGAAAATATATGTATACCTTATCTTTTAATATAGTTTTAAATAAACAATAAAAATTGGTATGTAAAATATTTGAAATGTTGTCAATTCATATACTTAATGCTTCATTCCGGTTCCAACATGTATATCTCAATCGGGAATGTAATCACTGTACCGTGTTGCATTGGATTTGGCTCCACCGTGGAGCACACATACTATAAAGTAGAAATGTCATATGATTTATTCAACGAAATTTTCCGTCATTTTTTTATCTGTATCTATGCTTATGGGCGAGTGTTGACAGGACTTGTCATTGTAAACTAAATGTAAGTGAAAAACCACTTACTAGGATCGGAAAAATATGGTTTGTATTGCTGCTCTATAGTGTATGTACTCGATGGGCTCCACCAATGTATCTTTTTTTTAATTACAATTCTGTGTTCAACTGTGTTGGGTTCAAAAAATGAGCACCAGCTTATCAGTTATTCGTTAAACATAATTGAACTCGTAAACTTGTTTGTGGTCCATGATTTTTAGAAAAGTGAAAAAGCCTTTACTGTTAGGGTTTAATTGTTGGTCATGCTGCAGATCCTCTTGACACAAGTGACAAAACGAAGTTTAAAGATTATCAGCTGTTGTTTTCTTGTTTGCTAAAGGAAGGTGAGCAACATTCACAGGTTTGATCGAAGCGAAATTTGGTATTTTTTTACTCCAATGGTATTTCAAGAGCACGGAAAACCTTGGATTGCTGCTAAAACGTCACCTGAAACCTGCAGGATACCAAAAAAATATTTTGATGTGTCGGGTGTTTTATATTATTTGGAAGAAAAAATAATGGACAGAGGCTTTCCTTTGTACACCGTTAAAAAAATAATCAACAAATACCTACATTTTTCTTTAAGACATTTGAATATCTGAAAAATATTAACTTATCAGTCTACAGTAGAACAACATATTGGCTTCCATAATTATTTGTTCCAAAATGTGACTTTGTATTTTTTTAAATAATTACTGACAGTGCTCTTTGTCTGTCGCACACAATACCTCTACATTTCATTTTTTTGTTTACGCCTCCAAAAATATGGCCACCACTTGTCAATTTCTATCGGATTCTTGAATCAGGTTGCATGTTATGCACGCTTCAGTAAGCAAACTTTAGTGGACTGGGCACTTATTTATTTCTCTAGTTAATCTCTTTAAAGAAAACTACGTGATCGATGCTTCTGTGCGCTTTTCGGCAAGTTTCCTAATTTGTTAAGGATTGGTTACTATTTTTTTTGTTTACGTAAACCATTATGAGAATAAGGACAAAGTTTCAGAAACAATCACTCCATTATCAATGTGGTCTTACAATGTAATTTTTTTTTAGACCTTATTTGTTTTATTTCTTATGTTATGTTATCATCTCATGATGTTCTTTTTATTTTGTTGCTTTAAATTGAATTTTGTCGATGTTTTAAGTTGTTTTTGTCGTGGTCAAAGATTAACTGATATTGACTGGTACCCTATAGAAATTATGGACTGTATGATGTATCAGATGTTGTATTAGTAAGTAACAATTAATTATTTTCAGCACAAAGTTTTTTTTTCAAAGATAGTGGTTAGAAAATTCAACGAGTAGTATACATTTTAAAATAACGCAGGAAATTATGCAAAATTTGCGTAAATTGCTTTACTTAAAAACATATGTTTTAATTGTTTTATTTACATTTTCTTGTTTACTCGCTGAGAAGTGGCTAATGATTTTTGCGACTACTAGTGTACCATAACTGGCGATATTTTTGTTTTAATGCAAATTGTGGACTAAATATTAAAGGTATTCGACTGCTTAACTGTAATTAGGATTTAAACGAATACTTTAGTAGGCTCTGTTGTTTATGCCTTAAAAATATGGCGTTCAATTTTGACAGATGAGCGCGCGTATCTATGGCGCCACTGTTCCCGCCATTCACTGTTGCTCCAACGGCCATATTGTGTTTCTTTTGTCTATGGCTCGTTCGGAATTCAAAATAAACGAGCTGGCTACTGATTTGAATGTCAATGCCTACTAATACGGTTAGGCAGATATTTTTGTTTCTGCTTAAATATGTGGTGGCCGTGTGCTGCATGTAGGAGCGTCAGTGCATTGTTTGTAGGCATTTGAAATACTCTCTGGGTTTGTGATTGATTGTGCGTCATGGAGTACACATTATCTACTATTCTAAGGAAGTTTGCTTGCACTAAGGAATATTCAAATACTTATTTCTTAGTAAATTACAAAACTTTTCCATAACCTAAAGAGTAAAGAGCATAGAATTATTATACTTAGTTGTTTTGGTTTTTAAGTATTTAAATTGCCCCTTTTCCAACTTAAAACAAAACTTTTGAAAGACTTTACTTTACTTTAAATCCAAATATGAATTTGTATTAAAGTAAAGTACCAATAAAGCTTATAAAATACAGCTCTGTCGTAATTTATAACAATAACTTGTAATCTTAACACCAAACTGTAGATTTAGAAATACAGTATCACACGTGCCTTTATAAAACAGGACCCTGCAATTATTTCAGCGTCAAATAGATTCACACCAATGTTTATTAAGTGTTCACCGTTATTACCACATTTGCAGCTACCAAATTTGTTAATTCCAACTCTATTAGCCTTCGTTTAAAATTGACTTTTAGTTGTTAATACGAATGCGTGAATTCTGTTATCTAAATCGATTAATTATATACTCAATGTTTATCAAGTTAGAGTCGATTTCCAATTGGGAGAAAGATTTGCACTTGGGGCAAGGTGTCGTGTCTCCCGGCCACAAATCGAGAGGCGATAAATAAGGCAGCGGGCACACGCAGCGCCGCTCATTACGCGTGATGTACGGCCGGTGTGCACTCGCCTTAAAAACGTAATCAATTCCGAATAATGTTAAGGATGTTTGCGGTGGTAGGTTTGAAGACTTTAAAACACATTAAAGTATTCTTATTGTTTGTAATAGAAAAGAATCCTATCAAAACCTTTTTGAATTTAAAAAATATAAAAAAAAACGCCTAAATATTTCGTTTTGCATTATTACTTTATAAATGTACAGTTTACTAAATGAACGTTAAATTCTATTTTATTTAATAAATTGTATTAATTAGAATTTTATATCAATATACCTAGCCATATGGAAGTGTAAACACATACCATCTAAAAGGTATTTATTTAACAGGTAATAATATCAATTGGTTTTCATAAAAAATATTGGTTGTTGATTAGTATGGTGTGTGTGACAAACCATTATTTATAAAAATATACTTAAATAAAAATGGTTTTGACTTATTTCTTTTATTACAAGTCTTGCGTTGTACCTAACTAATCACTAACTTATTCTTACTTATGCATAAATTCATTTAAATGAAAGAAGACTTAAGTCGTCAGTGTCCTTATGCATTTAGAAACAGCAATCCATATTTATTCGACAATCGTCAATAATATGCTAAGATCAATTGCTTCAGCATATTATGCAGGAGCGCAGGAGTCGAGCGTAATGTTCCGTGGCGAATGGCCGTTATTTAACGCTGACATTTTTTGTCTGGCGACACTTGTTTTTATCCCAATGTGCATTGTCTTGTGCGAGTGCTTATGTCTGTTTGTGACCGAAAGATGGCGTTAGTTGTTTTCCTCTACTATGCCTGGTATAACTATATAAAATATATATATCAATGACTAGGAGATACTATTACGATATTTTGTATCAATAAAAAATAAGTAAGGAAGCTATGTACATGAAAATTTGCTTTCGTTACTGCAATTTCCAGTGACGTGAAAAACAATTTAAAGATATAAGTATGTAGGTGATATGCGATTTTGAAGATTGGATTGCAGTTCTGTTGTTTTTATATGCACGGAAACAGTTTAATAGATACAAACCTTCTTATCGTTTCAAATACAAATCAAATAAGTATAAACGTTTTCGGTTGTCTAAAGCTAATGAAAATGGTTAAACGTTCCACCATTAAACGTTCCCAAACAATGCGAATTCCACATTTGTGCTGCTTCTAACTTCTTGGGTGTCTAATAAATGAATTTCACGCGACTAACGTCTTCTTATTTTAGTTTTTGTAATTTAGCCCAGGATTGTTCGCGTCACGCCCATTGTGCACTTTATGACTACTGTTCTTGCGATGTTAACAAGCGTGCAAATGTACAGTGTGTTGCAGACGGGCACAGTGGGCTATGATTGCGATTTACACCGCGCCAAGGGTGGCATACGGAAATCTACACTCGTCTTTGAAACGTGACACTTTTTAACAGAAGTGGATTGTAAAATGCCTTTTTAGAAATTATCACTTTTTTGTTATATTGAAAAGCTAGAAATTAGAAACGGTAAATAAATGAACATGTTCCAATGACATTTGATGCATTAGGCCTACTTGAATCCGTATCTCAAAGATTGAGACTACTGAGACAATGGTTAATCATTTTATCATAGAAGTATTCAAGCAAATTTCATCGAGTATCCAGGGTTTGAATAACACATACATATTCCAAAATGAATGTGTTTCTTACTAATCACTTTCTTTTCCCGTTTCAGATGCAGTTTCTAGGTAGTCCACTGCTTTGTTTATTCGCAAATAAATGATGCAGCTTTCACAACAGTCACTTGATAAATCGTTGTCTAAAAACATAACAGACAATGCTCACGCCAAAACATTTCTGTAAAGTAACTTTCCAGTTCCAATTATGTAGGGGCTTAGTTTTGAAGATTTATGTGCCCCCTGCGTGCGCGCATCACGACACGCCGCGGGCTATTATGCAACGTCTCTCTCGTTAGTAGCATTGCACTATTACAATTACTGGTCAGCGACACTACTGGACGGTTTCCGGGCCTATTGTCCGTTTTGGAGATCTGCAGACAATTTGTGATAATAAAGCTATTTTGGAGATTATTAGTTTGTCGATTGAAGGAATCAGTGTAAATGAGTACTAATGGACATGGCTAAATCTTCGCAAATTCTTAACTAACTAATGCAGACAGAGACTCTTTATAGCAAATTACTTCTAAAGACCTTGTGTATTAAAAATATATTTTTTCATTTACAATTATAATTCTCAGTTGGAGGAGAAGTCGCCCGGATAGCGAAAGGTTCAAATCTCACCAGAGGCAGTTGAAAATATTTTGTCAAGTGAAATATTATTCTGTGTATTTTTGGTATATAATTTTTCATTCTGAAATGTCGAAAAGTTCAACTATCTAAATATAAAAATACCTACTATCCAAGTTAGATATATATATTGAATGAAGTCCATCACTCCTATCTTAATTGAGTTTCGACGCACAATGGAACAGTTACAAAAATATATGTCAGATTTATTTTTTAATCTCACCACTTCAATTTCAATATCTAGGCAATAGCTACGGAACCCGTCATCTAATTCAGTTACGCCAGTACAGTAAGTTGGCCCGGTAGTTCGCAGAAGACCGCGTGCGCACCCGTTTTGCCGACATATGTACCTTGACACTGGGTGATGGATCGATGGGCCATTGTTTTGGGATACTTTTGTACAAGTTAGATGTAAAGTCAATAGTTAAGGAGGCTTTTGTCAACACCGACAATAAGAGTGGAAACGTTACTAGATTGAAAACGGTACAGAAACAAGGTGCTCAGCCTTTCTTTGTCTATGAGATGGTTCAGGGTTGTACCGAGACTTAAAATAATAGTTTCAAAGTATTTTGATAACAATCATGATACTTATAAATGTTATACCAAAATTGTAAAAGGTTTGCAAATGCCATAGTTTGATGTTTTATAAGGCTTCATTTTCTAATGAGATATGTTTTTTTAGGCATCTGATCGATATACTAGGTGACCCAAACAGTGACATTCAATTATTTTTAAGGCCTTTGGGTGCAAAAATGCAGAGTAAAATATTTTTTATTTTAGAAGGTATTGTTGTTAAATACGAATATTACGTCAGAATTTTATTCTCTCTTTTTTCGATATTAAATGATTCTAATTCACCTTCTTATCTTAAATCCCAATTTACTCTTCTTAGTTCGACACACTCCCGTCACTTGCGTTCTTAACTGACTCTCTCCACTCCTCACCGCACTGGTTTTATTTCTAACTCTTTTCTCCTTCAATTAATTCGGCTTTGGAACTCTCTCCCCGAAAATATCAAACAAGCCCCTTGTAAACACTCTTTTAAGAAACTTGCCCGTGCTCATTTTCTTCATAAATTGAAATCATCATCTTGAACCCTTAGGTATTGTAGTCTCATGATCGTCGTCATATTTATTTACGTATGTATTTTACCTATGTAATCTATGTATGATAGTATTTAGTTTATGTATTGATGCTTTTAAAAATAACTCACACGGACCTTTCATTTGAATTTGTATTGCCTATATCGCACTGCCCACAAAACATCTCTGTTTAGCCTAATGGTCGACTGGTAGAGAATGCCTCATGGCATTAAGTCCACCTTTTGTATGATTTTTAATCTATGCAATAAAGTCTAAATAAATAAATAAATAAGTATTCCAAATAACTAAATTTTTATAGAAATGAACAGTACAAAGAAAAATAAAGTGTGCCTGTTATTCTGGTATTGTCTTCGGGTTTTAACCGTTGATTAATTGCAGTCCCAGGACGGAAGCCAAAATACTCGAAAAAGTCAACATTGTGCTATTAGATGATTACTCCAGCTTTGTCGGCATTTCCAGGAACAGGCTTCATGACAAACTAAACATTAGGCATGCGTCCGCGCCGCCTTTGCGAAAAAATCTGCCGAATTGGCCATTCACCCTAAAGGGAATCGTGGACAAAAATAATAAAAACATCACAGTCAAAATATATGTTGGTGTCAAAAAAAAGAAACAGTGAATTTCTGACGACTTTGTGACATACCGCGACCCACTGTCCAAAGAAAAACCCAAAACCATTTTAAACTTAATGTAAAGTCAAATAAAAGTCATTTCAGATTATTTAGGAATGCATAAACAGTTTTTTTTCATGTTAGATTCGTTCGGGGCGTGGCCCGTCCCAAATGGAAACATTTGCCAATATTATCGTGAAAGGACTGAACAGATGAAATAATTTATTTCCCCATGTCGCTTTGTGTTCAAAACTTCGATCTTTTGTGAGTTTTTTGCGTCGGTTGCTTTGGTGATCCGACATCTCTATTTATCCCTTTAGGCAAAGGTATACCGACTCTACGACATTGGACATTGAAAATATACCTTTTTGGGTTGTCCTAAGTTTTCTTATTTCAAGTTTAGGTGTATTTTATCTACGTCGTTTGAATTGTAGGTGGTTGTTGATGTGTTTAGTAGAGTCGTGTTGATGACAATGGTATTAGTGTGTCGGCGAGCGGTCGGTTTTGTGCAAGCCGACTGTTGACTTTGACGATTTAGTCAAATGGCCTTAAGCTGATTATGTAGACCGCCCGAATATATCCAAATACATTATGTATTGCCTTGTTGGACGTGGAAGTTAAAGAATAAAAATGATAACGGCACGAATTGTAAATATCCTTTGTAGAAGTTATTTAACTTCTAAAAGTTATGTCTTAATGTTACACCTCTATGCTAGTCTTTTGATGTTTTTGTTATCGGTAAGTGGTATATTGAAGTTACGTCATACATTTTCAAAAATATATTAATTGTATAATATTTTTATTAAACAGCCTTACCTTAATACATACTTTATTTTCAGTCACTTTAACAGGGATCAAGTTTCAAATTCATACATAGCATGCATATTAAACGCTTTTGTTTTCACATTTCGTAAAGTCATCATTATCATAAAATACACCCAAACTCACAATTTACCATGTTTTCTATAGTTAACCAGTATTGTTATTTTCATCAGGGAATTTTGACGAAAATGCCGCTAAAGAGTAGTGTATCTTAAAACCAGGAGTCACTTGGTTAATAGAGGGCAGGCGTGCTGCCCAGAGGGGCTGTATTTTTACTTGGGAACAAAGCCATGTTATTAATTCGTCCCTGGGGCATTTATTTGTAGCCGTGTGTTGTTAAGTATTGCTTACTGTTTTACAAATAGAAAAAGGGGTTTTAAAACAGCGGTGGAGCTACTGTTCACAAAATATGCTTAGTCATAATAACAATGGAATTTATATTATATATTTTGTGACGGATTTTGTTAATTATCAAATATATACATACACTTTTTTGTTTAAGAAACCCTTGTCTCTCTACTTTCCAGTTAACGTCATCATATTTATGTATGTATGTATTTTATCTATATAGTCTATTTATTATATTATTTAGTTTATAATATTTGACATAGATACTGTGTGTAGTTTATGCTGTGATTATATAATAATGTTCATTTTTGTAACGTCATATGCACCGCCCACAAAACACTTCTGTTTAGCCTAATGGTCGACTGGTAGAGAATGCCACATGGCATTAAGTCTACCTTTTGTACGATTTTATTTTGTGCAATAAAGTTTAAATAAATAAATAACTCGATGGTTTGAAGAAATCAGATGATGTAAACTAATTACGTATGGAAAATTAGTGAGCCGTAAAACATGTCTGTTGTAGGTAAATTATTACACATTTGTAAACAAGTCTTATTTAGTTATGCTTTCCTCACAATATCCAGCATGTTTCTAAACCTTTTTGATTCTTTACAAATATCTCCCAAAAAGAAACCAAAGTAAATGCATTTATTGCCGTTCGTTACGCTGATAATGACATTAAAGGGCAGCTTTTTCCAGAATTTCTTTACTCAGACCCCGCTGTTCTTTATAAAGTCGAAATATCCTAACGACGTCCTTCGTTGTTTCAAAGAGCCACTAAATGGTCATCGCGTTTTGAATAACGCTCGTCATCGCATCCAAACCACTTTTCAATGGTATTAATGTACCATCGTAGCTTTACAACCGTGAGTCCGTGACCAACGCGACGCATGGGGTCCGAAACCACGAAAACGTAAACAATTCACTTATTTATTGTTTTACGGCAGCCATATAACTTCGTCACCTAAGAAAGAGAGGCAATAATTTGTAGAATGCACCCGCAATAAACCCATCATGGACAGTGGTTTGTGAACAGAGGTGTGCGGACAAAAAATGGTCTTCTAAATAGATGGTTCCGTAATAAGACCGCAAACAAATACTTATTTGAGAAGATAGAAGGTAACGTTAACCGACTCCGAGCGGGTTAAAATAGATCAATATATCTGTAGGTGTTATATCCTTCAATATTTTTCTGTGTAAGTTATGCATTACAGTAACACTAAACGTAGTTCACTGTTGATATTTTGCATATTTTTTGTAGGTGTGGTTTGTTTGTATTACAGAACACAGTGTTGCTATTACTGTATTTTTTTAAATCAGGAAATCTGAATTCTGATCCAAATTGATTTGTTTGCTTAAATATTATGTCACACGGAACTCCAAACGGCGAAATGTGTTAGTTCAATAGATTTGGCATGCTCTGAGTGCACGGCGGAGCAGCTTTATGTCGTGATGAATGTGCAGAAGTCTAACCTACCCCCGTACCATGAACGCCTAATAGTAACTAATCTATACCGTTTTTAAATCAAACTCTACATCAAAAAATACTGCCATAAAATGTAGTGGTAGGGTAGGTCCCTTACAACTTAATAACATTGATAAACACCGGTCCCTATTAAATAAATGTTTCGCAACATTAGCGGCCATTTTGTGTGCGCGCGCGCATTGAATAAAACGGATTAGAGGAATGTTTGTCAAACTCATTTGTATTGTATGACGTGATTAATGTAGGTACGCCTGATGTGAACATTATAGCAGTTGCGTATATCAGAAATGTAAATATTTGAACTCCTCAGTCAGCACAAAACAAGTCAGACCAGGTGTAAATTTTGGTAAAACATCCTTATATATTTTCGATGTACCATTAGGGTTTTTAGAGTTTGAAAGTAAACAAAAAGGTTTCGATTTTATATATATATAAAATATATAACTTCTATAACTCTATAGAATTTGAATGAATGAATTCAAAAGTTAGGTATTTACATTATTAGTTTATTTATTCCTTTCTCAGTACAGGCAAAAACAAATGTAGAGTAGTTTAATCACAGATAACATAACACTAAACCTTGAAAAATATTGTATAATATCCATATTATTGACACATATCTTGTAAACTATAGTTTCTCAAGTAAAGCATACCTTTTGTAGTTTTTTGAACGCGAACACATTCAGACAATAATATCTGTAACGTGCAGATGTCATCGGCCATTATTAATAATGGTAACGCCGCCGTTTACCACAATAACCGCGCGGCAATAGCAAACACATCTACATGATAAATGATTACGTTTTATGGCTTTCGCCCTCTGTACACGACGCTTATGTCTTCATTTCTGCAAACATTCATTACTCAACCAAAAATCAACTCTACGTAAATATTGATAAGGCCAATTTTATGACACTGCGCAGGAGTCAAGCCTATACCGTTGCACGTAGGGTGTAGAAATCGCATTGATGCTGTTCAATCGAACGTATCAAATTGTCGATTTTGCTCTAGTCATTAGCGCGTTTTTGTCCTCGCACACAGCGCACTGTGCGGCCTGCGCCGACGCAGCCTTTGGAAACCAGCCAACTGTGCGTTTGACGGTTAGTATGAATCGTAAACCGAATTGATAGTTTTGGTTGTAAAAGACAATTTTATTCATTGTTGTAATTTTTTTAAACATCTTCATTCTGTTAATGTGCATTTGAAGTGTTTGTGTGTGGATTACACTTTTAAATTTGGCAAATATTTTTTCAAATATTGTTGTTTTTAATAAATAAGCTAACGGTATTCATAAATTAAATGCTTCAAAAGAGGACATTGTAATTTGAGCCAATGAACATTCATATAAATCAAGTTAACAAAAACGTTTATAATATTGTAAATCTCGTGTTCCCACATGTGCTGTGAATTGCAAACACGATCACGCTCCATTATTTTGACAACGCCATCTTGCGTGTCACTTGCACCTTAAAATCTTAAAAATAAAGGTCATTTTTGTTGAAATCGAAGCGGCTATACTTGGTTTTGGAACCGCACAGAGGGCCGAACAATGGGCCGACCCTCATTGCGGACACAATCGGGCTAATATTGATAGATAATATTGTTACAACGACGTTTGTCTGTTTACAAATTTCCGAAAACGCCACATCTGCACCGTGAGCAGTGATTCGACAATAAATATGTTTTAGGAAGTCAATAATAGTCGGGAATAAATTGTAGGCTTTAAAATTGTACGGTAACTTTGTAAAGATTTTTTTTTAAACAAAATACAAGTTTCCTTCAGTTAACTCAGTAAGTAGTTCTTAAAATTGTATGTTTGAGAAATCTAATCAGCATCAGCTGATTTTATGATATGTACAGACAACAGCTCATCCACTTATCACAAAACGTCAAATTTTCTCAATTGATATTGATCTCTAATTGTTGGACATAAAGTGGAAAATCAATTCAATGACCTTTAACTTTTTGGGTTGATTGACCTGCCGTTGTCTGTACCTATGATGATGATTAACATTATGTGTTGAAGTTGATATAAATTTTATATATTATTTCTTTAGCATTTTAAAGTGTTCATTTAGATACTTACGTTTAATCGGGCATTCGGGCCTCAAATTCACAGTGTAGGTACCTATTTAGATTATTTTTTACAGATCATCTTATTCTGCTCATGTTCTGATTTTTTCTTCTTCTTTTTTTACGCAAACATAAGTTTTCAATCAACTTTAAGAGCCAGTATGAAAATCACCTGTTACCACAACAGAAACCTACATAACCTTTGAGAGCTATACTTTTTAGGGGCCGATCTCATTAAACAGTAAACGTCATATTCTGTTTTTGTTTTTCTTGTTCTGTTTTTTTGAGCTTGACGTAAGCACATGAGTAAAGTTAATGCATCGAGCATGCATCAAGCGCACATACCATGCAGTAATACAGGCCATCTTTATACGAAACTGGTGAGTAATTTTTCACCAAAATTATTTATGAGTTGACAACTCTCGCCCATACTAAAACAGTACGTATACTGATGAAATAATGGCGGAATACGTGGTATGTGCTTGAGAAGTCCCTCCTGTTTGTATTGCCGCGAAAACTTGGTATAGATACTAATTTTCCACCTGAGAAGTTCCCTCCAGTATCGGGATTAGGATTACGTTTCCTAACGAGCATAAACAGCCCGCATCCCTTTGGAGGGCGCCGACGCGTGCGCAGTTATGCAACAATGTTGTTTTAGTATTAGGGCCAGAGCACACTGGCGTTAGTTCTTAAACCTTTTTCTTTCTCCCTCGCATGTTGGCATGAGTGAGAGATAACTTTCTTTTGGAGTTGGGCCTCAGCAATGTGTTTGTCTATGATCCAACGGCCCTATCTTTTTAAATCCAGATAAAGCTAAATCCAAAAATCATTCTATGTTAATTAACTTGTCTGAAGTTGATGGAGTTACAAGTACAATACAATGCAGATTTTAAATATTATCTTGATTGACGTTAAATATAAAAACCGATCGCCTGATACCAAGGTCTTATATAGGTATATACGATTTTTGTTGTTTGTAAATACTTGTTATTATTATTTAAAAGGAAGGAGAAAATTAGGTGTGCTAATTAGAAGAATCTCATTAAAAATCAGACCAATTGAGTGAATTAAAGCTAGCTACAAACAAAGAAGAGCTTGTATTGTGGCGACTGTTAACAGATAGACATACTTAACACATTAGGACCTGCTTAGATGAGAAAAAGGCTGCATTAGCTGGCGTCGGCTAAAAGCACCTATAATTTGCTGTGCAAAACCGTAGCTAATAGAAATCTTTTCTGCGACCTCTAACTTCCTGATGAGGGATTTCAGGATATCATGATTATCATCACCATCATCATTTCAGCCATAGGACGTCCACTGCTGAACTCAGGCCTCCCCCAATGATTTTCATCGGGCGGGATTGCCAATACTCGCAACGCTAGCAAAGATTTACTTTATACGATCATCAAACGCCAGTGTGCAGGAGCCTTAAGATTACGTATACGATGCGCCCGCGCAGGCCACCCAGCGCCGAAGTTTGGCGGCGGATTTGCATTAAGAGCCACTCACTCGTGCCTGAACCGTTCGGAAAGCTTTCAAAATATTCGGCAAAGCACAAAGCTAGCGGTGTCTATGGTTTTCAAGTTGTTGTGATACGTATTTTACAAAACTAAGTATTCGTTAATACCTTTCGAAAATAGATTTTAAATAGTGACGTCATGTGTGGCATTTTTTTTTGTAAGGTCCTATACAAGAAATAACAGTACTATACTATGGCTTTATTTTGCTACAGAATTAATCATTATGTATGTTAAGTTTTATTTTATTGTTATTGATTGTCAAACTATGAACTATGGCATAAAGGGGGTGGTCTAAGGTACGATTTTAATTGGTGCAATAAAGTTTAGGTACGTCGTATATAATAATAATATAAAATAATAATTACTTGACGTCGTGAGGGCTGACATGCGTACCAATGATCTCACAACTAGAGACGCTTAAGACCGCGCGAAGTGGAGGAGTAAATCAAGGAAAGCGGACCCTGGGCTCCAAAGCAATGGCTTGGGACGCAACCGGGAGTGACCGTAGAGATGACGAAGAAGAATAATTATTTGTTAAACTCTTTGTTTATCGCAAAGGCATCAAAAACTAAAACATTTTAGTTTTCTACTAAAAAATAGTATAGTCATACCATATTTTCTTTCATTAAATCCTTGCGCAATATTAACATCTTATAAAACATTGCCAGTCACATACTAATCTTGGATTTACGACTACCACTTAACTGATACAGCTAACAACTCAACATTCATTCAAAAACTATACAAACAAAAACGTATATTGGTGCCATAAACATAACCTCAACTAACATGTCCATTTACTCGACGGCAGCCTTCACTCGTTCGTAAACCAAGCCAGCTTCCATCTTACGCGAAACTCCATTACTTTAACGATGGGTTACAAAAACTGGGTCTAAAACACCAATTATCTGGCACAGATAACCCTCTTAAGGCGGATTGGCGCCGGCAGACTCGCTAAAAAACAACCACCCACAGTTAGGTTGGGGTAAAAAAGTCCAAATGTTTAGGTGGTTCTGTTACCATATAATTATGTTATAACTGAATTATCTGGAGTTGATCCTTCATAAACAAAGGTGTATCAGATCATACACCGCGACTTCTTATATTTTATATTATTCGTCTCTTATTTAAAAATAGATAGATAGATACTCTTTATTGCACACCATACAAGTAAAATACACATGATTTTTACAGAAAGATGTACAATTTAGGCGGTCTTATCGCTAATAGCGATCTCTTCCAGACAACCTTTAGGTAGAGGACAACCATTAAAGAAAGGGGAAGGTGTTGCAGAGTTCTTAAAATTCTTACCTGATACAAATAGAATTGCATAAATTTATGGCATAAAGGTATACAAACAGTAATAAATAAATAAAAATAAAATAAAATAAATACATAACAATAATTATACATACATACAATAAACATACATACTACTTGATAAAATATACATACTATATATACATACTGTTTCTATACTATGTTTATACACACTTACACATTCATCCTTTTTGATAGTTTTTGTCTATACTTTTTTATATGACTTTTTGTACATATCTTTTAAATTTGCTGTTCTTTTTGTCTGTAGGTTAATATAGTTGTCACTAATCCTGATCCTGCCTCTAATTTCCCTGATTTCTCGTAAATTCTCCCTTTAATTTCCTAGCTATCGATAACATATGTATATAATTTCCGAAAATAACTACATGCATCCTAGCGCTTTGTCCCAGTACTCCCAGTTCTAGTCGTGGTACTGATGATAGATGCAGCAAGTCGAGCCTAGTTCATTACATTTGGAGCGTTTGCCATTCCTGCTTCTTCTGCTGCTGCTTCCTGCGACCTTTACCAGGTCGACTGTCCACCTTGTGGGTGGACGTCCTACGCGACGCTTGCCGGTACGTGGCCTCCATTTCAAAAATGAAAAAAAAAATGGAGTCTGTGCACTGCCACTTAAGCTTGCTAATCCGTTGGGGTACAGCAGCGAAGAAACAATTCGATTTAGCAAAGAAACAAGAAAAAAACATGATCACAGAGGGGTCGAGGGAAACCTATGTTCAGCAGTGGACGTCCTATGGCTGAAATGATGATGATGATGATGATGAAGTTCATAGTTTAATCTTATAAAAATATGTTTTGCTTTGAAAGCATGAGATTGAGGTTTTTGTGTACCCAATTGACTCCTAATTGATATCTGAAAGCGGCCTGATCGTTGGCAAAACGCAGCGATAAGCCGCACGCGTTATCAACAGGCTATGTGCGTCACCCTGGGTGGCGGCAGATAAATCTCAACCCCGGGGCAGATCAACTGCACTATTCAGTTTTTATTCTCTCTTAAACTTTAGTGCTGTGGTTACCGCTGCAGTGTAAGAAAAAGTTGGCTTCAGCTGCAATTGCAGTTGTAACCAGCAGTTGGCTTTTAGAGTTCTTTGGGTGGTTTTGATGACTCCTCACTGTTGACGACTTCTTGATTGGTTCCCTTAAAATTTCACCTAAGACTTGCAGACTCTCACCTGTCAATGCTCTGCAGTTTTCGAATCAACAGAAAACCAAGTTACATCCTGTGGGCAGGGAACGGCCAGGTCTTTTAACTGGCTATCACTAGCGGACATTTTTAGTAGTTTTAATACTGAAATAGTTTGAAAGGATATGAGCTATCTACTGAATCCACAGTTAGATAACTGACGTGACCACTCATTTAATGACACGATAATTTTTCATTTTACTAATCAATTGTTTTAAAAATATATCTGTGCATTTAGAATTCAGATGACTCAGAATGTAAAGCCATGGTCCAAAATGTTCTGGTTTCGCTTTCTGAGGGGTGATTAGCAGTTTGATGCCAATTGCTTCAAGTGTAAATGCCGACCGTTTGGTGTAGTGGTTCGCGCTTCGGGCTACAAAGCCAGCGGTTGCGGGTCCGAATCCCACAAGGGGTAAATGTTTGTGTCATGAGCACAAGCATTTGTACCTAAGTCATGGATGTTTACAAAAAATATTTAAGTATGTTTATCCGTTATCTAGTCGCCGTAATACAAGCTTTGCTTAGCTTGGGGCTAGATAATGTTAATGGTGTGATAGTGTTAACAATTTATTTATTATTATTATAATATTATTATATAACCAGACTTACCACAAATAGGTTCACAGTCAAGCTTACCCCAACTAAGTATTAGAAACGGGAAAGGAGAAAGAGTCGTTATAGCCATAGACTGATGCATGTCACATCACGGTGATATTACTGCCCTTATTTCTGTCAAAATGGCTAGCGTTATCGTGCTATCAATTATCATCACCCTGGGTGGCGGGTGGCTAATAAATCACACCTATTCACTTACCTCCAGCCTCTTAGAGTACTTACATGTGTTCTGTCATCAGCTCGTTTTGGCTCCCAAAATGGGGTACACAAAAAAGCGTGCGAAAAACAGATATTTGTGTTGTCTTAAACTCCGTTTTTTTTTAGTTGTTTATTAGAGTATTTTAAAGTCTTAGAGTTTCAAAAAATACATTTCTTAGGTCTAGAATGGACGCTCCAACCAATAATAATGTGAAAACGTAAAATGAATGATATAATCTTCGCTTGCAATGAAAGTGATAAAGTCGTATTTACTTCATTTGTTTTATCCAGAAGCTTATTAATTTTAAGTGGTTCTCTGATGTAATCTTTTTGATCCGTTTTGATCATCAATTAAACATCAGAAACATTCAAAACTATAATATCTTAATTAAATTTGTTTGATCGCGTTTTAGTACAAGTTTATCTCAGCAGCAGCAGCTGGATTCCTTAATTAAAATATCTTTGTTTCAACTCTCCACGCCACAAACGTTTGTAAAGAATGCGACGTGACATGACACAGTTGAAAGAATGTTACCATAAATCATACAAATATGGCAATTAGCGGGTTAATAATAACTTGGTTGGCTAACCACGTGTTAATTCGACGATTTGTCAGCCGCACGCGTTCTGAGGTGGTCGTTACTCAGGGCTGCTTCATTAAGAGGTGCTAATTAGGGCTGCCACCGAGAGAGGAATGCTTCTGATTGAGGCATTAAGAGGTTTTAAAATTGTTACCATTATTTTTAACACTTTTCATCTGGGTCTTCTGAATATAAAATTCAATCAAATTCCTTATTATAAAGAAATACTTAGTCTAACTGACAGTCTAAGCTCTTTGACAGTCAACAATAGGTACTTAAACACTTATGGGATGTTAAGATCACCATTAAATTATTTAAATCACAAAATAACCTAGTTACTTAAAAATGAATAATGTTTCGATTCCCAATTATTTTGCTCTGTTAATCCAGGGGCCGAATTCAGTTTCATACAAGCTCTACCATTGATTTATTAATATACTTACATATCTACTTACTTTGCATACATTTTATAAATGTAGGTATTCATTATTAGTCCATGATTTTAGGATCACTTACGAAGCTAAAAAATAACAAACGAGCCGCCACGATACATAACTAAACTCCAAAGTTCAATTTAGTCATTTTTGCGCGTGCATTTGTCGCTCCGTGTGCCGCGAGTCCTTGACACTCATCTACCATTAGTAGTGCCACCAATCTATTCGTGACTTCCTTCCTGCTTTCAGAGGGTTAATATACATGAAAAATACTTTAAATTACAAGTAGTAGTAGGTACTTTACTAGGTATTATCACAATTATTCTGCATACAGTAGGAAGGAACATCGGACTTATCTATGAGGACTATCTTCATTATCAGTGATCTCAAACAATGATGTTAATATGGACATGCCTCCGGGATTCCGGAATTTCTCGGTATCAGTTTTTAAAAAAGAGGCATATCCATATTATAGCTAGCACTACCAAAGTACAACAAATAGGTTTAGGTTTAAAGATGTTTATTCTCAAGAAAGACAAATTGTCACTTATATGAGAACAGAGTTTACATTGGTAGGTACTACGAGTATTCGCTATGTGCAAAGTGGGTGGTGGGGGCCGTCAAATCGATCGCAGCACGCAATCTGGCAGAAATGTGAAATAACTCTGGACTGTCATGTGTCAAATTGCAATATTTCCATAGAATTTCATACTTACGTTATTAAGTATTTTTAAGTAAACACGTTAAAATTCGCGATATGGGTCACAGTACGTGTTGTGTTTTAAGGTGTACAAATAATGGGAAAAACAGTTTGTGCATGTTCTAATCGGTTCCAATATCAAGATGCAAATTGAAGCAAAGTATTAAATGGATAGCTGCTGTGAATAGAATAAAGTTTGTAGGAAGTTTGTGTCACAGACGTTTGTCTTATGATCACAGCTCTTATTAAGTAGCTTTGTCCGCTGGTTCTAAGCTCTTCAGTCTCTCACATACTGTACTTATACAATTTTTTTCCCTTTTTGGACAGTTTGAGGTTGGAAAGTTATATCATGTTGTATTTTAAATCCCGTTCGTATTATAAAATTCATATTTTAGTTCGAGTAAGAAAATGACTTATTATAATATGCACAAACTTTTTATATATTTACATCTAATTTCGAATAAAAACAATCCGAAAATCATTCTTAAACCATCCAGTTGCCACAATTTGAGAGATCTTAAGTCCACAATACTTGTGGTTACTAGGGGCGCTGTCATCGCGCACACAGCGAATATATTATTTTCGTCCGAGCACACCAGATTTAAACAAAACAAAGTAACAATTCACAGCACATATTGAATTAAAAATACTTTTTGACAATATATTTAGCCAGTTTTGATTTAAAATCGTTAAATAACTTTTCACTTTTAATATTTGATTGACGGTAGTGGGTTGTAAAGTTGTGCACCTTCATACGTGAAAATTTTTCTACCAAAGTTGGTTCTTATCTTCGATGTAGACGCGTACTTCGCTTGTTTACCTGTTTGAGTTTGGTGAGTGTCACAGTGACAAATCAATCTACCTACTCCGATCACTGTTCATTATAGAGGTACCTATGTGTAGTTTTACTTAAACTGTCCAAGATGTCGATTTGATGGTCAGTTTATTATGCACTTTAAAAATAGATTACCTACCGTATGATGTACCTACTAACAATAATCATTTATGAATTGAAATATTTTGAATGCTATAATGTTCCTTTACAATTATTTTCAATGTTGATTGAAAAAGCAGGTAAAACAATATACTTGAGATATTATTACCTAGATATAGCCTTAAAAGAATACGAATTCAATGGAACAAAAAATACTATTCATAATTAAGACAAAACGACCGCGGAATTTACAGCGAATAGGAGCACGGCATCAGAGCGTCACGCGCGTCATTAGCGGGCATCAGAAATGTCGCCGCACACTGCGCGATGTCCTTTGAAGCCTGCGCGTGCACATTCGTGCTTCGATTAAAAGTTTGAAGAAAACAGGAACCAACCCAGTCTTAACTAATAGGTTTTTATTTCTACGGGATTGAAAAAAGAAGGATACATTTTTTTCGAGTGTTTGTTCATTTGTTTCATTTGATTGTAAACCTAGCCTAAATAGCTTGAAGCATTTTGACAGGTAGGCAAGTAGTAAAGTAAGCCTATCAGCCCCGTCCCACTGCAGGCTTCGACTCAACTATGTGCTGGTTTGGGATGGGCTAAACAAAAGAAGACGAAAAAAGCTGATGGGGCAGAAAGGTTTTGGAATGGAGGCCACGTACTGGTAAGCGCAGCGCAGGACATCACCCACAAAGAGGACAGACGACCTCGTAAAGGTTGCAGGAAGCCGCTGGATGCATTCAGCTTCCAACCGGCCAATCTGGAAATCACTAGGGGAGGCCTTTGTTCAGCATTGGACGTTCTATGGCTGAAAGATAATGATAACGATGATACAAAAGTGTGGTCACTCAAATACTTAAAATGCATATTTATGGAACTACATTAAAATTGTGAGAAGAAAATCACTTCCCCATCCTAAATAGTCAATTGCGATAAATTCACCTTTTATTCTAAAATTAAGATGTTGTCTTCATACCCAGTGAAAGTTATTTGTAATTGAGTATTAGAAATATATCCTAAAAGAAAGTTACCTATCTAATAAAATTACCCTAATGAAAAAAAAAATGCCCTGATAAAGCAACCGAACAATCTCAATCAGCACTTATTACGAAAAATAACTTTCCGTTATGATCACAATCAGTACCTTAAGGTATTCACCTCATTTGTAACTTGTCACTTACTAAGTTCCGTAGGATAAAAACGCCACAACCATTAGCGGAGCGTCAAAAATGTCGCCGCACACCGAGACATCTCTTTAGGATCTGCGCGCGCGCATTCCACACGTGCTTGCGATTACTGGAGATATAAGGAGCCGCGGAAGATCTTTAGTCTTCAGTCTATTAAGTTTCCTAGCCCCAGTGATGGGACTCGGAATAAGAAACCGCTACCGTAGAAAAAACAAAATTGTATTGATTGAATGCTCGGTAATGTCATTAAAGCTTCGAATAAATATTATCTATAGATCTCTTTTTCTGTGTTCTATAAGTACTCGTATGTAGTTGATTAGAGACTTCAATGTGTTTGCTATGATGATGAAGTTGATTTATCATTAAAACTAAAACTGTGTGTGTATTTCAAAAAGGAAAGCCTAGTAGAGATAGGGTTTCACTAATAGAGAGAATACAATAGAAAACATGTATTCACGACACATGCGAATAAAAAATAAAAAACATATAACAATAAAACAATGAAGAATATCTGGTGTGTCAAAAAGCTTACTTTTTTTTATTCTTTTAACCGTACACTCAATGTTGATTTTAGGTGACCTCCATAGAACGCAATCATGGGTCTTCCACATCTACTTATATCTTCTGCATTACCTAGACTGGGTGATTGGTCCACCTAACGCGTGCACTACTCACGCCCCCAGTTCTAGGCTAGTTCTTCTTTACTCTAACACCGTCACCCCTTTTTTTCGGTTCTTCGGCCCACTTCTTTCTCGCTAGTTTATGACAGTCAATTTCTTTTTCTTCTGATCACTGTGTTTTTATGTGATCGCGAAAAAAAATCTACAACACAGCTTTCCTACCGCCTCCTACCCCGTAGCATCTCAATTCTTACCTATCAATCACGAATCTTCTTAAAATCTGCGACACTCAAATAGTTACCGCGTGATATCTATTTCAACTCTCCATCCACCCTAACGTCTCAATTAGCGGGCTAACCCGCTGACAGCTCGCCGTGTTCGGGGTTGGCGCGATTGCGCGTCGCGGGCCTGTTAGACCGACGGTGTGGGTGGCTGGGACCAATTAGGGACGCCTTGAGCAATAGATGCCGACAAGGAAAATACATCTTTGGGTCGTGTTTGGTCCAAGTTTAAGCGTTTGGCAAGAAATTTTAACTTTAAAATCTTTTACAAAGAATTTTGTGATGTTGTTTTGTGGCCAAGATCTAGCGGTAACAAGAAATTTGAAGGTGCAAATGTAAAGATGTTGAGAAGTTCGATAGTGTCTTTCTATTCGTTATATGACGAATTCGAAGTTCATTAAGTATTTAAAATTCTAAAGGCGTAACTCTCACAGCATAGCACAAATATATTTTTATTTTAAAACATACAAACAAACATACAAATTATTTTAACATTTGTGTTAAAAAGAAACAAAGTTTTTTAAGTAGGAATACTTCTACTTAGTAGCATTTCAAAGGCTGCTCATTTTTTACGATTAAGGTATTGCATTGAGTACTTACCTGAGCGTTTAACCTGCGATTTTTTAAATAATTAAGCGGTGTTAGTGATTAAACTTCTTTTGATGAGGCCTTTTCCAAAAGCCTTAACAGACCCCTGTGTATTTTTAACTTTAATCGCTAGAACTCTCACCTTGAGTCGAGATCCAGTCTTGTCGCTTTGTGGTGCACTGAAGGGAAATAAAACGGACGCTATTACAGACCGCTGCGATTAGGAAAACCCGCGCTTTGTGGGGCCACACCACGGTCCGGTGGATTTGTTTGCGAATATCTCTTTTAGTTATTTATTTTGTTTGTAGTTTTTAAGGACAAATTAAAGAGGATTTGTATGCCTCGCTTTAGGTGCAGTTTGGTTCAAATATAAATTGAAATTTACTTCTTAATACACAATAGTTTCGTTTCCACATTAAACTCAACATCATATCAAAACAGAATCAAAGTAACGAGCCAAAAAAGACCCTTAACCTTCAACCGCCGTCTTAACTGCACAATAGACCAATAACTCGCATCAACAGTTTAATAAGAGCGCTCAGCGAGGGAGGGTTATCTGCGTAATTGAGGCCTTCTCTAGAGGGCCCAGGTGTGGGAGCAAATTGCCCAGGTTATGAATACGGCCTTTGTTGAGATCGCGAGAATATTTTTTATGGCAAGGAAATCCGGATTGTAGGTGTACGGTTAATTTGTTGCGATTCGATGGGAGGGTAACGGTGTGTAAAGAGTTTTGATGTTATGGATATATTGAGTTCATATCGTTGCTGTGTTCAATGGTCGGCTGTTTCGTTACAAAAGGTATTTGTATGTTACCATGGTAACCGTAATTTTGTTTATATAATGTTGTTTTTACCATTTGCGACATGTCCTTTACGATTAAAGCCTTTATGAATATAGGTGTTTACTCGAGTTGATTGTGACGTATGTAGTGGCATAGTGATTGGCATTTTTAGCTTTATTCATCTATTTATGCTCGTAAAGAGATCAAAATAGATACATATTCTAGGAATTAATTTGAATTCTGCATTAAATTAACCTTAAATATAAATAAATAAAAATATTAGACAACATCACATACATTGCTCGGATCCTATGATAAGTAGCTTTACACAACATTATTTTAAATTTGTATCTCTGATTTTAATGTGAATCTGAACGCGAGATATAATCCAGATCTCAATATCCTACGATTTCTTAAATTTTACCTAAACATACCACAAAGAAACTTACTTCAGACAAAGTGTGCGGTCGCTAATTCTGTTTCAAATTATTTTTCTTGTTTTACAGCCATGTTTTCATATCAGCATCCTGAAGCGATCCCGTCATCTACCAATTAACAGTGTCTTGTCACAACTAATAAATGCCACATGTCTTACAACATATAAATACAGCATGTTCTGTCACGTGGTAACACTTGAGCGGCAGTCGGCCGGAACCCTTTGGAGGGATCCCTGTTGAAGTGGATAGTTGGACCACCTAAGATT
The DNA here is from genome assembly GCA_963576865.1 of Anania hortulata. Lineage (NCBI taxonomy): Eukaryota > Metazoa > Arthropoda > Insecta > Lepidoptera > Crambidae > Anania > Anania hortulata. The sequence goes on from OY756393.1 coordinate 22,164,229, forward strand.
TAAGTTGACAATAATGAATGAGAATGCTTGTTTTACTACTTAGCGCAGATTTAGAGCAATCATTATTGTATTAGAATTTAAGTAAAACGTTATTAATGTTTTTTTATGAGGAATTAAATTCTTTAATCATAAATACAAAAGGCACCAAACCTGTTTGGTATACCAAAGTTACAAGCACCTAAAATTACGTTATTTTGGGTGTACACCTATAAAACATACGCCAATCGATAGAGAAAATAATTACAAACAACAAATACTCTTTGATAAAATGTTGCAAATGATAAACTTTGTTCAGAATTTCAGTTTGAATATTCAATATTAATTTTTGTTTACATATTTAAATTGAAATTTCGAACAAAGTAAGAGTATACCATTTACCAGGCATGCCAGGTTCCATTAAATCATCATCCATGCAGATATCTAATTAACTATAAATGAAGCAAGTTGTTATATTATTAGCTTTATTAAAGAAAAGAAAAGAAAAATCTAAATCATAAACGTTACTTATAACCCCTTTAATGTTAAAGGAAAAAAAAAGCAACGGTCAAAGATACGAGCTCAAAAGCAAGCGATTACGCACGTCAGTCGCGCGGGAGACGCGAGGTGTGGACGCAGCTTAATTAACTCCTCTCCTGTGAAATATCACTCGTATATTATATTTGCTAACAAATTATTAGGGTTCAGTTTGTTATTTTAACACTTAAAAGAAATATTGTTCTATTATAATTATGAATCCTGTCTGCATTATTTACTAGCATTAATGCAGATAGGAATGCAAAAATAAATGGGTCTTTTTCCGTTGGGAAAATGGTGTATTTAAATTAGGTGTTTACTACTATCTGACTACTTCTTACTACCAAACATTTTTTAAACAAAGCAGCACAAAGTAACAAACAATTAAAAACCTAATCTAAACAATTCAAAGGTGGATAAAGCTTATTTAATTTTAAACACCTTGTTTCCTGAAAAGTCGCAAAGAGACAGAGAAAATATTAACACTGTTAAGTGAAACTTCAGCCCTCATAGAAGTCTCCGTCAGTACGGCCACTCTAAAACCTAATGGTGTGCTCTGGGGCCTGACCCTAAACACCAAACAAAAGGTACGTAAGCAGTTTTCACGTCTAACTGTATACAGAAAAACAAAATAATGTCGAAATTACACTGCTATAAAAGCCTGGTGCCCTATGAAATCTAAATTTTTAGTGACTTCGACATCATTAATCGTCATTCAATTATGTTAGCTTATTGCAGGCCACTGCTGGACGTAACCCTCGGCACCAAAGAGTCAAAGAGCACGATCTACCGCTTCTTTCATCCTGCCCGCCATCTTCCTAAGGTCATCGGTCCTTTGAGCTGGGGAGCGTCCGACACTACCTTTGCCGAGATGTGGTCTCCACTCGAGAACCCGTTTACTCCACCTTTCATCGGTTCTGCGTCAGATGTGGCCGGCCCACTGCCACTTTAGCTTGCTACATTTTTTAACATTGTCCGATACTTTGGTCTTCTGCCGGATGACCTCGTTTCGGATGTTATCCCATAACAAGATCTCCAGAATTAACCTTTCCATAGCTCGCTAAGTGAGAGGACAAGCAAAACTTATCAAAAAAATAATGAAGTTAAGTATTACCAGCTAGAGGGCCTCTTACTTAACTAGTTATTAAGGTTTTAATTGTGCCTATCCTGAATTATACCTATAAAATAATACTATTACAACAATTACCTGGATAATTTTTTGATTGTTATCAAAAGATGATTCGGTTGTTATGGATATAACGGAACACGGAAATCCGATTAAACCAAGGTGAGTACAAATGAACTGGTTCTTGAATAAGAATCCATAATAAGTACTAGCTGTTGCCCGTGACTTCGTTCGCGTGATTTTTATAAAGGATTTTCTGCGCAGCTTCCTTCTTTTAGTATTAGAAAACTTTTAAAGATGGATGAAATCGGTAAAGTCGTTCTAAGTTAGGGTGTGACTGACCAAGGAAATAGGGAATTATTTATATATATATCACTCACTTAGCCGGATAAAAAAAGGTATTTGTATGCCTTGGTCACACTGTCACACACATGTTAAATAATAATCAGTGTCATAGATTTACATTCAAATTAGTTACAAAAATACAAGTATGTAAATAGGTCTTAGGTAATATATAATAGGGCTTAGGTACTTTCCTAATTTGTCTCAAAAAGCTTAGCAGGTGTAAGCTTAGTGTATAAACGCAAACTCGTAAATGAGTATCCTTACGTTACATGGCTAAACGTCTGATGATGTTTTCTATAGATTTTATCGTAATATTTGTAGTACATTGCCCGTGTACTAAAATATTTCTTTTGAATTTGCATGCGATGCATTCGCAATATTATAACGTGTCTATTGTTAACGCACATGCGACTCACACTTGACTGCATGTTTTGTTTTATTGTTGGGATGTCAGATTAAGGTCGCGCTGTTTATTTTACAAACTCTAAAGATACCGCGATATTTTACAAGTAGATTACTTTGATGTTGTTGGTTAAAAAAATAGACGAGTTATTTAACATATTTTATGATTTTTTTTAACTAGAATGATGAATATATATATTTGAAGGTTGTGTTACTTCGTTCGCTTGTCCGATTTCTCGCTCTCTCTCTCCTACATATATATATATTTATTGTAAATCTTATATAATTTGTGGAAACACATATTATTAATATGTTCTGCATGTTAATAGGCATACAATAATTTCTTAATATTCGATCTAAATTTCGCTACTTGTCCTAAAAACCATAATATAAAATGACACCTACACAAAATGAAGTAATTTTATGTTTCATTGCCATGAGTAATTCGTTCATGGGGAAATGTATTCGCTTTTTTAACAAATTACCACAGTCTATTGTTGAACTACCCATTTATTTGAGTTTAAATCGCATGTTAAGATTATTTAAAAGGGTTATTATACTGTTAATGACTATTAAAATGACAAAAATGTTTGGAATTAAATACTTCCCTGCTCGCACAGGTATACATATTATCTTTTTTTTTGTGGCAGCTAGTGGTGACTGAGTTTGTTCCGGCGTTTCTTCTCAGCACTTGCCAGATTGTCTGTGTCTTGTCTCAAAGCGCTAGTAGGGCCCAAAAAATAAGAAGACATGTTCTGCCCCATATGGGCCAATAATGTTATTTATTATTGACGTGACAAGTGGCAGTTTTCTGTCCTAAATTGAATAAATGATTTTTGACTTTAACTTTGACTTTGACTTTCACATGTTTTAAGCATATAAAAAACGAAATTAGTGAAATGAGTTGTCTACACTCACTACACTATTTGTCTGGTAACACAGCATTATCTGTCACAGCTACTATAATTTCAGCCCATCGAGTACATACCCTATAGAGCAGCAATACGAACCATATTTCTCTGAAACTAGTAAGTGATTTTTCACTTACATTAAGTATCAAATGACAAGTCCTGTCAGCTTTCGCCCATACAAAAAAGTATAGATACAGATTAAAAAATGGCGGAAAATTTCGTCGAATAAATCACATGACATTTCTACACTATAGGGTATGTGCTCCATGTTTCAGCCGTAAGACCTACACTGCTGAAGTCTGAACATAGGCATCGACTGCCAACACTCGCCACGCTTGGCAGGCGGGTTGGCGAGCACAGTTTTATATAATATTTCGAACGCAGGTGCTGCTGCCCGTCTCGTGCTACAGGAATTAGTCGCCACTTACGACACACCTGTTGGCTGTAAGGAAGTGTATTCTTACGGCCGTCCCTACCTAGCTGGCGAACTTCTAGTTCGCTCAGAAGTTGTTTCATACAAGTGTTCAGTCAGTGAAAAATAATGTAAACCTAATATTTTAAAAATATGACTTAATTATTTTCTTTTTGAACAAAACCTGCATGAAACTACTTCACAGCGAATTAGAAGTTTTGCGCGAGCTGTAACTAGCTAGTTGTTTATTGGTAGCTCCTTCTTCTCCTGTTCTTCAGCTCGGTCCTATGTCTAGCCGCCACAGTGAGTGAAAATAGTGAATTTGATCATTAAATTAAGAAATTGTTTAAATTTGGTTAGCTATTTCAAAGGGGAAGACCTAATATTCAGCAGTAGACGTTCTATGGCTGGAATAATAATTTTATTTATTCATTTTAATTTATTTATAAATTCGGACCACTAACAAATTTACTATACAACAGTTTTACTAGGTATTATTACATAGTCAGTACTTATAATGAATCCTACATCGATGGTCACACTTTTGATAGGTAAAATTAATATTAAGTGGGGGCTCCACTTAAGGCTTGATGACATTGAGGCTTAGATGACAAATGCAATTTCTACATACAAAGTTGTCATTTTGCAGGCATAAAAGACGTATATAATGACTAGCTATTTAATTGTTCCACTAGTTAATATTAGTTTGTAGTATGTAACCATAACAAATCAGCGTATGACAACAAGGCATTTTTGAAAAAAAGGAGGAAAATACCACCTGTGGAAATTACATAAGAAGCCTTAAAGAACTAAATTATCATTGCCAAGATTGCGTAAGCGTGAGTAGAGGAAGTATGCCCGATAGAGGCGCGTGAAGGCTTATGTCCTGTATGCCACAGTTTCGCTATGCCACTGTCACAAAATACTTAGCGAAAAGTTATTAGCTCTACCACGATTCTTAATTTTGGACATACAGCTGCAAAAATATTTTTTAAATTAAATTATTTAGACATTTTATAAATGTTTGTTTTTCGTTTCTGACTGTTACTTAGTCGTGTTGCAATATTATAAGGCTATAGTACGTTGAAAATGTGTTTTTTAGGGTAAATCTAAAATGTTTGTGAACATGCTTAAAAAAAAAACTTTTATATCAATTTGTAAACTTGTCAGAAATTAAATAGTATGTTTATATCAAAAAATTTCATATATTTTTTCAAGTGTACCTTTTATTATTCTTTATTAAGAGGCCGTCCTAGAAATCGTCGTATTTCCGTACATTTTGTTCTCTGATTTTATAGACGTGAATGATAATTGAAACAAAATAACAAGTGGTTTTAAAAGATTAGTTTTTATTCTTGCATGTGGCGCGAATGGATTTTTCATATCTTTTCAAAAATAAAGGTAAATCACCAAAAGAACTTGTGGCATCGCAGGACTTTTTGGTAGGTATTTTGCGTCTGTGGCATGGCGATACTGTAGCATACGAGGTATAAGGTGTGGGCATCGATACTTCGTAACTGTAGCGCCTAATTGTTTTGCTCGCTTAGGCAATAACACTCTTATTCTGCACCTTCTGTGACGTACTCTTTGTCGCGTGTAACTCCGCGTCATCCGCTCTAATAAGCCTCCGCGTATAATTGATCTGTGCGATCGCGACTGTACTGACACGTCTACCTTTCAATTTACACCTTCGGCGCTCTATTACAGGGCGGCGCGGATAATAGTTGGACTGTTGGAGTAGGGTTGCTGCTTCACAGTAAACTAATTTTTTAAATAGATATACATATATATTGTGATTTAACTCCTAGTAATCTTAAATTTGAATTGAAATAAAATTAGTCTTTTTTGTAATATTCAGTGATGAAAGTCCTAACCATGTAAGTAGGTAAAATGTAAATTAACTTAAAGGTATTCTGAAAAATGTGTTTGAAATCTCTTTGTCTTTCAATATGCTATTACTAAGCAATATTTACTTTTATTTGTTTTTGTTGCAGGTACATCAAAGCAGGTCGTAGGTACGTACCTATTTGTCAACTTTATTTTATCGCGTTTTGGCTAGGAACGAATAAAAATTAAGCGATTTCTACTTATCAAACTTTTCAATCCCTTATAAAGCTGGCAACCCTGTCTCGGTATTTATTCAACACCTGCGCCCGTCACGGTCGGCGGCGGTAAATAATTTGGAAACGCCGGCGAATGTTGCCATTGTCGGCTTAATTAGATAAATACATGGTTGTTCTACACGCATTGTGTATTCTGCCCGCTAGCGATACTTATTAGATAAATAATAATGATATGCTTGTTCTGTCTATTGTGTGTTCTTTGACCAGCGGCGAGGCGGTGATCTAGGCTTTTTGCTGGCATACGTGTGAAGTATTTCACTTAATTAATAAAATTATAGCATGCGATAGAAATAAGGATACCTACAACAAAAGATAGAGAAATCATTAGCTACAAAATGTTTCGAAACAGCGGGGCTCTCTCTAACGTCTCAAGTTTCGTTCAGAATAAACCGAATAGATTGGAAAGTACTTTTTGTATCCGACATTAGGTATAGCACCTACGGTCAACTGAAATAAGTCGTGTAAAACTTAAAACAGCTGGGTTACGGTTCGCTGGTTCATCGTGACTTATTATATTTCAATTCTAATTAATTAACACTGAATATTTACACGCCGAATATCGGTAAGATAAGTAGTAATACTAATCAAGAATATATTTCTGCACATGCAGTGTAATATTTTACATACATGTTTCTGTAAATTAATATATCTTTTCTTTACTAATACAAATATTCGAACATTTAGCATGTAAGAAAGAGCTTAACTGATGCAAAGTAGGCATCAATGTCGCCTACCATCATCTTGTTTTTTTATTTATGCCTAATAAAAGGATTGATATTTCAATAAAAATAAATAAATCGTACCTGAAAAAATTAAGTGTCGGGAACCAAAGAAGTGTGGAAAAAGGAATTAGTCTGTGTTACTATAAAAAAATAAGCGCTGTGTCCTAAAAGTGGCGGTTTTAATAGCAATAAGATTTGTGTTGCAAAATCAACTATCTTTTTATTGACACAGCATCAGCATGTGCCTTGTTTTCTAACCAACAATGGAAGTTATTAACTTTCGCTTTCATATCCCAAAGCCTTTCTTCTAAATTACGTAAAGACGGCCGTCACTTGCAATTTTGTAAAGCAAATACACTATCGATTTCTGTTTATGCGCATAAAGGATTATCGGAGAGTGAAAACAGCGTTGACAATTACACAAAGGAGGTTATTCTGGAGAATAATGGGCAAGAGCGATCCTCGGGCCACCCGTGAGAGGCTAATTACTGCAAAGACAGATGTCCCGAAGAGAGAAATGTCACGAAAAAATATCCTCCAAGACTTCAAAACTAAGCGCCGACGGATTAAGACAAACTCTGGATTTGAGAACGCTACATTCTGATATTCAACTACCAATTTTGCTGTGTAGAAGTTAAGATCCGAAATACATTGAGATAAGAATCATCTGTTGAGTATTCTGCAAAAAGACCTTGCGTGTGTCGCAGTATTTTTGTTTCTTTAATCCAAAGATGTAGAGTCTATAATAGCCGCTTTTTCGTATTGGCAAACGCGGATAGGGATGTCACCGGGCAAAAACTTGTCAATAGACAATACGTCAAGATGACAAAGGGGCTGATGGGAGTTATTTATTCATAGCGGATTATCTTCGGGGATTAAGTTTGTTTGTAGCGGCCAAAGGACAGTCGGCAAACAAGGCCTGGTGCGGGCCTAATCACTTTATTTTGGCCTTTTCGGCCTTGAATGAGACATTCACGGATGATCTCGTTTTGTCGAGTCGGGCATTGTCACGCGCAAATTGCTCATGCAGACTGAGTTCTTGATTGTTGAGTCGTTTATTATTGTAAATAACCACTTGAGTCGAGACCACCGGCGAAAAGTGCTCGTAATCCATAACCTAGATCAGCGGTTCTCAATCTTTTTTGGTGACGGAACCCTTTTGGATAGCAAAATACTTGATGGAACCCTACAATAAAACAATGGTTTTTAAGTGTATTTTTTATTAATAAGCATAATTAGAGTACCATGTAACAGTTACTTATTACTTACTTACATAACAAGTATAATAATAAATATAACATTGAAAAAGAAAAAAAATCTAACTAATGGGATGTATGAAACTGTTTTTTATTTTTCATCAATTGGTTGATATCAGGTTTCATAGAGGACAGTTGAAGTCTCATATCAGGTTCGGCGTCCAGTCTATTGCGGTATTTTGTTTTCGTGGCTGCATAGGTTGAGAATCCTGTTTCGCACAAATATGTTGTTGGAAACGGGAGAAGAATATTCAAAGCCATTTTGGCAAGCATTGGATATTCATTTCGGATTCTGCACCAAAAATCGTTGAGAGGCGTCGTTTTGAACAGTGACTCCATACTTGTGTCAGATGACATTTCTAAAAGAGATTCATATATCTCGTTTGACATACTTTCGGGCTTTTGTAAGTTGGGTAAAAAAGGATTATGAATCCATGAATTCAGTTTCATTTTTGTATTCTGTTCTTCAGGAAAATACTGCTCAAAAGATGCGCGCATCGAAGTGAGATATTGGACCAATTCTTCAAATACATCATCTTGAAATATTTCTGAGTTGTTATCGCCAAGAAACTCACTGAGTGACGTAAAGCTTTCTATTTCTCTATTTCCAACGCAAATAATCCAAAAATCTAATTTTCTTTTGAAGGCAGTTATTTTGTTACAGGCCTGGAACACTGTTGTCTGTTTACCTTGCAATGATAAATTTAATTCGTTCAGTTTCTGAAAGATATCCGCCATAAAAGACAGTCGGAACAACCAAGTTTTATCATACAAACGGTCTTTCAAATTAAAAGAAGTATCTGAAAGAAACATTTGTAACTCGGCTCTAAGTTCAAATAGCCTTGTTAAAGTTTTACCCCGAGACAGCCATCGCACTTCTGTATGGAGCAGCAGTGTTTTATGTGTGCTGCCATAATCTTCACACAATAATGAGAACAATCGGGATTGTAGTGGTCGTGATTTGATAAAATTAATTATTTTTACCGCTTCATCCATAACTAATTTTAGATTGGACGGCATTTGCTTCATCACAAGTGCTTGTCTATGCAGGATACAATGGCTGGAACTACAATTAGGCGCTTTATTTTTTATTCGTGACACTACTCCTGCTGTTTTACCCGTCATCGCCTTGGCCCCATCTGTACAAATGTCAATGCAATCGTTCCAACTGAGATTATTTTCCTCAAAAAATATATTTATTTTATTAAAAATTTCCTCTCCGGTAGTGTTTGTGGGTAGAGGTGAACACATAAGCATATCTTCTTCAAAAGAACTTTCACATGGATATCTCACGATAACCAGCAAGATAGCCAGACCAGCGACATCAGTCGACTCATCCATTTGCAAGACGAATTGTGTTTTTTGTAGACGTGTAACTAGTTCTTGTTTGACGTAGCTTGCTAGATCATGAATTCGCCGTGAAACAGTATCGTTAGATAGCGGCACAGTAGAAAGATGCTTTGCAGATTTTTCATCGAGCATGCATTTTGTTATGTCTAATACACATGGTTTTATTAAATTCTCAGCGATAGTGTGCGCTTCTCCTGCTTGTGCAATGCGATAGCTAACTAAATATGATGCCTCCGTGGCCTTTTCATTGATAGTTTGGGTTACATGCATCATTGTTTTTTGACTTTCCAATAACTGTTCTTTTTTACGTACAAAAAATTCTTTATTCTTGTCTTTAGACTCGGGGTGTACAGTTTCTAAATGTCGGCGCAACTTGGCAGGTGCCATGGAACTATTAGGAAGCAGTTTACTACATAACATGCAGAGAGGTGAGCCGTTGGAATCAACAAATCCAAAACTGATATATGATTCATCATACTTCCTTTTTTTCGCCTTTGAAACCGTGGAACTTGACGTCGTTGCATCATCGTCTGGATCGGTAATTGCTGTATACTCCACGCGGACTGCTTTTGAACATTCGGCTTCGTTGGAAGATGTTGTTGCGACACGTTTAACGCCTTTAAGCCAACGCTCCATTCTTTCAGGATGGTGAGGTTAAAATAATGCACGGTCGTTACTGCGTAGAAGAGTTTAGCACTTTAGTCCAAAGAAGAAATGTACAAAACTGATACAATCAGAAAACAGCAGTAGAACAATACACAATTTTTTTCTAGCAGGTAGGTACTTATCGCTCCGAACGCTAATCGTCGACTGACTAGTGTCAAGGCTTGATCATCGCTTTTATAGTCCTAGCCTCAATCTCGAACATTCTCAAAAATACTCGAGTCGGCGTCTTTGATAAATAAAAAGCCGATATAAAAATAGAAATTCAAAAATTGTGGTGTAAGCAATCTCGACTTTACGTTTTGAAGTTAGAGCCGAAAGTCGCTTGTTCACAATTATAGCGTCTAATTTCAAAGGCGGCTTTTATCAAAGGGATTGCGCGGTCACAAGTAGGTATCGGCGGTGGCGGCATAGTAAAATTGTTCGTGAATCGTGATACGCCGCGACAGAACGGTCGACCAGAGAGAGGTGTTTTGATTTTTTTTTCTAACTTCTTGCGGAACCCCGACAGGGGTATCGCGGAACCCTAGGGTTCCGCGGAACACACTTAGAGTATGGCTAACCTAGATAGATAGACACAAAAGTAACTAATAACAGGAAATCTAGTTTGTGGTGTAGGCATTTTCGGTTCTTTCATTGAGCTGACTCGAATGAAATGGAAAACAGCACAACATAAATTATTTGTCAACTTACATACGTATTATGAACATTTGACATCATTAAAATATTTAAAGAAGTCTGAGGTACTGAACTTTTACTTTATTTTGATTTGTCTGTGTTATTGTAAGAAGTTTTTAATATATTTTTTTGTAAGAGGGTTTTTTTCCATCAAAAGTATTTGTATTTTAGTATATAAATAATTCGCGTTATGATCGCAGTTCGTACCAGTGAGTACAACTTCCTGGCAACATTAAAAATGATCAGAGATAGAACCCTATCCTTGGAATAGGTATAAGAAAAACCAATTAATATTATCTAATTAACTATACATCGTAAATAAATAAATAAATCGTTTATTTGCACAAAACATTATTACCACAATATTTATTCTTAAGGTATGCAAAATTAGTCCATTGGTATGTCTCATGTGTATGATACATCGGACACGGACATCTCCTGTGATCCCTAATTGAAATGCCAAATTAATTTATCTGGTTAGTAATATTGTCTTACATACTTAGTACATTAAATGAATACAATAATTTTAAAAATAGTTTAATTATAAATTACGTACGACTTCGAGGCCTACTACGAAAAGTTTTCTTCCGTTGGACGTTTATACCTAATAAATTAAAATAACCATTCATTTTTATCAATCTTTTAACAAAATATGAACATCTGAAACTAGCCGGGTAAAAAACAACCATTTTTAATTGTTCTTAATGTCAAAAGTTTGACATAGTCGATAATAATTTAATTTGTTAGGCTTATACGTCCGAATGAGCGAAACACTATCGTAGTAGGTCTCATGCCAGCTACGAGTCGTAGCCTGCGACTAAAATATCGCCAAAGATTATATTATTAAAGAGGTTTATGTCGTTCCATCACAAGTTTTGTCCTGAATGAAATGTACACAAGTATTTCTCATTACTCCCAATGTATGAGATATGCCTGCCTAATTGTAATGGATCTTCCTTTCTTTGTAATAATAATGTAATACATTAAAGTGCCGCCCAATAAATCGCCCGATGCGGCTGTACTAATGGCCGTAAATAACAATAAATACAATACGGCTAATAATTTTTCTTATCGACGCCGACCAGATCTTAATCTGGCCGGTCCGGTCGGGACTCCACGTTTTGTGGATGAGGTGTTAAAAATTAATGAAGACTTATCAGTTATAGGATCCCACGAATTTTCTTATTTGATTAAAATATCGTTTAAGTTTGAACATAAACTTTGGTTAACGTAGCAACTTTTTAAGACTAATTTTCTGTATTTATTTGCCGTAGTTTGGTATGTTTTGGCTCTTTCGAGTATATTTACGTAAGTTATTATTTGCTAGTTAAGGAATCAGGAACTGAAACAAGGAATCAAAAGTCTTTTCCATGAATAAAGTGGGTATTTCAGTTTTCACTTAGTATAAAATAATTGACAGACCATGATGATTTGCTGGAATCAAAAATTCCCAGTCTCGAATCCCAAAAATTTAACTAACTTGCTGAAAAAAAAACACACGTAGAAGCCAATGATTTGATATTAAATTCTTTATCTGAAATATCCACCTGGTCAGGTCCTGCAGAAAGTCTGAGTCATGGTCGCCTCGGTCGGCAGATCAAAGGGCCGAATGTCGCGCGCAGGCCACAACACGATTACGATGACGCGTCGCTGTCGCGTTCGCTTAATGTCGCACGTTTAGTTTTTTCGGGACCCATTCACGGCACGACCGATTGTTTTGTTATTCATAACCAAAAGTCTCGTTGTTGCCCAAGAAGCATGAACGTCTATTGGTGAGCAAAGCCAGAGGTCTGCTCAATTGTTTTGAACGATCAAGACCGATTAAGTGAAGTGATCTCTACATGTAACATCTCCTTCTCCTTATAGTGCCTCTACAATCGGTTACGGTTGGCTATCAGCTCCTTGTACTTGCTCTAGACTTTCGCAAGGTAGGTATAGTTGGTATTATGCATGCACTCGTTATTCCTGTCTATTCCTGGATGTTGCAGAGTCAATTCATCATTTTCTATCTTTGTAACATTGCCCACAAAATAACACATTTTGCTTAATAGTAGACAACAAATCATGGCATTAAATTCAATTTTTGTAATTATTATTTAGAACATTAAAGAAATAACAATTATTTATAAGTAAATAAGTTAGCTTTTATTAAATTATGCGGATCAGTATGTATGATATTAAAAAGAGTTTCGATTTATTTTGTTAAACGCGATTATATATATTTTTTAATAATACGATTAAAACAAGGCACCCATAGATATAGTCTTTGGTAATACATAAATTAATACTTGCAGTAATATCTATATTTGTACAAGTACCTAATGCATTTAAGTATAAAACCTACATTTAACTGATGACCGAAAGTCTTAATGTCTGCCCGTGAACAGGCGGCTTTACTGGCCCCTGTCGGTTTTATAAAACTGTTCTTTATGCCTTTTATCGAGATTGAAATTAAGATGTTATAATGTGTTACGTTATTCCGACGACGGCGGATTATGCACGGCAGTGTTGGTAGAGATGTGGTATTGTTAATTTTCGTATACGATCCAAATTCGAAACCGATTTAAAATTCTTATTTTATATCGGTTTCGGATTCGGACCGGATATTATAATATTCTTTTTGTTTCGGCCCCCCTAGCATGACCACCAAAATACGATATGATGTAGCGATAATCGACATCAACTCATGCTAGGGAGGCAGAGTGAGATACTCGCCATAATATTCGTGATGTTATTACAAATTAGTTTCTGCTCGCGACTTAGCCTTCTTTAGCCATGACTTCTTATTTGCGTGATAGATACTGGATACAGTAGGAAGAGCAATTAAGTTATGGCTCAAGATTTCTTCAACCTTTCCAAACATATTACCTACCTCAGATCTAAAGAAATGTCTTAAAATAAATAAGGTAGCCAGTTTTTAGGGTTTCGACTTTTGAAGGAAAAACCGAAAACGTGTAGCGTAGATGAAGACATATAGAAATTCGGCTCGCTCTAAATCTAAATGAAAAAACAAATCATAATAAGTAAAACGGAGGGCGAGGTGTGCGAGTCCGACTCACACTTGACCGGTTTTTTAAGTACTAATAAACAAAAATAGCCGATCATTTCGGATATACCTTCAGAACTGGTTACATCACTATTATTGGACCAGTTTCTCAATAGGTTTTCTATAGCTGACTCTATGGGACTGCTTCCTGTGATAATTATCCAATAATCTTTCATGGAACCCACATACATTGGGATCCACACATTCGTTCCCGCTTCCTATATCGCCCGCTCCATGTCAAGTAGCCATGTTTTCAATACTGTTATTGCTTTCTAAGTAAAAAAACCGTATTTGAATGAGTTTTGAGCGCAGTAAATTTCTGTGTGGACGGCAGATAAAACGTTATTGAGTAGCGTAACAGATTATGTCGTCTAATTATGTCGGAAACGTTTCTGTTTTAAATATATTGGAAAGTAAATTGTTCTAAAAGTGAAAATGGGCGCATTTTAGAATAATAATTAGGTACCTGTGACTTTATCTAACGGTTTGGTATTGGTACTGTTTTATGTGAGTATTTTATATAAAATTTTATGGTATTGCTTTTGACGGCAACTTAGTCAAAGATTTAGGTAAATGGCTCAACTCTTTGTTAAGATAATTTAAAATTTTTGTTTAATTACTCAAATAATGAGACAAATAAATTGAGAGACATTTTTAATGTAGGTATTGATGTTTGATTTTGTTGAGAAAAATTTGAGATGTTATTTTTCGTAAGATGTTCAACGCAATACGTATTTTGCTGTCAATAAAGATTTGAATTTGAATTTGAATCCTCTATCGCTTTTCAGAATAGTATCATAGGCCTTCGCCTGCAATTATTTACTACCCATCTTATTAGTTCACTTTTTACCACGCTAGCCCACAATATTGTCCCGAAGCAGTGGTGGTGGTAAAAAAATTGGGTGTAAAAGTGCTTAATTCAGGCCTATTTGCAGAAATAAATTGGTTTTATAGATAGTTATATTTGTTTAGTTTGGAGCTATATCTGTTGTATTTTTTTGTTCTTAAAGTGATTTATTAATTAATAATTGATTTATTACTTATTTAATATGATACGCATTTTTGTTACTATATGCAAAAATGCAAATCAAGAACATGGGTATAGTAAAACCCTAACGAGTATAGATTTATATGACATGAAATCGTTATATAATCAGATTTCAATGCGCGAAAGGGTTCAACTTATTTTGTATCAACATTATCACGATTCACGTTTAACGATTTCAAAAAGTGACATTGTTATTAAAATGACATTTGACAGTCGCAAACATTTAAACATAGACAATGTGACCCTTATCATGGCGAGATTTTAAATGGGCATAATAAAGTTATCTTTCGACTCGCACGCATGTTCTCCGCTAATGTGCGGTCGTCCGCGCGGAAGTCAAAATCATTGTCACCCTATTTAAATAAAAGCCCTTAAATTTTTGACCTTAAGAATATGATACTATGGCTGAAATTCGAGTGGTATGTTAAACAGGGAAGACACTAAGTTTTTATTGTCAAATAAGTTTAGTATTGTATTGAATAAAAGCGCAGGACCGTAAGAAATTAGCTCACATTGATGTCTCCCTCAGTGTCGGGTGACATGACACTGCGCATGTCATGGGGATGAATATTTTTTGAATGCAACAAAAAGTAGTGTGTACAATATGAAATAATATTTGGAAATGAAGGGCGACTGGTTTCTGCTTGATAGGCACTTTCACACACGATTTTTATAAATAATTTGACGTAAAACATATAAGTTTTTTCTTATAATTGAAAATAACTTAGAATCTAGTGAGTCTCTTTTCTAAAAATATTTTAAAGCTGGTCATAAAGGCAAAACATATTTATTTTAGAAATCTTTTACATGCATGCAACTAAATAAACATTGACAACCCTATAATTGGCGCTAATTATTGGCATGGTGGTTTTCTTACAGGCATTGACGACCTCCGTAGCCGAGAGGCGAGTACGCCGGACTTGGCGTCGCCTTCTCTGAGGTCCCGGGTTCGATTCACGGCTTGGTCAATGTAGAAAACGAACTTTTCTATGTTGTCTCGGGTCTCGGTGTTGTGGTGTCGTCGTTGTTTCTGATTTCTTAATCACAAGTGCACACACAATGCAATCACACATAGCACGTAGAACTGACGGCCGATGGGGCAGAAAGGTTCTGGAATGGAGGCCACGTACCGGCAAGCGCAGCGTAAGACGTCCACCTACAAGGTGGACAGATGACCTGGGAAAGGTTGCAGGGAGCCGCTGGATGCAGCCGCTTTCAACCGGCCAATCTGGAAGTCACTGGGGAAGGCCTATGTTTAGCAGTGGACGTCTTATGGCCGAAATGATGATGATGATGATGAATCACAAGTGCTTTAGCTACTTACCTTAGGATCAGAGCAATGTATGTGATGTTGTCCAATATTTATTTATACAGTCTACATTGCTAGGTATAGTTTGCTATCGCTATCGCATAGGTTGCAATACGGTCTTTTAGGTTTCATTTAGTAATGTGGGGATGGAACAGAGCGTAAGGTGATAAATGGAACAAGGCGAATGACGAATGAATGAAATATTGAACGCAATTTTACTGCACTGCGAATCCCACAGTAATTTGGATCTAAGACATTTTGCATAATTATGTTGTTATGAGATAGGTACAGACGACAGCACATCAAGCTACCACAAAACGTCAAACTTTCTCAATTGATTTTGATCTCTACATGTAGGACATAAAGTTGAAAGTCAATTCAATGACCTTAACTTTTTGGGTAGGTTAACTTGCCGTTGTCTGTACTTTAAGAAAACATACATCTTTTTTAAAATAGTAAAAAAAAACTGTAAATCTCTCTTATAATAGTTTACAATTGATATAGGCACTAAATCATTAAGGCGTATTTTAAGAAGGCCCCCAGCTCGATGATCGACGACCTTAGGAAGATGACGTCAGTAGCAAGATGAAAAAATCGGGATACCGTGCTTTTTGTCGCTGTTTCCAGGCTTACGTCCAGGAGTAGACTGCAATTACTTATGATAGGCACTAATCCAAACTCTAAATATCCCAGTTATTCATCATCATCATCATTACAGCCACAGAACGTCCACTGCTGAACATAGGCCTCCCCCAATGACTTTCATTGGGGGGGATTGCCAATACTCACCACGCTTGGCAGGCGGGTTGGCGAGCGCAGTTTTTTATAAGATTTCGCATTCAGACGCTGCTGCCCGTCTCGTGCTACAGGAATTAGTCGCCCCTTACGACACGCCTCCTGTTGGCGGTGGGGAAGTGTATTCTTTACGGCCGTCCCCACACGGCACAGTTATTCAGTCATATATTATTATAAATAAGACATTTACTTCCACGGCTACATAATGTCTCAATTCTTATGAATCTGATCGAATGAGATGTAATCCATTAAAAACGAAATTAAATCTGATTTCATAGTGTGGGATGAAACTTGATATAGTGGGTGCACAATTTATAGACCCATATATCTTGGGTCTCTAATTAGCTTAGATATTAATGTTAAATATGTTAATACGAGATCTATTTACATATCTAATTATGTACAATGTACACTTCTTATTTAAGTCATACACCAAAACACAAACACAGTTGAGCTACAAAAGTATTTTTCAGAGTTACGTAGGTATCTTAAAAGGAACAAAAAAACGAAATTTTGTAGAATTACTTCGTTGTCTGCATGTCTGTCCGTTAAGCAAGTCCCTTTTCATCAGAAAAGCGTGGAGTTATATAGGGTGGCCAGAAAAGTGACGTCCAAAATTTTTTTTCAGTTGCCTCGTGTTGAGAGGTATCTGAATCACCCCTATGTATGTTCTAAAATTTTTTGTAATTTTTGAGATACGATTTTTTTATGAATTTTTGCAACCGGATCAGTTTGCAAAAAAAAGAAGAAGGTTTCTTCGATTTTTTTTTCTTGCAGCTAAATTTCTATGAACTTATGCATAAAATAAACAGCCTCATAACTTTAATGGAAGTTACTACAAAACTGACCTAAAGTTGAGAATTTATACTGAGTTATCATTTAAATTTTCAATTTAAAATTAAAAATCTAAACTGATAATTTCTTAGTTTCTAAGTAGCTTCAGAGAATGCGCTAGACTCTAGGCTTTCATAATAATAATAAAAAAGTAGTACTTCATAGGCTATTTAAAAAAAAAACGTAACTCGAAAACCCTGTACCTATTAGTTGAAATTATTATCAGTCAATTTTTTTTTTCATATTTTTCATTTAAATAAATAAAATAAAATCCATTTATTTCAGGTTACTGAGACCCATAATGAAATGATCACACATTATAAATAATAAAAATAAAATATAGCATAAAATAATTAATTGAATAAATTGCATTTTGACACATTAAAAATAAAATCCTAGTAAATTCAATACAGACACTTTCAATTTAGAAATAAAAAAATATAATTACAATAAAATATAGTTATAGGTAAAATACATACTTACACTAAAAGCCCCGCACAAAAGGTTGCACAGGAGCATGTCTGCTACTATGCCGCATGTAGGGGGCAGTCGAGCCTGCCGGCGATCATTGCCAGATCATCAGAATTAGATCTGCAATACCTACCTCACAGCCATGAAAAATCAAGGGAAACGAAACCTATAGGTAGGTAGGGTAATGCACGTCGATCTAGAATCATGAAATTTGGCGAAGCAATATCTTATAGCACAAGTAATTCCAAATAAATATTAAAAAAATATGTTGTATCGATTAGATAACTGTATTATTCGTAGAATTTAATAAGCTATCAATTACAAATTATAACGATACGGTAGTTCGATATTCATATCTATAACAGTTCTTTGAACTAGACTGATTTCGCTTAAGCACTTAAAGCGAAGTGATAAAATTAAGAGGAGAGCCACATAAATATTAATTTGATCACGCAAACATCAACAGTTACATTAATAGAGCGAGCGATCATTATAAATCACTAATATTTACATATTTGCATAATTTAACGGCAGCGCGACCGTAAAATTATTAAATTAAAATATGGCCGATACAACTTGAAGATGCCGCTGTTACAAACGTGAAAATAAAAAAAAAACTTAGTATTATAAAAATATTTTAAATAACACATGATTTTTTAAAGATAATACTTGACAAGTTTAAAACTTTTCGGCTATTCTTTGAACTGTAAATACGTGTTCAAGTTTTAGCACGGAAAAAAAAGTAGTTCAAATGGCGAAGTCAACTATGTGGCCAAACAGAGAACATCTCCTAAAATTAAACCTATTCTAACCAAACAAGTTATCCTAAAAAATTGGCCCTGACTATTAATTTTTGTAGTCACTAATAGAATGTTTATAAGTCGGCCCGTTTGGCGAAGAGCAACGCTAAGAATCTGAAAACGAACTTCTTCGGCTCAGGGCTGGGTATGCTCTGAGACGTCATAGGCAAAATTTATTGTCTAGCTAGAACCTCGTTAGACAAGTAACTATTTAAATCCTTAAATGGAAACAATGTCGGTGCCGAGTGGGGACGGCCGTAAAGAATACCATTCCCCATTGCCAACAGGAGGTGTGTCGTAAGAGGCGACTAATTCCTGTAGCACGAGACGGGCAGTAGCGTCTTCGTGCGAAATCTTATAAAAAACTGCGCTCGCCAACCCTTCTGCCAAAAGTGGCGAATATTGGCAATCCCCCCGATGATAGATCACTGGGGAGGCCTGGGTTCAGCAGTGGACGTCCTATGAAATGATGATGAAACATTGTCAATTAATGTGTTATCATTTATCACACAATGAAATTATTAACATCTAAATGTATACTTATATCGCAATAAATGAATATGAATATCGAGTGCATATTTATTTATGTTTATTAAATAATCTTGAAATGGGTACGTCTACTTGTGAACGTAGCATCTACGCATGTTCCCAACAGACGTTCATATCCATTAAAACATATGACCACCAATAATGATAAATAAGATGATCCAAATGGCTTCCATCCGCTAATTCGGCGTCGCAATCAAGAGCCGATTAGTGTAATTATAAAGTATAATCGACGCTAAACAGGCGGCCATATTCATAACTCCGAAGCGGTTCACGTGTTTAAAAAAGGTGACATTATAAAACTACTCGAGAGAAAGGTAGAATGCAACTCTCGTTGTCGTCAATCTCACAATTTTATTCATATTAGGTATAATAAAATTCAGTTTTTTACAATAAATACATACTTAGTAGAAATTAAAAAACATATTTCACACATAGGTATACTATAGATAGATAGATAGATACTATCATAATACTGAGTGAGGTATGATAAAAAATCTAAATCATATAAAAAGTATTACTCAATGTGTTCATGATTTTGGTAATAAAATTTAGAGATTTTAGTTACATTCATCATCATCATCATCATTTCAGCCATAGGACGTCCACTGCTGAACATAGGCCTCCCCCATTGACTTCCAGATTGGCCGGTTGGAAGCGGCCTGCATCCAGCGTCTTCCTGCGACCCTTACCAGGTCGTCTGACCACCTTGTGAGTGGACGTCCTACGCTGCGCTTGCCGGTACGCGGTTAGTTACATTAAATAATAGTATTTAATCAATATGTTTACATACGTACGACGAGTATTACGATACAAAGTTCACACTAGTACTAGAGAAACGGCTCATGAATCGTCTTTTTTGCTATTCGTCGTGTAAAAAGATTTTTTAAAGATTTTGAAGTTCACCTCATAGCTAAAGTTTTTTATATATCATTAGCTAATTACGTACAGCTTTATGGAGCGTCCCATATACTTTTGTAAACCATGTATTATTTGATCTCTGATTACATTGAAACTTGAAATTTGAAGTGATGCACTAAATTTTTTAAATCTTTTCTAAATTTAGTTCGTATGGGAAATTCCAGATTTGTGCAAGTGAAGTCGCGGGGAGCCGCTGGTTACTGAATACATTACAACAAAATGATTACTTCCAATCCCCAAATGTGAAAGTGGCGCTGCGACATTAGGCTAAACACGGGCGCGGACGTGTCGCCCAGAAACTAGGGCTGGCTCAGCGGGGAGACGCGGACAATAGGGGCAATTTGTCTGGACAGGTGACAAGCTGAAGCGGGTTAGAAACTGTTGTAAAATAGCAATGTTGAAGCCTACATTAGTTGGTAGTACTATTTTGTTAATTTTAAGGTTGCCCATCTTGTTGTCGATAGGTTTAGCGCCACAAAAAGAAACGTTGTTTTATCTTCAGTTCAAGTTAAAAAAAAAAACGATTTGGCTTTAAATATTCTCAGCATCTTTTATTTAATCTCTACAGAAACTACCCCACAGACCAGCAAAAAAATGTCGTCCACATGCTCATATTCACACAAAGCTGGGGTTAGGGCTTCCTTTCCTCGTAATACAGTCACATCTGAGGATCAATTCCAAGTTTTACGTGATAGCTTATGTTGTGTGGCCATACGCGGATTTCATAGAAAAGGAGAAGCTTAATTAACTAAGTTAATACGACACTAGGTGGCGCCACTAGGTGGCGCCACTCCGAATGCCGTACCTTTTGAAGCGTAGCTTTCATTCAAAGTTATCATCAGGAATAGGCGCTTTGGGCTATGTGCTGAACCCAATCCAATATCACAGTGTTACTATAATCACATAGTAGTTATCTAATAAAATTAACCGTCGACCAACAACGTGACTGTGGCCCTAGAAAGCGAACCTAAATTATTACTGAAATTGCTAAAACGTTTTTGTTACTTACACCTATTTTTGCAAGTCTTCCAGTCTACTGAATTTATATTTAAACCTTATGTTATTTCAATGGTTAGTATAAAAATAGAACAGCTAAATCGCTAGCGCCTGTACCATATCCTGCATCTCGCGGGCATGCTCCCGCGCAGCCCCAGTGAAACATTTACAAATATTTGCTGGCATTATACGCGGCCATATTATTATTCAGCTTTGCTATTGTCTAGGAGGGATTGAAATATAATGTTACTACATAATTTAATTTAGATTTTATAATAGCGCTTCAATATAAATAATAATAAGCAGGTCTTTTCCTGAACGTTACACATACGTACTTAATTTTAATGTTTTAGTGACGGTTGCTGTTAATAGTGTAGTGGTAGGTAGTACTTTTTATTGCTCACTGTAGATAATTTTATATTGAGAAATAAGTCTAATAATTACTTAGATTGCTAATAGTGAATATTTTCAAACAATCATGTAATGTGTAACAAACTCGACCACAGAAATCAAACCATTTGATTGAGCCAGGAAAACATTGGCAGCCACAACAAGTTTTTGTAGACGCTGCGCGAGCACTCGCAAAACCACTCATATTTAAGTTTTATTTATTTTATTCACCCGTTCTCTCTGATCAAAGCCGGCAAGAGCCCAAACTAGATCTAAATCCAGCCGCATTACGCGCTGTCACAACACATTTCCATCAAAACCAGACTTTTAATTCGAATCTCCACGGTTCGGCCGACAGAGACCGCGTATGTTTTCATTACTTTTTGTAGATTTCGTTACGCGTTCTTTGTTGTTACAAAATATTTAAAAAAATGGGGAGACGAGAAATATGGCGGCCAACAAATCAAATTTCAAACGGGTGAGACGCATTGTGATGAAATAAAAGTAATTCAGAAAGTAGCGCCCCTCCCCATAGCCGCCATGTTGCTATTACCGGACTTGTAGCATGACTAACCGTCACGTGTGTGGATATAATCCGTGATTTAGCTAATAGCTATGTGGTAAACAGTTAAAATGCGTAAATAAAGATTAGGAAATCTAATCAATCAACTTTTACTTATTATTCTTCTGATTATTTAATGTACCCAACTTCGTAGATTTGTAAAACATTTTTGATAGATTTGTTTGCTATTTGATCGATTATTGAAAAGACACACTATAATATATAGTTGTATATTTCCTAGATAGTAAAGTTTACTATGGAAACGAATACAAATAAACATTCAAAATAACAATTATAATCAGTTTCCTAAACCTATCATGTAAAATCATGAAATATCAGGTTATGCGTTACCAAGAATATATTTTGATGAAAAGCAAAAGAGCAGAAGTAAAACCTGAGAACAAGGATTCTGTCAATGAGGTAATGAAATACTTTACGAAAACAATTGAGTTTTTTCTTATATTCAGAAGTATATAAGTAGCTTGTCAAAAAAATGACATAGATGTACTTTTGAAATAGAAAATTAGATACATAGTTATGTAGACATCAATTTTACGTCACTTGTTACAAAATGAACATGCTTGCATACAAATTAAGGTCCACAACTCCACATCTTGAATGTTATTTTCTAGTTTGTTTACAATTCATACAGGCACTTAATTTCCCTTCAATACTATTTTTTCATAAAAGTTTTGCATGTTAATTTATTTTATTTTAGGCGCATAGTTTATTGTAAAATTTCTCTGACTTCTAGGTTGCTTAGTAGTTTGTTGTTATTACCCGGCCTGGGACGAATATCGTGAGATCAACAGGGATTAGCCGAGCTAGAGAAGATTGTTCCGGTCTCTAATTAACTGCTAAATAGAACATTTGAATTGTATTTTTAAACTTGTCCTCTGGAACTGTTTGTTTATCCAAAGTTATTTCCAGTTTTCAAAGAATAATTTGAGGAGCGTCAAGAAAACTATTGTTACACCACAGATATAGACATTCTCGTCAATTAAACTCTAGATTTACGACGCTAAAAGAATTTTAACCGTGAATTGAAAATCATCGCATTCGTCTCAAAAGTTGATAGTTGGTTTATAAAAATAGCAGTAAACCAGAAACCATTTGAACATTCTTGCACATTTGCCACAGATGATAGTAATAGTCGCGGTTCCGCATTTATTGCTCCTAAAACATAATTTATAACAGACCCCAACTATAAAGGAGCCGACCAGGTACAAGACAACCCTTGCGCAAAAACACATTGATTTATTGACTCGCAACTAACATTATAAATGTCTTCCAAAAATCACAAACTCAACTTTAAACTGAACACTATAAGTTTCATTGTCAATTTTGTAAAAGAAATAATATTTCAGTTGCGGTATTTGACTTTATTTATCTATTATTAGGGGTTTCGTCGCTCTGTGCGCCCGCGCAAGGGGAGAATGCGTGGCGAATGTGACATCTCAATTTGGTCATATTGTCTGTTCGACAATGCCACCCTGTGTGCTCAGATAAATAAATCACCATATTTCCGTGCGCGCCCCTTATTTCGACGCTGACTTTGCCTGATTTTGTTTCAGCATACATCGATTACTATGTTCATGTGATTCAGAATACCGTCCTGTGTTTAGGTAGTTATGTATTCTACCAACTGGTGGCCTTCAAAATGCCAATGTTAGATCATGGGACTCGGAAATTCGGTAATGGTGAATCCATTTCCCAGGCATAATGTTGTGGGGAGCAAATAAATTAGTTGCTGTTATTTATCGGTTTGTTGTTTGACATTGTAGATATTTTTGCGATATGATCGGGGGTAGGCCTTTAGTCATATCTTGATTAATAAGATAGATAGAAATACTCTCTATTGCACACCATACAAAGTAAATTACACATGATTTTTGCAGAAACAATTTAAGCGGTCTTAATACTAATAGCGATTTCATCCAGACAACCTTCAGGCAGAGGACAACCTTAAAGAAAAGGGGAAGGTGGTGCAGAGTTCTTTAATTCTAAGTACCTGCAAAGTGTATACCTTATGGTATAAACCTTAACACAACATACATAAATAAATAACAATTATAGTATGTATAGCTACATACATACAATAGAGATACTTACATCTAAAAATATATTACTTACTTGATATGTGTGAGGAAATGTTGAGGTTTAATGAAACAAAGGTAAAATGAGCTAAATTAAAAGAATCGTATTTCTCTTTCAGAAATATTTTATCAAACGTATTATTTCAATTTGTTAGCATACTACGAGTATCTATGGAATTATGTGATCCACAGAAAAATACTTAGTATAACCACAGAATACCTAATTGGTATAGCAAAGGAAAAAGGACTCGCTCAGGGCTCGACTCTATCCTCCCTTCTATAAATGTGAAACCGACACCAGTGCCAGTATTTTAGAATTTTTATAACACCAACTCCATTTCAGATATGTAAAGTGGAACTAGCGCATTTCAAAGAGATGTTTCGTAAACACTAACGCTTTCTGGTAGCTGGATATTCCGTAAATAGTGGAAATTCTATAAGATCGGTAACTGGGCCTGATTAGAGATAGGCCGCTATCGACTAGTCGACACGCTAGTGAGGAACCGTCACTCGCCGGGATATCTTAATCGACATAATTACTGATAGAATGCGCCGTTTGGACGAGTGGCTGAGGTGATGGAGGGTGGAAGTCATGAGCTGTGGCGAGAGCGGTAGCGGGAGCGAAATTATTGCGTGGGTCGTAGCTTACTGTTACGCCGAGTTTATAAGACAGAATCGAAATAAATCGAGTAAGTATTATATAAATATATAATATAATACGAGTAAATGCAGCAAAATGTTTCTATTTATTATTTTAATTATTATTCAATGTACATAAAGAAAACTGGCCGATCTGTTTTAATAGAAAGTAAATAATAGTTTTAGTTTGTTATTATTACTTTTATAAAGTTTCGTTTATTCATTAATTTTTGCTATGGGTATTTTATTATGTTTAATTGATGCTGTGTAAGTATTTGTGTTGATAAATCTAATTTACCTGTCAATGTTGTGTACGCCTATAATAGGTACATGTATAAGAAGTTTATGATGTATGATTAGTGTTATATATAAATATTGTATACATGTACTGTTGGTGTACCTTTTAAAATAAATAAAATAAAATACATACATATTGTTTTATGTATAATTAACTTGCATTATATTTCAGGTTAAAACTGGTTTTATAATTTTTTTGTCTAAATAGGTTTGAAGAATTTGAAGAATAGCCAATTGGTATTGGGTGTCTAGAACCAAGAGTCCATGTCAAAGGTATTATAATAAAACCGCTCGCCGCGTGCGCGTGCGCCACACTGTCGCGGCTTTCCTATTTGAAAACAAACGCGCATCGATTTGCATGAATCACGTATTAACAGTTCGTTAACAAACCGTATCGTAAATATTTTGCCGTTGGGAAACAGTCGGGCCTTGTATGTCACACGCGTTCTCCATTTGGACATCAGAAGTCGGAAACCTAGAGCTCACATAACGATACACAATCGTGGATATATTTCAGATAATACAATATCTTAATATCACCTTAACACTAGGTACATCTTCTAGCCGGAAAATCCTTAGAAACGTAGACTGTTTACGACTTGGCACTACTTATGATTCGAAATTTTGCTCTACTACTTGAAAATAGAAAAAAAAATAACATTTTTGTACTAATAACACCTTACAAAAACTACCTAATTCGTTTAAAATGAAAATGCTCCATTTTTTCCAAAACATCTAAATCACAGAAGCTAGAATCATAAACAGGAGCACATCTACACCACTAATCCTCCTGCCTAAGCTCCAAACGACACATCAATAGCCATTTCCTATTATCCCGGCGTCGACAGTCGAGCTCAGTGGAACGCCGCGCCGTTTAGTGTCTCGTCCCAATACATATTAATTCGGATGTTAATCGGAGCCATCGGAGGACTTCAGTCGACACGGTGCGGTGATGCTATTAGGGGGCGTGTGTCCATTGTACACGATATTTCTATTAACATTTAATACTGACTTAGTTGTTTTTAGGATACAAGCTAGCCTTTTTTAAATCCTAAAGGATTCTGTAAAATAAGTTTTTGGTAGGGCTAAGAAGTCGTTTGTACATTTTGCTTCAGCCTAATACTCGTATTCCATCGAAAAAATAGGTAAAAATATCGCTGTTCCAGTCAGTGTGACTACAGTGCGTGGCACCTGGTCAAAACATTAAGTCCACCTTTTGTATGATTTTTTAATCTGTGCAATAAAGTCTAAATAAATAAATAAATAAAACATAAGAAAAAAAAGTCGCAATACTGCTTACCGTCATAGGAGTATTATAACTCTTGTGTTTGTATTTGTATATTTTTTGTGGCGGTGAAACACTCACTTATTCATGTTTAGTTTTTGGTAGAAAATACCTTTGTTTTATTCCAGTTTAGTAGCTATTATTTTTGGGCTAACTGACGGAGTAGATTGATTTTTATTCAGAAATCACATATTGGAAATGTCTCCATTTTATAATTTAGTTGCGTAGATAACAAACTCATGTCGTATCTGACAGTGCACACTTGTTAGAGTAAGTTTGAGTCTGTCACTGCGGCTTGTAGCCGGTAGCTGGCGGCGGCACTCGCTTCGTTATTAATATTTTAATTCGCCTGCGCCGGAGTGGCATCGGCAGCTATTTTTATTGGCCAGCTTTCAATAGTCATCTTCAGAGTTCGGCGTTGTAAACTAAATGTAATGATAACGTTTAGGTTGTAGAAGTGTAGCTAATCTTTTGCTGATGTTTCAGAGGCAAATACTTGATGTAGAGTTAAAACTACCTACTTCACTTCGGGATTCACTTATATTTTTATGATTGCATTATCTCTAATATTTTTTAAAGTTGTATAAACTAGGAACTGCTAGGAAAGCTGGCAGCAGATAGAAAAGAATGGTCGAGGATTGGGTTCAGTGGCTTATGTTGGGAGAGGCTTTTTTACGCAGTGTTCTGACGTGGATCACGATTTGTGTACATAATTATGTAATTGTATGATTTCATTTGGTTTAGTAAGGTAAAAAAAAAGGATATAAAAAAAGTATATGGCGATTAAGATTTTACTAGCCATGTCCGCGACTTCGTCTGCGATGATCTTACCCGATATAAAGTCTTATGTGTTAATCCAGGCCATGGTCACAGAATAAATTGCCATGGTCTATCAGTATGCTAAATTTCATCAAAATCTGTTTAGTAGTTTTTGCGTGGTTTTTATTGGTTTTATACAAATTGCGCATTTATAATATTAGTAACATTGAACGTTCTTGAGATGAATTTTTAATAATAAATGATATCATTCATATTTATTAAAATCAAGTTTTATCATCATAATCAGCCACTTCAGTCCACTGCTGAACATAGGCCATCAACATTTTTATACATTTTAAGAAGACATTGAAATTTAATGATAGTACTGCTTTAAAGCTTTGCTAAATTGATATTAACAATTTATGTGTTCTGTAATAACATGCATTTTAATACTGAGCATTAAATACCTTGTCGCACGCGAATGCTCAGTTCGGTATTAATGCTTACAAGTGCGCTCTAACTGCAAGTCGAATCTCGCAAATGTATGCTCAATTTTTCATGCTCTGCCATCAAGTAGCAATTATCACCGTTCTTTGTACAGCAACAATGAAGAAGGAAGCGAGCGGTCATTTTGGCGGCGTTCTCAAAGATATATAACCAAATTTATTGTCTTCCCGCGTCTTTGGGCTCAATGAAAGCATAACAATAGACTCTATACTTATTAAGCTATCCCATGGTATACTTTTTATACCTAACTACCGCGTGTCAGAGGCGTCAAACAGCTCACCTGTTTTGCTGACGGTAATGAGCGTGACTCGCGCTTTCCGACGCTCCCTGTGATCACCGCTGCCGACCGTACCGGCTTTTTTGAGTAATTGATATCGGCAATTTTTGTTTGCTGTACATAGGGTTTTTATTATTGTTGGCTGATGTTTTTACCGTGTGTGTATTAATGTAATAATTTAGAAATGTCTTTTTATTAGGGAGTTCGTTTAAAATTAATGAAATGGTAGAATAAACAAAGATGATCTAGTGCAGGGGTCGGCAAAAAGTACTTTAGAGTGGTGTTCGGATACTGATAAAAATATATATGGAGATTCAGAAAAAGATATTACTTATTTTAAGATTTAGTTTTTATTTTCGTGTCAATTTAAAATAAGTAAATTGCTCAATGTGTACCTACTATAATTTTTTTGAAACCTTAACTCGCATATTCTTTAAGTTCCAAAGCGTAAGAGGGTAGCGCGTAGGTCACACATCAGTCATAGGTGATGTATACCAATAATGGTACCATGCATGATCCT
The DNA here is from genome assembly GCA_963576865.1 of Anania hortulata. NCBI lineage: Eukaryota > Metazoa > Arthropoda > Insecta > Lepidoptera > Crambidae > Anania > Anania hortulata. The sequence continues at coordinate 22,192,828 of OY756393.1, forward strand.
ATCTAGTTGTGGCGATTCCAGTGATTGCTATCAGACCCCCGTAACCTACAGGTAAACAGACCATTTTTGAATGTGGCAACACATCTAGTATTCCTCATTGCCGAGAAAGTGGTGTAAGTCCGTATAGGTCTGTGGTATAGGCTCCGGAAATATTGAGGTACGTGCTGACTGTTGGGTTGCTCCACGAACATGCAGACGCCTCAATAGGCGTCTGCATGGTCGTGGAGCAACCCGATTGGTCGTTACAATATAACCATACCATAGTTTTCACCATCACTTCAGCCATAGGACGTCCATTGCTGAACATAGGCCTCCCCCAGTGACTCCCAGATTAGCCGGTTGGAAGCGGTCCACATCCAGCGGCTTCCTGCAACCTTTACAAGGCGTCTGTCCACTTTGTGGCGGACGTCCTACACTGTGGTTGCCGGTAGGTACGTGGCCTCCATTCCAAAAACTTTCTAGTATCATAGTCATAGATAAAACGTAATTAGTAATATATTTCAAGTTTAGGCGAAAACATAACACGTAGACGTTAGTAATAAATAATTGAAGCCACCTTTCTTTGTAGCAGAACAAACTTAATAAATTTAATTGCTCGTCGAACAAAAGATTACAGCCGTGATACGGCAGTACGTCTATGAAAGGCATAATATAGCTTGAAAGGCATATAAAGCGTGATTACTGCACACAAAGCCGGTGTATTTGCATACACACAAAGCAACATTTCCCACTGGTCACCACGCTATATGTGCAGGCACTTGGATAAATAGGACTTTTTTGATAATAACCATAAAATTTTTAAAAATGCACAAAACAGTCTTCGTAGGTGTAGGTTAGGTTAGGTTAGCCTACAGCAAAGCAACAAAGTGACAATTTGGTTTGTTCTATTTTCATGCGCATTATGGGTGTTGTGGTACCGTCGTTGTTTCTGATTTCTGTAACACCTACAAGGTGGACAGATGACCTGGCAAAGGTTGCAGGAGCCGCTGGATGCAGGCCGCTTCCAACCGCAACCAATCTGGGAAAGTCACTGGGGGAGGCCTATGTTCAGCCGCCGACGTCCTATGGCTGAAATGATGATTATGATGAAGTGCTTTAGCTACTTACCTTAGGGTCAGAGCAATCATGTTTCTATGTTGCAGCCAACTGGTTAGAAAAGCCGTTGAATTGCACGGCTAGCCCTTTCGTTGAACAACGTCATTCAACCTGTACCTGACTGTAAGATGAGACAAAATTATAAATTAAGAAATGAGTGTATAGTGTAATACTTAAATCGTTTTTTCCATTCAAACAGTTACATCTACAAAGCATTTAAGATCTTTAAGAACGGGTGTTTTACAATTTAATTAAATTTTTCTTCTTGCCATACACATCTGTAAGTTGGTGCTACAATTAATTCGAAACAGTAAGTTGTTATATTTCGGATAAATTCAAAAACACCGAGTTTGTCCCATTTCCTGTGGCATGGTGGTTTTGTAAGCAAAGAAATAATTTGGTAGCCTCGCGTGGGGAAAGGCTTGGTCAATATAATTTGGCTCACTCACAGTAATTGTGTGAACGAACAGATATTAATGTTGACTAAGCAGAATTCTACTGAACAAAGAAATAGGTACTGCAGTGGGCAGTGTAAGTTAAATCATAGAATGTTACATTATTTCGTCAACAAAACTAGAATTTAAAGTCTCAGTTCCAAAAGTAACGTGTAATATCACCGTAAGAAATTAAATAATAATGTGATAGACAAAATAACATTTCTCTTTAGTATTGCCACACCTAGGGACCTTAAGTAAACTCTATTGCCAAATCTGAGGATAACGTAGTGGGTTATACATTTACTAAGTAGGTAATATATTTAGCTTAAGACAGATTATTTAATGTGATATGTGTAACTGTTTGTTGTCCCTTAATAAAATAAAATAACAATTCTGACTCGAATGAATGTATACATCATTTGCCAAGGGCGTTTTTTCAAATTGGCTCGGATCTGGGTGTGCTAGGACACCCAGATCCGAGCCAATTTAAAAAAGTTAACACTTCTGAATTCTGGTGCCAGAATCAGGACATAGGGGGTTATTGATATTTTTAAAATAACCCTGATACACGCATTAAATAGCAATATAATTTAACAATAATCAAGCCTAATTCCTACTAAATATTAATTATTGTATATATATAACGCAGGAAGCGTTATATATATACAGCTAGAAAAAGGGATTATTTCAATATTTTATATAAGCTATTATAAAATTATTTGACTTACGACAACGTAAAAAAGACATCTTTGGTAAATTCATATTGTGGCTTTAGCCTTATTCATATTTTTTCATTTATGCGATAGAATAAATCCAAATAAATTGAATGAAGATAAGTATTATTGATTTGCGTTGATTGAACAGATTAAACTGATTTACGAACAAAATTAAATCGACGATAATAATAGCTGCTTACCTATTGAATGTGATTCTCACAACTCCCCAAACTTTGAATAAAATGACAGTTACGTATCTGTTTGATCGAAAACAAACCGAGTTATTGTCGGCCGAAACTTAATCCGGAACATTAGGCCGACACAATGGCTCTATCGGCCAATCTACGGCCGAACAAAGGCCGAAAGCCGAAAACTAGCAAATATCGTTATAATAAAGTTATCATATTTCGAGATGGTATCTCTTGGGGTGGCCAAATAATAAGTAATCCCATTCAGTGTTTGGGAAATATGAGTGACAAAGATGTGTCTTTTGGAAAACTCTCGGATGACAAGTCTTCCTTCCTATATTTTGTGGTTGGTTCCGATTAATCCTATTTATTTGTAATGCGAGAGTTGGGTATTAATTTGAGTGGTTGTGTTGTGCTTTTTTGTGGGAATAAACAAGACATTTTGAGGTAGATTTAAATAACATCAGAATCAATTATTTGTTTCTTTGCAAATATTGGTGATATTTCATATTTTTATGTGTGATAATGGGTAGAGTTTATGCCTAATTACTATGCTACTTAGCTTTTTAGGCAGATATAAAGTTGTTTGAATTGTGTAATATGTATTGACGTTTCTGTAATGGTAATTTAGATTTTGATTCTGCAAAATTAAATATTATATCAAACTATCAACACGTTAATAGAACAGCAAAAGCTAGTTATTCATAGTTTGATATAGCCTCTATTTTCAAACCATTATTTCGCCCGGTGCATAATACAACGACCTAAGTCCGAAATCGCCATTTTGGCGCCACTTTAGTAGCAGACGCGTCATTAAACCGTTTAGCATCAAAACTGGGCTTTTGAACAATTTGAACACAACGAGCAACTTGCACAATCACGATAACATCGCCGGCGCAGACGCAGGGCTTAGTTGAGTGAAAATTAATATGTTTGTCGATCTTTATCTACTTTTAAACGTCGTAGCTACCGGGCACGTATCGAGTTACCATAGGAGGTCTGTTAACGCAAATGTTGCTTTTGAATTTAAAATAAAAAGGGATTGTAAGGGTCGTTTTGTTATGCTTTCATTGTGCTAAAATAGATATTTATTTTGAGTTTAAATATAAGCTACATGATCATATATTCAATACGTAGTTTGGTAATAATAATAGTACAATGACTTTCAGTTATGTAATTCTTTAATTGCCTAACGGGCCTAATCGTGAACTCCAAAAAGTACTACGCAGTACAAAGTAATATTGTTTTAAGAGCTCAAGGTTAGACCCCTTATTGGGCCCTAGTGGTAGGTGTTGAGTGGCTGATATAGAGTTAAGAGGAGATTTTGGGGGACCAAAGATTAATTGGGCATCTGTAGTAGGAAGGAGTTGGCATTTTGCATTTGAAATTTTTTAAACGCTTGCTTTAAACAACAAACCATCCTTTTTTAAGGTTTGTCATGAACCAAACCCAGCATGCTTATGGTGTATTCCCTGTCCGAATCGTGCCATTGTCTATACGAAAGTTGTAGGCTCCTTAGAAAGATATTGGACAATATTACAAGCACCGCTCTGATTCTATGATAAGTAGCTTAAGCACTTGTGTTACAGAAATCAGAAACAACGATGGTACCACAACACCCAGACCCGAGACAATATAGAAAAGTTATTTTTCCTACATTGATAGACCAAGAATCGAACCCGGGACCTCAGAGATAGCGACACCAAGTCCGATATGCTCGCTTCTTGGCTACGGAGATCGTCTAACTAATATTATTTATTCTGAGCCCAGATTAAGGTTTGCCATCAACTGAAAAGAAAATAATTCCAATGTTTGTACATTAAAATTACCTATCTTTTCTTAATTCAGAGCAAATCGGCTACACGTGTAAGGTATATTAATTATTCAACATGTTTACATTTAAACAGGCCCAAATTTATTTTAATTAAACATTGTATTTAAATTCAATTGTAAAGTTAGCAAATAAACCTAAATGTGTTACAACTGAAATGCATCGACACTGAATTTTAATATTAATCATTTATATGAACCGACGTTTTACTAGATAGTTATTTGAAATGAGTTGATATACAATCATCAATATTCAATTCAATAATGATATATTTATTGTAGCCATAAATTCATGAAATTTACGCCAAATATGAGCAAGCAGAGGAAAAAAATCGTGTAGTTTTGGAGATTAGTACCGTTATACCGGCCTGTGGTATCTAGATTCTAGATTAACATACTAAAAATTCTCAAGGGTGGGGTAATAAGAAATCCGCAAATTATATTATAACCATGTTATCTTTAAAGTATAAGCTATTTAATAAAATAAGAATCATCAACATCGGTACACATTCTCAAAAATTATTATGTAACATAGGTAGATTAAAACATCAGTTGGCGTACAAAAATCAACGTGGTAACGAATGATCGCTAAACATACATAAATATAATAAATATTCGACAATGTAAGCCGATCTTGATGATATTTTTTTTATTGAATAGCTTATACATAGTTACTTCAAAGATAACATGCTTATAATTTGCGGATTTTTTTTCTCTCCTGAGGGTGGAAAATTAGGGGATGAAATCGGTATGTAGCTTTTGTTTGCACTTTTATGATTCGTTTTAATGAGGCTTTATTACAAAAAAAAATAGGTAAGAAATGTGTAAATTTTATTTTAAAAAAAACTGACTACAAAAACTGAAATGCCATAAATTTTTTAAATCGATAATAAAGATTTATAGATAAATAAAGATTTTTTAAATCAGTTTTTTTAAATAATACTTAATAATTATTTTTTAATAGTTTCAATCATTACCATTTAGATATTCATGCTTTGTATTACAGTGTTTATGTTAGGACAGATTTTACTACATTACTTTTTTTTGGGTTTCAAAATCAGCTGATACCTAATCAACTAGATTATTTTTAATCTAAGGATTTGTCATAATTTAAGATTTCAAATAATTGACGTAAGATATGAGTCACTGGTCACTCATATAAGTACTTACTTATAATATCACAATGTTCTGATAACAATTGTATACGTAAAACCTAATTACTTTTAGATAAGACTATATTTCCCCACCGCCAACTGGAGGCGTGTCGTAAGAGGCGACTTATTCCTGTAGCACGAGACGGGCAGCAGCGTCTTCGTGCGAAATCTTATAAAAAAACTGCGCTGGCCAACCCGCCTGCCAAGTGTGGCGAGTATTGGCAATCCCCCCCGATGATGTCATTGGGGGAGGCCTTTGTTCAGCAGTGGATGTCCTATGGCTAAAATGATGATGATGATGATGACGAATATAGATAGATAGATTGATACTCTTTATTGCACACCATACAAATAAATTACACATGATTTTTATCCCAATAATAATGGTTCGTGCTTCGCACTACAGAGTCAAGCGGTTGCGGGTTCGAGTCCCGCAAGGGGCAAATGTTTGTATCTAAGTCATGGATGTTTATAAACGTATTTAATTATGTTTATCCATTATCTAGTCGCCGTAGTATAAGCTTCGCTTCGTTTCGGAGCTAATTGGTGTGATTGTAGAAACAATTTAATTTAATTATTAGAATTTATGTTAGGATTCCACAACATATAAAACAATAATAAAATAGAGTAATCAGTAATCATTTACTTATTTGCACACTCGAATATTTGATTTTGTAAGGCGTAAACAAATAATACTGACAAATTAATGGACCTAGCCTAACCTTTTAAGAGTGCGTAAGCAGTATTGTTTTTAGCGAAAAAAGGTTGTGGATTCAAATCCCACCGAGACAATTTGTGAAAAATCAAGTAAAATCATAATATCTTGAAGTCGTCATTAATTTTAATCAATATTTCAAAAAAATAAATGTGGTACATTACATAGGTTTTCAGGGTTAGTTTAATCATTGCACATTTAGCTAAATGTTAGCATACAAATCTTAAGCTAGGATGTAGTAGTTTAATTAATTTTGTCACAAAATATTCAAAAATTACATTATATCTTACATTTTTTATTTGAAAAACTCATCAATCGTATAAAAAGCATTCAGCATTAGCCATTTTCGAAGTGTCGACTAAAACAATAGTAAAAATTTTTTTTTTTGGATATAATTAAATAAGTGTTTGAGAAATAAGTACAAATTTAATCTTATTCTCATCTGAATACAATTTTATAAGTACATACTTATATAATGCTTACTCAACGATAACGATAACAACGACAACGAAAAGTGGAGGGGCGAAACTACTTACACTCGTAGACAGAGCGACTGACTTCTCAAGTGGTTCACAAGTTACATTCGACTTTATTGTATCAAATTAATTCAATTTAAATGGTTTCTCGAGAATTGTGAGAAAATCATTGGCAGCTCAACTCTATAGACGGTTGAGAAATATTCGTAACATTAAAAGATTAAGTACCTACCTCTTTGCTAGTAATTCGTTTGTGATTTATTTGTTGCAATAATTGTGCAACGATATGTAATAAAGAAAAGTAATAATTGAGTAGGTATCATAAAGAATCACCAATCAATATCGTAATCAATTAACGACCGTATGGTTTAGTGGTTGGAGCCGGACTAGGCGGTTGCGGGTTCGAATCCCGCATAGGGCAGAATATATTTGTTTTGTTTTCAGCGATTACATGAGTTATATCTAAGATGCAGGTCAGATGACACATAGGTTCGATTTACATCTGAGGCCGTCAGTCTTTTTTATTATCTTAAATGTTTATAGAATGGGCACGATTATTTATAGCTAAGTCATGGATGTTTAAAAATGTATTTAAGTATGTTTATCCGTTATCTAGTCGCCATAGTACAAGCTTTGCTTAGTTTAGGGCTAGATAATTTGTGTGAGTGTTGGAACTTTTTTTTTATAGGTATAACAGTATCGGACAAAACAAAACTTACGAGTTGGAACTTTAAATACAGACTGGAAAATAATAAACATTTCTTCTTCTGATCTGATCTGAAAGAAAAGGTAGAACGGTTACCTAATTACGGGAATTGGGCCTCTGACCTCCTTCGTTACATACTCGGTAACATATTTAGGTAAATACACAAAATGAACAATCAAAGAATTAGGCGATTAGATACCTACTGATATTGTCTCATGTATTCTAACAATTTGATGGAATAAATCAAAATATTCCTTATTTTCCGATGTATGAAATCCGTAAAAGTTTGTACACCCGCGGCCTGTTATTACCGGCGAGGAACTTCCCACAGACTTCCCACAATTCAAAGGAATATACTTAAATAGAGGCTAGCACACCCACGCTAGGGATGGGACATCGAGTTTATACCCTATAGGGTAAATACCCTATATAGATATACGGTATAGATATATCCCGGGTTCGATTCCCGGTCGGTAAATATAGAAAAATAACTTTTCTATATTGTCTCGGGTCTGGGTGTTGTGGTACCGTCGTTGTTTCTGATTTATGTAATACAAGTGCTTAAGCTACTTAGCATAGGACCAGAGCAATCTATGTGATGTTATGTAGGCACAGAGTAGTTCTACGTGCAATCAATCTCCCAAACTGATCATTGATTTCTCACATAAACAAGTATACTAATAATAAATAAATAATGAATAGTTTTCATAAAAACACCATTTAGCTAGCCCCAAACTAAGCAAAGCTTGTAGTACAACCATATACTCGTAGTAAGTACAAGCCTTGTACTATGGCGACTAGATAACGGATAAACATACTTAACTACATTTATAAACATCCATGCCTTAGGTGAAAATGCTCGTGCTCATCACACAAACATTTGCTCCTTGCGGGATTCGGACCCGCAACCGCTGGCTTTGTAGTCCAGACCGACCACTACACCAGATGGTCATATAAATCGTATGAGTAGGAAAGTCGTTGTTCCGTCACTGACTAAATCATACAGAATCATTGTCGAACAAAATGAATGTCGTTTCCATGAAATGGAACGTTCATATTGGCATACTGGATAACAGAATTTTGAATAATGTTATCGACACTTAAAATTTTCGAATGATTCATATGCAATGTCTCATCGTTATTATTACCACTTTTATTATTTTTATCAGGATAGATTGTGATGAAGTAAGTAAAGTTGATCACTATCGAATGGTTCAACAGGCTAATACTTCGATTAACACCTGGCTCGGTTGTTGGTGTTTGAATCGTTTTATTCATTGTTTTAATTAATCACTCCATCAAAAGATGTTTTGTTGACCACCCACTCAAAAGAATTGGTAGTAAATGAAATATAAACCGATACTACTTTTTAAACTATAATAAACGCAATAATCTAGCGATAAATTGGTCACATCTTCGGTAATAACAACACTTGTGCCACATTCATTATTAGACTTGAACGCAAAAGAATACTGGTTCGAGTCAATTTAGGAATCGAATTGCCTAAATATTATCGTGTCTGGGTGTGCTGGTGTAAGGGGCCCAAAAGGTCTTGGCCTTTTGGGCCCAAGCCAACCTCACCTGCCAGTCGGTGCACCTGCTGAACAACAGACGAGACTCTGTTACTTGTTGTTGTTGTTGTCTCTGAGGCGCAGGCTTTTCCTTCGGGGTTGGGTGGTCGGACGACAGTCGCTCCTATAAAAGCCAACCCTGCTACACTACTATGCGGTCTGTAACTCTACAGATCCAACGTCCGTCCGCATAGGCGGAGACAAGGTCGAGCGCACGGACCAGTTTAAATACCTGGGATCTATACTTCTTGCGTATGCATCTTCTAGGGAGACATCGATTGCGACGTCAAAGCACGCATTGCTGCTGCGTGGGTCAAATGGCGAGAGGTGACTGGTGTTATTTGTGACCCCAGAATGCCGGTTAAGCTAAAGGGACAGGTCTATAAATCCATCATTAGGCCTGTCCATTTATATGGCAACGAAGCGTGGCCGCTACTTGAGCGATACAAGCAGAGGCTGCGTTTCACGGAAATGAATATGCTGCGGTGGATGAGCGGAGTCACGCGAAAGGACCGCGTGAGGAACTTGCGCATCTGTGGCAGCCTTCGTGTCCGTAATATTGCAGACAAACTGCAGGAGAGTCGCCTACGCTGGTACGGCCATGTTTTGCGGAAACCGGCAAGCTACGTAGGAAACAAATGTCTGGCCATGCCGCCACCGCCGGGTGTTGGCAAAAGGAGTAGACCCAAGAAATGCCGGCTTGACGTCGTGAGGGCTGACATGCGTGCCAATGATCTCACAACTAGAGACGCTCAAGACCGTGCGAAGTGGAGGAGTAAATAGACGGAAAAGCGGACCCTGGGCTCCAAAACAATGGCTTTGGACGCAACCGGGATTGACCTTATAGATGAAGAAAAAGAAGAAGAAGAGGTGTGCTGGGAGACGCTACTTGAAAAATTAAAATATATAATATAAATATAAATATATAAATATAAATCGTTTATTAAAATACAAGAAAAGCAGATACATTCTTAACAGTACAACTTAAAAACTATACAGTGCAAGGAGTTACCTTTGCCTGAACTAGGTAGAAACCTGTGCTTCAGGCGAGAGTGAACTTAAATGAACTTCTAGGTGACATAAATTAACAGTAATTAATTATTAAAAATAGGGAAAATATACAATTTAAAGTTTTCGATAATAACAATCTATTTTACTTACATATTAAAAGTAATTGTTCAGTTTTATCGTAGGACAAAGATAGTAAATACTTAACTATTTCTAATTTACAGTTATAATAATTTAGCTCATAAAAATTAAGTATTTTATTTAGTCTATTGTACAGAAATGGTCCTAGAAAATTAATTGTCTTGTACCTCGTAAGAAGGATATTAATTCTTTACTTCAGGTGTATGACAGTTTGTGTATCGTCTGGCGCCAAATATATTTGAATTTATGGGTATTGCTAGTAGTATCTTAGCACTTTATAACACCAGTTGGTATCGGTAGCCTCTCTAGTGCTAAAATATTGATAGAGCGGTCCCCAACGAGGCTAAATAACAGTTTTGAGGCCCCGCGGCATTACGGAACAATTTGCCGGTGCCACGGTAATGACGACGCTTGTTCCACGTTTAATCGCTTGCATATTTGAGTGGATTATTTTATTATGGAAACATGTGTACCTACTACCGATTTTGTGTGGCGACAGTATGTAATGATGTTCATACATTACTGGCTCTAAGCATCTATGATAACTTACAGTTTGGTAAAATGAGGCTTAACCATGAACTCTAGAGTTTCTAAGCAGTTTTGTTTTTACATCAAAGTCTTTACAGAAAAAACAAAACACAATATTGTTTAAAAACTCATGGTCTAGGCCTCTGATTTAATTTTGATTTGGCATTCGGGTTTTATTTTTAAAGAAGTTCTTCCGAGTAAAATAAATTATGTGTGTTCCTCTAACGGGTCTCTGCATCGTAGCGTAGTTCTTTGTTTTATAGAAAAAGACCCGCAGTTGAAACCTCCGCTCTACGCAGCGGAGGCCCTAATTTTCTTGTTTTTTAGACTACTTCGATATATACCGTCAATGTATAGGCTCCGATAAAATACTGCCATTGTCTGCCGACGGTGCGTCTGACGACAGCGACGAGTCGTGTGAAGAAGACCACGTGCGCGATCAAACGGCCGTCTGTTTAAATGTTATGGTCGCGGCTTATTTCATTACCGTGTGTCCATTACCCGCGTATCGGGCACAGACAACTCATTATACAGACGCGGCAGAAGCGGATATGACTGTCTCGTCTGAGCAAAATCACACACCAAAATCAGTCATGGGAGTACAAAAGACCCAAAAATACTCATTTATTCAGTATATTGGCCCTCTCTTGGGCATTTATACTCCGTTTCAAAAATATAGCTTACCTGCCGTACCACTACTTCATAAAAGCTGGTAATGAAAAGAAACGACGCAAAAAAGTTAGTCACCTTTGTAACTCTTTTTTTTACAGGACAGTTACAAAATATGCAAAAAGTGCGAGCTAGGCAGGTTTTAAGTCCATGAATTATTGATTGACCCCAACTCATTGATGTAATGTACATTATATTGTTTTGTCTTGTAGGAGATAATATGACAAATGATTCGGAATATTGTTATTTTTAATGACATAAATTTTACTCATTAATTTAATTAATATTGAATTAGACACGATTTTTTCACTTTTTACTTCACGATTCACTAAAAAACACTAGCAGCGGTGCGAGTCCGACTCTCACTTACTCGATACATGACAAATGCCTTAAGTAAATAAATAAATATTGGACAACGTCACATACATGATTGCTCTGTTCCTATGGTAAGTAATCGGAGCACTTGTGTTACAGAAATCAGAAACAACGACGGCACCACAACACCCAGACCTGAGACAATATAGAAAAGTTATTTTTCTTACATTACATTACATTGATTGATTCTTACATTGACCGACCGGGAATCGAACCGTCAGAGATAGCAACACCAAGTCCGCTATGCCGCCTCTCGGCTACGGAGGTCGTCAAGTCACCTTAAGTAGTCGCGTTTCCTTCTCAGTAGCGCAGTTGTCTGCGGTACAGCCCCGTGTTCCCTGCCCTCATCGCGTATGCAGAGCGGGCCGAATCCCCGATCGCCTAATTACAGGTTCACCGACAGTTTACCGTAAAGCGAGGACTTTTTTCACGGTACCAACCATTTTTACTAATGACAGCATTCGATCAGACAATTAAAACAAATACTACCTATTGGGGCCCGAAATGTTTTGTCTTTTAATAATTAAGTGAGCTATTGAACGTGACGTCGCTCCGAAACCTGAATTATTAACTAATTTTATGAATGCGGGGAATTGATTTATACGAACACAAGCTGTAATCACTAAATAAAATTTGTAAATATAGTTGGTAAGTATGTAGTTAGAAGATATAGGAAAATTAATCCTACAGATCTCAAATGAGATATTGATAGTGGCCTGCCTCCAACGCTTCTTTGCAGCTTTTGACTGTTTGTCTAACTGCTTACCAAAGAAAATTAGGACAGATAATAATATCTTGACATTTAAGAAAATGCTTCTCGAATATCTGACGGAAAGGGCTTTTTATTCGGTTCAGGAATTTTTTGACACTAAAAATATTTGACATATCACACACACCTGACATTACCTAGTTACTTATTTTTATTTTATTTCATAATTCTTACCTATAAATAACGACATGACTATAAATTAATATTAAATAATTGTGATCTATGTAATTTGCATTGTAAAGTGCATAATTTAAACTAATTAGGATTAATACATTTGTACGCCAAATGGCAGATCACAGAGCACTATCATAAATGTTTTTGACATCTGTATTCTTACCTGTGAATCACAAATAAAATTTTGAATTTGAATTTTGACCTTTTTGGACCAAGAACCAATTTGACAGTTTTCTTGTCATCAGGGACTACAAGATTTAAGAATCAACGACCTTACCAGCCGAGAGGCGAGCATAGCGGTCTTGGTATTGCTTTCTCTGAGGTTCGTAATGTATGTTTTATAATTTAATTTATTTTTTGATTTGCCATGCTTCATGATGTAAGTGCTTCTCTACACTGTAATTGTTACCTACCTATTTGTACGCATGAATGCAATAAATGAACTTTGAACTTCGATTCCTGGTCGGGCAATGTAGATACAAAAAACTTTTGTCTATTGTCTCAGGTCTGGGTGTTGTGTAGCGTATTTTTTACTGATTTTTGTAACCTAAGTGCTTTAGCTACTTACCATAGGATCAGAGCAATAATTATAATAAATAATAAATTGTTTCTACAATCACACCAATTATCTAGCCCCAAACTAAGCAACTATGGCGACTAGATAACGGATAAACATACTTAAATATATTTATAAACATCTATGACTTAGGTACAAATGCTCGTGCTGTTGTCTAATATTACAATTAGCAATGTATGTGATGTTGTCCAATATTATTATACATGTTATTTTAATTACAAACCGGTTTAATCTGAAACTAACATGCTTTTCGAATGTGAATGTCTTTTAAATGTTCTCCGGGATCTTTTTTCTATTTCCGGGGTTCACACGGAGCATTCGTGGTCTGAGACCACCTAAGGTGGTAAGGTACCACCGGTTGGGGAACACTGGTCTATAGGGAAGGTCCCACGCTGCGCTTGCAGTACATGGTCCCCACCATTGCGCACACCTATAGAGCAGCAAAACGAACCATCTTCCTCCGAAACTATTGGACACGTATATTTTCTTTTTTCATATAAATAAAATATTACAGAAATATATTGAATTCAAATGTCGCATGACCTCACATCTTGGTACAATTTTTACTTAGACATGACGTCGCGAGACCCACTCCCGAACTGTGACGCGCTTTATCTTTGTAGTTTTTTGGTTGATTGACAGAGGAAAAGATGAATATCCATTATTTTTCGATCATCTAACGGACGCTCTAAATATAATTCCATTTTTTTACCCAGTCGTCATACCTATTATCAAAGATACTCGTTCAAAAACCAAAGCGCCATACTGTCTCTAGTCACAACTAATAAATAGAGGTTATAATGACAGGACCCTCCTGTTCCCTCCCGCCTGGGGGACGCTACCCTGTGTTTACCTCTTTAATATTAACCCTGAAATGGCCACCGCCCGTTACGACACAGGCAAGTGAAATATTCACTACCTTAAGACGCCATGGCATTGAGGGGAATGACATAAGTTTGTACCTAAAAAGGCAATTCATTTGTGGGCGGATTTATGTGTAGGGGAATCCACTCTTTTATTCAATATAAATATGAGCCAGGTGTTTGTAGCTCGGTAGCGGCAGGCGCTTTGGTAGTGAATTAGTGATTACCAAAGTTGAGCAGCCTACGTCGCGGTAGTGAGTGACCATTTCGACCATAATTAGTGACATTTATCACAAGCACGTTAAAAGTCTAATATCAATTGTCACTAGTCGTAATACCTAGTCAGAGGCCTTAAGGTGGCTTGATTAGGAATATTTATATATTTATATATTTAAACCACTTACAAATCCGCACTGGCTCGCGTGGCCCAAAGCACCTCATAGTTGAGGTGAGTGTTGTACCCTGCAGTGGACGTATGGACATACTTTACTTTTTTATTTATTCAGAGAGCACACATTAAGTCATTGATCATGGCCACAAATAAATTTACCTTCCATAAGTTAAGATGACGAGTTACCAAGCGCCATCTTGCGCCTCAAATAGCGGTCGAACCGATACAAACATGTTATTTTGTTATCATTTTCCTATTTTTCACTCTGAAAGTAAGTTATTCATGTTCATTTTTGTTTATTGTGTCATAATAAGTTTATGCTTTTAAAAATAATTCACACGGACCTTTTATTCGAATTTGTATCGCTTATATCGCACAGCCCACAAAACGTCTCTGTTTAGCCTAATGGTCGACTGGTCCACCTTTTGTATGTTTTTTTTAAAATCTATGCATTAAAGTCTAAATAAATAAATAAATAAGTATACATTAATTGTTTATTAAGTAAACTGTAATAATTTCGTGTAAATTATTTATTCTTTTTGAAAATGTCTTAATCCCGAAGTACCAGATATTATGATGTGTCAATGTTGACAAATGATAAAATTGATATGGGTACCTACATACTTACAAACAAACTGTATTTTTAGAGTCTTGAATCATTGAATAGTCATAGGACTTAAGACTCTGTATAAAGCCTTTGTGTTCATCTAAATTCATTTAGCCGTTGCTGCGTGATTTAATTGACAAACAAAAACTGATAACTCCCATTTATAATACTTATTAGTAGGATGAGATAGGATCATGATAAGGCAGTTACGTAAACACGATAAACATAAAGATAATGCAACTTTGTTTAGGTACCAAACTCATAGTTTACTGAAGACACACATTTATTCAATGATTCTTTTAAATAATCTCTATAATCAGTATTTTTCGGTATTAAACAGAAAATTAAATGTCTTCGACGAAAAAAAAAAACTGTCCGCCTAAATTGAAATTCTATCCACGTTTCTTCGATATCCGAGCGACTGCGTTGTCAACTAAATTATCAAGGATTTTTTTATAAAAGTACTTAATGCTTACTTTTTATCTTAGATTCTAGCATGTTATTGCAAAAACAACATAATATTTTACACTTGACATAGAAATTCTGGGCATTCATTATTTAAAGTTGCACCTTATCATTGTATCATTGACGCCTCAGGCTCAGGCCCCCGATTTCGAACGTTTTGATAACGAGTTGTCAACCGGTAAATCACGTGACTATAATGTTAAATCCTATAGTGTCACGTGGTTTTCCGGTCGACAATTTGTCACCTAAAAAATCTGAATCTTGGGACAGATTCGATTGCTGCTAGCTATTTACATAATAGTTACAATGAACAAATGTATATGATTTCTGGTTTGGAAAATTCAGAAAATGAACTTTGCTTAATGGGTTCAGGTCTGGGAGTGCTGGGAGACGCCCCTGGCAAAATTCAATGTCTAGGATCTCGTAACCCAAGGATGTTTATTCCTAACTTCGGGACCACGACAAATGGTGTGTTATCTGGCTCATATTTACAAGTATTTTTAATTTATATCTTTTATAAACATCAAGTAACAGTTGGATTCCGTTCTGTGTACTCAATGAGAAGTGTGTAGCTGATAAGTTAATTATCTAATGTTTGTTTATTCAAAAACCTGTTGTATCAATATTACTTCTTATCACGCTGTGTATTAATGTGTATGTAAAGGCCTCAATGTGTTGTCAAAACATTGTGATAACTTGGATTCTGTGTTGTGCCTATCAGTATCTCTCTTCAAGGGCCGATAAATATTACACACGTTTTGTCACGTAGCTAGAATCTTAATCTCTCTCGAGAGCAGATCAGATTATGAGACAGACAGACAAGACAGTATGTAGGTGAATGTAAAAAGCATGAGAGTATTTCCACAGAATAGATTACAAACACTATCAGACGATAGTGTTTTATCTATTCTGAATAACCGATTAAAATCGGAACATGCGTTTAAAGTCTGATCTGTAAACCAACTACTACACGATCGCCCAACAGTCTCAACACTCGAACTTTGCTGGACCTAGGTGAACTATATAATATTCTTTTTTCTAAGGACTAACGCTGTTGGCAGAAGGCAGATTGCAAGCAAGCAAGCAACCGGGCAGATTGGTGAGTGCGAGAGGCATTCAGCCTAAGGTGGCCTGCTAGCGGGAACCTCGAATGCGAAAGAGGTGAATCTGACTATTTGGGGGTTACATCGTCGTGGCCCAAGGCTGCGTTACAGACTAGTCTGTGAACAATGAACACAGACTAGACCACTCGGGCTATATTCTAAAGGATCCAATCGAAGGAGCAGAATTTGATGTGTGGAATCCCGAATGTTTGTGCGCAAACCCATCTAAACTCCTTTGATTTGGGATCAATTTACCTCGGGAACGATCTCGAGCAACTCGATCAAACTTTGGGGTCTCTAGCCAACGGGTCCATTATGCTAATCTTCTATGCATCGGTCGTTAGACGATCAATTCGATTGTTGTAAGATAATGTAGTCACCATAAAATTGAAAATGAAGTGAATAAACTTTTAAAAAGTGTACGCGTCGTTATAAACATACAAGAATATCGGGCTTATCAGTAGCAGTATTTCTTCTTTTCCTGTTGATATTTTAATTAAAATATTTCTTTTAGTGTTCCGTACCTAAATACAAAAGCTTATGGTACAATTTCAGTATTTGTTAGTCTGTAAGACATCTCTTCTTCTTATTCTATAAAAAAAAACAATGTATAAAATTTTAACCAGCTACTTAATACAGTTCAAAAGCTTAAGTCTTATCTTAGTAAGGTAGATAGACAGCAGGGGCGTGCATCCCATATAGGATATTATGCAGAGCCTACCTTCATAAAAAACCGACAGAACAGCTGACCATAATTATTAATTACGTATTCAACAATAAACAATAAATATATTGTAACTAGTTTGTCGTCTACCTGTACTTATTCCTTACTAAAGCGCGCAACTTAGATCGTTTCTGTGCAATTTAACCAATGGTAGGCTGCCGCGAGATTGCCTACTGTTTCACGCAAACTTACTCAATTTTCACTCACAGCCTACCCCCATCTGAAACCAATGCACGCCCCTGATAGACAGGCAGACAAATAAATAACGTAAGCGCAGTAATGGGGTCCTAGTAGTTCCCTTAAGTTATCATCATCATCATGTCAGCCTATTGATGTCCACTGCTAGACGTAAAGAGCGCCAAAGACTACGATCGCCTGCTTTTTTCATATAGCCACTGCCAGCCATCTTCCTAAGGTCGTCGGTCTATCGAGCCGAAAGGCGTCCTACACCACGTTGGCCAAGGCGCGGTTTCCACTCAAGAATCCATTTACACTTTCATCGTTATTGCGACAGATGCGGCCGGCCCACTGACACTTTGCTTGCTATGTTTTTGAACTATGTCCATTACTTTAGTCTGCTGCCGATAACCTCATTTCGAATTTTATTCCTTAACGAAATTCCAAGCATCGACCTTTCCATAGCCCGCAGAGTGACGTGAAGTCAGTGGGCTAGCTTTACTGTCTTGTTCCACGTTTCGGCTCCGTAGGTTATCATAGACGCACTTATCAAATATACCTTGCTCTTCAGGCATTGTGGCAGTGGCGACGAGGAGATATGACGCAGCTTCCCAAATGCTAACAGCAGCTTGGCTAGAGCCAAGCGGCACTCTCCTGGCGATTTCTCGCTCAAAGTTGTCTATTCCTACCTGCGTGCTTACCCTTAAGTACGGAACCCTAAAAAACTAAAAAATATTGCGGCGTAGTTTTGGTATTAGGTAGTTTCGCGGCTTTGTCGTGTGTTTGATTTTGATAACCTTTTATTTAGTTAATGTTATCATAAAGAGGTAAGTTATTTTGGTTGTATAGGTTTGCAGGAGGTAAACTTTAGAAAAACTCATCGGATTTAAAGTTAATCTTTGAACGATATTTATCATGGACCCTAACTCAATTCAGTCAGGATTGACAAGAAATATATTTTATTGCATATTATAGTCACAAACACAATTCTACATGGGTTAAGCCATGGGCCCAACAAGTCAACAATATTTAACAAAACAAAATTATTCGATTAGGTTTGCACTAGCAACAAGAGCAAAGCCCCAACCCCAATTAAAAAAAAAAAATATGGTCCAGACAATACACCAATAGACTAGTTTCCTGGGTAAAAAAATATTATTCTATTTAGTCCGTCAATTAGATTATCATAAAATATTGGGCCCATATTTTGTCTTTTGTCAATCAAACAAAAAATAACGAAGATAAAGCGCATAAAAGTTAGGGAGTGACATCACGCTTTGCTAAAAAGTGTCGCAAGGCGTGACGTCACGCGGAACTTTAACGGGCTATATCTTTATTTTTTGTTTGATTAAGAAAATAAATAATACGTGTCTAATATTTTCTGTTAATCCAACTGACGGACTAATTAGATTTTTTAGGAAACTAGCCCATTGCGATGGTTTTGAAGTAATGAATTAAAATCCTTGTGTTACGGAATACCAGACAATGAATTTTGTCATGGGCGTCTCCCAGCCTAGCACAGCTAGACTCAATTTAGAAAAAAACGTTTTCTAAATTGATTCCTTTTTCATTTTTTGAACCTAGGACTGTTTGCGTTCAAGGTGAACCAGTGAACCAATACTACAAACAAATCGTAAAACAATATTAATAAATTACCTATATTGTTATCTCTGTATCTGGCGACGGTCACGTAAATATTTAGTAACAGGCTTATCGCCGCTATCGCCTCGTTCCATATCAGGTTTAATTGCCGTCACAATCGAATAGGTATAGGTTTTCCCATTGCAAATCACGTTTTAACAAAGTTTTCTTAGATAAAATTAAGTAAAAAAAATTGATATACGTCCTACTGCAGGGCACAGGCCTCAACTCGACTACAAGGTTGTTTGGGCCATACTCCACCTCGCGGGCCCAGTATTCGTGAGGGGTGTTGTAAGGCCAGTGACTTAACCCTACTGTCAGATTTATTAAGCCGCCCTAGGACCTCATTAAGCGATATTAGCCAAGCCCAACTTTTAACATGCTTTTCGAAGAACGGAAATGCTTGTGATAAATATCACTAATATGATTAGAATGGTCACCCATCCAATCACAACCGCGGTGGCTTAACTTTGGTAGTCACAAGGAAAAGCAGTTCAAGATAGATATAATAAAAATTCCTCACACAAATGACTACGAATTTTGTATACCTGTTACCCCCAAAGACCGAACATGCTCATTGTGATAAAAATAACATATCACAACGCGTTGTGAAACATGCACAACTCGAAATTCGTGATACAGCTCTTATGAAAACGCTTACGACGCGTTGTGGCAATTGCAAAAAGACCACATAGCGAAATTTGTGTCGTGGATTTACGACCACAACGCGTTGTGTCAATGACCAAAATCGCGATTATAAATTAGGCGCGAATTTAATTTGACAGCAGCCAGACCAGGGTTTTTATAGGTCAGTGGATTAATGTAACTGAATACTTAAACAATATAATTATTTGTTTAGATTAGGTTCTTGCGGTTCTATAACCACAAAGCGATCGGTAGTCTCCGGCAGAGGCTGTCGGGCTCAGAACGTGGTTCATAACATCGGCCTGACCTACCAAAACACGCCGTGAGTGATAGACAGCCAGCAAGGGCTGTCACAATAGACAACCGAAAAACATATTAATTTATTTGCATTGACTTATATTCATTTGATTTGTATATCGTATATTGTATAAATAAGGTCCTATTTTGTATGGCAACAACGAAATCGCACAAAAAAGTAACTTCTACTAAGTAAATCGCCAATCTGCCGTTATGAGTTGTGTGGAAAAATATACTTTTTTTAAAGATTTGGTAATGTTGGCCGCATGGCTACATTTTTTCTAAGAGTTCCTAGAAGAAAGTTAAGACCTTAAATATAATTTTGATTTGCGTTTAAACGTTAAAATTGTGATAAATTTCCTTTTTTCAATCAGATTCGACTGGAGGATTTTATTTATAACTTTTTCTAAGGTCATTGTCTATAGGTCGTTGGTTCACATCTCAAAGCATAAAACCTCTAGATTTTTCTGAATTTATGTACAGATTTACTCTTCAGCACCAACGCTCAGTCCTAACAACGATAAACCCGTCTTTACCCATTTTCCTATACCAGGCTCAGGATGCATATCTACTTGGTTGTGGTCGACTGGTTTTAGCCGACCCACGTGGCCGCGTTGGCTGGTCGGCCGTCCTATCCCATCCCAGAGCGTGTCCCTCTTTAAAAAATGTGATGCCGGTTTGACCGGAGCAGGCTTCGATCCTGGCTGGGCAAGCACCTCGTATCGTATTGTATCGTATCTATGTACAGATTTATGCAACTTTCTCGGCGGTTAGGGCAGACATCGTTAATAACCTAGCACATTTAAATACCACTGGATGTGTAGCCATGGTTTGTATATGGTCTAGTTTCACTGTTTATATTCCTAAAAAAAACTAATTAGTCCGTCCAGTTGGATTAATAGAAAATATTGGACACGTATTTTTTCTTTTCTCAATCAAACAAAAAATGATCTAACTGACGGACTAAATAGAAATTTTTTTTTTCAACTTGCCACATCTAGAAGTAATCCTAGGATGATCCTAGGATCATGGTAAAAGGTATCCTGATAAGGAACAGGACAAAGCGATAAAAATAACACTAAGGTAACTTTTCCAACTATTCATAGTTGACAGCCCTAGTTAGGGTAAGGCCTTCAGTAGCGCGCGCGTCACGTGTCAGAGCGATGGACCTTGATAGCAGCGCTTAAGCATATAAAAATCGCCCCTAAACTGTCAAGATGACGTGTTCGAGGTGTCAAAATCGCGTGCCTTGATCAGCCTGCGGGCTTGCTTTGTGACGCCGCGAGGTGTTGGGGTCACGGGTCATCAGCTGAGGCTTGATCGGCAGCGGATAGAGGCCGTGGTCCTATTTTAGGCAAAATAATATATTGCTTAGAGCCTTTACACATTGCGACTTTTAGCAACAGCAGCAATAAAGTCGCTAATCGTCAAATACAGAGACTATTTGAGTAGTCATCCTATATGAGGTTTTGCGTAAGTAACTATTCTAAGTTATGATGATGGGTAAAGTAACGCTCCCTTATTTGCATCGGAAACGGCTTTCTTTTTTATAGGTACTTTTTGGCAAGTTCCGCCGTGGCAGACAATCAAATTCGGACTTAGCATCACTTTTATTGGAAACCATTGTGCATTTCATCGCGGCATCAATTAGGTATGAAATTTTTGCAGTCGGCTCCCCTAAAAACTAGTTATTTCACAATTAATTATAAAATTTCTTGAATTGCGTAAATATGACAAAACATTATGAAATATGTATTTAAATCTTAAGTATTTTTGCAAATCATCGTTTATTACCAAATCCTTAAAAAAATAATCAGAGATTAGCAAGCACTCGTCATTGGTCAAAATCCACAGTTTTTAAACAAACAGTAGATTTCCTTTTGTATTTTGCAAGCTTATGTGATAGTTACATAAATCTGTAGTTGTCAAAACTGTAAATCGTATATTTAGAGTATAAAGAGAGACGAGACAGACAACACACCCATGTATTATCAACAATAGTCACGAATCTCACGGAGTAAGGAAATAACATCCTTGTTAACACGATTACATGATACCTGACAATGTAGTTTTGCCAGGGGCGTCTCCCTGCACACCCAGACTCAGACAGAAGACAAAATGTAAGTATATTTCTAATATATTTTTGATACTTATATAAAAAAAGGAATTTGTTGGATCTAAAGTAGGTATTATTTGACCTAGTAAATGCTTTTTATTATCTTATTATATTGCCTTACCTCTCCCGACCTGTTTAACATCTACTGAAACGAATTGATCGTGGAGCTGAGCGGCACCCCGGTTGGGCTCAGATTGGATGACAGGTATGAGAACAATCTGAGTTACGCAGATGACTGGTGTTGTTCAGCCCTTCGATCAAAGGTTTGAGAAGACTCCTAGCTATCTGTCAAAGATATGCTATGGAACACGATTTAATTTATAACGGTAAAAAGACATAAATGGTGATATTCAGGTCGGGAAAGAGACCCCAAAATCTACCAGATGTTTATTATAATGGGCAGACGGTTAGGGTCGTGAAGAGCTTGAAGTACCTCGACCACATCGTGACCTCAAGTCTAAAAGATGACGCGGATGTGGAACGTCAACGCAGAGCTTTATGTGTGGTGGGCGACATGGTTGCTAGGAAATTCTGCAAGTCATCGCCTGACGTAAAATTTACACTGTTTAGGTCTTTCTGCCAGACTTTTTGTGTCAACTGTGGACTGAATATACCAATAAAACGTTCAATATCATAAATCTCCTTCAACAATATTTTTAAATACAGGGTTACATTGCAAAGGGGTGCCAAATTTCATACGATCTAGTGATCAATATAAATAAGCGTCTTAATCTTTATTATTTTTAATAATCGTATGTTACGGTAAAAAAAAACTTTAAATTATCCGAAAATAAAGTCAATAGAAAGATTACGAAAGCCGCGCGGTCATGCATCAGAGGCGTAGGTACGGCGAGCCTACAAGGACCTTACGCAGTGCACATACGGTGCAATTTTTGCATGAATGAGTTAAATTATCAACGCGTACGATATTTAACAGCGGATATAAATAATTAAATGTAAAAAAAAAGTTTTTTTCTTTGCATAGTATTGAGTTTAATTACTAAAGATTTGGCACCCCTTTGCAATGTAACCCTGTATTAGATGAGCTTGAAGCGCTACTATAGCGCTTCTGAAATTTAATGTATACCGAGGCCCGGATTGATTCGTTTCACGCTATACAGCAAAAAAGTATTGCATCTTTCATTTTCAGGGTTAACACGTGTAATAAATAACGTCATCATCATTAGGGATCTGGCAGAAAAACTTCTTCAGACAACAACGTATTTTTCGAAATTATCACTTAAGTAATGTTTGTAAATCCTATCTGTTTGTGTATTTGCATTTTTATTTTTTTAATAATATGGATGAATGTTTCCGAAATAAAAATGTGTTTATTTATTATTAAAATGATTTAGGAAACAAACATCCACCGTATTCCGTGTGAGGACGGCCGTAAAGAATACACTTCCCCACCGCTAACAGGAGGCGTGTCGTAAGAGACGACTAATTCCTGTAGCACGAGACGGGCAGCAGCGTCTGCGTTCGAAAAATATAAAAACTGCGCTTGCCAACCCGCCTGCCAAGCCTGGCGAATATTGGCAATCGCCCCCTATGCGGGGAGGCCTATGTTCAGCAGTGGACGTCCTACGGCTGAAATGATGATGATGACGAGGAAACAAACAGGCACACACAAAAACAAAACATAAAATAATGCAAAAATAAACTAGAAACATCTAAGTATTGCTTAAAACTAATATAAAACAGAGACTAAAACTTTATGATATAATAAACATTGACTTATACCTATATTACTTTGTAAGGACAAGGCGGACCGCATGTTAAACTGTTGCCACTAACGTGGCCCTAAAGTGATCCTCTTTAGACCGAAGTGACGTAGTCGGCTGTCGGCTGTCGTCGAGAGCGAAGGTACGTTAAAATTAGGAAAATGATAAGATTTGTCGTGTTCACTACGACAAAAGCACAAAAAAGTACGATATTTAATATGTCAGGTAAGTCGAAAATATGTTAAATAAGAAACATATTTACATTGTTTTAGAAATTTTGTTTCCATAATCTCAACGTTTGACATAATAGAAAGCAACGCATGGTGTGTTGCTGTTTAATCGTTTACGACACAGTTTAGGGTAGTTCTAATAGATAGCGTTAGTGTGTCATGTATGGTAAACGTGTGGAGTGATTTGTTCTGTTAGCCGTATCTTTACTATTTAAATCAATGATAATAAATAAAGAAAGCCGATCAGTAAAAATACAAGTATATGCACGTATTTTATTAGATACTTACGAGAGTGCTAATAAATTATTAGCTATGTATTTCTGTTTTTTATAGAATAACAAAATACATGTAATAATTAATATGTTATTTAGCTAGTGTTCTAGGTACTAAGGATTATTCCCTGTCTAGCCTGTTTAATAAATAAACGATATTGTTAAGTTGTTATATTAAATGTGATTTGTATTTAATATATCCCACGGAGGAGGCAAATCGTTTCAACATTTATTTGGTTAATTGGCGGCGGAAACTATCAGTGTGTAAGTACTAGAGATATAGAAGATATCTGAAGAAGAAGATAGAGATATAAAAGCGGTAAGAACTAGTAAAATTAATTTTATTGATAAAAAAACCGACTGCAAAACACTAAAAAGCTAAATATAATATTAACACGTAAGTACCTAATCAGTTACATTTGGAGTCGGGGCAAGCTGATCAGAGTTTTAATGTTTTCGTTGCACCGACACCAAAAGTAACTGATTAGGTTGTGTGTGTGTTAGGATACGTGTTAATATTTATTTTAGCTTTTGAGTGTATTGAAGTCGTTTTTTTTTGTAATAAAATTTATTTATTTCGTCTATTTTTAGTGATAAATCCTAATCTAACTGAAAACCGATTTCATCCTCTTTTTTTACACCCTTAGGGGTTTTTCGGAATTTTTCCGAATTTAGTTGTTAAAGTATCTTTGAAGTATTAACTATTTAATAAATAAAGAATCATCAAAATCGGTTTACATTTGTCAAAGATATTGGGTAACATAAATATCTACAATAATCGCGAACCAAAACATTATCTGGGTATATTTTTGTTATTTTCTCAAAAACTGCTTAGTCAATTCCGATAAAAAACATACATTAAAAAAAAACTATAAAAAAATAAATTGAGAACCTCCTCCTTTTTTGAAGCCGGTTGAAAATAGCCCACAGAAAACCAGTGTCATGCATGATATGACTCATGGCTACCTTATGGCAATATAGCTAAGCTAAAGTGGCAGCCATTTTAGTATTATTACCGTATTTTTTATTTGGGTTTTGTAAGTAGAAATTATTAAATATCTGTGCCGGGGTTGGCCTTGACCTCAGATCATAGAAATTGATCTGTGGCCTTGACAGACCAAACCTAGTCATGTAGAGGTTGAGAGATAGAGCGAAAAGCTTGTGTGGCTGCGGCGTGGACCCTCAGACTATGAGTCACCCCCTCGGCTGCTCTTTGTGCCCTAAGACCTGCACAGGGGTTGATCTAAATGTGACGAATGATGCAGTCGATTTCGCTAAGTTTTGGTCGGATTCTATTGCCATTGCCATTGACACAGAAAAAGAAGAAAATCGATAGTTTATGCAATAGGTAACAGCTTCATCGATACAATTGCAGTATTTGTGTTTGATAAGTACTATCGATCGCACAGCGTGCTACGGAAAGGGCTCTACTCGGTGTTTCTGTGTGAGATCGAGTCAGAAATGACTCCTCATTTCTGATCTATTCGTAAATGAACAAAAGTCGCTGACATAGCCCAACGGATGAGCAAGCTGAAGTGGCAGTAGAACTGACGGCCGATGGGACTGAAAAGTTTTGGAATGGAGGCCACGTACCGTCAAGGCGTAGGACAAGGTGGACACACGACCTGGTTAAGGTCGCAGGCAGCCGCTGGATGCAGGCCGCTTCTAACTTGCCAATCTGGAAATCACTGGAGAAGGACTATCTTCAGCAGGGCATGGATGTCATATGACTAAAATGATCTAGAACTATCGATTTGTCATATTAACCATGAAGTCATACCTACTTAATTGATTTTATAAGTCTACTATTGATAGTTTGGCAACACTTTGTAGCTCAGTAGTTAGAAGGTTTAGGAAAAGGCATAGGTTTGATTCTTGTCCGAGGTGTGAAATCATCATCCGTTAATTAAACCAATTCGGGTAGAAAATTTTGATAAAGATTGATTTCCCTTCGCGTGCCACTAAAAATGTTCCCTATTGTTTACCATTGTTATTCCAGTCTACCGTGGGTAAGTGGAACGCGAAGGGGTAATGATTTCTACTATATCATACATAGAATTGGCGTTTTTTGATGTGACATTGAAATAAAAATGTATAAAGCCCAATCGTGTATCTATATTTTTATGATATCAATACCTTGTTTACCACATTTGACGCAAATAAAGATATTTGATTATGACATTTTGCGCAAACGAAGTAGCAGGGATCCAGTAGTTGTCAATTAGAAAGAATCGAGCAAACCCTTGTTGGAAACAAAACGTTTAGGTATGTCCATCGCAGGTGCGTCCGGTCGCACGGTCGTGTTTAATATTAACGACAACCCCGTGCTAGGCGATTTCTAAAAGCGAAAATCGCCGTCGTGTTGTTGCCAAAATTATTTACGAACGAAAATGCGACTTTTGCGATTTACACTTGAAAACTATTTATTATTTGTACTTACCTGAGTTGAAGTAGACTGTATTTCTGTGCTATGATTATGTGAAATCGTGGTTGGTTACTGACATTCAAATTCAAATTCAAATTTATTTATTTGCTCGAAAAGTGGTACATGTTAGGATGGTACAAATAACAAAGATCGCACAATTAGCCACAAGCTGGCATGCAAATATTTAGAAATTGACTGAGGTTAACGAATGACTGAATAATATCCACTAAACAAAGACAAAGAATAAATTTAAAAATGTCAAGTATCAGGCAATGTCAAAAATTAAATAAAAACCATATAAAATTAAATTACCAATGTCAATATTAAACACAAATAAAATAGATAAATCAAGGTGTTGTGGGTTTCAACACTTAGAACTTCTTCTTCCTAAAATTGAAAAACTCAAAGTATTCATCTATAGTGTAGAAGCTATTTTGCAGCAACCATATCTTCAAATTTATCTTAAAACTTTTTAACGGTAATGATCTTAACTCTAAATCTAACCTGTTATAAATTTTTATGGCCATACAAAATGCGTTTTTTATACATTCCGTGGTCACTGGCTGGACCTTTGATGCCGCGGGTACCGTTCCAAAGAATGACTATGGTAACTTAAACTATTTATGGGGGATAAAGCTAGAGGTAAGTTGTACAAAGCTACAATTGCATTAGTAAATAAGGAAACTGTTCCAACAATCACACCAATTATATCATTATTATTATAAAATATTATTATATTATAATATATTATTATTACATCTGTCGTGATATTATACCAAGTATGTGGTCGTGCTCATTTCGTTTCCCAGCTAAGACAAGCTAGTTTGTATAAAAAAATGTCCTTTGGATAAAATTATCTTCAATAATAATAAATAAATAATAAAATAATAAAATCTTTATTTCCAGTAAAATATACAAAAGTATTACGATATACGGCGACGGCTGCACTAATCATATTGCTTGAATCGCAGTAGTCAGGCTAGGTTAACATAATTAAAAGTTACAATATGGCGACACTGGTCGAGGTGCTTAATCACTAAATTAATTTTGAGTTTTGATTTTGTTAATTTGAAAATTTAAACAGAGAACAAAATTATATAATAACAAAATAAAAATGTGAAGGTGTGTGTGTCCTGTATATATGTGTGTGCGTGTGTGTGTGTGTGTGTGTGTGTGTGTGTGTGTGTGTGTGTGTGTGTGTGTGTGTGTGTGTGTGTGTGTGTGTGTGTGTGTGTGTGTGTGTGTGTGTGTTTGTGTGTGTGTGTGTGTGTGTGTGTGTGTATGTGTGTGATTGGACTTGCACTTTGTAAATAAACTTCATACATTAAAATTCCTGTATGTCTTCCGTCCTTGTACGAGTACTAGTAGTTTGGATTACAAAACTAAGCGGTCATGGGTTCGGATCCCGCAAGGGGCAAGTGATTGTGCGATGAGAATAAGTTCTTGTACAGTTATTCCCCCCCCTTCCCCCCGATGATACGTCATTGGGGGAGGCCTTTGTTCAACAGTGGACGTTCAATGGCTGACATATGGTGATGATGATGATGACAGTTAATACCATAAAACGCAAAATTTTCTTAACGTTGAACATTAAGTTGACATTTTGTTTTAGGTTAGTGAGTTGTTGACTGTACCGGAGTCATGGATATTATATTAATATACCTAATTTAAGTATGTCTATTGTACAAGTTCTGCTTAATAGGTCGGATTGTTGGAAATAAAATAAATAAAAGTACGTAGGAATGATGTGACCACACAATATCTTGATCGTTATCAATTAACATTATAATAACACAAACACCGTTGCCCATTGGTACCCCCGCGTACAGGTCGGGACAAAAAACGCACATCGGGCTGGACATCGGGAATTAGACATATCACGATACAAAGCGTAGATCAGTGACCACGTGACTTACGCCTGTCCATCTATTGCGTGCGCGCATCTTACTGATAAAGATTACATTCAGTCTGAACAAAAATAAACCTTATGGGTTGAATTTTAAGTTGCAATTTGCGCGTAAAGGCTTGTTATATTTTTCAAATAGTATGGACACGGTAAACTTCTGACACATAGATTAATAATTCGATAATCGAAGTTTATCTCGGATGGCCAGCGTGAGTGTGTTTTGAGTTTATAGTTTGAGCAAATTGAATCTTTTATCTGGCTAGGACCATACAGTCTGCTTTCATTGATGTTACCGCACCAGCTATTAATACGTTTATTTGAAACTTTATCATGATGGTGTGGTATCAAAGTTTCTGTTCCTTAAAATACAATAAATTTAAATAAGAATACATTAATTGGTAACCACACATAAAATATTTATTAATCAATTCAAAACCACAAGAACAATGGTATCGGCACGTGTTTAGTGTTAAAAATTCAGAGATAGCTCTTAGTGATGACCGCCTAAATTATAAATAAAAAAAAAGTAGAGTATCTATGTATCAATTGTTTTGTTATTTTTTAGTCGTAGTTTTAATCATTAATGAAGAAAGAGACTACGAGGAAAACTGTTGAAAGAAAAACAAGTCCCCAGTGTTCCGTGTCTAATGATACCTGGCCAAATAATGTTATGCATAGCGTGCAGAGTGGGTGCGCCGTGAGATCTGCGCGCGCGCCGGTGTATCGCCGCGTTCGTTAACTTTACAGCTCAATATTTCGCGCGAGGTGTGAACTCGCACAGTGCGCGTCATATTGCCGAGACATTCCATGTTAAGGTGCTTTTAGAAAAGGTTACATATTTAAATTACATGCATACGGTACAAAATAGGTTAATTTAGAAATGTTAACTATGAAGTATAAAAAGGAGAGATTTTTAACGTAGTTTAAAATCCAAATTGTTGGTTCAGTCAGAATAATAAAATTCCTGGATAATCGTACGTTTTTTTTTATAACGACAACCAGTAAAAGTTATTTTGTTAGATGATGAACAAAAAGTCCAATGACAGATAGATAGACACTTTATTACACAAAATTATAAAAGTTAAACAATTAAAGCGATTTGTATTAGAAGGAGATAAATTAAAAAAATACTTAAGATATTTGTTTCTTTCAATTAAATTGTATTAAGCATTTAACTAGCATTATTGCAGATTTTTCTATATACCTATTAAATATAATTTCATGTGAAAAGACCTTTACGTGGTTACCATAACAAGCCGAGGCAATGTTTCTCAAACAGTGACATTTAATCTCATCCACACTGCGCGGGCAAATTAAAATGGCAAGAGACTCTTGTAATCCGACTTCACACGTTTTATTTCGCGTCATATGTATTTCTTTTGCGTATAAATTTAAACTTTGTTGCTGCAATTTAATTATGGGAGGTTTTTATTGAAACCACTTTAAGGAAATTTGCTATTAAGTGGGAGCTATTCCTGTAGGTATGCTAACATTATGTGTAATGTTATAAGTTATAAGTCAGCAGGTGTCGCGGGCTGTAATTATAAAGCTGAAAGTATTAGTTTGGTTATTATTTTAATAAAAATATCTCTACATACTTTAGAGACATATATACTTTTTTAATACATTTTTAGAGTTGTTCTTTTATTTTTACACTACATTGGAAATAAGGGTATTAATTAGTATTTTAAACATACATTAATTGAATTTAAAAATATTGCTTGCCTCATTAAGCTAGATTTGATAGATTGACACCGACTTAATTTACGTACGTATATTTTTATATTTTTTGTCTAGAAATATGTTTTAAGTGACACACTGTGTATTGGAAAATATATTTCTAGTTAAGTAATGTTATTTAATACCTAGAAAGTTTTAATAGTGATAAAACATTCCTATGAAAGTAAAAAGTGTTTTAAAATACTTTCATTAGAAATAAAATATAAGTATGTGCATATTTTTGCATGTACCTTCATTATAAAACAGTTTTATGGTGTTCTCCCAACTATTTCATTCTCTGGAAGCAAAACAAAGTGATTCGCGTTTTGGTTTATTTAAGGCAGCCGGCAGTCTCGCGAAGCAATCGTGGACCCTGCGGGGGGGCTTGTTAGTTCGAGTTCGGGCCGCGAGAGCGCTGCAGTAGCTATTAACATGTTGCGGTCTACTTGGACGTGTAATTTAGGTTGTACGCAGTCTGATAGTCACGTAATATAGATAAGGGACAGCAACTGCGCTCTCGCATGGGTTTTGAGCAGAAATAATATAGTTAGGCATGGTCAATTTATGGCTGCTAAAAGTTACTATACACTTAAGGTTACATTGCAAGAAAGTGCCAAATTTTCAAGGACGACTCAGAATCTGTATCTAAATAACCATAATACGTAAGGACAAAGCATGTTTCTTGTTTTAAAATAAATAAATATACTTAAATCGTAGAAAATTTGCGATTAGTCGATTTAGTTTTACCATAAGTGCATAGGCTTCTTGTTGGAGCGGCGCGTCGGTGTACGCCTGTGATCTTTGCTGAATGACAGCATACTTCGCGTTTTTTTTTATTCCAAAAATACGAGGTTAAAATTAATTGTATAACGCTCTGACCGGTTTAGATGCGGTTTTCTGTAGTACCTATAGAGGGTTTGTGATTCATCGGTCAGTGATCTCAAAAATAAATTTGTGTGGTAGCTGCCATTCGCTACCCTAAGTTAAGAATAGAAGCAGAACTACAATAATTTACGTACCCAATCAGTCAAATTGTCACGCCTTATATTTAAGGTGAGGGCTGTGTCCTGAAGTGGGACGTTTAAGCATACTTTACCATTTTTTACATAATATTCATAATATATATTTTCAGGGCAGTGAATGACAGTTCCCGGCAGATTTCCTGTGACTCACCTTACTTACACAACTTTATTTAATCCTTACATTTGGCATAGATTTAAAAATACAGTTTTTTTTCAAATGTAGTATTAGGTATAAATTTAACTAGCATGTTTGCACAAGCATCGTTTAAAATAAAACGTTTAGTTCCATTGATCATACTCGTAGTTTGAAGACTGGCTCGAATAGGATTTATTTGTTTCTTCTTGTTTATTAACACCTTCCGCTTCTCAATCTAACCATTTAAAAAGCAGGATAGAAGCTTCCTCATAAGTCGCCTCTCATTCCCTCGTGTTTGTCAAACAATCACTTAATTAACTTGCTGGAAGCGTTACTAAGAAGTCTTGTCATACTCGAAACAACAAATATGAGACAACTCACTTTATTCCATGCTTTATCCTTATTATTCGTGCTTAGATATTGCAGAAGGTAAATGAAAACAGATTTTTGAGATAAAATCGCAACAAAAGGGAACCACACTGCATATTTATCCCGATAGGCAGCACTGTTTGACTGGTAGAGAATGCTTCTTGGTATTAAGTCCGCCATTTGTATAGACAGTAGCTAGGGCTAGTAGGGCCCAAAAAATAAGGAGACATGTTCTGCCCCATATGGGCCAATAATGTTATTATTGACGTTCATAAGTGGCAGTTTTCTGCCCTAAACTGAATAAATGATTTTTGACTTTTTGACTTTTGACTTTTGACAACAGGTCGTCAACCTACCACAAAACGTCAAATTTTCTCAATTGATATTGATCTCTACAAATCGGACTTAAAGTCTAAAAATCAATTTAATGACATTTAACATTTTGAGTAAGTTGACTTGCCGCTGTCTGTACAAGTATTTTTGAATGAGCAATAAAGTATGAACAAATAAATAGGCGTCGCATTGTGTTTGGTCTTACTTGAGTAATTATTTAATTTATATATTCTGTCACTGCTGCCACTGATCAAATAACCACAACGATAAAGGTTATGATAAGTTGTCCAACGTGTGTCACACTTGCGTTATACTAGCGACTACAGAAAAAAAATCGAGCTTTGACATTTGCGTAAACATTATTTATTTATAAAATCGTCGCGTCTTTTTTTGTTGTGAATTTTCAGATATTTTAATTGTTATTCTGCTATTCGGGGCAAATACGAATCCAACAAACCAAAAATCATAAAAATCGGTCCAGCCCTTCTCGACTTATAAATGGTGTAACTAACCCGACTTGGTTTTATATACACAGGGTGTAACGAAAAGGTGAAATAAAACTTTAAGGGGTTATTCTACGGCTAAATTACATCAACTTCTATAGGATGATCAATGGGAAATCATTGATATGGGAAATCAATTTTCTATGGGACCAACATCGAAATCTCAAAAAAAAAATGCCGTTTCCATACAAACTGATGCCAGCTGGTCGCGTTTTAGTATGGGAAAGTGGTTTTTTTTTTTGCGATTTCGATGTTGGTCCTATAGATAAGTTGATGTAATTTAGCCGTAGAATAACCCCTTAAAGTTTTATTTCACCTTTTCGTTACACCCTGTATATATATACCTATATATTATTTTTATGTTTAGGGTTTCGTACCCCAAACGGAATAAAAACTGAACCCTTATAGGATCACTCTGTTGTCCGTCGGTCTGTCTGTTCGTATAGATAGATAGATAGATAGATACTCTTTATTGCACACCATACAAGTAAAATACACATGATTTTTACAGAAAGATGTACAATTTAGGCGGTTGTTAAGACCTTTTATCTCGGGAAGAAAAATAATGTAAATTATTTAAATAACATTACCGTCCGAGAATCGAACCCAGGTCCTCAGAGATTCCAACGCCAAGTCCAGCACACTGGCCTCTCGGCTACGTCGAAATGTAGCTAAGTAGGTATTATAGTACCTCTAAATTCTCAATATTTTTGGTTGATAGAATTAATTTACTCATCAAGCATCCGTAATCGAGATACAATAGAAATTCCATTGTTGTGCGGTCTCATGAGACCGCTTGGATGGCAAATACTGATGTAATAAAGTTCTTTATAGTCATATAAGATAACAATACTATTTGCTCCACTTACAGACATGTTCAATAGTCCCGCTGGTCCCGGCCTCATATCACCGAGCGTCGCCCACGCGCGACCCGCCGTTTATAATTCAATTTCATACACGCCATATATACAATCGTCTCTGCATTTTAGTGATGTGCCGCATACCTATTTTAAAGCTATCGATATGTATCTGCTCGTCACAATCAAACCGCGTTGTTTCCAGAATGTAGCCAAGCTTGAAACTAAGCTTGTAACCTCATAAGATCGAATTGTAAATTATCCATCCTCCATATATATTATTAATAATAGTTATTAATAATAGTTAGTTTAGTAGTTAGTTATATTCCTAAATTAGGTAACGTATAATTATTCGATGGCGTATTTTTACGCATATAATAGGTATATGCGTCAAAATCAGAATAAAAAGCTATCATAACCTTTCTCGAAAAGTTAAGGCCATCTAAAATAGTGTTTGAAACTTCGTCATCTTTTTGAGTCGTGTAAAGGTGCTGTTAGGACTGTAACTGTCGGCAAGGCATAGCTTGTGTATAAGCCTCAGAATTAGAAGGATTGTTAACATAAGAAATTAGTTAACAATATCTTTTTGATTTTACAAAACTAGATTTTCAAGCCAAATAACACCGATATCGATAAATTTAGTCGACGTCACTAAAGGATGACGGTCTCAAGTCTGTCGGCATCAATTATTTAACCTTACTTAAGGTGCGGGTCACAACACGCGCAATTGAGGTGGGGCTCACTCGTTGAACTCGTCAACTGGGCCACTGGGCAGTCAATTTAATAATAAAACCTATGTAAATTATACAATGTTATTGACGACCCAATTGGTGTGGTGGCGGTGAGTCGCCTTGAACGCAACTGGTCCCGGGTTCGATTCCGATTCAGAACGGATCCATTTAGAAAACGATGTTTTCTAAATTTATTCGGGTCTTGGTGTCATCATCATCATCATCATTTCAGCCATAGGACGTCCACTGCTAAACATAGGCCTCCCCTAGTGACTTGGTCTGGTTGTGATGGGTGGCAAAATTCTGTGTCTAGTATACGTCGTAACATAAGGGTGTTTGTTAGTTAGTTCTTTATTTCGAGACTACGACGATCACTGCTGTGTGTTGTCCAGCGCATATTTATATTAATTTATTTAGACTTCTTTCTGCGGGGATTTGCGTTTCGTTGTTGATGTCAATAACTAACAAAGTTTGTTTGTACAGTCAGCGGCACGTCAATCTACCACAAAACGTCAAATTTTCTCAATTGACATTAATCTCTGACAGTTAACTTTTATTTGTCGTATAAAAGTTATCTGGCGATTAAAAATCGGCCCTTAGTGTTATAACTATTCACATTTAGTGCCATCTAAACGCATACCTAGGTATCAGGTTCCATTTTTAACAATGCACCATTTTAGGTCAACGTCACAGATATTCTGCCTTCGTAAGGCAAACATTTGTCAATAAAGTTGTTGTTGTGGGCAACATGATTGCTAGGAAGTTACGCCAGTCATCGCTTGACGTAAAATTGACAATGTGTGTGGAAATTGAGTGAGCTCTCTTTAAATGATATATACAAAATACTAGTCTTTTACTAAAAGCTCTTAAAACCAATCTCTCTATTTGTAAAGAAATACAACTAAAGATACCTACATCATATAATGTGTGCTCACTCAGTTCTCACGCACTCATCATATAATGTGTGCTCACAGAGGACCATCCATATCTATGAATGTAATGAGTGTTGTGTTATAAATTTGTATAATCGCGGGGCCTACTGAAAACCAGCGTCGCGGCCTACTCAGGCCGTGGCTCAAGCTGAGTGAGGTCCCATTATCCCGGACATCACAGGCACATAGTGGCACCGCTTGGTTTACTCGTTTTTCTATTATAATTTTATTTTGTTTCTCTTTTTTTTCTTTTAATTTAAATAATGTATTGTGTCTTTTACTGTTTGTGTGTGATGTCCAATGTATATTGTATGTCTTTTCTTTCTTTCTTTCTTTCTTTCTAATGTATTTAGTAAAACCTCTGCTAAATTATCATTTTTAATTACAGATCGTTGTGCCATATTAATTTTTTTACAAATAATTTTACATGCCCCCTTAATCCACACACTTTTAATATGGCTGATTATGTATAAACAAACTATAGTATTAAATTACATTATATGTCCAGTATAAGTAAAAATATGTAGAATTTTGTAAAACTATAAATAATCACAGGCACAAGGTACATAACGTAAGTATACTCTAGAGAGAGCGTACAATTTGACATTATAGGTCTTGTTGTGTGTTTGTAAGTAAATTAATTCTTCTAATAATAACACCAATCACCAAGCCTCAAGCTAAGCAGAGCTTGTACCTATACTATTACTATTTATCCATGACACAGGTACAAATGGAATCAAAGCTCAAACCTACGAGCCCTTGGTTGAGCGAGTTTTGTACTCCGGACCGCGAGCCACTAGACCGTCATGGTCGTTTTTATTCATAATGTAGGTATCTAGATAGATTTGCTAAGTTGCTATCTCTATTCGAGATTCAAAGACTAAGAATTGGCTTCTCGATGCTCGACAGAGATCGATAGAGTATGACAATGTAAATGTTATTACTTATTTATATTGCCTTTATTGTTTAATTTCATTTCATATAGGTATTAATGTAAGTGTAGTCATTGGGTAAATGTTTTCAATACGACATCTGTATTGTAATTTGTATTCAAACTATGTCAACAAACAATGTAACACTGAAACATACATACGTTCTCTTAGCGACAATAAGTGCCATTATGCTTGGTAGCGGTGAAACTGAATGATTCGCAGCAGAAAGACCATGAAAACATTTTTAAACAGCAAACTGTTTATTTGCACAGCTTAGCTGGAAGTATAGTCTACCGCATTTACAACTAACACTTGTGTTTTTTTTATTTTGCATGCCTTCTTTTCTGAACAATCAAGACAAGCCTGCACAGACCAGGTGGATTTCCAGTGTAACAAGCTGCTCTCTATAACAGAGTTAGCCCAGCCCCCCTGGCATGATCACTAAAACACGATATGATATGATATAGCGATATATGAAAACCAACTGTAAAAATATGATGGATGCCGCCATTTTGAGTTTTTATCGAAACAGCGATCATATTATGTGACGTCACCGGCACGGCGCTTCAACATGGCGGCTATATCTATCATATTTTTACAGTTGGTGTCGATATATCGCTATATCATATCATATCATATCATATCGTGTTTTGGTGCTCATGTTAGAGAGTCAGAGTTTTAAGAATTTACATAATTTATAGCAATTTAGGTTCCGGGTTCGATTCTCGGTCGGTCAATGTAGGAAAATAACTTTTCTATATTGTCTCGGGTCTGGGTGTTGTGGTACCGTCGTTGTTTCTGATTTCTGTAACACAGTGCTTAAGCTGCTTATCATAGGATCAGAGCAATGTATGTGATGTTGTCCAATATTTATTTATTTCTACAAAGGTAAATTATTTTCTCTATTGGATGGATAGATTAAAATTTTATCATTATACGATCGATTACCTTTCTTTGCGAGTTCAAATCCCGCTAGGGCCAAGTGTGCTGAGCATAAGCATAAGTACCTAAGTCATGGATACTCTTCATATAATGTTATTTAAGCTATGCTTAGTTCGAGGCAGATAATTGGTGTAATGAAAGGTGGAGTAAAGGGGTTTTCGAATGGAGACCGGACCGCGTCTTAGCAAACGTAGTGTAGAACGCCCCCAGCTCGATGGACCAAAG
Organism: Anania hortulata; assembly: GCA_963576865.1. Taxonomy (NCBI): domain Eukaryota; kingdom Metazoa; phylum Arthropoda; class Insecta; order Lepidoptera; family Crambidae; genus Anania; species Anania hortulata. The sequence continues at coordinate 22,230,244 of OY756393.1, forward strand.
ACCTTAGGAAGATGGCTGGCAGTGGCTGCAAGAAAAATGCGGTTATCGTGTTCTTTGGCGCTCATTGGGAGGCTTTCATCCAGCTGTGGACTGCAATAGGCTGACATGATGATGATGATGAATTGGTGTGATTGTTAGCAAATTTTTTTAAAGGTTGCTGCTGAACATAGGCCTCCCCCAGTGACTTCCAGATTGGCCGGTTGGAAGCGGCCTGCATCCAGCGGCTTCCTGCAATCTTTAACGTGTCGTCTGTCCACCTTATGGGTGGTCGCTCTACGCTGCGCTTGCCGTTACGTGGCCTCCATTCTAGTACCTATCTGCCCCATCGGCCGTTAGTTCTACGTGCTCCGCCTACTGCCACTTCAGCTTGCTAGTCCGTTGGGCTATTATTATTATGGTTTGTTTTATATTAGCTATACATGCCCTAGTACGTATTGGCAACTGAAATTGCAGCCCTCCTGGTGGCTATTTGGATAAGGTGGGAGGGCACACAGGAGGGCTGACCTGCTCTAAAGGGCTAGCTGACCTTTTTGAACCTGTTTCTTTGAGCCGACTGTACCCACTTAAGCAGAGAGAAGCACAATATTTAGTTACGAATGTTTGTGCAATTGCTATATTATGTTATTTAAAATGATTTGCGCACCGGTACAATCGTATTGTTTTCTACAAATTCTAGGTATTTTTACATTTTACACGTGTCGCGATGTTTGCTCCAGTCTGGTAGCAACTAGTAAATATAAAATAAATTCTGAAATGTTAATTTAAACATTCTGTTTAAACGAGTTTTTGCTTTTTATCCGTTACATAACATACTTTGTTAAAATTATATGTACTTAACTTGTAAGTGCATCGGTCGATTATTATTGTTTACATAATATAGTATTTAATAGATAAAAATAATAATAAATATGTGCCAAACGCATTACCTAATTATTATTGTCTATGGTCTCGACGAAATAACGAATCAAGATCCTTGTGACACAACATAGATAATGAATGTTGCTAGGGGCGTCTCTTAGACATTAATACCCACAAAAGTTATTTTTTCCAAATCAATTCGAACCGGGAATCCAATCCGGGACTCTTTGCGGTCATATTAGGAAATCACCACGCCACTACGCCAATCGGGTCGTCCCCGCGAATGATAATGATGATGATATAGTGTAGAAAGATGATATAGTGTCCAAATATGACAAACTGTCCAAAGATATAGCGTCTAAAGATGACATAGTGTCCAAATATGACAAAGTGTCCAAAGATTATAATTATAGTGTCCAAAGATGACATAGTGTCCAAAAATGATATAGTGTCCAAAGATGACTGAGTATATAAAATTATAAGTGTCCAAAGATTACATAATGTCTAAACAAAACATTTGAAAGTAGATAGCATTGCACCATAATAGCAATTAAACTATCAGTAGTATCGATATAAAGTATGGTTAAGCTTAATGTCACTGACAAACATGCTCATTAGTGGCAAGAAAGCATTTCTAATGAGCAATTGTTACTTAGTGGCATGTGTGAACAAGCATTGCCAGTAGTAAGCATGCTTAATTTGAGCATGCCCAAAACTAAGCACGCTTATTGCTAGCAAATGTAAACAGTGGCTGAGATTGCCAGTAATTATCAATAGTATCGATACTATCAATAGGCCCGCCGATAGTGGGCTATCGGGTGGCAACACTAATTTGCATATAAACTGTAAAGTTTTTTTTTGTGTAAGGTACCTGATTGTCTCATCTGGTAAAGGCCAGTTTAACTCTTAGTCTTATCTATCATCCCGAAGGACAGTAAATAAGCTAATTATTAACGGCGCCTGCGCAAAGGGGCCGCTAATCGACTGGCCCTGTAGCTCTCTCGCTTGGCCGGCTGCCTGTCGCGCTGTATCAAGGTTCGATACCCGTGCGATGTCAAAAAATCTCAGCCAGTGTAATTTTTTTTGTTCTTCAGTTAATCCAGCCAAGAAGTAATTTAGTTGAAAAACATGTTTTTAAATCATAAAATCAGTTTTCAAATAGTGTTGTTTAAGGTATTGGTTTTGGAGCCGTAAAAATCTCTTGCCAATATCATCATCATCATCATCATTTCAGCCATAGGACGTCCACTGCTGAACATAGGCCTCCCCCATTGACTTCCAGATTGGCCGGTTGGAAGCGGCCTGCATCCAATATACAACTTATTTTATGGGACCAATTTCGAAATCTCGCCTTAAAAAGTTGTTAGTTACGAAATCAGTTTTAGGGTTCCGTACTCAAAGGGTAAAAACGGGACCCTATTACTAAGACTCCACTGTCCGTCTGTCTATCTGTCTGTTTGTCACCAGGCTGTATCTCATGAACCGTGATAGCTAGACAGTTGAAATTTTCACAGATGATGTATTTCTGTTGCCGCTATAACAAAAAATAAAATAAAATAAATATTTAAGTGGGGCTTCAGTACAACAAACGTGAGTTATTTGCCGTTTTTTGCTTAATATTAATAACGGCAACAGGTAGACGCTTTAAATGTTCTCAGAATATTATACATAATGGTACGGAACCCTTCGTGCGCGAATCAAACTCGCACTTGCCTGCTTTTTAATTAAAAGTAAATGATCGTTAATCTGTAGAGTAAAACTAGCACAATGTGCCAACTGTGCTCAAGCCTGAAAATAAAGTATTAATAAAAAAAAAAAAACTGTTTACATATTTTATTTAAATGAAATTTATTTTACAAGATGAAAGCAAAAAATCTTAGAATTAAAGATTATGTAGCCTCCATTGAAGAGTTGCTAATTTCTGATTGCATAATCTATTTCTTAATTACATAATTGTTTTAGAATGACATAATTGGCCGCGCAACCCACCTTTAATGTAGGTATCAAAGATAAATTTTGATAAAGTATTTCTTTAAAATAACTTAAGAATCCGATGAGAGTACCTACAATTTAAGTTTTATTTCTAACTAGCTGTTGACCGCGACTTCGTTCGCGTGTTCCTAAGTTTGTTTATTAAGGATTTTCTGCGCAACTTCCTTAATTTTCTCTTTTAAAAGAACCTTCTCCTAAAAATAATTAACACAAAAAAAGAATTAGAGAAATTGATCCATCCGTGCACGCGTGATGCGATGACCAAGGGAAATAGAGATTCATTTATATACAGGGTGTCCCGTAAAGAGCGTGCCAAACGAAAACCGTAAATAGAACAAAAAAGGCTATATCTCCTGCCGAAAACTAGACTTCGTATAAGTCGCTCCATTTTTGCACAAATTGCGATATTGAGTTGTTTTCCTTAGCAGGTTTTTTTAGAAAATCTTCATTTGTCCAAAAACGGTGCGACTTTCATTAGGACTATTTTTGAACAAGAGATAGAGCTTTTTATGCTCTATCTACAGTTTTCGTTTGGCACGCTCTTTATGGGACACCTTGTATATATATAGATTTGATGGCTCCCGTAGCCGAGAGTCGAGCATACCGGAATCGGTGTCACTATCTTTGAGGTGATGAAAATGACTTTTCTATAATATCTCAATATAAAAATTTCATTTTGGTATACAAAATAATATTAAATAATAAATAAAATGAATGTTTGTATGTTTGTCTTGTATGCGTTCCTAAACCATTGACTTGATTGTAATTATACTTTGGTACAGTCTTTTATGGACGCCCAAGAGGGTTTCTGTATTGAATTGTAGATCACGCGAATGAAGTCGCAGGCAACAGGTAGTATTAAAAAGAACAGATTCACAAATGGATCGGTTCCAGCGATGATGATAGGTGAGAATAATAACTTATATAACTTAAACTTATAAAATAATAACTTACTGAATTCCAAGCAGGTGGAGTCGGGGGTGAAGGTCATGCCAATTTTGTACACTTGAAAACGTGTAAATTAAAATTTACATACATTACCTAATTTATCAAATATTGACGGTGCAAATAAAACTTATGACGTTTCCTACATTGTTTTGTTATTTTAATGTGTACCAAAAATAAGCTTAAATATTAGAACAAGTGTATGGATTCGGAGTGGTTCATTGTTTTCCGATGATGGCAACCCGTTATAAAGAGTTGTTCACAGAGACGACGCCAGTTCGTGCAGCGTCAACTTTTTATGTTATCGGGAAGCGAGTGTTTCTTTGTTTCTGTTGACCGTGTGATTCTAAAACGGCCCAATAAAATGTTCTATTAGTTATAAATATTTATTCGTGTAATTTTTATTTTATTGGTTTTTTAACTGCCTCATAATGCAGGCCGCCTCCAACCGGGTAATCTGCAAGTCATTGGGGAAAGCCAGTGGACGTCCTATGGTTGGATTGATGATGATGATGATGGTTTTCTAACAGCTTAAACATTTTCATTATCATTATCACTTTTTTTGAGGTAGTAACATGTGGCGGTTTGGTACGGTAAGTACCGCAACCAATGGTTTAGAATGCTTTGATGGCACTTAGACCCTTTAAAAAATTGTAGCATAATCGGTTCCGTCTGTAGTAAGGCTCGGACTACATGCAACCGGAATTTTTCAGAACCCCATACAAATCGGATTGAATCGGGGCTTGTCCGGAGCCGTTTTGTATGGAGTTCTGAAAAATTCCGGATGCATGTAGTCCGAGCCTAAAAGGCTCCTTTTCGGAAGAACTCGGAACTCTCTCATAAGGCGGCGAGCACACACTGCGCGCGCGCTGACTCGCCGTCACTGCGCGCTTTGTTGCCCTTTTAAATCACCAAAATAGGGTTGGTGAGTTTTGTTTGAACTTATTTATTAAATTAGGGAAATTATTAAACACGCTACGTGGGTATTTTTGTAATCTCAAAATGGGAACCCTATATTGGCCATTTGTAACTCAAGAAACATTGACGACCGCCGTAGCCGAGAGGCGAGCATACTGGACTTGGTGTCGCTATCTTTGAGGTCCCGGGTTTGATTTCCGGTCGGTCAATGTAGAAAAATAACTTTTCTATATTGTCTTAGGTCTGGGTGTTGTGGTACCGTCGTTGTTTCTGATGTCTGTAACACAAGTGCTTAAGCTACTTATCATAGGATCAGAGCAATGTATGTGATGTTGTCCAATATATTTTTTTTAGTTTGTATGATAAGCACGTTCATTAGTCATCCATGATTTAGTTTTTTTTTTTATATAAATCTTATTCTTCTTTAAAAATAGAAATCCTGATAGTGGCAGTTCATAATTCAAGAGACTTCTACCGTATTTTAGGGCGTCGGATTTTGTTGATATCACTACATTTGATGTGGCGTCAAAGATCATCAAAATTAATAAGGTACCTATGTATCTATTATAAACAAACACGTTAGCCCCACTGTATTTTGATAACGAATGAACACCTGAGAGATAATTGAAATAATAATATTCCTTATCACTTTGTTGATTGATGGTATATACGACATAATTCACTTGCACTTTGATTGTTTTCAATACAATCTTTTACTTTTACATATGACTGATCGAATTATAAATGCATCATTCCATGTTTTTTAACAAAAGGTAACTACTAACTAAGTCATAAATTATTTAGTTCTAAAACGGATACAATATAATTAAGTGAATATTTGCATAGCAAAGAAATACTTGAAATACTTGAGCTATTTTAGAAAATATCATTTTCTGAATTAGAAAATATCAATTTCTAAAATAAAAATTTAAGAAAATACATTTTTTTTAAATTTACCCAAATCGGAAATTGAAAGTGAAACCTTTGCATTCATGGCTAATCATACCGCCATCGCGCCATAACGCCAATCAGGGCCGTCAAAATATATAGTTATTATTTTTTCCTTGTTGGCAACCCTAACAGGTGGTGGTCACCGAAGCGTTTGTCCACTAATGTGTCCGTCAGAGGCAGCCCTTATCAGGCTCAGGCTGAATCTGGCGCTCTGATAACGCGATCTTCGACGTCGATCGATAACTCCTAATGCGATCAAGTCGTTGTCGGTCCCTCACTCACGGATCTACATCGAGTTGCTTTATTTTTAAGGCTATGGTATTCGTATAATTCGATTAGGCCTATTTGAATGTGTCATTGTGATCTATTTGAACAAGTCATTATTGAATTCAAGTTGAATATTTAACTTTTACAATAACGTATAATTTTGGGATTGCATAATTAGTTGCTACAATTTCTACGCTGATTATAAAATTGAGAATTTAAAGCGGGAAATCAGCGGCTAATTGGGTACCCACAGCAATTTCTCAGTCTCTGTTCTTCAATCTGTCTTCACCCAATGCTGAGGGTAGATTGGATCCTATAAAGCATGCTATTTTAAACGATCTTGACCCTACTGCACCTATCCCCTCTCTGCCACCTTTACCAGGTCGTTGGTCCACATACTGGTTACATGTATTGAAATAATTACAAGATTTTTTTCTGCCTTTTCATAAAACTAAATATTGGACAACATCACATACCCACATTGCTCTGATCCTAAAGTAAGTAGCTAAATTGATTTTTCTAAAACGTAAAATATTGGAATTTTATTAAAATTTTTATAACAGATCAAAAACTTACATAAAATTGTTGATGCTTTATTTGGATATTACCAACTACAACTGTAGGTAATTCAGAAAATAGTCGAATAGCCTATTATCTTGTTCCAAACTACTTAATTATAGCTTCTGGGTAGAGCCACTGATAATGGAAAGAAATATTTAAATACATCATGTGACATTACACAAACACTAGTCCCTTGCGGTTGCGCCAACTACTAACTAGTTCCAACAATCACATTAATTATTTAGCCCCAAACTAAGCAAAGCTGGTAGGTACTACGGCGATTAGATAACAGATAACCATACTTACCCGTGGTGATTAACAAATCATATCCAGAAGTTAATAGAAAAAAAATGTTGCGAAACACCAAAATTACAATATTGATGACTTGTAATATTGTCATTCGAATACTTACTCGACAATGACACATCTAAATAGACTGTTACCTAACAGTATTCTTAATGAGCTTAAGTCGATAATAACGATAACTCTAGTTAAGAAACGCCTTTGAGACAATGAAGCCTTATTAAGGTAACTACTATGGGAACTTTACTTGTGACCATTGTTAAGATGATTCTAGAAAATATGAAACTAAGTTACACGGAATTAAAATAATAGTAGGTACTTATATTTTTGTCACACAGATCCTTAGTAATTGATGAACGAGAAATTATCGTAGATTTATGTTAGGATAAAAGCATTTAATCCAACATACAATTTTACATTTCAAAACACTTTATGCATAATTAAAATAAAATTACAAGTACACAATATTATATCAATTATATCAGCAATAAGCGTCGTCAAATGGTTACAAAAATCTTAAACCAACAAAATTTTTAAAGTTATACCACTTCACTATACTGGATTCCCACTCAACTTCCCGCCCAATTCGAAGGTCCCCATAATGCTAGAAGCATTGCCTCGCTGAATAGCTATGGAGACCTGCTGAACCAACCAAGACCCAGAGCGGGGTTAGGATTATATTTCGTTCTCTACCTTGTATTTTACGGTATACCTACGGTATTTACCTATTATAGGTACGACAGTATGTACCATAGTAGACTCTACCATATCAATTGAAATACTGTCGTGGCAATCGAAGATAAAGAAGTGTTGATTTGAGGCAGTTGATTTTGTAACAATAAAAAAAACTATTTTAAATAACTAAATACCTAAAAATATACATAGTAAAGATACTTATGTAGGTAATCAATTATTTTTGGAGTCAATGCGAACAAAAATATCCAAACTCTTCTTGGCTGACACCAACTCCAAAAATATCTAATTGTGTATATTTAACAATACTCAATAATGTTAATCCAGTCGCTGTTCGTCTTCTTACCTATCTGTGCGCTTAGTTTTACCAAAATAGGCCAATACCTATACCTAGGTAAAAACAAAACTTTACCTTTTCCCATTAGAATTAAATTGTTTTGTTATGATGGTGCCGCATTTAACTTAGGCGAAAATATCAAAAACTTTTGAAAACATAATCAAAATCCAATTTTTATAAGAACCTGATTAATATTTTGTAATTAGCCATTTATAACAGTCCGTGTGGCGAAAAATATACAGATGAACGATAAAGGTTGCTGTCAACACGAATAGAAGTTACAATATTCTTCTTTAATTCATTTATTTCAGACAATTAAAATCCATGTGTTAGTACAATTTTAGAACGCTTACAGCTAGTGTTAGTAATTAAAATTTCCTTTAGCTTTCGACTGCAAATTACATATTTTTGTGCAAAAAAATAATCATTTTAGGTAGCGCAACATAAAGTGACCATGAATGTTTAAAAACCGTAGGTATTCATGTTTTCCTCGTTGTTATCAGTCAGTAATCAAATCCCTAAACTTGTATTAAATAACACAATTATTCCGCCACTTATCAGCAGTATTTATTATTATAAAGATACGATACCAAATCCTCTAGATTACGGGCTAAGTCCAATATTTGTTTATTGTTGTAATTTGTAACTGACAAAACAAAGATATCATTATTATTGCTCACTGAAGAAGTAAACATTTGTTAGTTTATTTATTTTACGGTAGAAATTACGAACTAAAATTGCTATTTTTATAAAATTACTTACGATCAAATTACATCATTGGAGCAAATCTTGCTATGTCACTCTTTATAGAGTGATAAAGCATAATTTTTACATTTTGTCATTGTGATGAGATCATCAGCAATAATTATTTTTTTATTTTATCCTCATAAAGAAAAGTTATAAGTCCCAAACTAAACCAATCTAACAAAGGAACATTGACCAAGTAGCTCATATTCACCGATGAAATATATCTTTAAAGTCACATGATAATTCTCTACAAATAAATTAATTAAATTTCACTCAAAAAGTTTACACCTATTCAAACATATTGTTATTCAAAACCTGATGTTGATAAGCATTTCCACAGAAGCCGAATACAAAAAATAGGCATATTGATTTATTTAACCTTGTTTCAAGTAAAAGACATTTAGTTACGTAATAAGGAAGTTATGTCGGGCTCGACGATTGCACTAATGCATTTACGCCGAACTACTCTCCATATCCACTTAATTAATTAAGGAACGAGCGGGAACAAGATTCAGCCGGTCTCATTAAGAATTTATTACTAACACACATTAGCCAACAACACCATAATAAAATTCAAAGCTAATTTTTAAAATAAAATAAGGATCTAACGCATTTGAGTCAACTTACTCCCAAAACAATGCTTACCAAAAAACATACCACCTTATTGCATTCGGCACGCTTTTAATCGCTTAATAATACCATTAATCAAATTACAAACCACAATCGTTTAATTGTTGCTATAGATAGAACCAATAAAAGAACGCAGAGATTAAATAGAGTCGTCGGCGTGCGCGCAGAGTTAAAATAAAACTACAGGAGCGCGAGGGGAAGTTGCGGGGAGCTTAGGGAAGCGGGGCGTGGCTCTATGTATCGAAAGCTCGCGTCGCCATTGGGCGCAGCAGGCACCAAAAGCTGCCGGGGCGGGGCCTCGCGTGCCGCGTATAAATGCGCGCGCCGCCCTCGCGCCCGCCAGTCCGCACTCCGCAGTGACAGCGCACACGCGCCTCGCGTACGATCCTCTCAGTTATACAAGTGCTACAGAACTAAGTGAAAATGGTGAAGTTTGAAGGAGACTTCAGTATTAATTCCATACTGATGAACCACGCGGCGAATAAGCCGCCGCTCTCGCCAGCACCGTCATCCACTGAAGCGTCGCACTCCGAGCCCGATCTCAGCGACTCCGAGCTCGACGTCACGGGCACCGAGCCCGTCGATTGCACCAAACCCAAGGAAGACGACAAGAAGGATAAGAAACACGAGAAGCCCGCGTACAGCTACAACGCCCTCATCATGATGGCCATCCGCAACAGCCCCGAGAAACGACTCACGCTAAACGGCATCTACGAGTACATCATGACCAACTTCCCCTACTACAGGGAAAACAGGCAAGGCTGGCAAAACTCCATTCGCCACAATTTGAGCTTGAACAAGTGCTTCGTAAAAGTGCCGCGTCATTACGACGACCCGGGCAAAGGCAACTACTGGATGCTGGACGCTTCGGCCGAGGATGTATTCATCGGTGGGACCACAGGGAAGCTCCGCAGGCGATCAGCACTAAATGGTCGATCTCGGCTCGCGTGTTTCAAGCGGCCGCTGTTCCCTGGTGCTCCCCTGCCCGGCGCGTATCCCCCGACGACCTACTCGCAGCTAGTCGGACTCTACTCCCAGCTGCTTTACCAGAGATACGCTCCGATGCAGATGAAGACTCCTCCGGTGGCTCCGAGTGCGATGCACCCCGCGTTCCGCGGTGCTGAAGCGATGCCCTACGGCCTGCCGTACTCGCCGGCGCTGTATGGAGCCGAGCGCATGCCGTCGGCGTTCCTTAACCAGCCGCTGCTGCAGAGCTCGATGCAGACCTCGGCGATGCTGGCGCAGAGCTCGCCGCCGATGGTAGCGCACTCGCCGCCCACCTCAGGCGCGTCGAGCCCCGAGCTGCCGTCGCCCTCGCACCACCCCCTGACTCCTCACATCTACAAGCCTGTCACGGTGCTCTCCCGACAGTGACTCTGACACTAAACTAAGTGCATCTGCCGTTATCTGTGATAGTATTAAATTAGTGCAAGGACCAGTGGCCCGAGGTCGGTAATCTCAAGTGTAAAGCACGCACCGCAATATAAGCACCTTGTTGTACCTCACCTAGCATTCCGCTATTGTACAATGTATTCTATGTGTAAATAATTCCAAAGTTTATAGGTATTTATTGAACTAGCTATAGGAATAAGTTAAGAGAGTTATGATGAAATAAAAGAAACTATTGATCCCCTTAAAACCTCTTTTTATTTTTAAGCACTCGAACTACTCGGAAGGATTATCAGGTGGTAATCAGCTTAAAATATTTGAGCCTGGTGATTTTAAACAATCATTACAACAGTACTGAAAAAAATTACATTTTGGAATCACCGTTAGTTGCAAGAATGGGGATTACACAAATAACTAAACAATTTTAAGATGACTACCAGCTTTATTATCTTATCAACAACTATTTGCACGTAAATTAAAACGAAGAAGCATGAATCAGTTCTTTTTAAACACTGAACCTTGAAAGACTTTAAGTATATGATGGTAACAAAACTTAGAAACAAAACCAAGGTAAACATTTTATGATACAAGTTATTTATCGCAGTTTAACTTCTCTCTTTGCCAAGTACAAAATGGAAACGATTAACTACCTATATCTATTTAAAATTAAGCTATTATCATGAAATACGAGCACATTTTGGATAAGATTACCTAAGCTTGTTGATATTATTTTTCACGCCTTATTAATTTTATATAACTCCATGTAACCGAATATAACTGGACCAAGCAAGCCGTAGCCAAACTACAAATGATTCGGTAAGTTAATTTTACACTTGAAAATTGTATCATGTTAAACCTACGTCCTTTGGCTACCCGGGTAAATAGGTACACAATAGGCCTAGAAAGAAGATAATAATATATCTAGTCATTAGTGAAATCTTTCGTACTTTCTAATATAACTAATCAAAAAATGAATTTAGACCTATCATTAAAATTTCATTTTGACATGAGTAACTGGCTCAAACTAATAAAATTGGATTGGTACAAGATATATCGAAATCAGTATAATACCATGACTATTTTTATAATGTTACTATTGACCATCTATAATGTACATTATGAAGTGATTAAATGAATGAATATGTATAAGAATATGAATGAATATGAGTTCCTGATATTTCGGCACAGCTGCAAAGCATGATCACGGATGAACTATCTATGCGGGTTGATGTTATTAGCCTATTTAGGCTATATCAGAAACGATATATATATAATAGTATAAACATGCAGCATAAAAACTAACATGGTAAATATTCCGATCGAATTATTTCTAATGTTTTCTTTGAATTAGTCGGTATATTGCTTGTGTAATTGCACGTTCGGACGTGTAAAAGTGCTGTTAATGACCTATTTGCAAAAATAAATGATTTTGATTGAAGATATTATGGATTGCCTATGGAAGATATACAGGAATACTAACATAATTCATATCTTTACGTTGTTATATTTATTTAGATATCTATTTTTTATTAGATACATACCACAGAATAATCATTAATGTCTAGTTCAGTAATGAAAGGTAGTCAAAAATAACTACTAGTGTGTTTTTCCTGTATTTGTTCTTAAACTATTCATCTCAATGAAATAAAACGTTGGTGAGTTGTTGCATTTTTGCTGCGTTGCATGTTGTTGTGTGCACGCCAAAAATTTTTCTAAACTAAATTGAAAAATAGATTTTATGGAACCCACTCGATCTTTACATACTTATTTACAATTTAGACCAATATCGGAAAGCGTAAATTGGAAATAGTTTAGGTTACCTTTAGCTTGAATAAAAATACACCATAGACCATTAATAAAGAATACTTATTGGACCACTTTCCCCTTTCTTCTTATCTGTCCTCTACCTGAAGGTTGTCTGGAAGAGATCGCTTTTAGCGATAAGACCTAAATTGTGCATCTTTCTGTAAACACAAATTGTAACTTCAATGTATGGTATACAATAAAGAGTATCTATCTATCTATCTATCTATTGTTTAAGCCGCAGAATTATGCTCCAACATCTGTAACAATAAAAATATAAACAGCTCGTAAGCATTTCTCCTTTGTTAATCAAAACATGAAACTTAATTACAAAACTAGTTTTAACCTCTGCGTAAGGTTTGGTTTGACACACAGAACATTTTTTGACAACTAAACTACTATAATTAGACCATCTAGGTATATTGAGATCATCGCTCGGGAAAAGTATTTTTTTCCTGGATAAGAAACTAGTCTATGTTCATCCGAAAGGTAAACTATAAACATTGTTCAAATTCAATAGTGTTATATCGGTGGCTGAGTGTTGGTCCTCACACATATGAAAGCCTGAGTCGACCGAAAGAAGAAGACTTGTTCAAAGAGTTATTCAAATCGGTTTCGTAGGTTTAGAGATTTCCCGCTACATCCAAACAAACTTTCCTCTTTATAAACAAGTATAACCACACATCTTTTAACGAGAATGGTTTACTGTTAGGTAACCAACGACTCAGGATTGCTTACATAAATTGTTTAGTCTTCATTTATTTTTGAATAAAGGAAATAAGAATTACTACTGTACAATGTTGCCATCAAACAATCCAACAGGTTTTGAGCTTTTGACGTACCTACGAGTATCTACCAGAAACGGGCGGACAAAGGCGTTGATTGGTTCTGACACTTTTAAAAAAGGTTTTTATCCACACAATTATTGTAATTTGTTTACAACTCTTTTACCCATCAAGTGTGGTTTTGTGGATGGAATTGCGTGTGAAGACTTACTACTGGTAATATTGATTACATAAATTGTTAAACGAAGCGGTTTGATGGACATTCTACTTGATTTTAAATTCACATCGCTATGAATAAGTAGTCGCCTGCACCATACAAAATATACCTTTAGAATTTATCTTCAAGATTAATTTTTGTGTTTTTATTGTACTTTATAACAAGGAATAACTAAGTCAGTAAATTGGAAACATAGTGATGATAAATAATAATATGTAATAACAAACATTCGTCTGAGTAAATTAAAGTTTGCATTGAGTAACTACATACAGTAACTATCTACATTGTTTTATTCAGTCGCTTTTTAATTAAAACAACTTTTACTTTAATGTCGTGATAGAAATCCTGTTTAGGGGTCTACCATGAACTCTGGACAGAATCTAAGCAGAATAGAATAGAGTAGTTTAGAATATTACTTTACTGCAGTAAATGTGGTTGTAAAAGATGCAGTTATACAGTATTAAGTTTCACTTAGGAAAAAATTAAGGATTATCTATGAAGTGATCCTATTTTAAGCGTGGTTAGGGCTTAGATGATCCTAACCAACTATTGCTTTATCTCGATAATATCTAATGTAGAAAGCATTTTGTTTTTTACGATTTCAAAGTCGACCCCTTAGAAAAAGTAATTTATTTGAAATGATTATGTATCTACATTTGCCTCCTTTATCAAGACCACAATACTACATACTGTATAACGTGACGAAGCCCGGCTCTCATTATTTTCTCAAAACATTACTAAATCGATACAAATAAACTAATTTTAAAACAGACTCAGAATCACCTATTTGAATGGCTAAACATCCGAATATTGTTTTTCAAGACTATGCCAGTGCCCCGCGGAGTTGCGCGCGCGCACAATGGCGCGCAACGGGTTACGTTACGACTGCGCTACTCACATCACAAAAACGCACTACAATGGGAATTTGCAACGTGCTAAAACTCATCCTCAGACCATCTATCACGAGCGGGTGGCACAAGTGAAAAGATCTAACGATATTCTAAACTTATTTATTTATTTGCACTAGGATTTTCGGGCGTTCAACATTTGATAAACTTATGCTTGGATACATTTAGAAAGGTTAAGAATGCATTGCGAGCTAAGTTTTTATAAGTGTGGACGGCAAAGGCATAGGCAATAATTATATTATGCCAAGTTATTTTATTTAAAAAATATACAAAATATACTTTTTAAAAATAACTTGGTTTATTTAATTCACCGAGGTAATGCAGGTAGCCTTCTGGACACCTTTAACTTTTCTCTGGGAGTAGGTGTTGTTGGGCTTTTGTAAACTCTTATTTTATTTTATTAAACATGTTTATGTACATTTTGTATCGATTATTGAGATCTTTTATTTCATTTTCAAGTTGTAAAATTAAATTAATTAAACTTTAAAAGTGTAGCTAAAAAAAGTAAATATCGGTCTCGGAATCCGTTTATTAATAATAATGTTTTTAGTTCTTCGAACATCAATTAATAGGTATTGTTGTTTATTTTAAATTTTCTTGAAGTAATGGTAGTTTGTTCCCGGGTTTTTGTAACATTTTCTTTGATAACTTTTTATTTATAAGAAAAAACTTATTTGAGGTCGTTTAAAATCCAGGGAAAACAGTATACGTCGTACATAAAATAAAACACGTTTTTCAGCAATGATAAGAAAACAGTAAAATTTGGAACCTCCTCCTTTTTGAAGTCAGTTAAAGATTTGGTATTTCATCAGTTTAGCCATAGGACGTCCACTGCTGAACACAAGCCTCCCCCAATGATTTTTATTGGGGGGGATTGGCACAACTCGCCACGCTTGGCAGGCGGGTTGGCAAGCGCAGTTTTTTCTAAGATTTCGCACGCAGACGCTGCTGCCCGTCTCGTGCTACAGGAATAGTCGCCTCTTACGACACGCCTCCTGTTGGACGTGGGGAAGTGTATTCTTTACGACCGTCCCCTCACTGGTACATTTGGTATTTATTATAATAAAATATTTGTATGTATTTTATGGGTGCTTTAGAAGATATTAACAGCAATGTTAATAAATAATTTATTGATATAAAACTTTAAATTACTGGTCGACGTTCTAATTCCGCCCTCTCGTTTCTTAGCCCACGTCCCGGTAACTGTTACAAGCTGTTATTTGAATACAATCACACAAACAAACAGACAATCACGCTGGCTGTCAGTAGGCAGCCATCGTTAATCATCCATCATGGAGGACAGCGAAACGTCTTCCGTGTAAGAAGCCAAGTTTTTCTTGTCAACGTACCGTTTGAATCAAACTAAAAACTTGCTATTATTAAGTAACTTATAGTTATTTCGGCATCACTAAAATGTGATTCCATTAATGTATCTATGTATTTATCTAGATACAATATAGGTACATTGCACAACAGAAGTTTCAGTAAATATTAATTAACACTATTCGAAGAAGTTAAAGTGAATATTTGTTTATATTTTTTTTATATTTGTTGTTTTATAAAAAGCAGAACGCTTATAGGATCATTTCGTTGTCCGTCTGTCTGTCTGACCTACTTAATGGGGAATATGCATGTTTTTATTTCTTCCTAAAATAAATAGTACTTAATTATAATTAATAAAACTTTAAGAATTTTTAAAAATTTTCATAAATACCTGACCTACAGCCCATTAAAGTCGCGTGTTAGACAAGGTGGTCCGATATGTACCGTGACGTCACATTACACGTCCGCTATAGATTTTTCATAGTAAAAGTTGTTTTTGAAAGAGATAGGTATACCCTAATTTCTAATTACTATATTAAGGTTATTTTTTAACCTATCAAGCATGTGTGAACGAGACACAATAGATATTACATTGTTATGCGACCGCCGGCGTTCTTATAATCCTCAACGGGTTAATTAAAATCTATTTTGTTTTTACTATTGGCACTATAATTTTATATAATAAAGTAAAAACAATATATTTTTCTCATGCACATTCCCTATTAGTTTTTTCTACACTTTTATACCACCAGCTATTTTTATGCGCTGTCTTTTGCTTGGTTGCTACTCATAGATAGGGTATTTAAACGTTATTCTGTGAAATAAAGAATAAATAAATAAAATTATCTACTTGTTGTTTACTTGAGTACTTACCCAGAATTAATTAAAAGATAACTTGGCGTAAATATAAATTGTTGGCATTCAAGTAACAGTCCAAAACACTTTTTAGTTTGTTTAAACTATGTTTTTTCGAATAAAAATATTTCTGGTTATTTTTATTAGTATAGTCTAGTATTAGTATAGTATAGTCTGTCTGTTTGTCTGTGTATCTGTCCCCGGCTTAGCTCAGGCTCTTAGTACTAAAAAGCTGTAATTTCGCATGAGTTATTGATTACGCCATCAAATTGAAAAAATAATAATTTAAATAATTTTTAGGGTGCACCCCTACACGTTCAGGGGATAGATGTATTTTAATTTTAAAAAATTGTGGCAATATAAACACCTTTTTTAGATTTAGGGATCCGTTGTGTAATACTTGGCTTTCAAGTGTATTTTTTTGTTAGAGTCGTGTGTTTTTAAATTCACGACTCTAGTAACGAAGTTAAGAGGAAAACTATCACAGCTAGATATGCTTTAGATACAAGTCAACGAGTCAAATTATAAAACGTATTTGAAGAAGAAAATTACTTTTCATTACTCATACTCGGAAAGTAGGTCTGAAGTTGCCTCAGGAGCGGGTTGAAAGTAATACTTTTCAGTCCAAGGGAGAATCGTTTTCAACTGACAGCTGTCAAATTATTAAAAAAAACTGGTTCTATTTTCACTATTTTATTGAACCATGTTCCAACTTTCTATACATCCACAGATAGCCACTCAGTAATAGCGCGATGTAAGATTGAATTAATACCAGGGGTGTGCATTGGTTTCAGATGGGGGAAGGCTGTGAGTGAAAATTGAGTAAGTTTGAGTGAAACAGTAGGCGATCTCGCGGCAGCCTAACATTGGTTACTGCTCAGTAACGATCTAAGTTGCGCGCTTTAGTAAGGAATAAGTACAGGTAGACGACAAAATGGTTACAGAATATTTATTGTTTATTGTTGAATACGTCATTAATAATTATGGTCAGCTGTTCTGTCGGTTTTTTATGAAGGTAGGCTCTGCATAATAGCCTATATGGGATGCACGCCCCTGATTAATACAGAGCTAAGTATTAATTTAAGAATATATTTTTAAATGACCTTATTATATGTAATTTACTTTCAACTATTTCCTTAAAATGACAAAGATTTAAGCAAAATATTTATTATTTTTTAAATGATGAAAATGAAAAATATAATGTCTGAATCGCCGGCTGGCCACGGAAAAAAATAAGCGGGAAAGCGGTAATCCGATCTTAATTTGTTTTTTCGAGTTGTAGAACGTAGTGATTATATACTCTTTGGTAGAGTTTTATTAAAATTTACTAATTTTTTCTTTAGCTAATTCATGTTTTATTTTAACTTTCCTTGTATTCGTAATGGAAAGCACAGTGTTTACCTCGGGATAAAGACTTATCCCTCGAACTATTAAACTATAAAACCCGTCTCAAGGCTAAAGTCACTTTCACCCCTAGGGTAACAATTTAACTATAGATGAAGTTGTTAATTATGTGAAACAGGTAGTAATACAGTTTATTGTGATGGTCAAATACGGAACCTCTTATTGCGCGTGGCCCGATCCGTACATGACCGGTTTTTATTGGTTTTGTAGCAACCCAGCAAACTAGGAACATTAAACATCCGTTTATCTGTTACATCAACTTTAATTTAACTGTCCTCTACCAAGGAAGGTTGTCTGGAAGAGATCGCTTATAGCGATAAGACCGCCTAAATTGTGCTAATCTTAGTGTAGGTACTTTTTTCTGTTACTTTGTTTCTTTTATGGTTAAATTCAACACAATTGTACACTACCCAAAAGGAATACCTAGAATTTTAGTAAATAATAATTTGAAAAATGTTATGTATGATTAATGTATACAAATACAAATACAATACAAATACAAAATGTTTATTTCATTAACTTAGTGTCTAATACAATATAAGTGAATGGAGCTACCTTTTAAGCAAAATATGCTTGTGTTAGGTAACACCGCTCTTCCATAGCATGGTTACAACAGACTAATTTAGGCCACCTGGATAGTCTCTACCATAACATAAACATTAAATAGTTTTTAATTCAAACATGTGCTAATAAAATTACTAATTGATAAATGTTATTATAATATAAATGATTATTTTAGGTAGGTATGTAAAAATCTGACATTTTATTAATAATATTATTATTATTTATTTTATTAATATTGATTAAGAGTATGACATTAAGTAAGTAATATGATGAATCAATTTTATCTTAAGTATTATAATTAAACAATTAATCTATCCTTATGAATGTGTGTGTGTGTGTGTGTGTGTGTGCGTGTATGTGTGATGAGTGTGTTTCAGCTTATAATTAATTCTATTTCAGCGTAGCTTTTAGCTTTCAACCATTTAGTAATAGCAATTTTGCATTTTGTATAAGTCATATTATAAATATCTAATTCTTTATTTATTCTGTTATTAGAAAAGTAGCTCTCGTGTCATATTGCCTCTTCGCAAATACTGACCTCACATGTATGATTATAGAAAAGGTGTAGAATTTATATCCTTTGTTAGATGCACGCGTAACCCAAATATAAGTTAATTATAAAACACGATTAAACATTTGTTATTAAAACAAATATAAAATATTTACTGAAACTACCAAACAATTTAAATAAAGTCTTGCTTAAGCAACACTATGATTCATAGTTAAGTAGTCATCATTAGTTTGTTGGTTAATAACTGAATTAAATTGTGGAAACGTGGGATTTTGTGTGGAATGATTGGAATTAGACTTTTAAAAGTAATTAACCAGTATGGCAATAAAACAGAGGCGTTAGTTAACGACAGGGGTGACGTGGCGACTTTGTTTTAGGTTTGTGATAAGTTAATAAAAGGCACTTACTATTTTAAATGTAAATGGTCCTAATGTGCATTAAAGTCCTTTGTTTTCAAACTTTTTGTATGGAGCCTATCATATTTACAGTTGTAAATAAACGCCAACTACTAAAATAATTACAAATAACAAATACTCTTTGACAAAATATAGTAAATTATATATTTTGTTTAGAATTTCAGTTTTAATATGTCAATAAAAGTAAATATTACTTAGTTAAGCTGAAATTCTGAACAAAGTATATCATTTACGACATTTTGTCAAGGAGTATTTGTTGTTTGTAATTATTTTCGTTGTCTACTGGTAAACCGCCAGACAATGTGCAAACTATGAAAATTTGTGCATTGTCGATGTCATCATATTTAAAATATATTTAGTTATGACTTATTAACTAAAAAAAATGTATGTCACATAATTAAACACGTGCCTATGATCGATTGATTACGTATGGGTTTACTTGTCGAGGCTAGTAATCTATGTACATTACGTTTTTATGACTAAACTATTCGACTACTCAATCAAATTGAAACAAATGATTTTCCCCGTCTTTATTTGTCATCATACGGTAAGAAGGACTTTGTTAAGCATACGTATTGTTTGAGTAGCGATTGTTTTGTGTTGTTCACTCAAAACAAAGTGAACTTGGGGAAATTAATTGACGTATTTTTGATTCACTTAGATTCGGCTATTGATTAGATATTTATAATTGTTTTTTTCGCACATGCCGATAATGATTTGAGATTGGTATGTTTATATTATTGTTATTTATTCTTATCTCACCAGGCCTACGTAATCGAGACACAATAAAGATTCGCGGTCTCATCATGAGACCGCTTAAATGTTGATGAATTAGCTGCTAATGAAATTTCTAAGAAGTTTAACTAAATAACACAACTAACATAAACGTCTAAACAGGAAGAATTTTTTATCACCATCCAAATTTAAATATAATAATCTATGAGGAAAAAAACAATACACGTGTTTTTTCTTTTGGTATCAGTACAAAAATTTTGAGATAAAGCAGGAAATTGTCTAAACAAATACTAAGAGTATAGACACGGCACGCCAACTACTCTACGCGCTAGCGTCGACGCCTCTCCCCGCCCCCGGTTTTCATTGATGTTTTTACGATCCTTAAGTTGTTGACTTTTCCTTCATATTTTCGCGATAGTAAGCAGCGCGCGGGACGGCGGTAACGCGGTAATAAGGCACGCATACGTCACGGGGTTGCGCGGGCGACTGCCGCGTGCCGCTGCCCGCGCGCCGCTGCCCTCGCGCCGCCCTCTCATTCATGTATCAAGCGTAATGTTTACGTTAAGCAGTAACCACATTAAATTGAAAATTATATTGGGAAAAATATTTTATGGTGAAAACTTGACATACCATTTTTTTAAATAAATGGGTTCTATGAAGGATTCCTAATGCCTAGAAAAAATTAAGATGGCGGTAAAAAAGTATTCCTGTATAACTTAACTATAACAAAATTAATAATACTCGTATTTTACGCATTTATCGTAAGATTAAATACGAAGTTAAATGTGCGGTTCAGAAGTTGCTACTTACACTTAATTACAGTGAAACTGAAGATCTTCTTGTTTAGGTGAAAACACTTACACACATACTCTCTCTCACACACACACACACACACACACAAACTAACGGCCACTTACCCACAATAACAGACATGCTAGAAATCGTAAAACCATTAGTTTCTGGAGGAATCACTGCCGCCTAAGATACAGGACTTGTCCTAGTTTAGGTGTCACGGACTCAGCAAAAAAAATAATGTAGGTAATAACTTTTTGCAAACCTACTTATAAGCACATTTTTATTATTTTATTTATTTATGTCTGGTTGACCCCAAAGTCGACTGGGTACTGAGTTCGGTTTTTTCATGTGCAAACAAGTTTTGAATTAATAAATTAATCAGTTTAACTTTAATAAGTGTTACTTTCATGGTTAAAACAACCGATCAATCATGGCTCTGCTAATTTTTTGTGCCAAATCGAATGTTATTGAAAACGCGTAAATAATTTTGAAGTAATCAGTTAACTATTTATTACAGCGACGCCTGGTCTTGCGACAACCCTAGCGAATGTTGACCTTCCCACCGCTGGCTCCTCAGCCAGACAGATCGGCCCCTAGGGATGAGTGTCCGTGGACCCATTCAGGTGTACACTGTCAAAGTAGATAGAGTAGATAGATACTACTTATTACTATTTACACACAACATAAAACGAGTACCTACCTACACGAAAAAATCATTGACAACTGCGTTATTACGGCGGTCTCAGGTAAGTGACCGGGGGTTCCGTACAAATTTGTATGTGTACATATTATAAATACTTCAGGAATCCAGTCTCGCAGTTTAATTACAAAATTTAATTACATAGGGTTTAATTTAAACATGATACCTACTTCCACGCGTTCCCGAGAGAGACAGACAACAAAGTGATCCTTTAAGGGTTCTGTTTTTTCCTTTTAAGGTACGGACCCCTAAAATTTTTTTTTATTTTAATTAAAAATCAACAATTCTCAGGACTTGTAGCGCTATCAGTCCAATGGTTTTTTTAACCGTTAATGGCGGGAGTGCATAAATTATCTGGTTTTTCGCTTAGATAGTGGATGGCTTGATGTGACGGCGCCAAGCGAGTATACTTGCAGCTCTTTCTTTTCTTTAAATATCATAAATTTAAAAAAGGAACAGTCTTAGTATAAGACGTATCTAAGACTCGAAAAGATTATTAAAATTTTCGTTATGATGAGATAGTGCTAAATGATTATCTCACTTAAATTGAATTTGGAAAAGTATTTTAGTATTTTATTGGTTTAAATATGTGAATAGGAAGTTTGCGGTAGTGATCGAATAGAACTCACAGAAGCCCATACAGTCGAATATATAATAAACATGACCAAACAAAATATATCGTGGACAGATTATTACATCTAATTTTCTAAATTCCATTTGAAAAAGATTGCATTTATTTCGCGATAGCGACGTTTTACTCGTACTTACCATGGAGTAAAAGAAGTAAATGTTAATAAATGAAATATACTGTTAAAGCATGCCGTGTGGGGACGGCCGTAAAGAATACACTACACCGTCAACAGGAGCGTGTCGTAAGAGGCGACTAATTCCTGCAGCACGGGACGGGCAGCAGCGTCTGCGTGCGAAATATTATAAAAAACTGCTCCTGCCAACCCGCCTGCCAAGCGTGGCGAGTATTGGCAATCCCTCCGATGAAAATTATTGGGAAAGGCCAGTGTTCAGCAGTGGACGTCATATGGCTGAGATGATGACTGTTTAAAGCGGTTTTTTCACCGAACCATGCTTGCCTGTTGCGTAACTATAAGGTAGCAGGGCTGGCAAAATGCTACGGGCCCTGCAGCCGGGGCCCCGGCCCGAGAGGCTGCGAGCTCAGAAGTAACCTACAATTTGAAACTATTTCTTAAATTTCACTATGTTGTCTCCCCATCCAATGAATTTGCCACGGGCCGTAGATGGTATAGTGACGCCACTGCTGCCTGTATTTTTCGATCCCTAAACTGAAGTGTAAATAATCTTGGCCAAATCAGTTAAATATTAATCACTGGAACGCTATCCGTTGTGAGAGGCACATCGAATGTTGTCTCTTGACCACAATGTCAATAGTGGAATACCCACCACGATGCAGATAGATCGGCCTCTGGGGATCTCTGTCCTTTCCCTTCAACGAGTACTTAGGTACCTAATCAGAATGCATAATCTATAAGCTATCAAAAGAGCTCATAGCTATTAGAATATTTGAACATAAAATATTTATAATAAGTATTTGTAACACGTTTTGAATCGTCTTGATTGGATGATTAAAAGTTTTTTTTTCTTCTAGCTTTTGCCCGCGACTTCGTCTGCGTCGACCTTACCCGGATAAAAAGTATCCTATTTGTTAATCCAGGCCATGGTCTATCAGTGTGTTAAATTTTATCAAAATCCATTCATTCGTTTTTGCGTGAAGGAGTAACAAAGATCCATAGGGGCACTAAACATACCAGGTTTAATAAAACTTTAGGTCAAATATTTCTTGTGCATAGTAAGTATATAAATGACCGAGAAAAACCCAGTGTTAACAGTACCACAGTGTTGTGTTAGGCTCGGACTACATTTATCCGGAATTTGTCAGAATCCGTTAAAAAAACAGCCTCCGGCACCGGATCGTGTGTTGAATCCAGGTTTGTTTGGAGTCGTTTTTTAACGGTTTCTGAAGAATTCCGGATACATGTAGTCCGAGCCTTAACATTTATAAATTTTACTCTATTAGTCCCAAAAACCTCCAAAAAATGGTGCATGTGATGGAAAAAAATCGGCTGTTTCATACAAATATAGGATGTATATCTACTGGAATACGATGAATTTCATGAATGAACAGTTGTGATTTTTTTCTTGCTATGCGATAAGTTATTATCATTATTAATCCGGTCTAATTTAGTTCTGAATGCTTATCATTTGTATTCAGGTGTTCAAAAGTTTGCAAATGTTTGGATTGACAATCGTTTTATAATTACGATAATTAATACCGGCTTATTATAATATTACCAAGTGGTTATTCCGTAATGCGTAGCAGTGGCGCCTCCCTGGCGGCAGTAATTGGAATGTCTATTATCTAGGTCCCGAACATGATTCTAAACAAGACCATAGACAATATTTGGATTGGTTAATATAACTAGTTACGCTGACGGTTTTAGTAGAAAGAATTCCCGTAACGTCTGAAGTAACTTCATTAAAGAATAATTGGATTATAAATGGTTCGGCGAAAAGTCTTTTACGTTAATTATATCTATACCTTTACTGTTACGATTCAACATTTTTTAAAGTAATGCAAAATGATAATTTAATTAAGGGACTTGAACTACCTTTCTAACAGTACCCATCATTCCTTCCTACGAGTATTTTTCTGTCGCTTAAGTTGGTAGTTTTAAGTAAGTTATTAAAACAAAATTGATTCAGTTACAAGTTCATGGATTTATTGCATGTGATAATTAAAATAAAAGACGTGGCAGTGATCTCGCTACGTAAGTATTTAGACTGTGAGATTAAATCGATTTTACCATAAATATGAAAAAAAAAACATTATTGCGCGTATGGCAAGGGCACAACATACTTTTGTCAAATTTCGGAAAGTTTATTGTAATTACCGGTCAAATAATTATTTAAATCAAATTAGTAATTTCAGAGATTGCTTCCTACATCCAATCAAACTTTACCTCTTTATAAAAGATGACGTACCATATGTGAAGGAAGAAATAGTTTATCCCTCATGCAATGAGGTAAAAATCTATATCCTAATCTGTATAAGTAAGTATAGTACACGTAGATACGGTGTTAAGAGTTTTTCTAGCCGTGTAAAGGCTTAACGATCATTGTTATTTCATCTCAACCAACTCGCGCGTCACCTAGCCATTTAAAGTAGCACACATCGCCCGATCTACCTCGGAATCCGATCGAAATGGTTTGTTATTCAACATCTATCGCTAATTGCATTTAAATCGCTATTTCCATGAAATAAATCGATTGTTTTCATATGCCTGCGCCGTGCACTTGGTCACGTACGCCTCGGTCTCTAATGGCTAAATAATTACTAAATTAATCGATATTAATTGAGATTTAATGACAACTTGGCGCATCCAAAGCTTGAAACTCTTGCTCAAGTTTTCCTTTAAACAGGCTCTGACGCAATATGCAGTCAAATTAGGTTGTAACTACTCAACAGTAATGTAATTAGTTTAGATTTATCAGAAAAAAAACCTTAAATTAAACAACTTACTTCACATCTGAGTGGACAAGAGTTTACTATGTCTGGGTACTATAAAATAATGGTAAATATGTCTATTTGTAAATAAAGGCACTGGTACGCAAGTTAATAGGTTAATTTTCAACCGACTTCAAAAAAGGAGGAGGTTCTCAATTCGACTGTATGTTTTTTTATGTATGTTACGCGATTACTCCGCGAATGATGAATCGATTTTGATGTTTTTTTTTTTTGTTAGGTAGATCATACTTCAGAGGTGGTCCCATATACATTTTATCGAAATTGATTTAGCAGTTTTTGAGAAAATAAATACCCAGATAATGTTTTGGTTTGTCATTCTTATATCTGTTACCCTATATCTTCGACGAATGTACACCAATTCTGATGTTTTTTTCTTATTGAATAGCTAATACTTCAAAAATTTCAGAGAAAAAATTACCCCTATGGGTGGAAAAAAAGAGGATGAAATCGGTGTTTAGCAGTTAGATAAGAATTTATCACTAAAAAAAGATAAAATAAATAATTTTTATTAAAAAAACCGACTTCAAAACACTAAAAGGCTAAAAAATTATTTTAACACTTAATTACCTAATCAGTTACTTTTGGAGTCAGTGCAAGCTGATCAGAGTTTGAATGTTTTCGTTGCACCGACTCCAAAACTGATTAGGTACTTAACGTGTTAAAATTATTTTTAGTAATAGTGTTATAAAGTCGGTTTTTTTTATAAAAAAATATTAACAGAGCATTAATCCACCGATCAAAATATCGATGCTAATAATAAATACCAATTGCCAATTGTTCGCGTGCGTCGTATGGTGCTCTGCGAGTCCAATTCAACAACGCGTTCAGGGTGCTGATGGGGTTGCCCAGATACTGCAGCGCATCGGGGATGTTTGCAGAAGCGCGAGTAGATTGCTTTTACGCGACCATGCGGAAGAGGGGCGCCTCCCTGGTGCGCGGGGTTCGGGGCAGCTTCAACAGCATCCTGTCTATGATAGCGAGTAGACTGGACTGCCGCTATATCAATTACTGTTGCACAACCTCCGGAGGAGTTGTGCAAACGAGTAAATAAAATTATAAATATTATTTTCAATTATGTACTAACATAGGTTAAGCCCTTTATAACTAACAAATAATGAGTCATGCTACTTGAATAAATAAATAATTATTAATACAAAAATGCCCTACATGACGACCTTCATAGCCGAGTACGCCGGACTTGGGTTCGCCATCTCGATCGAACCCGCAATGGCTTTGATTCTCGGACGGGTCAATGTAGAAAACGAATTTTTTTATGTTGGGTCAGGTCTGAGTGTTGTGGTGCCGTCGTTGTTTCTGAATTCTATAACACAAGTGCTTTAGTAGTACTAAGGTAAGTATACCTTAGGATCAGAGCAGTGTATGTGATGTCTAATATAGCTCTATAATAGCTGCATTAGGGCCATTTGCAACATAAAAAGTAGAGTAAGATGCAGGGCATTTAAAAAAAAACTGAAATTGTTGACCATACCCTCACTATACACTTATGAAGTCGCTCTATGTAAGACGACACCCTGACTTGTTTCCACGTGTCTTAAGCGCTAGACGATGTGATTTTGTAACTACTAAACAAAAAAATATAAACAAAACAAAACTCTACAGCAACAGTATCTTTGGCATGTCTACTAGAATATATAACTGCTTACCAAAGAAAATTAGGACAGATAATAATATCTTGACATTTAAGAAAATGCTTTTCGAATATCTGACGGAAAGGGCTTTTTATTTAGTTCAGGAATTTTTTGACACTAAAAATATTTGACATATCAGCAGACACACACACCTGACATTACCAAGTTACTTATTTATTTTATTTCATAATTCTTACCTATAAATAACGACATGACTATAAATTAATGAATTAATACTAAATAATTGTGATCTATGTAATTTGCATTGTAAAGTGAATAATTTTAACTGATGTCGAAACGGCATGACTAGTATACTTTAGTTATTTTCATAGTTTGTTGTCGTATGGTTTACTGCTATGGGGCTCTGCTGCTGACATTGAATCAATCTTTGTGTTGCAGAAAAGAGCCGTACGTGCAATATACTGTCTTGGACCTCGTGACTCTCTGAGGGAGATTTTTAAAGATATTAATATATTAACAGTAGCTTCTCAATACATTTTTGAAAATATTATGTACGTTCGAAAAAATCTAAGTTTGTTTAGCTTAAAAAGTGATTTTCATCATTATAATACTCGTAATAAAAATAAACTTGCCATTCCGAGCTTCAGACTACATAAAGTTGGTGATTCATTCTTGGGGAAATGTATTAAATTTTTTAAAAAAGTTCCACAGACTCTTGTTGAACTACCTGTACATGAGTTCAAAATTCACATTAAAAAAAACCTTATGAAAAAAGGGTATTATAAGGTAGACGATTATTTGAACGACAAGAGTGCATGGACTTAACCTGCTTAGCTCGCACTTACTTCATGTCTTGTAATTGTATTTCCTGTAAAAAAGGCTGACAAAGGTGACTGAGTTTGTTGCGCCGTTTCTTCTCACACCAGCCGATATGTAGTCCCGAAGCGGTGGTAGGGTAAAGCTATATTTTGGGACGTGTATAAGTGCCCGGAAGAGGGCCTATATACTGAATAAATGAGTATTAATGAGTATTTAAACTAATTAGGATTAATTTATTTGTACGCCAAATGGCAGATCACAGAGCACTATCATAAATGTTTTTGACATCTGTATTCTTACCTGTGAATCACAAATAAACAATTTTGAATTTAAATTTGAATATGTATTTATTAATTTATTGACACTTGTATTACGAGTACTATCTACCCTAAATATCTTTACTTGGTAATACCGAACAGTTGATAGGTAGAGTGCCTAATGGCGTTAAAATTCAATCCAAAAAAATTGTATTAAAGCCTTAGAGAGACTTATAATATGATCGATCCTTAGATAGATAGTCAAGATTATTTACCACTGTAAACTACACACTTTACACACATGTAATGCGAATGAGCGATTTAATTTAATGTTCATAGGACCTATTGGTTCGCTAGGTTTATATTTTTTTAAACGTTTGTCAATAAATCCGGGCGCGAGCTAATGTCACTTAATTTTATTAATAATTTTATCTTAATTTCAGCTAAATATTGTCTCACGACAGCTATTTAACTAACTGCGTTAGTCATAATTCATCAATGTTTTGTTTAGTCTATTTTAAATTGCTTTAACTATCATCGATCTTAATTGAAGAAACTACCAAATATTTCCATGGAAGACTTCCAAGTTCCAAGCTAGCCCGTGCCCAGACCCTATATTTTCTCACTTGTCCGTACCGTAATAGATGGAGGATGAGCAGTTCAGCACATAGCACGTAGAACTGATAGCCGATGGGGCAGAAAGGTTCACGAATGGAGGCCACCTACCGGCAAGCGCAGCATGGGACGTCCAAAGTGGACAGACGACCTGGTAAAAGTTGCAGCAAGCTGCAGGATGCAGGCCGCTTCCAACCGGCCAATCTGGAAGTCACTGGGGGAGGCTATGTTCAGCACTAGACGTCCTGTGGCTAAAATGATGATGACTCAAACCGCGGCTTGGGTTAGACTTAGCTTAATTAATCACTAAGTACTAAACCACTGCCGCCATTGAGCTACAACCACCTCTTAGTTAATAGATATTGGAAAAACCTTCTATCAGATCTTAATTTACATTTTTTAATTAACTTATTGGCTGCCAATCGGTCGCATAACAATAACATTCGAAGTGTAACTTGATGATACTTTCTTCTCTTTAAGTGTATTACTACCTCATCTTGATGTGGCTTTGTATTTATTGTTTGTAATTCTGTTTTGTTTGTTAAACATTGTTAAGCAAATGTTTCTGTTAAAGAAATATGTAGTTTTGGATTTTGGTTAACATACATTTCTAATCGCGAAAACTGTTCAAGGCATACTTGTTTCTTACTATTTTATCTATATTTGTTATACAAATGCTGTTTGTTTTCCATGAAGAAATAAATAAAATGAATTAAAAATAAAACATTTCTTTTATATCGAGTCTCGTTTTTCTAGTCCGAGGAGTTATTTAATTTTGATATCTCTCTAACCAAATAAATTATTTAACTTCACTCTACCTCATTTCGGCAAGAAGTCCTCATACCCAAGTATAATACAAGTTTTAAACATAATTTGTATTTGCATAACAAATTACGTAAACAACACGAATTTTTTTGCTAATTACTTGCCGAGCCGAAGTTTGGAAACGCTTACCTGTTTCATTCATTATTTGATCGGTAATATTGAGTAACAACAAGTATGAATGGGTATGAATAATGTGTCAATGCAAACTTTGTCTCCACTTGCGCAAATGGGAATCAATATTATGAAATTAACTGTGTATTAAGTACTAATAATGATTGTTGTGCGTGAGGACAAGTCATGCTACGGCTTTGAGTAGGTACTACGTATGTTTATGTCAATGTTGACAATATATGTAACTCAATGATCGTTTAAACACAAAAACAAATGATAAAATACGTTGACGACCGTTTGGTGTAGTGGTTCGCGCTCCGGACTACAAAGCCAGGAGGCCTACTAAGAAAATGTTTCGTTCGTTCGGACGTATAAACCTTATAAATTAGAATAACCATTCACCTGTGTCAATCTTTTAGCTAAACATGAACATCTGAAATCAGCCGGGTAAAAAACACGACCGTTTTCAATTGTTCATAAATTGTCAAAGGTTTCATACAAGTAGATGGTATTTTAATTTGTTAGGTTTATACGTCCGAACGAACCAAACATTTTCGTAGTAGGCCTCCAGTGGTTGCGGGTTCGACTCGGTTGCGGGGCAAATGTTTGTGCGCCAACTGATTTTAGTATCTATCTTCTAATATCTTTGCCAAATGTGAACCGATTTTGATGATTCTTTTTTTAATGAATAGCTTACACTTCAAAGATACTATAATCAAACATTTTTGGAAAAAAATTCACCCCTAAGGGTGGAAAAATAGGAAATGAAATCGGTGTTTAGCAGTTAAATTATGTTTGCATTCGTAAGATTTGTTTTGAATAGGATTTTTCACTAAAATAGATGAAATAAGTTAATTTTATAAAAAAAAAAAAACCGACTTCAAAAAACTAAAACGCTAAAAATAATCTTAACACTTACGTACCTAATCAGTGTTACCTACTTTTGGAGTCGGTGCCTGTCGATGAGAGATTCTATGTTTTCGTTTGCACCGACTCCAAAAGTAACTGATTAGGTACGTAAGTGTTAAGATTATTTTTAGCGTTTTAGTTTTTTGAAGTCGGTTTTTATTGTCATGTTCTCGAAGTAAGAAACTAACATCCTTGTGTTAAGAGGTACCAGATAATGTACTTGGGCAAAGGCGTCTTCCAGCACATCCAGACACAGGCTTATTTAGAAAAGTTAGTCTTCTGATTTGACCTGAACCGGGAAGTGAACTCCTGACCCTGTGCTTTCAATACTAATCTCTGCACCACTGCGCCAATTGAGTAATTAGAATTGAAAAAACGATTCACGCTTTTAGTATTTTTAAACTGATATGAATTTAAAATACATGTCAACGCTTTAATTAAAACGATTGTCAAAACAAGGAAATGGAGCAAAACGCCTACACCGAATTTTAAATTGTTTTCTAAAACTGATACGAACGATTTAATCAATGAACGAATTTTAATTTAATTAGTGAACTGCGTAGGATTTGATTTACATCTGATTTTGCGTTGGATTTTAATAAACCGGTAAAATAACTGCGTGTTAAGCACTATTGACACTAATTAATTAGTTTCCTAGTTGGTTTTTAAATGTGACGACGACGCACCCATTGGTAGTTTCACCTCAAACGTGGTCATAAATTAAATATGTCACCATTTGCCTTTGCATTTGGCCTAAAATTGCACCCTAACAGTTAAATAACACCGCCTCCATTTAGTCAGTCTATACTTGCGTCAGCCGTCCCTGCACTCCAGCGTGCTGCACCAGCTGTCAGAACTTAGCGCTTAAGAATAGGAATAAGAATGTATTTATTTTTCTCAAAGCATATTACTGAAACAATAGAATAGTATGATACTTAATGTTATAAGACAAAATGGTCTATGACTCAGTGATTGCAGGAGACCCGAAAACTCTGTTATTCTGCATAGCCTTTTATAAGTTTAGCTTAACAAATTCAACTGTCAACATTAAAATCTACACTTATATCTAACGTATCACAGGTTTGTAGCAGTTTCTATTTAAATTTATAATCAGCTAGTGCTAATGACAGTTCGTGAAGCAGCCAATTGCGACATCTTTTGCGGAACGTTGGCAGCGGGAGTTCCAGCGCAGAACGAATAGGTGGTGGTAGATCATTTCATATCTTTGCCGCTGCATACTTAAAACAGCCTCTAGCACTTACCAATCTCAACTTTGGAACCAATAGCTGATATCCCCTCTCTTAGTGTGTTTAGAACCACAACACTAGTGCGACGTGACGTCTCTTCCGCTGGGCTGACGATGGCTAGCCCGCCATCTTTTACTTCCACTACTACACACGAGAACAATTTGTCGACGCTCATTATATTATTCAAGTAAAACCTTGTTATGATCTTATAATGTTAACCCTTATTAAATCATTGTGAAAACTACATTTTGAGTCAGATATCATTTCAAGAGGATCTTCTACATGCCCTATTCATTGACATAGTGATTTATACTTCAAGCGTTTGGGGGAAAGTTTTTAATGGAGATAAGTTGGTACTTTTGCATGTTGCAGGGTGTGCAGAAAATATGCATATTTTGAAACAGCAACAACATATTTTGGAACAACAGATAGAAAAGAATAGATGAGAATTGGGCTCAGTGGCGAGCATTGGGAGAGGCTATGTCTATCAGTGGCCATAGTCCTAAAATATAGCAAGCTAAAGTGACAGTAGGCCGGCCTCATCTGTCGCAGAACCGATGAAAGGTGGAGGAAACGGGTTCTCAAGTGGAGACCACGTCTTGGCAAACGTAGTGTAGGACGCCCCCTAGCTCGATGGATCGACGCCCTTAGAAAGGTGGCTGGCAGTGGATGGATGAAAAAAGCGCAAGATCGTGCTCTTTAGCGCTATTTGGGGGGGCCAGAGCATGAGCACCAAATCATGATATGATTTAGCGATATATCTACACCAACTGTAAAAATATGATAGATATAGCCGCCATGTTGAATCGTTGTGCCGGTGAAGTGACATATTGTGATCGCTGTTTCGATAAAATTCAACATTACGGCTATATCTATCATATTTTTACAGTTGGTATTGGTATCATATCGTGTTATGGTGCTCATGCTAGAAGGGCAGCAGTGGACTGCAATAGGCTGACATGATGATGATGTCCAGAAGTGGACAGACGTGAGCTAATTTTGATAAATGTAGTAACTATAAACGGAACAAAGCCCAAAGAAGAAAAAAGATTCTTAAAATATTTTATCAGAGCTCACACAAATAGATTAAGTTACGTAATAAATTGTTGGATCAAGATCAACAAAAAGTAGTATACTTCTTATTATATTAAGAAATGTAGAACTACTCGTACTTATGTTTGAGGTAATCAGTCCGCCATGTTTTTATTTACACGTTAGTATTTTATCATTGAGTGTGGCATTGTGCGCCCGCGCCGCGTTTCTCAAGCAGGCTGATGAGGATGTGTTCACTTGACCACCAATTGTTGGCTGGCACTCCTGTACTGCTTCCTTCGGTCTAGCTGGGTTAGCGCTTCTCAAACATCTTTGAAGACAATCTTACAAAAAATTACGTTTTATTCATCTTTTTTGTCATATTGTAATGGTAGATTGTAGGTACTAGGAATTCCTTAGTCCATACCTAGTAAGATGAAGTTTGGGTTCGGTTTTGTGAAAATTACTAAGTATAATTAAATAAATTAATCTAACAATCGCACCACTAACAGTGTGTGCTACCAGTGATGACATATGGAACTGAAACGTGGCCTCTCATAGGTATCCTATAGATAAATAAATAAATAAAATCAGTTTTATTTCAGATACTATAAATGTTACATTTTATTCAATTACAATTACAAATTTATATATAAAAATTTAAATAAAACAAGCTCAAGGTTGCTTAGTGTGCTATGGAAAGGGCTATGCTCGGTGTTTCTTTGCGAGATCAAATCAGGAATGAGGAGATTCGTATACAAACTAAAAATCTATGGCAGAAATGATGACGATGATATTGGTGGTTACAAGATAATGCATAAACATTCATTTGATTTGATTTGATTTAAACATTCATAAATAACTATTTATAAAGATCCATAACTCAGGTACAAATGCTGCGATGTGCTCTTAATGCGATCTTCTCGAATAGATTTTTAGTCCAATTTTTTTATTTATGCATATACTTACAAATATGTCCCAAATAACAAACTAATTGTCATGATCTCAAAGTTACAAATTTACAGCCTTGTGTTACCAGATGCCCCGATGTTGAAGTACCAGAAGATAGATTTTATGCCAGCGGCGTATCCAAATATCCAAATCCAAAGACAATTTAGGAAAGTTTATTTAATGAATTCACCCGAATCGAAAATCGAACTCGAAACCTTTTGCATTCAAGGCAAATCAGGCTACTGTGGCTGAATTCGTCATACTAGTGAGAATAAAACACTTCTTTCCTTAATCTAATTCACCATATAATTTTACGTAGAAGTCTATTTTCTGCATTAACTCTAGTTGTGTCTAGAACAAAGAGTTTGAGAACCAGTGGGCCGTATATTAAGGAATGTGACAACAATTGTGTTCCGTGTGGCGGGCAGGGAGAGGGAGGGGGCCCTCGTAATGGCGGCTGTGTTGTACATACAATGCGTTACTGTGTCCGCGAGTGGGCGGAATGTTGGTAACAGTCGGGACAAAGTAATGTACGTAGGAACTTTCAAATTACAGTATTAACAATCATTATGTTGATATAGACTACAATTCTAAGACGCCAATACGCTAATTAAAGTGCACTTCTAAGTTTTTACCACAATTCATTAAACATATTATAATAATTATTCATTCATTCATTGGGAATCAATATAATACATTCTAGAATCATTTGCGGTTTGGCGTTTAATACATAATTTAATCATTTAGCATATTTAATACTTGATTATGTAATGTCATTAATAACGCAATTTGTAGTTGATGAGATGACACCTCCTAAAATAGAAAAAATATACCAAAATACCACTGCTAAATCATAACCTATCTTTCAGAAATTTCGAAATAAATAAATAAATAAAAATTAATATTGGACAACATCACATACATTGCTCTGATCCTGTGTTAAGTAGCCAAAGCACTTGTGTTACAGAAATCAGAAACAACGACAGTAGCACAACACCCAGACCCGAGACAATATAGAAAAGTTATTTTTCTAAATTGACCCGACCGGGAATCGAACCCGGAACCTAGTCCGGTATGCTCGCCTCTCTGCTACGGAGGTCGTCAATCGGAGTTCGAAATGTGTGCATTGATTACCGTGAAGTGCATAGAGTCACTTTAGAGGAGCCTGGTGCATTTTAATCTGACGTAAGGTAAGAGTTGAAGACGTCAACTACTACCCAGCACAAATATTTTTTCAGGTCGTTTATCACTCTGTATCTTTCTCCGTCCTTAAGAGAACAACTGCCGGCAAACTACCATGCAGGTAATTTAAAAACAGACAAATGGTTCTTGCGTTAAGTTTACCAGTACGTAGTCTCAATTCAAGAGAATCTTTTTACCTCAGTGGTTACACATGACTTTGCCAAGCCCAGTACATCGCCACTTCAGCTTTTTTATCCACTTAGCTATATTCATCATCATCATAATCAGTCCACGTCTGTCCACTGATGGGCCTCTCCTAATGAACGCCACTGAGCTCAATCCTCGGCTATTCTTTTCATCCGCTTTCAGCAGTAGCAGCATATCATAACTCCACCTTGTTGAAATGTGGGCACATAGGGCTATGCTGCGTTTAACTTGTCTATATAGGCCACCTTCAATCTTCTCTGAATCTGTATAGTTACATTACTATTTCGATCTCACACTCTCACTCTCACAACCCATCAACATCCAAACGGTCGCATGAGACCGCAACAATGGAATTTATTTTCTCTAGTCTCTAAAACGCATTGCTGAAATGCTGATGAGTTAAATGTATTTTCATTATTCACACATCACACATCATTAACCTCTAGAAGTGCTAGACAAAGGCTTTTCCGATGGAACGCCATAACTTCCCACAAGCTTAAATAGGTCATCGGTCCACCCGGTGGAAGGCCTATCATCGCTGTAACAGTTGGTGGTTCTAGAACCTTTTTTCCCCAACGAGTATCAGGAGACGTATTTTTGAGTCATTCGAAATCCAATCCGCATATGTAAATTGCAAAAGTTGTATTACTATTTTTTTTAAATCATTCACTGAATTCTGCTACGAGCGGTCTTACATACTCGTTTTTCGATTTCTACTAGTGAAAAAAGTGAAAATACATTGACAGGTAAACATAAGGTTGACAGAGATATGACAAAATATGTCATTGACACTGATATAATAACGTTTTGTTTACGTTCCGTTTTATAATTATATTATACCTGTTAGATAACGCATTTTAGTTGATAATATTTAATTCGTAAAACGAAATAGTAAAAATAAAAACATTTAATAGTAATAATAATTCAAGAGATTCACGCTTGGGTGCGATGTAATCATCATCATCATAATTATGTCAGCCTATTTCAGTCCACTGCTGGATGTAAGCCTGCCC
This sequence comes from Anania hortulata, assembly GCA_963576865.1. Taxonomy (NCBI): domain Eukaryota; kingdom Metazoa; phylum Arthropoda; class Insecta; order Lepidoptera; family Crambidae; genus Anania; species Anania hortulata. Next base: position 22,266,188 of record OY756393.1, read on the forward strand.
CAAAGAGCGCCAAAGAGCATGATTTCCCACTTTTTTTATCTAGCCACTACCAGCGATCTTCTAGTGTATAATTCGAGCGATGTGATCATTACTCGCTATTCATAAACCTATGTTTGTGACTTGGTTCTATTGCGATATATTAGATTGAGATGTAGAGCACGCTGGGAGAGTACGACTTAATTTAGGATTATTCTTCAAATGTGCTTAGATATTTACTAAAGCATATTTATTTCCAGACATTTCTCGCATGTATAACATAGAGCCACAATTTTCTCTACGCACGTCTGTTCTTATCAAGCAAAGCCAATTGTCTGAGCTGACCATTACCCGCCGTGGCCGGTGCACGGAGGGTCGCGACCGACGCACGCGCCGCCACAATCTAATTGTGAGCGCAAGCGCACCCGGCCGCGTTGATTAACTTAAAGTAATGCATCGAGTTATCGATGAAGGAGTACCAGTATCGATACTCGCCATTGTGATTTATACAGGACGTACGAAATAATAGGGTACTTCTTAAGACCACATAATAAGCTGCTCTCATACAACAAATTTTACTATAGGAGCTACACTACAACCAAATCTTGAAAAGAAATTGATGCTTCAAACATTATCATTGAGGTAGGAGTTAGTTTGTATAGATCTAAATATTTTTTCAAGACTTTGATGTTGCTCCTATGGTAAAAGTTGTATAGCAATGTTCAACTCTAGATAGATAGATACTCTTTATTGCACACCATACAATTAAATATACTAAGCTAACTGCGTGGCTTTATAAAGTGTCCTATTCCTTTACACAACCCTGATTACCTATTTAACTAGGTAGTTAAACATACCTAAGTAACATTACTTGTAACAAAGTTTTAAAAAATACATGATTTTGGACAACATCGCATACATTGTTCTGATCCTATGGTAATTAGCCAAATCACTTGTGTTACAAAAGTCAGAAACAACGACGTTACCACAACACTCAAACCCAAGACAATATAGAAAAGTTATTGTTCTATGTTGCCCAATCGGGAATCGAACCCGGACCTTAGAGATAGCGACACCAAGTCCGGTATGCTCGCCTCTCGGCTACAGAGGTCGTCAAGTAAGACAACTTATTACTTACCAAGTAGAATCTTGTGAAATGCCCAATTAGGTGTCACGTAACTTTCAACGTATGATAAATAGAAGTGCAACAAAGTGTCAACTACGAACTCGTAGCATCGTAGCATATCGATAGCTGATCGTAGCGCCTCCCTAGCCGTCTGATTGAACTTTCCTCTTAAACAAAGCAACATTTCTGCTTGAGATACGTTAAATATTATATTATATGTGCTTGCTTTTTAACTTTCATTAAAAGGCAACGAACCTCATTGGCTTACCTCAAGTTGCAAGGAACCTTATATAACGTTAATTTGGTGTACACCTATGAAACATACGTTAATCGATAGAGAAAATAATCACAAACAACAAATACTCTTTAACGAAATGTCGTAAATTATATACTTTGTTCCGAATTTTAGGGTGAACATGTCATACTTATTTATTTTTATTTACATAATCAAATTAAAATTCTGAAGAAAGTATATAATTTACGACATTTTGTCAAAGAGTATTTCTTGTTTTTAATTATTTTCTCTTTTGATTAACGTATGCTTCATAGGTGTATACCAAAATAACGTTATATAAGGTTACTTGCAACTTGAGGTATGCCAGGCTCCATACAAAAAGGTTCTAAGTATTTAATTTATTGTCATACATAGGTAGATGTATTGTATAATACATTTACTTAGAGAACATGGAATATAGATTGCATTTTAAAAGTTTTTATTTAAATTCTATATCCTAGTAGAAGTTAAATTTTATTTAGATTTTAGATAAAAAACAGCTAGATAATCAGCATAAGACAAAAATGTTAATGAGGGCTGGTGACGCTAACTAGCACTCGACATTTAAATTAGGATTAAAGCAGTTAAATGCCATACGATATGATGATGATGATGACAGAAATGTCCTTTACTTAAATCGTTTTTCTGTATTTAGGGTAATGGCGTTTGAATTTAGTAAAATTATTGTTGAAACCTAAGTTAAAACCGCAAGTTGGTAGAAGCACGGGCTTCGTTCCAATGTCCGTGGGACAGGCCAGATGATGCCACATAATTGTTTTCGTTAAAGAAGGGGACAGGCGATCCCCTGACCGCGTGGGCTTTAATTATACAACACTATTGATCACATTTCCTCGATAGGTTTTGCACAAAGGCTTTTAAATTACAAAACATTTATACCTACTTTAGACCGAACATCAAAGAGTCTTTGAGGAGCCGTAATTTAATTTGCTGCCTTTGCTATGGTACCATCAAATTTCACTAATATTACAAATGCGAAAGTTTATGAGGATGTATGGAATATGGATTTTTGTTACTCTTTTCCGCAAAAACTACTGAATGGATTTTGATGAAATTTGGCATACTGATACACCATGGTCTGTATTAATACATAGGATAATTTTTATCTGAGTAAGGTCAAAGCAGACGAAGTCGCGAGCATAAGATAGTGTGAATATAAAGTTTTGTGATTGTCGTTGTGTATAAATCACAATAGAAAAATTTGGTGCGATTCTTCTATTCATTAATATCTTATGTTTTGTAAGATTTGTAATAAATTTTGACACATTTACAAAATCAATCATCATCATCATCATTTCAGCCACAGGACGTTCACTGCTGAACATAGGCCTCCCCCAGTGGCTTCCAGATTGGCCGGTAAGAAGCGACCAGCGGCTCCCAGCAACCTTTACCAGGACGTCTGTCCTGTCCACGTGGTGGACGTCCTACATCTCAACATCAAAAGGCTAATGGCTGACTCATATACCTTTTGAAGAATGTATCGGCCATCTTAACCCTATCTAAGCCATCACAACATAAAGGACGCGCAATCAAAGGGTCACAGCGACCGCGCGTCACAATGACCCGGCACGTCACAACGTCGACACATTAGCGTACAAAACGATTCCCCATCTGACAAATTTCGAACACAATACAGTATAGGGTTCAGGCATAACATCTTACCAATCAAAAAAAGACGAACAAGAGTGGATGTGGTCTAATCTAGAAGGTTCCGTAGTGGCACATTTTCAATTCGATTTTTTCTTTATGTTATATGCTCAAGCTTTAAAGTATCTTTAATGACAACGCTAAGACTTAAGGTGGTTTAAAGTTTAAACATGATATTGTCTGATAGGTCTACCGATAAACTACGATAACTTTTCAATTGCTTATATTAAATTTATATATAATAATATGCCTTCAAGATCAGTATGAAAAATATCAGTAACAACTTAGGTAATTACTTATTGATTTAGCAACAGGAAATCTAACCTCTTATTTTAACATAAACTTGCGAATTTAAACAAACGAACAGTCTAATAAATTAGTTTTAACTGATGCATTTTTTTTCTCGTTACGTCTTATCTCTTAAACTGTCATTATTGGGCGGCCAATGACAGATCAGTGGGCTATAGTTCATGATGTTAATTTTTAAATGCAGTGCTAGCTCAGTGGTCGAAGAATCGGAGCCTCACATCACATCTGTGAGTCGCGAGTTCACGTAGCTTCTTGTGGATTTTTCAGGATCTGTGTACAGACATAATACCTGTGTCATATTATGACACTTTTCAATGCTACAAAATCTGTGATAAGTTTGATGTACTTAAGTGTAGATTTTATGTTATTACAGTTCATTTATGCTATTGCAGAATAACAGAGTTCCAGTATCCACCTCGTGGCCCCATCATCGGGTCATCTCAACAGATTTTTTTATTCAGATTTTTCGGACCTGTAAAATTTCAAATTGATACCAAAATGAGAAATAGGCATAAATCGACTTGCAAGATTTGATTACATAGTTAGTCAGTATATAAGTAAAGCTAAAAAATAATAATGAGTTTTAAAAACATTGATAAAATACTTGTTAGTTTACGACAGCAGGAATAAACTGACTTTATTAGAAGTCGTTTACACCATTCTTCGCGGGACCCTAAATCAAATCGAAATTGGACTCTATTTTGAGAAACTTAAGACATACGAGTCGCATTCATTTTGGTGTTAAGAGTAGGGTAAAAGGCCCAATTGTTGCACGAAAGGGCTATAGATCGCGGCGCGTTTGATGCCGCGTCGGATGTCTCAATCGGCCTGCGCCCGCGCCGCTCACTCCCACACATCCCTATTCTTGATAAGCTTTGTTTAAGTTTGTGTTTACGAGACAATGGTGAGGCGAGACTGTTAAAGATCCTTTTACAGCAAAAACTTGATGGACTTTTTTAAATCGCACGCCTTTTTGGATGTGCCGCAATTAAATCAAAAATATTGATGACTGCTAGTTTAATTATAAAGCACACATAAAGCTTCATCCGCCTAGATGTAACTATATTGTTTGTTACACTCAACGCCGAAAATACTTATTAAACGAAAAAAGCTCAGAACTTGTTGTGGTCACTGTAAAGCATCCACATCGCGATGGATGGTCATGGCTTTTCTTCGTTGCCACAATGCGTTGTGGCCGTTAAGCATGATCATAGCTACGACAAGAATAACGCCATGTTTTTGTTCAATGGGCATTTTCGGTCTTTGAGCGTAGGTACCAAATATATGACTGTAAGTATTAGAATATCCTCGTTGGTTGGCCACACAATCTACCCAACTCGTCTTGGGTCGGCCGATGCTTCTCCGTTGAACCCATAACATTTATACTCTTATCTCTATTCCACATCTTTCGTCACTTTATATCGCATGCTCATACTATGACAAATAGTTTTTTATCGCCTTTGTCACAGATAAAGACTTTTATATTTTCTCTTAAAAAATATTCATTTTAAAATCAGCAAATCAGTACATTTTCAAGCAAAACTCAATTATCGTCATCATCAGCTTTCGGAAGTCTATGCTAATTGTCTTCTCTATAGAACGCCACAGCGATTGGCTATAGGTCGTTTGCATCCAGCAAATTTTTCTAATCGTCAGTCCACCGAAATAGTCAACTGGTGGCGCCGAAAATGATATAGGCTTGTTGGAATAGCTGATTTGAACAATTTTTATTATGGCACCAAACCTTATCGACTATAATTCTCTTTGATATTACTTGACGTAAAGCTGCCCAAACAGTTTGGTCGAAAAACCGAGTTAACCGCCTAAGGGAAAACGCCTAAAATAATTGCCCATTTAAACGCCTAAAGGAATTATGCTTGTTGGGCATATTCCCAATATGCCAAAAATTCCCGGGAGTTTTCCCATAATATATTGACACATTTGTTGATTGCTGTTGATGAATAAATTGGGATGACGACACTTTTTTTTCTTCGTCTATCAGTTAGTTTATCAAAAAGTATTGGACACGTATTTTTTCTTTTTTTACATTAATCAAAATATATTATTGATTTGAAATGTCGCATGACATCACGGCTAGGGACAATTTTTATTTGGAAGTGACGTCGCGAACCGCCACTCCCGAACTTTGACGCGCTTTATCTTTGTATTTTTTTGGTTGATTGAAAAAAGAAAATATAAGTTGCCATTATTTTTTGATAATCTAACTGACGGACTAAATAGAATTTCATTTTCTTTACCCAGTCGTGATTCCTATTATCATGCTGTAATAAAATTATATTAATTTAATATTATGAAGTTGGCATGTGCGCTATTTTTAACTGGATTATAAAAGAAATTAGGTACTATTTCAATAAAATGACGATTGTAAATAAACGGCAGACAGTATATCAAAGATTCAAAATGTGTTCCCAAATTCTAAGCCTGAACATACAAGGGGTATGATATAAAAACTCCGTGAAATTAAAAATGCGCATCAGACAGCGTACAACCATATTAGATGAAATCACAATAGAGAGGATGTGGGGACAGAATTAATACATCAACCGCGAGAATGACGAGATACCTGCTAACACATGTTTGTGTACAACATCGCATTGTGGACAGACGTAACAAATCGCCGACGTAAATCAAGGATGTCGACGACAGGGCTAGCGGCGATCACTGTAGCCTTTACCCTACTTGAAACAATACTAGGGGTTTTAAACTCTAACAGTTAACTTTTAAGGTGGATGTTTCTGTGCGCGTTTACAACGTAGGATCTTAACATTTGAATAATGTTTATTGTTCTGGTAACACGGATATCGCATTCAACTCCTTTCAGAGACATAATTGAGGGTTCTAAAAGAGGTATAATCCAATAAGTAAATTAAACGTATACATATGTTTAGTTTTAGTACAGCCTTACAGAGAGGCGGCTACCTACCTGTCTTGAATGAACAAAAGGTAGACAGTTACACTGGGTAAAAAAACAGTGTTTTATTGACACTTTTTCAAGAAAAAACATAACTCTTTCTGAGTAAAAATAGATACAATTATTCCTCATAAACAAAAAATATATACAATTTTTGTCAAATTATATATATTTTTTAAACTCTCAAATAGCTTTTGAGCAGTCTGTTTTATTTAAACTACATATGGCTATTTACATTAAATATTAATGTAAGTTTATGTAGTGTTTAGTTTAACAAGTTATCTTGAATAATTAGGTATATGGATATAAGTAATATCAGTTACCCCATGCTCCGCCACAAACTTCATTATCTGCATTGCCTCAAGGTTGACTGGTAGAGAATGCTGTATAGTATTAAGTACGCCAATTATACTCACCTGTGCAATAAAGTTTAAAAAAAAAAAAAACTATGCATATTATGTATACGGTGTGCAACAAGGTTCAGCCATAATTTAGTATTATTATAGTTATGCCATGTAAACCTGTGTAACGTAAAGAAACGCAATAAATATATTAAATTGAATTTAAATTGTACATATTTGCTAATTGAACAGTACAGTTGCGGGGGACTCGATTACAGGGAACATCCCTATGAGCGGTTCCCGGCACTAGCTGTTATCTGTCATTGGAGCGTACTTCTTCTTGCGTCGTAAGTAAATATGCATGAAAAAAATATATTGTTTTTCTTACTATATTTATAAGAAAATATATGAAATTATAGTGCTAATAGTAAAAACAAAATTGATTTTTGGTAAAAAATAACCGTAATATAGTAATTAGAAATTAAGGTATACCTATCTCTTTTTAAAACAACTTTTACTATCAAAAATGTATGGGGGACGTGTAATGTGACGTCACGGTACATATCGGATCTCCTTGTCTAACAGGCGACTTTAAGGGGCTGTAAGTCAGGTATTTATCAATATTTTTCGAAAATTCTTAAAGTTTTATTAATTATAATTAAGTACTATTTATTTTAGGACCAAATAAAAAACATGCATATTCCCCATTGTGCTTTCGCGCGTTTTCCGTGTCAATATATTTTAATAAGTTATTATACGGGATTAAGTTATTATTTATTATTTTTGGAGATTATTATTTTATTTAGAGGATCCCCACTAATAATATATTAGTTGAAATATTATGAAAGATAATTTTATCTCCTCCCTCCTAGACAAAGTGTCAATTAATAGCTTTAGTTTGGAGGGCCAAAAGTATTTTTCATACTACAAGTTTAATTTGAAGAGTGCAAACTTTTCATATCACATTGTTGATGATTTTGAATAGAAGCACACACTACTAAGATGTGGTACCGGGACAAAAACCGCTCAATTTAGAGTTGAGGCCGTATTTAACGTGGTAATGTTTCATATTATATTAATAGAGCGTTATTAAGTTACACAATGTTATGTGTTAACCCTTCCGATGCAGCGTAATCCGCGCAGCCGGAACCCGCAAATTGCACAACAAAGCGCTACACATCTGCGGGCGCACGGTAGTTGCAACGACAAGTTGGGAAACACGAAGAGTTATTTCAAGATAGGAATGCACAAGTTTTCTGAAGTTTAATTCACATGTTATTAATATGAAAGCAGACGCTATTTTATAGACAGGTTTAATAAAATGTTTATAAAGCCAGTAAAAAGACCTGTCACTCATGTAGATATGGCCTAAAGAAGAAAGTCAAAAGTCAAAAATCATTTACTCAGTTTAAGGAAGAAAACTGCCACTTATGAACGTCAATAATAACATTATTGGCCCATATGGGGCAGAACATGTCTCCTTATTTTTTGGGCCCTACTAGCGCTTCGAGACAAGACACAGACAATCTGGCAAGTGCTGAGAAGAAACGCCGGAACAAACTCAGTCACCATTAGCTGCCACAAAAAAAGGAAAAGAAAATAATGTATACCTGTGCGAGCAGGGCAGTATTTAATTCCAGACATTTTTGTCATTTAAATAGTCATTAACAGTATAATAACCCCTTTTTCATCAAAATAATCTTAACATGCGATTTAAACTCAAACATGGGTAGTTCAACAATAGACTGTGGTAATTTGTTAAAAAAGCGAATACATTTCCCCATGAACGAATTACTCACTTTATGCAGTCTGAAATTTGAAACAAATTAGACAATCTGGACTTGCTTTGGGCACGTGTTTTCTAAGGAGAAGGAAGAGAAGTTGTCTTGTCATCACCTTGGGTACGCTTTCGTACGACTGTAAAACTAAAACGAACAAAAAATTCAAACGCAGTCTAAGTAACCGTAGTGTTAAATAAAAACCATATTATGTTGTGCTGGGCTAGGGAGTTAGAGTCTGTCTGTACTAAAATAGAACAAGGAGGAGCCTGTTCGCATTTTCGCATCGTGGTTAGTTTCGGGACGCATGATGAAATCTGGCAGTCATAAAGTGTCACCCGCCACGCTTCCCGACCACTTATTTCCATCTAAAATAATTATAATGTATTTATTTTGGTGCACCAGTGAACATATATTCATCATCACTAGGACTTTTTAATTACCACTACCTCACAGACGAACCGCACTCACTTAAAGCTGTTCAAACTTAGTAAATTACATCTTTTATGTAACTTGGCGATTTTTTACTTGAACGATAATTATAAGAAATCAAACCTTAGCATCTTGTGAATACGGGGTGCTATAGAAGCTTATCATCGACATAAGATATGTTTAATATAAGCCAAAAGGACGCAACGGCGCGGACAATCCGCCTTGAGTGCCATGGGGTTACCATACGTTTTGAGTTTGTGGGATTGTACAGATAAAATGCCAATAAAAATCAAAGACAGAGTTTCACCAATCATTAATTGGTTTGCCTCAGAACCAAAAAAATACTTGGTGATGAACGAATAAAAAAATGAACCTTTCTGATCAACCAATTTTTATTCTTCTTTTTGGTAATTCATCGCAGACTGTCCCAAAGCAGTAGTCAGTAGGTTTAAAAATCAAGACGTGTAAAACTGCCTCATACTATTTAGCATAACTACTTGCATATATAAATTCTTTTTAATTGGTTATTAATATATCTACTTTTAAATAATTTTATAAAAATAATTCTTTATGTGTGCTCCGCGGAGCCAGAGGGTTTTGCCAAAATAACATAAACCTAAAGAACTAAACAGTATTGTCTCTTAATAGCCATCAAAAAAGGTACTTAAATCTACAAAAGTTGTGATAGTAACTGACTCTTTTGTATAAAATAATAGAGAATAATATAAAATAAGGTTTTGTTCATAAATCGTCACTGTGTAATACTATCTACAAAATTAATTTTGTTGTTCGAAGGGGTCAGCAAAAGTTTAAGAACAGCTGACTTAAGTAGTATTCTTAAACGTGTAACAGGGACCCAAGGACACAAGCAAGGTCGTGAAATTTGCAGAATTATAATCAGTCTATATTATAAGGTCATAACGGTCCTGCGCTCGTCTGAATGCCTCGGGTACCGGCATTTACAGGGTCTTTACAAGTAGGTCTAACCACCGCGTTAGTCTGGAGCTGACTGACTGGAGACGGCTCATGATCGAGGGGGCTAAGTAGACGGGGACATAATCCTCATCCACAGAGGGGTCGACTAAGGAGGAGGATATTATAAAGTGCTTTTATACTTGTTCTCAGGTGAACCTGTATGTAGCGCATGGCCGAGGATCGGGCCCAGTAGCATGCTATGGGAGAGTCGTATTCCACCTGTATATTGATGTGGGCTGACAATGATGATGAAGTGGACCTGTACTCCGACCAACATTCCTTTTTTTTCACAATCGACTCCGAAAATCAAGATTGAAGTGTTTATTAAAATATATATTAGTAATAATTTAGTAAACTGTGACTAGACACACCTTAAAGATTAATATAATATATATGCAATATTATTTATGTCCTGTGAATGTCATCTAATTGCAGCCAATGTCGAAGTATCCATTCATTTAACCATTCATCTTCATTATGAACATTAGGTATTATTTACTGCTTCATTAATAAGATATTTCATTAGTTATACAAAAACAAAGATTATATTATTATTTTCCTGAATACATTATCAAATAAGTATGTAATTCCCGGAAGTATTAAAGAAACATTGTAAATATTCGATAAATATTTAATGCACGATAAAAACAAAATAGATTAGATTATTACAGAAGATACACGAAGGCACGAAGACACGTTAGAAATTAATGGCAAATTACGACAAAGCTACTGTAAGCCCGCTCGTAAATAAAGAGCTTTTATTTACGCGCTTTCACATATTTATGACAAAAGCTGTTGTTGGGAAGCTGGTAAGTTAAATATATTGAATTCGTCAGTACTTAATTGAAATAATTACTTTAATGCAATAAATAAAATGTAAACTGTACAAAATGTTATGGCTTAAAGATTTACAAATAACCCTAAGAAAATAAAAATAACTGTTGACATTGTTGCTATAAATACCTAATTTAAGTACTGATGACTTATTTACTGTTAATGTTTGCATGCTATGTTGTATGGCTAAGTAGGTCATGGCACTGTCTCAAACCAAAGACCAAATTTTTTCATGTACTGTACCCTACTTAATAGCAAATAAAGATTTTGTATTTTTGTATTTGTATTTTTAAATAGATTAATATTACAAAATACTTTATTTTTAAAAAGGTTTTTAAATTATCTAATTTAAACTTTATAAATCTAAACTGAAATTAAAATTGGTAATAAAAAATCTTTTAATTAAGTGATAAGAGAATTTATGACATAAAAAAATTTATTGACTGTATTGTGTAGATTTTAAATAACGAATGATTACTAATTTTTCTGACATTTTGCGGAATTACTTTTTTTTATTGACATACAATTTGTCAATTAATGTTATGAATATTATTGTAATTTATATTTGTTCAGGTTGTTTTATTTACTTGATTGTTTAAATTTTGCATGCTATTTTTGATAGCGAGACATGTGCTCATCCAAACTGTATCATCCTTATATACCGTGTTTTACGCAAATAAAGTTTCTGATTTCTGATTTCATACTAAACATCGCTGCATCGTGCATCGGTCGAATGTTTAATCAGAACTTGATTTTTGCTGTTACGGTTTGGATGAGAAAATTACCATTTCTTTTGAGTTTTCGATCAGAAATCAGAAATCAGAAATATTTATTTGCTTTTAACATAGTTTTACAAGATTTTTTACAAATGATATGTCCACATGTTTGACTTAATTAGTCATGCAAATATAAAAAGCTGATATTCAATGTACACAATTATAAAAAAAAATACAGCAATATTAAAGAACTTCAATGTCAAAAGGATTATCATTATCAAGTATTAGATATTATATTATGATTAAAATATGTCAAGAAAAAGCTATATAATAATCAATTATTTGTCATCAAAATATTCTTGTATTGAGTAATAGCATTTATTCAGAAGCCAGGCATGCAACTGTTTTTTAACTTATTAGATGTGTTTATATATTATTATATATTGATGTTGGTTCCGAAGTAAAAGTTGTTATATTTGAGCAATAAAATCAGCCCCAAAAAGGAAATAAATAAATAAAATAGGACCTACGATACACATACACCCTACTTAAGCTCGCGAAATGTATCACAATTCAAGGGCTGTGCCGAAGCAATCGGCCAGCGTCGAGCCGCACCGATCTTCACGCGCTATTTAGCACAACCCTACTTCGCCGCCAAAAAACTCGGCTCGGCTTCATAACCCTTTGTCAACAGATTAAATCTTAAAAAGACGTTGCATTCAATATTTCCAAATTATCCTATTGTTAAAAAACCTTGCCAAGTGCTTCAACTGATTACTATGCCAGTATTAACAGTTTCCGCCATATTAGGTTTGTGTGGGCAAAGTAAATGTTTTTCGTAATCGGATTTTATTGAAAGCCCCATTGATTTTTTCTAATAGATTTAGTAATAACATGGCTTTACATAAGGCATTGTGACTACAAAAGAAATATTAGTTACTTTTCAAAGGATATCTGATAAAATTTGGTTTTGATGGATTTCTTTGTCAAAAATAACTTTCATGGACCTTTTACTTCAAAGGAGAATTTAACTTAACGATAAAACTCTGGAAAAAATGTATTTGATTTGTCTGTAATTTTATGCTGTGTTGAGTTTGGAAATTGTCGAATTATTTTGCCCACCAATCGATACTTAGCTAGGACTATAATAGACTGCCAGAGAATCATAGGTACTAGTGACTCGACAATTGATCAGCGGATCTAAGTCATCATATATTACAATGAGACGCAGCATAGCAAGTATTTGAGTAGTTGGGTTAAACCCCACGGATGTAGCATGGCTCAAGTGTGAGTCACGTGGCAGCAGAAATTCACAAGGAGAAATCATAAACTGTTACGAAATGAAGTGCCCAAAACCCATACATCATAAAACAACTTTATTTAATGTATCTCAGTATGCTTCATCGATCCGATAGATTTATCATTGTTGAACTTAATAGGTCCTAAAACGCTGGCCGTATCGAGCGGCGATCTATCTCCGATATCGCCACGATGACGTCCCGATGTTTGTGTGTCGATTAATTAATAAATCGGCCCGAATCGATCGAGATGAAACATCGATACACCGCCTCTCTAATTGAGTCAAGCCGTCACAAAAGATATAAAAAGACAACACTATTCGTTCCGGCCGATGATTTCGATTAGTCGAAATTTGAACTCTGTTCCTCGGAGATAAGAACTACGAAACTCCATTAGATTGCGTTGATGAAGATGTTATAATTTTGTAATAAAAAAAGCAAAAGCTGAACACTAAATGCCGAGCATTTACCTGTCATATTATTAAAAAATAAATCGTCTGCGGGCGTATGGGAATCGATATTTTTGATTAATGAACGCGAGGCCGATTATGTTGACGACCTGCGCGGGATTGATCGATCATTGTTGGTTTTTTGCGAGCTAATAAGTAACACTACCGCGCCCGCATGGGCCTCAAAGGGCTAATAGTTTCTTTGTAGCGCTACAATGTGAAACATTAGCGGGCTCTGCCAAAAAAATCGCACCCGTTCGCACCTGTTCTCCATTCTCACAGAATCGCGAATCTTCAAACATCAAAGATATCGGCGTTTTTGACATACAAAACCTCAGTAACGCGATATACATCTACATAATGGAGTAAATCCACAAAACCCTGTTAACAGCCATTATTAAGAATAGATGTCAAGGCTGATTCGGGATCACAGAGATTAAGCAGGTTATCCGCCTACGATCGCGAAAAAACGTGCGATTTTCGTTTTTTCGCGATACTTTGTGTAAAATACGACACATTATAACATGAAAAAATCTTTGAATACCCTTTATTCGTATTAAGTATAAGATAGTGTGTGAAAAAAGGACTTTTTTCTTTTCTTTAATCAAGATCTTTTGTCCGGTTCAAATTGTATGTTCTTTTTCTTATGTAAATATATAAAAGTGCTTTATTATTGTGCATGAATGAAAGTAATACTCCATGAAGATTTATCTCGGTCGTTTCCTTATTAACCTGGCGATCGCCGGGGCGGCGCGGGGCTTGTAGCCTTGTAGGTAAGCGAACACGCGGTCCGTAAGACCTAAGCCGATTTGCGCGCGTCCGATTACGGTCTTCAGTTTCGGCTTGCGAATAAAGCCGCTTTCTCACTCTCATTCGAATATGAAATAGTTATTGACTTATGTACTTTCTGTATGTTCTTCACAAAATTATTAGAAAGTCAGCAAGGAGGCGGTTCTTGTGGCCAGCAGGACTCACGACTGAGAGAGCCTAAATAAGCTTTAGAAGGCAAAAAAAGAGCGTTGATTTAAAATAAAATATTTTATTAGTTCAGATTTACTCTAGGTACTAATAAATTCGTTTCAAACTATCATACAGCAATGAAGAAATCAGGCTTGAAAAATACAAAAATACAAAATACATGAAAACCGCGCAGATTTATGTCATTACGTTCCTTGTTCAACTAGTATTCTTAAATTTTTATTAAATCTATTAATTTATTCATAAAATTCCATAAAAAACACTTTTTTACGGCTCAATCATTTCATTTTTAATATTATTAAGTAGCTTCTACCTAATACCTAAATAATACTATAATGTAATAATACCTAAATAACTTTATATTTTTTATAAACCAGTTTATACCAAGTCGGGTAACCAATAATAATCGAATGTTATAAAAGCCTGCACAAAAAATGTGCAAGCAGCCTAACAAGGAGAGGTGTTAACGTAACCCAACCCGGGGTTATTTGCATCGCCGGCCAGGGTTTGTTTTAGCCTCGGATTACGGGTCAAGTAGGCCTAATGGGCCCGCGAGCGCTCTGTGCGCCTCTCTGTCTTACTCTTGGCGGGTTAACGCGAATGAAAGGCGCTTACACATTCAAATGGTTAAAGTTTTTTTTTTATTACTTTGCACTTCGGGAGGATACTATAAAGTCTTTTGTTCGGCGTTTATTCAATTATTACAAAAAATCTAATATTCTTTTAGGAATCTACCTTAAAACATACAGTATGTGGAATAATAGAGGGCGTTATCTTAATTCCGCTTATCTAAAGCTTTAATAGATTAAAATAAACATATGAAAGTACAAAATTAAGCGTAAAAAATTAAAAATCTAATAAATTTAAATTATATCGGGTTTACATATTAATGAATAAAAGCTGGAAGATGACTAGAATGTTTGTAGGTAGCTGAGTTCTTAACAAGTAGACTACATCGACTGTGCTACACCCTGGTTTTCAACACATTTGCATGCTTTGATTATATTATTGCAAAATATGTCATAGTTCTCTATTTTGTTTAAATATAACACCTGTAACACTATGTTTTAGTGCAAATAAAGAATTTCTAATTCTAATTTCTGTAAAATTCGAAACAACTTGTTCATAACGCGGAATATTTTATTTTTATTTTACTTTATTGGTGTACACAACAGGAAACAATCTTATATTATTTATGGCAAACAATTCAAGGACTTAGATTTAGATTGTAACCTAAAACATGTAACACACAGACAACAATACACACAATAACACACAGCATGTAACTTAAGTTAACACTATGCTACTAATAACAATTCAATTTAAAAAAATATGTAACATGTAAATTTTTAAGTGATTTTTGATAAATATTTAGCATGTAAGTAAATTGCCTAGACAAAAACTCTAAAATGATAAGTAACAATGCTTCTACTAGCTTATTTGCGCAAACTGTCAACATTTTTCTATGTCGCTTACTATTATTATTTTGTGTGTTAATTTATTATTATTTTTATTTTAGTTTTGGATAAGAATATTTTTATTTAGTATGTAATTGACACATTACATACACGTAATTACGTGTTAACTGGAACGCATTCGCTAATGAACAATACTATTTTATTATAATATCGCAAATTCACAATTATATTCTTTCTTTATCTTTATCAAATTTCACGAAGTAATTCAGTAATCTAGTCCAAACTAAATGTTTCACAATATTTTGTCAAGTTTACGACAATGTAATCTGATAAACAGTAATCGTGATTGCTGTAGGATTGTTTTGTCATTGTTTGTCGCATAATTAGGTGGGATTATGACGCAAAATATTTTTTGCGTAAAATACGTAGTGCGGACCCAACTCGCACTTGACCGGTATTTTATTTATTTCTGTTTAACTACAGAATTATTGAATACAATGTTGAACTCCGAATACGCATAACCTATAAGTTTACATGAAAGAGTTGGAGAGTGTGTTTTAATGTGACATGAATAAATTTATTTGTAGCGTAGGAAGCCCCTCTGCTCAATGCACCGACGACCTTAGGAAGATGGCTGGTAGTGGCTGGATGAAAAAACCGGGAGATGGTGATCTGTAGCGCTCTTCGGGGTAGGTGTTCGTCCAGCAGTGGACTGCAATAAGCTACACAATATGATAAATAAATCATTTGACAAGTTGACTTAAAAACTAGATTCCCCTACAAACGACTATATAGACCTTAGTATTTGATATTTCTTTAATTTCGATGCCTCTACCAACTGCCTCATAAGAAAAATATCTTGACAGACGAACAGCAATAAGGAATACAATGAGTGAAAATGCAAAATCTTTTTGACAACAACTGGGGCCTAACTGTGGCCTAACTATGACTCAAAACAGGGCCTAACCATCTCTTTTAGCAGTATACTTTAATTAAGTTATTACTGATTTCTCTTTTTTAAAACAATCACACTAATTATCTAGCTACAAAAGTACAAACTAAGCAAAGCTTGTACTATGGCGACTAATAACGGATAAACATAGTTAGATACCTTTATAAACATCCATGACTTTATACATACTTGTGCTCATCAAACAAACATTAAACCTTTGCGGAATTCGAACCGGCAACCGTTGGCTTTGTAGTCCGGAGCGCGAACCATTACACCAGACGGTCTTCAAAGAGGTATCTGTAAAACACACATTTTTGAACAGGAGATCCGTTGCTATTACCATACAAAAGGGCAATTTGAAAAACTAAGCTCATCCCAAAACGCGCTAAGAAAAACCTACTACTTCTTCATTACATTTTGTCTTCCTTTCTTGTCATTTGTATTCGAGCAGACTTAGACTTTGTAATCGCATGAACTGTTAACGAAACCTTTCTAACCTTCAATGTAAACAAACCATAAAAAGACAGGATTAAAACCTGGCCAGGTCTAATCGTCCCTAACTCCTCAGGTAAGCTCCTCAACGATAACCAAACACAATAACTGACGATTATCTTTCGCTAATCATCACTTACCTAATTTCAACTTTATTAAAAGGTGTTAAAGTTCAGAACGGCTGTGGGGATTTAACAAGCAGGGTCGCACGGTCAACGAAATGTTTCTAATAATTAGTTATCATCGATCATCTGAACTTGGCCACATTAATAAAGATATTAAATGCCTTCACTCCTTTAACACCATTCTAAAACGTACCTTATTTTTCACAGTTTAAATGTCTATTTCACGTGCCTCAAATCAGGTGGGCGGCGAGATCAAACGCGGCGGCGTTTGTCGGACATTACGGGTAAAGCCAATCGCATGACAGCGACACGGCTCTCGGGGACAGATCAGAGAAAAAATAATATCATCAAAATGTTTGGCCATTTTGAAGATAGTCGATAAAAGCTAACCGAGCATGACTGGACAAAGGCGATATGCTTATGTTATATAAAAAGATTTTTTAATCAATTATTATGGAGAGCTACAAAAAAAATTTAGCTCTCCGTAATAAATCTACTAACGAATAAACTACACAGCGCACTGTGAGAGCCCTAGAGGCCAGGAATCATGATATATATGTCATGTAGAAGAACGAAGGTGAAACACGTCGGTAACCGAAATGACAAAAATTTCCAAGCTCAAGTGAGGTTTGGTGGACTTGGTTAGAAATGAAGACGGTTGGTGGATTAAACCAGTAACGGAGTGGTGGCCAAGAAGGACGAAGACCATTAGGAGGGGAACATCAGCCCGCTTCATTGATATTGGCACATAGTCGAGCGAAGCATCCTTGATCGTGAAAACACGATATACGAGATTCTACTCTATGATGACATAGAAATAGATATTTTGTTAGTTATACTGCTTAATATAGCAAATGAAATAAGCAAATGAAATAACAATGAAATAAGAGATTTCATTAGTTTTAGTACTACGTTTATGCACTTTATAAAATGAAATAAAGGCAGAAGATTCAAACTAAATAATGTTTCTAGCCTTAGGCAAGTTAAATTGATAAATTATTTTTTAACGAGCACCCGTATTTATAGAGAGTTCGAAGTAATTACTTGAGTAAAAGTAATTGCTAAGCAAAGATTTTGTTTTTTTAGTGAAGTAGGTAATTGAGTGATGTTAGAACTGTCAAGAGTTAGAATTCTTAGCCAAGTAATAGTCACAAATTCTTTTACATAAGAATAAAGAACATGCTTCGAACACGTTTTTTTA
The DNA here is from genome assembly GCA_963576865.1 of Anania hortulata. Lineage (NCBI taxonomy): Eukaryota > Metazoa > Arthropoda > Insecta > Lepidoptera > Crambidae > Anania > Anania hortulata. Next base: position 22,284,459 of record OY756393.1, read on the forward strand.
ATGATTTAGCGGTAGTTTACGTATTGCTTTATAATTGTTTCCAAAATGGAAAGTTTCGAAGCGACATTTTTTTATTTTATGACATCGATAGGTATAGTTGTTATGGATATTATTTTTATTTTATTTATCAGGATTAAAGCTAAAAGCAAAGTTTACGCCCACAACAACCTCTTACGTCGACTGACTTTTACCAAGTGAGGAGCATCACCAGGTGTTTTGCCCACCTCCATCCTCTACTACTTCACGAATATTTGGAGACGTTCTACACACGCGGGTCTGGTAGGTACTGGTATACGGTCTCTTAAATCGGCTACAATTCAAATAATGTATCCACTAGATGGCATCGCTTTACCAGATATGCGAGACAGTGGCAAGTGGCACTGAGGGTCGTAAGCTAGAGACGAGCAACCTTCATCCTGAACAAGGTGACTCAGAAGTCCTTAAATATAGAGTAGAGAGTAGAGTAGGCCATTGTACGCAAAATCAAGGGTTTTACTGGTTTTGCATTGCAAAGACTGCAAAGTATGACCCCCTCCTATCTTATTTGAAATGCCCTGACACCTACACGCGGAAAGAGCTTATGAGTACCTTAGACAATGGCATTCGCCTATAAAAATTTGCAGGATCACAGTTTCAAAAAAAAATTTGCCATCACAATCTTGTTCTTAGTAAAACGAATTTTAATAAAATGTAACGTGGTATTGTCATTACTAACGGAATGTCAACCTCATCGGCATATCTTCTCATGTAACATAACACAGCAATCGAGTCTTGCTAGAGGAAAACAACCATCAAGCACTGACTGTTACTTTAGCATTTACTTAGCTAAGTAACGTACTTATCCTTGACATTAGAATACATCTTCAAAATAAGAATTCTATATTGAAGTAATGACTTCGCTAAGTTGTTACTTAGCAACAAGCAATTACTTCTTTATAAATACGGGTGTAGGTGTTTTATGTTAAAATTAATTGTGAATTCTTAATTAATACAAATTTCATCCTCGTTACTACAATTAGGTTTAATTGATAACAAAAACGTCAGCTAAATAACCCATTTGTCGCAATTATTTTGTAATAACTGTATTTATCGGCACAACGAGATATTTTCCCGTCCAAATGTAGAGGCTGTCAACATTATTAAATCATTTGTATTTCAGTCTTACTTTCTCGTGATTGTCTTGCAAAAAGTAGTCCGTAATAAATTGGCAACGAAATCGTGATGTCAATGCAGCAAGAATGTAAATCTCGCCGGAGGGACGTAGGTATTATTGAAGTGTGTTTCGACTCTACAAGTCTATTTACGGACAACAAATTCACACAAGTGGTGCTCACAAGCTGGCAAGTTATCTTAATAAATAAAAGAAGACATCATCATCATCATTTCAGTCACAGGACGTCCACTGCTGAACATAGGCCTCCCCCAGTGACTTTCAGATTGGCCGGTTGGAAGCGGCCTGCATCCAGCGGCTTCCTGAGACCTTTACCAGGTCGTCTGTCCACCTTATAGAAGTCCACCTTGTAAAAGAAGACAGGAAGAATTTAAATCGAGAGCTCAGGTAAAAGGATTATTCCCAGCAGTGCCGTAGTGGTTAGATACAAGCATCTTATGATTATGATGTTGATTGCTCAAAAGCGCAAAACGACATTTATCCGTAAGCATTTCAGCATTCAAACGACTATTTTAGATGCACACGTGAGCCGAAACAACAGACCACACCACACAGTAATTAAATAATGCAGTTTAAAACACGCAATAACAAATAAAAATCATTTTGAAGTCAAAACGATAAACCAATAAGGATTAATTTATACTCATTTTATGTTCTGTTGCCATACTCACGGTGTAATAAGATATCTCTTCTGTGTCTCTTACAGATATTAATTGGCGATAAATCAGGGCAGTTGACAAACAAACTGTCCGCATCAGTCCGATACGATGGGATAATTGTCTGTCGATTTACATGTGTCACTCATCAATAATATGTGATCGAAACTTTTTACATTCAAAAAACCGGTTAGTGTCTAAAATAAAATCTAGGGTTATAGGTAGCCTATAAGACGACATTTGACTACGCTACAGGTTTGCTTACCGTTTAACTATGTTTCGTAACTGACAACAAAAAAATCTTCTCTATTTTGTTGCTACGAAGCGCCTACGAAATGGTTCTCAGATAAAAATAAAATATCCCTAGATCTTTTGATTTTCATGCACCTGAAATTGTTAAATAAATTCAAATTTTTACAATAACTGAAATCAAACCTGAATACGTTGAATTTTCGTGAGCTGTTTAATTGCAATTATTAAAAGTCATAGTCTAAACAGATCAGCAAGACCAATTCAGCTGCTGCTGACGATTATTAAATCCCTTCAGAAATGTAAATATACACTTAGATTTATGTGTTGTTCTTTTGGTTTAAAATATAGTCCCGTAACTCCCTTGAGACCAAAAGTTACAAATTCAAATTTAATCAAATATGGAAAGTCGATAAATTTTCATAAAATTTTGCAAAAGTAAGAAGATATTTTTTTATGAAATTTTGCAAAAGCCGTAAACCAAAATAAAGTGGTTCACCATGATGGTCCATGATAATGATAAAATATGTGGTAACAAGGTTATTCTTGAGTGACGGCAGACCCTTTATACCAGGACTAACAGACACTATTTCTTTTCAGTCATTGCAATAACGTGTTGTGAATTTAGACGACCTCCGTAGCCGAGAGGCGATCATACCAGGCTTGGTGTCACTATCTCTGTGGTTCCGGGTTCGATTCTTGGTCGGTCAATGTAGGAAAAATAGCTTTTCTATATTGTCTCGGGTCTGGGTGTTGTGGTGCCGTCGTTGTTTCTAATTTCTGTAACAGAAGTGCTTAAGCTACTTATCATAGAATCAGAGCAATGTATGTGTTGTCAAATAAAAAAATAATAATAATATGATACTGGATGTGTAGCCATGGTCCAAAATGGTCTGGTTCCCCTGTGTAAGGGTAACGGAGATCTGATGGCAGTCACTCCAAGAGGCAGCGAATCTAATTGGCATACCTCAAGTTGCAATTACGTTATTTTGGTGTACACTTATGAAATATACGCCAATCGATGGAGGAAATAATTACAAACAAATATCGTCCTTGACAAAATGTCGTAAATGATATAATTTGTTCTAGAATTTCAATTTGATTAACTATGTATAAAAACGACAGCGAAGCGAAAGCTTGAGAAAAATACTAGGAGCAGGGCAGGGCTTAATAAAAGGCTGTACTTACTTATTATTATGCCAATTCAATTTAATTTACTTATTTTACTTATGACAACTCTTCTTGACACCAAACAAAATCACACTACTAAAAAACAGTATCACTCAAGCACATCAAAAATATTCAAATTTTAAAATAAAAATAAAAAAGTATAAACATGTGGTGGTAAAAAGGTCTGTCGCCAACAATGTAAATAAAAATAAAATTACATATTCAAACTTAAATTATGAACAAATTATATCATTACGACATTTTGTCAATGAATATTTGTTGTTTGTTATTATTTTTTCTTTCGATTAACGTATGTTTCATAGGTGTCCACCAAAATAACGTTATTTAAGGTTACTTGCAACTTGAGGTATGCCAGGCTCCATACAAAAAGCTCGAAGTCTTTTATTATCTAGACTTGCCGTATCTCGGAGCATGATCCAGCGTATGCTGACTATGAAAGGGATATAGTGCTAGGAGAAAAAAGAAGAAGAATATTCTAAGTGAGTTATATTTCTTTTTAACTGTATCACGCGATAGAAAGAAACGTTTCAGCTGATTTATTATTACACCCTGATAAGCTGAGAATGTCCTAGATTGACGCTTAGGCTAAATGGCTCGCGCTGCTGACTATAAAACCAATTGGTCGCGGGTTCCTTTTCCATTTGTACCTGAGTCATGGATGTCGTGTTATGTATTTAAGTATGTCTATCGGTTATCTAGTCACTAGTTTAAACTAAATGAAGTAAATGTTTGATTGTTGAAAGAATTTATTTTTTTATATAAAGGGGGCTACCACCAAAAATGTGGCTCGATAATCTACGCAAAGCTGCTGGCAGCTTATTGAAAAGAATAGCCGAGGATCGGGTTTAGTGTGCATTACTACTTTATTCCCGACTGTGGACTGAAATGTGATTTTTATGATAATGATAACGGGGGCTTAAGATAACCTGGCTGTTGTTGTTTCGCTATGCAACAGTTAAACAAACAACCGGCCCGCGTGGCCGCTAACGATGCCACCGATGACGGCCTTGATTGATTGGAGCTCCTCGACAGGGCTCCGGAACATTTGCAACGTACGACTAATATGTAATAATATTCCACTTTGTTTTCTGGAGTGCAATTCAGTTATTTAAAAAAAGTAAAGTTTGCCTACATACGTCCTACTGCAGAGCACAGGCCTCACCTCAACTATGAGGTGGTTTGGCAATACTCCACCATGCGGGCCCAGTGCGGATTGGTGGAGGGGTGTTGTGAAGCCAATGACTTAACCTTACTGTCAGATGTTATTAAGCCGCCCTAAGGCCTCTGACTAGGCTTCACGACTAGTATCAAGGATATTAGCCGGGACTAACTTTGAAGTGCCTACCGAGGCACGGAGTTGCTTGTTATAAATGTCATTTAATATGATTGGAATGGTCACCCATCCAATCACAACCGCGGCGTAGGTGGCTTAACTTTGGTAATCACTACCAAAGCGCTGCCGCCACTGAGCCACATGCACCACCAATTCACTTATTGACACATGCAAATTTTAATGCTGCCAACACTGACGCGATTATTGTACCTAGGTACAAGAACCAAAATCCCAGAAAAAAATATCAAAGTATTCGACAATAAGTTCCTATTTACGCCGTTCTCGCCGCGAGCGTTGGTTTCTTTGCCGCTTTTCTGACATTGACTTTGAGGCGAACCGGTTTTTCAATACTACGTAGATATGTGAGATGGGTCATATTTGTTGAAATATGATAGGCTACGGTATCAGTCAAGAAAATTCTAGGATAGAGTTCGCTGAACAATCAAACGAAACACAAAAGAGCAGAAAAGCGGCCATAACGCTATACAATGTCTTGTAGGAAGGAACCAGAACTTACTTGAGTCTTCCCCCTAGCCCTTTATCCCGTTACTAGTTGGGGTAAGATTGGCCATGATAATAAATGCAACAAGTCTTATAATACATTTTGAGCATGCTAACCTCATCTACAACCCTAGCAATTTACCAAAGGTACCGGTCTACCATATGAAACGCATCGCATTCATACAACACGCAACTTTGACAGCTTGTAATTTTCGTCATTACAATAAATTGCTCATTAGATCGCTCTTTAAATTGAGTTGAATTAAATGATAATTAATCGTAATTAACACGTCAGACAAAGTACAATAAAACCTATTTCTATGTAAATTGAGTTACGCGGGTGCGCCACCCCTGGCGCGGCTACTTCAAACGACTTGATCCGTCAGCATTTTGACATCTTTGATGTACACCGACAAATAGTAACGATATCATTTAATTATTATGTCTCTTAACTTATTCGTAATAAGGCTTGTGTATTTTTTATTGAAACAGACCGATATTTCTGATGATTCTGGTGCCATACTTAAAATAAGTGTGATCATTTCGGCATAGGAAGTTTATGTCAAACCAAATGATCGAATGGTCGAAAAGAACTGGTCATCATGACTGTGACAGTGTGGCATTTGTGGCTCGAATGTTTGACTGGACAGAATAATCTTACGATCTACGATATGTCACGCCGTTGACATTATTTGTGTTACATAAACTTTGTTACTTTTTGTGTGGGAAACAAAATGAGATGTTATTATGGCATCGGAAATAATGCGTTGTCATCGAAAATTCCAACATCGAAGCCTTAAAATGTACAGAATGAAAGTACAAGATTTTGATTATGTAAGGAAAAGAGTAAGAGCTAACTTTGAGTATCGTTTTAGTGTGTAGTGTATTTAAAAATAAATTTTTTATGGTTTAAATGCAAAGAATAGACAGACCACAGAGATCGTTTAGTCTCAGGCAGGATACATTATGGGGTAATAGAACCTTAACACAGCACGTAGAATTACTGACTCAGATCAGAATGGAGGCCACGTATCGGTAAGCGCAGCGTAGGACGTCCACCCACAAGGTAGACAGACGACCTGGTAAAGGTCGCAGAAAGACGCTGAACGCAGGCCGCTTCCATCAGGCCAATCTGGAAGTCAATAGGGAAGGCCTATGTTCAGCAGTGGACGTCCTATGGCTGAAATGAAGATGAACCTTAACAAAATCAGCATTAAGGGAGTCCGGGGATAGTTGACTGTCTGTAGGTTCACTAACTGTCAAAACTAAGACATAATTGAAAGTGTTGCGTCATGCAACTAAGCAACAAGAAAAACAATGCTGCAACAAAAACAGTGTTAAGAGGGGAGAGGAAACGGATTTTCGCACCCAGTTCAATAATGCAACACTATCAAAGACGAGAGTTTTGACAGTTGGGCAACCTCCCCAGTGTCTCCTACTGCTTATGTTACTATAAACAATAGTTGTCCGAGCATTATAATCGTATCTATTCGCGTGGCAGCGAGGCGCGAGCGTGACTTGATGCGCACACGCAAGACAAACGGCCACTGCGGGTGACACACCCACTAATTTAAACGTTAGTTTGTTCCGGACTTTAATTATTAGATCCTTAAAATTATGACAAGAGGTTAGCTTAAAATAATAGTGAGTAACTATCGTTAACCGCTAGACAGAATTTGATAGTCATAGATCTACTCTATTTTTCTAAATTTCTGATAATTTACTCCATTTTCTTTAGATTTATAGGTTTGTTTAGGTAGGGTTTGGTTATTACTCTGCTGTCTGCCTGTCTGTTTGTCAGGGGGCTTCTAACTCGTAAACGAAATTAGTTACAGACCTAAAACTTTGATTAAATGTGTATTAAACCATATTTATCGCCTGTCGCTGTTAAAAGCTCAAAGCTTATTGAGTAGAGTCTAGTTTTTTTACCCCCAAAAATAAAAACTGGTTAAGTGCAAGTCACGCGTGGTTAACAACTGAATGAAAGAATTGTTAAAAGCAGGAACAGGAACAGGAACTAATTTTAATGACAATAAAGAAGCCTAGTAGGTTCAATCAACATCATTATCAGCATTATTTCAGCCTATGGACGTCTACTGCTGAACATAGTCCGCTCCCATTGGCTTCCAGATCCATATCTTTCCTTTATTAAAAATTTGAATTTGATACATATAACTGTAACATCAATAGGTCCGGTAACCTAGATCCTTGGCCCCCGCGGCGATGATCGATCGACAGGTGCAGCGCGCGCGCATTCTGTTGCGGATCGTCTGTAGGGAGCCGTGTCCGCGCTGTCTTCAGGCGTAATATACTTCTCATATTCCATGGGATATGAGAGAAACATATGGTGTAATATTTTGCTATAGAATAACTAACACCGAAATTACATCAGTAGATAACGAAGGTATTTCCGCTTATAACAACGCTCGGGGCCGACCCAATGTAGGTACTTAGCAGACTACTAAAATAATACTAGGCACAAACTCTGAAAAAACATGTTACCTATATTTTTTTTCTTTTACCCTCTTTCTTTCTCATTGATCTATCCATTACCTGCGACCTAACCTTGATACGTCTGCACGGAAACACTAATAGAAAAATTAAGGTAACCTAAATAGTATAACGTGACTGTGAAAATATAAATTTATTGTAATTTAGTGCATAAACAAGTGAAACATCAAGAAATCATAATGATGATTATAACGAATAATTGTCTTCATTTGTCATCATCATCATCATCATTTCAGCCATAGGACGTCCACTGCTGAACATAGGCCTCGCCTAATGACTTCCAGATTGGCCGGTTGGAAGCGGCCTGCATCCAGCGGTTTCCTGCAACCTTTACCAGGTCGTCTGTCCACCTTGTGGGTCCCACGCTATAGCTTTATTCGTATCGACTTCAAACAACGCTTGCCAACCTGCCTGCCAAGCGTGGCGAGTATTGGCAACCCCCGATCATAGATCTACAGGAATAAAGGTTGCAGGACGCTGCTGGATAAATGCCATTTCCAACCCCCCAATCTAGAAGTCATTGAGAGAGGCCTATGTTTAGCAGTGGACGTCCTATCCTACGGCTGAAATGATAATGATGATGTATGGACTTAGTGTAACAGTAAAACCTTAAAAGAAAACTTAAATACATAAGCAAAAACAAAGAGGCAGTCGCTTTATAATACGTTTAAAACCTAATCCTATACAGTATTACTTTAACCCTGTTTTGTTATTTCTGTAAATAGTTTTACGTGAAAATAACACAGCTTACTTAAGCACTGATTAACGGCCACAGAACGTCCTTCAATCCTGGCAACCTTTCCTAAGTATTTTGCACCATTTGTAACATTTGTTTGAATTGTAAACCTCAAAGGGCAGACAGGGAGCAGTGTCTCCCTAGAGTAAATCCACTTGTCAATTAAGAAAAAGTAAGAATTTGACCGGTAAAAGTTGACTGAATCAAAATTAGTTTTGAGGTTCGTATGTTTTTTACCTCAGAAAACAATACAATACATATTATATACAATACATATATATATTGTATTTTATATCATTTTATGGGCACCCTAGTCACAACAGAAGCTTACAACTCTGTAAAACAGGCGTGTCCACAAACGAAGCGATGTGGTAAAGCGATAGCGCTTTCTCGATAATTTTTGATGCTATCTTTATTACTGCGCTAACGACGCGACAGTTGCGCGTGCGCATAGACCGTAATTATGAGTTTTAATTCACGTAATTAAACTGTGGATTTCAATGAACCCGCTCTGGTTTGGTTGTTTTGAACTTTGAATTGTGGAGATCAAATTAGGTGGTAGACTGTAGATACTCAAAAGTTTGCGAGCAACGCAATATTTGACGATAAACATAACATAAATTTCGTTATCTCTAGTTAACAAAAGTTTTTTTTAATTGAGTACAAGCCCCTAAAGGCTGCATAGATCCTTAGTTTTTTCTAACCGTAAAATTTACTTTTAAACCATCAGTAAAAGTTCCACTAGTCGTTTTCTTCTTGGTTGTTTTCCCTTTCCATAAAATATACCAAACTAGCGTAAGTAGGTAAGAATACACTTCCCCACCACCAACAGGAGGCGTGTCGTATGAGGCGACTAATTCCTGTAGCACAAGACGGGCAGGCAGCGTGCAAAATCTTTAAAAAAACTGCGCCCGCCAATCCGCCTGTTAAGCGTGGCGAGTATTGGCAATCTCCCCAGATGATAGGTCATTGGGGGAGCCCTATGTTCAGGGCTTCCTATGGCTGAAATGATGATGATGATGAAGTAAGTAACGTTTAAGACCAGTTAATTAAGCAAGGCTCTTAATCTGCTTTTATCAGGCAAATAATAACCAAGCACATTCGTACCTACTAAATCTTATAAATAAATATGCGCACGACAACACATCAACTATAAGGAATTAGCATCCTTTGTTACAATTACGCGGTGCCAGACAATGTATTTAGCAAGGTGCGTCTCTCAGCATACCCAGTTCAAACCAATTGATACAAGATCGCTTTTGAAACTGACCCGAACCGGGACTTGAACCCGGGATTCTTTGAGTTCAACGCAAATTCGTCACTATACCAATCAGACGAGTCGTCATAGTTGATTTAACTCTTTGCCCATCTTTTTTTTACTGCGTAAAAAATAAGTTTTAAAAGATTTATAAAATTACTAAAATTACCACAGAAAAATTATAATCGAAATAAATAATAATAAATTGTTTTCACAATCACACCAATTATCTAGCCCCAAACTAAGCAAAGCTTGTACTATGGCGACTAGATAACGAATAAACATACTTAAATACTTTTATAAACATCCATGACTTGGGTACAAATGCTCGTGCTCATCACACAAACATTTGCCCCTTGCGGGATTCGAACCCACAACCAAAAAATAAAGCAAATGAACTAAAGTTAATACTAAACCTTAAGAAAAAATATTTATGAAATGAATTACAAAAAGCCCAAAGAAAAACCAAAGTTACCGACATAGCTTTTCAAATTGCAAAGCTAAAGTGACGAGATGAAGAGAGAAGACGATAAGAAGAAGACGCAGCGGGGGCAGGCCTCTCACGGGGTAGAATAAAAACCTGATCAAGGTTGCTGGCAGCCGCTGGATGCAAACGGCCCAGAGCCTCTCGCTCTGGCATTCTATAGGAGAGGCCTATATCCAGCAGTGGACTTCTAAAGGTTAATAATGAAATTACAAATAAAAAATGGGTCCTCCTCTGGGTCCCAGATCGCTGTCCAAAGAGAGCGACATAGTGCCCAAGAAGACTGGCCGCATTTCCACGCTGAATAGCTAAACTGATAGACATGATGACTGTTAGCCTTGAAATGCGCCAGCCCTCCGATCGCCTATACAGTTAATCACCCTCTTGGCTAGCTGACTGTACAGCCGATGTGCTAGGTCCCCACGGCCCGAGCGTCTCGACCCCAAAAGGCTCAAATATGTAAGTAAAAATAAAATAAAATAAATAAAATAATCATTTATTTATTCGGACATGTGTACATGCTAAACAGGTGATAGGTCATTAGGCTCAAGTAGTACTAAGATCTGCATATTTGCAATGTTTGAGGACCGCTGTTGATGCAACCTCTGATGTAAATTATCTTTCTCACCAGCACGACGAAGCGACATGCAGTGGGTAGTAATTTTGATAAGTAAAAAGTTCATTCGTGTATCGGATGTAAAATAAGAGCAGTGCATGTGCAGCGCTAAACGAACCGTATAAAGTAGCGGATTGTGCGCGGGCGCGCGTGCCGGCCCTCGCGGCCAGGGGTGCGCAACATGCTTGACGCTAGCCCACCACATTGTCCTAATGTCCTAAAGCAGTTAAAATAACACTAAAACGGTATTTTTCCAGAACATTATTAAATTGATGTTACATTTCCGAGCAGTTCTTATGTTTTACCGAACCTATACGAATTTCTTCCATCGTCATAGCTGAATTTAGATAAATTAATATTATAGGTCCTGATTTTCTTATATTACTGGGGTCGTGTGGGGACGACCGAATAGAACAGGAAGCGTGTCGTTAGAGGCGACTAATTCCTGTAGAACGATACGAGCAACAGCGACTGCGTGCGAAACATTATAAAAAACTGCGCTCGCCAACCCGCCTGCCAAGCGTGGCGAGTATTGACAATCATCATCATCTCCGCCATCGCCACGTCCACTGCTGAACATAGGCCTCTCCCAGTGACATTCAGATTGGCCGGTGGGAAGCGTCTTGCATCCAGCGGCTTCCTGCAACCTTTGCCAGGTCGTCTGTCCACCTTGTGGGTGGACGTCCTACGCTTCGTTTGCCAGTACATGGCCTCTATTCTAGAACCTTTTTGAACCATCGGCCGTCTGTTCTACGTGTTATGTGCCCTGCCTACGGCCACTTCAGCTTGCTAATCCGTTGGGCTATGTCAGCGACTTTGGGCTATACAGCGGCAGAGGTATGGCTTCTTGCAACCCTATCAGGGGTCTTACCATCAGCTCTTATAGCAGTATGACTTAAACCTTATTTTGGTTTTCTGTATAGATATTAAAACAACACTGCTTGCATACTGTTTAGCTTTCGGAAGGGGTGCAGTGGACCTATTACGGTTTGACATAAATATTTAATTGTTTTAGGTTTATACGTCAATACGAAGTGGCACCTGTAACAGAAAATATGAAAGGAAACCGTTTGTCTTACCGACATGTGATGAGAAGGGAAGAGGAGCACGTAACTAGAAGAGTGATGGGTATGAGTATTGATGGCTGGAAAGGTAGATGACGACCTTAGAAAAGATGGATAGATTGTGTGAGGAACGATATGACTGAGAAGGGAGTGAATGACTCGATGACTAGAGACCGGATTGCATGGAAGAGAAAAACATACTGGGACCTGACCTGAGAACAGGGAAGGCTAATGATGATGATGATACGTCAGAATGAACAAAACATTTTCGTGATAGGCCAAACTGGTCTTCGTCCAACAGAATGTCAAAATGTTACTAAATGTCCACAAGTAGTTGATACTACCAAACAGTTTAACAAGATGCAGTTGCAGGCAATTGCGGCAGATTATCCAATCGCTTTCTCCGCAGCTGCTGACCTCGGACACGGTACAGTCTGCTGCTAAAATATCTATCCATGTTTGCAATTACTATGCCAATTTAACTGAAATAATGTTTCTACATGCATGCAAAGGTTTATTTGCCGTGCTAAACTGTTAGACAAACTTCTTACTGACAAACTCACACACTGAGCGAGTCACCGCTTACGTTCACCGTGAATTCCAGTTTCAAATGCGCTACAGAATCTCACGGCTGATAGGAAACATTTATGTACGCAGTACCTACTTCAGTAGGGACTTGTGTGAGTTTTACTAGGCGAGAGTAGGAGCATGAGTGCTTATAACAATGCAACAAGGCTTATGAGAACAAGAGATAAATCAAAATATTATAGAAAACTAGATTAACTTTTGCAGTTAAGTGTACAATCACGATAAATTATCTAGTAACATTCATTTTTCAATCTAATCCTATCGAAAGCAGAACGAGCCTGCACATGTTTTTATTGGCGACTGTACGTGTATTACATGTGCTGGACTGAGCGGCGGCTCCCCAACGCATTGGTTTTGTTGCTCCTCGCATCGTGCTCTTGCTTTAAATCAAGTGCGAATATCAAACGTCATTATACGCACTGCTGGTTTTAAACCAAGCAGTCTTTAAGCCAATCTTCAGCGAGATTATTGGAAATAAGTAGCCTGCACTACAAGTTCTATGAGTATGCGTCTGCAACTAATTCCTAACGTTTCATTAAAGACAACAATTTGAGTTATTATGGATAATATTTTGAATTTTTTTTTCTACTGCCTCTGGTGGGGTTCGAACCCATGACCTTTTGCTATACGGGCGTCTGCTCTTTCACCTGAGCTACGCTACTAAAACACTATTGGCCGATAAATGTTTAAAAAATATTTTTCACTCGGTAATCGAATTAATTGGTATTGACTTATGTATTAAAAACTATTAAAAATTAAAAATTTAGCTTGATAATTTAATAATATTAATTATGTTTTATTGTAGTCTATAACAATGTTTGGTCAAATAATCACACGCACATTTATGAATCTTCTTTTGTATTCTTCATTTCATTTCATTGTTTCTTTCGGAGTCCTAATGAAGGTTCAGCGTTTGTCTCCTGTCGCCCTTTTGCTATGTACGAATCTATGTTCAATTCGGAAGTCAGCACCTTCCTTGGTAATGATATCGTAGAAGTCTTGTAAGTCTTGACCGGTCTACTCGCAAACGTCTTCCGAACAATCGGCGGACTTTCCACAACATACCGCACCACGTCAACATCAGAACTCTGAGATGCCGCCCGTAAGTTCGGCTTCTTACAGCTGTGGTGGTATCTTGACTCAGGCCTGTGTGTGTAGGGAATACCATCCTCAGCATCTTGAAAATGACACCTGGTTTTACTGGTTTTAGATCTAACAGACTTAATACTACTGCTCCTTTTATTAACAAGAATAGGAGATGGCATGCGGATTGGTGGTACAGAGAGGGTAGTTGCCACATTATCACTTATACCCTCGTTGTATAAGATCATTCTGCTGTATTCCTGCTGCTGTGTACTGTTTGCTGCTGCTGGAGGCTGCTTTTTCTTGAATTTAAAGAAATTTTTGAAAGACTTCGGCTTGATAGGTTCGCAGTAGCCCTCGCCTATATCTGTATCTCTCACAGCTTCCTGACGAATACCAGTCGAAACGTGACCCGTAGGGTGTTGGACAAAGTCAGATTTTTTAAATATCGGAATCGGAGTACAGCTTTGATGGGTGTACATGTTTGGGAAGTTTGTAAGTGTCTCTGTGTTCCTTACTGCTACGTCGGGAGGCACACACACGTTGGACACCTTTGGCGTGGTAGGAATAGGAATGCAGACCCCGCAGCACGCGTCGTTTATTCTCGGAGTCATCGTGTACTGATCAGAAAACGTCATTATATTGTCTTTGAATATGCCATGCTTTACAGTTTCTGATGAAATCACTCGCGATGGGCAATTCTTGGCCGAACAGTTTTCGCATCTGCAATTGTATTTTGGGTTTTCTTCCACGAGGTCTGTGTGTGAGTTCTCTGGGGAAGACATTTCCACATAAGGATTCCATCGTAGGGATTGCACTACCGAAGGGTAAGTAGGTATTGTATGCCGTCTTGGTACGGTGCGTGTTTTGTGTGAGGTCGCGAATTGAGGAGGGTCTGTGTCTCTAGTTGCAGTTTGAAATGCTGCAGCGAAGTCTCTTTCTAAGTAATCATCTGGGGCCGCTACTACTTGTGATATAAGCCTAGCCCGGGCACTTTCTTTGACAATTCTCTTGACATCTTCACTGCTATGGAGCACCGGTATATTGCTCACCTCACAGTCCTCTGCAACATGGGACACGTGGAAGGATTGCGATTCACTAAAACTGAGTTGCTGCTGATTCATAGTTATAAATTATTTGATGGCTTTAGACTTGAAAATTTTAGGTAACCATGTTTGTCAACATCTTTCAGAGATAGACAACTGACACTGTAGATTGACATTTAACAGTTAGCCAAAGATAACAACACGTAGGTACCTACCTAGTGTACTGTAGTTACTTGATCAGTGATAGCAACTTTAGTAATAAATTGTGCAAAGTAGAATAGGTACCTTATTAACCTCATGATTATGCTAGACACTGTTTCGGGCTTTGCATGTAAATATTCGAATGTTATAAAGTTTACGGTGCGTAATGCGTAACCCATGACGCATGAAGTTGATATTAGTTAAAACATAAAGAGTTGTTTATGTACCTACCCTAACTGAAATTAGTCGGTAAATTGCAATCAGAGCGAGCGAAGTGAGCGCGAAATTAAACAATTGAAAGTATTTTATTATAAATTCATATGAATTGCAGAATAAAGTACTACATTGATGTTACCGGAAACAACAGTGAGCGCGACAATTTTTTGAGATATTAGCCATTTTTACACTAGAGGACACGGCGACCGCGACAGCACCGCTATGGCACGCAGAATGTATGAAAGCCGTTCTGTCACCATCGCCAGCGAGTGGGAAAACTCTTTCACTTTTTTAATTGTAGCGCGATGTGTAGCCTCCCCTAAAAATAAAGTCTGTTTCCGGTTCCCCCTACGTCAAACGCGCCGGCCAATCAGAAGGCTGGCGAGTTTCCTGAACTAGCAGCAGCAGCCACACGATTCATCATCATCATTATTACAACATCAATGAAAACTCCTGCTTCTAATTTTTTTTTCCTTTAAAATAATCTTAAAAAACCCTGAGTCTAAATTAAAATCTGGCCCTGAACACGCTAAAAAATACATTTATGCCTTCACCTTTGCCGTAATCTAAATCCAATAAAAAGAAAAACAGAACTGCCGAACCCCCTATCTACCTCCTACGATCACCTAAGCAGATTCAAATCTTCAAAAAAAATTGTCGACATTTTAAGCTGTTAAAGGTTGATTGGGAAAAAAATTGCATCCTCGTGACTCGTCAGACTACGGCGCGGGCCCATTGTGCGAAATAATAGAAATATCCCCTTAAATGAAGTCATGCTTTAAGAAAGGGCCTTAATTACTAAATAAATCAGTAATAATTACATTTTAGCTGCTGTCCAAACATTTTTATCCAAGTACGTAGTGACTAAACAGCTGATGCGACGGAAACACCTATTTGATCGCGAACCACTTCAATTCATATCCTCGTGACAATAACGGATTGAGTAACATATTTCTTACAACGACATACAACTCCCCATCCTAACAATACACTTCGCTAAGGCCAAGGAATAAGAATGTATTTAGCTGCACGAATAAGTGAGTATTTAGATTGTCCTGGCCAGTGTATTTTGAGCTACCGTGCGTCCTCCTTCTGAGGGGACAAAGGGGAGACACAGGTCCAATTGAGCAGGTCTTATGTCATAGCCAAGACGACAGATGCTGGCAATTGCGCGAGTCAAAGATCAGAGGAAGTGGCGCGGCTGAGCGCAGCTGAGCGACGCGTGCGCAGGGCGACGGTCACTAATTGGCGAGCATTTGGCTCTGATGGGATCAGCTGTTGATCTAGAGATAGGCATTCCAAATCTTGGTTAATTTGGTGATGAATTGGAGTACTTTTTACTTCACTTTTTTAATTAAAATACTTGGGGTTCTTATATTTCACTTTCATTGCGATACAACGTCAAATATAAATTAATAATTGTTTCCACAATCACACCAATTAGCTAGCCCCAAACTAAGCAAAGCTTGTACTATGGCGACTAGGTAACGGATAAACATACTTAAATACTTTTATAAACATCCATGACTTAGATACAAATGCTCGTGTTCATCACACAAACATTTGCCCCTTGCGGGATTCGAACCCGCAACCGCTGGCTTTGTAGTCCGGAGCGCGAACCATTACACCAGACGGTCGTCAAATTATTACTTTACTACGGTTAACTTGACGTTACTCAATCTTTAACTTACGAGTGTTCATTAGTTTTAATTTAAAACCTACCGAAACTAATAAATAAGCTGATTTGAAGCTTCTGCTAATCTTTTGAAAACGTATTTGTGCTTTTGTAACATTTCATTTATGTTTTCCAAGAAAGCACGGGTCTAAGCCTGTAAGTAAGTACTAAGTAGTTGCTAAGTAAGGGCACTTCAAACGGCTTGCCTTCAGACTGCCAGCTAGTTGCAAAATGGCAGTTTAATCATCAGTTGGTGGGACATTCCCAATACAGCCCGTCTGTTTGGGCCCTTTGCTTCATAATTTTTAATCTAAAGAAACTTCCTTGATGCGAATGTATTTTGGATATTTTTGGGACGTGTATACGTGCACAAAGATGTAAAAAATTTCAGACAAAGCTATATTTTTGGGACGTAAAGTGTAAGTGGGCCTTATACTGAATTGATGAGTATTATTATTATGAAATGAATAAAGATTAATTATTTCAAGATTGTAAGTAAAATCAATATCGCCAAAAACTAGGTACAGTCAACGGCAGGTCAACTACTCAAAAATTTATAGGTCATTAAACCTTTCCAACTTGAAGTCCGACACGTAGAGATTAATATTAATTGGAAAAATTTGACGTTTTGTGGTAGGTTGACGAGTTTTCTGTAAAGTAACATTTCAATGGCAGTTCGAACGTTTACTTTAGGTACCTACTAATAAAGCCCTCCAAGGTGTTAAATTTGAAAGAGTTAAAAAATAAACTACTTTTAAAGTATTACTATGATTTAAATTAATATTTTAGGAACTAAATTTAAATTATTATTTTTGACATAATTGACAACATATTGTAATTATTCAATTCTAAATGGACCTGCATTGTGATTTTAACTTTGTAAGTACCTGTAGGTCAGACATAGTGATGATTTAATTATATTTTCATTTAATATAATCTTTTATCTTATAACAACTCACTTAATATAATGAACGTGTCATATAATTTTACTATTTGTAATATCATTTAAGATAACAATCATTAACTCTAACACTAACATGTTTTAACTTTTATTTTGACATTTGTAATTTAAATACTGACGTAGTAAGTAATTGACATGTAATCTAATGAAGCATGTGATATACCTTGAAATAATTGATTTTGGATATAATATTGTTAAATAAGTTGAATTGGAATGATAAAGTGTAAGTAATAAAAAAAACAACTTCAAAAAACTAACACGCTAAATAATAATCTTCAAATTTCAAATTCAAAGTATTTATTTGTGGTCCATAGGTAGGTTAAACAGAATTGGTTGCATGCTTATAATTATTATAGTTCCATCTGAGTTCCACTATGTCCCGCCCTCAAGCATACAAATATTTTGATAAATTAAAATTCTAGGTAACAATAATACATTGTATCAGATAATCATAATACTTAATTACCTAATCAGTTACTTTTGGAGTCGGTGCAAACGAAAACATAGAATAAGTATAAGCTATTCATTAAAAAAAGAATCATTAACATCGGTTCACATTTGGCAAAGATATTAGGTAAGATAGATACTAAACGAGATTGTCCATCGCACCCGTAACCGAACTGTTCTGTATACCACAGATCACATCTCATATAAAACAGCCCTCTACAGCAAAAGTGTTCTTGCTATGGCCCCAAGAGTGTATAATAAAATACCCAACAATGTTAAAAAATGTACGGAGTTCCAAACATTTAAACAAGGACTATTTATGTTTCTAATAGATCACTCATTTTATTCAGTTAGTGAATTTCTTGAATTTAAATTTAAATAGAATTGACATTTCTGTTATAAAATATCCGTTTACTGCTTTGTAGGTTAATTTGACATTTAAAATGTTTTTTACAATTTTATGACATTAATTTAAAATCTTAATTTTATAATGAGTATTATTTTATGGATCTATGAATTTTATTTTGTAATTGAATTGACATTGGCATAACTTTCAAATTGTTAATTTAGTTAAAATATTTTTTGTTTGTATGCATTTTCTTATATTTGTATGCCGACATGGCTGATCGCAGTGTGCTTTATACTTATATTAATTTAACAACATTTTATTACCTGTGTATCACAAATAAATAATTTGATTTGATTTGATTTGATTTGACTAAAATCAGTTGGCGTGGTACGGAGTTCATGCTAAGTTTGTTGATTTTCTTATAGATGCCATCATCAGAATTTAACCAAATTTATATGGGACCATTCTGAAAGTATTACCTTTTAAACAAAAAAATAATTATCGAAATCGGTCAACGTAGTAACGAATATTCGCTGAACATACAAAAAAAAAAGGTTTCGACGAATTCCGACGAATTGAGAACCTCCTCCTTTTTTGCAGTCTGTTACTTATTATAACTTTTATTTGATTAAATATTTAATTCACGAATACCTCATGGATGTTATAATGTAACTTTACCATGTTTAAAGCCAATGTATATTTTGATATTATGAAGCCATATATATTATGTATCTTTAAGAAAGAAAGAAGAAAGAAAGAAAGAAACGTTTATTCGACACAAGAGAAAATAATATAATAATACACAAAACAATATAAATTAGATATTGTGTCGAAAAGATGCCCGCTTAGCATTTGTCGTGACAGCCACAGACTTATCACGACGCTGATTTTCGGTGGGAACCTCCGACGCTGGAACGTGCAGCGAGTGACGCAGCGGCACATCGGACCACCAGAGAATCCCAAATCCCTCCAACGGACTCCGGGCCCATGAGGAGCACAAGATCGGTCGGAGAAAACCTGGAACCCCCGATAGGCCGATGCACCGCCGCCCACAAGCACGGTGCCAGACGGGACAACATATTAACACGAAATTATAGGTACACGCCACACGGTGTCATTCGGACAGAGCGGAGTATCAGTCCGGACGAGTAAGGTACGCCAAAATCGAGTCAAGTCTTTAGGGTCAACTCAGGCGGTTCTTGCGTAACATTACAAGTACTGACAAACTATAGCCGTTAGATAAAATTGATACTGTCTGTTTGATTGTTATATACATTTTAATGTTCCGATATAACCAGTAAATGAATGGCCGGCGACAAAAGGCACCTAAAACAGCAATAAAACACGAATTAACACGGTGGGCCGCAGTTAGGGCTATCAACATATCTCTATAGTTAAATTTTTATCGCCACTAAAATGAGGGAATGGGTCTATTCTAGATAGGGCGGTGGGTTTCGTATCAATTACAAGCGATCTCGTTAAGTGCAGATAATCGTTGCAGGGTCAAAATACATATTTTCTATGTTTATCAACACAATAGAAGTTTTTTTTAAATTTATTTAACAGCCATCTTAAAAGATAACAGAAGCTTAAGAAGAAGTAAATTTGCACTTATGATGACGGTTGTCAGTCAAGAGAGCACATTTCAGATAATTAATACAATTAAATAATTTATACAATAATAAAATTAGAATTATGTCAATATCGAATAAGATCTTATTATATATTATTTAAAATTTTACGAAATTGATTACATACGTACATACATTAGTTGATGTGATGACCGCATGGTGTAGTGGTTTGCATTCCGACTGCAAAGCCTGGCGGTTGCGGGTTTCAATCCCGCAAGGGGCAAATGTTTATGTGATGAGCTCGAAAATTGCACAGACAACGGCAAGTTAACCTACCCAAGAAGTCAAAGGTCATTGAATTATTTTTCAACTTTAAGTCCGACGCGTAGAGATCAATATTAATAGGCTATTTGCCTTGTACCAAAATTTACTTTTCTAATAATTTAGTTTAATAGTTTGCACCATATGGAACCGAAATATATCAATAGTTATTAAAAATAATACATGATTACTGTAAAAAAACATTTTCAAATGTTATATTTTTGTCGGTATTTTACATTGTCAAAAACGCCGGTTACAATGACACCGCCGGGCACATCACCATTGAGTAACTTTGTACTAGAACTGACATCCCAAAGCGATATTTTGCGCTACGCTCGCACAAAGTATGAGAAGTGTGACCGTCGACAAAGGTTTTTAACATGCCTGTTCTAGTATTTTATAACTCAATGGATATTTAAAGGTTCGTGACGTCACGAACAAGTATATCATGGCCGACGGCGTTTTCGCAGGCTTTTAAAAACGTAAAGAATAAAATACTATTTTTACTATTCTCAAAGGTTTAAAAAATTAAATAAAATTGCTGACGCTTTATTTGAATATTACCAACAATAATAACTCTATTTCAGAAAACAGTCAAATAGCCTATTAAGAAAATTTGACGTTTTGTGGCTGGTTGACGAGCTGATGTCTGTACCTAAGTCATGGATGTTTATAAACTTATTTAAGTATGTTTATCCGTTATCTAGTCGCCATAGTACTAGCTTTGCTTAGTTTAGGGCTAGATGATTGGTGTGATTGTAGGTATAATTTATTTAAGTTGTATTGGTGACATCGATCATCCCAAATTCTAGATTCTAGAGATAATATTTCTCCTGGTATTATTGACCACGATTGGTAATAAAGTGAAACAAGTCTAAAAATTAACTCATATTTTTAACTTTTACACCTCCACACTTCATGAGTGAGCGAGAAAAACATTTTGTTTACTTTATACTTTTTCTAAGCTCACCTTTTCAATACTCTTGTGGCCTTTTCGCGTATACCTCACCTATGACTAGTCATTTAATCATATCATATCTTGTCACCACCTTGATGAGTATTACCACCAAATGGGAATAAAGCTTATTTATTTTTGCACGTGTAGATCAATGTACATGTTATGGACCAAGTGATTAATAGATCATGACAAGGTAAAACTGGTCACGTGTTTAATTGTTACCTAAACTTTATTATTTATTATAGTATCTAGTCATTATGAATGGTGATGGTTGGGCAATTTGATAATTTAGGAACATTGGGCCAAGGAGCATAAAATAAAAAGTTTGGTTTTGGCGCTTCGCCGGCTGCACGGCACCGCTTGCTTTACGAAAAGTTGTGTTCACTGTTCTTACCTAACCTAACGTATCAACCAAACGAACTGTTGAATGTAATAAATATTGCCGAAATCTAATTACACCAAAGGTAAGATTTTCTCCTGCTGTCGGCCCCACGGCAGCAAGTATGCAATAAGCATTTCCCCCGCAAAAAAAAAGTTAGGTTAGAACAGTGATCAAAATGCGCGAGCCGAGCAAGCGAAGCGAGCGGTGCATGCCGTAGTGACGGCCAGAGAAGCGCTAAAACCTTCATTTATATTAAATAATCCTAATAAAACTTTTTATTTTATTATCCTGCCTACTAGGTTATAGACATTAATTACAAAGCCCAGGCAATTTAATTATTTCATCAGTTATTATCATATGTGCCCTCTCATATTGGGCATTTTTCAAAATGCTTGGGTTTAATGTTCAATGCCCATTTACTATACACGTCCCAATATAAATACCTTTCATGGTTTTGGGAAAATTGTGGGCTAGTGCTTTGAACAAGCGTCGCAACAAACTCAGTCATTGCATCACTTCATTCATTCACAAAGATAGTTAATATTATAATGATGAATAAGTAATTATTGGCTTCTATGTACCTAAACATTGTGATCGATGCCTACTTTACTGCGTGCGGCCTACATTAAAAACGACAAAAAATCTTTGTAGGTAAGTTTTTTTTTTAAATATTAACTAGGTTGCCCTAGTCTTACTTACCTATAGTGTATTTTTTTATAATTACCTAGAAGATCACTGTTTCAAACTTCAGCTTTATGAAGATACCTATATTTAATCATTTACATGTAAAAAATGTAATGCAGTTTTAGTACACAATAAAACTAATGATCAATAATGTATCACAAAGTTGTAATAAACGTAAACATTTCGTAAAATTTAAGTTAATACCGCAAAATTTATGGTCAAAATGATCATTTTATCTGAAACTCGGTAAACGATCGGCGCACTCGATAAACGCGGTTTTATTACTAAAACACAATAAAATTTGAGCAACAAAGCGTTCTTGTGTAAATAAAAGTTTAAAAACAGTGGGAAAGCCGAGTTTGGTAACTTGCATTAAAAATGTTATGGGGCCATCAATTTGAAGTGTCACTGTGGTTTTAGGACACAGCTTTAATTTTTGACATTTATGGCCTGGGTCCCGGCCGCGGGCCTCAGGCCGGAGGGGCCATATTGAGACCCGTACGAATTTCGAAACGAATTTTTCATTGACCCTTGAGTTAAGATGGTCGGATAAGGATACACCTCATACGCTATTTTTACAATCCAGGTACATCTTACCAACTAAGAACTAATTTCTCTAACTCTACCTATTTATTTACAATACCAACGATAATTAAATATCATACGGTACGGTAGTATAGAAAATGAGAATGTTAAGGTGGATGTTTGGGGTGACGAGAATGGACAAGATAAGGAATGAATAAACGTATTAGAGGAAGTATGAAAGTGGCACCTGTAACAGAAAAGATGAAAGTAAACTGTTTGTCTTGGTACGGAATACGGACATGTGATGAACAAGGTAAGAGAGGCACGGAACGAGGAGAGTAATACCCATTGAGCATTGGTGGGTGGAGAAGAGATGACCTAAGAAGAGATGGATGGAATGTGTGAGGAGTGATATGACTGAGAAGCGAGTGAATGACTCGATGATGAATGACCGGATGCATGGAAGAGAATACGCCGATCCCATGTGACCTGGGAACAGGGCCGGCGAATGATGTTGATGATAATACGGTACGGTGTTCACGGCCTTACGCACGTCCTCAATGTCTTTTCCATGGAACTGTTTGTATTCATCATCATCATCATCATCGTCGTCATTTCAGCCTTAGGACGTCCACTGCTGAACATAATGACTTCCAGATTGGCCGGTTGAAAGCGGCCTGCATCCAGCGGCTTCCCGCAACCATTACCCGGTCGTCTGTCCACCTTGTGAGTGGACGTCCTACGCTGCGCTTGCCGGTACGTGGCCTCCATTCCTTCCTACCTTAAGTAGATAAATAAATAGTATTTAACCAAGATTAGTTGTCTAAGCGCATTGGAAGGTAGGAAAATTCAATATTCTGTCTGCTCGCATCCAACACTACATGTGACAATTGAAATCCGAGCTCAGTGGCGCGCGTGATAGTAAAATTGAAATACAGCTTCACTATTTCAATTTAACGATTGTCCCTGCGCACAACACTACTATATTACGCGTAAAACAAAGTGACGCGATAACTCAGTCGTAAACGATGATATATCGCCAATTAAACACTATCTCATAAACCAACAGGTGGACCCGTTAAGTTTTTACGTCCTTCGATTATTTATT
Source organism: Anania hortulata (assembly GCA_963576865.1). Classification (NCBI taxonomy): domain Eukaryota; kingdom Metazoa; phylum Arthropoda; class Insecta; order Lepidoptera; family Crambidae; genus Anania; species Anania hortulata. Next base: position 22,308,344 of record OY756393.1, read on the forward strand.
TTCAACTTTTTTTTTAGATTTCTCCTTTAATTGCTAGATTCGAGCCATTTCAATAAAAATAACAATTATATTTTAATGGTCACGATTTATGGTTACACATAATACACATATTTATTTTTGTGGTTACAAAAACAATGGCGTGGGTATAAAATATTAAAATAAAAACTATAGGTAAGAGACGACCTCCGTAGCCGAGAGGCGAGCATACCGGACTTGGTTTCGCTATCTCTGAGACCCCGGGTTCGATTCCCGGTCGGTCAATGTAGCAAAATAACTTTTCTACATTGTCTCGGGTCTGGGTGTTGTGGTAGCCTCGTTGTTTCTGATTTCTTTAACACAAGTGCTTTCGCTACTTACCAAAGGATCAGAGCAATGTATGTGATGTTGTCAAATATTTATTTACTTATTTATAACATGGAAAAGTATTAACTACCTCATAGTTTAGATAGATGACGTAAGGCCTGGAAGCCTACTACGAAAAACGAAATACGATGTTTCGGACGAAACGAAAGACAAACGATACGCAAACGATAGGCTTACTAACTACGTAACACTTTTGGATGTCGATGTTTTAATCGGATGCGACATATTTTCGGAACGACTTCGTGAATGAATAAATAAAATGTTATATTTCGTATTATTTTAAAAAAACCGAAGCGTTTTGTAGTAAGCAATCCGAAACACGATTATCGTATTGACGGATTTCGTTTTTCGTAGTAGACCTGCTGTGCTCTGCAGTGGGAAGTTAGATATATTCTTAGTTCTGTGTTAATTAAAGATCCTTTTTTTATTTTAGGCGATGAATCTACTTCTTAAATAAGTACAATGTTGGACCATTTAATCGAACTTTTTTTAAATCACAGTCTTCAGTGGCAACCCACATGGCTGATCAGCTATTTAGTTCCTTTTATTGAGTTTTTTTTTGGGAATTCAATATTGATCCCAGAAAATGCCCTAGTAGGTACAGTGCAGGTCAAGCTACCTAACAAACGAAAGGTCTTTGAACCGATTTGCAACTTCATGTCCGACACGTAGAGATCAATATCAATTGATGTGATAAAAGTGCTTATAAATGATTTTGTTTTAATTTTACGTTGTGTGGTAGGTTGACGAGCTGTTAGCGTGTGTACAAATAGGTACAATATTTATTATCAATAAATATATTATCAATTATTTTTCTAATTCTATTGCTGCTATTTCAGCATTGCTGCATTTTCAAAATAATTGATAAAATATCTGAAACATGAATAAGTGATTCAGAATATCCTGGATCATTAATGTAGAGAGATCATAAAAATTAAACAGGTATGTTGGTGGACTATTTCCAGTAGACGTTTTATATTGAAATGTTTAAACATTGCTTGAACTGCTTGTGAAGAGACCCATCATCATCAGCCCACGTCAGTCCATTTTTGGGCATGTCTCTCCCAATGCACGCCACTGCGCCCGATCCTCGGCTATTCTTTTCCATCCACTGCCAGCAGCCTTGCATATATCGTCGCTCCACCTTGTCGGAGGGCGCCCCACGCTGCGCTTGCCTAGTCGCGGTCTCCACTCAAGAACACGTTTACTCCACCAGTTATCGGTTCTACAGCAAATGACTAGTAAAGAGACTATTTGACAATAATACTCATAATGAAACTATGTGCATTAAAAACATTTTTTTTCATGAGACTTCCTGTTTGTGTCAGGTTCATTAATAGTAATAGTCAGGTTCATAAGTCTATACCACTTAATTCTTAGCTAGATAGGAACTGCTTTAACAATTACTTGAAAACTAAAAAATATCGTAATTAAGTACCTAGTCAGAATTACATAGTCGATACTATTAGTCAGTAAGTTCATACACATTTAAAAAACAAATTTAACCCCCATGTGCCGCGCAAGAATGCCCGATAACTATCTGAACTAACAAACACGTTACGATTGTTAACGACTGGATATTTTCACAACAAAGACGTTTCTTTTCACAAACTTTCCTCGTCATTTGGTAAGCTTATATTTGTAGGTCCATAAGGTTTAAAATCGCTTATTGTTGTTCTCTTTAGTGCGTATGACGGCTAACAGGCGCCCTGCTGGGAGGCTCGTTGGTCTTTTGTACCAGTAATTTTATTTCCAATCACCCTCCTCTGGTAGCGTAATGGTACAGACCTCATTAGACTTTGTATGCGCACGTTCGGAGTAATTATTTGTTTCTTTTTTGGATATTATCGACTAGTGTCACAAACTCATGATGTAATTGACAACGAGCATTACTGCCTTTATTTTAATTCACAAAATAAAAGTGAAAAAAGGGTTAAAGGGTTTATTATTTTATTTACGAAACCATACACGGCACATATTGGCCGGAAAAAACACGAACGTGGCCGGAAAAAACTAAATTGAAAAAATATATTTACTATTGTCTCTTGATAAAATGGTCCAACTTTTATAGTTCTAATTGAGGTGATGATTTGACTGGACTTGCACCTTGTTGTCATGTAACGTTTTAATGATTGTTCTAGGATAGTTCCATAGAAAACCCCAACCACTTCAGTGAAGTGACTTCACTGCTGGACCTTTCCCCAGAACGCAACAGAGAGACGCGGTTTCGTTTTGAATTTATTTATAATGGACATCCATCTGGTAAATGATACCTTAATTATTAACACACTATATTAGCTTCATTTGTAACAGTTGTAACTAACTATGTAACCATATCTTGAAAGTAGTATTTAACCTACTTCTAACTTACATAATATTATCATGAGTAGGTATGTTTGGTGCGAGGCTTGACTGTCACTACCTGAACCATTGCTCGATGATTCACGTAGTGACAATCTGATAAATGTTTTGTGTTAATTATACTACTAACTTTAGGTTAAGAATGTTATAATCTGCTACTAACACACTATGATTTATGTTGGTCGAAGTAAAGATTAATTTAATTTAATTTAACTTTAAAATCGATTAAAAACTTTGTAAGTATTTGACAATGATGATACAATAATTTGACACCATCATGCTGATCTGATGGCGTCAGGATTTTGATAGTGAAACTCTCCAACAACTATTAGGAAAACCTTTGTGTTTGGGTTCATTTGGTTCGTATTCACGAGTTCGATACTTATAATATAAGTTTGTTTTATAGTTTTTCAACAGTTATGTATTATAACATTACTCTTTCCTACGTATGTCACACATAATAATTTGAATACATAATAACACTAATAGACGTCATACAGACGTCAATCGAATTATTGACGCGATAAAACAATCGTTGTGCACGTATAATATAATACCGTTAACGATCCACGACCGATGTGTCACGAAACTATAAAAAATATATGTTTATTTAAGTACGTGTTTTGGTAAATAAAACGTTTAAAAATAATGCTACATAAATACGAAAATAAATATACCTACTACCCACACGTCAACTAATAAATAGAGTCAAAAGGTCCAAACTCCTATAACAGTATTGTTTTTTTAACCCTTCTTTTATTTTTACTTTAAAAAAAAGAAATATTATGAACGAAATAAACTTTGGGTAAATTTTTACCGAAATTTTGTTTACTAATCTGACCAAACGTCGTCAAATATTGCAAAGTATTTGTAAGAATCATATTTGCGCCGCTTGGAATTTACTGCGGACTTTACGGATTACGGCTTATCACAAGAAAAACACTTTAGTACTACCTATATCTAAAATTTCTGCCCCCTACGACAAATTGCGAAAGATGAGAAGGATACGGGCTTATACCTACGAATCGACACCAAAATATGTCGCATACTAAAGCCTGTCCCCGCTCCCAGGAAACGGGCGCGGGCGTAAGGCATTAAGAGTCCCTCCACGCATTAACCTAGGTGGATTCATGTTAGCAGCAGAGGTTAGCAGTAATAGTAACAGCATTGCTATATCTATTTACCATAATATAATATAATATAATATAATATTTATTTCTTAAAAAAAGGTACATTATACAATTTCAGTGGCCGTATCTCCCTTTTAAGCTTAAGAGCTTGTATCAGGGAGATACGCTCTTCTATCACTTCATTTCGTTATCTGAAGCATGTACAGCTATAGCGCATTAAGCAAAAATTACAATAAAAAATACACATAATATTTTTTTAAAGTACTTCAAAATCAAGTTTCCTAATTAATACAGATACAGATTATAAAAGCTGTGTGTTGTGTACCTTACCATATATAGGTACCATAGATCACAACTTAAATTAGACTCTGTCACCCGAGGTCACACTGTAATCAAAAGCAAGCCATTGTCTCTATTATTAAAAGTCAATCACAAAATTTAATTAGTAAACTAGCAATTAAACTTTATTCAAAGCTCCTACCAAAGACTACTCCTTCCGACAACTCAATAGACTCAAACAAACATCTCAATTACAAAAGAATTAAAAACGGTTGATTTAATCTCGTAGATAATCCAACTGAAAGTCCCAGCTTAATCAAACCGGCCAGCCCACTCGCAGACAAAACAAAGGTCTGCCCCGAGGCAGGTGTAACATGTTTATTAGACTATAATATTAATGTTTTATTTTGGCAACCGCACACGTCAGCGAATCACGCGCAGGTCAAGTGATCGGCGGAAGCGATGAATTAAATTAGGAGAACGTTTTATACTTTTCGGGAATTTTAGGCACGTGTAACCGTTCGAATTAAAACGAAAAAACCTTGTAAATAATAGTGTATTCATTAATTTAAATATAAGATAATCAGACATACAATTAGGCGAGTTGAATTAAAATATTTACTCTTAACTCAACTACTTATTTACACAGAAAACTGTATGAATGCATAATAAAGTTGACACGTGTATTTTTTTTAACTTGAATTTACGCTTTTTGTCTCGGTGGAGATAGCATTTATATGCAGAGTAGGCTATATCAATGTTTCTGGAAGTTGCTAATTAGGCAAAGGTAATTATAGAAAACGAGACAGCAGACACCAAAATTTAAAAAATAACTAGTAACTTTTTCATGTACTTTTTTTGGAAATTCATCAGCATACTTACCTAAGTTTAAATGAAATAACTATTGTGACGATAAACCGCATAAACCTATGCCTCAGTATAAACATTGAGAACCTATGCTATTCTAAATGTTTTTTGTTTGTTTTGTGTGGTGCGTAATACATCCAATAATTATAGACGACTTCCGTAGCCGCAAGGCGACTACGCCGGATTTGGCCTCGCCATTTCTGAGGTCAGGTTCGATTGCCGGTCGGGTCAATAGATAATATAGAAAACAAACTTTTCACAACACAACTGCGCGGTGTTGTGGTACCGACATTGTTTTTCTAAAATAAAAATAAATTATTAAAAACTATGAGAACCGAGACAGAGTTTGAAACACCGCTTGAAACTTATACCATCCAACCAGCGTGACCCCCGAATGCCGACGGGGGTCCTCCGGGTCGCTCATCAATTATACCTCGAGACTCGCGAGCGCCCGGAGAGAACCACACGTCAACAGGTGTGCGATCTACGAGACATATTATAGAGAAAAAAGGTTTTGAACTTTACCGGTGGCCGAAAGTCGTTACGGCCACCGCCGACACACATTTACTGGATGCACTCGTCATCTTAGTAGTTATGCACTCGTCATCTTAGTAGTTATTACTTGCTAGTCTTGGTGATAATAGGTTGGCGGCATTCATTAATTATGCCGCTCAAGATCTTCGTGTCTCAATGTAAGTAAGACACACAGAATATCATACAGTCAACAGGAGTGTGTCGAAGAATTACTTATATGGCATTTAAAATCTACCGGTGACAGATTTGCTCGACGAAGATTCTCAACCAACTGTCTGATGACAACAACCTTCCTGACAGATGTAACAGTATTTTATTCTAGCTGTCATTAGATACTGAGACATTTTGATCTAACCTCGTTTTTAAATTCTTAATGATTATATGTCTACTTTTTGCTTTCTTTTTGTCTTACCCATCTTGATCAAAATCAATTTGAATAGGAACCTTTATATTAAAACATCTTGTCAAGAACTAAAAACATTCTGTAAGTGATTATGAATAATTTGAAGACATCATACCTAATTAAATTTTACGAAAACATAAATTACTTAAACTATATAAATTATATTTTCTCATTAAACCCATCCGTGACGATAAATATAAATATTCCCAAGCGTTTTTACATGTTTTCTGAGTCATGTTGCCATTTCGTTGTGATTTATGTGAAGTGGAGCGGGCGCTGTGGCCGCGGCGAAGCGCGTGCGCAGTCGCGATTAGCTCCGCGCGCATTCCGCTCCACAAATTGAGACGTTCGGGAATTATTTACCCCGCCTGTCATTAAGCGGTTAATATTAATGTAAAAGCACTCGAATAATAACTCACGCTTGATTAATTTACGACGCAAACAAAAACTATCTAGCAATTAAATATAATATTGATTTATACGAACGCATGATAAATTGATACTACGGTTCGGTTTGTAATCAAATTGTGGGATTATTTTTTGAAGTCGTGACAAAGTTTGAACTTGCGCCGGCCGAAAATTAACTCGTAATTAAAAGTTTTTGAAAATAATGAATAGGTTGAATGTTATGAAAGTATGACGAAATGTTTACAAACAGCGAGGTGTCAGTCAACTCTTTACGTTGTTGTAGACAAACAAGCACTGACGGCCATAAATTAGATTTTATAATTGTTTACGTTCGCGTTGATCGTAAACAATGCTGGCTGCTTTATTTGTAAAGTGCCACAACACGAGCTCGGGCTTTCAATTCTTACTGCAAGTCAATAAATTTTTATTTTCCGTGGTACCAAATAGACCACTTGCAGCTACTAAATGTTACCTCTTCGTGCACTCGGAATCGATCTTTATTTACGTAGTTTAAAGTTGAAAAATAGTTAGCCATGTCACACCAAAGTTTACAACTACCATATATTTTTAGTTTTTTCGTGTGTCATTTCTATAGTTTTATGGTGCCCCTGAATGGCCACCATTGAACAAAAGGCGATCTGTACAAAGCATCGCTTAATTTGTTTTGGTTACATTGAATTGTCGTATTGTTTCATTTATTTATTGTGCTGATCGTGGATTTGTTCCCCGATCCACGGGGGATAGCTTGTTTGTTTAGTCACAAAATGATATTTGCATTTCTGTTGACACACATTCTTTGGGAGAGAAAAAAGTTTCAGTTAGTTGGAAAGTATGCAGTTGAGTCATTTACGAGTGTCTGAATATCACTTTTTTCTGTTAAAATTGTTTTTAGTTAACTGACGGCCGATGGGGCAGAAAGGTTATAGAATATAGCGTAGGAAGTCCACCCACAAGGTGGACAGACGACCTGGTGAAGGTTGCCAGTAGGCCGCTTCCAACCGGCCAATCTGTAAATTATTCGGGGAAGCCATGTTCAGCAGTGGACATCCTATTGCTGAAATGATATGATGATGATATTTTTATTTCTTTTATGAATGAAAATCGAATTAGTAAGCGTCGGAAAACACACCAATATTTTCAATGGTCTCGAAGTATGGAATTAACTTCCACGTGTTACGAAGTCAGAAGGTCTACTATGAAAATATTCCGTTAACTCCCACATATAAATAAATAAAACTTACCATCTAGGTGTGTCCTGTGGGAACTGCCGCAAAGAATACATTTTCCCACCGCCAGCAGGAGGCGTGTCGTAGGAGGCGACTGAGTCCTGTAGCACGAGACGAGCAGCAGCGTCTGCGTGCGAAATATTATAAAAAAACTGCGCTCGCTAACCCGTCTGCCAAGCGTGGCGAGTATTGGCAATCCCCCCCCCCTAATGTGTGGCTCAAAAAAGACTAGGCCCCCAGTCTCCGGTGGTCCCGCTGTTCCTGGCTACGGTAGCGGTCAGGGTGACAGCGGGGCAGGGGGTGCTAAGAATTCCCGGAGGCGGTTCGGCTACCTCCACCAAAGACGCAAGCGCAGCGTAGGACATCCACCTACAAGGTGGACAGACGACCTGGTAAAGGTTACAGGAAGCCGCTGGATACAGGCCGCTTTCAACCGGCCAATCTGGAAGTCACTCTGGATGGCTGAAATGATGATGATGATGATGATGCTTATTATAATTTATTAGGTTTATGCGAACAAACTAAACATTTTCATAGTAGCACAGATTAGATAATGGTTATCAGAAACTTGCCAGGGGCATCTCCGAGCATACCCAGATCCGAGTATTTAAGAAACAATATTTTTCTGAACTGACCCAAACCGGGAATAGAACCTCTAACGTTCATGAAGAATCACCGCGCTATTGTGGATTTATGTTTTTGGAAAGCTTCAAACATCTTCGTGTTTATTTCAAAGATAACGGCAGGAAACGTTTAGCATCAATCTCGTTTGAATCAAAACACTCCGCCATGTTTAAAACCGTCTTCGCTTCCGTGTGAATATCGAATTTATTTGACCGGTTGTCGACAAAAAATAAAATGTTTCCAAATAATCAATTGTACCATGATTTACACGCCATAAACCCACTTCGCTTCGTAGACATAAAGTGATACTTTTGAGAAAAAAACACATCAAATATTTTATTGCAGGCGCTCATTATGTTAAAGCCAACGTTGACATCCTGGCGTTCTCATAATCAGCTGTTTTTCGAAGACAAAAATCGTTAAATGTGTCAATGGAATCGTAAAATGTACCTCAGAATGAAGTTTTAGGGGCAATAATTTAGCGGGGACAAATGTTGATTTTGATCAGTCAACTCTCATTTTAATTGTCGGTCGTTAAGTGTACCCCGATTACAAATTAAGTTGATACGTTATTTTGGACCTTCTTCTCGGATTACGGGTAAAATGTGGTCTGAAAGCTAGTTGGCAATAAATTTTGGCGAACCCATCAAAGTTAAAGTCAAAAATGGTGGATAACAGGTCAAAATAGGTTGATGTCTTATGCGTCCGTGTCTGGTGTCCCAGATAAGTCTAATATTTAAGTAATTTACGTAGATATTTTTTAATGTTGCGGTTCTTGTTATGGTTAGTACTTACATAGCTACATAGTACATCATAAACTCATAAATCAAGTCGTTTTATCCTTGGATTAACTTTGCACTGAGATTATTCTACGAGGTTAGTTAATCTTTAGTACTTACAAGTGAAACCTATTAAAATAATCATAAAGGTTTTTAGCGTAATTAATTACCTACTTTTAAAAATATATGCAAATTAAGTAGCTATACTAAAATATATAGAAAATGTATGTTACCATGTCTCAAAATCGTCGTAAGTTTACATAGATAACCAAATTAAAATGGTGTTTATTTATATTTTTACGACTATTTACAGTGGTCCACTAATCAATCACAAACAAACTTTCCATTCCGGGAAGAAGTCACGTTGTTTCAGCACAATGCGCGCGCGCAGCTTCTAGACAATGCGCGGGTGATCATGGCCATACACTACACATGGTGTGCTCTTGTTCACCAATATTAGGTTGCGAACATGTTTGTAACAAGGGTAAGTTTGTTCAAATTACGAATTTGATGAAAGACACACAAGTTTTATTTATTTAAAAAAAAAAAATTGTTACAGAATAATCTTTCTACCTGCTTACCTAGGTAAAAAGGTAGTCTATGAAGTGAAACTTAAATTATGTTTACTTTATGTCATTATATTATAAAAAATGCCCCTAAGATTAGTTTTAAGTTGTACTGGGTAGTGTGAGAATTGTGGGATAGCGAAAATAGTTTCCGAAATTCAACCTCTCGAAATATTACCTATTTAAGGTACAATTAATTTTGCATACATAAACAGAGAATAAAACCCACGAAAACAGATAAGAAAATATCATCCTGTATTTAAGGCTAGATCACATAACGGGACGCCCAGTCGTCAAGGTCACGCGACCGCGCAGTAGCGCCCACTGTGAGGGCTGCCAGCTTTTTTCTTGGACCCTCGCCGCGGGACGCAAAGACAATCGTGCGTAATGCCTACTTTGACAACAATGACAGCTTCGAAGAAGCCTTGTGTTGTGTCACTTGCTAATGCAATATGGCGTAAAAAATTGTAAACAATAAAATAAATCTACTAGTTGTGAAATTTAATCAGGATGTTCAAACTTCATACACTACTAGCTTTTAAGTCTTATAAGATACATTATACCAGTACAGTATTAAATAATATTAACTAATCAATACGGCTAACAGTCCGTCAAAAAATTTTCCCTAAACCTATCATAGCCCAGACCACATTACCAAGGTGGTTTATATGGATAAGTATAACGTTGACTTCATTTAGATAATTATTTTTTTTAAAAAGCTAGGTTAAATAAGTAAATTTTATTTAAAAAAATAAAACCGACTTCAAAACACGGAAATGCTAAAAATAATCCTAACACTTAAGTACCTAATCAGATACTTTTGGAGTCGGTGCCAGCCGATGAGAGATTCAATGTTTTTGTTTGCACCGACTCCAAAAGTAACTGATTAGGTACTTAAGTGTTAGGATTATTTTTAGCATTTCAGTGTTTTGAAGTCGGTTTTATTTTTTTAAATAAAATTTACTTATTTCATCTATTTTTAGTGATAAATCCTTATCTAACTGCTGAACACCGATTTCATCCCCTATTTTCCTACCCTTAGGGGTGATTTTTATTTTTCAAACTTTTATCATAGCATCTTTGAAGTATAAGCTATTCAATAAAACAAAAATCATCAAAATCGGCTCATATTTGTCGAAGATAGGTAACAAGAACCACAACCAAAATATTATCTGGGTATATATTTGTTGATTTTCTCAAAAAGTTCTTAATCAATTTCGATAAAATTTATATGGGACCACCTCTGAAGTATGATCTACCAAACAAAAAAAGAATCATTAAAATCGATTCATAATTGGCGGAGTAATCGCGTAACAAATATACAAAAAAAAAAAAAAAAAAAAAACATACAGTCGAATTGAGAACCTCCTCCTTTTTTGAAGTCGGTTGAAAAGAGGTAATGATCGTCAACTTATAACACTCCAGTGTTTAAAATCAAAAGTTTATTAGCTGTAACTAACTCGATGATTACTGGCCGAAGAATGAAGAAAGCAAGAGACAGCATTTTGCATCGACCATATATGACCTGGGATAGTCAGGTCAGGCAATGACTATTAAATTGAAAATAATAGTATTATTTATTCATGTTTCATTTTTTAGACTATGTAGCTATAGTGGAAGCAGCAGAGGCATTTACAAGACTCAGACAGTTCTCAGAATATAAATTTGACATAGGACTTAGTTCTTGAGACTCAGATTCAAGCAGTTTCTCGTTCACAATTATCTGTTCCGATTATGTTGCTAGTTTGGTTACTGCGACGTCCAAAAGAATCCATTATCGAGTAACAGATAACGTCTCAATCAGCACCGACACGCCAATAACGCGTCCGATAATCGACATTTAACCAAAACCCGAATATAAACACTCTGATTTACTCCCCTTGCCGCTTATTAGCCCATACATTTGCATAATCCGTTCTTATTAGGAATATTAAGCTTTTAATTAGGTAAAATCGAATCTATAGATGCGCTGTTACATTTACTACACAGTCGTTAGAGCAATGGAGAGAAGGAAACATAACTTAGCTGGAAGTGCTTTGAAAAAATCATAAACTTCCTCTCTACAATATGACTTGTTCAATTACAGTTATTTCATAAAGAGGTTAGGCTTAACCCTTAGAAACGGTCGTGAGTTTTTTTTAAAATTGATGTCACTAGTCAAGTTTGTGGTACCTACCATATTGTTACAACATTACACGTGTATCTTACACTCTCCTAGCGTCACACAACAAATATGTGACAGGAAGAAAGATTACGACACTCCATCAAGCGCCTGACAACGGCCGAATATTCGAATTCCTCCGATTTGTACCCCATTGTGTTGTAAAACTCGAGTTTAAAGGCATAGAAGCGTGTAATGCCCGTCGTAAAACAATAAACCCCCCATCGAAGACTTTCATGGCGCGCAGCACGATCGAAACGCACCCATTGTCCAGAGATGTTACCGAACGCACCCAAAACGTCACAAAAGCGCGCCAAATCTGACGTTTGGACGCAATCTTTTTTAATTTCCGAGTTAGGCCCGGATAATGGTCCTTTGAAATGCATTGAATTGAAAATATTGCCATTGAAGCCGATGTTTCACGACTAGGGATAGTACACTTATATAGACATTATAAAAGCTCATTTGCGCGTGTAATTAATTTGACGTATCGACAGATGTGATTTATACAATCGCAACGGGGCCAAATATTTACAACTTATCGAGGTTTATAATAACTAACTTTGTTAGGAATTCAAACGAGCAATTACTCATTAATTGCGTAGTAGAGACTAGCAACTCTATAATAACTATGTCCGCTTCGAGGATTTACAATTATTTATTGCAGTAGTAACAAACCTGCGATCAAAGGTTAAGTAAATATCTGTATACAAATAAATTATTAAAGTTTATTTACAATTACATTGCACTATTTACACTGCACGTTGTAATTGGTCTTAGACTGCAGTGAACTTAATGCTAACGATAAAATAAAAAGAAAGCTGCTAAAAATTTACAATTACTTCTACTTATTGCTACTACACGTGAACAAATTTATTGTTACTGTCCATTACATTGATTAACTGATGGACGATGGGGCAGAAAGGTTCTGGAATGGAAGCCACGTACTGACAAGCGCAGCTTGTAGGAAGTCCACCCTCAAAGTGTATAGACGACCTGATAAAGGTTGCAGGAAGCCGCTGGATGCAGACCGCTTCCAACCGGCCAAACTGGAAGTCATTGGGGGAGCCCTATGTTTAGCGGTGGTTCTATGGCTGAAATGATGATGATGATGATGATTGAATTGATTAAGTACCTAATTATTTTTGTCTTATCAAACTAATCCTTATGCGTTTTATAGCCTACTGACATTTTGTTCGAAACTTTAAAAATATTTTTTAATTTCATAGTTGCATTCACAATTATGTTAGAGATTATATCGAAGATATTATACAGGATGTTAGGCTATGACCTTATCTATAGAGCATAATGTAGTAATATACTATAGTAAAGTTTGATTTCATCATTTAAAAAAAAGAAAACACAAAACGTAACGTAACAACGATAGTACCACAACACCCAGACAGCTATATATATTTGTTGTTCAATATTACACTCTGTGAAAATGTATCTACTTATTACTGATCAAAAATACAGCTGTATGACAGACGGACAGACAAATTAGCAGAGCAAGAGTAATAGAGTGCCCGTTGGCACCGTTTAAGAAACTGGAACTGTCAAAGAGATCTGTGCCTTACAAACACTTGCTTCCCGCATGTTCAACAACTTTGGAGGTACATATTATTCTAATGACGATCATTAGACGCTGAGACAAACGATCAACCCGAGCATCAAACGCGTATCGATCGCGATTATTCATCGCATTGTGTTATTTATCCCGGCCCTAATGAACCGACAACGTCCCATACACAAACCGCACAATAATATTGATGCATGGCCGGAGATAAATCTATTAACGTTTGACGTCTCCATCGGCGCGGACGCAGAGACCGCATTATTATTATTTTAATGTTATTATTCAAATTATTATAATCTCGCCGGCCATATTTATAGCTGGAATAATCCTTTTTGATACGCCGCTTAAGGTCGACGGGACAACGCACACTGGGGGGAAAAAACGCGGGATAAACGCTGTTTGTAATGGGACGATGATAGCTTTTCGTTAAGAGAATAAAACATTGTTGTTTTAACCTGTCGTTAATGTCAAGAAGACTTATTTATCTCACCTACTTATAGAAGCCACTACATAAGGTATTTAACTTTTCCGAGTAACAACCTAAGACAACGTAGATAATAAGGATCTACGCTACTTTGGCTCTTCTTTTCTTGTACTACGCTACGCTAATTTGCACATTCTCTTTACAAGTTATTATTTTTATATTTATTTTTTAACATAAACTTTAATTGGCTTGCTCGAGACTTATGTAACTGTATATTTTTTTTTGTATTCTGGGAAAATTTCCTATAAACGACTTGACTACTCAATATTTAACTATAAACATATGACAAGCTTTATATAATTACTTAGTATGCCAACTCGAATTCAAATTTTCTTTAAACCTGTAGCTTTTGTTTGTGCTAGTGTCCGTTTACCTTACCAAGGTGTAAATGCCTTGTAAAATACGCGTGGGGATATATCGGGGACAATTTATTTTAAGGAGAGATGCTTCTCGCTCTCCCTCTTACACACACAGACCGCCACACAGTGTATTTTCAATCGTAACTTAAGACCTTAGGGTGTATAATTATTTTTTTATATTTTAAGGCTTTCGCACGTGACTCATTCGCTGCAATTTCGACTTTAGTGGTAAGGAATAAAAGTTGATTTGAAATGTTGGTGAGTTTCAGGTTTAAAGCTAAGACTTTGCGGGAAGCAGCAGGGTCGTGCTGAGAGCGTTGATTGCGAAGCTAAAAAATAAATGAGCGGTCACCATCCGAAGCGTGGCTAATTTGCCTGTCACCGACGACCGCACTTTATTTTTAAACAGCCAACACTTCGCTGAAATGTCCTGTTTCGCTAAATTACTAAAACATGGACTAAAGAATATTTAAGTTAATTTACATATTGTATTAAAACGTGTCAGGGTCTAACTTTAGTATAACACACACAACACAATAACCTATCGGTTGATTATCTATACTATAACTCAAAACGTTATTTCACAAAAAGAAACAAATAAATATTCTTGTCACCAAACTTTTGTTACATTATAAAAAAAATCAATTTCATTTTCATATTTTTCATAACATTAACCGACATATTCATTTAATATGTCGGAACTACATACTAATCCTTCTGTTCTTGAAGTAAGGAAGTTTCATTCTTATGATGCTTGCGAACTGCCAGAACTAAATAATGTTTTTTTTGCCGTCGCCATCCAAACGAGTCAATTCAGAATTTAAGAATAGTTTCACATTTATTCGAGTAATAACAGCTGATTTATGAGATAGGTACAGTCATCTTAACCTCTACCTAATAAAACCAACCATATGGGCCCAGTTTGCATAATTGTATTATGATACTTTTTATACTTAAGCCTTTTTTATAACAACTTTCAAAATGAAAGTAATTCAGGAAATAGTTTAGAAATAGTAGCATTTTGAATTGAAAAATGAAGTGTACTACCATGTTTGCAAAATAAATTTTATTAAAAGCGCTATGAAAACCTTTGGCAACACGGCGCAACTTAGAAAACTGCGTCACAAGTCACAACTCTACACCGACCGCACAATATGTCAAACGCCTCAAACGGAATCCCGAGTAATGTTCTGCAAAGCGGAAACAGCAACACGATCCTTGTCTTCCTCCGACGCGGCAGCGAGAGGGTTAACGACGGATCAAAGGATCCGCGACTCCGCCCACCGGTCTTTTCAAAAACTGCCGCGAATTTCAACCCTATTTTTACCGTTGTAAGGTACACAGCAACAGTGTTGAGCCAACACAAACGCGTATCGGGAACGCAAGCAACGCCAACCCTTGAATGTAATGAATCGGATGAATTAAAATGGATTCCCGTTGTTGAACTTCGAATTTATCTTGAGTACCTTTGAGAACGATGCTATCCAGTTTCGGTCAGGTGCGAATACTTATGTACTTTTTAGGGATTGAGAAAGTCTTTTGTTATTTATTATATATTATAATAATCTTCCAGATTGGCCAGTTAAACAAAACACTAAAAAGCTAGAAATAATTTTAACACGTAAGTACCTAATCAGTTACTTTTGGAGTCGGTGCAACGAAAACATTCAAACTCTGATCAGCTTGCACCGACTCCAAAAGTAACTGATTAGGTACTTACTTGTTAAAATTATTTCTAGCTTTTAAGTGTTTTGAAGTCGGTTTTTTTTTAAATAAAATTTATTTGTTTCATCTATTTTTAGTAAAATCCTTATCTAACTGCTAAACGCCGATTTCATCCTCTTTTTTCTCACCCTTAAGGCAATTTTTTTCCTGAAAATATTAACCATAGTATCTTTGAAGTATTAACTATTCATTACATCAGAATCGGTGTACATTTGTCGAAGATATTGGGTAACAGATACAAGAATCACGAACCAAAACATTATTTAGGTATATAATTTGGTATTTTCTTAAAAACTGCTAAATCAATTTCGATAAAATTTATATGGGACCACCTCTGAAGTTTGATCTACGAAACAAAAAAAGAATCATCAAAATCGATTCATAATTCGCGGAGTAATCGCGTAACATATATATAACCAAAAAAAAAAACATACAGTCGAATTGAGAACCTCCTCCTTTTTTGAAGTCGGTTGAAAAGTTGTTGTCTGTTCACCTTGTGGGTGAGCGTCCTATGTTCAGCAGTGGACGTGCTATGGCTGAAATGATGATGATGATGAAGATAACAAAAATCTTTGATTAATTTCTATTTCTATTTACGCTCACAAATAAATAAGAAAAATATAATAAAGTCTGTTTTACTTGGCTAGGCGAATATTGTTAACAATACTTGTTCATTTAAAAATAATAGAAAAATACTAATCTAATATAGTAATTAATCATTTTTTAAAAACTTTTTATTCTAATACTTTGTTTTTTTTATACACTGATATTTTGTAAACATCTACCAACAAAAGCAAATTAACTTATTATACCCGCTAATTATAACAACACCAATTCTTAACGTCTTAACTACCCTCTATAATAAAAAGAAAACATTATCAAATACCAAAAACCGTTACTAATGACATTTGCACCAACCTCCCCACCGGGAGGGGTGCGACAATAAATAATAAATCATAGGCCAGAACACCTTGCCGCCTGTCAAAATGTTTCCTACACAATTGGCGATTTGATTATGAATATAGCCTTTCTGATAGGCGGCGTTTTTGAGAAAATCTTCGGCAAAAAAGTCCATTTTAGGGGCAGTGTAGGGTTTCCTTCAGTCGCGTTTGAAAGGGTTACCTGACACCAGCCGTTGTCTCGGGTCTAAAGGCCCTCGCTATTAACTAAATGAGGATAGACATGGAAAATATTTTGTATGAACGCGACGGAATCATTTGATTGTTAAAATAAAACAAACTTGGAGTTTGCTCCCGGTTCGTTCATCATTGCAAAACTAAGAAATTTGGTGACATGTCATTATTAAAATTTATTGATACTCAACTACTCTACACTTAACCCGAAAACTCTTTGCTCTTTGAATTTTGTCCTGAGGGTCCTGGACCTGAGAACTTGAGAAGGAAAAAACAAAACCTTAGTTCACTTTGTGGTCCGTCAGTCAAGATACTGTGGTAATTAAGAACGACCCCCATTCAAGGCAGCTCGTTACTTACATACTTTCTTTTAAAGTGACTTACGTTTACTGTGCATATAAATCAAAATAAGATTCGCGGCTTCGACAATAATAGTTTTACAGAAAAAAAAACTGATAATCAAATTTATTCATTGACTATTTGGCCATTAATATGATTGAAAAATATGTATATATTTAAATAATAGTTATGTAAAGTAATTTTTTATAGGTTTTGTGCCTGAAATAACAGATTTTTAATTTCATTTCATTTAAAACAATAATTTTGACTAATTATGTCTATAAGGTTTATTGATTGTTTATGTGATTACAATTCAGTAAAAATATTACTACTCCAGCCGCGACAAATTATAACTATTTTAATTAAATTAATTTCGCGGGCTGCCTTTGACGATTGCCCTCAAAACCAAACGCTCGTCAAAATTGACTGTAAAGTATTTAGCATTCACTCTTATTAAAGCATTTTTGATGGCCCATTCACAATCGTTCATTCAATTTGATGAGCTATATTTTCATCAAGAAGCCAAGCCATTCGACTAGCTTAAAGAAAACAATCTAGACTCTACACGAAACATTTTCCGCTTTTGTTTCATCATCATCATCATTTCAGCATAGGACGTCCACTGCTGAACATAGGCCTCCGCCCAGTGACATCCAGATTGGCCGGTTGGAAGCGGCCCGCATCCAGCGGCTTCCTGCAACCTTTACCAGGTTTAAATGATAATAATATATATTTCTAGACTACTTACTTATAACTTTGCACCTAGACGATGTTTAGTCGTACCAATGTTTTAAATACCCGAAGTCCCGAATGTTACACATTTATTTCATCATCTTCAAAATACTAGGTCTAAAAATATTACCTTTTTTTGTTGCAAACTAGTGGGATAAAAAGTGATTGAAGTATCAAATGGTAGCAACAGTTGTGTAAATACGTATATCGCGTTACACACGGCTACTGAAGAACGTATTTTTGAAAGAAAACAGCTGAAAAACTCTGAGTGGTTACAAACGTATTTATTTTTCGTGTTTTTGTAACATTCAACTTGTTTTAAGTATCAGATGACTGTCTACTGTTAAACATGTTTTTAGTGCCGAGGTGTTTCGATACAAGTTTCGGCAAATTTGGATATAACATCTAAATCGATTCGAGCCTGGGTGTGCTGGGAGACGCCTCTATCAAAAGTTAGGATTGCAAAATTCTACCCCAAACTAAACATAGCTTGTATTATGGTGACAGATAACGATGTTTACCTAAATTCCTTACTTCAATTCAAGATTATGACAGTTGATTGGTTTCCTAAAATAAGTAAATTTTATTTAAAAATATAAACCCGACTCTAAAACACTAAAATGCTAAAAATAATCCTAACACTTAAGTACCTAATCAGTTACTTTTGAAGTCGGTGCCAGCCGATGAGATATTCAATGTTTTTGTTTGAACTGAACACCGATTTCATCCCCTATTTTCTTACCCTTAGGGGTGATTTTTATTTTGTAAACTTTTAGCAGTAGTACTACTATTTAGATTTTGAAGTATAAGCTATTCAATAAAACAAAAATCATCAAAATCGGCTCATATTTGTCGAAGATAGGTAACAAGAACCACAACCAAAATACTATCTGGGTATATATTTGTTGATTTTCTCAAAAAGTTCTAAATCAATTTCGATAAAATTTATATGGGACCACCTCTGAAGTATGATCTACCAAACAAAATAAGAATCATTAAAATCGATTTATAATTGGCGGAGTAATCGCGTAACAAACATACAAAAAAAAAAAAAACATACAGTCGAATTGAGAACCTCCTCCTTTTTTGAAGTCGGTTGAAAAAAGATTCCGACGAATTGAGAACCTCCTCCTTTTTTGAAGTCGGTTCATAAAAACCAAACTGACATTTATGAAGGAAATGTTATCGTAATGTCGTCAAGAAAATACATTTTCTTAATATTATAATAACACGTAAGGAACCTAATGATTTACTTTTGGAGTCGGTGCATTTGCAAACGAAAACATTGAATCTCTCATCGGCTGGCACTGACTCCAAAAGTAACTGATTAGGTACCTTACGTGTTAAGATTATTTTTAGCTGTTTAGTTTATTTAAGTCGGTTTTCTTTTAAAACAAAATTTACTTATTTCATGCCGATTTCGCTAAACATACATGTCGTGCCTTGTGGGGACGGCCGTAAGGTGCCCGTGTGGGGACGGCTGTAAAGAATACACTTCCCCACCGCCAACAGGAGGCGTGTCGTAAAAGGCGACTAATTCCTGTAGTACGAGACGGGCAGCAGCGCCTTCGTGAGAAATCTTATAAAAAACTGCGCTCGCCAACCCGCCTGCCAAGCGTGGCGAGTATTGGCAACCTCCCGCCCTTATGGGGGAGGCCTATGTTCAGCAGTGGACGTCCTATGGTTGAAATGTTGATGATGATGATGACAAAAAAAATGTGCGTGTCGAGGAATAATTATAAAGAAACACAAAACACACTTGTCAATGCGTATCAATTGAGCCGTTTTGATGGGAACACCTTTTATTCTGCACATTACCTCACCCTGAAGTATGGAGTCAACCGACCGGCAGAATAATTTAAGTTTCGAGAGACACTTGACACAAAGAACTGTTCCCACGTGAGGACCAACACTTTTTATGATTTTGGGGTTGCCAACGTTTCTTTTGGGGGCTTTTGGGATTGAATGAGGAACTTAGTAACCGCATATAAATTATATTATTTTTCATCTTAGTTAAAAATGTTTAAGAATTATAATGATGTAAATTCATTTACACATTCTTTTATCCATAGGACGTCTAATGCTTATATTCCCTGTTTTGTTCTCCCAAAGACTTCCAGATTGACAGGTTAGAAGCGGCCTGCATCCAACTGCTTTCTGCAACCTTTACCAGGTCTTCTGTCCTGGTTGGTGGACGTCCTAACACTGCGCTTGCACCGGCAAATTCTAGAACCTTTCTGCCCCATCGGCCGTCTAATGATGATTATTTGGGTTTTCATAAAATACTGGACACACTACTTGCTACGACTTTCGTAGTTCATTCGTAGCATTATGTAATATTTTTTGTAGCTTATGCAGTCGCGATTGTAATTTATAGTAAAATAGAATTATCAAACTAAAAGTCCCATTAAAAACCTTGTAGGTATACATGAAAATATCAAATATGCATCGTGTAGACAGCATCCTTTTTTGTAGCTAGTTGTTATTGTACCTACAATTCATTGTATGTTCTAGTTAGAGGCAATACGCAAACAGATAAGATGCGGGTAACCAGTTGGGATAAACGACAACATGGCCAACAGACAGAGGTAAAAGGACAATGCAACTGTAACAACCGGTATTACTTTATTTTACGAAATAAATACTATCTATCTATTTCAACTTCATTTGACTTGAAGTAGGCGTCCGTGAGTGCTGTTGGTATTAGAATCGATAGTAAATAACAGTTGAAAGAATGTCTCCGACTCAGCAATACTTGATAAAGATCTCGTCTACTTAGACCATTGCATTGCGAATTTAAACTTTCTTTAATATTTGCCCCTTCCGGGATTTGAACCCACAACACCTTGACTTTGTAGTCTGGGGCGCGAACCACTAAGGAGTTCACCTTAATTTACATAAAAAGTTATTTTAAAGGCAGTCTCTGGCAACACCGGCATCGAGCGGCGATAAAGATGGTCTTCTCACGAGCGCACGGGAGCGTGATAATCTGATTGGCTTGCTGACACCTTGGCTCGCCATTGTACTCTGTGACGTTTAAAATGTGCCTTTTCTGTATTCGATACGTTTAGCTTAAAGGATTCCATTGTCGAACCGTCACATTGTTGTATTCTACACACATATTATAATATTATTGTACATTTAAATAAATAATGAACAATCACTTACATCTAAACATACAGCCACTAAAGGACTCACTTACCTATCTACTTTAAATAAATTATTCGTATTATTTATTATCAACTGATAGTTTCTTATGTATCTTGCTACCCTCTCTTTCTTACTAGTACCTACCTATACTCTTTTTGCAGATGATCACTTAAAGTTGCTTCATGACCTAAGTACATAATATCTTTTTTTCTCGTTTGCCAAGGCTTTTTCTGCGCCAGCTTGTATAATTATTGACGTTTTATACATTTGTTATACATTTATTATATTGTGTTCAACAAGAAAAAGTTTTTTTTAAAATTACAACTAACATTCTTGTTTTTTTTCACACTCGCAGTTTACTTAGTTTACTACAGTTACTTTATTTAAGTTGTTTTTTTAAACAGTCTTTAAATACATATATTGTATTGAACAGTTTCTTTTGTTTGTTTGTATTGCGTTTATAAAATTAACCATTCATAAAATTGCGATAAAACTTCAGTGTGCACACCGGTAAAGGTTTCTGAATTAAATTTGATAACCAGACTTCGAACGATGTCGCGGGCAAAAGCTTGTAATATAAAAAAAAAGCTTGTACATCGATTAAAATTACTAAGCAAAAGTAAACGTATGACTCAGTGGCATGACCTCACAAAGTGACATCTGTCGGTGAGTAGTAATATCGAGCGTGTAGACTACAGTGTCATCTGTTGTCGAGTAGTTGTACCTTTTTGTAAGCCTGGTACAATGATGCCCAAAATAATTAGTTTCTGATACATGACATTGCTATAAGATGGCACTTTAAGCTATTATTATTTACCCGACTGCAGAAAAAAGGTAATGTTGAATAGACGACAATTTAATGTTATGTGCTTAACTGAGCTTAGCTGAGCATGTCTTTAGCTACCCCATTCTTGAACCCAACTCGGGAGGATCGTCATTGGAAAACTGACACTTTTTTTTAACTATAATTTTTTTTAAATTTTTTTTAAGCTAGTTACCTGTCCAGTTGAATCACACCCAAGAGTATAGGAACTGGAGCGTTAGGGGAACAACAGTTCCCAGAGAGCTACTATGTTAGCAAGTTCATTCTCTTGAAAAATAAGGTTTTAAACACAGACTAAGCAAAAACGGGTCTACATAGCCACCTGCAACATCGAAAAGCTAGAAGTAAATCGTTTTCCAGCACGCCTCACCTCAATCAACACCAGCCCCCCTAGCATGACCACCTAGACACGATATGATATAGCGATATATCGACATCATCTGTCTTCTTTTAAATATGATATAATAGCCGCCATTTTCAATTTTTATCGAATTTTATTTTATTTTATTTTATTTTTTTATTTTATTTTTTACAAAATCCACAGCTCTTAAGTACAGAATACATTTTCTTGGTGACAAAGCAGACAGCCAGTATTGGATTTACATTTTGTTACATTTTATACAATACGTGTTAAAGAGGGGAACGTGAACTTACACCATACAATCAACAATGTGCATAATATGTGTGTGTGTGTGTTGTGTGTGTATGTCTAGTATTAATTTTTTTTTATTTTTTTTTTCCTATCACACCCAAAATGCCTTTCTTAAATAACTGTTTACTCGAACAAAAAGGATCAACGGTTTGAAAGTGTTTGTTATATGATCGCGATATGCGACATACAACAGAGTTCTGGGCATAATTCGTTCGGGTGCTAGGGACATAAAATAAGGTAGTCGCCGTATGTCTAGTGCGGGTAGACGGGGCATTCAAGCTCAAGACTAAAGTTATCAGGTCGCTAGAGTCTATAGATCCACAGCATATGTCATACAGAAAGGACATTTCCAGAAGTTTACGTCTGTTTTCGAGAGTTTGAAGTTTGTGAAAGGTACATGAGTCCTCGTATACGTTAAATTGTTTATGTAAAAAACAAACAGCGATCATGACATGCGACGTCACCGGCACAGCCAATCAACATGGCCGCTATATCTACTTATCAGATTTTTACAGTTGCAGTCGATATCAATATCACTACATAGTATAAAACAAAGTCGCTTTCTCTGTCTATATCCCTATGTATGCTTAAATCTTTAAAACTATGCAACGGATTTTGATGCGGTTTTTTTAATAGATAGAAGGTTTATATTATTATGTATAATAACATCCATTAAATAGTGCAGAAATACTGTTATTTTTGAGGTTTCTAATGTGATGTCGTAAATAATTTCATTTTTTCCGCTTACATTGCAAACGCAGGCTGAACCCTACGAGATTTATCAAAATAATAGCTCAGCGGGCCGCTATGTTTTTATATACAACGTTCACAGTTTTTCTGTAGTGTATTTAGTATCAGCATTGCACCCGTGCGAAGCCGGGGCGGGTCGCTAGTATCCATATAATATGGTGGTCATTCTAGTGGGGGCTGTAATATTTTTCTAGATTTTCTCGTAGGTACAGACAACGGCTGGTCAACCCACCCAAAAAGTTAAAGGTCATTGAACTGATTTTCAACTTTAAGTCCAACATGTAGAGATCAATATCAATTGAGAAAATTTGACGTTTTGTGGTAGGTTAACGTGCTGTTTTCTGTACCGTAGGTAGGTAGCTACTTATAGGACCACTAATACACCGTATAAAATATAATCGCCCTTTTGACAAAATTTGAAAGGTTTAAACAAAGATTTTAGGGGGCATTTAAATCACTACATAGATTTAGAGCGTATTCTATAATAATAATAAATTGTTTTTACAATCACATCAATTATCTTTGACGACCTCCGTAGCCGAGAGGCGAGCATACCGGACTTGGTGTCGCTATCTCTGAGGTTCCGGGTTCGATTCCCGGTCGGTCAATGTAGAAAAGTAACTTTTCTATATTGTCTCGGGTCTGGGTGTTGTAGTACCGTCGTTGTTTCTGATTTCTGTAACACAAGTGCTTTAAGCTACTTATCATAGGATCAGAGCAATGTATGTGATGTTGTCTAATATTTATTTATAATTATCTAGCCCCAAACTAAGCAAAGATTGTACTATGGAGACTAGATTACGGATGTTTATCCGTAATCTAGTCTCCATAGTTAAATACATACTTAAATACGTTTATACACATCCATGACTTAGGTACAAATGCTCGTGCTCATCACACAAACATTTGACCCTTGCGGTATTCGAACCCGCAACCGCTGGCTTTGTAGTCCGGGGACCACTACACCAGACGGTATATTTAAATAAAGTATTCAACAAAACAATTGGTTAGTTGTTTTAATCTTCTTCAATTTATCATTTAACATTAACATGCAAATAAATAACTATGTACATAGTTGTTTTACGTTATCGTTTCAAAGCAGTAATAAGGATAAATTCTGCAACAATTCTTCTACCTACGCTTTCAACTTTCGTAATATCATACTTTAAGTAAAATAACTATAGGACTGTTCCTGTAATATCTACCCATAGACATTGTAATTTTTCTAACCTCTGTGATAGTAACTGGCGTTGTCAATGGCATCCCAGCGCTGGGCCAGTGTAAAAAATAGCAAGTCGTATTCGTATGAAGTCAATAAGAGAGAGAGAGATAAGATATTTTTCTATTTTTTTCTATTCCATAATAGAAAAAAATAGAAAAATATCTTCCTTAAACTCAAATTAGGTGATCGCCTAAGAATAAGAGATTTGTCACCGGCAGTGTCGCCGGCCATTGACCAAACGTCAAGCCGATGATCTCAGTGGTTCCAAATTCGTTTAGCGGGTTAATTCAAATTAAAGTACTGAATTTCGAATGTGATCATGCTTTTCTTTATTTTAAAGGATTAACAAAACTCAATCTGTGACGTTGTTAGAACTTTCTTCTTCAGTTTCCTTGTCGTCGCCACACATGTCTGGGGTCAGCGTCACTCTCACTACGCTACTGTCCGCCCCGTAGATAAGCTGGTTACTTCCCTCGAACGCGAACCCGTAGATATTGGGGAACGATGCCACCTTCTTCACTACGTTACCAGAAACCTTGTAAATAGCAGTCGGAGTCGAGAAATACAAATTTCCATTTGTGTCAGTGTTGAAACCATTAATACTGTAGTCTCCCACAGTGGTGAACTTCCCGTTTTCAATCCGCTTCAATGTACCGTCGTGAACGAAGAATATACTGTTGTCTTTGTCTAGAGCCATCAGCATCGCTGCATTGTTTCTTAACTCCACCACGCGTTCAAGATGGTTATCCTTGTAAACGAACGATTCCTCATCGGGATAAACGGTGAAGTAGAGCCCATCTTTGTAATACATCTGCCAGATGTTGCTATCGGTGATGTTCAGTTTCACTGCCTTCTTGGAATTGTAGTCGAATTTATAGATGCCCTCCATTCCGCCGATGTATACGATTTGATGTTGGCTGTCATACGCGTGGGCGAAACCGCTGACTACGCCGGGAATGTTGCTCGATGTACCATCTTTCAAGTTAATGTACACAGACTGGAAGGCGTTATCTTTGTTGTTGGTGGTGTAGCTGAAGAACAGCGTGTTAGTGTCGCGGTCGAGGGCCAGCTGGTAGGGGCATTCCACGTCATTCTTCAACACCTGGCCGGCGTTGCTCGGAACTCGGTAGTAGCCGCTACACTCACTCGCTGCACTGCCTCCAACCAGGCCGGCTACCACTATCAATATTGCTAAATTCATCTGCAAGTAATAATACAATTTCAGGTTTTTTTGGAAAAAAAATATAAATAGGTACCTACTTATGTCTATTTACGATTATTTACCAACACGGTAAAAACAGTTTTCATAGAAAAAGACAAATAACTTCGTCCCAACCAAGACAGATTTATTAGTTTTAAGAAAGCGATCCTCTCCCGACAGACGTTAGACATTGTTTTCTTAATACTTATGGTAAAAAAATATCTTAAAATTATTAATTTAAAACAAGAAAAAACTAACTAAAATAATGCAAGAAAAAATTTATTTAAGGAAATACGTCGTTAAGTAAAGTCCGTCTAATTGATTTAAATAAAAAATGATCCTCGCAATGAACATATTTTAAAAAATACAACCGAGAATAAAATTGTCTTGGACAAAAGTAAGCAATATTGTTGTGATATAATTATTGCTTTACCATAAGTAAATATATTTCTGGAATGACTAGCAAATCTGGCTTTTTTAGAACAAGAAATCCTTCCTACCTGTGTAGGTTCCAAGAAATGGACAAGCATTAAACCACCATTTTTGCTACACTCAGAATTTGTGAAGCAAAATAAGGTAGGTGGTAGGTTGTTAGACTTGTTAGGTTATAAAGCAGTTACCTACAACAACAGATAGTTTTCGTAAGAAAAGTTTCATAATTTTTAAAAGAAAATCCGCAATAATACCTACTTTGAAAGTTGGAACTCACCTTCTCGTCGCAGACTCCGCAAGTGACTGAAAACCTATGCAACTAGTTTTGCACACATCATTTAATAATAGATTAGCAATCTACATAGCAAAGGTTACGGAATGTTATCTATAGGTATGGTAAACTATCCAGTGTTAAGCATTAACTTACCGTGTTTATTCTGTGATTTAACATGAATGTTAGTAAAATCAAATATAGGCTATTTTTTTTAACAATTTGTGTAACATATTTTTATAATATCAACCTTGCTTGCACTCAATTCGAAACAACCACTACGCATGGGTCAACTTGACGTAATATTATTTGGATGACACTGAATTGGACCTATATCTAGTTATAACGTACCTCCTTAGATAATATTTAAAACACTGTCGAGTATTGGTACATAAACAACAAAATAGATAATCGCCTTTACCTCACAACTAACAATAACAAGTAATTAAAAAATAATAAACAAATGCATTTGTTTAGTAATTTTGACTGCTGTGCGCTAACGAATGACTAATCAATGACACGTGATGCTATAACCAAGAACGTAGTAATGACAAATGCCATTTAACTGTCCTCTCTACAATGTACAGGGTGTTAAGGCGAGTAGTGCCCCTAAATTAGCGAATCGATTTATATCAGTACAAATATCGCACGAATCGATTCTTAACAGCGCGCGCGCAATGTTACGACAGTCGCTGCGTAGCAAAAATTAAGGAAAATAACACTTTTTCTTCTTCTTCTTTTACATAGATGCAATAGTTCGAATAAAAAATCCTATGCTCAGTTTGTAGCTATTAGGTTGGCCTATCAATCGACGTATAAACGAATTAAATCGTTTAAGCGGTTAAAATAAGAAAGAGAATCAGCATTTTTTCTGTTGGTTTTTACAATTATTAAAAAAAAACTTTTGAATTTTAAGAACTAGAAACAAATGGCTCAGATTGTTGTGTGGGTTTTAACAATTCTTAGCATATTTTTTTAATATTTTTGCCTAAGTAGTAGGCTTTTAAAAACACTTATGTTTACATTTGAGGACTGTTACTCGCCTTGTTCTTATTCTTTTCGTGTCTATATTTTTGATGACAAGTACAATATTTAGGTAAGTGTATTACACAAACCGCAATATGAGTGGCGCGGAAAGGGAAGGGGAAATTCGGGTCATGAATGAAGGTGTCCTGTGGTTTGAGAAAAAGCACTACAATCTCACTTGCTATTATTTCCATAAATATAGCCCAACTTTATTATATTTATTTCATCTTTAATAAAAAAACAAACAACTATCAATGATACATTTAGTTGACAAATAATGTTTAATACTAGGTACATTACAAGTTTCCATCAGTAGTTTTTGCAGTAATAATTTTGACGGAATATAAAGTCATCATCATTTCAGCCATATACTGCTGGCTGAACATAGGCCTCCCCCATTGACTTCCAGATTGCCGGTTGGAAGCGGCTTCCATCCAGCGTTTTCCTGCGACCTTTACCAGGAGACGTATTTTTGAATCATGCGAATTTCAATCCGAATACGATATCGCAAGATTCGCATGCGAATTCTTAAAATCACTATTTTTGAAAATTCATTCCGTGAATTCTGCAACGACCACTCGTTTTTGTTTTCTACTAGTAGAAAGTACGGAAGAATTACATTGACAAGTAAACGTATGTTTGCCAGATATTTGACATAACAACTTTTTATTTACGTTCGTTAATGACTTTTTGCTGTATGGTTTATAATATTTTCTGCGTAAAACAAAAATAGTTACAAGATTTCAATTTAATAGTAACACCTATTTCGAGTGATTCAAAAATGCGTAAAATCGTGAGCAATAGAAATGAATTTCATACACGAATTGTTTTCGTATGCGAATTTGAGATTCATTTCTAATGCTTCAAAAATACGTGGTCGTTTGGTGCGATTTTAAAATTAATACAACAGGAAATTAATACAATAATACACAGGCTCTAAATTTATAGTGTATGAGAACTGCATTCTTTAAAGGTACTTAGGTGCCTTAATTTAGTTCTATTGTGAGAGACTGGTGCGTGTAAGTTATAGAACAGATTAAGCCAATAGAATTACTTAACTAGGTACATATAGCATCTTGCTGTTATTATTATTATCTTTAATAATAGTGAAACTTGTAGAGTGAGTCGAATCTCCCTTAAAATTATAAATGTGAAACTTGGTGTGGTAGTCACTCAATCACGGGTTTCTGAAAGGTACACATAAAGTCATTGGAGAATTTTATTGGCATGTTTTTATGTTTGCGTAGTATGATTATTATTTCTTCTTTGGCTTAATTCTAAAGCCACGCAGACGAAGTCACCGGTAGAAGCTAGTTCATTATAACAAGTACCAACAGTTAAAAATTACTAGAAGCACAATTCACGTAATATAACAGTAAGCCGCAATCCAGTCTCGATTCGGTCCCAGTAACATTACTTTTAAAAACTGTATTCTCGTTAACTTTTAATTTGATGTAAAATTATCAAAACTAGAAAAATAGAACAAAACAATCGAATTTTGGTTTCTTCCATTTATTTTATTTTTCTTTTTCTTTATTAAGGAAACAAACAGCTATCAATGTTACATTTCGTTTACAAAATAATGAATAGTACTAAAGCATTACAAGTTTCCACCAATAGGTTTTACAGTAATATGTTGACGAGATAAAAGTTTAATTAGAAATTTAATATAAGGGATAAAACAACAAAACAGGCCTTAAACTAGTTGTAGGTACTAGGTAATGGCCCTCGTAACAAACAACGAAAGCGCATCAGTTTCTCGTGAAATATGTCGATGTGATTATAAGTACTGTTATACTTTTTGCAGGCTCTAATAATAAAACTATTACTTCTGTAGTTAGTCGAGCAGGTGGGTGTAACAAATTTACTCTTGTGGCGTGGGTTGGATCTTGGACATTTTAAAGTTAATTTATTTAGTAAGTAAGGGGAATCGACAACATTATTAATAATTTTATCTAGTAAAATTTGATCCCTATGCTCACGTCGAGTCACCAAAGGATCAATTCTACTGGTGTCATAATTTTTCAACCGACTTCAAAAAAGGAGGAGGTTCTCAATTCGACAGTATGTTTTTTTTTTGTATGTTTGTTACGCGATTACTCCGCCAATTATGAATCGATTTTAATGATTCTTTTTTTGTTTGGTAGATCATACTTCAGAGGTGGTCCCATATAAATTTTATCGAAATTGATTTAGAACTTTTGAGAAAATCAACAAATATATACCCAGATAATATTTTGGTTGTGGTTCCTGTTACCTATCTTCGACAAATATGAGCCGATTTTGATGATTTTTGTTTTATTGAATAGCTTATACTTCAAAGATGCTATGATAAAAGTTTGAAAAATAAAAATCACTCCTAAGGGTAGGAAAATAGGGGATGAAATCGGTGTTCAGCAGTTAGATTAGGATTTATCACTAAAAATAGATGAAATAAGTAAATTTTAATTTTTTTTTAAAAAACCGACTTCAAAACACTGAAATGCTAAAAATAATCCTAACACTTAAGTACCTAATCAGTTACTTTTGGAGTCGGTGCAAACAAAAACATTGAATCTCTCATCGGCTGGCACCGACTCCAAAAGTATCTGATTAGGTACTTAAGTGTTAGGATTATTTTTAGCATTTCAGTGTTTTGAAGTCGGTTTTTTAAACCTACACTTCAGGCGTCTTATAAATTTATTCTGAATACCCTCTAACAAGCAAATGTATTTCTGATACATGGGACTCCATGCTGTAGAAGCGTGTTCTAATTGAGACCTAACATAAGCATTATATAGTAATATAAGCGTATCTGCGTTTTTAAAATCAATGCTTTGACGAAAGATAAAACCTAGCAGCTTATACACCTTGGCTGTTATTTTATTGTGTGACTCAAAATACAATCCACTATCCAACCGTACTCCCAAATCTCTAACCTCGTCAACTCTCTTTAATTCCCATTGGATAGGACATTTTTTCCTTGTGAATGTAATTGTGTAGCATTTTTCTACGTTCAATTGCAATTTATTTAGAGAACAATAGTGACATAGGCGATTCAAATCATTCGCAACTCTAAACAATTACCCTCTGATTTGGCTACTGTAAAAAATTTCAGTCGCATTACGAATTATTTTTCAATTTTTTAGGTTTACGAGAACACTGTTTTAGATAGTAATGTTGCTGGAAGCGGAGTGACACTGGATTGCGACTAATGTAAAATTATGGGAATTGCGCCTCTGGACTGGCTCATGTGGTTTTTAACCGACTTTAATAACACTTAAGTACCTAATCAGTTACTTTTGGAGTCGGTGCAAACGAAAACATTGGTCTCTCATTGACTGGCACCGACTCCAAAAGTAACTGATTAGGTACTTAAGTGTTAAGATTATTTTTAGCGTTTTAGTTTTTTGAAGTCGGTATTTTTTTTATAAAATTAACTTATTTCATACATTTTAGTGATAAATCCTAATCAAAACAAATCTTACGAGTGCAAACATAATTTAACTGCTGAACACCGATTTCATTTCCTATTTTTCCACCCTTAGGGGTGAATTTTTTTCCAAAAATGTTTTATTATAGTATCTTTGAAGTATAAGCTATTTATTAAAAAAAGAATCATCAAAATCGGTCTACATTTGGCAGAGATATAGGTAAGATAGATACTAAAATCAGTTGGCGTGGTACGGAGTTTATGCAATGTTTGATGATTTTCTTATAGATCCCATCATCAGAATTTAACCAAATTATATAATATATGGGACCATTCTGAAAGTATTACCTTTCAAACAAAAAAATAATTATCGGAACGGAATGA
This sequence comes from Anania hortulata, assembly GCA_963576865.1. Taxonomy (NCBI): domain Eukaryota; kingdom Metazoa; phylum Arthropoda; class Insecta; order Lepidoptera; family Crambidae; genus Anania; species Anania hortulata. The sequence goes on from OY756393.1 coordinate 22,339,716, forward strand.
TCGCTGAACATACATAAAAAAAAAGAAAAAAAAAAAAAAAAAAGATACCGACGAATTGAGAACCTCCTCCTTTTTTGAAGTCGGTTGAAAAAGGAGGAGGTTCTCAATTCGTCGGTATCTTTTTTTTTTTTTTTTTATGTATCAGTTCAGCGATCATTCGTTACTGCGTTGACCGATTTCAATAATTATTTTTTTGTTTGAAAGGTAATACTTTCAGATTGGTCCCATATAAATTTGGTTAAATTCTGATGATGGGATCTATAAGAAAATCATCAAATATTGCATAAACTCCGTACCACGCCAACTGATTTTAGTATCTATCTTACCTATATCTCTGCCAAATGTAGACCGATTTTGATGATTCTTTTTTAATGAATAGCTTATACTTCAAAGATACTATAATAAAATTGTTTGGAAAAAATTTCACCCCTAAGGGTGGAAAAATAGGAAATGAAATCGGTGTTCAGCAGTTAAATTATGTTTGCACTCGTAAGATTTGTTTTGATTGTGATTTATCACTAAAATGGATGAAATAAGTTAATTTTATAAAAAAAATAAAAACCGACTTCAAAAAACTAAAACGCTAAAAATAATCTTAACACTTAAGTACCTAATCAGTTACTTTTGGAGTCGGTGCCAGTCATTGAGAGACCAATGTTTTCGTTTGCACCGACTCCAAAAGTAACTGATTAGGTACTTAAGTGTTAAGATTATTTTTAGCGTTTTAGTTTTTTTTGAAGTCAGTTGAAAAAGGAGGAGGTTCTCAATTCGTCAGTATGTTTTTTTTTTATGTATGTTCAGCGATCATTCGTTACCAGGTTAACCGATTTCGATACTTCTTTTTTTGTTCGAAAGGGAATACTTTCGGAATGGTCCCATATAAATTTGATCAAGTTCTGATGATGGGATCTATAAGAAAATCATCAAACATTGCATTAACTCCATCCGTGCCAACTGATTTTTGTACCTATGCTGCCCAATATCTTCCGCATTTGTGAACCGATTTTGATGATTCTTTCTTTATCGAATAGCTTATACTTTAAAGATGGTATATTGAATTTTTTTTGGAAAAATTTCACCTTAAGGTGGGAAAAATAAGGGATGAAATCGGTGTTCAGCCGTTAACTTATGTGCACTGAAAAGATTCGTATTGTTGAGGATTATCACTGTATGTATCACTAAAAATAGATGAAATAAGTAAATTTTATAAATAAAAAAGTAAACCGACTTCAAAAAACTGAAAATATAAAAATAATATCAACACATAAGTACCTAAGTAATCAGTTACTTTTGGAGTCGGTGCAAACGAAAACATTCAAACTCTCATCGGATAGCACCGACTCCAAAAGTAACTGATTAGGTACTTATGTGTTGATATTATTTTTACTAATAGGTAGATCGACTCACGCACGACTTACGAGGAAAGTTTCTGTTTATTTATAAATACTTATAATCATTAAGTATCATAAATACCTAATAATGTACTCGTGTGAAGCCGGAGCAGATAATTTATTTCTTAGGATAGTGGAAAAATATCCTGTGGTGATAGGTCATCCGTGGAACATTTATCATTTGAACTTTAGAACATGAATAGGATTTTTTGTGACTAAACTCGCACGACTGTGCAAACATTAGGCTAAAATCTGCGATCAAGGAAGGATACACTAGATAATGCCCCGATAATTAAAACAGTACTCAAATATGGCACCGTCTTACTATATTATTAAGTAGAAAAAAACCGGCCAAGTGCGAGTCCGACTTGCGCACCGAGGGTTCCGTACAAACCTGTACCTTTATAAGTAAAAGTTCACCCATCACGACAATCGAGTCATACTTAATTTTTGTTTCAAAATGTAAACTATAATATTACGAAAGGTAAATTGCGGTTTACGATTTATGACGTATTGAAAAAAAAAACTACTTACTAGATCTCGTTCAAACCAATGTTTGATAAAAAAAAATGAAAAAAAAAAATCTAAGTATGGGGCACCGCCAAAATGTTTTTTTTTTAAATATTTTTGTGTGAAAATCTTAATGCGGTTCACAGAATACATCTACTTACCAAGTTTTAACAGTATAGTTCTTATTGTTTCGGAAAATAGTGGCTGTGACATACTGACGGGCAGACAAACAGACAGACATGACATGACGAATACATAAGGGTTCCGTTTTTTGCCATTTGGCTACGGAGCCCTAAAAAGGACTATGAAACAATCAATAATTTAGTGTTAAGTAACGTATGTCTTAACCGCAAACGGTAAGACGCTGTTTTGTTTGTGTCGATATTCACACGCTTTCGTAAAAATCCGATCTCATTTTATTTTGACACATCTGCAGCAACTACTCATTATAAATACTTTAAAGTACAAAGTAGAGCATGGATATCGGTTTTCGATAATATCGGAGGAAATATCGATATTCAAATATCGGTTTTGAAATCGACTAATATCGATTTTTCGATATTGTAGTTTTAAAATTTCAGGCATTATACATCTTTCATTACACCTTAACTTTCATTCAAACTCCGTTTGCCTGATTGCATTGGACTTTTAAAAATTAAAGTATCATTTTAAAATCATCATCATCATCATCATCATCATCATCATTTCAGCCATAGGACGTCCACTGCTGAACATAGGCTCCCCCATTGACTTCCAGATTGGCCGGTTGGATTTGGCGGCCTGCATCCAGCACCTTGTGAGTGGACGTCCTACGCTGCGCTTGCCGGTACGCGGCCTCCATTCTAGAACCTTTCTGCCCCATCGGCCATCAGTTCTACGTGCTATGTGCCCCGCCCACTGCCACTTCAGCTTGCTAATCCGTTAGGCTATGTCAGCGACTTTTGTTCGTTTACGGATCTCTTCATTTCTGATTCGATCTCGCAAGGAAACACCAAGCATAGCCCTTTCCATAGCACGCTGTGCGACCTTGAGCTTTCTTATGAGGCCCATAGTGAGAGGCCACGTTTCAGTTCCATATGTCATTACTGGTAACACACACTGGTTGTAGACTTTCGTCTTGAGGCACTGAGGTATTTTGGACGAGAAGACGTGGTGTAGTTTCCCGAACGCTGCCCAGCCGAGTTGGATTCGACGATTGACCTCCTTCTCAAAATTGGATCTACCCAACTGGATAACTTGTCCTAAGTAGACATATTTGTCAACAATTTCGAGAGTAGAGCTCCCAACGGATACTGGGTAGGGCGCAACATGGGCATTCGACATGAGCTTGGTTTTGTCCATGTTCATTCGCAGGCCTACTTGTTGGGAGACTCGAGTAAGGTCATTGAGCATTGTGCTGAGGTCTTCAAGCGATTCTGCCATGACCACAATATCGTCGGCAAACCGAAGGTGACTGATGTACTCGTTGTTGATGTTGATGCCAAATCCTTTCCATTCCAGGAGCTTAAAAGCGTCTTCCAATGCAGCAGTGAACAGTTTCGGAGATATAACATCTCCCTGTCTTACGCCTCGCTGCAGACGAATCGCCTTTGTGCTCTGCTCCTGTACTCGGACCGACATGGTGGCGTTTTTGTATAAACACTTCAACACCTCGATGTACCGATAGTCAATATGGCACCGCTGGAGAGACTGTAGCACTGCCCAGGTCTCGATCGAATCAAAGGCCTTCTCATAGTCTACGAACGCTAAGCATAGTGGCAAGTTATACTCCTCGGTCTTCTGTATAATTTGCCGCAGCGTATGGATGTGGTCTATGGTACTAAAGCCTTTTCGGAAACCGGCTTGTTCGGGAGGCTGGAAGTCTACACCTACACGCGAGACGATTCGTGATGACTCTCGAAAACAGCTTGTAGACATGACTTAGAAGTGAGATGGGTCTGTAATTCTTCAATAAGGTGTTATCTCCTTTCTTGAAGAAGAGCACCACCACACCCCTGTTCCACGCCTCCGGCGTTATTCCCTCGAGCAAGACGGAGTTGCAGAGTCTCTGAAGGACTTTCAGTATCGGCATGTGCATTCCACCTGCGCAACCGAAAGGCAAGTCGCCCCCTTAATATTTCCTGGATTGGGGTACCAGTCGCCCATTACTCAAATCCAAAATACCTTCGGGTGATTTTAGACAGGGCACTTACTTATAAAACTAACTGTAACAGTGTAAAGCTCAAGGTCAGCGCCCGCAATAATCTTCTCCGGCGCCTTACTTCTACAAAATGGGAAGCTTTAGCACAGGTCCTACGGACAACTGGTCTAGCGCTCTACTACTCGGCTGGCGAGTATGCCTGCCCTGTATGGAGCCGCTCAGCGCACGCAAAGCAGGTGCATACTTCACGAAACTTGCTGGATAATTACGGGCTACTGGAAGTCGCAGCGTGGGTACGCCTCCCACCTAGTAGACTGACGAGCTAGTCAAGGTTGCGGGATGCCGCTGGATGCAAACGGCCCTGAGCCACTTGCTGTTGCGTTCTATAGTTGACGGATGCCTATATCCTGTAGACTTCCAAAGACTGACGATGATGAATGACACAAGACACCAACGAGTTTTGATTATTGAATAAAGCCTCGATTTTCTTAAATTTTGGTTCTGGGTTTGGTTATAATAAGGATTTTTAAAAAAATATCGAAATATCGGTTTTTCGATATTTTTTAATCGAATATCGAAACAAAAAGAAAAGAAAAGTAGTTCGATATTCCATGCTCTAGTACAAAGTAACCTACACAATAAGACCCCACTTTGAAGAGAGACGTTATTTACTCGGCCGTTTTTGAGTAGCTGACTTATCTAGTGTATTCTTAATCGAAGGCTAAAATGTTAATTGCACAATAGGCTATTTGCCTTGTACCTAAATTTACTTAATTAATAATATAGTTTGATAGTTTTCACCATATGGAACCGTAACATATCGGTAGTTACTAAAAATAGTACATGATTACTATAAAAAATGCATTTTCGAATGTTATATTTTTGTCGGTATTTTACATTGTCAAAAACGCCGGCCACAATGACAGGCACGTCACCATTGAGTTACTTTGTTCTAGAACATATTCCAAAGCGAGATTTTGCGCTACGCTCGCACAAAGTATGAGTAAAGCAGCAGAGAGCGACTGTCGACGAAGGTTTTTTAACATGCCCGTTCTAGTACTTTATAACTCAATGGATATTTAAAGGTTCGTGACGTCACAAACAAGTACATCATGGCCGAAGGCGTTTTCGCAGGCTTTTAAAAACGTAAAGAATGAATTACTATTTTTGATTATATCATAGGTTTAAAATTGAAATAAAATTTTTGACGTTTTATTTGAATATAATACCAACAATAATAACTCTATTTCAGAAAACAGTCAAATAGCGTATTCTGTTAGCACGTTTTTTTTTCAGTCCTTTATAAAATTGGAATACTAAATTGCTACCGGCATGCAGGCGAGAGATTTTCAATCACTTGTGTTCCTAACGACTTTAAAGTCAAAGTCATATTCAAAAATAATTTGTTCAATTTAGGACAGAATATTGCCACTTATGAACGTCAATAATAACATTATAGGTCCATATGGGGCCAGAACATGTCTCCTTGTTTTTTGGGCCCTACTAGCGCTTCGAGACAAGACACAGACAATCTGGCAAGTGCTGAGAAGAATCGCCGGAACAAACGCAGTCACCACTAGCTGCCACAAAAAAATATAAATCAAAACAAACAGGTAGGTACATCAGTTTGGTGCAGGCTGGACTGACCACATATTCTTGTCATCAAAATAGTCTTCAATTTTATAATACCCCTTAGACATTATTGTAGTTTTGACTTTTGACATGTGACTTAAATTTATTAATAGGAAGTTCGATAACATTGTAAGGTATAATATTGAAAAATTTAATACAATTTCCCAAGAATGAATTACTTGTTTTGGCCAATCTAAAATTTGGGACTACAAGTTTGTTTTTGTTTCTTGTGTTATATGAATGAATATCACTTTTTTATGAAAAGATCTAAATTTTTGCGTACGTACATGATATTATCTAATATGCATTGAGAGGCCACAGTGAGTATGTTAATTTCTTTAAAGAAATCTCTCAGATTCGCGCGGACTAAGTTTGTATACAGCACGAATGGCTCTTTTCTGTAAAATAACGTAGAGCGGTATCGATGTCCGCAGCAGAACCCCACAAGAGAAGACCATAAGACATAATACTATGAAAGTAACTAAAATACACTAGCCTTGCCGTTACAACGTCAGTTAGATGTCTAATTTTTCTAACCGCAAAGGCAGCTGAAGCAAGTGTCCCCATTGCAACTTCGAATCCAATGTAATGCCCAGAAAAACAGTGGAGTTAAATAGATCAAGTTTTTCACCATTTAGTAAGATTTCTGTGTTAGCTTGTTTCACGTTAGGCATACTAGTAAATTTAATACATTTGTTTTTTTTTTGTATTAAGAAGTAAGTTGTTACTTGTGAACCAATTTAATACCTTAGAGAGAGCTCCGTTTACATCGTCAAATATTTCTTCGCCTCTTTTTGATTTGAAGATTAAAGAAGTATCATCAGCAAACAGAACTATCTCACAGGAATCTTTAGAATAGAAAGGGAGATTGTTAATATAGATCAAAAATAGCAACGGCCCCAATATTGAGCCCTGGGACACTCCCATTTGAAGCGGGGCACCAGAGGAGTTAGTACCATTAATGTTTACTGTTTGTAATCGGCCTGAGAGGTAAGAATTTAACAATTTTGATGCGTTATTAGATACACCGTAATGTTTTAGCTTCATAATAAGTGTTTGGTGATCGACACAATCAAACGCCTTCGATAACTCACAAAAATGTGTGGCGTTATAATAAAATAAAAGGATTTTGTTAACACTTTAATAAAATTTTATTCAATTCTTTAGCGGAAATGATACAAATTCAGTACAACTTAATGAATTATAACTTATTCGACTCAATGTTAGAAGTAAAACTTGTATAGTAAACACAGTTTTTAAAGTAAGTATTAGTTTCCACATCTAACCCTAAGTAGTAGTAGTAAGTAGACATATTACAAGAAATGTGTAAGAATATTAACGAATATAGACCAGCGTGAGTCCTGTAGACCGCACTTTATCAAGCATCAAATTCTTACTCTAACATCTATTTACATTCTTGAGTCGTCACTCTCTTGTTTGCTATGCCCTTGCAGGGCGTCACATGTATACCTTCATTTATCTAACACCGCAAAATTTTAATGTGACATGCAATAAACGTTTGAATTTGAATTTGACAAGACATTTTGATCCGTTAAATAAACATATTTTGTGTAGTTAAGTAACTAAGTAAACTTCACGGAAACAATGGCTTTACTAGGCACCTTTGGCACACAAGATGAATAACACTAGGTACTTAACAAATTAGTTTATAAATAGATTTCAACATTTTCATTAAAGCACATCACTTCATCTGTTTCATCAGGGCTGCGCTCAAGTTGATAAACTGAAGAGCTCCATCCACCTGGATCGTGGTGCCAGTCACCAGCGCGCTGTCATCGCTGGCTAAGTGAATCACCATGTTGGCAATGTCATCTCCCACGCAGGCCTTCCCCAGTGGAATATTTGTAGTCATATCTTTAAGCCAATTCTTGTATTCCTCGTCGGTGTAGTTGGTGATGCGCTGAGTGAACTTGCTTACCTGTAGGTAAGATATTTATCTATTTATTTATCTTTATTCAAGGAAACAAACAGATTTACAATATTTTATTTAGCTTAAAAATAATTTGATCATACATTAGCATTTTAAGTTTCCAACGCTAATTATTACAACTATGCCAAATGGAGACATAATACAAAAAAAAAACAGAAAATATGAAGTATAAAATAAATTGAGTTAATCGATTAAAATCCAGTGGGCCAAAAATGACTGAGTACTCTTAAATGGATATCAGGAGATGACGAAACCGAATCAACCGCTCATTAAAAATGTCTATGTGACAAAATTTCAAGTTATACTTGTCTGTAGCTCTTATAATAAAACTATTTGTTCATTTAGCCAGCAGTGTGTGGTTTTTAATAGGGTATTGCAGCTGGACTACAGATAGTGACTAGATACCTAACTACGCTGTCAAAACACAACTAGTCAGATAACGTTTCTTCAACCCCTAGGTAGAGATGCTTGGTATGTCCATTAACTTATTAATGTAGCACTAAACGACATATTTCCTGGATAATTTTCAACTTATAGTTCAAGAAGTAAAGTTCAATATCGAATTGTCACATTTAGATAACTCACAGTGCAGCCGGGGCTGACGGTGTTGACCCTGACTCCCTTGGGCGCCAGCTCCAGCGCGATCAGCCTCGAGAAGTGGTCCAGTGCAGCCTGCAATATCATTTATTGAGAGGTTTAATAAAGGCTCTATCGATAAACTTGGCATCAAGACATGTCTCTCTAAACTACTTCGGGCACGTATTACAAAGCCAGACAATTTTGAAAAACTTGACGACTGTCTAAGGAGCAGGAGAACTCCCATCATGCAACGTAAAGTCGTTTATCCACCTAGCAAAGCGCAGAATACCCTGGAGAGCGGTGGTTACTCAATACTCATTTATTTAATACTCGTGCTATCCGAAATGATCACGATCCTCAGTTATGAGGACAAAAAGAAGATGAAAAAGGAAAAGATACAACTATTTCGATGAAGAAATAATAACATGGCACACGGAACCAATGATCTTTGGCATCTTAGGCATAAACACTTTCACTTCTCAAAAATACCTTAGACATGGCGTAAGGCAGCGCTCCCACATGGACTCCCGTTCCCGCGATGCTGGATATGTTGATGATATTTCCTTTGCTCTTGATGAGCTCCGGCACCACCAGCCTGGTGATGTTGTAGACTCCTCGTATATTAGTGTTCATGATTCGGTCGTAGATCTCCATGTCGGTTTGCTGTATGATGGCGCGACCGCCCACGCCCACATTGTTTACTAGCACGTCCAGTCTAGAAGAGAGGATAAAGTCGACTTTTATTACATACGAGTAAAGACGGCACAAAAGCTGACAATCCTTCTTTCACCGTTAAGGAGGTTGCATATGCATTGCCGACCTTTCAGAAACCTTTATGCTCTTACTGTACTTTTTATTGAGCAGCCTTTGGATGCCAACTGCCTGTTTTTCCAGAGTTCCGGAAACAAAAACAATTTACAAGTAGATCTATTACGTGTCACGAGCTCATTGGACTACTCAAATAAACTTCTTTTTTTTCGATTTAACAGAAACTCCCGATTATTAGAATAGATAGTTGGTATTCTTGCTTGATCAACAACACCATACAAGGGGTTGTTTCTTGTTGGAAAACACACTGGTCTTATTTTTTAAATAAAATATCTTCATGTTATTTCTTGTCTTAAAAACCTGTCTCTGGGTCAATGAATACCTCGATAAACTCCTTTTTCATAAGGTTTTTGTGCTTCCATTGCCCAATAAGTGTATGATTTAACCGGCTAAACGATTGTCAGCTAAAAAAGAGCTAATTTCACTTTGGAAATAATCGTTTCATGGCCTCATAAGGTACCTACAACTATCGTTGTTATGTCAAAACAATAATATCACGTCTTTTAACGTCACGTCAATAGTATAGGCTTGTTATCACACAAAAATGTGCTAAGTGGCAAGCCACACAAGGTGGCGACTTTGCGGGGAACAGTGACACGGGCAAATTGTTAAGATAAAAACATTGAAGCCGAACGTCCACCGCCGGCTAAACTAAGTTAGTTTAGGTAGTTTAGCTTAGCTCGCATAGTTGAGCCAGTTTTTCATACATGTGCGTCCACCGCAAACTATGCCAGCTAAGCTACGTGAAATGCCCCAGCTAAGTGGAACTAACTTAGTTGTGCGGCTGATCTGAAGTGGAAGTAAAAACATAAAAAAGTGTATTTAGGAAATAGTACATTGTTGCCATTGGGTGAATGGGTGAAAGTAACTTACCCAGCCCCGAGACGGGGGTTGGAATAATTGGAGGGACTAAATAAGTCTTAACCCCGAGGTAAACGCTGCTTTTCATTACGAATACAAGAAAAGTTTAAAAAATCACTACCGCTTTAACCTCTTGTCTTATAAAATCATTCGTTAAATCCATATTTTAAGGAAGTACTTATCAAAACTCTACAACTCGAAAAAACAAAAGATCGGGTTGCCGCTTTCCCGTCTAGGTTTTTTTATCTGTGGCCGGCCAGATATTCAGCCATTAAATATTTTTCATTTTCATCATTGAAAAAATATCTTGTCCAAATCTATGTTTTTTTTTAAGTCTACTAACATAGTTATAACATAATGGACTGAATAATAAATAAAAAATATCTACCTTCCAAAATGCTGTATTGTTTCTTTTGCCGTTTTCTCAACGCCAGCGTCTGTCGACAAGTCAGCCACAATCTCCAGCGGCTTCAGTCCCTTCTCAGCCTCGCACCGCTTGGCCACGCTCGCCAAGTTCTCTGCATTCCTGGCCACGATGGACACTTTTGCGCCAAGTTTCGCAAACCGAATCGCGATTGCCTCCCCTATGCCGGTGCTAGCGCCGGTCACTAACACTACTTTATTTGTAAAATCAGCAACCATTTTCACGTTTTCTGACTATTTCACCTTAATCCCAAAACACCCGAGTATTTATAATGGAAGAGCTGATAAGAGTGCGATTGTCACTATCGGTTTATGGTTATTATCTAACCTCTTAAGACAATATCGGCAAGAGATGATATTCCCTGATACGGCGTCCCATCTAATCTACGATGGTCAGCTTACTACTATGTCATTGAGTCAGCCTACGCGGCTAATATAGGTACTTAGGCCGGCCTCGCTGGCCGGGGCCGGGCAGATAGACCTAATTAACTTGTCATTAGCTGCAATAGTTCCTGTACACATGCTGGTCTCTGATTACATCCCATGATGTAGTTAGAGACTGGATCCAGCAGAGTAACACATTCAGGTTTGATTATTTGCGCTTAAAACGGCCTCTACGTGTTGGATCAGTATTCCCACGCAAGCCTTATATAGGACCGCGACACTTTTGGCCCGTGAACTCCTAGAGCGTACAAATAATAATAAGTAAAAATATTTATTGCTGACTTTAAAAATCCATATAAAGGTGTTAGTAACATGATAATCTTATTCTAGTGTTAGTAATTAAAATTGCAGTAAAAAAAAAGAAATGGCTTCCAATGCGGCTCCTGTGCTAAGGGCAAATGAAGCGATCCTTCTGTACTGTTATTTTTTGCCTGTTTGTACGATACATTTAGTTCATAGTTGTTTGTACACTACCTAACTACAGACAGTACATTGTCTTAACGTCATAAAACATTATCATTTCCTAGGATGACGTAAAAAAAATTTACACAATATTTTGTAAACAGTACATACAATAGGTACTTACAATAGGCAATCATAAGTATCGGAAGGCACTCGGTGCCTATCTACTTCTTTATCGCTACTAAATTGTATCTTCTTATCCGTTTAAATAAATAACATAAATCGCGGAAGTAGAACATACCTACTCGCGAAAAAAAGTAATATTAAAAAATAAAAATAAAAGTAATATTCCCATATGTCGGTTTTTTTTAAAATAAAATTTACTTATTTCATCTATTTTTAGTGATACGAGAGCTTCGGACGGACAGGTCTAATTATGATGACGATGAGTATACTCTATCAACTAATCCACCGTTTTAAACATTTCCACGAAAGCATCATCACTTCATCTGCTTCAAAGCTGCACTCAAGTTGATAAACTGCAGGGCTCCGTCCACCTGCACCCTGGTTCCGGTCACCAGCGCACTGTTGTCGCTGGCTAAGTGCACTACCATCTTGGCAATATCTTCTCCCACGCAGACCTTCCCCAATGGAATGTTTGGAGTCATTAATTTTAGCCAATCCTTGTATTCTTCATCAGAGTAGTCGGTGAGACGCTGGATAAATTTGCTGACCTGCAGATGAGACAAGTACAATGATTTCAACTGCTGTTTGCTGCTAATCATCACCAGAAGTATCTAGGTATGTGAATTGTGATGCTAAGAGAACATATTGCAACATATAAGATGCATGATTTCCAGCGGGGCAATGACAAATATACTGGAAGATTAAGCAGAAATCAGTCTTGACTGCCAAGATCAAAAAGAACATACTTCTACAGGCTATTCTTCTTATGAACATAAAGTACTTTTAATAAAGGACCAATAGCAAAGTAAAATTTGTTTATATTCATGAGAAGAACAACAAGTATGTCCCTCGTTTAACCTAACCGTAACTGTATACGTACAGGTTCGATATTTGTTAATCAGGCGTTACCACGTTAAGGAAGATGAATATGTTAGTTTGAACTAAAAAAGACATGTAAGCTAAACATCACAATGCAGGGCACAGGCCTCATCTCAACAATGAGGGGAAAGTTAGAAGTCTTAGGTATATTGAAGCTAGCTAACTCACAGTGATGCCGGGGCTGACTGTGTTGACTCTGACTCCCTTGGGCGCCAGCTCCAGCGCGATCAGCCTCGAGAAGTGGTCCAGCGCCGCCTGCAAATTTGTTTATTTAAAAAACCGGACAAGTGCGAGTTGGACTCGCCCACCGAGGGTACCGTACAAAATTGTAGGTACACATTATAAATAATTTAGGAATCGAATCACGCAGTTAATTATAAATGTACAGTTTTCATATTTATCCCTGTACAAGTACAGTACAGAGATAGCTATGTATGTTTTAGTAATATTATTTTTCGCATTTTAATTTGTTTAAGAAGTCGGTTTTTAGTTTCTGGGTGTGCTGGTTCACATGGCCATTAAAAAATTTGACAGAATTACAAAAGGGCCTACCTTAGACATAGAGTAAGGCAAGCTTCCCACTTCGACAGACGTCCCTACGATACTGGATATGTTGACGATGTTCCCTTTGCTCTTGATGAGCTCCGGCACCAGCTGCCTGGTGAGGTTGTAGACTCCTCGCACGTTGAGGTTGAAGACAAGGTCGTAGGTGTCCATGTCGGTTTGCTGGATGCTGCCGCGCGCGCCCACTCCCGCATTGTTTATTAACACATCCAGTCTGAAAATTGAGTTCACCATCATTATTAGCCCTTGAAAGTTAACTGCTGGACACAGCGTGTGGCTCTCATATGTTTGCATCCAGAGGCTTTCCACTACTGTCTAAAAGCGGCTTTTCGAAAAACGCTTCATCGAATTTCAATTTATCGATCGATTCACCTCGTCGATTACTTATTTAAACGATGCCTTAATTAAACGAATGTTATTACTTCGACGGTTCTATTGACTTAAATAATCGAAATATTCTATGTCGATATTTTATTTCATAGATCGTTCAATTCATTAAGTAACAGTCAATCGATTAGGTAAAAGCAAGCGCACCAAAATTTATCGATACTTCGTTCGTTTTTCTGTGCAAAATGAACGAAAAGTATAATATTCCTAGTAATTTTATAAATGTAAAGGTTTGAAGGAACAATTGAATTGAAGGCCGATGGGGCGGAAATCTTCTAGAATGGAGACCACGTACCGGTAAGCGCATCGTGGTAAATGTTGCAAGAAAACGCTGGATACAGGCCACTTCCAATCAGCCAATCTGGAAGTCAATGGGGGAGGCCTATGTTCAGCAGTGGACGTCTATATAAATGAATCACATAAAAAATCGTTTTTACTAGCTTTTTTTAGCAAACATATGTAGTAATTTGTTCTAATCAAACAGATGTGTAACACTTAATTGTCAATTTTATTTAATTTGATTTGACTTATTCAGATATTTTGATACTGGAATTGCTAATCGACGTCTACTCAAATCATCTGACCTGCCTCTTAATATTAATCAATAAAAGTTTCTGGAAGGATCGTCCTGCCTCCGTCTAAAGTTGCTGTGCGTGCTCTACTGGAATCATATTAGTAAGAAGATAACTGCCAAGATTGTATGACCTAACTGCTAATGCAGCTTTGACTTATGTAAGTATTATTCGATTAATCGTCTTTCGATATAAATTACCGTAGGTAGAAAATGTTTCGATGAAATGTAGCATCGATTAAATTTTCTTCGAAGTGTTGAGCTATAGATGAATTAAACGTTCGACTTATCAGACATTCGAAGAAGTGTCATCGATGACTGTAATTCGATCAAACGTTTTCCAAAAAGGCATAGTATCCCCCTTAAGAGGCTGGCTCACGCTGCGTTAAAATAAAATAAAGGTAAGCTAAAAATTCTACTATTAATTTATTGAACTATTGACAACGGCCTCCTTATCGGATATGTTAAACCTTGTTAAACTTTTTATTGGATAGGTCTTTACTCAAAGGGATAGGTAGATGAATGTCTATGTTTTTCTATTAAGAATTAAAAAGACTTTCTTAAATCATTTTTTTATACCTACCCGTAAACCCGTTAAAAAAATTGTAATAATGGAACCAGGGTGTATAGAACTAATGAGTCGTTTCTACCCATACTCACATACGCATATTATGGTGCGAAAACTCATCTGGACTCTCACAAAACAAAACATGCATTTATTAGCAGTCGCGCAGAGAGCTATAGAGCGTGCCAAGCTCGGGATTACGCTTGTCGATCAGTTGATCATATACCTACATATATGTACCAAATGTCGAAGGAATGACGAAATGAAGGAACGACGAAGGTCGAAGTCGAAGACGTTTGTGAGCGAATTGTTGAGCTTTATGACTGTATCTTTTGAACCGGAATAGTACCACTTCAAATGATCTTAATGAATTAAAAAGTTAAAATTAAAAAAACATATTTATCCTATTTAAAAAATATTAGTGTCAAATATTACGGAGGTACGGACGGCTGAACCCTTAGTGTGCGAGTCCAACGCGCACTTGGCAGGGTTTAAAAAAAAAAATTTCATTGATAGGTCCTAATCATAGCTACGCACACCACCACACCACACCACATTACACCATTGATGAAAATATTGTGAAATAGGCGCCAAAACGTTAATAGGTATTACACAATATTTCATAATTTTTTTACCTACCTACTCGTATCGCTTTTATAGTACCTAACCTTCCGTTTAACTACAATTATTTGTATACGTAACACAAATGTAGCCTACTGGCTGGATCAAATAAAATATGGAAAGAGTGTTAATTACTTAGGTACTTCAAGTTATACTTTTACAATGTAAGTTTCGGTTTTAGATTTTTTTTAAATTATATTCATCTTAAAATTGGGTTTTATGTACAGATAACATTGCAAGTCAACCCACCACCATGTAGACATCGAGTCCTAAATTGAGAAATTTTGACGTTTTGTGGACTGTCAAATTTTCTTAATTTATTGATGTCTACGTGTCAGACATAAAGTTTAACTTTTTGGGTTGGTTGACCTCACGTTGACTGTGCTTAGATACTATTAGGGAATACCGTTTCTTTAAAAGTCCGTCAGTTTTAATGATAGACACGAGAAAATTTGCACGTAAGTACTTAATAATAAATAACACTTTTTTTTTTATACGGCACATAGGTACTCGGAAAGTAGGTCTAAAGTTGCCTGAGGAGCGGGTTGAAAGTAATATTTTTCAGCCCTAGGGAGAATTGTTTTCTACACAGCTGTCAAATTATTTAAAAATACTAGTTCTATTTTTACATTTATAATGAACCATGTTCCAACTTTCTTTACTGCCACTCAATAACAGCGCGATGGAAAATTGAAATAACATAAAATAAATATTAATTAAAGATTATTATTTTTTAAATGAAATTAATAAAAGTAACTTAGTTTCAACTATTTCTTTAAAATGATATAGATTTGGGCAAAATATTTAACGAAAAAAAAGTTTTTTTTTTTTTATTACTATGGACATCACGGCAAAACATAATACAACAGAACCAAACGTTTACTATTTTTTCAATGATGAAAATGAAAAATAATGGCTAAATAGCTGGCCGGGCACAGAAAAAAAAATTGGCGGGAAAGCGGCAATCCCGAATCCGATCTTTATTTGTTTTTTTTGGAGTTGTAGAACTTTCTTCTTCTTTGTATTCGTTATGGAAAGCACAGTGTTTACCTCGGGATAAAGACTTATTTAGTCCCTCGAACTATTGGCGTCCTCGCTACGATCGGGCGCCAAACCCGTCTCGGGACTAAGTAGGCCTATCTACTACACTAAAAATATCTATTGCTATTGCTAATGAACCGTCAGGGGGGTGAAATGTACCTACGGGATGGAACTGATAGTTTATATGCTGTATTCTAGCTAAAACTAATAAATAATATTAGTATTTCTGTTTTTGAATAATCAATCACTTAATAAAATTAACATTGAGGGATAAAATAATACCTCAATCTAAGCAAAGCTTGTACTATGGCGACTAGCTGACGAAAAACCATACTTACTTTTACCATGACAAATACTGATGAAAAACAAAGATTACCTACATAAATGATTATCTTAACTACTTACGAAAAAATTCAAAGCTAATGTAATATTGGAGGTTAAGGCGTATAGATAAGTTAAGCAAAATTATTTTGCCTAAGCGATGATAGGTCGATACCAATAATGTTATATTGTCTAGATTGAGCATAACTGCTTGAATCGTTCAAAAAAAACAGGCCAACTTTGTTCGAAAATTAGGTACCTACTCGGCGACAGGGGCGTGCATTGGTTTCAGATGGGGGTAGGCTGTGAGTGAAAATTGAGTAAGTTTGCGTGAAACAGTAGGCGATCTCGCGGCAGCCTAACATTGGTTAAATTGCACAGTAACGATCTAAGTTGCGCGCTTTAGTAAGGAATAAGTACAGGTAGACGACAAAATGGTTACAGAATATTTATTGTTTATTGTTGAATACGTAATTAATAGTTATAGTCAGCTGTTTTTTATGAAGGTAGGCTCTGCATAATAGCCTATATAGGATGCACGCCCCTGCTCGGCGATGGCTTTACTTTTTTATTTGTCTTGTCTTCCTTTATAGTTTCTGACACCTCAATTTTGCGTAGCGCTGTACGTCTCCTATGATGGAACACATGCTGAGGGGAGATTTAACGACCAGGGTCTGTAACAATTTTTGTTGCAGCGTTCGCTGCCTTAACTGTCCGTCTAAATATATACTTGTTCGGAGGTCGATATCTACTTACGTAGTATCCATGGCCGTGCATATTGCTTAAGAGAAGGCTATGTGGGCGACCATTCCTTAGCCCCGACTGACCTTAACCTTTCATAAGAATCCCTTTAGTACCTACAGTTTTAAGGAAACGTCAGAATGATAATTATAATAAAATGTTAGTTATTAATAACGGTTCGATTCTCAGATGCCACTGTCAACATGATAAGAGTTAGTAGGTACAAAAATCTTACTCTCCCTTTTTACTCCTGCGTATAAAAAGAGACAGAATATAAAATTGTAAAATCTAGGTACTCTACCTTACATAGTACCTACATGTATCTCAAGATAAGTCAACTTGTGCTGTCGTGCAACATTACTTTTGCATTGATATTATTGCAAGTGTTTTGTTTTTCGAGTCATCCATTACCTACATATTTTATCCGTCCATTACTTAGTTCAAAACTCAAAAATACACTTCTCTAGGGAACGTAGTAAGTAGGTACCTAGTAACTTATAGATCTGAAAAATCATAGCTCAAAAACTACGAAAAAATCGACAAACAAAAACAGGGTTTTTCGTCACGATTTCTATTGTTCTGTATGTTTTTATGAATGCGCAACACAACACCAACTGTGTCTCGAGGTTGTTCTTTCTAAATCGACCTGGACTGGGAATCGAACCAGGGAACTTTTGCGTTCAAGCGAATCACCGCGCCAATACGCCAATCGCATCGTCAAATGTTGGTTGGTTTTAGTTTATAGAGAAGATAAGTTAATTAAGTACCTAAGTAATTATTCATTACTTTTTGCTTACTACGGTAAGCGAAAAGTACGCCTATGAGATTGACAAAGTTACACAGATCATAATATCTACTGATATTGGTGTCAATTGATCAAAACAATATTACCTTTGCGTAGTTTTCGTTGATATTGAGCTGTATCAGCTACATAGAAGTTGTATCGGTTGAGGTGTCATTTTTAGATAAGTTTATTATGCTGTTGAGACACACACTTGTAGGTAATAGGTAAATAACGTAGGACAAGGTCGCACGCGCAACGCCCCAAGGTACCTTGATGAAACCTTGACCTTGAGGTAGGTTTTGTCAGAGGCGTCTTTACCTATGGTGCAGGCTGTGCGTGTTGCACGCGGGCGCAGCGCTCCTAGGGGGCGCCGAGCGCCGCTCGCTACTTAGTACCCAATCCATTTGGACTACGCACTTACTAGGGGGCGCGATGTGCGCACGGGCGCTACATGGGCTAGAGACGCCTCTGTGTTTTGTACTAAGATAATTGTGCTGTCGTTTTCCTGCCAAAATGCTGTATGGTTTCTTCAGCTGTTTTCTCGCAGCCGGTGTCTGTCGCTAAGTCAGCCACAATCTCCAGCGGCTTCAGGCCGTTGTAAACCTCACATTGTTTGGCCACCGTTCCCAAGTTCTCTGCATTCCTGCCCACTATCGCCAACTTTGCACCAAGCTCGGCAAACCGCAGAGCGATCGCTTCCCCTATTCCGGTGCTGGCGCCGGTCACTAACACGACTTTATTTGTAAATTCAAGAACCATATTCGCGTTTTCTGACGATTACACAGCAAAACCCGAATATTTATATATTGCACAAAACCTGATAAAAAATTCGCTAGTCACTGCCGCTTAAAATAGTAGGTATCTCAGCATTGTGTAATCTCTCAGAGTGGACTATCAACGTTCAAGATTGGCGTCATTATAAAAAATAAATGTCTAACACTTATTTCAACATAAGACATAGTAATGTTTAAGTATCATGGGGGCTACCATAGGTACCTAATTATGAGCTGCGATTAATTACTATAGCTGTGCCCGCGGCTTCGCCCGCGTGGAATACGGCATGTCATTTCCTATTTTACTCCATTAGCAAGTGGTTGAAAAATAGTAGCTTATGTCCTTACCTAAGGTTTAAGCTTTTTTCTGTACACAATTTCAATAAAATCGATTCACGTTTTACTACAAAATATAGCCTATGTCGTTTCCCAAGCTCTAGTCTATCTCTGTTCCAAATTTAATAAAAATCGGTTCAGTAGTTTAGGCGTAAAAGCGTAACAGACACACAGACAGTCTGACAAAGCTACTTTCGCATTTATAATATTAGTGGAATAGTAGGGAAAAAGGGATTTAGTGTCCATCGGTTTCGGTAAAAAAATCTAGTTTCGAAATCGGTTTAGTTTCGGGAAAAATCTACCTTTCGGCCCCACCGAAACTCTTCGTTCGTGATTTATCGTGCATCGTTTGGCTGAATTTGGGCTGTCCTTCGGGTACTTAAGGTCATGGATCGTGTGTCGCCGCCATCATCAGACGTGAACAGACGCTGACATGACTCACGTGCAGGCCACATCGCCACCACAAGACTCACGCGGTTAGTTCTCCAGGCTCGTTCATACCTGAGTCGACAGGCATTGTGGCCGCTGCCCCGCATGATGATACCGCTACTCTTCGAACTTGCACGTAACGCAGCTCTCCGCCTCAATGAAGTCTCACCCTGAACCGCGTGCATATCGCGAGGCCAACACCAACACTCCGATGGGTGCAAAGCAGGATCGCTCTGAGGGATACGCCGCTGCACGCACTCTAAACTATCTAAGGGTTTCCACAAGGAAAACCTAATCGCTACTCTTAGGAAATATATGTAGGTATATAAACTAAAATAATGTTTATATGGACATCACATACATTGCTCTAATCCTATGGTAAGTAGCCAAAGCAATTTTGTTACAGAAATCAGAAACAACAACGGTACCACAACACCCAGACCCGAGATATTATAGAAAAGTTAGTTTTCTACAATTCGAAGTTATTTTTATACATTGACCGACCGGTAATCTAACCCAGGACTTCATAGATAGCGACACCAAGTCCGGTATGCTCGTCTTTCGGCTACGGAGGTCGTCAAAAAATATTTTGTTAGCCTAGCAATAACTCTTCCACCAACCGTGTCGTGAATATTTCGCTACCCCGCGCGAAGACGCCCGGGCAAAAGGCAATCGCGCGTGCCCCACACCAGCTAAAGGTCTTACGAAATCAAATGGCGAGTGTCGCACAGTACCTACAGTTTAGCTGGCCAATATAATGTCTTGCTGTCTATCAAATACTAAATGGTGTGTATTTGGGTCATCGAGCACATACCCTACAGAGCAGAAATACAAACCATTTTTCTCCGAAACTAGTTAGTGATTTTTCACTTACATTTAGTATGAAATGACAACTGTCAACGCTCGCCCATACAAAAACAGTAAAGGTAGGTACAGATTAAAGATGGCGGAAAATTTTGTCGAATCAATCATATGACATTTTTACTCTCGCTATGTGCAAAGTGGGTGGTGGGGGTCGCCAAATCGATCGCAGCACGCAATGTAGCCGAAATGTGAAAAAACAGTCATATGTCAAATTGCTACATTTCCATAGAATTCCATACTAACGTTATTATAAGTACTTTTCAGTAAAAACTTAAAATTAGCGATATGGGTCATGCGTGTTGTGTTATAAAGTGTAGAAACAATGGGAAAAACAGTTCGTGCATGTTTTATTCATTTCCAACATCAAGATGGAAATAAGAGCAAAGAAATAAATGGATAGCTGCTGTAAGAAGATAAAACTTTGTAGGGAGTTTGTGTCACAGACGTTTCTCTTATAATCACAGCTCTTTTTAAGTAGTTTTGTCCGTTGGTTCGAAGCTCTTCAAAGTAGCTCACATGCTGTGCTAATATATTTTTTTTCTAAGTTAGAAAGTTATATCATGTTGTATCGATTCAAATCCCGTACGTATTATAATTCATATTTTAGTTCAATTAGATAAAATCACTTATTATAACATGCACAAACTTTTTAGATATTTTCTTCTAATTTCGAAGAAAAACAATCCGAAAATCATTCTCAAACCATCCGATTGCCATAATTTGAGAGATCTTAAGTCCACAATAATTGTGGCCACTAGGGGCGCTGTCATCGCGCACGGGCGTCAGGCGCACACAGCGAATAGGGTATGTGCTCCATGATTTGGATACATTTAATTATGTAGCTTTTTTTCAGGAGGCGAGTCATATCGCTATTAAACCATTAATAATGTATGGGCAGAATTCAAAATTGTAGGTTTTTTACTTTTAGTAATAGAAAGGGTCATTGTCGTCTTACCAGAAAGAGAAACCAAACACGGGAGCTCTGCATTTTGTGTTCTTTTCAGAGAAGAACTCTTCCCGCTAGACCCGCTTTTCTCAACAATCTGTTTTTTTTAGTTATGCCCATTCATTATTAAGGCTGCGATATTTACAATGGTACGTATTCACAAGTTTCTCTTTGACAAAAACTGTAGGGGACAGTTGTAGTCGATTTATGAGAGTAACCACTAAATTAGAACCGTAAATATGATTAAAAATCATTGCTGCATAACATTAAGTTTAATATGCAATTTTAAATACATAAAAGCAAGTAATTTACACAATAATTTGATACAAACTGAACATATGATATTTAAATACCAATTGCTATATAAAAACGTCATTACAGTCACGGGGCAACTTAGGCATCTACATAAAATACGAGTGTATAAAATGGCACTTTTAAAACAAAAATTCAACACAAATTAAATTTGTGTCATGCACACAACTATAAATATCATTCTAATTAATTTACGTACAGTTAATAGGCTAAGATAACGTGAGCATGACTATAATATTATTATACTAAGGTATATTTCGAGTATACAATACACAGTAACTGGATAGTCTGGATACATACAGGCACTGGGCTGGCAGAAAACGGTCACTATGGAATCTTGGAATATATCAAATGGACAATTCTACATTGTCAACTATACACCATTCCACACAACAAGCCATCATTCTCTGTTGCAGATTGTTTAATAGTGACATAAATTATTATTATTTTATTCAAAGATTCTTAGGCTACAATTACAAATAACATTAGATAAAATTTCAAACATCAATAAATTATTTAGAAATGGATTGCTCTCAAAAACGAGAATTAGATACTTCTTATGTGGAATGTCATCAATTCATTTATTCAAAATCAGTAAATATGCAGTCACTAACAAACTCTTCATAAAAGTTACTAACTAAGTAGGTATTTATTATACAGTCTTTTAATTGAACTATGCACTAGCAGAAAAACTTTCTCTCTTTCAACGGCACATTGTCTTCGTCACTGTCTGAGAAACATGCTGCAAAACCACTTTTGTCTCTAAGAGAGTCCCGGCGCTCACTGCAGTCTTGTTTCTTAACCGAGTCCACTGGCTTGGTAGTGCACCGCTTTCTCGTGGATCTGCTACGCAGCTCTGTGCTAGGTGGGGTGGCCACATTCATGCTAGCCAAAGAACTAACTTGCTCCATAGAATTGCTGAGAACCAAAACTGAATTTTCAGCCTGTCTCACAGTAAGTCCTATGCACTTCCCACTTCTTGTTCTAGATACGTTATCTTCAGGATTCTCTTTTCTATCAGATTTGTTATTAACATTTTTACTAATTCTTCGTCTCTTGTCTTGTGCTACTTTATTTAAAGCTCCCTTCTCACACTTTAGAGGAGAATCATCTGTAGAACTGTTTTTGTATCTCTTGGGATACCTTGATGTGACACTAACTTCAGACTGGAATGAAATATTAAGATTAGATGTTGCTGGCTTTTCCTCTGCGTGGCAAACATTTTTTTTGCCACCATTTCTAGATTCAACAAACTTTAACAAGGAGGTACTTCTGCTGACCCTCGTAGTTTTATCATTGCTCTTCAATGTTATAAAATTAACAATGTTTTGTGATGAGTCTGTGCTGCAGTTAAGCAACGGTGTCTTTGGAAGTCCAGTGTTAACGGACTTGTTTACACACACTAACATTGTGTCTTCTTTTTGGAGGCTCCGCTGGGACTCGTGTATAAAGTTCCTGCCTCCTTTATTTCTCAAGTTTCTTTTAGCAGAATGTATTTTAGTGGATCGGATATAATTTGCAGTGAAACCAGACACATCACTAAGATCATCGAACTGCCCATTCACTGGCGTTTTTTCGGTTTTTTCATTACAATTCTGTTTGCCAATACCTTGGTCCCCGCCGGCAAGTATTTCAGAAGCCTTTTTAGTTCTACTGGCTGATTTATCTTTTTCATTGTTACATTTAGTGTTACTACCATTTACTAATTCACAGTTATATATTGCAAAGGAATTATTGTTTTGACCATTAATGCTTCTTTGTGCTTTACGTAAACTTCTCCTGAGGGTTCCCGTCACCTTGGGAGTAGAAGTAGCTATTTTATTCTTCTTATGTAAAGTTCGATTAGATTTACTTAATCTGGCTCTTTTTGATTTGCCTTGGATTGAAGAATTCTTTATGTTGAAGTCTAAATCAGACCCGAGTGTGTCGGACTTGGAGCTCTCCAGTAATGTTAGCTGACTCTTCCTGTTGGATGTCTCAAAATAAACATTCTGCTGCTTTTCAGAGGACACAGACTCATTGTCCAGCAAGGACAACTTTCTCTTCTTCTTCTTTTTAGGTGAAGGCGTTCCTATAGTAATACTTTGAACACTTTTAGGTTTAGAGCAGTGTGCCTCCTCACACTGTCTTTTTATCACATTGTCATAGTTGAACAGGCAGGGGGCCTGTTTGGTACAGATCCAATAGGATATTTCGTCCATGCTGTTCATAAAGGGATTATTAGCTGGCTGGGCATTTTGCAGCGAGGGGTGCGACGCGGACGCGCCGGGGCGAGGCGGCGGCGGAGCAGGCGCGCGAGGCACTGGAAAGGCGTGCTCCATCCGCAATACGCTCTAATCGTCAGCTCCGAGCTTCCGTCCGAGAGCATACGATCAAGCCGCAACCGACGGCCGATCAATGCATTAATTGCCATTTTCTTACACGTCCCATGCCATAGATCTGAAAAATACCGACGCTATCATTGAGAACCAGCAGTCAACGAGAGCAACATGTTTATGACGTCGAAGTGTCTCTCATTAAATTTAAGCAACATCACGAATTTACTTACATTTTCTTTCTGCACATTACCCAGTAGCAACGGTTACCATCAGCATCAGTCTCCAGGACTGGTGAAAAGCACAGTGAACCGCTAACTTTCGATGTTCATAAATAAAAAACACGAACAGACATCAATACAAAAGGGCTATCAACGTTAAAAGGTTAATGTATAAAATTATGCACAAAACATCAAAACTTGGTTCTAACCGATTAGAGCAACAAAATACAGAAAGAAAAATATTTTAATTTGCGGCACAAAATGAAAACGATGTTGCCATTTTCTATTTTTTTTTAAACGAATGTCAGCCATTGAACAAGTGGGCATTTCTACGGGCACGACCGATTGACCTACTGGTTCAAAAAAAGTACCTTTAATATTGAATAATGTATCTGAAAAAAATCACACGTATTTATACAACTCTTGGCCTGATGGAGAGCATATCTAGAAGACTGCCAGGTAGTACATATCGCCTGAAAAAAATCTAAAAGTTCAAAAACGGGCAGAATTTGGCCTAAAATGGAGTGTCCGTTTTCCAGAATTTACTCGATTTTGCTTCATAATTTTAAAAATAATGACTTGCTGATTATTATACGCATATTCCTATAATAAAGAATAAACAATGAAGCGATATACGTGCTTACATAGATTGTGAATCCTTTAGTTTGAATACAGTGACACATTTAAATTTTGTCCGAGGCTTGTGACTCAATTCGGTGAAATTTACTTTTATATACCTGTAGCACTAACTACGCATAATAGAAACGCGCACTACTTATTCCCGCCATCTGTGAGTTGCGCCCGAGCGGCCGAGCAGTGTAGACGGGAGACCTGTAGCACTCAGGAGCAATTTTCAAAGGTACGAAATCATTCGGTGTTTTTGGTACAGGGTAATTTCTCAAATCGGTGTGCCACCTCAATTATGTTTCTAAAGTATTTTAGGAGATTTGTGCTAAAATTATCGAGTGTTTAAAAGCTTTCTATCGTTACGTTTAGTAGAAATTACTGTAACTCATAACATTTTTGGGTATTTTGATGTATTGTGTTATTTTCTCAATTCCATGGATCTCAATTCCGTGGAAAATGGGCCACCGAATTGAGAAAACTTACACCGAATTGAGGTTTTACTTTAATATTATTAATTTAGCTAATTTTTGTTGTTGATTATTATTGTTTATCGAGGAAATCAACATCACATACATTGCTATAACTTACATTCATACATTGGGTATGGCCAATTACAGATTTCCCTATAAATAATCAGAAGTAAGTACTAAAATACTAACAAGTATCTTAAAATTAACACAATTAACACATTACGAACATTTTAACGTACCTAACATATTCAATTTCCCATTTTATGTAATTTATTGTAAATTATTATAAAAATAGGCAATTAAGGGTGTAATAAAATATGAAGGCATAATTTACCAACAAACATGCTGCACCAAGTAGGTACTACCATACATGGTGAATTCCTTCTCCTTCAGAAGAAGGAAATATAATCTAATAATAACAACTGATTTGAGTAATAAACCTAAAATTTTATCATGCCAAATATTTAAACCGGACAATTCAGCCAGAGAATTAATAGTGAGAACTAAAAATATTAAAATGAAAAAAAAACTTGATGAAGGATTTTGAAGCCAGATTGTCGGATATAGAGCTATCAGAAAACGACAGTTCTTGGAAAGCCAATATAGACGTCGAACCCTTAATGACACCAACACTGGGTGATACCAAATTTACAGAGATAAAGGCTGATTCTGATTCTGAAGATGATTATAGCATATTTTAAGATATTTTATATTAAACTTTTGATATGGTTGTTTATAGAAATTAAGTATGAATACAAGTGATCTCGTGACTGTGATTAAAACGGGTATGCTGCTGTAAAGATACACGTAGATACCTACAGGTTGACTTTGTGAACACTGCACAATTTATATAAACTTTACTCATGAATATTAACAACTTTTTCTCAATTTCACTATTGATCTCATAGTAAAAGTTGTTCATATTTATGAGGGAGTCTATTTTTTAAATTAGGATATTGTGAACAAAGTCAATCTGGACTTTAAAATAGATTTAAGTTTTGTGAAATTACTGATATGTTGTGTGTATTTGTTACACAATAAAGATAAATATATAGTCAATAAATACTATTGTGTTACCTTCTTTAAAAATTGTGATGCTTAAATTGTTTGAGTTTTAAAAAACAAGACTGATTATTAGTTCTATCGAAAAATAAACATGTTGATTAGATTTTTTGTTTTATTATTAACATTTCAAAGAATTATTGATATAGATAGGCACATAAACTATTAAACCGATAGACCAGCAGTCAGTTAACATAACGCTTTGGGTATTTTTTATTTTGATCATTGAAATACATTATATTTATATAAGGTTACATCAATTCTCAATCCGGTTATTCATTTTCTCAATTCGGTGATTCGTTTTCTCAATTCGGTGCTTTCTCAGTTCGGTGCCTAACTTTTCTCATAGGTCAATCAACAAAATTTAGGCAAATCGTTATTTTAAGTTTCAGAATCGAGGAAACTTCATATTTTATCATTTAAACTACTTCAAAATCCAAATTACAAATCAACAACCGAATTGAGAAAAAAAGTACCCTTCTGTAGAAATGTCCAAGTAATACTATGATGTCAGCCACTGATCAAGTAAACTACGTCAGCCAGCTTGGCTTTGAGACTTGTCTTTTTGGACTTCCATAGACAAAATCAGTTAAGCAATACTTTTAGTAAAATCGCAACAACGCGCTCAATAGTAGACTAAATTAGTTTACTATTAAGTCTACAGTTTATAGTTTGAGTCTTACGTTGAGTATTTATCCTTAGTTTACGGACTTTAATAATAATAAAAATTTAATAACACATTCTTCCAACAAACACACCAATAAATTTTTTGGAATAAACTAATTCGTCCGACACACGACTGATTGAGCAAATTATTTTAAACCCGAATCTTTTGCGATAAGGTTAGGCTTTCACTTATCAGAATTAAATGTTTTATTTAATTCATTGTAGAAGTGGCCCGTCCGGACACTTTCAGCTTACTTCTTCTTCTTCTTCGTCGATAACACTCTTATCAGAGTGGTCGTGGTAATCACTTCAGGTGTAGGTGGCAAGCTTCACAACACGTCTACAACTTACTACAGTGAATTAAAAACAACTATCAACCTAACATCTGTTACACCTGTGATCTTTCTGATTTTGGTCAATCTCCACTTGTCTTTTAGTTTGATGTGTAGCATGCTTCTCTCTATCCCCTGTTGGCATACCTTTAACTTTTGACTGTGAGCCTTTGTCAGGCCCCAGGTTTGGCAGCCGTAAGTAAGTATTGGTAGGATGCACATGTTGAATACTTTACGCTTGATTGGCATTGGAGTGTTTTTGTTATTCAATACTCGTACTTCCTTCAGCGACCAGTAGCGAGCCCAGGTGTTATTTACTCGTGTTTGCAATTCTTTGTCCATCTGCGAGATTCGTGCAATTATTTGACCTAAATAGATGTATAGTCATTCACATACTCAATGTCATGGTTATTTACACAGATTTTTTGTTGATGTCTATTGGTCATCATAACCTTTGTTTTGGTTGTACCTACTCATATATGGTCAGACCTGCTTTTTTACTCTCTGTTGCTAGTTGTGAAAGCGTCTCCTGTAGGGTGACTGGGTCCTCAGCGAACAATACCAAATCGTCTGCAAATCGCAGGTATGACAGCGTACACCCATTGATGTTTCTATGTTTACCTTTCCCAATCTAAATTTCTGAAAATCACAAGTGTAACAGATGTCTCAAAGAAAATCAAGACACTTAAATGGCGTTGGATTGGTCATGTGGTTAGATCTCCCAAAGAAAAATGGTCCAAAGCGGTCACATCCTGGTACCCCAGAGATGGGAAGAGAATAAGAGGACGGCCACAAAGAAGATGGGAAGAAGACCTACCACGAGAATGGCGAAGATCTGCAATAGACAGATAAAAATGGCGAACTCTAGAGGAGGCCTATTATGTCCAAGGAGGACAACCTGATCTAAATTAGTGCTGGTGTTACCAATTTTTTAGTACCAACTATATATAAGGTGTTAAAAAATCAATGTCAAATATTTTAAGGGGTAACTGAGACTACCACATGGATCATATTTAAGAGAAATTTAAAACTATAGAACGGATTTGAATAAATCGAAAAAAGAAAATGTTTATTGATATAAATAATTTATATCATCCTGTACATGATCGCAAACTCCCACAAACGCAAACAAACACTCTCGCACGATGCTAATACTAGTCAAAACCCATTCATAATCCCTAGGATCTCATTCATGCGCACATAAAATCATACGACACACAAGCTCATGCTAGACATTGGGTGTGTGTGTATGAATGAATTTTCTTTGAGATAGAAACACTGTTATCATTTCTGTCTCACTCGTTTCATGTCATTGTGTGTGTGTGTGTGTGTGTGTGTGTGCATGTGCGACGTACCTACTCCTTTTAGATAATTGCCGCGAGTTGCAGAAAGGCTTAAGAAAGCTAATTGTATGGGTTATCTGTCAAAACAAGTGCCAGATAGGTTATCCAGAACTTATCAGCAAGTATTGAAACTGGGCCTTATTATCTTTAAAGACGACTTATAGCTATAATGCAGGTCTGTAACATAACGTTCGTACACAAAATAGAAAAATAAGTGTTAATGCTGTCTTTAAAGATAATACATTCTTCAGCAACTGACAGTTTGTCACTTTATGTTGTAATTTTAATGTTAATTACTTCTATCAGTTCTTACGGTAAAATAAAAATACAGTTAAATTGAAAAAAACATTTTTAATTAAATTACACATGTTGACAATTAATAAATACACTTATTACTAAAAATATCACTTTTATTTTAAGAACACAAAACAAATAAAGAATTTCCACCTCCCATCACACTTTTCCAGGCTTTGGACTAGCAAGTAAGCGTAAAATAATTTATTACTCATCACCTGATTTAATGCAACATAATTCTATGGAGATAGGTACTACTAGGCTATTTCTATCAGTCAATGCAGATAACAAGGTTTACTTACTCTTACTTGGCGTGTTTAAAGGTAGTTCATTATTATGTACAAAATCACAGTCACTTATTTACAAAATTATTTACAATAGTTGTTGGAAGTGCCCCCCATTCTCCTGATTGCAAAGCGCAGCCCTTTTTAAAATATGCCTATGCACACGCACTAAACTTTCACTGTCGCCGCGCATTGTTTCAAAAGCACTAATGATTCGTGCTTTTAATTGCTCGGCACTGGTGATGGTGTGGCCATCTTGACCATACACGAGATCCTTAGCACGGCCCCAGACGTGGAAGTCCAGCGGCGTCAGGTCTGGCGAGCGTGCTGGCCAAGCAATAGGCCCACCGCGTCCGATCCACCGATCCTGAAAACGTGCCGTCAGGTACTCGCGGACATGGCGGTCGTAATGCGCGGGCGCGCCGTCGTGTTGGTAGTGCATCTGCTGCATAAGATTTAGCGGCACATCTTCTAACAACTCCTCCAACTCTCTTTCAAGGAATTCCAAGTAAACGGCGCCATTCAGCCGATTAAAAAATACTGGTCCTATCAGCTGATGTCCTAGTAGCCCAGCCCAAACATTCACGCTGAACCGCGTCTGAAAATGATCTGGACGCGCCAGATGTGGGTTCTCCTCAGACCAGTAGTGAGCATTGTGGATATTGAACATGCCCACTCTGGTGAAGGTGCACTCATCCGTCCACAATATGTTGGCTAGGCTGTTACGCCGGATCCACTGACAGAACTCCACGCGTGGCGCGTAGTCCTGCGGCATCAGCTCCTGCACTCTTGTGAAGTGGTAGGGGTGTCTTCGCTCCCTCTTCAGCACTTTCCACACGTACACATGGTTAGTGTTGAAAACGGCAGCAGCATCCCTCGTACTGGCGGTCGGGTGGAGCTCGAAGAAATTCAGCACGTCCTCTTCAAGCTGTACTGAAGTGCGAGGTCTGCCAGCGTCACCAGAAGGCATGAACCTACCACTTTCACGAAACCGTTGTTCAGCCCCTAAGATTGTGCGTGGACACACGCGCACACCGTGCCGTTCGTGGAACAGCCTTACTGCTTCCACTAAACTGTAGTTTGCCTCATGGTAGCACATAACCATGTTGAGGTAATCAGAGTCCGAATACCTGTATGGCATGGTGAGACTTCGCAATTAACGTCAAACACAAGAGAAGGTCTAGCGCCGATTGATTGATTGTTGTGACTGTTTTGCAATTTGCAGGAGTAATAATAAATAAAAAGCGCATACCTATGGCACGTGTAAGTGTAGCGTTAGCAAAAAAAAATCACTCAATTATTTGGTGTTATTGTTTTTTTGGTGTAATTATTTTTTACTTATCAATTCGAATCTTGTATTACCATGCTAAACTACAAATTAAGATTGCTACTAGTTCTTACCAGTGATACCAAATCAAATAATAGGTACAGTACGCGGCGGTAGTATGCAGTATGCACATCGAGCTAAAAAGAGAGATAATCCGTGCGACAGAAACGACGTTCTATGAAAGCCGAAACTAACCGATTATCTTACTCGTTAGCTTGATGTTCATTCTAGCGCCGCGTATTGTACCTACTAATTATTTAACTTGTTATAATTGGTATTAACTAGTAGCTTAGCAATCTTAAGTTTTGAAGGTACTAGCCAGTTGTACCCTCCCTCCCTCCCTCTTTAGCTCCATGTGCGTGCATTCCCTACCGCCGGATACTGTAAGTACAAGTATTCAACATTTTATCCTTTACGTTGAATAAACAGCAATCAAAAATGTATCTGTCTAATCACTAAAATGCATTTATCATGTAAATTTACTATGTATCTACATGTGGTGAAGTAGTCGCAGTCAACTTCCAGACGGGATTCAGAAAAATGTGTTAAATTATGCCCCGTTTGAGTGTTTGGGAGACGAATAACAGTTTCGTTGTACAGGGTATACCCCAGTTTAACCTTATTGATACCTATAAATTATTGCGTACCTACGCAACGTCTGGCTCATTGACTTTACTTTTAGTTCTTAGTAAATAAACCAACGCACAACACAAAGCATAAAAAATCATCTAAAACGCAGGTTCAAATTAATTGTTATTTATTTTAGATAAGCGTACTCGTCCTTAACCTTAGATCAAGGTCAGTAAGAGTACTCCGAAACATAACTAGTTTGCCGGGGATCGGATCCAAGACCTTAACCTTACCCTAAAAGCACTTTGCCATCAATCCTTTTTTAATTCATAGGAAATGTAAAATAAGAAACTGTTTTTGTTAACAGTACTTTCTCGGTCTTTCGGCATTTCCTAAATCGTGTGTGTTCCGCCGCCCTCAGAAACTTAAAAAATAAAATCAACCTTATGATAACGAATTAGAATCTAAAATTGAATATCGACTGTTTTTAAAGCGGTATCTTTGACTCGCATTTGGACAAATGCCGCCTTTACACTAAAATTTTGAAATTTAAATCGATTTACATCGATTTAGAGTTTATAATTGAATAAAAGTCGTTCGTCCTTCGGCAGATTTTGGCAATAAATCATAGTAGCACGCACACAAGCGAGCGTTACTTGCTGTACGGAGTAGTTTGTCCGTAGTAGTGATCAGGTGTTATAGGATGTTGATATTTGAGTTTATTATCAAACTTTCGATCGTGTTTTTCTCGAAAACTAAGGCTTAAATTAAAAAAAAATTCATACAAAAATTGTTAGTCACAACGTAAACTCATTACCCTTAAAATATTTGACACTGATTTTTTAACACCTTATATAAATATAAATAAATCGTTTATTAAAATACAAGAAAAGCAGATACATTCTTAACAGTACAACTTAAAACTAAACAGTGCAAGGAGTTACCTTTGCCTGAACTAGGTAGAACCTGTGAACCTGTGAACCTGTGAACTATGTGAATAAAATAAAATATTAGCTATAAGAAGTTAGTAATACAGCTAGTCAGTAAGTAGAGTATAAACAAAATCAATGAATAAAGGCTATTTTTATTTATTTTATCAACCTTACATCAAATAAAAGAAAAACTGAAAATATACAAGATAAAATAGACGGCACCTCGTTCTATGGATGCAGATTGGCCTATGGCCAATATATGTACCATGGAAATAAATATACTTCAATAAATTAATTTATAAACATGCAGTAACAAGCTTTTATTTCAATGCGTTAAAAAAAAACTTTTAAACTTTTATTAATAACTTAAAACGTCATTACACAATTAATATGAAGCTTGCCGCCACTCTTGTCGCGAGTTACTTCTCCACTCTTCCGCCATGTTGGATTTAGAATGACGTCACACATGGTCTAACCATGCATTGTCATTCAAACTAAAGCCGGTGACAGATGGCGACGGACATGAGCGCGGCTCCGGACTCAACTTGACATTTTGAGGTCAAGCACTGCCATTGGTCTGTCCTTCAGTCAACTTCCGCCAGCCCAAGGATCGACAAATGGCAGCGTTTGACCTTACAATGTCAAGACGAGTCCGGAGCGGCGTCCGTCGCCGTTTGTATGTGCTTTAAACGTGT
This sequence comes from Anania hortulata, assembly GCA_963576865.1. Taxonomy (NCBI): domain Eukaryota; kingdom Metazoa; phylum Arthropoda; class Insecta; order Lepidoptera; family Crambidae; genus Anania; species Anania hortulata. The sequence goes on from OY756393.1 coordinate 22,372,335, forward strand.
ATACAAAATTTTAGCACAATCAGTTGAAGATATCTGCTTCAAAATTTTGTTGCAAGATTTCACCCGAACAAACATAGTTACACATACATACTTACAACACATACATACATTGCAAATTATATAGAAGCTCGTAAAAAAAAGTTATGAGAACGTAAACGGTCATCTAAATGGAAAAATATGATGGTTGGTTTGTTATCGTACTATCGTTCTACTAGAACACTAATATCAATTAAAGCTAGTTTCGGAACAACCCAACAACAACGTTTAACCCCACAATGTCAAGACGCGTCCAGAGACGTGTCTGTCCTGGTCCGGTGGTCCGTCCCCTTTTGTATCCAGTATAAGTCTGGCCAGGGCTGCTACCAAACAAACAAAGCTAATATTCAACATTTGCCAAAGCCCTAAAAAAACGCGAATAATTTTATAAACTCCAAAGTATGGACATTGCATTATTGGTAATTAACAGTTATTATCTTCTTTGAGTATAGTTATAGGACGAGATGATACAAAACGCAAACTTCGCGCCTTTTCCAGTCATGTTTGTCAACCTGTCACAACATGTTTCTTGTCTTTGTCAGTTTCTTTCGATTCTTGAAGAAAAATCCAGTAAAATCGATGTTTTAGACTGTAAATCGTAGATTTTGTGCATGAAATGTGAAATATTGAAACATGAATGATATCCAGTGTCTTATAGATCGCCAATTAGGCATTTGTAAGTACAAAATTTACTTTAAAAGTGGTAAGATTTTGTCAGCGCTATTATTTCATGTCGCACTACATGATTGATTTTTTTAGATTGCCGGTTAAACTACGACAACGTGTTAAAGCGCCTCGTGGTGAACGGCGAGGAGTCTTTCTACGGTCTGCAGAGCTCTGCTCTTGCGGCCAACTTTGACCAGGACCCCCCGATCTTCGCATGTCGGTTCTCGGAGGCTCCCGGCTACGAGCACATCCTCGCCCTCGCCAACGAAGATGGCAGAGTCGCTATTCAAGTAAGCATGTAGCAAGTATAATAAGTAAAATTTGAATCTTCAGTAAACGTCCATGAAAATTCTTTGGTCAGTGTCGCTAAAGGTGCCCGTATAAAAAAGGGGTGTTATACAAGGTCGAAATATTTGACTAATTTGACTTTACGCACTGTTTCCTTCACCCCAAGCAAAGATATGCACGTAGCAATAATAATATTGTTGTTTCATGTAGGTAATACTAGAATTTATTATAAATGCTAAGGGTTGGATCTCCTTAATTTCCATCAGGATGCTTTAGCTTAATATAAATCACTTGTTTCAGGACACATCCACTATATCTTCAGCGAGCAACCTGGAAGGTTTCCAATGCCACAACAATGCAGTGTTCGATCTAGCATGGATGCCTGGCTACATGAACTTTGTTACTGTGTCAGGTACATTATTTTGAATATGTTTAACTCATCAAGCATCCATTATTGAGTCTTAATAGAAATTCTAATGTTATGCGGGCTCATAAGACCGCTTGGTTGTTGATGAGTAGCAAACTAAAGTTTTTACTATTTTCGTCATGGTGGTTAGCCGTACTGACTACCTATATCTGTATATTTTTTAATGTTACAAAGCTTCAACCCTGCTACCACTGAACTAATATAATGCTTTGATAAGTAAATGCGTAAACGTAACGCTAGTACGCTCTAATATGTTAGGTGTAGTTTTATTAAAAACATCTTATTGACAGTATAAATAGATAATAATAAACACCTTTTTTTAATAAAAAAAATGTATCAAATTTTAATGGATTATTGGCCCAAAGTCACATTAGCAACGCTAACCACCTTTTTCCTTAAATACCTCCTTCAACATTTTTTCTTTCAGTTTTTGTTTCTTAGGCCCTCAAAAAATTTAACAGAATATTTGTTTTTAAAATAATTTGAAATGTGTGAAAACCTGACGCCAAGAGTTAAAAAAGCTGACCTTACATAAAAAAACTGCCAACGCTGCCATACCATGGCATGGGTGCCTGGCTCTTGACTTGACAAGTTTTAATTATTTTGTTGTTTATAGAGGGTATGCTATATACTAACCACACTGAGCTTAATCAATGAATTAACTTGCTTGTAAATGCTTGTGTGTTTTACTATTGTAACTGTAGGCAGATGCAACAAAACTCGCAGTATAAAATATTTATAGCGCGATGCCGAGGACTAAAGTGACGCCATACATTTTCATACTGCCAGTATTGTCGCATGCGTGTGATGGAGCTGGAGACGTATTTTTGAAGCATTAGAAATGAATCTCAAATTCGAACACGAAAACAATTCGTGTATGAAATTCATTTCTATTGCTCACGATTTTACGCATTTTTGAATCACTCGAAATAAGTGTTACTATTAAATTGAAATCTTGTAACTATTTTTGTTTCACACAGAAAATATTATAAACCATAAAGCAAAAGCTCATTAACAAACGTAAATAAGAAGTTAATAAGTCAAATTTCTGTCAAACATACGTTTACTTGTCAATGTAATTCTTCCATACTTTCTACTAGTAGAAAACAAAAACGAGTGGTCGTTGCAGAATTCACGGAATGAATCTTCAAAAATAGTGATTTTAAGAATTCGCATGCGAATCTTGCGATTTCGTATTCGGATTGAAATTCGCATGATTCAAAAATACGTTTCCTGACCTGTGATCGGAAGTCTACCTTTAAATTTCGTTCAATACAAGCATCAAAATAGTGTCATAAATGGCTGTATCATTTGATTGATTTGATCAAGAAACAGTTATAAATCGGAATTTATGAGACTTATTCTTCGATTTATTTTTGATAAGATTGTTTTAAAATAAAATAAAAATGTATACTATAATGTTATTTTACAGGTGACCACACTGCGTGCCTCTGGGATGTTGGTGAAGGTTCTCCTAAAAGGATTCAAGTATTTTCCAACCACACAAGGTCAGTAAAAACTGCCGTATTTCGCCCGACGGAACCTACAGTCTTCGCCACTGGAGCTAGAGACGGTCACATACTCGTGTGGGACGTCCGCGCTAACAGCCAACCCACCGTCATACTCAAACCCGACAACTGTCTAATGAACTGTCACTCTAGTTTCACCCCAAAAACTCCCGGCTCCCATTCGAAGAGACCGCGCATCGACAACCATCGCACGACCAGTATCACCGGCCTCGTCTTCCAAGACGACTTAACTCTGATCTCCTGCGGAGAATGCGACGGAAACATCAAAGTCTGGGATATGCGCAAAAACTACTCCATCTACAAGAGGGAACCTCTGCCGAAGCACTCCATTCCGTACTGCGGCAGCTCCACGAAGAACGGCTACACCAACCTGATCGTCGACGACGCGCGAATGAGGCTCTACGCGAGCTGCATGGACAACGTCATCTACTGCTTCAACATATCCACGTACGGCACCCTGCCCGAGCAGAGGTACGTCGGCCACGAGAACGGCACCTTCTACATCAAGACCGGCCTCAGCCCCGACAGTCTGTACCTGGTCAGCGGCAGCAGCGACAAGAACGCGTACGTCTGGAACGTGAAGCACTCGGAGCCCGTCGTGAAGCTGGCGGGGCACTGGGCCGAGGTCACCTGCGCCGCCTGGGGCCCGCGCGGCGACACCAAGCTCGTCACCTGCAGCGACGACGCGCGCCACAAGATCTGGCGCGTCGGGGGCGAGTTCCGGCCCGACGTCGAGCTCAAGGGCCGCGCCGAGCCCGTGCCGCGCACCGACGCGGCCAGCCTGCCCAAGTGGGGCTCCCTAGACAGAACTCCCAACTCCTTGAAACGCAAATCGGCGGCCACGCCCTGCTCGTCCAGCGCCAAACGTCTGAAAACCCAGCTCGACCCCTCGGCGCGCAAAACCAAACGCTGCCTCACCGATCTGATGAACGCGTCCCGGGACGCCGACGAGGCCGAGGTCCTAGTGAAGAGACCGAAGCTCGCCCCGAATAATCCTAACGAGGAACCCAAGCTGCTGCCGGCGGGCATCAAGCGCCCCAGGGACGAGCGAGACGCGAGTCCGGCGAGGAGCGGCATCGGCGGGGACTGGGGGTACATCCCGCCGAAAGCGGGGACCTCCTTCCTGACGCCGACGAAGAACTACGAGAGGAAGACGTGCAAGAGACTCTCGCCGAAGAGTCCGAAGCCGATATCTCCGGATTCGTTGCACAGGTCCCCGGTGAAGGTGTCGCCCACTAAAGTGAGGATCATCTCCTACACGACGCCGACTAAGAACTTGCCGAACTTCGTGCTCGAGGGCGAGGCGCCGCACCTGCGGTTGATGTCCCCGGTCAAGAAGAAGCAGGACACCACGAACTGGCTGACGCTCATGACTCGCGAGAAGAGAGGCAAGCTGGTGGATGTAGATAAGGCAATAGTCGCGCCTCTCAGTCCTAAAGAAAATGTACCCATGCGAAGAAACTCGGTCACCGAAAAAACGCCCAAAGCAAGCAGCAAGAAGAGTAGGACGTTATTAAAATACTTTACTGTTAGGAACAAAGATAAGGCGTAATTTAATTAGATTCTAAGCAATAGAACTGAATTCTATTTCCTATCTCGAATTATGTTAGGGTGTCCAAAATTGGTCGCGTTTCGTCGCGTTCTTGAGTTTTAGGGTTGCCGTAGACGGATAAATTTAGGTATTCTTGCACTTAACTTGAACTCGTTTCGTTAAATGCTTAATATTCAAAACATCCATCCAGACTTTCAATGGTCAATGCTGATCATCGTATTGAGTGAGATGCTTTGCAAGTGACCATTTAGTAATAGATAATAGGTATATGCTATTAAGATAATTTTCAAGTAATAATATTTTGCCTGCCATAGTTGCATTGTCATGTAGATCGACTACTCTGCCGGTCTTTGGACACGTTTCCTCACAGTTACATACCGACATTTTATGCGGTAAACTGGTAGTAAATAACATTGGCGTTATAAATTCCACATTCAGTTGATATTTCGTTCATCCTTCTCAAACTGCAGAAAATTATATTTGCGTTGTAATTTTGTAGTGTGTTGACATTAAAATATTTATAAAATCATATCATTGCCTGCTACGCTACCATGAAACATATTTCGTTAATTTTTAGGGACAAACGGAAAAATTTGAATATATATTATTTTAATATTAAACCATTTGACGATTTGAACTATTGGGTCCTAAACCCCTTTACAAATAATATCAAGATTCCTATTTTTATATAAATAAAACATCCGTTTATTTAGGACATTCATTCATTCATTATTTTCCATATACGCAAAAATATTTTTCAATTATATAATTAATAAGTGATATCATAACTATGTATTTACATTTCCTACTATACAAAATCTATTAAGACAAATGGAACACCACCAATCAGTTTGACTTCATCGCTATAGAAATCAGTAATGTTTCTGATCGTACCTTCGACGATTATCTCTGGTACAGGTTTTGCAATTAATTATTGAATTTAATTCAATTAAACATACATCTGTCAATCAAGCCGTGTCTGATGAAATTGCATTTGCGTGTAGGTCCACCTTACACGACTAGTTTCAGTTGTTCATAATTTGACAGTAAACAGTCATTTATGTTTATTAATGTATGTTATAAAATGCAACTTTTTGTAGTTACACCATCTTCCCGCTTGCTACAATAGCAAGCAACAAGAAAGTTTAAAATTTTATATTTCCATGTAATGTAATGTGTCTTTGCCTAGCTAAAGCTACACTAATTCGCTCGTTGGGTTTTAAAATTAAGTTGTATCAAAACGTCGCGATGTTATGTTACAAGTAAATGCTTTAGTATATCCGCACCTTTATCTTATACGTCGAACGAAAATTATTCATGGTGGCCCTTCTGATATTTATAATGTAAATAGAACTAATCTAATATTATTCTGCATGAGTTGTTCTGTAGTTTTGATAGATAATTATTGAAGTAGTTAAGGTAAGTCACTTTTTGGTAAATAAGTAATCATTGGTAATAAGTAAGTATATTATTTTTACGGATTGTGATAATAAATGTAATTACTGTATAAGTATCTTTGTATTTTTATTTACTTAGTAATTTTATAAATAAGTCTTGATTCATTTTAGGTAGAGGTTTCATGATGGTATATGGGTCTCTCATATCCTATATAGTTTATCAAAGATAGACGCCACAAACAAATGGGATTAATGAAACACCAATTCAGATGTGCCATTGCTCACTCTTTATTACGCTTGTTAATCAATATATAAAAACAGAATATAAATTATTTATATAATATCACCACTGATTGTTGACACGAGGCGACACCGCGAGCCGTACAGCCTTACAGAATCCCATACATAATGCCACCCACGAACGGCCGACCAACTTACGCAACACGCGCCATCACATTTACCAGTATTATTTAACTTATGGGGTTCATAGTCAATACATTTACCTCATCATTTTATTGGCAGTGGAATGACAAATGCCAGTGCAAAACTTGATTAAACTTGTCAATGCATGAGTGTGTGTATGTGTGCGCATCTCTGCATTCGTATATTTATGCATATGTGCTCGTCCCTGTGTGTGTTTTAAGTGAGTGGTGTGTGCGCCCCTATGAGTGTTTCGAGTGAGTGTGTTTGCGCGTGCGTGTATGCATGTGTGCGCGTCCCTGTGTAAGTCTTGAGTGAGTGTAAGTGTAAGCGTCCCTGTGTGTCTCGTGTGTGTCTGTGTGAGCGTCCCTGTGTGTCTCGTGTGTGTCTGTGTGAGCGTCCGTGTGTGTCTGTGTGAGCGTCCCTGTGTGTCGTGTCGTGTGTGTGTGTGTGTGTGTGTGTGTGTGTGTGTGTGTGTGTGTGCGCGTGCGTGTCTCGTGGTCGGCCGCGTATTGCACGCCCCTCGCTGGCCGCGGTGCGCTGCTTGAGACGATAACAATAAAATGTCAGTAACGAAACTACCAGAAAAAATATGAAAATAACACAATTAAAAGAGAAAATGTTAACAATAGATCCGGCGCCGCGCGCCTTACAATTTGTTATATATACCTACTACGTCTAAGTCTGCTCTTAACTCTACTCGTAACTTAACACTATGTACATACAATCTTTATCCAAGCGATTTTTAAAAAAGTCTTAGTACTTTTATCATATTAATTTGAAAATTTGTTAAATGTCTTTATAGTTTAATTCACGGAATCCACTCGCACCACATTTTATTATGTTGTTTCATTTCATAACACAATACGAGTAACAAAATATTTAGCCCCACTAAAGAACTACTAACATAAGTATACACCTAGGTACAACCGATACACTTGTACGAGGCGAGCGCCGCGGCGGCGACTCGTCTTCATATCAATTGACATTTAAAATGGTAAAACAACGTTAATCTATGATGGAATCACGTAATGTGGCATGGATATTTATGTTAAAAGAGAATGATATAAAATTTATAAAACGACAAACTAAATTTCTACGCGGTCATCCGTTTAACACAAATACCCAGCGGGTCAGTCGCAATTCGAGATCAAAACTTGAGGAGCTGGCCTCTAATACTGGCTGAAGCAAACGCGCCGGCGCGCGCGCCGCCCCGTTTGCTTTAGTCGTCTTCGCTTTTGACAACGTCCGTACTATATCACAATAGACAGTTCACTATTTTGGGTACAATCTAGCAATGGCCTCGTACAAAATACAATTCAGCTGTGATATGGGTTCGTCGATGATTCAAATCGTGTGGTCTCACGTATTCGTTTTCTATAAAAAAAAATCGTCCATCCGGGAGATGGCGATCCCGATCTATGGTTTCTCTTTCGAAAATATCGTCCAGATTTAATTATTAAGTAACAGTGATTTACACCTGAGTAAATATATCCAAAAAACTACACACTGTGAGAATAAAACTCGTCGCCAGGCTCTCAAGACCGCCGGCTGCGCTCGCGTCGGTAACACTTTACAATATCTACCATAAAATTGAAAGTTTGTACTTTGATCATTATCGAGTGCGATCGCAAAGGAACAGTTGAACAGGATCAACGAATTACTCGCTAGGCGCGAGGGGACCAGTTCCAGGACAGTAAGAAAAACCTCACACCTAGACGAAAATTAGGTGAAAATTAAAAACGTGAAAGGCTGTGAATTCTGATATGATCATGAGATTGTCGAAGTTCCAAAGGACTCGTGGAGATAACGACGACGGTTCTGTTAACAACTCGCAAGTTTCCATCAAAACATTGCGGAGAACCGTAAGCTAATCGAGACCGACGGATACAAAGGTGCCGGAACATTGTTGTGTATTTACTTGTAATAATTAATCGGCTATGTGTAAATGGGGGGATACAACATTTCGAGATTTCACTGCACTAAAGGGAGTAGTCGGGTACAGACGAAAAAATATACACAGTAGACATCAACAATGTTCGTGTGGTGGCGCGCCAATCGGCCGCTGCCGGCGGTACGAGGATCCAGAGGGCGCGTGGTGCGTGGGCCCCGCGGGTCACGTGGGCCCCGGGGGTCACGTGGCCCCGCGGGCCCCGCTGCCGCGCGGGCGCGGGGCGCGGTCACAAGCGCCTCTACACGCGAGTGAAGCGGACGTAAGTACTGTAGCTCCCGGAGCCGCGCCCTCGCCTACACAATCTGGAAAAGTAAACGATAACGTTAATCTAAATCAGTGTAGAAAATAAAAATAAATGTTGTGTAACAGAAGTCAGAAATAGTCTAAACGGTGATCTCCCGTCAAATAAAAGAAAAAAGATGATTGCACTGAAGATTCAAGAATAAACTTTCCTTAAAACTATTCAGACATCCACTAGCTGAGGGTTAGCTAGCAGTGTCTTGTGTTGAATTTAATTTGAAGACATCGTTATGAATGGAGAGTCCACAATGAATTGCGTCGTTAATTCCTTCAGCAGGCGACACCAAACTGCCGTGGCTAAGTCTATACCTCTTAGGAGGTCGTCGGGACCCTAGAGGGCCGATGCAAGAACAACTGGCTATTATGATGCGTTGATATCTTGTCCAGTGTGCTCTGACACGGAGGTGAGTTAAAATACCACAGGCAAGTAAGTCATCATCATCATCATCATTTCAGCCATAGGAAGTCCACTGCTGAACATAGGCCTCCCCCAATGACCTATCATCGAGGGGGATTGCCAATACTAGCCACGCTTGGCAGGTGGGTGAGCGCAGTTTTTTTATAAGACTGCTTGTAGACGCTGCTGCCCGTCTTGTGCTAGAGGAATTAGTCGCCTCTTACGACACGCCTGTTGGCGGTGGGGAAGTGTATTCTTTACAGCCGTCCCCACACGGCATGCAAGTAAGGCAGTAAGCTACAAAAAATCTCAATAAGAGTATGAAAACTCTGACCAACGCTGTTATCTGCTATGAATGTTCAAGAATCGGCAAATCAGTAGAGGCCAGAAATCAACAGACATTATTGTGTTTTCGCTTTTCTTTCTATAGCAAAACATTGACCTGTCGGATACAGAATCACGAATTCAGAGTAGTAGTAAGAGCTGCAGAGCCTTCTGATAAACGAAGGCGTACGTACAGATGCTGCGAAGTTAATGTCTTTCCTATACGACCCGTCAACCAATCAGTTTCACCAAGATTTTGATGATAAAGCAAGACAGTAAGCACGTATAGTGATCGTCGATGGATGTTAAAAATACCAGTGTGTTGAAAACATCATTGGAGAACATGTTGTCTCTCACAAGTCACATGTCTTCACATTCATGAAGAGTTTGTTGGGCTCACCAAATCATCAGCCATCGATACGCTATAATGAAGAAGAACATGCGTGTCGCTCGTTGTATGCTTGAATAAGGCGCAGTTTTAAGAAGCCAGCACAAAATTGAGATATACACCCAATGGAACATACTTGACTTGAAAGTCTATCTGAGCATATGTATGTATTTAGTCATATGATAACATTGCAAGTTTCATATTTTGCTTCTTTAGGTTAGACTATTTCAAAGTTTGAGCAAGACATCTAAGAAAAAGACAAACAAAGCAATTTTCACACCATCACTGCAATTCTCGTGTAGCCAGGATCGACAGCAGATCCGGATTCGTCAGCAGATTGTGATCCGCGACAAAATACTACAAAATAATCCAAAAGTTAAAATGAGGAGTTTGCAGCTAACACGCGGGATACAGATAATAAATGTATGTTGAACATTTCAGAAAATTTAATACCAGGGATAGGTAATGCTTTGAACAAGGAGATTTTCCTGTCGCAGAAAGTCCGATTGATAAAGATGCTGAGCGATCTCGGGAGACTGCGTAATCTTCTTCTTCTATGTATATAAAAATTAATTGACGTTTGTTAGTCACACAAAAACTCAAGAACGGCTAGACCGAATTGGCTAATTTTGGTTTTGAAATATTTGTAGAAGTCGAAGGAAGGTTTGAAAGGTAAGAAAATTCAAAGAAAGACAACTGTAATTGGCGGTACAAAGTACGCCGGGTAAACTAGTAATAAAAAAAATCGTCGCTCGTTTTGCTGGACTGACGAATTACTTAAACCACGTTCCGATTTCGCACTGCCACAGTATAATAGTTTTACAGTCTAAGTCTAGTCATGGCAGCCTTACAAAGTAAAATAGTAATAAATTAGTACCTGGGTGTTAGCGGCGGGTCAGGGCGGGCGCCATCACCAGCAGAAGACCGACAGTTCGCCGCCCGCGCCGCCCACGCCGCGCCACGACCGCACGCCGCCGCCGCCCACCTTCAGCTGCGGATTGCATAACTCATACTCAGTACAGCTAGATACAGCCAGCAATTAAGAGAAACCACAAAAAGAGTAGTCCGTAAAGAAGGATAAATTAAGCAATTGTTTAAGGCAACACGTCTTCAAGGGCACCAGAAACAGCACCAAAAATGTGAATAGGTGGGTCCGCAGGCGTGGATTGATTAGACTTGGAGCATTACGTAGTCTTAAGGCGACGGGTAAAGCAAGACCTTAAACATTTGCCGTCGACTAAGATAATACGTGCCTAAGATAATACAAATGCTTCTCGCAGACTATAAATCCATCCGTTGCGCTCCTGTGCAAATAGATTACCATTGCGAGCAAAATATCCGCTCATGAAAAAGTAGGCGCTAAGAGTAAAATCCATTAAAAATAAAATTCTAAATTTGTTGACTATTTTAAAAAAAACTTCATCCTAAAGGCACGAATGTTATAAATAACTAAACCAACTTAAAGCTAAACAAAAACGTCGTTTAAAATACAAATGTGTGTTGTGTGTACATGCTCGCGATATTTGCGGTACTTTGAAATATTTTTAAATTTTATAAGAAATGTTAACTAGTATTTAGATACAACAGGAAAAAACTTCAACATATTAGTTACATGATATATTGATTTCCACATCCTATATCCAGTATTTTCGCCAGAAAACTTGTCCAAAAACGCCTCTTTAACTTGTATTCTCCTTACCCTGCGTCTTAATCCAGCACTGATATGCATCAATTTCGATGCTTGATAGCACGATCTAAAAATTTTTACCTTTAGATCAGGAGCCTAGTACTGCTATATTATGCTGTGGTTTTCTGCTCACAGTCATGATTTAAAATTAATGATGATGATGATTGAATTGAATCCTATGAATGGCACTTGTGGTACCATTACATCAGCAAGTGACTATATCTACCTCGGATAATACACAAAAATACCTACTTTGAAAAATCTAACAGAATGATATATGTCCTCCAACCAATATAATCAAAAGATGTTTGATAAAAACTTAAAATAGTATTTTGATACCTTTGTGATGTGCCTAGGTGTGCCGAAAATCAAAATAAATGGAATGTTGATTTATCTGATTCTGGTTCTACCTACCTAATACTTATTTTCTACCAACTGCTAACATTGTTTGCACGGTTATTATGATCATGATCAGCAAATCGCAGAAAGTATCAAAGACGGGTTGTCGAGAGGACGAAAACGAATATGAAAAGATAAAAAATAATAATTAGGTATTCATAAACCATAATTTGATTGTTCTTCACTTCCTTAGTTTAGATTTTAAATGTTTTTAATTATAAAAACGTTTTTTACTGTTCCTGTACTAACAACAATTTTGTAGATTACAGAAATTCTGTAATACCATAGGTACGTTGTAACCTTGGGTAATGTGTTCAACAAAGGAACTGTATCGTTGTATGAATACTAAGGTAGTATACTAATAAATATATTAATAAGAATTAGGCTATACAAATGAAAAATCCCCTTTAATTTTACTCGCATATACCTACAACCTGTGATTCGCGTAGCGTACGGCCGTACTTTCCACGAGCATCGCAAACTTAAGTCTCGTCTCGTCCGCATTAGAAGCCGGATCACGCGACCGGTCGCGTAGCAAAAACCAAACGCTTCAAGTTTTCGTTCCACGTCCTGCCGCGAGGGGGCGGTCTGCGCGCGCGAGGAATGCCGCCATTGAAGCCACTCCGCTCAATGAGACGTGGTTATACGGAAACTTGGTCCATTCACTCAACTTGTATTAATTTCATGTTTTCGAGAGAAATCTTCCCATCTAAACCGATTCTTAGAACTAGATTTTTTATATTGCTTCGGTTAAGAAATGACAAATAAGGCCTAAAGTATCAGTTCGATGTCCTAGTAGCCAGAAGTTAGCCATAGTCTTTTTGTCTTTACGGTCCACATGCAATAGTTGCAACATCAGAATTTAACCCATAACAATAGAATTTCTATTGTCTCGTTTACGTATGCTTGATCAGTTAAGCGTCATAAATCCCGTAATTTAAAATTAATAAAAACACAGATTTTATCCGGCCCCCATCATTAATAATATCAAAAAAATGTTTTGTTTGTCAAAAATGCAACTAGTTTGAAATACGACTGAAAATGAATGAATGAAATGAATATATGATAAATAAATATTTGACAACATCACATACATTGCTCTGATCCCATAATAAGAAGCCTAAGCACTAATGTTACAGAAATCAGAAACAACGACGGTACCACAACACTCAGACCCGAGACAATATAGAAAAGCTATTTTTCTACATTGACCGACCGGGAATCGAACCCGTAACCTCAGAGATAACGACAACAAGTTCAGTATGCTCGCCTCTCGGGGAGGTCGTCGTAGGAGTTAGTAGAATATCTTTTTTTTTTCATTTTAATTCGCATAACAATTTTTGATACTTATTCATGTTATAAATTAGGAATTATGTTCTTGATTAAAACTAATAAATATCTGTAAATTTAGTTTAAGTTTATATATGATGGATGTGTTAATGTACCTAAATGCCGTTAAATGTAACTTCTTGTATAAAGATCACAAATAAAAAGCCTTTTATGAAAGATGTTATTTTTATGCACTGCAAGTTTTATTGTAATTTAGTCAAGTGACTAGATTGTAGCCTCTGATTAAGCACTTTAAAAACTTAAGCCGTCGCTCAACCACTTATAATGACAGTTTATAAAATCAATAAAAGCATAAGGGAACCAGCAGCTGCAGCTAGTTTTACTGTGGGCAATATATTATTGTGATACGTCTTCCATTGCATTGTGTATGTGGTATTGCATATTACGCCCGCATTTAGTAAGGTAAATGAACCATTATCAGATACCAGGTATCGTGGTGGCCTGCTGTTGATAACTTATCACTAGGAAGGCGAAATAACAACAAAATCCTAGATAAAGGCAACATTGGCATGCACTTGTTTTTTTAGGAGTCTCCCGCGGCCAGTTGTTAAATATGTGCCGCAATGTTTCTTGCTAGAATATGTCTGGATGGATATGAACAAAAACAACTTTCACTTGTTTATGGATAGGGCCAGCTCTTAAATCTACTATTCCATATGTCAAGTATACTGTTGTTGCAATGTTTAGTTAGCACTTCTAAATATCTTAACTTGATAGGCTACTAAACGCTTTATGTTTTTTGTGTATCTGAAAGAATCTTACAAGTGCAATATAAAATAATACCATTACTTAACCAGTCTTACTTAGTAGTACTAGGTGCTTAGCAGTCTGAGTGCACATTTTGCGTTTAATGATAGCCCACTTCTCTTGGTTTTCCGTAGGGCTGTCAGTTAAATCTGGTAATTCAATAGATGACTAGACTAACCCTCTTATTCACTCATTGATTTAACAAGGAAATTACCTAACAAACACTGCAAATAAACCGCCAATCATTTACCAATAAAACATAAAAAGAAAACATTAAATAAAAGATTGCCTCGTTAATATTTGAAACCCGTTATAAGTTTTTTTTTAAGGAGTTTTAATAAAATTTGCAGACTGACACTTTAATGGACGGAAGTTAACGTGGCGCTGCGAAACATTGTAATTCTTGAAAGCAAAGAGAATTTATCTCAAAGACAGCCCTATCCACAAGCACTCGCGTTTACTGCCACTAGCGCGACAGACGTGTCGGCCATTCCGTTCGCAGAAGCAACTTGAACGGACAACTCAACTAGCCGCTTTATGGCAGCTGCCCGCCTTAACTTAATGTCTCCAGTCGTTCAATATTCTACTTATATTTAAACCACGTGCAGCTGTTGGTTGATTTACTAACGCCTGATTTGAAAGGAAGGCAAAAGCAAAGGAACTAATCAACCAAGATGTTTCGGGTAAAAGTCGGAATCCTGGAATATATCGCCATTACGAAATACATTAAAAATCACCAGTGATTTGATATATAATTTGAGCCCAGGCATGAGCCTGGGCTCACATCGCCCTATATTGTTTAAAAGATATTGCCGTCGATATGACAAGAAGTAGATTATCTTGCCATGTTTACTAGAGTCTAGATACAAGAATAATTGATTACTAGAAAAAACAACAAGAAGTAGAGGGAGTCTTCTGTTGTTTATTACTTAATTCTGCTTAGACCTCTGTAATAGAAGGGAATTGTCTAATGCATTGTTTGCAAGTTGGGAGGCCAGCATGCTTGACCCAGGTCATAGTCAGCGGGCGACGACCCCATAGGCCGCCATGTGCGCATTTGACGCTACATTGTCTTTTTGAAGGCAAGCTACAGCTTTGACTAAGCGACGTCCTTTGGTGCTTTTAAGCATATGTATGCTGCAAAACAAATATTTGCTTCATATTATGTTTTAAGACTCATCTAATTATAAACAATAACTGGTAATCGTGGTACACAATTTTTTTCTGTTGATTCTAAATCATCATTTCTCTAAAACACCTAACTAAAACGATAGACTGCAACGTAGGAAAAGAACTAATAATCAAAATTCAAATTTGGGTTTGGATTGCCTATTTAACTCAAATTGACTAGATAAAGGTCTGTTCAAGGATTTCAAACCGTAATTTTAGTTTTAGGGTCGTTACATCTATACAGACATTGTTGAATAACGATAACCGACGTGATTTAAAACTACTGACACTACATCAGGAAACTAAACCCATCAAGTGCGAGTTAAATTAGAAATTACACTAGTTTCTTATGAACTTTTCTTTCGAAACAGTTTGCGTGTCGATTGTTTAACGGCGTGTGTGTGACATGTGCGACGCGTGGGTCGTGGGAGCCGCTGCCATCGCGGCATCTGCGATTGTGCAGTGGCATCACAGTTCATACATAGCACTGCGCCGCGCTTTTCAATTAAGCGTCTCAGTAGGTGGCTCGAGTGAGATTTGTCCCCTAGCTAGATGCTCATCTGTTTGTTATACATAGTAATTGTTACTATGCGTTTTGTATTTTGCTGTATTACAAAAACAACCTTGTTTTTAGAGATTAAAACATTCATCGATACAATAGTTTGACATATTATGATCTCTGAAACCATATTATGTATTTTGTTGCTCGTAAAAGTACCGCTATCTCAAAATGTCAAATTGAACGAAAATTGATTGGTACTATCTGCTTTAAAACAGATATTGTTTAAGCATATCAGCTACTCGTTTGGCAGCGGCAAGCCCGAGGTGCGATCAGAAATTAAGATTTTGCCGAATAATGAAATATGATGGATGTTTCAACGCGGAAATAGTTGGACATTAACTTCGAATGGTGATCGATTAGTTTTGTTTTGCGAAATTTACATAAGATAGGGAGAGGATACAATAATTGGATTTAATGTTTCTCGTGTTGATCTAAATGCTACATTCTAATGGCAGCGAAACGTGTTTGCTGTGGACCCGAGGGCAGACGCAGCGCGGTCAGAGGTCATAGACTCCGATGTGTTCCGCTTGCTTTCGATCCCGGCTGCAGCGGAAAAACAATGGACACAATAAAATTGTATTGTGCTCCACATTCCAACGACACACATTCTCAAGAGTGGCTATAGAATTCTAACGTTAGACTAAACTAAATGAATAAACATTTGCCTCTTTTCTGCAGTATGAGTCCATAAGTCAGAGTTTCTCGAGTAAACTCATCCCAGCAGGAGTGTACATATGTAATTATTGAAGACTTTCAGCATTTCAAATAAAGAGATTTTTATAAATTTTTACGCATCAATCGCTTGCCCATACGCATTCTCCGTGTTCAACCGAAACTCACCGGCGTTCACACAGAAGTAACGACGTTCCTGCCTAGAGGAGATGTGGGAATCGTCAATATAGACATTCAGAACAAATCACATGATAGATTTAAAGCTCACAGTCCATACCTGCTGCATCTTGTCAAAGTCGAGCGCTGGGCGATGCCGGCGCGGCGGCGGCAGCGGCATGCGGCGGCGGCGCGGCGACGGCGGCGCGCGCTCGCGCAGCGACTCGACCGCGCCCGCGCACCCGCACGCCGCGCCCGCACCCCCCGCACCGCCCGCACCCCCCGCCGCGCCCGCCCGCCTCGGCTTCAGCGCCTCCAGCGGCGGAGATGTGCGGAACCGCACTGGGGTCTCCACCTGGAACGTGATGGACGCCTATGAATATCAGACACGATGGCCTAAGTTCAGCGAACAGCAGAAGTATTCTGTCGCCGAGTTATGAGAAGATCTGACTTGAAAAAGAAGAAAGTGAAGATTAGATCACCATTTACCAGAATAAAGATTAAGAAAAGCATTGAAAACTGCCACTATTCGATATGCAGTCATCTATCAAAAATTCAAGCAAATCAGTTCCCATCACTCTCGGACTAAGCAAAAGCGACTGTGAGTGTTAGTATGCGGATGAGAATTAAATGGAGTACCTTCGTGTCATCGTCGTCGGAGGAGGGCGGCCTGGCGGCGAGGTCGTCCGCGTCGTAGGGCTGAGCGGGCCACTTGCGCTTCTCGGGCGCGGCGGGCGGCGGCGAGGACGCGCCGCGGCGCCGCGACTCGCCCGCGCCCGCCGCCCCGCCCGCCGGCCCGCAGCGCCCGCCGCCGCACGCGCCGCTCGGCGTGCCGTTGATCACCTGCACAGCGGCTTGTCAGCTTCCACGTCCAGGCGGAAGCGCGAGGTGTGAAATGCGAGGACGTGGTATGTGCAAATGTCACAAATGTGTGGAAGTTACTGATTGAGGAAAGACGTTGGTGTCGTTATATGAGAACGAGGAACGTTTGGTTCTAGAATATTGATAGTTTAATCTTCACAATTGACAGACAGATAATTGAGATTTTAGAAAGGGCTAAGTAATAATGAAAGATCAGCTTACAATCGTTTACAGCTTGAGTCAGCTTGACTATGGGTTCCTGTTCCTACCCAAAAAATGGTACCATAATTAATTATTTACATATCTAAGCTACCTCACCAAACCGACGTACGATATTAACGGTTTTCCATATAAGATCTATCGTAAAAACCGTTCCGTTATTTATACCGATATATCTGGTATAAATTCGCATAAAAATTAATAGTTTCATACAAATTTTTTGGAAAAGTGTTTAAAATTTTTATAATACTAAATTATTCAGTGTATAGGCCCTCATTCGGGCTCTTAAACATGTCCCAAAAATATAGCTTTGCCTTATCACCGCTTCGGGAATCGGGACTACATATCGGCTAGTGATGAGAAGAAACGGCGCAACAAACTGGGCCACATCACAAGACATGTAGTAAATGCGAGCTAAACAGGTTGTCTATTCACTCTTTTTTGTCGTTTAAATAGGTAATCGTCTACTTGATAATATCCTTTTTTCATGAGCACTTTGTAATTGTGAATTTTGACTTCTTTAGCTTACAACATAAGTTGCTTAAAATTATACGGGGAAAATTGGAATGGAAGATTGCAATCAAGTCTAATGTATTTCCCGCAAAAAAAAATTGAATCGAGTGCATCTATATGATCGTCTGTCATATTAAAATGCGTACTAACCTGCCTCCAATTGGGCATAGTAAATTTTAATGCACTTCGTTTATTTTGCATTCAGTAACAGGTTGAGAGCAGTAAACTAGCGTACTACTTAAGAGAGAGAGGATTATTTACATCGTCAAAGGCAGCTTTACATCTGTCAATAAAAAAATGTGTGATGTATTATCTGCAAACAATACTATCTCACAAAGGTCTTAAGTAAAGTAAGAAAGATCATTTAGATAGATAAAGAATAATAGGATCCCAATATAAAGCCCTGCGTAATGCAGCCAGAAGAGTCAGTTTTACTTTTGCATTCTATCTGTGAAGTAAGACTAACATTTTTTATTATTATTTGAGAAACCATAATTTCAATAGTAATGAATTAGTAAAGGCTTTTGATTGTGTAGATCACATACACAATCAAAAGCCTTAGACAAATCACAATAAACCCTAAAGGCTTTTTTTCAAAGACATCCAAGACAATAATATATAATAATATTATTCAGTATCTTAATACAATTAATCTTTGGGGGAAATGCAGCAAATACTCTTAACGTACGATATGACGATCAAATTATTAAAAGGGCTAACATGGTTTCATTTCTAGGTATAATCTTGAAGTTTTACTAGCCATATTGATAAAGTGTGTAATAAAATTAATAGGTTTGTCTTTGTTTTAAGGCGATTGTCTAAGATAATCACTTGCAGTGTTACTTTGACTGCTTATTATGGATACGTTGCTTCTAATATCAATGATCGTATTCTTTTATGGGGCAACAGCACTAATATAAATCAGGTATTCATCGCGCAAAAAAAGTGGATAAGGGCTATTTGCGGTAAAAGTCCATTTAATACGTGTAAACCCTTATTCATTAAGCTGGGACTACATACTCTCACGGGTAATGACATCTTAGAAGTATTCAAGTTTGCCATGAAACACCCGGAGCTATTCAAAACAGCCGCCGAGGTTTATCCTTGAAACACAAGGGATAGTGATAGGCTTGTGTTTGACCGATAGACCGACGGCCAAGAACAGCACAGCACAACACAGCCAAAGCAATTCAAACTCGGACCTTTAAACCTGATGACTAAAAATTTACGTGACTGACTGGTGAAAAAATATTATTAAAGTGTTAAAGAATTTCAAAATGACAATAGTACATAATATTGACTTTTATGATTTATTTGACATGAATTATTGGAGGTTAATCTGACACAATATTTTTTAAATTTACATTGAGTTGTGTACATAGTAAAGATTGTAGTAATTTGTTATTAAACTTAGTGTAAGATGAAAATTTTCATGCCGTATCTCATGGCTAAATAGGTCTATAAGCTACATTAACTGTATTACAACAACATTTACATACCCTATTCATTTATGAAAATATCATGTATATTCGCAAAAACCTGCATCTATTTCCTAAAAAGAGTGACATGCATAATATTAATACCCGGAATAAAGATAAACTTGCTGTTCCAAATTTAAGACTGCATAAAGTGGGTAATTCGTTAATGGGAAAATGTATTCGCTTTTTTAACAAATTACCACAGTCCATTGCTGAACTGCCTATGTATGAATTTAAATCGCATGTCAAGATGATTTTAATGAAAAAAGGTTATTACACTGTAAATGACTATTTAAATGATAAAAATGTATGGAATTAAATACTGCCGTGCTCGCACAGGTTCATTTTATCTTTTAATGTAAACACACTATTTCGCACTTCTTCTTCATATCTTGCGCTGCTTCTTCTCGGCACTAGCCCACAATATTGTCCCGAAGCAGTGGTAGGGTAAAAAAATATATTGGGACGTGTAAAAGAGCTTAATTTAGGCTTATTTACTGAAATAATTTGGTTTTATGGCAAATAACGAATTTGAATTTGAATATACCTTATGAGTGCAACTCCCACATCGGTTGTGTTTCTACCTTTGGTTACATCAAACTGCTTCACATGCAATTGTTTATTAATTAATTCAACTGACGGACTAATTAGTTTTTTTTTAGGAAACTAGCCCATTTGTTTTCATCCAATTTAGATGTTCTGGCAAAAGTGGAACGGCTAACCCCCGCTTAGTTCTATCTTATGTTTGGATGTTACCTACATGGTTTCCGGATACATAATCAACAGCATAGTGTATTCGGGGTATCGACGCGGACGCGACGTCGCGCCGCTGCGGGTGACAAATTTTACGCTTCGCCGCACCAAAAAGAGATCATCCGACTACACAAATTTATTGCAGACACGCTAAATATTACACTAATATTATCGACATTCAATATTTGGAAAACTTATTTTAAAACACAGATTTATAAATTTCAGGAGGAAATAAATAAATTTGCAGCAACACAGACAATGTCATTTATATCAGATTAAAGATTCCCAAGACAGGGGGACTACTTTGATATCTATCACTAAAAAGTATTACACTTGCTTTTTTGGGCAGCGAGATATTATTCGTTTCCTTTTTGCAATTAACAGAGTGCCGAGACAAAAGAATTTCTAATTTCAAGCCAAGCGCAAGATAAACAAATGTTATGCAGGCGGCAGACGGAAAAATGAATAAAACTCGGATTGTTTTGTCTTGCCTCTAAAAGTGAAATAGCGTCAATGGAAGACGAAGCATGCCCCAAGAACGGGCGGCTCTATCTACAGCCAGCTTGATGGCATTTCACTCAAAATTTTACCCCAACGACATGATTCGGAAGCTTCATTTGAAAATGAGTTGTAATTGATTTTTTTTATTTTATCTCTAAAAATGGTAGTGAAAGTAATACTTTTCTTTAACACTTTAAATCATTTAATTACATTATTAGAGTGTGAAATGATATAGTCAGCCAGCGTTATACTATAAAAAGCAGCAAATAAAAAGAACAACAAAAAGCGCTATTAATATACCTATGCAACCATATCTAAGTATTTATGTGGGTCTAAAGGACACGTCATTGCGAAACATCGAATTGTTCTCGTCTAAAACGGTTGTATCATGAGCAACAACACTCAGTGCTAATGGTAAACACGACTGCATAGGAAATAAGTATAGTGCAAGCGCAAATAAGTGCCGGCACTTGTGCCTCTTGAGCAACAATGGAAGGAGTCTACCTACATCGCTATACCTGGTTTAGTCGGGTTTAGCCCGGCACCCACCCCACCCCACGCGTGGATGTGCCGTGATTCAATCACTAGACGATAGACTTTTGATATACATTAAGAACCTAGCACTCTGCGATAGCTTATAAAAGTTCAATTCATTAATTTACATAGTACAATGAGATAGTTTCAAATATTACTTGAAATAGTCTGACAAGAATAGACATGTGCGTGTCACATGTAAATGGTTTTTATATTAGATATTAGTTAAGTTAGATAAAATAACAATTCATGATAAATACAATGTTCATTTCAAGGTTTACACATTCCCCTAGAGACTTTCGGGGTGTAAGTATAGACTAGCAATTTTATTTTCCGATTTTCCGAGCTGAAAGTAGGGGAGGAATGATTGAAGCGAACTAAAACTCAGTGTGTTAGGTCGGCCGCGCGCGGGTTGTCATTTTTTGTCCGCCCGTCTACTCATTTTCGCGGCGCAGGGCGTTCACCTGCGCCCGTAACTTTTTAATCTCTTTACGTAAGCGATGGGTGGGAATATAGCCTCCAGGTGTTTGTTGTTTGATAAAGTTATTAATTATGGAGATTTCAGTATACTGCTTACGAGGAAAAATTGTTGATGTAGTTTTTGGAATCGTTACATGTGTTTAGAAAGTGGATTTATTAGACGAGTATCCTGCTTAGTTCAAATGCCGCATAAAAGCTCGAGTTTTGTGCGTTGTGTTTGTATTTCCACAACAATGAAGAGTGTGGGAGGTACCCTAAAGACTAGACATACCATGGCGTAAATTTGAGGTGGGTGAGGTGACGTATGGGGTCCGCGCGACAGACGGGCCGGCCGGGGTCTGTTGTAATTCAGTTGCGGCGCGCCGCTGCGTGTCATCGCGCGTTAATGTCGCGTGCGAACATGCGACGCGCGATAACGTACACACGGATGTCACTACACACACCTAGGATAGCACTTATCATGTTTGGTACCAACTAAATATTTTACTATTTAATGCTATTAAAAATGCTCTTCGCATTTTTCTCCCCACAAGATAAAGAATGATGGAAATGTTGGTATCGACCAATAATAGCTATGTGTTAACATTTATTAATATGACGCCTAGTTCAAATTTCTGTCTGTCGTAAGACTGTACAAGAGGTATGCTGTACTGAATAATTCAATTCAGCAATATCCAAATAATGTTTTTTTTTCTCTAAAGACCAAAAAGCCAAAAAGAAACTCTCTACTTTAAAATCGTCATTAATTTCAAATGTGATGCGTTGAGAATTAAATAATAAATCAATTGTTTTCACATAACATAAATTATCTATCCCCAAATTAAGCAAAGCTTGTAATTATTATGGCAACTAGATAACGGATAAACATACTTAAATACTTTTATAAACAACCATGACTTGGTTACAAATACTCGTGCTCATCACACAAACATTTGCCCCTTGCGGGATTCGAACCCGCAACCGCTGGCTTTGTATTCCGGAGCGCAAACCACTAGACCAGACGGTCGTCAAATTTATATGCTTACTCCAATCTCTATCAAAAATCGTGCAGTAGGTATATTAAGTGCATAGCTGAACAAAGAGTACCTACTCTACTCTCTACTATCAAAGTTCGCATCTCGTGCACTATTCCTTAATAATTGAGGTCTCCTGTCCCGGCGAGCTGCAGCGTTCTTCCGATCGCGTCATCGGTGCTTCCATATCTCCCCCGACAAACGTTTTACCTCAATTTTGATTACAGCTTTTAAAACAACTCTATGGATAGAGGATACGTCTATTCCGTTACACTATCTGTTATTTTTGGTAAAGTTGTATCCATTGCACCGCAATAAAGTGATTAGATGAGACCTTTCTTCACATGAAATATTTGGATTGTCTTGTTGTCTCTAGTGTATCAGATACAACTTGTATTTCATAACGAATGGGATTTAGGCTTTTGAAATCTTAACAAAGGATGGAGTAAAACGTGTAGACTTAATGATAAACAAAGCCATTATGCTAATCTTGTTCCTGTAATATATCTAGACGTCTAAAATGATGGTATAAATTTAGATGAATAAGTGAGTTTTGGGTGGTACGCGAGTAGTACATATTCTCTCGCAGGAGGCTAAATAACACGATTACATAATAGCCGCGTTACCGGATTAACTTTAAATCAAGACAAACGACTCTTGCGCTCAGATAATGGAAAAAATATTGCTGTTTTCGTTTGTACTGCTACCGTCTAATTTATTGGCTATCGCGCAATTATTTAATATACCTAATGGTTGTACTTCCATGACAGTTTTCTATTGTATGCCAAGTTCAACTCGAATAAATCTGTTTAACGATTTATTGGTGGCATACAAATATATACCATTATTCATCAATCAATTCTCCATTCCAAATAACCGATCAAGTGTTAAGATGATTTTTAAGAGGAAGTTTTTTCTGACATTTCGATGTTGTTCCATAGAAAAAGGTTGTGTTTGAAAAACAGAAGACACTGTAAGAGCTTCTGGTTTATTATGAAGCCCTACAAAAAAATCGGTGAACTGATATTTAGATGCTCCACTGACAAGAGCCGAATGATTCTGCTCAGATGCCAGATACATCTGCCAAAATTATAATTTTTTAAGCAAATCTAAATCCACTTAGTCCACCTAACCAAAAAAAACTTCTGTTTTCAGTAATATATTTTTTAAACATTGGCAGGGCAAGAATGTTAATCGATCTGACAGCCGTAGAAAGCAATCACCATATCGCTCTGCTTTTAAAATATTATAATGATTAATGTTTACAAATTTGGCGTACCCTATCGAACAGCACACAAACGTGTTCTTGATATTATTATAATCAAATACCAGCGGGTCGTTGTAAAGCCGGTTGGAGTGAACTTTCGGCGACCTTCTTCAAAGTTTACAGCATAACCTTTGCCCGTTGCCAAACTGCCGTAACTGCACGCCTCCGTTTATCGGAGCAGAATGATTCAGCTCGGTGCAAATGTTTGTTTTATGCCATTACACTAATGACAAAAAAACGAGGAGTTTTTGACTGGCGATGATATAATCTGCTTTATTACAAGCATTACTTTTTTAATATTGAGTATTAGCGAGTATAACACATATTACGTCATTTTATTGCAATAGATTACTTATAAGGTTACTACTTATGATGCTTGTAATATACGAATGAGGATATTATAATTGGAGAGGGCTATGTTCAGCAGTGGACGTCTTATAGTTTAAATGATGATGGTGATTAGAATGAAGGTAGGATTACCATTTGTCATATAACGAACCTGTTTAACAGTAACGTGTAAGCACGGGAGAGGACGATTCGCGTTCTTTCTATTGTTCAATATCATTGCAAATTTGTAAGATAGGTCGATATCTACCTTCGAATATTGTCAATTTATAGCGATCTTTACATTTACATTATTGCTTTACACACGTAGAACTTCCATGTGTTCCTATCTTCTAAATAATCAAAAATAACTCAGATTAAAAGGTGACATTTAAAAGGTCGTTTAAGAATCTAGAGCAGTGCCTATACAGCATAACAGCTATTTCATGAAGCCCTTCCATAGCAGATGTAGCGACTTCTACAGCATAGAAAGCCAGTGCTTTCTTTGAAAGATTGGTAAAAACAAGTCGCACTAAATAACGATGCGCTGGCGAGTACACTAACGAGTCGTGGATGGGCTCGGGCGGGCCTTGTTGGGAGACGCACTACGCTTAACCGTTTGAACAAGCTGCATTGCTGCTGCTGATACTGACCTAAATCATACTAGGTACCTATACATACAGTAACATAGATAATTTGAACAACATCGCCATTATTTTACAAGACTTAGAACTGAAGAGTAAATTGACCACTTGATGAAATACGACTTCTATAAAAAGAACATCATAGAAGGGAAGATTGGAGAAAAATGTGAAAGTTTCACAAGGAGAACATTTAATTTTATGGAATCGAATCTACCGATACGAACAAAGCATAAAGAGAAAAACGGATTCAACGTTGGGTCAAGTCAAAAAATTTTTGGGCGTCGCGTCACTTCAGCTCTTGTCTGATTAGCTCAAGTTTATGACAGGGTTTAAAAAAATTGCAACTATTTATTATTTTCTTGGCTATTATTTAGACTTACTGTTTACTTATCAATCCAGTAGTAGTCGCTTTAGCGATAGGGTACATCGTACGCAGTACGCAGTAGTATAAGTACATGATTTGTCGTCATTTAACCACGGTCAAAGGTGCGCGTACTCGTTCTTTTACTTGTTATCCAGTGATTGTCAATTTCGGGGCCGCTTCGCGTAATATAGCTACAACCAAAATGTTTTCGTGCGCACGGTGTGGAAATAAAGTGTCGGACGGTCCATCATGTGGTTTATGCAAACGCCAATTTGATTTCCCCTGCGCTGGCATTACGGAGACAAATTTTCGCAAACTGGGAGAGCGAAGATCTGCCTGGCGCTGTACCGACTGCCGGAATACCCAGTCCCCTGCATCTACGTCTAAGGATAGCCCTGAGATAGCCGTACAACTGAGTGAAATGCGGGCCTCCTTAGCGAATATCACGAAACAACTCGCACCTTTGGCGTCACTTGTAGAGGATGTAAAGGCCATAAAGCTGGACATATCAAATCTTAAGAGTTCAGTTGAATTCGCTCATGAAACCTCAAGCCAATTGTCGAAGACCGTGGAATTGTTGGAGACAAGAATTGCACAAGTCGAGGAACATACCAATTTGATTCATACTTTGGGAGCGGACATGAACAAGTTTAAGGATGATCTACAGGACAGGGAGCAATGGGCACGGGCTAATAATGTGGAAATAAAGGGAGTTCCACTTAAAAAAACTGAGAACCTATACGATATTGTAGAAAAAATCTGCAAAGTAATCCAATATCCTATACGCAAAGAGGACATCAATTATATTGCTCGAGTTCCCAGCCTCAAATCGGATTCCCTAAAGTCTATAATAATTGCACTCAACAACCGCTACTGCAAGGAAGAGTTTGTAGCAGCCGCACGTAGACACAAGGAACTGCTAGTTTCTCAGCTGGGTTATTCTGAACAGGGCAATTTTTATGTCAACGATCACCTTACACTCCATAATAAAACTCTTCTTAAGAAGACTAAGGATTTAGCGAAGGCAAAAAACTTCAAATACGTGTGGATAAAACATTGCAAGATTCTAGCCCGAAAATCCGACACTTCACCGACGTTTCGGATAAAATCGGAAAGGGATCTGCTAAAGTTCGCCTAGTGTCAATTAGTCTCATGTTTTGTCTGTTTCTAGTTATTTTCATTGCATACTGTCCGAGCAAATATTATAACTCCTTCAAATGCTGTACTTGTTGCGCCCGCGGTGTGGGAGGCCCTGACTCTTTTGTATTGCTTATCGCATCTCACTACCTACACTTGACGGTCATTAGTAAATGTCCTTTTGTGTATAGTTGCCCTAACTACGTTTGCATAGAAGTCACTTTCCATTGCATCTTGAACGGGCTCGAAAATAATATCTTAGCTGCATACTTGTTATTAAAAATGATGCGTTTTGTTTGCGCATTGTCGTTACCTACGAGCCGCCACTATTCTCAGCCGCTTAATAAAACGTATACCTGCGTTTTCTTAGAGGACATGCTTATAATGTTATTGAAAGTGTTGCTTTTTGTTCGCGCAATGTCGTTGTCTCCGAATTACCGCGACTCTCAGCCGTTTAATGAAACGTATACCGTCGTTTTTTTTATAGACGTGCTTATATGCCATTTAAGCAGATCCAGTGTCTTTTTTGTATGTGATTGTTGTGAATTCCAGACCAAGACGTTAAGAAATAGTAAACCCAGCGTATTTATAGTTTACCGTAAAATTCGCTATTAATATTTTTTATCAAAACGCCCGAGGGCTGCGCACGAAAACCAGCTTATTTAGAAGAAATGTAGCCTTGAATTGCTTTGATATAATATCAATAACGGAGACCTGGTTGTTGGCCGGTATTGGTGATAGTGAACTGTTCGATGAGCGGTACATAGTATGGCGACGTGACCGAGATTATGACTCCACCGGCCAGCGGTACGGCGGCGGCGTGCTGGTGGCTGTGCGCCGCGAGCTCGCCGCCGCCGAGCAGCCAGCCTGGCGCTCATCCGCCGAAGATATTTGGGTTATCCTGACACTTCGTACTAAAAGCGGCCTTCTTACGTTACACTTATGCACTATTTATTTATGTAATCAAGGAGGGGGCAACTCAATGAATGCTCAGCTTGACAATTTCACAGACAAGCTTGTTGATAGCTTTCACTCCGCTCCTAATAACTTGTTCTTGGTTGTGGGAGATTTTAATATGCCGAATATTGACTGGAATTTATCGACTTGCGGCCAATTAGAGCCTACGGGTACGTACAATGAAAGCCAGATTCGTTTTTTAGATACAATAGTTGAATGTAATCTCGACCAATACAATCATGTACGTAATATCAACAATAGACTATTGGATCTTGTTTTTTGTAACCATTTTGTAAATATAGGTCCCAGTGACAACCCTCTTGTCCTAGAAGATTCTCACCATAAGTCAATCTGCATTGAATTAATTTTAGATATACCGAGTTTTCTAGGTGTAAATAACCGAACATTGTTTAACTACAAAAAGGGAAATTACGATGAAATTAATGCTACTTTGTCTAAAATGGACTGGAATAATATTTTATCGCGGGGTTCTATTGATGATTGTGTTTGTACTTTTTACCATATCTTAACTGATCTTCGTGATGCGTTTATACCACATAAAAATATTTGTAATAGCACTTTTCCTATTTGGTATAACTCGGCATTAAAAAAGGTTTTAAAAGAAAAATTTAAATATTTAAAAAAATATAAAAGGTATGGCAATCGGTATGATTACGAAACGTACTCTTTTCTTAGAGAACGAGCCATAAGATTGGAGGTTGAATGTTACCAATTATATATAGCTAAGGTGGAAGATTCAGTTATTGATAACCCCCGTTTTTTCTGGTCGTACACAAAATCACTAAATCGTCCCTCATATGCGCTGCCTTCTGTGATGAAATACGATGATCAGACTGCTGATACTGGAGAGTCTGTGTGTAATTTATTTGCAAAATATTTCCAATCCACTTTTCTTACTCCCAACGACAACATCTGTTCTCCTAAACTTATAGATTGTCAAAATATTTTTAGTATAAGCAACATAAATATAGACCCCACAGAAATTAAAACATTGCTGAAAACCACAAACTTAAACAAAGGCGCGGGACCTGATAGTATAACCCCTTTCTTCATAAGGCAGTGCGTAGATAATTTGATCCCACCCCTATGCATTATTTTCAAGCGATCTTTAAGTGAAGGCACAGTACCAGCCACCTGGAAATCTGCATTTGTAACACCCGTGCATAAAACCGGTGATAGGTCCGACATAAAAAATTACAGGCCTATCTCTAAATTATGTATATTTGCAAAGATATTTGAGAAAATAGTTTACCGTCAGGTATATGCCGCACTACAGCCATCTTTTACGCCGGAGCAGCATGGATTCTTGCAACGAAGATCGACTGTATCCAACCTCCTAGTCTTTAATGATTACACCACGTCACAAATGGATTCAGGGCAACAAGTAGACTGTATATTTACCGATTTCAGTAAAGCTTTTGATCGTATAGATCACCTGCTGCTCCTCGAGAAGCTGTACAAAGCTGGCATCCACGGTGATTTGTTTAGATGGTTCTCGTCATACGTCAGTAACAGGTCCCAGGCTGTTGCAATAAATGGGTTTACGTCGGCGTGGATGTCGATACCCTCTGGCGTGCCTCAAGGATCTTTGTTAGGGCCCTTGTTATTCGTTGTATTTGTTAACGATATTGTTTCGTGCCTCAATCATGCGAAAGTCCTATTATATGCAGACGACACCAAAATTTTTATGGCCATCAAGAGTCTTGTTGATTGTGACCGGTTACAACGTGATCTGAACAATTTTGTGCAGTACTGTATTGTGAACAAACTTGATTTAAATATCTCTAAATGTTTTGCAATGACTTTTACTCGGAAACACACCCCTATAAATTATCAGTACATTATGAATAATACATTACTTAATAGAGTTACGTCCATTAAAGATCTGGGGCTAATACAAGACTCAAAGCTTTTATTTGACATGCACATTGATCACGCTGTAAAAAAGGCCTCTAAGGCTCTTGGCTTTATTATAAGGTCAACACATGAATTCAAATCTATTAAACCGGTTAAAGTACTCTTCTGTGCTTATGTGCGCAGTATCCTTGAGTACGCCTCTGAGGTCTGGAATCCACAATATAACGTATATGTCTCCCGTATTGAGTCCATACAAAAGAGATTCTTGAGGTGTTTGCAGTTCAAAAGTAAACGACGGGATCATGGGTATGAGGCTAGATGTAGAAGATACCACTTCTTACCTTTACAGAAAAGGCGACAAGCGACGGATATTAAGTGTCTTTTAAAAATTGTAAATGGTACCATTGATTGTCCTGCTTTATTAGAACAAGTTGACATCTGGGTACCACGCAAATTACCGACCAGACGTACTCAACCTCTGGCAATACCCAGGATAAACACGAATTATCGTCGTAATTCTTTCTTTATCCGAGCGAGCAACTTTTTTAACGACCTGTCAAAAGGCAACGGCGAGCTGGAATTATTTCGGACTAAACCGTTAACTATAAACAAATTGTTTAATTCTGAGTTTTTCGGGCCCCACTCCGAGGGTGCAGCAAACCCCTGACCTGTTTTTGTTTTTGTTTTGTTTTTTTCTCTACTTATATTTTTGACTACTTTATAAATGGCTTATGTGGTCTATTTACATACTGTATTTCTATATGCGAATGCCTGTTAATAGCTACGTTTATATGATAACTCTGTATTCATAGATTGTATCAATGCTGTTGGTGTTCCGAATAAAATAAAATAAAATAAATAAATAAATAATGATATTGACGCATCATTTTACAAAATAATGATATACATAGATAGAGTAACTGTTGCACTGTTATACTCGTATGCATATTAGCATATTATATTATAAACTCCAAAAATATTTATCAGAAAGAACGGGCAGTGCTATAATTTCGCTTACAACTACCTATGTAAATGTGAATTGTCTGTAGTGAGAGGTATGTGTCTCGCCAGTCGGCGTGTTGTGGATGCGCATGAGTGTCTGCGGGCGGAATGCACAACGCTATATGGGCACATTGACTAGCAGGGCTGACAGCTTTTTGCATGGAGTTTTAAAGTTGACCGAGATGAGTTTCTTTGATTTACACGATATGTAATTGGTCGGAATAAATGACATATCTACTCTATAGGGTATGTGCCCCATGCTAAACTAAAAATGCCTAAACTGACCAGCTTTTTTGAGATTTTGATAAAAAGGTCGTCAGAAGTCGAAGGTTACCGTCGAAGGTCGGTAAGGCTTCACAGACAAAACCCGGGTTAACTAGCAATAAGGTGATGCTGTGTATGGTGGGATTGTAAGGGCATTGTCCATTATGAGTTTTTACCGCCGGGCAGAACCATTGATTCGGATCTCTGCTGCCGACAACTGATGAGATTAAAGCAAGAAGTTGAAAGGAGATGCCAGAATTTATCAATAGAAAGGGTGTGGTTTTTCATCACGATTCACCACACCACGCTAGACCTAGACCACGCACATCTTTAGTCACTCAGCAAAAATTAAGAGAGTTTGGCTGGCCTGAGAGGTGTTAAGTAATGCATTCGCCAAATAGCCCTGACCTTGACCCTTCAGATTTCCTCCTGTTTCGGTCTCTTTAGAATTTTTAAGGCAGTGTCAGGTTAACATAAAGAGAGGACTGCCAAAACTACTTGTCGCATTTTTTGATCAGAAGTTCCAAAATTTCTACAGCAACGGGATCATGTCACATGATTAAACTACCTACATCGAAAAACATAACACATTATATACTGTAGTCAAGCTCAGTTGTAAAAGTCTCTCCTCACATCCATCATCATCATCATCATTTCAGCCATAGGACGTCCACTACTGAACATAGGCCTCCCCAGTGACTTCCAGATTGGCCGGTTGAAAGCGGCATTCGTGTGTCGTGATTTCGTGAGTAGGTCATAACACGTAGGTACTTCGAATCATAACACGTACGTACCTCAGAATTTTTCGGAATCTTAAGGCAAATATCGTTAGAAAACTTATTATTACACTTGATCAATTCGCCATGATGATTCTGTAACTGACTAGATTTACCTGTCCAAGTGTATGAAGTCAGATAGCAATCGAATCAGAATTGCCACATCTAATATCATGAGCATGGTCATAAGCGCTAGAAGATTAGGTACACACAACAGCACGTAAACCTACCACAAAACGACAAAAAATCTCAATTGATATTGATCTCTACGCGTCGGACTTAAAGTTGAAAATCAATTCAATGACCTTTAACTTTTTTGGTAGGTTGACCTGCCGTTGTCTGTACATTCAAAAATATATACAACCAGAAGAAAGGATCACCGACGTTTTGGAGATAAATATTTTGTAATTACACATTGCGATTACAATGAGCTTGTCTTCTAGGAAATATGATTTTGGAAAGTTTGGTTTCTTTAATACTGATTTAATCTGAAACTTCTGCTTTCTCCTGTCGATTCATAATTCTTAGGCCAAAGTAGTTGAATTATTTCAAAACAAAAAGATTGTCAACCCTTAGACATGTGAATAGGTATCAGTATTCTGTGGTTAGATGCGCGCGCGACGTTAGCGGACAGCGTGCACAACACTTGACACACGGGTGACGTCACACACACGAAGTGTGCAAAGTACACCACTAAATTAATATACATTACTGTATTTACATAATTTGGTTCTAAAAATATGCTTCTTCATACAAAATAACGTATTAAATAAATTACAGATCATAAACTAAGTTAAATCTAAAACAGTTAAGAGTATCTTCATGACACTTTCACGTTGCATTTCAAAAGGGGAAAGCGTATTTTTTTTAAAGATTAAGTAAGAAGATTAGTAGTAGTAGACTAAGAAGCTACAATACTTTTCAACGTGAGATTATCTTCTGGTCGTATTATTTATCTGTTGTAGTCAGATTTATATTAAATCAATAGATATTCTAGGAATAGAGTTCATAACAAGTCACGCTAAAATACGTAAAAAAATATATTTGCTGTTATCGTTTCAACCAGAGATATAATATTTGCTCAAAATATTGATCGTGACACCACGGAAAATAATAAACTACTTAATGATAAATTCTTAAAACATACCAAAAACGGTTTAAATTATTGTATGATTTATTTATTTATTATTAGCAACCAACAAATCTCACATTATCACCTAACAGCTAAGCATGAGTTAAGTGCAGATTCAGTTAAGGTCTCTGTCTA
Organism: Anania hortulata; assembly: GCA_963576865.1. Lineage (NCBI taxonomy): Eukaryota > Metazoa > Arthropoda > Insecta > Lepidoptera > Crambidae > Anania > Anania hortulata. The sequence continues at coordinate 22,404,988 of OY756393.1, forward strand.
AAGTATTAACGTAAAACATTTTTGCGGTATTTCCCATAAGACTTGAATGGTACCTACTAAGTAGTACTCAAAATATGCATCCGCCTACATGAGAGTTGAAATGATTCGATAGTGATATAACCCAAAGGTAGAATATTGTAAAATATTGCAAAACTTAGAAAAACCACATACTACATTTACACATATCTGTCTAATGCGGCAGCATCCCCTTAAATTAAAGACTAATAGTCCGCGGCACAAGACTAGATACATTTTGACATAAGTACTAATCTAAGTACCTTTTTTATTTTAAGGACAAACCAATGGCGTCCAATCAACCAATGAAAAACTAAAAGTTGGTTTTTATATCTTTAAACATAATAAAAATAACCATACGCTTGTCATCGCTTGCATAATTATTATAAACCATCTAAATTAAGTTTGTTGCATTTAATATAAAAAAAAGATTTGCATCTATTATTTAATCGTTCTATGTTTATTTATTTTGTTTGGGAAAACGTATTTTCTCGAGTCCTTTGATTATTTTATATTATTTATACAGTTGAACGTTTTGTCTGGCAATAATCAAAGAAAAGGAGCGGCAAAGAGGCTATTGTAAAACGAATCCATTTATCACGAAACAATAAGAGTAACATATGTAGGTAGGTAATTCGCAGAATAAGCAAATTGAAGAAGCAATGTCTGTAACCTATGGCTGTTGGAGTCTGACTGTCTTCGAGTGTGCGCCCTGCGGCCCTGGTCTGTCGTCTCGTTGGTCTGACAGTCTGACTTGACTCAGACCGTCAGACCAACAACGTTAGAGACGTGTAAGTACGAGCAATATAATAATGGACAATGACACGCTAAATAATAAATACTAATTTAAAAATCTCAATTCTCAACCCGCCGTCATCATAAAAACAGCCAAATAGATAGGTATTTTAAACATTATAAAATTGTTGACTTTTTCGTGTACTATTTAAAAAATCTATGTTGTTTCAAAATACAACTGTTAATTTTAAGAATGACCCGATGAAGTCCATGCAAATTATCAAAATGGCTAGACATAATCTAATGGGGGTCAGCAGCACAACTTGACATGCCCTGTTACTAGTGATCAGACAAATATGTGTTGCTGTACGGTTTAGTTACCTCTAGTTCCTCCTCTGAAGAGTGGTGATCGTAGAGGTGGTCGGGCTCCGGGTCTGGCAGCAGCCGCGGAGGCGCCGGAGCGCACGCGCACGCCTCCCCGCTCATGCCTGCAACAAGAATTACGAAAGTTAGTCATAAGTAATCGACATTGTCAATGGGCTGCTGGGCAGCAGAGAAAACTTTGTCGATACTTTTCATCGCCAAACCCTCAAAGTCTGAAGACGAAAGTCTTCAACGAGTGCGTACTACCAGAGATGTCATGACTTACGGAGCCGAGACATGGAAACTCACCGTTCGATTAGTATACCAATTTAAAGTTGCTCAGCGAATTATGGAAAATGCTCTTTCCGGATTCGGATTCGGGATTTCTCAGAAATGAGGTCATCCGACAGAAAACTAAATACCGATATAGCTCAACTAATAAGCAAGATGAAGTAGCAATGGACTGGCGACATTTGCCGTAAAACCGATTACCGATGGAAGCGACATTTGCCGTAAAACCGATTACCGATGGAAGACGTGTCCTTGAGTGGCGACTAGCCAAACGCAGCGACAAGGTAGAACGATGATCACGCAAAGCTGCTGGCATTGGGTGGAAAGAATAGCATAGTATCTGGCTCAGTGGCGTGTACTACCGTCAGGTAAGGCAACATCCCTTCAGTCGTCAGACTGAAGGGATGTTGCGTGTACAATAGAAAAGAAGAAGCAAGAGACCGACAGCAGTTATTTTGTATCTAGTAAGAGCTCTATAATAGTGTAGTAATAATCGTAGTAGGCTGTAACAGTGACTTAAATTACAATAAGGAGTTTATTGATATTTAGTTCTTTCTTTATTTACACATGTAAATCAAACTATCAAAAAAGAAACGACACTTAATCAACCTCCGATAAAAGTAAAATATTTTGTTTCTGTTTTATCTATAACTTTGTTTACCGATTAACGTGTTTGTTTGGAAATTTAAACCGGTTTCTGTTATATTCGTCTATAACTTATTGGCGCCAAGCCAATAAGTTATATACATCGATTGCAATAATGTAAAGCATTACATTAGAACACCAACCGCAACCGGGAAGCGCAAGCCGAGGGGAGGGGGCGTGCTCTTGAACTTCGAGCCCGCGCGGCGCCGCCGGCCGTCTAGGCAGCTTGTGTTTTGATGCCTTTGCCATTCTGCCTATGAAGGCATTTAAGCAGTCAACAGTCAATAAAACAAATTAAAAATTCACAAAGTAGTCTGCGGAGGTTTGCAATTGCCAGTTAAATAGTCAATTTTCCATGCCTACTTAATAATCACGGACACAGCATGGTAAGGCATACTTTAAATGGGTAATATTACTGTCCAATGGAAAATTATAGAAACTAGAAATAGCGCTCTGAACCGAACAGGTGGCGAGTTTAACGATATAAAAATGCATTCAACAGACCTACTTATGTTCTACATGAGTAATTTATGTACGAGTACGACTGCACAACTATGAGCAAAAAGGTAATCGACATGTAAGTAATAAAAGGATAATTTTATCACTTTGGCCGACAAATTCCCAAATGCACCCAAATTCTCGTGAGGTGTATTTGAAATCCCAGCGAAGCAAACTTTACTAGGTCAATAAGTCCACATGAGCAGTGTCACTAAACTTTCGATTGGCGGATTGGGCGTACCTTTTAGGAAAATTCAAATTTCACGAGCTCTGTAGAAAGTCAGCAATTTTAAATATTTAAACGGGAGAGGACAAAAAAAGGAACCAGTGCATCGCCGCGACCGCTGCCGCCCTCGGAGGAGGGCGTTTAAAAATAACGATAAAAATCGTTAGCAAGCGATTATTTCCACAGCGACAAATGAAAACGGACGCGACTAAGACTTCTTCATTCTATACTTTATTCAGACCGCGGAACTGGCCGCCGCGCTGGCCGGAGCGGGCCGGCCGGTAGCCGACTCGTTTCGTATGCAAATGCACTAAAATAATGTCCCATTCACATTCCTTTTAGATAAATATTTCGCTTTGCAGACGCCCGGGGATTTTCTTGTTATGGAACATTAATGTGAATTAAAATGAAATAAAAATTTGCATCACAAAAGTATTAGTGAATCGCATGCAATTTACATGTTTTGATTAAGATAATATTCGCTCTTTGATTAACCCAAATTACTTTAGTAACTTGAAGTATCATAATATAAGACACACTATACCTGTTACTGGTTTAGGTAATGAAGTTAATTTAATTATTAGCCAAACGGCGTTATCGAGGCCAGAGACGGACAAACCACATGGATTCTAGAAATGTGGATATTACAATTTTATAGGCAGTTACGTCTTGTAAACTAATTAACCGTATTGATGATGTGTAGGCATCCTCATGAAAACTAATAAATTGTTCTTAATATACGATATTTCTTAAACATATGCTTGTGCAAATGCTTCTTGTGAAAATTTTCTCGCGACTTGATACATGACGCACGTGACTTTCGGCATTGATTGGTTTCTATACATTTATAAATTCAATTAATTTAGAGAAAACATAATATTCATTAGGAAGAAATATGCCTGAGTAATTGTTTCTTTAACCAAGTAAAAACATGATTTTAATGAAAAAAAAATCACAAAATGTTTGGATTATATCAATCACGGAACAGTGGCCGTTTTGCTAACGTTTTATCTGATTTTTAACTGACTTAAAAAAAAGGAGGAGGTTCTCAATTCGGTTGTATTTTTTTTAAATATTTGTTACCTCAGAACTCCGCCATTAATAAACCGATTTGAAAAAATTTTTTAAACTTAAGATTGGTCCCATTTTTTTCAAAATTAAATTCTGATGATGGGATCCATGAGAAAATGAGGGAACTCCTAAAATATTATAGATCCTCCGACCAGACGAGTGTTGTGTCTGGTGGGCTACTGCCCGACGGTTGTTTGTCGGGTTCTTGTATATATGGTTCAATCGCTCCGATAACTTTAATATCGCGATGTAGGATACGTCAGTTTTATATGTAGCAAGATAGATGTCGCTACAGTATACATATAGCGATTTTAGTATATTTAACAACAAGTCAAGCATTTGCATTCAGAAAGTATCATTTGCTAAGGTGGAACTGATGAAGGAGACCATAGTTGGTCCATAGGCTATTGAGCATCTTCCACGAGTAAGGTACGCACGCCCCACCCACGCGATAAGATATTTTTATTAAGACATTTAAGCCTTGCCATAGTTGACAAATCAAATTTTAATGAATGATTCTGGTGAGAATGATACCATCAAACTGATCTAATGAAGAAGGCGGAAGGTAAGCACCGGAACTCTGTGATAAAACAATGTATCATAGCCGTGTTTGGACTTATTTGAATCGTCATGAGAAGCAATGAAGCTATAATTACATCACAGATCGCCATTTAAACAGTTAAAAAAAATATTAAAAAACAGACAAATAAAACAAATTTTAATTAAAAAAATAACCGACTTCAAAAACACTATAAAGCTAAAAATAAATTTTAAACAATCATACCAAAAAGTTATTATTGGAGTCGGTGCCAGCCGTTGAATGTTTGAATGTAGTTGTTTGCACCGACTCCAAAAATACTTGTTTGGTATGATTTTTTAAAAGTTATTTTTAGCTTTTTAGTGTTTTTGAAGTCGGTTATTTTTTTTATAAATTGTTTTTTTAGTAACTTGCTTGATGGTCCAACTCAAACATAAGATTTCATTTCATTTGTTACACACCGTTACTTAACGTGTTGTTGCAGTACAGTAGCCACTTATTCTTTCTCTTAAAAATAACGATGATGCTTTTATTTATACGTATTTATGATCCTAGGATGCTGTAGATCTATGACGAGATTTGGCTACTTGCGTATACTGTACGTGCGCTTTTTATAGGGACGCTGACATAAAACATGTCCTATACAAGTGTTCCGTTCCGCTTTTGAATAATTGAAAGACCCGCTCGTATCGACGCGATCTTATCTCTCATCTCGTCATCATACTGCGAAACCCTGCGCTCGTAATGGGTTGTGATAAGGTACGGTTTCGAGTGACAAGCTGACAAATATTAATGGAGACGCGGGCGCAGGTCGCGAATTCGAGATCCAGCGCTGGTGACTCGGTCGTCACGATCGTTAAACGAGGCTCCGGTGTCCATGAATTGTGCGTGGATTCATGGCCTGGCAGAATATTGCCGAATTTTATGAAAGTTAAAGTATTACGTCCAATAATGTTTTGTTCATCGTCATCATTAAAGAACATATTAGGTCTTAACATATGAAATTGCTGATACTTAATACTGGCAACTTTAACATTAAATATCTTGCGTTTGATTAGGAATTCCAAATTCAAATTTATTTCGAAATAAAGCCAGAATAATATTGTTTTAATTTTTTTCTCAATTTTCTCTCAATTTTTTTTCAAAATTTTGATAACTTTTTACAAGGAAAAAAATTCAAATCTGATGGATGAGGCAGTCAAAACCGCTTTCAAACAATTCATAGACTCGCTCCCAGGATTTTTTTCCAAAGGGATCAATGATCTGCCCATAAACCTGCCTCATCTGAACTGTATCATCCTTGTATACCATGTTTTACGCAAATAAATTTTTTGATTTGATTTGATTTGATTTAAATGGCGGAAGTGTATCGATAACAACGTCGCATACTTCGATTGATTAAATAATAATTTCATTTAAAAAATTATTCACTTTTTTGATACTGAACGGCAATTTCATATGTAAGTAAGGACCTAATATTTATTATTTAAGCAGCCAGAGAAGCAGTTTCAGGAATATTTTTATTAAAAAAAATAAAACTATATTTTCTGCATTCACAATAGCAACTAGTTTTTAAATCAAGGATAATTTTCCACTTGAAAAATCCCAGCAGTGGCAGTAAAAAAAAATTTTTATTAAAAAATCTACTTATTTGGTGAATGGAATCATCGATTTGTTTAGTTTTCTGTTGTAAAACTGAACGTGAAAGAGGTCTTTGGAAAGGGGTTAGGTCGTAAAGTTTTCCAATAATGGCTAATAATAACCGAGCTTTGGTCACCGTGCAGTAATGGATGCAAATGTGCACGGACAGAGTGGACGTGACTCGTGCGCGTGGGCAGCCCGCCGCGAGCGCCGACCGTTAGCACCGTCTGCGCTTGCGCCTGCGCGGCTTCGTGTCGTGCCCGTACATAATCGAGTTCGTTGCTGCGTTAGATCTTTTCTGAATTTTAATCTTAATGTATTTCAAAAACAGACTGATGGTAGGGAATTCGAACGAATGAATGAGAAAACGATATAAGTATGTACCTATTCATTTATTAAATGAATGACAGACAAGAATATATTAGTTGAACAACCTAAGATACCTAATAGTTTTGCAAAAGTGCCGCCTGATGTTCCGAGCCTCGTGTCAATAATTGCGAATTGCTATGATGATCGCTAAACTTCTTCAGAATATGGTTAGTACCACAAGCACAAAAAATGTAACATTGCTCTTGCCAAGCTACAGTTAGCAAAGCAAAGTAACACAAGACATCCACATTTTGGTATCATTTACTCTACATAGCATTCCCTCCGCAATAAATATTTAAGAACACTAACTGTCTAATGTGTTAAAAAATAAAGTACTAAATCGCATTGAAGGACTCGAGCAGGAGTTCAGTATTTTTTGAATACACAATAATTGTAAAACCACCGAAGACCAGCAAGAGCGTCTAATTCACAACAATCGAAAATGCAACGTTCGGCTGTAAGAGGTAAGTAGTTTGCTCAGGACGGAGCCGGGTGCTGTGGACAGGAAATATCACAATGAGCACGTGACCGGCACACACCCATTAACTTTGTAAGGCACAAAATAGGAACACACAGATGCACCATTGTACACGCAAGACGCTGGCAAACAACCCGTCATCAGTACAGTCCATCCAGTGCTGAACTAAGTTCGCCTAGCTACTGTTTGTGTTCTTGTGGCTGCAACTATACAGCATGAAGCTAGCATACTGAGGGTATAAACTTAACTTACAATTAAATGGTCTTGTAGGTTCCGATCTTAAGAGTTAACAATTTATGAAATACTGACTCATAAGAAAGCTTGAGGAAGACGAGGTTGGTGTCTGTTATTTAAAAAGAAGACGGGATATACGCAAGCTGGAAAGAAAAAGAAAAATTTAAGAAAACCTCTACAGTGATAACAGAATACGAAGTAACTTGACTATCAAATTGAGGAAAGCTCACTCCGAGAGGACGCTAGTTTAGTGGGAACAAGGTAATAATAACAACTAGAAATATAGGAAAGGAACCGAACAAATCTAAAACCTGAAACTCTGTATATAAATGGCGACATAAAATAACGAGATTATGATAATAATAGCGATCGTTAAGCGGCGCGTGGGCGCGCCTGACAAAGTTAATGTGCCCCGCGACCGGCGCAAATTCAATCTATGTAGGTACCAAGGCTATTAATGTAATTGAATTATCGCCATCACAAGCCTCCAAACGGATTCAAATTAATTCTAATCAATTCAGTATAATTAGATACCAAATATTTGTGCACATTCGTTTTTAGTTTATGATAGATAAAATTACTGTTCAAGTAACCATCACTCAAAAATAAGCGAGTAAAATTTGAAGAATTCCAATAAAACGCTGTAAATGTTTCCACAGCAATAAACATGTGCATAACTTAACATAATAGCTAATTAGCAAGCGCGAAATTTCTCTAAACCGTTGCAAAGTAATAAATAGTGAACAATATTGTGATTGTAGTAAACATGTTCAAGGTTGGAGAATCGCCAGGCGTAGCGACTTGCGGTAAGGCCTGCGACCCAGCACAGAGAGCGAGCAATAGTTTTAAAAAAAACCTAAGAAACATCGACTTAAGTAGTGAATGATTAATTATGAAGGGAAGAACAGAACTGGTTGATAAACATGTCAGGGAAAGTAATGAGAAAATGTGAGTTAGGTATAAATTAAGTGATAGACTAGTTATACATATTAAATTCCAAAAACCACTGCTCTTTAATTATTGACCTTAAACATCGCGTGTACATTATGAGAAAAATGAAAAATCTACAATATTTGATATTTAAAACGAGAAACTATAATATATACACAGTTTTAAAAGCATCTTCCTGCTGAACTCCCAAACACTGTTTTCAAAAATCGACGCAACGTTTGAATCTAGCTTGCTCTAATGTCGACTTCGGTGGACAGACTTCATGCGAGGAGCGTCGCTGCAGTCCGCAAACGCTGCTTACAATTGCACGTACGCGTAATAAGTCTCCGCGATCGAGGCTCGGCGGTCTAGTGGTGGACTTTTCAATAACCATCCCGGAGCGGCTGCAGCAAATAACTTCGTGCGAAATACTTCTGCAGATACAATACATACTCGCATGTATCACATTTTTTACACAACACCATTTTTGCAGTCCGGACCGGAGCCTCGAAAGATTCTTATAATGTAATAATGTAGGTATTTTTATGAGCTACTTGAATGAACCTTCGGAAGATGGCTGGCAGGGGATGGATTAAAAAAGCGGGGGACCGTGCTCTTTGGAGCTCCAAAGAGCTCTTTGGGAGAGGCTTACGTCCAGCAGTGGACTGCAATAGCCTGACATGATGATGATGAATTGAATGAAGATCTTATATGTTGGTCACAAAATATGAAATTACAATATTCAAAAGAAAAGTTATACAAATTACTTTTCTTCCAATAATGATAACAAGAAACTAAGTATGTCTTGTAAAGCAGTCTTCAGTCATTTGGGGGAAGCGACCCATTTGACAGTTACACGTAAAATGCGGAAGTAGGTCCTTCTTTGATTTATCCTACCATATTTTCAACTATACATATTGTTAAGTTTCTAATAGTACTGACTTCATTTAATGTGGAAAAACCGTAAAAGTGTATTTTAATATATCGTACAAATAGATGACCTCCATAGCCGAGAGGCGAGTATACCGGACTTGGTGTCGCTATTTCTAAGGTTCCGGGTTCGAATCCCGGTCGGGTCAATGTAGAAAAATAACTATTCAATATTGTCTCGGGTCTGGGTGTTGTGGTACCGTCGTTGTTTCTGATTTCTGTAACACAAGTGCTTTGGCTACTTACCACAGGATCAGAGCAATGTATGTGATGTTGTCCAATATTCCAAAAAAAAAAGGTACCTAACTACCTACTGCACGTATTTCCAGTATTGATCAGAATACACTAAACTATGAAAGAATATATTCGCGAAGCAGACCAACTGTTAAAAGGTTTGTAAATGGTAGGATGTAATGATAATCTAAAAAAAAATTTACGTCTATCCTAAGTAGTTTCACCGGAATGTTTAACAAAAACGTTTACATTCAATTTGGTATTGACAGCTTTATTATTGTGAATCCTGTTTTCTGGTTTTGTTGGCTTAGTAAGCTTTCGAAAGGTGTCAAAACCTCGCGATGTTTGCTCTTCCAATTGGAAGCCTTTCCACTGGCATCAGTTAGACGCGGCCGCGGCCGATCGTAACGCGAGAATGGCCGTAAGTATATTCTCGTACAGATACAGTATATGTGTGCTGGTAGACTGGTGGGCGCATGTATAATTGCGGTGTATCGTTGAACGCTCACCTTGGCCGCGGCGCGAGCAAGGCCAAGGTCGCTAAAGCACCAGCCCCTCCGCGCGAGCACCCGCCCCGCGACCCCTCCCGCACTGCACGCGCACGTTTTTTGCACAGTGATGTAATCTGCAATTCGGCGCGCGCGCAACATGGCCGCCGCGTCACGCTCAGATAAACACCAGTTCAAAACACTTTTTGAAAAAATTTTGACACCTTTGCACAATGCTTGTACCATCTTTTAATAATCTGAAACGATCGCGATGATCTTTCAGATAACTCTGTACATTTTCCGGTGTTACGGTTTGGATCGATAAATAACGTAAACGCTGTGTGCCGGTTGATATGTCCATAAATCTATTGCACGTACATACATACAGGAAATTGTGGCACACACCTACGTATTCACCTTCACGGTTAAAGCATGTTTGTCACGGTAGAATTTTTGCTTTGTTTTAAATATCATACCGCAAATGTACTTCGGTCGTAACAATACCTACAATCTATATACTTATTACAAATTACAAAAGTAAAGTGTAATGTAGACAAACATGGAATGTGCGAGATGATTTTTTAAGATACCGCAAGATGGTGCCCGGCTCAACCTCGGTAGTAACTCTAGGGTGGTTTAACCGCAAGCATTGAGAAGTAACCACAACAAGCGAGTTCGCTAGTAAACACGTATTACACGAACAATTACGTCGGAATGCTATCTCACACCCTACAAAATATTTATGTAAATATTTTTGGGGCATCGATTTTGCAGTACTTGTTTATTAGACCACACACATCAGCTGATTAAGAACAAGCTGTGTGTAATCTTTAAAGGTAACTAAAACAAAAGATTAAGCTCCAAAGTCAAATAAAGCGACTTGAAGAATTATGTATGAAGATTAGATACGGCGCCACCATCTTTAATAAGACATTCATTATTTATTAAGTTTACATGTGTATGCCATGTGTGCAAGGCGCGAAGCTATTTGAGAACCCCAGAACCTACAAGACGCTACTGCTGTGTTGGACAGAGATGGCATATAGAAACTGCTATGTGTGTGGTTATGCTTACTTGTAAGCTTGTAACGTTTACATAAGTACTTAGATGCCGACACCAAAAAGAATTGTTTTCCTGTAAAATATAAATCCGCACGCACCTTCTGCAAATGGAATGTAAGTTCTATAAAGTTTATATCGGAGTCAATGAAGCTGGAAGCGGAAAACTGAAAATATCTCTATCACATTCAAACACACTTTATAATTGATTGGCACTGTTTGGTAAAATAACTTCAATTTTGAAACTTGCACTTAATTTTGCGTTCATGGGGGTAAAATCAATCACGATCAGGTCAATCTAGTTTTGAAGTCGGCACGTATACGAGTGCAATTCAAAAAGCCGCCAGCCGAGCTACTGCATTTTGAGGCAGCAACGACTTCTGCAGTTACTTCTTTCAAATCAAATGAAATCATTTGTTTGCCAGAATACTATGATTTTAGTTGGAACTAGCTGACCCAACAAACGTTGTTTTGTCTAAATTTGACAATGTAAAACGACATTTGCGCCCTGAGTAGCAAAAATCTCATAGAAAAAGTACATTCAGTTTTTACCGAAACAAAAAAAGAATTAGCTAAATAGGTGCAGCTATTTTGGAGTGATGCGCTTACATATATATGGCAAGTGATTTTTATTTATAAAGAAGATAAAAGCTAGGAAGGAAAAGGGGTGGCAGAAATTAGAACTTATCAACCGATTTCAAAAGGGAAAAAGTTCTTGATTCGACTATATTTGTTGTTAGTCCTAATATCCCAAATGTGAACCATTTTAATAATTGCTTAAGAGAGGTCCGTTTAAAAAAAAAACAATGTTGAAAAGGAAATTTTATCCCATATAAAATTGGTGTACTGCAGATAACTTGTTTTTGATTCAAATAATTCGTCTTGATGAAGACTTATTGTCGCTATAAATAGGCAAAGTATTTTTTTAATAAAATATATAAAAACTGACAAAAACTTTTTCTTTTAAGTAGGTAAGTCAAGAATAGTCATGTCTGGAATCATTTCATTAAGGGATCTAATTAACTCTCAAGCAGTTAACTTTGAATTACAAATTTTGTCCAAAAGACAAATCATTTGGAAAAACTGGTAGTTATCATCTATTTTCGAACCATTTAAATCATTTGGTTTCTGGCACAGCACAGGTAGTAGCCCTATCCCGTACTATTTCTGTATGAATGGCCGCACTATGGTCGTGTTTATAAGCGTACCAACACCGGATTATACGCATCTTCCTGCAGCCGATGCCAAATTATCTTAGCCTACAACTCTTTGGAGCGAATTCGAAGTCTAACTCTCTAAAAATCCTTGGTATTGCAATCATTGCCATTTGGTCTGGCTTCTCTGGCGTCAAACCAAATATAGTTAGTCATCAAATTGTTAAAGACAGCTACATTGTTAAAATTGTTATGTACTCGTAGGTTGGTAAATAAAAATAATAGTCGTGTAATAAAATTACACTTATGTTTTGGCTTGGCACTCGCTTTTGTCATTCGTCCCAAACATCAGAATCTATGTGTAATGGTAAGGGTGTAATGAATGATTGTCGAAGCGAGGGTCATTTCTACATGTTGTTTATCTTATGAAATAAACTATTTTCACTATCTTATGTGGGTATATAAAACAAAGTCGGGTTAGTTACACCATTTATAAGTCGAGAAAGGCTAGACCGATTTTTATTATCTTTAATTTGTTGGATTAGTCTCCGCCCCGAATAGCAGAATATATAATAAAATATCACAAAAAAAATAAAAAAAATGAGGCGGTATGAAGTTCGCCGGGACAGCTAGGTAGTTACCTATAAAAGTAAAGTAAAGTATGTCATCTATGTCTTACTGCAGGGCTCTGGACTCAACTCAACTATGAGGTGGTTTATGCCATACTCCACGAACGGGCCTAGTGTGGATTGGTGGAGGGGTGTGGGGAAACAGAAATCAAGAAAAACATGCTGTTACATACTAAAGTTCTACTCGGAACAAAATTTGTGAATAAACTGATTTATTTTCTTGATTTTACTATTGGTTGGTCCTCCATTAAAAGCCCTGAATACTAAAGTTAACAGACAAAGTAATAACAACGAAGTTGAGTCCTGTCCTGCCTATCTTACGATGTATCAGCCACGTTTCACAACAGCAGCGCCCGCGCATCGGAACTCGTAGTAGCGTACGCGGCGCAATCCAGCGCGCTGCTGCCAAAAACAACAAAACAACGACACACTTCGCTAATGATTTTATTTCTGGTTTTATAACTTTCAGCCGATATCAGAAGTTGTACTGATACAGATTAAGCAATTAAAAAAAGAACAAGGTTAATAGACACAGAAAAATACGATAATCTAGAAAGAACTCATTGTTTCAATCCCACTCGCTACGGAATCTGCGTAATTGTGAACCTGCCCGATCTAGAATTAAAATTAAATTTAATGAAGACAATGAAAGAAAGAATTCAAGATTTCTTCCATCCAACAGAATGATGCTAAGAAACAGAATTACGGCTTTGTTGAAGAAACAATAATTTCAAAATGTTTACTAATTAATTTTATAAAAAAATTAAAAATCGTCTTCAATGAACTAAACGCTAAAAATAATCTTAACACTAAGTACCTAATCAGGTAACCTTTGGATTCGGTGCAAACGAAAACATAGAGTCTCTCATCGACTGGCATTTAAAAAAAAATAATAATTAACTTATTACATCTGTTTTAGTGATAAATCCTAATCAAAACAAAACTTACGAGTGCAACCATAATTTAACTGCTGAACACCGAGTTCATTTCCTATTATTCCACCCTTAAAGGTGATTTTTTTTTCCGAAAATGTTTTATCATAGTATCTTTGAAGTATAAACTATTCATTAAAAAAAGAATTATCAAAATCGGTCCACATTTGGCAAAGATATTAGGTAAGATAGAAACTAAAATCAGTTGGCGTGGTACGGAGTTCATGCAATGTTTGATGATTTTCTTATAAATCATCAGAATTTAACCAAATTTATATGATCCCATTCTGAAAGTATTACCTTTCAAACAAAAAAATAATTATCGAAATCGGTCAACGTAGTAACGAATGATCGCTGAACATACATTTAAAAAAAAACGACGAATTGAGAACCTCCTCCTTTTTGAAGTCGGTTAAAAATATATTAAAAATCGGATTTTGTACCGGGACAAAGCCGATTATATTATCAGAGCTTCCTTATAGTTCAGCTCGAGATACAAAATCAAATACCTACTAACAAATAAAGCTCCTTAATGAAATAAACCATAAATAACATCAAATGAACACTTTCCTAATACAAATTATGAGTAACTTGTTGTCACCAATAATGTGTGCTGGGTGCATCTATTAAATTTGTAGCATCATAAACCAAACTTAGTTTGAAACATTTTACTCATAAATATTTTATAATTAAATAATATTATTTAAATTCGACTTACTGATATCAGTGACGTCATTCCACTTCATGATGACGTCAGTACAAAAATCACCTGAAATCAAAGACAAATACTTTTATATTTAATTTACAATTATTCTAAATGAAATCGTATGCATAAAGGAACAAAGCAAATCTACATTTATAATTGTCAAGTTAGCGATTCATCATTATCATCATCAGCCATTGGACGTCCACTGCTGAACATAGGTCTCCCCCGTTGACTTATTTATCAATTAATGTAACTAAATTTACAACAGCGGCGGCCATGCCTCAGTCAGACGTTCAAATGGTAGTCGTAGCATCGTAAACTTAAAAGTGATATCACATATGACCTCTGTGGTGCACTAAATAACGTTAGAAATATATGCCCACCTTATATTCATGATTTTTCATTATTCATCCAGTAGCTGGATTTAAAAATAAACATTGATTTGACCATCTTTTGGATGTCGTTGTGCACAATGCAGTTTAAATTAAGTTTGTCTTGCATATGTATATTCTCGGGATGTGCATTTAATAGGAAATAGTGCATAATACTCATAGAGTAGGTACAAGATACGACGGTTACCTAGCCGTCGGTGAATCAGCACTGATTGGATATAATGATGATAGATGACATGCACTATGGTTACTGTAATCATTATTAATTTCTAGACTAATCAGAGATTCTTATGCTGCTTGCTTCATACATTTTATGTTGTGTGTCATTAAGATCTTATTTCTTTTTATATTTTTCGTCTTAATCTAGTAGTTGTGTCAGTGGAGTATTCAACAATTTTTCAATCTTTGCAATTTGCAGATCTCTTTAATCATGTAACAATTGACTAAAATTTTATTACAACGCACCTACCTTTTCTCAAACACAAAACATAATATTTGAATTTCATATTTTTGTACATTTCATCGATGTTATGTTTCCCATAATTTTGTTTCAATGTAAGTCTGTTTAAGTTTACAAAACTGTTTTACAGAAAATTTTAGTTCCAAAATGTCAATTTCATGTTCTTTTTATTATTATTTTATCATAATTACTTTTATTATTGTTTAAATGTTTACATAAAAATATGCTTTAAACCCAATTAGCCGTAGTCCTTCGCCATGGGTAGGTACAGTCTGCCCTATACTTGAGTGTAATTTAAAATAAGCATGCTTGTTTTCATGCATGCTGTCTGCATGTTGTATGAGTGATGCATCTATGATTGCTTACTTGCATGCTTGCTTGCATATTTTTTGCTTTTGTGCATAATAATGTGTGTGCGTGCCTTCATAATGCATGCATTAATTTTCACGAATTTAATTAATTGTAATAATAACGACACACAATTTTTTAAAGAACGAAACTAAGAATAAGTAAATTTTATAAAAATAAAAAAACCGACATCAAAACACTAAAAATAATCCTAACAATGAAGTACCTAATCAGTTAATTTTGGAGTCGGTGCAAACAAAAACATTGAATCTCTCATCGGCTGGCACCGACTCCAAAAGTAACTGAATAGGTACTTAAGTTTTAGGATTATTTTTAGCATTTTAGTGTTTTGAAGTCGGTTTTATTTTTGAAATAAAATTTACTTATTTCATCTATTTTTAGTGATAGATCCTAATCTAACTGCTGAACACCGATTTCATCCCCTATATTCCTATTCTTAGGGGTGATTTTTATTTTGCAAACTTTTATCATAGCATCTTTGAAGTATAAGCTATTCAATAAAACAAAAATCATCAAAATTTGTCGAAGGTAGGTAACAAGAACCACAACCAAAATATTTTCTGGGTATATATTTGTTGATTTTCTCAAAAAGTTCTAAATCAATTTCGATAAAATTTATATGGGACCACCTCTGAAGTATGATGTACCAAACAAAAAAAGAATCATTAAAATCGATTCATAATTGGCGGAGTAATCGCGTAACATATATACAAAAAAAAACACACAGTCGAATTGAGAACCTCCTCCTTTTTTGAAGTCGGTTGAAAAAAGCTAATGACAGTATCGCAAATTAAAAAGGCTAATAATAATAAAAGTAATAGGCTAGTTTCCTAGGTCAAAAAAAGATTATTCTATTTAGTCCGTCAGTCAAAAAATATTGGACCTATATTTTGTCTTTTGTCAATCAAACAAAAAATAACGAAGATAAAGCGCATCAAAGTGAGCATGTGACGTCACGCCTTGCTAAAAAGTGTCGCAAGAAAATAAAAAATACGTGTCTAATATTTTCTGTTAATCCAACTGACGGACTAATTCTTTTTTAGGAAACTAGCCCATTGCTTTTTTAGTTTTTGAAACATTTAGTACCTATGCCTCACGTACAGCATACAAGTATTTATTGGCTTTTTAAATCTCAATAAAAATTATTAACCGTACGGTTTTAATTTATTTTAATTTGACTTTATCAGTCATTAATACAACTACACAGGCCACAGCACAGCGGCTCTACTAGCAAAACCGAATTATTGTTGTACCGGACAGGGTCTTTATTGATCTATTTTATGTACCTACAAATATAACACAATGTGTTACGTTATAGAACGCAAAAAATATATTGAATTGAATTGTGTAGAAAAAATGAAAGCAAACAAAAGATGAATAAAAAGAAGACATAATGATTGCAGTACAAGTGAATAATCCTTATCATGGATAAAACTATTTTACTGTGTAATTGAATATTGCATTACAAAATTTGCACATAATGTATTTTTTTTTAATGTGTGAGAGTGGGAATTTTCACAATGGCTGCTCCTTTAATTAGAATAGAGCATAATGGAAAGAATCGGCGGTGAAAAAAGTGTTATAATGCATACAATGAATGTAGTGGCCTGTGTTTAGCTAACTGTCGGCGAGCACGCGACGGGAGCGCCCGCGCACGCAACGCGCGCTCATCTATTACACTCGAGATCAGCACGCACGTTCACGCAAGACCATGTATGCACCTAACATTTTAAATTTTGACCATACAATAGACGTTAAAGCATCCGCACGAAACAAAAAACTGACACATTAAGCAGGACATGATGTGACACATGCACTGGAGGAAAGGGGGAAGGATGTGTAATATATATTTTTGTCAGTAAACCGTGGATGACGTCATGTTGACCGTGCAAGCTAAGTGAACTATCTGACTCTTGACTGATCTTACTTAATTATGTTTGCTTGAATAGGTACATTAAAATAGCGCCATATGTAAAGATTCAGTAACATGATATTACAAGATTTTCTAAAAAGCAAAGTGGATAGACATATCCTCGAAATCAGCTAACGTTACTGTAAAAAGATTGCTTGACTCATGTGCTGCCACTTTCAAATTGTGTGCTTTTTATACGTTCTTAAAGTGCCCGGTAAATAAAATAAGTATGCAAATTCGCGTCTGCGTGAGTCGCCGTAGCTCCCGGCGTCACAAATGCACCCCTTGCAAAACGAAGCGACCTGCATAAGTGCATTATACTAATTGCTTTAACGGATCCCAAGGAATTTCACTACAAATAAACGACTCCGTCGGAAATACTAAAACCTTAATGTGAAACAGTGAGGCTAGAAAATCTATTCCGTCCATAGGTTCGACCTTTTCTTCCCATTGTTTGATTTTAAGCCTTGCTACCTCGTGATAAGGGTCTTAGAATATCGAATGCGGTGTGTACACAGTAAGCCGTCGGCCCAGTTTCAGCCGAACGAATTATTCTAATAGTTAGGCCGACGACCTTTCAGATGAGGATTCGGTTTCTAATTCAGCTCGAATTGACGCTAGTTTGCGTTGAATTTGAATATTTTGTACAAACGCCTATTCGATCCTTTTAGGTTTAAATTAATTAAATTCAGAAACTGTTGATGATGCGTATCCAGGATTAAAGTTAAGATTTACTGTGGTTATTAATGGTTATAGTGACGTTTGTACATCCTCTGCTCTATATGATTGAAAGCACAAAATATATGTATAAGCATATAAAACAACTGAACATTCAGTAATCGCATTGAATTCAGCTGAGCGACGACGCTGAAACGCACGCGCGAACAGCGACCGCCTTGGGCCTGCAATTACTTCATTCGATGCTTGGTTAATCACCTACTAACCAAATAGGATAGCAACGTTGCTGCTTCCACGCGCATAAATGGGGTAAAATAATTGCTTTTTGATAATTACATAGACTGAAGCGTATAACCACAGACCATGTTTCTCGCTTGTCTTTTGTGTCCTAACCTGCACAAGGTTGTTTGAGCCTGCCTATAAACGAACACTGTGATAGAGGTTGCCAAGCTCTGCTCGAGGATCATAATCAGTATCATCAACACGAGAAGGTAACTTCATCAAAAAGTTACTTATTTTGCAAATTATGTCACTGAATAAAGGGATTTGATGATAGCACCGAGAGAAGAAAATAGATGAAAACGATAATATTCTGTATTGATCTATCTTTAAAAAACAAAACAAAATTGAAATGATTTAAAATGAAATGATCTAAAATGAGAGACATTTTTGATTAACTGCCTTTGATGATATTTTCACTATTATTTAAATATTTTATTAAGAAACCATTGTGTCTTTTAAATTATAAAATGCATGAAGCCAGGGCAAGTCGCTTATTTAAAATATACATGTTACCAGTTAATTTGATAGAGCTAATAAGAAGAGTCTGTCCCAAAGTTAAGGCTTCGTCTTGTGACCATTGGAACAGTTTCAGCATGAGAAAATGATGAAACTACAAGCATTGTGGTTTGTGTTCAAATTATTTTGTACGTAATTTTAATTAACGAAACTTTTTGCGTTCGCAACGTTCGAGTTCTGTTAATTTACCTAGGATAATTCAGCCATTAACTAGAGGTAGGTATTTCAACCGCAGCGTACAATGCTTTATAAAAGATTAGCTCAGACAAAAATGCCAAATCGTGCCTGAACTTTTCATTGAACTATTGGTCGTTGACCGACACCGATGTAGAGTAGGTAATTAATTTAATGAACAACACAAAATGTTAATAAAACTAAACTCTACAATGAAAAAATACTTTAGTTAAGTACAGAACAGAAATAAACTTTTTGAGGTAAATAATTAAGTAGGCAATTTTCTTATGGAATAGGTAAGGTTTTTCCATATTTTTCAAGGTATATTATTTCCAATCTTATTTCGCAAAAGAAGTTTTTTACGCCTTGCGTACTTTTATCAGTAAATATTATTAGTGCTTGGGTAATCTTTTTGTATTAGATGTTAGAAATAGTAGGTACTACAAGTATTTCAACACTGTATTAGCCAATAGATATTTCCAATGTAACTTAATTATTTAAATTCTTAGATCTTACAATACAATTGACGATGAAGCTTTATACATTTATTTGTTAAAAAATCGTTAATGATTCATATTACTGCGGAAACATTCCGTTTGTTTGATTGATTTTACTCAGTTTACTACTTTTTCAATATGTATAATAAAACAGATTCTAATTTCGAAAATGTATTATGCCTCTTATATTAAACCTATAAAATAATTTCAATCAATAGCCAGCAACCTTTTGAAAATTATAGGTAGTTTTCATCATCATTCATCATCATCATTCTCTTGCAAAAGTTAAGACGTCGCTTAATTCACATCTAATTACAGCAGAAAATGTATCAGGAAAATATTGTATTTCTTTCGAAAATCGTAGTATATAATTTGCCAGATCCAAGATGTTGAACTTGGTTCGGAACGCGGCAACCCTCGACCTGGTTCGCGGAGGTGAACGCCCGCGCGATACCTACCGCGGCCGAAGCACCGCCTGCACTCGCACCGCGCTGAGCTGCATCTGTTTAGAGAGGCGTTTTTAACCTTTTTCACTACGTGATCCTCTTGGAACGGAAGAGTTATAATAAGTTGTGAACTAGTACTCATATGTCAAAAAGCCAAACGATATATGAACTCTAGTAAAATCTTGATGATTCAACAACCTATAGATTTTTTACAAGATAGATTGACAATTATACAATGAGACAGGACAGGTAGCATTCGGATGCAAGTCATCTAGAGAGATTTCTACCGACTTGCAAGAGCGCACTGATTTAATGAAAACGATCTCATTCTTGATAAAAAATATCTTGATGCTATAAAGTTCTGATAAGATAGAGTTCTTCTTCAGATTTCTGTCCACACGATGTACAGTTTTCAAACAAAGAAGCATGAAGTTACAGTGGCACTAATCGATTCGGGTCTTATGAAAAAAGAAAACAATAAAATCTTCCGGAAATGATAATTCGTGGAACAACAGTGAAAATTACACTAAAGGTATCACGATAAACAATCGGGCGATCCATACAGCGTTATCTAAGCGTTTGTATTTTTAGTGCGCCTATCTAGAGTGAGTATTTTTCAGCTGATAGCACGTTATCGGTCGACGATAGCGCAGTGTATGTAGGTTGCCGACCTCACCACACCGCCAACTAAACAGCTGACAAGAACTTTAAGAAAGTCGTTTCAAAAGTATTACTACGGCATAATAATACTTTATGTAGGGAACGCAGAAATAATACCCGTGAAGATAGGCAAATAAATGCTCCTGCCCAACGCAAATCCATCTTTCCAGCATTCGAGTTATAAGAACTCGTTCTTGAAGTAAGACAAGAAATTAAAGTAAATAAGTGATCAACCTAAGAGTACCTATATATTGGCAGACATGTCGATGAAACATAATTGAAAAGTTATGTAGTTACAGTTAGTTAGTTACTTTTTGTTCTGGATGTAAAAGGTATAAATCCTTATAAGGTTTTGTAATTATTTTAGGAGCAACAGTTAATTGGCCTGTCGTTTGCTGCGTGGGTATATGTCGTCGGATGTCGATGTTTCAATTCAATAGCCATGAAAATGGACCTATTAAAACATGGGAACATTTTAATTTGAACGATGAAATTCCAAAAGTTCGTAAACAGATTACAAATAGAAATATCTTTAAAAAAAAATTGAATTCAGCAATATATCTATCACATTAAAGTAAGAATGTGAAAATTAAATTAATAAAATACAAAAACTTTATTGTAAAAAATGTAAGTCTGCAACATTAAACAAAAGTTGAAGATATGAAAACTGTGTTGCGGGCCGCGTGCAATATAATTGCATCCTATAGCTTTAGACATAAACACTGCAACAAAGTGCAAAGTAGATATGAACTATTCTGACCTATTGCCGTACCTAGCACGAGTGCGCTCGCGCAGTCGCGTCTATAGGTATCCGCTAAGGTACTGACTTACTGAGTTACGGACAATAATTTCAGCTCTGTTTTAGAGGGCGCATCAAAATTTACCTACTCACCAATCTGTCTAAAGACATTCTACAAAACGGCAGATGACTAAGACGAAAGAAATAGATTCGGGTCAGGGTAACGATGGAGTTACGATTACCATAAATAGGAAGCACATAAACGCAATAGTTTTGATATAGGTACAGTTACATTAATATAACATTGCAGTCTCTAAGGCCACCCATAGGCTTTTCATTTTTTTCCCTTCGTCTGCAAAGCACAGGGCCCGTGATTAGTTCCTCCAGGGGACGCATTCAAAAACTTCCGACATCGCAATTGTAGATTGACGCGAACTCACCGCGGTGAACATGCACGAACGAGGAGGGTTACTTATTGGCATAATATACATACATATCCGCGTATACAGTAAGCTCACTACGGATCTACAAAATACTGTCTGTCCTATCCCCCAAGCTAACTGGTGTGTACTTAAATAAAACTAAATCTTTGAGGTTTATTCTTGATTCCAATAAGGTGATACAAAGTTTTTACGTGGGTAGGCAATTTTTTTTCGCATCCACTTTGCAGGTAGGATTAATTGCCAACCAACGTTTTCGTCGAGTTTTTTGAGAATCGCTGAAATCGCCTTAATGGCTACAGAAGAACTAAGTATATAACTCTTATCTGTAAATCTTGGCTATTGTTTAACTAAAATTAAGTTCTAAAAAAATATTATTCCATTTTTATATTATAAGTAAGCTCTTGTTTTAAAAGTAAACTATAACTCACATTTGCAAGTCAAGCAAGTCGTGGCAGCCTGTAACTGAATCTACACTTAGCTCATATTTTAAACTTGTTACTTGTTAATTGTATCATTGGTGTAAGATTTGTTGGTTGCTCCTATTAAATAAATAAATAAATTTAGTACCTCAGCCAGAGACGCCTTACCTCAAAATCGAGTTAACGAAAAACGGAGTTAAGCTTGTGAAAGGTAATGGCATATGCCTGAGACGCCTCGAGCGAAGTGCGCGGGCACCGGATTGATATAAACTTCTGTGACGGTGTTAATTGGGAGCTAAACTGGTGCTGAGGCGTTACACGGCCGATGACCTTAAACCCTACTGCGTGAGCCTCTATTATGTTATTGGCGAGCCCTCGGGCGCGCATCGAGCGGCGAAAAAAGAGAACCGGCCGCACCGGTCCGCGTCGTGACATAACTTATACTAATAGCACAGGTATGTTGACGGAAACCGGCGCTCAGCGCGTACTCGCCAGCAGATACGATATTTTGCGATCGAGCGTGTTTTGAACGAGAAGGGAAATTAACAAAAGACGTTTGATTCTATATTAATATTTTTTAGCATGTCAATTTGAATTTTATATATAAGGAATTATGAAAGCTGTAACCTTTCTACACTGAAAGCTTAATGTCATTGTACTTCATATACCAACATTTTCAAGTTAAACTTATTGCAACTAATGCTTAACCAAGTAAAACAGTCCTCCAAATAAGATTTGATGATTCCATTACAAAGGCTTTTAAAACCTGTTTTATATCTCTACCGTGCGGTGACTTTATCGCGTACCTGCTGCCACTAAAAAATAATGAATCCAGTAAAAGATTGCGATCACTGAGGATTCGGGGCAAAATTGCGAAGCTACTTTTACTGTTAACTGTACCTAAAGATGAATTCGATTAAAACGCGGCAAG
Source organism: Anania hortulata (assembly GCA_963576865.1). Taxonomy (NCBI): domain Eukaryota; kingdom Metazoa; phylum Arthropoda; class Insecta; order Lepidoptera; family Crambidae; genus Anania; species Anania hortulata. The sequence continues at coordinate 22,428,071 of OY756393.1, forward strand.
TCAACAATAACCGCTACACATGCATTGTGATTGTGCGCAATTATGTCGTTTGCACGGCGGTGGAAGGCCAAGGCGACGCAACCTACCTCAACAGACCTTCAGACACCATTTGCGTTATTTATCTTCAAGATATTTAGAGATAAAACGCCGCAAACAATTAAAATAAATAATATCCACAAAACTATAGACAATGAAGATGAGGTAAAAGGCGAATCATAATGATATAACGATTTAACAAAAACCAGAGACTCGTTACGTAAAGTGTCATCTGAACGTAACGGTTAAAAGGAGGAAGTTAGGTAAGAGCATAGCGATGATACCCTGGCTGCTGAAAAACACGGATGAACATAATAAGTGACGGAAAGATTCCGGAACCAAATCCCGGAACTAAATGACTCTTAGTAAGGGAGACCATAATAAATACGAATTGTCTGACGAAAAGGCTGGGAAATTCACAAGAAAGTGACCAGCTGCACTTAAGATACGTGTTCACCAAAATTTAAGGTAATAAAACTTAAAAGTACGCAAAATGCTGCTGATAAAAGCCAAAGCGCAGCCTTCTGAGTAGTTTTAGATACATATAAAATACAATCGGTAAAATATCTAGAACGAATGTATGTGCTGACCAGTCATGATGACCACCAATAGGTAAACTTGACCGGGGTCCACTGAATAACCAGAACAAATAAAAACTCGATTTCATTACCCATTCCCGAGATGTACGAACGAGTAATTTATTGTAAAGTTATGAATGTTCTTACCGCGTGCGCAGGAGCCGTATGTGGTTATCAGCGGTGTGGTTTTTGATTATGCGTCGATTACTGGCCAGCTGATCGCGGGGCGAGGGGCGCGGGGGTCGCTGCCCCTGATTGGTCCGCCAGCTCGTAATCTAGCGCGAATGGGCTGAGCACTGTACACGCGACGAACTTTATTATTCTTCGCAGCGTTCACAAGACTTAAATGATTTTACGAACCGAATTCCTTGCCTATGTCACTGGTTTGAGCTTGATATCAAAAGATAGAAATTCTAACATCATCAATAAATAATTAAACTATTAAAGTACAAATTTTTATTTCACTCATACCGATCTATCTATATTTAAAAGAAGAGAAACCTGCTCACTGAATACTTTGTAAGCCTCGGCAGCCACTTTATAGCGGGAGGTGACTGGAACTCAAAACACCTTCATTGGGGATCTCGACTTATCACCACTCGGGGAAGAGAATTAAAAAAATTGCCTTGTCTCTACAATAGACGCACAGACTGGGAATCGTTGAGAGACCTAGTGAGTGAAGAACTGCCACTCCAAATAGCTCTTAAGAATGAAACTGACATAGATGAGGCTGCCGGGACTTTTATGACTACAATTCAGTCCGCCTGTTGGAGGTTTTGGTTTGGTTTGGAGAAAAGGGTTTTTCAAAATTCAGCCCCTAAAGGGGTGAAATGGGGGCCCAAAGTTTGTATAGGGAAACAAGATTAGTTTGACCTATATATATAAAAGAAGAAACTGACTGACTGACTGACATATCAACGCACAGCCCAAACCGCTGGTGCTAGAGATTCCAAATTTGGCACGTAGGTCCCTTATAAGGTCTAGGGGTGCACTAAAAAAGGGTTTTTCAAAATTCAGCCCCTAAAGGGGTGAAATGGGGGCCCAAAGTTTGTATGGGGAAACAAGATTAGTTAGACTATTTTATTCGAAACTTCACAGGAGTATTCCTAACAATATATGATTAAAAACGTGTTTCAGAATTTTTTGCGAAATCTACTAAACCAAAACTCTACTAAAAAAAACCCCTAAAGGGGATAAAAGGGGTGACAAAGTCTGAAAATCAACACGGGTATTGTTTCTATGGTTTATCGGGTCGCTGATTACGAAAACAACAACGATTTTAAAATTTAACGTTGCGGACGTGAAATGCCATCTCCCCTGTTGGGATGCGATGGGGTTGATATGTCTATTAATATGGGTGTCGATTTTATGGTTTGTTGGGACGTTGATTTTAAAATTGAATATTGTGAACATGAAAATTCTTGAAATTATTTGTGCCAAATTGCAATTCAATCGGTCCAGTAATTTTAGAGCTAATCGGTTGTAACAGACGGACTGACACACAGCCATTTGTGATCCCAACACAAAGGTTTTATTTTTGCATTAGATGTATAGAACGAGACCCGCGTTATCCTAAAATAGATAAATCGCTATATCATAACTTAACATATCGTATTTAGATGGTCATGCTAGGGGGGGGGGGGGGCTGTATTAGTAAAGAATATTGTCTATAAAGAAGTTTTGTAGTTTTTTTTACATTACTGAGTTTGACATTCATACATTCACTCAAAATCAAATCTAACGCGAGCGAAGCCGCGGGCAAAAGCTAGTTTAACATAAATAGCTAGTGATCGAAAATCAAAAACGTAACGAAGGAATGAATAAACAGATCTAATTAACAATATTTCAATGCTATTTTAGGAATCAGTTGACAAGGCAACGATGCTGGGTCGATGTTACGCTGCATCGGTGTTTGTAAATAAATAAACAGTTTCCGTAAATATTTTGTAACGTCCACTAGTAACAATGGCGCTTAGAGTCACCGGCACACATTGGGTCACTGCATTGTTTGATGGAACTAGTTATTGATCTATTGTCTCGAACTCTGACTTTGAAATGAACCGATAAATTCGGAAAGTAAGGGAGTATAGCGTAAAGATTAGCATTCGAGAGGTTGCGAAACGATACGGGCCTGGCCTGCTCATAAAACTGGTAAACTTATGGAATGTGTATCCAATTTTAAACTAAACACCACACGTCGATTGTGCTCAGCTGGAGGTGCGAGTGCGCTCGGCTCCGTGCACCAGAACGCATAATCGAACTTGATTTGTGGGAGTGTTCGATGATGAAAATCGGCACCCGCATCGCACACACAACTGGTACTATTTACAAACGATCGTTTGTAATTTTGATGAAATTAGGAATTGTCGATGCGTTTTTATTAAACGTAAAAAACATCACTCGCTTTTACTACACACCATTGAGCAGGTACATACATACGCACATACGTATGTGCTCCATGCTACACACATAATGTACTCGTACCTACATATAAATATCGTCACTTTGTTAAACGTACTTTTGTCTCTGATACCTATCTAAAGATCTCTAAAATACTGTTAAAATACAAATAAAAACAATGGTTAAAGATACTCCTCATAACCTAAAGAGTAATTAGAGAAATCGTTAGGCGCGTTACAGTTAAAAACCCTCAGATTGCGACATTTTTAGTTACCGTCTAAGGATAGGAGAGGAAATTCCATGTGATAATATTCTTCTGTCGTCAGTGTTAGACGGACACAAAAGGATGTTTGAGTAGACACGACAAGAAAAACGATTCCGGGAACTTTATGAAGCTGTGCCAGCGCCGATGTGAGTGCGGCCGCGATTGCTTTTGCTAGTGAAGGGTGGTGTGGTGATTATTACTTTCTCTACCTACACAAAATTTTTAAAAGTGCATTTTTGTTTCGAGATAATATATTTGTTTGGTTCTAGCAAACAAACATGCACTTTTGTTTTTCAACAACCTTAAAAATATATATAGAAAGAAGTTAAGTTTCGTTATAGTAGATCGATTTGTCATGATCATTATCTTAGACAATCAATATATAAGCCGTAGAAAAAACCTTATATAAAAAACGATTAAAAGGAAAATTCAATTCCCTTATAATAATAATTAAAAGTATAAAGGTAAGCACGTAGGTATGCCGATGCAAATTGTTATTGAATCCATGATTTATTATCATTTCCTGGCACTGCTCGACTAAATTTCAAAATGATTGAATGCCTCTTTTTAGTTGAAGTCGGTTTAATTGTTATATCAGAGTTAAAATAGAAAAGCTTGTATAATTTTCAATTAAATACAGGAATAATGCAATTAAGTACAGTAAATCTTTGGAATAATGAAATTAAGTACAATCGGTACAAGTACAACCCGTCAATCCCGGTTGCGTCCAAAGCCATTGCTTTGGAGTCCAGGATCCGCTTTCCTTGATTTAATTCTCCACTTCTCCACTTCGCGCGGTCTTAAGCGTCTCTAGTTGTGAGATCATTGGAACGCATGCCAGCCCTCACGACGTCAAGCCAGCATTTCTTGGTTGGTAAGTACGTAAATAATTATTTTTAGAAAATGTATTTGACCTTAAAAGCAGTCAACTCTGTAATTTCTGCTATAAATTATAGTCTGATTTCTGATCTGATAGATGTCGCGATTGGTTAATTAAATAGAAATGTTATATCGCTGAGACAGCAGAATTGTAAAATATCGACATACAGCAATAAACAACACTACTTTGATACTTAGTTTGATGTACCTATCGTCATCTCGCTCGGGGGAGCCGTATTGATGGCGGGTTTTTGTGCCGGCCGGCGCGCCAAGTCGCCGCGCGAGCGCAGGGGGCCCATTCACTCTGCAATTGCCAATTGATGGTGCAAAATGCGATTCACAACTGACAGGGCTAGCAAGTATTTGACAGGGTGAATAAAGACACATTGTCGTCGTGAATTACCCCTCATTTCCTACTGAGCTGAGACCTAAATTGGATTTCAAGTAAGGAAATAAGAGTAACGAAATCAAGTACAGACAACAGCTCGTCAACCTACCACAAAACATAGATAGATACTCTTTACTGCACACCATACAAGTAAAATACACATGATTTTTACACAAAGATGTACAATTTAGGCGGTCTTATCGCTAATAGCGATTTTCTTAATTTATATTGATCGTTGTAATACTTAAAGTCGATAATAGGTTATTCAACCTTTAACTTCTTGGGTAGGTTGACCTGCCGTTGACTCTACTTACATATTTTTGCAAGTACCTATGCTTCAATAAATAAGAATTTTAAACTTAAGTCTGCTACTGGATATGCCACTCCTAATTCACGTCTCTAATTCTTGGTTTCTTCGTACGCTGCCAGCATTTTAACGAATTTAACTGGATCTTATAGAAAATGTATATGTAACTAGACAGCCCTGAGTGCTGGTCAGTGTAGCGAATCAGCCGTCTCTTCACATGAGGCTTCGGAGAAATGTGCATCAATTAATTCATCCCGTTTTGGAGTAGACTCGTTCACATCATCCGCAATGAATGCCAATCTGTGCAGCAAAAACAAGCCGGACGACGGCCGAATTTGGGAGAGACGGGATACGGGATGGATGTGTGGAGAATTAGCGAAGGGTTTCAAGGACATGCTTAACCAATCGAACAGGTGAATACGCTTAAGGCAAGTCTGAACAGTATCAAGAAGTTCGCGGTCTAAATGCCCTTGAAACAGCTTTCTTAAGGGTAATAATGTTCTTACTGTTATGTAGGCAAAAGGTGTTTTCAATTGATAAGAACCGTTGCTTCAGTTATCTTGTATGGGTAATGGTCATACGCGGCGATACCGGCGGCCCACCTGAGCAAATAGTGACATTGCGCAGAAACGTTATTTTGTAGTTTGCAAATAATGTACGCCGAGTAAAGGACGAGTTTGGCAGGAAAATTATCATCGACATAGATGCGTGATTCAGTAAAATGTAAATGCCTGCAAAAAGTAAGCGATTGATTTCACGTGATAAATGTTCGAGACTCAGAAACGGACACGCCATCGGCGCGTTGATAAACGGCATTCATGTGCAAACAAAAGTTTAAGCATCATTAATGTTGTTAGCATATTTAGCGTTCAGTAAACATTTAACTAAGATGTAGAGATAACCTGGTAGTAGGATTATTCAGTTTCAGGGTTCCTAAACTCAAAATGGAAAAGGTAACACAAGGATGATTTTCTTGTCCGCCTGTCGGTGTGTCGTAGCACTTTTTATCTGTTAGGCCTGCCGTATCAAGTTGCAATTAATATAGACTACTAAGGTCGATCGCCCCTTGCAGTAAAAAAAACAAGTTTCTGTTTTAGCTCAATAAAGATACTTTATTGTATTTTCAGAGCCTCGACTTCCGGGCAGATATTTAATCACTGAAAGAAAATTAGGAAAATCAAAACATGTCAAGTAGTTTACGAGCTACAACCGTCCTTTTTGAGCACCTGTGGCTCCTAATTTTCGGCATTTCATTCAAGAGTTCGGAACCCTTTATGCGCATGGTTCGACACCTTATTTTGTAGTCAATAAATATAAAGGTTTTTTTTGACATTTACTGATGATATCCGCGTAGCCCAAAATCAAGCGTGTCGAACGCTGCCGACGCCAAATCAGATGGTGGAAGCTTGACGAAGATACGTCCCAGAAGTTCGCCTTAACTATCGGCGACAAGTGCGACGGTAGTGATGGCGAACCAGTCCAAAAATACTGGGATAGGATTCAGGCAGCCATCACTGGTGCAGCGAAGGCGGTGTTTGGCTTATCTCAGGGCGGTTGCAAATGTGACAAGGAGACTTGGTGGTGGAACCACTCAGTCTAGGGGGAGATAAGGGTGAAGAAAGCCTGAAAGATCTCCTGAAGACCACGACGCGTACAAGGATGCAAAACGCGCTGCGCTGCTAAGAGGCGAGACCACTTTCATACGCTCTATGACAAGTTGGAATCGTCTGAGGGGCCGAAGCTAATTTATAAGTTGGCGCGCTCCAGGGTCAAAGCAGCACAGGATATTTCCCAGTGTCGCTGTGTTAAAGACCCTGCAGGGCAACTTGTTATGCGAGGACCTCGCGGTGAAGGAGAGATGGCGCTCTTATTTCCATGAGCTGCTGAATAAGCAACACAAAGAGGTGCAGCCACCGGACCTTCCTCCGAATCAGGGACTAGTACCACCGGTAACGCCTGAAGAAGTCCAGTTCGCTCTTCGCCGCATGAAGAATCGTAAAGCTGTCGTAGCCGATGGAGTCCCAATCGAAGCCTGGAAGGCAATGGGCTCTCTTAGGGTGGACATCTTAACCTACCTTTACAACCGCATACTCTTAGAATGAGTATTATTACTCCGGTCTTCAAATGCAAGGGATCGGTGCAAAAGTGCGGCAACTACCTGGTATAAAGGTCATGTCCCACACCATGAAGCTCCTTGAGCGGATTGTGGATTTCCGGATCCGACAGGAGTGTGATGTCTCAGAGTGTCAATATGGGTTTCGTCCTGGCAACGAGACTATGGACCCGGTTTTCGCCCTAAGGACCGTCATGGAGAGATACATAACGAAGAACAGGCCTCTGCACTTGCTCTTTCTTGATCTGTAGAAGGCCTTCGACTGTGTCCCTCGAGTGGTGATCCGGTGGGCACTGAGATCCAAAGGGGTCCCCGAGGCATATATTGCCATTATTCGAGACATGTACCGCAGCTCCGATTCTGTGGTTCGGACCGCTGTTGGCAACACAAAATCGTTCCCCATCACCGTCGGAGTACACCAGGGTTCCGTCCTCAGTCCGTTTCTGTTTAGTGTGATATTAGACGTTGTATCAGACAGCATCAGAGACTCACATGACCAGCCACCATGGCTGCTGATGTATGCTGAAGATATCGCACTGGTGGACGCGGACAGGAGCAGGCTGGTGACACGGGTGAACGAGTGGAAGCAGTCGCTTGAGAGTGGTGGTCTAAAACTCAATGTGGCGAAGACCGAGTACCTGGCCTGTAACTCTACAGATCCAACGCCCGTCCGCATAGGCGCAGACAAGGTTGAGCGCACGGACCAGTTTAAATACCTTGGATCTGTACTTCACGCGTTGGGAGACATCGATTGCAACGTCAAAGCACGCATTGCAGCTGCGTGGGCCAAATGGCGAGAGGTGACTGGTTTCATTTGTGACCCCAGAATGCCGGTTAAGCTGAAAGGACAGATCTATAAGTCCATCATTAGGCCTGTCCTATTATATGGCAGCGAAGTGTGGTCGCTACTTGAGCGACACAAGCAGGAGCTGCGTGTCACGAAGATGAATATGCTGCGGTGGATGTGCGGAGTCACGCGGAAGGACCGCGTGAGGAACTCGCGCATCCGCGGTAGCCTTGGTGTCCGTGATATTGCAGACAAACTGCAGGAGAGTCGCCTACGCTGGCCCGGCCATGTTTTGCGGAAACCGGCAAGCTACGTAGGAAACAAATGTCTGGCCATGCCGCCACCGCCAGGTCCTGGCAAAAGGGGTAGACCCAAGAAATGCTGGCTTTACGTCGTGAGGCCTGACATGCGTGCCAATGATCTCACAACTAGAGACGCTCAAGACCCCGTGAAGTGGAGGAGTAAATCAAGGAAAGCGGACCCTAGGCTCCAAAGCAATGGCTTTTGGACGCAACCGGGATTGACCGTATAGATGAAGAAGAAGACTGAGAATATCACGGAGTTAGTAATCTAGTACTTTTTTAAAATCAAAATTAAGATACCAATAGAAGTGTGAAAATGCTAGACGACTTGTTCTACAAGGCAAGACAAATTTGTGAAAGCATATCTCGGCAAAATATTCTTCACTAAATTGTTTTTCAACTTGTAACTTGCCTGTTCGATTAAAGACGTAATGTCAAATGTGCAAGCTGATGAATCCCCGAATGTCATAGAATAAATGAAGATAAAAAAGGGATTTATGATTTTGGTAAACTAGAAAAGGATGTTAAAATCAAGTTCAACCTAGTCGTAGTAATCGTAGGTAATACTGAACGGGGGCGTTGCATGCGACATGCGCGCCTGTTTTGGCGTAAGAATTAATTGAGTCGACCGGGCGCACCATATTCTGGTACCGCACCTAGCCGACAGAATGTTGTCCAGCGAGGAAAGTTCTAGGCGATAACAGTAAAAAAGGTTATCACTTATACGAGCCCGCACTATTAACGCTATTAAGATAAAACCTAAGCGATACGAACAACTGAAAGTAATAATGTTTCTCTGGATATTACGTCAGACAATCATTTGGTAGTAATTAAATGTATTTTACGTAATTATGGGAGGCCATTGCTTTTCTGGATGCGGGCCGCTTCCAACCGGCCAATCTGGAAGTCACTAGGGGAGGTCACTATGTTCAGCGGACGTCCTATGACTGAAATGATGATGATGATTGCTTTTCTGTTTCTGGTTTGTGGTGCTAACATAACCTGTAGTGTAGTGTACCTTTATGAACTTGTGACCTAGTATTATATTTTAACTGGTAGAAAAATAAAGTAATATTCATAATAGAGATCTTGCAATGCAGATAGAAAAAAAAAACAATTTACTTAGTAACTTACAACTTGTTAAATACTAGAATGCATAGATGTGCATGTAAGGACCTAAATATTTTATTGCATGTTATACCGATACAAGAACAGTCAGTTGACATCTACAGTCGATAATGGGCGTATATACAGGCAAGTTGATGGTTTGCTGACTATGATTTTGACAGAAATGGCAGGCATCTATTTTTTTTAAACATATATAATGACGAGGATGACTCCTGTCCACAATGACATCCTATTTTCAACGTAATCTATGCTAATATAAAAAAGCTGAAGAGTTTGTTTTTTTTGTTTGGTTAAAAACGCTGATCTCAGGAACTACTGGTTCGAATTGAAAAAATACTTTTGTTTTGGATAGTCCATTTATCGAGAGGAAGGTTTTAGCTTATATTACATCACGTCACGTGGTAATCAAATATGTTCTAAAATAATGCATCGGCGATTGCGTCGATTTTTCTTTTACAGCGAGAGGCATCGATGTGGTTTATTGTATTATTTGATTATTTTAAGCTGGAAAGTGGCATAGGTCGTTGATAAAGACTTTAATTGTCAGATAGAACTGCGCGCAGGCGCGGGCTAAAGCTAGTAAAGAAATAAATGTAAAAATACAAGAAACCCGACTGCGTTGTCTAATAAAAAGATAGAAACAAGATGCAATCACTTAGTGCCTACGTTATCTTGTTTTCTTTTTTTTAACACAGTCTGTTTTTAGGGTTCCGTACCTCAAAACGAAAAAACGGAACCCTTATAGGATCACTTTGTTGTCCGTCCGTCCCTCTGTTGGTCTGTCAAGATCCTTTATCTCGAGAACGCGTGGATATAGTATCGAGTTGAAATTAAAACGATATACTCAGGTCTAGTCTCTAGAAGCTGTGAAAAAATCAAATATCTAAGAAAAAGGTAAAAAAAAAAGATACGGTCGCGCTCCAGACTAAAAAGCCAGGCGGTTGCGGGTTCAAATCCCGCAAGGGGCAAATGTTTTATAGTGTGATAAGCACGAGCATTTAATTTTGTAGGCCTAAGTCATGGATGTTTATAAACATATCTAGGACGTTAATCCGTTATCTAGTGGCCATATATTCCAAGCTTTGCTTAGTCTCAGGCTAGGTAATGGTGAAATTGTGTGAATAATTGATTTAACTTTATTTTATTTAATAGACGTACCAACAGTGTAGGACATATTATTAAATACTGACAAAAACAGATTACACATAAAAAGTACTGATTTATACACCTATTACAGGTACGTACAACATTTGCATAAGTTTGTTGACAATGAATATTATAATTGAGTATCAATCACAAGTCTAAGAATGGCAGAAAACAATATACAGAAATAAAATAAATTTTGAAAATAATAATACTCAAAAATATAAAGAAAATAACGATTTTATAAAACAACACCGAGTCTAAAATCATTGGACGGTTTAGTAATTGATTCAATTGACACGTCTTTAATTAAAATCCATCCTACCCTTGGGATGATACAAGGGTTATAGAGAATAACTAGATATGCGTGAAAGATATATTACCTACCTATTAAACCGGTCTTTTCCGTCGCGCAACCAGATAAATTAAGGAGTCATTCCAGTCCTATTAAAGTGTGTTAATTATTAACCCGTACCAATGTGATATTTTTTATCATTTATTTATAAGTAGCAACCATAGACAAAAGGTATGAGAACCTATGAGTCGACTCCCTTTTTCGCATTTAGACTCAAATTCGGTCCTTTGTGCGTAAAGGTAAGGTAAAATACCTTTGTCTATGATAGCAACTAACATTTTATAGTGGCGATATATTTTTTTATAAGTATTACAGTGAAAGTATATGGAAATATCTAGAAAAACACGAGTAATGCAATCAGTCGTTAATAATTTTAATCCTGTTTAAGTGCGTTATCATCGGACGACGTGGAAAAGTTTATTAAGCAGATAACATGATGTATATGTATGCGATCTAGTAATATATTAGTAAGGGGGCAACTACACAATCCCGCAAAGCGTAAAAATCGCTCGTGCGACATGGCACGCCCGTCGATATTATAAAGCTGGGTGAAATTTGTGCAGCCACTTGCGATTGTGGAAGAAATAATGGCAGCCCAACTAAAATCATTTAAAATAAATAAATATTATAACGAAAATGTCGTGTGGGGACGGCCGTAAAGAATGCACTTTCCCACCGCTAACAGAAGGCGTGTCGTCAGAGGAAACTAATTCCTGTAGCACTAGGCAGCGTTTTCGTACGAAATCTTACAAAAAACTGCGCTCGCCAGCCCGCCTGCCAAGCGTGGCGAGTATTGGCAATCCCCCCGATAATAAGTCAAGGACACAGTATACTGATATTTGATAATGAATTTGTTTTGCTGAAAGAGATTCTCACCATAATCGTTACCGAAAATTTTGGTGATATCTTGTCTTCGCGACATATTGAACGAGGAAAGCAAGGTCTTCTCGTGTGAAAGAGACAGAAGACATTGGCTGTATCAAAACCCGTATAAAACGCTTTCGGATTCAGCTTATTTAACCAATGAAGTAAACGTATTCGGTGTTATTCTTAGGTCGGTTTATATCGCTGCGCGGGCGCAGCCGTGTGCCCTCCGCCTATCGCGCGATAACGACGCCAGACAGCACGACGGCGTCGATAAGTGCTCGCGGTAGGGGAGCATAGAATTACATGACTGAAACTTTATACGACGCGAAATCAGCACTTCTATAACCTTGGTGAAGTACGGTTCTTCGAAATCGATGAAAAGATTATGTTGCAAATTCGAATTCTATTTGACACGAACTCCCAACCAAAAAGAGTGTGGGTATTATTATTATTAGCATTCATTTATATTCAGGGATAGCACTTCTTCTTCTTGCTTCTCAGACATTTTCAACCAGTTTGGTTACGTCTCCTTCAGATTGCGCCATTTAGCCCGTTTCTTAACTACTTCTATCCAGTTCGCCCCGCAACTTTCCTAAGGTCATCCTTCTATCGTATCTGTGGTATGCCTCTAGGTCTCTTTTCGACCCAAGGCCTTCATTCTAGAACAGCTTTGCCCCACGAGCCATGTTTATGCCGGGCTATGTGTCCTGCCCACTGCCACTTCAGACTTGTCACTCGTATGATGGCATCGGTGACCTTACTTTGCTATAATCCAGGTGTTTGTCCTGCGTTCTCTCAGAGTAATCCCTACGAGTTTTCTTTCTAGTTTTTTTTGGGTAACCTGGGTCCTGGAAGTGGAGAGTATTACCAAATGAGTAATACTCTCCTCTAGTATTACCAAATAGGTAATACTCTCCTCTTCCAGGACCCAGGTTTCTGCTCCATAGGTAAGTACCGGTAAAATACACAGGTCAAACAATCTAGATTTCTGTTGAGGGATTTCACGTAAAGAGTTAATCGATTTTCAACTAAGAATACTTACAATGAAACCCTTGACCAAATATACCAAGAAACTAAACGCACGAGACTGCTACAAAACATAGCTTACTGTTCTCCCGGATTTAATGCATCAATAATAACTCTTGTTACGGGTCATTAACTATTGACAGAGACAATCACCCATTCGCTACGACTCTAATGGCCTTATAAACACAGTATCGCGGTCAAAAAGCTATGGTCTTAGGAGCTTCCCTCAGCAAAGGAGCACTTTAACACTAAATAGTGCGATTTGGGAACATTACGCTAAAACGCTGCCTGTCCGCGCCTCAAGGAACTGCCATTGTTCTATCAAAATACGAAGAAACCTTTTGTCTCTGAGGCGCGTCATATTGCAGTGCAGCATCAGCAAATAAAAGAATATAAGGCAACAGCATTTTACATTTTCTGTCTGTGCCATTAACGCTAAAGAAAAGCATATAATAGTCAGTTAGATACTTTCCTATATTTTTTAGAACAGGGTCTATAATGATCTGTTTTATGTACTTATTTATAACACCTGTGTAACATTATAGAATGCAATAAATATATTGAATTGAATTGATAGAATATAGTTAGTATGGGCTATTTACTAAAAGTTGGGTTTCAATTCGGAAACACTGACGCAGGTAGAGAATAGAGCTCCTTGCGCATTTTAAAAACCAATATCTTTTCCGCAAAGTAGAGGCACAGACTGACAAATATACCTACTGCTTAGAAGATTTAAAGTAATCGATGACTAGATTTCACTACAGTAGCTAAAGTACTAAATTGTATCTGTCTATGTTTCACTTTACCACTTTTACTCTATGAATGGAATCCAAATATTTCAATCGTCTTCAAATGCCACTCAGGCGTGACCAATTACTAGTTTTCGTTAAAATGGCAGTTGTTCATATTTATAAGATCTTTTTACCATCAATAAACAACGTCTGGGTGGATTAAATAAAAGTAAAGGTTGCGGAAAGCCACTGGATGCGGGCCGCTTCCAACCGGCCAATCTGGAAGTCACTGGGGGAGGCCTATGTTCAGCAGTGGACGTCCTATGGCTGGATTTATGATGATGATAAAAGTAAGAACGGGAAGGTACTGAGAACCAACCAAGAATAAGTACCTAAGTATTTGGGGGTTAATTATGAGTAACATGTTCTTTTATTATAGGTTCATTTAATAAATAACAAACAAATGTATTTTTAAACATTAGTGTAGGTACAGATAACTGGACCCATTGGTCACTCTAAATATAAACACTGTGTTCACCACCTTCTATCAATTAATGATAAATTGTTATAATGTTTGTGCATGTTGTTTGACCTTTAACTATAACAGCCATAATAATATTATCCATGTACGCACCTTATCTCTCAAACTAAGTTTTTGTTTATTTGTATGGGGTGATACTATAAATTATTGTTATTTAATTAATTAAACAGTTTTAGTTGATATAACTAAATCTGGATACAAATCAACTGGCTCGGCCCTAGATGGGTAATCTATTTTAATTTATCGAGAAAATAGTGTAGTAATCTTATCGAATGCTATTAATAAAAATGATATCTTTTAGATAAGGCATGTAATCTTCAGGTACTTTTCCAAAGAAAACAAACTTATGTAAATGTTAAAACAAGTTAAATAAAAACTGGGGCCCGTATTCCTAACGACACGTGACACGTCCAAGCGTGAATTAGTCTTAATTAGGTATGAGTCGAAATCAGATACGGTCTTTAAAAATTAACAAAGTCAATATATGCTAATTTTCTCTTAATTGAATGATATTATGAGACAGCTTACATAAACTTTTCTATATGAGCATGCTTAGATACATGGTACACATTACGTGGATAATATAATGACCGGATGAGTCATTATTTTAAAATCACGACTCAAGATATGGCGAAAAATTGGTAACTTGATTACTTGTTGCTTTTTATTGATTGAGGAGCAAATAATAATTAATTTTGAGAATGGTACCTACAACTGAATTTAATTCGGAATCTAGTCTCATCAACTAGACTAGGTTAACGCATACGCAACGATATTATAGCGATATGTCGACACTAACTGTAAAAATATGATAAATATTCAACATGGCGGTTATATATATCATATTTTTACAGTTAGTGTCGATATATCGCTATATCATATCGTATTGGTGCTCAATCTCATGCTAGGGCGGACAAAAAAGACAATCATTATTTAGTGGGTTCAAATCTTAAGTGTAGGAATTGGGTGAAACACGAAAAAACAAATGACAACTCTTATAGTATTCGTCCGTACTTTATGTGCATAATTAGATAACCTGTGTAGGTAATGTCAATAATTCTTAAAGATAACTTTCAAAACAACGATTACTTCATCCTACTGAGGGGCGGTGACAAAATGTCGATGATTACGATAAGACGACATAATATGAAATATGAAGATCTTAGTGATATCAGATTTATAAAATAACAAAGAAAATGATTTAATCTCAAATCCTTTCGACATAAATAAACTTGATGTAAGTACATATTTTGCGCTAAAAATAGAGATGGATTATCACTTTGACAATCGGCCGGTCGGCAACCGGCAGTAGGTAACAATAGTTTCGCTTATTGTATCTACCCATCGACAGATATAGGGTTATAACATCGGCCATAAGTACGTATACTAAATACTTATCTTTCTCTGAAACTAGATTTTCACTTACATTTAGTATGAAATGGTAAGTTCTGTCAAGCTTCTCCCATACAAAAACAGTACAGATAAGTCAGGATAAATAAGTAATTTTTTTTTTTTAAACCGACTTAATATCACTAAAAAGCCAAAAATAATATAAAGACTTAAGTAGGTACCTAATCTCAAATGCTAATGTTTATATTAATACTGCTGTTAAATTTATTAAGTCATTAAATGAATATTTTCTGATAATAATATCAAATGAAATACTTAACTTTTTCTGTATTAATTAATTGCAATATTTATTATAGTGAACTGTCATTTATCCTTCCTAGGTACCTTCTCTTCAATGTGTGCAGCATACGCTAATTCATTAGGTATTTATACTTTATAAATATACACCTACGGTAAAAAAGGGGTTTTAAAACGTTTGTAAATGCAGCTATTATGATATTTTAACGGGAACAATACAAATGTAACTTTGAGAGACAGAAAGGAAACAGTTAAACGTGGCTTCTGTCTGGATCCATCTCCATGTCGACAGAGTGGCCGAAAATGTTAAGCGAAAAGCTAGTGAAATGACGTTAATGACTACGGTGGCTGCAAGGTATTGAATACGGATATCCTTACAACTCTGTACAGAGATTGAATTAACGGTCATTTCTTGAATAAAAGATCCTAGTCTGCCTCCTAAACCAAACAAACTCACACCTATTTGGCAAATGTGTCTTGCCAAGAGTAAACTTAAATGTAAATACAAAAGTTAAACTTAAACAATCACGTTACAATCACAATGTTTTTATAATATTAATGATTTTTTAGACATGAATATTAAAGATGACTTTTAAAAATTATTTGACGACTCAGAGGATAAGTAGTAATATCATTTTAATTGTAATAAGTTGATTTTTAGTGTAACATTGTTATTAAATATGGTAAATTGTTGTGTAATTGAGTGCCTGCATCCATAATGTTAAAATAATAAAAACAATAACGTATGATTATAATAAATATTTCTACGCCACTAGTGGCAGAATGTGCTGAACTTACTGTAATCTTGAGATCTTGTACTACCACTTTCTAAGAAATATTTTTTTTCATTCCATTTCATTTCATGACAAAAGTGCTGCTCACTTTAGAATCAGCTGGGATATTCGCGCAAAACACTGATAACGAACATGCGTAACGATAAATCACTGTTTACAACTTGTTTAGGTACGCATGACAATGTTTAATCTATTTCATTACTTATTGAAATTAACTAACTCTTAACAGTTATCTCGTAAAGTGTTGACATTGAAGTCGGTAAGCAAAAACACGCTGAAGCCGTTATTCAGACACAAAAGAGTATCTAATAATAGAGTAGCATCAGTTGCCTTACTTATGGGAAAACGAGGAGAAGTAACTCAAGAATTGTAGACCCTTTAACCAAATAAAGGGAAGTTTTTAATAACTGCACTATGGGACGGAAAGCAGCGTGCACGTAAGTAATGATACTTTTTACTTAGCGAAGGCAGTCCAAGATAAGCGCTAACATATGCATCCTGGCAACCTACTCGAAGTCGAGGATCAGGCATCTCCCACAGCGCCGAGCAGACACCTTGGTCTCGATCGGTAGATGCCAACTAAAGTTGTTTTGTGTTTGCCTTTTTGTCAAAAAATAGCGCAAGAGCAGCCCAGTGTATTTCAATGATACTTTCACTGAGCCAGCTTAGCGACAGCTTAAAACTTGCCCACTTCTTTTCCCGTCCATGGCTCACGAGCGCTGTTAAGTAGGTCGCAGGCAGCCTACTGTCGGCTAAATAGAATTATTCAAATATTTCAACAACTATCAGGCTCGTGTATTTGTTATTCAGGCTATGGAAAAATTTAACAGCTACAAAATAATTTATCCAGCTTTAGTTCGAAATCCAAGTAAGGGAACGCCTTTGCTTATAGGGAAGTGCGTTGCGCGAACCTAGTGCGTTGTGTACAAAAACCTAACTAGCTCGAAACTGCTCAATTAGCTGCAAATATAATAATACATACAATACTATATTAATATACAATACAATAATAATACTATAATAAGTACAACAAATTTCGACATGTACCTAAGCAACATGTAACTGCGAAAAATATATCCATACAAAATTAATAATCTACTACATAAATCAATGAACTAAGTATCTAATCTACAGCTTAAATATGTCATGGTAATAAATAATTAAATTGGATGTAATATCTTTAAAATTGCCAATGTTGATGAATATACAATATAATATACAAAGAGACGTAAATGACCTTTTAACTTCCTAAGATAATATGCAACGCCTAGCTAAATTTTGGTTTTAGATTAAAATAAATAAGTCATAAGACGTTTAAACTCTAAACACAAAGAAAAAGGCTGAATTTATCGCAATTGACAATAATGTCCAACGACACTGGTGCTTTCTTAAGAAAATTTGATAAGATAAAGTATACTTTGGGAAATTTGGAACAGAGAAAGTACTTACATAAATGGTTGAATCCCGTATCCCGTAATGAATCCCGTAATCAAAAATTTCATTTCAAAATTCAATATGACATTACAAAAAAAAATTTAATCACGAATTGCGATTTCATTTTATTACAAAACGTCCTAAATTATTGACAGCAAAAATTGATTTGAGCTAATGACCGGCTTACGAGTAAGTCTCGAGTAGTAGGTGGAACTTACTTATAGTAATTTACACCTACTAAGAGTACCTACGATTACTTTCACGAACTCTCCTACATCTTCATTGTTAAGATAAACAAGTACCAATCAAAACCCACCCAAATAAGTAGTTACTCTTTATCACTAATTGGCGTTGTATTTCAAAAACAATATCAAGTGTTTCTAAACTATATCGAGTAGATATTAACGGCTCTCTTTTTCATGACGCACCTAATTTATCCTGTGCTTATGATAAAGCTTTAATAAAATTATTATTCAATAAACTTAAATGTAGCTGACAAACGTAAAGTTCATTGGCATTCAATATCTGACGCCCCAGGCGAGAGGGCCGGTAGAGTTCGGTGGTGCTGCGAGCGTAGGCCTATTGTAGCGGTCAATATTTTTTGTTTCATTTCGAGAAGGCTAGTTCAGTTTGTGCCAAATTGTCCGTAAAGTTGATTTGAAAAAAACGAGAGAACCGGTAAAGATGGCGACGAAACTGGATTAAAAAAATAACAAATACCAAATAGTTCCTCCCAAAAGAAGACACAAGCCTAATAAAGACTGTAAAAAATTAGGAACCGCTTTAGCCAAACTGTAAAATGGCAGTTCGGAAAAGAAACAATATCTAATTACGACACGGCCGGTCGAGCGAATGAAACAGGGGATTTTAGGACATTGATTAACGTAAATTTAAACACAGTTCCAGTCGTAGAGTTAATTATAATCAAACTAGTTAAAGGGCGGATTCGCTCAGGGAGCATGGCTCTCTACATTATTAAATTTACAAGTTACGGGTACCGGGATGGACTGGTAATAATCGACTTTAAAAACACTAATAATTTAAAAATATTATTTACACAAACATAGTAACAGTTATTTTTGGAGTCGGCGCCAGCCGAGGAGTGTTTGAAACATCAAGTCGATAGTTTGAATATTCTTGTTTGATCAATCCTAAAAATAACTGATGTTGTTTAGTGTTTTTGAAGTCGGTTATTTTTTATAAAATAAAATATTTGTCTGGATTTTAGTATTAAATTCTCATCAAGACGAATAATAAGAGTGCAAACAAATTATCTATATACGATGAACACAGATTTAATTATCTATTTTTTTACTCTATATAATGATCTTTGATGTAAAATTTGTAAAAATAATAATAGCTAAACTGCATCTCATGACGATTTCAATAAGTCCAAACACGGCTCTGATAAATTGTTTCATTGCGGAGTTCCGGTACCACCTTCCTTGGTTTTGTCATCAGATCAGTTCGATGGTACCCTTTAGGTACACCAGAATCGTTTATGTAATTTAATTTGTCGACTATGACGAAGCTTAACTATCTTAATCGCCACTCGTGAAATACTATTGTGGCCATCTATGGTCTTCTTCATCAGTTCCACCTCAGTAAATTAAGGTTAAAGAATATTTATTTCTCAAAAAAAACATACAGTCACTTACATGAGAAATTAACAATTTATTAGGTAATTACAAACTGTCCAGCAGGAATTAGGAATCGCCTCTCAAGCAAAATGCGACAAACTTTGTACTTACGTGTCATACTAAAATACCATGTAAAACAGAAGTAAATCGCGTCATTTGCAATGTGTTCCCTGGTGGTGGTGGGTTCCCTGCGTGTGTTCGAAACACCTTTCCTCGAAAACTGATACATCGACAACCCCATACCGAAGCCTTCACAGTCCGACGGCCTGCTTCTGCGAAGGCTCCCTTGCTCGACGTATCCGAACATCGAACATCTCACCTCGACACCCCGTTAAGTTACATAAAAAAAAATATTATAAAACTGAATTGATTCTCAATCAAGTTTTTTAATATATTTTTTTCCTCTTTTTTTGAAGTTGGTTAAAAAATAACTATGACCGACCCCCTTTCGACAGAAACTCCCGTCCGCAGTTTTATTTCAGTTCATTATTAAATAACATAACCCTCCATCGCAAGTATAAAAACACAGCTGTTTGTAAAGCTACTATTGATAAAAGGGTCTCTCCCTTCATTATAAAAACGTACCCGTACCGGTAGCAGAACAATTTACAATAGTGTAAGCAAAAATCCAATAAGACATCACAGCTGATGACCCAAACATTGAAAGCACAAGATTTTTGACTAGTCGAAATAGGTAAGATGATGTGATCGTTCCTGTATTTGTGTTCCTGACATTGATTACCCATCTTGCATCATTACAAAACGATTCGAAAAATAATAAAGAGTAACCCACTACAATGGATAGGCGTGTTCACTGTACATATTACATTTGCAACGCAAATTGTCACTGCGTTTAAAATAAAACATTGGAATAGGTTCAATTAATTCATTTGACGTCCGATTACATCGATAATGCTCAAGGTCACTCATCAAGGTCACCTCAGTTAGATGAGCTTCGAACATTGGATTGATCTCCAGGGAAATGTGAACCGGAGCATCGAACATGTACGCGACACCACAAGACATTAGGTATCCGAGTCACTCTGTAGGTATGCTAATAGGAATCTAATAATGGTGTGTACACTGTGGATAAATTACTTCCAAACGGATCGTACGTAATGGCCGCGGAGGTGTTTTGTGTCGTAAGCGGAGCAGAATTTTTGTCGTTCGCAGCGCTAATAGCCGGCGACACCTATACAGGTGCGCCGGGGAAGGCTGTCGGCTTCGTTGCCAATTTCTCGTCACCGATATTGATAGCCAGCCCGAGCTTCCTTTTCCTACTTCCTCGGAATTTTCAAGGTCAGGACAAAGACCGGCCGAGGTGCGCAGCGAGGGGTCCGCGTGTGGTGGGTGGTGGCTACAGGAGCCGGCCGGCGAGCTGTGTGCTGGTGTGCTGTGTGCTGGTGTGCCGTGTGCTGGTGTGCCGTGTGCGGGTGTGCCGGGTGCGGGTGTGCCGGGTGCGGGTGTGCGGTACTCACCGGTGTCGGCGCGCTCGGCCTCGTCGTCCGACTCGGTGCCGGAGTCTCGCTCCTCCACCTGCAACACAAGCGCAATGAGTCGGGGCTGGGCCGGGCGGGTCGCGTCCGCGTCTTTGTTCTCGCGGCGGCCATTTTCTGGCGGCTCAGCGCCTGTGACCTTCGGCTCGCGGCGACACCCACCTTCTCGGAAACGTTGTCTTCATTCAACGAGTGCGTCCGCAGCTTGTGAGTCAGGAATTTGAGCATTATTGAGCGTCGGCTCGGCCGCCCTAGGATCGCGCTTCGCTCGCCGCGGCCTGCGTGCCGCGGAACTGTGGCCGCGTGTAGCCGCCGCCTATGGGAACGCTTCCAAAAACATGTTATCCCTCACAGCGCGTCGCGTGGCCCGCGGCACCTCCGTCTGCCTCGAGCGCCGGACTACTACTAGAGTTTAGTTACGAGTAGCCTTGCGTACGACGCAGTCAGCTGAAGTGCCGCCGAGCGTCGGCTCCGAAACGGCGTAAGTGCAAACGCGCTAAATACTCCGCTTCCTCCGCTGGTTTTCGATCGGAACGACACACGATTTACTGTACGGACGTTTAGCACGACTACTACGTCGATATTCCTTTCAAATTTCGCGTAAAACGTTTTCGAGTGGCACTCGAAATGGACTCGCCCGGCAACCCATTGATGACAAAGAACCGGAACACGCAGAGATCGGACGCGATTGGACAAAACATTACAGAATAGGATCGAAATTTAATGCAATATAGTCCGTCTCGCTCGCACGCGCGTTGCAGGGGCTCGCCGCGCCGCCACTCGCGCAGCGCGAGCGGGACGACGATACCGACACAGGTTCACATTATATAATATTGGGCTGATAATAAATCGCTGATAAAAAGTTGCGCATGTAAGACTGGTGTGGATATGTCGATTGATTTGCGTACGCCGGACGGGGAACACTTTCTTTGTTCTTTTCCGTATGCATCGTACAAAGAGCCTACACCATAGCGGTCTCTAGAATAATGAGTTTTGACTTGTACTTAAGTGAAGTAATGTATTGTTATGACTAGAAACTAAACAAAACTGGTTTTGATAATAAACAAAACTCAAGGTCATCCATCCCAAACACATTTATGTCGCATTTATCTCGAATTTCTCGAAAGTCGGCAATATTTGGATGAAATTTAAGTTCTCTCTTGACATCCTCACTCACAATAGACTGGGTCGTGTATTATTCAGGCATGTCCACAGCGGCCGGCGCGGTTATTTACATGTCGCCCGACGCCATGTCTGTTACCTGCGTGCGCCGTCCCGCTCGCTCGCTCGCTCTCGCTCATACGCACACGCGCCAAATACAAACAGGGAAGGGGTTACGAAAAGAAATCATCGATCACAAGTGATTTTATATTGTTCATACTTGTATTTCTAACAAAAACTTAACATCGAGTTACAAACTATTTACAGGTTTATCTACATACAAAAAACAGAGAGGCGTAACATTTACAGTTGTGTGGCACCCGCGCCATTATTTTGATCCTACTTTAGAACCAATTATGTATTTCAAAAAATGACAGTTGATATTAAATACAAGACAAAACCTCTAAAGATGATTTTGGTACTAACAACATTTATTTAGAGACTTTATTTTCATATTAAAAATACATAAAAATTATAAATAAAACACCGGCACACGTGCGTTTGCATAAGGTAGTAGCTATCTTATTAACTGTATGTGATAACGATAGAACTGGTAAACTCATCTGTCACAACTGAAAATAGCATACGTTTATGTATTGGGTTGTACTCTTTATTCAACCTAAGCAGGTGGAAACAACACGTTAGTAAAAAACTAATATTCGAAGGATTATTTTATTGATCCTTAAGTAGTAAACTGACTGAAACTAACCACATAAAATAACTCAACTAATATGTACACAATCCAAAATTTACGTAACTCTTTTATGTTACGTTTATCCATGTCACATATTTTTTATGACAGAAATAAACGTAAATTCTATTAACACTTACACTATCGACCGATTTAAAAGCATGTTAATTTGTAATAGTTAGTATATTACTGTATAACGAACGCATCCTTTTGTATAATTTGAAGGTGTATTTAGAGACTAAATATAACTTACAGGTAATTTAGGATTGAACCAACAGAGGTTAATAAATGTAGGTGGTGATAATTTCATGGAGAGAAAAACGTTTTTTTAATATTTAAAAGTAGTTAAATATACACAGTACATAAAATATTATGTCAAAATTTTATACGTCCTCAAAAAGCTTTTCTGATACGTTGTAATAATACACGAAAAACATATAAACCACCAAAAATGGCGGAAAAGTATTAGGAGGACCAAATAGAGAATAAGCCAGGAGATATTGATACGAATAAAATATATATTTTTATTCGTATTGTTCAACGTAGGTAGTTGTACCACTAAAATCTTTGCTTAGGGGCCGATTTTTCAAAGCCAGAAGTTTGACACGTTGACAGTTTTCGTATAGAAAATGTTAATTTTCAAAACGTCAATTTTATTCGTCGGATAAAAGTTAACTGATTCGGTGGGGGGTGGGTAGTCGAACGAAAAGCATGGTCGATCTATTTAAATGGTTTTTATTTGTCATTTAAAGAGCTATAGAGTGCAAGTTTAGTGTAGTTTGTGTTCTAATGTTTAGTGAAGTGATAAGTATTCAACGCCGCATCGAGTGTCAAGTGACTTGTCTCAAGACAACTTGCTTTAGACCCGAAACCTGCTTCTACGGGTAGGGTCGCCTTTACCAAATCCAAGAAAAGCAATAAAAACTAACACCCGTTATTTATTGAGAACACTTTATCAAGAATCACTTGACATTGGCAGAATCCCTGCTCTACTTATAGAGCGGGATTGAGTCCATAAAAAAAAAGTTAAATGGCATTTGAAAAATCGGCCCTAAATTATTTTTTAAATTAAATTCTATTCAAATTTTGTATTCTATAACCTATTTCTAGCTTATCGCTTAAGTATTTACAATAAAATTTCATTTGTTTAACAAATCAGGTAACAACAAGGACCTTATTTCTATATTTGAAAAAGCTCGCGTTTATCTTAGCGACTAGGCAATAATAGTAATATGTACATTTAAATTACGTAGGGGTTATGTTTCTCATGAAATACGTCTAAGAAAAAGCTGCCTTGCTTAGAACGAAGGAACGAACAATGACATTATAGGGATGATTTGATGATGTTGAAACTTATCTTTTAATGTAACAAATGCAGTTTATACGTACATGTGCTAGAATTACTTAACAATATAGTTTCCTATTACTTACTATACATCTTAATAATAACATTCTAGTTTACTTACACTTATCATACAACAATTAACATTTAAATGAATTTGAGATTTTAAAAACCTGATGCCAAATAAAACGTTAAAGTAAAAATATTTCCAACGGTGCGCTTTAAATACGTAACTATTCTACGTAAAATTTCGTCCCAACGTGACTATCAATGCATTTAAGGCCTTTGATAGAGTCTGGCGGAGACCTTGCCTAATAAATAAGCGTCTATGTAATTCGGAATCCAGAAACAAAAGAAAGTGTAGGCCGAATTTTATAGGCGATCAATACTAGCCGTTATCGCGAATCAACGAGACAATACACGCCAGTGCTCCCCAAGGGTCTGTCTTGTGTGCAACACTCTTCCTACTGCAGATCCACAACCAGCTAGTATTCAGACAAAATCAGGGTTATACCTGTCCAGTTCAAAAAGCAATAGGTAAACCCAGATTAAACGCGACTTTAATAAAATACATATATCTTGGAACTTCGGTGGTTATTTTACCTAATGTTACCTTTCCGTAGCGGACTGAATTCTCTTTATATCTTTCAGTTTCATAGTATAGAAATAACCCACAACATAAACTGCGGTAAATTGCGAGTCCAAAGATATGAATACTTGTCATCTTGGCGCCATTCCTCAGTGTCATACTTCTTGTGTTAATTATATGGTGGCAGCTATTTAGCTACCACTGGTTAAAGGGTTAATGTATGTACAAAGCACTATTATGTCGTCACGTACGGGATAGTTCAATCAAAAATACATTTGTTTTTGACCACTTCGAAAAGTACGAAGTTTTTGGAACTTGGCCACGTTTATAAAGACTCTGCGGCTGCCCTTTCGAGAATATTCGAAGAAATTTATGTTACACACATCAAATTCCTACCTGTAATTACGGAGGATGCATGATTCACTTTCACCTGCTTTATAATATTAGGTAAATATATCGGTTACCCAGACGTAGATTGGTGTGGCAGCCCTAATCTTCTAATGGTTTTGCAGAGTCTAAACAACGGAAGATGTTGTTTACCATAGACTAGGATTTGAATGATTTAGTTACTGATTGTTTAAAACAGATTAAAAATACCCATAAAGTAGTAGCAGAGCAATGGGTAACAAATAATTAACATCGAAGTCTATAATACGACATCTTTCGTTAGTGAGACTTTAATCATATTCACAGTTCACAAATCTATAGTATCTTTCCTAAGTCCGCGAAGACAGCAATTAAAAGAAACGTTTGTATTTGGCCACTTGCTATTTATACGACGTAACGATAAATTTCCGGCACAAACATCATAGACTTAAACACAACTGTAAATTTTTTCTCTTGTTCGCGGGCGAATAAATAATATTTGTACTCAGCAAATCAATTACCTTCAATAAAACATGTCGACGAAACATCATGTTAGTATCTCTACAACAGCTAATCTTATTAACCGAAACAAGCAATGAACCTGCCCAGTTCTAAGAGATGAATAGCTTCCATTAGATGGTTCGGGTTTACTTTCAACTAGTTCACAACGACAATCAGTAGAGTTGGATTTATAATTCGAGTTCAAATGTCAATATCAATATTCTTTATTGCTTTCCTAAAATGTACTTATTAACAGTATTACAGATTATTAAGGACCCCTGTCAGGTACAGCAACATAACTAAATGTCAACAAACTTTTTGACTTTGAATTTGAAAAGGGATTAAATTACTGGCTTTCTGAATAATTTCAGGTTAACCTACATTTATTAATCTACGAAAACTTTTACTTATTAGAAGGTCAAAATAAGGATTTCTTTTACTTTTCTATAAATGCGCGAAAACGCTGCCGCCCATGTGTCTGGTATTGTTTATATTATGTCATTTTAAAACTAGTACATTCCCAATAAGCTATAATGCACTAGAGAGGGCTCAGTCAAAATCACCGACGTCCGCCGCAGTCATGTAGGTGACTGTTTCGCATAAAGTATTTGTGCGTGCTCTTTGCATTGTAATGTCAATTCTAGTGCATGTTAACGCAGTGGTGGCAGGACGAGCATGGCGGCTAACATTTCTGTTATTTTGAAATACGGAAGCACAAAACTGTAACAATTAATCACCAACCCTTAACAGAAAACCGCATCAAAATTGGTCGAACTATTTTGAAGATAAATAGTAACATTCGAGTGCAACTCACACACAAACAATCACACAATCTCTCATTTTAACGACCTGCATATTATAGCCTAGATACCGTCCGTTCCGTCACGGGTAATATCAATTTGTACGTAAAAATAACATCGAAGTTATGAAAATTAATATAATGTTTACGTTTTATGTTTCCTTTTATTTTTTGCAATCAGTACCTTAACTTATTTGACGTGTCCAAAACATAAAATTATTATTAAAATTAATGTGTCAGTTAGCCTATAAATGAACTCGGATTATTATTCAAACTTAAGTTATTTGGCTAACAATCATATTGTCGTGTAGAAATTCCGTGTTAGTCCCACCAAAACCCGTTGCATTATCGTGAGCATTGTCACATACATAGTTTACTAACTACACGAACACTACCCCACTACAAAGTGACAAGCTTCTTTGACAGATAAACAGAGTAAGTTAGCTCGGACATAGTACAGTGGGTCAATAAAATTATCTAGCACTTGCAAAACAAGGTTCTGTTAGACCCATGAGTATGAGAGTGGACTCCCTTTTCCGCACCTATACTCAAATACTCAAATTCTGTTCTTTGTGCGTGGGGGATGTAATAGTTACAAATGTAGCCAGCCTAGCTCCGCCCAGAATTGCAGAAATTTTCTGGGTTATTTACAGGCATCGCGGAGCGACCTTGAGTTTTCAAGGATTTCATTGCGTTGTGATGAAATCGCCTCGCATTAAAGGATGTCCTGCAGAGAGGACTGTCTGTGTTGCCTATGGTGTAAATGTGTTGGTTTGGGAGAGAGTGACCGGTCACTATCCCAACGGTTATGCGCTAATCTTATCTTTCGAGACCGAGTATACGTCGAGTCAATCCGGGCGTGACCCCTGAGATAGAGTCAGTTTTGATTGCCTGCATGCGGTACTGTGTCCATCGTTCGTTTTGTTGTGATAATGTGCGGTGTCTGATCCAGGCGCGCGCTTGGGAGTGTGGCAGGAGTAGGACCGGAACTGGCTCCTTCGTGACCATGTCTGGGCCCCTTCTCGCCAACTTATCTGCGGCGTCGTCGCCTAAGGATTTACTGTGCCCTTTTATCCACTGCAGTGTTACGTTGTTGGCTGTGGCAATCTTTTACAGGGATAAGGTACGAGTAGCATTCGCTAAGTTGCTGGTTTAGCGAGTATGTTAAAGGCTTTTAGCACTGCCATGCTGTCAGAGAGTATCCGAATGTTAAGCTCGGTAATTTTTCGTCTGGCTATGGCATTGGCTACGTCAATAGCCAGACACTTGCATTGGAAGATGGAGCTTTGTGTGCCTAAGGCAATGCATATGTTAATGTTGAGATCTAAGGAGCGTACTCCTGCACATAGACCCATAGCTAAGTAGATTGACGCTTCTGCTTCAAGTTGTACGAAAATCAAGCAAATTGTTTGCATCTCATCTGATGTTTTTTATTTTCGGACGGACTTTGATGAAACTGTTATTCAGCTACACTGGGCAGTTCCACCGCACAAGCGTAGATCAATAAAAACTTGGCTAACTTGGGTTACTAAGTAACCCTCGAATTCATCTAACAATCAGAGTTGAGACACTTAAGGTAGATCAACTCATGGCATCTGCTAAAATACATAACATGTATTTGATGTATTGTAAATTCAGTGATATGTCATATCAGTGGTTTTGTTTATTGAAAATATGTTTAAAGTTAACCTTAATTTTCGTTTCAATAGAAAATTTTTAGTTTGACGCATGTTGACAAGGTGATAGGATGTTGCAAGACGCGTAGATACTTTATTTGTATCAATAACCACATTAACAACACCGACGTGGGCTGATGAAAAACTCTTTGGAATAAAAGCTTTTGTCTGACAGTCCTAAAGATTTAAATTCCTTGTTATTAAAGCAATATACTCGATTTTTGGGCCACTGTACACGAGTTCGTACGTTAACTGTTATGTTATCTAACTACCCATGAATACCAATACAATAGACCTGGCTACTACAGGATCAGCAGTTCCTCCATCAAGTAGTCGGGGTTGGCTCGCGTGTAGTCCACGAAGTCTAAGACCGCGCGCGCCAGCTCGTCCACAGAGTGTTGCTGCTGTGGCAGCTGCTCTTGTTGTTGTTGTTGTTCTTGTTGTTGTTGTTGTTGTTGTAGCGGCAGCAGGTCGCGCAATAACGTGGATGCGTGGCGCGGCAGCACGTAGCGCCGGAACGGGACCGTGTACGGGAGGGCTTCGGTCTCTAGCCCTTCGAGTCTGCGGAAAACGATGGTGGAGATTCATTTGGGAGAATAGATAAAACTTATTTTAACTTAGCTATGGAGAACTGTCCTGTAGTTGTGTCGAGATAACGAAAGATTTTATAAGTCATTAGTCATTTATTCCAGTAACAAAAAAAACATTGTGTAGAAAAACATTGAAATTAATAACATTAAACATTAAAAAATGCATTACATTATTAGTCACATTATAAAATCTATCGGATTAGATTAAACATTAAAATATAATTGATTAAACTAAACATTTAAAACATATCATTATTCATTTGAGATCTTTTGGCAATTTGTTGAACAGTTTCACTGCCTGATATTTGACACTATGTCTAGCTATGCGAGAGTCTATGAACTGTTTAAAGGTGGTTTTGACTGCCTCAACAGATTTGATTTTTTTTTCTTGTAAAAAGTTATCTAAATTTTGAAAAAAGTGGTAATCGGTTAGGGCAAGATCTAGAGTATGGTGGGTGACGCAAAGGTTCCAGTCGCAGCTCCTCTAACTTGGCGACCGTTTTGATGTGCAGAGTGTGGTCTAGCGTTATCCTGAAGAAGCAGTGGGCCAGAGCAATTCGCCAGTCTTGGTTGTTTAATGGCGAACTTTTCCATCATTGTTTGCAATTGTTGGCAATACAAGTCTGCAGTAATCGTCTGGCCTGATCGTAAGAAGCTGTAGTGGATGGCAGCAGCACTGGTCCACCAAACACCACTGCACTAACCATAATCTTCTTTTTGGTCAGTTTTCGCTTAGGGCAAAGTTTTGCCGGTTTTCCAGGGCAAAGCCATTGTGATGATCGCTTAGATTGTCATACAGGCTCCATTTCTGATCACAAGTCACGATACAGTTCACAATCCCCTCATTATTGTGACGATTAAGCAAAGAAACGCAGCAAGCGATGCGTGTTTGTTGGTTTGCTTCAGTCAATTCGTGCGCTTTACCCACTTTTCGAGTTTTTTGACTCACTCTTTCCATGGGAAAATTCTTCACTGTCTATCGTACGGATTGTTTTAGGGAATCCAAATTATCATAGCGTTTAGAGCAAGCCGTCTAAAACTGACCATAAATCAGCTGATTAAGATCGGGACTAGACGACGGCCAGTTTTCAGCTTTGATGAAGTCCGAAACGTTTGTTTCCAACCAAGACTGCGTAGACCGAGCTTTATGACCCGGCGCCGTTTCTTGCTGGAAGGACCATTCTTGGTTATTGAACATGGTGTTGTTAAGGATCTTGTCTGTCCACCTTCTCAAGAATGGTATCTTGATACACTTGTGCCGATGTTTTGATACCTTTTTCACAAAAGTATGGCTCAGTCACTCCTTCACAGCGAATACCAAACCACCAACCAAGCCAAACCAAATCGGATAGTGCCCACGTTGCACTCTGTCGACCAATTGGGAAGCTTCCTTAGAGCTTTAAGCATAAATACGGTCATTTTGTTTGTTAAAATGTTGCTTAATTGTAAACATTTTCTCATCCGTAATTTTTTTTTTCTGTGACCTCCCTTTGCGTACCGCTTCAGTTGTTGTTTCGATTTTACCACCCTATTCTTTTTTAAATTATCAGTTAAGAAATGACCAGTACTTCTTTTATAGGCTGCAAGTCCTAAGTCATCTTGTAAAAATACGCAACATGGTTCTAGGTGCTATCTTCATCTCCCGAGATAAAATCTTTTGCTTTCGGACAGGATTTCTTCGAATTCTTTCCCTTACTGCTTTGACCACCTTTTTCGTACGAACACTACGTGGACGGCCAGATATTTTTTGTCACAAACAGAGGTGAATATAAATAAATAAATAAATCATTTATTTCCCAGAATATGGTTACAAAAGGTAGTTAACATCATAGATTATCCAGCATATTCTATCGCAATGCGACGTGCAAATATTATGTCAGTGTTAATTACATATTGTCAACTAAAATGCAAAATCAAATGTCAAAAATTATTAAATAACATTCTTAGGACCGCGACATTTCAAACGTACAATTAGATTAAAATTAAAATTATGTCAAAATATTATATAAATGTCAAATTTTATCATTCAAGAATTCGTTAACAGAATAATAGATCTTTTCTTTTAAAAAAATGAACAATTTATTTTTGAATTTCGTAAATGTCAGCATTTTCAAATCATCTGGAAATTTATTAAATATTTTTATAGCCATGCAATAAACATTTCTTGAATATAGTTTCAACTTTTGTGGAGGAATCGTTAAATTTTCACCCTTTCTGCCTCTGTATCCATTAAAGTCTTTGTTCTTTTTAAATAAATGTATATACTTTTTTACAAAAATCCCTACTTCAAAGATATACAAGCAGGGAAGTGGTAAAATGTTTAAAGCTTTGAACAAGGGCTTGCAGCTATCTAAATAATGAGCCCCACAAATTGATCTAATACATTTTTTTTGAACTTTAAAAGCTCTAGGCATATCAATCGAGTTTCCCCACAGTATGAGACCATATCGTAACGCGGTTGAAACATATCCATGATATGCCATGACCGCTGCTTCTTTAGAAGCTACTTGCCTAACTCTGTTTAGAGCATAAACAAATCGATCAATTTTATTTATTAAAGAGTCGATATGATCTTTCCAATTACACAGTTCGTCTATAGTTACTCCTAAGAATTTCGTCGCATTAATATGTTCTATTTTCAAATTATCATAATTTACGTCAAATTTTATGTCATTAATGATTTTTGCTTTAAATTTAATATATTTTGTTTTGTCAAGATTAAGATTTAAATTGTTAAGTTCTAGCCATGTAACTATTTTCTTCAAATTCATATTGGAAATGTTGGCTAGCTCTTCTTCATTTTTACATCTAACAATGAGTGTGGTATCGTCCGCAAAAAGTATACATTTTTGATTTGTGACATTTGGTAGGTCATTTATGTATAGTAAAAATAATAAAGGACCCAGAACACTGCCCTGGGGAACACCACAACGATTATAGCGGTAGGAAGAGGAATATGTTTTCTTAACATTACCAGATAGCCGGGCAATTTCTATACACTGTTGACGGTCCGATAAATAGCTTTCTATCCAGGACAAGGCAGTTCCTCTTATACCATACCTTTCTAATTTGTTAAGAAGCAATTTATGAGAAACGAAGTCAAAAGCTTTGCTCATGTCTAAAAATATTGCCAGTGTATGCATTGCGTTATTAAGATTTTGTGTTACTTCTTTAATAAGATGAAAACAAGCTAACGTCGTTGAGCTGTTTTTTCGAAATCCAAACTGTTCATTTTTCAGTAAGTTTTCCATTGAAATGAATGATGATATTTTATTATACATAACCTTTTCAAATATTTTCGATAATATAGGTATTAGGGTAATGGGCCGGTAGTTGCTTAATTCGTTATAAGAGCCATTTTTGTGCAAGGGTTTCACAACAGATCGTTTTAGTTCCGTCGGAAATAAACCCTGTTCAATTGAAAGATTTACTAGGTAAGCTAGGGGGGAAGAAACATAAATAGCACATTTTTTAATAACATTCGTGTTGATGCCGTCATAGCCTGTAGAATTAGTATTTTTAAGTTCCTTAATTATTTTAAATATGTCATTTTCATTAATAGGCGATAAATATATACTTTTATGGTGAAATGGAATATAATGTAATACATCGTTAAGTTGCGTTTCCTTGTCGTTTTGAGTTTTATTAGTCAAGTTTATAAAATAATTATTAAATTCGTCACATATTTCTTGGGGATTATCAATATATTTGTCATTTTTTAGCTTTAATTTTTGTATGTCTTTTTTAGAGTCTATATTTTGTGTGTATTTTTTTAGTAAGTCCCATGAAGTTTTGCAAACATTTTTTGATTTCGCAATATAGTGTGTGTTTGTGTTTTTTTGCGCTTGGTGTATACACTTTTTTAGTATGCTACTGTAGCATTGGTAGCTTTTTTTTGTAATATTTTTGTTAATTGCAGGAAATCGATATTTAAGGTAAAGCTGTCTTTTACGAATACAACATCGTTTGATACCTTTAGTAAGCCAAATATTTTTGAGTGGTTTTTTAACTATTTTTACTTTGATCTGTGGGAAGCACAGATTAAAGAAAAGAGTGATGAGATCATGGAAACATTTGAAAGCTTGATTAATATCACTCTCCTGATATATTTCGTTAAACGACAAGGCTGAAATACAATCAAAAAATTTTTTGACGTTATTTTCACACATGGTGTACATATTAATAGCCCGGTACACAAACACTTTGCTAATACTAAGCGTATGGAGAGTTTTAAAAATTGCATTTGGCTCCATACATACTTTGTGTAATGCAATCACAGCTATTCGGTTCTCTTTATCACCCACTCCATTTTAATATAGCAAAATATTGTACAATGTATTGGCGCTAAAATGAGAAAACTCAACGAACAATCATATAAAAATGACAGATTCCATATTCAAATGTAATATTTTGTTTATTTTTAATCGTAACAGTATTTATGGCCAGACTATGTATATAAGTAGTTGAACTGCAGCTGACGCGCAGAGAACACCAGTTTTGCTACCGTTTTTATCAACAAAATATTATTTAAAAAAAAATACTATTAATCATAATTAATATTTTAAACTTTCTTTGTATAGGTAAATAAATGAAGAATCATCTTACTTTATTTCTAAAGCTGTAGTGTACATAGGTTAGGATTTATGACCGTGTGAGACAGCCTAAAAACAGCCTTCGACTCATACCAAATATTGCACGAACACATTTCTTTTATGTAACAAATGTTTTATGTACATGCACACTATTCCCTCAGAGAATCAACCCGTAGAGAAATATAGAAGTGATAGGCTGTAAGGATTGTACTCCGGTCTGTAATGTTACTCACGTGGCGAGGAAGTACTTGCGGTAGGGCTGCGCGGCGGCGGCGGGGGCGGCGGGGGCGGCGGGGGCGGCGGGGGCGGCGGGGGCGAGGGGCGCGGGGGCGGCGAGCAGGCGCAGCGCGAACTGCAGCAGCCAGTCGCCGGCCGCCGGCACGCGGTACACGGCGTGCCGGGACAGCAGCGGCTGCTCCACTGCAACCGGCGACGATATCATCCTACCTATGCTACGTCACAATAGGGACGACGCGATACCCTTACCGGGTCCATGAGTATGGTCTCACACGATGTAATAACCAGTGATCGGAGTCATCATTTCAGCTTTCTGACGTCCACTGCTGAACACAGGCCTCTCCCGTTGACTTTCACTGGGAGGGATTGCTAATACTCGCCTCGCTTGGCAGGCGGGTTGGCGAGCGCAGTTTTTTTTATTAGATTTCGCACGCTGACGCTGCTGCCCGTCTTATGCTACAGGAATTAGTCGCCTCTTATGACACGCCTTCTATTAGCGGTGAGGAAGTGTATTCTTTACGGCCGTCCCGTATGTATGTATGAATTTGATGTACTTTGGTAGTGCTAGCATAATATGGATATGCCTTTATTTTTAAAACTGATACCAAGAAATTTTGGAATCCCGGAGGCATGTCCATATTAACATCAATGTTTGAGATCATTGACCCCAAATCAATCTACCTACTCCGATCACTGGTAACTCAAATTCAAATTCAAAAGATTTATTTCAGACAAAGTCCATCATACCACAAACAATACAGTCGAATCAGTAACACAACATCTTGGGAACGCGTGGAGGTATCGAGTTGAAATTTTTGAATTGAAGTTGGACGTAATGGACTGTTGTTTAAGAGGCTAGAGGAAGTAATGGAGTTTTGTTTAAGAGGCTAGAAGACGTAATGGAGTGTTATTTAATAGGCTAGAGGAAGTAATGGAGTGTTGTTTAATAGGCTAGAGGAAATAATGGAGTTTTGTTTAAGAGGCTAGAGGAAGCAATGGAGTTTTGTTTGAGAGGCTAGAGGACGTAATGAAGTGTCGTTAAATAGGCCAGAGGACGTAACGGATCGTTGTTTAGGAACACGGCGCCGAACAGCCGGCAGGGTGGACTCACATCTCGGCGCGCCCCCCCCCGCGACGAGGCGCGGCGCGTGCAGCGCCTGCAGCGCGGGCGTCTGCAGCAGCACGACGCGCGCGCCCGCCAGCGCCAGCACGCCGCGCACCCACTCGCCGCCGCCGCCGGCCGCCAGCGCGAGCGTAGACGCGCTGCAGATGTCGTACACCTGCAACGGGTGAGCGACCACCGTCGGGTGTACTGCTCCGCGCTCCGGCCCGCTGGCCACGCGAGCCGGCGGTTGCGGGCTCGAATCCCGCACCGAGCGAACGTTTGGGCGATGAGCGCGAGCGTTTTTACCTTAGTCGTGGATGTTTAAAGAAGTATTTCCGGTATGTTTATCCGTTATCTAGTCAAAATAGTACAAGCTTTGCTTAGTTTGGGGCTAGACGATTGATGTGATTGTGGAAACGATTTATTTATTTAAATAAACTTTATTTTATATTTTATAAACTAACAATTTATTTATTTAAATATATAAAATAGTTTATTCATTTTAAAACTCCTTTAAAGCATACGAATGCTTGTGCCAGGAGACTCCGCTTTTACGTACCTTTTTATGCATTTTTAAAAATAATATGATATTTTCCATTTTAAAAAATTTGACAATAAGTAAATATTGGACAACATCACATACATTGCTCTGATCCTATGGTAAGTAGATAAAACACTTGTGTTACAAGAATCAGAGACAATGACGATACCACAACACCCATACCCGAGACAATATAGAAAAGTTATTTTTCGAGATTTATCGACCTGGAATCGAACCCGGGACTTTAGAGATAGCGACACCAAGTCCAGCATGCTCGCCTCTTCGCTACGGAGGTCGTCAAACAATAGGGCTGACGACTGGGTAAAGAAAATTAACTTCTATTTAGTCCGTCATTATCAAAAAATAATAAACACTTTTTTTTGTCGATCAACCAAAAAATGATAAAGATAAAGCGCGTCAAAGTTCGGGAGTGACGTCACTAAGTAAAAAGTTAGCCGTCATCCCTATTCAGCCAAATAAAGAGTGTACGTACCTACCCAAAAAGTTAAAGGTACGTTCTCATAGTACAAATCAGTAGAAATTGTACTTTGCCTGGTAACAGATGAAAATATTCCTTCATCAATACATTAAGTAACATCCACGACTTAGATCAAACGCTCATGCGCATCAAAATAATTTGTTGGCAGATGCAGACTTAAATCCAACAAAGCTTTATAGTCCTAAGCGCGAACTACTGAATAAATATAAATATTGGACAACATCACATACATTGCTCTGATTCTATGGGAATTAGCCAAAGCACTTGTGTTACAGAAAAGAAGAGATTTGTTTTTTGTAATTTATATTGTTTCTGGTGCCAAATAAAATACTACTTACTTACACAAATCAGAAACAACGACGGTACCCAAACACCCAGACCCGAGACAATATATAAAAGTTATTTTTCTACATTGATCGACCGGGAATTGAACCCGGGACCTCAGAGATCATCATCATTTCAGCCATGGGACGTACACTGCTAAACATAGGCCTCCCCCAATGACTTTCATTGGGGGGGACTGCTAATACTCGCCACGCTTGGCAGGCGGGTTGGCGAACGCAGTTTTTTATAAGATTTCGCACGCAGACGCTGCTGCCTGTATCGTGCAACAGGAATTAGTCAAATAAAATGTATTTTTTGCGACCGTCCCCACACGGCACATAAGCATCTTCTTTCTGGTCGTTCCCTCAATGCTGAGGATCGTGACTGTATGTTAATCTTCTCCACTCGGTCCGGTTCTGCGCCATATGTACCGCTCCCCGTATGTGGCCTCCAGTCACCTCCTTGAGTTGGTCGACCCATCTAGCTGGCGCTCTTCCTTACTCACATAAGCATACTTCTACGTAAATATATTTAGAAACATCCATTGGATCAAATGCTCATGCTCGTCACGCACATTTGTTGGCAGCTGCGGCCTTGAATCCCAAAGTTTACAGTCCTGAGTAAGAACCCTTTGTTACCATACCTGTCCAGGGGCGACGGTTTCCAGCAAATTCTTCAAGGCGTCAATGATGGGCTCGGCCGCGCTGCACTCGCGCGCGTACAGCAGCAGCACGGGCCCCGCGGGCTGCGGCTCGGCCGCCACTTGCTTTGTTTCCTCTCTGCAAGTACAATACACCATATCTACATATTTATAAATGAATCTTTAATTCCCTTGGTCATCGCATTACGCGTGAACGGATGGAACGATTTCGCTAATTATTTTTTTGTTGTGTTAAATTATTAGAAAGTTGCGCAGAAAATCTTTTATGAATAAACTAAAGACCTCGCGAAAGAATTCGCAGGCAACAGCTAGTAAAAAAATAAATATACGCAACACACTAGGTAGGTCGTCTCAGGTATCGGCCGGTATCGGAGACGAGGCCCTATTGCGAAGCTCCGCGTCGATAATAATTGGCGAGAGGTGGCGTAGGGCAGACCGGAGTAGAGATCCTAATTTATCATCATCATCATTTCAGCCATACGTCCACTGCTGAACATAAGCCTCCCCCAATGACTTCTAGATTGGCCGGTTGGAAGCAGCCTGCATGAACCCAACAAAAGTCATTTGTTTAAAAAGCGCTTTAAAGCAAATGGTCGCTTGTTTTTTGGTATAAATAGACATGTAGCTACAGTGCCACTAGAGGATTGTAAAACTTTTAATTTTGAATGGTACACGACCATTAATTTGCCAAAAGTCTTTAAAGAAATAAGAAAGATCAACTGACAACGCAGAATCCTTCTCCATTATGACAATGCTAGCTGCCACACATCGGCCGAAACAACTCGGTATTTGGAAGATTAAAAGATCGAACTAACGGGTCATCCGTCGTACAGCCCCGTCTTGACTCCCAACGCCTTCTATTTAAATTCAAATTCAAATCTTTATTTGCAACCGTAGAAAGGTGATACAATATATGATTAAAGCTAAGAGATCATTCCCAACCGTAAAGAATAAATTACGTGGTCAACAGCCGAAGAGGCTGTTGATGTGTTTAAAATGCACGTTGGTGATGACTCAATCCTCAATCAATCTGATTGACTCAATCAAAAGTGCATCGATCATCATGGCGAATATTTTGAAAAGCAATAAAACTATAATAAATAGCACTCAAGTAGCACGTAAATCCAAGTTCCCGTTTCGGGTCTCTGCGCCACCCATCTTAGTTAGTTAGACAACTCGCTTGTCATGAAATTACCAACCATCTTTGTGTTACGTACGAGGTACCAGAATGAATTTTTGCAAGGAGCGTCTCCCAGCACACTAAATTGACTCGAACCGGGAATCGAATCCAGGCCCGTTGCGTTCAAGGCTAATTACGGCGCCACTACACCAATCGTCTAGTAAAGTTCAATATCTCTGAAGTACAGACAGACAAGCCCGATCGACAAATTGTCATTTGTTTGACATACAGCTGATACTTAAGAGATACGGCTGTTATAACTACACTAGCGGCTTGACAAAAAGGTAAAAATGATTACTCTGGTTTATCCTAAAGAGATAGTATGTCTATCGCGGTGTTGATGTTTTTGTGATATATTGTGTTTTGAAGTATCTAGTAAGGTTTAGCCGACGTTAACAATGTAAACAGCCAAAAATATTTTTTTACGCCTTAAATAAATAATGTCGTCATTTTTCTATAAACATAATACACTGTACAAAAGTGTATAAAAAAAGTAC
Source organism: Anania hortulata (assembly GCA_963576865.1). Classification (NCBI taxonomy): domain Eukaryota; kingdom Metazoa; phylum Arthropoda; class Insecta; order Lepidoptera; family Crambidae; genus Anania; species Anania hortulata. The sequence continues at coordinate 22,466,279 of OY756393.1, forward strand.
TAGTCGATTTCAGGAGTTCCTTTGTCAATCAAGTTTAGTGTACTTACAGCAAAAATACTTAATAAATCAATTTGTTGTTTATTACACAAAAATATTGTCATAGTCAGATCGATGGTCCCACAGAAGAATAACGAATAAGGGCATCTTCCTTTAAACCTCTCCCTAAAATTAGACGTCCTTTCTTAACAAATATATTAGATAGATAGGTACTCTTTACAGATTAAGATGTTAGGATTACTTATTATGTTTTGTAACCAAGTTTTGTTCCAGTCGTGAAGAAATTAGATATACAAATCACATTTAAATTTTGTTTTTTTTATATTCAAAAAAATTACATCTTTGTTAAAGTGTAACAAACTTGTTTTTAGGATTCAGAAGTAACAACCGTATCAATCAGGTCATTGACCAAGATCCAAGACGTCAGTAAATAATTTCTGAACGCTGTACGCTGTCAACCGGAAGTTCTGACATGGCTGCAACTGTAACCAGTTAGCCTGCTTCTAGAACCATGCCTTTAGGCACTGGCAGGCAGACTGAATGAAACGGTATAAAAACCATGACAAATGACAACTCTAAATAGAATAAATTGAGAAAGTAACGCATTAGATCCGATCGAGGTTACTGGCGTCGCGAATCGCAAAATAGTAACGTTTAATTCTTTATCAGGGCATTGACGTTGCGCAAGAGTTGCTACCATGTTTATGCATGAGGCCGCATACTGGAGTATGCGGGTTTGTTGGCAAGCCTGACCAAGTGTCCGAAAAGTAACTGACTCCGTATTTATAACTTCGCAAAATATTGCAAAATGACTATTGATTGTAAATGCGAACGAATGAGTGAGTTATTTGCTGGATACATCATCATCCTCATTACAGCTATAGGAATTCTACCGCTGAACATTGGCCTCCCCCAGTGACTTCCAGATTGGCCGGTTGGAAGCGACCCGCATCCAGCGGCTTCCTGCAACCTTTACCAGGTCGTCTGTCCACCTTGTGGGAGGAGGATCTACGCTGCGTTTGCCGGTACGTAGCCTCCCTTCTAGAACCTTCCAGCCCCATCGGCCGTCAGTTCTACGAGCTATGTGCCCCGCCCACTGTCACTTCAGCTTGCTAATCCATGTTAGCGACTTTTGCTGGATGCATCGAAGTAATGTTCGTTCAATATATTCCTCCTAGCACTTCGTCACGTTTTGAGTAAGTTCTTACTAGATGCGGCGACAAACATTTGGAGCGATTGACATTAGACCTCTGTAACCCCTAGACCAAAAGAACAAGACCATTTTTGACACCGCTATACCAGGGTGTTAGTACCTTACTTCGAGACCATGATAATTAGGATGTTGTCTGGCACCTTTCTTCGAATGTTGAATATAAACAATAGAACTAATGAATTTTAAAAAAAGCTTTTTTCTCCATATGTAAGTAAAGTCAAAAACAAATTTTAACATATGGATTTTTTTTTTGTTAGTGGAAGTGACATAATAAAAGTTCAAGATAAGTTTCATGTCGCGGGCAGAATCATTCTTGTTTTTAACATAAGAAGGTGATGGATGATCAACGTAGATTGAACCACATTGAGTCACTTAGGTAATTCGGTGACGAAAAAATATTTAATTATCGTAGTGTACAAAAGCCGGATACTTCTCGGACAAGCATGTTGCCTACTTAGTCGATACCTAGCGACGTGCGACACTCGATAAATCGACGCATTATGCGCGCACGTAAAGAGCAGCCTTTTTGGCAGCACAATGGACTAAATGCTATGAAGTCGAACAATGATAATATGCTGTGAACAGTCCATAAATAAGCCGCAGATAACAACAATTGTTACAGTTTTAAACTTGGAAATATCCTTTATCATCATCGAATACCTAACTGCTACAACGCTACAGGAATTGTTCCTTACCTAAATAAGTAGATACTGAAAATTTTACAACTAGCTCTTACCTACCACTTCGTCTTAGTATATGTACTTCAGAATTAAGCCAAATGGATTATGTAATTAAACGATGAGAACACAAAAACTAGATAAATATTTGTCCTATGAGTTACCCTATATCGATAAATATATATTAAATCATGCTTTCTACAATATGAACGACTGTAATAAATGTTTATTTTTAGCCGACTTCACAAAAAGGAGGAGGTTCTCAATTCGGTTGTTTTTTTAAAATGTTTATTACCTCAGAACTCCGCCATTAATGAACCGATTTGAAAAATTATTTTCTCAATTGAAAGGGCATCAAGGGCCACCAGATTGGTCCTATTTTTTTTGAGGTAACTCCTAAAATATTTTAGGTATACATATAGCGATTTCAGTATATTTAACAACAAGTCAAGCATTTGCATTCAGAAAGTATCATTTGCTGAGGTGGAACTGATGAAGGAGACCATAGTTGGCCACAATGGTCTTCCACGAGTAGCGATAAGATATTTTCATTAAGACAGTTAAGGCTTGCCATAGTCGACAAATCAAATTTTAATAAATGATTCTGGTGAGAATGGTACCATCAAACTGATCTGATGAAGAAGGCAGAAGGTAAGCACCGGAACTCTGTGATAAAACAATGTATCATAGCCGTGTTTGGACTTATTTGAATCGTCATGGGAAGCAATTTAGCTATAATTACATGACAGCTCGCCATTTAGAGTGGAAAAAAAAAACACTAAAAAACAAACAAATAAATAAAAAAATTATTTAAAAAATAACCGACTTCAAAAACACTAAAAAGCTAAAAATTACTTTTAAACAACCGTAACAAACAGTTATTTTTGGAGTCGGTGCCAGCCGTGGATTGTTTGCACCGACTCCAAAAATAACTGTTTGTTTTCTACCTTGCACACATAATAGGCTAGTTTCCTGGGTCAAAAAAAGATTATTCTATTTAGTCCGTCAGTTAGATTATCAAAAAATATTGGACACATATTTTGTCTTTTGTCGATCAAACAAAAAATGACGAAGATAAAGCGCATCAAAGTGAGCACGTCACGCCTTGGTAAAAAGTGTCGCAAGGCGTGACGTTACGCGGAACTTTAACGGGCTATATCTTAATTATTTTTTGTTTGATTGAGAAAAGAAAAAATACGTGTTCAATATTTTCTGTTAATCCAACTGACGGACTAATATTTTTTTTTTTAGGAAACTAGCCCATTAATTTCTATCGACATGCTTTTTATTTAGTATAAAAATCATTTATAACCATTTATAACTGAAGAACGGTTGGACAGATTTATGATCTTTGATTTGTTAAATTTTTTTAGGCCAATAGTAGAATAATTATTAAAACACCAAAATATTCACCAAACTCGACGCGGGCGAAGCCGCGGGCCCCGCTAGTTTATAGTATATTTGACAATGTATCTTTTATTTTTTATATTGGAATTATATAAAAATTAAAAAATATAAAAAATAAAAGAGTTCATATAATTATAAAGTGGAAATTGTAAATTGTGAAGTACCAATGTAACGAAATGGTTATTAAATAAAGATCCCAGAGCACAGAATATATAATAGTACAAGTACAGAAGATTCACTTTGGAAAACCAATTGAAGAAATAGGGACCTACGCTACGATATAATTAAGTTCAATTCATATCGCACAGCGCTAATCACCTACAGTTATATTCACCTAGAAGTTGCCTCTCTTTCTATTGCGTAACTCTTACCTTTTCTGACGACGTCAGGGTTGTCTGACCTACCTACCTACCTAGATTTAAATCGTACTTATTAAGTAATTTAGAAGTAAATGAAACATCATGAGTTAAAATCGATATAACTAAACTCTTTTTAAACACACTATTTAGATTCGTTTTAAATAGATATACACACTTTTAGAGGTTTTTCGCATAATGTTCATAACTTCCTAAATAAAATGAATTAAAAATATTACCTTTCAGGATCCTTAGGGAGTGTAAAAAGTGTCAAATTCGGATCTTTTCTGGTGGAATTTGTACATCCAAATGCTGCGCAATATTTTCGATGTCTTTTAATTTTCTTATTCATAGTGAATAAACTCTTAATAAAGTCGGAAGTGTAACGCGTACAAAAAACTACTTTTAATAGTAAGAACGTGTAACAGCGCGCGCGCGTGACACTCGACTGATTTTAGCCTCTTCGAAGGTGCGCGTCGCGTAGGTATTTATCTCGACCGAAACGCGGAGTGTCATAGGCCTGCCCAGAGTGAAGTATCTATTTTAACTTCCAAATAAAATAAAAACATTCCGGCAACTACAAAATCATTATCTGCAAGCCTTTCTGAGCTTAAAACAATTTACAGAATGCGGTCCTTATATTTGGCCTACTTAATTACTAAATGGCTATGGCTGAAATAATGATGATGATGATGAACTACTAAAATCTGGTTAGGTACTTAAACCACAAACAAAAGTAAATTTAGGAACAAAACAAATGAACAACATTCTAGTGTTCGTTTTGCAACGCTAAAGCAGTAGGTACCTAAATTTTTATCACGTTTTTTCGTGACAAATATTATGATTTGATTTTGTAACTGTAAAACATGGTAATGTGTGATGCTAATCGGGACCGGTCACTAGAGGTTACAGGAAAAACTGTACGATCACACTTTCGATTTATTTCGGCGGGAGAGCGATGTACAAAAAAATTTTATTATCCTTATTCGCGTTAATTGGAAACTATACAAAGTTCGTTTGCACGAGACTTAAGTCAAAAGAACCAGTTTTTACTCGACCGAAATGTATGGAACGAATTTTTTTTCTCTCGCTTTTGATTTTGAATTTTGCTATTGAATTCATAGTATAGTTGATTATTATAAACAACTTGTGGAAGTATGTCTCACGTTCAACATAAAGGGACATAGCTTTGCGGTACCCACGCAGTTAACTGCAAGACAAGAAACGCATGTAAAACTGATTTCTATACGCACCGCGATGCGGGCAGCCTCATAAGTATTACAAACATTTTGTCAACCACATGGCTTAGTATGGTTAAGGCATCCAGTGGTCTTAATCCTGTGTACTGTGTGTAAGGCAAAGATAATGAATTTAACGTAGTATTACACATTTTATTTTTTTACCTCTACAAAGCAAGCGATGTGTAAAACAGGCTGTAATAAAATCCTATTCAATTCAGTTCAATTCAATATATTTATTGCATTCTATAATGTTACACAGGTGTTATAATTAGATACATAAAATAGATAATTATAGACCCTGTAGGGCACAACAATAAGATAGGTATTGTGTGTGGGCAGAGAGGATGACGCCATGCATAATTAGATCAATTTGTTTATTTTAAGAAGTTGTAAAGAATTAAAATAATTAAGAAATCATATGATAATTATTGAATAATTTATTGAATAACATAATCAAATAAATAGTATTTTTAGGCATTTAAATATTTATTTATCTTTGGATTTCATTTATTGTTTTAGATTGTTGTCATTTAAGTATTCGTTTATTGTGTAATAACATTATTTTATTAACATTAATTTTAATTGTTTTATAAATTTTAAATCATTTACTTCATTTTTCATAGACTCCGGCAATCTGTTGTAAACTCGTATGGACATAACGTATGGGGCTGGACGTATGGACATAACGTAATCCTAAGCTTATACGAGGTCCTTAGGCGGATAATATACGAGTTATTCGCCTGGCCCTGCACACATTTGCGAAACGCGCCTGTACTACAACTACTACAATGGGAACCCACAATACAGGGTGTACAAAAGAGTTTGGTGACTCCTTATACTTATTGTTTTCTAAAATGCCTCCTCAGTTTGTAATAGTATTTGAAAGATAACAGCTAATTGTAATAACTAGTTCTATATTATACGACCTCCGTAGCCGAGAGGCGAGCATACCGGACTTGGTGTCGCTATCTCTGAGGTTCCGGGTTCGATTCCCGGTCGGGTCAATGTAGGAAAATAACTTTTCTATATTGTCTCGGGTCTGGGTGTTGTGGTACCGTCGTTGTTTCTGATTTCTGTAACACAAGTGCTTAAGCTACTTATCATAGGATTAGAGCAATGTATGTGATGTTGTCCAATATTTATTTATTTATTATATTCTAAAATAAATATGGTGTCGAATAGAGGTGGGTATACAATAAAAGTGAAAACAAACGTGAATCGCAGGAAAAAAGTGTTAAAGAAGTTTACCTACGATTTCCGAATCTAAAATAGTGACAAACCCGTGACCAAGAGAAAAAGTATTTGAGTTATCTAGCACATAAAAAGATTAGTTTCCATGGAAATTGGAGTTCGATGGACTAAATCTATAGTGCTGAAAAAGATTACTCAAGAATAAATATGTTAGGATTATACCTGTAGATACGCACTTTTAGATATTTACGAAAATGAATAAAAATATAATAAAATATATTGCTTGAAGTGCTTTAATAATAAAAATGTAGGCCATAAGGAGACTGACAGAAAAGGGTGTTCAATATTTAAATAACTTAATTTAAAATAAAATAAATACAACGGCGGTGCTGCGCCCAGAACGAAACCCGGGGCTTCGGGGATGGCGGCGCCGGGTCCGGCACACCCCTCGGCTACGGAGTTCGTCAATAATTATTCCATAATTGCTAGTACCTACCTATTTTTTCTTTCTTTTTCAAAATTCTGCTTTAAAGTGCTATCGTAGTTGCATACTGCATACGATATCCTATTTTGTCCGTTTTTCTTTTATCATCAATTCAGCGCGTGAAAGGTTAGTTTTGAGTTTACCAAGTTGATTTGATAAGTTCGTTATTTGTTATTGCAAATTTATTGGAGGTACGTCAAACCGACGGAGACACTGCCAAAGATAATAAAGAGGGCAAAATTCTAAAGGAAATTACGTCTTGTTTGTCACGGAGAGACGTTTATCTTTAACGAACTGTGCAAAACTTGAGATGTTTTCTAATTGGATGAGGAAAGTCGATCTATTTTGCATTATTATCGACGTTTGAAGGAAACCACTTATCAAGCACGAGCCGATTTACTAATTTCAGGGGTATTATTATCACTTAAATTACACGTAGTTCGTATTATTAAAATTTTCCTTAAAAATACCATTCCTGCTGAAGTAGTCAAGGAAAAACAATCAGCATAACTTAAATGTGTTAATCAACTACGTTATCTTGTTTTGGCACGTTTTTAGTTATCTGAAGCCCAAATGTAATATTTGAATATGCTTTCATTAAATGCCTAAAACATATTTATTTACTTTGAAAATATACAATCGTTATTTATTACTTCTAAAATTAAAAACTATTTGTATGTCAGATAATTTTTAATACTTAATTTATGAAAGTATGTATGTGATATGACATATTGAAATGCCACAACAATGACATCGTAAGACAGGCCCTCTAATATAACCATAGATAGAAAACTTCTTTAGTCAATGACTTTAATGCAGATTTTGACCAAATTTAAAAAATACAAAGAAAGTTTGTTCTGAAACATGAAGTAGGCCTCAATTTTGAGTCTAGCCAATCTCGCAAAAGAAGAATCAAACTTCCTTATATGGTCTGACCATGTAAAGTAGTTCCGACATCAAAGCCTTTCCCCAGTTTTTTGGGTTGTTCAAGAGTAAAATACTCTCATGTAAATGTCCCCATATACTGAGAAAATCAGACTAGAAATTGAAGATGCGCGTGCGCGTGCGCACAAGACACCAATATTGACATTACATATGACGTTTCTTAATAACAAAATCCTCAAAAAGATATGCAAATGTGTGTATGTATCTTCGTAAGTTTACTGCTAGAATTAAAATTAAAGAATATGGCTTATAATAATCTTTTGGTAACTAATAAAATGCTTCCATGTTTACTTCTATAGATAGTAGTATGTTTAAATTCAACAATTCAGGAGCGAAATAAAAATATTTTAACTATCATCATTATTTGAGGACTATTCTCTTGTTACTAGAGTTTTTTATTCATATATATTTTTTCCACGCCATTGGCCGATGTAAAAAATAGGCAACGTTTCTATTAGGAGGTCAACCTTTTGCGTCACTTGGTTTATGATTATTTTTCTTCTATTTTAAAAAGGTCGCCGTGTCGCATCTACTTTTCCAGCATCTTTCCTCTTTTATTCTCAATACACACTTTATTGTTGTTTTTTATTTATTTTATTTTATTTATAGGTACAGCAACAGAACATAAATCACAACATATAGGTACATAGGAATTTTAAAAACTACACAATTTGAAAAATTTACATTCCGATTAAAGCTGCACACGACAATTAAATAGGGTAGATAAATGCTTTAATTAACTAGTCGCTAGAAGTGACAGTTACAATGAGAAAGAGGGCTAAAAACAATAAATCATTAAAAAAATAAAATAAAACAAAAAAACATACAATAACTTAATAGCAATGTTTCGCTTTCATCTCTCATAGAGATTTAAAAGTCTTTATGAAAGATGAATGCGAAAGTGAAAATATGTCTAATTCCTTACTGACATTGTTGTAGGCTCTGCACATACGAAGGACAGGGTCGTTGTGTGTAACTTTATTATTACAAGGTTTAAGATATACTCGTAGGTATATTAATTTTAATGCCATTGAAATGGTTCAATTAGGTAACAAACACCGAAAAATTAAGAAACAAAAAAAATAACATACCTAATCAGTTATTTTTGGAGTGGGTGCCACCAGTTTAGGAGAATTTAAATGTTTTGTTTTATTTTAGAAGTAGAAAATTTCGGTGTTTGTACCATAGAAAAAGGTGTTGTATTTGAGCAGGAGTCTGATATTTGCGCCTCCAGAACCAACGATAATTATTACCGTGTAAAAATAAAAATGAATGTTTGTATGTTTGTCCTCTATACTTTCCTAAACCATTGATCAGATAGCGATAAAACTTTGGTGAATTGTTGTGTGCATGCAGAGGTTCTGAATTGAAGATTACGTAAATAAAGTCGCAAGCGACAGTTGGTAAATCATAAAACAAAAACAAAATCAAATCAAGGGCGACCCCGGAGCTTCTACTCGTATACAGATTTTGAGTAAAAGTAATAGTAAAAGTTTTTTTTTTGTTTTTGATTTTATAAAAATGGTAATATTAATATAACCACCACCACCATATTATATGCAAGCGTCAAACTTTAAACTAAAAACAAAAAATTCTAAACCGCAAACGGTTATACATATTAATCTTTAACCACAAATACTTGTGTGAGCCACCTGTCCATAATGCACACAGATATAGTATGTAAATTGGTTCTGGCCGGTCGGCCGGTACCTAATAAGGAGAACCGGTCGCTCGGTTAAATCAGTAAACAAAATGAACACTACAATATATTAAAACAGTGGGCTTACTATATTTTTCTATACCTACAATTCATATCTGGTTAATAGTAAGTCCGTCTGTGTGTTTCTTGTTTCTAGGACCGGACGAGATAACTTCTTACTGATTAATACGTTCTAAATCGAAAGTCATCATAGGGCAACCAAGTCCTACAATAGAATTTAGCTGGGCTGTGTATGATGTCACTAGTGTTCCAGCTGTCTCGTGACACCAAAAAGTATATAAATTGTGTATAAATCCAGGGAAACCAAAAGCAGTTTATGTTAGACCATTTCGCGTGGTTTTTTAAATTGAGCCTTCTAAATCTGCACACAGTGGTGTATGCGTGATGTTATCTGTGTTGTATAGTATTCGACGACGTAAATAAACATGTGCTGGTTATCGGCGATGTCAAGATCTCATAGTAGAGCATTCCCTCTGTTGATTTTTTGAAGCATTAGGTATTTTAGAACTAAAACTGGTGTAATGGCACAATTTTCTTTCGTTCGTTTAGGAAATTGGGATCCGCTTACACTTTTATTATTCGTTGTTTAATTGTACAGGATTTGCATTTTAATTACACTTAGTTTTACAGTAGTTTGGATTATCGTTTAAACTGTATACCTGGCTCTTTTAAAATGATCTAAAGAAAATGAAATTCAATTTAGTCCGTCATTTAGATTATCAAAAAATAATGGACACAAATTTTTCTATTGTCAATCAACCAAAAGAAAAAAAGCTGGATGCAGTCTGCTTCCAACTGGCCAATCTGGAAGTCAATGGGAGGCCTATGTTTAGCAGTGGACGTCATATGGCTAAAATTAACCGAAAAATGACAAAGATAAAGGCTAAGTCCCGTCAAAGTTCGGAAGTGGGCGCTCGTGACGTCACAAGTGAAACTTGTACCAAGACGTGACGACATGCAACATTTTAAATCAATTTAAGACCCTATCTCTGTAATATTTTGATTATGTGAAAAAAGATAAAAAACGTGTTCAATAGGACGAAGAAAAAAAGATAGTCGTCATCCCTAATTGCAATCGTATTTTTCTTGTGTGATTATCACGTTTGTAAATATATTTTTTTCCTTTGTAAGTTTTTAAGTTTGCAAATATAACATTTGTTTGTAAATTATTATGGCCGCGTATCGTCTATCTGAATTAAGTTTTTGAATTTTTTGCTAATTTTGGGTAAGTTAATATTTAATAATTTTAAAACTTAACTAAATTGTTACTGTAAGGCCGGATTTGACCAAGCTGGTGTAAGTTTTAACTTGAGAGTATACCACTGCTTAATCTAGAGTAAGCTGATTTTTCATTCTACCAACCACTAATCTATGAAAAATATTAAAACGGGCGATTTTGACAGTGTATAAATTAAACTGAAAATAAGTAAATGTCAAAGTTGTCACTTGTCAAATCCACTCCTGTCACCTCGAAACTGACATGTTGTCAACATCTAGCATTGACACTCATTATCCTACAAAATTAAAATGTGGCATTTCAAGTCAACCTAGAAGAAATGGATTACATGGAATTTGGTAGGTTTATCAATTCGTTGATCGTTCACTCTTGAACTACAGAATAACAATACCGAGTATAGTGTATTGCTCGAAAAACGTAATCGAAGTTATCCAAGGGTAAATTCAAGGTGTAAAATTATACCCGTAATAGTTATTCTGGTATAGCTTTGTGTTTGGTCGAATCGGCCCTAAATGTTTATATGTATCTAGAGTTTAAGTTTAAACTTTAAATAGATCGTAAGGTGAAAATATTAAATCATAATAAATAAGGTTTCGATAATATGCCACCAGGCGGCGCCACCTGGGAAATCATACAAAAGAAACCGTAGCGACGTACCTGTGCAGCCAGTCGCGCAGCACCTGCTTGCGGAAGCGCTTGGCGCGCCGCCAGCGCAGCGCCAGCGCCAGCAGCCCGCCCGCCGCCACCAGCGTCGCCGCGCACCCGCCCGCCCACGCGGGCCCCGCCCAGCCCCCGCCCCACGCGTTCGCCTCCTCCACAGAAGCGATCACGCCGCTCACCACGTCTGGCGAACGATACGAGATCAGCACATCTAGCGGCACCGATCTTGAGCGCCGAGCGAAAGATGCGCAGAAGATCGTTACGATTATGTGATTGGCCAGTCGCGTGACGCACCCACACCGCCGGCCGAGATTGGTTGCTCGCTCCGTTTATACGCGTCTCTGGAAGCCTACTACGAAAAACGAAATACGATGTTTCGGACGAAACGAAAGACAAACGATACGCTAACGATGTGTTTATTACGTAACAATTTCGGATGTCGATGCTTTGATCGGACGCATAGACGGAACGACTTCGTGAATGAATGAATAAGGGTGTTATTTACCATATTATTTCATAAAATCCGAACCGTTTCGTAGTAAGCAATCCGAAATTACCGTATTGACGAATTTCGTTTTTCGTAGTAGACCTACTAATACGATAATCGCAAAATGCTCAAAGCGATCCCCACTCTTTACTCCAGCGCTCAAGATCCGTGCCGGGGATTGTAATCACGAGATGAAATGAATGGGGAAGCATAAACAAAACGACAAAGCTAATCTCGGATGAGTTTGGTCAGTCAACCGTTGTCTACTAATGTCAAAGGTTTTATTTTCTGTGCTTGCTAGTATGACTCATGCTTGACAACTTATCTTATCTTATTTATCTTAGTGGTTATTTTATCAGTGAAAGAAAAGTTTCAACGGGTTATGTGTACAACATCCTTGCTATCTCAATGGACAGAGCAGACGGCTGGTTTGCTAAAAGACCTGGGTTCGATTCTCACCTAAGGGGGTAATTTTTTTTCAAATATTTTATTATCTTAGAAGTAATATAGTTGTTCTCACCTAAGTCCCTAAAATATTCGTATGACGTTAAGAAGTCGCTAGAGATCCAGGCCGCGTCGAAGTTCAGCTTCACCCGGTACTGCCCGTCGGAGAGGCGCAGCTTGCACACCAGCTCGTACGCGGAGTAGGGCGTCGAGCAGTTTGTGGTTACCTCGAGGCAATCGCCGAACTCCTGGAATTGATTCTGTGGTCAAAATTGGTTCAGTAGAGAGATAGATACTCTGTATTGAACACCATACAAAGAAGTTACAATTGGTGTTTACAGAAAGATGCACATTTAGGCGGTCTTACAAAGGTACATGATACATACAAAATACAAAATGTTTATTTCATTAACTTAGTGTCTAATACAATATTAGTGAATGGAGCTACCTTTTAAGCAAAATATGCTTGTGTTAGGTAACACCGCTCTTCCATAGCATGGTTACAACAGACTAATTTAGGCCACCTGGATAGTCTCTACCATAACATAAACATTAAATAGTTTTTCATTCAAACATGTGCTATTAAAATTACTAATTGATAAATGTTAGTATAATATAAATGATTAATGATACATGCAAGGAAATATCGTGACTAATAATGACCAATTGACCAGTATTCAACAATATTTAACAACGGTAGCGAACGGTACATTTTCTAATAAGCCCCTCAAAAGTTACACCCATGGACAAAATTTATTTAGTTATCTGTCCGTTTTAGGGTCACAGATATTCATGTGTGTGACAGACAGATACCCAAGAGTGTCCGGTTTTCAATCGTACCTACGTAGGAGACCCTAAAAATAACGACTACCTCAAGTAGGTATCATAATGATCAATTCAGCAATAGGGCGTCCACAGCTGAACATAGGCCTCCCCCAATGACTTTCATTGGGGGGGGGGGGGGTGGCAATACTCGCCACGCTTGGCAGGCGGGTTGGCGAGCGCAGTTTTTTTAAAGATTTCGCACGCAGACGCTGCTGCCCGTCTCGTGATTCAGGAATTAGTCACCTCTTACGACACGCCTCCTGCTGGTGGTGGGGAAGTGTATTCTTTACGGCCGTCCCCACACGGCACAAGTAGGTAACAAACCCGGGCAATTATGCAAGTACAGGCCGTGGCCATGGATCCTCACCTCAGGCAGTCGACATTTCAAGTTTATTACGAGTATCTTCGAGCATTGTGAATGCAAAAACAAAGTTTAACACCACTATTGTTTTATATTACGCATAGTTCGTTCTCCTTATAAGTCTGCCATTAATTATTTTTATAAGGCCACCGATTTATTTGGAGTTTCAATGGGGAATCACAGGCAAAGCTAATCTCAGATGGCGCCAGCGTAGCCTTGTCAACACATTGTCAACCAATGTCCACGTAAATGTTAATGTCAGTTTTTTTTCCGAGAAGCTGTAATTTAAATGTAGATTCAACAATCTAGTTTTGATTCGGTCTTAATTACATTAACCTCAATAACGGTATTCTCGTTAACTTAAATAATGAAACTAAATATGGAACAAACCAGAATAAGATTATTTTTTTGTTCTATTTTCAGTAGCATACGAATTTTTTGTCAACTTTACGTCATGTTTTAAGATTATGAGCATACCGTTTTTAACATACTTATATTAGCTTCACTTGTAACTGACTATGTAATCAAATCTTAAAAGCCATTTTTAACCTACTTCTATTTACTGACGTATTTACTATTTACTGACGAAGGACGGAAGAACCGCGTGAGGAACTCGCGCATCCGCCGTAGCCTTTGTGTCCGTGATATTGCAGACAAACTGCAGGAGAGTCGCCTACGCTGGTACGGCTATGTTTTGCGGAAACCGGCTAGCTACGTAGGAAACAAATGTCTGGCCATGCCGCCACTGCACCGCCGGGTCCTGGCAAAGGGGGTAGACCCAAGAAATGCTGGCTTGACGAAACGAGGGCTGACTGGGCTGACATGCATGCCAATGATCTCAGAACTAGAGACGCTCAAGACCCCGCGAAGTGGAGGAGTAAATCAAGAAAAGCGGACCCTGGGCACCAAAGCGATGATTATAGACGCAACCGGGATTGACCGAATAGATAATGAAAATTTATGATTTACTGACGTTTCGATTTGAAATTTTGTAAGTATTTAACATTCGGATGACGATACAATAATTTGACACCATCGTGCTGATCTGATGATGGTGTCAGGAGGTGGATAGTGGAACTTTTGAACGACTACTTCGTACCTTCGTGTTTAGGCTCATTTGATTTGTTTCGACGAGTACAGTACATATAAAGTGTGTTTTATAGTTTTTTAAAGTATGATATTAATTGATACTATATTTTGATTAAGTAGTACGTCTTTACTACGGAAATTAGATCTCAGACATTTTTTAGGAATGGATTTAGGAGGAATAGGACATTAGGAATCCCAAAAAAAAAATTTTTTTGTAGCCTTGTGGTACTCTTGCGTCTGCGCACTCTAAACTGATAAACATTGAATTAAGTATCATTATCCGAAACACCTCAGACTCGAGAGTTACAAAAATAAAATGTTAGTTAAACAGTGCCGTTCAGGGTCATTGAAGATGGCGCGCGTGCGTTCGGCACCGGTTTGTCGCGCATGCGTATTAAACTGCTTTCATTTGACGGTTTCCAACTTGTCGTAGAAACTCAACACGTTACATTTAGTTCAAATACATAATTATTTTAGAAAATACAGTGTGTCTTTAGAAAGTGCACAAATGAATGTTGGTAAAGCTAGATTAAATCGTAATGACGGCAAAAATAATTTATAAAATGTGTTCAAATGGTTTATACAACTTTTTATATCCATAATAGTCACTGTAAAGCCTATAAACGTTATACATTTTAAACTAGGTGTGACTACAAGTACGTTGTCTATCCTGTCGTTGTGTTATCGTCAAAATAAAAATAATTATATTAAACAAAATATCCGAATGCAGATAACAGGCAGTGGTAATAAATTAAAAAAACCAATTAAATTGTTTTTCCACCGATAAAACAGGGTCTAGTTTCAACGTTTTTTTTGTGTACTTAATAAAGCAGACAGCGGGACCCTAACAATGTTCCGCTGTCTGTCTGCTTGTCTGTCTCAGGGCTGTACCTTTTGAACCGTAAAGAGTAAATGACATTTTCACAAAGCGTTTTTGTTTTGTACCTTAGCCAGCTTAGTTTTTCACTAATAATAAGGAGACATGTTCCGGCCCCATATGGGCCAATAACGTTCAGAAGTGGCAATTTTGTCCTAAATTGAATAAATGATTTTTTACTTTGACTTTAATAAAACATAAAAGGGGTCCCATACAAGAAACTTTTTTGCCCTATATTAACTTAATGGCTGCCGAGCGGTCGCATGCGACCAGGTAACAGTACAATGTATTTTATGACTCGTTTCATTGGGTTAGGGGGTTGTTAATGGCAATACAATACAATAAAAACGAGTCAAGTGTGAGTCGGACTCGCGCTAAATTTTTCCTGCGCGATACAGGGGCGTCAATTAAAAAAACATTTTGTGTTAAATATAGTAAGGTGGTGTACGGAACTCTTCCGTGGGCGAATCACACTCGCACCACTTGACAGGATTTTTGACTTTGTGTTTAAGGTAAAAAAACCTATGTAGTATATGTCATATCGACCAGTGCGTCCTACCAGTGATGACCTAACGGAGCCTGCATGTTGAACATGACAGTAAAGCTGGCCCACCGACTTCACGTCACTCAACGAGCTATGAAAAGGTGAAGCTTGGAATTTCGTTAAGGGATACAATCCGGAACGAGGTTATCCGGCAGCAGACCAAATTAATGGACATAGTCCAAAAATGTAGCAGTGGCAGTGGGTCGGCCACATGTGTCGCAGAAACGATGAAAGATGGAGGCAACGGGTTCTCGAGTGGAGACCGCGCCTTGGCAAACGTAGTGTAGGACGCCCCCCGGGTCGATGGACCGACGCCCTTAGGAAGATGGCTGGCAGTGGCTGGATGAAAAAATCGTGTTTTTTGGCGCTTTTAAGGGGAGGCTCAGCAATCGACTGCAATAGCTGACATGATTATATGCAATAAACTTGTTTAGCAGCAACTCTTCACGCTTTTTAATATGCATAAAATATATTTAAACGTAAGTAATGAAGACAATAAATATATTTTTTATCATTATTAAATGGACAAAGCATTGAATAAGATAATTTTCTGACAAATTGCGCACGGTTTGTCTAATCTGTGCGAGTAATCCTGACCTGCTGAACTTTCGTAGACAAATACAACATTAACAATATTCTTTGCGGCGCGATAGCCATCCTGATGACGGTTATATGACGCATCAGCTGATAATGACACATGTTATCGGAATAATACTAACCATAATTTACCTTTTAATAATCGCGAAAGCATAGTCGTCATTATTCTGATAAATAACGTAAAAAATAAGTATTTATTAAATAACTAAATATAAATATTGGACAACATCACATACACTGCTCTGATCCTGTGATAAGTAGCTTAAGCACTTGTGTTACAGAAATCAGAAACAACGACGGTACCACAACACCCAGACCCGAGACTATAGAAAAGTTATTTTTCTACATTGACCGACCAGGAATCTAACCTGGGACCTTCTCGCCTCTCGGCTACGGACACTGACAATAGCTACCTAGACAAACTCCCCCCCCCCCCTGCCCTACCTACGGCCTTGTTAACCAGTTAATAACAAAAAATAATAATACCTGTAAAAGGTCACGATGTAATACAAAATAACATCTTCTAAACCGGTATTGCGACTACTGTTGCATTATAGAAATGATTAAATGAATACGAGTATGAATAGTTCATAATATGATATCGTCACAATATCAGATCCTAAAATATGCATTTTATTTACAGCAAATGTCTTTTAATGCCTATAATACTTGATAATTTAGATTAATAGGCTAGTTTCCTGGGTCAAAAAAAGATTACTTATTCTATTCAGTCCGTCAGTTAGACTATCGAAAAATATTAGACACATATTTTGTTTTTTGTCAATCAAACAAAAAATGACGAAGATAAAGCGCATTGAAGTGAGCACGTGACGTCGTGAACGACGACGTGAAAACAAAAAAATACATGTCTTATATTTTCTGTTAATCCAACTGACGGACTAATAATTTTTTTTTAAGAAACTAGCCCATTATTGTTTATCATCCTACTTACTAGTCCTACTGTAGCCCCTACAATACTTACCATATACATTTTATTTTTGCATCCTTTATGCAGCATGCATGCAAAAAAATATAATTAATAATCAAATTCAAATTCAAATTCAAATTCAAATTTATTTAAAATTCAAATTAATAAGACACTATTAGAATTATACGAATAATTATTTGGCAGAATACCGGCTATTCGGTTAGGGATTCGGCTACTAGTGTGCAGCCGAATATCGCATATATAATACCGAATATTGGCCGAATATTTGTTGCATTGCATCTCTAGTATCAACTTAGCTATATGAATATTATGAAGTTTTTTTTTACCGAAGTACGACAGAACGGAGATGCGTCTACGATGAGAGGTTGTTTGTTTAAGATTTAAACACTACAAAATAATCTTTAGGTATACTTTTAAAATAATATATTTTTTATTTTATGAAAAAACAAAAAATTAAGTAGTAAACACCTAAGTCCAAATTAACTATAAAATCAAGCGCGCAAAACCGATCGTTTTTCAAACCTAGGTAGGACGACCACTACCTACTAAATTATCAATATTATCTTGTAAAGGATCAAAATTGTTGACGCTTTATCCCGCATCACAGACGCACACAAGCATATCACTGTATTTCCATTTTGCACGTGGTTTACATTAGGCTTGGTTTTTTTCAAAATGTTTAATTTTGTTATTTCAGTGGCATAGTTTAGAAGGTACTCTCTTACTATAAATTGCTAATTTGCTTTTTACTTCAGCAGTTCAGGTTTTCAATATAAAAAACATAACAACTGTCAATGTGGTTCAAAAGCCTAAGTAATCATCAGTAGTCATTCATCATCTCAGCCATAGGACGTCTACTGCTAAACACAGTCCTCCCCCAATGACTTTCATGGGGGGGATTGCCAATACTCGCCACGCTTGGCAGGCGGGTTGGCGAGTGCAGTTTTTTATAATATTTCGCACGCAGACGCTGCTGCCCGTCTCGTGCTACAGGAATTAGTCACCTCTTACGATACGCCTCCGGGAAGTGTAATATTCTTTATGGCCTTCCCCAAACGGCACAGTAATCAGTAGAAGTTAAATGGTAAAATAATGTTAATAATTACCTCATGATGTCCACTCTCTTTGGAATCTTTGGTGTCAGTGCACAGAAGAACATAATAATCCTCAGCGGGAATGTTGTCGAGAAGAAAATGTACTGACACATAATCCCTGAAAATGAATACTAAGTCAGTATTGTTTAATTAAGATTCGGTGACAGATATATTTTACTTTATTTATTTATTCAAACAACAATTGATTTTGCTAGGGAATTCTCCTTGCATACCAGACCTGAGCCAGTTTGGAAGAGTATATTTTGTAAATTGATCCAAACCGGGAAATATTTGACTAAGGGCCGATTTTTCAGTATAGTATAATAGCCAGATCATTTATTTGAAGAATAATATTGACATTTGACAGTTTTCGTATAGAAATTGTGTCAAAACGTCAATTTTATTCGTCGAATAAAATTATCTGGCAATTGAGAAATCGGCCCTAAATAATTTTCGTAATAAGGTAAGTGTACAGTATTCCGGTATAGTACCGTGCCGTGTCGAGCTTCAGAACTTTTGTATCGGTCTGTTACTTGTCGGTTAGCATAAGGTGTCAGTACCGATTTTATGAGGATTTCATTTGATACTGGTAAGTTTATTGAATTTACGTATGTGGAATTAATAATGAGTAGTTATCAACAGAAGGTTTTATAGTTACTATAAAAAAAAAATGTTGATTTTATACCTGCCTCCAGGCTTCCCTGCCTGCCTATGTGCACAGATCTGAGGCAGTGAATATAATGGGCTAGTTTCCTAAAAAAATCTAATTAGTCCATCAGTTGGATTAACAGAAAATATTGGAAACATATTTTTTTCTTTTCTCATACAAACAAAAAATTATGAAGATATAGCTCGTTAAAGTTCCGCGTAACGTCACGCCTTACGACACTTTTTAGCAAGGCGTGACGTCACGTGCTTCCATTCCCAAACTTTGATGCGCTTTTCTTCGCTATTTTTTGTCTGACAAAAGACAAAATATGGGTCCTATATTTTTTGATAATCTGACGGACTAAATGGAATAATATTTTTTTGACCCAGGAAACTAGCCTATTGCGTGCGTACAACAGAAATGTTTTTTTCTTTTATTTTTAGAACTGGGGTTAAATTCTTTGATTTTGGTTTAAATAAGTTTAAAATAGTAAAAATTGCAGATAATTGTGACGTAATTACAGTATGATTTTTTTATGTCTTCAATCCAATTCTTGCCCCTCTAGCATGACCACCAAAACACGATAAATGATATCGCGTTTTATCGACACCAACTGCAAAACTATGATAGATATAGCCGCCATGTTAAATCACCGTGCTGGTGATGTCACTGTTTCGATAAAAATTCAACATGGCGTCTATATCTATCATATTTTTACAAATATTTTCCGTTGGTGTCGCTAAATTGCGATATCATATCATATCGCGTTTTGTTTGTCATGCTAGGGGGGCTGGTCATGTTATTTTAACATTAACAAACTGGTACAGGTCTGGGTGCGGTTGGAAGTTACAATATAGGTAATATTGAATAGACCTATTGTAGTATTGGCCATAGCAAATAATAATAATATACTTTTGAGCCTTTTATTCAGGTAGGTAATGTCTGAATCACGCTATTCATATAGATATTCGATAAATGAGCGAAACCCTGAAAAAAAGAGACCTTCATTCAACCCCCTTCACACCCACAGCGCAGCCCCCTATTCTTGAGGACTTTTAGTATGTTCATCTAGACACCTCAAGGTATAACTGTACTAATTTTTAAGACTTAATTTGATTGGCTATTACAATTTATTTTAATTTATTCACTGATTCCTTGCTTGCTTCTATCTTGATGTCTGTTTGCTAGTCAACATAGGCCTCCTCCACAGCCTTTTCCACTCCAGTCTCTCTTAAGCAAAAAGCTATGCAAAAATTACTTAAATAAGTTACAGTTATTGAAAAATAGAAAACTTACCCATGATTTATGTCACTGCCTTTGACACGATATTTGGAGAAGTCGTCCCTGCGGTATTTATTAACAATGTAGTGATTTGTAATATCAGACCGTGACCCACGTTGTAGAAGCCAGTTCTGGACGGTATAGCTTGAATTAAATACCAAGTCCAATGAAGTAGACAGGCACACCTAGAAAAAATTATGTCAAGCTAAAAAAATTGGTGTTGCTTGCACTGTACAGCTAAGCTATTACAGATAGATAGTACAATTGACTTAAAGCTAAAAAATAAAAAGCTGTCAAAACCTAATAAATTATAATTAAATCTTAAATTAAAAAGGTAGCTAGTAGGGCTAGTAGGCTAGAAGTTATCAGCCTATGTTATCTCATGTTACAATGATGCTAGAATCTACTCCACTATCAAAAAGTAAAAGCAGAGACAATAAATGCCAAATTGTTTTGCTGGGAATTCACTGGTTTGCTATTATTATAATTCTATGCATTTTTTATAGTAGTGAAACTTGCATAGGTTTATTAGGCTCAAGAGATTAACAAAGTATTCTAATATACATCCTACTGCAGGTCACAGGCACAGGCATCACCTCAATATAGTACTCCACCGCACTGGCCCAGTGCGACGACCAAGGCGAGTGACTACCTTACACCAGCTTATTGCCTCCTATATGAATAGAATGGTCTCCCATCCAATCACAACCGTGGCATAGGTGGCTTGGCTTGCTGCCATCACTGAGCTATATACACCTCTACAGCTTATCAACCTACCTTAGAAGTTGATAGTTAATTCAATAATGTTGAATTTTAAGTTGAAAATCGACTGTAATCATTTAAAATAATAAAATGAGGCGGTTAAGACACCTGATAGTTGCTTGAGTCTTGATGTTCCCCACTAGTTATTCTTTAATTCATGTGATTTTGTCATTTGTAGTAAGTCTATTTTTAAACTGGTTTACATTTTGGACCGAGACTACATCTTCTGGAAGCTCATCACATGATTGGCCAGGCTGGTAGGTTGTTAAGCTGTTACTAGTAGCTACTGCTGCACCGAGAAATAAATAGTAGAAATATACTCACATGATCACAATTCAGGGGTTCTGTCCAGTTCAGAGTTTCAACCTTTACAGAATGCTTGTGTTTTTTGTAACGAGGGTTGCGATTATAGCGGTCATACCAAATCTGCATCTTCCACTGGGTGTCATTTGGGTTGGCGTGGGTACACCACTCCAGAATGTAGCGCGCCCTTACACTGTCTGTGGATGGCCGCAACGTTGTGTTGGCCTCCGTAAGGTGGCTGCACCTGATAAAGTTCTTCCCTTCAACACCACACAAGAACGACAAAAACACCACCACTGACACAGACGCCCAAATAATCATCATCGCAGAACACAATTTCATGTTTTTTACACTGAACATTTTACTAATCACTGTTTTAAGTGTAGTACACTTTATGACAACTACTTTAATACATCGTAAAGTGATTAGGGTATCATTATATGCTTGGGATAGTAAATAAATGTAAAAGAAAGTCTAAAAATAAAGCTACACGGCTAGACATCCCTGTCTTTCCCCTTTATTATTTTCCTCTTTGCCCCTGTCTTGTGAAAAATGACTTTTGTTTGTTTGACACTGACAGCCAGCGTTGCCAACCTTTGTTGCCAAAATTACGTCAAATTTACCCTAAAATTACCGTATAATTACCCTACACTCCATTAAAATTTAATTTTGCAAACCAAAAAAAAATGAATATTTCTTTACAGTTTTTATGTAAAAGCAAACATGTTGTGGGTGATTTCTAGGGCTTACCATCAATTTGTTTAACCACTATTCAAAAATATTTTTATTATATCAGTTTAAGATAAGACTTAATGGAATAGTTGACCCATATCAAAATTAATTAAACAGATGATTATTTCATTTAGTATTTGGCTATAAGAACCTAATTTTATTGATTTCAATACATAAAAGTCCAAGGCTGTAATAAAGTTTAAAAATGTATTTTTTAATATGTAATTTGAAAGGTCTAAAACGCTATCCACCATGATCTCGACCCGATCGAGTGACGTTAGACAATTAGTACTTATACTAGTAAATATAATTCTCGCGGTTTTTTTCATAAACTACCTATTATCTTCCAAAATCTAATTAAAAAGTTGTTATTTATTTGTTTTATTGTTTAAATATTATGGACGTCGGATTTGTAAACCTGGCGATAGTAGATTTCTACTATTCTGTTTTGGTTTGCTATTCTGTGCATTGGACCCAGATTTTTGCTTTACCGAACTTGGGAACGTTAAAACTTCTATGTAAGCACAGTGCAATTAGTATTAAAATGTAATACTTACAAGACCTAAAACAAAGAATAGTTCGTAAGTAAGTATGTTTACAAGTGAGGTTACGTCATAGCACAGATCTTGGTTTTAAATGAAAATGACAACCCGTTGTGATAATCAGAATTGCCTGCCGTGATCATGTGCGTCGAATTGAACGGAAAGAAAAGAAAAATTGTTTCTTATTACCGTACTTTTTGTAGATTATTAGCACAGATTCTTAAAATTACCGTACATTTGTCACACTATAATTACTACCGTATGGAGCATAAAATTACCGTATGAATACGGTAATTACCGTACGGTTGGCAACACTGCTGACAGCAGTCTGCTAGCTAGGGATGCTAATGAATAATCGATTTAAACAAGGAATAAAATCACTCAAATTTCATTTTTTACATTTTGATTTTAATAGTTACATGGCAGTTAAAGATAAAATTATTGTCAGTTATGAAATAACAATGCCCAAATTTTCTTCTGTATATCAAGAAAGGCGGCTCTCAGCGGTGAAAATGCGTCTTTTTTTTATTTTGATTTTTATTATTTTATTCGTTTATTTGGAAACTCAACAGCATTGTTTACAATTTTCATACTACAATAACATGTACATACAACTCTAGCCAATTACAGAGTTCCACCACTTATACAATATTAGTAGGAACAGAAAAAAAAATATTTAAAAATGATTGTGCTTATATTTTTTTAAGTTTAATAGTATAAATAAATATAATTAAACTTTTTTTCTCTGCGTTTATTTTTTGATAGCGTAAAAGTAAAAAATAAAATGAATATATTCTAGCAACATTATTACATTATGATGACATTGGATAATAACCTCTAGCGCTACGCTTTGATGTTATTATAGATTCGATTATAGTTTAGGAATATTTAAAATACCTAGGAAAAGAATTTTACTTGAAAAAAAGTTCCAACTGCCTCTGGTGGGATTCGAACCCACGGCCTATCACTATCAGAGGCAGTTGAATTTTTTTTCAAGTAAAATTATTTTCCTTGAAATAATCAACTAGCATTATTATGAATGCAGAACAAAACGTTTAAATTTAAAATACCTATTTTTAATACATTTTAAAAGAAAAGCTTGTCTTACGTTTTTAGGGTTCCGTAGCCAAATGGCAAAAAACGGAACCCTTATGGATTCGTCATGTCTGTCTGTCTGTCTGTCCGTCCGTCCGCATGTCACAGCCACTTTTTTCCAAAACTATAAGAACTATACTGTTGAATCTTGGTAAGTAGATGTATTCTGTGAACCGCATAAAGATTTTCACACAAAAATAGAAAAAGAACAATCAATTTTAGGGGTTCACCATACTTAGAACTGAAACTCCTATTTTTTTTATCAAACCCCTACGTGTAGGGTATCTATGAATAGGTCTTCAAAAATGATATTACTGAGGTTTCTAACATCATTTTTTTCTAAACTGAATAGTTTGCGTGAGAGACACTTCCAAAGTGGTCAAATGTGTTTGTGTTGCTAGATTTTTTTCTAACACTAATTACCGTTTTGTTGCACTGCCTGTACCATCTCTATCTATCCCCATGGTTGACTGGTAGAGAATGCTTTTGGCATTCAATCTGCCATTTGTACCACTTATTTTAGTTCTGTGCAATAAAGTATAAAATAAATAAAATAATGTTTTTTATTTTTATTTATTTATTTCTAAACTTACAAACTATCTTTACAGGTACAGTTACCTAATGCGATAGAGAAGCACTAAACTAAAAACAACATTAAATATAAAATTAATACAACATCCAATTTAAAAATTTTACAACATACAAATCAACATGAATCCCAAATACAAATCCCTTTCCGATAAAATGTAACACACGTGTATTGTGCACTACACTTTATATAAAATGGTGTACAATGCAACCTTTGTAAATTCACTCAGATTGCAACTGTGTGTGTGTCCCCCCTGTAACTTTTAAAATAAGAAAATGAGAAAACTAAAAAAAATATGATGTACATTACCATGCAAACTTCCACCGAAAATTAGTTTGAACGAGATCTAGTAAGTAGTTTTTTTTAATACGTCATAAATCGTAAACCGCAATTTACCTTTCGTAATGTTATGGATTTCATTTTGCAATAAAAATACCATAACTATGACTCGATTGTCGTGATGGGTGAACTTTTACTTATATAGGTACCTACAGGTTTATACGGAACCCTCGGTGCGCAAGTCTGACTTGGCCAGTTTTTTTTTCAAATTAATTTATTCACTGAAATACACTTACATTTTGGATCTTACGGGTTACTTATTAGAAATAGCTTTCGTAGTAGTGTATCTTGCCATAACTGGCGTGTGAATGTTATACTTAGTAGTCAGAAAAAGCATCATGCGAATTCAGGTAACAATATAAATGACTAGTTCAAATAATTATCTCTTAAAAATAGTGAATATTTATAGTCACAGCAACGTCAACAATACAATATAATTCAATAGTCAATTAATATGAGAGAATACAATTAAATAGCAATGCAATCAATACAAATTACCAATTTAACAATTTTAAGAAATAATTTGATATTTTACCTTTAAATTTGTTCTAGTAAATCGATTCATACAAGCCGGTAAAGAACGTGCATATTAAAAACTTGCACATCCCTATGACCAATTTGACATTAATAAAATGTATTGACATTTTACATTCTAAACTATCTTTTTTATTTATTTATTTAAAGGCAAGTGGCACCATCGGGCAAAAGAAAACGAGGACGCCCCTGATGGACTTGGCGGCGTTCAGTTGGACAAGAGGCTGCTTCAACTGGTCTAAGCTAGGAGGAGCTGAAGGTTGCTGTGCAGGATCGCCAAAATTGGAAAGCCCTTCTGCGAGCCCTATGTCCCTGATGAGGGGCCAAGGAAGCATCATCATCATCATCAAAGGCATGGCAGCAGGGCCATCAGCCAAAACATAGAATGATACAAAACAATATAATACAAAATTACACATTGACTAAGCCTAATAATAAGCATTCACAAATTAAAAACAATCAAGCTTAAACAATATCTATCAACAAACAAAACAAAAAGTAGTATTCTAAACAAAAGTAAAAGCATAAAACAAACAGTAAAATATTACACTTGGGAAAAACTTAAATTCTACCAAATGTACTATTTACAAAATTAAACAAAATACCATATAGGTACATTTTCGGTACCTAACAAGGTTTGAGAATCAGTCTGAATAATTTTTAGTGTTGACTGTAATTGGGCAATTAAAAAAAGGCGTTGAAGATTAAAACTAGGGCAGATAAAAATAATATGTTGAATATCATAGTTATCAGAATTACAATGTGCGCAAGCGGAATTTATTGATAAATTTGAACGGTGTAGGTGAGAAGGGATTCTGGCATGACCTATCCTAAGACGAGATAAGGTGGATGTAAAAATTCTGCCCAAAAATGTATTTCCTAATTCAAACAAGCCTTTGGTTGATGGTATAGGCACAATTGGTTCCAGCCATTTACCTTTCACACTCCTCGATAGTTTAATACCGGTGACAGATGGCGGCGGACGCGGCTTCGGACTCGTCTTGACATTGTAAGGTCAAACTCTGCCATTGGTCGATCCTTTTGCTGGTGGAAGTTGACTGAAGGATAAACCAATGGCAGCGCTTGACCTCACAATGTCAAGACGAGTCCGCAGCCGCGTCCGCCTCCATCTGTCACCGGCTTATGGGATGATATCCAACTTATTATCATGTTCTGTTTTAGAATCAAATTCAAATCAGTGAAAGGCACTCTAAAGTCACACATCGATAAGTTTGTTGTAGATTTAGCTAGAGAATCGACTAACTCATTTCCAAATATTCCCGAATGCCCAGGGACCCACGCAAATTGAACAGAAATGCCTCGAAGCTTAGAATATAACCTTAATTAACTATCTTTAACACAAACAGGCTAAGGAATCGTCTACTATGCAGCCTTACTTTGGGATAAAATGTTGTATAAGGTGTACGCTGTTTGATACTACTATTATTGTGCTGCTTGCTATAATTTCATACTGTTTCTATTGTATGTAGAGTTGTAAAGTGTCCGTCACGTTATAAATGTCTGACCAATATGACCGAGCAAATTGGACATTTTCTCAATGTGACCGGACGTTTTGGACATTTATTGTCAATAACGTCACATTTAATTCTATTGACAAACTATGAAAAAAAAATCATTTTGTCACAACTATGTGCAATATTAGACAGGCTTTAGTAGTGATAATTTAAACAGAAATGAAATTTCTAAAATCTTTCTGCACGAACAAGGTAAATAGTGTCGTGTCGTTACGCGCGAGTTTTTTTTGAGTTCGATCTAGATCCAATTACATGTTTTATTGTATGTTTTTATTGTCAAATACTTAACATGACTTACTTTAGTGGAATTTTTCTTTTTGAAATTTAAACTAAAGAAAATTATGTGACCATTGTGACAATAAATGTCCAATGTGACCAAGCATTTATCATAAATGACGGACGCTTTGTATGGAATATTGTCCTAGCACTCCAAGAGAACTTCGTTCCACCGCGCCTCTTCAATTTTTTTTTGTGAATTTCGCAGACGTATGATTATAAAATTCTACTATTGGGAGCGGAGACAAATCTAACATCATATACATCGGTTCAGCCATTCTTGACTTTTAAATAGTGCAACTAACACGATTTTGTTATAAATGATTTCTTAAACATTGACAAATACTATGTATAATTAATTTATTTTATGTCAGGTAATGGTAGGTGGGTAGAAGTCAATATACAAATGTACCTACTCTATGGGTAGAAGGGCGCCAAAGCAGGTATCACTCACATAGCATCGAATAGGTACTGTGCACGCTGATAATATTTCCACGGTGATTTGTTACTTTGTAGACATTAAGATGCTCATTATTCCTTCGTTTCCAGACATTTTATTTCATGTCAATCACGTCGTGAAATTCTTAAGTACGTAATAGACAAACGGAGTGCTTTCGGTCGTTACTATGGTTTATTTCAGTAGGGCAAAAAAATATAGACCTCATCGTTCGATTTAATTCCCACAACTTAAAACTATTCACATCACATTCACACATAAATAACCAAATTTTTATCATTTACTTAAATGATTAATAATTAAAAATTAATGATAAATAACAAAATTTCAAAATCCGGTCTGGTGCGCGAGGTTCGCGTAGACGGCGAGCGCGGCCAGCCCCACGGCGGCGGCGTGCAGCGCGCGCAGCGCCAGCAGCGGCCAGGGCCCCAGCCCCAGCAGCGTCGCCGCCGCCTCCTCCAGCAGCGCGCGGTACGGCGCCAGCAGCAGCAGCAGCGCGGCCGCCGGCGGGCAGCGCGCCCGCCGCGCGCCCCACACCAGCGCGGCGCACGCGGCCGCCTGCACCAGCGCCACGTTCGACTCCGCGCACGAGCGCACGTAGCGCCAGTCGAACTCCGACCCGCGCGCGCCCACCCACAGCGGGACGCTGCGGGTCACCACCACCTGGGGACGGGACCGCGTATGTTGACCGGCCGTCGCCCGCGACTTCGTCGTCGTTTCGGTCGGGGGACGACCGCTACCGAACGCCGCTGGACGTCCACCGCCGAACGTCACGCGTCATCCGACCGGCCGATCTGGAAGTCGCTGGGCTTCCAGATCGGCCGGTCGGAGGCGACCCGTATCCGGCGGCTTCCTGCGACCTTTACCGGGACTTCTGTCCGCCTTCCAGGTGGACGTCGTATGCTGCGCTTGCCGGTCCCCGGCCTCCGTTTCGGAACCTTTCTGCCCCATCGGCCGCCGGTTCTACGTGCTATGTCTAGAACCGGTGTGTGTTACCTTGGATGACGTATCGAACTGAAACGTGGCCTCTCACTATGAGCGTTGACCTTACCCGAATAAAAAATATTCTATATGTTAATCCAGGCCACGGTCTATCTGTATGTCGGCGGCGTAATAACATCTAGCGCACAAAAAATATTTTAGGACAATTTAGAAAGATTTTTTTTTAATTAACCATAACCAGAAAACGAACATAACAGCCCTTTACGTTCAAAGCGAATTACTATGCCATTAGTCAGTCAGCCGTCATTTATAGGACAAATCTATTTGTTCATTCCCGATCGTGATATTTCTGAATGATGACATGCCACTTCAGTAGTGACATCTGGAATTGCCAATCCATCCATTGTACAAATTATTAATATTGGCAAGGAACCAGACATTATGTGAAAAATGTTTTACCATCTACACTATGTTGCATGCTTGTTATATAATTTGGAACAAACTAACATACAATGTACATACACTTGACAGACATTACCATCTTTTCTACAATTAGACAAAAATTTACAAGATGTTTTGCCATTGTCTAGTCTATTTTAACTCAAAGAACCCAATAGGATAATAATACAGCTACCTTAATAATAAATAAATAATTAATAGCATTATTTTCTTCCTACCATACCATAGTAATATATTTTGTCTTAAAATATTATGTAGTTGTCTTAAATCATCAGACCATCGAAACAAGACACAATGGAATTTTTTTTGTTGCCCCAGCCACATATGGGTGGTTTGAGCTTGACAGATTAATATCAGGCTAGAATGGATTACATTACTGTGGATACAACTTAGGACGACTGTTACTGTCAAATTATTTATCAGTTATTCACACTATAGCCCAGTTCGTAGTTAACATTAAGGTTCTATCTAAAAATGCATATCAACCAGTAACCAACCTCTGCACTGGCCCATCCGATGGCAGCAGTTAAAATCTTCGCATGCCCTTTACCGGGCACAGCGTTGAGAGCAAAGTACAACCCCAGTAAGTCTGCGAAGTCTACTGTAGCCTTCAGGATCTCCTGAAAAAGTTAAATTAACACTTGTTTAGAAAAAAAAAATCAATTGTATTGGATATTGTATAATTATTATAAAGACATTTTGAATTTCATATGCTTAATCAGAGAGTGACAAGAAAATAAGAGTTTATCAATAAGCGAGTAAGAGAAAGTATGTTGTAAATAATATTTGCTAAGTAGTTGGTATTCGTCACAGGTCTAAAAAAATTTAAAAATAAGATTTTTCTGGCAAGAATGGTATAAATAGAGTATAGGATCTATATTGATGATGATGATCGTTCCTTGCTAATTTCAACAATGGTGACTACTTTTCCTCACATGCCTTCAAGTGGCTAGTGTAGCCAATCTCATTACTCACTAAAATAATGATATTGTGTGTGGTATTGGTTGCAAGGATCGACTGTGTCAACAATTGGCTATGTGTGTGCCATTTAGTACTTACCAAGAATACGTCGTATTCTCCATTCAATTGGTTATCAGAGTCGGGGAAGAATGTCGCCAAGAGTAACATTTTACACAGCTGGGTGAAAATATACAACCCTCCTGCATACACACATTTGGAGAACGTCGCATATTCAGAGCTGTAACACAGAAGACGTCGGCATGTAACCAAAACTAGTAATAAGATTAGATTTAATTTAGGACACCAAATACAGATAAGTAACTTACATTCCTGAAAACTTGTAGGCCATATGATACGGTGCATAGACCAAGGCCAAGCAGTTCCCGAAATGATACAGCGTCATTATTGTTTATATTTATTGGAGTAATTGATAAATACGAAACCTAACTAATTTAATTAATACATAAATTCAAAGTTCAGACGCTCCTCATAACCTCACAATCGCCAACAACCAACTGTCACTGTCATTCATACACTGACATACTTGCTTGACACTGACAGAACGATGTTTTTTTTTTCTTAAGTGGCTTGCATGAGCGTAGCCAGAACAATGATTAGGTACTGACAAATTATTTTTTTGACAACGCGTGTCAGGCTCGCTCCGTTTCTTCCAATTTATCTTTATCACAATTATGGATTTGCCAATTATTGCCAGCGCTACCGCGCGTGCATGTTTATTCATATTTGAGCCTATAATTTATTCGAAACAACATAATTTTCATAGTTTTAAGTCGATAACCATTTCTTTTATCTTATGAAATTAACAAAGTAGTGGGAGCAGAATAAAAAAAACATCTGCACTCCGTTTTTGCAGTCATTTCTAAAACAACATGAGTCCACTCCATGACGAGATCAAAGAATAATTGTTACATAAGTCATTAAAACTAATAATTTAAATAAATATTAAATTCAACTATTTCAGTTATTTTTATTAGGGTTGTAATGGGGTTGTACGTAATGTGTGAAATGAAACGTTGTTATCGCGGGAGCTTATTTGTCAACAAAAGTTTCGTAAATATTTTTGGTCAAAATTATTGCCGTTTAAAATTTAATGTGCTAATTCTAATGCAATTAAATAAATATTGTATGTTTTCTTAAGTATAAAACTTCATTTTAGATGTGCGATGACCCATTTAAAAACAAAGAAAAACCGGTACAACTTACAGAAACTTGGTACAGTATTTTTTTTATTATTAATAATTTATTAATTACATAAATACCTATTTCTAAATATTCATCTAATAAATTGTAAATTCTATTAACATGGCCTACAATAGCTAGCAAAATCTTTTTACTTTGTACTACAAAACATGAAGGGGTTAGTAGAAAGAGATGCAAAATGAGGGGTGCTGCAATAAAAGGGGTAAGTTGTTTAACCCTTTCCTTTTTTAGCACAGGCGCAAAAGGGTGCGGGGTTTTTTACCCAATGGCAAGGTAGGATTTGACAAATTTTGAATTTATTTGTCCGGAGATCTCTCCGGGGTTGTTCGCAGGGTGCTCCGGTGAACGGCCCGGACAGTCGCATTTTGGTTCTGACTGGACCAACCACTTTTGCATATTATCAAGGGGTGATTTAAATATTTTACAACATACCTGGCGTCCATGTTTTTGGGTTTTATAGCAGTTTTAAGGATTTATGTTATCGGGTAAAATTTTACAAAATTTTAGCTTTGAGTGTGGTGAATTTAGTGAATTATTTTGGGTTGCTTGTCCTCATATTTTAATTAGGTAAGTGTTTATGTTAAGCATTAAAATTGCCTTTCCAAAGTTTAGAAAAGTACACCTATTATTTTTAATTTAAAAAATTGCACATTTTTTTTACAACGGTTTGATATAAATGATACGAACTTAAAAACTAAAAATAATATCTTTTATAAAATTTAAAAAATAATAACATTGTTTTTTGGAAAATAAATATTTGTCTATTTTAATTTAAGTGAGTAGGTAAGTATTTTAATTTATTTATAATGGTACATTTACCATTACAGGATTTTGAATGTCAAGTTTCCACCAAGACCAATAATTCGGGTCTCAGCTATAGTTTTTTTTAGCTTTCTTAGGGGTATTTTTTTTTCTTTAAATTATTTATGAGACCCATAATGTAATCCATAACCACTATTCATTTAAAAAAAACATCAATATAGGTTTTGGTACATTTGAAGATATCTTTTACATTTTTTTTATTCTAAACCACTAATTAATTTTATTTTAATAAATAAAAATAAAGTCGCCTAATTAAGTGAATTATGAGACTCGATAGAATTAACGCCCATTTAACTCGAAACTAATTTTTTTATTTAAATAAAAAAATATGCCTAAAAAGTTTTTTTAGGCTTAATTTAAGGAAAGTACTGGTGAACTACTGGTACAGGTAAATTAAAAAAAAAACCGCATGACACAAGGTTATATTTTGCCCTTATAGCATTGTCATTTAAATGGTTATAATTTGAATAGGCGTTAATATTAAATTCACACGTTTATCAAATACTTAATTTAAATATTTTTTGATCAACTAACGTATTCTGGCGATATAATATTATGTGTTGATTTTATATCTGACAATGACGTATACTTATATATATATTATATAATACTTAATTATTTTTTAATAATAATATTAATTGAGAAATGATTGCGATTTATTTTATAAAATACGTCGCCCTTAGCCTAAGCAAAATTGTTCGCTGTGCCATACAGGTCCTAAATTTATTAGCTTAGAGCTTAACTTTCTATCTCTTATCCCATAATGGTGTGCAAATAAATTAAACGATTATGATTATTCCTCCAAGGGCTTTGTTCTCGTAGTAGCTTGCGAGCGAGTTATACCTTCGTCGCCGGTGGATAAACCATTTTCGGGCTGGTTACATAATCAAAGTCAAAGTCAAAAAATATTTATTCAGTTTAGGACAGAAAATTGCCGTCATGAACGTCAATAATAACATTGTAGGCCCATATGGGGCTAGAACATATCTTCTTATTTTCTGGGAACTACTAGTGCTTCGAGACAAGACACAGATAATCTGGCAAGTGCTGAGTAGAAACGCCGCAACAAACTCAGTCACCACTAGCTGCCACAAAAAGAATAAAAATAATAAACAGGTACATCAGTTTAGTGCAGGCTGGACTGACCATACATTCAATTCAATCATCAATAATAATCAATTGTAGCGTTAAACATCACCTGAGAAAATTTGAAATGTTGTGGTAGATGATAATGTACTTTTCGATATTCTTCCTAATCTACTAATAAGTAGTCTACAATGTTATAAGTACTTAGATATATACATAGACATAGAAATAGTTAGGTCCTAAGTAATGACTTAGTGTATTCGCTGTGTGCGCGATGACAGCGCCCCTAGTGACCAAAATTATTGTGGACTTAAGATCTTTCAAATTATGGCAACTGGATGGTTTGAGAATGATTTTCGGATTGTTTTTCTTCGAAATTAGATGAAATTATCTTAAAAGTTTTAGATAAGTGATTTTCTTACTTGAACTAAATATAAATGTTGTAATACGAACGGGATTTGGAGCAATACAACATGATATAACTTTTCAATCTCAAAATGTGCAAAAAGGGAAAAAAAATGTATTAGCACAGCATGTGAGAGACGTTGAAGAGCTTAGAATCAACGGACAAAGCTACTTATCAAGAGCTGTGATCATAAGACAAACGTCTGTGACACAAACTCCCTACAAACTTTTTTCTCTTCACAACAGCTATGCATTTATGTCGTTGCTCCAATTTCCATCTTGATATTAGAAACGAATAAAACATGCACGAACTGTTTCTCCCATTGTTTCTACACTTTATACCACAACAGGTAATGTGACCCATATCGCGAATTATATCGTTTTTACTTAAAAATAAATAATAATGATAGTATGGAATTCTATGAAAATCTATCAATTTGACACTGACAGTCCGGAGTTTTTTCACATTTCTGCCAGATTGCGTGCTGCGATCGATTTGACTGCCCCCACCACCTACTTTGCACATAGCGAATAATGACCCAATGAAAATTTGTGAATTGTTTAATAATTATTTTGTACATGTGACGAAACCGCAAGGTAAAAATATAGAAAACTTTAACTGCAATAATATTGACATCTCACATGATAAAAATACGATATTTCTATTGCCTACTAGTGAATAATGAGATAGAATCGATTATTAAATCACTTAGAAACAGCAAAGCTGTGGGACACGATGGTATCAGCACCAAGGTTATAAAACTATGTGCCAAATATTTAAGCAAACCTTTGGCGCATGTCATAAATTTGTCTATGGAACAGGGCTACTTTCCTGATGTTCTTAAATACTGTGTAGTGAAACCATTGTTTAAAAAAGGTAACAAGTGTGAAATGAACAATTATAGACCCATAACTTTAATCCCTATACTATCAAAAATATATGAAAAAATAATGTACAAACGTATATATAATTTTATAACCGCAAATAATTTATTGAAGCAAGAACAGTATGGCTTTTGTAAAGGAAGCTCTACTACCTTGGCTTGTTTTAATTTAATGCATTCGATTACTGCTGGTAAAAACGATAAGATACCACTTGTTGCCTTGTTTCTAGATATGAGTGAGGCGTTTGATTCTGTTCCACATTGCAGATTGTTGGAAAAGCTGTATCGATATGGCATAAGAGGAAATGCGTATAACTGGTTAAATAGTTATCTTATAAATAGAAAACAATGTACCGAAATAAAAAAAGTGATTGATTCTAAACAGTGTACTTTTTGATCAAATTGTCGTGTCAATTCACGCGGTGTGCCGCAAGGCAGTGTTCTGGGCCCATTGTTGTTTCTACTATTTATTAATGACCTACCTGAAACGGCAAAACATAAATGCTTTATGATTGCAGACGACACTACCGTAGTTATAAAATGTACAGACCAACAAAATTTTAATGATGAAGTTAATGAGACTAAGTAATACTATTAAATGGCTTAACATTAATGGCCTAATAATAAATGTACAAAAAACAAAGACTATCCAGTTTTCTACAAATAGGTCAAAACCGGTTGAATTATTAATTAAATATCAAAATAATGTTGTGGAAATAGTTGAAGAGGTAAAGTTTTTAGGGGTTACTCTTGACAAATACTGTAGTTGGAAAGCTCATATAAAGAATATGTGTAAAAAAATCGATAAGTTCGTCTATGCACTACGACGTCTTAGCAAGATATCGTCTATTGAAACAGTACTATCCGCGTATCATGGGTACGTATCATCTTTACTCGGCTACGGTACTTTGTTGTGGGGTAATTCGGTAGACATAAATAGAGCCTTTATAGCTCAAAAGAAATGTATACGAGCGATTAGCAGAGCACATTTTCTGGAGTCTTGTAGGCCTTTATTTAAAAGGCTACATATTCTTCCGCTGCCCTGTTTATATATTAAACAAGTAGGTATGCATTTTTGTACGTGAACACCCTGAATATTATACCACAAGAGGGGATTTTAAAAATAAACCGACAAGTCACCAGAATAGAATATTATTACCTAATATAAAACTCCAAATATTTAGACGAGGCTCTTTTTGCATGTCCATTAAAATTTATAACAGGCTTCCGGAGTATTTAAAGAATTTACCTTTGTTGATTTTCAAGAGACAACTGCATGCCTGGCTCATGGAAAGGTGTTTCTATTCACTTCAGGAGTACTTTGCAAATTATTGATATTTGTTCTTGGCCTATTGCTGTGAATTGTTTAATTTGTATTAATTATTGTGACATTTTTATTTTTATTTTTTAATAATTTGTATGATCTTAGAATGAAAAAATTTTAATTTTATTAAATTTGTGACATTTATTTATTGTAATAAATTATTTTTTAAATTTTTTATTATGATATTTGCATAACCTGTAGGTTAAGCATGAGGACACCTTTTAATATTATAACAGCTTGTAATTACCATGTTTTAGCAAATAAATGATTTGATTTGATTTGATTTGCCCGCGACTTCGTATGCGCAATCGTTGATTTTTCTATACAAACTTCTACCCTCTATTTCACCGATCAGTGCAGGCAAGTCAATTTAAGTAACTTTTTAAAATAGCGACGGGCTTACGTTGTATGTAAGTGATTAACGTGATTTTTGGCAGCAGATAAACAATTATTATTTACCTCTTTCAATTAAGTACCTACCTAATATTTGGTCACAAAAAAGACTGATCGGTAAAAGCATGATATTTTTGATAAGACATTGATTATAGTAAAAAAAATACAACTATTGTAGGTATAACAAATCCCTGAGTCACAATTTAAAGAAGAAAAAAAAAACGTAATTAATTTGGAATTTCGCCGATAAAGGTTAAACCCAAAATCCTTTTTAGTAGTAGGTATATAGTTACTTACTTACGGTATCTATTGAAGGAACCTATGTGCATTAAGTTTCTAGGTCCTGCGGTTTCGGCTGCACGTTGATCCGTCAGCCAATCAGCTTCGTCTTTCAAAATGATGATACTTGTTATGGGGGCGCTAAAAGCAGCTTTTATTGTGAGTTTGTCATCTTTAAAATCCCATTAACAAACCTCAGTAAAAACTTTTGGAAATTATTGACATTGAGAAAGCGAAATAGCCATAATGGTAACTTAACACGCCATAATTCGCGTGACTTTGATGAATAATGAAAAAAGAAAGTGATAAGTGAATGTTCATTCATACTTAAGTAGATATTTTTTGTCTTTCCAGCCCGCCTAGCATGAGCACCAAAACACGATATGATATAGCGATATATCGACACCAACTGTAAAAATATGATAGATATAGCCGCCATGTTGAATCGACGTCACATGTTATGGTCGCTGTTTCGATAAACATTCACCATGTCGGCTCAATCTATCATATTTTTACAGTTAATGTCGATATATCGCTATATCATATCGCGTTTTAGTGGTCATGCTAGGGGAGCTTAGTGGGTGGACTAGCGTGGGTGCTAGAAAACATCGTGAACCTTGCATTCAGATAACACTGGGAAAGCTATTTAACCTATAGGAAAACTCTTTGTCACTTTCTAATTCTGGAACGTCAATTTTTTGTGTTATCTTCGTGGCGATTTGGTTGTGTGATGCTCTTCTAAATTAAACTCTTTCTTTTGCTGCACAGTGAGTTAAGAACAACATGTTTTTAATACTAGAACCACTTAAGCACTTTCTTTATTCATGTCATCATGTGCTAGAATGATTAAAACTAAAAAACTGACAAAATTTGACCTTTGCCATATCTTTTCGCGATATAACGCGTCAGTGTCTAGCAATTTACCTACTTCAACTTCTAACTTAACTTATAGGTGCCCGAATCTTGTCACTGAGAAATTTTTTAAATTATAAAGTTAACATATTAATTACGTTAATCCGTAAGAAGTAGGCCCAAAGTGCTTTCGTAAAATATTTAATAGTGCAATCGCTCTCTACCTAATAGCTCGCATAAAACACAAAACGTGATTGAACTCCCGAAACTCCACCCAGATAAGTAGTCGCATCATTTGAAACGAAAAGAATAAAATAAAAGCGTTTGGGTTGCGCGCGGTCCTCTCACGACATCCCACCATTACAGCATTGTCTGCGCGACAATGGAGATAGAAAATAAAGAATCGCAGCCATTAGGTAAATTTCCTTATTCATTTTTTGCGACACCCTCATGTGGGGAAGGTTATTTGTCATGCGGCGAGCGCTGTGCAGGACGCCCCGCGAGATCTCAATCTTCCGTGTCGCTGGGACACTCGACACGTTTTTTACCTACCCCATAATCGATGGCCGATGTGCAGGTTCTTGTCACAACGGCACTTGATATAAGACCCTCACAGGTAGTTATAGCACTGGTAAAACGCGCCAAAATACGGCTCTTATGCCCGATTGATTAAATGACACTCCAGCTAGAGTCTGAGTATTAGCTGGGTAGCTTGTGTTGACTGTTAGTTGCCTGTCGACTCTATGTACGATTAACGCTATTTAACTTCACGAAGAAATTACTATTGATTCGTCGCGTAGCGTAAGTACTCGGCCAATAGGTGACAGTGAACACTTGACAGGTGCTTGCAGGCAACCGTTGCCATCACAAGAATACACAGTACGTCACACTGATCAAATTATGTACCTATACAGTTTAAAAATAAAATAGGTTATAGGTATGCTAATCTAAATATCTTATCTAACCCTAGGACCCCCTTTGTGCATCGACAAATATAATCTTACCCCTTTATTTTACTTATAGCTCATCTAAAATGTTCGTCACCCAAACGCAAGTAGAAATCCAACTCCTTAGTTATTATGACAAGTTGATTTATGGATGGTTTTAGTAGAATGTGCCGTGTAAGTATGTCCTTTACAACGTCCGAAAAGAGTAGATAGTTGGAAAATAGAGTTATTAAAACAACACAACCATTATAATATTCAGACCTTCACATATTTCCGCCAGGGGGCCCCACACCACTCTTCCCCTTTCGCCCGCACCGTTCCCGAGTGTATCTCATTGCAAAATATGTATGTATCTGAGCGTGGCCGTCGCTCAATATTCAGTGGCATATAAAACCAGATTGGACTTTCTGATCCAACACCCATCAGAAGACTATCGAATATTTTTTCTACTCAAAATGCATTGGACTTGTAGAGCAAATGAGATCACATGTACAAATTGGCTTTCATTTCAAAGAAATCTAACCGTTCACGTAATAATATGCATTAGCCATTTAGGAGAAAAGTTTGTTCAGAGAAAAGTGTTTACGATATTATGATGCCCAAATCCTAAGTGACAAACGTTTTTCTTAGAAATCTGGTTCAAAATAAAATTCTTATCTGTCAGTTTATTTGCAGTTAATGGAGACACTGAATTTTTTAACCAGTTTTAAGATACATTTTAAATAAATTATACATCTGTGAAAGTGGAACTGAAAACTAAATGGTTTAGGATATTATTTTTCCGCAAGTACAAATCGCAGATCAATTGCTACCTTGTATGTATTTTAAACAGTGTTCAATATTAGTAGTAGCTAGGGCTTCCTGTAAAGTTTTAATTTGCCCTCGACTAATATTGTTATCATACAGGAAGATAAATAGCAATAAAAAAATTACGAGCGTGAAACAAAAATAGCATTGTGTATCGGGTGCGGCAATTTTGCATCGAGATCGATCGGAGGGGGCGAGGGCCGTGAGCGATGTCGCGAGGGAGTTTGCATGGGGTCACTGTAAGCCGTTTCCGATAAGGCCCCCCGGGCCGGGGCGAACTGCCGAACTTTCGGCATTCGGCTCAATACGCGCTTATCTGCCTGCCGCACTCGCCTGCAGCGTACGTGTCCTGAATAATGCATCTACGCACTATCCGAATTGATATCATAATCAGGACTTCGGTACTTCCAGGCTGGCCGTATCAATCTTTACATTAGAGTATTGACGAGATGGTCACTTGCTTAATTAATTAAAAAAAATACTTTTGGTTTTAATCACGATTTGAGAGACGATGTTAACTTTGTATACTTTTAACATTGTAATGGGCTCATTTGAAAACATCATTGATAGTGATTTTTAAGACCATGTTAACCAAATGAAACAACATTAATGATTATGAATATTATGAAACTCAGAAAATTATTTTAGCAGTTAGCGGTATGTCAGCACAAAATCGTTTATTCAAAGAACGATGTAGCAAAAGGTTAGATAGATAGATAGATAGATACTCTTTATTGCACACCATACAAGTAAATTACACATGATTTTTACAGAAAGATGTACAATTTAGGCGGTTCTATCGCTAATAGCGATCTCTTCCAGACAACCTTTAGGTTGAGGACAAGCATTAGATTAGTTTACCATATCTTTAAATTAATTTCAAAAGTAAATAGCAGTTACGGCCATATTTAAAGTAAAATTATAGTCTAGTACCATTAAAAGTGCACATACGTAA
Source organism: Anania hortulata (assembly GCA_963576865.1). NCBI lineage: Eukaryota > Metazoa > Arthropoda > Insecta > Lepidoptera > Crambidae > Anania > Anania hortulata. Next base: position 22,506,104 of record OY756393.1, read on the forward strand.
TAGTAATTGTATATTTACTTCGCGGCAGGCTCACCACCGCCTCTCGTATATATTCATAAGGTATCCCGTATCTTTTTACTGATCATAAATATTAAAGACGGCCCGTGCCACTAGGATTTTCAATTGGACAGCGGCTCGGATCCCTCCAGATTTTAGGCTTCCTCTTTCCGCGGATTAGAACGGTTTGATGTATGGCCGCGGGTGGCGGTAAATCAAATTTTGATTGCTATTTTCTTTGTAGAAAGTCGGAATTCTCCAGCGGGATTGGCGCGTCGTGTAACGTGGGTTAACCGATCCCCAGGCGCGCCGCCTCCGTCTTATGTGGATTCCACCTATAATTCCCATTTTCGTACTCTGGAATGGAAGTAAAACCGGTTTTATTTTATTTTTTGATGGAATAGGTATCAATTTTGCCGCAAAAGATAATAGAAATGTGTTTTCGGCGACATTTTCCTAAATATTTATGTACTTTCTTAGTTTTTCTGATATTTTTAACGATTGTTAAAAATTTGATAGATCAAATCACAATATAGACATATCTTAATTAGTAGACATTAATAATACTTAAGTACACTTACCTGTTTAAGTTTATAAAGGCAGATATACTTGAATTGTTCTGCAAAAATGAATTGAATTTTCCTTAGCGATCGCGCACTTAAAACAATTTCCAACTTAATCACAAACTCCAGCCAATCGAGCCTGGGTTTACTTAGGGTTATCGTAATAAAATTTGGTTCCATAAGTTGATTTTAGTGAAATAACGTGGATGAAGGACGGGGCGCGCAGTAACCGCTCGTGTGATCCAATTGCGGTGCTGGAGACCGACGAAATCAAATTCGGGGCCCTTTAAATATTTGAAGTGATGGCGACTCCACGGCTGGGGGTTTTAAGTGCTCCGATGGGGATCGAATACAATTTTGTAACTGTTTCTCGAAAATGTAGAAATAAAGAGGCGCTGTGTATGTATCATTAATTGTAAGTTGGTATTTAACTCACGACGCAAACTAATACCACATTTCTTAGGCCTTGCCAAATCAGATATTGATACAATACCTTCCCTAGTGCCATAACTTTTAGAGTCTCCTACATTAGTGTACCTGATGCTAAAAACGGAATCATATCTTTCAGGTTTTTCATCCTTTTACTTGAGTTTGAATGCATGGTACATGTAGGTAGTTAATCTTTAAGCAATAAAAGTAGTTAAATACTTAATGTAATTTGTGTACGGCGTGTGTATACGGAGAGTACCGTGAGGGCGTGTGCGGCCCGGCAAGGGAGGCGGGCGGCCACCTCCATCGGATAAAAAAAGGATCTCGAGAAATTCTCGACCCTTTTTATACTAAATAGATAGCTAACACGGCCTGAGTGGAGTTTCAATAGATGCTTTCTCGGCGGAAGAAGCGACCTGTAAAGAATCGAGTCGAGGGGCCGGTGAAAAACCATGTTATATAGCCACCTCTCTGGCGCCCAGTGCGTGTCACAGAGTTTTTCCTTTTATTTTTTACGCGTGCCCTCCTCAGAGGGATAAGAGGTGGAATTCTTTTTAAATTGGGAATGTTTTCTAAGAGGATTACGATTTGCGGAGGTGCGCCTGTGAGCTATTGGGAATAAAGTATCGTGTGGTGTGCTTTGTATTTTAACATGCTTAAAATTCTTTGCCGGGGGCGGCGGGAATCGCTCCTAGACGAGGGAAACTTGTAATCCTGTTTATATTGCGTCGTTACAATTGTTGTTTGAAGTCTTCAATGTCTGGAAATAAAGTTTTCGAAACGAATCATTTTATATAATGGTTTATCTAAATACATATAATTGAGCTCTAAATTATCTACTCAGATAGGTAGTTACACACATTGGTCGCGCTTGCTAAGAGAACACAGCTGACGTACGCGACGCACTACGCTACTCCGCACTATGCCGGACGATCTGGATATGTTTTGTTGTAATTTAAGTCAATTTACAAGGGTACACCATTTATAATTTCTTATAAAATCTGACAAACAATATGCGAAATGCACAACAGCAGACATGACAGTTTGTTTTATTACTTCACGATCACATTAGGATTAGGTACCTTTACCTGTTTCATAGTACCTACCTGTTCTTCTTCTTGGCGTGTCTGTAAGTTCCGATAAATAAGTAATGTACTTATTTTATTACTATCGATGGCGCAATGCGCGAGTGCGAGCTCATTTTTTCACAAGAACGTCAACAATCACATTTTATAATGACTGTAATTTCTTCTTTGATTAATTCGTGACGCCTCAACTACGCCCATCGTAAAACGTTGAAAGCCTCTTCAACGATAATTCATATTCCCACGTTGCAGAGGGAAAAAATGGAAACGCTTTATTATAGGATCCCAATAATGGTCCTAATAAACCGAGTGACCATTACTCGCTGCAAAGCCGCGCACAAAGGCGCTGTCGAAGAGAAATAATTGTCAAAATGTAAGCTGTACAAATTTGTGCTCATTTAAACTGTATTTTGTGCTGACTAGGGGCGGGGTTGGAATGTTAGTGCGTATGGACTATGGTCACGGATGCAAAACGGTGCATGCGCGATTATCCCCCGCATTTGCAGTTTGCGAAGGGGCTTTAAAATGTCGCCCCCGCCCTTTGTTGATTCTCTCGAAGCTTTGCGCAATTTGATCATTCTCGGAGTAGTCCTGGAGACTGGTTCTCCATCCTGAATTGTATGAATTTGTTTGGTATTTTGAAATTTAATTCCTAAATGAAAATATAAACCTACATAATTGACGAGCATTTTAGTCGTTCGCGCTCTGGACTAACGACAGACGGTTGTGGTTTCGAATCCCGCAAAGGGCTAATGTTAGTGTAGTATAAATATATTTTAATATCTTTATCCGTTACTTGTCTTTATAGTGCAAGCTTTGCTCAGATTGGGGCTAGAATAATTTGTGTGGTAGTTAGATAAAAAAACTTTCCAAATTAAAAAAAAAACAACTAAAAATATCACTTTAAAGCAAAAATATTACGCAAACGGTTTCCTATATCTAAAAATGGTTTCCACATACCCACAACATTTTGAGTTTGATTTAATAGACAATATTGCGTTTGTTAGCTTTAAATACCTTAGCCCCTGTACTATGTTTTAAAGCGCGAGGGAGTGTCGTGTAAAAAAATATTTTTCTTGTTACTACAATGTTAGGGGTTCTGGACTTTAAACTGCACGCCCTTCAATAATTGAGTTTCGCACTCTCGTCCGACATCATTCGCCTGCGATTGTTATTCAGGACAGCGTGACAGGTGGTCATTTTAAATAATGCTAGCTTTGAATAATATTTCCATTCAGAAACATTCGGGTTGCGTTCCGAAATTACACACTCCATGTGATCTCGAAGCTTCAATGGAAAAGAAGTGTAGGTCGTGTGCCCTCCGGTGTGATATTTCCGAACGACGTTTTTGAAGCTTGGTGGGACGGATGATGGAGTCCACACTCCACACCGAATTCCCTTAATTACTTATTTCGCTGGATGGTTTGATGGCACATATCCAGTGGCGGCGGTGCATATCCCAGCTTAATTCACACACAGAAGACGAGGCTTCCGGAAATTTATTGGCTGTAAAAACGCACCTCTTTCATATATTTTTGTATGGCATTAGCGAACTGTAACGACGCTTCATTATACTGAACTGACTAACCATTTATTTATTTGCAATTAATTTAAAAGCAACTAAAAATTAAATTGTACATATAAATGAGAGTAATCATCATCATCATCATCATTTCAGCCGTAGGACGTCCACTGCTGAACATAGGCCTCTCCCATTGACTTCCAAATGAGAATAAACCGGAACAAAAAATACTATGAATTTATTTGTGAATGGTGTCAACATCTCAAATGGAAGGCTAGGATTAGGGCCGTCTTTCTATTCGCGACATAAAAAATATGGGCGTAATTTTCTGGACAACAGTTAATAGGTTTAGCGAGAGTGCAATATGATGTCGATCCGCAGCCGGATGTGAAACAATAGTAAGAGTATTCCGGGTTTATGCGATATTAAGATCATTTTACTATCACGGCTACATCCCGCAGGCACATAAACCCAGTTGTAACACGATGCCAGCCATTTTCCAAATGTCCCCGAACATAATTGCGACCTGGGATGTTATTTCTAATAAAAACGCGCACTTATTCACTCATAACGTCTAACCATATTAATTTTAACTATCACGCAATGCTTGTAGTTGGTAGAACTGTCCGTCTTTTGTTCCACTTAAAGTAAGAAAGCATTGTGAGAGGTATGATTGTTTACTGAGGACTACTGAGGAGTAACTTCAAAACTTGCTTGAAGCACATTTATTTTTGCCTCCGACCTCCGACATTGTCAGGGAAATGAAAGCTCTATTGAATGAATGCTCTATCTAATCTATGACTTGGCTATTAGGTGATTTCCTCTGTTGAATCGGTCTAGCTTTATTGCATGTACCCTACTAAATTAATGTTACATTATCTTTGAGCCAAATCCATTTATTTTAGCTTTTAAGATAAATTTTGTTGGCTATGCAGGTTCTCCCAAAAATAGCACGCCAGACTTTAACTGGAAATAGATTAGCTACAGCAGAACTTTTAGATAATAAGTAAATTTTATTTAAAAAAATAAAACCGACTTCAAAACACTGAAATGCTAAAAATAATCCTAACACTTAAGTACCTAATCAGTTACTTTTGGAGTCGGTGCCAGCCGATGAGAGATTCAATGTTTTTGTTTGCACCGACTCCAAAAGTAACTGATTAGGTACTTAAGTGTTAGGATTATTTTTTGCATTTCAGTGTTTTGAAGTCGGTCTTATTTTTTTTAATAAAATTTACTTATTTCATCAATTTTTAGTGATAAATCCTAATCTAACTGCTGAACACCGATTTCATCCCCTATTTTCCTACCCTTAGGGGTGATTTTTATTTTGCAAACTTTTATCATATTATCTTTGAAATATAAGCTATTCAATAAAACAAAAATCATCAAAATCGGCTCATATTTGTCGAAGATAGGTAACAAGAACCACAACCAAAATATTATCTGGGTATATATTTGTTGATTTTCTCAAAAAGTTCTAAATCAATTTCGATAAAATTTATATGGGACCACCTCTGAAGTATGATCTACCAAACAAAAAAAGAATCATTAAAATCGATTCATAATTGGCGGAGTAATCGCGTAACAAACATACAAAAAAAAAAAAAAAAAAAACATACAGTCGAATTGAGAACCTCCTCCTTTTTTGAAGTCGGTTGAAAATAACATGCTTCTTAGTAAAATTCGCATAATAAAGGAGATAATCTTCTACTAAAAGTAAAAGTCTCTAGTAAATGTCGCATAATTTAGGAGATAGTTTCCTAAACTTGCGATTTTTGCTACATATTTGTTATATTTATCTAAAATGGCTGTAGCTCAGCTATCTACAGTGTCAGTCTGGCGTGCTATTTTTGGGACTCCCATATAGGTATGCATGGATGGAACAGAATAAAATGGATTCAACACTATTATGAACGAAAAAGAAAAGATTAAGTAGGTATGCTTACAAGCTTGTAATTACACCATGAGCTCTTTCTGACCGGTCACCATTCAGTCGAGCCGATCGATTTTCAAATCATGCTTTACTGTAACACTAGGTATACAACATGGCGTACTCTCGTTTCTTTAAATCCATGCCTAGATGCTTACCTTACCTTGAAATAATTAACATGGTACTGTGCATCTAATCCAAATCAAAGGAAGCAATATAGCATGGCCTGTGTCTCCAGCCCTAGGGCTATAAAACGGATACATTATAAACGCGCGATGTGCCCGCCATCGCGGAATGCGCGCGCATTAAAAGTTTATTGTTCACGCCGCACGCGCATTACTCGCCTGTCGGCTTTACGTACGTACGTATACGTACTCACTGTCGCACTTAATTCCTGAAGGACGAATGAAACATTAAGAGTAAAATTGTTAAAAAAATATGTCTTGTAACTTTTGCAGTAAGTATCAGTGCCCTTTTGACATCGTGTTCTTAGTTTTATAGTCGTTAACATAAAAAGGTTATATTCCATCGGCAGCAGTATAATTATTCTTTCAAAATCTTAAAATAATAATTTTATAAGCAACCTGAAAAAAGAGAACACACACATTTTAAGCTAAATGGTCACATATAGGTAATATAGCTAGTCCAGACAAGATCTCATAAAAACTTTGAACAAGTGAACGCTGCGAAGGTAAGTTAACTAAAAGATAATTATGCTGATTTCGATAATACGATTCGTCGTTTCAATTTAAAAAAATCTACTAACGTCAATAAATATCTATTTGTTGAGATTATAAGTACTCACGTAACTTACAGTCATATTAGTTGCGACACAATTCTTTAACCCCGTGTTAAATTATAGCATCCACAGATAATTTTAGGACACATGTTAACCGTTACGATCAAAATATTGCAAAAAGATAAAGCAATAGGCTGATTCATCTCCAGTTTGACAGTTCTAAATTCATTTAGTCGCTTTTCATTCAGTGAAGAATTTAGCTGAGAGATGGTAGGTACAACAGGGCGGAGCTTTCTACATTATGTTAATAATTATTACTGAGACATGTCACAATATTCTAATGGGATGATTCATAACAATGGTTTTGTTTTATTGTTTGCTCTTGGACAGAAAATAGGTAAAGTTAGGTATTACAATGCTTGACAAAATAACAGAACACGTAACTCTTAGTGTGGTTTGAGTAAGTACTAGTTTCACTCATAACCTAGTGTTCATTTAGCTTAGCGTTTCTCTATTATCTTATAAGTATGACCCAGCCCATTGCAATTCTCTTAATTTTAAGAGTGACTTGTAATTTGAAAAGTTATAAAGATCTTATTAACGGGCCTTTTCCAAACAATTATAGGCTGAATTAATCAGAAAGTATTGCCGTTCTATTCTTTGCGTTATTTGCTAACCTACCACTTATAGGAGAAAGGCGTAATTTATCATTTGCTCTCGACGCACGCTGCTAATGCGTCATTAAAGTTATCAGCGTGTTCATTACCGCAGTTTGAAGACTCCGGTAATGATGAATGACTGATCAAGATATATCGAGACTAAACAAAGCGTGAAAGGGTTGTGTGACGCCGCATTATCGGTAAGTGATCGATGGCCGTTCTTTGTCATTGCGAATCAGTTTGTTGCGGGTTTGGGAACATTATATTGCTTTTAGGGCATTTAGTAACTTAATTTGGGGAAAAATATAACATGTTCGTCTTTATTAGAGATCGTCGTGAAAGTATTAGCAGTAGATAAGCATGATCCGAACCGTAAAGAATACACTTCCCCTCCGCCAGCAGGAGGCGCGTCGTAAGAGGCGACTAATTCCTGTAGCACGATACGGGCAGCAGCGTCTGCATGCGAAATCTTATAACAAACTGCGCACGCCAACCCGCCTGCCAGCTTGGCGAGTATTGGAAATCTCCCCAAAGAAAGTGGTGGAAGGTGGAGGCTTATGTTCAGCAGTGGACGTCCTGGCTGAAATGATGATGATGATATTGAAGCATGATCCTGGATTTTAAATCTTACTTATAACCAGACTTTCAGTAGAGAAGAAGCATAATTATCGTAAGTCTGTGAAAAAATTGTGCCTACTACTAAGTAAATGAGGGTGATAGTGTCTAAAACTTCCAATATTTTATAGTAAACAGATACTTTTGAAAAGTATACACAAGTATTTAAGTCTAGTGGAATAAGTAGGTCCATTTCATAGAGTTAGTCAGTCGACCAACATAGTTTATGGAAATCCTTGAGATTGTTGCATTCGATAACGATGCCAATCCCAAATAGAAAGCGTTCAAAACGCTTAGGTAACTTTCCTGAAGTGACTGGCAACTGACTGAGTGACTAGTCGATAGGCAATCAATACAATCCATTAACATAAAGACGTTTTATGAAATTTCCCACCGAAAGCGCCGCCATGATTAATATTTGCGGCGTGACTGGCGCGCAAACGGAACCTATCGGTTATCTAATGCCCCGATACGTGTCTCATCGCTTGTTTGTATCGCCTAATAAACTGGCGTGTAACCTTTGGGATCAATAACCAAACAATTCACAAAAAAAGGTAAAATACTGTTAAATGTAAATACTTACATTTATTATGTTGATGATTTCATATAACGCATTATAACGTGGGAATGAAGATGATAAATATTATACTTATCATCATTCGATTCCCGGTCGGTCATTGTAGAAAAATAACTTTTCTATATTGTCTCGGGTCTGGGTGTTATGGTACTGTCGTTGTTTCTGATTTATGTAACACAAGTGATTAGGCTACTTATCATGGGATCAGAGCAATGAATGTGATGTGGTCTAATATCATCATTATAATCAGCCTACGTCAGTACACATAGACCTCTCCCAATTATACAATACCTACTATAAAATACTTATTTACAGTGTACAGTTGTTTGAGACTGTTACCTAAATAATAATTAGGTATAAATAAAACTGTACTATGGGTCAGTTTCCAATCGAACTTACAGAACTAAATAAAGTATTTGTTATGTACTCGGAAGGTATGTTTGTTTTTGCATTTGGGTAATCTAGCTTTTTATAAAATATAATGTATTTTTACTTTCGTAGAAAGGACAACGAAAATTACCCACGGACTTAATGTTTTATTTATGCTTTATCGAAGGCCACTGTTTTTGCCACAGTTCTTAGTGCGAGAGTTAAGCGCGAGTTTTTGCGCTTGAGCCGGGGGTGGACAGTCCATTAATGCTGAAAAAGACTTGAAATTCAGCGACTCATACAATAAACATCGCGCCGGCAGCTTTTTGCGCCCAAAACGGTGCCCGCAGTTTTTTACCCGAGTTTGTTCTACCACGTTTTTGCTCGCTCGTAAACCGGAGTCGTTTTGGATGCCATTCAGTTAATGGTTGTGGCTTTTCGAGTAATAATCTGTATAAACTCTGATTTCATCAAGTCGAATGCCGATGCTTGAATTGTTAAAAAAAAGTAAGTTTCGTGTGAAAAATGTATTTGTTCGTGAGCTCCCATGGCCCCCGCACACGTCTTATTATTCTACGCATAAAGTGGGGAATATTTTAGCGTGGACGGCCGTCGTCGGGGGATTGCGAGCGCGCCAGAAAAAATTGATGCGGCTTATCTCGCTCGCTCGTAGTTTTAACTCGGACTCAGCGCATGGGATAGTTTATGGAAGGTTAAGTCCCGTGGGCCCCTAGAAAAAAGGACTTAAAACATAGTTGTGACATGTGACACATGTTTTACACTTAGGTCCTGAAACAATATTATTGTTCACTTAGCTTAGCTAATGTTAAGTACGACACTGATGGTAGAGATCCTTTGTTAGTAGATTAGGTTAAAATCGAGTCAATACTAAAACGTAGGATGTGGATTGCGTTACAATCATAATTTCTAAAATACCTGTAACAACACTAACGATAAGGTAATAAATGATCTAATTTTAGATAACGAGATGAGGTTTAAAATGGTACAAGAAGTAAGCAATAAGGATCCACGACTAAGAACTCAATAAAAACCATAATAAAGTAAACTCTAAATTCAACAATGTGTGGTCAAATAACAATGTAAAATTCTACCCCAGGGCGGCTCAACCCCTGTCCGTCTGCCGGCGCAATTCTTCACAGACTTGACATTCACGACATAGCTCTCTTATTACGCATTCGATGAGACATTCCCTGCGTTTCCGGGGTGGACGCTTGTCCGTTGAATTTATCTTAAACTGGCTTTTAGAGGGAACCACGGTGGTGAATTGTATGCTTCTTTTATGAATAGATACCACTGTATTCCATTTTCTTGTTAATTAAGTAACTAATAACTTAATCTGTTTTCAAAATTAAATGTCTTACGTAGTCTTTCGTATGGTTATGACGAAGGCGTAGAAACGTCTGAAAAGTAGAACTGAAGAGAAGCAAGTTTTGTTAACCTGATATTAGTAATAATTGTATTTGTGTAACCTTTATTCAAATATTCGTATAGAAGATCATCCATTATGGGCTTCTGAACACCAAGAAGTGTGTTTATTACAAGCACAAGTAACGCCTACGCCACAGTTAACGGCGAACGCCCGCTGCACGCGCCGCGCCGTAGCATTTGCGGCCTGGTTGAACTATATGTGGGCGGCGCACATAGCACGTAGAACTGACAAAGGTTCTAGAATGGACGCCACGTACCGGCGCGCAGCAAAGGAAGTCCACCCACAAGGTGGACAGACCTGGTTGGTTGCAAGAAGCCGCTGGATGCAGGCTGTTCCCAACCGGTTAATCTGGAAGTCATTAGGGGAGGCCTATGTTAAGCAGTGATAATGAGACCTATATTTACTCAGTGGTTGAAGTCCCGCCTCTGATCGATTTTTTGAGATTAAGAATAGAATAGAATAGAAATGTTTATTTGCTAAAAAATAAGTATAAGTTTAAGTATAAATAATTTTATTTTTCAAGGAGAAACTCAAAACAATACTTAGCTATTTAACAAGGTTTTTATTGCTTTCTTATAAAATAGGCTTTAAGAGTGTAGGGAATATAAACTCAGATAAAAAGGGGTATGAAAGGGACAGCCATTTATTTAATACCTATCCGTTTCGTATAAAATAGGAAAGCAAAGAGTTTAGCTAATAAAATATAATGTATGAGAGGTTATTATCGCGGTAGGTGCACGCCGGGCATACGTTTTAATAGCGTCCGGCGTCGTTTACGTATAACGAATGGCGGTTTTATGTCCCTGCAGTTTTATGTGCACTGCGACTAAACGATGTATTGCGCGGTCCACGAGGACCGGAGATTTTGCATTTTATAACATGGCTTAGGTATTTCATTTAGATAACTAAGACGTGCTTGTGGCTCAGTGGTGGCAGCTGTTTGGTAGTAATAATAAATAATAAAATCATTTATTCAGAAAAGTTTTATTCAAAAAAGACAACTTAAATTTACTGGTAGTCTTCAAACTAGGTAAAAACCTGTCTCTTGGAGACTTGAGTTTGAGCTTGAGTTTGTAACAACGTTGTGCATTGGTTGAGTAGTAATTACCTAAAGTAAATAACTTACTTTGTATATAAAACTTTTAAGAAACGGCTACCATACTTTCTCAATAGTTTTCCTAAAGACTTAAGTACGTCAAGAACCTGTCGAAAACATATTTAAAAACGAACAAAAAAAACGATATCGGTGAAGGGTAATCATCATCATCATCATTTCAGCCATAGGACGTCCACTGCTAAGCATAGGCCTCCCCCAGTGACTTCCAGATTGGCCGGGTGGAAGCGTCCCGCATCCAGCGGCTTCCTGCAACCTTTACCAGGTCGTCTGTCCACCTTGTAGGTGGACGTCCTAAGCTGCGCTTGCCGGTACGTGGCCCCCATCGGTGAAGGGTAGTCGAGCGAAAAGCATAAAATAAAAACTATAAAAATAGATCGATCAGATTTATTTTTTATAGTTGATAATTATCATTTAAAGAGCTTTAGAGTGCAAGTTTGGTGTAGTTTGTATTCTAATATTAGGTGAAGTGATAAAGATCTGAAACTATTGAAATATCATTGTATTCAACGTGGATCGAGTGTCAAGTGGCTTGTCTTATAGACAACTTGCTTTAGACCCGATGGCGTCTTGAAACCTGCTTCTACGGGAAAAGAGGTCTTCACAGAATTCATGTTAAGCAATACAAACTAAACATCCTTTATTTATTCTGACTACTTCAAATATTTCACTCGACATTGGCAGAAATAAACCTTTTTTATGGCAACCAAACCTCTGCGGTTTGGTTGCCATAAAAAAAAACATTTGTTACAAAGTATTAGGTACATACTGCTGAGCTTGCTTAACTTTAACATACCTATTGTATGACAGAGTCGAAGTTCCCGCAGATTAACTGCTTAAACAGCCACCTACGCCGCGAATGTGATTGGATGGGTGATCAATGATCATTTTAACAATATTTAGTGACATTTATTACATGCATCTCCGTGCTTCAGAAGGTACGGTAAAAGTTGGTCCCGGCTAATATCGCTTGATACTAGTCGTGAAGTCTAGTCAGAGGCCTTAGGGCGGGTAAATAACATCTGACAGTACGGTTAGTTCACTGGCCTTGCAACACCCCTCCACCGCATTGTACTGGGCCTGCGTGGTGGAGTACCTAGATGGCATGGCCTTTGGGCCATGGTGGTGTGCCACCTCATATATGAGGTGAGGCATGTGCCCTGTAGTGTGACGTATATAGGCATCTTTACTTTTAATTACTAAGTATGCCGATACCATCTGAGGCCCAATTTCGCTAATTTGACAATAGCCGCAATCCGGTGTCGATTCGGTCCTTTTAATTTGACGTAAAACTATCAAAACTATTCTAATACCACTGAAAATAGAGCAAAAAAAATATATCTAATTTTGGTTTCTTTCATTTTCAGTCGCATTACGAACTATAAAATCAAATGCAAATTCAATTGTAATTGCATTTTTTGGGTTCATGAGAATACCGTTTGTGATCGTAATGCTATTGGGAGCGGATCGACACCGGATTGCGGCTATTGTCAAATTACGGGAATGGAGCCTCTGATTCAGCACCATTTAAAAAAAATGCTATATGTATTTCTATTTACCTCTTGGATAGGTTCAGGCTTGTCGATTGTCGATAGGAAGGTTGGTCTACACACATATTTATCAACGTTTTTACTTATTAAATTAACATTATTAACTGCTTTCCCCTCTCAATTTAGTTCAACTGTGCTTTACATGAAGGTTGTCTGGAAGCGGTCACTCCTAGCGATAGGACCGCCTAAATTGTGCAGCACTGAATGCTTTACTTTTGCTTTGTGCGATATGCAATAAAGAGTCTATCTATTAGGATTCCTTTCTACGGTGGGACTTTGCGTTCCCAAATGCGATAGTATGTACATACGTAGAACTCGATGGAATAAATATTTTTACATTATTTATTTGCTAAGCTTTTGTCCTTGAAAGAGGTTGTGTGAAAGTAGGTATATTGTAGTAAATAATTTTACGAAAAAATGTGGGACTTCTATTTTTACCAGGGGCGTGCATTGGTTTCAGATGGGGGTAGGCTGTGAGTGAAAATTGAGTAAGTTTGCGTAAAATAGTAGGCGATCTCGCGGCAGCCTAACATTGGTTAAATTGCACAGGAACGATCTAAGTTGTGCGCTTTAGTAAGGAAATAAGTATAGGTAGACGAAAAATGGTTGCAGAATATTTATTGTTTATTGTTGAACACGTAATTAATAATTATGGATAGCTGTTCTGTCGGTTTTTTATGAAGGTAGGCTCTGCATAATAGCCTATATGGGATGCACGCCCCTGATTTTTACTATTCTTTATTCTATTAAGGCCAAATAAGTACAAGCCTGAAGCACAAATAAAGTTCAGCATAAATACCTACTAGAAATGAATGCTATAAATGAATGGTATGGTATGTAATGTTTATTTATTTTAGTTTGAGTTTTTTCTTATGTAATAAACTTGTCACTTCATACTCCGCCACAAACATCACTATCTGCTTTACCTCAAGGGTGACTGGTAGATAATGTTGTATAGCATTAAGTCCGCCAATTGTACTCACCTGTGCAATAAAGTTCAAATAAATGGCTGTTGTACGTAGGTAGGCAAGTGCCTACCTACGTACAACAAGTGCGCCAGCAAGTGAAAACGCCATTTGATATTTGGTTGATACAAGTGTATCAACCAAATATCAAATGGCGTTTTCACTTGCCCACTCCACTTCTAACCTCAACCATTTGGTTTTGTGCAGTAATTGTTAGCATATTTCCATTAGAGGCGGAGGCAGCGGGGTCGCTGCAGGGTCGCAGCGGGACGCCGGGGCGCCGCAGTGGCCCCGCTGGTAGATATACATGTTTATGAAACGCCTGGTCTACCTTCACTTATCAAAACAATGCTTTACAAAACATTTAGGATGAAGCAAAAGTGTAAAACTACCACGGAATTAGGTACCATCTCATTAACTCTGACGTATATCATTAACGATTGTAAGCATCAGTACTAGCAGATGAGGAAGGAAGACACGGTTTAAAAACCTTCAGTGCTTTCCTTCTGTCATGTCAATAGCAATCTAGATGGTTTTCGACCAGAACTTGGCGATTAGTATGGAATCTTGTGTTACTATGTTTAGGTCAACTCTCATGCAGGTATAAAGACACTAATAGCAGAATCACATAATAACTATTTCGCGTGGACAGGATAGTAAATATAAGCCATAGTTTGTGAGTCCGCACAACAGTAACATCTATTCTGCCACTTGGATCTCATCATCATAACTTTACCAAAAAAAAGTGTTTTCGCGAGATTAGATTTGATTCTTTATCGATTGACGTAAGTAAGAGACGATGGTTTAATACCTCTGTATTGGATAGAGATCGCAAAAAAGTTGTTAAAAGAAGCAGTTACGTTCCAGTTACGTAGGTATATCCAAATTGTTGATTGCGATTTATTACGGCGGGCATGCGCAAACGCTGTTCTCGGAACCGTCCTGCGCGTGCAGCCGTGTGACTTACGAGTTTACGCTAGTTTGCTTCGTGGCCGTTTTAACGCAGATAATCCATTTGATGTAATATCCATGAAGAAATCTTAAGTTATAATAACATAATCTCTATATTAAATAATGAAGTCTAAAAAGTGATCGATAACGTAAAATTATTTTGTTTTATAGGCGATCCAAAAAATTGTGTCAAAGAAAGTCATGTAGAGATAAGCAGTTAATTTTATACAGGGTGGCCAGTAAAGTGACTTCCAAAAATTTTTTTAGGTGCCTCGTGCTGTGAGGTATCTGAATAACCCCTGTATGTTCTACGATTTTTCGAAGTTTTCGAGTTACGTTTTTTTAATGAATTTTTGCAAAATTGCGACCGCATTAGTTTGCATATTTTTTAAAAAGTAGAAGGTTTCTTAATTATTTATTTCTTGTCTGTGAGTCTGTGTGAATCTTTATGAACTGTGCATTTATGCATAAAATAAACAGCCTCATAACTTTAATGGAAGTTACTACAAAATTGACCTAAAGTTGAGAATTTATATTAAGTGAAAAATCTAAACTGATAATTTCTTAGTTTCTAAGTAGCTTTAGAGAATGCGCTAGACTCTAAGCTTTCATAATAATATTTAAAAGTAGTACTTCATAGGATATACTCCATAGGATTCATAGGCTATTTAAAAAAAATCGTGACTCGAAAACTACGAAAAATTGTAGAACATACATAGGGGTGATTCGGATACCTCTCAAAACGAGGCATCTAAAATAAATTTTGGACGTTACTGTTCTGGCTAACCTGTATATTATCGTTGAGATGCAACATCTTTATATTGCAATGGTATTAATCGACCAACAATTATTTTTGTGATTGGAACGCATTGTATTCACCTTCCTATTTCTAAAAATAAATCAAACATGTTTCTTAATAATTATTTATATTTCTGTGACCAATAATGTACGAGTATCTTAAGTCAAGTTATATGTCTATGATCAATCAATGTAAGTCAAGGTTTTTAAATAAAATACAAAAACACTCCGAAAAAAACAATCGGGGTACCTATACATAGGGGTGATCTTTAGAGGTGCTCTATCTCTGGACTTCCTTTTGACATTAGCTTTTAAGATACGTATAAGTAATGTAGATTTATACATTTACAACTTCTTTGTCCTAGAGTCAATAGGAAAAAACCAATGTTATGAATGACATGCGACTCATCTGATTCATTGTTAAAATCTAAGATGGTTAAAAGTACTTTTGACTGGGTTTTTCTTGATATTAATTTGTTACTGCAAGCGAAGACCAACATCTAAGTAATGTTGGATTTATGAACATAGCTTTATCCATTAAGTATTTTATTTAAGAATTTGATATCAGCCCCACAAATCGCGTTTAAAAAACTCTACACTTTAGATACTAATTAACCCTTAATTTTGTTCTGAATCTCAAAATTATCTTTCCCCATCGCTATAACGTTTGCCCGTCAATCCAACCGCATCTGTTTTATTTCTAGCAATTCATTTATTACTATTAGCGTTTGGTTTCGAGTTCGACACCGCGTGCATTAGGCTAAGTGCGCGGCGCGAGTGATGCGGCGGCGTCCCACCGCAAGATGTCGGAGGCATTATAATATGAGCTATACAATATCTGCGGAATCTCGAGCCCGCTCCGTCCTCCGCCTGCCGACCTGCGAATGTCTAATGAGCTGCCTCAGGCAGGGCTGGTAAATCTTTGGCATTCGATTTATTATTTTTGACTAATTCTGAAAAACCTAATCGTAATCAAAACTTCATTGCCCATGGATTGATTGACCTTTTGCTTCAGATTTGGTCCAGATAAGTAGGTATTAGAAAACGGCCCAGAGCCGCTCGTTGGTGTTCTTAAGCCTTCATCCAGCAGTGGACTTGTAAAACCTAATGAAGATGATGATAGTAAGGTAAAAGAAGTACATACCAACATTGCAATCATAAATCTTACCTTCGGACAAAGACTAAGTCAATGTCAGCATAGATATCGATATGTTTCCATTTAAAGTCCCAACTTAATTAGCATCCATCAGAACAGTTAGTGCGCTTACTGGGAATGGGAATGGAAATAAAATTTAATATCCCGACGACAATATTGCGGCAATTACAACGCTATGTAACGAGCTCCTGCTTCCCCCGGTCGTATTTGCCGCAGAAAAATGCTAGTAAAACTAAATGAATATTTTTTACATGATATAATAGGCTAATGACGAGTCTAGTTTAATTTCTCACATCAATCCCGCGGGCACTTTTAGATCACTCGTTACCGTCGCATTAGCTTTGATGCGGCTCTAATTAAGCGCATGCGGCATTCCTGGGTTCCTAGGTTATATATTGGGAGCGCGGATTGCAGCGCCCCTGGCCCTTTGCGGCGCCGACGTCACCTGTCATCCATCAGTCTGCGACAACGCGCATGCGAATACCGCCTCGCACACACGCATGCGAGCGCCTACGCACACACACCACGTGCGCATTCAAATTTAACGGTACAATCTTAGCGGAATGCAACAAAGCTGGACGTTTTGCATTCCCATTTGGACCGGGTTAGACTAGTTCCAGGACGGTGACAAAAAAGGGATGGATTACTTTGAATGGCATGTCGCTGATAATGGCCAGCTTATTATACGATACGTTTTCGTAATTCGTGAATATATTTCTTATGAGCAGCCGCTTTTTATGACGGCTGCATGATTGTCATATTTCTTAGCGAAGTTATAGCTTGCTTGATAGTTTTATGGTCACTATATTCAGATGGGAAAGTATTAAGGTCATTCTTTTAACTCTACAAAAAAGCTAAAGCACAGATTGTTGTAGTGCTCTCGTATGCAAATGCCACGTTTCCGACGTGATGTCATGATGTGGATATCGTGTTTAAATGTAGGTAAATAGATATCTGATTAAGGGCCGATTCGACCAAACACAAAGCTATACCAGAATAGCTATTACGGGTATAATTTTACACCTTTAATTTACCCTTGGATAACTTCGATTACGTTTTTCGAGCAATACACTATACTCGGTATTGTTATTCTGTAGTTCAATAGTGAACGATCAACGAATTGATAAACCTACCAAAATCCATGTAATCCATTCCTTCTAGGTTGACTTGAAATGCCACAACATTTTAATTTTGTAGGTTAATAGAGTGTCAATGCTAGATGTTGACAACATGTCAGTTTCGAGGTGACAGGAGTGGATTTGACAAGTGACAACTTTGACATTTACTTATTCTCAGTTTAATTTATATACTGTCAAAATCGCCCGTTTTAATATTTTTCATAGAATAGTGGTTGGTAGAATGAAAAATCAGCTTACTCTAGATTAGGCAGTGGTTTATTCTTAAGTTAAAACTTACACCAGCTTGGTCGAATCCGGCCAAAGTGCCGATTTTTCAATCGCCAGATAACTTTTATTCAACATATAAATTAACAGTTTGACACATTTTCTATACGAAAACTGACAATATTTCAAACTTATTCTTCTAATAAAAGTTATCTAGCTATTGAAAAATCGACCCTTAAGTGGTTAGGTATTTACCTAGTATCTTTAACGAATTATAGTGTCACTAAATCTAAACCCGTTGGTTTTTTTTGGTATTCAACAAATACTTAATTAAGTCTTGAGTTACGTGATTTTCAACTAAGTATCAGTACCACGTCAGATGACAATCGTTCCAATGTACCTTCTAACCAGATCTGGTCAAGTGTAACCTTACTAGAAACGGGACGAAGCGCCAGTAGAAAAAGCATAATATAACACGTGATGTAATATATTTAAAATAAAATAAACTTTATTTGCCATAAACATGGTATACAAAGGTGTTACAAAGAAAATTAAGTACTAATCATGTTTAGCCAATTACAGAGGCATGCAAAATTCTTTAAATAACAGTCATCATAATCCATAATCATGTCATAAAATATAATTAATTTTTATTATTTAGAAAATCCTTTAAGTCATAAAAAATATTTATCAATTTACTCGTAAATATAATGTGATATATATAGGTATGTACATTTTACCTTCTACTGTGGAAATTACAGTAGACAAGTTTGTAGACGGTAGGCTTATTTTATGCTTGGGTACTATTGATTACAAATAGGTACTAGCTAAGCATGTAAGCGTTTAGCTAGTGCATTGCCGTGCATTAGAATGGTACATAATATATTCTACTTCCCTAAGCAATCGTGTAATCGCATAACTTAACGTAAAACCAAGTCGTCGCTATTTTCATACATAAATTATATTACTTATTATCATTGTAATTGTTCGAGAATCCTGAATTGAATTTAAATATTATTACAATTATTTTGTATTGTTTTTGTAAGTGACTCTTAATGTCTAATAAAAAAAATACTGTTTATTTTATTATTCTTATTATTATTATTCATCGTGTGTCTAAAGTAAAAGCTTTAAATTTAAATTATTTTAACTAATTGAAATGTGCTTCAAACAACTGTCAATAACGCTCAATGTCAAACAAAGCAATATACAATTATGTTAATGTTTGAGCAAGCACGAATCTGTAATCCACGCGAGGGACGTTCATTGGGTTAGATTGCCTTAATGAGAGTCAATGCTGTGCACACCAGAGATTATGAATTTTATTCTTACAACTATAACATTGCCGTTCATGACCGATTCTGTTGGCTTAATCTTTTTATTACATGAACACAATAATGATCTTACCTAATTGACACATTTAGTGATTATAATTATGAATTAAGGGGAATCGTTTAAGGCAGCAAGCGAAATTCAGAATTATTTCATTTTTGCAATTAGCATTACATGACCTGTGTTAGGAATCCGGTTCGCGATTAATAATGTAGGTAGATCATTTTTAATAATTTGGGGATGGTATAATCATAATTTGTAAGTATATCTGCTTGATACGTTGGACACAAAAAATGACGGAGTTTCTTATGAGAATGACCTTATCAATGCTTAGCTATTCATTAGACTCCTGCGCTAAAGTGTCTCAACGAGGCGTCGCGTGTGACCCTGGCCGGCCGCCCTTCGACATCAGTATGCGCCCGCGCTGCTCCCAATTGCCGCATTAGCATACCCGGCCAGGCGCCGCCGAATTCGCTTGTACCGCCGCTAACAAAGGAACGCCGCTGGTCAACGCATTCGCAACCTTCTTACTCACTTCTTAGCGATCAAATTGAGCTTAATTGCCGAGAACCGCATTTGTAGAAGACCTTCTCATTACCAAACGAATTTCCATCTTACTGGACTACGTTTAAGTTGGGTTTGGAATGGCGTCGTTGCAGTAAAAGAGGAGATATTAGGATCGTCAGGCGTCGCACTTTGACCCGCTCGTAATGGACGCAAATTGATCGCGAGGCAAATTTTTCAACTCATTATGCGATACGGGCGACGGCGATGAGCGTGAGATGATCGAGCGGTAGTTCGTTCGCCTTAGCAATTTCAACAGTATTATCTTTTGATTGGTTTTTGGAATAACATGTCGGTCACGAAGTGCTTCTATTTAAAGTAACACGATTTTGGTAATGGCATCAGCAAAATTCGTGAAGATTGATGAGTGTGGAATTACCTATGACTTCATTGGTAGGTAAAACAGATACAGGTCAGTTCTACGTGCTACGGTTATTATTTCGGGGCTTTACTTAGATGTCTTTGGATACGTTTAAATAAAAAAATATTGTAGGTGCTTTAACGTAGAAATAAATCGAGTTAATAAAAACAATATGATTACCATCAAGTTAGTTGATACAAACCAATTTCGTTTTGAATTTGCTTGGTGTATTTAGGAAATCTAGAGTAAAGAAATTTAAAGGAGACAAAACGAGTTTCTAAATGAATGACATTTATAATTTGATCATAAACTGGTGAAAATATTTTATGACGATGGGGCGTAAGTCGGTAGGTTAGGTAAACTAGGGCTTAAAAACATGGTGTTTACTTACACGTGCTCGTCTCTTAGTTATTTAATTCGAGTGAAAAATGGCCATTAATTCCTCGGTATGTCCTGATGAACCAACAATCCGCAAATTACTACCATGAGACATCCGTCATTTAATGAAGCCCTACGCCATTGTCACAATCGTCTTCGGGAAATTTTATGTATGTAATTAACCCGTAATAACCGAGTTAGTTGCGTTTATTAACAATAAACTATGCAATAATCTACACACTCGCGTCGCCGTGAGTAGAAATTAAACGGTTCTATTTGAAGTTAAAGATAAAATGGCTGACTCCGACAGGTTGACACAATTAAATCTGGATTTTTCTCTAATGAGTTCATCGAGGTAATTAAAACAATAACAAAATGGGAATTTTAATTGTTATTCTTAACTACATAGATAATACTAGGTAGATAATTAAGATAGGTAATTAGAAAACGGACCAAATACTGGCAATAATAATGTTGTCAATGGCAATAGTTCAATTTTCAAAACGCATTATCAACATAAAGAAAGAGTTAAAGCGAGTTTAATAACATATATTTTCTTAAGGATTTTTTGAATAATTATAAATGCAGACAAAGACTAAAATATTTTTTAGCAAACGTAGGTAAATTTCCTAGGCATCAAGCACAGAGTTATTGTGTTCGTGCTGAACTCATGACCTTTACGTGCAAACTGCGCACTTTTTGTGCGACGTTTTTGCACTCGCCACTCCATTGCGCTCCACTTTCTCCTAATTAGCGATTATACTAGCGTTAACTTTATATCCATTCTGAATTGCATCTTAACCGCTTTTAAATAGAGGTGGCGAACATTACAGTAATTGCTTATAGAAGGACCTTTGTACCTATAGGCTACTGCGAACAAAGGAGTTTTTAATTTGGAGCGATTCATAACGCTTTAATGTTTTGACGCTCGCATTTGTTAATAAGCCACTTTCACCATATTATTGGGCTGCAAGTCGTTAAGTTCACTAAAAGACAGTTATTAAGTGTACAAAGTCCCTTAACAAGGTGTTATTAGGTAAGGCAGGCCATCGTTACCGGACTTGCCTATATTTTTGCTGTCAAAGAGCGTCGTTGTGTTTTTGTGTAAAACGAGATTGTTAGCGAAATTACTCCCTCAGCAGGAAAACTACGTACGAAAGCTATTACCCATTACTTGCTTCAAAGAATTTTTTTTAAAGACGTCCTGATGGGAAATAGTAGGTATTGATAGTTACACATCGATTAAATTAACAAGAAATCATCGAGATTCATTTATAACGGTCTACGTGTCTGACTTTTTATGGTTACATATGGGATATACCTTAAATCAGCGAAGTAATTTTTATTCTCTAGAAACATAAACACTCATAGTAGGAATTTTAGTTCATTGACACCAATTATTATTGAACAAATAGGTAAGTAGCTGTAAACATTTATTGGTCAGTAAACAAGTGGACAAGTAGGTTTGTTGCGAGGCGAACAAAATGTCAGGCCCATTTGTTGTAAATGTCAAAGAAATGGGCAAAATTTTACAGCAAATAGGTACCTACCTACAATTAAAATTTATTGCCATGTCTTTTAACGTAACCTTAATAATATGAATTTTAAGCCCGATTCTTTTTAATTTTGTCTCAAAATTTAAAAAAAATTGGCTAGAATTTATTTAATAAGTAATGAACATTATTGCATTATTCTTCATCATCATTGTTCTAGTCAGGACGTCCAGGTCCACTGCTGAACATAGGCCTCCCCCAGTGACTTCCAGATTGGCCGTTTGGAAGTGGCTCGCATCATTATTGTAGAAACTGCATTATTGTAGAAACAAAACTAAATAATTGCGATTGTAATCATCAGTTATCCTTTATTCATTTGCACACCATAATGTTACAAGAGATGGATGATAAGGCTTAGAGGCTTAATGTTTTTTATTAGTAGGCTAACGTTATCTGAAGTTAGCCTTATCCTATAAAATTTTATCCATTAATCTGCGTAATTCTGTCTTGTAATGATATACCATATATATTTTTTATTTTTCAAATTGCTTTAGAGTGACAGCAACAATACAAATTGTCAAAACAAAAATAAACTCAAAAGTAAGATTTGTATAAACGCACGCTAGCAAAAATTTCTGTATCGCCATGGCAATGGCAAGGGCTGGTGGCAGCCACCCTTAGCGCTATTGTGCTCAACCCCAGACGCGGCTCTCGAACTGCACGGAGCTCCAATAGGGTTGATAATACCTACATTAAAAACTTGGCATTTCGACGCGTCTTAAGAATTAACAGTTTTTTTTGATAACACAGTAATCCAAAGTTGTATTGCAAGTCTGTCAAGCCATTTAAAACAAGTTGGCATTTCAATTTACGGATGCACTTTAAAAATTGTTATTTTTAATACTCAAAAGTCCAAACGGTTGATTGATAAATGTTGAATCCATCTAAAATACAGATATAATATTTTTTCTCTATCATTATCATACAAAAGTAATTCCGAAGTCAGTTTGTAACACTTTCTTTTGCAACCCTAGACACAACGGAAACTATTCACGCGAGAAATGTTGCGAAGGAAATTAATAGCTTCTACGAGCTCTTTATCAGTGAAGTACCTATGCATTTTTATGAACGACACTTTTATATTGAATTATTGTCCTCTGTGCGAATTTGTCAAAGGGAAACAAAAACATTGACTTAAAGGCTCTCTCCGTATCTACTGCAAAAAGTTCGTTCAATAAACGATAGTCTTAACAATTAGTATTTGTTCTTCGTCAACTAATATGTTAGTTAGTCATTACACAAGCCTCGCCTTATTTTCCTCGAACTATGTCACCGGCATGTTTGTTCTGTCATGATCCATTATACCGATTGGGCTGATGTTATCCAATTCCTCCACCTTCGTCACGTATCAAACCTGCGACGGCCGCTGGTCTGTTTGCTGTTCAAGTTTGCACTGTCCCAGCCCCTGCACCCCCTGCCTCCGTGTGCCCCCCTCGGGGTACAATTTAATTACCAAATGGAGCGTTTTTTGTGATCTGCCGAGCGTAAACACGCCGCAACGATGTGTTGCTCCTGTAGAGTACACATAACGGGACTCTTTTTACTTTAACCTTCTGATTGATGGTAATTAAAACGTTAGGCTTGAGAATTGAGCTGGATTTGTCTTGCGAGAATCGTGAAAGTTAATATTAATGTCTGGAATTATGTGTATGATTAAATGTACTGAACTAAACTAGCTGTACCTAGTTGTAGCAAACATTGGGTCTCAGTACTCAATGTTTGCTACAACTACAGCTAGTGTAGTAATAATGATGGATGATTTTTTGTAACTAAAAAACATTAATGTTTTTGGAGTTTCTAGTCAAAGTCAAAGTCAAGGTCAAAAATCATTTATTCAGTTTAGGGCAGAAAACTGCCACTTATGAACGTCAATAATAACATTATTGGCCCATATGGGGCAGAACATGTCTCCTTATTTTTTGGGCCCTACTAGCGCTTTGAGACAAGACACAGACAATCTGGCAAGTGCTAGTAGTACCAGTCTATTAGTATATTTTAAATACTAAATGTTATTAGTTACATTTTAAATACTAAATGCAAAATAGGTATTTTCAAAATACTTTATTCAAATAAAATACTTTTTGATGAAATTGTATTTTCTAATTATCAAAGATTTTAACATTACTAGTTGTTCAAAAAGAGCATCATGTTGCATGTTGCGTCTGTGTAGACGCATGATCATACCACCACCATAATGACCGCGCAGCACACCCTTGATACATACCTGGCCTGGGTGAGGGAGCGCGGTAACAGTCGCAGTAACAGAGTTGCAGTCGTAAGATGTGATCTCTCCTTTGCGGCCATTATGGAGAGGATAGTCTCCAGGAAGGAGGCTTGGCAGGCGGTGCTCACCTTCTGCGAGGCTGTCATCTTGCAGAAGGAAGCAGCGGAGAAGAAGCCTCAGCTGACGCTCCAGTTATCCGCCGACGACGCACTGGGCACTAGTGAACTATCGCCTCCTCTACCCCAGACGGCCGACACGGGGGTGTCTGTCGTCTGCTTAAGAGGGGCACGCGATGGCGTAGCGCGTGTTCTCGCGTGCCGCTAGTAGGAAACTGGGAGAGGTATGGGAAGCCCCACTTCCCCTAAGCCAGGTGGCGCTCGCTGACAGGCGTGGTAAGGCCAGTGACTAAACATTATTGTCAGATGTATTCAAGCCGCCCTAAGGCCTCTGAGGCTCTGACCAGTATTAAGCGATATTAGACGAAAACGACTTTTAACATGTTTTCCCAAGCACGGAGATGCTTGTACTAAATTTTACTAAATATGATCGGATTGGTCACTCATCATCACTCACAACCGCGCTGCCGCCACTGAGCTACAAGCATTCAGTTTTACTGAGGAGTCTGAATCATCATTAAACTTAAAGTAAGACTAAATTTCTTCCCTTCCTCCTTTATTTTCGTTGATGATTAATCTGCATGTTTTATTTTTATTTTTAAACTTAGCAGTAACGTATTTTGCATCTTACAAATACAAAATACATTTAGAAAAGTATTTCAAATAAAATACAAAATACTTTTTTCAAAAAGGTATTTGCATTTTGTATTTGTATTTTAAATACAAGTATTTCAAATAAGTCGCAACTCTGATTCCGCCTTAGAAACGTAGAAATCTTAATTCCCTCAGGATTAGAAACAAACAACACAGGACCGACGAAGTCTCCCAACTTACAAAAGAGTACTGTAAGTCATTACTGTAGCTCTCCCTGTACGAGCACCGTCTGGTAACTACAACAAAACTCTCTCGTTATTTTAAACAATTCGATAACGAGGCCCCTGATTGTGCCACAAAGGGGCACCCTGACCCCTAATGAGCTGAAAGAAAGGAACTTTCGATGTTTGCCTAAGGCTGCCTGTTTGGCGAGCCCACAGCCAACTAATGTGAGGTCCTACATGTTTTAATGTAATGGGATTCTTGTTGGCTCGTAAAGTTTTAATGAAATTGTTTGATGGCCTTTGTTATTGCGCGGGATAAAGTGGTAGTTATAATTTGGAAAAAATCTTTGATGTCAGTCAGGTATTGTTCTGAGAAATAAATTGTTATTGTAAGCGAATTAGTAGCTACATAGACAGTAGAAATTGTTACTAAATAAGTGCTAATAATGAACTTTGGTAAAAGGTGTGCGCGTGACAAAAGTTAAACCTGCAGGTAGGATAATAACAATATCTAAATTACATTAATCGTAACGCGATCTCATGTGTACGACGCTCAGCATCCAAAAAACACTCATTGATTCGCTATTAACATACTTGCTAAACATTGAAAGAACTTGCAAGCAAGTCAAAGAGTCCCATCTAAAGTGGTTGATTTAATAACTACTTATTCTCCATAATATTAAAACTGGGAGTTAAGACACCCAAAGCCTGTCCCTATCGCGTTTATACGGCACCATGTAACAATGTCGCGATATACCTACCTCTTTCATCCGCATGCAAACTAAACAATAAATATTCACAGGCGGTGACACGAGCCAGACACATAGCGTACCGGTTTTACATTGTCAGCGAATCAAACCGCGTCTCGCGGTATGACACTTTAAAACACCCATGCGGTGTTCTGCGCAAGACCGTACGCAAATGACCGGCCAATCGCAGCTCTCCGCGCCGCGTATGTAAATGTTCTATATTCAAATCAGTTTAAAATCAGAACGCGCATGCACGTGCCGCCGTTTTTTATTGGCGCTTTATGCAAAGGGTTCTTTTTAGAGTCGCAATTTAAAGGGTGCGTGGAAAGGAAGGGTTGTCCTTCCGCAACCCTTTTTTTGGATGCAGCTGTTTTTTAGGGTTTAGTTTGTGGCACGCGACGGGTCACGACGTACTTTTTGCGCTGTCGTACTCCGATAGAATAATGTTTAAATAGAAGCTCACCTCATTTTACATCTGCGCTATTCACTTGTTTTTTTTTTTCTTGAGGTTAGGTATTTACACTTTTTTTCTCGATCGTGTTATAAAGTGGCCAGTGTTACCTATGGATAAATAAATAACCAACTAAAAAGCCAATAAGGTCGTAAAAGCGTGTTGTATGAATAGTGGCGTTTGCGGTGCGGCAGCGGCACGGGTGCGGTGCGGGCGCGGCGCAAACAGAGCGCCAATCAGTTAATGTGCGGTATCGTGTAGCGTTGCGGCAGGAAAAGGCCAGGAAGTGGATGTTCGCACACATTGTGATGTGACGTATGGAGCATAGGAGCGCTAACAAACATTTAAGTTATTAAGAATCATTTAATAGTTTGCTTGTAGCGCTTACTATTTTATAAGGTAGGTATTATGCTTCAAAAATCAAAAATGAATTTTTTTAAAGGCTTCCTATTTTTTTGTTTGGAGCCTAGCATACATCATGTTATTTTGGTGTACACCTATGAAAAATGCGCAACTCGACGAAGAAAATAATTATAAACAACAAATAGGTAGTTCTTGAGTAAATTTATGAAAATATTAATTTAATAGGAGCAACCAACAAATCTTACACCAATAATACAAAACTAAAAAAACTAACTATAACTAACTAACTTTAACTATATAAAATATGAGCTAAGTGTAGATTCAGTTACAGGCTGCCACGACTTGTAAATGTGTTGTAATTTATTTTAAAAAAAAAGAGCTCACTTTTAAAAATAAAAATGGATTAATAGCTTTTTCAACCGACTTCAAAAAAGGAGGAGGTTCTCAATTCGACTGTATGTTTTTTTTTTGTATGTATGTTACGCGATTACTCCGCCAATTATGAATCGATTTTAATAATTCTTTTTTTATTTGGTAGATCATACTTGAGAGGTGGTCCCATATAAATTTTATCGAAATTGATTTAGAACTTTTTGAGAAAATCAACAAATATATACCCAGATAATATTTTGGTTGTGGTTCTCGTTACCTATCTTCGACAAATATGAGGCGATTTTGATGATTTTTGTTTTATTGAATAGCTTATACTTCAAAAATGCTATGATAAAAGTTTTCAAAATAAAAATCACCCCTAAGGGTAGGAAAATAGGGGATGAAATCGGTGTTCAGCAGCAGTAGATTAGGATTTATCACTAAAAATAGATGAAATAAGTAAATTTTATTTTAAAAAATAAAACCGACTTTAAAACACTAAAATGCTAAAAATAATCCTAACACTAAAGTACCTAATCGGTTACTTTTGGAGTCGGTGCCAGCCGATGAGAGATTCAATGTTTTTGTTTGCACCGACTACAAAAGTAACTGATTAGGTACTTAAGTGTTAGGAGCATTTTAGTGTTTTGAAGTCGGTTTTTTTTAAATAAAATTTATTAGAAGTATATTTTAGACAAACAATAGGCAAGATTTACAGATAAGAGTTATATGCTAAGTAGTTCTGTAGCAATTTTTTTTATTTGGGGAGTGTGTTGGAAAATATATCACTTTGTCCAAAATTTAAGTTTCAATATGTAATATTTGTTAATTAACAAATCAAATTATATCAAAAGAAAGTTGTAATATTATCTTTTGATAAATTCAAAAGTAAAATTATAACTGATTATAATCAAAACTAATATTATTAACAATTACTCGTATCGTACATTGATTGTAAATTTTACCCTAAGTAGGTACTTTTTTATCGATTGTTAAGCCATTACACAAAAGGCATAATAAATTGAAAATTATTGAGAGAAAGACTGATGAACTACTATTTGAGTTAATTAATTGTAGATTGTAATAAAAAAAATTGTTGAAATCTGCGCAAACTTAAAATTGTGAGCTAAGTAAGTAAGCTATCAAGAATAAAATTGGAGAAATGTTGGCGTTATGGCAACACCGCTAATGGCGGAAATTAAATATCCGCCGCGGGAGCGTCTCAACCACGCAGTGTGCTCTATTGTGCTCTAGATGAGTAACGGGCCGGTAGATCCGTGGTTCCTGATATTTTCTCGACCAGATACTACTTTAATTATTTTGTTTTTAAAGTCCTTTTAAGATAAGATGATACTTGACACTTGGCATTTTCCTTTTCACCCATACTATTTACGAAAATATTTCATAAAATATATTTTAAAACTTTAATTTTTATAATTGCAAAAACACAATAATCTTTCCCGCTCAAAATCTAAGCAAATGTTGCAAACCAATTTTAAATCATAATGATTTAACAAATAAATTAATAGGATTTCCTTTAAATACTTGATGCGTAAAATGGAACATTTTCTTATAAGGATTGACAATACATAGTCGGAACTAAATCGGTGAATCGGTTCAGTCGTCTTGTGAAAACCTATGCCTTGTATGCGGTTTGTGTTATCGTTATTTTTAATTTGGTAAAATACAAAAAGAAGGATTTATCATTTTAATCAAAATCGATTAAGCTTTCTTTATAAACTTTCCCGATTTTCAAAAAAAATCGGTTGGATTTCGTTTGGGCACATCACTATTTGTGTCAACAGTGAAGTCACGTGATGTGTCACAAGTTTGTTCTTATCTTGAAAAGACTATAGTAAAGGGGCAATAAAGAGCATAAAGTTTAAGACCATTACGCTGTGAGTTAAAAAAGTATGCTATCAAAATCTCTTTTATTGGCAAGTCCTTATTATTATATAGGATGAGCTGCGGGATAGTTCCGTGGACTACTTTCGATGTTTCCATTCCAAGGACTGGTTGGAAATCAAGAGCGTAGTTTTTTTTTTAATAAACCGACTACCAAATAAATTACAGTCCTGTGGTGGGGCATTATTTGTTACCGGGAAACTTTGTGGTTTCATGAGCTTATGTCACATCAAATAGCGACATTAGTAAGTAAACTCCTCTTGAGAACCTCCGTAGCCAAGAGGCGAGCATACCGAACTTGGTTCAAAATTTTAAAAAATCAAAATTATTTATTCATAGAACAAGTCACATAACTAAGGTGTGAGTCTCGTCCCTTTAAGTTATTTTTAAACTTGTGTTGGGATGAGACTGCTCTTCTATATGTATTTACAATAAATGGTACTTGTTTGCAGCTAAGTTGGATACATATTTAACTTTTACTTATAGTTAGGTACACATGTTTACACATAACATTACAAATAATGTTTACATAAAAACAAAAAGAATAACGCTATACATTAGCTCTGTGACCAAGTAGGTAGTGGGTACATGTAAATAAATATAATATAAGAGATAATGTGAGTAAATTTTCTTATGGAGTGACAGTGAAAAAATTTAAAAATATGTACTGTTTAGTTTGATTCGGGAAAGGAAGGTCTAAAATCTGCGGATATGTTGACTTAAATGAACTTAAATAAGAATATAAAGGTAAAATAAACATAAAATACTTATGTAATCGATATCAGTTAGCTTACGTGGCGAAGACCGAGTACCTGGCCTGTAACTCTACAGATCCAACACCCGTTCGCATAGGCGGAGACAAGGTCGAGCGCAAGGACCAGTTTAAATACCTTGGATCTGTACTTCACGCGTCCGGAGACATCGATTGCGACGTCAAAGCATGCATTGCTGCTGCGTGGGCCAAATGGCGAGAGGTGATTGGTGTCATTTGTGACCCCAGAATGCCGGTTAAGCTTAAAGGACAGATCTATAAGTCCATCATTAGGCCTGTTCTTTTATATGGCATCGAAGCATGGCCGCTACTTGAGCGACACAAGCAGGAGCTGCGTGTCACGGAGATGAATATGCTGCGGTGGATGTGCGGAGTCACGCGTAAGGACCGCGTGAGGAACTCGCGCATCCGCGGTAGCCTTCGTGTCCGTGATATTGCAGACAAACTGCAGGAGAGTCGCCTACGCTGGTACGGCCATGTTTTGCGGAAACCGGCAAGCTACGTAGGAAACAAATGTCTGGCCATGCCGCCACCGCCAGGTCCTGGCAAAAGGGGAAGACCCAAGAAATGCTGGCTTGACGTTGTGAGGGCTGACATGCGAGCCAATGATCTCACAACTACAGACGCTCAAGACCGCGCGAAGTGGAGGAGCAAATCAAGGAAAGCGGACCCTGGGCTCCAAAGCAAAGGCTTTGGACGCAACCGGGATTGACCGTATAGATGATGATGATGATCAGTTAGCTTACGCTTTGATATTAAGTAAAGATTCTGTGTCATCATAACTGAGTAATTTTAGCCAAGAAGTCACTGTTTTACATTCAAAATAGGGTTTAGTATAGATATTAGTATTTCGATTGATTTTATTATATAGAAAAGCCGATTGAGTATTGTATTGCATTCGAGCAAATTTAGATTTTATTAAATTGTTAAAGATTTTAGGATCCGGAATAAGAGTTTGTGGATCTTGGGACCACAACTATCTCTGAGGTCCCGGGTTCGATTCTCGGTCGGTCAATGTAGAAAAATAACATTTCTATATTGTCTCGGGTCTGGGTGTTGTGGTACCGTAGTTGTTTCTAATTTCTGTAACACAAGTGCTTTGGCTACTTACCATAGAATCAGAACAATGTTTATGATGTTACCCACATCTATATATATATAAATGAATTGCTGTTCGTTTGTCTCGCTAAAACTCGAGAATGGCTGGACCGATTTGGCTAATTTTGATCTTGAAATATTTGTGGAAGTTCAGGGAAGATTTGAAAGGTCAGAAAATATAAAAAATTGCAATGGAAGTAGTAAAACAACTATTTTATTTTCCTATACAAACTGTTAGTACCTGTCAAACGAATTGGCGGAACGAAGTTCGCTGGGTCAGCTAGTTTATTTAAAAAAAAACTGAAACAACTGTATTTAAATTCATTTATTTACATGAAACATGGTACATCTTAAAGGGTTTACTGTGTTAGGTTTCAATATTATTCAGACTTATTAAGCAATTATAGAGTTTGCTATAAGTGACAAAATGACTCGCTTATCAGTCTAATCAAAACAAAAAAAAAATTTTTAAGAAAATATGAATCTTTCAAAAAAAGCATAAAGCAAAAAGCATATAGCATAAACCAAAAAAAAAATTCTTCTGAAAATATGAATCTTTCAAAGAAAGCATATAGCATTCTTCAGTGCCTGTGTGCATAGGATAGCCCAAACTACATAATATACTAGAGTACGTCCAGTAATGTATGTCACATAACAAACATCGGATATGTCCGCTGTTTTTTGACGACGCGCGACACAACGCAAATACGGACGGAGCCTCGTGTTTGCTTTCACTTACGCGATGTTTGCCTGAAATATTTTTTACGTACGTTTTAGCTGGCGTAGGGTTTCAGCTGATATTTCTTTGTTTTATATTAGCTTTTCCTTTGACTCCGCATGGTATGTCCCTGAGATGGAGGTCAGATGGTAATCACCTTAAATGGTACCTATAACATAAAAAAAACTAGATATGTCGCTTCTAGGGCCATGGTTAAACGTATAAGGTTTTATTTTTGACGTGATAACGTCTTTAAAATCGTTTTAGTCGGGTGACATGTTCAGAAACTTGTGTCACACCAAAACCTCACGAGCGCGATCGCAGGTATAACGAGAGAGAGACGGACCGATCTCCCGTCTCATCTCGAGCGCTGCCAGTCATTCCGTGAAACTTGTCACGTGGAATCCTGACGAGCGGAGGCTGGCATAGCGTTCGAGTGAGTGGACCGATCTTCCGTCTCTCTCACTCTAGCGGCATACAAACGAATGGAGATTTTCTCGTGCGGTTAAGTTTGATTTGAGTTAAAAACGATAGATGTAATTTAAAATTTGAAAAAATTGTTATCTTCATTAATTCCTTACTTCCCAAAAACTTATATCACCAATAAGACGTTATCACGTAAACATCTTGATCGTAAACCTACTTTACAAACAACCAATTTTTACCAAAAAGGAAGTTTTTGGTCAATGTGTATAACTGTGACTAATTTATATTTAAAGCAGCAGAAGTATGAGAAATCCAAACAGGCTTATCTTAGACATCCTACCCAACACAAAACGTTTTAACAAGAATGGTTATGTTTGTTTGTATGTTTTTGGACAACATCACATACATTGCTCTGATCCTGTGATAAGTAGCTTAAGCACTTGTGTTACTGAAATCAGAAACAACGACGGTACCACAACACCCAGACCCGAGACAATATAGAAAAGTTATTTTTTTACATTGACCGACCGGGAATCGAACCCGGGACCTCAGAGATAGCGACACCAAGTCCGGTATAATCGCCTCTCGGCTACGGAGGTCGTCGAAACGGTTATGCGATGTCTATCAAAATATATAATAAATTACCGCACAAAATAAAAAACTATTACCATTTAACAAATTTAGAATAGCATTAAGAAAATGGTTAATGGAAAAAAAAATTCAATTAATTGACGAGATCTTTAAATTTAAGATCAATGCTCAGGTAGATACACAGTACCTGCCAAAGTGGAGGCTGTGTTTGGTGAGGTATTTATGACATATTTAAATGATGACTTGACGACTAATTTGTACTTAATAGGTAATGAATGTAGAATGACATCAAGAATATTTTTTTACAATTCATTTTCATTTCCCAATTCAATTTTAATTCCTTCAATTTTAATTCTAAAATTAAATTTTTATTTAATTTATTTTGTGTAATTTGCATGCTGTACATGGAAATAGCTGAATAGGCTTAAGGATCTTTGACATATTTTTAACATCTGCATTTTGTACACACCCTATTTAATGGCAAATAAAGTATTTTGTGTTTGTATTTTTTTGTATTTACATGAAATAAATGATTTATTTATTTATACCCATCCTATGAACGGATCGATCCGTTTCATTTTTATGTACTTCGGGTAAATACCTCTAGAATTAGAATGCACCTATTATTTCGTATTGCTACTACTTGTTACTGGGCAAAATATATGAGGTACATATTTTTCAAGGCTTCAACTACTTATATTCTTAAGGTCAGTTTTGATTTAAGTAAGTCTTAAATAAATCTAGTTAGTTTACTTAATGTATTTACTATCGTTTGCAAAAAGAAGAGGATTGACAAAAAACTTGAATCTAAATCTTAATTTAAGTACAATGTTTTCGTCCATTGACGTCACCATATAAGCAAGAGAACCTATTTATTGTTTCTTTATTATTTTATCAAATAGTCTCATAAAAAGCTAAGTTAAAGCAATCACGAGGCAAAATTACACATTCATATCATATAACTATAGTACTCATTGTCTGGTCGTTTATTACGCCGGCGCGAGGGGCAGGCGGAGGGGCGAGAGGGGGAGGCAACCCTTTCCTCGCCATCCATCACGGGGACGGCGAAATGTATTTTAATCCACTACCCGCCCGCTTCATGAGCGTGAAAAATGATCGCAGGCGCTGACGAGCGAAGGAATTTGGGGAGCGAGAGAACTGAGATGCAGTATTTTGAATTTGGAAATGGTTTTCAACGTTATTTTAAAACATTACTAGCTAGGTGTAAAGTATGGATGTAGAAATACATATATACCTACCTTGTTATGTAGAATCAGTAAATCAATACTTAACATGAATTGGATAGGTATAAATATAAAGCAGGTGAACAAAATGAGTAAAACAAAACAAGCAAAATGTAGAGTCAATCACAGTAGCAAATTATACATATAAACAACAATGAGCTTAAAAAGATTTAATAAAAAAATTATTTGCACGCGTAAGCTATTTTTGTACTATTGTTAAAGAAAAATTACTGGGCTAAACTCTTAACAACCTCTAAATGTATTGGACACGCTAACAACGTTACCTAAAATACTTGTGTAACAAAAAAGAGCAAATTAAATTTGAGTTGAAGAAGAAGAAGCAAAATATGTATCGAGTAAGTTTGAGTATACCGTTCCAACCTGTAAACGTGTTTGCGTATCCGAATGCAATAATAACCATCCCCTTCGCATTCGTATTCCCGTCATCCACATCCAAGGTGATGTTCCCAACTTTGATAGCTCGAAGCGTTCCCTCGACGCCGCGGAGCGCTATTAATCATAAAAATTGTTGCTCTGACTTGTCGTCAGGCTCTAGTCATGCTCATTTTGACAAGAAGGCCCGGGAAGTTGCCCGCTATCTTACAAGCTGCGAGTTTGAATAGATGAATGGTAAACTGCGGAATGATTGATCGGTTTTGGGCTAAATGTTGTGGAATTTTGGGACCTTGATGAAGTTGCTTTTTCTTTATAGACTGCTGAAAATGGTAGAAATATGTACCGAAATATTAAATTAGTTTTTTTAGTCTTATCCCTGCATGTTTATAAATGTTTAAGGTATCATCGAGTATTATAATTACCCGTAAAAATATCTTTAGCAACATGAAGATGAGCTGTTATAACACTCGATCAACACATTTAGAATCATGAGAATCTGTGCGAATGGGAAATTTATATCACCATCATATTATATGGCTTTATGGAAAGTTGGACATTTACCGTCATCGCGAGATCATAATCGCAGCAGGTCTATAGCGATCTCCGCATAATGCGGATGTTCTACGGGGGCGGTGGTATCTCGGATTACTAAAACATCTGTCCCGGAAAATTCACTCTTAGCGTTTATCGCGTCCTCGAGGGTAGATAGAGAAAAAACTGCAATAACGCGGTGTCATAACAAAGACGCCGCCGCCGACCGATAATACTATGATTAATACCCGGCGTTATCTTGAGAGTGCAGGCCTCGCCCGCCGCCGACCTCCGACCCTCTAACGATCTATGATCCACCCTGTCTTATACCATTTAGAATCCAATGTCTTTAGAAATAGAGTTTAAGATCTCTCGAGAAGTTCGCAGCTAGAGGTATTCTCGAGACTCGGCATAAGAGTTACGGATTTCGCATAATGCATATTATATTCGTGAGGGTGGAGGGCGAGGGTGGGGGGTGAGAGGAGGGCGCGTGACCGCACGTCTTTTGCACGCGACAAGCTCTCGACATTTTTTTATTATTATTGCGCTTCGATGGAATTTATTCCCGCAAGGGCCCTAATAGAATAGCGGGCACGCTCGTTTGGCTCTGATAGCGATTTTGAATATGATTTTTAAATCACGTAATGGAGTGTGGGCGTCTTTTTACAGTTATGTTAGAGGGAGAGCGAGCGTATGAATTCGATAAATACACCGGGTATTCATTTTCAAAACATTTGACATTTAAAATGCAATTCTCTCATGAAATACATAGATACGTTATAAAATGTAATTTCGTTTCTGATACGAGCTACTTTTATATTGGGTTTAGCCATTTCCAAAGGACGGACTTTAGGTATTCGGGTGGCGAAACACAATTAGTGGGTGTAATTAATTTCGCGGGCGGCTGCGTACAAATTAAACAAACGATTAATAGTGGAGCAATAAGGGATGTTAATCTCAGCCTTCAGACGCAGGTGCGGTATTGGCCGTGGGGCGCATTGTCAATTAATGGCGGGTAATATGAGAAATATCACGCGAGTGCACCCGCGCGGCGTAATTATACCAAAGACATCCCACCCCGCTCTCCCCACTCACCCCAAGACTTGGTTTCACCCCCGCCGACCCCACCGCTGTCGTATGCACTCATATTTAAAAGTAACTTAGAGAAATGTATAAGGAATGTATGATACAGATAGCCGTTGGTGCAATCATTTTATTTAATAGAGAATAGGTTTTTAAGAAAACCTATCCGTACTCAATGAGTTTTAGATTAGTTTTAGTTAGAATGTTGTGACTCAAGATAATCTTGTTGCAACATTGTTAATTAAGTATGACTTTACAAAACGTAGTGAATTGTATTATTTTTTGGTTCAACCTGATTTATCATTGTTTACAGGCTTCAGCTGTAAAATGGCCGATGAAGTATGGCGTAATTTATATCATTTACAAAATGGATGAACCACTGACGTGTCTATTCTGAGGTTTAAAATTATTACTTAATATTTATTTGTTATTTTATTGTTTTAACAATTATTTATGTAATTTCTTTTTGATTTTCAGATGCTGATGATTTTTGGTGACAGACAAAAAGTACGTATTGTAAAATTAAAAGTAAACACGTTGTTTTATTTTATAAACAAGAGTCTTTCTGTGTTTTCCAGATGGGAGCTAGAAAAGATTCTTAGACAGAGCAGCTTCTGAACAAATGCCGGACTTTTACTGCCGATTCACAGGTACTTAAATTATAATTTAATTCTAATAATATTTTGTTTTGTGAAAACCAGAGAAGTGCGGGTTGCCTAGGGTTCTGCACCGTATTTTTTATTTTATTTATTTGTAATTGTTCACACAGCATTATAGGAAAATAGCCCAATTCGATAGTTGCAGCTTCATAATAATCTGTTTCATCAACAAAAACAAAAACATTGGTCTCTCATTGACTGGCACCGACTCCAAAAGTAACTGATTAGGTACTTAAGTGTTAAGATTATTTTTAGCGTTTTAGTTTTTTGAAGTCGGTTTTTATTTTTTTAATAAAATTAACTTATTTCATCCATTTTAGTGATAAATCCTAATCAAAACAAATCTTACGAGTGCAAACATAATTTAACTGCTGAACACCGATTTCATTTCCTATTTTTCCACCCTTAG
Source organism: Anania hortulata (assembly GCA_963576865.1). Classification (NCBI taxonomy): domain Eukaryota; kingdom Metazoa; phylum Arthropoda; class Insecta; order Lepidoptera; family Crambidae; genus Anania; species Anania hortulata. The sequence continues at coordinate 22,543,032 of OY756393.1, forward strand.
GGGTGAAATTTTTTCCAAAAATTTTTATTATAGTATCTTTGAAGTATAAGCTATTCATTAAAAAAAGAATCATCAAAATCGGTCTACATTTGGCAGAGATATAGGTAAGATAGATACTAAAATCAGTTGGCGTGGTACGGAGTTTATGCAATGTTTGATGACTTTCTTATAGATCCCATCATCAGAATTTAACCAAATTTATATGGGACCATTCTGAAAGTATTACCTTTCAAACAAAAAATAATTATCAAAATCGGTCAACGCAGTAACGAATGATCGCTGAACATACATAAAAAAATAATAAAAAAAAGATACCGACGAATTGAGAACCTCCTCCTTTTTGAAGTCGGTTGACAATAAATGAGACGACCTCCGTAGCCGAGAGGCGAGCATACCGGACTTGGCGTCGCTATCTCTGAGGTTCCGGGTTCGATTCCCGGTCGGGTCAATGTAGAAAAATAGCTTTTCTTCATTGCCTCGGGTCTGGGTGTTGTGGTACCGTCGTTGTTTCTGATTTCTGTAACACAAGTGCTTTGGCTACTTACCATAGGATCAGAGCAATGTATGTGATGTTGTCCAATATATTTATTTATTTATATAAATCATCAAGTAACAATTACAAGATGATTTAAATTAAATAATAAAATATAAAATTAAAATAAAATACATCAAAATCCTAAAAGCGAAACTACATAAATATATTTTTGTTATGATGACAGATCTGAGGAGCTACGGTTGTAGCGGTGTGCTACGTACCGTGTTACGACGTGCTACGAGTTGCTACGACACGTTAACAGGTGTGAAAATACTGAACGGCGTAGCATTTTTTGTAGTTGATTTTTATGCAAGTTAATATTTTTAAGTTTTACACTTTTGAATTTTTTTTGTTTTGTGATAGTTTGAATAAAGATTGTGAAGTATATCTTAAGTGATTTATTTGCATGTGCATGATTATAATTATGTGTAGGAACTAGTTGGTCTGTAAGAGAAATATCTTCTAGCTCATGAACAATGTGTCCCCCTCCCCCCCGAGCACAATGTCCCCGAGCGAGCCCATTAGGCGACAATCGATAGCGGCAACATTTTAAAGCCGTATAACTCATATAGGTAACTGGTCTATACATCTTTTCTTCGCGTCCCAAACGTGTGTAATGTCGCCCAGCGTTCTCTGGTGTGAGCGGCCATTTTGTCTTGACCTCTCCCGCTCTGCAACTTCCCCTGTTGAGGTCCAGGATTGTTATAGTTGCAGGGGGGTGTGAAGGTCGAGTTGTGTTGGTAATGGGTCGTACATATTTCTGCAATTGATTAGGCGGGGGCGGTTGCCATGGCGACGCTGCAGCCCCCGCCGAGTCGCTGTGAGAGTACCGATCGCTTACTCTCGGACCAATGAATATTTTACTCGTAGATTTGTGTATCGAGTTGTTTTATTGCACTTTGGTTTAGCATTGGGATGTATAGAAGTTTGAGAAATGCTAGTAACTAAGCTAAGAAGAAACATTTCTTGTGTTCTATATTGTTTAAAATTTAGTTTGAAAAGCTAAATGTTAAACAAAACTATTCAAATTACGAAAATTTAGACTGCTATTATAAATTTGTATATTTTAACTTCATAAGCATAAGACGACCGTTTGGTTTAGTTGTTCACGCTCCGGACTACAAAGCCAGGTGGTTGCGGGTTCGAATCCCGCAAGGGGCAAATTTTTGTGTGATGAGCACTAGCATTTGTACCTAAGTCATGGATGTTTATAAACTTATTTAAATCTGTTTATCCGTTATCTAGTCGCCATAGTACAAGCCTTGCTTAGTTTGGGGCTAGATAATTGGTGTAATTGTGATAACAATTTATTATTATATCAAATTATGATTATATTTCTGACTATTTTATTTTTAAATGGTACTTTAAATGTTTTTTCATATCCTAATAGTCTAGAATCAAACTTTGAATTAAAATCAAATGTAAACCTTAAAGAACTACTTACAGGTTACCTTTCGAATAAATAAAACATTAATAGCTTTGGCACCAATTCCCTAAATTTGTCGCCACAATTACAACCCAGGTAATAAAGAGCGGGCTGTGGAACTGCGGATAGGTTCATCGCGACATTAATCGCGGGCGCAATCGACGATTGTCCCGGGTTCGAAGCCAGCCAGTTTCAAGTTAATTTGCGCCGGAGGCTAATCCGCAAGCCTAATTATTGCACCCCACTAAACCCCCTTGGCACCCCTACGACTGTGGTAGGGATGATACTCCTTAGTAAAACGATAGAAGATAACTGCTCTTTAATAAACGAGTTTATTTATACTGTAAGAAATTTTACTCGTCTTTAAGACTTCCACGGGATATATTTCCATATTATTTTCAGTGGGAGCAACATCCTAATCACCTGATTATTTTCTGCCTCAATAAACAAAAACCTTAGCCAAACTAAAGATGATATTCCTTTAGTAAAAGTTGTTCATGTTCTTAAGAAGGATATCCTGTGAACGTTTCTCATCATTATCATTATTTCAGCCATAGGGCGTCCACTGCTGAACATAGGCCTTCCCCATTGATTTACAGATTGGCCGGTTGGAAGCGGCCTAATAACTTTGTTTTAGAATTCAATATATTGCAGATCGTATTGTACGTGCAGAAGATTGAGGTTGACAATACTATTTCTCATAGCACTTAGGGACTTTACAGTTTAAATAAGGCAATACAATTTCCGATTTGGTATTTACTTATATTCTAGGGTATTTTTTGTGAAAGCCTTTATAGTAAAAAGCTATGTTATAATAGTAAAAAAGCATTTTTTGTCAACCCTGTCGGCGACACCTAACGCTAAGTCGGGCAAATTGATTCCATGTAACGACCGCGTACGTGATTATTGCAACATTTTAAACGCACACTTTATTTCAGGCGCGCCCGTGCCCTTATTTACGAGTACACATTCGTACTACCTTATGTACCAGTAGGTCATGTATTTAGTACATAACTTTAAACTAAGCGATGAATTAATAGTTAATACTTAATAATGGAAAGTTGATAAGTCGAGACTGTAACATTCAGTCTCGCTCGATATAAGTAAATAACTAGAACTCTCCAAATATTAGCTTAAATAAAACTATAATCATGCAGAGTAACTTTAGAAAAACATGCATACAGTATTTTTAAGTCTAATTACACCAGTTACAAAGCGAGATTTTCTTAGTTCAATATACATCTAAATGTATACTATTTTTTGTAAAAAAAAATACATTATATTTAAACAGGATCAGCTCTTCTAAAAGAACTCTTAAAAGGCATCGAACCTAATTGACATACCTAAAATTTCATTTTGGTGTACACATATAAAACATATGCCAATTGATAGAGAAAATAATGACAAAAAACAAATAGTATTAACAAAATCTCCTAAATGATATACTTTATTCAGAATTCCAGTTTAAATATGTAATATTTACTTTTATTTACATATTCAAATTGAAACTATGAACAAAGTATATCATTTACGACATATTCTCAAAGAGTATTTGTTGTTTGTTGACGACCTGGTAAGGGTCGCAGGAAGACGCTGGATGCAGGCCGCTTCCAACCGGCCAATCTGGAAGTCAATGGGGAGGCCTATGTTCAGCAGTGGACGTCCTATTGCTGAAATGATGATGATGATTTGTTGTTTGTAATTATTTTCTCTTTCAATTAACGTATATTTCATAGGTGTACGTTACTTGCAACTTTAAGTATGCCAGGCTCCATACAAAAAAGTTCGAAGTCTTTTATAGTTATTATCTTCTTTATTATTACATAAAGCTTGTTTTGTGTGGTTGATATGTGAATCATCTTGTTAACAGAATCAAATCTTTTACTTATCCGTTACACCTAATAAACATCTAATTTATTATAAGCTGGATTGGTTTAGTAGTGTCCGATGTGGGTGTAGGTCTAACGATATCCGAACCTTCAGAACCTCGCCCGGGGCTGACCGGACCTACCGTAACGAGGCGCCAAGTGTCGCAGCCCCTAATTAGGGGGCAAGGGAGGGGGAAGTATGTGCGTAAACGCGTACTATATCTATACGTAGGGGTTGAGAGCATTGACAAGATTTGGAAAAATCACGTTCTTTTCGGTAATTACTTATATCATTATCCATACAGTTAGATTTTTTTAAATGCTTATTTTTTTAATACAAATTAACTGAATAGCCTAATACAGTTTTATTAACTCATATAACATTATGATGGTGCAAATAAATCATTCAAATGAATAATAAATGATGTACTACCCTGTAAAACTAACATGTTGGGCGCCAAAATTAGAGAAAGAAAGAATGAAAGAAAGAAAGAAACGTTTATTCGATACACAAGAGAAATACTATATATATAATTATACAAGCAAACTGTCACCTAAGAAAGAAAATAATGCATCAAACTGCACAAAACACAAATAATACCTGATAAATTCGAATATGGAGACTGCTATATTCAGTCATATGATAATATACTTAGAAACAAAGTTATATCAAATAGAATACCAATATTCAATTTATCTTTAATTCATATCTTATCTGGACTAAAAAGGGTTCTGTGTAAACAGTTGACCGTCACTTTATTTACCACTAAGAAAAACAGTTTTCTTCATGTCCCTAGTGTACGATCGATCGCAATTCGCATCGCATCCCCTCCCAATGACGGTGTTTCATCAGCTTATGCAAATCTTAGCGCAGGACTTACAAAAAGATAATTAAAGGCACAAACATTTTAGTCAATGGCACTTCGTATCTATGACGTTGTTTGCGGCATTTTACCGGAAAATTAATTAATCAAGGCCATGGTTCATCTTTAGTTGGAACTACGCTGTTTTTTGAGCAATTTTTTATCGGGGTACAAATGCTCAATTTAGGCGCACACACACGCATCTACACGAGCTAATGTGTAACTAGGGCTAACAGTCAAACATGAATCATAGGTTTAAAGCTAAGTGCATCTGATGGAACGTCAGCTATTGACGAATTTGGCTTATCTTTTTTTTTATTGATGACCGTCTGGTGTATAGGTTCGTACTCGCGCTCTTTTTCTAATCAAAAACTTCTTAGATTGATAATGTAGGAATTTTTTCACGGTGATATCATCTTTATATATCTATACGCTACAAGGGGGAAGTATTTTTAACCGACTTCAAAAAAGGAGGAGGTACTCAATTCGTCAGAATTTTTTTATGTATGTTCAGCGATCATTCGTTACTACGTTGACCGATTTCGATAATTATTTTTTTGTTTGAAAGGTCATACTTTCAGAATGGTCCCATATAAATTTGGTTAAATTCTGATGATGGGATCTATAAGAAAATCATCAAACATTGCATGAACTCCGTACCACGCCGACTGATTTTAGTATCTATCTTACCTAATATCTTTACCAAATGTGAACCGATTTTGATGATCCTTTTTTAACCGACTTCAAAAAAGGAGGAGGTTCTCAATTCGTCAGTATCTTTTTTTTTTTTTTTATGTATGTTCAGCGATCATTCGTTACTACGTTGACCGATTTCGATAATTATTTTTTTGTTTGAAAGGTAATACTTTCAGAATGGTCCCATATAAATTTGGTTGAATTCTGATGATGGGATCTATAAGAAAATCATCAAACATTGCATGAACTCCGTACCACGCCAACTGATTTTAGTATCTATCTTACCTAATATCTTTACCAAATGTGGACCGATTTTGATGATCCTTTTTTTAATGAATACTCGTAGCTTATACTTCAAAGATACTATAGTAAGACATTTTCGGGAAAAAAATTACCCCTAAGGGTGGAAAAATAGGACATGAAATCGGTGTTCAGCAGTTAAATTATGTTTGCACTCGAAGATTTGTTTTGATTAGGATTTAAGCCTAAAATAGATGAAATAAGTTAATTTTATATAAAAAATAAAAACCGACTTCAAAAAAACTAAAATGCTAAGAATAATCTTAACACTTAAGTACTTTTGGAGTCGGTGCAAGTCAACGAGAGATTCTATGTTTTTGTTTGCACCGACTCCAAAAGTAACTGATTAGGTACTTAAGTGTTAAGATTATTTTTAGCGTTTTAGTTTTATGAAGTCGGTTTTTTTTTTTTTATAAAATTATTATTTTGAAAGTGATCCAAGTTCCCAGAATCTGAATTTATCATTTTAGAAGTAACTACCCAACACTATTGGATTGTATTTACTAACACATAATTTTTTAACCAACGCCCCCTTATGTACCTACCTCTAAAACGGGTTTATCGGAAAGGGTTCTATAAACATTTACAATAAAAGCTTGGCACTTTATTTACGGCAAAGCAAAACAGCGTCTCCCTACTCCGATCGATGGTCCCCTCATAATGAGGGTGTCTCATCAGCTTATGCAAATACCGGCTAATGTATTCCCGTCGCGTGCGCTGCAGGGAGAGTAGTGCGCAGCGAGGAGAAAACAGCCAGGCACCGCCATTGATAAGCTTTGCTCAGTTAGGGGCTAGATAATTGGTGTGATTGTGGAAGCAATTCATTTATTTCATGACAATGTCATCAATAATACCACAGTGTACATTTAGAAAACCTTGAGCAGCTGTCATTATTAATTATTATTATTGTCATTAACTTAGGGTTTGTAAGGTTGCAAACAGCAGTAAGGTCCCTCGTAGACGAACCTAACTATGCGCCTTAACCGGAATCTAATTAACAATATTTTTTTATACATTTTTTGATATGTTTAACGAAATAATTTAAGAAACAGGGTAAACACCCTTAGGATATTAGTCCAACACTTTTTATACCTTTATTTCCGTTTCTTGTTAAACTGACGTATATGTGTTATCAAGTAAATAAAAATAAAAAAATCTTGAAGGTTGAACTTGTAGGGACTTTAAATATGAAATTTTGGCCACCTTTTACTTATTGGTATTGCCGTTTTGGATATTTATTAAACGAATTAAACAAATAAACTTAAAAATCACACGAATTATCATAATTAATAAAAAAAACAAATATATTTATTGATCAAATTACAAAATAATATAATATTTGAAAAAATATAATTAAATAGAGATAGAAAAATATCCTTACAACCAATAAGGTATGTACAAAGATATGTTACTCTCTACTGTTATATTTTGCCTACCGCACTAGGCATGCACCCTGCATTTGCACGGCATGCATAATGCACGTCCACCCTCGCGTCTTAACGAGACATTGTCCGAATCGTTAATATTCGCGCAAATTGTGCCTGTGGGGCTGCATGTTGTTTGGGTGGCCAAAGGATGCGTCAGAACTCAGAAATGATCGTAGATTTATTTTGTCATATCGATTTTCGTATTTTTTGTTTACTTTTGATATGTATCATAACTCTATGACACCAAGAATTAAAAATGTAGTCATTTAAATGGTAGCTGCCTCCTTTTAATTGCGTTAACTTAGAATCTTAATAATTTGACACGCCCAAGGGGCCGTAGACTAGAATTCTATATCATCAACGAGACACCTCTACCAGTTCTGTAAGAATAAGGTAATGTGTAATGTAAGAATAAGGAAAACAGACAGACAGCATAATTATTTTTAGTTAATTTTGGATAGATAGAATAGACTAAAGAGTATCTTCCTTATTGAGTATTTTTACAGAGAGACGTACAATTCGGCGGTCTTAATTAATGTCCGATTCAGATTAATATTTCCCTAAAAATTATCTAACTTTTTTACATCGAATTACTACGGCTATGTTAGATACGAGCTGTACAATTTTATTTTACAAAATAGGTGATACTTATAACATATAATTTGTTCATATTACAATATAGAATTTATAAAATATTGTAATATATTTTTTATTAGATTCTTAAAATAGATATTCTAATTTGTGTCTACTGATTGTGTAATTTTTATTTGAACTATTAGGTACTATCATTAAAATAGTCTTCAAGTGAGTTAAAATATAAAAAAACAATATTAACTAATTAACTAGATTCCAATTAAAGACTTTATCGCATTGCGTTAGGCTTCTTATTTATTAATTTATTAATATTACCAAAGATTAAGTTCACGTTATGGCTGTGGCAGGTGTTTAATAAATGCGCCCGTGGAGCGCACCGCTACCACTTTACGACTGTTTCATGTCGCTCGCCGCTGCGCTTTAGCTCGCATTTATGACATTCTTGATCATGACGCAGTTTAATAATGCATTAGAGATATTAAAGTGATTTTTTACAAAGGTATAGTTCATTGTACGCTCCCAGAGCGACCTGAGTCGGATCTAGAACTGCACGGTGGCTGGGACTGGTATAGTTTAGAATCGGACCTTCATATATCAAACGACTTCAAAAAGGAGGACAATCTCTTTATTTGGCAATTTTTTTGTATACAGTACTTGATAATAATATCTACACCAGATGTGACCTGATTTTGTTACGTTATTTGTTAATTAAATATATATTTTCCAACAAAAGATACTTTTTGTCCTAAGGTATTTTCACTTAAAATTAAAAAGCTAAGCTAGTAATCTTAAAAAATAATACAACTAAATACTTAATACAGACCTTAGATTGTCTTTTATATCAATCAAAATATAGCTGTTCCCTTGTCTCCGCTTCAGTAGAAACATACCTTAATACGGCGTACGGCGTACCTTTTTTTGGCGTTTTAGTTTTAATCGCTTAATAATAAAATTAATACATCATCATCATTTTTCATCATTTCAGCCATAAGACGTCCACTGCTGAACATAGGCCTCCCCCATTGACTTCCAGATTGGCCGGTTTGAAGCGGCCTGCATCCAGCGTCTTCCTGCGACCCTTACCAGGTCGTCTGACCTCCTTGTGAGTGGACGTCCTACGTTGCGCTTGCCGGTACGCGGCCTCAATTCTAGAACTTTTCTGCCCCATCGGCCGTCAGTTCTACGTGCTATGTGCCCCGCCCACTGCCACTAACTAATAATGATATTAAATCAATAAAAAATATACAGGACTGATTTTTACATACTTACCTAGATATTTAAAAAAAAAACCTATAAATAAACTATCTATCTAATTAAGCCCGCTGTCTTGGGAAACCCCTTTTCCCTTCCGTCTTGCCACATTGCCACACTTAATAACAACACTAAATTCGTTAGCACGGGTACAGGCCAGCTTTTGTATCGCTGAATGTCACAGCTAATTGCTTAGACATCTCACGGTAAATAATATAATAAAAACAATCAGGTAATCTTTAAAACATTATGCTTCAAGTATGTAATAGCATTATAGTTTTAGCCAGCCCGTAGTCTCCCCACGAAGCGTTGGAATGCAATTTAGAGCGAGCGGCGCGGCGTAGGCGCTGCCCGCTGCACAGGCGCGCCTTTGATTCACACTACTATTCCATCCCCTTTAGATTTGCTTCAAGAGATTCTTTACTTTCAAATATTCTGCATTCTTGGATATGTTACCTTTGAAGTTAGTACCTAGGGAATAGTTTGACATGTGCAAACGAACAAGATTACCGATTTACTATTAATCAATTGTAGTTTTAATAAAATGTCTGTTTAAACACTGTCGGGAGAATTAAATTACGTCTGATGTAGGTAGATGTAGTCTTTTTTTAAAATATACAATTCACGTAATGTCTTTCTTTAAGCATGTATTAAACTTATAAGAAAAATCAGTCATCTTTTGCTACGCGCCCTAGGCATGGCTGCTACGTAATATTATTAGCATCTTTTTGGATATTTGCGTCATGCTACGAATGTAATCATTATCACTTCAGCAGTAAGACGTCCACTGCTGAACATAGGTCTCTCCGAAAAGGGGGGGATTGCCAATACTCACCACGCTTGGCAAACGAATAGTAGGTACGAATGTAATATTACAGTTATATTTTAAGCGTCCCTTTACTAAGACGATTCTTTGTGCATTCATCCACTTAACTGTGGAATATATGATATATGATATGATCAGTGATCGGAGTAGGTGGATTGATTTGGGGTCAGCGATCTCAAACATATATTATAATTAGTGTTAATATGGGCATGCCTCCAGAATTCCGGAATTTCATTGTATCAGTCAGAAAAAAAGTCGTATCTATATTATGCTAGCACTACCAGAATACATCAAATCAATCTACCTACTCCGATCACTGGATATGATATATTGGCCATCATCACATACATTGCTCTGATCCTGTGGTAAGTAGCCAAAGCTTACAGAAATCAAAAACAACGACGGTACCACAACACCCAGATCCGAGACAATATAATATCTACATTAACTTGATGTAGCTAGCAAGGTTGCCTTCCACCACTCGTTATAGCACTATTTATGTGTTGAGTATCACTTAAAATCCGTCGTACCTATGTACAGGGCAAACCTCACAATGTAGTGGGACTTTACTCAGAGTTATGCTGCATCGCGTAGGCATGTTTAGACTTGTCCAGCTGAAGGAGGGGTCGCCTTCAGAGGTCTGAGGGAGGAAGGAGGGCGCCTCCAGCCAATATTATACGGGCGTAGTTAGCGCGCACTGATATTAAGAATTCCACAGTGTACAGGTTAGAGCGAAGAACAGAGCGATTTGTAATTAACTGAAAAATGTACCTAGTCCTACGAGTGTTGCGCTCGCCTACTCGTTTAACGCGATTTGAGGATATAAATATTATATAGTTAAATGGATCCAGATTGTCACTCAGTGGATTCCTGAAGATGTCGATGAAGATGTTGATTCCTAAGTGCGTCAAAGACACCGATTTTACTTTTATCCTATAATTTTTATTTCGAAAACGCATTGCTATCATTTCTAGTGTAAGTGTAGTGTAAGCTTACCTTCTCGTTTTAAGTGCTTTAAAGATATACTTACATAAATAGTTAAATTAACGGTATCAGTAAAATAAGTGCTTTTTATTTTTATTAGTAAGGAACTAGATATATTTTCACTTCCTTATCGGTCCTACTTGAACATAGTCAGAAATAATTTGTAATTTTTTTTCTTTTTTGTTTAGTGGTTTTCGTTTTGGATATCAATTTTTCTTTATTAAAGGTTGAAAATATTTTTTATAGCGTTTATGTAGATTATATAAGTAGATTATACCAATGTCGTGTTCGGCTATAATCGGAGTGCAAATTTAAAATATGTATTTTGTTATAATGTTTCTAGGTGTAAGTTGTGATTTGTATTCTGTTGCTGTACCATGAATAAATAAAAATAAAAATAAAAATAAAATTATATGAACGTAATGTAGCGAAGCAACGTGTAAGGTAAACAAATTTTAATTAAAATATAATCATTATTATCATCTGTATCTAAAACTGGGCATAGACCTCCCCATAGAACGCAAAAGTTAAAAAAAGGAATAAATAACCTCTTAAAATAGAAAATATCGTTTCTTCTTTCTTCACTGGCACGTTGATGCCTGTCGTTATTTGGAAACAAACTGTCGCCTCTGCTGTAAGCTCCTTATATTATAAATTATTCTTTTTTCCAACTTACTTTTACCTCTTATTACCTAGTTAAATATTTTATTACAATTTTAATGACCTGAAACAAAAAACGAAATTATTTGTGTTTCATGTCGTATGCGTACACATACTGCAATAATCAGGCCATATAATTAGCTCTTTCTCTGTTCCCGCGCACTGCTCTGTGTCCCGAGATTGGAGCGAGCGGCACAAAGTTGGTAATTGAAAAATCTTTCCGGACTCAGACGCCCCCCCCACCTCTTCTCCCTGCCCCCTCGCTGGAATTAAACTATCTACAGTCACATGGCCGCAATTAAAACTACTGTGTAAGAGGGCTAGCCTACTAGGGAGTTTCAAATATAGATGCCCTGAAATTGGTATCGCTTAGCAACTAAACCCATGGACTTCTAAGACATTAATTGAGCTAAGGTTAATTATGGTTTAATTAGTACAACCAATAAAAGTCACTAATATTTTATAATATCATTAGATGTTAAAAATTTAAATAGAATAATTTCGTTACCAGCAGCAGGAGATCTTGTGATAAAAAGTGAGTTTTACTGCGCTAAAAAATGCTGTTTTAATCTCAGTCAAATTTTATTCAAATTCATCTAGTCTGATGCGTGATTTAGTATCAAATACGCATTTCCACAAGGATTTACATTATAAACTAATATCATTAAAAGTCTAAAACAAAAATCTAACAATAAAATTTTCATACATCCTAAAAAAAGGTAATCCCACTTAAGTTCTCATTGAAAGTATTGATCTCATTTTACTAGATCTTTTCGTTACATAAAAGTAAAATAGGATGGAAACTTCTTAAGCTAACATACGCCGGCTACTTGAAGCCTCGGACAATTGGAATTCAATAAGGCCCACTTTGCCAGCGAAGGGCGGACGTCGTTAGACTCTCGATGATGTCTCTTGCGACGTGAAGCTGAAATAGAAGGACTTTGATAATGTGTTTTAAATGTCTTCATTGTGACAATTTGGTTTAAATAGTTGCAATTATTGCTTTTTAACAGTTCACCATTGACAATAAAATAAACAAAAGTTAGTACGTAGCAGGTACGATTCGATTTAATTACTAATTAATGTATTTTGTAGAGTTTCTGCTTGAAGCTTTTTAGCAAACTAACATAAAGCTAATCGCAGCTTTTGTTTGATGGTAAATGTGGAAACAATTTTGTTTTGAATGTTTTGCAAATATTGTGCATTGAAGTCAGAACACATATTTTTGCAGTTTTTTTTACACAGGTTACGTCAGGTACTACTTTACTTAAAATAACAATATTTTCCAATGTTAAATCTTACATACGACAGTAAAATATCCCTACCAAAATGTAGTAGCACTGAAAAATCTCAGAGTAATTATGACATAATGTTTGATGTAATTATGTTGTATATGTATATAAAATAGAGGGCTTACGAAATATAGAGATAATGTATTTGTTATTTTTACTTTTTTGTTTTCTTTTTAAGTCATCGTCTATCCGAAGTACTACCTAGTATGTAAGGATAATCTTTTATAGCATGTCAAGGAGTTAGATAGATACTCTTTATTGCACACCATACAAGTAAAATACACATGATTTTTACAGAAAGATGTACAATTTAGGCGGTCTTATCGGTAATAGCGATCTCTTCCAGACAACCTTTAGGTAGAGGAGAACCATTAAAGAAAGTTCTTTCTTGCTTAACTTTAAATTCATGTACATTGTAGTTACCCGAACAATAACTATTGTCAAGTATTCGTATATGGTACGGTACAAGGTGTGCGAGTTATATGTCGCGAGGCAGATACCCCCTCCACTGGGGGGGCTGGGGTGCCCCCGTGGGGGACAGGGGGTCGCGGCGGCCATTCGTCAGCTCTCCGCAGAAATGTTTTCATTTTTATTTCATAAATAAAGAGTGGAATTCCGGCTGGCGTAATGAGGGTGCCCACATACATACATACGCGAGCATATTTTCTTCGTTGATGTGTTTTTGTTTTTGGGTACTTATTACATTACACGTTGTCTATTCAATACGTTTAGGTGGTACGATGCATTGGTGTATGTTTGGTGCTGCTTTTTAATATTTTCTCTGCTAGTAATAGGATGTTTTATATTTTTGTTTGGACTTCTTTGCATAAAAGAAGTTTGAATCCAAATTCCAAACTTGTAAAGTATATAAGTAGTTACTTTAAGTTAGTTATTATAACTATCTCAAGAAAATGAAGACTTTATTTTACTAAAACACGGTTTGTGTGGCAGCTGGCATATTCTGCAAATGTTGCCAGACTTGTACGGTTCTACCGGGAGCGTCTCGGGCTGTTTACGATGGATTCTTTTCAATCGCGTAGAATTTGGTTAGAAATGGAATTCCTTTACAATATTATAAAAATCAGTATAGACAGCCCAAAAAGTAAACATAATAAATAAATTAAAAATAATTAATTAAAACGAGGATATAGAAGTTGGCGAGTTGATATTGTCTAGTTTAAAATTACGGGTATTAGGCCTCAAGATTTTTTGAAGTTAGTATTCCTATGTGCTTAAGAAATGATGTTGATTGTCTGGCTTTTCAACTTAAATTGCAAAAGATGTTTGATGTCTTTTCAATGCTGAGTATAAAAACTATTGACACACATTCGATTCTTCGTGAAAATTCTAATTGTGTAGATTGCTATTACCTTGTATATTCCACACACTGCGTAGAGATTCCTCAAGATGCTTTTCCTATCCTTTCCTTTGCGTATATTATCGTTTTCTGTCCTAAGACGGTGCGGTCCATTTTGCTCGCCCCTCGCTACAGTTGCAGCGGCCATCATGAATGCGCGCATCACCGGGCGTCGGTTTTACTGCGTGGTTTTACATTTTCGACTCCTTTGGGAAATCGCATGCTTTCTTCAATGGTTTTAGGAGTAATCGACGATTTATTCTCTTAGAGATATAAAAGATTGGAGAAACTTAATGTGATTTTATAAGAACACTAGATGTTGCCTGCGACTTCGTTTGCGTTGTCATTAGTTTAGAAAAAAAATCTGGGTAGGGACATCCTAATCCTAAAATCCTACCTAGTGGTATGAAATATACTTTACGACCTATTCTCATAGTACCGAATATACATTAAAAAAATCATAAAAATCAGTCTAGCCGTTTCGGAGGAGTGCCACCACAAACACATTTATTCGAAGACGACTTCGGTATGCCGAAAGGTAAGCATGCCGGACTTGATGTCGCTATCTCTGAGGTCCCGGGTTCGAATCTTGGTCGATCAATGTAATAAAACAACTTTTCTATATTGTCTCGGGTCTGGGTGTTGTGGTATCGTCGTTATTTCAGAGTTCTGTAACACAAGTGCTTAAGCTACTTATCATAGGATCAAAGCAATATATGTGATATTGTCCAATAAAAAAATAAAAAACTACATATTTACTACATTATGACATACTAACTGTATTATCGATAACCACTGTCAAAAGGTTGCTGCTTGCTGGTTTGGAGAAAAGTCACTACTCCTGTCTAGAAGCTATTTCAAAACACGAAGTTGTAGGAATATTTCAAACAAGTGATAGGTCTAATTAAATTATTTAAACGTATTTATAACTTGTTGCCAAAGTAGACAATATTATTTTTACGTAACATGACACCTTTTTACCGCAATTCTTGCTTTCAAGCACGGGAAGCCAATTTTATTGCACAATTCAAAAAGACATCCCCTTATCGATAAAAACATAAAGAAGATTTGCTCGCCAATTTGTCATATTTTACAGCGGGGACTTAATGTTAACAGCGATTGAAGTTTATTCAAAGAGGGCGCCCCGATCGCGTTGTAAACAACTTACGAAATTCCTCTGGAGTGTTTAAAATTGGGTTCCTACCGCCGCGGGGTGCGAGGGCAGGCCCTCCGACATATTGCTAACATATTCCCGCTTGAAGTTTATTGTAAATCGCCGGCCGGGGGATTTGAATTCGACCACCCCTCCGCTGTCAATAAACCGAATGGACTTTCCGAATTCGCTACATTCGCCGTGTTTGTGTTGCTGCCTCCGCTTTTTCTGTTCTAGCAAAAAGCCGTCCCCGTCTCGCCCCGGGCGCTTCCTATTTTATTTATCTAAGGTTTTCCATTCCGCCGTAATTGTGTGAGTTGAGGCGATTGTTGCTAAAGCGAATATTTATTTGGGTTTCAGTTTGCTTTCCATCTCCCGGCCGCGGTATCGGCGCATTGTGCCACAAATTGAATTTGCGGGACTCAAATCAAATGTTGGCGCAAGAAATGACTCGTCGCCGCGAGTGACATTATCAAAAAATTGATCGACCAGCTTATTACGGCGGACGCTTTGTTGCGTCTATGACATCTCAAACATGTAATTTAAGCTGTGAATGTTACTGAAAAGGTCTAGGCCATTCCGAAATAGATACAGAGATGGCATCGAATTCTTGGTTCTTTAGGCATAAGAGCATCGATAACTAGGTACATTTTAAATACCTGTCCCCCTAGCATGGCCACTAAAAACGATATGATATAGCGATTTTATTATTTTTTATTTATTTGATAAGTTCACCAGCAGTTATATTACAATAACATTAACTTACAACATGCCGTTTTTCTTAAAGCTACGTAAATAACTATTTTAGGTAAACATCGCTTGTACAAAACTTAATAAAATTACTTAGTGGATTTAAATTTATCGACATCAACTGCAAAATATGATAGATATAGCCGCCTTGTTGAATCGTCGTGCCGGTGACGTCACATGTTATGATCGCTGTTTCGATAAAAATTCAACATGGCGTCTATATCTATCATATTTAAAAAAAAAACCCGTTGGTGTCGATAAATCGCTTTATCATATCGTGTTTTGGTGGCTTAAAAACTATTTTACAGTCTGAGTCACAGCACACAACATTACTGGCGATAGACTATGAAAATGCAGGCAAACAAAGTTTACTTGTTCTAAGTGACTATAACACATTTAACTTTTAAACAAAGAAATACTTGGCCAAAGTGTAAGTCTAAGTATTTCCATATTTATTTCTAAAAATTACAACCAGTATCAGACCATTGCCAGCTCTGATAAATCATAAAAAAAAACAAATTGCGACCGTACAGAAAACCCAAAACAATTTAATCTCCATACATTTGCGTGGGACATTATTACAGAAGTCCACAATCAGCATTAGGCGGAATATATTTCGCGTAAATCTTTCACGGCGCTTTTATGTATATCGTAAAAAACGCGTGTCCGGAGTGAGCCATAAATATCGCTCGTAAAGGGGAGGGAGTGGGGAGGACTCAAAACACGCACAAATTATGACGTTATTTGTCTACCGATTTGAAAGTTTGTTTGTTCTTACAGCTTTGTGAGAACTCGCAGATGCGTTCGTGCTAGCTTTGAGAATTTTGAGAAACTCCATTGGTACAAGTTATCTTGAGCTTCCTCTTTCTGTACATTTCCCATTATTTTAACCAACGGCGCCTTATCGTAAAATAATGTGTTTGTCAGAATTTATTTAAGTTATCTCATGCAGTGTGTGTTTTTAAGTGAAATAAAGGATTTTAATTTTTGCTGGCATTACAAGTCAAGTCAATACTAATAATAAAAATAAAAAACTTAAAACTGCTGCTTGTTTTGTCATGTAAGTGCATAGAAATAGTTTTATATAAAAGAAATGGGTTTAAAATAAAAAATATACTTTAATACAAAAATAATCTAACCTAAAACTAAAATCTATAGACTTACTCAAAAATAAAAGCATGTCCATGAGGCTAGGAGGCGAGAATGTTTGCATAAAAAGTATTAATATTCTAAAATATGTTCCTGCTGAAGCGGTCTTAGATATATTCTCAATTTATGGAAAAAACACGATTTATAATATAAAACTTAGAATATTGAAAATGCATTAGACAATATTAATGTTCAACTGTCAAAACTTTCGCATGTAAAATGTTGCATTTCTATTTATTGTCTTTGTTCGGGAGGGTGCATTGTGCATGGTCGGCGGAAATTAGCGTAGCATTTATATCTCCACTAGGGGGCGCCACGCTGCGCCTGATACCTCATTATATAACCGTAACAATCGCTATCGCTTTCAATTTGACAATTGTGCCTCAACCATTGCATGTTCTACCAAGAGAAAGGTGTATAAACGTCCTCGTTGAAGGTTACTTGGTTGGTCAAGAGAAAAGTGTCGCTATTGATGTCGGAGTTACACAGTAAGGTCCCTGATTTACTTGCGGCTCGCGGCTACTTTGTTTTATGCGGCTAGTTCGGACTTTCGCTGACTAGGGGTATTCTTTTTAAGATTTTATCGACACTCATGAATTTAGTCGAAAGTTTTTCAAGGGGAAACTAAATTACATTATTCTTTTGTTATTTTTACTTGTAGCGTATTTGTGGCTTTAGCTCCACCTTTCATAAAGTAACTATAGTAATGGTACAAATGTCGCTTTGGCGTTGTATAGAGGAAGCCTATATATTTATCATCATCATCATTTCAGCCATGGACATCCACTGCTGAACACTGGCCTCCCCCAATGACTTCCATCGGGGGGGATTGCCAATACTCGCAACACGTGGCAGGCGAGTTGGCGAGCGCAGTTTTTATAACATTTCGCACGCAGACGCTGCTGCCCGTCTCGTGCTACAGGAATTAGTCACCTCTTACGACACGCCTCCTATTGGGGGTGGAGAAGTGTATTCTTTACGGCTGTCCCGATACGGCACAGCCTATATCCAGCAGTGAACTTCCAAAGGCTGATGATGATTAAGGTACAGAATGTTTATGTATAACGTAAACATTATATGAGGAAAATTGTTAGTGCTGATAATTTTACTGTATAAAATACATAATAACATCATAATCAGCACGTCAGTCGTCTAAAGGACATAGGCCTCCCTCAATGCATGCCACTTAGCCCGATGTTCTTTTCTATTAGCTACTAGTTTTTATAGGCGACCTCCGTAGCCGAGAGGCGAGCATACCGGACTTGGTGTCACTATCTCTGAGGTTCCGGGTTCGATTCCCGGTCGGTCAATGTATAGGAAAATAACTTTTCTAGATTGTCTCGGGTCTGGGTGTTGTGGTACCGTCGTTGTTTCTGATTTCTGTAACACAAGTGCTTAAGCTACTTATCATAGGATCAGAGCAATGTATGTGATGTTGTCCAATATATAAAAAAAATAGTAGCAGAACATTTGTAGTAAACTAAAGTAGAGTTACGGAAGTCTTAAATTGCAAAAAATAATAATAATAATTAAAGATTGACCAAATGATGACCGGCAAACGCAACGTAAGACGTCCACCCACAAGATGGACAGATGACCTGGAGACGTATTTTTGAACCATTAGAAATGAATCTCGAATTCGAACACAAAAAGAATTCGTGTATGAAATTCATTTCCATTGCTCATGCGCAGAAAAAATTATGAAACTGAATGCAACAACTCATTGATTTTAAAAACCGGTAGTGAATCGCTTAAAACGACACGTAAATAAAAAGTTATTATGTCAAATTTCTGTCTTGTCAATGTCATTCTTCCGTACTTTCTAATAGTAGAAAACGAAGAATGTTAGGACCACTCGTAGCAGAATTCACGAAATGATTTTTCAAAAATATCGATTTTAGGTATTCGCATGCGAATCTTGCGATTTCGTATTCGGATTGGAATACGCATGATTAAAAAATACGTCACCTGGTAAAGTTAGCAGGAAGCCGATGCAAGCCGCTTCCAACCGGCCAATCTTGGAATCACTGGGTGAAGCCTATGTTCAGCAGTGGACGTCCTGTGGCTTAAATGATGATGAGGATGATGACCAAATAATTAATAACCGAATAATAGAAATACGGGATAGATAATAACGGGATCCTATGACTAAGCCGACGCTGTACGTCCTACCTATATTAAACAATAAATAAATACTAGACATCACATATATTGCTCGGATCCTAAGGTAAGTAGCTAAATCACTTGTGTTATAGAAATCAGACACTACTAGACTCTAGACAACATATAAATATTCGTTTTCTACATTGACCCGACCGAGAATCGAACCCAGGACCTCAGAGATATCGATGCCAAGTCCGGCGTGCTCTCCTCTCGGCTACGGAGGTCGTATCAGTTTATGAACCGTAAAGATGTATTTTTTTAGGTTGTACACCAGTTTCCGGTAAAAAAGTTTATATGTTACTGTGGCAAATATTCTGATAAATAAAAATAACAAAGTGATTATCTCACAAAAATGAACAATGTTTTTTCGCTCTACTGTAAAAAGGGTAGACTTTAAAAAGTATTTATTATTTTTTTATTTATTTAATTAAGGACAGCCAACAAAGCATACACCTAGACAATACAAAATACAATTCAAATTTTACATTTTATAGCGTTGCCTTAATTAAATCCCACAACGGCATGCATAAAAATTTAAAATGTGGAAACTGACGTATACACTTAACAGTTTAAGTAAATGGAAAAATGACAAATTACAGCCTTTTTTTTATATTAATGAAGACATATGTTCATGCAATATATATTTGAATTTAAGTAATTGAAGGTTGTCTGGAAGAGATCGCTATTAGCGATAAGACCGCCTAAATTGTACATCTTCCTGTAAAAAAAATTATGTGTAATTTACTTGTATGGTGTGCAATAAAGAGTATCTATCTATCTATCATTTAGTTAAATTGAGAACCACCTCCTTTATGAAGTTGGTTGGAGATAATAATTTATAACAATTGTCTAATGTTATTAAAAAAAAAACACGGTTGGTACCTCTCCTGGGAGGTGCAATCCTTGTTAACCAAGTCCGACTCCCACTTGGCTGGTTTCTTACAAATAGTATCACCCAGTGATTGAGCTATTCTTATTATAGGTAATGCGGTATCATAAATAAACATCAACATTTTCTTTCGTAGATGGCGAGACGTTGAGCCGTCCGGAATCAGCGTCGGATCGCCGCCAAGCCTTCAATTTCGGTAAATATCTTTTATTTCGTGTATGTAACGATACAGTACTTCAATCATTTTGGTAAAGAGAGTCCAATAATTTGGTAACGAATAACGATAGTGGTTCAATCACACTAAACAAGATAGATGTGGCTGTGGCGGGCGGTAGGTAATCCTTCGCGCTTACGGCGCGGCGTAAACGCAGCGTCGCGATCCCAGATTTAGCTAACAATATCGTTACGTGCGATACCACCTAAACACATTCAGTTGCGAATGAGAATCTCCTTCGGTTCTGTAAAATAAACACAGTTGACCGTTGTAAGATACTTATCGGGAATTCAGGCTGATTAAATACATCATCATCCTTTAAAAGAGCTTTGCATTTGTCGGTGGAGTCTTTTCCATCTCCTGCATTCTCCCTCTTTTCTCATGTTGATACGACACGACGTTCAGCTTCTCATACATGTACTGCAAGTAGCTTAACTTGGTCTTCCTTGCATCCTTTTCCCCTCTTTTATTTGGAGAGGACTTTGTTGGAGACAATCAAAAATAGAAGGAAAGAATGTTGGGACACCAGGATTCGACACGACGATTTTATGATTTAATACAAACATCATTATTGTAAAATCTGTTTTTCATAAATATAAATAATTATGATTAATCGAACAAAGTGTTCATAAGTACCTACCTACCCTTCAGAAATATAAATAAGCATGTAATTTGAGCGATTTCGATTATAGTTAATAAACAAGTTGCATTAATTTTAATGTTCATTAATAGATTGAACAGAACTAATTTGCATTTAATGCAACTGCTGGCTGTTAAATATTTTAAAGTCATTATTTAGGTAGTATAGTACCTACTTATAAATTCATGTGTTTAATCTTTATTGCACAGATTAAAAAAAAATAAAAGAGGTCTGATGCCATAAGGTATTCTTTGTCAGTCGAACAGGCTAAACAGTAATGTTATATTTTAATGCCACATCACCTACAGCCACGTTCCGCGTCCCGCGATTGGACGCGATTCCCTTCAAGACAAAGTGTGTTATTTCTCGCGGGACCTCTGGGAGGCGAGAGGGAGGGAGGTACGTAGTAATATTTTTACGAGCACTTTTTATTGTCCGTGCACGATAAATTTGTCATCGGACCGGAGGTCGCCGCCCGCTGTTCAGTGTACAACTGCAATTTCCATGGAAAATATTCATGTCTCTATAATGCGAGGGCGCGAACCTCGGACGTTATGGGATTAGAGGCTCAGGACAAAAAACAGGATTGAATTGGGAGCGTGCGTGGGAGTTTGTATGATTATAATGTTTGTAAATCCTATCATTGTGGAATGCGACTTGTTGTGTTGTGTTTACTTGTGTCATAAACATTTGATAGTAGGGTTTTTGAAACGTCTCACGTTAAAATGATCGAATATAAAAAAATCTAATAAATGTACATACACGAATGTTATAAGTAGTTAAGTACACATACAAATACACTAAATTCACTTGAACTTTTACGATGGAAACAAACTCAAAATCGCAAAAACTAAATTTCCCTTTACATTAACGCTCTACCACAAAAAAATGCGGTGTGTTATAAGTTTCTGGAATATCGTTAGTAGTAAAAGAGCAGTCCTTTTTAATAGTTCCTATGGGATTTAGGACTGAAGAATTTGTGATAGTGATGATATAAGACTAGTTTCCCTTAAGTGTTATTATAACTAAATGATTTCCTCAGGTTAATTTATTATTATTGTTTCTTCAATCACATCTACTAATAGTTAATTAATTTCTGCAAGCAATAAAGACTGATAGGGATAAGTTTAAGGGTTTTCTGTAGACTATAAAAACTGATAATAAGCGAACTGTTTTGTATAAACTAGTTTATTAGGAGCGAAATGAAAATATTATTTATCGTGGTGCCTACTCAACAAGTTGTTACTATGTAGTACGTTGTAGTTTGTGCTTGAAATTCGTAAAAAATACTTAAAAAGACCATTGACAAAGGCCGAAAATAAAATAACATTTCGCTCTCCAAAGACTGAAGTGCCTGAAGATAGACTTAGCTAATTAATAAGTAAATATAAATACTTAAAACTTAATCTTTTAGGGTTTGACCATAGAATTTCAAAGAGCTTCAAAAAATATGTGTTTGTATCACGTGAGCCTATCAGGCTGTGCGAAAAGCTTGTTTGTGGGTAACGAGCGCGCGGGCGGCGCCTGCGCAGTTGCACATCCATTAGAGTCCCCACTTACGCGCCGCTCCCACGCACGACGCGGCGTGCCCGGCGCTCACCACGCCGAGGGGTTTTTGCTTACACGCACTACGATACATATTCAAAGACTAATCTTAAGCAGACACTTAGAAATAGCAAGTTTAAAAAAAGTATAGAACACAGTTTTATATGTAAATGGCTTGTCAAAACAAAATGAGCCTAAATATAAGGGTTTTACAAGTAGCCATTGAAAAGTTCTACTGTCCAATATTATCAAGGTGCTGACAGATTATTGAAGTTTCAAACCAATATGACGGTAAGAAGTAAGATAAAAACTGTTGGTTACAAGTTACCCTAATAATAATGTGTTTTAAAGATCTTAGAATTAAATTGACAGAAAGAATCTCTGATTTATTTACGTATTGGAAAAAAGAAGCAAATTGCATAAGTGCCTGCCTAAAATATAGATTCTGAGAATTAAAATTACTTATGAAGATGGCTGTGACTGTGTGTTGATTCTACTATTTGCAATAAGATTTGACCGATCAATGTTTTGAATCATTCATTTAAGCAGATTTTGCCAAACTCTCATTGTTGTCATTAAAATGTTGTAATGGTCTTTTGTATGTAAGCAGGTGAAGTTTTTATTGGATTAGTTCTTAGATTAAAACATTGAGACGCCATATTTGCAGTTTTAATATAAGTTTTACATAAATTGTAAACTAACTCAGCAGTGGTCTAACGGTCAGCACCGTGAGAGCATACCTTTACTTCCAACTAGGAAGCCGCGAGATTCCCACGCCATAAGTGGGCAGCGATCAGCGGCGGTGACGCAGCGATTCACACACGACTTCCCATGTTACAGGACCCGGTCGTGATGCGAGCCAGAGCAGCGGCGACCTGACGACCGACTGACGACGGGTCGGCGAGGCGACACCCCGCGACGCGACGACTGTGGCCACCACACGACGACTGTGGCCACGACACGACTTGAGTGGGTGATCAGGATATAGGGGCTGATTGATGTTATAAATGTTCAAACTCTTTTAAATGAGCTGAGTAAGTACTTAATAATAAACGGTATTTAATGAACGTTTGTGTTGAATTTAAAACGAGCCACATTTATCTCACATTTTCTTTTATAATAAGAAGAGCTAGTTGATAGGAAGGGCGTACTAATGTTAGTTGGCAGGACATTAACTTGGCTAGTATTTCAGCTAAGTATGACTCATACCGTACTGAAGCTAATACTCACACAGTATATGTAATAACTTGAGTACAGTAATGGTTTACATTTTGATACGAACATATTTACATTCTACCTATATATTAGCAAGTACAGTACAGAAAATTCAATATTGAACAATGAAGTCTATAGTCCTATCTTTTTATCAAGAGCAATTATTAATAAATAAGAATTTAATCCTACCTACTATATTATGACCTAAAAATAGTCTCCTGTCTCTTTCATCATTATAGTTAGATATACCTACACTCTGTTTATTAGAAGAATCGCGAAAAAGCTGAAAGATGAGCATCTTATTAAAAAGCAAATTAATTTAATGTAATCCTATTCAGATAAATAAATATGAGCCAACAAAACACCAATTGTAAAAGTTTTGGAGTAATGAATTAAGCTATTTGTGTTACAACACACACACACAATGCATTTTACAGGGGTGTCTCCTAAAATGAGAATAAATTTTTATTTTTATACTGGGATCTATTTATTTTTATTCATCTTTATTTTAAAAAAAAAACGTGGTAATTTAAGGTCTTATCTAGCATACGTTATAACATTCACATGAATAAACCAAAATGAAAATAACATTGAATAAGATTATTAAAAATTTAACTGTACATCAACATAGCTTGAACTCCAGAAAGTCTTAGACTATAGCAGCTCGAGCTACATTCAGTCAGTTTTTTTAAATAACACACTTAAAATTGAGTTAAATGAAAGATCGTTTTCTGAATTGACCCGAATCAGGAATCGAACTTTGCGTACAAGGCGAATAGAACTACACAAATAAGGTGATAAATAGAATGAATTGTAATTTCGTCCTTCATCTAGGACAGGCAGAAGTGTCTCACCTTCGGCTAAGCAGCGAGACCAATAACACCTCGTCGCCGCTATCGGTCGGCGCCCGCGCCGATTTACCTAGCCCATCCATACTAATCGCGGTAATCGTGAGCACACACTGATTGCACTCAATTACATGTGGCGTTGCATTTCAATAGCAGTTTGTTTAAGCTGATATGGGCGTTAAGGTTTTCCTTAATTGAAAATAAATTATAGCTAACAATATTAATGACTGCATCGTTTGTTGCAAGCTTTTAATATTTCATCATCATCATCATTATCTCAGCCATAAGACGTCTACTGCTGAACCCCATTGACTTCCAGACCGGCCGGTTTTATTAATTAATTTGAAATAAATAATAATCGATAGACTATTGGGATAGTCTCAAAGAAAGGAATACCTACACTTGTGTGTTACGAAGTATCAAATAATGAATTTTGCCAGTGGCGGCTTCTAACATACTGATCATCGTTTTAATATTATGGTTTTATCTTACTGAGTCTTGTTTTGTAGGCTAAGGGGTTAAAAAACTATGAAACGAGATTTTAGGTGATAGGACACGTCAAAAAAAAAACAAACAATGATTTTATTCGAAGCCACTAAGGCATTTAAGTATCCACTACAAACGCTCCATCATCAGATCAGCTCGAATGGTATAAAATAAATTTTATTATCATCCGAATGACATAATATATTTACTTAGAAAGTTTTAAATCGAGACGACAGTTATAAGTAGTTATGTTTAATTGACTTCCAAGATTTGATTACATAGTGAGTCAGACAGAAGCTACCCGGCCTAGGCCTGTGACTAGCACACCCACACGCAAGCCAGTTTCTACGAATAAGTAAATTTTGAATTGATCAGACTGAAAATCAAACACGGCATCCTTGCGTTCAACTGTGCTACTCTGGTGGTGATTTACAATGACTGTTATTAGAAGCATGGTGTGTAACATTTATGATGTTACTTAATGCTCTATCAATAATCAATAATGTAACATAATATTCTAAACGAAATGCTAAACACCTGCGGCCTGCGGGCGCGGGCGCAGGCGATAACGATTGGCGACACAGATCGATAGCGCATCACCGCAAGCTGTTTGTTGATCGATAACTTTCTCGATATCAATATTATCGCCGTAAGCAAACACCCCTATCTCGGTCTACATTTTACACTAGAACGTTAAGAATGCGTTTCAAAAATATTATTTAAAAATTTGTATGAAATTGCTTGTGTGAATGCAGAATTCTTCTTGTCACCTACTTTTTATTAAAAGCAGTTAACTATTGCACATCCTAAATAAAGTATTCTCTTAAGATGAAATAGCTTGATTTCATTCAGGCCATGGTCTATTCTGGTGACATTCAAATCCGTTCAGCCGTTGATATGAATAACAATAACACAAACTTATCTTCTTGTCGTGCCAATAGAACTAATGCACCGAGTTTATTGTCGTCATGTTTATTCTTTAGTTTGATTTGTAGAGGCACCTCTCCTCAGGATTCCTCCGGAACAGTCAGGGTTTGTGCAAGGAAAAGGAACACGAGAGCAAATACTGAACGTACGCCTACTCATTCAAAAATGCCGCGAATTCAATAAACCTCTTGTGTTGTGCTTTAAAGACTATGCCAAAGCATTTGACTGCGTAAGATGGAACTCCATGTTCAGGATGATGTCGGAAATGGGCGTGCCATCACACCTTATCTTCCTTGTCCAGAGGCTATACCTTGACGGGTCGAGTTTTGTTAAATTGGATGAATCACAATCTGAAACATTCCGTACAGAACGAGGGGTCCGTCAGGGATGCATACTTTCTCCGAAGCTGTTTAACCTCTACGGCGAGTATATTATGAGGAAGGCGCTTGATGGCTGGGACGGCGGCGTTACGGTGGGCGGTACGAAGATCACGAACCTAAGATATGCCGATGACACAACAATCCTTGCAGCCAGTGAGTCCGAGATGGCTGTGATCTTGGAGCGTATAGAGAGAGTGAGTCTTGAATTTGGTCTGCACATAAACCACTCTAAGACCAAAGTGATGGTGGTGGACAGAGCTCAAGTTTTAAGTCCATCAAATGCGCTCAAAGATTATGAAAAAGTGGAGGAATTTATATACTTGGGGTCGCTGATCTCTAACAGTGGTAACTGCGAGAAGGAAATCGGACGCCGTATCGGGATGGCTAAAAGTGCCATGACTAGCCTCGATAAAATCTGGAAGGACCGTAATATTCGCCGAGTAACTAAGATGCGTTTGGTTCGTACGTTGGTCTTCTCTATCTTCCTGTACGGGGTGGAGACTTGGTGTCTCAGGAAAAAGGAACGCAACAAGATCTATGCCTTTGAAATGTGGTGCTGGAGAAAGCTACTGCGCATTCCTTGGACAGCTATGAGAACCAATGTCTCCATCCTCGAAGAGCTAAAGGTCACCAAGCGCCTGCTGACTACGTGCCAGGAAAGGATCCGGAGTTTCTTTGGGCACATAATGCGATCCCCATTGCACAGCCTGGAGAAACTCATCATTCTCGGACAAATGGAGGGAAAGCGCGCTAGAGGAAGAGCGCCAGCTAGATGGGTGGACCAAATCAAAGAGGTGACTGGAGGCCAGATACGGGGAGCGGTACATATGGCGCAGAACCGGACCGAGTGGAGAAAATTGACATACAGTCACGATCCTCAGCATTGAGGGAACGACCAGAAAGTAGAGGCACAAAGGGTAAATTATAAATACTTCGAAAATGACCTGTTGAAAGTGTCGTTTTAAAGGGCACATAATTATGGTAACTTATACCTACGAGTATTTGAGGGATAGCACGTAGAACTGACGGCCGATGGGGCAGAAAGGTTCTAGAATGGAGGCCGCGTACCGGCAAGCGCAGCGTAGGACGTCCACTCACAAGGTGGTCAGACGACATGGTAAGGGTCGCAGGAAGACGCTTGATGCAAGCCGCTTCCAACCGGCCAATCTAGAAATCAGTGGGGGAGGCCTATGTTCAGCAGTGGAACTATGGCTGAAATGATGATGATGATGATGATGAATTTGTCAAGATTATTGTCGATGTCATTACCTATTTCTCTATAATTTTATTTCTTACATATTTTTTCTGAATAGGAGATATTCTCTAGTTTTCACTGTGTGCTATCAGTGTGCAGAAATCTATTTATTTGTGTTTCAGGGAAGGAAAGTCCCGTTTTTTTTTGTTTTCATTGTTTGCTATTATCACCGATTTTGGGGTCAGCCTTTCAAGCTATAAGTCGCCATACGTGTGCCAATAAATAGTGATGTTTAAAGAACCGATAAGGTTTTGAATTTAGTTCAAATTGTACACCTGTCTTCCCTTATCAAGTCGTTGTGACGTCACATCGGGTTACGAGCTATCGCCGCGGTTCGGGATCAGTCCAGGCGGCAAGTGCTGTCGCCTGTCACTCCGTAGTGATCGCGTAACGCGGGAATTCGCATAATTAGTGCGGCATCGGTGAACATATGCTGGACTTGAGTTTGTGACGACAAAAAAAATACTCGGGCGCGTATTCATTACTAAGTGAGTTTTCGTGGTGTAGATCAGGAGACAGTAGTAGGGTCATATTTGGGACTTAAAAGTTGTGTAAATAGTGCTAATATTAAATAATTTTCTTTTCATCGGTTCGCATATGTTATGATTGCTTACTGTATTTAGTGGTAGAGGCATTATTTTATTATATGTAAATTTTCTAGACTTTAAAAAATAGGATTGATGTTATTGTTTTATTTAGATAAAAAAAACCGGTGTTTGAGTATTTAATTAAAACCACCACTAAAACTTAACCTTTAAATAAAGCCGGAACTAGTTTGCATAATTAGTGACTAAGTATTTCTAAAGTCATTATCACTGCCTATCTGTGAATATGTTAAAAAAGACGGACAGATAAGAACTCGCCACTTAGTAATTATTTGCCGGCATAGCAAAATATTTTGGCGTCTTAAAAATATTTTCATTATAAACACGGCAAGTTCTAGAATTTTTTTTAGCGGTCATCTGTAGACAAGTCCATAATTGAGAGTATAATTAAAATGTATAATCTTAGACCGGTTTTAAAGATTTTAAAGTTTTCTTCCAAACTGACAGTTTAAAAAGTTTGAATTATTTGTAGATTTTTATTCTTGCATTAGTGATATCTACTATTTGTAATCACGTATCCAGGAACTAGGAACTTCAAACTTAGTGCGTGTAAGACTAATCTTTAGAGACATATCTGATGTGAATCGTGGGAACACTGTAGTTTGTTTGTTCAGTTTCTGTGTGTGACTGTGTGGTGTGGCTAGTTCGAGGCAGAGTTGTCGCCAGGAGATCGACGCAAAGGTCATGGATCTTAGTCAGGTATTTCTCACTTAGATTTACATATTTTTGGTGGTGGTGAACAAATGCTGAACTTGATAAAGTTTCAAAACTACCCTTATGCGCTTAGTTTATTCCATATAATGATTGTGTATGTATTTAAAGTTAGTCTCACAAAACTCTAGTCTGACTCTGAAAGTTTATTAAATAATAAATTAATATGTATATTTTAACTTATTTTAAGTAGGTACCTTTAGCAAAAAAATTGTTTCAACTTACATGTACGTATTTATAAATGCTTGCGTACCATTTTAATTAATTTTAAGTGACCTAAATTAAATTAAAGTTGTAATGTAGTTAACATTACAAAATACATTTTAGGTAACGAACTGATATTTCCGAACTTATAAACAACTAGCACGCTGAAATTAGTGACACTATTAGTAATTACACTATTACTGTAGTGATTATATCGTTTTATCTATCAGGTTCATGGTCGATCGATGAATTTTATTAATGTTAGCCGATCATTTGTTTTATCATATAAAACACACTATTCGTACGTTCGTATTCGTACGTACCTACTTATATCGCCACCTACGTATAGAATTAGTAAATTCATATTCATTTAATCATAATGTAACAGCAGTATCAACATTCATTCATTCATTCATTTCAAAGAAATCATTATGTACAGACAACAGGAGGCCCAATTCCCGTAATTTGACAATAGTCGCAATCCGGTGTCGATCCGCCCCCAGTAACATTACGATCCCAAACGGTATTCTCCTTAACCTAAAAAATTCAATTATAGTTCGTAATGCAACTGAAAATGGACTGAAACTGACTGAAACTGAAACCAAATTAGAATTTTTTTTTGCTCTGTTTTTAGTCGTATTGGGATAGTTTTAATAATTTTACGTCAAATTGAAAGTTTACGAGAATACCGTTTGTGATAGTAATGTTACTGGGACCGGATCGACACCGGATTGCGACAATTGTCAAATTACGGGAATTGGGCCTCAGCTCGATTACCTACCACAAAACGTAAAAATGTCTCAATTAAGAGACTAAAAACACTTCAAGGACCAATATTTAAGAGGAGATTGACTAACTGGCTTTTGGACAAATGCTTTTATAGTTTTAATGAATATTCTAATTGGCAACATGCTTATATTTAATTTCATTCAAACTACCAAACATTAATTATACAAATGTAATTTAATTGACATCAATATTATGTGTAATTTTGTAATTGAATTTTTGCACGTCTGCGAGCAGACTGAACACATGCGCTACCTGCTTTTAAATTATATCTTTATTTACTGTGTTCTTGTTTGAGCTTGAGTTGATATTGATCTCTATACGTGTCGGGCTGTTGAAAAACGGTTCAATGACCTTTAATTTTTTGGGTAGTTTGATCTGCCGTGCCGTCTGTACTATTTAGTATTATATATTTTCTATAACGTCTGTCTACTAATTTTATCTTGACAACAGCGTAATAGGAGTTAAAATTGGAATCTGGAAATAATACGTATAGTAGTTAAAAAAATATTTATTTATTTTATTTATTTTTATTTTATTTTATTTTATTTTATTCGGAACACCAACAGCATTGATACAATCTATGAATACAGAGTTATCATATAAACGTAGCTATTAACAGGCATTCGCATATAGAAATACAGTATGTAAATAGACCACATAAGCCATTTATAAAGTAGTCAAAAATATAAGTAGAGAAAAAAACAAAACAGAAACAAAAACAGGTCAGGGGTTTGCTGCACCCTCGGAGTGGGGCCCGAAAAACTCAGAATTAAACAATTTGTTTATAGTTAACGGTTTAGTCCGAAATAATTCCAGCTCGCCGTTGCCTTTTGACAGGTCGTTAAAAATATTATTATAAATATTATTAATTATTATCAAAGTTATTCTAATGTGTTCGTTAGACGTAGGTTATTTTGCTCCATAATATTTAACTATGAAGCTATGCGTTAAAAAGGCTTAAAACATAATGAGAAAAAAGCACTAGTAATGTCCACAATTAAATAAATTGTTTTTTAATTTTGAATTTAAATTAACCAACGTGAACCTATCTAATGCCTAAACCTATGTAATGCACAAAGGAAGGTGCGGATTGATGTTCTTTTTCATCATAATCAGCCTACTTCAGTCCACTGCTGGGCATAGGCCTTACCTAATGCACACCACTGAGCTCTATCCTCATCCATTCTTTTCTACTTGCTTGCTTCGCTACATTCGCTCTAACTTGAACAAGTATGGAAAAACAAATGCTAAGGTTTTTTAGAAATGATCCGACAAAAAACTAAAGTAAGCGATTTTCTTCTTAGCTGCAAATTATTTCATTGAATGATATTATCACAAAATAGTGCAAGAATTACTCAGTTAGGTAATATGTAGTGTCACAAAGTTGATAGTGCAGGTACATTGCTCTTAAGGTTAGCCAAAGCACTTGTGTTGAAGAAATCATAGACAACGACGGTACCACACCATCCAGACGCGAGACAATATAGAAAAGTTAGTTTTATACATTGAACGGCCGAGAATCGAACCCGGTACCTTAGAGTCACCAAGTCCAGTAAAAGCGAGCATACTCGCTTTTCGGCTACAGAGGTCGTATATTTATACTTTTGACATTCCTTAGTAAGTAAATAGCATTGTACCTACCTGGAATCAAACCTGTAATGCAGGTTAGCGCTGTGCCAGGTAGATATTAGGTCCCTAGGTGCACGACCAGTCGCATAGGAACTAAAATCTACCCGTGTAAGTCTGCCCTTACTTGTGGTGACAATGACTAACTTATCTAGTTATTCAAAATAACTAATGTCCTGAAGTAGACAAAGAAATACCTATCATTAAAATGTCTAATAACTTTGCGTTCTAACTTTACTATGAAAAGTCTGTAATTTGTATGCTTTAAGTTAATAAAATAACTGTAATTTCACTTCTTTCTGGTCGTTCCCTCAATGCTGAGGATCGTGACTGTATGTTAATCTTCTCCACTCAATCCGGTTCTGCGCCATATGTACCGCTCCCCGTATCTGGCCTCCAGTCACCTCCTTGAGTTGGTCCACCCATCTAGCTGGCGCTCTTCCTCTAGCGCGCTTCCCCTCCATTTGTCCGAGAATGATGAGTTTCTCCAGGCTGTGCAATGGGGATCGCATTATGTGCCCAAAGAAACTCCGGATCCTTTCCTGGCACGTAGTCAGCAGGCGCTTGGTGACCTTTAGCTCTTCGAGGATGGAGACATTGGTTCTCATAGCTGTCCAAGGAATGCGCAGTAGCTTTCTCCAGCACCACATTTCAAAGGCATGGATCTTGTTGCGTTCCTTTTTCCTGAGACACCAAGTCTCCACCCCGTACAGGAAGATAGAGAAGACCAACGTACGAACCAAACGCATCTTAGTTACTCGGCGAATATTACGGTCCTTCCAGATTTTATCGAGGCTAGTCATGGCACTTTTAGCCATCCCGATACGGCGTCCGATTTCTTTCTCGCAGTTACCACTGTTAGAGATCAGCGATCCCAAGTATATAAATTCCTCCACTTTTACTTAATTTCACTAATAGAAACTATTGAAACTATGAAGTAGTACACACTTATTTATCATCACAGCATAAGTAATAGTTACTAGAAGTTAAGCTTCATTTGAGCTTATTGCATTCCCATCTGGGGAGGAGCAGGTAAAACAAAAATGATAGAGGTTGAACGCGCACAGCGAGCTCTGCTGAAGGTGATGCATTTTAAACGCAAAAGATTTCCCACGGGATCTTTATATGCCATAAGTCAGGTTTTGTCAGTGAGAAAGCTTTACATTCTTAACGCCATACTAAGAAAGCATAAAAGCACCTCTTATGACCCAAAGAAAATACGACCTAGAAGAAATGATGTTGTTCCCTCTATTTGGACTAGGACCGCCTTTCTGCTAAGCAATGCACCAGTCGCTCGGCCTTTCTTTACAATAAAATAAACTATATCGTAAAAGTATACAATAAAACACTACGCGATTGCAAAAAAATAATGACTAACTTTTTGATGCCTTTAGACTACGAGGAAACTGAGGTAATGCTTATACGCAGTAATAAATTATAAATTACACATTTATCTAATCTTATTCCAAAAATTACATAAACTCATACACCACTATCACACAAACACAAACACACACACACACACACACACACACACACACACACACACACACACACACACACACACACACACACACACACACACACACACACACACACACACACACACACACACACATACACACACACACACACACACACATACACATTCATTCTATTAATATATTAAAAATATTTTTAGTAATTTTTTTAGTCTAGCTATTATGATATACGTACACTAAATTGAACTTTAATAAATTTAATTATTAGCTATGGAAGAGCGAAGTCACCTATCACAGGCATTTTTTTGCTTAAAAGGTGACTTCGATCACTGCTTGTATATGTAAACATGGTTCTAAAATAAATAATTTTAATTTATTTTTTTAATTTTAATTTCATAAACACACTACACCAACGCACACAGAAATCGATCACTTACACGAAATATTGGAAAAATCGGGCTTGAACTACTGTTAGAGTGTGCCGAAATTTCGTGTCCATGAGCGATGTCAACGTGCGTTGCTGGAGCGCGCATAGAACTTAACTTCTGATGCCCATACCTATTATTTATTCTGTGCTATCATTTACAATATTGTAGGTTATTCTATAAGTAAAACTATATGACATTCCCAGCATTTCCAGGCGGTAGCAGGCGCGGCGCGGCGCCAGCGCAGCTATCGCGTTCGCGTTGCGCGCGATAACCGCATTAGCGCCTGAATATTGATACTTTTCGCAACATTTCTGGGAAAGTGAATTTTGTTTGCGCTGATAGCGAACCGGGTCACTCCAACTTAAAGTTATGCGGCTCCTATCTGGGTCATATTATTATTTATCGCATTTCTTGCCCATTTAGTCAATTTTATTAGATGTGTGGGGATCGTCTATAGGTGTATGTGACTTCCAAGGAAACTAGATCTTCATATCAACACGGGTTTATTAGCCGTTATTACAAGCACATGTAGGTACAAGATACTAACTAAGTTATTAATTAAATATCATAAGATTACATTGAGAGAGAAAAGTCTTCAACTGTTTTAGAACTTGTGTCAAGAGAATAGACAATTACCATAGTTCTCTCAGATAGTCTTTGGCCTGGGATAGTGGCACACCACCCCCCTACGGAGAGAGTAAGGCCCTCCGTAAAACATAATATTTATAAGCAATTATTACATTCGTTCGTCATATTAAAAAACATAAATAAATGCTTAACATGGGGGAGCCAGTAACAAACCAAATAGTAAAATAAAATAAACAATAATCTCGTCAAACATCAATCGGAGCTTTAAATTGGACTTTTCTGCCTGAACGTGTAGTGTAGCCTGGTTTATGGGACTCCGGCCTTGCTGTTCTAACTGGATCAGGGACACTAGATCCAGGGTCAGTTGCAGCTTGTTTGGATGGAGGATTGGAGGGATCTTCAGTCGCGGCAGGAAGAGCGGGTCTTAAAGCTGGCGCTCGAAATGTTGATGCTAAGGTTTCGTCCAAAATGTACGCAGGTTTGACGCGATCTATGCTCACCTGGACATGCTTTTCACCAATAGAGATAGTAATTGTTTTACCATTTCGTGCAACAACTTTGTGTGGTCCTGAGTATGGTGGTTTAAGTGAGGGCCTGACAGAGTCGTCTCGTAAAAAAACGTAAGGCGTTGAATCAAGGTCCTTAAACACAAAAGTCGACCGGTGACCATGCCGCGATGGTGGAGTAGGTCTCAATCGGGACATATAACTGCGTAGTTGGGCTGCAAAGTTGTGGTCTTCGATGCGAACCGACGGCGCAGACGGAGTCATTACACAAGCTCGGCTGACGAAGCTTGCAAATCGTCTTTAAAGCAAGAGCGCATACCCAGGAGGACGACAGGCAGGGCTCTGTGCCAAGTATCTTCATAACACATCAAAGCAGCTTTCAGTTGTCTGTGCATGCGCTCCACCAGCCCATTCGCACACGGATGGTAGCTCGTAGTGCGCACGCGTTTAATCCCGCAGAGCTGCAGGAGGTTCTGAAACAATGCAGACTCAAATTGCCGTCCCTGGTCCGTTGTTAGGAGTAAGGGGACGCCAAAGCGAGAAATCCATTCCCTAAAAAAAGTTTCAGCGCATTCTTCCGCCGTCATGGTGATTATCGGCCAGGCTTCCGGCCAGCGGGTGAATCTGTCGACAGCCGTCAGACAGTATTGGAAACCTCTGCTGTGAGGAAGTGGGCCAATAATGTCAATGTGGACGTGGCGGAAACGCTTGGTCGGAGTGGGGAAATTTCCAAGGGGCGTAACCGTATGTCCCGAGATTTTGCTGCGCTGGCAGTTTAAGCAGGATCGCGCCCAGCTTCGGCAATCTTTATTCATGCCAGGCCACACAAATCGCTCGGCTACCAAGCGCACAGATGCTCGCGCGCCAGGGTGACTTAGGTTGTGTAGCTTGGCAAAGTATGTTCGACGGAAAGATGGCGTCAGGTACGGTCGTGATCTTCCGGTAGAAGTGTCACATAGCACTAAAATGTCTGTGCCCGGAATAGCAACCGTCACCAGTTTTAACGATGAACCAGACTGCATCTTACTAAGCTCTTCGTCAGTCGCCTGTTCATTGGCGAGGGCGGCGAAGTTGTCCTCGAGATATAGAGATTGGACTCGAGAAAAAGCGTCTGCCACAACGTTGTCCTTCCCGCTGACATGGACTATGTCCGTTGTAAATTGCGAAATGAAGGAAAGTTGATTGAGCTGGACCGGGGGCAACTTTTCTCGCCGTTGCGTGAATGCGTAGATCAGGGGCTTGTGATCTGTGTAGATCGTTGCATGCTGAGCCTCTAACACGTGGCGGAAATGTTGTACCGCGTCGTAAACAGCAAGCAACTCCCGGTAGTATGCTGGCCATGTGGAATGCTTCGGCGATAGCTTTCTGCTGAAGAAAGCAAGCGGTTGCCAGTGGCCTTTGACTTCCTGTTGCAGGCAGGCTCCGATGTGGCTGGACGATGCATCGGTGAAGAGCCCCAATGGAGCATCAGCAATGGGGTGAGCCAGGAGCGTAGCGGTGGAAAGATGTTCCTTGCAGCTGTCGAAAGCAGCCTCCAGCTCCGGCGTCCAGGGCATGGGTTTCGGGCCTTTCAGCTTAGTCGCAGCCAATGCGTCGATCAGCGGTGCTTGAAGTCTCGCTGCATTCGGGAGGTATTGGCGGTAGAAGTTTACCATGCCTATGAATCTGCGAAGACCTTCGACCGTTTTAGGCAAAGGGAAATTGCGCAGGGCTTCAATTCTCTCCGGGATTGCGCTTGAACCGTCTTTACTGATTCGATAGCCGAGAAAAGTCACCTCTTGAGCAGCGAGTAGGCATTTTGAAGGGTTCACGACGACACCGTACTCTTGCAGCCTCCGGAACAGGACACGCAGGTGTTCGGCGTGTTCATCTGGAGTGCGGGAGTACACCAGAATGTCGTCGATATATGAGTAGCAGAAGTCGAGTCCCCTCAAGACTTCGTCCATAAAGCGCTGGAAAGACTGACCGGCGTTGCGCAGACCAAAGGTCATGAAAGGGAACTCGAATAGCCCAAATGGTGTGGTGATGGCAGTCTTGCAAATATCGACTTCGTTTACCGGAATCTGCTGGTAAGCCTTCACCAGGTCGATGGTGCTGAAAATGGTAGCGCCAGCCAGGTTGTAGGCGAAGTCGGCGATGTGGCGGACAGGGTAGCGGTCAGGAACCGTTCGTGCGTTTAACGCTCGATAGTCCCCACAAGGACGCCATCCGTGTTCCCCCTTGCGAGCCAGGTGTAGCGGTGATGCCCAGGGACTGCTGGAGGGTCGACATGTTCCACAGCTGATCATGTCCTCAAACTCCTTCTTCGCAATCTGTAGTTTGTGCGGTGCGAGTCTGCGTGGGCGGCACGAAACTGGTGGACCAACAGTTGTGATGATATGGTGCAGGGTCTCGTGTTTCACGATGCATGGTAGCCCAGGTGGTCGCATTACATCAGGAAACTCCAGCAGCAGTTTAGCAAAAGGAGACTCAGCCACTACCGTCTTAACGCTAGTTTGATCGCTATCCTCAAAAATTGCAGCAACAGAGAGTTTAGTGCAGCCATCGAGTAGTCGCTGATTGCGGCAGTCCGGCATCAGGTGGTATTCCGCCAAAAAATCGGAGCCGATGATAGGTGCACCAACGTCTGCAATGATGAAATTCCATTTAAATTCCCTGCGAAGTCCTAAATTTAAGCGCAGAAGAATGGGACCATATGTCTTGATAGAGCTCCCATTTGCAGCGCGGACGTCAAACGTTGTCGGTGTGTGCCGTCCTTTAAGCAGGTGACGAGGAAAACAGCTAATGTCTGAGCCAGTGTCAATCAGGTACCGATGACAAGACTCAGAATCCATCACAAAAAGTCGACGGCCGGGGTTCGAGCAATCAGATGCCGCCTCTACTGACTGCTGGGCAAGTTTCCCTTTTTGCTGGGATTTCCACGAGCAAGGTGAAATACACTTGGTGGCGTGCTCCCGAAAACGTCTGTGATACCAACACCATCGGTCACCAGTTTTACTCGATGAGCGTGACGTGGACTGAGAGCGAGAGGTGGGGCGAGAACGTTGGGACTGAGAGCGGTTAGAGCCGAGTGCTTCGACTTTCTTTGACAGTTCATCAAGACGGTCCATAATGCGAGCTAACTCCGGTGAAAATGATGAGCTAGCCGCGTGGACAGCTGTCGAAGAAGGTGTAGTCTCCGCAATAGCATCAGCTATCTCAGCCACCTTGTCCAGTTTTAAGTCCTTTTGAGCGATGAGAATCCTCTGTACTTCCCTTGGTAAACGGCGCATCCACAATTCCCGTAGGATGCTGTCATCTCCCATTTCGGAACCAGCCAAGGAGCGTAGGTGACGAAGAAAAGCAGATGGCTTGCGGTCACCTAGTTCCTTATCACTGAGCAATTGTCTAATTTGCTGCGTTCTGGAAATTGATAATTTGTCTATGAGTTCATTTTTGAGGTGATCATATTTTCCTTCGGAAGGAGAGCTAGTTATGGCATCCTCAACTTAGGCTGCTGTTTTGGTGTCCAGCATAGACAGTACATAACCAAATTTGGTAGAGTCTTGCTTAATGCCAAATATATCGAACTGAGCCTCGGCCTGTGCGAACCACAGCTTCGGCTTGTCTGACCAGAACAAGGGAAGCTTAACTTTCACCTCGTTCATCTGAGTACCTGTAGGTGTAAGGCTTGCTACCTGCGCCTGAAGCTGCCTCAGCTGTGACAAAAGCTCTGCATCAGCCATGGTTGATAATGCACTAACACAAAAAAATATATATATATATTAAATTTTTTTGGCACCCCCAAGTTAAGGCGTAAGAAAGAAGGCGTCCGATATCCAAAGCTTCATACTCCAAGTACAACGGAGAAAGGGTCACCACTTGTGGGGATCGTCTCGTACACCTATGTGTATGTGACTTCCAAGGAAACTAGATCTTCACATCAACACGGGTTTATTAGCCGTTATTACAAGCACATGTAGGTACAAGATACTAACTAAGTTATTAATTAAATATCATAAGATTACATTGAGAGAGAAAAGTCTTCAACTGTTTTAGAACTTGTGTCAAGAGAATAGACAATTACCATAGTTCTCTCAGATAGTCTTTGGCCTGGGATAGTGGCTATTCGCCACAGATGTTTTCGTTTATTGTCATCTCTAACTTTATTCTAGTTTATTTTTGTTTTGTAAATTTAAAATTTATTTATGTTTTCTATTGAGTGAAATTTGTGGAATCGTATTTTGGAATTGAGCATTAGGTCAGAAATACGATCTAGTCCTGTCTTCTTATTGTGTTGATTTAAGTAATAACAATTAAAATTCTAATTACACAAAAATAAACTAACCTAAAACTAAAAACTACCTACTTAAAAACAAAAGCGTGTCCATGAGGCAAAGTGGCGAGAATGCTAGCAGCGTTCCTGCCTAGTCTTTTTAAAATGATATGGCCTATAGATTTTACACAAAACCTTCTTTTTTAGCACAATTAAGCTACATTCAGCCTCTTAATATGCGTCAGTTAACACTCCAATCGTTATGATCTACCAGAGCAGTACCAGTAACAAACAAATTATTTGATTCAATCTGTCCGATGGAACGACTCTGATTGTTGCATACAAATGTAAATAAGTCCGGCTAGTCATTTGTACGAGAACATAGCTTCTCTTTTTCTGACTCCGTCTAAGTGGAAACGCATCCCTGAAGATGTTATCAATGTTAATGCAATACTGATTTATAATGTTATGGTCACTGTCATTAGATCTGGTTCTCATATACAGGGTGAATTTTTATTAGTGTAAAATAATTCAATTTGTTTATACTTATTGCCTATCTCAACATAATTTTGTTATTAAACGTTTGCTTCCATGTTTTTGTTAAGAAATTGTTTCGTATACAAACAAAATTAAGTTGAAATAGGTAAGTAGTTTCTTTGGCAAGGTTGTTTGTTGTCATGAGTAAGAACCAACCCTTGAGTATATTACACTAATAAAAATTTTATGGATATTTTTATTCTTTAAATTATTCAAATAGGAATCGGCACTGTTGCGAATGCTACGATCACGACTGAGTGTATATAGATTTGTCTGCCAATAACATCTACCGGCTTAAACTTCATCATACCAGCCCAAGAACACGTTTACTCCACTTTTCATCAAAATCAAATCAAAATCATTTATTTTTGCAAATAGGCCATTAAAAGCACTTTTACACGTCCCAATATATTTTTTTTGCCGTACCACTGTTAGAGACAATATTTAGTACAATATTTAGATAATAAGTTTTGGTGCGAGCTAAGCAGTTTTAAATCCAGATCGGTTCTGATGTGGCCGGCCCACTGCCACTTTAGCTTGCTACATTTTTGGACTAGGTACGTCCATTACTTTGATCTTCTGTCATTTGACCTTGTTTCGGATTTTACACCTTAAGGAGATCCCAAGCTTATGATATCTTTTCACTCGCTGAGTGCCGTATATAAAGTCGGTGACCCAGCTATAATGTCATTTTCCACGTTTCAACTCCATAGGTCATCTCATCACCTACCTTGTTCTACAGGCTTAAACTTGTGATTTAATAAATATTTTCCATAATATTCCTCGTCTGCTAGTTTGTCTATCTTAGTCGCATAAAAAGGTGTGAGTTTCGATGGTGACTAAGTAATTTAAGTTAAGACATGATTTTATTTTGGTGCAATGGAAAAAAAGCTAGGCACAAACCGTAGAAAAAAGGTATTTGTTAGTCAACTCGGTATAGGATAATTACTCAGGTACCTAGTAAACTCAGAAATGACTCAAAATTTAGTTTTATTCAAATTCTGGTTGCATGTAGGTACAGTGTGCGTGTGATGGATGACTTTATTCTTTCAATTTGTTTATTGCATCAACTTTATATTCCTCGTGTTACATTGTGTAACATTTTTATTTAAAAATACAATACAAAATTGTCTGAATTACAAACTTAATGAACTCCTGGCATCCTGGACACAATTCAAGAATGAATGTTCGATGGAAAGTGTGATAACCTACTTATCGGTTCTTCTTATTTTTTTGCTACATTCATGTTTACAAATTACATAGGTATCAATGTTATCTGCGAAGGTAACAGGTTCCCTTCCTGTCGTCAGTCATTACAGAGGCACGCGTCAGTGGTGTCAGGCGCTGCATATCACGACACATCGCGCATACATTTGTATTTGCATAAAGGTAGATTCCAGTCACAGTCGGGTGATAACAGCAAATCAATTTGATTAAAGTCGGAAACACTTATGACCAACATGCGGGCAGGTGTAGGTTATTATTTTATGTTGAAAATTGTAAAACGTCTTGTTTTTTAGTTTACTGTTGTCTCACTCATTCATATAAAACAAAAACTCTATATAATCTTTTAAAAAAATGCAATTCTCCTTAGCCAGTAATCGGAATGGGTTATTGTTTATTATTATTATTTCTGCAAAGCTCTATCGCTGATACACTCTTGAGCCCCTTGGCTTGGATCTTTTAGATGTTGTTCACAATCCTATAGACAGCTTATTGCTCAAAGTAATCAACGTTTTTTTTAGACAAAAATAACATATGAATGTTGTATCAACCTAAGCAAACTCTTCCAGACAACCTTTAGGTACACAGGTTCAAAGTCAAAGTCAAAAAGTTTAAAATCATTTATTCAGT
Organism: Anania hortulata; assembly: GCA_963576865.1. Lineage (NCBI taxonomy): Eukaryota > Metazoa > Arthropoda > Insecta > Lepidoptera > Crambidae > Anania > Anania hortulata. The sequence goes on from OY756393.1 coordinate 22,584,309, forward strand.
TTAGGACAGAAAACTGCCACTTATGAACGTCAATAATAACATTATTGGCCCATATTCACGAAAGATCATGTCCCTGACCTTACTCAAGTTGGTGCATAGTTTGTGCCTCGTGTGTTCTCTTCGGGCTAGGAGTACTTAGGGCAGGTGAAAACAATGCTGAAGTAATTGTATTATTTTATCGGCGATAAAACAATTAGTGCTTTTTAATCACACGCTACATCGTAATTATGCGTTCCGTATTAGGCTAATTGTTTGGCGAGAATTTTGAGGGGTCGGCGTTTTTTTATCGCAATTTGCGTACGAGGGGCGGAAGAGCTCAGTTTGTTTGCAATATTGTTTGTTAAAAATCAATTAAATATTAAATTGTTTGCGTTTTTGTTCTTTGAAGTTAGATATTAATATCTAAGAGCCTTCGACCACCGCGACTTTTTGTGACGATACAAAAACGGCCGCAAATAGGTAGTAGCGCACTCTACTGTCACTTGCTGCGTGTTTTTTTTAAATATGCATTATTTTTTGTATTAAGTAAACAAGTCTTTTCCACAAAAGAGTATTGCTTTCCTTATCCCGAGGCAGTAGTAGGGTAAAAATTGGGATGTATAAGTTTTTATGATTTGGGCATACTTGCAGATATAAACTGATTTTGTTTGAGTTCAAGTGATAGGTTTTATCAATAGTTCAGTACTTTAGACATTAACGTCCCAGTTTCCCGATATTGTGTCACCATAACTAGTTATTATTTTATGTTGTTGAACTACCTGTACATGAGTTCAAAATCCACATTAGAAATCCTTATGAAAAAATAATATTATAAAGTAGACGATTATTTAAACAACAAGAGTGCAAGGACTTAACCTGTTTCATCATCATCATCATCATTTCAGCCATAGGACGTCCACTGCTGAACATAGGCCTCCCTCAGTGACTTCCAGATTGACCGGTTGAAAGCGGCCCGCATCCAGCGGCTTCCTGCAACCTTAACAGGTCGTCTGTCCACCTTTTAGGTGGACGTCCTACGCTGCGCCTGCCGGTACGTGGCCTCCATTCCAGAACCTTTCTGCCCCATCGGCCGTCAGTTCTACGTGCTATGTGCCCCGCCCACTGCCAATTCAGCTTGCTTATCCTTAACTTCTTAACCTGCTTAGCTCGCACTTACACATGTCTTGTATCTCTATTTCCTGTAAAAAAGGCTGACAAAGGTGACTGAGTTTGTTGCGCCGTTTCTTCTTATCACCAGCCAATATGTAGTCCCGAAGATATTTTGGGACGTGTATAAGTGCTTTAAAGAGGGCTTATATACTGAATATTATTGTGTATTATTGAGTATTATATTTTCTAAACCGGACGGTTTTGGTGGTTCATGTTGTAACAATTAAAAGTGGCTGATGGACAACCTGACTATTGATTTGTCGATTTAATAACAAGAACGTGGCAGGATGGATCGTGTAGAAATCATAATCGGCTGGATGCGCAAGCGCCTTCGATTTGTTGGCGGGCGGGAACTGCGCATGAATATTTATAGCAAGCTAACAATGTTCCGAGGGTGTTAAAGTGTTTTTACGTTGAATTTATGCAGAGTTTCGTATTTTCATAACACGTTTGGCGAACTGGTTACCAGTTTCTGAATGATTATAAAAAATAATTTGTGTAAATTATTTAAATACAAGTACACAGAAATTATGCGAATGAAATGAGCGTTTCGCTTGAATCTTGGTTTTTTAATTGTTCAATCAGATTTGTACCTACCTAAATATATGTTGAAAGTTTGTTGAGTTGTTATGTAAATATAACAAGGCAAATATCTTTCGAGCTCATTATCATCATTGCATGATAATCATGCATGCAATGATGTAAGTTTAACAAAGTAAATATCAATAATCGACACAATATTTATTCTTATCTACTGCTAATAAAAACACTCAATTACATACCTTATTGCAAAAGCATGTCTTCGTCTAAGCATCAACACTATCCTGAGGGTCTGTGTGGATCGCTTGGACTGACCTGGGTTCTTAAAGATTGTTATATGATTAAAACTGCTGTACTTACTAGTAAGCCGAGTGTCAGTCTTACAAAACAATGTATCAAAATTTTCGCTAAGGTTCTGCCTGAAATTAATAATTCGATAGAACTATTGACCAGATTCATTATTAAATAGGTCTTCTTATAAGTTGGTGCAAAAAGGGTTTAATGATTTGTTATTTTTGGGATTTAATGGTTAGTTCCTTGTCACAATAAAAGTAGTTTGTGAACTGAATATTAAGGTACTTTTAAGCCTGTAAAGAATACATTAAAATCGATATCGAATCTATTTATAATAGCATCTTTGTTATAACTGGCAATTAAAATCGGCTATACCAATCGATACAGCCGAGGCTAGTCGCGGTGGGCGGCGCGAGGGAGGCAGGGGCGTGGCCGGCGCGGGGCGGCGCGCGCGCAGCTTCGCTATTCGCCCACTCTCGCTTCATAGCCACAAACTAGACACCATTGGCTACACTAGCCGCACTGTTCATGTTAGAAAGGATTAATTGCAGCTAATGAGATGCAATTATAACAAAATTATGCGCAGATTTGCATGGCCTGAGGACACAGGATAATTGATTCATTAGAAGGCTGATAGTTAGCAATGAGATGAAGATTGAAACATTAATAACTGTTTGACGATTTAAATTGGTCCATTCTAATTCATCGTTCTGTAATCAATCATCTTTGTAAACTAAAATTACTTTTAAAAAGTTGTCTTTTTAATAGTAATTTTAGTTTGCCGTTAACCTTCTTAGATTAGTTTCATTTACAAGTAATACAAATTTACCTGTACCATGTTTTATTCATATTTACTATCGGATTATCCAAATCTATAATCATCATGACTGCAAAACACTCGTAGTGTAGTGTTTAATTAAACAAAAAATCCACACGAATTTTCTTTCTAAACCTTAACAAATAAAGGTACAACAAAAAATGTAAACAATCAACTTAAATTCAGATCAAACACTTAAGCAAGACTATCAAAACAATCAGACCGAGCTGACCGAGCGCTGACATGCGGTGCGGCTAATTTATTTTAATTTATAACCTATTGTCTCGCATACGGGCTGTCCACTGCGCCAGCGCCGCCAGCCATCGATCGAGCTAATTGATCGGCTCATTTAGCCGGCAGATGGCGCTAGCCTCGCTTATCAGATCATGCAGAGTCGCCTAAAGATGATCGGGGATACGGGTATTGATAGATTGACGGATCAAATTGATAGAAAAGGACCGATACCAAACAAAATAGAAAAAGCGAAGCCTAATTGTCTTTTGTTTTGACAAAATATTTACTAAATTTACTTTACAATCATTTAATTTACAGATACAAGAAATATTATATGTAAGAAAGGTAGACCGGGATTCACATGGAGTTGAGTGTGCAAATTAAACACATAAATACTAGAAACTTAACCTGTAATATAAAATGGTTGCTGTTTAAGTCAGGTTAAGTTTAGCAATTTGCTGGACCTACAGACTTGAAATTTTGCACATAGATACCTTATAATAGTACAGGCATCTAGGTAGTAGGCAGGCATAAGGCAGATTTTTTTGGTAATTTCATCCTTAAGAGTGCTAATTAATGGATAAAAATTTATTTAAAAGTCCGTGTTTCAAAGTTAGGATCTTCAAACTTTGTGCTATGTTTATACTACGTTTATATACAAAATAATAAATATGTGTCTTAGTGTTTTTTAAAATTCCACCCCTGAAGAGGTTGAATGAAAGGGTCATGAAGTTGTGTATGGAAAATCAATGTACACCCATTCAATTATTTGGAAGCGGCGCTAAAAATAACCAGGTTACACTTGGAGAGCTCAAACGTGAGCATACACCATAAAACTGGCCGTGGGGTAAACTGTCTTGCCTCAAATTAACTCCAGCTAATTACAGAGTTTTTCCCTGTGACTTTCATCGCGAAACCAACCTTGAGGAGGTAAAACCATTGACCTTCCGTTTGAATTTAGAATATTGCAATGAGGAGGTAACTCCTTAAGGGTTGAAACTTAATAAACACCCAAATTTTCAGACTTCACTCGAACGGAAAACGTATCTAATGATAAGCAAATAAAAAACTGGACCTATCTATTAACAGTGTCCCACCACTAGCTCCACGCTCGCCACCACTTAACAAACGACGCCAATTGGTGCCCCCTGCCGGTGTTTGGGTACCAATTGGTACCTGATGACGTCGGAACGTTATGGGCTTTTAATTCTATTAACTACCCCTTGATTTATATCGGCCCCTATCAATGGTAAAACACGAAATTAGCCGGTAATTTGTGAGTTGATGTGACATGTCGAGGGATCTCAATTAGATATTGTTTGGTAGGTATTACAGTTTAATGATTGATTAATCTCTGACGTAGCAGAGTAGTTACTCTGTTATCGAGTTCGATACCACGTCACTGTTACATATTCCTATAGTTTTTTATTGTGTTTGTTTTAGCCTGTGTAAGTGACGTAGATATTACTTAATTAACTAGATGCACTAACTATAAGAACGTATTTATCGTTCAGGTCTTTATTCACGAAAGACCTCTCTAAGACAGTGTTATTTGCAGATGATACTTCACAGATTTTTAAAATTAATAAGGGTAAAGATTCATTTGACGATGTAAATAATGCTCTCTCGCGAGTGTTGCATTGGTTCACTACCAACAAACTTATGCTCAATGCAAACAAATCAAATAATAAATGTATTAAATTCAGAATGCCGAACGTAAAGCTATTCCCAACGTATTTAACTGTTAAGGTGAACGACTAGATACGTCTAGTTCCACTACCTTTTTGGAAATCACCATTCCCGTCTGCAATGGAGTGCTCATGTTGAGACTGTCGGGAAGAGTTAACTCAGCTGCTTATGCCGTGAGAAAGATAAGACAATTGACAGATGTTGGAACGGCAAGATTGGTGTATTTTAGCTATTTTCACAGTATAATGTCATATGAAATATTGTTATGGGGCTTAGCGGCAGATATGGAGTCTATCTTTGTACAGACAACAGCAGGTCAACCTACCACAAAACGTCATTTTTTTTCAATTGATATTGATCTCTACATGTCATAATTAAAGTTGAAAATCAATTCAATGACCTTTGACTTTTTGGGTAGGTTGACTAAAAAGAACTTTTAAACAATCATACCAAATCATACCAGTTAATGGTTTTTTTTTGGAGTCGGTGCGAACAAAAACATTTAAACACTCCACGGCTGGCACCGACTCCAAAAATAACTGTTTGGTATGATTGTTTAAAAGTTATTTTTAGCTTTTGTGTTTTTGAGTCAGTTATTTTTTTATAAAAAATTGTTTTATTTGTCTGTTTTTTTAGTGTTTTTTCCACTTTAAATTTCGATCTGTGATGTAATTATAGCTAAAGTGCTTCTCCTGACGATTAAAATAAGTCCAAACATGGCTATGATACATTGTTTTATCACAAAGTTCCGGTGTTTATTTTCCGACTTCGTCATCAGATCAGGTTGATGGTACCATTTGGGGCGGAGGGGGGCGGAACAGGGTGTGAAGTTCCTCATCCCCCATTGAAAAGGGAGGATCCTCCGACCAGACAGGTGTTGTGTCTGGTGGGCTACTGCCCGACGGTTGTTTGTCGAGTTCTTATATATATGGTTCAATCGCTCCGATAACTTTAATATCGCGATGTAGGATACGTCAGTTTTATTTGTTGCGAGATAGATGTCGCTACATCACTCCCCTCCGAGACCGGAGGTCGATAGCAGGTTGAGTCGTCCATTGCGATGCTTGCCGGGCCAGTGGAATGTTCCAGTGAGTCGGAACTAGATGCCGCATAGTTCACGGTGAGTCGGAACTGTCTGCGGTGATGCCCCAGTGGGTCGGGGTGATGCTGCAAATGCTTCAGTGAGTCGGAGTGGTGCAGTGCTGCGTAGTGGCTGGCTGCTGCGTCGACCAGGAGAGAAGTTCGTCTCTGCTTGATGACCGGCCGAAGTGCAGTCAGTGTGCTGTGCCAAGGTCACTGAGAAGGCTGTTGGTGATGACCAGGAATGCGCGTCCGCTGCATGCTGGTGGTCAGTATACCCGAAGTAGCCGTGGATGCTGGCTGGCTGTATGACTCGCTGCTCGAAAGCTTGAGGAAGTGATGATGACGTCACGATGACGTATCACGTCGGGGTCACCAGTTTGGGGGTGAGAGGAACAAGGTGTTGAGTTCCTCATCCACCATTGGAAAGGGAGGATCCTCCAACCAGACAGGTGTGGTGTTTGGTGGGCTACTGCCCGACGGTTGTTTGACGGGTTCTTATATATATGGTTCAATCGCTCCGATAAGTTTAATATCGCGATGTAGGATACGTCAGTTTTGTATGTGGCGAGATAGATGTCGCTACACCATTTTCCCAGAATCATTTATTAAAATTAGATTTTTCGACTATGGCGAGGCTTAACAGTCTTAATGAAATATCTTATCGCTACTCGTGGAGTGTGTGGCCAACATACCATACCATACCATACTTACCATACTTTCTGAATGCAAAAAACAAGTCAAGCAGACTTGTTATTGAATATACTGAAATCGCTATATGTGTACCTTTAATATTTTAGGAGTTCTCTCAATTCCTCATGGATCCCATCATCAGAATTGAATTTTGAAAAAAATGGGACCAATCTGGAAGTATACCCTTCCAATTGAAAAAAGAATTTTTCAAATCGGTTCATTATATTTTTTGTATGTTTATTTTGGCACGAAACAGTCATTACAATAATAAATTGTTTATTTATTCTCTCACATAGACATTACAAAGTATTTTCCTTAATAAAAATTGCAATAAAATGCAGTCTATGCGAGAGACTGGGGTCTGTACTAGGAGACTTGTACGATGATATGAATAGATTACTTAAATTAAAAAATAAGGATAATAGACAAAAAGTGCCCAAAAATTTCTATGATATAGATACGCTTATAACTAAAGCTTAATATAGGTAGACCGGAGGCAAATTCAAATTCATTTATTTACATGAAACATGGTACATTAAGATAGTTTTTTACATAATATCATGTCTCGCCACATTTAAGGTGGCATGTAAATTTTTACAATAAAATTACAATACGTGCATAAAAAGTAACAGGCGGATTAATGGCGGAGTTCTGAGGTAACAAACATAAAAAAAACATACAACAGAATTGAGAGCCTCCTCCTTTTTTTGAAGTCGGTTAAAAAGAGAGCTGGACTGGCAATTTACGACCTTAGACCCCGAGACTCGTTAAAAGGTCTGTTCAAGGAAATTAATATATTAAAATATTATGTACATTCGTAAAAACCTGCATCTATTCCCTAAGAAACGTGACATTCATAATCTTAAATACCCGGAATAAAGACAAACTTGCCGTTCCAAATTTCAGACTGCATAAAGTAGGTAATTAGTTCATGGGAAAATGTATTCGCTTTTTTAACAAATTGCCGCAGTCTATTGCTGAACTACCTATACATAAATTTAAATCGCATTTCAAGATGGTTTTAATTAAAAAAGGTTATTACACTGTAAATGACTGTTTAAATGATAAAAATGTATGGAATTAAATACTGCCGTGCTCGCACAGGTACAAATTTTCAAATTCAAATTCAAAATTGTTTATTTGTGATTCACAGGTAAGAATACAGATGTCAAAAACATTTATGGTAGTGCTCTGTGATCTGCCATTTGGCGTACAAATGTATTAATCCTAATTAGTTTAGATTATTCACTTTACAATGCAAATTACCTAGATCACAATTATTTAATATTAATTCATTAATTTATAGTCATGTCATTATTTAAAGGTAAGAATTATGAAATAAAATAAATGAGTAACTCGGTAATGTCAGGTGTGTGTGTCTGCTGATATGTCAAATATTTTTAGTGTCAAAAAATTCCTGAACCGAATAAAAAGCCCTTTCTGTCAGATATTCGAAAAGCATTTTCTTAAATGTCAAGATATTATTATCTGTCCTAATTTTCTTTGGTAAGCAGTTATATATTCTAGTAGACATGCCAAAGATACTATTGCTGTAGAGTTTTGTTTTGTTTATATTTTTTTGTTTAGTAGTTACAAAATCACATCGTCTAGCGCTTAAGACACGTGGAAACAAGTCAGGGTGTCGTCTTACATAGAGTGCGACTTCATAAATGTATAGTGAGGGTATGGTCAACAATTTCAGTTTTTTTAAAAATGGCCTGCAACTTCCTCTACTTTTTATGTTGCAAATGGCCCTAATGCATCTCTTTTGAGCTATTAATAGGCGTCCAATATTTACAGCGTTTCCCCAGAAAATAATCCCGTATCTCAACCTAGAACCAACATAGCCATGATACGCCTCAAGCACTGCTCCTCGGTTTACTATCTTGCTAAGCTGTCGTAATGCGTAAGAAAATTGCAGTAATTTAGCGTGCATAAATTCAATATGAGATTGCCATTTCATATCATTGTCAATATGTAGTCCTAAAAATTTTACAGATTTTCTATTCTCTATTTCTACTCCTTGAAATGTTACTTTTGTTGTTTCGTGTATTTGTCTCCGTTTAAATTTCATTAAGTTTGTCTTTGGTATGTTTAATTGTAAGTTATTTTGTGTCAACCAGTTTGCTACAGACTCCAGGCTCGATATTATTTCATTTTCGCTGTTACATACAATAGTACAATCGTCCGCATAAAGTATCATTTTGTTAGTTATTGACTTTGGTAGATCATTTATGTAAATAATAAATAAAAGCGGTCCAAGAACAGAACCCTGCGGGACTCCTTGGGTGACCGATCTTTCAGAGGATAGGTAAGTCTTTTCAGTTTTTGTCTTAACCTGTATCTTACTGGTAAACGTTATTTGTGTCCGGTCAGTAAGATAGGAAGCTAATAATCTTAGTGCCACGCCTCTTACACCATACGATTCTAACTTATTCAAGAGTAAGCTGTGTTTTACATAGTCAAATGCTTTGGTCATGTCAAGATAGATAGCAAACGCAGGTTGTTTTTTATCCATTTTAGAGTAAATTATGTCTAAGAAGTCATATATCGCCGAAACTATACCTGTATTTCTACGAAAACCTTTTTGTTCATTAGTTAATATGTTCTCTTTTTCGAAAAAATCGTAAAGTCTTTTATGAATTACTTTCTCAAAAATCTTTGAAAACACTGGTATTAAAGCCACTGGTCGGTAGTTTTTCATATCATATTTGCTATCTTTTTTGTGAATAGGTTTCACGAGTGTAGTTTTTAGTTTTGATGGGAAAAGACCTTCTTCTAGGCAAATATTTATAATGTGACTCAGGACTGGAGCAATATAGTAGGATACTTCTTTTATGACTTTTGTAGAGATATCGTCTATACCAGTGCTATTAGTATTTTTTAGATTTCCAATAATAGTAAATACTTCTTCTTGGTCAGTAGGTTTTAAAAAGATTGAGTTGTAGGAATTTTGATTTTGGTTACAAATTTGCCTTTGGTCGTTATTGCCCACACTAGATGTCACAGGAAGGTCAAGGTAGTAGTCGTTAAATGCTTGCGCTATTAGTTTAGGGTCTCTTATATTCCCATTATCAATAACAATTTGACTTAAGCTCTCTTTTGGCAGATTGTGCTTGTTTTGTTTTATAATACTCCATGTAGCTTTACCCTTGTTTACAGAGTTATGTATATAGTGATCATTTTGCGCTTTTTGAGTTAGTTTAATAATTTTGTTAAAAGTCGCTGCATATTTTTTAAAAACTAACTTATCATTAGCGTTTTTTGACAGTCTATATTGCCATAAGAGAGTCCGTTTACGTTTACTACATATCTTAATACCCTTTGAAATCCACTTTGGGTTTCGTTTCGTCCAATTTTTTTTTCGAACAATCGGAAAACATAAGTCATATATTAATTTAAAAATGTCAAGAAACTCTGAATAAGTAATGTCACAATTTTTTATGTCATAAATATTGCCAAAAGATAGCTGTGATATATAATTCTTAAATTTTAACAAATTTTCCAGACAGTAGTCGCGTTTCATACAGAACCAATAGTGACACGGAAAAGTTTTATTTACTGGACACTTCATTAACTGGGCTTTGTGATTAGAGACCGCAAGTTCTAGTAATTCTGCTTTAGCCTTCCGTATATTATGGATAATATTGTCCAAACATGTTCCACTACTTGGTCGTGTAGCCTTCTTAACAGAGAATTTAAGGTCAAAGTATGAGATTATATCCCGAAACTTGGTTGATTCCTGAGTCTTTTTCAGAATGTCTATATTAAAGTCTCCGCAGATAATTAATTTATTGTTAGTATTCTTGGTAAGAACGCGTAATATGCTATGTAAATTTTTAAAAAATATATCAAAATATTTTTTTTTATTTTTATTTTTTGGAATTCTATAAATGCACACTACTATCAATTTAACGTCCATTAGCTCTATAGCACAGGCCTCCAAAACATTACACACATTGAATTGGGACATTTCGTCTAGAACTCTAAACTTAATTCCGTTTCTCACTAAAATACAGGACCCACCATTTCTATTATCCCTCGCGAAATGAGCGCCTATCGAGAAATTAGGAATGTTTAATAACTGTACATCAGTGGACATCATATTATGTTCAGTACAGCACAATATGTCTACTTCTTTACCCATGTCTGAAATGTCATCGAGACACACTGTCAAAATATCAGATTTAGTTATAAGTCCATTTATATTTTGGTGCAGTATGTATAAGTAGTTATTTACGAAAAAAATCTGCGCTTGTGTCATTACTTTGCTCATCTAAGGAAGTCGCTGATTGAGTGCTGGCGTTAAGTAAGGTGTAGTCTGTTTCTGTTTGTGTAGGTATACCGTGATTTGCCGATATCATAGATTCTGTTTGGGTCGCTATAGTGTTGCTACTCATTATTTTCTTCCTTTGTAGATACATATTATATTGTCTTTCATACATATTATCTTGTAATGTAAACATACTATTTAAAAAGAGGCTGACAATAGTGACCGAGTTTCTTGCGCTGCTTCTTCTCGGCGCTAGCCTACAATTGTCTGGAAGCAGTGGTAGGGTTAAAAAAAAAGGGGCGTGTAAAATAGCTTAATTTAGGCCTATTTAAATAAATTGGTTTTATTAGTTTATTGGTTTTATAGCTCTGATAGACTATTATTATATTAGATAAATACTATGTTTAATAAATTACATATTATGAAGTCAACTTATACAATGTAGGTAATAACATTATTGAGTTTCAATGTGTACAATATAAAATAAATATTTTAATCATTATTCAATCTCCATAAGGCATTAAAAAACTAATTTGAACTTTATTAGTTTATTATTAAAGGAATGAATGGTATAAACCTTTTTTGCTACACGTATATAATTATTTAATACATGACTACAATATAATAATATGTGTTTAAAAGTTGTTTCTTTTGGCCATAAATATAAAAAGTCGAGTGATGTCTGATCATAAAGTAAAAAATAAACCTAAAAGGGCATCTATTTAATTAATTATACAATTAGCATAACTAATCTGAGTAAGCAGATCACACGCCGCGTTAGGCATTTAGCCTACTCTCGGGCAAAGTGAATACTGATCGGCGAATACCGACATTCTCCGGGTTTTTGCGGTCGCTTCCAGGATGCCCCGGGGGGCAGGCTAGTGTCTCCACGTAAAAGCGTTAAAATTAAACATCAAAAATGTATCTGATCTGAATTCTGAATATATTTAAGATACAGCTTTTCATCAAATGTTTTAGTTCCTACCTTCACGCTCTAATAAATAAAACTTTTTAATTTTCTATATCTTTAGACGACACAACTGACACAGATACAATTTTATTCGTATTAAGCATAAGAACTTTTCAAAATTGGCACGCGTTTGAGTATGCTGGGAGACGGCCCCGGAAAACAAAAAATCTTTGTCTGATACTCTTACCTCGTAGCTGGAACAATATTATTTTTTTACTTCGACAAATGGTGTTGTTTTAGCAAAGCTAACACGTTAATACGTCTCAATGGAGGAGATACCATGAAATTTCATTACTAGAATGTTTTTCAAAAATATTGCATTGAATGATCTTTATTTTGGAAATGATTTCATCCGAAGGAACGAGTTGCTTTGGAGTATAAAACATTTGAATTGCTCCGCACGACGCACAACGGCCACAATCACTGTTTCAGTTTTGGCAGTGTCTAAGATAAGATGAGAAACGAAAAGTCAATAATACCTTTAGACGAAATACTTATTTCTAAAACATCGTTTCACCTAAGTTTTTAATACTTAATATAGACAGATAAATAGATAGATACTCTTTATTGCACACCACACAAAAGAAACAAATCACAGGAAAATAAATACATTATGAATAGCACAATTTAGGCGGTCTTATATATTAAATGTTAAAGATTTACCTGAACATTTAGTTGTCCTGCACAAATAAGTTAGACTTGGTGTCAATAACACTGAACCACCTACTAAGTTTTCGCATAATCTTTCGAATACGATTACCCTATACCAGACTGAGATTACGTTTTTGTGAGGCTAGTTCGCATCGTATGGCATTATGCCAAGTGAGACGGCACCAGCCCACCTACCCGACGAAAAATCTAAAAGTGAAAGTCCTCAAATCGACGCGTGATATATAATATTTTTGCGTTTGTTTCATTTATGACGCATATGTAACTTTTTTATATTAAGATGATCGAATAGTGGCGAAGCATAAGTAGTTTGGGAAAGTGATATTTTTGTTTCAAAGATTTTACCCTATCTTTTTAGGGGAAATATTATGTTTAATTATGTCAATACAGGATTTATTAATACCTTAAAAGCTTTAAAGATTTGTACTTATTTAGAAACGGGAGTGTATTATCTTAAACAGCAATTTGGCGAGTTAAAAATGGCAGATTCGATATTTCACGATTAAAAACGGCAGTTTTTTTTTCATATCAAATAAATGACTTTATTTTGAACCAATTATGAAACCGTAAAAGTAACAATGCGTTGGTAAACATATAATGAAATTTTTGGGGTTGAGAGTAGCAGGGTGTAAAGTTCCTCATCCCCCTTTGAAAAGGGAGGATCCTCCGACCAGACGGGTGTTGTGTCTGGTGGGCTACTGCCCGACTGTTGTTTGTCGGGTTCTTGTATATATGGTTCAATCGCTCCGATAACTTTAATATCGCGATGTAGGATACGTCAGTTTTATATGTGGCGAGATAGATGTTGCTACAAGTTAATCAGTTAGATTTTTTATAATGTTAAAAGATGACACAACACCGTGAAAGTGCGGGTAGTTCTATCTAAACAGCCTACTATGCTTTATGCTTTTGTTAAATGCATTACCTATGTGTGTCGAATTTACTGTGTTTTTATTTTAACTTTTAATTGACCGTCTCTATTATGGTTTATTAAATACCTTCATCTTAAAAAACGTACATACTACACTTAATTAGCTTAATCATTTAATTGCATAATTTGAAACGAAAATACACTCTCTATGGAGAAGTAAACAATAGAGTTTAAATATTTATCGTATCATTCAATTTGTAAGGGTTAAGAGATAAGTAGGTAACAATTAATTAAAAAGTAAGATGCACATATAAATATGCACTGAACAATAAATACATTGAACTTATTCCCATCGGTGTATGTTTAAAAAAGAGGAATATTTCAATAATTTTGCGGGAACCAAACGTAAAGAATATAAAACTGATCATTTGCAATTTTCGTGTCAAGTTGCAATGTGTATTATTTATGGGCGAAATTCAAAGGGAATGCCAATTAAGGGGCCAATATCATTTATTTCACTTTAATAGCAATTGATGGTTAAGCCGCGTTTACACAGAACAATTATTATAATAGGGATGACGACTTAATTTTTTAGTTACATCTTGGTAAAATTTTTGCTTAGAAGCGACGTCATGAGATAAAGTGCGAGTGGGTCCTTTGACGCACTTTATCTTTGTAATTTTTTGGTTGATTGACAAAAGAAAAAATATGTGTCCATAATTTTTTGGTTATTTAACTGACGAACTAAAAAGTTTTTTTTTCCTCTTTTTTAAAAGAAAAAAACCCGTATTTCCGTATAAGTGACTACATAAATTCGCTCAAGCACTTGTGTTACAGAAATCAGAAACAACGACGGCACCACAATACCCACACCCGAGACAATATTGTTTTTTTTTATTCTACATTGATCGACCGGGAATCGAACCTCAGACATAGCGACACCAAGTCCGGTACGCTTACCTCTCGGCTACTGAGGTCGTCTGCCGAAGCCGAATATATGAATTAGCCAGTAATATATTGCTTCTGTGTGAACTAGCCTTTACCCGTAATGCCCGACAAAGCCGGCGCAAGTGACGTGACACTTGTCATAACACTTGGCTACACTTTTTGTGGGCCGATTGTACACGACCCGCTACGTTGCGTTGCGTGCGCGTCATCGTCATAGCACGTCGAGTGTCAACTGTCATAACATGTGAAATATTATGGTAAATATCCATGTCAGTAAATATTAATGTGTTTGTTAACATCATTTGTAAGTTTCCTTATCAGCCGTCAACTTTGAATAAAAATTTAAAGTCAATGTTAAACGATATTAAACATGTCGTCAACCCTATCAAAATAAAATCTATATACAAATTGGCTCTTATTAGCATGTGTCCATCTGATTGGGGTCCTCCAACGTTATATAAAATGAATACAAGTGTGCACCTTACCCTAGAAACAATTAAAAAATATTTTAATATAGTAATTATTTTTTGTGAAACGCCATAATACATATTATACTATATTTTAATTATCTCTTAGATACATATATTATCTGATCGAACCTCTTCAAAAAATAATTCTTTAAGAATCTAAACACTATATTATTATGTTTGTTCGTAACTTTCAATCACCAATGCCATGAGCCATGAGCCTTGTATTATCTAGTAGTACCTAGGTAGTCTAGTATAGTATTTATCTGGGTATAGTATGTTGGAGTTGTACGACGTAGTGTAAATTTATTTGCAAGTTGATAACATTGCACTCATTTTTTCTATATAGTGAATTGCTTATGAAAATTTGCTTTCTATACAGGGTGTAACGAAAAGGTGAAATAAAACTTTAAGGGGTTATTCTACGGCTAAATTACATCAACTTTTTCATTGGGACCAACATCGAAATCTCAAAAAAAAAAATTGACGTTTCCATACAAACTGATGCCAGCTGGTCGCGTTTTAGTATGGGAGTGTTTTTTTTTTTGCGATTTCGATGTTGGTCCCATAGAAAAAGTTTTTAGCCGTAGAATAACCCCTTAAAGTTTTATTTCACCTTTTCGTTACACCCTGTATAGTAAAAGTTGTCGTATACAGGGTTATTTGTAAAACATCAACAACCTCCTAGGGGCTGATTGTGGTGCTCAAATACAACAACTTTTTGTATGGGGCAAAATCGAAATCGCAAAAAAAACACTTCCTTATACTAAGCCGTCACCAGCTAACATCAGTTTGTATTGAAAAGTGTTTTTTTATTTATTTCAATGTTGTTCCCATAGAAAAAGTTGTTGTATTTGAGCACCAGGATCAGCCCTTAGGAGGTTGTTGATGTTTTACAAATAAGCCTGTGTAAGTAGGTATATGGTTTTAAAGTGTGCTCTTTTCTTTTGTGAAGTCTGCACATATACTACGTGCTACTGAAATAACGAAAGACCTCTTATGAGCTGATTCAGCTGATCAAATGCAACAACTTGTTTTATGGAACCAACATCGAAATCCCAAACAAAAAAACACTTTCTCATAATAAACTGCGACGCTGACGACGCTTTTTTTTTTGAGTATTCGATGTTGGTCCCATATAGCTCCTGAGTGATTTTGCGTTATTTCAATAACACGTTGTGTATACTATACTTACTTATATTCCAAAAAAAAACAAAAGTAGCCTTCTGTGAGGCGACAATCCGACCACTAAGCTACCACTGGATCTTACCTACTTTAATTTATTATATTATACGGCATCCGCAGAATACCAGTGGCAGTGACGCGCCCACCGCGTCACTACCTTATACTGAGCGGAGACCATTTTGGTACCTACCATGTTTTATTTTTAAGTTTTTAAAATTTTAAAATTTTTTAGTATTCTAAGGTCTAATATGTTTTTATTTTATTTTTAACTTGTATTTTATGAGGTACCAAATAAACATTTTTTCTTTCTTTCTTTCTTTCTTTCTTTCTTAATTTAGTTTAGATTGAAAGCGATGTACCTACGCATACAAAATAAAATCTAGACTAGAGAGTTTGATTGGTACGGTCCGTAGGCTATTATGACCGACCCTCCCTTTCTCAAACGGCTTATTGTGCGCTTCAGAAAGTATGGAATTATAGCAAACGAACCCGGACACGATCGATGGGTCCGGCCACCGACTGCACTGCTCATAGAAAACTGTTATGAGTCTGAGTGCATAGCAGTTAAATCACCGGTATACACTACATGGCAAGCTATACATGTCCATTATATTTTGGACTTTAACTATCACCGTCGGACTATGTACTGTGATTGTATTTAAGGTTCAGCTTATTATGAAAATGTATAGCTTAATTTGGAGTAGTCTGTACTAATTTGAAAGTTGATTTATTAGTACAAAAGGTATTTTCAAATCATTTTTCGACCAATTCATTTTACACTTTTTTTAAAAATTGAATTATAGTAATAGTATAGCGATTTGGCTAATAGTAATCTATATATTGGCATATTACATAGACTCAAAAATATTCTCAGCGTAGTCTAATCTTTGTTAAGGTTTAAAGACAGAGCCGAGTGAACAGCTAGACCAGTAATATGTTAAAAGAGCCTGTATATTGACGTAATAATATGAAATAGTAGTGCATAAGGCGGCGCAGGCGCAGGCGGGTGCTTTATGGTTATTAAACTAAATCCAATCAGCGGACGCGCTGCGCAACTAGTGGTGAGACACCGCCGAATAAATATACAAAAAAAAACGACTAAGTTCTCTGTAGCCGATAGGCGAGCATACTGGACTTGGTGTCGCTATCTCTGAGGTCTCTTTCGAGTTCGATTCCCGGTCGGTCAATTTACAAAAAAAATACTTTTCTATATTGCCTTGGGTCTGGGTGTTGTGGTACCGTCGTTGTTTTTGATATCTGTAACACAAGTGCTTTGGCTACTTACCATAGAATTAGAGCAATGTATTAATGTCCAATATTTATTATTTATTTATTTAAGACGTAACGGCCTGAGTGAGCGTTAATAATGGTGCTTGTGAATGCTTGAGAGAGAGAGAGAGAGAGTGAGACAGATGTATTAAAATAAATAACTAAATAAATATTGGACAACATCACATACATTTCTCTGAACCTAAGCTAAGTAGTTAAATAAAATGAAGCACTTGTATTTTAAAAATCAGGACCAATGACGATACCACAATACCCAAACCCGAGACAATATTAAAAAGTATTTTTTCTACATTGGCTGACCGGGAATCGAACTCGGAACCTCAGAGATAGCGACACCAAGTCTGGTATACTCGCCTCTCGGCTACGGAGGTTGAGCGATGTAATATTAAATAAGTCACTAAATGTTTTTTTAAAAAATAAATTTATCATTTTATATAGCTCTATATAATATAACCTCTGTATAAAATTATAAAATATATAATTTTATATAGAGGTTTTACGTGTATTAAAGATTTGCAAAATACGTGCTATAATTAATTTTAAAACAAAAAGACTATTAAAATCTGTAGCTAGTTTTATTATAATTTCTGACATGGTTAAAACTTAGCATACAGATAGCTATCTGCTTGCTATGGTTATCTAAATCCGTTTAGTAGTTCAGCACAATTTAGTTACAAACATCCAAATTTTCTACAATTATAATATTACTAGAAATACCTGAATTTAGAAATAGAAAATCATCATCATCATCATCATTTCAGCCATAGGACGTCCACTGCTGAACATAGGCCTCCCCCAGTGACTTCCAGATTGGCCGGTTGGAAGCGGCCTGCATCCAGCGGCTTCCTGCAACCTATAATACCTATGAAACCTATAATAGAAAATCAGAAAGTCATAATTTTTGGTTACCTATCTTATGTTCGAAAGGTTGTTTACCGAATTTTATTTCACCGAAAACTTTTCGACAAATTTCGTTTCGCCTTTTTTCATTTCATCGAAATGATCTTTGCCACTGTATCATTTGACCTATTATCAATTCGTTTTTTATTGTTATCCTGACGTTTCATTTGTCCGAAAATCTTATTACCGAACTTGGCTTGGCCGAAATAACATTTGTTCGAACTATTAAGTTTAAGTATGTATTAAGTATTTTATTATGTTACATACAACATTTGCCAAAGCTAAAAATTTAGATAGATGATATGATATGATGTTAGATGATTTAGTTTTAAGAAAAATGATTTCAATATTATAATAATTAATCCTTCATCATTATCATTAGAATTTATCCTTAGTTTTAAGCGCTCGGCGGCCGCTGTCGCGGCACGCTCACTACGCTCGCTGCGCTCGCTCCGTTCGCTCGCCTTCGCGCTGTGTGTGGTCACTGTTCTAACCTAACCTAACCAATTTAGTCTTATTATATACGCAGTATTCTGGTAAATGAAAAAAGTTCAAAGAGACTTCGGCCAACAGTAAAAAGTTATTTTGAAAATCGATAAAACGTAGTTCGATAAAATGATACTTATGTCAAGGGATTTTTCGATAGACTAAAAATATGTCAAATGATACATATAGTAAAAGAAATGTCGGTCTATAATTTTCGGCCAACTAAAATTCTGTCAAGTAAAATACGGACAAGTAATCGGTTACCATATTTTTTGTAACAAATGGACTTTATAATTACAAATATATAGTTTTATACTAAATAAGTAAGTAGGTAGGTAAGTTTATTCGTGCCCCAGTCATTCCCATCACTAGTGCAGCCACTGAGCAGTGTTTGCGCGCATGCGAGCATCTCTGCGCAGCGGAGTGCGCACGCGCAGCGCCCGAGTTCGCGGTTGTACACTCTATACGGTTTATTTGCGACTTATCATCGAGATACCTATTAAATTGCCTAGAACAATATTGACAACGTAGGACATAAATGTATATTTAAAAATGTTCCATAATTCATTTCGAAAATGTTTGGCTATTTAATTTGGCTGTACCAAAGTACGTTCTCAGTTATCTTGTTACCAAAATGCATATTATTTACCTAATAGATTGTTGTCAATATTTTAAGAGTAATTTTTTCTTATTTCCAAAAAATTTACCCGAACTAGATTTCAATCTAGACTATTAAAAAATAGTCGATCAAAACACGAATCGATGTAAACAGTTAATTTGTAAGGAGTTTTATATTATCTGTGTAAGTTTACATTTATTGTTGTATGATTAGCGATGGGCGACGGAGGGTAAATACCAATATGGGTAAAAAGCCGATACCTACATATTTTTGATAGAGAACAAAAATGGGTAGCATTCAGGGTTTTACACATATTGGGTAAACACTCCAAATCAATTATACGACATTTCTACGGGTTTGTGTGCCATGTAGTGATGAGCGATGGAGGGTCAATACCTAGTCTTATTTCCAAAAATAGGTATTAACCGTATATATACCCATATTCTGACGCCCATCGCTACGTATCGTCTCCACCATGTGTAACAAATTTGAAATGTAGGTCACAATATTAATTTTCTGATGACGTGTTAAACATTTTCAATTAGTTGGCAATAATTTTGAATAAAGGGAAAACTTTTTTTTCCCCCTTATAGTCATGTGGATGAAGTACCATACTCTGCTTTTTATAAGTACCTAGCATAGCTAGGCAAGAGGATACTTTACAAAATTATTAAATTTGCAAACAGCTTCAACATCCCTTATTACACACATATTACACTGTGAGCACAGGTTGTTAAGAATAATGTTGCATAATTATGATATGATGCGGTAAAAAGAGCTATGTTCGCTTTTAAAGCTCGCATGCACTCAGTTAAGACTTGCTAAGTTCAGTTAAAGCAATACTGTAGCATATACTAACGCTTGAATAAATTGACTTAAGTACTTATTCATGTTCAATTGTTAACAAAGAAATAAATAAATTGTTTTCACAATCAAACCAATTATCTAACCCTAAACTAAGCAAAGCTTGTATTATGGCGACTAGATAACGGATAAACATACTTAAATACTTTTATAAACATCCATGACTTAGGTACAAATACTCGTACTTATCACACAAACATTTGCCCCTTGCGGGATTCAAACCCATAATCGCTGGCTTTGTAGTCTGGAGCGCGAACCACTACACCAGACTGTTGTCGTAACATGAGTCAAAGTTGATTATGGACTGTATTTATTTTTAATCTTCATCTTAATCATTATGTGTAGGATGTCGTTTTAAATTCCACCTGAAATTGCCAGATTGAAACCGAATTTTGCATAAATACAATTATTTATCGTCCCAAAGTCGTGTTGCATTAGTTTTAGAAACATGAACAATAAGAGTGGACAAGAGAGGCGAATTAAAAATGCCCGCAGTTTATAATGAAGCCGGGATGATCGCAGCACCCTCTGATTTTGCTTATTATTAACGACGCTACAATTTGTGAGACACCGCTCGTGAGCGTGTTATTATCGGTGGCCCGTGCACTACGGTGAACCGGCCCGGGCAGAGCAGCCAGCCCACAGCGAGACGAGTTTAGACAGCCAGCCTGCTTATACCAACAGCCTTGCTTCTTTTTGGTGCTAATTCCCGAAGTAGTGGTATAATAATAAAAATATTGGGTCGTGTTATTCATTTCTGATTTGTATAGACCAATGGCTTAAATTTAGGTTGAGTTTACTTATGTCACAGAATATGTCTTATGTCAGGCATAGTTTTTTTTTTAATTTTTTTTTTTTAAACTTTATTGAAATAGAAATAGAAATAGAAAATCATTTATTTGGTACAAGACAGACATTACAATGAGTCTTACAAAATATTAAGTACATTAATACGGTCAGGTACCAAAATGGTATCCGCTCAGTATAAAGTACACAAACTTAAAATGTACAACAGGTGGACTTAATGCCAAGGGCATTCTCTACCAGCCAACCTTTGGGTCATGCAGAAAGCAGGTAATGGGTGCGGTAAAGGTAAAGGTGCACAAAATGTGCTGGCTCTACCCCCCTGCGTGTGTCATCGGTGCGCGTACGCAAATCACGCCGCGACCGCCGGATAAAAATAATTGCACCCGCGACCGCCGCCATTATCTCAAACTATACACAATTACAGCCCCGCGCCCGTACCACGAGACACAAGCCCTTCGTTTGGGTTACACACTATCTTTTGCGCCCAGACTCCAGGTTTAAACATTGTTGCAAATATAGATTGTATCGAAATTTGACTTGGTTTGATTTTTAGGAAGTAAACATCTGAGGTCAAACGTTTAAACTAATTCGAAATAAAACACTTACATTCACAATATGTGCAAACTTGAGGCTTAGTTCCATATTTACTGTTTTAACTAATGAGGTTATTTTTAAGATTTTTCTTTGAAAAATAAATTAAAAAATAAAATAGTTTTTGACATCGGAAAATCTTATACTATCGAGCATTGCTTTGTTTTGTATTATTTGGATTAATGGCATTTATAAATTGAATTAAGAACGAGCGCATCGATCGCTCCATTCATTTTGGTGAGAATCTTGGTAGGAGGGAAGTTATTCGTCGTGCTCATTACAATATTAATCAATGCTTTCACATCGACGGCATAAATAAAGCGGGCTGGCATTAGTTGTGCAACGCGCGGCAAATGATAGTGCGCGCAGTATGCTCCCGTCATTATTGGTCGTCATTGTAGATCAAACATGCTGGATTGGTATAATGACGATTTAATTTTTATATTGGTAGACTTTCTAAAGTTGTATTGTCTTATTTTGTAGGCAGTGGGCAAGGTAAGTTGCAATGATAAAATTAGGTTGGAATTGTTGTAGTTGTAAGTAAGATGCAACATTTTTTGTAAGACAAACTATTTCCTTAAATATAGTTTTATGACATAAGAAGTCTCATGTGTGACCTAAGCTGTATGTAATGTAGGTACTTACGGTGCTACGTATTATTGGGTTACATCAGATCAGGCACCTTACCACGACACTATCAAGACTGTTTGACTATTTTTAGAATATATAATGAGTTTGTCTTTCTGTAAAAGAGCTGTGTAAATTAAAAACAATTCCTCTAAATAAATATTCTATCAGCTAGCACGGGTTGTAAAAAAAAACTGACCTTATTTAAACATTTCTATGTTGGATCCATGTAAAACATGTATTTGAGTAGATAGATAGATAGATAGATACTCTTTATTGCACACCATACAAGTAAAATACACATGATTTTTACAGAAAGATGAACAATTTAGGCGGTCTTATCGCTAATAGCGATCTCTTCCAGACAACCTTTAGGTAGAGGACAACCATTAAAGAAAGGGGAAGGTGTTGCGGAGTTCTTAAAATTCTTACTTGATACAAATAGGATTGCATAAATTTATGGCATAGACGTATACATACAGTAATAAATAAATAAAAATAAAATAAAATAAATACAAAACAATAATTATACATACATACAATAAACATACATACTACTTGATATATGCGAGGAGATGTCGAGACTAACAGTGACCAGTAATATTCTAAGATATAAAGGCAGTTTGTGTCAAGAAGAAAGAAAGTGTGCTCTAAGCCGATTTTTAAAAATAGCAATCGATTCGGAGTAGTATAATTAGAATTACCTAAAAAGTAAGTTGATTAGTATAAAACCTCACACACAAGGAAACAACGACTACTTTTATCAGCCGTATTATATCATTTTGAGTAGGTAAATTATTTTAGTGCGTGAGCCGCGCATTAAGCTCGGGAACGAAACCCGTGGTCGCGATTCGTGATCTACTTACACCCCTCGCCCCGCGTGGTTTATTTTATTAATTTAAATTAAATGAGTACGGTCACCATCAAAAGTCGATGACCATATTCAGATTTTCAAAACAAAGCGCTCAACATGATGAGAGTTGGCCTTATATGATAATCCAATTCTAACGCTTGTCAACCTAGTACCAACCTAAAGAAAAAATTACTTACTCTATAGAGCCAGCCATGTAAGTGAAGACTAAGACTAAGGTCTACAATGTACTCAAATGTCTGGGAACAACTTATACGAGTACTGAGCATATAAGTACCTATTTGAACAATACTATAATACTCTAACATACGTTTGGGAAAAACCACAAGTTCAGGATCATCTCAATAATTATGCGACTTATTTTTAGGACAACCTGTATGTGTGTGTTTTAGCTTATTTCGTTTAGCCGTTATAGCGTGATTGAGTAATAAATAATCATTATAATAATATTAATTAATAAGATTTATTCATGTAGTTATTCGCATTAAATTTTTTCACTCTTATGAATAAATAAATATTGGACAACATCAGATACCTATATTGCTCTGATTCTATGATAAGTAGCTTAAGCACATGGGTTACATAAATCAGAAACAACGACGGTACTACAACACCCAGACCCGAGACAATATAGAAAAGTTATATTTTAACATTGACCGACCAGGAATCGAAGCCGGGACCTCAGAGATAGCGACACTAAGTCCGGTATGTTTGCTTTTCGGCTACTGAGTTCATCAATCGAATGTAACATCTTTGTATACCTACTATGTTTTTATGCAAATAAAAAATATTATGATCAAGTCGTCAGTAGTCATTGCCACTATGAGTGTTGCGTTCCCGACAAATAAGTACTTAATGTGTAACAAAGTGCGGTCAGCGAGCACCTACCTGCATGTACCTGTGTCTCTCGCACTCGCCGCGCCTAGTTAATGTTGTTCACAGAATTAATTCAATGTTTGCTTTCGATAACGATACTGACTTGAATGCGATTTGTTTGAGACAGACGTGACGTGGGACGATCTAGGGTTGCTGCTATGCAAAAATATTATAAAGATTTAACATACCTACTCGGAGGCACGTGATTCATAGTTATGGTATGTCATTGATTTAAGAACAATTGTCATTGTATTTTTAAATTTAGGCGGAGCTCTAAATAGCCAAATTAAAGTGGGAATGGCACGTATGGCACCCAGATGAGCCAAAATTGGGAGAACATCGGAATATTTACAGACGGATCTTTGTCCAGTAATAGGATAGAAGATAAATGTTAAAAGACGGAACTCCCACAACTTATCTTTGTCAGAGGCCAAAGTCCCGTTAAAACTGGTTTGAATCGTTACGCCATCTTTTTAGGCTTTAAGCCTCTCTGACCTCTCTGTCAAAGAGGTTGCCCAAAGTAAAGGTTAACGATCTGTCAGCATAGGTATAATCACCACCTAAAACGAACAATTAAATACAATAAAGCATTTTCAATTTCACCTTGACCCTGCCACGGAAATTCAAAAGAATAATAATAAAATATTTATATTTACTTCAACTCATTCTCACTTGTGTCAGAACTACAAAACATTTTACCATGTAAGTATATGCTAAGTTTTTATCATTATCTTTATTTTGTCAACAAATTCTATGATGTTATTACATATCGATCATGCTTCTCAACCCAGCTCATTTAATCAGTGCCGTTTGTAGCTACCCTCTGATTTATCCGGAGGGGATTATACATAGATAACTTGTGCATAACTTAGTAAACAAAATGACACTGTGCAAGTGGCAACCCTATAGTCCCGGCAATATTTGCGCAGGTTATCGCGCAAACAGTGCCCATTGTCGCGCTATCAGTCACGCCCGCGCTCCAATTCGCTTCACCTGGAAAAACCCCGACCTGTCACCGCATAATATCGTAAAGAAACACCTGATTTTAATGTCAATTTTGTTAAATCTAACAAATATTGTAAACCCAGGATAGACCCAGAATCTGATACTTACGAAAAGCTTTTTGCATTTGATATTCCCATAGCTTCGGGTGCTAGGATTTTTCCTATTAATTCAAATTTATTTCAGCTACAAGCCAAAAGCAAAGTAATACCTCCATAGGACATAATTTAAAATAAGAATAAGCACGCCTAGGAGAAGATTAAATAAGAAGCACTACATTAAGAATCCATAGTGTGAACTTTTGTATTTCATAAAAACAAACCATAATCTACATCTATGAAATGAAAATGAAAATATATTTATTCATAAAAAAACCAGTGGTTAGAATAATATAGAGGTTGACTTTTCTCTATTTTTAAGTGAAATGTCACTTGCCAGGAGAAGCCGCTCTCCTGTAGCAAGATAATTATGGTTACATCTTATGACACAATGAATAAATTATTTTAAGAACAAATTACTTAACAAAAATTACAAAGTAGTTAAATCTTAGTATGTAAATTATTTGTGTTAGGTGAGTATATGTAATGATTGAAATTATTTGCATGATTATAATAAAAGACAAAAGATAATGTGTGACTGTTGCGAGTGGAAGTGACTGAGGTGAAACTATGTAGTGATGGGTTTGAGTATTGTGTGACTGTAACTGTGCATGAGTGTTTGATAGTGAAAAGTAGTTAGTTTTTAGTGTAAGGTTAAGTGAGAGTTTTATAATTTATTACAAATACAGTTATTGAGCATAAACAAGCATGTTTTCTCTTTCCTCATAGCTTAAAGTTTTAATCCAGTCCGTCAAAAGCTTTCTGCATTCAATTTTTTTTTGTATTCGTATATATTTTAAGAATTTTATTATCATTTACATATTATTATTTACATCTAGCCTTCCTACGTTGAGTTTGAGGCATCTTTTGGTGCTGGCACTAGGCACATTTTAACTGAGTCAATAACAGAATAGAATAGAAGAACATTTATTCAGAACCATGAATACAATATAATTTACATTTATAATCGCGTAGAAGTCATTTACACATGCCTTTGAGAAAACCCCCAACGCGCCACAGAGGTGCTTCAGACACTAACCCATGACTAAATTGGATGCACGGGGTTTTATATCAAAGCTGTTTGTAACTGACCCACAAACTGCACAACTAACGCCCAAACCAGACTCTACCTTGCCTTTTCACTCTCGGCTCAAGTGTTTTAAGATTTCAATAATATTTTGTACTTTTTCAAAGGCTGCGTTAATGAAAAATGAAACTACCTGGCTGATAATTGTATTAAACGAGTTTTGCAACTTACAATGCAATGTTAGCAATAATAGGAACACTGGGAAGAGGGTCAAATTTATCTTACAAATTTTATAGCGGATAACTTACATATGAATATTGCAAGTTCATTTAAAGCTTATATATATTATATATAATAATAAAAGACTCGGTAGTCGAAACCTTTATTAAGTTTCGCTGTCTCAAACCCTTCGAAACTGGTTCCAATTTTAACAAATTCAATGACTCCAGCAATGCTTCATTGTCCGACTATAGCTTCGATATTCGCGTATTATCGATTCACGAAAGTGTTCGGTAAAAACAGACGGCTGCCATTGATGCCCATTGATCCGGGCAGGATGCTTGCGGGCAATTAAGTAGGTTCTTGTCCCGCGCGCGTCACGGATACGACGGGCATTAATCGTGGTCCGAGTTGCAGTCTATTTAGCTCTTGTGGGCTTGAATTTATTATACCAATGATACACTACACCATTTTTAGGGTTCCGTAGCCAAATGGCAAAAAACGGAACCTTATTGATTCGTCATGTCTGACTATCTGTCCGTCCGTATGGCACAGCCACTTTTTTCCGAAACTATAAGAACTATACTGTTGAAACTTGGTAAGTAGACATCTACTTACCAAGAATATGTATTATGTGAACCGCATTAGGATTTTCACACAAAAATAGAAAAAAAAAAAAAAACATTTTGGGGGCTCCCCATACTTACAACTGAAACTCAAAATGTTTTTTTCTTTAAACTCATACGTTCTGGGATCTATGGATGGGTCTTCAAAAATGATATTGAGGTCTCTTCTATATTTTTTTTCTAAACTGAATAGTTTGCGCGAGAGACACTTGCAAAGTGGTAAAATGTAACTTTTAAAATAAGATAATGATAAAACTAAAAAAAATATACATTACCATGCAAACTTCCACCGAAAATTGGTTTGAACGAGATCTAGTAAGTAGTTTTTTTTTGATACATCATAAATCGTTAACCGCAATTTACCTTTCGTAATGTTATGGATTTCATTTTGCAATAAAAATACCATAACTATGACTCGATTGTCGTGGTAGGTGAACTTTTACTTATATAACGTACAGGTTTGTACGGAACCCTCGGTGCGCGAGTCTGACTCGCACTTGGCCGATTTTTATTATCATGTTTTCTTTGCATTTTTTTTTTACAATTGAAATACAACAAAATGCACATCCAACTTCTTAATACTCTGTCAAGATCATTACAAGAGGTGTGAATTGCGATTTCTGGTGTGTTTACATACACACTAGTTATTATCTATTGATTCCATTTTTTACTTTAAGAGCAAGCAAGGGAGAGACCTACATGTATTATCATTTTTGCATTTTGTGTCTGCCTCCCTAGCATGGGCATCAAAACACAATATGATATAGCAATTTTTTTAATTTTTTTTTATATAATCTACAAAATTCACAGCTCTTAATACACAAAAGAATCACAGTCTTACATTCTAGAACTTACAGCCAATAATGAATTTACATTTTTTAAAAGAAAATATTTATAAAATTGCGTTACGAGTAACACGATATATCGACACCAACTGTAAAAATATGATAGATACAGCTGCCATGTTAAATTGCCGTGCCGGGACGTCACATATTATGATCGCTGTTACGATAAAAATTCAAAATGGCGGCTACATCTATCATATTTTTACAGTTGGTGTCGATATATCGCTATATCATATCATATCGTCTTTTGGTAGTTATGCTAGGGTGGGAGTTATGATTGGGTGTAAATGAGGTAGATACCTACATTCCCAGTTCTCACATACACCAAAACAGCATTAAGTGTAATAATAACTAAAAATTTACATACTTTTTGTACTTTAATTGCCATTGCTCCATTTGCTCGGACAAATATGGTCATTTTTATGTATTTTACAAGCTCTGAGCTGTAAACGAATGGTCGATAATGAGAATTACGTCATTTTAAAACGTATTCAAGAACATTACCTATACGTTCTTTTAATCTGTATGCACTGGACAACTTTAACAACTTAAACTTTTTTTTCATAGCTAGTAGCTGGCTAATAACGATATATCGGTTTTTAACCGACTTCGCAGAAGGAGGAGGTTCTCAATTCGACTGTATTTTAATTTATGTATGTTACGCGATTACTCCGCCAATTATAAATCGATGCTGATGATTCTTATTTTGTTTGGTAGATCATACTTCAGAGGTGGTCTCAAATAAATTTTATCAAAATCGATGTACTGCTTTAGAAAAAAACAAAATATGTACTCAGATAATGTCTAGCTCGTGGTTCTTGTATCTATGTTACTAAATTTCTTCGACCAATTTGAACCGATTTTGATGATTCTTGTTTTGTTTAATAGCTTATATTAAACTTCAAAAATACTATAGTAAAAATTCCATCCCTAAGTGTGGAAAAATAGGGGATGAAATCGGTGTTCAGCAGTTAACTTTTGTTTGCACTTTTACGATTTGTTTTAATTGGATTTATCACTAAAAATAGATGAAATAAGAAAAAAAATATTTAAAAAAAACGACATCAAAAGCTAAAAATAATTATTAACACATGTAATTAATCAGTTACTCGATTCGGTGCGAACGAAAACATTCGGGACGGGACGGGACTGTATCGTTGCCTCTCAAAAGTAAAGCGACAACATTACCTCTTGTTTTAGAAATACGTGTTTACGAGACATATGTAATATATAATAATATAGAATATACTTAGTATTTTGGTTCTTAGACAAAATTCTGACTTACTCTATTTGAAGAACTGAATTTGATCATGTGTGTTAAGAAATTTGCTGCAATTATTCTCAATTATCAACAATAATTATGGACTTGTATTGGTTATAAGGCCATTAAAATAAATTATAGTGTCGCTGTACAAATACACGTCCATATAAAGCGTGGTCAAGAGCAACATGACAACAATATCATAGATACATGTTAATGTTAGTGCCTAAAGACGAAAGTCTACAACCAGTCTGTGATGACATATAGAACTGAAACTTGGTCTCTTACTATGGGTCACGCATAAGAAAACTCAAGGTTGCACAGCGTGCTATGTATGACGAATTTATGTATAGATTAATTTTATTAAATCATCATGGATCTACAAGGTTGACAGACGACCTAGTAAAGGTTGCAGGAAGCCGCTGGATGCAGGCCGCTTCTTACCTGCTAATCTGGTTTTCCTTTGTTACCCCTAGTGAAGAGAGTTCACTCAGAGAACAGTCAGTCAATCTTTTCAGAAAATTTATTAAGTATGTTCAGATTCGGATTGAGCGTCAGCGTCAGCGTGAAATTGATTCGGTGATATTGTTAAATCAATAGTAATACAAAATTTAAGATCAGAGAGTATATATTTATAACACCTGTGTAACATTATAGAATGCAATAAATATATTGAATTGAATTTAATTGAGTTAAGAATGTCGAAACTAAAATCAAAAGAATATTATTCTCTATCTAAAAGAAGAGATCGCTTCTATTGGGGAGCCCCCCCCATGTCACAATATTTTCCTATCTTTTTAATACGCACTGTTGCGTTTGGCATCAATGACCATGACGTAATAATTTTATTTAATTTTTAGTACCTAGTCAAGTGGTGGAATTAGAGTTCGTCTTGGATGTCTTGATGTAGTCGTGGTTGAACATTAACTTAAGGCAAGTGCTGAGATGATTAGCATCTATGTTAATTCATGATCATCGAAAAGATTTTGGAAGTCCATTGCTATCCATAGGACATTGCCATTAAATAACAGAAGCGCGGCTCTAAGCTGTTTGCATCTAGCGGCTTTTTGTAACCTTTACTTGGGAAAGAAAAGTTCCCGCAACCTATTGCGAGAACTTTTCTTCCCTTTTCTTTTTTTCCGCAAAGGTTGTGAGCTCTGCAATTTATATAATTAATTGAATTAGCAAAATATAAAGTGCCAATTTTAAAAGTTGCAAGAGTAGCTCGTTGATCGGCAACTCGTTCGGAAGGGAGTATGGGGGAAGGGCAGTAAATCACAGTTATGAGCGCGTGACCGGCGCATCTGATACACAGCCCGCGGGGAGGACGCTGCGCGTGCGCCGGCCTAGCCGCAGGGCCGGCAACCTTATTATTTTTAACATTATGTGTTATTAACGAACCAAGCTTTCTACAATAAAAAAATCTTTTTTTGATAGAATTTGGCAATTCATAAGAAAAAAGTTTTTTTGATAGAAAACGAATAATATATTTATGGTTCTGCGACAATTCACAGATGATACATGTTATCTCGTGTTGAAAAAACTATGTTTCCTTACAGAATAAAAATATGCATTAATTAATCCATGGCATAAAATTTGTTTGATGAGGCAAACAATTACACAAACTTTCACATTCACATTGTATGCTAATAATAGGAACCAACTCCATAAGTCTCCTTTCTTACTTCCTCTACCAAAACAGTGGCAATAACATGAATAGTAACTATAAAGTCATCCTTTTTGTAAGACAAAGAAAAAGTAAAAGAAAAAAAAGAATTGATATTAACAAATCAACTTTTGCAAGTCGTGACATCCTGTAATTGAATCTACACTTAGCACGCTTATAGTTATGATTAGTTGAATGTATTGGTGTGAGATTTGTTGGTGGCTTTTATAGTAAATAAACATATATTGGATTACATAACATTCTTTGTTCTGATATTCCTATGATAAGTAGTTTAAGCACTTCTCTTACAGAAATCAGAAAAACGACAGTATCACAACACCCAGACCCGAGACAATATACTTAGAAAAGTAATTTTTCTACATTGACCGACCGAAAATCGAACCTGGGACCTCAGAGATAGCGACACCAAGTCCGTTATACTCGCCTCTCAGCTATGGAGGTCATCTCAATACAATGATAAATACATAGTTATAACAAAACACAACTTGATCCAATACATTTGCGGTTGGCGCACCTGACACGCGGCCTACAGCCCGCGGGGAGGACGCTGCGCGCGCGCCGCTCGTCGTGCGCGGGCGTGCGCAGTGTGCACTGCCGCAGGGCTGACAAGCTTATTTGCGGACTGTGTGTACAGTACACACGGCTACACTGACCAGAAATATGTAAATATGAACCGGCTGTCTAATACAAATGACAGATAATTTTATGCGCCGAATTGAAGCGCCACATGTGAGAGTAAGTACCAAAAACTAGTTTTGTTCATAGTGCATCCTATTACTGCTTATCTTGCGGCCATTACTAATTTAGTTCCCTGTACTCTCTCCTATGCCTATACAGTGCTCTACAACCCTAAAATGGCGATAATCTAATAGGTAATAATTTAGTACTAAAATAATGTGCACCAATACCATCACCCACTACGTTGAGGTTTACTGAAAACGTATCAACAGAGTGAAGAATTATGTCTACCTCGGACAAGTCATTAGCCTAGATAAAGAGAGCCAGGAAATAAAGCGCCGCCTCCAATTAGGATTGGGGCTTTTGGCCGGTTGTCTGTGTTCAAGGGAGATATACCGCTAAATCTGAAACGTACATTCTAACAGTGTGTCCTTCCTGTCATGGTGTATGGAGCAGAGACATGGTCGTTTACCAAGCAGAGGATAACTAAACTACTAGTCACTCAAAGAGCTATGGAGAGTGCTCTGTTAGGGATTTCTTTTCGTGATCATATAAAAAAACACAGAGATAAGAAGAAAAACCAAGCTTACTGACATAAGCCTAGAAATAGCGCGTGAGTAGTGGAAGTAGGCAGGTCATATAAATCGAAGAATGGATAGTAGATGGGGCAGGAGGGTGTTAGAGTGAAGGCCTGGAACTGGAAGGATTATATTTGTCTTATAATTTTACTTAAGCCTGTTTTCGGAGAACACAATTAATCATTTCCATTGATTTTAATTTTTGAGTTGCTAAGTACATTTATAAGATTGTTTATGGACAGAGTTATGAAAAAATCTAAGGAATAGTTCTACACACATATTTTTGATCAATTATAACTTAACTCAGAAATGGTTCTAGTATGGGATATCTGGATCATCTATCTATGCCTGTCCAAGTTATTATTGATATATCGCCTAAATTAAGGAGGCAACCCTATTTCCTATCTATCTGCCCGAGGGAGCACGCTACGTAAATGACATACGACATTTCAACTAATCTGTGTCACTATCCTTCATCAACTGGCTTCTTTCATTTATCTTATCTGAACCTTTTAAGACAGTTTTTACAAACCTCCTAATTGCACTTATTGAATCGAGCGTTTCTTGCGAAACTGCTAAGTTATTACAACAATTAAACTATTAATGAGGCCCAGAGGATAATTAATGTTCGATGCACGTTAGTTCTAATCGAGCGGATCGTACGAAATAAATCATGTCTGGGTTATATTGGGCCGTTGTTGCGGCCGCGCGGCGCTGCGGCGGGGCCGCACGGCGCGACTTCAATAAATAAATTTAACTAGATTATCAGCGGCCGCTGCGCAGGCGCAAGATGGTACGATGCTGCCCCTCCACAACACGTTCCGAATTATGAATTTGTCGTCTTGAAAATATTGAATCTTTAGACGCATTTGCTAAAAAGGAAATTACTATACAATGGAGGCCACATAGCGGCAAGCTCAGCGTAGGAAGTCCACCCACAAGGTGGACAGACGACCGGGTAAAGGTTGCAGGAAGCCGCTGAATGCAGGTCCCTTTCAACCGACCAATCTGGAAATCACTGAAGGAGGACTATGTTCAGCAGTGGACGGCCTCTGGCTGAAATGATGATGATGAAACTTCAAAATAAAGAAAAGGAAACCTGCAGCATATTGGGATACTTACTTATGTCTTAGTGAGGTTATGTAGTATGATCCAAATAAAATCTGTATCCCGATATAAAAGGTTGTTCAGGTCAGATGCAATCACTCTAAATTAAAAACCAGGTTTTTTGCCACATCTAAAGATCATAATTAAGCTTGATCCAACTGTGAGCGGGACAAAATGGTTGGTGGAACCACGTAGTGTGTCATTCATGTTCTGTGGGTGGAACAATCTTAAAGCTTGGTGTGATGGCTACTTACCGTGCAGCTTCCAAACGGCGGGCAGCGATATTCAAACTCGAGCATTTGCTTTATGGCACTCCTGCACATGCAATTACAATAGTCGGCCGCCCTCCGCCGCCTCCGCGATCCTCTGAGACACAGACCACACAAGAATAGCCCGCCCATTCTGTAGTTAAAATTTTGATGATTCAGTTGAATTATAAAGAAAGTTCTGCTCAAAAGACAGAGGAACGTGTTTAGTAAAAGTCTTAAGTTGAAATGGATTTTATTCTATGAATCGGAAAATTAAGTCCTTCGTTAATTTAGATGGAAGTGCAGTTGCCCGAATAGGACGTAGGTCCCATCCCATCCGGTGCAGTAATTTTTTTTAAGTGGAAAATCATTGTAAAGTATAATAATGTTTTTAATACAAAAATAACAATTAAAAAAATATTATTTGGGAGGTATTAAGACTAAAAGTGACTTAAGTTATGTATTGTAATAATGGTAAGAATCCACAAGAATCGTTTCATCATTCCAGTCATAGGACGTCCACTGCTGAACATAGGCCTCCCCCAATGACTTTCATTGGGGGGGATTGCCACGCAATTCGCGACACTTGGCAGGCGGGTTGGCAAGCGCAGTTTTTTATAAGATTCCGCACGCAGACGCTGCTGTCTCGGAAGGAATTAGTCGCCCCTTACGACACGCCTCTGTTAGCGGGGAGAAGTGTGTTCATTACGGCGGTTCACACGGCACACAAACATTGGTGTAAATAACCTCTTTTACGCCTGTGGAGTCTCCTAATTCTACTCACAAAAGCAAGTGACCTGGCGTATAATGCTGGTGTGTGCGAGCGGCACGCCATCGCCACCGCGCGTGAGAACACCCGCTCCTTTATTGCACTTGTTACTTCTACAACAAAACCTGCCATCTCACGCCACGCCAGTTTCGACCTTACCCCCAATACATAGGGCTCCCCAAAAACACACCCAAGCATGGACCAGTGCTAAATTGTTCAGCGTTTACACAAATATTATTTCTAGAAATAAATTCGCTATCTAACCCGAGGTGTCCGTCTGTATGCAACGTGTTTCGTTTAGCATAGTGTTTGTAGACTCACATTAATCGGCTCATCGACGCCAAACTATAGCGCGGCACGCGAGACGAGCGTAGCACTCTGTAAATGTACGATCACGATCGTGTATGCAACATTTTATTAGCAACATTATAATTTAATTAAGTATCTTCGATTATTATGTATCGAGGAATGATCTTTCTCTCGAGAGAATTATGAAACCGGATTCAGTAACACTCATAAAGCCGATTTCATCTCTGATCCGAAATAGGACTTTAAACGGCAACTGTAAATAATTTCGAAGACTGTAAAATTTAGTTTACAAATGTCAAACGGGATAAATAATACTCGAATAATTTTTTTGGTGACATAGTTATTGGACAACATTACATACATTGCTTTAATCTGATAATAAGTAGACAAGGCCCTTGTATTACAGAAATCAGAAACAACGTCGGTACCACAACACCCAGACTCGAGACGATACTGAAAAGTTACTTTTCTACAATGACCGACCGGAACTCGAACCCGGAACCTCAGAGATGGCCACACCAAGTCCAACATACTCGCCTCTCGGATACGGTCGTCTTGTATTGTATTACAAGTTTTTATAAGTTTACGTTACTATACAACTGACGCCTTACACAAGGGAATCGAGATTACACTCTACCGTGATGTAAATTATAAAGTGATGCCATCTATTAGCATTTTAGCGTAAACTTGATGATACCTCTAAGTAACTCAGTTAAACTACTAGATTTTTAAATTTTTAATCGATTATTTCAATTTTTGGTTGTTAAAGAATGTGTTCCCCTCACCTGTGTAACGGTATCGGCTCAAATGAATCGCGGCCATCAATGATCCGATCGAGTTCCGAGCCAGCTAACGACCGCCAATTTTCCTCCTAAACATTCCTAACCTTGAATATAAAAATGCCGGCAGCTGAGGACGTGAAAAACGCCGAGCCACAACCACGAACTGCTGAGGTAGAGAAGGAAGTATGTCGAAAATTAACATATTCTAATGTTCATTCCAAACAGCTTGATAATATTGACTATATTATTTATAGTGCTATTAATAGATAGACAGATAGATACTCTTTATTGCACACCATACAAGTAAATTACACATGATTTTAATGTTAAATTATTAAAATACTTAAGTCCTCTCCTCGAACCAAACATTAGCAGCCCAACAGGGTTCATAATTGTCTTAGCTACTTATGAGTTTTACCAGATTTTCTAACAATGCAATAGAAATGATTAGCATTATTAGTTTACTCAAATCAAACATCAGGTCCTGCGTTCAATTCTCGGCTTGTAAGTAGCATAGAGTTTGAACAAAAGTCAAAACTTAAGAGTACAGTTAATTGTAGATTCTAGTCTTTTTCAAAGGTATCGCTGCTGTACATACATAGTATACAATATTTTACCTGTAAACCTGCATAATATATTGGTTATCACCTGTACGATCAAGAAGTTTATTCATTTACACAGATAATAAAAGGGACTGAAACGACTATTTAATAGCAGATTATAGATTTATGGTAAGAACATGATGATAGAATATAGCCCTTCCTTTGGCACGGTAATAAATCACTTTCACCTTACAATTGGCACAGGTGAGCAGCGCATGACGCAGATAATGACGCGTTTTGGGTCAAACTAACATATGGTGGCTTAGCCGGCACGTAAGGGGGTTGTATTGTATACCTTTGGAATCCTTAGGAAACAACCTATTTTATTATGTATTAAATTATGCAATTCGAGTTAACTACGCGATTTATTAGCGACATGAATCCAGCTGACCTTAAATTTCCCCGATTTTTGCAAAAAAAGGTAATTATCTACCAAATAAACAATATTCTATCGAGAGATTGCCTTTCATTTATTTCATTATGAATCAATACGAATTTACAATGGATTTTAAGCACAAACAAACAAAAAGTCAACTTCATAAAATTTTTGCTAAATAATGGCTTTTTTTGGCAAAAGTCTTTTGCAGACCACCCGCCAACACGGGAAAATATTTTTTTGCAAAAAATTAAGTTGGCCAATTAGCCTCAAAAAAACGACTGAATTACA
The DNA here is from genome assembly GCA_963576865.1 of Anania hortulata. Classification (NCBI taxonomy): domain Eukaryota; kingdom Metazoa; phylum Arthropoda; class Insecta; order Lepidoptera; family Crambidae; genus Anania; species Anania hortulata. Next base: position 22,620,624 of record OY756393.1, read on the forward strand.
AAGAATGATTCATTATGTTGTTATTCTTGAAATAATAATGTAAGAAAAGTAAATAATTAATACATAATTAAGGTAAATGAAAATACCACTGCAAAATCACCCTAAAATCGGTAGGTACCTCGAACAAATGGTGTGTAGAACAAAACTCATTTATTTTTCCTAAAAAGTAAATATGTATTCATAAAGCTTATCAAATTTACTTTAGATTTATCTTAAAATAAAGGATAAGGATTAAACTTTGATATTCTAAAAATGACCAACAAAATCATACATTTTTGTTGTCAAGTGCCGTCGCGCTAAATATTTCGATATTGTAAGTAATTATGGCTTATTAAAACAAATCTATTAAATTAATTACGTTGCTGACTTTATAAATAGATTTATCAAAGCTTTATTTGATATGAATTTATCGAATTAATATTGAAACTAACCAAAAATCTCGAGCAATGGCGGCCGCCAAAATATTTGTTTACATTTTATAAAATTTACCTTGAAATATCATTCCATTATGCAAACTAATGCTGCAAATCTATCTAAACACACTCACTTTATCGATTTAAGCACTATTCTCATGTATTTTCACTTAAACATTGATCAAACAAAATTATTTATCAACACGCACCCACGCACGCAATGTCAGAATCATATGGTGAACTTTGCACGCACAGATTAAACAGACCTTACACGCAGAGATCATAGAAACACTTTCAATCTATTGGCAGTACTCTGAACTTTTTTTTGGTATGCGATACACGGTTGAGACTCCCGTCTGTCACCGTCCTATGATTTTTTGAACGCGACTCGACGTAAAAGCATGACGTCAGTGGTGTTCTGCAGGTTAGTGCCACAAGCGAACCTTTTTGACATTGCGAGAAGAACACCAGATGCCACCTCACGAGATAAGTAATTATCATGAGCCTGCCTAGTCTTAATTTTTTTAAAATAGAATTCATTTTACAAAATAATATATTTGGGGTTACCTGCCTTTCACAACGCTACTATGTCGCAAAAACCCCGCAACTCCGCCCGTCCATGTTAAATCAGTTGGAGGCAAATGACGCGTTGATTACGGCAATTAAAGCGTCGCCGGCGCAGGCGCAGGCGGGGAGTGCGCAAAAACTGCCCGCGCGCATCCTCGCGGCTCATACATATGCGCGCCGCACCGTGGGAGATGTCGCCGAATATGAGACCCGCTAATATACGTATACGACATGTATATGATGGCATGCGATGTGATGGCACGCGGGGTGTTTGCTAATGTTTCACAGCTTCGGTGAAAGATGACGATGAAATTAAACGGAATTATTGAGCAAATAGAGGGTCCAGGTTATTCATATGAATTCACTTTGGTCCACGACTTTTTCTTTAACAATTTTAAATATAAATTCTTAGAACACACTATGTAGTTAGTGAGTTGAACTAGTTCCAAAGGCTGGTACGTACGATTACAAAGCAAGTTATACGCACATTTCCATTATAAGGTAAACTCTTACTAAAGATTACTTATTGTAGATGCGGTATGCATCTACAATAAAAGTTCATCTTAATGGACACTGACACTGCACTATGGTGACTACATAACGGATAAACACTTCAAACTTATATGACTCAGGTGAAAAAGTTCCGTTGATTAGTTCATCACATCACACAAGCATACTATCTCTAACGGATATCAAATCCACAATCGCTTAGTCAGTAATGCTAACCATCAGACAGAAGGGCGTGATTCCATAAATAGAATTGAAATGGTAACGTCGGATTAAGATGACAATGATGCTAGTCACACATAGACAATAAATATTGTGGTTATCTGTTCAGATACATTCATTTGTGAGTGTTGCTTGGTATTTCGTGTGTAGAAATTTAGTTAAAGGTAACTCAATTTCTACTGAACATACTCGTAGATCTTTGCACCTACATAATAGGTACGTATTGTAAGTTTTTTTTGCAAGCTACTATTTACATGAAGCTGTGATTTCCATTTACATAATCGGCTTAGTTTGAAAGTCACATACTGTGACATTAATTGTCAGCTTACTCAGAAGCGAGCGACGCGGCCAGAGCAGTGAGATTAGCGTCGCTGATAGCGCTCATAATGGGGAATCTGAAGTTCCCGTAAGTTGTAAGTTATCGGTAAGTTGTAAAAAGGTAGTAACCGATTATGCACGCGCGCGAGTTATTTGAGCTCTTGTGGGATAAGACATACCTAGCATATGTCGATGTTGCTGATGCGGTAGGAAATCTGGTATTATAGAAGGGAACTAAGAAAGTTGTTGAAGTACTTTAAGTGAGGAAACTGGCAAATTGGATTATTCAAGTTTAGTCGAATTCTGCCGTGTGGAGACGGCCATAAAGAATACACTTCCCCACCGCCAACAGGAGGCGTGTCGTAAGAGTCGACTAATTCCTGTAGCACGAGACGGGCAGCAGCGTCTTCGTGCGAAATCTTATAAAAAAACTGCGCTCGCTAACCCGCTTGCCAAGCGTGGTGAGTATTGGCAATCCCCCCCGATGATCAGTCATTGCGGGAGGCCTTTGTTCAGCAGTGGACCTCCTATGGCTGAAATGATGATGATGATGATGATGAGTCAAATTCTATACCTCTTATAGATTTTATAAAATTCATGCCACTTGTCCGTTGCGAGATTTGAACTCGCTACTGCATGGTTTTTGTAGTCCGGAGCGCCAACAACCCAGAGCAAGACGTTTGTTTCATAAACAACCTCAAAAAATATGGTATTAATAAAAGTAGTAAGTTCTGACAGCATAGGCGCTTCTCTCAAGTTCCAAGTATAAGTTTCAAGTTAGCTGCTCTGTGATTCATCATCCCAGACACAGTGACGGTAAAACTGTCAGTCGTCATTATACGACAAAGTCCAGTCGAGGATAGCACCGCGACATGTCGCTCTGATAACAATCGGCGCGGGTGCATCCGGCCCCGTTTTTTGCGCAGGACAATTAGCAGCCTTAGTATGCATGGGGACAGCTTATGTATACCTAGTTTATTAGTATTACCAGTTAGATTGGTATTTTTGTCCTGCCATAGTTCCTAGGTTCTGTTGATAAAATTTGTGTCATTTAGTCTGTGGCAGCATTACATATTGAACAGACATCAAAACACTGTGTAATAAGCGCAAGGCGTCAGACTGATCGCATGCTCACTTAGTTTGGACTGAAAATATACAGTGGACTGGTCACCGGTCCAGGAAATAAGGATTAATTTTCTTCAGAAATTTTGCTAGCCGGTGGCTAAAGTTCCAACACGAGAAGCCCGCTCCTAGCATTTCAATCTTTATAGATATTCTCTAAACGTAGCAAAAACCACTCCCCGATGATATCTACGGTCTCTCATCGGCATTTTGTCAGTTGGTCACCGAAAATGCACCTAAAGAAGTTGCACCAAATAACCCAAAAGCCACCACAAAACGTTGTTTACAGTTTGTTAGTTCATGTAAGGACGTTGCAAGTATTTCGCTATGCTTTTTTATTTTTTTAAGTCAATTATTTGTATTTTAGTATTTCAATAAACACGAAGCGTTTTCAAATATGTGTTTACATCAAACTACCCTCTGTTCTAACGTGTCTGTTGATAACAGTATTGTAATGACCTACACGGCCGTTGATCTATTGTTAGAGAATTTTGCTGCCGAGGCCCGTAAATTTATGTATGTAGGTGAGAGGAAAACTTTTTTTTTGAGAAAAACGCTAGAGGGTTTGCTACATTTGTCAATGAGAACATTTTAACGAATGAACATAATAGGGAATATGCATGTTTTTTTATTTGGTCCTAAAATAAATAGTACTTAATTATAATTAATAAAACTTTAAGAATTTTCAAAAAATATTGATAAATACCTGACTTACAGCCCATTAAAGTCGCGTGTTAGACAAGGAGATCCGATATGTACCGTGACGTCACATTACACGTCCGCCATACATTTTTCATAGTAAAAGTTGTTTTAGAAAGAGATAGGTATACCTTAATTTCTAATTACTACGAGTATATTACGGTTATTTTTTACCTAAAATCAATTTTGTTTTCACTATTAGCAATATAATTTCATATATTTTCTTATAAATATAGTAAAAACAATATATTTTTTTCATGCATATTCCCTATTGTGTTTCAGGTACTACTGGCGACGAACAGTCGTCGCCCGGGACTTTTGCGTTTTTGTAGTGCGCTTGCGTGGGAGCTGCGCGCGCGTCGCACGCCGATCTAATCGACAATGTATGATGCAGTATCGTCGCATCGGCCGATGATCGAGACGTGCCGATATTTATAACGAATGCATTAGCTTTCATTCAATATTGTCGGAAACGCTGCAAAAAGCAGAGCTGCATTGAAAACAACTGGCAATTATGATTGAACAGATATTGCATTGGATAAAATTTTAATCGCGGATTAATAGAGAATAAGTGATAAAACGCTATAAAGATTTAAGATTTTTCTTTAATGTTTTCCGTCGAGGAAAATAACTACTGCGCATGATCATGCAAATGACTTTAGACAATATTTAGGTTATTGCCGGCTAATTGGTTAGAATATAAATATGGATCTTTTCATATTAAAACCCAAGCTATGAAATATTCATAGATACAGTCATCTATCTACATCATCTATAATAATGAATTTGACGTTAAAATCCTGTAATGACGTCTATGTTTAATTGTTGAACGCCTAACATATTATGTGCTTTGTTAATTGCTAATACAAACAGGTTCAGTTAATTAATGTTTAAGCATTTTCATAGGAATTTAAAAAAAAATACCGTCAGTAATCTGCAGCCTATTTGTGTGTCGTCTCCAACGACCAAATGATCACAACCGTCAGAACCACTGTCGTTAGTTCGTTACTGTCTTTTGATGCAGACGTAAATATAGGATTTGCAAAATCAGCTAACGCAAAATCTTAGGCCTAATGAATACCTGGACAGTATTTTTATTATTTTAAATCAAACTAAATATTATACAAGGTTATTTTTAAAACATTAATAACCCCTAGGAACTGATTCTGGTGCTCAAATACAACAACTTTTTATCTAGGACCAACATGGTAATCTAAAAAAAATTTACTGCTTCATACAAGCTGATGTCAGCTGGTCGGCGGCTTAGTATGGGGATGTGAATTTTTTATTATTTTGATTAAATTTTTTCCGATTTTGGTCTCATAAAAAAAGTTGTCGCATTTGAGGCTGAGCACCACCATCAGCCCCTAGGAGGTTGTTGATGTTCTAAAAATAACCCTGTATAGAAGGAACAAAACAAGGTTGAAGTACTTAATACTGTTTTAAGAGCTTATTATTGGGCCCTTGTCTTGACTTATTTAATTGGGTCTAATGATTTATTGCGAATGCACCAGTAGGTATAAAAGTTTTCATGCGAAAATAATGAGTGTCTCACCCTCGGCGGTATGAATGTTTCATTTATTCAAAGCTCCCAAAACCCAGAGTGCGCTGCGCGGGCGCAAAAACCACGCGCGCCATTCATCGCGCATCGCACTAATTATATGATAACGAGCGCTCTATGTAGAATATGGAGCTGGTAGATAAATAAATAATATTTAAACTTTCTTGGGTTTCTTCTTTTAGTAAAAAAACTGGCATAGGTAGGTCCATAATCATATGTAAGTATTTGAAGAGCAAGATTACGCGGATTAGCAAATTGAAGTGGCAGTGGACGGGGCACATAGCACGTAGAACTGTGTACCGATGGGGCAGAGAGGTTCTAGAATGGAGGCCACGTACCGGCAACCGCAAGACGAAAGGTAAAGGTTGCAGGAAGCCGCTGGATGCGGACAATCTGGAAGTTACAGGGGGGGGGGGGGGGGCTAAGTTCAGCTGTGGACCTATGGCTGAAATGATGATGATGACGGTTAAGCATAGGTAATCTATGCGGTTAAGCGACACATTTTGATTTTATTACAAATTATGCGAGTGTCTAAAATGTATGCTTTGAAAAATGTCCTGTAGACAAGGTTTTATTTGAGTGATAGAGTGCGATATGTGCCGCTGTAAGCAAATATAATCAATATCATACATACTTAGACAATCGTTGTTAAATGCGTTGCCTCCTACTTCAACTTCCACACAAAATCTTGCAGGACCTCATAACGTTAACTTCATCATTATCATCATCATTTCAGCCATAGGACGTCCACTGCTGAACAAAGGCCTCCTCCAATGACTTATTATCAGGGGGGAATTGGTTAGTAGTTCTGGTCCTGAAAAAAAGACGCGAGATATTTTTTTGCTTCTGCATGTGATATTAAACAAATCTTAATATGCAAAATTTGCATTCAAATTATATAGCAGCCTTCCCTTCAGTTTAACATCTTAAAATCGTTTCCCATTAGGATCTTAGCTCTGAAAACAAGGCGCGGGGTATTTTTGTCGCTCAATCGCGCGCCGGCGCAGCATCCCAAATATGAGCGCGATATTTAAATGCTCCTTTGACCGCGCCGCGCATACCGCGCAGCGAATAGAAATGACTCGGTTATGGAATTCCTCACAGTTTCTGCGGTTTCGGTAATGAAGTTTTTGCTATTGTTTGGCGAAAGTTTATTCGGGAATCTTTTGATGTCCCTGCTATGTTTATGCGGGAATTTGGACCAAATTATACTTAAAATTTGACTACACTAACGTTTGGAGTGATTACGTATAGGTATGCACGTTTTTAGCGAAAAAATATAATAGGATTGATGACTCAAGTATATTTATATTTTTGACATTCCTTAGTAAGTAAATAACATTCATCATCGTCATCATTTCAGCCATTGGACGTCCACTGCTGAATATTAGACTTCCCCATTGACTTCCACATTGGCCGGTTGGAAACGGCCTGCATCCAGTATTTCTCAGCCTTTACTTATTTAGTAGATAATTTAAAAGACAGTGGAAGGCTAGAACGACTAACAACGCAATAGATGTTGCCGAGTTCTGGCCAGGGTCTATCTAAATAGTGCCACTAACACAAATAAAATGAGAAAAAAGAAGACTGGATTTTACAATAAAACATACACGAATTCCATTGACATTTGCAATTTATTTACAATTATTTTATTAATTTGACTGGCCATAATAGCCCTAGTAATAACATGATACCAAACTAATTAACCAGCAATTCTCACACAATCTACCTGACACCGATTGACAAAAGCCAGACATACAAAACTATAATGTCCCTAAATAATAGTAAATCGGGTGGGTATGATAGCATCATTACTAAAGTAATGAAAGCCTGTGCCAAATACGTAAGCCGACCCATTGCGCATATAATCAACCTCTCTTTTTCTGAGGATCTCTTTCCTGAAGATTTGAAGTTCTCAATAATAAAGCCAATATATAAGAAGGGCGATAAGAGGGATCTAGGTAATTATAGGCCAATCATCCTAGGCTCCAGATTATCTAAAGTATTTGAGAAGGCAGCCTCAACAGTATGGTTTTCGTAAGGGAAGTTCGACCACTTTAGCTTGCTTCGACTTGGTAAAGTACATCACGAAATGTATAAACGACGATATACCAGTGATGTCAGTATTTCTCGACATGAGTAGTGCATATGATTTCGTCAATCACAATAAGCTCTTAAACAAGCTAGATCGTATGCTATTAGGGGAAAAGCCTATTGGAATTGAAAGCTACCGTAGAGACAGGAAACAATGCACAGAGCTAACAAAAATTGCGAAAATCAAACATAACCTAGTCAAGGAATCATATAGATCTGAACTATTAATAAAGAAATCAGGGGTTCCCCAAGGCAGTATTCTAGGGCCATTGCTGTTTTTATTATATATAAATGACCTCCCTAATGCTACCACACATAAGTGTGTACTCTTTGCAGACGACACGACAGTCGTAATAAAGGGAGATGGAAATAATCCGATGGACTCAATCGCAAATAGGGCTCTAGAAAATATTATAGGCTGGTTGAGTGCTAATGACCTGAGTATAAATATCAGTAAAACTGTAGACATGCAATTTTGGTCATATAATACTCAAAAACAATCTTTAAAAATTGAATATAATGGTGAAAAAATTGACGAGGTAGATAATTTTAAATTCTTAGGACTATATACTGACACACATCTTAACTGGAAAAAACACATTGACGTTATATGTAAAAAGCTAGAGCGATTTGCTTTTGCTATAAAACGATTGCGACAAACGGTATCGATTGAGGCTGCACTCACGGCTAACCACGGATACGTATCGTCGGTACTGAGTTATGGAATAGTTCTGTGGGGCAATTCAGTAGATATAGACAGAGCTTTCAAAATACAGAAGAGATGCATTCGCGCTCTGTGTAACGTCTGGTATCTATAAGACAGCTGCAGACCCCTCTTTAAACAGCTTAATTTGGTTCCACTTCCTTGCATTTACATCACGGAAGCTTGTCTCTTTGTAAGGTCATTTCCCAGCTATTACAAAACACGCAGAGAAATCGCTGGTAGGCAATTAAGGCAGCAATACATAAGCCTAATGCATCAACCTTCCTGTCGCAAGGACATATATAAAAGAAATGCATATAATAAGAGTATTGTTTTGTATAACTTGCTACCGGAATAGCTAAAAACACTTCAAGAACCAATATTTAAGAGGAGATTGACTAACTGGCTTTTGGACAAATGTTTTTATAGTTTTAATGAATATTCTAATTGGCGACAACATACTCATATTTAACTTCATTCAAACTATCAAACATTAATTATACTAATGTAATTTAATTGACATTAATATTATGTCTAATTTTGTAATTGAATTTTTGCATGTCTGCGAGCAGACTGAACACATGCGCTACTTCCTTTTAAATGATTCTTTATTTACTGTGTTCTTGGCAAATAAACGTTTGATATTACTCATAACAGACATTAACAGAGATTAACCAATAATTGCGTGACGCATCTCGCTACGAGTAAAACATAATGTTGAAGACAAACATTATACTATTGTAAACAACATTATGTGTAACCGGAGCGCGTGGTAAACGCGCACTATCAATCATGGCCACCGCACCGCGCGCCGCCGCGGGCCGCAACACAGGATCTCTGCTATGGGTACAATACGGTCAGTTTTACAATTAAAACAAAGTCAGCTGTCATGAATTTCATCAGATATTTTATTTAAGGTGAGTATAGTTTTCAAATGTAAACTAGCTTGTAGTTTCATAAGCCTAATATAACTACTTAAGCCCAGATTGTCAGATAAAAAAAATGTATGTTAAGAATTAAACGACAAGTTTCGTTAGCTAGACTTTATTGGTCACGAAAGTATCAAATGAATACGCCCAACCTCATGTGAGACTGTGTTGATGATCGGGGTAAAACCGACTTTAGAGGTACCCAACTTTAGAGGTAAAACGTTTTGATACATTATTAAAATACATCATTAGAATGATAACGATATGTATTTCAGATAGGTACAGTCACCCTTCTCGTCATTTGACAATAACCTGACTTATTTGTTTATTGGATTTTTGTGTTGTGATTTTGTCAGACTGTTGTGATATGTATTATGAGATTATTTTGAAAAAATTCAGATACTAACTTATTTTTATTTTGACTGTATGTACAAAGTGTATCGGATAAGTATAATGACGCTTCACATGATCGCATTTGATTATTTATCTAAGCAAACGACCATGATACAACAGCGTTAATACGCCATTAAAAAAATATATATCTTGAAAATAGTTCAATTAATATGTGCCAGACCACACCACCAATTTTCATGACCTCGAAGTAAGGAATAAACGTCCTTCATCACATCACTTCAGCCATCGGACGTCCACTGCTGAACACAGGCCTCCTCCGATGACTTTCATCGGGGGGGATTGCCAATACTCGCCACACTTGGCAGGCGGGTTGGCGAGCGCAGTTTTTTATATCATTTCGCACGCAGACGCTGCTGCCCATCTCATGCTACAGGAATTAGTCGCCTCTTACGACACGCCTCCCTTTGGCGGTGGTGAAGTGTATTCTTTATGACCATCCCCACACGGCACAACGGCCTTGGTTTACGAGAAAAAAGGGAGTTTTTTGGTATGGACATCTCGCACTTCCAGACTATTATAAATTGACCCTTACCGGGAATCGCATACTGCGTCACAATGCAAATTGGGCCGTCGAATAATACGGTTGTAGACTCGGAGATAAACGCACCTCATCAATTATAGCCACCGCTTCGCGTCACCGCGGGCGCGACTACACCGCAGCGAGCCGACATCGGCCCTTAGGGAACGTTCTGATTTAACTGGCGCACTTGGTGCGTTTAGAAGTAACTTCGGTTTACTATTTCACTGCCTGTTACACATTTTATTCTACTTTGTCTTTTAGAGGATACCTAGACCGGATCTTATTTTTAATGAATGAGATCGGTAGGAAAGAGCAGGAGTATGAAGGAAATTAGATGGGTTCGACTTTGGTTATTTAGTCATATTCTTTTATAAACTTTTAGTTGGGCAAAGGTCTCTTAAATCCCTCCCTGATTCTCTGTTATGAACGAAAGCCTGCATATTCTTGGTGTGGTCCTCTGATCGTCACGCCATTCTGGGAATAACTTTAGATTCCCGTCTGCAATGGGGTGCTCATATTGAGACTCTGTCAGGAAGACTTAGTTCAGCTGCTTATGCTGTGGGAAAGATAAGATAATTGACTGATGTTGGAACGGCAAGATTAGTGTATTTTAGCTACTTTCATAGTACAATGTCATACGGAATATTGTTATGGGGCTCAGCAGCCGATATTCAATCTATCTTTGTACTACAAAAGAGAGCTGTACGGGCAATTTACAACCTTCGACCACGAGACTCATTAAAAGAATTGTATAAGGAAATTAATATACTTACAGTGGCCTCTCAATTCATTTATGAAAATATTATGTACATTCGCAAAAACCTGCATCTTTTCCCTAAGAAAAGTGACAAACATAATTTTAATACCCGGAATAAAGATAAACTTGCTGTTTTAAATTTCAGACTGCATAAAGTGAGTAATTCGTTCATGGGGAAATGTATTCGCTTTTTTAACAAATTACCACAGTCTAATGTTGAACTACCCATGTTTGAGTTTAAATCGCATGTTAAGATTATTTTGATGAAAAAGGGTTATTATACTGTTAATGACTATTTAAATGTCAAAAATGTCTGGAATTAAATACTGCCCTGCTCGCACAGGTATACATTATTTTCTTTTCCTTTTTTTTTGTGGCAGCTAGTGGTGACTGAGTTTGTTCCGGCGTTTCTTCTCAGCACTTGCCAGATTGTCTGTGTCTTGTCTCGAAGCGCTGGGCCCTACCCAAAAAATAAGGAGACATGTTCTGTCCCATATGGGCCAATAATGTTTTATTGACGTTCATAAGTAGCAGTTTTCTGCCCTAAACTGAATAAATGATTTTTGACTTTGACTTTGACTTTGACTTTGACATTCCAGGTACATATTCATTGAGTGAAGATGATTGAGTGGAATGGACGCATAATGATTTAAAAAATAAAATTACTTTAGTTATAAAAACACCCAGCACACCCAGGCTCCAGCCAATTTTTTATTTTATTTTATTTATTTATTTATTTCTTCATAGAAAACAAACGGCATTTGTATAACAAATATACAGGGTGTAACGAAAAGGTGAAATAAAACTTTAAGGGGTTATTCTACGGCTAAATTACATCAACTTTTTCTATGGGACCAACATCGAAATCTCAAAAAAAAAATTGACGTTTCCATACAAACTGATGCCAGCTGGTCGCATTTTAGTATGGGAAAGTGGTTTTTTTGTACGGTTGTTTTACGTTTTCGCGTTTTACACGTTTTAAACAGTTTTCGCGAATAGAAATGTACATAATCCAAAAACTACATATTTCTTTAACAGAGTTAAGCAAAGTATAACAGACAAAACAGAATTACAAACAATAAATTTAAACCCACATCATAATGAATTAGTAATGCACTTAAATAAATGAAAGTATCACCAAGTTATACTTCGAAGAATTCAGTATTAATTTTATTTTTAAAATAATTAAGTCTCGCCGTAAATAGATCAACATGTTCTGAATAATTACGGTTAAAGTTTTTAAATACCCTGTTGAAATAAGAATTCTGTCTATAATTTAGAAAATATAGTCTTCTTAATTAAACCAAACCGGGAATGGAACCCAGGACCCATTGCCTTTAAGGAAAAGAACTGCACCACTACGCTAATCCGGTCGTTATACTCGTAGATGGTACCAAACAAATCCATTTTGCCGATAGCATGTCATATATATCTCCGACATTTATATTTTGAAATTAGAGCGTGCTATAAACATTAGATAAAATTTCCATAAAAACCCTATGGTATTTCGGAAGCAAACAAACATTTAAGATGCGCCCGCGCCGGCTGACCCTGCGCCCGCGGCTGTGATTAGCCTTCATTTGTAACTATTATCGCGAGTTACATTCAGGAACGGTTTCATTAATAGCGCACCGGCCCTCCGGCATTATACAGTTAGATGCAGTAGGCGCACTCTGCAGCCCCGTCGGTGAATAAGAGCATTGCCTCCTAGACACAAGGGTAAACCGGCTTGCTGACGTGAACCAAAACTAAAGACGAAGTTTAATTTTGCGATTGGCGAACAACTATGCCATTATCTGCTTAAACATAATAGATTTACTCTGTACAGAAACGAGCCTGAGAATGACGCATTCATCGCACAGTACAAACGGTAACCTACAATAAGGGTAACCATAACAAAGTTAAGGGTTTTGACGTATCGATGTTAAGTAATGTAACTAGTAGATTTGTAAATAAATTAATTGAAGTGATTCAACGCTTTAAAATATTTGCAAAACGTCGCTAGCTACATATTCTCTAGCTATGACTTTGAAAGTAGTTCTAAAGACTTTGAAAGGCACAAACAAAAGAGTAGGTTGTGCACCCATCTTTAATTTAAGATCATCGGGGTTGAATAGGGTGCCTAATATTTAAGATCACCGAGTTGGCCTTTGAAATTTAAAGATATCTAAAAATTTAAATACATCTGCCTCCTTCCTGAGAGTGTGTATTAAAAGTCGACCGAGTGGGCCGCTGCGGTCATTTCCGTTATCTTTGTTGTTGTTACCGCCTGTAAGCCAATTGTATATTTAGATCAGCAGATTCAACGTAAGAATACCTATAAAACAGTCCCCTGACGTAACCATCATTGAAACAATTACGTTCCATTTACCTGATATAAATCCTTTAAAATAACGCCTCATGCAAGCGGACCTTTTGTATCTCTCTCTGTTGTGTCACTAATCTATGACGCCTGTGCATTATAGTTATGGTAATTTGAGTCCTGGCTTATCCACATAAGAGTGGTTTTTGAAGGCTAAACGTTGGGTAGATGGCGTTATTAAAAACGCATTAGATAAAGTGATACACGTTATAGCTGCTGGTAAACATTGAAGCGGAAGATATGCACGAATTATTGTAATTAATTTCTTAATTACATTAAATTTTTTTGGAACTTTAATACAGGTAATCAAATGTAATTTTTTTATATTAGAATCCCTTAATATTATAGTTACTACTGCTTATAAGAGTTTGAACGTACGAGCAATGATTGGGTTGTAATAACGTAATCTTATGATTTCGGACTTTTCACCTAGCAATTAGCATTCATAAAGATGTCGCTACCTTATCTGGCATTTCGACCCTGTAAACATAGACAAAAGTATCATCATGTCAGCTATAGGACGTCCATTGCTGAACTAAGGCCTCCTCCCCCAATGACTTATCATCGAGGAGGATGGCCAATACTCGCCACCCTTGGCAGGCGGATTTGCGAGCGCAATTTTTTATAAGATTTCGCACGAAGACGCTGCTGCCCGTCTCGTGATACAGGAAATAGTCGCCTCTTAAGACACGTCTCCTGGAGATGTGTATTCTTTACGGCACGGCACAAAGTTTCATAGTTATTGCAAAAAGCCTTCGACTTTACAGCAGCAGAAAAGTGACTAATTAACTATTAATTCATAAAATCTATCAAGTTTAGGCATGCCAGTACAAATATGATAAAATGTTAAGAATTCTTCCCATACTTTATATTTCACTTCATGTTTTTACAGCCGATTCCGCACACCTCTCCCACCTGTTCGGAATGGCGTTTTATCCAGAAGTGACTCACAAAAACTGGACACTGACCAAACATTTTGGACATGATTTAAATTGTTTTTATACTGAAAAAGTAAAACGAATACTTACCTAATGATTACAAATATTTCATTGTTCTGGAGTTTAATTTGAGGACACACGTTAAAAACGTATAATAAGTATGCATAGTAATGAACATACAATTTAATGATCTTTTTAGTAGCATTATACTTTTTCGTTGTTTAAGTCGGTTACTTAAAAAAAGCAGGAGTTTACCAACCAAATATATAAATTATTTAAAAAAATAAAACCGACTTCAAAACACTAAAATGCTAAAAATAATCCTAACACTTAAGTACCTAATCAGTTACTTTTGGAGTCGGTGTCAGCCGATGAGAGATTCAATGTTTTTGTTTGCACCGACTCCAAAAGTAACTGATTAGGTACTTAAGTGTTAGGATTATTTTTAGCATTTTAGTGTTTTGAAGTCGGTTTTATTTTTTTAAATAAAATTTACTTATTTCATCAATTTTTAGTGATAAATCCTAATCTAACTGCTGAACACCGACTTCATCCCCTATTTTCCTCCCCTTAGGGGTGATTTTTATTTTGTAAACTTTTAGCATATTATCTTTGAAGTATAAGCTATTCAATAAAACAAAAATCATCAAAATCGGCTCATATTTGACGAAGATAGGTAACAAGAACCACAACCAAAATACTATCTGGGTATATATTTGTTGATTTTCTCAAAAAGTTCTAAATCAATTTCGATAAAATTTATATGGGACCACCTCTGAAGTATGATCGACCAAACAAAAAAAGAATCATTAAAATCGATTCATAATTGGCGGAGTAATCGCGTAACAAATATACAAAAAAAAAAAAAAAAAAACATACAGTCGAATTGAGAACCTCCTCGTTTTTTGAAGTCGGTTGAAAAAAGAAATCAAATCATGAATCCATTTTTATCGTGCAAATTAATGTTATCCCTTGTTAATGATTCCGGGCATGGTAAAAATGTTTGTTTAGATAATATTTTGCCGATTTTAATAAGTCCTAATTTCTCCCCAGATTTCTGTTGATGCAAATAATTCAAAAGCCTTTTGTTTAAACAAAGTAGATGGGTAGATACTTTTTATAAAAAGCTTTTAACTCGGATCGTGTTGCGTTTGATTTAGTTATAAATTACTGTAATTTAAATAAAATTACCGTTTACCGGCTGATTGATGCGTCGGATTCACTTAATGTATTCAAAATTGCCCTATCGCTTGCTTAGTGGATTTGAGCGGGGCCTTCTAATGCTGAATAGATTTAGATATGAATCGATTTTGTATACCTTCAAATTTAAACCTTTTCTATATAAGGTATATTGTAACGGATGTGTCAGTAAGAGTGCACTTTTTCATTTTAAAATAAAAACACGTATTTTTTGAGAGAGTTGTGATTTTTTTATTGGATTGTAAAGAAGATATGTTCCGATTAAATATGGAATAAAATATCCGGCAAATGGCCTCCACGGCTCTAATTTCAAACCATTTCTCTTTTCATAAAATTTTCACAGATACTCGTATGTGGCTGTATCTCACCCATGATGCGTCGGATCTCGGATTTGAGGAATTGTTTCTGGTTTATTCGTAATGCATCGTTCGCAACAAAAAAAAAGTTGTTGAGAACGATGCCAAAATGATGTTTTCGGGTTTTCGGCGCCACTCCTGATTACTGCAACAATGTTTTTAACAGACTGACCGGTACGTTGACGCAGAAGAGTCTCACTGACTATAATCCACTCAGTTTCTTAATTTTTTTAACTCTTCGAATGGTTAGCACATTATGTGCACTTTCTCGACTAAAATTCGGGCGGTCTCAGCATAACTTACATAATTTTTGTAACAAGTTTTCACAATTATAACGCGTTATTCTGTCGTAAAGCGCTCCATTTTTATTAATCTGAACAAACATAGATGACAGCTGCCGAATTTCAAAATTGACACTTTCAAGAAATTAAAAATAACACTACATTTAAAAAGTGCACTCTTATTGAGACATCCTTTATAATCATGAGTACATATTTTTGTAAATTTTTGCAAACTTTTTAATGTTTGTAATTACGAAAACAGCAGGCCATCGTTGTAAAACTGTAGAGTGTGTTAAGTAATTTGCTACTACTCAGGAGAAATATAGTTTAAAGTCATGTCATAGTGCTAACCATTCATAATTAATAGCTGTCTATCTCTTAATCAATTTGCCTAGCTATGGCCGTTTTTGCCGGCCGTCGCGCTGAGCCAAGTGCGGAAGAGGACATAGCGACCATACGTTTCCCATGTGACAGCCGCTCGGTGAGTGACCGCGCTCATACATTTTCATAAAGCAGAAAAACGCGGCGTCGCCGGACGGCGCCCGCGCGTAATTGCGACTGTTCCCGCGCCGGAAAAACGCCGGTTCATAGAACGATGCCGTATCAATGGCATTTTTGTGCTTTCATTCAGCAAACGCGTCTACTTGCGCTATGTAGAATAAACACTGAGCGACAATACAGGAATGCCTGAAATGCTGATGAGGATGATGATACTGACCCTGTGAATAACAGTCACCAACACGATTAACAAATTATTCTCGCCAAAAGGAACCATGTACATTAATTTGATTTTGAACCGCTAGAAAACCTCGTACTTTATAAAATGTTACAAAGAATCAAATTGAGTGCTGCTTTTAACATAAATAAATGAGAATATTATTGTCACTGCTCCATAGAAGCAGGAACGATTTTGGTACTTATAATGATGGTTCATTATAATACGGTATTTTACACCACTAATCAATTAACATACTTTTTAAAAACTGTCTTAACGCTACTCTTCCATATAATTTGTGTGGCGATAGCAACTAAGACGTCACTGTTGACCTAACTCAACGGACTAACTTTTTATTGATTTTTGAACAATTACAAAACGAATTTTTCAATTTAATTATAATGTGCCGGGTTAGTAGGCCCAAAAAGGGTGACAGTTTTAATAAATGTTGTCATAAAATTATTTAAGAATGGTGTAAATAACCCTATTCAATTTCGTGCTTAGTTTTGATAGGATATTTTTAAAAATCAATGTGGTGCGTAGTTTAAAAGCTTATTTGGTAGAGTGGCGGTAGAATGAGCATCGCTCGTTTGATTTAAATGTGCTTTCATCAAACTGATATCATATTAATCAATTAAAAAACACACAAGCATCATTGAAAATAAAGAATAAATAGAACCCAATAAAACCACAAGGAAAATATATAATATTTCACGTCAGTCAGTTTGTAGAGTTTTCCTTGCGTCATAAAAGGCTTCATTACAAATATTATGCATTCATGCATTGCCTTGATATTACCTCCATCGCGTCCATACATGGCGATAAATATGCTAACACGCTTCGAGTAAACGATGATAAAAAAAAGTGTTTTATCCTTGTCTTAGATTCATAAGACGTATTCGTTAAAACACTCGTAAAAGAACCTACAATGTTAGTTTGGTTTCATCTAGTAGCTGATATAAATGATTTATGATTAACGCAATATTAACTGGTTTTTTAACGGGTTTACGGAGTATAAATGGGCGAATTCAGTGATTGGCGTAGATATGCATCGTCTGTGGCAGCTGCAGACTACACAAATTTGGTAAATTCATTCTTAGAGGTTGAGGCTTGAGGTGCCTGTTGCTTAGTGGCTACAGCGCTTTAATAGTGATTATCAAAGTTGGACAACCTACGCCGCGGTTGAGTGGATGGGTGCCCATTTCGACCATATTTAGTGTCATTTTACTACGACCTCCGAAGCCGAGAGGCGAGCATACCCGACTTGGCGTCGCTATCGCTGAGGTCCCAGGTTCAATTCCCGGTCGGTCAAAGTAGAAAAATAAGTCTCAGATCTGGTTGTTGTTGTGATCCTATGATAAGAAGCTTAAGCGGTTACAGAAATCAGAAACAACGACGGTACCACAACACCCAGACCCGACACAATATAGAAAAGTTATTTTTCTACATTGACCGACCAAGAATCGAACCCGGAACCTCAGAGATAGCGACACCAAGTCCGGTATGTTCGCCTCTCAGCTACAGAGGTCGTCAAAAGCAATGTATGTGATGTTGTCGAATATTTATTTATTTATCACAAGCATCTCCATGCTTCGGAGGGCACGTTAAAAGTTGGTCCCGGCTGATATAGCTTAATACTACTCGTAAAGGCTCTTACATGTGACAGTTAGGTTTTACTCACTGGCCTTACAATAGCCGCCGCATCAACCGCACCGCACTGGGCCCCAGTAGTGCGGTGGAGTATGGCCCAAACCACCTCATATATCTATATATGGCTTATGTGGTCTACGAGTATTTACATACTGCATTTCTATATGCGAATGCTTGTTAATAGCTACGTTTATATGATAACTCTGTACTCATAGATTGTATCAATGCTGTTGGTGTTCCGAATAAAATAAAATAAATAAATAGTTTAGGTGAGGCCTGTGCCCTGTAGTGGGACGTATACTAAGTACTTTTACGCATTATTTTTTTCAATAAACCCTACGACATAAATACTCTTGCTGACTACCAAGAGAACATAAGTTCAAAATTACATAAAAATGATCCAACCTCCTTCGTTGTGAAAAGTAGGCTACTATTTCAACCACAAATATAACACGGACTTAATAAGTTGCCGAGCTTGCTCAATAAAATTCTCTTGTAAATGTACATATCTACTAATTCGAAATTATTAAGCATGTGTAATTGTTGTAATTGTTGTTAATGTTATTTATATTAAGTTTTAGCTGTCCCGGCGAACTTCATGCCGTCTTTTCATATATATTTTTTGTGAATTTTTAGATGTTTTAATAGTTATTCAGCTATTCGGGGCGGAGACAAATTCAACAAATCAAAGATCATAAAAATCGGTCCAGCCGTTCTCTACTTATAAATGGTGATACTAACCCGACTTTCTTATATATATATAGATTTAAATTTTGCATGAATGTTTGTCTTTGTACTTTTTATTGGTAATATTAATCAATTTTTAAATTCCAACACAATGTATTTTGTTAATAATGGAATAAATTACTTATGACTTATGAAAAGTGATTGAAAACGTTTCAGTAAACACGGTGCTGCTTTTTTTCGGCACTAGCTCAGAATCATCCTGAAACCAGAGGCGTCTTTACCTATGACGCAGGGTGTGCGTTGCGCGGGCGCAGAGCTCCTATAGGGGGCGCCGAGCGCCGCTCGCTACTTAGTACCTGATTCCATTTGACCACGCGCTTACCAGCCTGCCTAGCATGGGCACTAAAACACGATATGATATGATATAGCGATATATCGACACAAACTGTAAAAATATGATAGTTAAAGCCGCTGTGTTGAATCGCCGTGCCGGTTACGTTACATATTATGATCGCTGTTTCGATAAAAATTCAAATTGGCGGCTATATCCATCATATTTCTCCAGTTGGTGTAAATATATCGGTATATCATATCATATCATATCGTGTTTCAGTAGTCATGCTAGGCGCTACTTGGGCTAAAGACGCCTCTGCCTGAAACAGTATTACATATGAGGTAAAAGTTAAGATATGAGGTAAAGGTTGTCTGGAAGAGATTAGCGATAAGACCGCCTAAATTGTACATCTTTCTGTAAAAATCATGTGTAATTTACTAAGAGTATTTATCTATGTATTAAGTAACTTGTCCCTCTTTGTATAGGTAAATACCTACACTCTACACGATTACTTGTGTTGGTTTTTAACTCAATACCTTCTCCCCGTCCCAAATAATGGGTTGTTAAAAAAATTCATACATAATGTTCTGGCTTGTTCACATGTATCTAGGCAAATCTATCTGTATATATAAAACAAGGTCGGATTAGTTACACCATTTATAAATAAAAAAAGACCGCCGGGACAGATTTATGATTTATGATTTTTTGGATCTGTCGCCGTCTCTAATTTATTTATTCTATTTATTTATTTATTTATTAGGAAACTCAACAGCTTTATTTTAACAATCATGCTTAAATGAAAATCTTACAAAAAACTCTTAGCCAATAACAGAGTTTCACAACGTTGATTATGTTTACGAGGAGTAACTGTACTAGATAAATAGGTATACAAATAGTACAGTGATTAGCATAATGAGTGTAAATGTTATTTTTTATACAAAATTATTATTAAAACATTGGAAAATCCACGAAGTTCGCCGGGACAGATAGTCTTTAAATATAAAAATGAATCTCTATTTCCTTTGGTCATCGCATCACGCGTGAACAGATGGAACAATTTCTGATTCTTTTTTTGTTGTGTTAATTTTGTCAGGAGAAGGTTCTTTAAAAAAAAAAATTGAGAAAGTTGCGCAGAAAATCCTTTATAAATAAACTAAGACCCCGCGAACGAAGGCGCGGGCAAAAGCTAGTTAAGAATAAAAAAAACTCCTATTACATTCGTATTGAGTTTCAGTCCAATAGATACGAAAATAACTCAGTGAAAACACACCATGTAATTTAATTTTAAACCTCTTCCCGAGATTCGCCTCGCCGATGGACAAACTGCCTAATTGCAATTTTTTGTCATCATTCCGGATGGGTGACCAACTTAATGACTTCACATTTCAGCTTCTCCTCGTTTTTTCAAAACTATAGTTTATTGCGTGTTTAAAACAGCATGCTCATTAACGAAATTATGATTAATAAACATCACTTTGATTGCATAATTACCATTCAGTGTTTTATAATTAAACTGAAGTATATAATGAGCACTATTTTAATTAAAGCTTAATAACTACCTACTAGTATTATTAGAATCTTGTTTTATTGCTAAATGATTTATAACTTGTTATAGTTATCGAAATAAATTAGTGCTCAAATGCATCTATGCGTAAATAATAATTACATCGTTATTTCGGTTCTGCAATTAAAGTTATTGGGTTTGATAGGTATCGTATCGTCGTAATAATGTTGGCAATTAATGAGATGTACCTAACACGACAACTGAAATAAATTTAATTAAAAAAATAAACCGACTTCAAAACACTGAAAAACTAAAAATAATTACACGCAAGTACCTAATCAGCTACTTTTGGAGTCGGTGCAAGCTGATCAGAGTTTGATTGTTTATTTATTTCATCTATTTTTAGTGATAAATCCTAATTTAACTACTGAAAACTGATTTCATCCTCTTTTTCCACCCTTATGGGTAACTTGTTTTCCGAAAATGTTTATTATTAGTATCTTTGAAGTATTATCTTTGAAGAATATCTATTAAAAAAGAAACTATCAAAATCGGTTTACATTTGTCGAAGATATTGGGTAACATAGATACAAGAATCACGAACCAAAACATTGGGTCTGGGAATATATTTTGTAATTATCTCAAAAACTGCTTAATCAATTTTGATCAAATTTATATGGGACCACCTCTAACGTATGATTTACCAAAACCAAACCAAACAAAAAGAATCAAAATCGATTCATAATTGGCGGAGTAATCGCGTAACATACATAAAAAAACAACATACTGTCAAATTGAGAACCTCCTCCTTTTGTGAAGTCGGTTGAAAACTATGTGAACTATGTGAAAAGATATTGGCGATAACAGTTATGAGGTCTCAGAAATCATGCAAAATACACACGAAAATCTAATGCTTTGTGACGTGCAATATTCAGAATAAAAGAACTAGTAATTGCTACTTGCGTAAAATAAAGCGCTTTGGTAGTTTGATTATACGTTTTGAGGTAAAACATATTTATTTGAAGGTCATATTTTATTCTTCTTCTTTGTGCATCGACTTTCATATATGTGAGGACCAAAACTCAGTTACCGATATAGCACTACTGGTGCCCTTGTAGAGGACCTCGCGCGTGCTTTTATTTATTTCTTAACTAGCAGTTGGCTGCAACTTCTTTGGTGTGGTGTTTTAGTTAGTCTGTCATATTTTTTTTTACATTTAAAAATTAAATCAATTAATAATCAGAGGTGAAAACTCTAGGTGCATACCACGTCGTATCCGATCCTCGTGAAAGAGATGACTTGGTGACAGAGGATCTGATTGAGTCGTGTTTTTTTGTGTCAATCATCTTGGCATCGGTAGCGCCGGCGACGCCGCGACGGATGCGCGCGCGCATAGAGCTATGAACACGAATGATACCAGTAACTTTCCAAATAAAAATAAAAAGGCAATAAATAACCTGAGCATCTACCTACCACAACAGTACGATATTCTGCTCTTAATAAGATAAGATAGAATAACATGTTATTCTGTATAAACTTGCCTAGAAACATAAAACTGAATTAATCTAGCCATATAAAACGAAGTCGGGCTAGTCACACCATTTATAAGTCGAAATCGTCTGGGCCGATTTTAATGATCTTTGATCTGCTGTTGTTATAATACTTATTACAAAAAAAGTTACAAAAAAAGTACGGCTGTACGAAGTTCGCCGGGACAGCTGGTATCAGGGGCGTGCATCCCATATAGGCTATTATGGAGAGCCTACCTTCATAAAAAACCGACAGAACAGCTAACCATAATTATTAATTACGTATTCAACAATAAACAATAAATATTCTGTAACCATTTTGTCGTCTACCTGTACTTATTCCTTACTAAAGCGCGCAACTTAGATCGTTTCTGTGCAATTTAACCAATGTTAGGCTGCCGCAAGATCGCCTACTGTTTCACGCAAACTTACTCAATTTTCACTCACAGCCTACCCCCATCTGAAACCAATGCACGCCCTGGGCTGGTATATACTATAGATAAATTATATTAATTAGTTGCATAAAATTTAAAACCAAAACAAATATAAATAAATATTGGACAACATCACATACACTGCTCTGATCTTATGATAAGTAGCTTAAGCACTTGTGTTACAGAAATCAGCAATAACGACGATACCACAACACCCGACCAACAGACAGACAAAAAAGAAGTATTTCTTTCACTATTATCATCATCGTTTCAGCCATAGGACATCCACTGCTGAACATGGCCTATGTTCCTATGTCCCCTAATGACTTACAGATTGACCGGTTGAAAGCCGCGTCCAGCGGTTTTCCGCAACCTTTACTAGGTCGTCTGTCTACCTTGTGGTTGGTATTTTTTAAAATGTGGTACATCTCAAGTGATTCTGGTAGCAGTTGCTCTTGTCTTAACATTACACGTTCTATGGCATTTCTAGTTCGGACTAATAGAAACGAACAGAGTGAGCAGTGTCTGCAAGTTATCATATTTGCGATTTATGGTGCAGCCTGCACTCATCAATGTTTAGTTGGAAAAGCGCTACCTCAGAATGTGGATACAGCTCAAAAGAAACCACCAGCTTCCTTGACTAACAACAAAAATCAGTTAATGTGAAATCTTCACGAAAATTCGTTAGGTTTTTTTCGTACAGAAGCTTAAATTCTAACAAAAGATATGGGTGTACAAAAGTTACTAATCGGAAACAGGAACAGTTCAAACGAATTACAATAATTCATATCCACAATATTTTTTGTCTTAACACAATACGGTGATAAAAATTTGAAAATTAAGTAGTCGGTATGAGTTTATGTAATTAATTAATTAATAAGTCATTTGATTTTTTATATGTATTGAATATGTGCTACGAGCTACAGTTTAAGAATGAGTGTATGCGTACCTACACCTAGTCATATACACAACAGCGCAGAGCAGGGGCGAGTCTGTTTGTACCAGCTTAGCACTAATCTGTGCCACACGTCATACTCAGTATGTGTGTGTTAATTTGTCATAAATTCTACTCTGCGCAGTGTTGCACTGAATTTCATAAATATTTCATTACTCTACTTTGTGCGGCAATGATCAGACTGTTGTGTCTGCACTACGCTAGTGCCCTGCGCGCGACAATCCGTCGCGTCGCCTCGCATAAAACATAACGATGCTTCCTGCTAGAAATTATCTTGACAAAAACATATTTATGGAAGCCATCGTTAATGTCAGCCGCAGCCTGCGTGTGAAATTAAGCTGTTTCAATATTTATTGCGATACTGAAACTCAATATCTTTGCAAAGTGAAATGTAGCGAATACAGGTGCCTTGCTTAGTAGGTACTATAAACTCTATGTGAGATTATTTATAATACACAAATTAGTGATTAAATATGTCACTTTTTGCAAACAAAAGACTCAAATATGTTATAATACTGCCTAAGTGTTGGGCCAATTTTTTTTTATAAAGTATTATTTTTTAGGTCTGTCAAATGTTCAACAAATAGCAATTTAATTAAAAAATTTTTTTTTTATTTTTATTTATTAATTGGATTATCAACATAAAGTAACAGCGACTTGAATCTGAATATTTACATTACGTGGCTGATAGCTAACAGCTCTTACAATTATAGGTAACCACAGCATGCATTTATTGTGTGTTTCAATTATTATCAAACAGTTATGATGTTTAATAATTAAATCATTTATGATATGTATAATATATATTTTTTATGTAGGTACAATAAAATGGCGCTATACTATTATACATTAAAACATCAATTAAAAACGATAAAAAAATAACAATTATAAAGAATGTTAAACCTGTTACCATGCGTAATGTCAGCCGCCGGCCTGCGTGTGAAATTAAGCTGTTTCAATATTTATTACGATACTGAAACTCAATATCTTTGCAAAGTGAAATGTAGCGATTACAGGTTGCTTAGTACTATAAACTCTGTGTGAGTTGATTTATAATACACAAATTAGTGATTAAATAAGTCACTTTTTGCAAACAAAAGACGAAATATGTTATTATAATATCATCATCATCATCTATACGGTCAATCCCGGTTGCGTCCAAAGCCGTTGCTTTGGAGCCCACGGTCCGCTTTCCTTGATTTGCTCCTCCACTTCGCGCGGTCTTGAGCGTCTCTAGTTGTGAGATCATTGGCACGCATGTCAGCCATCACAACGTCAAGCCAGCATTTCTTGGGTCTACCCCTTTTGCCAGGACCTGGCGGTGGCGGCATGGCCAGACATTTGTTTCCTACGTAGCTTGCCGGTTTCCGCAAAACATGGCCGTACCAGCGTAGGCGACTCTCCTGCAGTTTGTCTGCAATATCACGGACACGAAGGCTACCGCGGATGCGCGAGTTCCTCACGCGGTCCTTACGCGTGACTCCGCACATCCACCGCAGCATATTCATCTCCGTGACACGCAGCTCCTGCTTGTGTCGCTCAAGTAGCGGCCATGCTTCGCTGCCATATAAAAGAACAGGCCTAATGATGGACTTATAGATCTGTCCTTTAAGCTTAACCGGCGTTCTGGGGTCACAAATGACACCAGTCACCTCTCGCCATTTGGCCCACGCAGCAGCAATGCGTGCTTCGACGTCGCAATCGATGTCTCCGGACGCGTGAAGTACAGATCCAAGGTATTTGAACTGGTCCTTGCGCTCGACCTTGTCTCCGCCTATGCGAACGGGTGTTGGATCTGTAGAGTTACAGGCCAGGTACTCGGTCTTCGCCACATTGAGTTTCAGACCACCGCTCTCAAGCGACTGCTTCCACTCGTTCACCCGTCTCACCAGCCTGCCCCTGTCCGCGTCCACCAGTGCGAGCGTCGCCTCGCATAAAACATAACGATGCTTCCTGCTAGAAATTATCTTGACAAAAACATATTTATGGAAACCATCGTTAATGTCAGCCGCCGGCCTGCGTGTGAAATTAAGCTGTTTCAATATTTATTACGATACTGAAACTCAATATCTTTGCAAAGTGAAATGTAGCGATTACAGGTTGCTTAGTACTATAAACTCTGTGTGAGTTGATTTATAATACACAAATTAGTGATTAAATAAGTCACTTTTTGCAAACAAAAGACGAAATATGTTATTAAAATATATATATTTTAATATAGGTACCCTACAAAATCCCGAGACAAGGTAGATATGCTCCATTCATTACCAGGGGATCCAAAAGCAGTCTCGGCCATTACTCTGTCATGAACAGGCTTCAACGACAGTATAATGAGTTACAAAAGAAATCAAGTATAGATATATTTTCCAACACACTCCCCAAATTTAAAAAATTGGCTACAGAAGAACTAAGTATATAACTCTTATCTGTAAATCTTGGCTATTGTTTAACTAAAATTAAGTTCTAAAAAAATATTATTCCATTTTTATTTTATAAGTAAGCTCTTATTTTAAAAGTAAACTATAACTCACATTTGCAAGTCAAGCAAGTCGTGGCAGCCTGTAACTGAATCTACACTTAGCTCATATTTTAAACTTGTTACTTGTTAATTGTATCATTGGTGTAAGATTTGTTGGTTGCTCCTATTAAATAAATAATACTACCTAAGTTTATTAGGTCACAACATATATTTTTTTTCTAAATTATTATTTTTCAGGACTGTCAAATGTTTAACAAATAACAATTTAATTTAAAAAACCTTTTTTAAAATTTATTTATTTGATTAACAACATAAGTAACAGCGACTTAAATCTAAATATTTACATTAAGTGGCTTATAGCTAACGCTCTTACAATTATAGGTAACCACAGCATGCATTTATTGTGTGTTTCAATTATTATCAAACAGTTATGATGTTTAATAATTAAATCATTTATGCTATGTATAATATATATTTTTTATGTAGGTACAATAAAATTGCGCTATACTATTATAAATCAATTAAAAACAATAAAAAATAACAATTTTAAAGAAGGGTAAACCTGTTATCCGTTATTTGATTGCCACAGTAATATGAAAGCTTATTTTAGGGGCTAGATATGTATAAAACCAATTTATTTCAGATAATAATAGGCCTAAATAAGGCACTTTTACACCTATTATTTTTAACCTACTATAATCGGGACTAGATATTTAATTTCCACCAAAATAGTTACATAAATTATGTGAGGTTATTTTAACTCCGTTATAAGTATAATTAATACGTACCTAATTAATTATAGGATCAAAAAAACACTAAAGTCGATATTTTTACATGTTTTTCACAGGTTTTTGAGGATTTCTGGTTACATATGTTGTAAATTTTTGTAATTGTACTTTGTACATCATTTAATATGAAGAAAAAACAGACTTTAATTGCTTGGTATTTATTGATAGAGAAGCGGTTGAGATAAACCGCTATAAAACTAATAATTAAAAGATTGAAAGATTTGAAAGATTTATAAATTGAATTGAAAGATTTATAAATATTGGACAACATCACAACATTGGATTCTGTAATAAGTAGCTTAAAGCACTTGTGTTACAGAAATTAGAAACAACGACGGTATCACAACACCCAGACCCGAGACAATATAGAAAAGTTATTTTTCTACATTGACCGACCGGGAATCGAACCCGGAACCTCAGAGATAGCGACACCAAGTCCGGTATGCTCGCCTCTCGGCTACGGAGGTCGTCAATAATGCTACTTAACACGTCAAAGGCTAGCTTGTCTGTCTGTTACCAACTGCAACTAGACAAGCAATAACATAAATCAATACACCTTCGCAATATCAATAATACAATATCAGCACTGACTTACCAACATGGAAAATAGAACACAAGTGTAACAGAATGTTGTTATTGCTAATGCAATTAAGCTAAACCAAGTATCCAGTGCGTTTGCGCAGATGTCTCCCGTTAATTTTTTACCATTTTCAACGTATGTAATCTAAACATACTTCGCGGGCATGAATATTGATGCCTTCATACGTGTCACGCCACTCACGTCGGTATGAATCTTAAAAATTCACAATGACATACTGGTAATGGTTTGATCGCATGCGCATACGACTCTAATTATACTCACGCATACATCGCTGTTATTCTTGTGTTACAAACAAAAAACATTCTTACGAAATCTGCGATGGTTTTAAGACCGGATCCGTATTAAGGTGAGTCGTTTTCTTCGGGCTACAGTTGGTCGGTATGTGGTGGAGTGGTCCCACGGTGGTTCCCACGGCACAGTTGCCCTTAAACGGCCCCCTCCCCCCGCCGGTAATTAATGCGCGAATGAGCTGCGCCCGCGCGTACGTATCGACAAATTGTATCGATTCTGATTTATGGGAGCGCTTGTGCACGTTTTGCATAAGGATATTTTTTTATCTTTTTTTATTATTGTGGTATTTTAAGTGCATGTTTGACCACTGAGGTTAAATAAAGCATATTAATTTTGTAATGTAATTTAGGAAGACTCATGCACAATGTTTGATTATAAATTATGGATATTTTTTGTCTTAATGAGAACTTTATAAATTCATAAATAAAACTTTGCACACGAAACACATCAATTGTCATCATCTCGGAGTTTTTTGCTTGGGGGTGTCACCCAGCACATCTAGACGCAACTCCATTCAGAAAAGTTTGTTTACTGAATTGACCCGAATGAGAAATTAATGGGTCCCTTGAACTAAAGAACAATGAGCCTTTGCGCCAGTTCGGTCGTGTACTTCTCTTTGCTCTTGTCATTAGTTAAATTATTAAGATTTTTTTTATTTACTGGGATTTTATAATATTTAAACCAGCAACGTACGTTGTTGTACGCTTCGGGGTTCCCTTCTGCATCATCTTAGCGCAGCGAGCCCGACACGTTTTAATTTAAAGTTAGGTTGCCTTACAAGAGGCAAAAGGCACAAACTCATAATTGATGGTACTCGTATCTAATGTAGCGTTAAAATATAGATCATAATTATGAAATATCCATTACTCTAGTATTTTACTTTCTGTTTTTTGTGTAAGTATATGCCAGGAGTTGGCAATTAAGTTCAAGCGGGGTACTACAATAAATTACAGGCAATGAAATTTAGAAAAATATAGGTATGTACCTAAATTTTAATAGACATTTTTATGTGCATTAATTTAAAACTTAATGCACATAAAAATAATAAAAAACGGGACTTGCCATTGTGCATTATCTACCTGTCAACAGTTGCGCTACGAAGAAATGCGATTGCAACGACAAAGGGAAAACGATTAATCGGAACAAAAATAGGAAAAGTTAAAGAACAGCGAGTGTGGAATTATAATTCACGGCGCAAAGCATGGCCCACCTATCATACTCTAACATGCACGCAGGAGGAGCCACATGCCACCATATGCCACAGACCACCAGCAATGCTATTTGCGCGGAAAATTATTGGGCTCACCTATAACATTTTTTTTCAATTTTGCCCTCAAATAAGAAATAAATTTCAGGTTCAGTTTTTTCCCTTTACAATTAGGACTCGAATTAAATGGTCACATATTTGCTGAATAGAATGTAGTACATAAATTATGATTCAATCTAAAAATACCGCTTTGAATGACAAATTACTGACACAAATAGAAGCGTTTAGCGTTGCTTTCACACATAATTGTCCCCAAATTGGGCACAGCTCGATTCGCCCAGATTAGTGCACCTGATTTGGAAACTAATATCTCAATCTTAACCTGCGATCAGCATGCTAATTTGAGCACAAAAACCTCCGCCGATAAAATAAACAATCAAAGCTATTACCATTGGAGAGTATCCAGTATTCCAGTACAGCAATTAAGTGCCATCTGCACGCAGAGCGCAAAAACCGCGGCCCGGCATTTGAGAACAAGCGAGCGAGCTATAGATCGCTCAATGGCGGATACGAAGATAATTCAGTTTTTCAGACCATTCCGCATAATGCCGACCAAGACTTAGAATGGAGGGTTATGCAAAAGATAAACATCACAATATTTTTATGAGTTCTAATTCAGAGGTATTGGTTTGATTAGAAGAAGTTTTTACAATTGATCTCTTTATTGTTTAATAGTGTCCTGCCATATTCATTTACGGCACTCAATCTCTTCCACCACGTCGCTGTCACCTGTCTTTTCTCTAATCCACTCGTTTCTTTTGTGATCTTGTAGAGAAACGCCAAGCATCTGTGTCTCCATTGCTCGTTGTGCAACGCGGTCCGCCTAAAAATGGACAGATGCCATCCGGCAACAGCTGGAATTACCTGGATGCAAGTGGCCAGGGACAAAAGTCGGTTGAAGGTTGAAGAGGAGCCCTATGGTTGAAGACGAACCCAAAAGCTGTTATAGATAGATAGATAGATTGTTTAATATATTGAATATCAGATGCGACTTGATACATTTATGGTAAATAAAAAAACGATGTAGTCAAAATAGAAAATTATTAAATCTATTAGTTCAGCTTATTTAAATCACTCGTATTAATTGTCAAAACATGACAGTAATAATTAGGGAAGGATACTCTTTTACGATTACATATTCTACATACGAGTATAACTGGACTTTTGAAACCAACTAAGCCAAATATTTATTTAGTATTGCATTATAAACTTTGTTTTGCGTGTTCACAGCGGCTCTACACACGGCAGGCATACTCGCCAGCTAAGTAAAATACTATGGTCATCAAAAAAAAAGACAATTACCGTCGACCCAGAAGAAAATAGAAAAAAAAAACTTTTTAATTTAAAAACAATTATTTTCTGTAGTAAAAAGAGAGACGGAAAAGATTTTTAAAGTTGACACTTTTTGTAAATACTTACCCTGGCATTTCATTAATTAGTTTAAAGCCTGTTTCAAGGAAGTTTTTGTTCGCTGTTTGCTTTGCTCAACCGCTATTGAGGATACATAAATATTAGTTATGTTTCATTAGAAATCGTTCATATTTATAATCCAAACCTGAACCTATTAGGCATTATCCGAGTCTAATTATACGAGAGGCCAGTAACGACAAACACTGGAAAAAATCTGCGCAACTATCGCCGCAGAGAATGTACGTGTCGCAAATCGAGACAAAAACTGAATAATTCAAATTTCTAAGAATTTATCAACCTGTCTCTCTATAAATATTATCTTTAATATTGCGGGCGTTTCAACGACTCATTAAAGAGCATGCGCATAGCTGAATTGAAATAAAACACTAAATAATTCATATTTTGCTGCGTCGTTTCGGCTAAATTAATCATCTTCGCAAAGATGATGATTTCATTAAGAGTTTGCTCCAGCTATATTTAGCAGGAATCGTGTGTTATGAATATGTTGTATATAAAAGATAAGACGTTAAAAAAACTATTTTATTACTATTCGTGTGTCGTCCTTATGCGACCTGTTTTTGCGCATCAATTTAAAAGCACCACCATTTTAAAACTTACTCTTAGCAGTACAGTTACTTTAAAATTATTTTTTATCTATTTTATTTTGACGTAAAAACAATACTGACGTTTGTTGATGCTATGCTAAGGCCTCAGAACATTGACAAATTATTATTGTAGTATTATGCCATCTGTTTTAAGTAATCAATATTTTTAAATGTTTACTATACATATCGCACACCTATAAAGATATGATCTCATACCTACATTAACAACATTACCTCCTAAGACGCACATTTATTTTGAGTTGTGCCTTCGTGTATTTTGAGTCGTGTTACTCTTTATCTAGATTAATCACTAGACACCTGGGTGTGCGATATGGTTAATTAATATCTAGTTGAAAATAACTTTTACTGGATTAATATCTGATATTAAATAACAAAGTACTTCTTTAAAACTTTTCAAATTACACAATAATATCCGATTCATGAGGCCGCCATTGAAAGCATATAAATCGCAAGAAGGCTGGGAAAACTCTTATCTCTTGAAACTACATTCATACAAATTGAATGTGCTGCCAATGTGTTTCTTATTCCCTCCCGAGTTTAAATTTAAAATCTCGTTGGAACAGGGAGGGAGGAAGGGGAGGGGGGGGGCGGTCCACCTGGCGTAATATCCTATTTATGAATAATGTTTTATTCTATGAGCGTGCGCCCGCCCGCCCCGCCGCCCGCCGCGCAATATTGTCCAGGGCTGAAACGTCTTGAGTTATGGCCGCGGTATCTGGAGTTTTAAATTATTAAGTTATCTTGTTTTCAAGAATTTTGCTTTCAGGTTTGTTTTATTTTTATTAATGACGTGATTTGATGTCATGAAATGGGTTTAATAAAGGTTTCGATCGTAGGACCTACACATTAATAGCTTAACTGTATTATTAGCTTAACTGTACGTTAAGCTAATAATGTGGCATTTATAAATAATAATCAGCACCAACAGTCACATAAGAGAAATATAATTTTTTTAGCTAAATTAATGTCCACGAGCACGACTTTAAATAAGCTATGCTTTAGTATGTATCGTGCGTGGTACTACAATAGTTAAAGACTTATTAAAAAAATCAGCCAAGTGCGAGTCGAGCTTGCGCCCCGAGGGTTTCGTACTAACTTGTGTAAACAGTTCATCAATAGCGGGATTCGAGTCTCGAAGAGTTATACCACTTTTTCAGAGTTTGTTTAATTTTTATTTTATGATATACCTAAGAATTTATTCTTTTCAACTACTTGCCAAATGTCATAATTATAGGTCAACGGGAAGTACCCTCTAGGTTTCAATTCCCTTGCGAGTATCAAAAATGCGGTATAAAAAGCCGTATCTTTTGTTTGCTTCGAATTAGAAGTTTGATTTTTTCACAAGCTTAAAAGATTGCTAATTAGATTATTTGATATTACCTTTAACGTGATATCACTACGCGTGTCTGGTAAAAAGGGTCTTAGACAGACAGACGGACAATCAAGTGATCCTATAAGGGTTCCTTTTTACCTTTTGAGTACGGAACCCTAAAAATGTGTAAATTTATCACAATTTTACAATGTTTTCTAAAATTTTCTATAAATATTTAAATATCTTAGTAAGTATCGGTTCTATAACACTCAGAACGACCGACACGAACTTTTCAGTCAATTTATTTACGAATCTTTGCCACAGATAAAATAGTTCCACAATTAAAGTCCCTCTCGCAACTAAACCTCAATAAAATCGTATTTTGTCCCGCCACCAATCACGCTAACGCGCGAACTCTTTCCATAACTCTGCATTCTTCCGCGATTGCACGATTCAATGACAACCCTGCGCTCTTATTGCTTGCTTTGTTTCAGGCGCCCCCACCCCCGGCGCCCCCAGGGCCGGCCCGCACTTTAATTAATGGAATAACTCTAGCCTGAGTTCGGCCCCACCTAGGTATAGTCTAGCCGGGAATTGTCTCATAAGTTTTGACGCGGACTGTCGAAATTATTATGTTGTAGAGAAAACAGTGTTGTTATTTGAAAGGCATGGGTGTTGGCAGCTCGTATGGCTTCTCACACTACTTGTTTTAGTGGCATTGTGTTTGACTTTTATCGTTCAGTGTTACTTTAATACGAGACTATGATGATCATGGTCGGCTCTTAAGATCCGACTTAAACGGTTTGTTTTTTATTGTTTGCGATTGCGACTGAGTTGCCATTAATAGTCATTTATTCAGTATATTGGCCGTCTTCCGGGCACTTACACGCCCCAAAAATATAGCTTTGCCCTACCACCGCTTCGGGGCTACATATCGGCTGGTGATGAGAGGTAACGGCGCAACAAGTTTAGTCCAATGATGAAGTCTGAGATGAAGCATAACTACAATCGAGTTAATTAATATTAATTATTTACAACATTATTACTTTTAATTATTTTTTTGTTCATGTCAACAAAATCTGTTTTAGTATTGTTCTTCAAGAGCATTGTCAATTCTGGTTGTGATTTCATTACATTTCTTTTTATTTTCCTCCGGCCATTATTATGGTGGTTCATTGGCAATGATGAAGTTCAGACAAGGGACGCGTTTACTCAGAAGTTTATCTAACTGTTGACAGGCTGCAAACATGTCTAGGAGCTTCGCAAACAAAGAGACGCGGGCGCGATCAATTGTCGCATAGTAACTCCTTGCACCTTAACAAACTCTATCGTGGAGGGGGGAGGGGGAGTAATGATACATTCGCAGGCCGAAGTGAGGCGCGAGGTAATAATGAGTTATGTACGTGATCCAATTATTTGGGCGCTCGCTCATTACCGCTAAGTGTGAAATATTGCCGGCTTTATTACTAGCATCGCTGACTTCTCGGGGGCGGCCCCGCCCTCACCCCCTTGGGGGGGTCATCTGCAGCGCTGCAACTGTGCTCTACTAAATCATAATAATGTAAGGTGCCGAGCGACGCCGCCGGACTTGCTCAATTCTTACTTGATATAGCAGCTATGCACACGGCGAAGTCGTTGGAAGCTGAACCTTATGACTCAGAATTCGGAAAGTTTGTGAGAGTTTTGTTACACGTCTAGCGAAGTCGATATGAAAACGATTGTAGCGGACAACATTCTTAATAATCTGGATTTCTTTTATTACAACAAATACATATGCTTTTGATCAGATAAATTGCCTATGTGATTTATCAGTTGAGCTAGTCAAGTGTATTTTAAGTACAATAGGTACTTATTGAATTGAAATACTATGATTATTCTTCGTAACCCCTTGTTAGGTATTTATTAGGCTTCACGACTAAACCAATGAATAGATGTAGGCTACTTTTAGTTTAATTGTATAATTTTAACAAAGACAATTATCACGCAATAACAACTTTTGCATGCTGAGCTGATAGAGCCACGGATTTAGATAGTGTATCCTTTAGATTATAACTGTTGGTTCGGTTTCAAAAGAAAAACGATTAAAAGTAAACTTTAAATCCCATAACGTTTTTCTGTGATCCGCTTATTAAAATGGACTCGACGTGAGCGATAAGACAATTAAATTCAATATATTTATTGCATTATATAATGTTACTCAGGTGTTATAAATAGGTCATTATAGACGCAGCAACGCAGAGAGGATGACGCCATGCATAATTAGATCAATTGGTTTGTTTTAAGAAGTGGTAAAGAATTAAAATACATTAAGAAATCATATGACTTTATTGAATAATCTAATCAAATAAATTGTATTTAGTTAGGAGTAGTTGATCCACGTGACGCGTCAACGGGACTTTTTCCGTTTTGCTGTAAATCGACCAAGAGCGAGTACTGCATATAATGTTTCATGCTATAAATTATAAATTAGCGACGGAAGAAGTTAACATCATGTGTAGGGTATATTGACAATAAGTTTTGCCGAGAAAGGCTCGTTTTCAGAATTGATGAGTAAAAGCCGATGTAAAGCTTTTTAATCTACAATTGGAATTTATAAGAATCTTAGGACATACTATAATACGTCTTATCTTTTTATTTAACTAAAAATCTTTTTTACAACCTATTAAGAACGACACGTAAGGTTTTTCAATTTATATAAAATACGTGAGACATTCAAGTTAATAAAAAATTATGTTATTTTATTAGTTTATGTAAAATAACAAGGTCGCTTTTAACTATTAGGTACTAACATAGTTGATAAACTTGCTGTTACTAACACATGAATCTTTTGTTATCTGATATATATGTATATATAGGGTGTAACGAAAAGGTGAAATAAAACTTTAAGGGGTTATTCTACGGCTATATTACATCAACTTTTTCTATGGGAGCAACATCGAAATCTCAAAAAAAATATTGACGTTTCCATACAAACTGATGCCAGCTGGTCGCGTTTTAGTATGGGAAAGTGTTTTTTTTTAAATAAGTACTTCCAGTACCTTTAGGACAAAACAATGTTGAGAACTAAAAAATAACTTATCATATTATAACATAATCAGCCCACGCCAGCCCATTGATGGACATTGGCATGTTTTAATGCACATTACACGGCGCTGAGCTTTTTTTAAAAGTGCCTCAAGTGAAGTTCGAACCTAACCTTTCGAAGAGCTACGGTGGACCTAGTTTTTGTTAGGGAATACGCCCCGGTCCTGCATAGCTTAGTTGGAAGTCGCCCCGATAGCGAAAGGTCCGTGGGGTTCGAATCCAACCTAGGGCAGTTGAAAAAATAATAAATAAAAAGCTAGAATTATTAAAAACACCAAAAAAAGGGATTTTACTTTGCTTAATAAATTATTTCAACAATCAAACCAATCATCTATATAGCCTCAAACTAAGCAAAACTTGTAATATGGTGACTAGATAACGGATAAACGTACATATAAATAAATACATTTATAAAAATCCATGACTTAGGTACAAATGCTCGTGCTTATCGACTGGCAGCATTCAGTAATTTTTTGGATGCGATTACATCGATAATCCATCTTACGAGTGACGCTTAAGAACTAGTCCTTAACCCTTTGACTCGCGTGAGGGGTCAGCGCTACTTTCGCTTGTTTTTGTCGCACGTCGCGTCGCTTCGACCAACTAGGAGCGAATCATGTCCAACTTGACTAACTGTAACCTGGTAATTGCGATCTGTGAATAAGAACCTAGTATTTACACTCCTAATACGTATGTTAAGGCCGTGTGAACTTTTTTCCGGACATATAGCTGTTTTTAAGTCGACAAGTGATAAGTTGTGAGACAACAAGCGATAAATATTAGTTTTAAAACGATTTAAGTATTTGCGAAACTTATCGTTAGTGAAAGGAAAATATTTTTACTATTCCCATGGTAAAATATTGTTAACATTGTTGAAGTGAATCAAAATAAAACGAATCTTTATTAACAAAATATTGACATATAACTTCTAATGATTTTATCTACTTGCTTAGAGTAGACGAAATAAAATCTAAAACATTTTAATTTACTTTGTTTTCATTAATCTGTCTATTGTATGTAGTTAAGTAGGGTTGCCAGCAACAACTTTTTGGCGAATTGAAAAAGGCCCATGACACTGGCCAAAAGCCTAACAAAAGCCGGGCCGGACTTGTATTTATTTGGCCGGACACGCAATCAAAAAGCTAACTATGTTCGGCTTTATCCGGACGCCTGGCAACGCTATATGTAAGTAGGTATGGAATTAACTGTTTGCTATCTACATTTATTGTGTCGATATTATTATTGTAAGTAAATAAATATAAATGCTCTAGACACACCAATGTGTGTTCGACGCCTTCCGTAGCCGAGAGGCAAGTGCGCGTACTTGGCGTCACCATCTCTGATGTTCCAGGTTCGATTCTCGGTCGGGTCAATCTAGAAAACGAACTTTTCTATGTTAGGTCGGGTCTGGTGTTGTGGTACCGTCGTTGTTTCTGATTTTTATAATAAAAGTGCTTAAACTACTTACCTTAGGATTAGGGCAATGTATAATGTATAATGTTGTCCAATATTTATTATTTATTGTGACGGTCCCGAATAATGGAATAACATCCTTGTATTACGAAGTACGCGCCATTGAAAATTGCCAGGGGCCTCTCCCAGTACACCCAGACCGGAACCGATTACAAAAGTGTGCTTTCCCAAGCCAGGAATCGAACCCGGAATCCTGCATTTAAGACAAATTGCGCTACTACGCCAATCGGGTCTTAAGTGGATATTTATGAGGCTAAAAACTTTTCAAAAACGCTATTATCAATAGTGACATGCAAATACCTTTCCGCAAACAGCGTTTAACGAAGCATCAGTCAGCGCGCATCACGCACGCAATAAATCGGCGCGGGCGCACGCAATGCACATCCATCCACGAGTTGGTCGCTCAGCTTGTGGTTGAGCCACGACTTTTATTCTATGCTAATTATTATTAATTGAAGCGAATACCTTCCACTATACTCGATAAACTTTTATTTTTTTAAAAGGGAGGTCGATAGTCTTATCGCCGTCGTACGTCGTCGTAGGCAGAGACTATCAGATAGTCTCTGCTCGTAGGTCGGAAATCTGCTTTGTTTTACTTTGAACTATTTTTTGGTGTTGTCTTTTTACGACTTTCTACGTAGTCAAATTACGAGTAATTCACAGTAGAATGAATAACTTATTTATAAAGCTTTTAAGATAATATCAAACTTAATTAACGTTCGTACTTTCCAAATAAGAACTTAATTAAGAACTGGAGCATACGTTTGATAAATATATATTTCATGAATGTTGGACAATATTACATACATAGTTCTTATCCTATGGTAAGTAGCTAAAGCACTTGTGTTACAGAAATCAAAAACAACGACGGCACCACAACACCCAGAGGCCCAATTCCCGTAATTTGACAATTGTCGCAATCCGGTGTCGATCCGGTCCCAGTAACATTACTATCACAAACGGTATTCTCGTAAACTTTCAATTTCACGTAAAATTATTAAAACTATCCCAATACGACTAAAAACAGAGCAAAAAAAAATCTAATTTTGGTTTCTTCCATTTTCAGTTGCATTATGAACTATAATTGAATTTTTTAGGTTTAGGAGAATACCGTTTGGGATCGTAATGTTACTGGGAGCGGATCGACACCGGATTGCGACTATTGTCAAATTACGGGAATTGGGCCTCTGACCCTAGACAATATAGATAAGTTATTTTTCTTCATTGACCGACCGGAAATCAAACCTGAGACCTCAGAGATAGCAACTCCAAGTCCGGTATGCTTGCCTGTCGGCTACGGAGGTCTATGAAATTCGTCTTTAATTATTTCATAAATATCTACAATTTCATAAAAATTATAGTCATTTGTATTCTCTGTTTCCGCTCCACTTGTGAGTACAGCGGATCGCTCCGCTATCTCTCCGCTATCGCTCCCCGCGCCGCTGGTGCCCGACCGCGGCCAGCAGTGTTATTCAACTTTAGCATTTACCTCGCTGTTAGCATATTCATGGCGCGCGTATAATTTCACCCTTTCTTTGTAATGAATATGGAGATGGAAGAAAGTTCTCGCGCTTAAAAACTAGTAGCTTCTGTAATTGGCGGTCGTTTGATAGTTTTTGCGGTGCGTCCGCGCAGCGCGCCAGGAACGCCTGAGCGGCGGTGTTTACTTTTCGTTCATGTTTCGTCATAGTTGATAATACTACTGTTATAAATATAAAGCCAATTATGACAATACTTTCAATTGTATCCTGGTTTAGCAGGACAAGCATATTATTTGTATCTAGAAGGAGACACATCATTTAAATATGGCGACAACGAAGGGAGCTGAGATTGCGGTTTTGGTAGCGATTTTTACCATATTCTATCTATTCACTCGTTGTTTGGTAAGTGTAGTTTACGTGTACCTGGACCAGGTACTTATCTTAGTACGTTTTATGAAGCTACTTTAGGAATCAAACTTTTCATAAGTACCATCTGAGTACAATATTTTCGGTCAAAATTACCAAGTAATTGTTGTTATACAAAATGTTTTGCGATTTAACTACCTCAAACGAAAGGCTAAGCAAAGAGAGATTTAATAACTTTGAAGTTTAAATATAAGAATTTCAAATGCGACTTATATTTAGGTTTAGATAAAAAGTTAAATGTCATTGAACTAATTTTCAACTTTAAGTCCGACACGTAGAGATCAATAACAAATGAGAAAATTGGACGTTTTGAGGTAGCTTGACGAGCTGTTGTCTGTACGGTAATAGCGTGATCATACTTAGAGTATTCGTTAACATTCAGGTAAGGGCAACTGGTTAATTGAATTAAAGATTGAATTGAATTAAGGAGAATGTTCAAAATTAATTTTATAATAAAAATTAAAACCGAAAACATAGAATCTCTCATCGACTGGCACCGACTCCAAAAGTAACTGATTAGGTACGTGTTAAGATTATTTTTAGCGTTTTCGTTTTTTGAAGTTTATTATTTATTTATTTTATTTTTTACAAAATCTCTTAATTAATGAGTTTTTTTTTATAAAATTAACTTATTTCATCTATTTTAGTGATAAATTTAATGAGTAGTTATCGTATAATGAGAGTATCGTATATAGATCGTATAATGAGAGATTCCTTGTTTAGACGTATGAAGAGCAAGCAAAGTTAAAAGATGTTCAGTTTGAAGTTAGGTATAAAAATACCTAAAAAATTTGGAAGAAGGCAAAATATCGATTACGCAATTTCTCCAAAAAAATTAAGTTTTTACGTCTTTATAAATAATAAAACACATGATTCTTTATATACAATGACTTATCTATAAACATTTGTTTTTGTTTTGTTGATTTGATATAACACGAACATATTAGGATTTTGATTTTGTTGTTGGTTTTATATTACGGTTTTATGGTTTCATATTTAAAAAAAAAACCTTAACATTTTAATGATTAAAAGTTCTGCCAATTAATTAATTACTTATTATTAAACCTAAACAACTGGACATTTTGAAAACTTGACATTTTGCGAATTTGACAATTTGCGCATTTGACGTTTTGCGAATTTGACAATTTGCGAATTTGACTATTTACGAATTTGGCAGATTGCGACCGCTTGACAATTTGACAATTTGCGCATAAAGGCAAAATTTAACTAAATTTATATGGGACCACTCTGAAAGTATTACCTTTCAAACAAAATATCGAAATCGGTCAACGTAGTAACGAATGATCGCTCAACATACATAAAAATAAAATAAAAACCGATGAATTGAGAACCTCCTCCTTTTTTGAAGTCGGTTAATAACGGCATTTTTTTGTGAATTGTGTAGTTTTGAACTTAATAAGCCCTAGTTTTCTCTTGACTCAGGGCTGTGGGCATATGCGCCTTTGTCATTAAGTCCAGAGGTCACGGCCACCGACAGTTAGGGCAGCGGCGCCCGCGCAGTCACGCCCTATTGGGCACTAACGGTGAAAGTACCCTTCAAAACGCGCAACAG
This sequence comes from Anania hortulata, assembly GCA_963576865.1. Classification (NCBI taxonomy): domain Eukaryota; kingdom Metazoa; phylum Arthropoda; class Insecta; order Lepidoptera; family Crambidae; genus Anania; species Anania hortulata. The sequence continues at coordinate 22,661,206 of OY756393.1, forward strand.
GTATTTTTGCTGTAATTACTTTTACTGCTATACAGCTAACATTGTGGCCGCTAGGAATTATGATGGATTGACTTTTACTTTGTACTTTCGAGCTGAAGTCCAGCCGTTGCGGTTAGTTGTATTTTTCACCTCATTAAAAACGCTATAAATGTAAACAATAATGATGATACGACATTGCATTTTAAATTACACGATTAAAATAGTATTTGGATGTTTTATTCAGTAACCGCATTATCTAAATATTTGTAACAAAGCTACTGATTATATTTTATTTTAAAATGTTTTTAAGTGACGTGATAACATTTCGTTATCTTATTTAATGACACAAATAAAGTATGCTTTTTAAAACATAGAAAATCATTAAAATACAATCAAATTGTAAAACATAGTCTAACATGTCGTTCGAATGTCTAGTGGTTCGCGCTACGGGCTACAAAGCGGTTGCAGGTTCGAGTCCCCCAGAGGCAAGTGTTTGTGTGATGAGCATGTGCATGCACCTGAGTCATGTATGTCATAACTATTAGTATTGCCCTTGGAATAACGAATCCTTGTTATCTCAAGGACATTGATCTTTAGGATTGGCAGAATTTGTATTTGAATTGGCTGTAGATGATAGAGATGTAATATCAATTAGATACCTAAAGTTATAGAAGGATTTGAGAGACGTTTTTGACCTGCAGTAAAAAAATCCTAGCTAAATAAACAATAAACCCATATCAAAGGTTGGTTATTTAATTATTGTAGATACTATCCGTGTTGATTCACACAAATATTATGTAAGCTATTCATACTCAGTAAATCACTTAATAGCTATTTATGTATGGTGAAGACGAAATTATTATTAAGCATCTACTAAACACAATATTAAACTAATATGAGTACACACACACACACACACGCACACGCACACACGCACACACACACACACACACACACACACACACACACACACACACATACACACACACACACACACACACACACACACACACACACACATACACACAAACACACACACACACACACCGGTACGCACGCACGCACGCACACTAGACTAGATAACTTGATAGCTAGTCTTATTGTTAATTGTTAATTTAAGGAAAACCTGTTATTGGCCTTACAAAATAAAATAAAATAAAATACTTGAGTTATAAGTTTTATGTACATATAATAAATATATTAATTAAAATTGACCCATTATAACTCTTCCCTAAAAATGTGAACCGTGCAAAATAAATTACCAGCTTAATGTGGAAACAGAGCGTGTCGCTACGTGCGCGCGCGCAGGCGTCCTTTAATCTGCCCCCGGTGACATTTAGACCCATCTGCTGCACCACTTGATCCTTATTGCCAAGGATTAGGGTTTAAGTTTGCAACACTTTTGGTACAGTTAAACAATGACCAATGTTGTGATGCAGTTGCGATAACTTGATTAATGAACTGTTCTATTAGTATGTTATCTTTTTAGTGATCCCAAAATATCGATAGTTTTGGTACCAACAGTTTTATTAATTTACCAAGAAAATCAGGACATTGAAAGTGTTCAAATATAATTAAGTACATACTCGTTATCAATTTATAGGTACCTCCGATCCGGTAAAAATATCGATAATAAGTAACAAAATATTGTCGATCCACTTATTTACTATCACATCTAGACAGGAAACTTTAGGAAAGCTAATGCTGATGTTTAAGTTTGTTTTTTGTGAATTCCTCTTCGACCACTTTTAGACATTGCAAATATTCCTATCTCTTGGTTGGAGTGTCCAACACGGTGAACGGCTTATGATCCAGAATACTTCACAACCTCACGCCGATAAACTAGTTATCAATTACTATCGATATCTATATATCTGATCGTGCGACATCATTACCCGCGTTTACCCTTTGGAGCGGGTTGTATTCATTCACGACGTCCTACGTTTATTAGTACCGTTACTTGATATATTATTTTGCTACATTTAAGTCTTCTGGCCGCCACAATTAATGGCTTATGTCTAGACCTACATTGTTGAAATAGTTTGACATTTCAGGACGATTAAATTGCCTGAGTTAATTCCTTAAATTTTTCAATGTCTAACGAAATAAAAACTATTGGTGGAATAACTCAATGTAATTTGTTAAATTAATTTATAATTAATTAACTATAAAATGGTATCGTTTACTATGCTTCATAAATATTAATATATACAGGGTGTTTGCCTTTGGTAATAGGTATATCAAGCCGAAAGTAGCCTATGTTAACTTATGCCATGCATATATATACTATACTATGGTAGGTAAGGTAAAATTTTGATATTATCATTTTTTTCATCATCATCATCATCATTTCAGTCATAGGTCGTCGAGTGCTGAACATAGGCCTCCGTCATTGACTTCCAGATTGGCCGGTTGGAATCGGCCTGCATCCAGGGTCCTCCTGCGACCTTTACCAGGTCGTCTGTCTACCTTGTAAGTGAATGTCCTACGCTGCGCTTGACGGTACGTGGCCTCCATTCCAGAACCTTTCTGCCCCATCGGCCGTCAGTTCTACGTGTTATGTTTCCGGCCCACTGCCACTTCAGCTTGCTAATCCGTTGGGCTATGTCAGCGACTATTGTTCTTTTATGGATCTCCTAATTTCTGATTCTTTTTTTTTTATACAAAACTTAATTCTTAAAAACTGTTCTGTAAAAAAAACCAATCGAAATGACACTACTAAATTTCTGTCGTCACCATAGTATTTCTATGCATGTGTTAGCACATACATTTTTCGGCTAAATAGGATCTTTTTTGTCAGGAAAATGCGTTCTTCATACCACACCTAACAGCCTGTATATTGAGTATTATAGATACTTACTCTTTATTGCACACCACACAGAAGAAACCAAGTAACAGGAAAAATTACATTAAGATAAGCGCAATTTAGGCGGTCTTATCACTAGAGGTTATCCGGCAGCAGACCAAGTAATTTACATGGCAATACAATGGCAGTAGGCCGGCCACATCTGTCGCAGAACCGATGAAAGGTGGAGTAAACGGGTTTTTCAGTGGAGACGACGTCTTGTCAAACGTAGTGTAGGACGCCCCCTAACTCGATGGACCGACGACCTTAAGAAGATGGCTGGTAGTGGATGAATGAAAAAAGCATAAGGTCTTGCTCTTTGGCGCTCTTTAAGGGAGGCTTACTTCTTGCAATGGACTGCAATAGGCTGTCTGTCTATGAGTGTCTGGAAGAGACTGCTTCTAGCGATCATCATATCATGTCAGACTATGGCAGTTCACTGCTGGACGTAAGCCTACCCCATCGAGCGCCAAAGAACACAATTACCCGCTCTTTTCATCCAGCCAGTGCCAGCCATCTTCCTGAGGCCATCGGTACATCGAGCTAAGCGGCGTCCCACACTTCGTTTGCCAAGACGTGGTCTCCACTCGAGAACCCGTTTACTCCACCTTTCATTGCGTATTAGTTATAGTTACATATTTTGGTGGAGCCATAGGTTCTTTACTCCTAGGCCTCCTGTGCCGGCCGTAACTGTAGCGAGAATCAATAAGTCAGTCGCGTTGTATCGGCAATACGATCGCCCCCCCCCCCCCTCTCCACCCTGCGCCCGCGCATCTGATGCGCGCGGTCACGACTGCGCTCAACCTTAAAAAAATATTTTCATTAAAATTGAACTGCTGTAATGATCAGATTCACACACCTCCATGATTTGCTACCTTTGCGCTCGATAGCTGTGACATGCTGTTTAAATGATAAATTTATATCGTAATAGAAATAAACATAGGTAGTGTTACCTACTCGAAAAGTGTTACCGATTTTAAGCTTGCTAATTTTAGAATGACACAAATTGTTAGAAGCGATAACTCACAGTGGGCCCTACACAATAAAAATGCAAAAATCTTTAGTCAATAAATGCAGCGGTAAATAATTATTTTCAAAGATGCTATCGTATTGTGTGCTATTATTTAAAGCGTTTACACCATCACAGAGTGGAGGATATAATTATGAATAAAATTATATAATAGTCGAGAGTCGAGTCGAGAGTGACTGTCAAACCGTAAACTCGCTGCTAGTCAAGCCACAGCCTTCTCGGAAAACAATTACGTTAATATCTGATAACTTTACAATTTATATTGATTTGAACGCTTGATTAGCGCAAACAATACATTTGATTAATCTCGTTTGGTAGATATTACCAAATGTAAATAATAAGGGAATACCGTTTACTTATTTACGATAAGCGATTACCGTTTTCAATTCACGATGTTTCTATAAAGTATTGCCTTGTATTTCATGGAAAGTTACTAAATGTTCGAGTAAACTAAATTATTGTTGTTTTGATTAGAACAGCTATACCATGCGAAATGATAGATAGATACTCTTTATTGCACACCACACAAAATAATCAGTACAGAGAAACAACACATTTAGAATGGCACAATTTAGGCGGCCTTATCGTAAGAGCGATCTCTTCCAGACCACCTTCAGGTAGAAGAGTTTGAAAGAAAAAGTTATGAGGGGAGGCGGTAAAGAGTTTAGAATATTAGAAGGCAAAGTAATTTATATATTTAATATATTACATAATATATTATAATATATTTATTACATAAATACAAAAAAAAAATTATACACATTGTTATAAATAATGATCATACATAATATAAATACATATGTATAAGTACTTACACTAATTAATAACCCTATTAAAAATATGGATTTTGATACAAAAAGTGATAAGGTAAGTAATGGTAAGTTTAAGGTGATTTAGTCGATAACTTAACTTGTACTCAACTGCTCCTTTCTTATGCGTACCCCATCCACATGACAAAATAGTACTCATTAAAGTTACCATTGTCTCATGTCGTAATAATGTGTAACGTTAGATGACCCTCTAGCCCAGTGGTTTACGCTTCGGACTACAAAGTCGTGTTGCGGATTCGAATCCCCCAGAGGGTAAATGTTTGTGTGATGAGCACGGTCATTCGTACCTACATAAGTCATAGATGTTTATAATTATATATTCCACAATAATTGAATTATTAACGTAACACTTCAAATTTTCGGGCTATTCTTTTTTTTCGGACGGACCTATCGCTGATTACCTTTGAGGAAGACATTCTTTAGCTTCACCGGGCAGTTGTGGCGTGCGCTGAAGGCGCACAGCCTAGGTCCGCCCCACTAGCGGTCGCCGCGACCCGGCCGAGTGTAAGCCTCAGACTCGTACGTGTCGGGCCCCATACTAGCGGGCGTATCGGGCCATGTCGAGTGCGTACAAACCGCTAGTGGTGGTGCCGACGGGCCCGGAACTGCCGAACAAGGCCGGACCGCTGTCGGGCTCCTTTCTAGCGGGCCCGTTCTGGGGGTGAGTCCGACTCGGGCTATACTCGGGCTTCTTTAGTCATAGTATAAGCCTCATTTACTTGTCTATAAATTTTGTTACTCAGCATTCTTTTTCGTGTCGTAAGAGGCAACTAATTTCTATAGCACGAGACGGGCAGCAGCGTCTGCGTGCGAAATCTTATAAAAAACTGTACTCGCCAACCCGCCTGCCAAGCGCGGCGAGTATTGGCAATCCCCCCCAATGAGTGTCATTGAGATGAAAGATGAGATGAGTATTCTTTTTCACTTTTAGTTCAAAAAGTCTTTTCAATCTTAGTCTTCTTTAATCGAAGTCGTATTAAACTATTATTTAATAGTTACAGTTTTTTCTTTTATTCAAATCAATATAGCTTACGAATGGTAGTTAGCCATCTGTTACGTAAAAAGCGTTCGTTGTAGAAACAATGCCTGTGAGATAATCTGTCGCGTTCGGGATGCGCTCACGCAGGCGGCAAAAACTCGTCTCAATACAACCAGCCAGTTACTATGCTGACAAGCTTGAAGGTTTTACTTTTTTAGTGAAATCTGAGTGTTGGATAATGTCAACTGAAATATTTTTGAAATAGGAAGGACGCTTAAAGTTTTACCTCAAGAGTAAGTAATACAGGTGAATTGTTATTAAGTATTTTACACTAGGTATGAAAAATTCATTGTATAGAATACTGTGACCAAGGATTAGTACCTACTTTAAGAAAAAAATATAATTCAAAAGAAAAATAAAGATTAAATGATAAGGCAATAAATAAATAAAATCAAATAACGTATTTTTTTCATCTTTATTCCGTAGTTTCATTCATGCAACTTAAATACCTAAGTACCTAAGTGGTTACGGCCGTAAAGAATACACTTCTCCACTGCCAACAGGAGGTGTGTCGTAAGAGGCGACTAATTCCTGTAGCACGAGACGGGCAGCAGCATCTGCGTACAAAACCTTATAAAAACTGCGCTCGCCAACCCGCCTACCAAGCGTGGCGAGTATTGGCAGCCCTCCCAATGAAAGTCATTGGGGAGCCCTATGTTCAACAGTGGACGTCTCATGGCTGAAATAATGATGATCATGGTGATGAATTTAAATAAAAATCATGCTTTTTACAACTTATCAAACAACTGAATGTTATTTATTTTATTTATTAATTACTTAGATGAATGGATGTTCCGAGATGTATGCCCTGAAGTGTTAGAATAAATAACACCCACATACAATACAGTACAGCATTTAAAATTAAAGTTCTTGTTGCAATCCTAATTAATTATTTAACCTGTGGAGTATATCAGCTACATTGTTTTAAATCGAACGATTACCATTAATTAACGCAAAGTCTATTGTTCACGTCAATCTAAGCTCAGGTTTTTGTTTAGGTTTCAGTCTGTTTCTGTTTTTATGGATTTTCTTTTCTCGCTCCGATTCATGCCCAAACCTAAAGCATGGTTTTTGTCTTATAATCAGCAAACAGAATGATCAAAAAACTAACGATGATTTATGAATGTTTGGAAACCGTTTGTTCCGCACGCAGGCGGAAACATAATTGATTAATAAGTAAAGAATATTTAGATAAAACGAGCTCTTAAGTTTCAACGGTAAAAAGTACTGGTGATAAAACAAAATTAATAAGTTAAAGATTTAATAGAATGTCATACTTTGCACTAACTATTATTAGACACTCTCCACTGAACAATTATACAAAAGGCACGATACATTATTTTAATTCCAATATGAACTGACTTTGACTTTTGAAATAAAAGATTGGACTAGTAAACAATGAAGGCTGCCTCGCATGCGCTGAATATGTGAGTTTGTTTACTTATAAAATGGCAGTGATTCGGGCGGTCACCGGCGCGGGCGCAAAAAGCGCTCCATTCATATGCGCGGGCGCGGGCAGTTTTTGCGCGGGCGGACGTTCCGCGCGGTTTATTTGTAAATTGGGCGAGATGCGATGCGCGGACGCAGCGAGCCCTAGCAGTGTTGCCAGGGTAAACTCACGGGTAAAATACCCTTTTTCGGAATGTAAAAATAATAATAAGATAATTGGTAAACATCACAGTCGAAATGAAAAATATTTGGACAAACAAATTTTTAAATCTATTGCGCAATTTAAAACCAATAGGTAGATCATTATTAATACAAAACAAATCAAAATTCTACTAAAAATACAAACAATGCTTTGCAATAGTACCCTAACTGGTATATAATTTATTGCTATTTTGTATGATTGGTAATACATAATAGAGTTTGTTTTGCTTCATTCAAGGTCATATTAGCTTAAGAAAGTAATTTCTTTACTTAAACAAAGACGATCAACTGAATGTGTACGTTAACGGTTAAAAATAAGTTTTTGGCAAAGAATCAATTGCCAAATACTAGACAAAACCAGTTGTCTTAGTTCTTACTCTCACTATTTTTATTTGTTACACCAGTTGTGTGTGTGAGTGATATTATAGTGTTTGTAGTGTATTACTTTATAGTATCCAATTCTTCAAGGTACAACTAATTCCGTCTCTGAGCCACAAGTACCTGGCAACACCGGGGCTGCGAGACGACGGCAGGGAGCGGCCCCGCGCCGCTCATTCTAATGCGCGACTAGTTTTTGCGCACGCGCATAATTCCATACGAATGCTATCTGTATACTCGGAACGAATCTAATGCGTCCGCATGAGACACGTAATGAACCCCACTAGACCACTCCAACGCGCTTATACCCTAAGCATTAGAGTCCACTTTAGAACTAACTTCTCCTGATACAGATTTCATCACGTCTCGACCACTGTGTGAGTACGTTTGCGCTTCTTTACTGGACACTTGAAGCTAATTATCTATAAACTATACTTCCACTGTCATGTCTATCCCGTTTTTACTCGGATTTAGATTATTAGAAGAGCTGATTAGTTTGATAAATTGCTTTTTGTATATTATTGTTTTTCGATTTCCTGTCTTTATTATTGTCCTTATTCTCAACTGGACTCATTAAATAATTCTTAAGATTCAAAGTGTGGGAATAACATTTACAATGCAGTCAAAAAACTATAGTAAGGTAAAAGTATGTGTCTCTTAATAGCAACATGACGTGATCGTAGTGCTGTGATTTTTTGTATCAAGAGTCAAGGACTCAGTCCTTGACTCTTGATTTGTGTTTTGTGTGTGCTTTGTTTAAATTAAGTACCTATTAAAAACACGTTGAGAGTTGTTTAGAAACAACACCAAAAAAAACATAAAATTTGAATCACCAAGAAAAATACTTATATCCTAAATACATTTTAGAGGAAACTAATGTGACACAAGTAACAGAGCCTAATGAATGAATGAATGCACACAGAAGACCCTAAACTAAAATGATTACCAAATAGGCAATAGAGTGAGCGGTCTGAATGGGTGAGTGTTCGGAGCTGGCTCCATAAATACGAGGGTTGGGTCTGTGCCAGCCAGGGCCTGTCCGGTCGGCGCTGGGCAGGCTCAGACGTCCGGCTATGCCAATTTGCCTAGACTCAGCCGCACACTGTAGATAATATATCTTAAAATCTAATTATTGTCAATCTTTTTCAAACTTCTTCCGATGGAGTTCTTTTCCACCTATGTTTATTCTGTGCCATCTCTTTGATCTTTTGATACAACATGAAGTTTTATTTGTGTTTCACTTTCAACCGGTCTTATGTTTGTCCTTCCAGATTTTCTTATCTTCTTTTTCTATTCTTCGCTATCTTCTCCTTTGTTGAGTATTTTTCGGTAGTAAAGCGTTGATGATTGCTCAGCTCTACAGAACAGTGTGAGATATGATGTGAATGGTGGCGAATTATGAGGATTAGTTGTACTGGACAGACAACAGCACGTCAACTTACCACAAAACGTCAAATTTTCTCAGTTGATATCTCTACGTGTCACTTAAAGTTGAAAATCAATTCAATTACCTTTAACTTTTTGGGTAGGTTGAGGTTTTATCAAGGAATCCGATAAATTGTAAAAGAGAAACACGATACTATACTTTTTCTCCATTTGTCTTATTTTCCTACTGTCAAGGAATACAGAATCTTCTTTCTTGCCTTTATTATTAAGATTACATATATTACTTACGTACAGAATTTACTCATTACTTACATCACAATGTCCGTCTATTATTTCCTAGACGGGCCCATAGTGTTAGCATAGATTAGCAATTATAATGAGATATTGACCGACTGAAATATTAGGTGACTGTAAAATCTTTAGTGTGCGGCCAGCTAGTTACAGCCCTTGGAGGCGCAGACCGCTTAAATGAGCCTGGGAGACTGCAAATTGCATCGTTGTTCGGTAAACGAATTAATTGTCATTGTCTGCATGTTGTTTAGTCTGTAGACTGCTGTTTTAAATAACACTCAAAAGGTCCTAATATTTAGTACTAAAATATAGTGTCTATTAACAAAAGACTGTAAATGCTATGTTTGATAGTGCTTTAGTTTGACAGATATAAGTTGTCGTAGTTTTATCATAGAGCTATACTTACTGTCATTAATATAGAGACTTGAGAGAGACTAATTAATCTTACCAATCATAAGTCTATAAGTACTTTCAGCTGTTCTAGGTAGATAGTTGGTAGAATATTTTATTAGAGTACCTAACAATGTTGACTCAATACAAGTTTCACTCTACTTACTCGTAAATAGCGTCAGTAAAGACAGTCACGATTTGAACCCACGAATCCTCACGAAGGAAACCTAATGACACACGCTGTCAGGCTCATTTCATTAGGCATGTAGCCCGCATTAAGTGGGCATTATATTTAGCGAACCGAGCTAGTGCGCGCTTATATCTGTTAATTTATTGCCTTATTTTAATTAAGCGTTGCATCCCGACGTTCTGATCTCGTCGTGGCATTCAATGTAAATGCGATTTAAAAGTAATGGCCTCGTCGCCAATTGACTTCGCTCTCGTCCGTTTGAGCTCTCGGGTTCAGTACCCGATCGGTCTAGTTTTTGCGGTGCAGAAAAAACGCTGAGAAGTGACGACTCGGCGATGTTAGGATAAGTAGCGAGATGCGCGCGCGCCGGCTCGGGACGCGGGGACATAAATCGAGAGTAAAAAGCGCCGCGTCGCGTCGTCCGGCCTTTTTTGCCGTTTCTTGTTATGCGCATTCCTTCGTTTTTGTAGCGACATGTTCCCGACAAACGAGCTCGGGCGGGTTTGCGAGTTTTTGCGACGAACAATGGTGGGTCGTTGCGCAGTGATTGCGCGGGCGCAAGGCGCGGTGGATATTTGCATGCGGCGGCCAATGGCGGCTCACGGCCACGCCCCCCGCCCCGCCCCGCGCCGCGCCTAGCGCTCTAATGCTAATGCGCGCGCGCACGTGACGGTAACGAGCTGTGACGTCACGCGGCTAGAACAAAACTTACAGCCTCTCACGTAATGACGTGAGTCGTGTCAAAATATTTCCGAACATCATTCCACGTAACGTGCATTGGCTTACATGACAACTATGGCTCTGTGATCTGCTAAATATTGCTAACACGAGCACTTACCTGCTGATGCTTTAAGTCAACTCTACGTCATTTACGTAGAAAAACAAAATCTTGATCTTGTCTTCTCTTACTGAATTAGCTAGGACATTAGTTTACCTGACGAATTTTCTCAAGTGCCTCGTTTTTAGAGCCAGGTGCCGAACCCGCATCAACAAATCCGAGACCTTAGATAATAAAAACGTCAATGCAGGATTCGGAAAAGATCTTGATAGATAGATAGATAGATAAATAGATACTCTTTATTGTACACCATACAAATACCATCTTGCCACATTAAAAGTTTTTTTTATTGCAGGTACAAATGATATTTCTCTGTCATCATTTGCAACAAAAACTACCCATGACTATTAGGTAAGTACAGTCATTTTTGACCAACCAATAGCAATTAGGGACAAAATTAAAAAAAGAAACAAATTAATAAGTTTCAATAATTAAAAACTGAATAAAATGTTTTTATTTCAGGATGTTGTCCCATATTCTACACAATACTTATAATTTAACAATCCAAATTAAATTCATTCCAATTGCAAACAAATTATATATGTATGTACCAAAAATTTGCCATAAACACAAAAAAAATATCTTTTGGCGGTGAACAAAATATGGATGGAAAATTACTTATTTTTAAGAAAGAAAGAAAGAAAAAATTTTTTTAAAGTGAGCATGCTCGTTTATATAGCTTTTATTAGCTTCATTTGTAACGAACTAAGTATTTTATTAAATCTTGGAAGTTTTTTTTAACCTTCTGATTGATATAGCTGAGTGATATAGTTTTAAAAATTTTAAGTATGTGTGATCCGAACAACCAGACTGACTGGAGAAGATGTGATACTAAGTCGAACTAAATTAAAAAGGCTGATAGTAAAACCAACAGGGTTTGGGTTATTTCATAAGTTTCGGCGACTGTCATATTATATCTACCCCCCTCGGTGGGCGGTTCCGTACAAATTTGTAGGTACATAGGTATTATAAATAGTTAAGGAATCGAGTCTCGTATAGTTTATTTTAAAAAATTAATAAAATAATTACAAAATTATATTTTTCAGATTTTTCTCTGTACTCGTCCATAGTTCTAGGTCAACCCTAATTCTATAATTCCCTTAAGAGTTTCAAACTCAAAAAATACGTTTTTAGCGACATAAAAGGCCCTATCTTTAAAAAAATAATAACTTAATGGTTTGATTTTTTCACAGCTTCAAGGGACTGTATTCGAATATGGTTTTAATTTAAACTCGATATCTCTACGCGTTCTCGAAATGAAGGGTTTTGACAGACAGACGGACAACAAAGTGTTCCGTTTTTTCCTTTTGAGTTACGGAACCCTAAAAAACAAGCCGATCCTCTGAAACCCATACGGCACAGTATCACGATCAATTAGTTTCAAATGGTCATAATCATCCAACGAGTATCGGATAGACACATTACGGGCATTAGTTTGTTAATGATGTTAATAGCCCGCGTTTCGGAGCCGGCATTATAAGGCCATTAGGCGGATAGCATCGCGCACGCGCACGCGCCGCCTGACCCGCGCGCCGCGCCTGCGCCCGCGCACCGATCACTGATCACTCGCTTGAGATGCAGCGATTGACTGCTGGAGACGTAGAGCCTTGTGAGGCTCTTGCTATGGCTGAGTAGTGATTCCAGTAAAAACCTATACAGTGCCTGGCGGTAAATATTGCACATCGACCTTTGGAAAGAGACAATCGGCTAATTTCGGCTTCGTATATCGTTATCAGTGGCGCACACTACCATGACGTTTGTTGATACTGCATAGAGTTGGTAAAACCACAAACTATTTCATTTATTTTTTAAATAATTTCGTTGGTATATTATACATAACGTTTGTGGTGAAGCGGCGTGTAAATAGCCGACAACATGCGGGAGCTTAATTACGCAAGAAAAAATATGAAGACGATTGGAATCGACCCTAATAGATTAAACAAATGGCAAATGGCAACGTTAACACCGAAAACTGATGGTCCACTTACCTTCAGATCAGCTCGGGTACGTCCTCAGCCGCGGTCAATCCAGTCTTCAACACACGAGTGGCACTTTTTTCATGTAGCACAAATCAAGACGAATTGAATAATGTTAGGTTAGAAAAATGACATCGGACACGCAATCGCGACAGTCCATACAGAGGGCGCTGACGTCGCTCGCTAGGGATCCCACGAGCCAATCCTAATGGCCCGAGAACCAAACAGCCTCAAATGAAAACTTATTGAAACCATTTGGAATTTTCAATTATTAATAATTATAGAATAAACCAGCAAATATAAGTTAGTGGTGATGGTGGTGAAAAAGAAAAGAAAAATATTAACATTGGTCACTTAACGTGCCCAACCATGCTGCCCGCCTTGGAAGTTCGCTGAACTTTCAACTTTTACAGCTCTATAAAGTTAACGCGGGAATCAAAACAAAACAACAATAAAGTACTTAGTTCTGAAATCAAATACTGATAAACGAAAAAATCAGCACTCGTTTGTATTCGGAAATGCGATGATTGTCGATGTGCAATATTTACCACCGGGTACTGTACTTTTAAACTATGTATTGTAATTATATCGTAATATTTTACCTAAAAGTCACATAACTCAATAATGACATCGTAGACACATATTCTTTACATCATAGTTAATAACTTTTGTTCTATAACTTTTAAAAATGAAAATTTTTTTGTCTGTTTACTAATTCAATTCAATTTTTAGATAATGTTTTTTTCACCATCCCCAAACCCTTTCATATCTGTCTTTAGATTCAATATACAGAGTTACATTTTAAGTTAGTTCCCAATTTGAAAAACTAGGTCTAAAGAACAGTAGCTATAATAATAAGACTATCGTAATTTATTTCAATCTTAATATTTATCAAATAAAATATACTTAACAATTTCAGAAAAATACCCGAGGTATGCGCCTTCATTTATCTCATCAGAGATCACAGACGTAGGTACGCTGACAAGGGCCTAGTGCAGTACATACGGTACAATTTAATCGACTAATCGTATTTTTTTAAAACGCAGATTGAATTAAAAAATTTTTTGTTCTACACATAAATCGGTTACAGAGTCACCCATGAAAATCTGGCACTATTTCAAAATAAACGACAAAATCGCATTGACTTCATAACCTCGCAGTACATCCTACACGTCTTGTAAACTATAATTTATTTATTGTAATCTTGTTAAATAGTCCAAACTTAATTTTGGGACGTGTGTGTAAGAGCCTAAAAGATCACGAGGTTTGGTATACTCACGGTCAAATCATTATTTCATCAACATCATCATCATTTCCGCCATAGGACATCCACTACTGAACATAGACCTCCCCTAGTGATTGCCAAATTGGCCAGTTGAAAACAGCCCGCAATCAGCGGCTTCCTGCAACCTTTACCAGGTCGTCTGTCCACCTTGTGGGTGAAAGTCCTACGATGTTTAATTACAACAATTCAATGTTTATGAAACTTTCATTCACATAAACCTATTTTCAAAACTCTTTCGCAAGCATCTTCTTCATCTATTTTGCATTTGTAGGTTCCTACCTACTCAATCATCTATGTTGCTTGTTTACTTAATTAGGTCTAATAAAGGTGCATATTTTCAGCTCCACCGTATCCTTTGTTACATCACGCCATAAATCCATTGAACTAATGAATCACTTTGAATAACTGATTTTCAATAAATCATCGGAAGTCGATTGTCTAATTAGCGATCGACAAAAAGGTCAATCGATCAAAGATTCTAATGCCTCGCTCAATAAATATACGAGTACAGCAAACAGCTTCAGCGGCCATCCATCATGATATCTAATACAGTAGGTATTGTACCTTGAGATGTAAACACGTTTGAAGTATATTGTTGTGGGATTATGATAGAAAAAAATAATAAAAATGTCCCTTGCCCTCGGTCGTGTGTCAAAGGGGTGAGCACCAAACTGCTCTCAACAATAAAGAACTTTATTTCCTACCTCTAAGGTCCATTTCGGTATATTTGATGTGAATTAAATTGCATGCGGGTGCAGGCGGCGACATTTGGCGCATTACCCGAGAATTAGATGTTTGTGCGTTAATAGATCATGTGTGAAAAACTGCTCAGTGTGAGTCGTGCTCGCGTATCTTAGACTATGCGTCAAATAAGTTTACAAAAGCATTTATTTATAGTGTTTTTCATTATGTTTGTTTTATTATTTGTTTGGTATCCGCCATAATAACACGTGTTATGTAAATTTTACCGGCTACATATTACGGTACCAAAACCTACAGCCATTAATTTATTTTTATATTTGATATTTTATTGTAATTTGACACCTTGTAGCCCATTTGACGCAAATAAATGATTGATTGATTGAGACGGACGGACTGACAGAGAGCTTATTGTTAATAAGTACCTACTGTGGCTCTCATCATCCGCTCAGCAGTACCTATAATATGTTGAATTCCAGACGCAAACACCGGAATAAGTTATTGAAAGTTAACAAATCTACGGAAACTAAGTAAACACTACGTGTCCATATTTTTTGAGGATTTCCCCCATTTCTCTGACATTCCATCATCAGACCCTTATTTGGTAAAAAGGGAACCACCTCGGGAAGGGGGCCACTTCATTATTTCAAATAGTGATGATGGTGATGAAACGGGTCATTACGGGTCTTTTGTCGTTTAAAACAATGCCTACGCTATATTTATGTAGTAGGTTATAAGGACAGTTATACAGTGTGTGGCCTGAAACCGGTGATAATATTGAAAACGGAGACTATAGGTCCATAGAAATTGAATTATTATGGTTTACCAACTAATTAAAATTGAAACTTTACTTTTAAATTTTTTCTAACAAAATTAATCATAAATTCAATATAATGCAAACAATGTAGTAGTTCCGCTCAACTCGATCGATTGAGTTCATCTGCATCGTACTTTTCGGAGCTACTCGGAACGTATCTTTGGCACGACATTGACAACGTTAGCGATAATATCGTTTTGCAATAATACACTGATTATGAATCGTAACCTTTAAATTCTTATTCGTGTAATGCATGGGTTATGGTTGACTAGAATCTTTTCAGAAAAAATACTAATATTCTATAGAGTCTCGGTTTTGAATATTACCTATCCCCGGTTCTCGGCCATACACTGTATACCGTAATTTGGGAAGTTAGGTCTGCTAATATTACTATTATTGATATTATGAGGTACGTTTATGAATATACTATTTTGTTAATGTTTGCAGTTACTTCTTTAAAACTAAGGTAGGCATTTAGTACCGAGGAGATATTCAAACTAACTAACACTGCCATTAACACGTACCCACAACCTTACAAAGTAGCAGTTGTTATTCAACGGCGCAGTTCGAATCTTTACAAAACTGCCAAATGAAATAAGTGAACTGCCTATTAACCTTTTTAAGACTTTAGATTTCTGAGGGTTAAACGCTACACTCATACACGGTAAAGAAATATTCGTTGAATAAAATGAAAGTAAGTATTTATGTGCAGGATGCAAGCTGCTTCCAACTGGTCAATCTGGAAGTCACCCGGGGAGGCCTATGTTCAGCAGTGGACGTCCTGTGGCTGAAATGATGATGATGTTTCCGTGTCCTTGTGCAGTGTGCACTTACAGTTTTTAATTTTAATATAATACTCTGTACTATTTATAGTAGATATAGTATATATTGTTTCTGCCTATTAGACCTCATAAAAGTTACATTTTAAAATAAAACATGGAACTTTATCTAATCACGAATTAGTATTTAATGGGTTTTTACAGAGGACTATACTTATTGATGCCAATTATTTTACAAACCGATCTTTCCCCTATTCTTCGAGGCACGCATAGCAACAAAATGTGAAAATAAACGCAAAAATTAACGAATCCGTGACGAATTAATATGAAATGAGTCCCGAGAAAAAAGGTCTGTGTACGCGATATAAAACCTTTTTTTAACGCGTCTAGCGCAGGCGCAGGCGCGGGCGCAGATTGCGGCTGTAACGTTTACGAGCGCGATGAGCAAAGAGTCTCACGGGTGAGGCGAGTTAAAAACGTACGGTGAAGTGCGAGTTGGGGCTAACAATGAGGGTCCCAGTGTCTCTTGACTGTAATTTACCTACAAACTCAAGTCGGGGACACTTACGGTACGACCAATTTGAACTTGCTCACAGAGCTGTGCTGAGAGCTATGCTCGGGATTTCCCAGAAGGATGAAATCAGAAATAAGGGGTATATCTACAGGGAACTATAAAAGTAATCGTTACAACTCAAAGGAAGCTGAAGTGGCGGTGGGCTGGACACATGTCCTGTAGATCGCTCAAGAACATGTCTACCGTCTATCGGTAGACAATCGCAGCTTAAGGCCCCCGTCAAGATGGAGCGATGAATACGCTGGTGGCAGAGGATAAAAACCCTATACACATATAACCATATATTGTAACACTCGTGTAATGATTAAGGTTAGCTTAAGTTAATATTTATTTGTTAAGGAAGAGTGGCTTTCTCTGACACAGGTGCGTACTTAATAGAGGAAGTCAACACATGAAATGTTATTTAAAAACTTGAAATAAATAAACATTTTGAATTTAGATTTTTTTTTTTAACCTAACATCGGGCTCAGTGGCGTGCTTTAGGAGAGCTCTATGTCCAGCAGCGGACTAAAGTGATGATTTGAACATGCCATGCTAGATTAATTTTAGTAGTGTGTTTTATCAGTAGCACCTTCATGTTGCATTTAGCGTGATAGCCATTTGAGTCTTGTAAAGGTTTCTTTTGTGCCTTCAAGCCCTGGATCCCTAATGAAATGAGTTCGTAATAAAGTGTGAAGGCGGCATAATGCGCGCGTTCGTTCCGCGCACCGCATTCGTCAGGCGTCGTGTGCGACCGCGCGCGAGCTGACTGCGCGAGCGCAGCCTTGTAGAGCCTTCCATATTCAAAGTTTGACTTTGTGTTCTATTTCTAAGTTTTACTTCCGGTGAGAACAAAACACCAGCCAGTTTTGAGACCACTTTGGACCTCATCATATTTCATAGCTACTGATTTATATATTAATTAAATTAAATAATAATTAAATAAATATTGGACAACATCACATACATTGCTCTGATTCTGTGGTAAGTAGCCAAAGCACT
This sequence comes from Anania hortulata, assembly GCA_963576865.1. Taxonomy (NCBI): domain Eukaryota; kingdom Metazoa; phylum Arthropoda; class Insecta; order Lepidoptera; family Crambidae; genus Anania; species Anania hortulata. The sequence continues at coordinate 22,679,163 of OY756393.1, forward strand.
TGTGTTACAGAAAGCAGAAACAGCGACGGTACCACAACACCCAGACCCGAGACAATATAGAAAAGTTATTTTTCTACATTGACCCGACCGGGAATCGAACCCGGAACCTCAGAGATAGCGACACCAAGTCCGGTATGCTCGCCTCTTGGCTACGGAGGTCGTCATTATTACTTCGAAAAATCAATGTTCATAGCATTTCTCCCGCCTTGTGAGTGTGTATTTTGTACTCTTTAGTCTCCACTTAGCCATCTTTTAATTAGCTGGACATATTTTTCGATGAGATTGGAGTTCTTTATAATTTGTGTAATGTAAGTCTCTAGAATATCGATAAGATATACATCTTCTATAAACCATCTCCAGATGATGTGACATTCCGCTCACCATTAATGTCATGTGATTTATTGTCCCTAATACTTAGTATCTAAGTCTTCAGTAGATATAACATGGATCAAATGAATTACCAGACCGTTTTTCGAATTCACAATGTGCACAGTTGTAAAAGTTTCGATCAAAATTTCGTTTATTTATCTTATGTGACAGTGTTATATTAAATGTGTGTAATTAAACGTGCTTCTTTCGATCGCCGAACAGCATTACAGTGTTCTAAACAGAAGGGCTAAGTAGGCAGTATACCAACTTAATGACTAAGAGCGTTCACCTTCTTAAGTTTTATTTATCACTTAGCATCAGGTAAATTTGTAGACGACTTCAAAAAACTAACAAGCTAAAAATAATCTTGCAATGCAAACGAAAACATTGAATCTCATCGACTGGCACAAACTCGACTCCAAAAGTAATTGATTAGGAACCTTACGTGTCAAGATTTTTTAAATATTTTGAACAAACTTTTTTAAAGAGTTCTCCACAGATAAAAGAATGTCACATAATAAAGGAATATTGAAATTGTAAGTATTAATTCGTCACGTTAATGCAGAAGGCGACCACCGCGGAGACGCCGATTGAAATGTCACGTGTGAGCGTGCGCGCGCGCCGGCTGTGAAATCTGTAATGAGCTGCGCTCGCGCGGCATCCCCCCTCCACGCCGCCAGCACGCGCACCGCCATTATAAACCCATTTGCAACTACCCGCGATTGTTTACGGATCATTTTCGCATTTGAATAATTTTGATGGATGACGCTCCCGTGCAGCACCTAGGTTTTTCATAGCAGTTGCATTATTATTTTCTCTTTCTCATGGCGTTTTAACTATTTTATGAGATTCAATCATGCAAGAATCATGAAAGTTATTAATGCCATGTTACTTATCTTATCTAGATTTATGTTCTTCGTGAATTTGTTCGTTTTGTACAAAGATGTCGTAGCTTCATAACTCTAAAAAGTGGACGGCGAAGTCAAATGTGTGTAAGTAATGTTTAGAATTGTCATTGACAAATTAAATTCTGCTACTGACCTTCAAGGATAATATTTTCACTTGAAAATCTTTTTCAACTGCCTCTGGTGGAATTCGAATCCAAGCCTTTTGCTATCCGGGCTCTTTCCAACTGACCTACAGGTGGCATAGTTGTGTAAGCGAATTTCTCCAATTGTTTATAGATGTCAGTAAGCCGGCAGGCAGTTAAAAAAAAACAAGAAAAAAAATTATTCTTGACATATTAAAAAAAACTGAACAAAAAGGAAATGGGAAAGACTGTTGAGTTAGGTTTTCACAAATGTTCCCCATAGTTAATCCCATAACTATGTAGCCAACTATAAGAGCCGAAGCACCGCGCTGGGCGCCGAATGATAAAGTTATGTTTTTTCTAATGAGGTTACGTCCATCACGCAAACTTCCTTAATCACAACAGAAGTGTTTATATAACTACCCAATATGCCTCCCCCTGCATTTCCTATTGGGAGATCTCTTATTAGATTGTACTTCCCATCTCCCTGAATACATTACCACTCATATCACAATACTAATTAGATCCCCGCATATAATATTATCCACTTCCAATTGAGCCAAACTTGTATTCTAATAAATCCATTAATCCATACATTAAACCTGATCACGTGTGCCGTGGCACATTCTTAGAAGAATAATAAATAAGTTCCAGCAGCTTATATTTTGGTGCTCAAATATTAATACGAGCATCACATAACTTTGTAGTTCAACGGTAAAATGGTTATTTAGTTGGACGCTGGTTGAATTGCTAATGCTGGATCCTGTTTTGGATAACATTACAATATGAATTTCAAAAGATTTTTTTAATAAATTTTATTGCACAAATTAAATTGTACAAAGGTAGACTGAATTTTGCATTGCTTGCTTGCTTTTTTGGATCATTACCACTTAACCATGACCAAATGACTTTTTTCGACCATTATCCATGAGACAATAATTAAACATTGCATGAGTTTTATACCATTCCAATCGATCTCAGTATGTTAAATGTAAACCGATTTTAATATATTATATTTTTTAAGCAGTACCTGTTCCTCATATAAAATTTAAAGGATTTTTAATCTGAAAGGATGGAAAATAAAATCAAACTTAATATTTTAAATCTGAATAGTATAGTTTGTGTTGACTAGTCCATTTGTCGAGGAAGGTTATAGTCTAATTATAACGCTATGACCAATAAGATCGAGGTATCAATGTAAAATGTGGTAAAGACGTTCGTCGATGATAAAAAAGCGGCCAAGTGCGAGTCGGACTTGCCCATGAAGGATTCCGTGGCAGCAAGTAACATAATCTAAAAGTTCTTGTAGTTCGTTGTAACTTTGATCGATGTTTTAACAGTGTTAACTGCGGTTTACGATTTATGACGTATTACAAAAAAACTACTTGCTAGATCTCGTTCAAACCAGTTTTCGGTGGAAGTTTGCATGGTAATGTACATCATATATTTTAGAAGTTACAGGGGACACACATTTTACCACTTTAGAAGTGTCTGTCGCGCAAAATATTCTGTTTAGAAAAAAATGATATTAGAAACTTCAATATCATTTTTAAAGAGCTATCCATAGATACCCCACACGTAGGGGTTTAATGAAAAAAAATTTTTTGAGCTTCCGTTCTAAGTATGGGGACCCCCAAAAATTTCAGTTTTTTTTGCTATTTTTGTGTGAAAATCTTAATGCGGCTTACAGAATACATCTACTTACCAAATTTCAACGGAATTTCGGATTCGGAAAAAAAATTAACTTAATATGTACATACCTAGTCAAGCATTTTTTGGATAAATTGAATGTTTTTGTTCCACCAGCGTGTAACCTACTAAGGCAAGTAAGAGTTGAAAAGTTCCTTGCGAAGGGAGCACCTCTCAGTCGCGACCGCGACAATGATTGCCTGTGACTTGGTTCAGTCCCCAATCGTATTACTTACCTGGCACTTGCCCGACATCTATTGGCCTAACTTATGAAACTGAATACATTTATTTGCGCGTTATTTTACTACTTACATAATACATAATATTTGAGCAGATTTTGTAACCAAAAACTGAGATTATTTTGAGATAATAATTTTTTGAGCCTTTTTTAATAGACTGATAACAAAGTGACAGTCAACAGTCACGAGTGGGAAAATCTTAATCATAGAATTGTTAAAGTTAATAAGTATTGTTTTAAAATCTAAGTTTTTAATATAAAATTTAATTAATTAACCAATTAAATTGTAACGCAATCAGTCGATTTCAATTTCCCGTAAGTCCAACGTAAATAATACCGATTTAATAAATATTTAATTCTACATACTTATTAATTAATTAAATTAAATTTCCTAATATGAACGTTTTCTTCAACCTTGCCTTCATTTATAATTAATGATGTAAAATTACGTAGATATTTGTTTTATCTAGGCTACGGCCTTACAGCTAATTAGTAATGAAATTAGGCAAAATTATTAATTGGGTTTAATGAAGCAACAGACAGAAGCACAGCGTAAGACGTCAGGGTGGACAGACGTCATGGTAAAGGTCGCAGAAAGTCGCTGGATGCATGCTGCTTCCAACCGGCCAATTTGGAAGTCATTGAAGAAGCAGCAGAACGCAGTGAACGTCCTCTGACTGAAATTATGATGAAGATCATTGAGTAAAGTATGTTCAAAATCTTCAACCGTTATTAATACAAACACATTAAAAGTTGTATCTCTTAATTCCATTTGCAGGTCTAAAAAGGTCAGGTCACGGGGACAGATGAGTCACGGAAATCATTGAATTCTCCTAATTTAATCTCCTTAACAAATCATTAAGTTGCCACTTTGTTAAATAAATTAAAACAGTTACGGAGTAATGGTAGAGTATGGTAGACTATTGTTTGGTAAATATATTTTCTGCAAATGAGATCTAAACTTTCGTTGCTGTGGCGACTGGCTCTCAGTGATTACCGGAACATAGTTCCCGATAGTTATCTGCGAGTCAGAGTGGCGGTTAAGCGAGAGATGAGCGCTATTCGACGAAATTTATTAGAAAGCCGCTCGCGCCCTTCTCCTCGCCAATTTACTAATCGTAACTCATCTGCGATAAGCGCGGGATTACTCGCTGCGCCCGCGCACCCGTGTAGGGCCGCCAGAATACCTACATTATCTGAGACACTAGATCATGTGAGTCATAGCTTAAGCGTTGACAATCATGGCTTCGAGACTTTGTGTCTAAGGGTGGGCAACGAATTGCAATGGGCTGACAGTTTAAGCTTGTTGTCTTCATGAGCGATCAGTTAACTCGTTTAACAGTTTGTCATATTGACGTACAAGTCAAGAAAACTGTATGTGGAAACAGTAAATACTTTATTTAGGGACTTTTAGTCTCATATCAACAGCGTCGTCGTGTAGCGAAAAGAGAAACAAATCTTCAAATATGAGGAGTATCAATTGAGGGCATTCTTCTAGGCAACAGCAGCTGTTTAATACATAATTTATCTAGCAGATCTTTATTTATCTGCTAAGTCCAAGGATTTAGGTTGCGGTTTGCACGACTGATGAAAAAGAGTGATAAAGTATTTGGGTTCTTGTGTGTGTTTGTTTCATCATCATCATTTCAGCCATGGACGTCCACTGCTGAACACAGGCCTCCCGAAATGACTTTCCTCGGGGGGTGAGCGGGGGTTGCCAATACTCGCTGCGCTTGGTGGCGGGTTGGCGACCGCAGTTTTTATAACATTTCACATGCAGACGGTTCTGACCGTCTCCCTTGTTTTTTGTCTGTAATCAACAGATTGATACAGAGTGTTTTTAACTATTGATTGTTATCCTAAATTAAAGTGTGTTAGGCATTTTATACAAAACTATAGCTTTAAAAAAAATCCCAACATCGACATTATTTTGGCAACCATATCGCACTCCTCCTGCGCCGCCCGCGCTGCGCATGCGCTGCGCCTGCGCGACCTGCGCATTATCGATAGCCTATCGTCTAGTAATAATAAGGAGCAAGATTGGACCGCTTTAAATAATATCGGTAACGAATAACGATACGTCCGAGACTCGCCAAACTCCCCATTAAACTCATGCAATTTTAAAGCTGATTGGAGAATGGAGATAGAGGTTTAATGCTAATCGCAAACATCCTCTGACGTTGTAGAGAAGCTTGCTATACGATAAAGTAAAAAAATATATAAGCTAAGTGCATCATGCGAATCTCAGAAGCTAAAAAGTGAAGTAGTTGTTAGAAGGTTAAAAAGTGTATAAAAAATTTACCCAAACATAGTCCCAAGGAACCATTACAGTCGCGTGCTAGGCTTTGACGCACAGCAACGATTGAATAGTCTTCCTTAAAGCTTGTACAGACAACAGCTTGACGAACCTACCACAAAATATCAAATTTTCTAAATTGATAATGATCTCTAGGTTTCAGACTTAAAGTTGAAAATCGGTTCAATGACCTTTAACTTTTGGGGTAGGTTGACCTGCCGTTGACTATACATTCTATTGGGGTTAATTATATTGGAAATATAAGCGGCAAAACAGTTTATTAAGTTGATGACTTTATCGTTTCATCAACGTTACTGTTATAAATAATATGACACACTGTTTAACATAGAATCACATACTCGCCTCCCTCGACGTAAAGCCTGGGACCCACCATTATCGGAGGCGACTACTTAAAGGATTAGTAACAGCAGATGACCACAGCCGTTGTAATGATTCATTTCTTGTATCTTCTCACATCACTTTCCAACGTTAGGTAACGTTTCTTTAAGTTCAATAATTTAAAGGTAAATAAAAAGAAACTCAATTCAAATTCCGGGCATTAAACGATTCTGATAAAGTAGGAAGGTATAAATAAATAAATATGAGCTAGACAACACACCGTTTGTCATAGCCACGAAATAAAATCAATGTTTTTATTTTTTATTACGATGTTACCAGATTATTAGGAAATTTTTACTATTCTTCACTGATAATGTGCATGTAAGTTCTATTTACTGTTCTTGCTACATGTTCTATATGTAGGTACTAAACCATCGTATAAACATGTATCTAAATTTGTCTTAATAACCTACGCTCTACAGGCATTGACGATTGCGTCTACGTTTGGTTGGACAGATGTTATCTATTCCGCTGCTGCAAGGCCTGCAGGATACTAGAGAGCAGTGATGGGGTACAACTCGTCGGCACATTCTCACGTCTCAACCGCCAATTGATCGTCGACCAATTATACAATTGGTCGCTTTACACACAAAGTGCCTGGGAGCCGCCTAATTGTACAGCTAGCGCATCAAGTTCAACCCCTGCAAGACTATTTTCACACATAAGACATGCAGCTTAAGAGCGTTACGTGGTTTTTGTAAATTTGCCCTCTTGTGTCGACTCTACCGCGGTTTGTTTTTGTCCTCCGCTTCGCCCACTTTACGCCTCAACAATTTAATTACAAATTGCCAGAGGTCGCGGCCGTTATTGAAAGCTGTGTGACCCGCCTTAATCTGTTTGGGAATTGGATGAAATGTGACCTCTCCGGTGATGCGTGATACACCTTTGAAAAGAATAGAGCAATGGCAGTCGTCAGAGTCAAAATAGAATTTCATTAAGTAGAATTGTAGTGATTGCTGACATTGGAACAAACAACATTAATGTTATTTTAGATTGAAGACAAAGTTATTTCAATTGTAATTTCAAACACAATATTAAGTCATACAAATATTATAGATAGATATCGTAAATGTATAAGATAACTTTAACATAGTGTTGTAAACGACAATGAAATACACCCAAACCACTTTGTGTAAAATCTTAACAAAAAGCAAACATGGTTTTACTTTTAACGACTATGTTACAATTTAGATGTACGTACGTTACGCGGTTGATCGGGCAAAGTAATCAAAACGGCTATTTTTGCTGCCTCGACTCAAAAACGAGATGCATTAAACATGCCGTTTTTCTGATGCCAGTTTATCCGATGGCCGGTCTGGATGGGCATTTTATTTACGTTAGGTATCATTTTTCCACGATTTTGAACTCAAGGAAAAATAAAAATAATGGAAAACAACAAAATAGTAAATTGGATTTTAAGAATACCCAGAAAAAATTAATGGTGGTCCCAATTTTTAATGACCGCATTGAAAACAAACAGGCATTTTTCGCAAATCACTCTCAAACTTTCGTAGACCTAATTACAGGTTACACAGCATGATTAATGAGCTCTCCCGCTCCCACAAATCACAATGAGCGCGGAGCTGCGCGCGCGCAGTGTAGGCAAATCGTTTAATTGCCGCGCGCTCTATGGTTAGCCGCCATAAATTACGGAATCATCGGGATTATTCAAAGGGGCCGCCGCAGACGTGATGCTTTGTTCCGTTTGACGCCAATTCCGACCTGGCCTCGTACTGTGACTTCTGCCGACGATGAGTGATCCTACTAATCTTCCAATAGGACTGCAATTGACTGGTAACCCATCAATGTTTAACTAGTTGAAACACATTAATGAAGCAAACATAACAATGGTGCCAGAATAGAGCCCTGAATTCTCGAGTAGGTCCTATACTAAATTCATTTGTACCTAGAGGATTTACCAAAATCCATCGCAAATAACAAACCTACTTTTCTTTATACACGAAATGATACTCAGTCCTTTGTTAGTGTACAAACACTTGCAGTCCAAGATAGCACCTTATGGTTTCACCTTTCGATATGCAACAATCGAAACAAAAGCGGTCGTTTGCGTCGGCGCGGGCGCTGCGCATTGTTGGTACTGATTCATTGCGTCTCGGTTTGTCCTTCCTGCTGTGTGTCAGTGATAACGCGCTATCGCGACGCATGCGCGCAATCGCGCTCTATCGCGCCATCGCCGTGAAATATTCCACCGCTACCACAATACACTGAGGAATATACCACAGCCTTTTTTACTACCTTCTCCGTACCTGTGTCTATTCAGTTAAGGCATATTTTGTAAGGATCTGTGTGCATGTGTAACGTTGTGGGACAATAACGACCTGCGCCCGCGTAATTCACGCCAGCGCGTTCATCATGCAAAGTGACCAATGGCACATCTGCACACAAAATTCCACCTTTAGCGTTGGCTTTATAGTTGAAATTTACTTTGTTGTAGGGAGATTTATGTCGCGGGGGTGTATATTCGCTATCGGAATTTGAATGTCGCCGGGTGCGGCGGGCGGCGACAGATACGCATCGTCTTGTTAGCGCTATCAGATGGTCGATGCTGTAATTGGCACGGCTGCGCGTGCGCCACCGCGACCAATATCGCCGCCATTCATAATATGTTGAGGGAATTTAAAACGCTTTTATCAATTTTATTATTGGCCTCATCGGAAATATTTACTTTAGCTTTAGTTCTAAATACCGTGTTAAAGTGATTTATAATTCCATCAATATTTTTGGAGATGCACAAATGCATCTCCAAAATAGTATTTTCTACTTAGCGTAAAGTAACTCTAAAAGTAGAAATGTTATCATCAAGTGCACCTTATTTTTCAAAATTTATCGTTCTATTATGTTTATTAGTTATCAATAAGTTGTCGTTCAAATATTCGCCTGTTTTATGTATCGATAATGACTTTGAAATGCTTAATCGGGCACCAAGTGCGGGACGTGTAGGGCATTTGCATACAATGCTAGGGGCGATCCGCGATATTGTGCCGCTTCTTGCGGTGTAATTGCCGCTTCTGCTCCTTTGTGTGGATTAATAACCACCGTCACTGGAGACAGATAATCTCTGCTCGGGTTAAGGAAGCCTACAGCATTGTTCCTGTTCTTGTGCTGGTAAAATTGAAGTGTGAAAACATGTCTTTAGGCTTGAAGATAAATCAATTGTATTGGCTGGTTACGTTAGGATCTTATAAGTTATCTTAAAAACTTTTTTTCATGTTTTTTTTACATTGATTATAACTATTACACCGTCAAAGTTAAATACAAAAATCGTCTGAAAATCAAACACCTCTTGTGGTGGTAGTGTTCATCTTCTGTTTTAAGTTTCATTTATCTGCATATTTACAGATATCCTATTAAATTTCATACCTACCTGTAAAGATACTAATCTTTATTCTTTACAGGCATGACACTTATGCCAGAGTTTGTTTTTGAGTTTGCATAAAAAGAAAATGAGAGAAATAGTAATTTCAATCTTCATCGTGATTAACACACTCAGCGTCCGGCGATGATGCTATACTTTGCGACTGTCCCACAGGCTAATCTGAATCAATTCGGCGACGGTTGGAAATAAAATAAAAGAGCGAAAAGGAAGCGGCTTGGTGTAATTTGCGCGGCGATTAAAAAAGACGCCGACAATTGGCGCAGGCGCCGCCCGCGAATATGAATGAGTCTGGACACGTCGTACTAAACTACTAACCCTCTCATTCATGCCGCAAACACGTGGCATTAGTTGCACAACAATAATTGAGGGTTATAAAAATAAATGTGCGATCAAGGAGGAACGAGCAATTAGAGTTTATTTATAAAATAGCGGAAAGACACTGGACGCAGCATGGAAGTAGAATAAATGGTGACATAGCTAAATGACACGATTAGTGATGTAATATTTCGTTTAATAATAATAATATATTTAATTTAATTTGAATGAACTACAAAAATAAACCAAAAAAGGGGTTGTATTACAAGAAATATAATTATTTAAAGAGCAAGATGTTATTTGTTGCATCGCGATCGTGACATTAAGCGTGTTGCCTGGCGTATATTTAAGACCGGCCAAGGTCAATATGTGTAATTGTCCAAAATATTTTATAAACAACCGTCCGAATACAACCCCACACCATGCGATAGTCGAAAAACAAAATATTAATTCCCATTGTAGGTATATACGTTAAAAGGTGCCTACCCTTAAGATTTTTTAAAATAATTTTATTCTACCATATTGGTCGTCGTGATTGACATGGCGAAACTTAAAGGGTTCTGTTTCGACTTCGGAACCCTAAAATTGATATGGTGCATCACGAAAACTGTTGACATCAAAGATAAGATTTTGCAATTACATTATACAAATAGATAGAATGACTATTGATGATACAAGGCTATGTCATGATGATCATAGTGAATTGTAAATTAAGACACTAGCGGTATCTGTGTTGTGCTAATGGCTCAATCGCGAGCGCAGGCGTCGCTCATTCGTTCGCCCTTGAACGTGGCGTCAGCTCATTGTGATCTATCGTACGTCGGCTGTTATATTCTACTATCAATCGCTTATTTTTGAGTGGCTAGGCTGGCTAGGTACCTAGTAATGGCTATGTTACCAGCTTACAGCATTTTAAACCAGTTTTCTGTAGAATTGTAAGGTTAGATAATAGGTATTTTAGATGAAATGTTTACATTGTAATATAAATTACTGCAAAGTTGTGTAAAAAGTACAAAGATAAATTTATTTTTAGGTAAGAAACATTCAACCGTATTTTGCTAGAATAAAACAATAATCCAAAATTCTGTTTTTTAAATGGTATCGTTTTCAAAAACTTTTGAAAGGCATCTCTAAATACAAAAAAATATATTTGGATTTCCTTAAAATGGGGCCTAAAGACGATATTATATTTTGAAGATGTGGAAACCATATCTTAAGGTAGGTATATTATATCTGCGCCACACAACACTCCAATTGTCACTGTCTCAAAGGAAGAATTACCTAACAACCTATGGTATCAGAGCATCTGCTACCTCCATTTTAGCCAAAGCGTTTGGTATCGGTTGCGTTGGCGACATGTGTGCGTGAAATCGGCGCGTGCGCATAAATAACGCTAACCAAATGCCCTAATGCGCGTTTAGTGGGGCCTTATCTTTAATTAGCTTAATTTGTTGCCTACGGACGAAATGGATAGTTAATAAGTTTTCGATAAATTAGGGACTGGTAAATTTGTCAGATTGTTTTTTTAAAGTTGGTTTCATTTGATTCAACTTTCTCTTTTGTTGGTAAGTATGAACAAAAATCTATTTTTAAAAAAATATTTTTATCATCACAATGAGTCAAAAGTTTTTTTGTCGTTAGCCTTAGCTTTAGCTTTTATAAAGGGTTTACCAGTTTGTATGACAGAATCCATCTTATTTGTCAGAAAAATTAAATCATTAGTAGCATAGTAATTTTCTGCACAGTGGTAAAGTTGTGCATTTTTATAATTGACGTCATCTAAATAATTACAATAAAAATATAGGTCCATCGCTCTGTCATACGTAGATACTCATCATTCTGTGAAATTCCTTTATTATTGAAACTACTCGTACACGCATAAAAGAGACAGACACAGAAGGCCTACCCAGTTTATGTATGTACTTACGTTACAAGTATGAGCACATACAAACTTTTTATAGGTAGCTGAAATTCAATTCGATTCTTATTGTATTGTATTGTATCCAAATTCAATTCATAAAAAGAGGTATGTGTTGCATTTATACCTGTGTTGTGTTCGTGTCATGTATAGTGTTAATGAAATATAAATATTGCACAACATAGCATACATTTCTTTGATCTTATGAGAAGTAGCTTAAGCACTTGTGTTACAGAAATCAGAAGCAACGACGGTACCACAACACCCAGACCCGAGACAATATAGAAAAGTTATTTTTCTACATTGACCGCCGACCGGGAATCGAACTCCACGTCCACTGCTGTACAAAGGCCTCCCCCAATAACTTATATCATCGGGGGGAATTGCCAATACTCGCCACGCTTGGTAGTGGAGTGTACGAGAGCAGTTTTTTATAAGATTTCGCACGAAGACGCTGCTGCCCGTCTCGTGCTACAGGAATTAGTTGCCTCTTACGACACGTCTGCTGTTGATGGTTGGGAAGTGTATTCTTTACAGCCGTCCTAACACAGCACATATTTAAAATGTGCGCACCTAATTTTAGAAGTGAACTAGTATACATATGTATTTAAAAATGAAACAATTTTACTAACATTTTCTATACGAAATCATGTCAACATGGTGACGCGATTTAAATTTATATCATGACCTATGAGGAAATTGTTTAAGCGTTGATAGAAAAAAAGGTGCGAGCGTAAAATTTTAACTTATTATTTTTTATTATGTAATATTTTGGAGAACGGACGTACTGTTTTTTCGTACATTGTGCATCAATTAAGTTTGCAATAATTATACGATAATTTGCATGCGACATTGTATTGGCATCTGCATCTCCGACTTCCGAGGCTGAGAGAACAGTTGCAATAACGCGCAAAGGGCAGCGCGCTCATCACGCGTGCGCGTGCGCGTGCGTGACTCGCATCGGGCGATGCTTTCATGCAGTTTTGCTAACGACTGACAGGTGATGAAATGGTGCATGATGATTATGATGAAGCATGTAGAATGGTTCTTGCAAGCCCATTTGTGTACAAATATATGCATGTAGGTGAGTGAAATACTACACCGAATACTATACCTACCTTTTTATTGAGACCGAATAATATCCGATTCTAACAGGCAAAAAGGAGACTATATTGCTTTCTATTTTTCTGCCGATACACTCGGCTTAGAGGGTTTAGCTTGTAACCGAAATGAGTAAAAAATACAAATATCTAAATTTCAACTTAGACTTGGTGACATTGGGTAGAACGTTTTTAACCTAATACTGACTCTTTAAGGAGAATATTATTTTCCATGGATCCTACAGGTATATGTTTAGGGTCATTGATAGCTAGTTACTGATAAACCGTATTTTAACTTTAATTTGTTTTTTGGTGTTTTACTTTTCAAATTAAAACTGAGATTTAGAACAACTTTTATGAAAAAATAAGTGTTCCAATTAAGATGTCATCATTATAAAGTCGCATACAATTCAAAATCTACTCGTCATAGTCTACATAATGATTTGAAAAGAGCTATCAGTGATCAAGATTCAACAATCCATTTAAACTGGAAGAGCAGCTAATGCGTCAATTGCATATCGCACGAACTCGCTAGAGAAAGTCCGACGCATATGATTAGCATTCCAATCTCCGTAATAGCAGGAACCGTTCAGTGTGCATAATCCGCGCACTTAGCGGCAATAAAACTAAGACCTCGCATATGGTGGCGCGGAGAGCTAAGCGGCGCGGACAGTGGGCAAGCTAAAATTAAAACAACTTTTCAAAAAACATTGAAATCCGACGTTGAGGGACGGGTTTGTTTTGTAGTATTCTTCATAGCCTCTGTCTTTATGTAGTTTTCGTCACAATAGTGTCATAGTGCCAACTGAATCTACTTCAAAACATAGAATAATTGACTCTTTGTGGGCGATTTTCCCCCATGGCGACCACATACAGGACTCGCTTCACTAAGTATCGAGTACTAAACTTAAAGCTTTTGCTGCCTAAATAAAGTGTAGGTGGGTTAAATAAGAATTTATAGCGGAATGGCTAAGAAGTCGGACTACACGTGCTGAGACTTCAAATCTGGCCGGCAACAACAACAAAAGTGTAGGTTAAATTAATAGGCAAATGCAACATTCGTTATAAAAAATATAGGCCCTTTTCATTCAACGGCGCTCATAAATTGGCTATTAATAAAAAATATAACTATAAGAAAAAACTTAAGTGAAGGAGAGTTTCACTATTTTTTATCATATAGAGGCGATATAATATAGGATATAGCAAAAATCACTTACAGACTCTACATAACAACAAGAATGCGCAATACAACTGCTCCGCGGCTCCACAGACGCTACCTAAGTGCGTGCGCGCAGGCGAGAATCAACCAGTAATTGTGCGCTCGGTATTCAAATTGTCAAATATGCGCTCGAATCGGAGGCGATTGCAGATTATAGGCTGGTGATTTCTCACCTCGTTAATTCGAAATGATTGTACGCTCATAGAGAAATGTAAGTTGAAAACTGATATTATGAAGTTACAGTGTTGTTACACCGCCTCATTGCGGTGCTCGCGCTCGTGCTCTCCTTACTATAAAGCCCCGCGGTTGCAGGTTCGAATCTCGAAAAAATATTTGTGTGATAGGCACTACCATTGGTACCTTTAAGTCATGGATTTGGATAAATCCATTTAAGTAGGCATGTTGGTCCTATCTAGTTGCCACAGTACGAGCTTTGCTCAGTTCAATAATTAATTAAAGGAGAACATCACATATAGTACCCGGCAGTCAATATTGCACATCGGTTATCATCGCATTTCCGAAAACAAACGAATGCTGATTTTCATGTCCATCAATTGTTAGATTTATTGTTTATCAGAATTTGAATTCAGAACGAAATACTTATTGGTGTTTTGTTTTGATTCCCACGTGAATTATATAGAGCTGTAAAACTAACATCATGTAAGAATACCAACGAAATTAATAAAAATATCCACATATGTACATTGCTCTGATCCAAAGGTAAAGGTAGCTAAACCACTTGTGTTATAGAAGTCAGAAACAACGTCGGTACCACAACACATACAATACAACATAGAAACGTTCGGTTTCTATATTGGCCCGACCGAGAATCGAACCCGAGTGTGAGTGGGTTTATTTGTTGAAGATCAAAGATTCCGTCTGTTCGTAGTCATACGTGGATAATAGCTGTACTACTATCTTCTTCACCTTATTCAAGGAGCCTTAGATCACACCTGGAAATCACAGCATTGTAGGTAGTAGGTAGGTAGGCTACCTGACTGACAGTATCTGGAAAACCGTCTGACAAAACTTGTTCTTACAGAGTTGCAAATATTACAAGTAGTTTTACACAGTTTTAAAGGTCTTATCGTGGCTCGTAGCATCGATATTGGTGCGCGATGACGCGCTGGCGCATGGTAATATTTCGCGCGCTCGTGCGCAGCGCGGCTTTAATTATATCATATCGACCGTCGATCGCGCAGGTCGCCGTAGATCCAGCCTCCGAGAGACTGCAGGGATTCCAGAGTTATTGTTATGGCCAAGGAAAAAAGATTCTGGAAGATTATGACCTTTATAATAAACACAGGTCGGTGTTGATCTTCATACTTTAATAAATTTTTATCAGGATGTCATGGAATGATTAGTTACCTAAAAATATAAACTAATAATAATTCGGAATATAGTTTGCGATTCACATTATGATACCTAGAAAATATATAATTTGGTATGCTATTGCTTGACCACGTTTTTAAAGAAGTACTCTACAAGAGAGAAACGCGTTCAAAAAATTTGCGATACCAATATTGGCATGGTGCTTAGTATAGTCTAAAAGTGCTTAATTTAGGCCTACTAACAGAATTAAATTGGTTTTATTGGTTCATTTATTATTGATTTGTTGTTTGTTTAACCTGTTCTAAACATACATTAAATTTTAAATTAAAAAAAACCTCCGACATAAATGTGCAGCGTCAGCTCAAGGCCTCGATCATCATTTATCTAACAGTCAGCTCATTAAAACCATTCTTATGGGTCCAAACACGATATATCTGCTGCGAGTTACTCAGGACTTGGAATCCAGCAGTCTCTTTGATATGCATCATCAGCTCAAGGCCTCGATTATCATCTATTTAACACCTACTCATTTAAACCACGCTTGTGAGCCCAAACACGCTAAGTCGGCTTTAAATTGCCGAGTAATTGAGAATCCCGCAGACTTCTTGATGTGCAGCATCAGCTCAAGCCCTTGGTCATTATTTATCTAACACCTGCTCATTGTTATTTTGAGCCCAAACACGCTGTATCTGCAGTAATTTGCTTAGGAGTTGAGAATCCCACAGATTCGATAATGCTGCAGCATCAGTTCAAGGTTGTCATGTCTTAGGAATACTACTAAGGTAACAGTCCATCATTTCAAATCAATCGGTTCTACGAAAGTTTACAATAAACTGAAAATCCTTTTGTCAGGTAGGAAATGAGCTAATAACCTTAAAACGGCTAAATAGATCTTCATAAAATATAGCTTAGATTATATCTCTGTAATATCAGCTTTCAAACAAAAAAAATACATCAAAATCGGTTCATCTGTTTGGGAGCTACGTTGCGTACAGACAGATAACAGATACAGAAAGTAGGAGACTATTTGGAGTATTGCGTTCTCGGAAAAAAGGAAATATAATAGTCTTAAATAATTTGTCTAGAACAATTGCAGATTGAGCGAACACCTGCACACGCGCAGATAAATCACGTTCAAAGGTCTTACATGACAACATAAATACCAGACCATAGAAAGTTACTATTAACAAAAATTTGGCGACTTTTACTTCGCATACCAAGAATATTTAGTCCAATTTAATTCAATCCAATTAAATTTTAAATTTTATTATCCTTAAAATATCATGTTTTTTCGCAAATAAGGTTATCTTATCTTATCTTAATTCAAAGTCCTTGTAAATAGGGCTCTTCCTATTAGATAACATTTTCAAGGAATTATACTTTTATTACACGCATACTAAAAGTTTTTCAAACTGACCAGTTACATTAAAAAAAAGAAATTACGGAATCCGAAAATAGAACTCTGAGAACACGTTACGTTTTTTCGTTGTAGCGTTCTTTAGAAAATTGTGTGTCGCTATTCCAATGAATTTAACATGTGAAAATGTTTTCTTGATGATTGTATACGATTTTCTCTGTGACCTAAGTAAAAAAAACAACCCAGAGACTTTAATCGGCATTTGGTGATCAATTATTGCTAAAATTCAGTAAGTAAGTGTACTTGTGTATTCAGTAAGACCTAAGTACGAATCCCTCAATAAAGTGCCATCCCGAAAAAAGTCACTCTAGGCCGAAGATTGTCAACAAAAAAAAAAAACTATGGTTATCGGATCCTCCAAGGCAAGGAATTAGCAGATTAAAGTTCGTCAGACTCTAAAACACACCGGCCGTATAACAGTATATCAAATAGATGGCTATCTAAAAATGCTACCTCCTACGTGTAAGGTCAAAGTGGATCCGATGAGTATCAGATTTACAAGTGGAGCATCTTACGAAACAATTGCTGTCAACGTGTGAAGCGCCGCCGTCACGTCACGTCACGTGTGATACGTTAACAAGCTCAGAGAGAACAGCCCTTATTATTAACTCCATGTGAATCCATGTGAATGTGAATACTTTTATTGCATATCACACAAAAGAAACAAGGTTACAAGATACAAATAATATTTAAGAAAAACACATTTAGGCTGACTTATCACTAGCGATATCTTCCAGACAAACTACATACAGTATCAGCTATAAAGTCAATATTTTGCACAACAAGTGCTGTCAGCTTACGACATCGATGAGCAGATAGGTTCTAGAATGGAGGCCACGTACCGGTAAGCGCAGCGTAGGACGTCTACCCTCAAGGTGGATAAACGGTTGCAGGAAGCCGTTAGATGCAAGCCGCTTTCGACTAATCTGGAAATCATTGGCGAAGGCCTATGTTCAGCCCTAAAATAGCTAAAATGATAATGACGAATGATGAAAAAAACCCAAGTTACCACGTAGGTACCTTTACTTTAGGAGGAGCCAGTGCATCTCTTTCTACGAGTAGATCACTAATACTCGATGCAAAATAACTGTTATTGTAGATGGCGCTTCTTACCGTTAGATGTCACTGTTCAAATGGCAAAAAACTTTTGAATGTGAAAATACAGTAACACAAACATACCTAAATACGTTTATAAACATCCATGACTTAGGCGCAAACGCTCGTGCTCACCAGCACAAGTTTACTATAAAGGTAAACTCTTTAACAAAATAGGTCT
Source organism: Anania hortulata (assembly GCA_963576865.1). NCBI lineage: Eukaryota > Metazoa > Arthropoda > Insecta > Lepidoptera > Crambidae > Anania > Anania hortulata. Next base: position 22,697,158 of record OY756393.1, read on the forward strand.
TAAGCAGGACCGCTTTTGGGTTTCACTATCAAATCTGCTTGCTGTTCTTTTAGCGCTGTGTAGCCGATTAGATCAGCCGCGTCGTGTATCGCTCGCGACACCACAACCATCGCTGAGCCCCGTGAGAATGCATATGCATGAGATTTGATAACTAAGTATTTGACATCGTTATTTAAAAAACCGGTGTTTATACTGGTTTAAAAAAAAAGGTTTTGCAGCGCTGCCGATATATAAAGTTAAAATTTTTGCTATTGAATATTTTGATTTTGATACTAGTTGTTTATCGACTTTCACTCTATTTATCGTTTAAACATGTGTAGGCTTTTTTGTAGGTGGCTGTGAATAGAAAAATTGATAACTTTATAAATCAAATGAGTTGTGTGCACAATAGCTTCTCGTCTTCTGGAAGCACTCGCTTGAGAGCGGTGGTCTGAAACTCAATGTGGTGAAGACTGAGTACCTGGCCTGGGTCTCTACAAATCCAACGTCTGTCCGCATAGGCGGAGACAAGCTCGAGCGCACGCAAGTTCCAGTTTAAATACCTTGGATCTGTACTTCACCCGTCGGGAGACATCGATTGCGACGTCAAAACAAGCATTGCTGCTGCGTGGGCCAAATGGCGAGAGGTGACTGGTGTCATTTGTGATTCCAGAATACCGGTTAAGCTGAAAAGACAGATCTATAAGTCCATCATTAGGCCTGTCTTTTTATATGGCAGCGAAGCGTGGCCGCTACTTGAGTGGCACAAGCAGGAGCTGCGTGTCACGGAGATGAATATGCTGCGGTGGATATGTCTTTCCTCGGAACTCGCGTATCCGCGGTATCCTTCGTGTCCGTGATATTGCAGACAAATTGCAGGAGTGTCGCCTACGCTGGTACGGCCATGTTTTGCGGAAACCGACAAGCTACGTACGAAACAAATGTCTGGCCATGCCGCCACCACCAGGTCCTGGCAAAAAGGGTAGACCCAAGAAATGTTAGCTTGACGTCGTAAGGGCTGACATGCGTGCCAATGATCTCACAACTAGAGACGCTCAAGACCGTGCGAAGAGAAGTGAAGTATAGATGAAGAAGAATAGCTTCTCGTCTAATTGTGGAAACAATTTATTATTAATTTATAATATAAATATTATTATAACTTTTACATACCTTTGATGAAACTAATTTTGTTAACAGGTTTATTAAAACAGATTTTATTCAAATTCTGACTATCGGAAATTAAAAAGATAAATGTATATAACCATTTGTTAACTGAAATTATAGAGCGAAGACGGGACGAAAATAAAATCAATGCTTGTTCATACGTTAATCTGTCTTTGAAATAAGAAACAAGCTCTTTTATAAAATTTTACTGTTTAACCAAATCATTGAAGTCATGACACTACAGTAGTCAAAAATGCAATCTGAGTTCCAAGATCTGTTAAACTCGTAGCTGTATTAGTTACTTCAACCGTGTCTTGTTTATTCTGTTAATAAAGTTTGATATGAAAACATCACAACTCACGCGTGTATAGTCCCTGAAACATTCAATCAGCGCAAAACCTGTCTGGCTAACTAAAGCAAGTGTAACAAATTCAAAACTGAGAAGTCCAAAGGCGAGTACGAAGATAGGAACACGTCATTACACGGAGAATTAGACAGCCAGCAGCCTTAAGTTAGTGGCAAAAGTAACCTTTTTTGGCAGTAAACAAAATTATGCTCATTTAATGCATCTGAGGCAGCTTACTTACGCATTCAAACTGTTATATTATGGTAGGTATAGGTAGTTCCAATGACTCAATCCAACAATTACATTTATTTTATCCAACATTTGTTAGGACAATTGACGCAGTTCCTGTTGCCCAGCATTAAGGGCATATCACACGTATACGCGCACCAATTCGCGCCAATACGCGACTTGAAGTGAAGCAGTATAATTCTACTATCACTTTAATTGAGCTTAGGGCTAAACATTTTGTGTTAGTGTTTGAATGTCTTTATTAATATTTATTACATTCATGTGAGGTGTCACATGAATGACTTAGGATCCCCATTTGGGATCATGGTAAAGCTTACCCTGATCAGAAATAACACAGAGCGCTAAGTAGAAAGAAGACTTGCTACAATATTATGATTGCTTGAACTTTGTAAGAGAATCACATTTTATCTCTCTAACTCTACCCTCTACCAAACACAGACATATGTATGTCATAATAGTCATTTATTCAGTATTCAGTAAAGGCTCTCTTCTTGGCACTTATAACATATTATTAATCATTTTTAAAACTAATAAATAATAACAATTTCTTAAGCTGCAGAGTTTTGAAATGACGGCTATCATAAATACCTAAGTATCTGCAAGTTGTGAGTAGGTGTGCGTGCGGGATGAAAAATGGCTTTTAATAATGTCTTGTCCTTTAGTTTCTCGAAAAGTAATGTCGGTCGTCCACACGAAATTAAAACGCTTATTATATGAGCTATCATCAAGTGTGTATATCGGCCTTATGGTGGCTAAGGCCCGATTGCACGCTCGATTGCCAATCATTGGTTGGACGGACGCCAGCATCGTGCCTAGTCACGCTGAATGACACCGATACTTATATAGACCAATATAGGTACAGTTAGAATTAAGAATTAATTTATTGTGGGCATTGATTATTGAATCTCAAAGTATAGTAAATTGAACCTACGTACTGTATCTTTCAAGAAACGTTTCTTCATCGAACACCTAATACTCGTACAAAACATAGTCTCAAAAGTTCACATTAAGAATGCAAGTTCAGTTCTTATTATGCTTGTTCTCAGTATAGTCGAATGGTCTTTCTTTTATTAACGCACTTATCACACAAGTTTCCAAAAAAGTTCAACACAGCAGTTATCACACGACAAAGTCCGTCGAAAATAATTAGAATTCACTTAAAATATCAGCGTAAAGACACGGTCCGAACGACACACACACTCCACAACTGCGAATAAGCAGTCCGGCAAATAAAACATGAAGTTAGTTCAAACAAAACTGAAGAGGATTGTGAAACTAACTGTCAATATGGACCCTAAGAAATGCTGTAGAATTATTCGTATTTTAAAATTTTATAGCATCATTTATCTGACATTTCAAGAACACTAAATGTATAGATTACAATGCAAAGGCATATTCCCGTAAACTGCATTTCACAGCAGGCCACGGACGTAGTTACTCATCATTTACAATTATGTTTATTGTTACCAGCTATGCTATATTTTTTGTCTACCCACCAGTGACGCATATCAACAATGTTTCATGCGAAATCGAAAAAATCCAGATACGACCGTTCCATATTCATCCCACGTATTACATTTAATCTGCGAGTCGTATTGAGAACAAAGTTAAACTCAACGCCCAGATTCGTAAAAAATCGTAAGTATGTAAAGTTGGTGGACAATGTTATCATATTAAACGGGTGGCTGGTCACTTACAGGTAGCACAACCCGTATTTTTATTTGAGATAAGGTTTAAATCAGGCTATTTCAAGTGTGTGGTGTAAGAGTGCGTGGTGCGCCGGCGTCGCTTGTAATGCTGCGCGCGCGCCGCACACCTGCGCGCGCCGTGACCGGACTCCGACGCGGCCGCGTATTCCCCAAATCGATTTAGCGTATTCACCATAGGTACCTTCCTATTTACATCCCAAGTGATGATTCTGGGAATTAAAACTAATATTGTAATGTAGAATTTAGAGGTCGTATTTTATGGTGTAAGAACAAACATTAGATTCGCACGTGCTTGAATTAATTTTACATTGTTTCTAAGTTACATTAAAACGTGTATGTTTTCGTTAAGCTTCGATCGAGGCACTAAAAATATTCCTAACTCATTTGAAATTAAAATATTTATTTTATAATGTCTGATCAGTTCATTTTTTAAATGAACTATGTACCTAGACCTACCTAGGTAATTGATAATATTACAAGTACATTTTAAGATGTAAAAGATTTTGAATAACACATAAAAATCTTTGCTTGCTATCGGTGCATTCATCCGAACAATGAAAAACTCAGACGTTTGTGCGACTTTGTCTGCATGGGTCGCGGACTTGCTTATTTAACTTCTACCATGAAACATTTAAATGAAGGAAACGCATTCTATCTAGATCCTAATATCATCACTTTATCATCAGGTGAAGATTAGAGTAAAACTCCAGCTTAGTTTCAATTAAAAAGTAAAGGTAACTGTGACCTAGTTAAAGTAGGAAAAATTCTAGCTTCAATTGGAAAAAAAATATCAGCTCCTCACTACAGACTTTATTTTATCTGGTAATATGTATAAAGAATCGCTTTGTAGGGGCTAGCAACAACAGTGGTTTTAGCAAATACGCGATCCATTACGCGAGCTCCAAATATTATAAAGTATACCACCTCACCTGTGTTCCTGAGATTCGGCGCTGCCATATAGGCGTAATTGCACCGGACGTCGTTATCGGCGGCCTTGCCAGGGCCCGACGTTGGTCGTCAGTGTCTTCTCGACTCTCGCCTTGCATAAAAAAGAAGGGTGATTATGAATGAGTTAGAGATGCTTTTGTGGTAGAAGATGCAGCTGCAGCAGACTGCTCATTTGGACGATATATTATGGATATAGTCAGGAAATTGAAATGTAGACAGCCTTATGAGGACCTGGTGTTTTTCTCTTTGGAGTCTTCTTAACGCTTATCCAGATTCTAATTAAAATCAAGCCAAGTGTGAGTTGGACTCGCTCGCCGAAGGGTCCGTTCTTTACCAAGCAAACCCGACTTAATTTTACTTGTTTCATAGCATACCAAATTCGACTGTATTACGAAAGTAGCTATATGTTTTTACTGCATACCCCATAACAAAAAGTAACATTTTAAACTAATTACAACAGGTTCAGGAAATTTATCTTAGTCATTTTTATTTACTCAGGATGATTAATTACAATTTTAGAACCTTCAACCAACAGGTAACAGCTAATCCCGCAATTTGAACTGACAATGATTGACGGTTGGATTGAGTCGTCAGTCGTCAGGCGCAGGCGCATAGGTGTCGCGTGGCGGAGGCCGCGGGCTTCGTGCCGATAACGACCGGCTTAATTGATCGCAATGCCCTGCAGGTAGGCAGGAAAACGGAGATAGATGGTATGATGCCGAAATATTTCGAAACCTAAATAATTCAACAACAACATCACATACATTACTTGATCCTAAGCCTACGCACTCGAGTTATAGAAATCAGAAACAACGACGGTACCACAACACCCAGACCCAAGACATATTGAAAAGATTATTTTCTATATCGACCCGACCTGGAATTGGACCCGGGACCTCAGAGATGTCGACGCCGAATTCGCCGCATAGGATTGTAGTCAAGCGTTAAATTATATAGTGATGCGACTTCAGTCCTATTTTAACACTCGTGTCAATCTAGTTATACAACATATAATATGTTATATGTTGTTATATGTTATATAAATATGAAAAGATTTACAACAATTTAATTTTAAAGAAGTCATTAATTAGTTTGATAATATATTTCTTTAATTTGCGCGTTAAACTAAAAACCAGCTAGTGACTGGACTCCAAGTGAACTCAAGTTGATTTTTTTTTTCACCCGAGTACGCTTTTTGGGTTTTCATCGGAGTCACTCGAGTAAAACTAGACTTGATTTGCATCACTAGCAAGCATTTAACTAAAATTATTTATTTAAGTAAACATGCTTGATTATTATGCCTCTTCAGGTATAATAAACTACTGAAAAGACACCTTGACTGGATGGAATTATACAATTCGTGTATAAACCTGTCGTCAATAATAACCTTTTGTCGCACACCTCGAAAACAAAGATAAACCTTTAATAAAGATTATTGCCCTCATTTTATCGAGAAACAATGTATCAGATCGCGGCCTGATGGTATCATGAGTGAGTGACCCCGGTTCCCACCGACGCCTGCTGGCCACAGAGCAGATCGGAAGCCGATGGACAATGCGACCGAACACCAGTTTATTACTAATGAGAGGTGGCGGGCTCCATACTTAATGTGGTGACGCACGCGACGCTGACACTTGAGCTTCGGAACAGTGTTAGTGATGTGTTGTCTTGTCCCGCAGTAATGGGACTGTGAGAATAAAATAATACAATACAATAATACAAGTTTCTTTTAGCTCTAGCGCTTGATACTAGTCGCGAAGCCTAGTCAAAGGCCTTAGGGCGGCTTAATAACATCTGACAGTAAGGTGTAGACACTGGCCTTACCAACTGCCGCACTAGGCCTGCGTAGTTGAGGTGAGGCCGGTACTCTGCAATGCAGCGGGACCTATACTTTCCTTTTATAGTAAATAATAACTTTTTTGTTTTGTTGAAAAGTTAACAAATTAATCAGCCAAATTAATTTTAAACATCTAGATGATTTTTGTTTACCGATTGACCGCCACCGCACGCTGACATTGATTACTATTCAGATAAAAAAATGTCCCCCATACCCACGAACCGCGTCCCAGATAACCTCTTCACTCGATATCAGCACCAGCAACAGTGTGGCTAGCGCAGGCGCAGGTGGCCGGTTCCGAGAGGCTTCCTTCCCCGAACGCCGCGCGCCCATTGTGTGCGCACGCGCAACGCATAGGCTACGAGCCGTTTAGGCTAATGCTCGCTGAGGGCGATGATTAAACAGATTTATTTGTTTTGGTTACAGGTGGGAATAAGTAAATACTCAAGGAAATAGTGACTTCATTAATGAAAAAGTTCTTTTAATAAACATTGATCAAAACAATCGACCTTAATCATACTCCTTTTGGTTGTCTATGGATTTTCATGTTTGCAGGATAAGGCATCACGGGCAATTAAGTAGATTAGCCTGAAGCCGAGTAATCTGATCTTGGCCATAGTTCAGTATTCCGATCCTTAACCACCATGTATTGTATGATAAAACAAATTAATTAGCTGGTGCAACAATAACAATATTCAAAGTATGAAAAATTGTAATTTTAAGAATAAGGTACCTCCATTATAATAAATGTGCAACGCAGCCTTTATCACCAATATTGTATTCATAAACGAATTAATAATTTCCCTAAACTGCTCTTGCATGGAACTCTACTATTTTTTTCGATGGAAATAAATAATTTTGTACTCTAGTGGTAAAATGTCAATGTCGCAAATAATGTTTTTAGACTTTGAACTTTCTAATGAATTGGTGATATACTGTTTCCAAAGAAACTTACCTACACTTTAAACATGAGGCTTATTTTATGACTCCCGGCGTCGAAGCACAATTAGCGCTAATTTGACTAACCTCGCATGATGATCGTAGGGATGCGCGCGCGCCGCTCGCGCCGCGGTTAACGAGCGCGGTTTATGGCGCGCTATAAACCTAATATCAGCGTCCAGAAAAGGGCATTTACAAGATGCGATGTCGATGGATGGGGCAGGCTTTTCTATATTATTGTCTCGGGTCTGGGTGTTGTGGTACCGTCGTTGTTTGTGATTTCAGTAACACAATTGCTTTGGCTACGTACCATAGGATCAAAGCACTATATGTAATGTTCTGCAATATTTATATGTTTTATTAAATTTAGAGAAAGGGTTTTACAAATAATACATGCATATGTTTTTATTTTACTAAAATCTTTGAATACTTACTTATGTATAAGTTTTGTTTTGCTAAAATAGCTACAAATGATAATGTGAAAGACCTATAGAGACATATTTATGGAAATCGATCTATGTAAATCTCCATGTTAGGGCTTCTAGATATAATTAACCTCTCCGAATACTTAACTCTCTGCCGTCCATTTCAGTACAGTACGCTATAATGTAAGTGAAGTAAACGCAATAATTTTATAGTCATTACCATGGCTTCAACTTTTTTCGAGCAATATTTAATATGTGCAGGTAGTAATGAAATTCAGTCATCCTTTCACTAAAAATGATTCTCAATAATACTCATTTATTCAGTACACAGGCTCTCTTCCGGGCACCTCAACACGTCCTAAAATATAGCATAGTGCTACCACCGCTTCGGGGCTACGTCATATTGTCTGGTGCTGAGAAGAAACGGCGCAACAAACTCAGTCACCTTTGTCAGCTTTTTTTTACAGGAATACAGTTACAAGACATTTAGTAAGTGCGAGCTAAGCAGGTTAAGTCCATTCACTCTTGTCCTTTAAATAATCGTCTATTTTTATCATCATTTCAGCCATAGGAAGTCCACTGCTGAACAAAGGCCTCCCCTAATGACCTATCATCGGGGGGATTGCCAATACTTGCCACGCCACGCTTGGCAGGCGGGTTGGCGAGCGCAGTTTTTTATAAGATTTCGCACGCAGTCGGTGCTGCCCGTCCTGTACTACAGGAATTAGTCGCCTTTACGACTATTTATCTATTACTACTATATATCGTCTATTTTATAGACGATTATTTCGAAAACTTAGAACTTACTTGCTTTACCTAATCCTATTGATTCTAAAAACCCCTCAAACGAAACTTAAACGTCTCCAAATTCTTTGTAAAGTCCACAGAGCTGCGATAGGGGGCAGTGCGTGCGGTTATCCCTTTGAGTTATCGCGTATCGATTTGTTTACTCCTCGGCCTCCTGTCTCGGCGGGTAGGGAGAATGCCCGGTGACTGACCTAATCTTGGCGCAGCCTGGGAATTAATAAGACGATGAGGATCGAATATAATTGGACAGGTCGGATCAGCACATTGTAATTGTTGTGAATTAGCTTTGATGTCTCGGCTTTGAGATAGGGATTAAGTAAGTTTGTAGACTTTTTAATTAAGCTTTCACATGTAACTGCTCCCTTAATACTTACTAGGTTCATTAATAGAGTAACATTGATTTATGATTTATGTTTAGGTGTAGGTACATCACTAAATGTATAGAAATATAAATTGTGCTGGGGACATTGTATAGCGTAGTGACCATGGAATACATACTCTATAGAGCAGCAATACAAACCATCTTTCTCCGAAACTAGTAAGTGATTTTTCACTTACATTAAGCATGAAATGACAGCTCCTGTCAATGCTCACCCATACAAAAACAGCACAGATACAAATTAGAGAACGGCGGAAAATTTATAACGGATTAAAATATTTTAGCGAAAACTGTCACATATAGCCTGAATTGGTCAACAGAGGTAGTTAACGCGACATATTATATTATACTATTAGTTTACAATTGTCTGTCTTTAATTAAAATTTCTTCGATTCGAAACTTCGATTTCCATAACAGTCCAGATGCCGTTAAACATACGAACTAATCACACGGGCCGTGCACAATGTTTACGCGTGGGCCCGGAGCTGGCGGCCGCGCGACCTTGACCTCGCTCGACGAAAAATAGCGGCCGCCCTACGCGACACGTCGGGAGGTGCTTGGATACAAAAAGGACGTGGGTTTGATTCCAATCTTAGGCGGTCGGATTTTTCCGAAAGTGAAATAGCATGATAGACAAGAATAGCCAAAAAATCTGCCTATTTTGACGTGGTAATCTCGTGATATATCTTTAAATCTAATAAGAACACAAGAATCCCTATTTTGTAACTCAAGGTTACAGATTCTCGCTGTATGAGCTGAAAGTGCTGGAACTATTAAATTGAGTAGTAATTCACTGCAGTTTCGACATGTTAGTTTTAATATAAACAGGTTTCCTGTACGATGTATCATATCACATCACATTAATACAGCTTTGGTTTTGCCTATTGTGTGTGTTTGTGTGTGTAATCGGTTGAGGTACAGATACAGAACATATTGTGTAATGATAAATAAATTGTAAGTAAACTATTCCAAAAGAAACAACAATATAAAAGGAATAAATCGTAACTATTAAAATGGAATGCTTTAAAAAGGTACTCGTATTAATACAAATGATTATTTATTAACATTAAATACTTACCTATCAAAGCTACTGTAACTAAGCTGTTTCTATAAAAGTGTGTAACAACCAAAGATTTTTGACGCTGTGTCTATTGACACTAGATACCCAATACGCGCGCAAAATTTGAAGCAATTAAATTGGAGCCGCGGCAGGCTCCAAACGCCTGACAACTCCGTAGTATTAATGTCAATCCGCTCGGAACGCGTCTCTTGGAAGAAAAAAAATATTGACGAGATGTGCTATCAAATGGTGTCAACACATTGGATAAATATAAAAACTGTGATAACTTCACTTTTCACTAACAAACTATCAATATTATTTAGTATTTTGACCATAAAAGCTAATAAAATTAATCGCTATATTTTACATTTTGTTTTTTTTTTTTTTTTTTTTTATTGGGTTTTACGGCTCTGGGTTCCAGCCCTTTTAAGCCAATCGTTGTTTTCATACAAAGAGTTAAAAGTTTAAACAGTTCATTTTTAGATAAAAATTATCCGCTTGGAAGTGTGAATATGTTCAATGTTTTTCATAATTATTGTTCAATCATTTCACTGAAATTCACTTTTTCACCGAACGAATCACAGAGTACCGAGAGATGATACTATGAATTTGTAGAGAGCCTTGAAGAATTTGGGATCACTAAGAAGTACGTGCAGATTCTGAGGCACAGCCTTACACACTTCTTGAAGGTCGTTGATCATTACAAGTCTTTGTATGCCGAAGCTTCTACATTTCATAATTATGTGTTCTAAATCAGCTGCTGGTTCTTCATTACAATGTGGGCATTCGGCACTCGATATCAGGTTAAGTCTCTTCAGGTGAGTGGGAGTGTGACAATGGCCAAATCTTAGCCTATTGATGATGGTTATAAATTGTCTATTATCAATATAATCATTCTTGCGATGGTACCAAGGTTTGGCGGGCGGGCTTCCTTGGATCTTTGCATACCATTTTCCCTTTTCTGCACTTTTAATAGTCCAATACTCATGCCACAACTTTTTCAGATCCTTGCTGATCAGTGCTTGGTAGTCAGTATGAGGAATTTTCATCAAAGCAGAATGATCGATATCATTTACATTTTGTAAAAGGTTAGTATTGCCAGTTAAGGAAATTATTTTCCCATTTTATTTTTACATTATTGTCCCTATTGATTAATTTTAAAAGTATTAACTGATATTTTTGTGTGTGATAAGTAGGTGCATTGTAATTTAAATATTATTCATACTTGAAAATATATTAGTTTAAAGTTGAAAAGCTTAGATGAACATCACTTGTTAAAATCAAAACATTCACATCTTTTTGTTTTAAGGATTCCACAACAGTAAAATAGTAAAATAATATTTACGTCGTGCACATGACAATCTAGATGTAGGCATTGTTTTTATTTAATTTTCCCCAAGTTTGGGGAGAACTACTATTATGTGCAACCCTCTTTTATAATGGTGTGCGTGTGTCTCTGTGTAAACGAACTGTAAAGTTGCTTCAAATTTAGAATCGCCGTAAGTACCGAATTATCCTTCTATGGTATTCTATGGTAACAACCTTTTTTAGAGTCTAGACTGCATCTACGCTTTAACATTAGACCAGCAGAAAAATATCGGCAACCAATTTCAATGCTATTTGGATCTAGATAGTTAATAATAATATACTTATGTTTTCTATGTTATGTTATGTTATATGTTTTCTTTTCTTATTCTACGAGAAAAGAAAACATACCTATGCTATACACAGTATAGTAGAAAAATATTTTAACAATGCTATGTATTTTAATAACTCACCAATTCTTTTTATAATAATAATGCCATGCTCACTTGAAAAACACATAAAAACTAAACGTCATAATTATCTCGTTTTTTTACTTGTTTACATAATTTCCACAATCACAAAACATTACTGGCATAGGATGCGACAATCGCCCGCGTTGGCACAAAATAATGTTCTAAATTTAAAATGTAAGTAGGCGCCAGCGCGTGTCTTTGTCATTCATTTGGTGTATTTTTTTAAATTTCGAACACAAGTATCTGAATTTCGAACACAAACTCCAAAACCACAATGTAAAAGTTATCCAGACAGTATGACTCAAAGGTATTCTAATAATCAAGGTGTGCGTTTCGTTGTTCGTTGTCTCGCATTTACCGCTGTAGATTAACTACTGCCACTAAAAAGTGATGGGAGAAAATGTTTGAAAATAATCATCAATATTGTGATTATTGTAATTAGATTTTAAAAGTTATTAGTAATTACTTGTATATCTGGATGAGAATTAGAAAAAAAATGGATTACTTAGTTTTATGCTAACATTTATGCGAGTTTACTCAAATTAAAGCTGTTGTTACAACTGTATTACTACGTTTTTCTAGCATTGAAGTGTATCCTACATCGCTGCACCTACTATAGTTGTTACATTTTATAAAAAATATTTGTAAATAAATCCAATTGCATAACTACTAATAGAACTCAAGTACATTTTAATTTCTGACAAATCCATTAAAACGTCCAGGGATTCGAACTCACGACCCACGGGTGCGGGGCAAGACTTCAACTACTGAGCTAATACCGCCGCTCAAAAATTCCTGCGCAGACATTTAAATTGTAGTGACAACACACACAAACAAGAGCTTCTATGTGTATGTATATAATATACCTGTCATAACACTAGACTAGATGACCACACGTAATAAAGCTCGTTATATTAATAGACACATTCGCCGATGACTGGTTAGTTACATTAAGCCAAGTGTCGTTATTCCCCCTGTTTGAAAACACAGGTACCTACTCCAGATTTTATTTTACATCTGGCCCGTAACCTTCATGAGAAGCATAAACCATCGCAGAACTATGACCGTTAGAGTAATGCACTCTCTGGGCCAATGACACATGAATTATTTCATATCTTAAATGTAAACTTACTTAGTTATAATTATGATTCTGTGACTACTACATTTTATAAATGTAGTTAGGTATGTTTATTCGTTATCTAGTCGCCATAGTACAAGCTTTGCTTAGTTTGGAGCAAGCAATTTTTTAAAATAATAACATTATAATAATAAAAATAAATAACAATTTATATAAGGTGCTTTATAAATATCTGCAACGGCTGAAATGGGTAAAAGTATTGCTTATATAGATTATGATAGTAAAGAAATTTTATGTCCAGAACATCATTAATTTTTTCATTAAAAAAATATATTAAATAAATATTAGGCTTTATTCTGTGTCAGCCGTCCACATCTGTCCAAAAATGCTAACGTTTCACATTATACCGCTCCCGCGCAGTGTCAAGGGCGGATGACGAAGTATGTTATGCAAATTGAAGCAAGTAACCATTTATTTAGTGTCTTTTCGCAAATAACTAATTACCGATCCGGGGCACGTAATTCCTTCACTATCGTAATCTATATAAGCAATAATTTTACCCATTTCAGCCGTTGCAGATATTTATGAAGCACCTTATATACAAACTTTTCACTTTATGACATGGTATAATATGTTATGACCTGAGTGATGTGTCGGTTGCGATATTCGGTTTCTACGAATCCGAACCGTAGTTCAGGATATCCAAAAGCGATTACCTACAGTAACATACAATTCGCATACTGTTTTTTTATTTCAATTCTTGTCGCAACCCTACACTGCCCTTTTGATTAGCCAGTATTTTACCTACTTAAATGCTTTTTTCTGTGTGTGGGTTTCTGATTATACAATTGGGTGCCTTTACGTACGGTTCTGCACAACTGGGTGGTTTTATGTGCGCCCTGTACACTCGGCCCGGCGCGGGTTGCGACCTCTAAGGCACTTTTAGCAACACATCATAACGTTTTCTCAGTTTCTGTGTTCTATCGGTCGAATACTGATACGATACTTGCAATGGGCTAGTTTCCTAAAAAAAAACTAATTAGTTCGTCAGTTGGATTAACAGAAAATATTCGACACGTATTTTTTCTTTTCTCAATCAAACAAAAAATGATGAAGATATAGCCCGTTAAAGTTCTGCGTAACGTCACTTTTTAGCAAGGCGTGACGTCACTTCCAAACTTTGATGCTCTTTATCGTCGTCATTTTTTGTTTGATTGACAAAAGACAAAATATGGGCCCAATATTTTTTGATAATCTAACTGACGGACTAAATAGAATAATATTTTTTTGACCCAGCAAACTAGCCTATATGACTTGAGACATGACGTCAACTTGACCATGCAATAAACTACATACCCGATCTTACCTAAATCGCAGTTATGGTGAAATTGACTTTAAACATCGCAAATAAATTTAAATAATAATTGGAGATGGTACCTAGTCAGAATGTTTACGATTCTTTGTTGGAATTCAAATAATACTGATAAGGAAAATTGAATAAATATTAGACAAGTTCAGATACATTAAATACATTCCTTACATTATCGTAAGTAGCCAAAGCACTTGTGTTACAGAAATCAGAAACAACGAGGGTACCACTACACCCAGACCCGAGACAATATAGAAAAGTTGTTTTGTACATTGACCGACCGGGAATCGAACCCAGGACTTCAAAGATGGCTTAAGGCTACAGTAAGTCCGCTATAAATGCCTCTCAGCTACGAAGGTCGTCAATAGATTGAAGGGTAATAATAATAAAATATTAAGCTGGAGTTCACATTAACTGAAGTGCAGTTTGTTATGTTTTTTGTTTTTATGTGTCGTAATTTTATTTGTTTTTTTGTCTTATTGAAAAATGTTTTTACTTGCCGAGATATTTTTCAGATTTAGTATACTTATGAAGTGCAGTGTCTTTGTTTATAAATATAACCTAATTAAAACTCATGTGTTGTGGTGCTGTCGTTGTTTTCGATTTCTGTAACACAAGTGCTTTGGCTACTTACCACAGAATCAGAGCAATGTATGTGATGTTGTCCAATATTTATTATTTATTTATTATTATTTATTTATTTATTAAGTATATATAAGTCCTCTTTCTGGTCCCAAAATTTACTTTGCGCTACTACGGTTTCAGAGACACCTATTATTAGCTAGTGATGAGAAGAACCAACGATAGAAACATAGTTGATATCCACGCCCTTGTTATCTAAGTTTTTTAAAATAGCTCTGTCAATTAAATTCGTCTTTATCTAAGACTTTCTTTTTAAAACGCAGATATATGAGTAGATCATTGATATACGGTGTCGCTAGTTCGCTCGCGAGCCGGAAGCGGCGGCTGCCTTATCGAGCGCCCCTCCCCCGCCGCCCGCGCGAATTTACAATGTCCCGCCCGCCCCACACCACTCCGCCCGCCACCACACCGCCGAGAAAACTCCTCCAAGACGCTACAACGAATTTCAACTTTTATCTATTTTAGATAAAGTCCATTTCAGTTTCGCGTGTGAAAACAAGAGTGTGTGTGTGCGTGAGATTTTCTCGCCTGGAAATTCTAATGCGCCGCGCGACTGTGATAAAAAATGAGCGGCCCGGGAAACGTGAATACATTACCGAGTGAGACGGCTAGCTCGCCCCCGCCCCGCCGCTATGTGTTTTACACTACTTTATATTTCGACTCCGTCTGAAAAGGGAGAGCGTTATGTACTTTACGCCTGTTAAATATGTATCTCGAGCCGCACCCCTTGCCTGAAAGTACGGCTTCATTGCACGATTTCATTTTAGTATGTTCAATTTTTAACAGGCTCCTTATGTATTGGACTGCTTTACAACTGTTTTATGGGCTTGTTAAACTAACATGGTAAGCTTAATCAGCTATCGGTCAGTCATTATTAATGGTCACATCCTTTCCTAAAGGTTTCGTTTAGTTGATGCCAGCGGTTTTTTATCGTTTCAGAACCTAAAAAATTGGTCTGACGGTCATTAACATTTAGTGGTTTTGCTGGTTTGAATACATCGACATTGTTTCTGTTATCTGCGAGTAATATAACTGGCTCTACACAAATAGAACCTATTTTATGTGAAACAAATGAAAGTCATTTTGACGTTGTACGAGTACTTAAATAATACAAGTCATGTTTCAGACATGTGTATTTAGTTGAGTAATTACTAACTACTAAACCACTATTTAGTCTCTGACATCATGTGCAGTTCTCGTTAAGATCTTAATAGATACAGACGTCGGAAGCCGCTATCAATCAGGTGGACAGATGCTGAACATGTTATTTATCTACTCTACTTAAGCAAGAAAAACCCATTTGAGTTCTTAATGATAGAACAGTTGACGTGTACTAAAAAACCGTTGTCAGTAGCAATAGCAAGTAGTTAATATGTTTGCATTACAAATACCGGAACACAACAATAAACACGCGGCTACCTGAACTATCAATGACGCATTAAGTGAGTAATTATCTAAGGGCACCTTAGATTACTACAGGTGTTAGATAAAATAAAGTGTGGGAATCTAATAGCTAATTTGTTCCGGCAGGGGCGTTAGACGCGCGGGCCGCGGCAAAAACGCGCGCGACATAGGGGTGTTTTTGCACGCGTTTTTGCGTCTAACACTAGCACCTGGAAGGGTTAGACACGTGACTCGAGCGTTTTTTGCCGCACGCGACGTGTTTTGGGTTGAGCGTTGATTTATGGCGTCTTTAAGAGAGCAATAAAGGGGTGAGGCTCGCGCTAAGCAAGTGTTTTGGTTATGTCAAGGGATTATTAAAAAAAGATTCTGACAAATTGAGAACCCCCTCATTTTTTAAGTCAGTTAATAAGCCGATTACGAAAATCAGTATTTTATGCCAGTTATCATTTGGGGAAAAAGTTTTTTTTATAATTTACGTAAAGTTATGCAAAAGCTGTCAACGAATTTAAGTCTACCGTCCAAATGAAAACAATGACTGGAAATGAAACAGTAGATACATATTTTCCTAGTTTTAAGTTACGTTTTCACTGAGGCGATAACAACAGGAACAACTCCGTAATATCATACAAATCACAACTCAAGCTGACTTAAGTGAGCTTTGCTCTGGTGAGCATTTAAACGCTCCTACCTTGTCTTTTCTTCTATCGCTCGCAGTGGATATGCCCTTAATATTGGTGTTTGCTTTTTATAGGCCATTTAAATAAAAAAATTAGGACCCAATTTCCTACTAAAAGGATGACCTCAATCAACTGTTATTTTTACTTATATCATCATCATTAATTGTATATTTGATGCAGGGACATTTGTTAAACAAAAGTGATACAAATGCAAAACACTTCATACCTCAAAGTTATTGTAAGATGCATTAAAGTTTTCAAAAAAACAAAATTGTATTAAGACTATTTATAAAACCCGACCTCCGTAGCCGAGAGGCGAGAATACCGGACTTGGTGTCGCTATCTCTGAGGTCTCGGATTCGATTCCCGGTCGGTCAATGTAGAAAAATAACTTTTCTATATTGTCTCGGGTCTGGGTGTTGTAGTACCTTCGTTGTTTCTGATTTCGGTAACACAAGTGCTTAAGCTACTTATCATAGGATCAGAGCAGTGTATGTGATGTTGTCCAATATTTATAAAGGGTGCGGGATAGATTGAATAACTTATTTTTGAATTAAAGTCAAACAAATTATATTTTGTGTGCAGAGACGGCGCGAGGTCCCGACATGGCTGGAGTACCCCTCGTCCCGGCTGCAGCGGCTGCTGCAGTCCGCGTGCCGCGCGCCACAGACCAGGCCCACCGTCATCACAAGTAACTTCTATTTTAGTAACATTACATCTATCGCCATCGAGCTGGGGGACGTCCTACACTACGTTTGCCAAGGCGCGGTCTCCATTCGCGAACCCTTTTAGTCCATCTTTTACCGGTTCTGCGACAGACCTTAGGAAGATGGCTGGCAATGGCTGGATGAAGAAAAGCGGGAATGTTCTTTGTCGCTCTTTGTGGGCTTACGGCCCGCAGTGGACTGCAATACCTGGCATGATGATGATGACGTCTATCGCGACAGCTTTCTTGATAATTTTAATTTAGTAGTTTGCCTCTGCCATTTCAGACACCGTTTCTTACCAGCACTGCGCTGCATTATAACATGTTTTCTATTGCCAATTTAATATTTTAAAAGTAAGTAAAGTAAAGTCGGGTTACTCTTTAGTAACCCGATAGATAGAGCTATCTCTAGGAGACAACTTTTGATCAGGCTGATATAACTTTCCAGATTTTAAATTATAATATATTACCGTATTATTCATAGGTTTATGTAGTTACCGATTAATTACATATATGTAGAGTTCAGTTCATGATATCAATGGTAAAAAAATATTATGAGCCAAAATAACCCTCTAAAGGCCAAAGCAACCCGCACACAGTATACATTAAATATACTGTTTTTAAGTGTAAAAACTCAGTGATCAAAGCCAGGAGACGTATTTTTGAAGCATTAGAAATGAATTTCGAATTCGAACACGAAAACAATTCATGTATGATAATCATTTCTATTGCTCACGATTTTACGCATTTTTAAATCACGTAACTGTTTTCGTTTTACGCAGAAAATACTATGAAAAGGAATGCAGAAACTCATTGATTTTAAAAACCGGTAGTGAATCGTTTAAATCGGAACGTAAATAAAAAGTTATTGTCAAATTTCTGTCAAACATAATTATGTTTATTGTCAATGTCATTCTTCCGTAATTTCTACTAGTAGAAAAAGAAAAACGAATGGTCGTTGCAGAATTCACCTAATGAATTTTCAAAAATAGTGAATTTAGTGAATTTTCATGCGAATCTTGCGATTTCGTGTTCGGATTGGAATTAGCATGATTCAAAAATACATCTCCAGGAATCGAACACACAACTCCACTCATGCTCATTAGTGAGTATGTTAGATTCTGTGGCTGTGCCTCGGGATTTAAATAAGGTTAATGCATATTATCATTGTACTTATACGAGTAATTGAACAGCCGTTAGATAATTTAACGCCTATAAACTAGTAAAGATATTATTTATTTGCAACAACAAACAGAAATACATTATGAAATATTGAATTAGGTTTAGTACGAATGTAAGTTAATGTATTACCAACTTATATTTTATACGTTGTCTTATCTTCATCAAGTTCTCCTGGTTTAAATTTAGGACGCTGTTATTTATCTCTTAAGGAGACATTGATGTCAAACGCAGACAGAACAAGTTAGGAAAAAGCCAAAAAATAGTTTTTTTTTTTTCACATTTTTACAACATCAACAGTTAAACTAAAATGGGCATTACATTTTTATAAGCAGCATCAAACTTTATGCGTTGATTAATAAACATGCTAACGGCGATGTTCATTAAAGTTAACAACCATCTTTATAGTTGTTATAAAATTTGTGCTGATAAAAAATATATTTTGTAACATAGTTGTAGTAAAATTACGTTGTAAAGTAGTTTAGCGTTTTTGCTATCGCCAGTGTGTTATTAAGATGGTCGGACAGGTCAAGCAAGTGTCAGGAATAAGAAATGTTGACTTCAATGACACGTGCATGCGTCTCTACGTGTGTGTGTGTGCTCATTGTGTCGCACAGGTGGCGTGCATCGGAAGCACACTTACGTTTTTGTAACCTCAAAACGCTTTAATGTGGCCTTGGCTCGTATTAGGTAAGTTGAGCCTTTGGGTTTCATGCTTAGTATGCAATAGGCCCACTGATTAGATTTAATTGTTTACGAAACGATTTTCTTGAGCAGGATAAGTATTGTTTAATTGAAGTAACCAATTATGGACTTTTATTGCAAGGATATCCTGAACGTTATTCCTTATCGAGTTTCATGGTTACGTTCAGCTGAAGCCTTACGAAGTAACTATTAAATGATCTGTGCTAAATCTAAGTCGAGAACAACACTATGAGTCATGGTCATGAAAACTTATAAGTAGTAGAAGATTTATTAAGTACAAAGTAGTCCAATTTTAAGGTTACTCAAATTTTATTAAATAGACAAATGTCAGATTAAAATATATTTAATTTTAAATGCAGTAAGGTAGCTGACTTACTTAGCAAAGAAGAGTAATTCTCAATCAATTCTTGCTTGCAATAAAAGCTTTGTTTCACTTTTATGTCTCATTTAAAACACTGTCTGATCTTAATTCGAATGCTTTATCACATACTCAATTGAAATCTGTATAAGGCCTACTAAGCAGAGCTAAATGGAGCTACCTAAAAGGCGTACCTACCTCGGAGAGGGTACGATAATTGTGGTTCGGAGTAGCGGCCCCACGCAGGGGGCCATTCCGGGAATCCTTGCCCCCCAGCACCACGGACCTCTCCTTTCGCGGCTCGAGACACCCTCACTAATGAAAATGAGTCAGTTCTCAACTTAACGAAGTGTTAATTGATGATGTCAACTGAGTATTTTTTAATTTTTAATACATTGTTGACTTATACTTACAATTATGCCGTGCATTTTGGAGCCGAGTAGAGACTGAATACGATTTAAATTATCTTTGAAAAAATCTTTCCAAGGAATATAATGACGAAAAGATAATGTTAGTGCTAAATTGTATTAATCGTTTTGCTATCACGTAATAATTTTTTTTTGATTAGAACTGCCGGTTGACAGTGAATAGTAAAGTCAATCATGGCGATGCATAGCAGTATGATATTAAAAAAGCATTAAACATCAAGTAAATTGGCAGACCATATGTAGTTAATGTCCAACATTTAAATCACAATAATTCGTTTACTTCAGTCACGGAGCACATACCCTATAGAGTAGAAATGTAGTATGATTTGTTCGACGAAATTTTCCGCCATTTTTTAATCTGTATCTGTACTTTTTTGTATGGGCGAGAGTTGACAGGACTTGTCATTTCATACTAAATGTAAGTGAAAAATCACTTACTAGTTTCGGAGAAAGATGGTTCGTATCGATGCTTTATAGGGTATGTACTAAATGACTTCAGTGCTCTTACAAAATTTTTGTCGGAAACTTTATACTTGGCATTTGATATTGAAACATCTGTAAAGCAATAAAATACTTTCGATAAAAAAACAAGTTTTGTAAACGGTCAAATCCTGCCGTGTGCCGACCACATGTCACAGAAGGGGTCATTCTATCAGTAGGCTATAACTTTAAATTGGCAAACGGTGTTTGTCAGAGGTGCGTCTGCGCCAGCCGGTGCCGATGCCGGCGCATGGCGCGCTGCGCACCCGCACCCGGGCCCTGATAAATGATTGAACACATCTGACACTTTGGGTGATCTAGAGCAATTCTGGATGAGCCAATTTGTTGATTTTCTAAAAATCTTAAAGATCAAGAAACAAAACAATTCGTTATCAACATCATTTTAGCTATTTTACGTCCACTGCTGAAACATGATCTCCTAATGACTTCCAGAAATCCAGATTGGCCGGTTGAATGCGGCCTTCCTGCAACCTTTACTGTCCGTCCATCTTCTGTCTGTCCATCTTGTAGGTGGAAAACAAACAGTAACAAAAACAATTATTGTACACAATTTGCTTACGAAAGACTTAGAACAATAGGTAATGTGGTGAAGCAAATGACATAGATAATAAAGCAATAGACAATAATGGGGTTATTGAATAAGCGAGGCATAGATTTTATTAAAAGGTTTTGAATATTCAAGAGACTTCATAGTAATGATGAATTGTTGGAGGAGGAGTCACATTGGAGGCACATTCATACTATAAATAGTTTTTTCAACATTTCAAAAGATTCTTCTACGTGTAATAGAAATGCTGCATTTTTTGCTTTTTTTATTTCAAAAACTACCCTAACACAAAACTAACCTTGAGCGAAGAGTTGTCTCTTCATGCAACTCTAGATTCGCGCTATTGAATTTTCGGTTGTGATAAATCTGCATGCGTCGGAGTGGCCGGGGTGACACGTGCGCGGGCGGGGAGGGGGAGTAGCTCACCAGGTGCGGGGGCGGCAGATGTCGCGGCTCGTGACGTCACTGACCCATATCTCACACCTTTGCAAGCGGAACAACACAATTATAAACCTTACCCCGTAGTCATAAGAGCCCATGTTCTAGATGTACACCCTCCGCTAATGACCGACGTGGCGCGGGTCAAACGACACTCAACACACAATGCCTTTGTCGAATCGCGATTGAACTGAAAGGAATTGACAAAACTATTGAACGTGACGTTGAAATTAAATATTTTGTTGTGATAGAAATCCCCCTCTGAATGACTGGCTTAATAGAATAAAAAAAACAAAAGGATGCAAAAAAATTATGACGCACGTTAAAAACATTACTTGGTAAAATATAAACATAGTTTGCGTTCTTTAATTAGAGATGATTGCGTTAAAAACAGAAGTAGTGAAATGCCAACACAAAGGTATTATATATATTATATAGTATTATGTATTATGTTTACTTCTATAAGCAAAACTTGTAAGGATACCAAAACGACCATTACATAATATAGGTACTTTGTTTTTTAGATATACCAAAGTCATTACTCATGCTGTGGTTATTTACTACCTGCAACTGAGATTAATTTATTCATTTGTGCAGGTGTTGCCAGTATCTCTTAATAAAGACGTGAATTATCAAAATCACCTATTGTTCCCAGCTCTAGTATACAAGACATTCAGTGTAATTGGTACTATGTAGTTCTTACGGATACAATTAGTTAAAGTTAGATAATGTTTTGTAAATACCTATTTGTTGACATCATAATTTATTTCGCTAGATAACCTTATGAGGATTTTTATTTGTTTCAAGATCAAATTAGGTCACGGGATCTTTGTTCAGTATCAGATCGGGTTCAGTAGGTCATACTGTAACAAATCGAACATCTTTTATACCTTTATTGTGTGGATTACTGTTACTGTATGAAAGTGAATAATTAAATGAAATAAATGAATTATAATTATTATAATTATAATTAATTTGTGAAACTGGAAAATACGATATCATGGACAAAATAATGGTCTCTACAATAGGCTATTTGACTGTTTTCTGAAAAGAGTTATTATTGTTGGTAATATTCAAATAAAACGTCAACAATTTTATAAACATTTGAGAACCTTTGAGAATATAAAAATATAGTGTTTCATTCTTTACGTATTTTAAAGCCCGCGAAAACGCCGTCGGCCATGATGTACTTGTTCGTGACGCCACGAGCCTTTAAATAACCATTGAGTTATAAAGTACTAGAACAGGTATGTCAAAAACCTTTTTCGACGGTCACACTATTCATACTTTGTGCGAGCGTAGCGCAAAATCTCGCTTTGGGATGTCAGTTCTAGTACAAAGTTACTCAATGGTGACGTGCCTGTCATTGTTGCCCGAAGTTTTTGACAAAAATACCTGAAAAAAACCCCCTTTGGAAATGATTTATTTTTAATTATTTTTAATAACTATTGATATGTTTCCATATGGTGCAAACGATTAAACTAAATTATTAGTTAAGTCAATTTTGGTACAAGACAAGTAAACTATTAACACCAGTGGCATAACCAGAAATACCGGTACCTAAGAGTATATCGTCGCCGTAGAACGAAAAGTCACCAAGTAGGTCAAAACGTGTTTCGAGTTATGAAGGTTTAAAGTTTTATAAAACAAAAAAAAACATTACTTGGTTTTGGTTCGAAATCATTCTAATTTTATAGTTTTGTATCTTAGAAAATAGGCAAGGGCATAATGTGATGATATTATTTTTAATAAATTACGTATAATTACTGGAATAATGACAAAATACTAACTTAGGTATTTTTCGCCCTCAAATCCTGTACCAAGATTTTTGGTTATAGAGTTTTAGTGACTTTTCACCTGTATCTAGGACCATTGTTAAAAAGAATAACTCTAGTTAGGTAGAATATTACTTAGTTAAGTAGTTCAATAAATCTTTTAATGAATTTCAACACTATTATTTACACTGTTTTTTATTTATTATTAGATAAAAATCAAAGCAATGAAATGCGGAAAACAAATACGTTACTTATTATTAGTTTATTAAAAAATACACAAAGAAACACAATTTATGACAAATTATATTCTATAACTAAATTAATCCGACTCTTCACTTTCATCGTTGACATCAGGTTCCAATGCCCTATCCTGAACGTCATTGCTGGTCGGTAGAGACTCATACCATGAGTGTAGTTCTTTGGGTATGATACCCTTGTGACAGAGACCAATAAGGTCTCTTTTTTTAGCCTCTGAAATCGGAAGTGGAGCAGAATAAGCCATTGGAATAGCATACGCTTTTAATTGAGCTATCAAATCGCTTATTCTTGTTTCCGAATCACCCTCTCCTATTCCATGCTCTTCCTGAATTCTTCTTCTTTTTCTTGTTCTAGGAACCACTTTTTCTTCTTTTTTAAATACGTCAAACTCAGAGTACGGGCCATCGTGAGTGTAACGAAACTTAACTATGCCTGGAAATTGCTTTTCAAACCTAAGACATTTGATTTTCAGCCACATAATTTTCTTTCCGCGTATATCCTTACTTGTATTACTGACAAATTTTTCATTTAGAGCCTTCACATCAAGCATTTCATTATGAGTAAGTTCTTTTACTATATAAGGAGATGCTGTTTCCCGATGTCTCTTTGAGCGTGCGCGATACATGATTGACTTCCAGTCAATCATTGAGTAAACTGGCGTATGTCTTTGCTCTTTTTCTATAGCGCTGTGCATGGAGTCAACCTCCATGTGCGTGTGACCACTTTCCAGGTATTTCTGCTCAAAAACGTCCAAATGTAAATCGGGTCTTTGGATCAGATGAACCAAAAAGGCAGTTATAAATTGGTTTCGATTTTGCCCTGCACAAATGTCACTATAAATACAGATTTCTTTAATAGTAGGTGGCACCTGATTGATCCACCAGTTTAAAGCACTGGCAATTTCAACACTTCCTCTTTTGCCATTTACTTCGTTCCATGTTATACAATAGGCTTCATTAGGAGGCTTTGCTGTATGAATCGTGTAGTTCTGGACATTGAGTTTCCTTGTGTAGTATAGAATGCCGACACCACAAACAGGTATGTGCAACGTAGATTGCATGTCAGCAGTAAGCACAAGATAGGTTTCGTCTGTAATAGACCGTTCCTTATCACGTTCTTTGGCAGTTTGTGCCGCGATTTTTCTCTCAATATGGGCATCATATTCTTCTTTAAGATTATCTGGCCGATCTGCATTATCGAACCGTGTGCATGTCATGCAGAGATCCTTTTTTGGAGTGAAAAATGACAAGTTAAATTCAGATCCAAATATTCTTTTATAAACATAAAAAGAACACGGGGTATCATCAGTTAATGCCAGGTTTTCTTTGTACATCTCGTACATTTTGGCAATGCTGAGTTTGCTCTCCAAGTATTGCCTTTGGGAAGTTTTTCTGCAATAATGAGATTCAAGTCGAGGAAAGGAATTTATGTGATCAATAATTTTTTGCTCAGAATCACGATCGGTTTTATTACTAGGAATATGGGAACCACGCCCGTCTTTACCCTCAAAAAAGCCAAACTCGTTCTTTTGTTTGACAGCTTCATTGACCGGTCCATTTGAAATGCATAATGTTTTGAGGAAAAACTGCTTGCACACTCTTATTTTAGAACCATTTTTGTTAAAATAGTATTCATATGACGCACTTCGATGTTTATCTTTTGAAATAAGGACTTTCAATGTTTTTACAGGTTTGGCAACTATCAATTGCAATAAAAACTGTTTTTGTGCCACATAATCCGTAATCTTCCAGTATTGTTGACATAGAGATACTCTATCATCTTCAGTAAAATTATTCAAACAAAGAAAACGGCATTTTGTTTCACATTTCACAGGCTTAGGCATCTTAGCGGGCATTGTTTTCCCATTTTTATTTTTATAAGGCACACAATTATGTCTATTCGCTTTTGCTTGATTCTTTTTCCATTTACTTGGGCAGCATTTTTTCCATCGTTTAGTATTTTTGTTATTTGTGGTAGCAGTGGTAGCTGATGCTAAGTTTTGATCTTCAACAAATTCTTGTGTATTCGTTTCTGATTTATCCGTTTCGACAGAGTTTGAAACGGCACTAATAGTAGCCGATGCGGAGTTTAAATGTTCAACGGATTCCGGTATTTCAATAACTGCTTTTTCATTTTCTGCTGCGTTGTTAGTTGATATTGTAATTTCTTGCTGTTTATTGGATACTTCGTTTTCATTGGCAAAGGTATTAATGGATGTATTTTGATTTATAGTAGAATGTCTAGGTAGATCTCCAACTGTAAAGTTACTGTTTCCATCCTTACTTTGTAAATAAGAATTTATCAAACTTTCGCTATCACTGCTGTCACTTGAAAGTTTTCTAATTACTTTTCGTTTATTCTTCAAATAGCGTTTTTCATCACTATCTGGATACCAAGAAACGCTTGAATCAGAGAAATCACGAACAGGAGAACTACTCAGATGTTCGACACCGCTTATAAAAGAGTAAGGACTCTTAGGTAAAGCATCATCTTGAATAAAGGTTTCCTCAAAGGCGGGTTCATCGGTATTCACAGCAATAGAGCTTGAAACAAGCTGTTCAGTTGGTGAATTTAGAAATGGATAAGGACTCTTGGCAGAAACATCTTGTTCTGAAATCAAGTCTTCAAGATTAATGAGGTCATCATCTGCGTTGTTTACAACCGAGGGAGCGGAATGCGGCTGCTGGATGGTGGGCACTTTATTTGGACTGAATACAGCGGAAGGTGGAGCAGACTCATAGCAATCTCTGTTTTGAAACAGCTCATCCACGTCGAAGCTCTTTGATATTTCATCATTAGTAAGTCCTCCCTGAAAGTAATAAATACAAATAGAACAAGGCAAAAAAAGCAATAAAATACGGTGCATTAGTAATTAGTTGCATTTAACTAAGAAAAAATTATAAAACTAGTAGTTGCCAACAGTCCCAATTTAAAAGCAATTTTTAAAAAATGGTTATGCTGTTATGTTAGTAGTAATTATGCATGTGCCAAGGGTCATAAGGTCAGTATTTTTAGGTTTTGTCTAGCATTTCAAGTCAATTAGTAGGTGATGAAGAGGTGCAAGCCAGTGACATTATAAACGTAAGTAAAGTATACGTTAGCAAAAAAATAAACTGTTTTCGGTAGTAATTTACAATACTTTTTACACTTCCTAACGTTACTGACTGTACCTTGATACGTAATGTTATTTGGAAATATGTTGTTTTTAATGTGCCTAATGTAAAAAGAGGGTTATTTAATGAATACCACTTCACACTTCAATATATCAAAGAACAGCAAGCACACACACACACATACACTTCAAGCTAGCAAGTATTGAGTGCCACAACAACCAAAATAAATAGTAGAACACATCATTAGCCATCAAAAAGGCAACCCACTGAGTGATAAAATA
The DNA here is from genome assembly GCA_963576865.1 of Anania hortulata. Classification (NCBI taxonomy): domain Eukaryota; kingdom Metazoa; phylum Arthropoda; class Insecta; order Lepidoptera; family Crambidae; genus Anania; species Anania hortulata. Next base: position 22,724,237 of record OY756393.1, read on the forward strand.
ATATAAAAAGTAGTAAGTAGCAGTAGGTATAAATAATTGCATAAGTACAGTCAACGGCATGTCAAACTACTCAAAAGAGATAGAGATCATTATCAATTAAGAAAATTTTACGTTTTGTGTTAGGATGACGTGCTGTTGTCTATACTTAAATATCAAAGAAAAGTGTCAAGTCATTAAAAAGTGCCACACCACAACTGTATAAACAAGGTAGCTACCAAAAATAATTACACTTCTCAAATCCTGTCTGTCGCATAATGGTCATCTGAATAAGTAGAAACCTAGAAAATGCAACAAAACTGCGTTTATCGGGTATTTCACCAGAGATTAATAATCAGAAAAGTCTAATAAACACTTAAATCACTCACCTGTACAGCAACATCTTCTTTATTTAATAAATCTAAGATTAACTTTGCACGACTCATTGTTTATTCGAGTTAATAAAATCACGTACAAAAATACTACGCGGACGCGTGCGCATCGGGCGGCGTTCCGCCGAGAATAAAAGTCACCAACGCGTGCTCCCCAACGGCCAACGAACCCAGATAGAAGAGCAAAACTAACCAAGTCGCGCGCAAATATCACTTAAGTATCGTAGCTCTACACATTTTAGATTGAAATATTCACCAAAAAAATTTAGCGAATATTCGAAACAAATTTCGGTGGCAGTAGCATTAGGATAAAACTTATTAAAAAAGTTTGATGATTTCTTGCGTTTAGATTATGTTCATATAAATGTTACTAAAATGTCGGTCGAGTAGTCATTAAGTTGACTTGATTAGTTTTCGCCTTCTATTTTTTATTGAAGAAGTCATTCTTAAACTAATTAAGTTAAGTAAGTTAATATTGCCTTTGATTCAATCCCAGTTATGATTTATTTATAAAGAAGAAAGGTAATCAAACCGACTTAAGTACAGAATTGCAATCACACCGAATAATGAAAAAGTATTTAAGTAAATTAATTAATTTTCGACTAATGTGTTGAGAACCAAATGAAGAATAAGTGATTTTTTGTTAAATCGAAAATGACAACTATGATACGTATGGACATGGGCGTAAGGATGATATTCGTAGAAAAAATTGGACATTTTGATGACATATCTAAGTCAATTTTGGCCAAATGTCGACTTGGTGATTTTTCGCTCTACGGCGACGATATTTACGTCATAAATACTAACCAATGTTAAAGTTATACTGTCCAATTAGTTCGTGGTTAGATTCCAGCCCCCCTAGCATGACTACCAAAATACGATATGATATGAATGATATAGCGATATATGGACACCAACTGTACAAACATGATAGATATAGCCACCATTTTGAATTTTCAACCGACTTCGAAAAAGGAGGAGGTTCTCGATTCGACTGTGTTTTTTTTTTTTTTTTGTTGTATGTTTGTTACGCGATTACTCCGCCAATTATGAATAATTATGAATCGATTTTAATGATTCTTTTTTTGTTTGGTAGATCATACTTCAGAGGTGGTCCCATATAAATTTTATCGAAATTGATTTAGAACTTTTTGAGAAAATCAACAAATATATACCCAGATAATATTTTGGTTGTGGTTCTTGTTACCTATCTTCGACAAATATGAGCCGATTTTGATGATTTTTGTTTTATTGAATAGCTTATACTTCAAAGATGCTATGATAAAAGTTTGAAAAATAAAAATCACCCCTAAGGGTAGGAAAATAGGGGATGAAATCGGTGTTCAGCAGTTAGATTAGGATTTATCACTAAAAATAGATGAAATAAGTAAATTTTATTAAAAAAAATAAAACCGACTTCAAAACAAACTAAATAAACAAACAAAACTGCAAACAAAAACATTGAATCTCTCATCGGCTGGCACCGACTCCAAAAGTATCTGATTAGGTACTTAAGTGTTAGGATTATTTTTAGCTTTTCAGTGTTTTGAAGTCGGTTTTATTTTTTTTAATAAAATTTACTTATTAGCGAAACAGCTATCATAATATGTGACGTCGCCGGCAACATGGCGGCTATATCTATCATATTTTTACAGTTGGTGCCAATATATCGCTGTATCATTCATATCATTTTGTGTTTTAGTGTTCATGCTGATGAGGCTGGAACGACAGTCCTGACATTTCGCGTTCGCATTCAGTTTACGTGAATCCTTGTATGGTCTGATTAAAGTAAAACAAACACCTAACGTTTTGACATTGAGTAAAGTTTATTTTATTTTTATTTTATTTATATATTAACACCAACAAGACATACACTATTTTAGACAACATTAACTATACATGCTAATATATCAAGCTAAGTGCTATCTTAATTACAGGTATTACACAAAAGTAATTGAATTAACGTAGCATTTAAGTAGATTTAAATATTTTGTAATTGTTAAATATCTAAATTATTAATATTAGTGTAACAACATTTATTTATGAGAGTAGCATATTATTGTGCATTATTAAAGAGAAACAGCAGAAGAACAGTTAATCCAAATACATCAAATTCTTGCGGAATCTTGTAAAATCGCTTGAGAATATATCAATGTCATTTGGTTTATTTGATGAATTGTTGAGAGAACTCTTGCTATTAGCTATATTTTTATGTAATTTGTTGTAGCCCATAACGAGCCTATTGAGCGGCGCATAGCGTCCCTGATGTAGAAACAATATTTTACTCTGATGCGCATAGTGCACATTGACATTAATATAACGTTACTTAACGCGTGGTCTTCTATTTAATTCACAAACCTTACCCGGCGTGCGACAACAACTCACCATCATAATCTTAACGCTTTCTGAAATAACTGAAATAAGAACGTATAAAGGACAAACATACAAACATTCGTGTTTATTTATTTAGACTAGCTGTGCCTGTTGCTTTGCCCATGTCGAATACGAGAGTTTTTTTTTCACATGCAACATTTTTTTAACAACTAAACAGCGCTCTACTCTTGGCAAATGTGCATTTTTAGAATAGAAACTAAAAAGGTTTATTACAAATATTTGTTTATGAATTATTTAAACCAAATAAGTAGATCAGGAGATTACCTTCTACACCCAAAAAAGCTTTATCTCTTTTATATTAGTATGAATAATATAGTTAATAAGTATTTTGTATGGTTTCTCGTCAAAGAGTAAGTAACCTAGGTACTCTATTTATCAAACATCCATACTGGAAGCATATAAATTATTTTTAATAGAGGTATAAGGTGTAAGTCTCATGCAATCAAGAATCCCGTTTCTTTTTCTTTTGACCGTGAACTCTAATGTGTATGTCCTTTCAAAAATCCAACCTGTTTCTACAAGGGCGTGACATTTGCCCCAGTGTAACGCTACCTACCTGCATTACTTGCAAGTGCGTGCCACCCTTCGAGCGCGCTCGGGCCGAGACTCGGGAGCCGTCTTTGTGTTCCTTGACAAGTTGCCGCTGTAACCACAATGACAAAGACAAACTGAGAGAAATTTTATAATAACTTAGTCTTTTTAATATTATTTACCTGCTCTTACTAATTTGCATGGATCTTAACTCCACTTTATAAATTCCCAAAACACAGTTTTCTAGTTTGGGAATTATTGTATTTAAACTATAAGTCTAACCTAACATATCGCGTCTTATTGTTATCACTACTAAAATGTGTTATGCTCATGATGTTTTCCATCTATTCGAGATACAGGTTAATTCCTAGTTCGATGGTGGATTGCAGATTGATAGTGTAAGCTAATTAAGTACCTACATGCTTGTGTATCTTTGTAATACTTGCATATTAGTTCATATTTTAACTGCCTTAGAACTACCTACTTTTAAAAAAATGTGATTAACATTGAAGTGAATCAATAAACTTATTTTATTTATTTACAATCCGAACAACAATTTTACAGGTGATAAAATATTAGAATCTAAAAAACACAAGTCTTCTTGTTTATCTATACGGTCAATTCCGGTTGCGTCCAAAGCCATTGCTTTGGAGCCCAGGGCCCGCTTTCCTTGATTTAATTAAAATTTAAAGTACACTTGTATTCTACTTTATACTATTAATCATCAACGGTCAACCTCACACGCGGTGGACTGACGATCTTGTCAGGGTTAGGCGGTCTTATCGCTAGAAGCGACCTCTTCCAGGCAACCTTCAGATAGAGAATAAATACTAATTTGTCGCCGCCATTATCATCCATGACTTAGTTACAAATGCTTATGCTCTTTATACAAATAATTACGTCTTATGAGATTCGAACCCATTACTAGCTGGCTTTGTAAGTAGTACTTGCCTGGCTTTGTAGCCAGGAGCGTAAACCACTACACAGGACGGTTGTTTAATAAAGAGCTTCAATAAATTTACAATAGTAGTTAAAATAATACCAATTATTGTTCGAGTAAGTAACGTAATATATAAATTGTAATTTAATTTAGAGAATTAGTTCGATTTATACAACTAGGGATAAATTTGACAAAGACCGGCCAAGTGTAAGTCGAAGTCGCGAAACGAGGGTTTTGTACAAACCTCTTGGTATGTAAATACGTACATGTCTCGTCTAGAAGGTGAATCGAGTCTTTTTACCGAATATTTTTACCGCTCTTTCCGATTTTTTTTCAATGTTTTTTTTGTTCTCATGCTTGTCTCATGTAAAGGAAGATTTACTTGTGCTTTAAGGTATAGCTTCTTGTCAAATTTAATTATTTTAAGTCAATGCTCAGTACGTTATAGGTTTTGATTCCCTTGCGGGTGTCAAAATATGCGGCATAAGTCGTATTTTTTGCAACTCCAAGGAATTTGCAGACCTGATATATTGAACTTTATGATACCTCTAGACGTTCCTGATAATAAAAGGGTCTTGACAGACAGACAGACGATTACCGAAGTGATCCTGCAAGGGTTTCTTTTTTCTCTTCTGAAGTACGGAACCCTAGAAAATTAAGTTAGATATAAAGGAATAGCTGAGAATCGGGCTCAGTGGTGTGCATAGTGGCCTATGTTCAGTACTGGGCTGTCGTGGGCTAATTATTACTATTTTAAAACATTCAATTCAATTCAATTCAATATATTTATTGCATTCTATAATGTTACACGGGTGTTATAATTAGATACATAAAATAGATCATTATAGACCCTGTAGGGCACAACAATAAGATAGGTATTGTGGGCAGACATTATTAAGTTGCCTAGCTCCTTCTAAGTCAACACGCCTGAGACTCATGTCTCAACTTTGCTTGTGCAATCAATGTATTTGTCATCATCGTAAAATTGTTATCAACTAAAGATTTAACCGTCATGCATAGTTTTTTATAATTTATTCAATTTTTTCGCCAATAAATGTCGTTCTATCTTGACAAACTGCTCGTATCATGCATAATATTATGATAATAGTATGACGTCTGTAGATTATTTGTATTATATCACTTATTATAATTTGTGAGTCTGTGTCTGTGTGGGGGGATTATATCGTCATAAAAAGCAACTGCCAACTTTATAAAACAAAAAAAATATAAAATGATCGACGAAATAAAATCAAGACTAACATTATAAAATGTTGATATAATATTAATATAATATGATCATGATTGTAGATACGTTTTCAATCGATCTGTCACTATCGGTTTATTTTTAATTTATTTTTATTATAAAGTTTGTCAACTATTGATACACTAATGCTTGCTTAAATATGGCATTGTAAATTGCATGACAATTTGTTTGACATACTTACAGACAAACACAGCTTGCGAAACATTAAATTATACACTCGCGTTTGGTACAATTATAGAAAAGACAGATAAGTTTGTCTTGTAGTCTAAAGCATTTGGTCCAGAGCTGACCAAAAGGGATTTCCGAAGTTAATTACTTCGCTTTTATTATAAAATGCAATCATTTTCATTATTGACAATAATTTGTCAGGAGTGCCGGCAAATATGTTAACGTATTGACGTTTTTGATTTTATATACTTAGGTACCTACTTGGTGGCACGCATGACAAATTGTTGTAAATAACCTACCCATTTTCTTAACTATTAAATCGAAATGTTTCGAATACGGACTTTGTTAGATTAAAATTAGAAGTTAACAAAATTGACACTATTATAACTGTATTGATAGATCAATTAAACAGATCGCTATTATATTAACTCTTTTCCATAAGCTGACTAAGAAAATGTAGGTGCTCTTTGTTTTTAATGGATCAAGTATTTTAGAAGAATCAAAAACTTTTCCAAATCGCATTTCAGATCAGATGAAACATCACACAACGTGAAACAGGAAAAATTGACATAGAAATAAAGTAGTGCTTTAGAATATGAATCTTAATTGTACCTATGTGACAGGTGACATGTAATAGTCTTAATAGAATGCAGCTCTACATTAGTGCTCACAGGGTTTGGTTAAGGACCCTTTAAAATATTACAAAGTTAAGATGCCGAATTGCCGACAAAGACATCGTCAACATATCTCATGAAGCAGGTGGTGATAGTGACCGGCTCGCTATTTTCATATTTATGTTTAGACAGCAATGGTATTCATGGATAACAGAATACTGTTTCTGCGACAGTACGATGAACATACAATATAATATATCTAGCTTTAAAACATTAATTGTGTAACCATATTCTAAGAAATAAATGTTTTGATTCGATTTGATTTAAATGCTTAGTATAGCTTTATTTTTGAAAGACATTGGAGTTGAAAGCAAAGAAATTCCTTTTTTTTTTGTTTTTATGTCTTTATAAACAACAATCTGAAAGTCAATAGGGGAGGCCTATGTTCAGCAGTGGACGTCCTGTAGCTGTACCTGTGTAGTGATTGTTAATTAAGAAACAACAATTACATAAAATATAAATAAAATTAGACGTTAACGTATGGTATTTGATAATAAATAATCATATGAGATACATAATTTTAGCAGATTACTTTGCATATTTAATTTAAAAAGCCAAATTGCACATGGCGAGACTCGAACCAACCAACCGAAATGGGGTGAATTGACTTTTTAATTTAATATCTACCTATAGATAGATAGATAGATACTCTTTATTGCACACCATACAAGTAAAATACACATGATTTTTACAGAAAGATGTACAATTTAGGCGGTCTTATCGCTAATAGCGATCTCTTCCAGACAACCTTTAGGTAGAGGACAACCATTAAAGAAAGGGGAAGGTGTTGCAGAGTTCTTAAAATTCTTACCTGATACAAATAGAAATGCATAAATTTATGGCATAAACGTAAACATACAGTAATAAATAAATAAAAATAAAATAAAATAAATACATAACAATAATTATACATACATACAATAAACATACATATACTTGATATATGCGAGGAGATGTCGAAACTAACAGTGACCAGTAATATTTTAAGATATAAAGGCAGTTTGTGTCAAGAAGAAAGAAAGTGTGCTTTAAGCCGATTTTTAAAAATAGCAATCGATTCGGATTTTCTGATTGTTAATGGTAAGGAATTCCAGAGGCGAATGGACTGGATAGTAAACGACTGCGTATAGTAATTTTACTACCTATGTACTTTGTCTATACTAATTGCTTTAAAAAGGCCTTATAGAGAAGTTTGTTTATTTTCATTTTAATAAATGAGATGTAACTCTTTATTCTTGTGTATTCTTGTAATGCTTTACCTTTACATTTTAATATTTTTGTCAAATAAATGGAAAAGTGCGTTGTATTTCGTAGCGTTGTCAATGTATTAATTAGTTTTCGGACAAGGCTGCGCGGGTTCAAGTTCAGCGCAGGTCGATGACCCCGCAGCCCAGCTTCGTCTGCTCTGCCAAATGCTCCACACACAAGGAAAACTATATTAAGCATAATGTGACAAACAAAACAACAACAGAAACTTATATTAAATCACTATCGATTAGCAGTGTTAATGTTAGGAAAAACTTAAAAACGTTTTTTTCAGTAATAGCGTAAAAACACTTAATGCTAAACATAAAGCAACTTAAATTCTTACACAGGATGCATTAGTGTCGTTTAAAACGAAGTCCGATTCATTCCTAAGCCCTCAAAAGGATACGGTCGGGAACGGAGAGCAGTCCGCTTTTGCCATTCAGTAGAACTTTTTGTGGGTATTTCGAGTTTCGGGAGCTACACCGTATGTAAAACGGCCGTAGGAAAATCCATAACGGCACGCGGAAAACCCTTTTAATATACGGCAAGTAAATAAGAGTATACGCGGGCGGGCGGGGGCCGCGCGCGGGGGAGTGCGCTGCGATTGGCGGAGCGCCGCGCTCCGCCCCCGCCCGCGCCGAAAAAAAACCTCGGAAAAAAGCGGCGGTAGCGCGGCAGTGTCTCACGGACGCGCTCGGTGGGCGGACGCTCGCACCGGAGAGACGGCGCGACCCACGACCGGCGGCCGCGGCCGCGCCATGCCCGCGCTGGCTCTGCGCGACCAGCCGCTCGACTGCTCGATGCGCTTGCGCGACCTGCCCGCTTGGCCTCCGCCGCCGCGCCTGCCGCTGCACCAGGACCGCCACGGTCAGTAGAAGACGAGTGCTTTAGTTATACGTGCATGAGTGTCTTGTGATTATGTGCAAAACTTCCACCGACGCTGGCGCCCGAGGAGCGGCCGAGCCCACAGCGACTCGGCCGGACGGTTTGTCATTTACAGTGTTCGCCCCGAGTTGTTGACAAACAGTGATTCGAAAAATCTGCCCGAGAAATCCCATTGACAAAGTTAATGCGGCCCGCTCCCGTTCTCGATCCCGTTCTTTATCATGCGACCCTCCACGTGCGTTGTCCCGTCTCAGGGGTCAGATTTGGGAGTTTATTGTTATCCCTCGTAACCCCAATGCGCGTTACTTATACAAATTCGACCCGCAATGTCTGTCAACAAGTTTAAAATATGGCACCACCTCCCTCTGTTTTGACTTGACCACTTCATGTAGGCCCATTTTGTAAAACTATTATAGGTGCATTATATTTCCACTTAAATTGGATAAAAGTATTTTGGTACCCAAAAACCATGACACAAAACATACGTTTCATTAATATTTTCCTTCTTGCAATTGTTTCTATCAATAAAATTAATGGCCAATGCTAATTACAATATAATAGTATTTGTATTTTATTGGCTAAGGTAATTATTCATAGAGAATATTTATTAGCTACTGCATGCTAAATTAGCAAAGCAAATATAAATTAATTACTGTTTATGTTTCTCATTAAGTATTTATTTGATCATTAAGAAATTCTTTAAAATCATAAACCTTGAACATGATAAGATTGATGCGTTTTTGTATCTGAGGATCATAGTAAAGTTATATTCGATGGAATAGAAATAGGTGGTTATTTATCATAATATATGTGTTTAAAGACAGAATTGACAAAGATCTTTTTTTTTAAACCTCTGGGTTTGTGGCATATTTTGTGCATGCAAAAAAATTACGCACAGGCTACTTTAAATTAACCCTTTCTCAAGAGTCCCGCGGGTAAAGGGTCAGGTGGGCGCAGGTCGCATTGTGCAGGCAAGGGTTACATCCCCCGGGCCGCGGCCACCCTCACAAATAATATTAACTCTCTTACTTGCGCCTTTGTCGCCTCGCCCACTCTCGCTACTCATGTGCAAAATGATTCCTTTGACATGCCCCATACACTTCACCTTTTTATTATGGACCCAAGACATTCTATTTGGGTTGGAAAAGCCTTTTAATTTATTTTATTCCGTTCGCTCTTATAAATCACTTAAAGTGTAGACTAAAACTCAATTCGTTCGTTTGGATCTTATTTATTAATACGTTTAATATTTTTATCGAAGTGTTTACTAGTCTTGTAAACAAGCCCGCGTGTCAGGGCGAAAGGTGAACATAATGCCGGTACCGTTGATGACCGATGACAGATGATGATGATGACCTAAATGAGACTTTTCACACAGTTAAGTGTCATAAAGACGGCACGTCAACAGATGTCCAGGCGACAGCAATCAGCTCAAATGTCTTCATCTTTCAGTTGCCACTTTGAAACAATGGAATTGTAATTTTTATCATACTCACATCAAATTATAATGAAATTACAATTGAATTGGAAGCAAATCACTGTAATGTAATCGATGTAAAATCTGTGTGCACTTTCCAAGGCAATTTGGGTATAATAATGTCATCTAGGTAAGTGAATTAGCAGTAGTGATGAGGTCACGCGTTGTTTGCGGCGTAATGACATGTTGGAGCGGCCCGCGGGCCGGGCGGCGCGCGCGCAGCGCTCCACCCGCGCCTGGGACCGTCGTGAACTTTGCACGCAGCTCGTGACACACAAACACGTATCTGCACATATCCACCACACCTGTCTATCTAAATTAGACGCCCAATTTTGCATCTGTTACGTACGACATAATCAAGTACAATTTTTGTAATACAATTTGATGTACAAATAAGATTGCAATTTGAGATAATCATCCTAATATATGTAAGTTATTACAAAGTGAGCATCATTATTATGAAACTTATACTTACTTGCTTTACTTTGCAGATAACAAAATGAATCTTCACATTTTATTTATTACTAATATCTAAGATTTGATTGCCTGACTCTAGAAACATAACAATTCAAACTCTAATCAATGTACATTTCTAAACCTATACAAAATAATTTTAACAATACATAACAATTGATTTGTTATTTATTTGTTTATAAAATAAACAATAATAAATATTTATTTTAATATGCATATTATGCTTTTACTTTAATTGAACATTACATGGTAAATGTAGATATTTTATTCGGCTATTTAATGATACAAATCCAACATTTCTAATAGGTTTGTATTTGTAACCTATCTCTTTCTGATACTAGAGCACAATTAAATAAACTTTTGTTTTAATCAAGTAAATGTTGAAATTTAAAAAAAGAACAGTAAATACGTACTTTAAAAAATGAAATTGCGTTCAAAGTTTTATGAAAACCTGTAGGTATACATAATTTTGATGTCTAACTAATCCATTATTTTTGCACATGAGTAACAAATGATGGATTTAGCATATCATGAGAAGAATAAACATAGAAGCCCCGTTAAGTAAATTTGAAGATCGTGTTTTTGTTTCGTAACTTAAAGCATTGCGTGACGGTATTGAAAGTTTCATGTGGCCCTGATGAATGCATGCGAATGAGTCGTAGATGGACAGTTTTTATGACACGCAGATAAAATCACATAACAGTTGTTAAATGCGCTACTTGCAGCTCATGTACCCGCTGCTCCAACATTACATATTTCTTGGTGTCTTCAAAAATACTGAGAAAGACAAAAATTATAATTATTATCTTTTTAATCTGTCAAATTTCATTAAATTCGTAGCAGTTTTTTTGCCCTTAGATATTAAACCAGTATTGTAATTAAAAACGATGGCGTTTTTAATTACACATCTAAAAATTTTAAGTCCAGACATTTTTCAAATAGTACATATTTTTATTGTTACTCATTATAAACAGTTCTGAGTTTACTTATGCAAATTATAATTTTATCAAATACAAACGCGCACTTAACTAATAGAGGTGCAGAGAATATTAAGCACTTATCTCTCCGGCTCATAAAGCATACAAAATTAGTACGAGCCAAGATTTCATAGAGGCTGTATATTTTTTGTATACTAAAGAGTTTACGTTGCGTGAACTGGCGTCGCCGAGTCGCCGAATAATATAATGGGCGCATTTGCATACTGCGGTAATATGAGCCAGTTAAGTATTTTTAGCAAAAAATTACATAATGCAAATTTCCAAGTTCGCAAGATTACACGAGCATAAACGTGGACCACTAATCGCGCCCGAACCGCGGCCACTGCGCCCGCGCCGTTGTCATTACGCCCTTCCCGCTTCGCAATGCATCAGCTAATAATAAAGGTAATAATACAAAACGCCTCCACATCATTTATATCATGATGAGATGCATTTTTATTACGCCCGTCCTATAATTTGTCATTTTGAAAAACGTTTAAAATGCAAATGCAACCGGCTTTATTCATTTTATTGTTGTTGATGTTCTATGTTTAAGAGAACAGTCAATAAAATTTGTTATTACGCTAACTAAAGCTTTGTTGAATTATAATTAAACTAATAACTATTTATTTTTTATCTTAAAGAAGTCGGTGATGTATATGATTAGAAAAAAAACCCTTTTCTCAATGAATTATATTTTTTACTCAAAATCACTGACTAATTGACATAATATTTAATGATTCGCAAGTATGGAAACAGAGAGGTGTTTGATTATGTAGAAATCGGTCGGGAGCAGCATTTGCTTTACAAATGATCGCAGCGACACCGCCTCACCTACTTTTCATAGTTTTTACCAACATCGCAGACAGCAATACTGCATGCGTGCTGCACTTGTTACATTTAGTCATTTGATGCATTCCCAAACTTACTTCGTCTACTTTTTTTAACAGACTGAAATATTTTACAACAGATGTTATCACACAACCTAAGTGATTTCAGATTATCAAAAGTTTGTAATCATATTGTCATTTTTTAAATAATTTAATTGACTATTGCAATTCGGGTAATTAATTAAAATACGCATAATTAATATATGTTAGGAAGCCAATGTTATCAGTGAGTATTTCTTAGTGTTTTTTTAAACGTATTATTAAGTCAACTTTTGAATTTTATAGTATAAAATCATTTAGTTTGCCAATTACAAACTAATTGGTTGAGCATTTTTCAAAAACTTAGAATTTTTTTTAAAAAATTAGAAAATTTAGAATTTTAGAGAAAAAAAAATAGAATTTTAGAATATGATTTTTGCTTTAAATTAACAAAATACTTATCAAATTACTTCTTGTCGACTCTGTATATTCCTATGTCGTACTTACGTAAAATTTCGATTAAAGATTATGAGAGATTATTTGAATCTATTTTAAGACCTTTGATATTATCGTTAGATTTTTATCAAATTACATAATTAAATTTTGATATTGAGACTAGTGGTTTGATTATTCCATTATTAGGTTTAATATTATAAAAGTTATGTACATAAAATAAACTAGCATCAATGTGAATGCAAAAAATTAAAAAGTTTAAATTATTTCGTTGTGTTGAAATTTCGTTTCCAGCCAATCGTTTTTAAGACTAATATTACTGCGTCAAAATCGTATATTATTGAATATCAAATTACTGCGTCGTAAATAAAGTTAATATAATTATTTTCTCACACTTTCACAATGGCTATTAAGTAATTAAGTTGCGGGGAAGGCGCTAATGTGAAAGGTTTCTTTATTTGCAAGTAATTTAGGTACTTACACGTCTTTGTTCTTGAGAGCACTTTGAATTTAAACGAGTTTCACTGAAAAATATTGAGCATTGGAACTGTTCACATTTTTAATATGTCTATGTAACCCAAATAAAAAACACTTAATGATTAAACATTCACTGTTATTGGCCAAGTTACTCCACGTGCATTCACAACTTAAACAGAAAACAGCATTCAGTTCATTTTGCGATATCTTATTTTCTAAAACGCCATAATTATGTTTACAGTGTTAAAATGCTGTAAACAAAATTTCTACCCATTCTTATTCTTTTACTCTTTGTTCCTAATTTTACATTAAAATAACCCTCATCCCTTCATCATTAGAGGTGTTACACTTTTAAGGACCCAGTTTGTATTTCGATGAAGGGTAACATTCCTATCAATCATTGTTAAGTGTAAATCCATTGAGCCTCAACCCGAAAGAGGTTTCTTCATTGATACCGTAGTTGCGTGCCAGCTGCGGCCGTGTTTTTTTTAGGACAAAGCTGTCTTGAACTTGTTCCCTTTCGCATCGATTTCCGTATATAGGGCAAATGCCGTGGTCGCCGAAGGTCTGCGTGACCCGAGTCAGGGGAGGGGGGATGAGTCTCAATTAGCCACCCGGGGCAATGACCTCGCGCGTATGACTCCAACTCACCTGCCCGTACTATCACGATGCTAAGATGTTTGACATTCAAACTGACAATGATGACGCGGGTTGTAGAAAATATTACTGTATCTATGATTAAATCGAGCATGTAATTGTATTATTATCACGCTAATTAATAGAAGAGTTTGTGCAAATTGACATTATCTTGGTGTTAGAGAGTATAAGCCAAAAAATGTATTGTTATAGTTGAAAGACTAAACTCTTGATGACAATCTCATGAGGGTGTTGGTAAATGTTTATTAGTATGTTTTCAATCTTATTGTAAGTCAGTGGTTATTGCCTACCTTGTCACTAAAGATAGTAGGTAATACTATTCTGTCTTCAGTCAAGTAATAGATGAGAACAAAAAAACATGGGCTTAATAAGGCTATAGGTAAAGGTTGATTTTTATTAGTTGTATAAATTTCATGTTATCTCTTTATGGTTTAAATTTATTTAGTATTATTTTGAGGTAGGTACAACTTAACTTATATAGTTCGATACAGTTCCACAAAATACTAATCTAAGTTTTACGTTACAATTTAATTCCAGTTAATGTTGACCACAGTGTTTACACACACTTTAAAAGAAGAAATATCTCTAAAAATATGTATTTGAACAGGTTCACAAAGAAATGCAATGCAAAATGTGTCATGTATGAGAATTATAATTTATGAGTACATTGTATTTGTCGTTAGCTAATAATATTTAATAGATTATATTAAGATAATAATATGATAAATAAGATTGTTGACATAAATATTGAGCAGGTGCCGAAATCTTTTTTTTTTTCAATTACAACCTAACCAAAAGTGATTGTAACAAGCATTATAATGACTTTCTAGAAACTTTATAATTAATAAATGCCTTTGACGTAAGAATTGTCAAAATGTCTGGGTAGATACTGCAATGATTGACAAATTTATCATATATATTTATCATTTAACATTTAATTTTTCCACGATCTACTAAAATAATTATCATAGCTTGGTTTCCTGAACTCTACCCAAATGTGATAATCTCTGAATTTTGTAGTGAACAATAAACGTGAGTCGCGAGTTAATAATAAAGTAATGAAAAATAGAGTCACTTGTGTTTTCTACTGTTTTGAAACTAAGTATCTTGCATAAACGGGAAGAATAAATCGTCTTAACATGTGTAATATTAAATGCAGAGAAGCGTTTAATGTTAATGTTTTGACTATTTCTCAATTTACTTATCTAATAGATGTGTGTACTCTATGTAACGTGCTTTGATTTCCATTCGATTAGATTGAGATTGAGGTTTTTTTTATATATCTATTACTCATATTTGCGGAATAATCGCCGGTCACAACACCCTGCTTACTCGATAGATTTTGATTCAAGGCTTGAAATGAAATGAATATTTATTTGCCTTTGAAAATGGGTACTTAGGTGTTAATTGTCAGGAAGTTAATCTTGCCGTTATTTATATGTATTAAAAGATATAGATGAATAATAATAACTAACATCTAACTACATTAATGGTCAGTATAATGTTGACGTTTTGTTACCGAGTGTTGCCGGTGTAAGTAGCAAGTGGTGACAATGATAAGATATATTTTATTGTAGCTAGCTCAATAACTTGGCTAGAAGCGTCTTCGAATATTTCTAACTAGTCGCGTAGGTAAATAACGTTGATTAAATTATGTAAAAAGCAATTAGACGATGTTCTCGTGTTGGCGCGCTCGTTAGCTGCGCCTGCGCCGCGACTCGTTAGCGGGTGGACGGTGGGAGCTTATTATGCAAAATCATACATAATTATTTTAATAATTGGGAAAACATTAACACCTCGGTGTCTCATGAGCTCAGGGAAAAAAATAAATTTTGAAATGCACAAAAATCATCATCTGTGGTATAGAGATTTGTGCAGCAGCTCCAGCTGATACTATTTGGAAATATTTTATTCTAATCTAAGATGATATGTCAATGAGTCATCATGAAAGTGTTTTTTAAATAACGAATCATTACTTTATACGGTTCCGGTCAAATATACAAAATTCTTATACGATCATTTTGTTCATATCTTACCTTTTTGATCATAGAACAGAATAGCTTGATACCTTTATATGAAGTTAAAATCAATTTGATCAATCAAACTAATAATTTTTTTTTATAAAAAGACCCGCCACATGTTTTCTCGTATCACGATAAGGATGCCGTGGAAAGTACAAGATTGCGATCTTGAAAAGTTTTCATCTTATTGCTTTATTTAAATAATTTAGATAGATATAAATTTTCATTTTGTTTTTATTATATTTTCTTCTATAAGTTCATTTCGTCGACTTTCGTACACTTGAATTGTAAATACACTTACATTTTAATCTTCTAGAAGACAGAATCGTGAATCGGTTTCAGCAAAGATAATATAATTTTCTTTTGTATCAGTAAACACACCAGAGCACCTTATCAAAACGATTACGCTCAATGCGCGACGGTTTGATTCTGAATAATAAAACAATCACTTGTGCTTCATTACTACGAATTACTCATGATTATCAGGTAACTACAGCGTTAGTCTGAAATGTCGAATGGATAAGAAAGTCTTGCATATAACAGAGTAAACCGAAACTTTATTAAACTGGTTTTAAGATGATATCTATAAGTGATAAGTGTGCTCGTAATACTTACTTACTTGTAACAACGAAACAATATAACTTAGCTCAAGTTTTTAAATAAAATGACCTTTGTTCCCTGCCAAATGATTTAAAATTGTCCCCGTTTGTTGAACGCTGTGCAAATAGCATGTCTCATGAGTTGTTAGGCATGTCGCAGTTCGCACACGATTGCCTCCCCCGTACCCTCGCGCGCCGCATACGAATCGCTGCGACTCCGCCGCGACGACAATAACCGTCCATTCGTATGCAGAGACCGCTCCCCTTTCTACTTTCAAATTGGATTTAAACATTGCGAATTACCTCCTTTGATTCGCGGCCGCCAAATGGGGACGATTTATGGAGTAGCGGAGTAGTTTTAGGCGGGTCCCGCGGGGCCGGGCGTTTGTCACGCGGGCGATTTATCCGCGGCCCGCACCTGACCGCGCCCGCGCCGGACCCGGACGCTCCCAAACGCATCGTTTATTTCCCGCTCCGGTAATGGGATGCCACTTTTTACGCCTGATAAGGACCCGGCGCGGGATGGACTGCGTTACTTAACGCGTTTACTGGGACCGCGCCTTTTTGTGTTAGTGTTTGATGAGTCGTCGCTTTTATAATATCGGTGTTGATCAGAAGCAACTGGCCAACGTTAAGGCTCACCGTCTATTCGGTTTGTGCATCCATTGAATAATAGCGTCATAAAAAGATTGTGTAGAAAACGTCACCTGTTAACAACCCATTCTATTTTAAAAACACATTTTCCCACAATAATAAGTAACTTAAAATCACATGCTTGTATCACCTGAAATTTCCAAAATTACATACAGCATAGAAAATAATATAAATTATATGAAACCGCTTGACTACTCACTAATGTGTTAGGGTTCCACGTCGGGGCTTACAAAACTCGATTCTTGATAAATGTTTTATTTTCTAAATACTGACAGATAATAATTAGGTCGATACTCACAAGAAAACTGAATCATGATAATATCTACGGTAAAATGTGTGAAACTGAAAAGGTAAATGATTGACTATTTACTTTAATAATAATGATTGTTTTTTCCACGTATCGGCAAGCGCAGCGTGGACTGACGACCTGGTAAAGGTTGCAGAAAGCCACTGGATGCAGGCCGCTTCCAACCGGCCAATCTGAAAGTCAATGGGGGAGGCCTATGTTCAGCAGTGGACGTCCTGTGACTGAAATGATGATGATTGCTTCTTTTCTTATGTAAATGCTGTGGCCGGCTGCACACAGTCTTAACACTGTGGATTGTTGTTAAATTATTGAGGCTTTTTAGTTTGTACTTTGTAGCTGTGAATTATTATAAATAAAATAACAATAATTTGTCATAAAAAATGGGAGTTAGTCTTGATAAAATTTGCTCTAAGGGGTGAAGGAAATGTGGTATAAATACATGACAGAAAAAGCTTATTTTGTAGGAATTGTATTGTGATGAATAAACACTTCTAAATTAACTGATTTCAATTGTTTTTTTTCCACATAGAGCACTCCAATTTATTGCTTTTATTTATTTTTATACACCGATATATTAATTCAGAGGCTTACCGTGAAATCATTGAAATCACTAAATCACTATTACATCAACTTCGTTTTTTTGTAAAGAGTTTCACGAAAAACATAATACTGCTGACCTTTATCGTTCAGGTTTGAAAACCAAGTTGTATCTTCTATCTAGTTCTACTATCCTAATAAATTAACAAATTTAAATTATGTTATAGTTTTTGTTTCATTTAATTATTTATAATTATTCAGCTGCTCTCGTACTTGAACATGTTATTTTCTATTTATGTAAATACAGAGCCCGGAATAAAAATACTTTGTTTTAGTCAAATGAATTATTAGAATTATCCTTAATAGTTATTTTGACTCGAGATCGCGGCTACGCTGTTAATAGCCCAAGTCAACATGGAGTCAGCAAGTTCTAAGTAATTAGTGCTCATTAGGATGCACAGTCACAGTTACACGTGAATTTAAAATACATATTTTAATTGGTGAATCTGGTAATGAAATGGCGCGCCGGCCCGACTCGCGGCTTCTAACTTTTTGCTAATTTGCGTTTATTTATTGAGAATGATGCTGAATATTTTTTCTCATCCGAAACTTAATTATTTTGTAAATACTCACTTTTTCAAGCAACCTCATATTCGCGGTAAGTTAATGCTAGTTTGTGATAATTTTATTGTTTTGAAAAATGGCGAAACATTTTTTGATGATGTTTATGATACTCTTAAATAGAATAACACTAACCACATTTAGCAGTATTACTTAAATCATGTTTGTTTTATTTTATTTAAAATAACAACATTACTTACTGACTCTAAGCATTTTTGGTACCTAAGGCTCCTTATGATGAAATGTTTATGGATAAAATGGTGACAAAAGAACTCATGATTGCAAACTCGATAAATAGATTTCACGAAGGTATTTGTCAACTAAATTAACCGAAATTTTGTGCAAAAACACTATTATTTTAAGTTACATTAACCTACCTATTGTAAAGGGGGTAAGCAAGCAATCAATGCAGTTTTTGATTGTAAAACTACAGCATAAAATAATGTCTGTAGGATATAAGTTGAACTTTGGTAAGACAATCCTGAAAATTATCTTACAATAGGTACGAATACTATACTGTTTTAGATGTCTTGATTTGTACGTTTCATACGAGCAATAATGATAACCCAAACCTCAATAACGCGCGCGCACGGCGTCAGGTGTGGGCAAGGGTAGTATAACACAAAAAAATATGTTTGCGTAATCAATCTATACGTATGCAATATAGTAATTGTGCATTGTAGATACTTACCTAAAAGTCAATTCTTATTACTATCTATGAGGGCAGATAACGAAATAAAAACAGAATCCATTGCAATTACTCCTACTAGCCTAACACCATTTTTTACTATCCTAACACCAAACTGCAACTCCCATTTAGAAGCTTATCATCCACTAGGTAATGTCGTTTAAGTGCTGTTCCATTAGAAAGTTACACCAAGCAATAATTTGACGCCATTTCGATTTGATCAGCCTTCGCTACGTAGGAGTATTCGATTCACGTCGACTACATTATTGTAATTCTGTATATCGAATACTGATTTACATTCGGACGGTAATGATCAATTTTTAAACCGCAAAGGTCACCGCTACATACGCGCCCGCGCACCCGAACCACGAAAATGATCACGAACAAAACAAAATTACTTTTCATTTGCAAACCAAAGGTCACGCGGTATTACAAACACACATGTGTCTTTACACACAATTTTGGTAAAAAAAATCCAAGTTTTTCATTGATATTGTTAACCATTGTAACAACTTCACTATATTATTTGTTATAAGATAAATTAAGAAATTATAAATATTATATAAATTAAGATTGCAAAAATAAAATGTAAATAAGGCTAATACTATCGCATTAGGGTTCTCCTGTAATGGTAGTGTAAAGTGGTGGTGGTAAATAAATAAAAATAAAACTTATCAATTAAACTGTACCTGCTTCATGTTGTTCTAAGAAAGCATAAATCTCTTTTCTACAACCCAGAAAAGTGCAAACGCAGAAGGATAGGTAACGTCGTTCCACAACCGCGTGTAAATTCTGTTTTTTCTAAGAGGCAATACACTAAGTAGTCTGCCTATTTATATAACAAATTAAACAAAGATCTAAACATTTATCCACTGACATTTGTTAAGTGTAAAAGAACTCTGATCAATTGGCTCATGACGAAAAATTACCATGAAATTGAAAATATCATTAATCACTACCAAGAATAGATAGAGTTGCCATAGACCTAATCATACATTACACACACAAACACACACACACACACACACACACACACACACACACACACACACGCACACACACACACACACACACGACACTGCACTACTTGAGTTAGTACCAAATGTAACTTTTTAAAGGTTATTCTTTAGTCTTTAGGTAATTATAACACTGTCATGGAAGAGCGGTGCTTCCTAGCACAAGCAAATCATTCGCTTAAAAGGAAGCTCTAACCACTATATGTATAATGTAAATAGACTTAAGTTACGCAATAAAGAATTATGATTTATTTTTATCAAAACCGATAAATATAAAAAGTCTTTTAACATTTTTCCTTTAAATACTGAAAACTATCTTGGTACGGATTAGATAGCTACCTAATCATTATCATCATCATCATTACAGCCATAGGACATCCACTGCTGAACATAGGCCTCCCCCAATGACTTCTATCATTAGGGGGGGATCGCCAATACTCGCCACGCTTGGCAGGCGGGTTGGCGAGCGCAGTTTTTTTATAGGATTTCGCACGCAGACGCTGCTGCCCGTCTTATGCTACAGGAGTTGGTCGCCTTTTACGACACGCCTCCTGTTGGCGCTGGGGAAGTGTATTCTTTACGGCCGTCCGCACACGGCACCTACCTAATAGTAATTATAATATGTGCCCGAGAACTCACCAATTTGTTGGTCTAAAAGAAAGACATGAATATCCTTAAGTGTTACAAGGTATTACTAGGAAATAAATGTGGCTAGGGGTAATTTTCAGCACACCCGAGCCAATTGCTACATTTCAGTTTTTCTAAATTGTATCGACTCGGGAGTCGAACCCGTTGTAGGTGAATCAACGCGCTACACGCCATCGAGTGGACAAGACCACAGTCATAAATAAATAAATATTAGACCACATCACATACATTACTCTGATCCTATGATAAGTAGCTTTTAAGCACTTGTGTTACAGAAATCAGAAACAACGATGGTACCAGCTTTACCACAACACCTAGATAAGTAATTAATCTACATTGACCGACCGGGAATCGAACCCGGGACCTCAGAGATAGCGACACCGAGGCCGTCAAGTCATATCGTAATAGACAATAATATGTACCCTTGCGTTTATCCGAACTTCCTATCAGATAGTATGTAAGATACCAAAATTAGTCATGCTCGTACATAGATTATAGAATTACGGGTACTTGGAAACTGGTTATCTATTATTAAGAGATATCTTATCGTTTGCATTATATCTATTTAAAACGCCAATCACAATCAATGAAAAAGTTTTAAATCGCACTAACTGTCGACATAATTATTATGATTATTAATTACATTATTATGTGAGTGCACAGATTATATAATTTGTTTTTTTTGGGAAGTGACAGAATATTAATTGTCCAGCTTTTTCAGATCAGTGTATGACTGGTCTGCCTTGCTTTTCTGGTCTTGTTTCTTCTCTTCATTATTTCAACTTCTTTAATCCCACAACTCTACTCTCTCTCAAATTTACTTCTTAAATAAAGTTATATACAATAATTCTAATAACATTATAGCAGTTCTTATTATGTATTGTTGAAATGCACGTAGAGGTCAATACTTGTTGAGTAAAACTTTGTTTAGTATTGTTTGCTAGCAGTAGATTGTTTTATTTTTTTACTTTGTACATATAAAACACACAAAGTTCAGTAAGGTAATAAATCCGTATTTGTTATTTCTAATAAGAGCACATAATAAATAAATTATTAAGTGTGCAGAATGCATCCAGACAGGTGGGCCCAAATCGTCACCCGATGGGTACCTATAGACGGCGGTCGCCGAAGAGGTAGACCCAAAAAAAGATGGTGTGACGACTTGGTTAACTTAACGAGGGATTGGGAGTCATTGGCGATAGATAGAGATCGATGGAAGAGTCTGGGGGAGACCTTTGCCCAGCAGTGGGATTGAAAAGGTTGATCAAAAAAAATTCAAAAAATGTTGTAACAATTACACCAATTATGTAGCCCCAATCTAAGCAAAGCTTGTACTATAAAGACTAGATAAACATACTTAAATACTTTTGGAAACATCCATGACTTAGGTACAAATGCTCGTGCTTATCACACAAACATTAGCCCCTTGCGGGATTCAAACCCGCAACCGCTGGTTTTATAGTCCGGAGCGCGAACCACTACACCAGACAGTCGTCAGGACATAGGTACTCTTTTTTTTCGCGTAGTAAATGCTTTACACTACGCATACCTGCTCATGATACTTATACAGGGTGTAACGAAAAGGTGAAATAAAACTTTAAGGGGTTCTTAAAAAGTCGCGCTTCTCACCACCACTCGCCAAGTAGGTATACCCACTTAAATCTAGCCTAACCTAGCAGGCCGCTATAGCGGACGAAGAATCGCTGTTTGCATGCACTGCACATACTTAGTTAAGACAACGTACAAGTTGTAACGGCCAACTGCAGACAGCAAAAAACTCCCACACACCTTTCCAATATTAAATGTCAACCATTGATCGCTAGGAGCTAGTGATTTAGTGGCGAGCCTTTGTTACGTCCGCGTGCGACGGTATGGAGCGCCTGTCCGGCCACCGGCCAGTGTCCGGGTTTGAATGATGTTGCCCCGGGTGCGATACACCCCCGCTATTAGTGACGTTGTGGTACAAAGGTTTCATTTCATTGTAATCGTAACGTATTTTTGGAGAACCGTTTCAATTTTACTATTAATAATCTGTAAATCGACACATTTTCCACGATGAATAAGTGGCAGTAAGCTGCCGGCATTTTAGGTGATACAAATTTTAGGAAATTCCATAAATACAATATCACAAATTATTTAAAATTACTTATTATTAGAATTAAATGGAATAGAGTAAATCTTATAAAAGTTGTCAGCCTATTTCATGTATACATGGTACGATGGTATGATGTTTTATTTTTTAACTAACTGCTGCCCGTGACTTCGTTCGCGTGGCCTTCAATTTAATTCTGAAACCAAGTTTCATCATAATCTGATCAATGGTTTAGAAACGCATAGAGAATAAACATACAAACATTAAATTTTTATATTTCATGTATATTTTTGGGACTCTATGTGATTATATTTAGATAGTAAGAAAATTGTTGTTGTGAGTTATCCGCGAACTCTGTCCTCAATAACATGTGGTCGTCCGAAGCGCGCGCGACGGCGGCAGCGACGGCCAACGCCAAACGCGATTTTAACGACCGAAACATTCCGCCACGTCTAATTAACTGTTATCTCTAATTACATTATAATACTGTTGTTGCAGTGTCTGGGCGCGGTGACGTCAGCAGCTTCTTCAACACACAGATGGTGCTCGACCTTAACGGTAAGCTAATAAGAATTATTATCGCATGATAGTCCCTCATTTGAATATTACGGAAGCCGTGGAATTACCGAATTATCTAATTATGTTTTTGTGCCCGGAGTGACGTGCGTGAGCTATGGTTTCCTTCAGTGTACCTCTCCCGATGATTGCTAGTTTTTGTGAAGTGAAATGAAGTATAATACCTGTATTATTTACGGTTGCGTCAGTGAAATGAGAAACACATTTTTAGTGAATATGTCTGTCCGGCAAGCAAAACAAAATCACTTTTCAATTTAATTCATTTATTCAATAACAATATACCTACATCGTGTTTGATTTAATTACCTAAGATAAACCACAAAAAAAAAACAATTCAGATGTCAAAAAAAAAACAACGATGTCAGAATAAAAAGAAAAAATAATAATAATAAAGGTTGGTAAATAAGTCACACTATTTTCAATTAAAAATACAGTTTTAAATGTCAAGTTCTGTCACGTTATTAAAATTAGTCAATATATACTATAGGCTATTGCGTTGATATCTTTCTTACTTTGGATCGTGACCTCAACGTAACACACTTTTTGTGCACTAGGTTCCACGATCGAATATAATCGGCTAACAAAAACACAAAAAACACGTTTACATAAAATGCTGATAATGTATTATTTAAATGAAAAGACGTTTTAGATCAGTGCTTTGATAAAACTTTTACATTTACACACCTAGATGCTTAATGAGAAATTCCTATTGTACCATCATCATCATGTCAGGCTATTGCAGTCCACTGCTGGACGTAAGCCTAACCAAAGATTGTCAAAAAGCACGATCTCGCGCTTTCTTCATCCATCCAACCAGCCATATTTCTAAGGTTGGCGGTCCATCATGCTGGGCGGCGTCCTACACTACTTTTGGCAAGACCTATTGCTTGAAGTAAGCCTTAAAGCCTTAAAGACCCTGTACCCTGTACATAGTACATTGATTATAACTTTAAAATAATATCGATTAGTTTTACATGGTACTTATTAGATGTTATCAGATGGATCTTTAGCAGGTCGTCTATCCACCTTGTGGGTGGACGTCCTACGCTGCGCTTGCCAGTACGTGGCTTCCATTCCAAAACCTTTCTGCCCCATCGGCCGTCAGTTCTGCGTACTATGTGCCCCGCCCACTGGATGCAAGCCGCTTCCAACCGGCAATCTGGATATCACTAGGAGAGGCCCTATGTTCAGCAGTGAACGTCCTGTGGCTGGAGTGATGATGATGATGATGAGATGTATCTAGCTGTAACTAGACTGAATCGAAGTGGCATAACATCCGAAGCGAAAACTCTCTTCGATCTGAGCAGCGGAGCGGGTCCAGCGTGACGCGAGACAAAACGACGACTTAATTAAATTACGGATTCACAGCTGAGCCGTTTTTGTCGCGCGACATTTCCAATTTTCGTCGCGGTGCGTTTTTTGTCGCGTTAATTATCGAATGAATGGCGGGCAGGGGGAGAGGGGGGTGCTTGCCTCACGCTGGTACCACCAAATAGTGATGGGATAGCTAGATATACCTTAGTCTGCACTAGACTTAAGTACTTAAATGAAATCATTTATTTGTAAAAATGTGGGTAACAATAAGGTGGACAAACATGGAGTAAATCACAAACACATGTGCCATCACAAGGTTACAAATGTTTGATATAAAATTAAAATGTCATAAACTAAACAATGTACCTAGTAAAATGACAAATAGTTAAAAATAAAATGTCAAACTACAAATAAAATCATTTTCAAACAAAATACATAATAAATTAATATTTTACATTGCGATTACTTACATTTAAGTTATTAAATTATTTGCTAGAATATTTATGTAGGTAATATTTATGTACTGTATGTCAAATCAAATGAGTACTCTCGTACTAGCATAACGACATCTAGGCCAATCGATTAATTTACCTAGTCATAAAGTACCTTGAGATTTTTTTTTGCAGTACCTAATTTATTATTCTTTATAGAAAGTTTTTTTATTTTTTTTTTATCTGCAATAAAAATTTACTATAGTCCAATCCAATTTAATCTAGATCCATTGGATGAATCGTATAATATATCGTATCGTATAATTGTACAATTTCGTATGGATCATCAATTTAGATCTATTTGATTTGCCTTTCCTCCAGTATTAGACCTTCCTCCCAGCATCAATCACAGCACTAGTATCTATGAAGTAGGGCCTGCGCACGCTCCGCGAGTCGCTAGCGGGCAGCTCGGTTGCGCGGGCGTAGGCGCGCGGGCGGGCGACACGCCGTATTCAAATGTGCACAAAAACCGAGCTCGGGACAGTTCATCTGTCACACCCGGCTGTGCCTTTTTGCCCATAATCACCTGATATCCGTTAAACTGAATAATTCGAAAAAATATTCTCGCCACTGCGTTAATCTTGTATAGAAAACATAATCATGGGACGTTAAACTTTTGCAAATAAAAAGGCGCACTGCGCAGCTAGCGTGAAAGTCTAATTTATTCGCCATTGTGTACCGGTAGGTATAGTAATTCTTATTAAAATCAACCTATTAGCCATCGCGGACATAAAGCCTTTCACGCTCGTGCCACCAGCACGGCTTAAGATTATAAGCTCTAGCTAATAGGTTAACACCTCGAAAACTTAATGAAGTCTCGTTTATTCTAACGAATGTGTAATTTTATTTATAGATATTTTATTTATATATTAAACATACATGTTGGAAAAATTCTTCTTAAAATTGTTTCGTATCTAATCACTTTACCATTGGTCAGTTTACATGTGTTTCCTTCCCCATTTCAATAAGTACTAATGTTAACGAATGAATGACAGTCTCCTGGTTGCTTGGGACCGCTTACTTTATCAATATTTCTATAAAATTCAGACATAAGTATTCCGTTTTACAATAAGGAGTTACCGTCACCCATTAACATTAAAAACCTTGAAATTACTAGAGATTAAAAATTGGTTGTAATTGATTTCAGTTTTTTATTGGATTCACTTGACGTATCGACTACATTGGTAAATCACTTGACAACTTTATGACTCAATCTATATCAATAGCGATTCTCTAAAATTCATTATTTTTAAACTAAAATAAGATAAGATAAGATAAGATCATTTTTATTTACGTAAACATGTGTGAGATATACAAAGCATTGGCCGACATATTTAATTGGTGTTAGTGTCATTAGTATCAACATGTCTTACCAATATACGGTGTGTAAAATTTATAGCGTTAGTTCGTTAGTTCTTAGTTAACATTAGCAATGTCCATCAATATACAAAGTCTATAAAATTATTACTCAGACAATCAACAATTGAAATATATTATATAAGGAAAATATTATTAATTATTACATTAAATTCATGTCAAAATTTGTCATTAAGAAAGTCAGTTACAGTGTAGTAGCATTTTTCAATTAAAAGGTTTTTAAATTTATTTTTAAAAAGACTGTTGTTTAAAGATTTATATACCTGAGGAATTTTATTATAAATTTTAGGAGCCATGCATACTACACTCTTTCTTAGCAGAGCCAATGCAATGAAAGTCTGTTTAGAAGTAGCTATACCTACTCGTAACTACGTGTTTAATATACATGCATTGTGCTATGACAAAATTATAATGTAACGATTACGTGAAACTATATCTTATGTAAGCGATAGAAATGAAATCAGTAACATTATGTCACAATGTGGACTCTACATGTAATGTCAATCATATTGCTTCATAATGCAACAATTTTCTGGATTGAAAGGCAACTTTTTCACTTAGGTATCGTTCTAGACAAAAAAGAAAGTTTTTTTTGTCACTGTCACTGCTCTGCCGCTTCCATTGCGCCACACGCTTCTATCCTTTTTTTATTATTTCATTCACCGAAGTGTACTCTTTGGTATTTCGATTCGTGAGGTCTATTAACACCATTCAATCGAAAATTGAATGAACCTTCCCGCCTGGGTGTCACCACGCCGACAGAATGTAGCTACTTTTTGTAATCCATATCAACAAGAGCATTTTTATTAATCCTATGCTCTAAGGCTTTATTATTATTTCTGTAATCATATCATAACTCCAATGTGACAGTTGAATGAATATTTTATTTATTTTCAATTGTAGGTTTATCAAGGATTTATAAAAAATACCCATAAACGAAACGTGAAACTCATGTGACTTTTCTCCCTGCCGGTATTACACTAAGGCACTTCTACAACACTATCCAGCGGTTAAAAACTTCTCAGTCTCATAACGCGGTTAGTTCGTGCACTGAATTCAATTGACATTTACATTGTTAATTTTATCTTATTTATTGATGGTTGTTTTAATCGTCAAGGAAAAACATTATAAAAATCATGATCATTATCATAATCATACCAAATAAGAAGTGCGTGAAGTGAATGAAGAAATGTGAACATGCGACAACATTCCGTCTACGACTAATCATCAGAATAACTAAGTTACAACAACTATTAACGATTCTTCCTTTTTTTTTGCATTTACAATAATGCCATTTTATCATATCAAGGATAATATTTTCACTTGTAAAAACATTTCAACATCCCTCATAGAGGCAGTTCTTCTTTTCTTTCTTTGTTTTTCTTTTCTGTTCTTTTTTTTTTGAAGTGAAATTATTATCTTTAATGTGATAAACTATTAACAATTCGTAATTTATTCATCATTTAGCCAAAGGAAGTCCACTGCAGAACATATGATCAATGACCGATCATCGGGGGGGATTGCCAATACTTGCCACGCTGGGCGGGCGGGTTGGCGAGCGCTGTTTTTTACAAGATTTCGCACGCAGATGCTGCTGCCCGTCTTATGCTACAGGAATTAGTCGCCTCTTACGACACGCCTCCTGTTGTCGGTGGGAAAGTGTATTCTTTACGGTCGTCCCCACACGGCACAAACGCTAAAATACCTAAGTGGCCATTATTTATTGATACCCTAACTGACGGATTAAATATAATTTCAGATTCTTTACTCAGTCGTCTCACTATTGCCTTTACAATAACTTTAATGTCTTGCGGCCGAATAAAGATACACTTAAATCACTAATTTATGATACTACTGACCATGACAATACAAGTAGATTCAGTAAGTAAGTCTTGTTATTACATTTGTGGCGACTGCTAAGTGAAGTCCACCCACAAGGTGGACAGACCTGATAAAGGTCGCAGGAAGCCGCTGGATGCAGGCCGCTTCCAACCGACCAATCTGGAAGTCACTGAGGGAGGCCTATGTTCAGCAGTGGACGTCCTATGGCTGAAATGATGATGATGATTGCTACGTATCTGACCCTTCTTCTTTGCGTGTCGACACAGGCTTACGTATATGTGAGGACCAAAACTCAGCCACCGATATAGGACTATTGGTGGCCGTGTGAGATCCTCGCGCGTGCAGGTGTAGGGACACGCAGGGCATGACAATAGATGTTCCATTGTCTGGGGGGAAATACCACATAGATATGCCTTCAAGCTATACAGAGTGTAACGAAAAGGTGAAATAAAACTTTAAGGGGTTATTCTACGGCTAAATTACATCAACTTTTTCTATGGGACCAACATCGAATTCGCAAAAAAAACACTTTCCAATACTAAAACGCGACCAGCTGGCATCAGTTTGTATGGAAACGTCAATTTTTTTTTGAGATTTCGATGTTGGTCCCATAGAAAAAGTTGATGTAATTTAGCCGTAGAATAACCCCTTAAAGTTTTATTTCACCTTTTCGTTACATCCTGTATAACCTATGGACAGAGGAACAAGTGTTATTTAAATTATTACCGAACAAGTATCCGAAAACACCTATTATAAAGTTAAATTAATAATTAGTGAGTAATTAATAATAGACGGCTTGAGTACAATAATCACAGAGCTGTATCGCCAGTAGTTTAAAATTGTACAACCATGTATCAGTCATCTCGCCCGATTACCATACAAACCCGCGGCTAATTACTTATTTATGAAGTTTAATTAGCATACCTAATAAACGTAACGGACCTACTTTGTAAGTTGAGGCAAGTTCGTCTTCAATGCATTTTATAATGTTGTTATGAAGTCCCATCTCTATGGCATAAAGATGGACTGTTCGGGTATAAAATGCAAATTAGTCTGTGGTGTTCAAAGGCGCAGTAGCTACATTTTGTGGTTTTAGTTTATTATAAATTTTAATAAAATTTTAGTGTGACTCCACTTCTTAAAATTTAGTCTAATTTATACCTTGAGTCTCTTCATCACTCGAACTATAGTTTCTGCTAGAACGTTAGTATCATTATTATCTATGTCTCTTCTAATCTAAGTCGATGTATTTCGGTTAAGTCTTATAATCTAGACTAATAATCAAGCATTTTTCTAATCAAGTAGTAGTAGACAAGTATTGTAATTTTGATATTGTATCCGTACTTATGTACGTAATAGTATTTCAACAAAGCAGAGACTGTCTGATTGATATAAAATATCTGTAAATACCAGTAAAAATGTAAATGTTGAAATTTTATACCAATTGCATTTAATTTTCAGTACCGATGTTCTCTTTCTACAGTTATTTAACTCCTATGATATTTCTGTGCTGAAATGATTTGAACTGGAGTGCGGGAGGGGGCGCTAGTGAGTAGAAAAAAGCGAGCGGGAGGGCACCTCAAGCAAATATATTCATTACAGACCAAATTTCGTGTCAGGATTTGAATAAATAAGAGTATAAATACCTCTCCCCTCCGGACTACAAGCCAGGCGGTTGCGGGTTCGAATACCACAAGCGGCAAACGTTTGTGTCATAAGCACGAGCATTTGCACCTGAGTCATAGATGTTTATAAACTTATAAGTATGTTTATCTGTTATCTAGTCGCCATAGTACAAGCTCTGCTTATTTTAGGGCCTGATAATTGGTGTGAATGTAAAAATAATTTGTTTTTATTTAAATAATATATGCTATAATTTTGCGTTACCAAAATAATAATTTGTGACGTCATACAGAAAAAACAGTACACATATTCATACCGGTATACAGTCCCTTCAACAAAGTTCCTACCAGTATAATTATATTGTATAATAATCACACAGGATATAGGCTTATTTATTACAATAGTATCATTAATTCCCTTAAAACTGTAGGTATCAGTTTTCCGAAGTCTTTCATCATCATCATTAAGCCATACAATGTCCACTGCTGACAACGATATTAAATGTCGTTGACTGCTGAACATAGCCTCCCCCAGTGACTTCTAGATTGGCCGGTTGGAAGCGGCCTGCATCCAGTAGCTTTCTGCGACCTTTACCAGGTCGTCTGTCCGCTTTGTGGGTGGCCGTCACACGCTGCGCTTGCCGGTACGCGGCCTCCATTCTAGAATCCTTCTGCCCCATCGGCCGTCAGTTCTACTTGCTTAAGTCTTTAGCTACTATGATTTCTAAACATACTTTGAGGTCACTGATCCACACCTTTATTATTATGTGTAATATTTTGCCATTGTAGGATATTAATAGTCCAACTAATTTAAGAAGTAAATATTATATTTGTTTGGGTTTCTACGCTTGCCACAGACTGCCCTAGAATGTGCGCGCGCGCCAGTTGCGTCAAGCGCAAGCGCTTCAGCGCTTCAAGAATGCACTTCGTTTGCATGTCAAACCGCATAATAGGAAAACTCGTCTCTGTCTAGTTTTTTTATCCTTATACACATATTCTTGATCGATATCAGACGGAATGTTGGAATACATTAGCCGAAAGCGCAAAGGTTATTTTACAAAGTCTGCGCAAACGTATATACAATTATTGTATTCGCTTTATAATTTCATTCTATTAAGTACATAAAACATCTGTGTCATAAAATTTGTAATTAATTTTCCATGGGTGTGAATAATATGTACATTAAAATAAATTTTCAATCACATAATCTCAGTGATCAGACGCATCGCCTGCGCGCGCGCCGTATCGAATGATTTTATGTTACTGCATTTATGAGACCGTTCAACTCGGTTTATAACCTAACTTAGCATACGCTCTAATAAAGAATTTCTTCCAAACACGGCTTTTTGGTAAAAGTAGTCGATGCGCGCATTTGCATGGCTACCTGCGCCCGCGCATCTGCCCGCTTTTTTCGCGCGCACCTCCGATACAACAGTCACTTCGCTTGCATATTTCTTCCATTTCCATTAGTTTTTGTCATGAATAAACATTTTTTCGTGCGGAGATTTATATGCGCTCCCGGGGCGCGGGCGCAGACGGTTACATGCTAATCACGATATTAATGTGCGTATTGTGCCATTGTCAGGCGCCGAGTCGCAACTCAACTGTCTTCTAGGAGATCGCTATCGCAGCCGTAAAATACACCTAAGGGCATTAGATTGACGGTTCGTATAACGTTAAATATTTCAATTTATGGACCGGGATCGTCAATGTGTTGTAACTCACAAATTGCTTAAAAAAAATATTCGTCTTAGTCTTACAAACTAGGTTATCAACGGCTTTTGGCTTTACCAATTCAATTAGAACAACGGTAAAATTTTAGAAAATGTTCTTTATTTAAGTTGTGATGTCTCAGTCAATATGCATTAGGTTTTCCTAAATAATTAAATTGTCATCTAGGAAATACTAATCTCACTCAAACGACACTTAAATTAGAAATCCAGTTGATAAGGAAATATTTGAATATATTATAACAATTTTAAAATCTAGTCTAGTTATTGACTAACGTTAGATTAAAGCATTTGTAGATGATATAGAATCTTAAAATGTATTCTATTTTATTGAGCACGTGGTCAGTGCCTAAATAGAGTGAGTCACTCACAGCGCGCGGTCTTGGAGCCGCACTTTTTGCAACCGGAGCGGCGCAGCGTCCGCGTCGGTCACGAGCCCGAGACACGATCTGATCAGTATATTGAACTCTAATTTAACATCTGTCTTGTCGATACTATTTTGATAAGACATAACAAACCAATAGCAACTTTATACCGTACAATTCGAACGAGTTTAACTGTCTCGACGCTATATAATTATTCAGCGTTCAAAGGAATATAAGTAAATCCATGATACCGATGATTTAATAAACAGTTTGCTGTATGGTCAAACTAATTTAAATTATCATGCCGATAACCTGACATCTCAATACATACGTAAAAAGGAGGCCTTATTCTTACTAATATTTTCACATGTCTTTTTTTTGTGGGCAAACCAGCAATTGAACTAAAGAAGCAGACAAACCTCGCGTTTTACACTCTCATAATACTTATTCAATAAGACCATTTGAACTCATGTTCACAGCGGAAGTGTGAGCAGCGTTTTTTGCTATTAGTTGATTATTTAAATTCAAACGACGTGGTATCATGACGTACCGTAGCATGGCTCCATTAAAGGCTAGGTTTTTCTTTCGCGGTAATGGATGCGCGTGATTTGCGTACAATTTGCGTACGCTGCGTGTGCGCAGAGACGACGTGACGCGTCGCTGACGGCTGCATATTCAAGAACGCAGTGCAGCTGTGAAAGTTGCTTTACTGTCGGGACTATTTTATAAATAATATTTTTAAATGTCATTCCCATTTGCTCGTCAATTCTAAAAAACATTAGAAACTTTACTTAATTGTTTTAATTCCCCAACTTCTTATCTTATCGAGTTTCCTTGAAATATAAACTGCAAGGTAACATAAATTCTATTTTATAGTTAAAAAAACACTGAGTACCTTATGCAAAAAAGATTTTGAACATTGCTTTACATATTTCCCCATGGTTTGTAAAAAATAAAAAGTAGTTAGCAAGTTCACATCAGATAAATGATGGTAAGAATAAGTAAAACTGTTAAGGGGAAAAAAAATAAATTTATCGTTAAAGTATTACACAGGTAGCTACCAAGTGATGGAACTCGGATTTCGGACAAAAAGCTTCCTGGCAAAAAATGGCAGCTAAGATAAATCGTATGCAAATCCTTTGTTGGGGCAGCAAATAGGCGATTGATATAAACAAAACATTACAGACCTTATTCACAAGAAACGAAGGTTTACATTAGTTTGCGCAGGCGCATGCAAGCACACACGCAAGTTTTTTCACGTGCACATTACCTGGCGGTAATGCACGATCAAAGTGCGTTTAGAAATTTCAATATTCACTGCTTTACAAATTCTCGGAACAGGCAAAAAGTAGTGATCGATGCCTGCGCCCGCGCACCCGCGGCCGGTGTGCTCCGGGGAGGGGGGGCTCCCCATTATTATGTGCATTCTGCAAACAGTATAAAATGGATTTTTACGCCTTATTATTTATTCATTGGAACTTAAAGACTGGCAGCAGTGGTCTGCTTTAAGCAAATACAATTAGTAGTGTACAATTACAGAAAAGGTTTTATGCATTTTACTTATTATTTTTTTAATTGCTGCACTTACAAATGTGTACATATAGAAAGTAGTTATTATGTAGTTTAGCAAAATGTAAAGTCATAGAATAAGAAGACAGATAAGAAAAAAAAATAGAACCGAATAATGACGAACCAAAACACGCGCAGTACCTAGTAGGAAAATAGCGGAAATAAAAATGTGTGCTTCATTTGCACAAATCTACGATGAATACGGATTTATCAAAAGTTACAAGACACGAGCGTCCGAGACACTTTATCCGACACTGCCCCGTGTTTGTCAAGTTTCGTTATAAACATGAGGTGACTATCTTGAAAACATAAATCCCTACAATCAAATACTAGAACTAATGACCAAAACACTTGTAATTTTTTAAATCACTAGACTGTATTCTGTTCATGTATATGAAATTAAATACATATGATACGATGCACCCCATTTATAGGGCATCGAAGTTTCTCAATTATGCTGCAACAGTTAAACGGATTTGGGTGATACTTTTTACCCTGACCACCCTGGACTAACGATTACAATAGGCTAGTTTCCTGGGGCAAAAAAAGATTATTCTATTTAGTCCGTCAGTTAGATTATCAATGAATTTTAGACCCATATTTTGTCAATCAAACAAAAAATGACGAAGATAATGCACATCAAAGTTTGGGCATGGGAGCACGTGACATCACGCCGTGCTTAAAAGTGTCGCAAAGCGTGACGTTACGCGGAACTATAATGGGCTATATCTTCATCAGTTTTTGTTTAATTGAAAAAAGAAAAAAAATACGTGTTCAATATTTTCTGTTAATCCAACTGACGGACTAATTATATTTTTTTAGGAATCTTCGTTAGTAATCCTTGTTAGTATTTTCCTGAGACCAACAAAGCGCGCGAACTGCAAGCGGAAACTAGTAAATATCTATTTTAAATTCACGTACCTGTTGTACGAGTTGTACTTACTGAACTTTGCTATAAAACGCAACAATACTCATAAACATTTTAAG
The DNA here is from genome assembly GCA_963576865.1 of Anania hortulata. Classification (NCBI taxonomy): domain Eukaryota; kingdom Metazoa; phylum Arthropoda; class Insecta; order Lepidoptera; family Crambidae; genus Anania; species Anania hortulata. The sequence continues at coordinate 22,759,149 of OY756393.1, forward strand.
TTCTTTCACATTATGCAAAAACGATAGTAAAAAACAAACAACAACAGCTACTTCCAACGAGGTTATTGTAGTTATTGTAGTAATTGCTGGTCGTAAACGTAACCAGCGCGCGCGCACACCTGCTCAGCCCGCGGATTTACTCGCCAATTATAAGGATTTATCTATCACGCTTCAACACGGCGCACGGCTTCAGCGGCCACTTGAGAGGGGATTCACTGCCTCTATGGACACGTAAATAGCGATGACAGCTGTCACAGTGACGAAATGCCAACGTAGAGTTGCTGGGTGATGTCTTTGATAGGACATGTAATCGTCAAAAAGATTGACAAAGAATTAAAGTTGAGTACACTACTTACTACAGTTTATTACGATGGCCAAAGACTTGCGTTGGATAAATTTGTGTTAGATACACCATTTATCCAGAAAGGTCATAGGTTATAAAACATCACGTTACGACCAATAAGAGAGGAGCATTAATAAAAATGTTGCAAAAACGGAAAAGAATATTTCTTTGAGAGCCATCCGTTGCGTGCGCTGCGTAAATGGTTAATGTTACGCAAAAATCATATATGAGGAATTGTTCTCCTTTAAAAGTTCTAACAAAATATCCGTGATATGTCTATCTTTTAAGGTTGACCCACTATAAACTTTTTATGCTAATCATATCCATTGAGATAGCGCCGGTTGCTGCAAGCACCGGTCAAAAAAGTCGTCTATTGGCTTATGACGCCTTATGCCAATAGGTGACAGTGAAAACTTGACAAGTACTTGCAATCGTTGCCAGCACAACAAAGTTCTAAAAGAATGCATTATTTGACCGTTGATAAAGGCTTTAATTGACAGACCAAACCACGCAGGCGAAGCCACAGGCGTAAGCTAGTAAAAAGTATAACTGCAATAGGCGGCCGCGACACCGCGCCCCATCACACGCGACCTAGCTCCTGCTAGTGCTCTAGTCCAGTTCCAGACCTGAGTACCGTTACTCGCTCCCCTCGCCCTCGAAATCGCCTGACATTTCACTTTTTGCACCCTAAGGTGAATAATGTGGGCTAGACGGGTCTAGGCGCGGGAGAGGGGGCGAGGGATGCGCACGCGCCATTCACTACCACCACCTTCATGGACTCGGGTGAGTTTCATTGTCACTCTGCTATCGAAACATCGATAAAATTGCACAAAAGCTTCCGCACTATTTTAAGATATGACCTTTATTTGACACTTGACATCTGCACCTCATCTCCGATACTCATTTGCATAATGAATGCCAGCGCTGTCGGTACATACGCCTGTCATAATATTTTTTAACTTAAATTCAGTCATTATTTTAATTTTACGTCATAATAACGCACTGCATAATTTACTCTTACAAAACTCAAATGGCGAAATATCTTATACGTCACTAATCGAATTACGTCAATCGATTTCTTAGTACACAAGTGCGTATGCTACTAAACTGCAATGTATTCATATCTACGTAAGTCATGTAAAATATAACATTAAAAAAAGAGCACATTTTACCCAAGTAGGTACCATGTGAATTTATATCAGCTTATCACTGACCCACACAAATCCGAAACGCTACAGCCTGCATTTAATTACGGCTCGCGTGACCGCGTTGATCATCCCCCCTCCCCCACTGCTGAATTTTTATTATCCTGTTCGTGGTAACGTAATAAGCTTTTTAACTTTTATTACTTTCTTCGGACAGCTAAACGTGCGTTAATGTTTTTTCAATGAAAGCCGTTATACGGTTGTTAGAGATGGGCCCCGTAACCGCTCCGGTTTTTAAATGGCACCGCTGCATGGGCTCCAGACGTTATAAATACTTTAAACACAAAGAGCTAGCAACTTTATTTGCAATTTTGCGATTGTTTTTGTATGACTTTGCATAATGTAACAGTTAAAAGTTGCTACGAGATTTTCTCGTAGACAGACGTCTGAGTACCAATATTATGTATCAGTGTCATAAAATTGGCTTGCGAAATAATTTTCAAAAATTAAAAAAAAAAAACTATTTTTGATAAATAGTTGTGAAATATTTTTTATAGGTATAATTTGTCGAAGCCAGACCTATATTATTTCCTTTTTTTACTTTTTAATCACACACTAGCTTACATAAGGTGACCATCATGCATGACAGATAATGATAACATTATTATACAAAGTGAACTTTATCCACTTTATATTATAATGTTATTGTTATAACCTTTTTCAGACAGTTTTCTAACTTGTAATCCATACGTAAACTCCATTAAGCAGTTGTGTTTAAGGCAGTTATTTTTATACGTTAATTATTATAATCACTTAACTAATTCCCAAGCTGTGCGTATCGACGCATTCGACTTTATCAGAAACACATGTTCGGTTTTATTGACGTTATTAGTGTCCCGCGCAATTAATATCGATACTATTCCCGTTTACCGGACGTTTTACAGCTACGCAAATGTCCACTATTTCTGCAAACAGTCCCGTTAAATGTGTTTTTAAGGAACGCTTTTTAAATTGCATGGCATTATCGATAACTAGAGTTTTTTTTTTATTAGAGGGGTGTTAAACAATTTAGTCGGCATTGTGCCGGTGAAAGCAGTTCCAAAAAGTCATTCGGTCTGCGACAAAACACAAAACAGACTTTCTAATTTATTGGTTCCGTACTGAATCATTTGAAAAAACAAACTAAACAATCGACACGTAAAAATTGCACAACCCTCCCCCGCCGCCTGCCCGTTAGGTGGAGCGGCGCGCGCGCACCCGATAGCCATAAAAGAAAGTTCCATTGTTGACAAAACAACTTCTTTAACATTTTTAACAAACTTACAATAAAAGTATTACTGCTGCAATATAATTACCGTCAATTTATGTTTATTGAATACTACATAGCGGCTCGCTGTCATAGTTAGGTAGGTACCGTATTTTTATTAGTTTTCGGGTTCGTAAAATTCGTAAAAAGAATACCGTTAGCATTTTACTCTAGGTGGAGTACTCGTAACAGAAAATTACTACTTACTAAATGGTTTATAAAATACAATATCCCAAACTTTTTCACAATATTAATATACGGGATTATCAATAGAATAATGTTTAGCATTCTGTCAATCTTATCAAAAATATTAAAATCTATTTTTAAATCCACTGTATGAATTTCCACAATGTGGTTTTATACAGGGTGTAACGAAAAGGTGAAATAAAACTTTAGGGGTTATTCTACGGCTAAATTACATCAACTTTTTCTATAGGACTAACATCGAAATCGCAAAAAAAAAACACTTTCCCATACTAAAACGCGACCAGCTGGCATCAGTTTGTATGGAAAAGTCTTTTTTTTTTTGAGATTTCGATGTTGGTCACATAGAAAAAGTTGATGTAATTTAGCCGTAGAATAACCCCTTAAAGTTTTATTTCACCTTTTCGTTACACCCTGTATATAAGGTGTTAAAAAATCAATGTCAAATATTTTAAGGGGTAACTGAGACTACCACATGGATCATATTTAAGAGAAATTTAAAACTATAGAACGGATTTGAATAAATCGAAAAAAGAAAATGTTTATTGATATAAATAATTTATATCATCCTGTACATGATCGCAAACTCCCACAAACGCAAACAAACACTCTCGCACGATGCTAATACTAGTCAAAACCCATTCATAATCCCTAGGATCTCATTCATGCGCACATAAAATCATACGACACACAAGCTCATGCTAGACATTGGGTGTGTGTGTATGAATGAATTTTCTTTGAGATAGAAACACTGTTATCATTTCTGTCTCACTCGTTTCATGTCATTGTGTGTGTGTGTGTGTGTGTGTGTGTGCATGTGCGACGTACCTACTCCTTTTAGATAATTGCCGCGAGTTGCAGAAAGGCTTAAGAAAGCTAATTGTATGGGTTATCTGTCAAAACAAGTGCCAGATAGGTTATCCAGAACTTATCAGCAAGTATTGAAACTGGGCCTTATTATCTTTAAAGACGACTTATAGCTATAATGCAGGTCTGTAACATAACGTTCGTACACAAAATAGAAAAATAAGTGTTAATGCTGTCTTTAAAGATAATACATTCTTCAGCAACTGACAGTTTGTCACTTTATGTTGTAATTTTAATGTTAATTACTTCTATCAGTTCTTACGGTAAAATAAAAATACAGTTAAATTGAAAAAAACATTTTTAATTAAATTACACATGTTGACAATTAATAAATACACTTATTACTAAAAATATCACTTTTATTTTAAGAACACAAAACAAATAAAGAATTTCCACCTCCCATCACACTTTTCCAGGCTTTGGACTAGCAAGTAAGCGTAAAATAATTTATTACTCATCACCTGATTTAATGCAACATAATTCTATGGAGATAGGTACTACTAGGCTATTTCTATCAGTCAATGCAGATAACAAGGTTTACTTACTCTTACTTGGCGTGTTTAAAGGTAGTTCATTATTATGTACAAAATCACAGTCACTTATTTACAAAATTATTTACAATAGTTGTTGGAAGTGCCCCCCATTCTCCTGATTGCAAAGCGCAGCCCTTTTTAAAATATGCCTATGCACACGCACTAAACTTTCACTGTCGCCGCGCATTGTTTCAAAAGCACTAATGATTCGTGCTTTTAATTGCTCGGCACTGGTGATGGTGTGGCCATCTTGACCATACACGAGATCCTTAGCACGGCCCCAGACGTGGAAGTCCAGCGGCGTCAGGTCTGGCGAGCGTGCTGGCCAAGCAATAGGCCCACCGCGTCCGATCCACCGATCCTGAAAACGTGCCGTCAGGTACTCGCGGACATGGCGGTCGTAATGCGCGGGCGCGCCGTCGTGTTGGTAGTGCATCTGCTGCATAAGATTTAGCGGCACATCTTCTAACAACTCCTCCAACTCTCTTTCAAGGAATTCCAAGTAAACGGCGCCATTCAGCCGATTAAAAAATACTGGTCCTATCAGCTGATGTCCTAGTAGCCCAGCCCAAACATTCACGCTGAACCGCGTCTGAAAATGATCTGGACGCGCCAGATGTGGGTTCTCCTCAGACCAGTAGTGAGCATTGTGGATATTGAACATGCCCACTCTGGTGAAGGTGCACTCATCCGTCCACAATATGTTGGCTAGGCTGTTACGCCGGATCCACTGACAGAACTCCACGCGTGGCGCGTAGTCCTGCGGCATCAGCTCCTGCACTCTCGTGAAGTGGTAGGGGTGTCTTCGCTCCCTCTTCAGCACTTTCCACACGTACACATGGTTAGTGTTGAAAACGGCAGCAGCATCCCTCGTACTGGCGGTCGGGTGGAGCTCGAAGAAATTCAGCACGTCCTCTTCAAGCTGTACTGAAGTGCGAGGTCTGCCAGCGTCACCAGAAGGCATGAACCTACCACTTTCACGAAACCGTTGTTCAGCCCCTAAGATTGTGCGTGGACACACGCGCACACCGTGCCGTTCGTGGAACAGCCTTACTGCTTCCACTAAACTGTAGTTTGCCTCATGGTAGCACATAACCATGTTGAGGTAATCAGAGTCCGAATACCTGTATGGCATGGTGAGACTTCGCAATTAACGTCAAACACAAGAGAAGGTCTAGCGCCGATTGATTGATTGTTGTGACTGTTTTGCAATTTGCAGGAGTAATAATAAATAAAAAGCGCATACCTATGGCACGTGTAAGTGTAGCGTTAGCAAAAAAAAATCACTCAATTATTTGGTGTTATTGTTTTTTTGGTGTAATTATTTTTTACTTATCAATTCGAATCTTGTATTACCATGCTAAACTACAAATTAAGATTGCTACTAGTTCTTACCAGTGATACCAAATCAAATAATAGGTACAGTACGCGGCGGTAGTATGCAGTATGCACATCGAGCTAAAAAGAGAGATAATCCGTGCGACAGAAACGACGTTCTATGAAAGCCGAAACTAACCGATTATCTTACTCGTTAGCTTGATGTTCATTCTAGCGCCGCGTATTGTACCTACTAATTATTTAACTTGTTATAATTGGTATTAACTAGTAGCTTAGCAATCTTAAGTTTTGAAGGTACTAGCCAGTTGTACCCTCCCTCCCTCCCTCTTTAGCTCCATGTGCGTGCATTCCCTACCGCCGGATACTGTAAGTACAAGTATTCAACATTTTATCCTTTACGTTGAATAAACAGCAATCAAAAATGTATCTGTCTAATCACTAAAATGCATTTATCATGTAAATTTACTATGTATCTACATGTGGTGAAGTAGTCGCAGTCAACTTCCAGACGGGATTCAGAAAAATGTGTTAAATTATGCCCCGTTTGAGTGTTTGGGAGACGAATAACAGTTTCGTTGTACAGGGTATACCCCAGTTTAACCTTATTGATACCTATAAATTATTGCGTACCTACGCAACGTCTGGCTCATTGACTTTACTTTTAGTTCTTAGTAAATAAACCAACGCACAACACAAAGCATAAAAAATCATCTAAAAAGCAGGTTCAAATTAATTGTTATTTATTTTAGATAAGCGTACTCGTCCTTAACCTTAGATCAAGGTCAGTAAGAGTACTCCGAAACATAACTAGTTTGCCGGGGATCGGATCCAAGACCTTAACCTTACCCTAAAAGCACTTTGCCATCAATCCTTTTTTAATTCATAAGAAATGTAAAATAAGAAACTGTTTTTGTTAACAGTACTTTCTCGGTCTTTCGGCATTTCCTAAATCGTGTGTGTTCCGCCGCCCTCAGAAACTTAAAAAATAAAATCAACCTTATGATAACGAATTAGAATCTAAAATTGAATATCGACTGTTTTTAAAGCGGTATCTTTGACTCGCATTTGGACAAATGCCGCCTTTACACTAAAATTTTGAAATTTAAATCGATTTACATCGATTTAGAGTTTATAATTGAATAAAAGTCGTTCGTCCTTCGGCAGATTTTGGCAATAAATCATAGTAGCACGCACACAAGCGAGCGTTACTTGCTGTACGGAGTAGTTTGTCCGTAGTAGTGATCAGGTGTTATAGGATGTTGATATTTGAGTTTATTATCAAACTTTCGATCGTGTTTTTCTCGAAAACTAAGGCTTAAATTAAAAAAAAATTCATACAAAAATTGTTAGTCACAACGTAAACTCATTACCCTTAAAATATTTGACACTGATTTTTTAACACCTTATATATGTATATTAAGAATAAAAAGACAAGAATTATGATCACAAATCATTAATTTGAAGTGTCCACTATCAATCTGGACTTTCTAAATAAGTAGACCTTTTTCGTCTTTATGGAGTGCGAAGTGTGTGCGAGTGCATATGTGTCAGGGCGCTTCGGAGGGCGGCCCTGTTCGATTTATAGGCGCCCTCTGAAGGGTGATCGCGACACGCTGCCCCCGTGACAAACTCCAAGTGCTTAATACACCTATGCATCTTTATAAACGAAAAACTTTTTAGAGACCTTTACATTGAAATAGGTCCTTTTTTAAGATGGTACGAGTATTCATTTTCTGTTTTGATGTAATTCCTGTTTTGTTTTTTTTAATCTTATATTTTAACGTCTTTGCCGATGTTTGGATAGGGCAGTGATAACAATATTAAATTATCATTATAAAATTTAACGGAATAATTATATAACTTAAGTTCAAAGTATTTATGCTAAGTTTTTATACAGAAAAAAAAATTCTCTTGATCTTTAATAAAACATTAATTTGTGTCTGTTTTTCTGTAATCAAACACGTTAAATATATTTTTTTTTTATATTATTATTACTCATATAGATAGAGTCTTATTCATTGATGTGTATTTTCTTAGATAACTTATCTATCCTATATCCTATCTTAGAACGTAGCGCAAATTTCAAGTTTGGCCTAAAATGTGAAAACTGGATTACCGCCCCATTAAAAAAAGCTTAACATAACGGGGTTTTATTTTAATATTTTGTAGTTATTTTTCGCCTTGGGCTGGTCTGTTATGACCCGTGACATTCCGGGGTGCGCGTGAGCCCCGGGTGACCTTTCGCGGTCCCGTTAGCGCGGGCACCTGCGCGGGAGTCGTTACGGTCCCGCTACTCGCATCTCACCCCCACCCCAGCCCCTAGCGCACTTTCATTCACTTATAACGCATTACAATTTTATTATCTGTAGAAGTAATTCTACAGATAATAAAATTGTAATGCGTTTAAAATAGTATTTTTCAAATATTACTTATTTAAATTTTATTTAATCATTGATAATTACTAACGATGATTTTATCTAAATTGCTAAAATACCTGATTTGATAAAACTCTACCTACTGTTAAAAAAAAGACATTGTCATCGTTATTGTGAAATTAATAACCCCAATTTTCATGCTCGATAGATTATGACATTTTCTTGGGGTTTTCCAACTACGTCGGTACAAATACTACGGTAATTTAGTTAAATTTTTAAGGGCCTTGCTCGTGTTTCTTTGCGAGATCAAATCAGAAATGAGGAGATCCATAAACGAACCAATGTCGCTGACATAGCCCGACGGATTAGGAAGCTAAAGTGTCAGTGGGCGGGGAACATAGTAAGTAGAATTGACGGCCGATGGGGCAGAATGGTTCTAGAATGGCAGCTACGTACCGACAAGTGCAGCTTAGGACTTCCACCCGCAAGGTGACAGACAGATGACCTGGGAAGGGTTGCTAGAAACCGCTAGAAGCAGGCAGCTTCCAACTGGCCAATCTAGAAGTCATTAAGGGAGGCCTATGTTCAGCAGTGGACGTCCTATTGCTGAAATGGTAATGATAATGCTGATTACTAAATTTCTTTTGTACCAATGGCATATTGCACTATTCATGACATACACTTTTTTGTACCTGACCCCTGATAAAATTGAAATAAAAATTATAGACTAGGTAGAATAATGCAAATAATGTGTCCTATTAGACCTATCATGACATACGGCGTTTGTCGATTCATAAACGGCACTTATACAAGCACCGATTATTCCGAAGTACTGTAATATTCTGTTTTACATACAAGGAATGAGACCATAATAAGCAACGCAGTTTCGTAACGAATGATTGTTGGGACGGTACGTGCCGCGATCTGAGGCGTCGATTTATAAATTGGTCTCGTTTCCTCCTGAATTCAATAACAAGTGATACAATTTCCAGCGCATAATGTTGCGCCGGCGCAAGCGGCTCGCGCCTACAATGCGGTCATTAGCGAGATGGGCAATCGCACTGATCATAACGCACGGTACGTAATGCGGCTCCGATGAGTGATGCATTCAAATGCGGTGAACGTGCGGCGAGCGTGCGGTGGCCGCGCGGCTCCCACGCACGTCCCATCCCCGTACCGAACTATCAAAGCCCGTTTCTCCATCTATTACTTATAACGAAACGGCGATGGAAAATAAATTGCATTTTTCAACGACATTTCTTCTAATTTAATAGTGAGTTCCAGTTACACATAAGTAGAAAAAGTAATGTCATGATAATGATAGACCAAAAATATCTTCATTTGTTTGTGAAGTAGTCATCGTTTGTTTATTTACCAATTATGTAAACTATTTACATATTTATCATCAGCAAGATCATACCAATTTAAATAGGTCTATAAACTGGCATTATGGTACTTCATTATAACTATAACAACGCGTTTAACATTTTTGCGCGGTCTAAAAATAAGCGATCTTTAAGTGTCAAAGTATTTAGCGAAATAAGATAGGAGTAACGGGACCGATAACGATATCGGGGGTGAGTGACATGTGGTGATATTTGAGCGCGTGCGCGGCGCGGGCGCACCTGTCGCACACACGCACACGAGCGCGCGCACGCACACAGGCGCGCGGGGGCGCGGGTCAAGGCCGCCCGTAGCGGCGACTTTTTATACGTCAGTCTGCGCGAACGACGGGTAACTGGACGACCATCATATTAAAAGTTTCACTCTAAATAAATGATTATTAACAACCACATAAAAACCGTATTATGAATACAATTTATTTTCTGGAAGTCACTGGGGGAGATCTATGTTCAGCAGTGGACGTCCATTGGCATCATAACATTCTCGTAGCGTTGGGTAGATGCGCCATCATGACGGAGCCAGGACAAACGTCATACCACTTAGTGCCAAAGTGTGCAAGTTGAAGTTCACCGCAATTATTATTGTCAGCGATTAGCCGGGCTGGTTGGCATGCGGGCTGTTGGCCAGGGGTCGGTTGCGTGCGCTGCGGAGGACGCGCTGCAAATTCGCGACTTCCCTAGAGTGGGTGTCGTTGCGTGCGTGGCTGGAGGACAATTAGCGCTTGTCTGGATGCCCATTGTGGCACTCTCCTCTGAGAGAGACGGCAAAGCAAATATGATTGACATAATTTTATTAAAAGGCACATTCATACATTCAACACCGATAAAGAGTTGAGTATTTAAAAACTTAATCAGATTTAAAGTCTTTAATAATAGATTTTTGAATTGAAATTCTCGCATCTCCTAGAGTTTATTAACATTCTAAGTTCGAAGTGCATAATTTTGATAAATTTATATATACATCTTTGCACGGAGCAGAAAGAGGAAAGAAAAAGTGATTGACTCTACCAATACGCAATTCAGAAAATACGTCCATTATTCTTTGCCTGCGGGACTATTATCTTTACATCGATAAATTAAAACAATGTATTTAGGAAACTTATGCGTTGGACAGATATCGGTGAAAAGTTTTGAGGGAGATATTTGCCCAGAAGTGGGATGGCATAGGTTAAAAAAAAATTGAAGCCAAATGAAATTATTTTCAAGTGGCATTTGCCTTTTCCCATTTAAACTGGAATAAGTCCACGACAAAAATATGCAGATGGCTGTATGTACTTCTAGTCTAAGTCTAGACTTACATTTTGACACAGAAAACGCCGACAATGGCCACTAACTGGCACATATCTGAAGCCCACTCGTGTACCTGTCATGGAGTACCACCTGAGTCGTACTCGTAACGGAAGCCTAGCCTAATGTATTCAAATTTAATTTGTGCAGTAAGATGTAGATCTATTGATATGGGGAACACAATATTTATAATGTATTACAATGAGCCGGGTTCGGCTAATTAGAACGGGCCCGTCCGTAATTATTGTAGCGATGCCCCACGTGTAATATGCTAATTGCCTGTAATGAGCTCATACTAAAATACCTTATAAGGCGGCCTTGCCTTAATTTTAATGTTCTCCGTACCCCGGCCACTCGCAGACCTGTTCCCACGTGGCTAGAAGGCGCGCTCAGTTACTGTTGTCTACATCTTTGTCTCGATTCAATGACTATTCCTGTCGCCGTTGCTAAATGCATAAATCATTGAATAATTCAAATGCAGCAATAAATCCAAATTTCTAGACTCGACTCGAGCCTTATTGGAAGAGACAAGATTACTTAATGGGCTGAATACACAGATTTTAGATTGAGCTCCGTTGTTCCTTAATAGTAGTGATCACATTTACATTTAATTTTACCAGATGTACTTTTCGAAATGTATTTATAGTTGAAGTCGAACTGATATTGCAACTTTGTTTAAAGACATATTCAGGTTAAAATACGTACATTATAATGAGTTAGTTAGGCCCGCGTGGTGGACCATTGGAGTATGGCCCAAACCACCTCATAAGGAGCATAGGCTCTGCAGTGGGACGTACATAGACACGCTTTGTCTATCTATCCGCCCACGTGGATTGACTTATTTAAACTTCTTATCAGAAAAAATATTCATTCTCCAACTTTTCCCACGAATGTGTTTAATAGAGTTGAATTTAATTTTAAGTTAGCAAATGAATTCCATTTTAAACACACAATCGCCATGTGATTTTAGATTAGCTACATGTCTAACACACAAATCGATCTAATTGAACGATAGGTTTTATTATTTGCATAAAGTAGAGCTAGATGAGTTGTCAAATGCAAGAAGTAATATAATAGAAGTTTTACTGTCTCATTCGCGTAAGTTTATATAAAAACCTTCGTGAGACGAGCAGAAGATTAGAAAATATTACTTTTAAGGAGTTTAACCAAGCCACGCAGGGTGAGATCTGTGTGTTGGGTTAGTGAATAACTGCATTGTACAGTCAACAGAGGTCAACCTACCCAAAAAGTTAAAGGTCATTAGACCTATTTTCAACTTTACTTTGTACTTTGTACTACTACTACTTGTTATATTGATAGTACAAAGTACTACTGTTACTTTGTACTATGAATATAACAGATCATTATTTGGTTGGTATCTTTTATCAGATATAACATTCAAAACTGAATAGCAGAACATAATTACTGACACCCTACCAAATAGGCATTTGGCAAAAGTTGCTCAGGACCACGAAATCCTAAGTTTTCTCTAACGGGTTACGTAGAGCATATCTTAAAGGAATAATACATCGATCAAGCAAGTTGCGAGACACAGCTCATTACGAGTGTGTCGCGATGCGCTTGCGTGTTTGTGAATCTAATTAGGGACGCAGCGGAGCGAGGCGCTCCTGGCGAGGTGCACTCGGCTGGGCGGTGTCGCAGGCACTGGCAACACTGGCAACTTACTGCCAGAGTGCCAGCCGACTAGAGATGTAAAATGACAATCTGACCAGTCACGATGGTCAAATAATATAGATGATGGGTAAAATACGGGCAAATTGACTCAAACATTCCTATCTAAGTCGGGTTAGTTAAAGTATTTATAAGTCAAGAATGGCTCGACCTATTTTTATGACTTTTGATTTGTTAGATTTGTCTCCGTCTCGAATAGCAGAATAACTATAAAAACATCGGATAATTTCATTTAAAAAAATTCAGAGAAGGAGGTACAAAGTTCGCCGGGACAGCTAGTTAAATCTATATAAATATGTAATTATTATTTAGTAGACAAACTAATGAACGGATGATGATCTACTTACATTATAATCAAAATAAAGATGTAGTCATGATGATATCCCCAAAAAAAATGCTTAATATTTTAAAGCTTCCTACAACAACCGCGCTGTGATCTGTGATAGACTTTCATTAATTATTATTATTATTATTTATTTATTTATTCAGACAACAAAGATCCAACTTGGTTAGTAATACACAAAAACTTACAATTGATGTTAGTACCTTATAATTAGTTTCGACAAAGTATTTTGGCTCATATGTCACATTATAGGGCAAACATGTTGTCTCCCTGCAATGGCTTTCAGGATACTGTTGGTGCTACCACGCACCCTGGACATCAGGGATGCATGTTTTTTTTCACGAAGCAGTCCGTATGTGCTCCAGAAAACATTGCAGACGCGCTACAATAACGAGGTAGCCCCAACAATAACCTGAATGCGTTGTTATACTGGATTCGCAGAGCGCTGTACGATTTCTGAGTGTATCTAACCCAGAGACTCCCAGAGTAGAGAGACGTTATTATTTACATATTTATTTATGATTAATTAGAGAAGAATGTTTGAGTCAATTAGACCGTATTTGACCATAATAGACCAGTCAGATTCAGTCATTTTACATCTCTACAGCCGACAGACTGAGGCTAAGTTTTGCGCAAAAAAACGCCCGGTGGTTGCTTATGGACTCGGAATCCAAATTTTTACTTATAATCTCTTATCCTTGTCCAGATATATAATAATCATGATGTAGGATGTAGTAACTTTGATTCTATTAGTATGTGCATTAATTTATTATTAAAACAAAAACTTTATCAATTTCGATATGGCATCGATTTGCTCCTATAACCATTATTTAGTTTTGCCTAGTCTTTTGAACTGACAACAGCAGCAACAGCTACATTATCAAATAAAGGCATCATCACAAACAAATGTACATTTATCTTTATGGTATCATAGTCTAAAAAGTTTCAACACACCCAACAAGATTTTTTCATTCATTATTTTTTATGGCTGTAGCTAATTTAATTTGTAATAATAAAATTACGGTAATGACCTCCGAGCGTCTACCGCCTCAGACGCAGACGCGCGGGTGAACATAATAATATTCGCCGAAGACAGAGCGTGCTTTACCGAGACAGCTATTATAAACTTATACACATATATAAATGTACTTTTTGACATTAATAAGCCCATAAGTATAATTCTCTGAGGGCTACGACCGTCAGTCGTCACCCGGAAGACACTTAAAATAAGAAGAAGAAATAGAGAATTGTAGAACTTATAATGTTAGACTACCATGATTATGAATAATTAAGAGATACTTATCATATTCCCTTTTAACGAAACATAGACACTCATCTCCAAATTAAATGTAACTGTCGGATAAAAGACAAGAATCAACGTCAACGTGGCAGCTCGTCTCTTGGGGCGCTTGTAGAATATGCGCCGGCTCATTATGATAATTCGCGCGTACATCTTATGAATCAAAATCTGCTTAAATATGTAACAAGCATTAATTAAACGTCACGTCACGGCCCGGGAACATTTTATTACACCTGTACAGATTCTGCTCGGGACCGGGCGAGTAATCCGACTGCGCCGGAACAAATCCACTTAATTCGTAATTAGTGGAGACATAATATATGTATAGTGGGAATTAATAATTATGATGAATAATTGTCTAAATATTATAATGAGTTCGCCATTTTCAATTATCTGGTGTGCGATAATGAGCTCCCATAGTAATTTGCTTGAGAGTTCCGCTCCGAATGCCTGGCGCTCGCGCATGTGGCGGCGGCGTTATTAGGCGTTATTTTTAGAAATGCTAATTAACGATATACGATTGTTGTTAATTATTAATCTCGGCCACGCACCAGCTGGGAGCCGCGCTGCGCACGCACCACGCGCTGCGCCCGCGCACTGCACTCGGTGCAGCCGACACGACGCGCGGTATCCGTGCCGCGAACGAAGAAGTACCCATACCCAGCAAAATGTTATATAGCTTCGTTATCAATCTTCAAAGAAAATTTAATGAATGAAATATGTCATTTAAAGTAGTAGGAAACTAATGAATAACTTTGTTATTCATCTACCTGTTTAAAGTGCAAGCCGGCCTTTTTAGGGTTCCGTACCCAAACGGTAAAAACGGACCCTATTACTAAGACTCCGCTGTCCGTCTGCCTGTCTGTCTGTCACTAGGCTGTATCTCATGAACCGTGATAGCTAGACAATTGTAATTTTCACAGATGATGTATTTCTGTTGCTGCTATAACAACAAATACTAAAAACAGAATTTAAAAAAATGTTTGTGTGGGGCTTCGTGATTTTTTTGCCGTTTTTTGCTTGATATTAATAACGGCAACAGGTAGATGCTTGAAATATTCACAGAATATTAAAGATAATGGTACGAAACCCTTCGTGCGCGAGCCTGACTCGTACTTGGCTGGTTTTATTTTTTTACAGAACGGGTAGAGAAATCAAGTTAAATTATTAAAAATAGCCCTTTCGTAGAGCTGCAAAAATTTAGTTTTCCAGCTAAGTTAACGTAACTAAAAGATACGGTCATTTACCTCACATATGTCGATAAACCTACTAGCTAACTCACTCTTCAAAAACTTAAGCTAAACAAATTAAATTCAAGTTCAAATTATTTATTCACAAAATACACGTATTTACAAAGAAATTGATTTGTACAGAAAGAAACAGTGTATTTTACGCCCGCCCTGTCTGGCGTGTGAATGTCAATTTTAAATCAATGGAGTCTATTTGTTTTAAATGACAAATAATTAAATCATAATATGTTGGCCATCGATTGTCACAAAATAAAATTAAATAAACATGTTCAACAGTAAAAAGGCAAAAAAAAACAATAATAAGAATGTAAAACAAAACTATATAATTATATCGTACAAAAAGCTCTGTATCTCATATTGGGTCGGTTACAGAGTTTCGACATGGTTATCTAAAAAGTAACTACTATACATTTAAATTTACATTTTAAAGGTATCATTTATAGAATAAAACACTTTTCTTGTAACCAGTCATGTATTAAATACTTCAACTCTGGTAACGGAGATTTTTGTAATTTAGCTGGTAAGTTGTTAAAAACTCTTATAGTCATGCAATTTTTTTATTTTTATACCATGTCAAGTTGATTTTAGGTAAGCACAATCTATCTTTGTGACAACTGGTTTATTTAATACTGGTCCGTGTGTCACAAAATAATTAGGGTATTTTTTCACAAATATGCAAATTTCCATAATGTACATACATGCACGGAAGAGGCAATATTTTGAGGTGTTTTTATAGGGGTTTACAACTGTCCCTAAAATCGGTTCCGCACATCGCCCTAATGCATTTCTTTTGGATTTTAATTTTAATCTAAGGAGTTTCCCCAGAGTATTAAGTCATATGTTAGCGACGTAGCGCTAAAAACAATTTGTTAAACGACGTAATTAATTTATATCTATCGTACCTACCGTTTTTTTTAAATATTGATCACCTAATGATATCCTGGGTCTAATACAGGAAAAGAATTTGTATACACAGGTAGCAATGGCGGTGTCGCCCGTCACCTGCGCTCTCTGTAATGTCTTTATAATGCACAACTAACAATGCGTCAAATTAATTGAGCGTATAACGAAATGAGACGACGATCGGCGCATGCGTCCCCGTGACGGACTGTGATACCTGCTCACCCTGGTTATTATTGCGTGATGATTGAGGGGCTTGGAAGGGAAGGCCTCTGCACAGTTAGACGCCATTATAATTTACCTACTATTTCATTTTGAATTTGAAAAAAACCGGTCACATCCGAGTCGGATTCGCGGACCGGGTGTTCCGTTTAAACTTGTAGGTATGTAACTGTAACGAATATCGAGTTTCGAAGATTATTCGCTTTAAAAGTTTATTTATTTATTTTTTATTTACTTATGTATCTACCAAATTACGATTTTTGGACTTTTTGCTTTACTTGTGCTATAAGACATTGCTTCTTGCACAGATTTCATAATGTTGGAACGGGAAGTACACTAAGGTTTTGATTCCCTTGCAAGTATCAAAACTGCTTTATATATACTTACCTCCACACGATCCTGGTAAAAAGTGTGTCTCGACAAATTGACAGACGGACGGACAGACAGACGGAAGGACAGACAGACGGACATCGCAGTGATCCTCTACAGGATTCTTTTTTACCTTTTGAGATAAGAAACCCTAAAAAAGTATAGGTAATGAATCATTTAGATAGAGACATTGACGATCGCCTTTTATATTGTTTCGCCCTTGGGACTACAAAGCCAGCGGTCCAGGGTTTAAATCAAGCAAGGGGCAAGTGTTTCTGTAATTAGTTCAAACGTTTTGTGCCTGATTCATGGATATCATATAATTTAAAAAGTATGACTATCCGTTATCTAGTCATTAAAGTAAGAAGTTTGAACAATTTATAATTTATAGGTTACTTATCCAGTAACCACTTGAAATACTAGGAAAACAAAATGATAAACTAATTCAATTTTAAGGCGGCTTTTAAGTCAGCCGTGATGGTGAATGTTTTAAATGTCATAATGATTCAACTATAAAATAGGCGTGTGGTTGAATGGCGTTGTTCAATGAATTGGCTAGCCGTGCAATTAAACGGCTATTTTAACCAGTCGGCTGAGAATACGAGCATATAGAGCATCATCATTTTATGTTATTTATTTTTCAATGATGTTTAGTACATATTTTCGAATGCGATATTTTGTCGGGGTACATATACTAGAAGTTAAGTTTATTTGTCAAGAATCTAGAGCAGGTATAATTGTTCCGTACAAGAAGCAGGTGGTTATTGTTTTTTGATTTTTCAAGAACTAGACGATGTTTTAAACATCGATTAAACTGAAAACAATGTCGTAGGTCTATGTATCCTCGAAACTGTTTTTTGTATTTATTGAGAAACTCAACAGCTATATTATTGTTGCTTAGCTTTTTAGTTTGTTAGCCTAGTTTTTCAAAAGTGACACTTAACCAATAACAGAGTTTCATAACATGGTTAATTTTAAGTATTCGTACAAAGTTTCTTATAAAAGTAAAAACAAAGTTCTACATTCATCCAGATGTGGTCAAAAGACCAATATTTTAATTCAATGGTTGCTGAATTACCAACCACGCCCAAAAAAATTTTTGGATGTCATTTTAATATGTTGCATATTTTGTGAGCTAAAAAACCAACGCATTGGTGTATGCGTTGCTCGGGCGCTAATAAGACGCGCATCATGTCACATGCGACTGCGCATGCGACGAGATCGCGCGATAGCGGCGGAAGCGGGGGCGCCCCGAGCGCTGACACCGCGCGCAGACACACTGGATAGTAAACCGATTACGCTGCAAAATAATTAGGTGTAAGTGACAAGACTAAAACCTTTAAAGTAAACCAATGTACGTCCCACTGCAGGGCACTGGCCTCACCTCAAATATTAGCAGTTTGGAGCGATTTAACTCCATCACACTTACCTAGTGTAGTGCGTTGGAGAAGTGCTATAAGAAAAGTAAATAACATTACTGTAAGATAAAATCAATGCGGCTCTAAAGCTCAATCAAACGTGTCTTCCGATGCCCGGAGATGCTTGTACTAAATGTCAGTAAAAATGGGCAAAATGACTCGACAAAGTTTCCCAATGCTGCTCAGCACATTGCAGCACTTTTCTTCTGCAAGCTTCGAGCAAGCATTGTTTTTACTTGACTGAAATGTTTACTCGAGAGGTAAAGATACTCTTGAAAAACCTCAAGAGCAGCTCCTTAACACCAATGAGTAACATGTTCGTTAAACATAACCTTCTCTGAGGTTCATACCAAAGTGCTGAGACAAGAACCTCTAAAATCTTTTAAAACAATAAATCGTTAAGTTATGAAAATACTTTAGTTGTTGTGGTGAGTATTAAAATTTATACCTACGTACATCATCCTTACAAAGTTTTATGATATTATAGGTTTGGTGATTTAAGACAAACGACTAAGTCTGAAATAAAATAAAAATACACTCATTATTTATGAGTAGCTTAGATAGCTGTCAAATTTAGTTTGAAAACTGTTAAGAAAATATAAAAAGTTACAGGCGGCCTTTGCTCTGGGTCTGCGATCGATTCGAAATAAATACTTAAAATCTATTCTTAACGTTTAACGAACTAGCTTCAATACAAATCACATTTCCCAGCTCTTGAAAAGCCAATTCAAATCCATTCAATTTTCTGAGGCAGCGGCATGAAGTATGAAACGCGCGGTCACCGCATTACGCTCGCTCCAGAGCTCGAGCGAGTTTATCGTCGTCCACAGCCCGCGCGCTATCTAGCAGCCCCGCTGGAGCCACTCAAGCCTGCGAATTCCGGCCACTGTTTATTCCGCTTATCTGAATTTTAAATTCACTCGCCCACCCCCCCACTAACCCTCAGCCTCCGCGCGCTCCCGACGCGAATTCCTAGCGGTCCCGCCAATCCACCCGTAAAAACCCAATCAACTGGCTATTTTTGCAATGCACGCCGGCATTTGACACACGATTTCACTTTCCGAAGGGCGCTGCTTATGATGCGCCTTCTTCTTTTTGAATTTCCAGTTTTATTCTCCGGTCGTGTCTTTTGATACTTTGGACAAAATAGAAAACAAAATAAATACGTCCCGATTTCCAGGTTGCAAGATTTTCTCGACGTTTTATTAACGATAGATAAACCATCAACATTTTTGTTACACTTAGGGCCTCTTACACCACTTGCTGATAAGTTCCAGAAGGCACTTTTTTGACAGCTAATTGTTTGAGTTATTTGTCAAAACAATTGCCAGATAGGTTATCCGGAACTTATTAGCAAGTGGTGTAAGAAGCTGTTAAGTTTATAAAACGGAATTGTGTATAGTTAAATATTTCCAATCGAATCAAGCTCGTTCTTTTTTACATTTGAAAAATGTGTGCGGTAATAGTGGCGGGTACGGCACCTATGCCCTGTTACGTGAGCCTGGTTAGCCGGCAGTCCGGCACCCGGCAGTAATGACGCGAGATTGTCGCGCGCCGCGTGTGTGCGCCCGCGCCGCCGCCGTTCCCAGAAGCTGCACCAATTTGTCCGTCATGAGATTTAATATTCAGGTGCGTCCGTGGGAACCCACGCTCGTCATCCCAACTCGTCTCCTCGCTAGACACGTAACTCGGGTGATTCAGAAGCGAACGACTTAGAACATAGACCACTCGACCGTGGCCATCTAATTAGTAAAAATAAAACAGTAATAGTAACACTTCAATAATTCCGTGTCGAAACTAAATCATTTAAATATTTTTTTAGTATAATTAACACCGCCAGATCCACTGGGGGACCCTAGTTAAAATAACTCTGGAGGCATCCGTTTTTACGCGCATGTTTTTGCGGCGGTCTACCTGCGTCCGCGCTAGGCACGCTAATATCTTCACAATAGATATTAATTGCGCTCCCAGACGGTCGATACTTTATTGTTTAATTTAATAACTTTTATAAGACTGCGTAATGAGTGTAACGTTTAATTAATATCGTGTTGCGTTGCCGCACGTTAACGCGAAATGAAGCGCATCATTATTAAACTAAATCGTCCAAATATATCAAACTGTGCGCATTTAAACCATACAATTT
Source organism: Anania hortulata (assembly GCA_963576865.1). Taxonomy (NCBI): domain Eukaryota; kingdom Metazoa; phylum Arthropoda; class Insecta; order Lepidoptera; family Crambidae; genus Anania; species Anania hortulata. The sequence continues at coordinate 22,779,587 of OY756393.1, forward strand.
TTCCGCAGGATGGTCATTATTAGTGTTTTTGTGTTTATCTGGTTACTAATTTAATCTTATTATTACTGGAGTACCTACTTCTACTTCAAATCTTATTTTATGATTTTAAGTATAAAGTAAACGTAAATAGCATGATCTTGAGGAAAAGAATTAAAAAAAGTAAGTAATTATTAATAGAAATGTGGCATCAGTTATATATGACATAATATAATTATACTCGCATACTGATTTGCTATGTATGCTGTAACTTTATTTTATACTTATGGCATTGATCGATTAGATAAACATGGTATAGGTATGAAGTCGTAAAAGTATTTAATTTACTTGCAAATTCTTAATACTTTTAACTGAAAACTAATTTTATCAACCTGCCTCTATGGCTACACCCCAAAATCTCATTTGTGTGGTGTCAGCAAACATAGTGATTTACATGTGATTGCCGCGAAGGGTCTGTAATTACCGCGATCGGCGCCGGCGCAGGCACGCAAGCTACTGCCACGTATGGAGATAGAAACTACTGTCTACAAGGGTATAGCGACTTGGAATGGCAAATGGCTGTGGTACCATATAATAATATAAAAAATTATAACTTAACACACATTTTATTTATGATGTATAGTACTTTGCTTAGTTACAAACAAAATAAAAGCTATCCATGCGAGAGTACTGTACGACTGAACATACGCCTCCCACAATAAAACCAATTTATTTCTGCAAATAGGCCTAAATTAAGCTCCCAGTTTTTTTACCCTACCAATCTGCATCAAGAAAATTATGGGCTAGTGACGATGACTTCCAGATTGACCAGTTGGAAGCGGCCTGCATCCACCTACTTTCTACAACCTAACTTCTATAAACTAATTACTATTATATTATAAACAACTGTTTTATTTAAGTTTCTTAAAATGCCCGTCTGTAGGCTGTTATACTGTTAGGTCACTGAAAATAATAAAAAATGTGTTCCGTCACTAAAGATTTAACACAGAACCTCACGTAGGTAAGTTAACTTACATCTTTTGTCCAACTGACAACCTACCTGTGTGTAACAATAATAACGAACTCGCCCCTTTTGTGGATTAGCAATTTTAAAGACAGCTACCACAAAGCGTATACGTAATAAGCCAGCCGTACTTTTTGCTGTTGAGTTTGTTTGCCTAAGTGCCACGAATAGCCATTCGTAATATATATATAATAGCCATTATATATAAATTAATGACTCTTCTAATTTTGGACACGTCAACTACGGCCGTGTGATTTGAAGATGTGTTTTGAAGCTGCTTCAACTACCTACGTTCACTATCTTCTGAATATTGATTCAAGCTAGTGACCTTGAAGTTGGTCTTAGTTTTAGCTCTTTCCCGTGTGTCTTGGTGGTTTATCTTGCTAACAATTAAACTTTCATTCTCCTAGCGTTTTCTCCTGTTTCGTAGTTAGTACGGTTGACCGATCCGATCTGATCCGATTTGTAGCGTTTGTCATCAGACCTCCGTAGCCCTTAGAAAACCAACTTTATTTTATTTTATTTATTTATTTATTTAGTCTGCGGGTATTGCCACTTTCTTCGATAACGCGAAAAGTTTCGTTCGCTTAATTTCTCTATAGCTTTGAGTGCTACCTATTTAGAATTTTCTCCGTTGTGTCTACAAGGCTTTACTCAAGAATAACCCTGGAAGTCCTGGTTCCCTACCGTCCGCGCGCACGGCCGCGCCGCGGGGTCCGCACGACTAGCGCGCCCCGCGGCGCCGCCCGCCGCTAATGGACCGGACTCATCGCTAAAACCGCCCGTAATTATTTTATCCGCCGTTTAATTATTCATCTCTCTGTTGCGGCGAGCTTTATGGCTTTAATGCGATCTCATTTTAATATACCGTACAAATCATTTAGAAATCAATATTGATCTGATCTGCGCCAAATGATCTGTTTGTGTAATTGAAACATTATTATAGGAATTTTACAAAAGCGTAGGTTATAACAACCATTCTGTGAGTAAACATTATATCTTCGGTTCTCAAAGTTATTAACCAGTCTAAGAATAACTAAATGATTAACTTTGTTACTAGTGTTATACAAGGTCGCTCAAAAAAGCAATGATGCTTGTTCGATCACTCACTTATTAATGTTTACTTACTGACCGCTGACATTTGGGCGGTCGTTAGGTATAATTAGCTGCGCTCACGCCACACAGACGGCCGCGGCGCAAAGGGCGCGATCGAACAATATTAATACGCGGTACTGATTAAACTTTCATCGCGGGGACACGTGCGCGACGCGTCGTGAGGCGGCCAAATATTGGTTCTGTGCTTTCAAGGCGAAGATTAATATGAACAAGTAACACGAAGGCTGGTCAAACCAAGTTATCACTCATTAAATTATTTTTATTTCTTTATTTTATTTATTTTTATCCGATCTACTCGCATGATACACCTGCGCGTAGATAGTTATCAGTTAGTTAAATATAACAAGAGTTGTGTATCTATGTGTGTTAAGATATACAATAAAATTCCTGATGACATAAAAAAACAGAAAATCAATGTTTTTAAGACTAAATTGTACAAGTGGCTTATTGACCAAAGAATTTATGACCTAAAAGAACTACTTGACCGCACATCTCATTGACTCGATTTAATTTGACCAGTTAATTAAAAGTGATAATACCTAGTAATTTAGTATTCCAATCGATGTTATTAATTTGTCAATCTAATTATATTATAATTGTCTCACGCATAATGTATCTACATTTAATTCAATTAATATTTGCATGCTAATAATCCTGGCAAGACATGTGAACCTTTTTTAAAGTAACATCTTTATACCATGTTCTTACGCAAATAAAATATTATGATTATGATTATGATTCTGATAGAGAGAAGTACAAAATAAGCCGTTATAAAAAGTCACTGCTATGATATTGGTGCTAAAGTTAAGTTTAATGAAACTTATGTACATTTTGCCAAATAGTTTCCCAATAAACCACATAGACATGTCATGCATTACAATTAACGATAAGCGATGTATGTAAATCGCTAATCGTCTTCGAAGTCCACGGTGTCGTTATTTTTTGCAAATTATGTCTTCCACTCGTTCTTTTAGCGCTTTGTTCTGCTCCCCCTAGCATGAACACCAAAACACGATATGATATAGCGATATGTCGACACCATCTGTAAAAATATGTTGGGTGCCGGTGACATCACATATTATGATCGCTGTTTCGATAAAAATTCAACATAGCGGCTATATCTACCATATTTTTACAGTTGGTGTCGATATATCGCTACTACTACTTTTCACATTTGATGCAACTAACAGTCCAAACCCATAAAATTAGATCATTGATATCGTGGCTACTAATCTGAAAGAGCACGTTTTCTCGGAAGCCCTAGACAAGCGAATATATTATAATAATAGCAAGCTGTATAAAAATCTATAAAAAACTTAAAACTCGAATAAAATTACTGATTAGATAAGTTGATATGTTTTAGTCAATATTATTTTTGGCGTTTTAGTTTTCTATAAAAAAAAATATATTTTAGTGTTAAATCTTAACTATACCTACGTAATTATTTGAGTCCTATCAAGAACCTCTTCTTTTTCGAAGTCGTTCAAATAGGTAAAGTATAGTATAGTATAGTATGAAGTTGGGTCTAGTAGAAAGTAAGCCTGCTTTATTCTGGTGTCGTAGCATGGAGTTTAGCCATGAAATGAGGTTTTAGGTTCAAAACCTATAAGTCAAATTTAGAAACGGACTTTTCTTTTTTGTTTTATCTCTAAGTGTGCTGGGTTAAGCCTCTAATAAATTAAATTTTCTGGGCGGTACCTCGTAAGGGCCAAGTCTACCCAATACACGACATATTACATTATGTTGTCAAATCTTAGTATTGTCCACAAACTCTTAAACGTTAAAGAGTTCTGTGGCTTTCATCATGAGCTCAGCAGTATGATATGATGACTATGATACCTGAATTAATTATTAAAAGTTAACGAACAGACTCTACGTGCCTAATATTTTTGAGGATTGTCCTTGTTTTTTCCTGAGACTCCATTAGTAGATCCTAACTTGGTGAAAATGTGACCGCCTCGGGAGTACACCCTTTCAAACAAAAATAAAAGAAATTAGTCCGTAATTGGCGAAAATAGAACATAGAACCTCCTCCTTTTTTGGAGTTGGTTAATGTACGCAAACAAAATACCTGTAGTAACTAAAGTGCTTGATTTACTCCTCCACTTCGCACGGTCTTGAGCGTCTCTGGTTGTGAGATCATTGGCATGCATGTCAGCCCTCACGACGTCAAGCCAGCATTTCTTGGGTGTACCCCTTTTTCCAGGACCCGGCGGTGGCGGCATGGTCAGTCATTTGTTTTCTACGTAGCTTGCCGGTTTCCGCAAAACGTGGCCGTACTAGCGTAGCTCCACGCGTAGATAGTGCTAATTACTCCGCATTCAAATTATCGCTCTTCTGCGCTAATCCGCGCCATTGTTCCGTAAACAATCGCTTCCCATCGCCGACATAAACAAAACCAAACCGACACATTTAATGTACACTCTGATCCTCACTTTCAAGGTTGATATTGGATTGTGTTGTTTTTCGCTATTGTGTCGTAATGTAAAGCCGCAATCAGCTGCAGTCCGCACTCATTACGGGCGGTGACTGGCGATTAACGATCGATCGACAAGCCACGCGTAACGCACCGCATTTGAATAAACACACAAATAACAACTAATCAGCGCGCTGGGATGAGGAAGACACATTATATACACATACTACGAGTAAATCGACTACTGTGTGGTCAGTCTAAGAAAGCTGCTTCAAACGTAGTAACATTTCACAGTTTCGACAGCGCCATATCTCTTTTGTAGTCAATAATCCCAGCCTTTTGATAGAAGAGATTATTAGGCAGGTGCCCTAAAACTTAAATTGTAAATAGCTGAATATAGAAAATTTGGTTAACGAGAGCTAAAGAGAAGAGAGAGAGAGAGAGAAGAGAGAAAGATAATAGTTACTATGTGTTTTTTTGCAAATGAAGTTATCTTATCTTATCTACATAATTGACATGGTTACTTTGGCCAATTTTTGTTTTATGGAAAAGCTAATTTCTTTTGCTAATTTCATATTAATCTTTTTTTTAAAGTTGTTGTATTTGAGCAGAGATTAATAAGAAAGATAATTAATTAAACGACACCATTATATTTTCAATTTCTATGTGAACCAAAGCTCGGATGTCTTATTGGTATTATGCAGTTAGATCTCCTTACGATACTTACTTATAAGATTAAGTAAGATTAAAGAAAAAATCGAGTACGTAATCTGTGATGTTTATCGGATATTAGGTTTGGATTCAACAGTATACACAGTATCGTTGTACCTACACGATAACGCCTTCGTCAACATAAAGGAAATCGGAATAAAAGAGTGTGGAGTTGTGAAGAGATTGGTATCATTTAAGGCACTTTAATTTTATGTAGAGCCGCGTCCCTCCGAGGGGAGGCAGATAAATGGGTACATTTTATATTAACCAGGCCGCCCTCCCGAGAGCTGAGTGGATAAAAAAGGAAATGGTTCTATTTCAATTACAATATTATTACTGCACTTTACTGTTTCTCACGCATAAAAAACTTGTTGTGTCTGCATAGGCTATGGATTTGGGTTTAAAGTACCATTCTGTTATCGTACGAGTATTTAAATGTGTATTATATTACGATTAAAGTATGAACGAAAATTATCATATTCTAAGGGACCGTCAGTTTAAACCATAGACTTAGAATACGTTACTAAACCAATATTCTCTTTTAAAGTGACTAAATAAAAAACATAACATCGATTGTATTTGCTATCATGTGTTGACTAAAACTTAATCTTATATAATACTAGCTGTTGCCCTCGACTTCGTCTGCGTGGTCTTTAGGGGTATGAAAAATAGATGTTGGCCGATTCTCAGACCTACTCAATATGCTCATAAAATTTCATGAGAATCGGTCAAGCCGTTTCGGAGGAGTACGGGAACGAACATTGTGACACGAGAATTTTAAATATAAGATCTGTTTGTGTAGGACTGGACGCCCACTCTTTTGAAGATGTCCGCTGAAAATCAGCGTCGCGGCACTCTGTGCCACGGCATATGTTATGAAAATGGAAAACTGTGAATTGTATTCTTTTTTAATTGTGCCAAATAAATCTTATTCATTCATTCATTCACAAATATACCTCTAAATAGAATCTGAAATGAGTCCTATAAGAATTTTATTCGATCCGATCCAATAAGATTGGTTTAGATTCTTACTAGATTCACTATCATTTCCTACTGGGTTCTGATAGTAGGATCCATTCAAAGCCTGGAATTTTGTAACATCAAATGACTTGTTTGCATGCCCTGTGTAACGTAGGGTTATGTAATAAACCTGATTTAATTCCCGCGCATTTTATTAAATTAGCGTCTTGCGGTAATCGCTTGCAAATGACGTGCGAACGACACCGACGCGGCGCCGGGCGCCTCCCGTGTCACGCGCCGCGGGCACGGTAACTGGCCTCGCGGGCTGCACGCGTGCATGCTGTCCACTGTACTGTGTAGTATAGGACAATATCTCAGTCAGAAAACAAAAATAGAGCCTTGCTTTTTTCAACAAAAAAAGCAAGGCTCTATTTTTGATGAAAGTGAGGTACATATTCCAACAACCGTGTTTTTTGCATTTTTATTTGTTGGAATCCCTTGAAAATCATGCAATACACTTCAAAACTCCTATTATGCCATTTTTTAAAAAATTTAATGTCTTTGGACGTCATTATTGGCAGAAGGTGTTGAACCAGTTTATTTAAAAAAAAAATTGATATTAAAAGGATCACATTAGCCAAAATACAAACATTCTATGACTCCCACACTAGGCTAGGCCTGTCTCGTGGGGAAATAAGATTTATAAGATATTAAGCTACCACTTTCTGAGAAATAAATACTTTTCATTCATTTGAGTAAATTTCAAATACTGTAGGTAGTTCCCGTGGATGAAAGGTTCGTTTGTTATAAGTCTGACATGTACTGGAACTATACGTTCCTGAATTCTTGTCACCGGCTTGACTCTCTCAAATGCTTACTTACGCTTATTTACTCTTTTCAATTCAAATTCATTTTTTTATTTTATTACTAAGCGATGCACATTGGTGGTACTTACATATGCAACAGGACTTAGTTATCTATAAGGTATCGCAAATGTAGAGAGTAGCCCATAGTCTAGTACTTATTTGAACTGGTTCATATTGAAAAAGATGGAGTTAATGCTTATTGGACTATTTCACGTAGATACGCATTTTGAATAAGAATTTCTAAGTTAGAAATTGTGACTCAAAATCAAAATCGTTTATTTTTGCAAATAGGCCATTAAAAGCACTTTTACACGTCCCAATATATTTTTTTGCCCTACCACTGCTTCGGGACAATTTGTGGGCTAGTGCCGAGAAGAAGCAGCGCAAGACTATTATTCAGAGGTAGATTATATTATATTTTTAGAGGTAAGCCAAAAAAATCTGGCGATTTCGATATTGCCAAATGGTATTTTTTTTCATCATTTGATTTAGTGACTAAATCATGGATTACACGAACTCATATTAACCCTGTTTCACTATTATCTTTTTATTGTAGCGATCATACTTAAAATAAATTATCAGTGTGAATTGTAGGACACCAAAATGTAAAAAAACATAATAACCTAATAACATATTTTTCTAAATGTTAAACTGTTGCCACTTGAAACAAGTACTTTTTGCTGCCACTGGGGATAAAAAAAAAATACCGAAAGTATATTTGCGTGGTCTATTAGCGGTCGGTGCGCGCCGCCCGCTGCGCAGGAGTGCGCGCCGCATCGCTCGCCGCCACCGGCCGCCTTTTACGAACCGGCCGCTGTTGCTGCACTCTGTTCTACACTTTTATTTAAAGATTTCTAAGGTATTTAGAGGATAATAATATTGTACCACCTAATTAAGATTGAGTTGGTGAGCTTGCGAATAAGACCTTTCTAATCATTATTTTTAACATAGTAATCTTAATACTGGGCAAAGGTCTCCCCTAGACTCAGTCACCGATCTCTATCTATAGCAAATGACTCCAGATCCCTTGCCAGGTTAACCGAATCGTACCACCATCTTTTCTCTTACGTACCATCTCTTTTCTTTCGTGTACGGTGTAATAATATGGCTAACCTTAATCTCATGATATTTCATGCTTTGCCATATAAAAGTTTATATACTCTGACCTTACCTGGACCTTAAAATACTGAAAAGCCTATTCAAGTAGGTTACTAGTTAAAACACTTTAATTCCTATCTAAAACTAAAACCTTTTCTCGTTTCAAATGGACATAAACTTATAATAAGTACCTACATATCTACATATAAGAATTTTTCTTACAAGGGTAAAAATAGTCTTGTTAGATTAATCTCTAAGATAAATATGTGGTCCTCCTATGTGAATTCATCTTTGCTTTGCATACATGGGTAAGACCGGTGTTTAGCTTATTCAGCTGTCGAAGGTGTAATACATTCTGTACAATGGAATACTTTTGTATAAATCATGTTTCTAAAATTTGCAAAATGCAGAATAACTTTAATGTAATAAAAATTATAAATTCACCTCTATCTCCTAGCAGAAAGTTATCTTCGTATTACGTGTATACTTAATTATATCTGCACCTCTGTGCAAACACAAACTACAGTGCAAACATGTCATTACGCATGCGTGAAGTGATTGTCGCGACAGTGCGCGGAGGAGGGAGCGAGAGGGCCCGCCTCCCTCGAGCAAATGAGATGGCTTCCTTTGCGACATCTTCTCGGTTTTACAATATGATGCCCAGGCGCATATAGTAACAAGTTAAGTAGTTGGATTGACTCGTATCGATTCTTGGACACAACTTTTAACTCCCAACTCTAACTCAGTCTTTTGACCATTCATGTCAATGTGTGCAATTAAAATATGTGAAGTATTTTTTTTCTCAGCTGTTACGTAGCACTAAGTTAGTATACAATTTTAGTTACTACAGTTTTCTTAAGATTTAGTTGCATAACGTTAAAGGAAAAGATGGTGAGAAGGTACGATTTTACGACGTTGAAGTCAGTCAACGCACTAAGTTCGAAATGGAGAAAACAAATCAATGGCAAACCATTCAGTAAATTTCCATAATTTTTCATAGATACGACCTTCACCTATAAGTAACACGACTAATATGAATAATCGGTTACTTGACCGTTAATGTATAATTTCTGGGGTCTATTATTTTTACAAGCCTATAAATCTGTTTGACTTCAGTCCTTCGGCAAATTGATGTCGTCAATTGATTACTGTAAATCATGAATAAGTATAGCTTATTCTAATCAGGCTGACGCGTCGCCATTGTGCGCGCGGCCGTGAGAACATGCAAATGCGCACGAGTTGAATCGATAAATTGAACCGAGATGGTCACTATCGCTCATCGCGATGTAATCTAATAATGGTGTTTGGGCATGATCAGCCGACGACTGATTGAGATGTGAGTGAAACGCACACTCACTGCTCACAAAAGGTTTCTGCAGCTTTGTTTGGACAATGTTGGACGTATGTGTGTGGTATTTAAGGAGGTACCTATTTAAAAAGGTTTCTGTTTGATGCCTGTTTGACCTAATAGTCGACTGGCAGATAATGCCTCATGGCATTTGGCAGTCCACCTTTTGTAATCATTGCAAAATGAAGTTGAAATTATCATCATTATTTCAGCCATAGTGCGTCCACTGCTGGACAAAGGCCTCTAACAATGACTTCCAGATTAGCCAGTTGGAAGCGGCCTGCATCTCAGCGCCTTCCTGCAATCTTTACCAGGTCGTCTGCCTTCCTTCTTGGTAGAAGTCCTGCGCTGCGTTTGCCTATACGTTTAAATACATTTTATTAATATTTTTTTTGTTGCTTTAAGCTTATCTCATAAAAACAAAACGGTGACTGATCTTTTTAACTTTATTTCGGAAAAGCTACTATGATTGCCTTACAGATATTGTCCAACAAGTGTCTCTACATAACAATGACTTACGCGTCTTCTAATTATTAGCAAAAAATAGCACTTGCATCAGATACTCGATATTATCGAAGCATTTATCTATAACAAGTCGGTTTCTTCACTCAATCGCATCCGATCACCGAATACAGTTCGTACAATTTTCTTTTCGTTGTTAAAAAGATAAGCAGCGGTGATTGTAATGCAATCTGCCGCGTTCGGGGGCCAGTTTTGAGCATAACAATGTGCCGAGGCGCGGGCGGGAGGGGGAGGGCGATGACCCCGATCCGATTAATAAATTAAGATAACAAATTAAAGCGAGCCCGCGAACAATCGTCGCTTTGTCTAGGCGCGCGCGCCGCTCGGACACTATGGCTTTGTTACACACAGCTATGCGGAGGCTTCGATTTCTTGCTACTTCAAAACCCATTATATTTGTTTTCGATCCAACTACTTGAAGAACATAATGATATACCTGTTTATTTTTATAGGTAGCTTTATATCGTGAACCCTTGAGTCTCTACTTTCCAGTTAATGTCGTCATATTTATGTATGTATGTATTTTATCTATGTAGTCTATGTATTATATTATTTAGTTCATAATATTTAACATAGATACTGTGTGTAGTTTATGCTATGATTATATAATTATGTTCATTTTTGTAACGTCATATCGCACCGCCCACAAAACATCTCTGTTTAGCCTAATGGTCGACTAGTAGAGAATGCCACATGGCATTAAGTCCACCTTTTGTACGATTTTAATTTGTGCAATAAAGTTTTAAATAAAATAAATAAATATATTTGGCTTGAAAAGTTCCACCAACCCAAAATTGACATTTCTATTAACATAGATAGAGAAGATAGGTACTCTATAAAAAAACTTAATGAGTCATTAATGAATAATGTAGGTACACTTTACTCCACCAGTGCGACACTTTGGAAGTTGGGACACACAATCAGCTGGTGCATATTATTATAATCTCTCTTCTTAGCGCCAGCTATCTTCTTAATGATATTAATCATAGATACTCACCTGCAGTAACACTCTAAAAGAACAACAGGCAACGTCGCAACAATCTACATCAGCAATTGATACTATTACTAGGTGTTTACCTGCTGATACAAATGTCCGCTAGTGATTGTAGTGATACGATCATGTCGCTCTCGCGTCGCTAGCTCGCCACCCGGGCTGCGCGGGCGCCTGTCGGCGACCTGTCATTGTCACACGGACTCTGGTACAAGAAGTGTTGAGACTTCACTGAGTTCAATTCAATTTGAACACAAACGGCTTGGTTAATGCTCTTTTTTCATCTCTGTCTATAAACGTAACACCTTTATGCCAACTTAACGCTATGTTACTTGTTTTAAACTAGGCCTTAAATTTATTTTATGCATTTGTCTTAATTAAACAAAGGTGGGTATGGTTTAATTATAACTTGGTAGTTAATTTTATTTTGTTTGTGGTCTGGATTCCCGATCTTTTTGCATTTTGAAGTGCCGAGAATATTATAGTTTTTAAAGTGTAAGATATGATCTTGTCCCTGCTTTAGCCCACGTGAGGGCCGATGTGTATCGCACGCAGCCTGCGCGATGCTATCTGCGCGCGCGCACGCGAGTGCTCACTCCTCGGGGCCACACTAAATAAATACACTTTTAAAAGATTTTACAGAGTTTCAAATTACGGAATACTTCAAATTTAAGCTGGCACGGATAGCAATAATATTTTTGCTTGGAATTGGTTATAACGACAGTTCAATGCAACGCAGTTTCTAGGTTAGGTAAATAGTTGTTTTTTCGTTGAAGCAATTTACATGGCGGTAATGCAGTTGGTACGTGCGTCCCCCGGGGCGGCGCGCGGCCGACAGTAATTGATTGACGCGGCATCCGCGCTGCGGCTCGCACAAAGCGGATAATATCTTCATAAATCGATATTTCCTCCGCTAATAAAGCTATATTAATTATCTAGTATTCAAATCTCGGATGTTGGGCATTCGTGCGCGCTCGTGACCGGCCTCCCCGGCCGCGGCCCGATTATTCGAGCTCGTGCGATTAACGATCATGATTCGATTACCGAGTCGTCAGCGCTGCGCCCGCGCCACTCGCTGGCGCAGCACCGCGCCCGCTCCCGCTTTCGCTCCCGCACCCGCACTCGACACACGCGCGTTCCTTTCTTCATATCGAGGAAAATATTTTTCCTTGAAAGTTTTTTTAACTGCCTTTGGTGGGATTCAAGCCCACGACTTTTCACTATCCAGGCGACTGCTATTAGCAACTGAGCTACGAAGGACGTAGTAAAGTTGGCGAATTTCTAAAATATGTAGTATAATCTTAAAAGGAAGATTCATAAACCATCATTTGAAGAAAAGTAAATCTTTGTTAACTAGAAGTAGGTATCCCACACACATAAACAAAAGCGTGACACACACCACACACATAAAACTTATCCAACTTACTAAATAAGTCTTATAAACTCAAATTCCTTGGCTTAAATCTAAATAGCTTTTGCACACCAAATTTTTATGGTTCTCAATTAATTTATGTTAAGTGCTTCGAGAAACTGTATACATTGTAAACTTGACTTTAAAACCTTATGGCCCAGTTCGGCTGCTCGTCGGTGTAAAAATACATGAACTATGGCGGGGCATCTTCTATTATTTATAATAACGAATGGTGGTCGTGATGCCGCTGGTAGCGATAGCCTGCATCTGCACAGCGAATCTTGCCATTTCCCAGCTTTGCAATTTCGTGAGAATGAAACCAGATCTTAATAATATTGTTCGTATTTTTTAATTAAGTTGATTTTTATGGAAAATAGTTTAAACCCTTTCAAGCCTTGAACCGAAAAAACTTGAAACTTGCAAGCCCATTCTGAAACGCTTATTTATTTAGAAACCTTTTCTTCTGTAACTAACAAATTATAAATAATTTAAAAGTATTCATAAAAATCTTTTATGTTAAAAAATTAGCTACAATGAAATTGTATTTCTGGTGATGTAAGGCCGATTAAAAGTTGCGACAACAAACGTAACAATCAAAACTCTGGTCCCGAAACCGTTGCAAAAAAAGGGATGTGTTTTTTAGAATGCATCCGGCACGCTCCGACCCCCACTTAGTCATTAAGGCTTATCATCGGCCACCAAAAGTAATGTCATATTATTTCCTTCTAACATTGTATTAACGTCTGCATTATTTTCTTACTTAGTATGTTTGTATGGGTTCATTATCATTTACATATTATTAGGCTTCGGAGCGATGCACCGAGCGAGCGCTGCGGACTTATTAAAATGGATGATTAGCATCGAGATTAATATGTGGAGTCATCGATCGGCTGCTTCGTAATGAGCTGGTACAATCTGTACTAGCCATTAACTGTTGTTGTGGTCCACATTTAAATTAACTCTATATTGATATCATTAGATCAATAATAAACAAAAAAAAACATCCGACTAATTGGGTACCTAGTAATGAATTCACATTTCTGGCTCTTCATAAATATACTAATAAAACTATGATGATCAAGGCTATACCATACGTCTGCGTCATTGAAAAGGTCACAAGTCAGTCCTTTGTCATAATGAAATACGTGATGATAAGCAGTACTTAAAAAGTAAAGATCCTGGAATGTTGAATATATTAATATTTTACAATCTTTTTACGAGATCGTCCTCCACACCTGATTAGTACACGTATTTCCTTATCATGACGAATAGTTGATAAACCGAAGAGTAATAAAAGCAACCTGCGTCTTATGCCATACCAAGTGTCTCCATGACTGTGACTATCTAATTTGACTGTAAAATTTATTAGTAGTAGTAATTTATATATTCCACTTCTAATAGTCAGCTCTGATGCGTATTTTGTTTTTGACCCCTCTTTTTTTCTTTTCTGCTTCTTAAACAGGTATATGTGATTACGTTTTTGTGTTGTAGGTAATATAGTACGTACTTATGTATAATATTTTTTATACGTTACTTTATTTTGGTCATCATCATAGTCAGCTCACGTCTGTCCACTGGATATCTTCTTCTTCGTCTGTCCTTATGACGCGTGAGCGGTAGGACTCGGGTCGTGAACACTTCGGACAGCTCGATTAACCAGCGCTTTCCAGGTTGTTCAGCGCTCTGCTGGGTGAATGTACCATGTATGGAGGCATGTATACCTTGGTGTTGGTGATCTCTTTTACAATATCCATCCACTGCTGGGCATAGGCTTCTCCCACTGTAAGTTACTGGACCCGATCTTCAGCTATTTATTCTTTTTAATTAGCTGCCGGCAGCTATAGTAGCATAGTAGTTTCTTCCATAATCAGATCGTTTCATATTTTTTACCCGCGCGTTTGAGTATCAATCGTAATTGTAGTACATCAAACGGATTAACATCATTCGCGGGGAGAAAGTACTATAAAATGTACATCTGCATAATGTAATGTGCACCAATGTGCATCGCACACAGACGTGCACGCACACAGGCGCTTGCCTGTGTACACGGCGTTAATTGGCGCGATGTGATCTGCGCCCGCGCATAATTGCGATGTCGCGCGACGTCGCCACGTCGTCGCCTGTGACGCGCGGATGTGATGCCACTCGTGCGCGTCTTGATATGATACCACCAACAAACACTGATTTGATCATTTTATGTATTTTAATAGGGGTACCCGTTTTTAGATAACTTCAGAGCAAACGCTAGCTTAACATTTTGTTCGTCGTCGGTTCTTACATCAAGTATTTTATAGGGAATTGTCTTCTTTTTAAAAGCAATCTTCTTGCTTCTGTTACTATTTATTTCTCTTAGCATATTTTAGAAATAGCTCCCCTGAAAAGAACCCTTATCTACTACTTACACTTAACAGCCATAAACTACTCTACACGCCATATAACTTTAAATCAAAGTTGGCTTTAAATCAAATAAAAACGTTGCTCGTCGAGTCGGTAGCACTGTCGCCGTGCCGCTCGAGGGCGCGTCGCTCGCAATTTCGCGAAACAATCATAATTACGAGCGACGACACCGGCTAATTGCCGCACACCGTTATATCCTCTGTCTGTAACGTGATCCTGACGAATATTATTATGATTGTGAGGTTCAAAACCAAAGCGGAGCCAGGTGTGCGCAGCAGGAAGTGAAACGCGGCGTCTAACGAAGCGCGCTCTATTTGCTGCGCGCGCGCACACCGGCGCGCGCTGACCGCCCTGCACTATGTACTGCCAATCATTACCAATCATCAATCAACGGGTCATGTGGGTCAACATATTGAGTCGATGACGATTAGTAACCTTTGTCAATATTGTTGATGCAAGTACACTCTATCCTGATAATTGCTAGGTTATAAACATAAATAACATTATGCTTAAAAAAGATGTTAAAACATAACAATAACAAAGTTATATACTCTTATCATTTTAATAATGTAATTTAATTGGAGCATTTTAAATTTTATAAAAAAAATTTTTCACTTAGGTATATTTGTAACATTTGCATGCTAATTCAAGTAGCCTAACATGTGACTCAGAAATATACCTACCTATTCTCTCTCTCTTTCAAATCATGCATCACTATTAAGTATAATTTAACTCTATGTATCTATTTTATGTAGTTTTGGTAAGTATAGGTATGCCAAAGTTACCTTTTAGGGGTCAAAATACTAACCGGTACGGTAAACCCCGTACTAACCGGTATTTATTTATTTGTATGACAAAAGAAAATGTCATAAGACCATCAACGGTCAATGTCGCTTTCACTTTCCTTTAAAAAAAATCCCATCATTATGATGTAATTGTAAACACGTTTTTGAAATAATTTAATAAACAACATTTACTTTTTTCTTTTATTTTAAATGTTGAACTCCCACTGTTTAATTTAATATTCATGTAACGAAATGAAGGGCATTAAGTTAGTTTTGTGAGTCATGTGTAAGAATACTACTTACAGTATATCATAAAAATTATAGTGTTTGTAAGACACTCGTTGTTAATGGTGTGCTGCCACCTGGTAAATGTTGCATAACAAACACACTGCGCGTATTTGTAACGGTCATAGTGAACAATTTGTTTAACAGGCACCACTACAGTTTTACTGATATCAATTCTCTTTAAAAAAACCTCAATACGTACAGGGTTACATTGCAAAGGGGTGCCAAATTTCAAAAATAAGACTTAGGAAACAATATAAAGAAGGGTCTTAATCGTTATTATTTTGAATAATAGTATGTTACGAAAAAAAAAAACTTTAAAATAACCAAAAATAAAGTCAATACAGAGGACCACGAAAGCCGCGCGGTCATTCATCAGAGGCGCAGGTACGGCGACCTTACGTAGTTCGATTAATTTACTGATTCTGAGCACAATTTACGATTTGGCACCCCTTTGCAATGTAACCCTGTCTATTTCTACAATCGTTTTTTTTTAACTTTATTGGTGTACACAAGAGGTAACAATCTTGTACAGGGTGTAAGCTTAGTCAACCTATGTTAAAGTCTTATAGCATATAAGCGATGTTGTGTTTACTGTTTCTGGGTTACGGTCCAGCTCAGATTCTTCCTTTCTTTTTATTCTCAATCATGTAGACTGTTTACTCTTAGTGTACCTATTACTATGGGATCAATTTCGAAATCGTGTAAAAAAACCAGTTGCCCCATACAAACTAACGCTCTACCTCGACGATAATAGGCGTCTTAATTTTTTTTCACTATTTTGATGTTAATTAGACAGTAAACGTTGTTTATATTGATGAACACATTTGCCTTTTTTAACAGATTGACTAAACTTACTACTAACTACTTAACTTAATTCAAGAACTTATATCTAGATTCATTTTAATTAAGTTTAATCGACTTCTTCCTTTAAGCCCTGTTTTTAGTCGGTGTATAAGCTTGACAATGATTATAGACATGGCAAATCAGGTTTTTACTTTTAAGGGCAAATTGTCGAAAGACCTCATCGCATGCAGTAACTTTAGGAGCAGAAATAACCATTTGTGTATGTGTAGGTTTCTTTAATGTTTTCCCTCACCGCTAAGCAAGAGGTTACAGCGCTACCTCAATGTTCAATAATTCAGTTTAAGTTCAGGGGAGACCAGGGATAGGTGACTATAGGTAACGGTTGACTAACTGTCAAAAACTAGACATCATTGACAGTGTTGCTTTTTTAACTGAGCCCTAGACATGCTGCGTGTTCCGCGACTAAGCGGGGAGAGGAAACTGTTTTTTGCACCCAGTGAACATTTTTAAAATTATAATTATTCCGACATTTAGTCAACCTACCCCTATCCTATCTATCTATCCTATCTCCTACTATCTTTTCTTAATCATGGAAGGGGTAACTAGTATTTTTGCATGTTGTAATTGGGTACTAGGTATAAGAGATGTGCTAATAACTGACGAATCTTTACACTTGTCTACTAAACTGCTCAAGTTTTAACACGGTTGTCCATATAAAGTATTTCCAAAAATATTTTAAATAATTAAAACTGCTGTAGTTGTTTTTGGGTTCGCCATAAAACAATTGAAATAATCTAAACCACGCGCGAAGACATCGCCTCCAATAAGGAGCACGGTGATATTGATGTGTAAATCAAATGCAGACGCCGAAAAACCTGCGCAGGAGAGCGTCGCGGGGAGACGAGATGACACATGCCGCCCGCGACACAACCAAATAAGTCCACATTAATTGCCGGGAGATACCGTTGAGGAATCGCGCGTTTGACTGAGACTATCGTGTGCTATATGCAGATTACAACACCTGAGGTGAAATTAGACATTGAGGTTACTAATTAAAATTGTCATTATACTAATCCAAGAATGGTGCCAGCCCAGCACATTCAGATATCACGAAATGTACAGTATGGCGGCCCAAACAGTAAGAAGCCAGAGGAGGTCTAATAGCAATCGCTCAAAATTACCAAAGCTTATTTTTTAAAAAAATGGCGTAGAAGCGCGATAATTTGCCTTGAGAGCAAAGGGTTGGAATCTCTTTTTGAGTTAATTTAGCCAACGACTTTTTCTAAATTGGCTTACGTCTGGGAGACGTCTCTTGCAAACAGAAGTCTGGTAATACGTAATACTAGGATGTTAGTTCTTTAATTCGAGATCATGACAATTTATTTTCAATTCAATTCAATATATTTATTGCATTCTATAATGTTACACAGGTGTTATAAATAGGTACAAAAAACAGATCAATAAAGATTTAATTACATTTACATTTAATATTTATTTATGTGTTCAATTTGATCACAGATTTGCAACAGTCAAATTTCACATTGACTTTAAATGTAAAATTAATTTAAATGTAAATATCATTTATTAGTATTGTGCCAAAATTTATAATACACAATTAAACTCAATTGAATTAATCTCTTAATAATAATTGTCAGTTATTAAAAGAAAGAATCTGTCCACTGAGTATTTAAACTTCTCTCGGGACCCATTATCAGATTTAGTGCGATTTATCTTGGTCAAACTTCTTCAAATAAGGACGAAACAAGGCGCTAGAAGGAAGAACTAGATACAAAATGTAGTTTGACTTGCCGTGTCGTTACACACACGGCACGACAAGTCAAGCTATACACTTTAAACCAAGCTGAACTCTCATTGCATAGACGGTCTCTTAAGTGGAACTTTAGCCAATAACAGATATATATAGCTTGACTGGTGCGTCGCGAAATCGAAATTTATTGCTGAAGTCAGAAAAAGTCAAAATGTGTTCTTTAAATTTGCTCATTCTCAATCGGTATATTGAGAATGAGCAAATTATTTTTCTATCACAAGGGAAGCCAATAAGTAGCAAACGGAAACAGGTACGGAGAACTGAAAATATGTCCGGTAGAGTCATTTGAGTGAGGTAACGAGGGGTGTCCTGCAGGTGCCTATTGGCACAATATTGGCGGGGGAGGGGAGGGTCGAGAGGCGCGCAAACCTCGTTAGCTGAATATGCACTCCAATCTACGCCGGAATCGAATCTGCGCCCTCGGCCCGAGTGGCCTTTAAAGGGCGCGACGAGATGTTGATGGATTATTTGTGAAGTGGCCGGCCGCCTTTGAAATCTTTCGCGCGTTAAAACGGAGGTAATCTCGGCCCTCTCCTTCTCCCCCGCCCCCTGCAAACAGCCCGCAGCCTCCGTTTTGTTTACCTAATCATTTTATTGCCTCCCCCGCGCCCCGCGACCCCGCGGCGCTGTAGCTGTACCCGCGGCCGCGACAGATGTCTTCCAGCCGACGACAACCCTTCGCGCCTCTTGTACTACACGCCGTTATTAGATTTATCGCGAAAAAAAACCCGCACAACTCCTGAGAAAACTCGATCGCAAGCTGCGCCGTAATTTTTACATTTTTTACCCTAAAAAAGTGTGTCAGAGGGGAGCGCGGGGCGCGGCGGGAGGCGACAGGTCCCCGTCTCGCCGAAATCTCTTTTTTAGCGAAAAAACGAAGGAGCGGAACAATGCGTGACCCATTTCCCGGCCGTGGGAAGGAATAACGACTGCGTCTCCGCTGGTTTCGTACATTTTTGTAATAAAAAGTGCATTACCCCACATTTTAAAAAATCAGCGATTGTAAAAAACCCGCCGCGGATGCATTGTTAGATGGGGATATTGAAATTAAAAAGTTGGAAGGGTGAGATTTATGTGTAAAATAACGGTTTTTCGCAAAAAGCGGAATCAGCTGCGTTTGATGAGGTGCGACTAAACCGACGCGAACGACACAATGCGGCTCAGTGACCGAGTGCGCGCGGGAACTCCGCGCGGCACTCACTCCTCGCGCTTCCTCAGTTCAATAGCTTCTTGAACAGCTAACAAAACACTGTCTTTGTTGAGCCTCGACTTCAAACTTGTTTGATGACACACTAAATGGAGACATCATTATAAGGCGTAATATTTTACAATTACTTTAAAAAATTGAGATTTTCGAAATTAAAGAGTCTGTTTCGGTATACAATTATTTATATTGCCTATACCATTTTTTATCTTAATGGTAAGTATTAACAAAAAAAAAAGTGTTTCTATCTGTATTGTCGATAATATTTGTATGAAATCAGAACTCCACCATACTTACCTATCACAATTTGTAGGGTACATGTGGGGACTATCCATGAGCTCTTGTAGCAGTATTTCTTACTTTAACCCTGTATAGTTTGGCCTAAAAACCACTGTTTAACTGTTTAGAGCATAAACTCAATCAATAAGGTTAGATCCTAGTAATAAAAAAAATATAAGCTTTTAACTTTTCCAATTACATTACATATTATTTCGGTATTTTATCAAATATTTTATCAAGGTGGACAGAAAACCTGGTAAAGGTCGCAGGAAGACGCTGTATGCAGGCCGTTCCAACTGGCCAATCTGGAAGCCTATGTTCAGCAGTGGATGTCCTATGGTTGAAATGGTGATGATGATAATGATTTTTTCAAAAAAGAATACTAAACAAACTCTGTACGATGAAGACAGTGTTTATTTAAAAAAAATGCATAGTATAAATGTGTGTTATTAAACAAACTTTTGTTTTTATGTCGAGCCCCCGAGATATTTCGTGTGCACCAGCGCAAGATTTATGATTTTATATAATGTTCTAAGAACAGACAACAGCCCGTCAACCCACCACAAAACGTCAAATTTTCTTAATTGATATTGATCTCTACGTGTTGGACTTAAAGTTGAAAATCGGTTTACCTAACTTTTTGGGTTTGGTAGGTTGATATGCCGTCGACTGTACAACATTTGCTTCGGCTTTGCGTGTGTCTTACTCGTACTTACAAGTTACACTGCACTGCAGCGGTGATGTTTAACTTTAATGTTTGTTAATAATGTCCAGTTCAAATTTCAAATTCAAATTCATTTATTTACATGAAACATGGTACATTAAGATTCACACACACACATTCACATACATAAAACACATAGGCAGGCACCTACACAATCATTTGGCATTTTAAAAATACTATTTTAATTCTTACAATTTGTTAAATTGCGAGCAAATAATATATAAAATTTAATCTTGAAAAATTAGAACGGTCGCCATCAAATATGTTTTAACAAATAAACTTTAAACTTGTCCTATTATTTATACTGTGATTTAGTCATATGATATTTAACTATGAAATTATTTTTTTTATTTATCTATGCGTTTAGAATTTTAATGGTCCACAGTTTCATCCATTACCTACATAATAAAACGACTGCAGAAACATTAACCATACCTAAGCTGGTATTTGTAACTTTATCGCTTTAAATAAAAACATATGTACTTAATTAACTTTTTATTAATTTAATTTACGTGCCGCAATATCATAAAATATAACGATAATTCCATTAGTATTTAAGTATTTAGTGGTACCCCATGTCACAAAGTTTGGCACTTTTGCAAACAGATTATAACGCTGGATAGCGGATTTCTTGTCCCATCAATCATATAATGTGGTATTTTAAAACGGCGAGCAATCTGTAATTCAATATACATCTTTGATCGGAGATAAACGCGCGCCCAGGGGACCGGACCCGCCACATCACAGTGGCTCCACAGAGACCCTGTCAAATTAGGAATTTCACTTTTTATTTATTATGGAGTTACACTTCCGGACGCAACCAACTATGACTTCGCTTTTCATTGCCTTTTTCGTAATTTCATTCCAGAACTGAATTTAAAATAAATTACGCCCAATAAATATTTATATCATTTTGATTCAGAAAGTTATAGTTTCCTAAATATTTCAACATTTCTGTATAAAAATATATTTTTAATTGTTTTTAGAATCTTTGAGAAACGTTTAAATATGGGCCTTTCTTGACTCGTGTAAATGCAAAGCCAACAAAGATAACCGCGGCGATAGTGCGACACCGTTCGTGCGTGTAAACGGGCGAGCGTGTGGAGCGACGAGAGGCGCGAGTGCCGGGAGGGCCGTATGCAAACGAGCCGGGGCGGGGCCTCGCGTAAAAAACGCCTCGCGCTCCTCCAGGGGACGCCCCTTACCTGTGCAACGGAAATCGCGTAAAAAATACGCAATCTGTTCCGCGCGAGATGAAAAGTGAAACGGTGAAGGGTGACTCGCGACTTAGACAATGCCGCACCCGGCGCGCGCGCAACACACACACACGAACACAAACCACCTCCCCCCTCGCCTCAGCATCGCCCCGCTGTCGCCCTCTAACCCTTCTCGGGTGCACGTGCGCCATATGTAGACAAATGTACATACATCGAAGGGATTCTATTTCACTTTTTAACTAATCGAGAGCTCAAAAAAAAGAAAGTGATTGTTATTTCGAACGTGGTTCAAACGGCTGCACACAACAGAATGTTTGCTGATCTTTGATGGGACGGTTTCAATTTTATTTTAATATGAATGAAACAGTAACCGTTGAACAACGAGGTTCGGTACCTCAGTAAGAAAACGTAACGAGATTTAAAAAAAAATTACGACTGCTTGTTACATGACCACAAAATAGATACCAGTACTCTATGGCTAACAATTTCTGCCTCCTGTACCTATAGGTGTGCAGCTGTTACATGCTCATGGCAAAATTTAAAGTCTGGTAGGCACTTAGTAACAAAAAGACTAGAACTCCTTAGTTCAAGACCACGACATTGTCTGTTTGGGGTATATATATTTATTGGCACTATAAGTCGATTCGATTACTGCGTGAGGCAGCCGATTTTTCTAAAATCTCACAATACAGTTAGGATATTTTCATCTAGGACCGGTGTTATTGAATACCTGTATAGTATATTATAATAATTGTGAATGTGATCATCGTTTTGATTGTTTATTTCGATGGATCACCCAATAGTTTTATTTTTACCAACGCAAATTATTTTTAAATATGAAACTTCTACTCATATTTCATTAGGAAATTTATAACCAGTAATGAATATAATGCTGATTGCAGTATTTAGGTTTAGATGCTGACGCACGTTCTCACCTGCGTACTTATTTGCGCAATTATTATTTACAGTTAGGACTAGGAGAAAGAAAATAGCTTTTAATTATGATTGGTTTATCATCAGGTTTTTTAATATCGATAATATGAAAACAGGATGTTTGACGTTCTAGCTGAGTATATTCAGCGTACATCCATGAAAAATACACGCAACAAATCAAGAATATTCCTCCTTTTTGAAGTCAGTTAAAAACTATATACTTACGATTCCGAGTGGTCAATGTTTGTGTAGGCATTCCGTCCGACATGATTGCGGCGGTTACAAGCCTGTAAGCATGTAAAGAGGCCGGAATTCAATTTCATTGGAGTCTGCACACAGAATGTGAGCAAACAGGGGCTCCACTGGAGGCAATATTAAATTTGCGAATTTGAGTGCGACGGGGCAGCCAAGCGCGAGAGTTTGTTTAAAGCGAAGACGCCCTCCGACTTCCAACCTCCGGCCTCCGGCCCCGCTTTGATCTCCGGCGCCTGTAGCTGACGCACGCACACATCCGACTCAAACACACTCCAACGAGCATTACATTCAACCGGATTACTTACATTCCTTCAATCTTAAATCACAAAAAACTGAAACTTATTATTTCCCGCTTGATATTATGTTTTATTGATTCAATCGCTACATATTTATGAAAACATTCACATCTCTAAATAGGACGCGAGACGATGAAAAAATGAGCTCACGAGTGGCACCGACGATTGTCGGAATAATAACGAAATACGTCTTGTTATGTGCACATACCCCGTTACTAGTAAATTATGACTATCGAAGACCATTAAACGTGATTAAAGCAATTTATAATGTTTATTCGGCGGCGATATAAATTACTAAAGCGGCAATAACGAGTGTGGAGTTCGGCGGAGGCTGCGCCCGCATTCAGCCGATCCGACGCGACACGCGCCGCCTAAATACCTCCGGCGATTGTTAAATTAAATAGAGTTAACTGCTGCTAAAGGGTTGCGGCGCGTGGCGCGGATTGTCCCCCGCCCCCGCCCCGCCCGCGCCTCATCCCGCTCCCGCCGGCAGCTGCGCCCGCGCACGCCAGCTCCAATCGTCGCTATTTTTGAAACGTGATTTTACGATTCCGAATTCAATTTCATTTCCGTGACGAAAGAGGTTAACATATTTTTAAAGTTCCGGGCCGCGTGTCATTCCTACGTTCAACAAGAAAAAGTATGCTCTTACCAGATATGAGTATCATTAACTCATGTAACTGCCTATTGTTGCCGGTAGGCAGTGTGAACAAAAACATTTCACTGCAGTACGCACATTAAACCTTATCTATACTAATTTATATACATTAGTATCACTCGAAATACTTAAGCGAAATTAATTCACAAGTTTTACGATTATTATGTAGATGTACGAATTAACATGACTCGTCTCGATGGCATGTTGATAAAAACGATTGCTGTCTTATTGTTTGATCGTATGATTGATAATATGCTAATAAGTACATGCGATGCCTCTTAGCGGTATTCATTATGCGGACTTATCGCATTGAGCTCGCCGCTCGCCGCTCGCGAGCCGACGGACGGAGCATCACAATTATTTGAAACCGGACAAAAAGTATCACTGGGTAAGTACTTAGCTAGTGCACCGTTGCTCGAGTCAACATTTCCCTGCTTTTATTGGCGAGTGCTACAAGCTTAATCGCGACTCGTCCCCGGAGACGCCGTCCGATATGACGTTCTGATTCGTGACTATTGTAGCGTTCGCTTTGGCTCTACCGCTCATTTGCCGCCACCGCACTCTATTTGATATTTATGATACTTAGAAACGGGTGCAATTTATATTCACTAAGATGATAATGTATTAAAATGTATGGGTTTTTTTTCCAATGCAAACATTTATTTGCGAGAACACATCATTGACGACTGTCTGATGTAGTGGTTCGCGCTCTGGACTACAAAGCAAGAAAAGGAAAATGTTTGTGTGATGATGTTTGTGCACGAGCATTTGTACCTAAGTCCAGGATGTTTATAAACCTATTTAAGTATGTTTATCCGTTATAGTCACCATAGTACAAGCTGTGCTTAGTTTGTGGCTAGATAATTGGTTTGATTGTGAAAACAGTTTTTTCATTATTTAGTTATTTATTTTAAATGTTTATAAGCTACGAGAACAGCTCGTTAAAAGGCGCCTTATTCTAAATAATCGGTACATGTAAAATTTCTAATAAAACAACAAATATGTAAAACTAAACGGTAATCTTATAACCCTTTTTAAGTGCTATATAGTGAACATGCCGATCGTCAACTTTTTCACGACAAATTGTGGCTGGCAACGCTTGCTTAGCACCAAATGTCTCACCAGTTTATGTGGCGGAAATCGTTGAAAACACTTGAATTCTGACACATTGTGATGGTGTTAACTTGTAACTAAAGAACTTCACTAATGTGTCTGCATCTTACCACCCTGGCAGCTTCTCGTATTTACTATTACTGGTAGGATGTATCTGCGAAATGACAAATTATAATTTATTTCATATTTTCGTGTTTTGATTTAAAACAAAATTATAGAATGTGTGGTAGGTACCCGTAGCTGCGACGCGCGCGGCTCGGCCCCTCCCGGCTTCTGTTTGCCGTTGCTCGTACTATTGCTATTTGCCGTCGGCATGTTTACACGATCATAAACTCACCATCGACTCCGCCTCTAGAGACACCGCTTCACTATGAATTGTTTATGCCCAGACTCGACCACTGCTTGTGAAACTAGATTCCTTGATTGTTGCACGCTCTCCAGTGGATTGACGAACAACTGCGGTTTTTAAACAAAGTTTCATTATTAAGCAAAGGAAATTCAGTCAGCTCATTCTATTTGGATTGCCAGTTTACCTATAATATTACGTAAATCAGTTTTTTATTGAAGGAGTAATAATACTATTTAATGAATCATAGTGTTATAAATTGAAAAGTAAACCACATTAAGCTTCGAGCACGACGAGAGTCATAAAATATTTTAATGGTATTGTAACACTGAGTGCTTTTTATATCCTTCATGAATACACATTAATGCCATAACCATTTGCAGGTACTGTACCCATTTACTTCCGTCACTCTGCATAATATTGAGTGAGTGCGCATACCTTATGTACGGAGCGCGACTTGTGACAGTGCAAAGTCGAAGCACAGATTATATAATCTGAACCGTAAAGCGTGTGCATCACAATAAAAGTCATTAAAAGGATTATCACGCGTATCCAACGGCAGCGTAACGGCCCGACGCGCCGTGATAACATTACTGCTGCGACTTACATTATTTATTATAACGAGGTCGGATGCACCCCCGGCGCAGGGTCATACATCATAGTTTAAATTAAAACCGGCCGATATTGTCGTGACGGAATAATTTACAAATGACGTTTATCATAAATCATGCGCCGTGTGCCGCAACCCTTGCCGCCCGCCCCGCGCCCTCCCCGCGCCCGCCCCGCGCCCTGCACGCGACAATCCGTTTTTTACTCGCCTATTTCCATACCGGGTAAAGGGTAAAGAGCAAAGGGTGCGCGCTGAGAGCCAATCGCGGCGCGCCCGAGACATCTACATATCATTTACATACACCGCGCCCCGGCGCATTACTGTACCTAGGTCTTTATATATTGTGTACGCTATTGTCCTGATTTACATACAGATCTTGTAGTTACATCGGGTTATAATAACAACCCATGTGATTGAAAGTAATTGGATTACTCTTTACACAAAATAGTAACATTGACTATTACAATAGCATTGCATATGACAATGCAATTATTTCTCTCAAGCCAGATGAATCTTCTGAGATTCCCCCAATATAAACTATGCTAATATCCCCGAGTTACTCAAAGGTGACAAATGTGACAATAATGTCATTCAGGTTTTTTGTAAATTCACATAATAGAGTAACGGTTTCCTGGCGCCCAATGACGCTCTCGATTCTTGAGAGTCATTCACGTCAATCTTCGCGCGCTGTTAGTCCACGTTTTTGAATGCGTTTATGTAAACGAGTCTATAAGTGTTTCAATATCTACATCTCAGGATGATCTAATATGATTATTTTATGAAACACAACATTCATTATAAAATAATTTCAATTTAGAGACGCACTTTTTGAATGTAATTTTAATCACTGCACAAAAGCGGCTCACTCAACTAACATGCCTTTAGTCTACTACATCAATTATTACAAACAAATCAGTCATGGTTTATCACCACCATTTGCAAATCTTTACTATTTTACTTAAAATGAACGTGACTCTACATTAAATTAACACCTATTATTTTCTCGAGGCAGCCTTTAGCCTAGGCACATTGTCACAACTCACGAGCCGGTATCACATCAAGCGTCAAGCGAGCCCGTTTCTATACATTACCAGCTCAAAGCTCGTCGGACAAAGGCCGAGTCGCTGTTATTGTAATGAATAGGCTCCGACCGCTATCGGCGCGTGGACTGGCCCTAAACGCATTAGGAGATAGCATCGCGGGACCCGGCGATGCTCATGGCTTACTGCGGGGCGTGTGGAAAGCTGGGCATAAAATTAATACTGATTTCATGGAATCATTTCAAACATTTTAAGAAAGCAAATACATATTTATAATAATATAACCACCAATAAAGGTGGTTTTAGACACTTATAGTGGATTAGAATGCTGTGGAGTGGGTAGCCAAAACACTTTCTGATGCTATCTTAGTGAGACATGAAACCAATTGTTTTTGTAGTTTTGCCTCTCACACCTAACCGCCCGGAGAGAATACTTTAGAAACTGTCAAGTCCGATGTTTGCACTTTTGTATGCAACGAAAATAATAAGGGTAGGTAACGGAGTGATCTTTCAAAAAGGTCACAATTGCGTCATTGAAGATACAATAGACAACTCAAAAGTTACTTATTATATACATTGTTGCTACTAGCTTAGCCTCTACTGAAGGTTGTAATATGAGGATTAGAGTATTAGGTTTGCTAAACACAGTGTTATAAAAGATTCTGAAATAGGCGATAAGAATGAGTTTGCAGGAACGCAACTGCGATCTTAAACGTGTCTATGTCTGCGTCCAACCTGTTGTGTGGGTCCAGCGCGCGCGGGGGCGGCGATGCAGCTGCAGCTATTGATTAGCGCCTCAATCAGCACACCCCCCCCTCTTCCCCCCTCCCCCAGCAGCCCGCTCCGCCCGGCCGCCATTGTTCTCGCGTTACATCACGCCTCCGCGACATGCAAATAATTGCCGATCCACGTGTAACGGTAATCGGCCCGTAAACAAATTAACTGTCATTCTTCGTCCGTTGACTTTACAAGAAATAATTACGCAAATATTTTTTCTTATTCAAAACTAATTGGGCTGCTGAGAGCGGAGCTATTAGTGTAGTTAGTGTCCATACAACGTAACTTGTGACATGCAGATAGTGAAATAAGTGGGCTTATTTAAAACTATTCATTATCCTAAACCAGAACATCTCTGGTGGCAGTGAGTATTATCTTTTATTGTGATTCTTACAATTCAGTACTGAATTTACCATTATGGCAAAATATTACGCGTGTGAAGTAAAACTCGACAAATAAATCATTAAAAATAAATAAATAAATATTGGACAACATCACATACATTGCTCTGATCCTATGACAAGTAGCTTAAGCACTTGTGTTACAGAAATCAGAAACAACGACGGTACCACAACACCCAGACCCGAGACAATATAGAAAAGTTATCTTAAAAGTTATGTTTTAAGTACTTTACATTGGCTAACCGGCAATTGAACTCGGGACCTCAGAGACAGCGACACCAAATCCGGTATGCTCGCCTCTCGGCTACAGAGGTCGTCTTCCCAAAAACAGACTCGACAAAATGTTCCTAAAGTATTTTACAATCAAGTATTTGATATTGCAAAAATAACTCCCTAAACACTACCACGTCTCATGAACCATAGTATACTATGTTTTGATAAGCTAAAATAGCGAACAAAGGCACCACTCTTTCATTTCACAGTGAATTTCACGGTACATTATGTAAATGAGGACAACTAAACGTCGAATGTGAACAGTTGGACGTCGAAGCTGCGCGGTAACGGGATTAGAGGGCTCTCCCTCCCAACCCTCCGCGCCGAATTGAAAATGCAAATACGGTGCTAATGCAACATGGCCGACCCCTGCCCTCTGAGAGGATTTAATTAAACTGCCGGCCGAGTGAGACTCACAATACAAGCGTTTAGATGAGAAAAATAAGAAAATATTTATAGACACAGTTTTTGTTGGTTTTTGTTAAGTTAAAAGACCTTAAACTTTGAAGTCTCATTTTATTAGGTATATTTTTATCTCCTTAAATTAATAAATTTTAAATTGTATTCGTTTATTAAATGACGTGTAATAAATGAAAATAAAAAACAGTTTGACTTACTGACATTTGTGTACGTGTTTTCTATTTGTTTATTTAATTGAAATTGTCGATTGCTGACTATTTGTATTATATTTTATATAATTACTCGTTCGGAATAGAATAAAATGATTAGTTCTTACACTGTATTAAACGTAACGGTAATTAATATACCTTCTTTCTTTTTCTTTTATTAGCCGTTTCTGTCCCACTGCTGGGCAAAGACCTCCCCCAAACCTCTCCACTTATCCCTGTCGGTGGTTAGGGCCTGCCAATCTTGGAGAAAATTGTCTAAGTCATCGCGCCATCGCTTTCGAGGTCTACCTCTCGAACGAATGTCGAATTAATATACCTATAGAGGTACAAAGTTCAATTTTATTAGTTCTCTTCTTTTTATGTGTTATTTAATGCTCAAATACACAAATTTATTGTAAAAACTATAATTCATTTGAATCATCATGTCCACCGTCTGGAGCAATGGTTCGCGCTCCGGACTACAAGGACAGGCGGTTGCGGATTTCAATCCCGCAAGGGGCAAATGTTAGTGTGATGAGCACAAGCATTTGTATAGTCAAAAACAAAAGTAGCTTAGTATCTGAATTTTCCAAAAAAATCTCATTGCAAAACACATCCCAAAAGTCTGACAAAATCACTACGCTAAAGTCAACTAAATTTAATTAGGTTAACGTGTCTTAAGAAGGGTCAGTAGTTTTGAAAATTAGTTTTTGAATAGCTACTTCTGATGCTGACTGTACCTAAATCATATTTATAAAAGTATTTAAGTATGTTTATCCGTTATCGTGTCGCCATAGTACCTACAAGCTTGCCTTGCTGAAACTAGATAGTTAATGTGATTGTAAAAACATTTTTTTTTAACTAAAGAGTCGATCAGCTGCTTTGGGTTGTATAGGGTAATTTAACTTTCGAGGTTTCATTGTGTTTGAGTAGTGTAATCACCCTTTAAAAGGAAGCAAACTAACAAAACATGACCTTACATAGAGTCATTTTTGCGCAAAAAAATTTTTCACGCATTTAGATATCCTGAGATATTTTAACTTAAACAAAAGTTTCCTTCGTCTACAAAATAAGTAAGTGAGCTGTAATATGCGAACACAGAACAGAACAGTGTGGGATCTTCGTCAGGTGAGCAATGTCCTGCCAGCGAAATGGCTCCCGCGGGAGGGCGGGGAGGATGCTGGCCTCCTCTGGACTCCGATAATGCTTTACTACACATTTGCAATGCACTAACGTTAACCCTTTAAATATTCCACGTCAATATTAATGCCCTGAGTGACTTGGTGTGAATTATCGACAAGTAAACATGATATTCGTCTAATAAGTTTGTCTGAAGGTTGTCTAGAAGAAAACATTCTCAGCAACAAGACCACCTAATTGCGACGCCAAATGATTTCCTGTACTTTGTTTATTCAAATTTAAATTTAAATTAATTTATTTACATGGAAACATGGTACATAGGGAAAATAAAAAAACAAAACCAATTCCGACATGTTTCGCCATTCAGTAGCATGTAAAATATTTATAAATGTCACAATTAAAAAGATAAAAAGTTATTAAAATATATGACAAAATTATTCAATTAAGTAAGTATGTAATTATTTTATGCTGTAAAAGTTTTTGTCCAAGTATTAGTAAGTTAAGTATTCTCTATGGTTGTCGTTAATGAGCATTTATTTATCCATCATATTTAAATTATAAATTAATGTTTCAAATATCTGTAATATAAATCCAAGATATTTACACAAAAATGTATTTAACAGTCAGTAGTTTCGGAACGCCAAAAGAGAAATCCTTTAGCAACGTGTAATTTTTACGTTTGTGACAGTGTAATCTTAGAAATAAAGAAAGGAAGTTTCCTTTTGTTTAAACAAACTATAGAAAATATCGTTGAGCTGATAATCATGTTGAATAAAAGCTCACTGTGCTCTATAGATTAAACTATCGAAATCACGCTACATATTTTGGAAGGTGAACAATAAACAGAATGCTAAGACAACAGATAACATCACGGGACCGAAACACTTGTCAGCGCTGCGCGCGCGCAGAGATTGCTAATCAGCTCGTTGTAATAAGCGGCGGACAACAATTGGGCATTTGTTGGCTTTCAAATTGTTGTTTTATCGTAGACAATATTAAACGGGACTTTACTAAAACACTTTTAAGTTAGGTCGACACCACAACAGCAATAAAGCTATCGTTTTTCAACAATCCACAAATAAATGGACTTGGTGTCGCCATCACTGAGGTCCTAGGTTTGATTCCCCGTCGGTCAATGTAGCTCGGGTCTGGGTGTTGTGGTGCCGTTGTTTATTCTGATTTCTGTAAGTAAGCTTTGTCTACTTATCATAGGATCAGAGCAATGTATGTGATGTTGTCCGATATTATAATTATGTATTTATTTACACAGCTTTTAAATTGTTTTTCTTCCTTCAAATGCATTTCCTGGCCGCAGTAAAACAAAACAGAACCTGATAAAATGAAGTCATTTTGAAAAGAAACATGCCCTCGATAAGTTACAAAACAAATGAATCGGTCACCAGCTGATACCTCTTTTACGAGTTTATGAATAAACACATTTGGGGCCACCTGCCGCCGGTCGCACGCCGTCCGGCGCCGGCCCCCGTCCGGCCCGTCCGGCGCTGCACCGGCAAGAGATTTATAACGCACCGGTAGAATGGGCCCCGGGAGAGCGCCGCGCGGCGGACAGACACATGTTCTGTCTATAAACACGTACGTTGCAGGCATTTGCAAACTTAACCAACGCTGGAAGTTACAGCCCATCATAAATACTGATACAGACGGCGGCATATTACTTCTCGATATAGTCGATGCAACGTCTCTAGAGTAGTCTCTTGAGTACCTATTACTAAAAGTATCGACTATTAAACATTCATTCTGACGACCGTCTGGTGTAGTGGTCCGCGCTCCGGACTACAAACCCCAGCGGTTGCGGGTTCGAATCCCGGAAGAGGCAAATGTTTGTGTGATGAGCACGAGCATTTGCACTTAAGTCATTGATGTTTATAAAAGTATTTAAGTATGTTTATCTGATATCTAGCCGCCATACTATAGGCTTTGCTTAGTTTGGGGATAGTTATATTGGTGTGATTGTGAAGCGATTTATTCATCTGATTGTGTAAGCACAGGTGTTGCCTAAAATGATAGGACTTCATAAAACATCATTTTATTGACCGCCGCTTTAGAAATGCTTATTATCAATACGTTAAACAGCTATGAATTAGCTATTTTAGTTTCCGCCCCAAACGGGGTAGTTATCGCTCAACCCTTCGAGGAGAGGTCGCGACCCTCGCGACACCTCATAAAACTCGCGAATATAGAAATCAGTGTTCATAAAATGTCCATGAGAGCTAGAACAAGGGGCCCCGCCCCCGCGCCCCGCGCCCCGGCCGCCCCTCGCCGCTGACCGCCGGCGTGCTACGCTCGTAGCAAATGCTACGAGACTACCACTTGCTACAAATATTGCTACTTTAGTTTGTACGCACTAATTACATATTAAAATATCTAATGATTAACGATAAATCGATATTCCAAAATAATACAGCTCAAGGCAGTCGTTTCACGAGATCAAAATACGATTGTACGTCATTAAGAAAATTCAGCGGAGCGTGACCAATTTTTAATTATAGTCGATTATTAATAAATAGTTTGTGCTTGAACTAGTTTTCACCGAACGTTTATTCATTTTATTTATTGATATGCTCATTAATGTTAGAATTCTCTTTTGAGGCAGTTATAGAAATAACGAGATTAATCCATCCGGTATAAAAAGTAGCACAGTACCAATCGATTTATATCCGTTTTCTTTAGACTTTATGAATACCGAGTTTGGTCGCTTTATAGAATGTATTTAAACGCGCGACCCAAAAAACGCAACGCAAACATTGCGAATAAAACAACACAATTGCGAGCTGCGCAAACAGTTCGAAGACGAGCTCTCACAAAGGACGAGGAATATCTTATTCAAAGTAGCAATATGTGGCCTAAACAAACACGGCCACATTACGTTAATGCATTCGCTGATAACGATGCATGAGGAGGTTCAAAGTGAGTTGCGGCGGCGGAGGGCGCGGGAGGGAATTAAACTTTCATCGGTCAGTATTTGCCCGCATTACCATCACAAAGATTCGGAGCAGACCTCTCTCGGGATAGATCTGACCACTACTTAGACTTTCAAAAGTGCATAACATACGTACTCTCAATAGATACCTACATATCGCTTAATCTGTACGTGGATTTACCGAAATGATATAATGAATCATACTTGTAAAACTGTTACTAATATAGATACTTACATTTCTATATACGTTATCAATCCAATCCGTGATAATTACGACCTAATCTTATCTATATTCCGTAATTGTATATAAATTTGCACTGTCGAATACATAAATCATAGTGTAAAACTGATAGCAAGGTGATAGGTCATAGGTGCGGAGCCTTTCTGCACTTCAAGTAATGTCCAGGTCTATCGCGGCGCAAGTCTGCGCGGTCACTCGCGCGGCGGCGACCTGCATATTGTTACACCCTCCGACCTCCGACCTCCGACCTCCGGCCTCCGGATGGAAGTTCCTATTCTTATTCATCGCCTTTAATCGCGACCTCCGCGATAGCGCGATCAAAGGGCCCTTACGGCTACGGCGGCCATCTCATTTCCTATTTCAATGCAAACACTCTACGTACTTAACCTTTTTTGCACTGCATTGTAATGGGTACGCTGAATTGAAAACACTCATTCAGGCACAAGTTTGGATAAGGCTTTGAATATTTTCACGTGAGTTTTTGGTAGCAAGATTCTGACGTCTTATAATATATCTTTCCCGCCGTCAACTCTACATGTTACCAAGTCATATAATGATGCTAATGTAGAGACGCTCTTTTCGTAAAACACGAATTAAATAAGTTGTATTTGACCAAATGCGTCTTTAATTTAGTAACATTTCGAATGAATATGTATTGCCGTTTTGAAAGTTGCACATATTTGACTGTCATTATTTACACGTCAACAATGGCGCGATGGAGGCGCAGATAGTAGAACATTCTCTGTTTGATAATAACGCTGTAACGATTCTCGGCACACGCTCCGAACGATTCGAACGAGCCTTTTTTTCAATCAAACCCGATATCGGAATTCGCGCATCGGTTAGCCGAACCCGTCGTTCCCCTTTCCTAAAAAAATTAAACAGCTTTTAAGCGCGCATCGCGTCGAAAGCGAAAAAAATCATCTCAGGTAATCGAAATAATGGCGAGGTCGCGCGAAAAAAATTCACTATAAGGGCGGAAAAAGAAACGGATTCGTACAAAAAAGTCCAAATTTTAATACGTCCGTTGAGGGGTGCGGGGTGCGGGGCGCGCAGCGTCGCGAACGCCGCGCGCCTGCCGCCAGTATGCCTTCGCGCGCCGACCGCGCGGCCACGACCCGCTCGTCAGTATATCGCCCGCTCGCGGTACACGCACTTTGCCGAACACATCGCCGGCCCGGACTCTCGCTCTCGTAAAGTTGTCAAACAAAATACGCGATGGTGCTCTCCGCTTGCGTGCGCGCCGCCTCGCGGAACTACTGCAACCCTTACCGTAAGTACCCTCGATATTGGACTTTCATAAAGTTTCAGGAAACATTTTTATTTTGAGTTTCGACTTTTTTCCAAGTCTATTTACTGAGTTATGGATGTCATATAATATATTTAATACTATCTGTTTTCTAGTCACCATAGTTCAAGTTTTGCATAGTTTGTTTGGGTGACTAGACTAGATAACTGGTGTGATTGATTTTATTTATTTATTTAATCTAAGACATTTGCATCTGAGCTTTCATAATACTTAATAAGCACTCACATTGCACATTTAAAATGAAATGAATACAAACATGTTGTTAGTAACTTATATTAATTGTTAGTAAACAAATACAACTTACTAATAATAATTGTATTAGTTCTAAACTGCTAAAATAAAAAATAAAACTAATAAAATTACACGTACTTGTAACACGTACTTACGTAATGACATTATGAAGTATGTTGGTTTTTAATATAAGATTAGATTGTAAATTAATATTAGATTAAAGATGTAGAGCTACAGAGCTGTGTATCTAATAGAAATCGAATTCAAAGCATTGAGACATATTTGGTTCGATGATTAATTAATAATAAAAATATCTATTATCAATTCTTTAACGATTATCTATTCTTATTCTAACTAATAATTAATCCGAATACCAAATAGATAAAAATATTTTTACGGTTTTTATAATTATGTTGTTATACATGATTACTTTTATATATTTATTCTTTACCTACTATAATTGAAATGTTTATGTAAATCAATAGAAATATGTATCGATAATAATTGACAATATTAAGCTAATGACATTAAGTGGTCATTAAGCGCTTGTTCTATGCGTCAGATATGCCAGGAGATTCTTATCTTACTAATTAACGTGGTATGGAATGATACAATTATTCATATTCAAATACATCTATGCCACCTACCTTAAGGAAAATAAAATAGCTTAGAATTTTTCTCATGTATTTTTTTTCTGTTAGCTAGGTAGGTACATATTTTACCTTTATTACATAAACGTTGATGAATCACACAATAGGGTATATAGGTAGGTACAGACAACAGCTCGTCAACGTGTCGGAATAAAAGTAAAAAAACGGTTGAATGACCTTTACTTTTTGGGTAAATCATCATCATTATAACAGCCATCGGTCGTCCACTACTGAACAAAGGCCTCCCCCAATGATTGACTTAGGTAAATAAATAAATAAAAACTTTATTTGTAATAAATGTGCAATTGCACATTTAGCTAAATGTTGGCATACAAATCTTATATTCGGGTATTGTAATTTATCTATTATATCACAAAATATTTAAGAATAACATTAGGTAGGTTGACCTACCGTGTTATGTACTTGCCAACTGCGTATTAACATTTTTAAAGTAGCTTTCCAATTACTGTTTTGAACGTATGGTACATACTTTAAATAGGCCTGGGCAATTACACAATTATTACTTTTTTATTTGACAGTTTACGTTAGACCTTAAAACTGATTATAATCAAAAATAATAACTTTCCGATTTTTGCAATTAACAATTAATTAATTGATAAACTTATTACTAATAAGGAAATAAAAACTTGTACTTTTATTTCCATTATTTGCATATGACGTAGACATTTGTTATTCTACTAATGAGTAGAAATTCATAATCGAATAATGTTTTGCGTCAGCAGATCAATATAATGGGTTCATAACAACGGCTATTGTTATTATGCACAGCTTATTAATATTCATGTTACACAATAACTAATTAAAAGTTTTATTCATATTTTTTATAAGCTGATGCAATTCGCAATAATACATACATAATTTTTTACAATTCTCTACGCTGCGTTTGCATTAAAAGAAGGATGCGATGTAAAAAACAAACAACAGCACATTTTAGGGTAAAAAATGTTCTATCCGCGATAAAATGGTGCGGCGTTATTTCTCCGAGTGTACCCTTTTTGTGTGCGGAATGCTAAATGCACGAGGTAAAAAACCCGAAGCTCCGCGATGACGTTTCAATAATCGCGACTCCCGCGCACAATGCTGTGTTTTTTCCGCGCCCGTTGACGTGGATCACGGTTTTTTAGCGTCCTGCGCTAAGATTACCCAAACATTTGAATGGGGTGCGCATACGCATACAACGCAAATCTTTATCCGCAACGTCGGCGTATTGTGCAAGGATTATCAGAGACAGGTACCTACGTGCCGCCTTCCCACGCTAATATGCAATGAAATCTTAAACGAATAAATTTCTGTATTTAATTTTAAAATTTTCACTGATGCGTTTTATACTAAAGCAATTTATGCAACTCGTAGCAGCGCCGTAGCGCTCGTAGTCGCCATATTATATTGTGTACTACCTAGTTTCTCAATGTAAAATAATATTATTCGAGATCACGTGCAGATTAGATAAAAATAATACTGCTGCAATAAATTTGATAATTGATACGTATTCATAATTCATTGGTATAAAATCGACTTTATTATTAACATCTTTCAGCCTGACTCATTCGATTTATGAGTAATGTAAACAGGTGGTAATGATATGCATGATCGATTGTACTTTGATAGATTTGATTAGAACACCTGTGTAATTGCCTGATTTGTAGATTTAATTGAAAAACACGGCAGAAAAGTGTCAAAGCGGAGCGTGCCGCGGCCGTCGCCCGAAGACGCAGCTCTACAGCTTCGAGATAATCCTCTGAATCGTGTCCTCTAATTACTTAATCCCATTACAGTTTGATGTCTCACCTCAATTCGGATACTGATATCGTATATCTACTTTTAATCAACGAATTTAAAGTATCGATTTCAGAGCTATGCTTACGTGAATACGCCAAACAATTTATATGATCAATATTATACAATTAAAAATGTAACATTTTACATGTCGCTCTAAAATGGTAACTGGAATGTTCTTTATTTTATAAATAAGTCGTTGAATGTAACTTAAAATTTCTTATAAAATTTTAAAACAAATAACAATTCCGTTTCTATAATAATTAAAACAATACAACAGCTCTGATGTTCATTTTAAGCTCATTACATCTTATCCGCTTTGTGAAGTGTCCTAAGCGACTTAAGCAATTTACTGTAGTAGGTAATGTTTTTGCCCTATTATTTTCGTCTAATCACTCAAAGCTAAAACCCATGATGATACATTTTAGTAAAATACTTAAATCTAAGTCTGTAACATCTCAGTCAATCGTAAACAATTCTAAGTAGATAATAAATGATAAGGTTAAGTCCAGGTTTAAATATATGCAGCCGTATACAAACCATATACCAAATTTAAGATTGTTTCTTTGGACTGTCAAGTTTTTAAGACTAATTGAAGTCTCAAGTTCTATTCCAATGATAATTTGCAAATAATAGATTAAATATTAACTTAAAGAAATAGTTACGGTCGCTTAAATCTCAGTATGAAATTAGGTTTACTAAAAAGCGTAGAATTTAATATTCAAATTTAGCTTTTGCTCTGTATTTTTATGCTTGCAAAATCATGCACAATGAAGGCGTATCTACTTAACTTGCCTTCTGTGTCAAAATTGTGTAGTGTGTACTCGTAAGTGTGAAGGCGTCGGTAAGCTCCTTACTTCGCGCTCGGGCTCGCGGCGCCACCGCGCGCCGCGCTGAGCTGCCGATCGAATTACCCGAACACGGCCTTGCTGCTAATCGCCGCTAAACGCTTAAGGCCTTAACATTGTTATGTCCACCGAGGTGACGCACCGCGACCAAATTAAGCGTATTTTAACAACGCTTCCGATGTACGATCTACTTAAACGATAGACATGAACGCTGGCGTGAAGTCGTCACCGCGCACATATCGGTTACTTAAAGGTTCTTACTTATTTACATTACATTTAAACATTTATAAACGCTTTTACAAAGATAAAAAAAATATTATCAATAATTCTGTCTCCAGTTTTTAACTGGCGACGTTTCCCGCAAATATTTAATGTCTGTGTTTAAATACTACTGCTGGTAATGCGTTGTCGTTTGATACGATATTAATGGGTGAGTTCGTTTGTTTCAGAAGAGTCGGGCGAGCTTATCAAGTCGCCGTCGCCGCCGCCCAGCCATGGTACGTACGACGCTCAACAATCACAGTTCTCATATCCTGTCTCCAATTACTACCCAATTAAATATCAGACGTCGTGTCTGCGCGCAGATTGGCAGCGATCGATTCAAAACCGTTAATTAGTATAGAAAATGAGAAACAGCGAGTGTACATAAAATCTAATTGATTATTATTTATAATAAACACGTGACGCGGCGTAGACCGTCCCGGCCAATTAGCAAATAGCTAATTAATGAGGTCTGCGGTGTCGGCGAGCTGCTCCGTCTGGTCAGCGCGGCCGGTGCTAACGACCCCGTACGTAATTATTTTAAATTCAATTTAATTAAAGTACGGTTACCCTGAATATTAGGCTGATACCTAGAACAACTTAACAACAAATAATGCAGTTGAATATTAATAATCATTAACTTGTTTTTATTTCATACTTTTTTAACAATTAGTCAAAAAGTAGATTTAAACATATAAAGAAAACTCTTTTGATACCCTTCTAAGTCTTCTCGATACGTTTAGAAGGTTTTTTTTTCTTCAGATCCCCAGAATGAGGGGTCATTATTGAGTATATAATCCGCCATATTATTGTTTTATTCAGACATCACGTAGCCTAAACATCACGTAAAAATGATTACCATTTTAGTTTTTTTATTTTTTTATTATTAAAATAAACTATGAATGCGTCCTATACCTTATTGTTGTGCCCAACAGGGTCTATAATGATCTTTTGAATGTGCCTGTTATACAACTATGTACATTACAGAACACACTTAATATATTGAATTGAATTGAATAGCCTATGTCACCCGAAAGAACGTTAGCATTCTAACGATACCTCATACATCAAAATCGGTTTAGGACTTTCGTCATTATAAAAAGAAGCTCACACAAATCAAACTAAAAAAAACATTACACTCTATTTTGGGCAGTTGTGTAAAAACAAAAGCATGGTTTATTCATTTATATAAAAATATATTAAGCTCAACACTCGTGCTGACACCTATTAAAGAAAAATAAAATAAGTGTCTTACACAACGATCAATCCTCGGTAACCTGTAATCTTTACACAAATGTACTTCATACCTACATTATCGGCAAGGGGTGTGTTTGTTTAGGCTTATACGAGGAAGGTTGGAGAAAGTTTCAATGGTGCACCCTGCGCACACGCCGCGCACAATGCGCCGCGCACGCGCAGCTTGGCGACTGCACCCCTTTGGCTCAGCCCTCAACTCTTTTCTTCGCCCATTACATGTATAAGAAGATAATCTTTTTAAAATCATCTTTCAACACTCCATCTTGTGCGGGGTGACTGAGTCGATGTTGGAGATGATCAACGACGCATCAAAGGGGTATCAGTGGCACGAGCCACGTGCATAATTTACAACTGCGACAAATTGCACTGCCATTATGTTTTTTTGATTGATTGTCGGTCTAATCATTTTGTTTGCGCAGTGTTATTGCTCTATAAGGAAAAGTTGTTACGTTCTTACTATTGTTAAAACCGTAATGATTCTGTAAGTGCTATTTACCTTAATCCCACCTACAACGAACCTCCCTTTTATTTAATTAAGCAACAAAATATATACCTATAAAAGCTAAACGTTATTTACCGTTAAAAAAAAATCTCTAAGTGCAAAAACTACGAGAAAGTGACTTTTTATCCGGCTAAAGTAGAAAGGTTTATTCGTCACCGGTGTTTTTGCTTAATTTGAGAGAAAAATATGCACTTTACTTTGACATATTTTGGACTACCTATTTGAGTAATTATTATCGGACTTTAAATCACCCCCCAAAGACATTTTTACTAACTTGTTGAACTTCGCATATTTGGTAATAAAATAAACAAGTAAATAAATAGAAAACATAAAAATTAAACCTTAAATATATAATAGTGTTAGATCAAAACATGACGTGTGTTTGTTTGGGGTGTGCAGATCGTTTGAGTGTCATTTGCATGTAATTTCCGGCGTCGCGCCATACATCATGCGCGACGTGCGCGCCCGAGACCCCCCGCCCAGCCGCGTTGACGGACTATATCATGTCCATAATCCATATTAAGTATAATATTATACCCATACCTATGTGAGCAAATGTCTTCGTTTTAAACCGACTTCAAAAAAGGAGGAGGCTCTCAATTCTTCGGGATCTTTTTTTATGAATGTTCATCGATCATTCGTAAACTGATTTCGGTAATTCTTTTTTGTTCGAAAGGAAATACTTCCGGAATGGTCCCATAATGGGATCTATAAGAAAATCAAATCAAACATTGCATAAATTCCATACCACACCAACTATTTTTTGTATCTATGTTACCCAATATCTTCAGCAAATGTAAACCGATTTTGATGTTTAATTTATTATTGAATAGCTTATACTTAAAAAATAGTATAATAATTAAATAAAATCGAAAAAAAATCACTTCTAAGGCCGGAAAAATAGGGCATGAAATCGGTGTTCAAAAGTTAACTTTTGTTTGCACTCTCACGATTCGTTTGTTGGAGATGTATTACTAAAATGGATAAAATAAGTAAATTTAATTTAAAAAAAATAAAACGCCTTCAAAAAACTATAAAGCTTTTGGAGTCGGTGCCAGCCGATGGTGATTGCACTGACTCCAAAAGTAATTGATTAGGTACTTAAGTGTCATTCACATTTTTAGCTTTTTATTTTTTATAGTTGTCTGTCGTTTTTCCTGGCGGCCAGTTAGCGGCCACTAAGTAGGTACATCAAACGTTTAACTGATTTACCTATACCCAAAAATAACCATTGATGAATAATAATTTTACTACGTTGTCATTGATTAAGTTTTTTTTTTTAAGTTGAAATCATTAGTGAAATTATAAATACATATTAAGTAAATGATCAGACAAATTGCGTTTAAAATAAAAATATATATTTTAGTATACGATAGAACCCTTATAGTTTCGCCATTTCTGTCCGTCTGTCTGTCTGCGGCTCATTTTAAAGACTCTTGTACTAGAAAACTGTACTTTGGCAATATTATTATTAAATAATAATGTACACGTGTGACTCAATGAAAACCAAATATTACGATTTGGTGAAGTTAGTAATGCTGAAAACAAATTTACGATACTATCGTTATCACCGTGTCTATCGCGAAACTGTGTGATAATCGCAATGATTCATTAAAATATTCGCAATAATAGTGATTGATTCCTACTTCAAATTACCTCGATTTGCATTCTAAGCAGTAGATATTATAGATAAGCAATATCTACGTCACGTCCTACTTACATTTTGGGTATTATTTTAGGATTGTGTTATCGTAAGAGTCAGGAAGTTTTAATCAGATTTTTATTTTGCTTTGAGTTTTTGTTGTTTTTGAGTTATAGCAGCTTAGTTTTAAAATCTGAAGCCATTTAAATCTTAAGACATCGATAATACAATTACATGGCTAATATATTTATTTGCTAAATCCGCAATCTGGGGGAAGCCTATGTTCAGCAGTAGACGTCCTATGGCTGAAATGATGAAATCAGCATCATAAATCATCAACGTAAAAGCATGTTTTGGGGAAAGGAGACGAAGATACTAGCAGCATTTACTCGCTGAAAGGTTAAACTAAGCCTTTGTGTGAACGAACCAGCCTTTTTATTGTCCGAAATGGAAATCTATTTTGGTGCTATTTTGCTAAAAATAATTTAGTATTCGGTCCCCACGGTCCAAACGTCTCTACGGCAAAAGGCGCACACACTTACTTGCAAAAGACTCTTATTTGCGCCGGATGGCATTTTCTTCTGTTTCTGCTGTAGCTTGTACAGCAGATTCCCTGAGGTGAGAAGAGGCTAAAGTGGCGACACAAGTTAGTGGCGTCCTATACTAAAGCTTCCTCTCCCAAGGAATGAGCGTAAACCATCAGGAGACGTATTTTTGAAGCATTAGAAATGAATCTCATATTCGAACACGAAAACAATTCGTGTGTGAAATTCATTTCTATTGCTCACGATTTTACGCATTTTTGAATCACTCGAAATAGGTGTTACTATTAAATTGAAATCTTGTAACTATTCTTGTTTCACGCAGAAAATATTATAAACCATAAAGCAAAAACTCATTATCGAACGTAAATAAAAAGTTATTATGTCAAATTTCTGTCAAACATACGTTTGTCAATGTAATTCTTCCGTACTTTTTACTAGTAGAAAACAAAAACATGTGGTCATTGCAGAATTTACGGAATGAATTTTCAAAAATAGTGATTTTAGGAATTTGCATGCGAATCTTGCGATTTCGTATTCGGATTGGAATTCGCATGATTCAAAAATACGTCTCCTGGTCTCTTGCCGTCAACACGGACCAACTCACGAGGTTCCAGCCAGTGTGGAAGGAACGTTGATGCTAGCAAGAGCTCTTATTATGACGTTATTGAGATTATCCCATAAAAACTGCTACAGCTGTTTTTGTTTATTAGAAAAATTGGCCCATATTTTTTAGTTTAAAGATCACCTAAATGTTATGTCATACTTTAAAAATTGATAACCTAAGCAAGTACCTAAGTTTTAGCTGTTCCAACTAGCCCTGAATACAGTTTGAGTTATAATACGTGAGATTATTAAATGTCCCCTGTGTAAATACCATTGACGATTTTGTAAAATTTTATCTATGAAAAGCTAGACGGATAATAATTATTACTAATACCAATATGGACCATTTTATTTTATATTTATTTATTTACAAAATCCACAGCTAACAGAATTAATGCAGACACTTAAAACTAAACACAGCCAGTAAACTATGGTTCGAAATAAATGATTTGAGACAACATCATCATCATCATCATTTCAGCCATAGGAATCCACTGCTGAACATAGGCCTCCCCCAATGACCTATCATCAGGGGGATGCAATACTCGCCACGCTTGGCAGGCGGGTTGGCGAACGCAGTTTTTTTATAAGATTTCGCACGCAGACGCTGCTGCCCGTCTCGTGCTACAGGAATTAGTCGCCTCTTACGACACGCCTCCTATTGGCGGGGGGAAGTGTATTATTTACCGCCGTCCCCAAACGGCAGACAATATACTTCAGCTTAACTTAATTGTCATGTATTATTTCATATTCTTATTCTTATTAGTAATTGAATAACGTGTAATGTCGTCGTCAGATGGTTCAGCGAGCGGCGAGGGCGAGATCAGCGGCGACGAGCGGCTGCCGTCGCCGCCGCGCGCGCCGTCCGCGCCGCTGCCGCACGCCGCGCACCCGCACCACGCGCCGCACGCCGCGCACGCCGCCGCCACCGCCGCTGTCTTCGTGAGTACCCATCTACCCACAAACTGCACACACCATGCCCGCACTAATATAAACCTGCGTAGATCAGACGACGATATCCAGGTTTTTAAGCCATCTTGCGGCGAATGAATGAATGAATTAATGAATGATGAGGATGACATCCACTGCTGAACATAGTCCTCCCCGAAAAGAGAGGATTGCCAATACTTGCCACGCTTGGCATGCGGGTAGGAGAGCGCAATTTTTTATAATATTTCGCACTCAGACGCTGCTGCCCGTCTCGTGCTACAGGAATTAGTCACCTCTTACGTGTGTGTGTATTCTTTACGGCCGTCCCCACACGGCACCAACCTATACATATTTCATTTTTAAATAAAACAGCAATTAAATGTAACATCA
Organism: Anania hortulata; assembly: GCA_963576865.1. Taxonomy (NCBI): domain Eukaryota; kingdom Metazoa; phylum Arthropoda; class Insecta; order Lepidoptera; family Crambidae; genus Anania; species Anania hortulata. The sequence goes on from OY756393.1 coordinate 22,824,149, forward strand.
GTAATTAAAACTAAGCCGTAATTGACGACCGTCTGGTGTAGTGGTTCGCGCTCTGGACTATAGAGCCAACAGTTGCGGATTCAAATCCCGCAAGAGGCAAATGTTTGTGTGATGAGCACGAGTAACTGTGCCTAAGTTACGGATGTTGAAAAAAGGTTTTTGAATATGTTTATCCGTTATCTAGTCGCTATAGTACAAGCTTTGCTTAGTTCGGGGCTAGATAAATTGGTGTGATTGTGAAAACAATTTATTTATTTCACTTATTAGTTAAACAACATAAACACGATAAGCGAGGGGTCTGACATACTACATAAAGAAAATACCTCTATCTATAGAACAAATGACAAGAACAATATTTACGCTGAACTTTCATTGTAAAGGCGGGCCTTTTAATGACGATGTGATGACCCAATTGGCCTGTTGGTGCTGTAACTTTTCTTGAACGCAATGGGTGCCTGGTTCGATTTCCGATTGGGGTCAATTAAGTTTTTAAATTTGGTTCGAGTCTGGCTGTGCTGCGAGACACCGTACCTCGTAAAACAAGGATGTTGATTTCTTACATAGACGAGAACATGAACATTAGTGTGTCGTGTGGCGCATATTTATTTATATGATCTTGTAATAAAATAAAATAAAATTAAAATAAAATTATTACTTAGGTTGAAGGTAAGGTTGAAGCTCGACTGCTTCATTTTACTTGACTTGGGCAAAACCAAATGGGGGATTATAATTGAGCGGACGATTTATTATTCATTGTACCATCTTTTCTTTCTTATGTTTTATTAATACGTCAAAAAGAAATTTGGATAATTTGCTTACGGTGTACAAAAAATCTAAATAATAGATTTTACTTAACACAGGATAAGATTAGATTTAATGAGTTTTGAATAATAATAAATGCCTATACATGACTATCAATCATGCTTATTTCATAATCTCGTGGAAAATGCCCATTACAAAAACACTGCTACGAGCTACGAAGACACAAAAAGGTATTGCGCATTCGTAGCTCGTAGCATACCTACTCGTAGCGGTCGGAGAACCAATTTGTTCCCGTTTGTCGACAGAACGCGGCCGGCGCTGGCAATGCGCTCGCGCAGCTTCAGCACCTCCTGCTGACGCAGCACGGCGCGCACTCGCTGCTGCTGCACACACAGGTCAGTGCTCCTTCTATGTTCTGCTTCTTCTTCTTTTGTGTAATAGCAAAACCCAGACAAAGCTGGGTGAACTCGACTGCTTCGCTCGGTGCCATATTTAGATCCACCTCCGTCCAGCTTTTAGGGCACAGAGGGCAATCGAGGAGGTAACCCACAGTCTAAGGATTCTCGCCGCAAGCACGCGCGCTTTGCGCTTCATCTTGCAACCTCCTCCTTTCTAGGTTTGTCTTCCAGATTATTTACTAATTTGCTATTTATATGCCGAAAGGCGAGCATTCTGGACTTGGTGTCGCTACCTCTAAGGTTCCGGGTTCGATTATCTTATGATCAAAGTAGGAAACATTTTTTTCTTTATCGTCTTGGGTCTGGGTGTCGTAATACCGTTGTTGTTTCTGATTTCAAGTATTTTGGCTGCTTATGATCATAGAATCAGAGCAATATATGATGTCCAATATTTATAATTTATGCCCATAAATATTGGTCTTGGAAAAATGCAGTGACCTGGGATGTACTGAGATTTTCCCGGATGTAGGACACTATGTGTTTCTGATAAAAACAATCATAATAACCAATTGCAATACACAAACCATATCGTTGGTGCTAAAGAGGTGTTTCTGGCCGCAGGTGCAGCAGGCGGTGGCGCAGGCGGCCGCGCAGCAGCTGCAGCAGCTGCAGGCGCGCGCCGGCGCCGCGGCCGCGCCCCCTACCACAGGTACGAGCACATCGCTACACCACTACCTACATACAGCTAGATTAAAAAAACTACTGCCTACAGCAGTCATTTATTAACAAGATCGTCATCAGCCTTTAGAAATCCTCTTCTGGACAAAGCACTCCCACATAGAACACCACAGTAAGCGGCTCGGGGCCGTTTGCATCCAACGGCTTCCCGCAATCTAGTCTACAGTCCACCGGGTAGGAGGCCTGCCCACGCTGCGTCTTTCAGAGTTCCAGTTTCTGGTGACGCCGACAATTGCGAAAGAAATGTTTTTGAGTGACAACTCGAAATAATTCTTCCATTAATGGTGGCCAGTTCTGCAAGCTATATCAACAGCTATTCAAATAGCTAAAAACGCCAAGTGACTTTATTAAGCTTGTTTAAGAGGGCAACCACATCTTAGTGCCGTAAGTCATCACTGGCAACACGTAATCCTCAAATACCTTAGTCTTCACGCTCTGGAGCTATTGTACATATGCTCATAAAGTAATTCTGCCATCAGACGGCAGATCACCGTCGCCTCGGCGGACGCCGCCTGGCGCGGGCGCGTTTCTCACGCCGCTCACGCCGGGCTCGGGGCGGGCGCGCTCGCCGCACCACGCGCCCACGCACGCGCAGTCGCATGCGCACGCGCTCGCGCACACGCCGCTGCACGCGCACGCGCACAAACCGCGCGCGCTCGAGCCCGCCGCCGACGACACCGCCGATCTCGAGGAGCTTGAGCACTTCGCCAAGACCTTCAAACAGCGGCGTATCAAGCTCGGTAAGAAATATAACTTAACCCATCGATCATGGATGTTTCAAGTGACTCATGCCCTTACTCGTCGAGTGCTAAATTAAGTTTCTGTAGCAAAAAAGTATTTATCTCAAATTATTACATATCACTTCTAACCCAACAAGTTTTCATAATAAAAACCCCATACATTTTATGTCTACAGGTTTCACCCAGGGTGACGTCGGCCTCGCGATGGGCAAGCTCTACGGGAACGATTTCTCGCAGACGACGATATCGCGGTTCGAAGCCCTGAACCTTTCGTTCAAAAACATGTGCAAGCTAAAGCCGCTGCTACAAAAGTGGCTGGAGGACGCGGACTCGTCGCTGGCGGGCGGCGGCGGCGGCGCGGGCGGCGCGGCGCTGGGCGCGGGGCTGGCCGAGGCCGTGGGCCGCCGCCGCAAGAAGCGCACCTCCATCGAGTCCGGCGTGCGCGTCGCGCTCGAGAAGGCCTTCATGCACAACCCCAAGCCCACCAGCGAGGAGATCGCCGCGCTCGCCGACGCGCTCTGCATGGAGAAGGAGGTCGTGCGCGTCTGGTTCTGCAACCGCCGGCAGAAGGTGAGGCGCCTGCGGCACCAAATGTACCGACATGCCGCTCCCGCCCTGTGGGCGAGCGTCACCTACCTATCCGACGAAGAGAATTAAAAGGCATACTTTACCAAAGGTGCAATTAAGAAAATAGAAATAAAAAATCCTGTGCTCCTCTTTCCCACCGAAGGTACGACCGTCGGTGAGCCTATCGTTGTACAGTCCCTTCTCTCGCGATGAGGTGCTAACGGAGTCCGTTGTTCGCAGGAGAAGCGCATCAACCCGCCGGCGGGCGAGGGCGGCGCGGGCTCGAGTCCGGGCGGCGGCGTGGGCGGCGTGGGTGGCGTGGGTGGCGTGCTGCTGCCGCACGCACACGCGCACGCGCACGCGCAGGCGCACCACCACGCACTGCACGCGCACGCGCACGCGCTGCAGCCGCTGGCGCTGCTGGCACGCGCGCCCCCGCGCGACTGACGCGCCGCGCTCGCCGCGCACATGACACATATCGTCTTGTAAATAGTACGCATCGCAATAACGGCGTCCCGCCGCGGACGCCGCGTGTACAGACTGGTTCGTTAGTGTATATAGGTGTATATGCGAGGACGCCGACGGCGTCCGTGTCTGTAAATTAGTGTGTAAGTTTATATTATTATGTGAATTTTTATTTATATACGTTTGAGGACGGGTGCGCCCCGAGCGTGCCTCGGGGGCGCCCGCCCGCGCTCGCGCGCTGCCGAGCGGGCCGCCGCCGCCGCCGCAGGGGCGTAAACCGGCCCGCACCGGTACGCACCGGTACGCATCTGTCCGCACCGGTCTGCACCGGCTCGCACCGGCCCGCGGCCCGCTCGCGACCGCGCGACCGCCCGTGATGTACAGAGCTCATATCAGTTAGCGCACGACGCGTATGTGAGGTGGATGTGTAGAAAACTATCTATATGTTAAAAAATAAAACATAATAGAGAATATAGTCCTGTGTTTTATTTATATACTGCACTAGTCTATCAAAAGTTGAGAGGTAGGTACGTAAATATCAAAAAGAGACTCCTACATCCTTACAAACTTTTCCTCTACAATAGGGGAACTATAAGAACCATACTGTTGAAACTTGGTAAGTAGATGTAATCTGTAAATCGCATTAAGATTTTCACACAAAAATAGAAAAAAAAATTTTTTGGGGGTTCCCCATACTTAGAACTGAAACTCAAATTTTTTTTTCATCAAACGCATACGTGTGGATTATCTTTGGATAGGTCTTCAAAAATGATATTGAGGTTTCTAATATCTTTTTTTTTAAACTGGATTGGATGGATGGATTGCGCGAGAGACACTTCCAAAGTGGTAAAATGTGTGTACATTTTAAATATCTTAACCCTTCTTCTTCTACCCTACTTTATTTCCATCCAACAACTATTAAACTATTCGAATACCATCAATTCCAGCAGTTCATTGCGTGATATAAACGCAATGAACTGCTGCTTTAACTTTATTATAATTCCAAAGATTTTACTATGTCAAAACAATGAAAATTGACAACTTCAGTAGCCGAGAGGCGAGAATACCGGACTTGGTGTCGCTATCTGTGAGGTTCCGGGTTCGATTCCCGAACGGGTCATTGTAGAAAAACAACTTTTCTATATTATAAGGTCTTTATTATAAGGTCAACACATGAATTCAAATCTATTAAACCGGTTAAAGTACTCTTCTGTGCTTATGTGCGCAGTATCCTTGAGTACGCCTCTGAGGTCTGGAATCCACAATATAACGTATATGTCTTCCGTATTGAGTCCATATAGATTCTTGAGGTGTTTGCAGTTAAAAGTAAACGACGGGATCATGGGTATGAGGCTAGATGTAGAAGATACCACTTCTTACCTTTACAGAAAAAGCGACAAGCGACGGATATTAAGTGTCTTTTAAAAATTGTAAATGGTAGCATTGATTGTCCTGCTTTATTAGAACAAGTTGACATCTGGGTACCACGCAAATTACCGACCAGACGTACTCAACCTCTGGCAATACCCAGGATAAACACGAATTATCGTCGTAATTCTTTCTTTAACCGAGCGAGCAACTTTTTTAACGACCTGTCAAAAGGCAACGGCGAGCTGGAATTATTTCGGACTAAACCGTTAACTATAAACAAATTGTTTAATTGTGAGTTTTTCGGGCCCCACTCCGAGGGTGCAGCAAACCCCTGACTTGTTTTTGTTTTTGTTTTGTTTTTTTCTCTACTTATATTTTTGACTACTTTAGAAATGGCTTATGTGGTCTATTTACATACTGTATTTCTATATGCGAATGCCTGTTAATAGCTACGTTTATATGATAACTCTGTATTCATAGATTGTATCAATGCTGTTGGTGTTCCGAATAAAATAAAATAAATAAATAAATAAATATTGTCTCGGGTCTGGGTGTTGTGGTACCGTCGTTGTTTTTCTGATTTCTGTAACACAAGTGCTTTAGCTACTTACCATAGGATCAGAGCAATGTATGTGATGTTGTCCAATATTTATTCATTTATTTTATTTAATGAACTTATACATCCTACAGTGTGTAGGGGTCTAAACTAAAATTTAAATTCTAATATCTTTGTTCTAAATCACAAGTGGAATAAAATTAAACAATATTTGTTGCATTACGTTGTTGGGATAACCTCCTAAGTGTATAAACTTGCGACTATAAAATAACTGAAGGCATCTATGTCGACAATAGATACGAAATCCAACTGAATATTAAATAAACGACAACAAGCAAGGCATGATTATTTGACGACCTCCGTAGCCGAGAGGCGAGCATACCGAGCTTGATGTCACTATATTATCTGAGGTCCCGGGTCCGATTCCTAATCGGTCAATATAGAAAAATTGCCTTTCCAATTTTCTCGAGTCTGGGTGTTGTGGTACCGTCGTTGTTTAAGCTACTTATCATAGGATTATTTATGTGATGTTGTCTAATATTTATATTTATCAGATGGCGAAATAAAAACAAATTACAAATGATAGTTATCTGTTTTGACCCAAACCGGGAACCGAACCCAATACGAGACGACGCCAATTGAACCATCAAAATACACCATAATTAAGGATTTTATGCTTCACCTGCTGCTGAAACTAACCCAAGTAACTATCTCCATTAACACGTCCACACAAATCCGTACCTACTTACTTACTTCGTTGGCTCAGCGTCCCGAAGTGGATCTTGTCCTCCAACATCGAAGATCGCCAGTAATCGCCATCTGCCTCATGCCAGTTCCGTTCAGTTAAATTCATGTTCTCTTATGTCTTTCGTGATTTCATCGATCCAGAGACCATCCGGGCGCCGACAGACAGTCATCTCAGGATCCTCTCTCATTCTTTCCGCGTGCCCGAGCCAGCGAAGTCATGATGTTTTAAACTCTCCTAGTATGTCCGGTTCGGTCACTAGTTCTTTAATATCTGTATTTTTCTTTACCCTCTAGTTTTCTTCTTGTTCTTGTTGCGGGCCCAAGTTCTTCGAAGAACTTTTCCTTCGCTACTAACAGTTTGTTTTCCCTCTTTAAGATTAGTGTCCGCTTTGCAAGTGCAACCATACGTTAAGAATGGTCTAATTATACAAATAAAAAGGTCTACACAAATACTTTCTAAGGAAAATTAGGTTTCTATACAATAAAAATACTTTTATAAAAAACATTACCGTCCATCTGGGTCAGTCGAGTAAAAAATAAAAATCTACTTCAACATCTAAAAAGCAAAGCACAAAAACATACTTACTTAATTAGTTATTATTTTATGGCTAGCCTTATGCCTTAAAACTGGAGTCTATATCTCACTCACCTTACAAAAGCAGTCTAGCTACCAAAAAAGACCTCATCATAACGATTCACAACATACTAACTTCTATTGCATTTAAAATGAATAATATAAATAATTAAACAGTTTGATGTCATTTAAACTTAGTATCCCCGTAGGTAGGAGTGCCTACTTCCTACAATGGATCTGTATTACTGAATCTCAGCTACACTATCGATGTATAGTACATTAAATTTGTACAAAAGTATTTTATCAGTTTAATATTATGTCTAGGTCCTCTTCCTCTTTGAGATTAGTCTTCTCGAACAAAGAAATAGAAACTCAGTATAACTTCTCACAAAACCGTTGCAGAGCACAAAACGAAGGTATTTATACATATTATTTAAGAACTTCATACAAAAGATTTAAACGTCGTCATTTACAATACGTACAATGGGAAATTATACTCGTAAGTATATTTGAAAAAGATAGTTATGTAAGGAATATAATCTCCAAAACTATTCGGAGGCAGTTGCCCCAAGGGATATGATCATGATCATATCACTAGACTAATTTAGCAAAATGGTTATAAACTCAACTGACTGGTGTGATTTCTACTTGTTCAATCTATAATTATAAAAATGCATTTTTATTTCCTTTGGTCATCGCATCACGTGTGAACGGATGGAACAAATTCGCTTATTATTTTTTTGTTGTATATTATTGTCAGAAGGTTCTTTTATTTATTTATTTATTTATTTAATAGGAGCAACCAACAAATCTTACACCAATGATACAATTAACAAGTAACAGGTTTAAAATATGAGCTAAGTGTAGATTCAGTTACAGGCTGCCACGACTTGCAAATGTGAGTTATAGTTTACTTCTAAAACAAGAGCTTACTTATAAAATAAAAATGTAATAATATTTTTTAGGACTTAATTTTAGTTAAACAATAAAAAAAATTATAAAGTTGCGCAGAAAATTCTTTATGAATAAACTGAAGACCACGCGAACGAAGACGCGGGCAACAGCTAGAGTTATATACTATAATGAGTAAAATTCAAAATTCAAATTTATTTATTTGCTCGAAAAGTGGTACATATTAGCTCAAGCCTCCCGGTCAGCTTCGGTGTACCTCAGGGCAGTGTTCTTGGTCCCTCGTTGTTCATAATTTACCTTAATGACATTCACGAGGCCACCAGAGATGCGGACCTGATCTGTTATGCAGACGATACTGTGGCTTTATTTCAGGGAAGAACCTGGGAGAGTGCATTGCAGGCGGCAGAGCTTGGCATGGCTGCTATAAAGGGATGGCTTGATAGAAACCTCCTTACCTTGAATCTTAGTAAAACCAAATATCTGTGCTTCCATAAGACGCAATCCTCATGTCCAGCTGTTCCCACTATCCTGAAAGTGCATTCATGTAATTCTTCCTCGTGCTCTTGTGTCCCCGTGGCTCGATCCAACTTTGTAAGATACCTTGGAGTAGAAATTGATGAAAACCTGTCCTTTAAGCATCACATCGCGACGCTTACCTCGAAAGTACGTAAACTAACCCACGTCATGCGTCTGCTACGTAACTCCGCTGACAAGCCCCTTCTTTACACAGTCTACACTGTGCTTTGTCAAAGTCTACTAAGTTACTGCATTGTGGCTTGGGGAGGAATTTGCATTACAACTATGATCGATATTGAACGGGCACAGAGATCTGTGCTTAAGGTGATGCTAAAAAAACCATACCGATACCCAACTCGAGACCTGTATCTAGAAGCAGGAGTCCTGAATGTTAGACAATTATACATGCTAAAAGTTTTTACCATAGCCCACCGCTCTACTTTAAATTCCCCAAGCTACCAAAAATTAGTAAATAAAAGGGTTTTTCACATTCCATCACATGTAGTAAAGACAGCTTTTGCAAAAAATCATCTCGACTTCAAACTGCCCTTCATCTACAATAAAATTGCACGTTTCTGCGACATAAGACATAGTTCGGTTAGACTAGCCGTTAAAGAGGTGATGAACTGGCTTCTTACTCTGTCATATTACGACACAGAAAGTCTACTGAAAATCCCTCAGTAAACCTGACATAAACAACCACACACTCATCACAACACGCACACACACGCACATACACGCGCGCACACACACAATCAAACACACACATCCGCGCATATAGCATATAACATCTCACTAATTTTTACATTTTAAATTAAAATTGCACTGATTTACTAAATTCAAGCCTATCTCACTCGACCACCTCGCACACGCAAAACTTTTTGATAATACAGTCGTTAAACATGGTTCTCGCGATACAGGTATAACCTAGTGCGAGACCGCCATTAATCGTGCCTACAACTTAAATGTATTTTATTCAATTTTGTCAACCTATCTTTGTAAACCAATTTTATGCGTAATAAACATTATCTTATCTTATCTTATCTTATTAAGATGGTACAAATGACAAAGATCGCACAATTAGCCATAAGCTGGCATTCAAATAATCAGAAATTGACTGAGGTTAACGAATGACTGAATAATATCCATCTAACAATTAAATTAAAAATAAGAATAAATAAAAAAATGTCAAGTATCAGGCAATGTCAAAAAAAAACATCTAAAATTAAATTAACAATGTCAATATTAAACACAAATTAAGTAGATAAATCAAGATGTTATGTGGGTTGCAACACTTACAACCTTTTCTTCCGAAAATGAAGAACTCAAAATATTCATCTATAGAGTAGAAGCTATTTTGCAACAACCTATATCTTCAAATTCCTCTCAAAACTCTTTAATGATATTAGCTCTAAATATTTTGTTTTGACAAACATATCGTACATCGTACATGACATATCTCATAAATGTAGATAGACAGCATGAGACAGTTAGAATTTTTTATTGTTTAAAAATAATAATAATGTAAAGAATAGTAATAATAATGTTGTTTGGACTAAGTAAGCAAAACGACTATGTCGTTTGTAAGTTACATTTATAGCCAGGCCCCATAGCGAAGCATCGCTCGCTCCTGTTTACGCATTAAGGAATTTTTTCAAAACTTAAAAACGTGAGTGTCAAAAAAGTAGCGCTGACGGGAACGCTTGCTTACTGCGCGTCTCGCTCACTCGTCCTATTCGCGCCTACTACTCGTGCAACCGTCAGTCAATCAAGCTTATGTACCTATAAGCTTTTGACAAACTATTTCTCTAGGGATATGATTTTATCCCGGATGAAACTATAGTACTGCGACATAGCAACAACTGTGGGACGATATGTACAACTTATGTCATTCAATAACTATCGGATTACGGATAAACGGACTTCTCCAGATTTATATCTCACTAGCTATGCCCGCGGTTTTGCCCGCGTGGAAACGGCATGTCACCCTCTAATTTTTCCCTTAGGAGATGGAATAAAAGTAGTAGCCTATGTTCTTTCCTTTTTCAAGCTTTTTCTGTACATAATTTTATCAAAATTGGTTCAGCTTTCACTAAAAAAAGTAGCCTATGTCCTTTTCTAAGCTCAAGTCTATATCTACACCAAATTTTATCACAACCGGTTCATTCATTTAGCGTGAAAGCGTAACAGACAGACAGAGCTACTTTTGCCACTGATTTCGTATTTCTAACAGTAGGGAAGTAGGAACAGGAATTTATTATGGTATCATAAAATATTGCATGAAGACAAGTTATAAATAATTAAATTTACTTTAAACCGTTTTCAACAAGTTTTATTAATTAAGAAACCCTTTTGTCTGACGTATTAAGTCTATCACATCAAACTCTACATTATCACATCGCTAGAGTTCTAATTTAAGCCCCTATATCGTAGCGCCATCTATCGTATGAACAGGATACTAACTTACTCAACGATGTGATACTTTTAAATAGCTTCACGATGCGTAGAAAGCAGCCGTAACGCTATCAACATTTGAACCAACCTGCACGCGCCGCTGTGAGGTGCGCAGCGCCGACACTAGAGAGAGCCACTAGTTTCAATGCCATCTAGTTAACTGCGGCTTAATTAAGTAAGAAATAAAGTTATTATTTTCGTACATTTCAGAACAAAGACAACAATATTTTTTAACCGACTTCATTATAGTTACAATGTAAGCGAAATTTTTTCTTAATTAGTTTTCCCAATCCTGATGATACTGCCTACCCAACGCTTAGTTAGCCTTATATTACGAGTATATTGATTCAATGTGATAGATGGAATGCAATAGCAACATAAAATCCATTTATTTATTACTAAATGATCCGGTGAACTTTGTCCACCACTTAAAAAGTGCATTCCCATACAAATTAGCCCATGTTGATTATGACTTTTCAGCTGTTCCTTTGGTTTTATAATTTTTTTTTTTCTTAAGTCCATTATTAAGTAAGACGAACAAAACAAACATTCTATTAGCTTTCTCTATGAATATACCAACATCCGAATTATTGATGGGCGGCTATGATGGTGGGTTTTGATCCACTTAGTGAAAATCGTACTTACCCTTTTTACCCGACTGACCCAGAAGGAGGGTAATGTTTTTCTACACATCTATGTGACGTGCCAAAAGTTTCAATGTCAGTTCAAGTTAAAAAAATTATTAATATTTTGCTATCTATTAACAAAAGTAGAGTCGTCCAAATGGACGTTATGCTCAGGGTAGACAGAGTAGGACTGTTTGAACAAATGAGGTCCTGAATAACTACACTCATGCATGTGAGTAAATGTACCCTTCTTGGGTAAAAACCCAAGTAAACCATTTGGTATTTTACCTGCTGAATACGTTCCTGAATCATATATTCTGTCAAAATTCTTACAACGGTAATCCAAAACGTACACATACTCCATTTACGTCAGAAACCCCTGCATGCTCACAAAAACGAACAAATCAAATGATTCAATATTCATTTCAATCGGATGAATAATTTAGGAACGCTTAAACGACAATCATAAAAACATTCATTTTGTTGTTAGTTTCTTTTAGGGGGGTGTTTTTTAATTATTAGTGTCATAGCTACTTTTTATTTTTTAGATAAACTTGGTTACGAATGCGTTTTCATAGTCGCCCTCAGTCAGATACCTACAACCAGAGGCTTTGTTCTGTGGTTTGATTTGTTTGATGATATTGTGATCATTAATTTGATAAACTTATTTAGATTGTTTATGCAGTTTATGCAGATGCAGTAGAGATGTAAACTGATACTTACACATCGGGTTAACGATGCAAACAAGGCATTGGTTGTAATTAGGCTGATAAAGTGTGTCGGCGCATGCGTCGCGGGCGCAGCGCAGGTCAGCGAGCGATTATCTCGCCTGTTTAATAAACAACCCGCGGCTCTTTGTGTGTCATACTGCTGCATATTGCTGTCGTTATGTTGTTACTTTGACAGAAACAATAGAGATACTAAGGTCCACTTGTAAATCGTCTTAAATCTGGTTTAAAATCTATTTCTTTTACTTCAAAGTTGTTATAATTTATTGATTACGGATAGAAGGAGGTTGGGCAAGTAGGTAGACCTAAGTCTGTGTACATTTTCAGATCCTAGAACACAAGAAAATGTGAGATAAAAATATTTTATATCTACACAAGATATCAAATGTCATAATTGTAACTACATTTAATTATTTGAATTCTAAGCCAAATAAATAAAGGCCGAGGGCCCACTCACAGCCGGAGTTTTTCCGATGTCAAATATGTAACACGAACCGATTGTTTAAAGGTAAAAGGGGTTTAAACATCCACATCTCAAGATGCCACAGCAACACCAATCATCACAATTCACTCCCTTTGCCCACCCAACCAAGTATTCATTCTTCTTCCTCTCATTCGTCATTCGAATCCTTAATCACTCACCTCCATAGCTCTATACCACTGGTCAAAAGGATTCCAAGAGGGGCGAGGATTTCACTTGCCAAATCGCTCTCAACAGTCATTAACAAATCGCTACTTAATACCGACTCCTCTTGGCAAAACTTATTTACCTTTTCTTATTCATACCTTCATGTTCAGTCAACTTCTAAATCTCTCACCAGCGCACTGAAAGATAATACCATTCATAACCCAACCCCCGTTCATCGTCCACAGTTTGTTCTTCAGAACCGGCATAACATTATCCGTTCGGTAGAGAACAAAGTTATGGATGGTGACCTAAAAAATGCGGCCCGTATTCTTTTTTCAGATGACACCCTTGCCCCCCCTAATCAGGAAACTCTTGAGAGCCTCCGTTGTAAGCATCCCTCACGTCTTAATCCTGTCCCCAACTCCGTCCCCTCTCCTCACGACTCTCATCCGTTCCAGGTCATTGAAGACAGCGAAACTCTCGCTGCCATTTTGTCTTTTCCGACTGGTTCTGCTGGCGGCATCGACGGCATCACTCCTCAACATCTTAAAGATTTGGTTAGTGTTTCCGCCGGGGACGCCGGCAGAATTTTGTTATCTAGCATTACAAAGCTCTGCAACCTCCTTTTGGCTGGTAAAGTTTTGAATACTTTTGTCCCATACCTTTTTGGTGCGAGACTCTGTGCCTTTCGCAAAAAAGATGGCGGCATTCGCCCTATCGCGATTGGCTCGACTTTTCGCCGCCTTGCAGCTAAATTAGCTTGCAGGCACATTTTCTCGCCCCTAAAAGAGTTATTTCAACCAGTACAACTCGGTTTCGGCAGTAAAGGAGGTTGCGAAGCTGCCGTGCATGCTGTCCGAAATTTTCTTTCTGACAGTGACTGTGAAGTTATTTTAAAAGTAGACGTGAGCAATGCTTTTAACTCCCTGGATAGAACCGCCTTGCTGAACGAAGTCCACACTCATACTCCTCGTATCTATCCTTTTGTTCATCAATGCTACAATAGTTCTACGAAATTACTGTATAATCAACATTCGATTCAATCTGCCGTCGGTGTTCAGCAAGGCGATCCCTTAGGTCCGGCCCTTTTTAGTTTAGGCATTCATCCTGTCATTTCACATTTAAATTCCAAATTAAATATCTGGTATCTCGACGATGGTACACTAGGAGGCAAAGCTGATAGCGTGTTTCAAGACCTCATCCGTATTATGGAAAACTTTAAAAAGTTAGGCTTGGAACTTAACCTTTCCAAGTGTGAGATCTTTATTAATGATCACGTATCTTCTCTTTCTCGTCAAAATATTGTTAATCAATTTAACACTCTGGCTCCCAATATTAAAATTCTTAGTTCTGATTCATTTTGCCTTCTAGGTGTTCCACTTCTTGATGACAGCATTAAACCTTGTTTAGATAAAAAAATTAACCATTTCAAAAATATGGCCTCCAGATTGGAAAGTCTAAATTCTCATATTGCTTTTACAATTTTGAAATTCTGCCTTTTTGTTCCAAAATTCACTTACTTCCTCCGCACAAGTCCAATCTGGAAAAAATCTAATTATTTAGAAAACTTAGATACCACCCTCAGAACAAGCATGGAAAAAATACTAAATTTAAAACTTAACAATGATTCTTGGTCTCAAGCAACACTTCCTATTTGCTTTGGTGGTATCGGCATTCGCAAAATTTCAAGTGTCGCTCTCCCCGCCTTTCTTTCCTCCGTACACAGTTCTACTAATCTAGTCGAAAAAATATTAAATCATCGACTCGATCTTACTGAGGTAAGAGATGCTGAGATAGCTTGGCAAGGACTCTGTCCCAACGAGGACATCCCAAAGGAACGTCACATTCAAAAACTCTGGGATGTCCCACTGGCGAGAGAGTCCTATAAATTCCTGGTCCAAAATTCCTTCAGTGACTGTTATCGCGCTAGGCTCTTAGCAGTTTCTTGCAAAGAATCCGGCCACTGGCTTCATGCACTCCCATCAAAAAACCTTGGCACACTACTAGACAACGAATCATTTCGGGTGTGTGTGGGCTTGCGTATCGGGGCTCCAGTTTGCGAGCCACATCTGTGTCCCTGTGGCAAGGAGGTAGACAGATTCGGTCTTCATGGTCTCTGTTGTCAGCAAAGTGCTGGACGTCTTGCCCGACACGCTGCACTCAATGACGCCATCAGAAGAGCTCTTGCCAGCATCAACGTTCCTTCCACGCTGGAACCTCGTGGGTTGGTCCGTGATGACGGCAAGAGACCTGATGGTCTTACGCTGATTCCCTGGGAGAGGGGTCGGGCTTTAGTATGGGACGCAACTTGTGTTGATACCTTGGCCCCTTCTCACCTCAGGGAATCAGCTGTAAAAGCAGGGGCTGCAGCAGAGTCAGCAGAAAATGCCAAGCGGCGCAAATACGAGTCTCTTGCAAGTGACTATGTGTTTGCGCCATTTGGTGTAGAGACGTTTGGACCGTGGGGACCGAACGCTAAATTACTTTTTGGCAAAATAGCACCAAAATTGATTTTTATTTCGGAAAATAAAAAAGCTGGTTCGTTCCTCGCACAAAGGCTTAGTTTAGCAATTCAGCGAGGAAACGCTGCCAGTATCCTCGCCTCTATGCCTCACGGACACGCCTTTATTTTTGAGTAGGTAGTTTATAGTTTAGGTTAAGTTAGTTTATTTAAAGTATTTATTTTATTAATTCTATCATTTAATATGTGTATTTTATATGAATGTATCAATAAAGCTAACAGAATAGAATAAATAAATAAAGTGTAAAAGTCGATTGCACTTCGGACACATGGAATAAACCGATTTTAAATTGTTTTTTTTTTGTTTGTAAGGTGACTTGATTGAGAGTGTTCTTCAGCTATGATTCAAGAAAATCTGTTAAGCCGTTTGAAAATTATCAAGTATTTTCTAGTAGTTGAAGAGGTGAGAGCAACGTCCACGGGTCTGAGTGACTAATGATTTGCAAGAACATGGTAGCCTTGAACTGACGCTACAGCATCACATGAAATCTGCAGGATACCTAACTCCTCACGAACTTTCAGCAGAGGTACAGATAGATAGTGCAATCCACGAAGACGCACCCAACTCTTTTTCCAAATCTCTAACAGTAAGAATGTGCAACCTTTCGCTAGTGAGTCAGTTCTTTCGATATAATATTTATGTATATAAATATGTATGTATGTATACAAATTGGGACTCTTGCACTAACCGTTTAGTCGCCACACGTGTTTTTCTGGAACAATTCGTAACCAGGTCAAAATCCATTCTAAACAAAATATCTCGAGAATCGTATATTACTTTCGACTTATTTCACGAAAGGCCTGCGTGTTTTCGTAGCCTTTTAAAGGCATAAGTGTAACCTAAATATGATTGTTAATTTTCACCATATTTAGTTTCTTTTCAATTTTAAATTAGTAGTGAAAACTTTTAGGCTAGTGTAAAACTCATTTTTTCTATGTATGTGTATTACCTTGTAAGCTGTTTGTTTTCCAAATAAAGAAAAATAAAATAAAATAAATATTTTCGCATAACATACATGGGGGATCCAATCGATAGGTTTTAGTGTCCTCTATCACCTGACGCCTGTTGGTACACCCTTTTAGGGACATCCTGTATAAATATATTTTTTTATAATGTATCGTGATTGAGTTCATTAGAATGGTCTCAATGGGAAGTTTACTAACCATTACAATTAAATACTCTTAAAACTTTATACTACAATTAAAATCAAAAAATGGCCATAGAGCCGGACTTTCTGTACCGTCATAGGATTAAACCTTACAAATCCGACAAAGAAAAAAAACGGGGAATATTTTTTTAGATTTTATGGGTCTTATTATCGGTTTTTTTTAACCTTTTATTTTTACTCGCCTTTTCCACGTCTTATAGTAAGAAGACCTGTCCAGTTCGTACCAATTACGTATTGCTGTTTATTGACACCTGACGACCGTTAGATGTACCTGAATGATTTTATTGTGTCGCTATGCGCTTGCGCACGCACACATTGCGGGCTCGAGGCCGCGCTCAGCGCTCTGACCCCACCCGTGAACCTAAGTTCCTTGAATAAGACAACAACACACTTTTCATTTAAAACGCGTTATTCACTGTAATAGGTACTAATTATTCCTTTGTCTACATTCTTATTGTCACACCTATTATATTTCTGTCAAAATTAATATTTCTAATGAAATAACTAAATATAATGTTATGGTTGCTTACTAGAATTCATGTGTGTGTGTAAAAATTCCACGGTATATTTTATACTTTTAGGTACTTAATCTCAAACTTGGATCGATCGGTCGTTTCATCTCTCAAAAGCAAAACCAATCCCTACCTACGGTTTATGACAAATGCGTTAATGCGCATCGCAAATAAATCGACACGCGCATTAGTTAGTGACAAACTGACAAGTAGGTACAATGTGCTGACCAAACCCCAAGGTCGACCTCAAGGTTCACTAAGAAAAAAACTAAGTAAGGAATATTAAGTCTCAATTTTATTTGAAATCGAAAACCTTTTTTGCGCATAACTGAGCTGCTTAATTATAAGTGCAAAAGACACGCGCGATATAGAGCCAAAATATGTGGAACGCTCTACTAACTTCCAGCTATGAAAATTAGATCCGCACCCAAATACCTATTTGGTTTGATAGCGCCAAAGAGAGCAGAGATAAAAGGATTAACGCCGCAAACATTCGAAGTAGCTCGCCGGGACATGCAAATAACAGTGTCATCTAACAGAAAAGAATACATTCAAATACAATCAACTAAGATTTATTATGATAAAATGACTGCATGACCTACACATTATACTCCTGTAATTACTCTGTATGTTGGTTGAAGGTACATTGCAGTTATGACGTAATTCATATAGTGGCTACTAAGGTTCATTAAGCACAACTGCATTATTATGATGCATATCATATTTATGTTTTAATAATAGGATATTATTTTTGCGGCATCTTCCCGCAATTTTGCAATTAGGAAAACTAGGTTTTCCTCTTGATCACACGATTGATCTTCTTGACTGACAAGACGTGTTGTATGTATCGCAGTGAAAAAGATATCTCAGGTGTGAATAGTGAATGCGGAGGATCCGCCCGGCGGCCTTAACCGCAGTCCGCGACGCATGATATCACCGCGCTTATCAGTGCGCGATTAGATACCGCCGCGCGCGCACCGCGCGAGCGCAGCGCCGATACCGCCGCGAGACCGCACCCTCCGCGCACGGGACACGGGACGCGGGACATCACCGCACCACCACCATGAGGAGCAAGGATCGCCTTGCTGAGCTCCAGCAAGTGAGTCAACCGTCATCGCAAGTTTTCAATCTGCATTTCGCTTTCGTCAACTGAGAAGATTCAACATTGTTTTAAATATTGTTTTCTCATAAAAGTGTTAATCAAATCCATTTAAATTATGATGAGTTTATGTGATTTCTTACTGTTCAATTTTCAAATATACCGTGGTTGATTGTTGAGTTATGTAATGTGGCTATAACAAATGCAAATATCGATAAAGAGGGCAGTGTTAGCGTTAAGCAAAACCGTATACTGTTATCCGAGTGCAGTAAGCGTGTTTGATCAACTGTTTCACAGATAACTACCATTTCAGCATGTGCCGGTGTTATAGATCAATGCGATCAGCTGAGTGTCATGTTAGACTTTCATCGGGTGTTTATAGGACTATATTGTTTATGCCAGGGTTAATTTTACGAGTAAGAAAAAGATTTTGATTTGTTGTTTTTAAGTGCATGATGAGTACAGTAACGATGTCGTGTGTTGCAGCTGGCGAATGGCGGCGTGTACCACGACACTGTGGTGGAGCTGCCGCCGCCCGCCCTCGACTCCGACTACCAGAAGGACATTGACGACATGTTCCTAGAGGTATATTATGCTACTAATATTTGAATACACACAATTCCCTGGACGCTTATTTTCAATAAAAACATTGCATTTCATACACACTAAAACGGGAATTAACGCGATCAGCAATAAGTACATATTTTACCTTTTATTTACCTGACGTTTCGACCGGGTTATTTTCACGCCAAGTGAAGTTTCACGCCAATAATATTATGAGGGTGGGTGAAGAATCCACTTCTCATACGGAGTGAAGACCTCGCTGTTCCAGTCAGCCTGCGACCACGGTCGGTGTAACCCGGTCGAAACGTCAGGCAAATAAAAGGTAAAATATGTACCTATTGCTGATCGCGTTAATTCCCGTTTTAGTGTGTATTATATAATGCAACGCGAAAGTTTAAAAGTAATTATTGCATGTCATTCTACAGATTTAAATAATACAGTATTAATTTATTAGAGACCCTGTTGGTCACAATAAGGATTTGAGGTTTTCAGTTTTGAGATATGGTTTGATAATATGGGGTAATGGCACTGACGTCAAAAATCTATGCCCAAAAACGATGCATTAGAGTTATCTGTAACATAGCACCAGATATATCTTGCTTACCGTATTTAAAATCACTTCAAATATTACCCTTGCCATGTCTATATATATTGGAAATAGGTGTATTTGTCCAACTTAATACTCAGATTTTCAAACAAACGAAGGAGATATATATAAGATCAACGCGAAATTGTTTTAGATTAGTACTTGAGGTAGTCCCGAAAACTCAAAGGTTTCAAAACAATGCTTACGCCATGTGTAAAACTATTTACAATAAAATACCAAACAGATTTAAAGAACTTCCATTTCGTGCTTTTAAGACTTCGTTGCGTACTTGGTTGTTGGACAGGGCTTTTTATAGTATAGATGAGTTTTTAAAATACAAAGAACCCTAACAAAAATAAAAATAACTGTTGACATTATTGCTATAAATACCTAATTTAAGTACTGATGATTTATTGATTATACGTAAAATGTTTTTATTGTCTACTGTTAATGTTTGCATGCTATGTTGTATGGCTAAGTAGGTCATGGCACTGTCTCAAACCAAAGACCACATTTTTTCATGTACTGTACCCTACTTAATAGCAAATAAAGATTTTGTATTTTGGACAGAGAGGATGACGGGTAATTTAATAGTTCAATTTTTTTTTTCTTATATTGATAACATAATTAAATACTAATTCCACCATAAACATTTTCATGGAAAATGTTGCCAAGACGACACCATATGGCTCGCACTGACGAAAACAGATCTCATGTAGAGCCAAGCTTCCACAGACACTAACTCTACGCACCCTAACTTCACAATTCCTACACCGTCACGCGACCGACGACCGTAAGGTGAAAAATTTATCATTGTTCATTACTTTTCTGATATACGAGTACAATAGTTCTTGTAGTAACCGAGTAAAACAGATTGCTATTTGTGTTAGTTATTTTTATCTTTTAGGTGTTCTTTTCAATTAATATAATTGGGCTTTTAAAAAAAGAAGAAAAAAAAATTACGTCAATTTTGATATCCAATGAACATGGAATTTGTTCAAAACATTCATTTGTCGTTCTTTGCAAGGTAAAATTTGCTATTAGGCTAAACTAACGCGCTCGTAGGTAGATGATACTTAATTTTAATTGCGATTAATTAATGCGCGCGCGCACTCACCTCGGGCGCTAGTTGCGCTAATTAGTCCTATTAAAACTTATAATAACGAATGACCGACACAGACACGCTTACCACCATACCCTTATTTTCGGATCTCTATATCATTTCTACTAAAACGCAAATAGGTTTGTGTATGTGAATATATCGCTCGTGCCCTTACCAATAACAATGTAGAAAATTGCTTACTCGTCGCCACTTTTATCAGTTTCGATGGTGAATTGATTCGTTATCATTTTACTTCGGTCTCGGCGGCTCCGTACGGTAGTTTCAGTGTCGCCTCTGCCAACGACCGACCTCGACTTTTTCACGACTGTCCGACTTTTCGAAATACTAAATTCCGTATGAATAGTATATATTTATAAAAATCTAAATTCAATTCTTATATGCCTCTGTCCTGCAGGCTGATATTCCGGGAGTTTAGACGAAGAGGGTCACTGCAATGCGGTTGTGCAATATGCATTAAAAAACACAATACGCTATGATAATCAATCATTGTTTCATGCGGATTCATTACCTAACTTAAAGGTCAAAAGGTATTCGTTACTGTATTTTACCATCACACAAAATGTATTTAAAACTATAGAAATAATAGTTTGTCATTTGAATAACGCCTCTTCAAATAATTTTAACAGTTCTCCTGTCTAATGATCCCAGTGATTTATAACAATTGATTGTTTGTTTTGTTTACCTACTCTTGGCCTGGGTCTCTGGGTTAATAGGTAATTGAACAAATCCGAGGCTTTAATCCTTCACTAATATCACAAACAAAACCACGTTACGTTGAGTATATTTTATGTTATTTTAGCATTCTTGTAAACGAAACATGGACAGCAAATTCTCACACAAATCTGGGTAAATTTTTTGCCGCTTCTAATTTCACTTTCAGTATTCCTAACTTCGAGATCATGACCATTTTGGTGTTTTGGCTTAAGCAAATATTTAATTTATTGAAAATTTGCTCTACGCATAGTCATATTACGCATATCTTGAAAATTAGACCTTTGTTTTAAAGTAGAAGATGTGAATGTAGAAGAAGTGATGCACTCGCACTTCTTTACATGCTACTGCTAATAGTCTGCTAATCTTCAATGATTAGAGTTTGTAGAGATAAGTTATTTAATTATTGATTCTAGTATGCTCTACACTTACATACTTGTATACATCATGTAAAAACATCGTATTGCCAATGTCCACGATCGTTGGTAGCCACTTTATATTGTCGATAGATCGTTTGCTCGCGTTGTTCCTCACGTTTAGTTCACTCAAAGCTAGTTAGTTACGATTGATCTAAGATGCGTTCCTATTTGATTGTTGCAGGTGGAGCGCATGCGCGCGTGGGTGCACGAGCTCAACAGCAACACGCAGCTCGTGCGTCGCCTGCACGCCGACCCTACCTACCACACCAACAAACGTACGCACAGACTACTATTCCTGTAGCTTCAAACATTGTCAAGTAAAGAAGGATCTCCAAGATTTGATTTTGATAATATTCGAAAATTATTTGCTATGGCATTTCAACATTTTAAAAATACGTATTGTTGGAGGTGAATCGATTGCTGGTAACCATCCCTATGAGCACGAGCAGTTCCCGGCACTAGCTGTTACAACTAGCGGCACGGATCTTGAGCGCTGGGCGAAAGATGCGCAGAAGACCATTACGATTACGTGAATGGTTAGTCGCGTGACGCACCAGCACCGCTGGCTGGGATTGGTTGTTTGCTCCGCTGACACGTGTCTCTGATAGGATAATCGTCTCGTAAGATGCGCAAAGCGATCCCCAGTCTTTCCTCCAGCGCTCAAGATCCCTGCCAGAGATTGTATCGGATAATTGAATGGAACGGGACAAGGCATTAAGAGAAATTATAATAAAGTAATGATCAAAAACAAAAATATTTGTCTCCACTTTTTCAGATCTACAGGACCAGATGGACTCAGTGATAACGCAGTCGAACTCCGTGGGGCTGAAGGTGTGCGGTGCACTGCGGCAGTTCGAGGCGCGCGTGAGCAGTGCGGGCGCGGGGGGAGCACCGGCGCAGGCGAACAGTGCGCGCGCGCGCATGGCGCGGCTGCAGTACGCCGCCACGCGCCGACTGTACGCCGACGCGCTCGCCGCGCACCACCGCGCGCTGCACGCGCTGCGAGACCACCAGCTGCACCTGCTGCACGAGCAGATTAAACTCAGTAAAGTACCTATGCAGCAAGAACGCTTATTACTCTATTTAAGATAGCCGACCTTATCAAAACAATTTTAAAAAATACGACATACTTAACCTAGCAAAGGTAAGATTTGTCTGAAGGCGTCTACGGACAATGCTTTTAAGGGTGCGTACAAATCTCGCAAACGCCGTGCATTCGCGTCGCGTTAGCCAGATCTGTACCCACTATAAAAGTAATTTAGTACTGTTGCTAGTTGGAACGGCGTTATGCTATGTGGGAAATGATAATGCCTTGATTTGATGTTCAAGAACGCGATTCACATCATATATTTTCTGTATAATATAAAGTGCAGATCCATCAATCAATATCCAAACGTAGAGTACTCGTTTTAATAAAATCTATTATCATACCATACTTAGTTCTGGAGTCTACAGTACTAGGCTGTAGCAAAATCGTAAACGTAATATACACAAAAGTAGTTTCAAAATACAAAAATGACGGGTATCAGACTACATCCTACGCTAATGTGTTTAAATGATAAGTATAACATGAAAGGACAGACTGGAAATTAACCTAAATTGATATAAGGAGATGTAGAGTTCAGTTAAGATCTGAGTCGCTCTATTATATTTAGGTCACAAGACTATAAGTAACGCCCTCCAGTTGAAAGTCGTGGTCACTCGAGGTCAAAGAAACATGGACATAGTTGTGAATGCCGTAGTTCTAAAATCTAGGTCAACAGGAAGTGGTAACGGCTCATTAACACCCCTTTCTGAATCAGCACACAAAAAGGGGTTCAGTGTAATTGATTGCCATATGACTTCCTTAGAGAAGTGCAATGAGTCCAATGCGTGAGCTACTGCAGGAGTCAATGAACGTGTGTTTGCTTGGCCCGAATAAGCGCGGTGAGGTGAACGCCCACGACGTGCTAAGTGCGGCCGCGGTCGCTTACTCATCCGCGACCACGAGTGACAGCAGGCCCATCGCGCAGTGCCGTGCGATCCTTACTACTTGACCAAGATTGAAGTATCGATAAATTACTACCACCAACATGAACATGTTCTTAGGTAATTTTGATTCAGTCGTCAAAAACAGCACTAATAACGACCCAAATATTCTTTCCAGCAAACCTGACGATATCGGACGAAGAATGCCAGAGTCTGCTCGACTCCAACAATATTTCGCTGTTCGTCGACAACGTAAGTCCCTTTCCTATTCCATTTGTTCCCTACTGGACATGTGCATAAACTAATGTTACCGAATACAATGCGATTATTCAGTTCGTGCTCTCGTCCCAAACTAGCAATTTCCGCACATTTCTGGGTCATCATTTACGAGTCCATTTAGCATGTTAGCCAGGAAAGCTACAACAGATGATTGATTCAAATGATTCTAAATGAATTACCAGAAATGTTTAAACTCAGCGACTGTTTATTGAAAAGTATTTATGGTAAAAACAGTCGAAATGTCTACACCAACTTTCACGTTTATTTAGTAAAACGATTTCATGTCTGAACTGTCATTGTAAAATGGTTTGTATCTTCTTTCGTCAGAAACTTCTTTTATAATAATAATTTTAGTTAAGTCTGTAAATAAATTAAATTTATCAAAATAAAGCTTGTATCAACTCACTTTTTTCATCGATGTATTGCGTAGATCGCACAGATAAGCAGTACCTCACTGGGTACCTTCGATGACTTGTAAGTTACTCTTTTCCAGGTGAAAGCGGAGACAGCAGAGGCAAAGCGCTTGCTGCGCGACGTGGAGGCGCGGCACGAGGAGCTGGCGCGCGTCGAGGCGTCGCTGCAGGAACTCAAGGACCTATTCGTGCAGCTGGCGCATCTCGTCGCCACGCAGGTACACAGGCAAAAGACATAATAATATTATAGTAGTTAGTTCAGTAAGTCATGTTTACAAAATAACGCCAAGGCATTCCAATAAATAATCATAAATAGGCACATGTTTTGAGAAAGACTTGCAACTTCCCAATTTGTTTACAATGAATAACCTTATGATTTCATCATCATCATCATCATTTCATAGGCCTACCCCAATGACAATGCCTTATGATTGATATGTCATACGTACCTATGTTAAGTTAGCAATAGATTTAATCTTGTTTGTGTATGTGAGTGAGTGTGTGTGTGTTTTTGTTATACTGTACCTGTACTAAAAGTTATAATATAATTTAAAAAGCCTAAGCTGGCCCCTTACTATGAAAAGAAGCACGAAAAAGCAGGGCATTTCAAAAGCAGGCCTCCTTTAAGAGATGACAGTAAGCGTGTCCGCTGAACAAGGCCGCGGCTATTTATTTTACTTAAATCGGTTTTTGAAATTAAGGCCACCTCGCACCCTTCGTTAAGTATCTAGACGACAAAAAAGTATTTGTAAAAATGTCTTGATTTTTAGAAATATATGTAATATTAAAATAACGACCGTCGGGAGTAGTGGTTCGCGCTCCGGACTAAAAAGTTGCCGGTTCAAATCCCGCATGGAGCAAATGTTAGTATAATGAGCACGAGCATTTGTACCTAAGTCATGGATGTTTATAAAAGTATTTAAGTATGTTTATCCGTGATCTAGTGACCATAGTACAAGCACAGTATATTATTAAACTGTGGTACAAGCTTTGCTTAGTTTGGGGATATTGAATTGGCGTTACTGTAGAAACAATTATTTAAAAAATCGGCCAACTGCGTGTAGGGCCTCGCGCATTATAGGGTTCCGTAGTAGCTCGTTATCACAATAAAAAGACCATTCTGTTGATCTTTATTCTGAATATAATTAATAATAAAGATATTGGTATTTCGTACAAAATTATGCAACCTGCATGTTTAACGACTATTACTGCACTAATAAAGTTATCTTAACCGCTATAATTTTCCTTTAAAATTTATGAAATGCATTATTTTGTCACTATGAATTTTTTCAGATTTTCCAAGCCAGGGGTTTAGCTTTTAGAAGGGAGGAGGGCAAGGGGAGAGGACAAAAAATTGCCATTTCAAGTTTTTTTTTTTTTAATGGAGCATTAAATTGAAAAATCAGCAACCTCGTAGTCATTTTAAAAGACCTACTTAACGATACCCCACTGCATGGGATAGATGACGAAAAACAAAATCATCCCCACTTCACATGTAGGGGAAATACCCTAAAAAAAATTTTTTTTTTAGGTTAATAATTAGGGTAATCAAAATAGGGGTAGGCGTAATTAGTATAAACACGTACAGAATTACAGCTTTCTAGTAATAACGGTCTCTTAGCAGAACCTCGGACAGACAGATATACGAATATGATGAAACTATAAGGGTTCCTTGTCAGGACTACGGACCCCTAAAATGCGAATATTGTTATGTACTAACTTATGTCGTCCCTACAGCAAGACCAGGTCGACAGCGTGGAGTACTACGCGCTGCAGGCCACTGGCCACGTCGAGCTCGGTGGCCGCGAGCTTCTGAAGGGCACCGTCAGCCACGCCAAAGCAAAGAAGGTATTATTTGGATTCTTTGCTAGATCTCCGCTAAGAATTGCCATATGCGCTGTCGCGATGAGGTGCGCAAACCAGACTTCTAAACCAGAGCTTCCGGATTCGAATTCCGCAAAAGGCAAGTGTTTGTGTGATAAGATTACTGCGAGCCGTAATTTGTCGAGTCGAGTCAAGGATGTTTATAAATATAATTAAGTATGTTTCATCATGTGCCGTGTGGGAACGGCCGTAAAGAATACACTTTCCCACCGGCAACAAAAGGCGCGTCGTAAGAGGCGACTAATTCCTGTATCACGAGACGGGCAGCAGCGTCTGCGTGCAAAATATTATAAAAAACTACGCTCGCCAACCTGCCTGCCAAGCGTGGCGAGTATTGGCAATCCCCCCCGATAAAAGTCATTGGGGGAGGACTGTGTTCAGCAGTGGACGTCCATGGCTGAAATGATGATGTTTTATCTGTTCGCAATAGTACATTTGTTTGCCGTTTAGAAAATGGATGAGGTATTTTTTTTAATAGCAGGCAAAGCTTGTTTGTTGATCATTCATCATGCAGCCTGGATGTTCTATCGTTATGAATATTATTATTATCATCGTATTTCCAGATGACGTAATAAAACAAGTGCCTTCAATACTTACTCGTATTTAGTGCCCCAAAAATAGGGCTTAGTAATTGACAATATAGCTCAGAAAAGTCACTTTTAAATTCCATAAACACAGCTTATCATGCATTTCATAAATTTTCAGAAAAAGCTCGGCTTGGTGATCTGCATGGCGTCCGGAATAGCGATAGTGCTACTGGTGCTTATAATCACGTGAGATAAGACGCACAGCGGCCGCCCGCCGCCCCCGTCGCCCACGCCCTGCCGCGCGCACCTCTCGCGCACGCGCCTCTCGCGCCCACGACACTCGTGTCCGTGGCGTGCGAGGAATGAACTGCTAGTCAATATCGTTATATTTGTTAAACTTACTTAATTAAGTGGCGTATGAGAATTCCAATAATAGTAATTTAAAATACTAAACCAAGATTATATTATTTTTTGTTTCTTTATTCTCAAACGTATAAAAGATATAGAACAACCGTAGAAAAGTGCACAGTTGTTAGTTTATTTATTAATAATTTATTGATTAATAATAATTTTTGAACTTACCGCTAAAGTTAAATTGAAAATACTAAAAGAACATTAAAAAATGTCTTTTTAGGGTTCCGTAAGTCCAAATGACAAAACGAAACCGATCACTCGTGTGACTGTCTGTCCGTCTGTCACAGCCAATTTAATTCGAATCTATTGGTCCGATTCAGTTAAAATTTTGTGGGCATATGAATATCTGTGACCCAAACATGGACGTGAAACGAAAACAAACAAGTTAATAACATGAGGGTTAATTTTCACCGGCAAAAAAGTAGATCAAAAAAGTTTTGAAAACTGTAACGTGTTTCATATTAAATGAATGGGCTTTTTTTGAAGATCACAAATATTTAAGAGCCATGCTGAGCAGCGAGGTGGCTTGGGGGGCAGTGGCCTTCTTTTGAGACGGCGCTACGCTGTACTCAACTTCTCCTCTCTAGCGGGCTAGTGAGCACGAGGCGGGGGCCCCGAACTCACAATGCACAGCCTGCGAGTGGGGGGTGATCCGTCGTGTACAGGATCACCCAAACCCTATACCTGAGGCCCGGCACAATAGCCGTACGTGGGCGATGCATGGATAGCTCTCCAGAACACGGGTGAACATGCGTCGCCTTCATACGTTAGTGTGGTACACCGCAGGTTAGTTGGTGTCTGCGTTCAGGAGGAAGTCCAACATAACCTATCGCTGCCCCCGCGGCGGTAGGTATGCGATGCATATTTCCTGCGATAAAAAAAAAGGTTTAAAAGATAACCTAACCCGACTACTGTTACGTAGCAGAAACCTAACCTAAACATTTTAATCATAATCATAAATCTTTATTGTGGAGCACAGGTGTACATTGGTCTTACAAGGGTTTGTCTTAGAACTAACCGCGTCCTGCCTTCTTGGCGTACAATTAAAAAAAAAAAAAAACAGGATGAAAAACAAATTTAAAATAAAAATGATCGTCCATCGTCGGATTTACAGAATTACTATCGATAAACATTATACATTCAATATTAAATACATGCAAGTCAATATAGATACGTATTTAGTTTTATCTGTCATAAATTCACTTAATTGCATTTGTCAATTAAATATTTTCTAAGTTTAGATTTAAATATTGCTATGTCATTTGTGTCTCGTATGGATTCTGGTATCCGGTTAAAAATACGAGGAGCGTTACAAAATATACTTTTGCTGTATAAACTTGATTCAGCTCGAATTGAGCATAGTTTATCTTTGTGGCGAGCTCGGGTTCTAAATTCAAATTTATCCAAATTTAGTTTAATAAATACAGCGCATTCCAAGATGTATAAACAAGGAAAGGTTAGAAGTTTTTTATTTTTAAAATATGGCTTACATGACTCATCCGATTTCAAGCAATACATAGATCTGATGCAGCGTTTTTGTGCTCTAAATACAGTTTCTCTCTCAGTAGAATTTCCCCAAAAAATTAGACCATATCTGAGCAACATAGCTATGGTATGCTATCAACACAGCACATTCATTTACTATTGGTTGTAGTCTGTAAAGAGCAAATGAAAACTGACTTAGCTTTTTGCAAACATGTTCAGAAAGTAATTTCCATTTCAGTTTATTGTTTATGTTAAGCCCTAGAAAATACACATACATACATACATACATACATTTGTTTTTTCAATTGTCATACCTTGGTAGTTTATGTCAAGATTCAAGTCAAGATTTTTTTTGGGTAAAGTACATAATTTTAGTTTTGTTCAAATTAACCCTTAGATTATTGGATTCAAGCCATGATATTATTATTTTATAGAATCGTTTATGTCAAGTTCAAGAGATGTCAAGTTTTTATTGGCAAACAAAATTGTACTGTCGTCAGCAAATAAGGTCATATGATGGTTTACTGCAGAAGGCAAGTCATTAATATAAATAAGAAACAGTAATGGTCCTAAAACACTCCCTTGAGGGACTCCAAGTTTGACTGTTCTGAGATTGGCTTGGTATTTTAATTCAAGTTTGCATTGACGATTCATACGGTTAATTTGAGTGGTTTGCTGTCTGCCTGTCAAGTAGGATTCTATTAATTTGTTCGCGTTACCTCTTACTCCGTAAGCGTCTAATTTATTCAGAAGAATATTATGATCTACGTAGTTAAAAGGCTTTGGTCATGTCCATATACAGAGCAGCAGTAGGTAGTCTGTTATCCATATTGCTATATACTTTAAGTAGAAAGTCATAGACTGCCATATTAATAGATTTGTTTTGTTTTAAGGTGTTTTTACGTTAGTTCTCGAACAGAACCTAACCTAGGTCTCGTTAGGTCTCATCGAGTTAGGTTTCAAAGATAACCTAACCCGACTACTGTTAGGTTGCAGAAACCTAACCGACACATTTTTAGGTCATTTTACGTTCAGTCTTGAACAGAACCTAACCAAGGTCTCGTTAGGTCTCATCGAGTTAGGTTTTAAAGATAACCTAACCCGACTACTGTTAGGTCGCAGAAACCTAACCGACACATTTTAAGGTGTTTTTACGTAAGTTCTTCAACAGAACCTAACCTAGGTCTCGTTAGGTCTCATCGAGTTAGGTTTACAAGATAACCTAACCCGACTACTGTTAGGTTGCAGAAACCTAACCGACACATTTTTAAGTCTTTTTACGTTAGGTCTCGAACCGAAACCTAACCTAACCAAAATTTCGGCCTCGAGATCCCACGGAGGAAGACCGGCAATGAGCAGGGCCGCATTGAGGGACACGGTGTGGTATGCACTAATGGCACGCAGCGCAAGAGTGCGCTGCGGCCTGTTGAGCAGACCCCTCGCGTGGAAGAACTCCTTCGTGGGGAAGCGGGTGCCAGGCTGGGGCGCCGTATAAGGCCATGCTTTTTGTGACCCCAGCATACAGCCTGTGACAGCTGATGCTGGGGCCACCGACGTTAGGCAGCAGGCGACTGAGGGCTGCTGCTGTTCGGGTCAGTCGGGGCTGCAGCGGCTCGAAGTGTGCAGCGAAATTCAATTTGCCGTCGAGAGTGAGACGTAGATATTTAATCTGGGTCCCAATCCCGACGGCAACTCCGTCTACCGAGATGCTGGCTCCAGGTGGCGGACCCTGTCGTGGGCCGTGTATGAGTAGGGCCTCGGTTTTTCCCCATGGCGACTGTGAGCCCAAGGCGTCGGGTGGCGTCTACCACTGCCGTGACAGCAGCCTCGCTGCGACGACACACCTCGCCCAGGCTCCCCCCTTGAGCCACGACGAGGGTATCGTCAGCGTAGCAAAGTAAACGGGTGCGCGGGAGAGGCCAGTTCCGGATAACAAAGTCAAATCCGATGTTCCACAGGGTCGGCCCTAGGACCGATCCCTGTGGGACACCGCACCGCATCGCTCTCCGCTCCAGCATCCCCCCCGCGACCGCGTATACCACTTCCCTCTGTGCCAGGTAGTCTGTCAACAGCCTCCCAAGGTACGGAGGCACTCCATGGAACCGGAGTGCCTCAACGATGGTGGAGAAGGGGAGACTGTTGAATGCATTGGCTATGTCGATTGACACAGCCAGCACTCGGTCACCGTTTTCAACTGCCTCTTCGGCAAAAATTTTCAGGGCCAGTATAGAGTCGGTCGTCGAACGACCAGTTCTAAATCCGAACTGGTTGTCCGACAAGTTTGGACCAGTTGCCTCCATGTGCTCGATAAGACGGGACGCCAGAATTTTCTCCAGGAGTTTACCCGTCTCATCGAGCAGCACGATCGGTCTGTAGGCGGTATTTGAGTCTGGTGCCTGTCGCCCAGGTGGTCAAGGGT
The DNA here is from genome assembly GCA_963576865.1 of Anania hortulata. Taxonomy (NCBI): domain Eukaryota; kingdom Metazoa; phylum Arthropoda; class Insecta; order Lepidoptera; family Crambidae; genus Anania; species Anania hortulata. The sequence continues at coordinate 22,855,024 of OY756393.1, forward strand.
GATACGCAGGACACGGCCAGGGATACCATCCAGACCAGGGGCTGTAACTTTCCCCTTAAGTCTGTCCCTGGCCATCTTCATCTCTCCATCAGTGATGGGGCGGTCATCGGGCGGAATTTGTCCCGCGCGGCTTTGTACGGCCGCCCCCATGGGTCTCTATTTAGGTCCTCGAGTAACTCCTCGTGGGCCCGCTCCTTTGCCACACCGATGGCCTTTTGAAAGGCTTTCTTTGCCGCCCTGTGGGCTGCATAGAGCTGGTCCTCCTCGTCCGCGGCACGATTGCTCCGGCGTCGACTTCTGACAAGAGCCCTGCGCGCGGCGTTACCAGTACACCTGTTTGCGCGGAGGGCGGGGTCGCGTCCGGAGCATCGACGCGTCGCAGACTTGAGTCAGCGCAGCTTGAAAGCAGGTGACAGCCTCGTCAATGGTGTGTTCGGGGTCCGAGGGGTAGCTCCAGTCCTGGACTAGAGCCGCTTCCTCGTCCAAGCCGGGTGAGGGCCCAGCGTGGGAACAGACGGTGAGAAGCCTGGACCGGCGGGGTTTGGGAGGAGACAGACTCAAAACGGATGTAAGTATGATCCGAGAGTGTCTCCTCCTCCTCGAGGACCCTCCAATCCCCCCCCCTACGTGCGAGGGCAGGGGTAGCGAACGTCGGCCTGTCGGCGCACGCAGGTCGGTGCATTCCCCCGGTTTAGGAGGACCAAACCTTATTCAGAGGCCCATTGCTCGAGGATGCCCCCGCGAGCATTCGGAGTTGGGCATCCCCAGGCTGGCAATTTGGCATTCAGGTCGCTTAGTAGTACGACCTGAAGGGGTGAATAGTTGGTGAGGTGAGGTGAGAGTAGTCTGCCGACTACAGGACCCAGGGTCTCTAGAAAGGCCTCAAATTGTGGGAGAGGCAGGTTTGGGGAGAAGTAGACCCCGACAAAAGCAATGCCTCTCCATCTGGCCGCAACAAATCCCTGACCTCTCTCCAATGTTATTAGGGGGGAGGATTGGGGGCCCGGTTGTGTGGCGATGGCCACGGTCTCGTCTATAGATCCAGCCCAGTTGGGAGGGACATAGTACGGCTCTGCCGCGACTGCTAAGTCAATGTTTCTGCCTGGCCGCAACAGCAGCAAAGGTTTCGGGAACCCTTGAAGGGCCGGGCACAGGTGATGGGTTGGGAATTTGCGTCTTGGCTGTTTTCGCCTTCTTGGCTTTGCCTACCGCTCCGGAAGTGCTCGGCATAGGATTCGCCGTACTGGGAGGGTTTGGGGCGGGGGCCAAGTTGGCACGATCCGACCTGAGAGGTGGATGCGGTGCTAGAAGTGGGTTGAGACGGTCAAGCCGTCCCTCGAGGCATGCAAATCGACTCTCGAAGCGGGAGTCGATAAGCGCCGCGATAGACTGCAAGAGCGTCTCTTTCCCATGGGGATCCATGGTGGTTAGGTCCAGGGGGGGAGCAGGCCCAACGCAGGATGCTCTCTCAGAGAATTCCCTCCGGAGGCTGCGGACCTCAGTTTTGAGGTTGGCGACCTCTTCTCTGAGATTCCTGTTTACGGCTGCGATGCGCCTATGCTCTTCATTCATAGACCTAGTCGACATTTCGCCGATCAGGTCTTTCAGTGTTTTGGTCGCATCATTCAGGGCCTTCTGCATGCGGCCTTGCAGGTTGCCGGACTTGGACTTGCCCGTCGAGACAGCGCCCAGGCACTGCTGGGCCATCTGCCTCATTTCCGCCATGTCCAGCCGGCTAAGATCTTCTGGCAGTTCGGGGCATTTCAAAGGTTCGGAGACAGTAGGCTCAACGAAAAGAGTGGGGAACTTCGTCCTCCGCTCAAGGGCGCGATTGAAGCCCTCTTCGTAGGTCTCCTCCTTGTCCCTCAGAAATTGTCTAGCAGTGGACGACACTGATTTGACGCCTCTGTTCCTTCCTCTAGCTGCTGAGCTGATTTTCCGAGACTGAGAGCCTTCACCCTCCGACTCGGAAAACCCGCCCCGCGCAAACAGTGACTCTTCCGATCCTCGACGGCTGTCTGGAAGGCGTTGCCTGGGGCTCCGAGAGCGGTTAGGGCAAGGTTGGCACTAGTCGACCAAAACTAGCGCTTCACCGAGCCCGCCGCTGGCCCTGTCCCCCGAACCCCCCTCTAACCTAGGGCGAAGGTTAAGCCGTTCGCCCAAAGCCGACTGATCCTGATGCGGCTACACCAGGACCGCCCGTGTTACCAGAATTAGAGGCCAAAGGAGTGTGTTGCCTGGGTGGTCTGCCACAGGCTCAACGCAGGCACGGCAAAACCATGCGGCCCAGTTTTTTCTGGAAACTAGGAGAAAACCCTTTATTAAGGTTTTCCTTCCTCGCAGTCCGGGAAAATACCCCGACGACTCCCGGCCTACCCCGGAGGGCAGGTAACGGTATGCGTGGGTTTTATTGAGGTGGTCCTTCCTCGCAGCCCGGGCAGATGCCCCGACGGTTCTGTTCATCAACAGAACCTAACCTAGGTCTCGTTAGGTCTCATCGAGTTAGGTTTTAAAGACAACCTAACCCGACTACTGTTAGGTCGCAGAAACCTAACCGACACATTCAAAGGTGTTTTTACGTAAGTTCTTCTGAGATGTAGTAGCCATATAAATTAGGCCACCCATTAATAATATATGCAGTATTTATCCAGCATTCGGCAGTTTCATTTCTATATTAGTCCCCGTCCTTTACATGGCGACCCTGCCTAAGGGTGTCGTCTTGCGCGAGTGCAACTAACACCGGCATACCCAATATGGACTCATACTCGTAAACATCGACATCGGGAATATTCCATCATCATGTCTTACAAAATCGTTCCGGCCCTTTGTGACAATACGTGTGTTTTGTTAAGACACGAGTTTGAAGAAAAATGGGGAAAACGCAGTCTAAAGAAGAAGTTATAATAGCCCAAAACGCGGCTGGCGGCTCCAACGACGCCCATATACGGCAACTTCAAGATCACCTTACGACCAGCAACATATTAATGGTGTTTGTTGTGCTTTGTGTAGCACTGATCGTCCTATACATGATATTTCGAATTTATCGGAAATGTCACCTAAGATGGATTCGCCAGGAGTTCCAGCAGAACAGTAGCAGAGGCTCGTTTCTCCGACGGCGATACGTTCGCCCAGATCATTCCCAGGCTGACGAAAGTAAAGTATAAGTGAAAGTAAAATGCATAAAGTGTCAATAAAGTGTGACTATCAGTGTTTTATATTTTAATTAACAGTGTAACGGCAACTTAGGTGCGCAGACGATACTCACGTAAATAATAATGGACATTGGACAGTAAGTTAAATAAATATAGACAAATATTTTATGGCAGAATTTATAAAAGAATTGTATGAGGATCTAAAAGTAATAAGGACATATCTAATAAAAATTGGTCCGCTTAGGAGACAAGGGGATATTTCAAATAAAAAACTTAGCGAAGCAAAAATAATTGTTCAGCAGTATAATAATTGTGCTACCGCCTAAATTGTGCTATTCACTAACTACTTTCCTGTGATTTATTTGTTTTGTGTGGTGTACAATAAAGAGTATCTATCTATCTATCTATCTATCTATTTGCATAATATATGTAAAGTTCAGAGAGTTGATAAGGAAGAAGAATTGTTATATATAATATATAATTGTTGTGTAATAATTTTAGTAAACTTTATACAGAGATTTGTGAGTTGTGTAAACAAAGTGAGACAGTAGATAATTTTACAAATATGGAGAAATTCGACTTGAAAGTTGCTTTGAGTTTATTGCCGGTTATGACAGAGGATTTATCGGTTTTACAACAGTTAATCGATGGTATAGATTACTACAATTCGATCATTGACACAGATTCAAAACAAAAATTAATAAATTTTGTTTTAAAAAGTAGACTCTCGCAAGGCGCGAAGTTAAAATTAAAAAATCAATATGGCACCTTGCCCGATCTTTTAAGTGATATGCAACGTATGTTATTGCCACAAAAATCGGCAAGTTCCTTACAAAAACAGTTGCTTAATTTTAAACAAAATGAGATGACGATTGACGACTTTGGGAAAAAACTTTCCGAAATGTTCGTTGACCTTACGATTTCACAATCCCAAGGGAACACCGAAAAATACAATGTGTTAAAATCCATTAATGAACAACAAGCTATTAGACAGTTTAGTTGATGGATTGCGAAATCGTAGGATTAGTACGATTATTTCAGCTCAGAGGTTCGGGTCACTCAAAGACGCAGTACAAGCGGCCATTGATGAAGATGTTTCATCAACAAATACGAACCCAGAAATTATGTCAATGAGGTATAATAATAATAATAAGCAGGTATACTACAACAGAGGACAAAGAGGCGGCTATGCGCGTCAACGTGGCCGTGGTCGCGGGACCGGTCGCGGGTCACAGCCATTCAGGGGCGCTAGGCCATGGGGCCAGCAAACTCAGGCCCAACCAAGGGGTTCTTACTACCAGCCACATCGGGGCCGAAGACCATATCAAGGTAATTACTACAATAATAATAATTACAGAGGCAATGGGCAACATAGGCCAGATCCGGGCTGTTACTAATGTCAAAGTCAAAGTCAAAGTCAAAAATCATTTATTCAATTCAGGACAAAATTGCCACTTATGAACGTCAATAACAACATTATAGGCCCCTAGGGGGCCAGAACATGTCTCCTTATTTTTTGGGCCCTACTAGCGCTTCGAGACAAGACACAGACAATCTGGCAAGTGCTGAGAAGAAACGCCGGAACAAACTCAGTCACCACTAGCTGCCACACAAAAAATATAAACCAAAATAAACAGGTAGGTACATCAGTTTAGTGCAGGCTGGACTGACCATACATTCTTGTCATCAAGATAGTCTTGAATTTTATAATACCCCTTAGACATCAGTGTAGTTTTGACATGTGACTTAAATTTATTAATAGGAAGTTTGGTAACATTGTGAGGTATATTATTGAAAAATTTAATACAATTTCCCAAGAATGAATTACTTGTTTTGGCCAATCTAAAGTTTGGGACTACAAGTTTGTTTTTGTTTCTGGTGTTATATGAATGAATATCACTTTTCTTTATAAAAAGATCTAAATTTTTGCGTACGTACATGATATTATCAAATATGTATTGAGAGGCCACAGTGAGTATGTTAATTTCTTTAAAGAAATCTCTCAGGGATTCACGCGGACTAAGTTTGTATATAGCACGAATAGCTCTTTTCTGTAAAATAAAAATGGTATCGATGTCCGCAGCAGAACCCCACAAGAGAAGACCATAAGACATAATACTATGAAAGTAACTGAAATACACCAGCCTTGCCGTTACAACGTCAGTTAGATGTCTAATTTTTCTAACCGCAAAGGCAGCTGAAGCAAGTCTCCCAGCCAGAGTGTCAACATGTGGTCCCCATTGCAACTTCGAATCCAATGTAATGCCCAGAAAAACAGTGGAGTTTGATAGATCAAGCTTTTCACCATTTAGTAAAATTACTGTGTTAGCTTGTTTCACGTTAGGCATAGTAAACTTAATACATTTGGTTTTTTTTGTATTAAGAAGTAAGTTGTTACTTGTGAACCAATTTAATACCTTAGAGAGAGCTCCGCTTACATCGTCAAATACCTCTTCGCCTCTTTTTAATTTGAAGATTAAAGAAGTATCATCAGCAAACAGAACTATCTCACAGGAGTCTTTAGAATAGAAAGGGAGATCGTTAATATAGATCAAAAATAGCAACGGTCCCAATATTGAGCCCTGGGGCACTCCCATTTGAAGCGGGGCGCCGGAAGAGTTAGTACCATTAACGTTTACTGTTTGTAATCTGCCTGAGAGGTAAGAATTTAACAATTTTAATGCGTTATTAGATACACCGTAATGTTTTAGCTTCATAATAAGTGTTTGGTGATCGACACAATCAAACGCCTTCGATAAATCACAGAACACACCTATCGCATCATGCTTATCTTCATACGCATCCAAAATGTGTTTGACAAGTGCCACCCCAGCATCTGTTGTATTTCTACCTTTAGAAAAACCAAACTGTTTCTCGTGCAGTAAATTGTTAAGTTTAAAATGGGAGAGTAATTGACTAAATATAACTTTTTCAAAAATTTTACTAAAAGCAGGTAGAATGGAAATTGGCCTGAAATTGCTTGGGTCACTTTTTTCTCCTGATTTGAACAAAGGTATAATCTTACTATATTTCATTAAAGTAGGGAATTGACCTTGATCAATACATTCATTGAATAAATGTGCTAAGTGAGATGCTACGAGAGGTATAATGGGTTTTATTGTGTCAGTTGATATGCCCCACATATCCTCAGTTTTTTTCTGTTTCAATTCCATAAAAGTTTTGACTACCATTACAGGATTAATATGAGTGAAATCAAATAAGGAGTTGCACCCGTCAACACTGGACACAAGCAGTGATTTTGCATGCAGAGCAGATGAATTAAGTTGTTTTGTGGTTTCGACAGGTATATTACAGAAGTAATTTTCGAAAGCGCCTGCCACCTCATCATTGGATTTAATTTGCTTATTATCAATTTTTAGTGTAAATGTGTGATCGCGATGTTGTGATTTACAAGTTTCTTTGTTTATAATATTCCAAGTCTCTTTAATTTTATTACTCGATTTATTAATTTTTTTACGTATATAATTAGATTTAGCTACCATACAGACCTTTTTAAATAACCTTGAGTATTTTTTAACATATTCTACAAATATTAGGTCATTATTCCTATACACTTTTTGATTATATAGTTCAAACATTTTCCTCCTACTGATATATATACCAGCAGTAGCCCAGTCACTGAATTTCGGTTTGAAATTGTTTATGACTAATTTCTTTTTAGGAAAGTTTTTGTCAAATTCGTTTTTGATTAGTTCAAACAATTCTTCATATAAGTTATTAACATTGTCATCAACAAAAGGTAATAGCGGTATTTTATCACTTAAGTTAGTTTTAAATTTTTCTTTGCGAGTATCAGTGACTGGTCTATATTGAATAACACTTTTAGACGGCACAAAACGGTGTTCAAACGTGACTGACTGACCGCAGTGATCAGATTTTACAAAATTTACGATAGATTTTTTAATCACAACACAGTTACAGAAAACATTATCCAAGCAAGTAGCTGTTGTAGCAGTAATTCTAGTCGGTTCAGCAAATACAGGCTTTAAATTAAAAGATTTAAAAAGACTTAGAAACCTAACCCGATAGGTTTTTTCTTCATCTATGATATCGACATTGAAATCTCCACATACAACTACCTTCTTTTTATTAGTAAATATTTTCCTGAGTAATTCTTCCATTATGGACTCAAACAATGTAAAATTACCACTTGGGGGTCTATAAACACAAACAATAATGTAATCGTCCAGCTCTGCACATGATATCTCAATAGTTCGCTCGACAGAGAGAGATACAATATCTTTTCGCTCTTTACATTTTGAGTTATTATTAATTAATATTAGTGACCCGCCACGGATGGCGTTTTCCCTTGAGAACGAACTAATAAGGCTACAATTATCTATGTGCAAAATAAGTTCATACTTTTTGAGCCAGTGCTCAGTTACACATAAAACCTGAATATTCATTTCTTGTACAAATAGTTCAATTTCTAAGTCTTTTCCAGATAAGCCTTCTATATTTTGGTGCACTATGTTTAAATGATTTGAATCTTCTATGCTCGCTAGGTTTTGTAAGCAAGAGTTTTCCTCTATTGTCTGAATGTCTAATTTAAATAATTATTAATTGGAACGGATTCCAAAGGTCGAATATTCATGTCAATTGTCTGCTCAATAAAAGCAGACTTGGTAGCCAAGTTCTTGGCTAAACAATCTAAACAATATGATAGCGATAACGCTATTTGTCTTTTGAGATAATTATTGACAAAATAACTATCTCTCGTCAGATAAATCTTATTTTTAAAATAATTATTTATGTCAATAACATGGAATTTATATTCATTGTAAGATGTCAATTTATGAATGTTCAGGTTAATTTTATACCTTAAATTATTTTCTTCATCTGGCAAACCGCTACTATAAGGTAAGGTGAACCAAATAATTTTACTTATTTCTAACAGTTGCAAACTCTCAAAATAATGTAATAATTTATTTTTGTTAACATTACCTCTGTTACCTATAAAAATTATTAGGGTAGAATTTTCACTAAATTTAAAAGAGAGTATTTTATTAACCATTTCCTCATAGGATGCTCCGGGCATGCAGTGATTAATCACACTTTGTCCCGTATAATGTGCAAGTAGGTGCCCCATGTTCTTACCGATCTCGTCACTAAACATAACTATATTATTTGCTGATTTATGGGGAGTTTCATTAGGCAGGAAACAGTTGGATTGTACATCAGATAGATTGAGAGGGCTGGTAGTCATTTGAGTGAGTGATGATGACTCACACCCTGACTGAACAAGTTTCAATGGGTTGGAACCTGAATTGGAATAATTACAAGTATTACAATCACAGGAGGTTATAATATTAGTTAACATCTGGATGTGTTCACCACACTCTTTTTTGGTACATTTATATGTCTCGGTCATAATTTTTAATGAATGTTTGAGATTCTCTAATTCATTTTCTAATTTCAATATGTCACTTTCATATTTTGTCACACTTGTTTCTAACAATGTAGAACATGCATCAAGCTCATCACCAAGTTGCCTTCTCTCTTTTATATATTTAACCTTTGTAAATAATAAATTCTGTTTATTAATTAATTTGTTTGATTTTTTAATAAACCTGTTTAATCTAACATATTTCTTTAATTTGTTCTTACTGCACCTCGAAATCCCTGCAGAGGTTAAAGAAGGGTAATGATCACAAGTTAAATCTATGGTTACAATAGGTGGACTTCCAGGTGCAGTTTGTGTCAGGCTGGGCGCACTACCAACCAGCTTGTCGTATAAAACGGTGGTTTGTCTGTCAATGTAGGCTTGCTTCTCCGTCTCCAGGTATTTGATATGGTCTCGGGCCTCATCAAGATCGTGTTGAAGGGCAGATATACGACTGAGGTTTTGCTCGTATTCCTCACAGCACTCACCGAACCCATGATAATTCACAGGCTTCACAACAATCACAGCCACAGGCCAGTACTTCAGTTCAACATCAAGAGTCCGAGAGTGAGTTTTTTCGTGTCTAATAACTATAATATTTTGGCATGTGACAGTAGTTTTTTCGTAGAACTGTACTGTCAATACATTTATGCTTTTAGTTTCCTTATAGACACAGGCGCTTCAATTTCAGCCTTAAAATATAGACATGTTCTCGAGTTCGGTATTCCAGTACATAGAGACAACATTATTATAAATGGAATAGGAGGCAAAGTCCAGGCCATCGGATACGTGTTTTTGCAGTTATCAATAAATGGACAGTATATCGAACATAAGTTTTATGTATTCGATTCCTTGCCTTGTAAGGTGCATGGAATTATCGGACAAGACTTTTTAGGCAAACATAGATCGGTTATCGACTTTGATACTAAAACTTTATCGTTGCGGCACAATTCAACTGAGATTATTCTAAAACTAATTAACTCCCAAGATTTTTTAATGACGTTACCGGCCAGGTCAGAATCAATTCATTATGTGAATACTAATTTAACTGAAGATTGTGTCGTATGTACAAAAGAAATTCACGAAGGAATTTTTGTTGCCAGTACATTAGTAACTCCATGTAATGGTAAAATACCAATACGAATTTTGAATACAACTACGAAAGATATAACTTTGTCGGAAATAAATCTAGATATACAAAGTTCTAAAGAGTACAATATTTGTTTATTCGATAAATATGTGAAAAATGCATCGCGAGTCAAGCAATTATTTTCTAAATTAAATTTAAATCACTTGAACAAAGAGGAAAGAATAAATATAGAAAGTTTGTGTGCTAAATACTCGGATATTTTTATGTAGAGGGTGACAAATTATTAACTACCGATATTTATAGTCATAAAATCGACTTGAAACCAAACACCCAACCAATTTATTCTAAACCATATAGATTACCACACGCTTTGAAAAATGATATTACAAGTCAAATCGATAATTTGTTGTCAGAAGGGATAATAGAGCCATGTCGAAGTGAATGGTCCAGTCCCCAGTGGTACATGATGACAAATTTCCACTTCCGAATATTACGGAAATATTAGATTCATTATCGGGCTGCATGTATTTTTCACATTTGGACTTACACCAGGGATACTATAATGTTAATTTAGATCCAGACAGTCGCAAGTACACCGCTTTTTGTTCCGGACAATTCCAAATGACTAGGATGCCTATGGGTCTTAAAACTAGCCCAAGTTCTTTTTCCCGTATGATGACTATGGCCATGACCGGGTTAACATACGAGAAATGTTTAGTTTATCAAGACGATTTAGTCTGCTTTAGTAGAGATTTGCAAAGTCATATACAAAACCTTCAAGATATTTTTGAAAGATTGCGAAAAGTTAACTTAAAACTAAACCCACAAAAATGCAATTTTTTGCAAAAAGAAATTCTCTATTTAGGTCATGTGGTTTCCTCAGAAGGCATTGTACCCGATCCAAATAAAATTAACGTTCTAAAAAATTATCCAGTCCCTACGAAAACTGACGAGGTGAAGCGGTTCGTAGCATTCGTAAATTATTATCGCAAATTTATTCCAAATTTCACCACAAAAGCTTATCCGCTAAATTATTTAAGTAGAAAAAATGTAACATTTAAATGGGACGAGGAATGTCAAAAATCATTTGAAACATTAAAACAAAATGTTATTTCACACCCTGTACTACAATATCCTGACTTCTCAGAAAGTAATCAATTTATTTTACAAACCGATGCCTCTGGTTATGGTGTCGGAGCTGTTTTATGTAATAGCGATGGGCGACCCGTGGCATATGCTAGTCGTAGTTTGAATAAAGCAGAGAAAAGGTATCCAACAATTGAAAAGGAATTGCTTGCGATTGTGTGGGCCATTAAACATTTTAGGCCATATTTATACGGTCGAAAATTCAAAATTCAAACAGACCATAAACCACTTATATATTTATTTGGTATGAAAGATCCGTCGAGCAGGCTGTTAAAGTTTCGATTGGTTATTGAAGAGTACAACTTTATTTTAGAGTACATTAAAGGTAAAGAAAACTCCGCCGCGGATGCACTATCGCGTTTGTTTATGACATCGGACGAATTAAAGGAGATGAGTCAGTGTTGTATTAATGTAATGACTCGAGGTCAGACGGCTAGGCAAGCTCGGGATGCTATTGTTTCCAATAACGATTGGCTTGATCACCCAAAAGTTGTGGAAATACATAGTAAACCGAAATATTTCACGGAATTACGTTTCATTAGCGCTAATGAATTAAATCGATATCATAAATTGAATGAAATTAAACACGAGAGTAAATGTTTATGTTTTGTGCCATCAATAAATACTATTTTCATTAATCCAGCTTCTCGATCGCAACTATCGCCAAGCGAATTTGCGAGAGAGCTGAATAAATTTTGTAATGAAATTGATATAAAAGAAATATATTTAATAAAGAATGTGAGTAATGATAGTTTTGTTAAAAAGTTAATAAATGAAGTTCAAAATAATAAAATGTGGTCCGGACCGAGAATATGTGTTTTGAAAGATGTAAAAAGAATAGAAAATAAAGACGACCAAAGAGTAATAATAAATGACTTTCATCTTTTGCCCACTAGTGGCCACGCGGGCATAAGACGAATGATCAATAACATTAAAAAGTATTACTTTTGGTCAGGTCTTGAGGTAGACGTTACTGAATTTGTAAGAAGATGTGATAAATGCCAAAAGCAAAAACACTCATCGCATTACACTAAAGAACCTATGAGCATTACGACTACAGCGAACACAGCGTTCGAGAAAATATTTTTAGATTTAGTGGGACCTTTAGATAGAGACAATAATGACTATGTATATATTTTAACCATACAATGTGAACTTAGTAAGTATATAGAAGCTTACCCTTTATGCTCTAAAAATTCTGTTGAAGTAGCTAGGAGTTTTGTTAATAATTTTATTCTCAGGTATGGGATTCCAAAAGAGATTGCCACTGACAGGGGAACCGAATTTCTGTCGTCCACAATAAAAGAGGTATGTAAACTTTTAAAAATAAATCAATTACAGTCAACGGCGTATCATAACCAGAGTATCGGTGCATTGGAAAATTCACACAAACATTTAGGTAATTATTTACGCATACAAACAGACAACCACCCTGAAGCTTGGAGTACCTGGCTTCCGTATTGGTGCTTCTCATATAACACGTCAGTACATACGGAGACTAGGTTCACCCCATATGAGTTAGTTTTTGGAAAAAAATGTGTTTTACCTTCAAATTTAAATTCGGGGAAAATAGACCCATTGTATAACTTTGATAGTTATCCTTTAGAGTTAAAATATAGACTGCAACTATCGCAAAATGAGGCTAAAAACAATTTATTGTCGAGTAAGTTAAAACGGAAAATAAAATATGATCGTACCATGAATCCCGTGTCATATGCGGCTAATGATTTAATATTAATAAAAAATGAAACCGGTAATAAGTTTCAAAGTATATTTTCAGGTCCTTATAAAATAATTAAAGATTGTTCACCTAATGTTGAGATAATTAAAGATAATAAAACGTGTTTAGTACATAAGAACAGAACAAAATTGTATATTCCACCTATGTATAGTTAATAGTTAAAATATAAGCACTGAAATGACATTATGTTAAATGTAACTTACTATTATAAAATACTATTATAATCATATTTACTCAAATAACTTAATACCTATATCAATCAAATAATAATCAAGAAATTAATTTTAATACATTATGTATGAAAATATGTAATATGAAAATTAATTATTACTAATAAAAATGTATTTTGTAGTTATAAAATAAAATAATCTACTTTTATTTTATTTTTTTTATGTGGAAAGGAGATGAGATGTAGTAGCCATATAAATTAGGCCACCCATTAATAATATATGCAGTATTTATCCAGCATTCGGCAGTTTCATTTCTATATTAGTCCCCGTCCTTTACACTTCAACAGAACCTAACCAAGGTCTCGTTAGGTCTCATCGAGTTAGGTATTAAAGATAACCTAACCCGACTACTGTTAGGTCGCAGAAACCTAACCGACACATTTTTAAGTCTTTTTACGTTAGGTCTCGAACTGAAACCTAACCTAGTTCTCGTTAGGTCTCATCGAGTTAGGTTTAAAAGATAACCTAACCCGACTACTGTTAGGTCGCAGAAACCTAACCGACACATTTTTAAGTCTTTTTACGTTAGGTCTCGAACTGAAACCTAACCTAGTTCTCGTTAGGTCTCATCGAGTTAGGTTTAAAAGATAACCTAACCCGACTACTGTTAGGTCGCAGAAACCTAACCGACACATTCAAAGGTGTTTAACCTAAGTTCTTCAACAGAACCTAACCTAGGTCTCGTTAGGTCTCATCGAGTTAGGTTTTAAAGACAGCCTAACCCGACTACTGTTAGGTCGCAGAAACCTAACCGACGCATTTTTCAGTCTTTTTACGTTAGGTCTCGAACTGAAATCTAACCTAGGTCTCGTTAGGTCTCATTGAGTTAGGTTTTAAAGATAACCTAAGCCGACTACTGTTAGGTCGCAGAAACCTAACCGACACATTCAAAGGTGTTTTTACCTAAGTTCTTCAACAAAACCTAACCTAGGTCTCGATAGGTCTCATCGAGTTAGGTTTTAAAGATAACCTAACCCGACTACTGTTAGGTCTCAGAAACCTAACCGACAGATTTAAAGGTGTTTTTACCTAAGTTCTTCAACAGAACCTAACCTAGGTCTCGTTAGGTCTCATCGAGTTAAGTTTTAAAGACAACCTAACCCGACTACTGTTAGGTCGCAGAAACCTAACCGACACATTTTTAAGTCTTTTTACGTTAGGTCTCGAACTGAAACCTAACCTAGTTCTCGTTAGGTCTCATCGAGTTAGGTTTAAAAGATAACCTAACCCGACTACTGTTAGGTCGCAGAAACCTAACCGACACATTCAAAGGTGTTTTTACCTGGGTTCTTCAACAGAACCTAACCTAGGTCTCGTTAGGTCTCATCGAGTTAAGTTTTAAAGATAACCTAACCCGACTACTGTTAGGTCGCAGAAACCTAACCGACACATTTTTAAGTCTTTCTACGTTAGGTCTCGAACTGAAACCTAACCTAGTTCTCGTTAGGTCTCATCGAGTTAGGTTTAAAAGATAACCTAACCCGACTACTGTTAGGTCGCAGAAACCTAACCGACACATTCAAAGGTGTTTTTACCTGGGTTCTTCAACAGAACCTAACCTAGGTCTCGTTAGGTCTCATCGAGTTAGGTTTTAAAGACAGCCTAACCCGACTACTGTTAGGTCGCAGAAACCTAACCGACACATTTTTCAGTCTTTTTACGTTAGGTCTCGAACTGAAATCTAACCTAGGTCTCGTTAGGTCTCATTGAGTTAGGTTTTAAAGATAACCTAAGCCGACTACTGTTAGGTCGCAGAAACCTAACCGACACATTTTTCAGTCTTTTTACGTTAGGTCTCGAACTGAAATCTAACCTAGGTCTCGTTAGGTCTCATTGAGTTAGGTTTTAAAGATAACCTAAGCCGACTACTGTTAGGTCGCAGAAACCTAACCGACACATTCAAAGGTGTTTTTACCTAAGTTCTTCAACAGAACCTAACCTAGGTCTCGATAGGTCTCATCGAGTTAGGTTTTAAAGATAACCTAACCCGACTACTGTTAGGTCTCAGAAACCTAACCGACACATTCAAAGGTGTTTTTACCTAAGTTCTTCAACAGAACCTAACCTAGGTCTCGTTAGGTCTCATTGAGTTAGGTTTTAAAGATAACCTAAGCCGACTACTGTTAGGTCGCAGATACCTAACCGACACATTTTTGTCTTTTTACGTTAGGTCTCGAACTGAAATCTAACCTAGGTCTCGTTAGGTCTCATTGAGTTAGGTTTTAAAGATAACCTAACCCGACTACTGTTAGGTCTCAGAAACCTAACCGACACATTCAAAGGTGTTTTTACCTAAGTTCTTCAACAGAACCTAACCTAGGTCTCGTTAGGTCTCATCGAGTTAAGTTTTAAAGACAACCTAACCCGACTACTGTTAGGTCGCAGAAACCTAACCGACACATTTTTAAGTCTTTTTACGTTAGGTCTCGAACTGAAACCTAACCTAGTTCTCGTTAGGTCTCATCGAGTTAGGTTTAAAAGATAACCTAACCCGACTACTGTTAGGTCGCAGAAACCTAACCGACACATTCAAAGGTGTTTTTACCTAAGTTCTTCAACAGAACCTAACCTAGGTCTCGTTAGGTCTCATCGAGTTAGGTTTTAAAGACAGCCTAACCCGACTACTGTTAGGTCGCAGAAACCTAACCGACACAATTTTCAGTCTTTTTACGTTAGGTCTCGAACTGAAATCTAACCTAGGTCTCGTTAGGTCTCATTGAGTTAGGTTTTAAAGATAACCTAAGCCGACTACTGTTAGGTCGCAGAAACCTAACCGACACATTTTTCAGTCTTTTTACGTTAGGTCTCGAACTGAAATCTAACCTAGGTCTCGATAGGTCTCATCGAGTTAGGTTTTAAAGATAACCTAAGCCGACTACTGTCAGGTCGCAGAAACCTAACCGACACATTCAAAGGTGTTTTTACCTAAGTTCTTCAACAGAACCTAACCTAGGTCTCGATAGGTCTCATCGAGTTAGGTTTTAAAGATAACCTAACCCGACTACTGTTAGGTCTCAGAAACCTAACAGACACATTCAAAGGTGTTTTTACCTAAGTTCTTCAACAGAACCTAACCTAGGTCTCGTTAGGTCTCATCGAGTTAAGTTTTAAAGACAACCTAACCCGACTACTGTTAGGTCGCAGAAACCTAACCGACACATTTTTAAGTCTTTTTACGTTAGGTCTCGAACTGAAACCTAACCTAGTTCTCGTTAGGTCTCATCGAGATAGGTTTAAAATATAACCTAACCCGACTACTGATAGGTCGCAGAAACCTAACCGACACATTCAAAGGTGTTTTTACCTAAGTTCTTCAACAGAACCTAACCTAGGTCTCGTTAGGTCTCATCGAGTTAGGTTTTAAAGACAGCCTAACCCGACTACTGTGAGGTCGCAGAAACCTAACCGACACATTTTTAAGTCTTTTTACGTTAGGTCTCGAACTGAAACCTAACCTAGTTCTCGTTAGGTCTCATCGAGTTAGGTTTAAAAGATAACCTAACCCGACTACTGTTAGGTCGCAGAAACCTAACCGACACATTCAAAGGTGTTTTTACCTAAGTTCTTCAACAGAACCTAACCTAGGTCTCGTTAGGTCTCATCGAGTTAGGTTTTAAAGATAACCTAAGCCGACTACTGTTAGGTCGCAGAAACCTAACCGACGCATTTTTCAGTCTTTTTACGTTAGGTCTCGAACTGAAATCTAACCTAGGTCTCGTTAGGTCTCATTGAGTTAGGTTTTAAAGATAACCTAAGCCGACTACTGTTAGGTCGCAGAAACCTAACCGACACATTCAAAGGTGTTTTTACCTAAGTTCTTCAACAAAACCTAACCTAGGTCTCGATAGGTCTCATCGAGTTAGGTTTTAAAGATAACCTAACCCGACTACTGTTAGGTCGCAGAAACCTAACCGACACATTCAAAGGTGTTTTTACCTGGGTTCTTCAACAGAACCTAACCTAGGTCTCGTTAGGTCTCATCGAGTTAAGTTTTAAAGACAACCTAACCCGACTACTGTTAGGTCGCAGAAACCTAACCGACACATTTTTAAGTCTTTCTACGTTAGGTCTCGAACTGAAACCTAACCTAGTTCTCGTTAGGTCTCATCGAGTTAGGTTTAAAAGATAACCTAACCCGACTACTGTTAGGTCGCAGAAACCTAACCGACACATTCAAAGGTGTTTTTACCTAAGTTCTTCAACAGAACCTAACCTAGGTCTCGATAGGTCTCATCGAGTTAGGTTTTAAAGATAACCTAACCCGACTACTGTTAGGTCGCAGAAACCTAACCGACACATTCAAAGGTGTTTTTACGTTAGGTCTCGAACTGAAATCTAACCTAGGTCTCGTTAGGTCTCATTGAGTTAGGTTTTAAAGATAACCTAAGCCGACTACTGTTAGGTCGCAGAAACCTAACCGACACATTCAAAGGTGTTTTTACCTAAGTTCTTCAACAGAACCTAACCTAGGTCTCGTTAGGTCTCATCGAGTTAGGTTTTAAAGACAGCCTAACCCGACTACTGTTAGGTCGCAGAAACCTAACCGACACAATTTTCAGTCTTTTTACGTTAGGTCTCGAACTGAAATCTAACCTAGGTCTCGTTAGGTCTCATTGAGTTAGGTTTTAAAGATAACCTAAGCCGACTACTGTTAGGTCGCAGAAACCTAACCGACACATTTTTCAGTCTTTTTACGTTAGGTCTCGAACTGAAATCTAACCTAGGTCTCGATAGGTCTCATCGAGTTAGGTTTTAAAGATAACCTAAGCCGACTACTGTCAGGTCGCAGAAACCTAACCGACACATTCAAAGGTGTTTTTACCTAAGTTCTTCAACAGAACCTAACCTAGGTCTCGATAGGTCTCATCGAGTTAGGTTTTAAAGATAACCTAACCCGACTACTGTTAGGTCTCAGAAACCTAACAGACACATTCAAAGGTGTTTTTACCTAAGTTCTTCAACAGAACCTAACCTAGGTCTCGTTAGGTCTCATCGAGTTCAGTTTTAAAGACAACCTAACCCGACTACTGTTAGGTCGCAGAAACCTAACCGACACATTTTTAAGTCTTTTTACGTTAGGTCTCGAACTGAAACCTAACCTAGTTCTCGTTAGGTCTCATCGAGTTAGGTTTAAAATATAACCTAACCCGACTACTGATAGGTCGCAGAAACCTAACCGACACATTCAAAGGTGTTTTTACCTAAGTTCTTCAACAGAACCTAACCTAGGTCTCGTTAGGTCTCATCGAGTTAGGTTTTAAAGACAGCCTAACCCGACTACTGTGAGGTCGCAGAAACCTAACCGACACATTTTTAAGTCTTTTTACGTTAGGTCTCGAACTGAAACCTAACCTAGTTCTCGTTAGGTCTCATCGAGTTAGGTTTAAAAGATAACCTAACCCGACTACTGTTAGGTCGCAGAAACCTAACCGACACATTCAAAGGTGTTTTTACCTAAGTTCTTCAACAGAACCTAACCTAGGTCTCGTTAGGTCTCATCGAGTTAGGTTTTAAAGATAACCTAAGCCGACTACTGTTAGGTCGCAGAAACCTAACCGACGCATTTTTCAGTCTTTTTACGTTAGGTCTCGAACTGAAATCTAACCTAGGCCTCGTTAGGTCTCATTGAGTTAGGTTTTAAAGATAACCTAAGCCGACTACTGTTAGGTCGCAGAAACCTAACCGACACATTCAAAGGTGTTTTTACCTAAGTTCTTCAACAAAACCTAACCTAGGTCTCGATAGGTCTCATCGAGTTAGGTTTTAAAGATAACCTAACCCGACTACTGTTAGGTCGCAGAAACCTAACCGACACATTCAAAGGTGTTTTTACCTGGGTTCTTCAACAGAACCTAACCTAGGTCTCGTTAGGTCTCATCGAGTTAAGTTTTAAAGACAACCTAACCCGACTACTGTTAGGTCGCAGAAACCTAACCGACACATTTTTAAGTCTTTCTACGTTAGGTCTCGAACTGAAACCTAACCTAGTTCTCGTTAGGTCTCATCGAGTTAGGTTTAAAAGATAACTTAACCCGACTACTGTTAGGTCGCAGAAACCTAACCGACACATTCAAAGGTGTTTTTACCTGGGTTCTTCAACAGAACCTAACCTAGGTCTCGTTAGGTCTCATCGAGTTAGGTTTTAAAGACAGCCTAACCCGACTACTGTTAGGTCGCAGAAACCTAACCGACACATTTTTCAGTCTTTTTACGTTAGGTCTCGAACTGAAATCTAACCTAGGTCTCGTTAGGTCTCATTGAGTTAGGTTTTAAAGATAACCTAAGCCGACTACTGTTAGGTCGCAGAAACCTAACCGACACATTTTTGTCTTTTTACGTTAGGTCTCGAACTGAAATCTAACCTAGGTCTCGTTAGGTCTCATTGAGTTAGGTTTTAAAGATAACCTAACCCGACTACTGTTAGGTCTCAGAAACCTAACCGACACATTCAAAGGTGTTTTTACCTAAGTTCTTCAACAGAACCTAACCTAGGTCTCGTTAGGTCTCATCGAGTTAAGTTTTAAAGACAACCTAACCCGACTACTGTTAGGTCGCAGAAACCTAACCGACACATTTTTAAGTCTTTTTACGTTAGGTCTCGAACTGAAACCTAACCTAGTTCTCGTTAGGTCTCATCGAGTTAGGTTTAAAAGATAACCTAACCCGACTACTGTTAGGTCGCAGAAACCTAACCGACACATTCAAAGGTGTTTTTACCTAAGTTCTTCAACAGAACCTAACCTAGGTCTCGTTAGGTCTCATCGAGTTAGGTTTTAAAGACAGCCTAACCCGACTACTGTTAGGTCGCAGAAACCTAACCGACGCATTTTTCAGTCTTTTTACGTTAGGTCTCGAACTGAAATCTAACCTAGGTCTCGTTAGGTCTCATTGAGTTAGGTTTTAAAGATAACCTAAGCCGACTACTGTTAGGTCGCAGAAACCTAACCGACACATTCAAAGGTGTTTTTACCTAAGTTCTTCAACAAAACCTAACCTAGGTCTCGATAGGTCTCATCGAGTTAGGTTTTAAAGATAACCTAACCCGACTACTGTTAGGTCTCAGAAACCTAACCGACACATTCAAAGGTGTTTTTACGTTAGGTCTCGAACTGAAATCTAACCTAGGTCTCGTTAGGTCTCATTGAGTTAGGTTTTAAAGATAACCTAAGCCGACTACTGTTAGGTCGCAGAAACCTAACCGACACATTCAAAGGTGTTTTTACCTAAGTTCTTCAACAGAACCTAACCTAGGTCTCGTTAGGTCTCATCGAGTTAGGTTTTAAAGACAGCCTAACCCGACTACTGTTAGGTCGCAGAAACCTAACCGACACAATTTTCAGTCTTTTTACGTTAGGTCTCGAACTGAAATCTAACCTAGGTCTCGTTAGGTCTCATTGAGTTAGGTTTTAAAGATAACCTAAGCCGACTACTGTTAGGTCGCAGAAACCTAACCGACACATTTTTCAGTCTTTTTACGTTAGGTCTCGAACTGAAATCTAACCTAGGTCTCGATAGGTCTCATCGAGTTAGGTTTTAAAGATAACCTAAGCCGACTACTGTCAGGTCGCAGAAACCTAACCGACACATTCAAAGGTGTTTTTACCTAAGTTCTTCAACAGAACCTAACCTAGGTCTCGATAGGTCTCATCGAGTTAGGTTTTAAAGATAACCTAACCCGACTACTGTTAGGTCTCAGAAACCTAACAGACACATTCAAAGGTGTTTTTACCTAAGTTCTTCAACAGAACCTAACCTAGGTCTCGTTAGGTCTCATCGAGTTCAGTTTTAAAGACAACCTAACCCGACTACTGTTAGGTCGCAGAAACCTAACCGACACATTTTTAAGTCTTTTTACGTTAGGTCTCGAACTGAAACCTAACCTAGTTCTCGTTAGGTCTCATCGAGTTAGGTTTAAAATATAACCTAACCCGACTACTGATAGGTCGCAGAAACCTAACCGACACATTCAAAGGTGTTTTTACCTAAGTTCTTCAACAGAACCTAACCTAGGTCTCGTTAGGTCTCATCGAGTTAGGTTTTAAAGACAGCCTAACCCGACTACTGTGAGGTCGCAGAAACCTAACCGACACATTTTTAAGTCTTTTTACGTTAGGTCTCGAACTGAAACCTAACCTAGTTCTCGTTAGGTCTCATCGAGTTAGGTTTAAAAGATAACCTAACCCGACTACTGTTAGGTCGCAGAAACCTAACCGACACATTCAAAGGTGTTTTTACCTAAGTTCTTCAACAGAACCTAACCTAGGTCTCGTTAGGTCTCATCGAGTTAGGTTTTAAAGATAACCTAAGCCGACTACTGTTAGGTCGCAGAAACCTAACCGACGCATTTTTCAGTCTTTTTACGTTAGGTCTCGAACTGAAATCTAACCTAGGCCTCGTTAGGTCTCATTGAGTTAGGTTTTAAAGATAACCTAAGCCGACTACTGTTAGGTCGCAGAAACCTAACCGACACATTCAAAGGTGTTTTTACCTAAGTTCTTCAACAAAACCTAACCTAGGTCTCGATAGGTCTCATCGAGTTAGGTTTTAAAGATAACCTAACCCGACTACTGTTAGGTCGCAGAAACCTAACCGACACATTCAAAGGTGTTTTTACCTGGGTTCTTCAACAGAACCTAACCTAGGTCTCGTTAGGTCTCATCGAGTTAAGTTTTAAAGACAACCTAACCCGACTACTGTTAGGTCGCAGAAACCTAACCGACACATTTTTAAGTCTTTCTACGTTAGGTCTCGAACTGAAACCTAACCTAGTTCTCGTTAGGTCTCATCGAGTTAGGTTTAAAAGATAACTTAACCCGACTACTGTTAGGTCGCAGAAACCTAACCGACACATTCAAAGGTGTTTTTACCTGGGTTCTTCAACAGAACCTAACCTAGGTCTCGTTAGGTCTCATCGAGTTAGGTTTTAAAGACAGCCTAACCCGACTACTGTTAGGTCGCAGAAACCTAACCGACACATTTTTCAGTCTTTTTACGTTAGGTCTCGAACTGAAATCTAACCTAGGTCTCGTTAGGTCTCATTGAGTTAGGTTTTAAAGATAACCTAAGCCGACTACTGTTAGGTCGCAGAAACCTAACCGACACATTTTTGTCTTTTTACGTTAGGTCTCGAACTGAAATCTAACCTAGGTCTCGTTAGGTCTCATTGAGTTAGGTTTTAAAGATAACCTAACCCGACTACTGTTAGGTCTCAGAAACCTAACCGACACATTCAAAGGTGTTTTTACCTAAGTTCTTCAACAGAACCTAACCTAGGTCTCGTTAGGTCTCATCGAGTTAAGTTTTAAAGACAACCTAACCCGACTACTGTTAGGTCGCAGAAACCTAACCGACACATTTTTAAGTCTTTTTACGTTAGGTCTCGAACTGAAACCTAACCTAGTTCTCGTTAGGTCTCATCGAGTTAGGTTTAAAAGATAACCTAACCCGACTACTGTTAGGTCGCAGAAACCTAACCGACACATTCAAAGGTGTTTTTACCTAAGTTCTTCAACAGAACCTAACCTAGGTCTCGTTAGGTCTCATCGAGTTAGGTTTTAAAGACAGCCTAACCCGACTACTGTTAGGTCGCAGAAACCTAACCGACGCATTTTTCAGTCTTTTTACGTTAGGTCTCGAACTGAAATCTAACCTAGGTCTCGTTAGGTCTCATTGAGTTAGGTTTTAAAGATAACCTAAGCCGACTACTGTTAGGTCGCAGAAACCTAACCGACACATTCAAAGGTGTTTTTACCTAAGTTCTTCAACAAAACCTAACCTAGGTCTCGATAGGTCTCATCGAGTTAGGTTTTAAAGATAACCTAACCCGACTACTGTTAGGTCTCAGAAACCTAACCGACAGATTTAAATGTGTTTTTACCTAAGTTCTTCAACAAAACCTAACCTAGGTCTCGTTAGGTCTCATCGAGTTAAGTTTTAAAGACAACCTAACCCGACTACTGTTAGGTCGCAGAAACCTAACCGACACAATTTTCAGTCTTTTTACGTTAGGTCTCGAACTGAAATCTAACCTAGGTCTCGTTAGGTCTCATTGAGTTAGGTTTTAAAGATAACCTAAGCCGACTACTGTTAGGTCGCAGAAACCTAACCGACACATTCAAAGGTGTTTTTACCTAAGTTCTTCAACAAAACCTAACCTAGGTCTCGATAGGTCTCATCGAGTTAGGTTTTAAAGATAACCTAACCCGACTACTGTTAGGTCGCAGAAACCTAACCGACACATTCAAAGGTGTTTTTACCTGGGTTCTTCAACAGAACCTAACCTAGGTCTCGTTAGGTCTCATCGAGTTAAGTTTTAAAGACAACCTAACCCGACTACTGTTAGGTCGCAGAAACCTAACCGACACATTTTTAAGTCTTTCTACGTTAGGTCTCGAACTGAAACCTAACCTAGTTCTCGTTAGGTCTCATCGAGTTAGGTTTAAAAGATAACTTAACCCGACTACTGTTAGGTCGCAGAAACCTAACCGACACATTCAAAGGTGTTTTTACCTGGGTTCTTCAACAGAACCTAACCTAGGTCTCGTTAGGTCTCATCGAGTTAGGTTTTAAAGACAGCCTAACCCGACTACTGTTAGGTCGCAGAAACCTAACCGACACATTTTTCAGTCTTTTTACGTTAGGTCTCGAACTGAAATCTAACCTTGGTCTCGTTAGGTCTCATTGAGTTAGGTTTTAAAGATAACCTAAGCCGACTACTGTTAGGTCGCAGAAACCTAACCGACACATTTTTGTCTTTTTACGTTAGGTCTCGAACTGAAATCTAACCTAGGTCTCGTTAGGTCTCATTGAGTTAGGTTTTAAAGATAACCTAACCCGACTACTGTTAGGTCTCAGAAACCTAACCGACACATTCAAAGGTGTTTTTACCTAAGTTCTTCAACAGAACCTAACCTAGGTCTCGTTAGGTCTCATCGAGTTAAGTTTTAAAGACAACCTAACCCGACTACTGTTAGGTCGCAGAAACCTAACCGACACATTTTTAAGTCTTTTTACGTTAGGTCTCGAACTGAAACCTAACCTAGTTCTCGTTAGGTCTCATCGAGTTAGGTTTAAAAGATAACCTAACCCGACTACTGTTAGGTCGCAGAAACCTAACCGACACATTCAAAGGTGTTTTTACCTAAGTTCTTCAACAGAACCTTACCTAGGTCTCGTTAGGTCTCATCGAGTTAGGTTTTAAAGACAGCCTAACCCGACTACTGTTAGGTCGCAGAAACCTAACCGACGCATTTTTCAGTCTTTTTACGTTAGGTCTCGAACTGAAATCTAACCTAGGTCTCGTTAGGTCTCATTGAGTTAGGTTTTAAAGATAACCTAAGCCGACTACTGTTAGGTCGCAGAAACCTAACCGACACATTCAAAGGTGTTTTTACCTAAGTTCTTCAACAAAACCTAACCTAGGTCTCGATAGGTCTCATCGAGTTAGGTTTTAAAGATAACCTAACCCGACTACTGTTAGGTCTCAGAAACCTAACCGACAGATTTAAATGTGTTTTTACCTAAGTTCTTCAACAAAACCTAACCTAGGTCTCGTTAGGTCTCATCGAGTTAAGTTTTAAAGACAACCTAACCCGACTACTGTTAGGTCGCAGAAACCTAACCGACACAATTTTCAGTCTTTTTACGTTAGGTCTCGAACTGAAATCTAACCTAGGTCTCGTTAGGTCTCATTGAGTTAGGTTTTAAAGATAACCTAAGCCGACTACTGTTAGGTCGCAGAAACCTAACCGACACATTTTTCAGTCTTTTTACGTTAGGTCTCGAACTGAAATCTAACCTAGGTCTCGATAGGTCTCATCGAGTTAGGTTTTAAAGATAACCTAAGCCGACTACTGTCAGGTCGCAGAAACCTAACCGACACATTCAAAGGTGTTTTTACCTAAGTTCTTCAACAGAACCTAACCTAGGTCTCGATAGGTCTCATCGAGTTAGGTTTTAAAGATAACCTAACCCGACTACTGTTAGGTCTCAGAAACCTAACAGACACATTCAAAGGTGTTTTTACCTAAGTTCTTCAACAGAACCTAACCTAGGTCTCGTTAGGTCTCATCGAGTTAAGTTTTAAAGACAACCTAACCCGACTACTGTTAGGTCGCAGAAACCTAACCGACACATTTTTAAGTCTTTTTACGTTAGGTCTCGAACTGAAACCTAACCTAGTTCTCGTTAGGTCTCATCGAGTTAGGTTTAAAATATAACCTAACCCGACTACTGATAGGTCGCAGAAACCTAACCGACACATTCAAAGGTGTTTTTACCTAAGTTCTTCAACAGAACCTAACCTAGGTCTCGTTAGGTCTCATCGAGTTAGGTTTTAAAGACAGCCTAACCCGACTACTGTTAGGTCGCAGAAACCTAACCGACACAATTTTCAGTCTTTTTACGTTAGGTCTCGAACTGAAATCTAACCTAGGTCTCGTTAGGTCTCATTGAGTTAGGTTTTAAAGATAACCTAAGCCGACTACTGTTAGGTCGCAGAAACCTAACCGACACATTTTTCAGTCTTTTTACGTTAGGTCTCGAACTGAAATCTAACCTAGGTCTCGATAGGTCTCATCGAGTTAGGTTTTAAAGATAACCTAAGCCGACTACTGTCAGGTCGCAGAAACCTAACCGACACATTCAAAGGTGTTTTTACCTAAGTTCTTCAACAGAACCTAACCTAGGTCTCGATAGGTCTCATCGAGTTAGGTTTTAAAGATAACCTAACCCGACTACTGTTAGGTCTCAGAAACCTAACAGACACATTCAAAGGTGTTTTTACCTAAGTTCTTCAACAGAACCTAACCTAGGTCTCGTTAGGTCTCATCGAGTTAAGTTTTAAAGACAACCTAACCCGACTACTGTTAGGTCGCAGAAACCTAACCGACACATTTTTAAGTCTTTTTACGTTAGGTCTCGAACTGAAACCTAACCTAGTTCTCGTTAGGTCTCATCGAGATAGGTTTAAAATATAACCTAACCCGACTACTGATAGGTCGCAGAAACCTAACCGACACATTCAAAGGTGTTTTTACCTAAGTTCTTCAACAGAACCTAACCTAGGTCTCGTTAGGTCTCATCGAGTTAGGTTTTAAAGACAGCCTAACCCGACTACTGTGAGGTCGCAGAAACCTAACCGACACATTTTTAAGTCTTTTTACGTTAGGTCTCGAACTGAAACCTAACCTAGTTCTCGTTAGGTCTCATCGAGTTAGGTTTAAAAGATAACCTAACCCGACTACTGTTAGGTCGCAGAAACCTAACCGACACATTCAAAGGTGTTTTTACCTAAGTTCTTTAACAGAACCTAACCTAGGTCTCGTTAGGTCTCATCGAGTTAGGTTTTAAAGATAACCTAAGCCGACTACTGTTAGGTCGCAGAAACCTAACCGACGCATTTTTCAGTCTTTTTACGTTAGGTCTCGAACTGAAATCTAACCTAGGTCTCGTTAGGTCTCATTGAGTTAGGTTTTAAAGATAACCTAAGCCGACTACTGTTAGGTCGCAGAAACCTAACCGACACATTCAAAGGTGTTTTTACCTAAGTTCTTCAACAAAACCTAACCTAGGTCTCGATAGGTCTCATCGAGTTAGGTTTTAAAGATAACCTAACCCGACTACTGTTAGGTCGCAGAAACCTAACCGACACATTCAAAGGTGTTTTTACCTGGGTTCTTCAACAGAACCTAACCTAGGTCTCGTTAGGTCTCATCGAGTTAAGTTTTAAAGACAACCTAACCCGACTACTGTTAGGTCGCAGAAACCTAACCGACACATTTTTAAGTCTTTCTACGTTAGGTCTCGAACTGAAACCTAACCTAGTTCTCGTTAGGTCTCATCGAGTTAGGTTTAAAAGATAACCTAACCCGACTACTGTTAGGTCGCAGAAACCTAACCGACACATTCAAAGGTGTTTTTACCTAAGTTCTTCAACAGAACCTAACCTAGGTCTCGATAGGTCTCATCGAGTTAGGTTTTAAAGATAACCTAACCTGACTACTGTTAGGTCTCAGAAACCTAACCGACACATTCAAAGGTGTTTTTACCTAAGTTCTTCAACAGAACCTAACCTAGGTCTCGATAGGTCTCATCGAGTTAGGTTTTAAAGATAACCTAACCCGACTACTGTTAGGTCGCAGAAACCTAACCGACACATTCAAAGGTGTTTTTACGTTAGGTCTCGAACTGAAATCTAACCTAGGTCTCGTTAGGTCTCATTGAGTTAGGTTTTAAAGATAACCTAAGCCGACTACTGTTAGGTCGCAGAAACCTAACCGACACATTCAAAGGTGTTTTTACCTAAGTTCTTCAACAGAACCTAACCTAGGTCTCGTTAGGTCTCATCGAGTTAGGTTTTAAAGACAGCCTAACCCGACTACTGTTAGGTCGCAGAAACCTAACCGACACAATTTTCAGTCTTTTTACGTTAGGTCTCGAACTGAAATCTAACCTAGGTCTCGTTAGGTCTCATTGAGTTAGGTTTTAAAGATAACCTAAGCCGACTACTGTTAGGTCGCAGAAACCTAACCGACACATTTTTCAGTCTTTTTACGTTAGGTCTCGAACTGAAATCTAACCTAGGTCTCGATAGGTCTCATCGAGTTAGGTTTTAAAGATAACCTAAGCCGACTACTGTCAGGTCGCAGAAACCTAACCGACACATTCAAAGGTGTTTTTACCTAAGTTCTTCAACAGAACCTAACCTAGGTCTCGATAGGTCTCATCGAGTTAGGTTTTAAAGATAACCTAACCCGACTACTGTTAGGTCTCAGAAACCTAACAGACACATTCAAAGGTGTTTTTACCTAAGTTCTTCAACAGAACCTAACCTAGGTCTCGTTAGGTCTCATCGAGTTAAGTTTTAAAGACAACCTAACCCGACTACTGTTAGGTCGCAGAAACCTAACCGACACATTTTTAAGTCTTTTTACGTTAGGTCTCGAACTGAAACCTAACCTAGTTCTCGTTAGGTCTCATCGAGTTAGGTTTAAAATATAACCTAACCCGACTACTGATAGGTCGCAGAAACCTAACCGACACATTCAAAGGTGTTTTTACCTAAGTTCTTCAACAGAACCTAACCTAGGTCTCGTTAGGTCTCATCGAGTTAGGTTTTAAAGACAGCCTAACCCGACTACTGTGAGGTCGCAGAAACCTAACCGACACATTTTTAAGTCTTTTTACGTTAGGTCTCGAACTGAAACCTAACCTAGTTCTCGTTAGGTCTCATCGAGTTAGGTTTAAAAGATAACCTAACCCGACTACTGTTAGGTCGCAGAAACCTAACCGACACATTCAAAGGTGTTTTTACCTAAGTTCTTCAACAGAACCTAACCTAGGTCTCGTTAGGTCTCATCGAGTTAGGTTTTAAAGATAACCTAAGCCGACTACTGTTAGGTCGCAGAAACCTAACCGACGCATTTTTCAGTCTTTTTACGTTAGGTCTCGAACTGAAATCTAACCTAGGTCTCGTTAGGTCTCATTGAGTTAGGTTTTAAAGATAACCTAAGCCGACTACTGTTAGGTCGCAGAAACCTAACCGACACATTCAAAGGTGTTTTTACCTAAGTTCTTCAACAAAACCTAACCTAGGTCTCGATAGGTCTCATCGAGTTAGGTTTTAAAGATAACCTAACCCGACTACTGTTAGGTCGCAGAAACCTAACCGACACATTCAAAGGTGTTTTTACCTGGGTTCTTCAACAGAACCTAACCTAGGTCTCGTTAGGTCTCATCGAGTTAAGTTTTAAAGACAACCTAACCCGACTACTGTTAGGTCGCAGAAACCTAACCGACACATTTTTAAGTCTTTCTACGTTAGGTCTCGAACTGAAACCTAACCTAGTTCTCGTTAGGTCTCATCGAGTTAGGTTTAAAAGATAACTTAACCCGACTACTGTTAGGTCGCAGAAACCTAACCGACACATTCAAAGGTGTTTTTACCTGGGTTCTTCAACAGAACCTAACCTAGGTCTCGTTAGGTCTCATCGAGTTAGGTTTTAAAGACAGCCTAACCCGACTACTGTTAGGTCGCAGAAACCTAACCGACACATTTTTCAGTCTTTTTACGTTAGGTCTCGAACTGAAATCTAACCTAGGTCTCGTTAGGTCTCATTGAGTTAGGTTTTAAAGATAACCTAAGCCGACTACTGTTAGGTCGCAGAAACCTAACCGACACATTTTTCAGTCTTTTTACGTTAGGTCTCGAACTGAAATCTAACCTAGGTCTCGTTAGGTCTCATTGAGTTAGGTTTTAAAGATAACCTAAGCCGACTACTGTTAGGTCGCAGATACCTAACCGACACATTTTTGTCTTTTTACGTTAGGTCTCGAACTGAAATCTAACCTAGGTCTCGTTAGGTCTCATTGAGTTAGGTTTTAAAGATAACCTAACCCGACTACTGTTAGGTCTCAGAAACCTAACCGACACATTCAAAGGTGTTTTTACCTAAGTTCTTCAACAGAACCTAACCTAGGTCTCGTTAGGTCTCATCGAGTTAAGTTTTAAAGACAACCTAACCCGACTACTGTTAGGTCGCAGAAACCTAACCGACACATTTTTAAGTCTTTTTACGTTAGGTCTCGAACTGAAACCTAACCTAGTTCTCGTTAGGTCTCATCGAGTTAGGTTTAAAAGATAACCTAACCCGACTACTGTTAGGTCGCAGAAACCTAACCGACACATTCAAAGGTGTTTTTACCTAAGTTCTTCAACAGAACCTAACCTAGGTCTCGTTAGGTCTCATCGAGTTAGGTTTTAAAGACAGCCTAACCCGACTACTGTTAGGTCGCAGAAACCTAACCGACACAATTTTCAGTCTTTTTACGTTAGGTCTCGAACTGAAATCTAACCTAGGTCTCGTTAGGTCTCATTGAGTTAGGTTTTAAAGATAACCTAAGCCGACTACTGTTAGGTCGCAGAAACCTAACCGACACATTTTTCAGTCTTTTTACGTTAGGTCTCGAACTGAAATCTAACCTAGGTCTCGATAGGTCTCATCGAGTTAGGTTTTAAAGATAACCTAAGCCGACTACTGTCAGGTCGCAGAAACCTAACCGACACATTCAAAGGTGTTTTTACCTAAGTTCTTCAACAGAACCTAACCTAGGTCTCGATAGGTCTCATCGAGTTAGGTTTTAAAGATAACCTAACCCGACTACTGTTAGGTCTCAGAAACCTAACAGACACATTCAAAGGTGTTTTTACCTAAGTTCTTCAACAGAACCTAACCTAGGTCTCGTTAGGTCTCATCGAGTTAAGTTTTAAAGACAACCTAACCCGACTACTGTTAGGTCGCAGAAACCTAACCGACACATTTTTAAGTCTTTTTACGTTAGGTCTCGAACTGAAACCTAACCTAGTTCTCGTTAGGTCTCATCGAGATAGGTTTAAAATATAACCTAACCCGACTACTGATAGGTCGCAGAAACCTAACCGACACATTCAAAGGTGTTTTTACCTAAGTTCTTCAACAGAACCTAACCTAGGTCTCGTTAGGTCTCATCGAGTTAGGTTTTAAAGACAGCCTAACCCGACTACTGTGAGGTCGCAGAAACCTAACCGACACATTTTTAAGTCTTTTTACGTTAGGTCTCGAACTGAAACCTAACCTAGTTCTCGTTAGGTCTCATCGAGTTAGGTTTAAAAGATAACCTAACCCGACTACTGTTAGGTCGCAGAAACCTAACCGACACATTCAAAGGTGTTTTTACCTAAGTTCTTCAACAGAACCTAACCTAGGTCTCGTTAGGTCTCATCGAGTTAGGTTTTAAAGATAACCTAAGCCGACTACTGTTAGGTCGCAGAAACCTAACCGACGCATTTTTCAGTCTTTTTACGTTAGGTCTCGAACTGAAATCTAACCTAGGTCTCGTTAGGTCTCATTGAGTTAGGTTTTAAAGATAACCTAAGCCGACTACTGTTAGGTCGCAGAAACCTAACCGACACATTCAAAGGTGTTTTTACCTAAGTTCTTCAACAAAACCTAACCTAGGTCTCGATAGGTCTCATCGAGTTAGGTTTTAAAGATAACCTAACCCGACTACTGTTAGGTCGCAGAAACCTAACCGACACATTCAAAGGTGTTTTTACCTGGGTTCTTCAACAGAACCTAACCTAGGTCTCGTTAGGTCTCATCGAGTTAAGTTTTAAAGACAACCTAACCCGACTACTGTTAGGTCGCAGAAACCTAACCGACACATTTTTAAGTCTTTCTACGTTAGGTCTCGAACTGAAACCTAACCTAGTTCTCGTTAGGTCTCATCGAGTTAGGTTTAAAAGATAACCTAACCCGACTACTGTTAGGTCGCAGAAACCTAACCGACACATTCAAAGGTGTTTTTACCTAAGTTCTTCAACAGAACCTAACCTAGGTCTCGATAGGTCTCATCGAGTTAGGTTTTAAAGATAACCTAACCCGACTACTGTTAGGTCGCAGAAACCTAACCGACACATTCAAAGGTGTTTTTACGTTAGGTCTCGAACTGAAATCTAACCTAGGTCTCGTTAGGTCTCATTGAGTTAGGTTTTAAAGATAACCTAAGCCGACTACTGTTAGGTCGCAGAAACCTAACCGACACATTCAAAGGTGTTTTTACCTAAGTTCTTCAACAGAACCTAACCTAGGTCTCGTTAGGTCTCATCGAGTTAGGTTTTAAAGACAGCCTAACCCGACTACTGTTAGGTCGCAGAAACCTAACCGACACAATTTTCAGTCTTTTTACGTTAGGTCTCGAACTGAAATCTAACCTAGGTCTCGTTAGGTCTCATTGAGTTAGGTTTTAAAGATAACCTAAGCCGACTACTGTTAGGTCGCAGAAACCTAACCGACACATTTTTCAGTCTTTTTACGTTAGGTCTCGAACTGAAATCTAACCTAGGTCTCGATAGGTCTCATCGAGTTAGGTTTTAAAGATAACCTAAGCCGACTACTGTCAGGTCGCAGAAACCTAACCGACACATTCAAAGGTGTTTTTACCTAAGTTCTTCAACAGAACCTAACCTAGGTCTCGATAGGTCTCATCGAGTTAGGTTTTAAAGATAACCTAACCCGACTACTGTTAGGTCTCAGAAACCTAACAGACACATTCAAAGGTGTTTTTACCTAAGTTCTTCAACAGAACCTAACCTAGGTCTCGTTAGGTCTCATCGAGTTCAGTTTTAAAGACAACCTAACCCGACTACTGTTAGGTCGCAGAAACCTAACCGACACATTTTTAAGTCTTTTTACGTTAGGTCTCGAACTGAAACCTAACCTAGTTCTCGTTAGGTCTCATCGAGTTAGGTTTAAAATATAACCTAACCCGACTACTGATAGGTCGCAGAAACCTAACCGACACATT
This sequence comes from Anania hortulata, assembly GCA_963576865.1. Taxonomy (NCBI): domain Eukaryota; kingdom Metazoa; phylum Arthropoda; class Insecta; order Lepidoptera; family Crambidae; genus Anania; species Anania hortulata. The sequence continues at coordinate 22,887,131 of OY756393.1, forward strand.
CAAAGGTGTTTTTACCTAAGTTCTTCAACAGAACCTAACCTAGGTCTCGTTAGGTCTCATCGAGTTAGGTTTTAAAGACAGCCTAACCCGACTACTGTGAGGTCGCAGAAACCTAACCGACACATTTTTAAGTCTTTTTACGTTAGGTCTCGAACTGAAACCTAACCTAGTTCTCGTTAGGTCTCATCGAGTTAGGTTTAAAAGATAACCTAACCCGACTACTGTTAGGTCGCAGAAACCTAACCGACACATTCAAAGGTGTTTTTACCTAAGTTCTTCAACAGAACCTAACCTAGGTCTCGTTAGGTCTCATCGAGTTAGGTTTTAAAGATAACCTAAGCCGACTACTGTTAGGTCGCAGAAACCTAACCGACGCATTTTTCAGTCTTTTTACGTTAGGTCTCGAACTGAAATCTAACCTAGGTCTCGTTAGGTCTCATTGAGTTAGGTTTTAAAGATAACCTAAGCCGACTACTGTTAGGTCGCAGAAACCTAACCGACACATTCAAAGGTGTTTTTACCTAAGTTCTTCAACAAAACCTAACCTAGGTCTCGATAGGTCTCATCGAGTTAGGTTTTAAAGATAACCTAACCCGACTACTGTTAGGTCGCAGAAACCTAACCGACACATTCAAAGGTGTTTTTACCTGGGTTCTTCAACAGAACCTAACCTAGGTCTCGTTAGGTCTCATCGAGTTAAGTTTTAAAGACAACCTAACCCGACTACTGTTAGGTCGCAGAAACCTAACCGACACATTTTTAAGTCTTTCTACGTTAGGTCTCGAACTGAAACCTAACCTAGTTCTCGTTAGGTCTCATCGAGTTAGGTTTAAAAGATAACTTAACCCGACTACTGTTAGGTCGCAGAAACCTAACCGACACATTCAAAGGTGTTTTTACCTGGGTTCTTCAACAGAACCTAACCTAGGTCTCGTTAGGTCTCATCGAGTTAGGTTTTAAAGACAGCCTAACCCGACTACTGTTAGGTCGCAGAAACCTAACCGACACATTTTTCAGTCTTTTTACGTTAGGTCTCGAACTGAAATCTAACCTAGGTCTCGTTAGGTCTCATTGAGTTAGGTTTTAAAGATAACCTAAGCCGACTACTGTTAGGTCGCAGAAACCTAACCGACACATTTTTGTCTTTTTACGTTAGGTCTCGAACTGAAATCTAACCTAGGTCTCGTTAGGTCTCATTGAGTTAGGTTTTAAAGATAACCTAACCCGACTACTGTTAGGTCTCAGAAACCTAACCGACACATTCAAAGGTGTTTTTACCTAAGTTCTTCAACAGAACCTAACCTAGGTCTCGTTAGGTCTCATCGAGTTAAGTTTTAAAGACAACCTAACCCGACTACTGTTAGGTCGCAGAAACCTAACCGACACATTTTTAAGTCTTTTTACGTTAGGTCTCGAACTGAAACCTAACCTAGTTCTCGTTAGGTCTCATCGAGTTAGGTTTAAAAGATAACCTAACCCGACTACTGTTAGGTCGCAGAAACCTAACCGACACATTCAAAGGTGTTTTTACCTAAGTTCTTCAACAGAACCTAACCTAGGTCTCGTTAGGTCTCATCGAGTTAGGTTTTAAAGACAGCCTAACCCGACTACTGTTAGGTCGCAGAAACCTAACCGACGCATTTTTCAGTCTTTTTACGTTAGGTCTCGAACTGAAATCTAACCTAGGTCTCGTTAGGTCTCATTGAGTTAGGTTTTAAAGATAACCTAAGCCGACTACTGTTAGGTCGCAGAAACCTAACCGACACATTCAAAGGTGTTTTTACCTAAGTTCTTCAACAAAACCTAACCTAGGTCTCGATAGGTCTCATCGAGTTAGGTTTTAAAGATAACCTAACCCGACTACTGTTAGGTCTCAGAAACCTAACCGACAGATTTAAATGTGTTTTTACCTAAGTTCTTCAACAAAACCTAACCTAGGTCTCGTTAGGTCTCATCGAGTTAAGTTTTAAAGACAACCTAACCCGACTACTGTTAGGTCGCAGAAACCTAACCGACACAATTTTCAGTCTTTTTACGTTAGGTCTCGAACTGAAATCTAACCTAGGTCTCGTTAGGTCTCATTGAGTTAGGTTTTAAAGATAACCTAAGCCGACTACTGTTAGGTCGCAGAAACCTAACCGACACATTCAAAGGTGTTTTTACCTAAGTTCTTCAACAAAACCTAACCTAGGTCTCGATAGGTCTCATCGAGTTAGGTTTTAAAGATAACCTAACCCGACTACTGTTAGGTCGCAGAAACCTAACCGACACATTCAAAGGTGTTTTTACCTGGGTTCTTCAACAGAACCTAACCTAGGTCTCGTTAGGTCTCATCGAGTTAAGTTTTAAAGACAACCTAACCCGACTACTGTTAGGTCGCAGAAACCTAACCGACACATTTTTAAGTCTTTCTACGTTAGGTCTCGAACTGAAACCTAACCTAGTTCTCGTTAGGTCTCATCGAGTTAGGTTTAAAAGATAACTTAACCCGACTACTGTTAGGTCGCAGAAACCTAACCGACACATTCAAAGGTGTTTTTACCTGGGTTCTTCAACAGAACCTAACCTAGGTCTCGTTAGGTCTCATCGAGTTAGGTTTTAAAGACAGCCTAACCCGACTACTGTTAGGTCGCAGAAACCTAACCGACACATTTTTCAGTCTTTTTACGTTAGGTCTCGAACTGAAATCTAACCTAGGTCTCGTTAGGTCTCATTGAGTTAGGTTTTAAAGATAACCTAAGCCGACTACTGTTAGGTCGCAGAAACCTAACCGACACATTTTTGTCTTTTTACGTTAGGTCTCGAACTGAAATCTAACCTAGGTCTCGTTAGGTCTCATTGAGTTAGGTTTTAAAGATAACCTAACCCGACTACTGTTAGGTCTCAGAAACCTAACCGACACATTCAAAGGTGTTTTTACCTAAGTTCTTCAACAGAACCTAACCTAGGTCTCGTTAGGTCTCATCGAGTTAAGTTTTAAAGACAACCTAACCCGACTACTGTTAGGTCGCAGAAACCTAACCGACACATTTTTAAGTCTTTTTACGTTAGGTCTCGAACTGAAACCTAACCTAGTTCTCGTTAGGTCTCATCGAGTTAGGTTTAAAAGATAACCTAACCCGACTACTGTTAGGTCGCAGAAACCTAACCGACACATTCAAAGGTGTTTTTACCTAAGTTCTTCAACAGAACCTAACCTAGGTCTCGTTAGGTCTCATCGAGTTAGGTTTTAAAGACAGCCTAACCCGACTACTGTTAGGTCGCAGAAACCTAACCGACGCATTTTTCAGTCTTTTTACGTTAGGTCTCGAACTGAAATCTAACCTAGGTCTCGTTAGGTCTCATTGAGTTAGGTTTTAAAGATAACCTAAGCCGACTACTGTTAGGTCGCAGAAACCTAACCGACACATTCAAAGGTGTTTTTACCTAAGTTCTTCAACAAAACCTAACCTAGGTCTCGATAGGTCTCATCGAGTTAGGTTTTAAAGATAACCTAACCCGACTACTGTTAGGTCTCAGAAACCTAACCGACAGATTTAAATGTGTTTTTACCTAAGTTCTTCAACAAAACCTAACCTAGGTCTCGTTAGGTCTCATCGAGTTAAGTTTTAAAGACAACCTAACCCGACTACTGTTAGGTCGCAGAAACCTAACCGACACAATTTTCAGTCTTTTTACGTTAGGTCTCGAACTGAAATCTAACCTAGGTCTCGTTAGGTCTCATTGAGTTAGGTTTTAAAGATAACCTAAGCCGACTACTGTTAGGTCGCAGAAACCTAACCGACACATTTTTCAGTCTTTTTACGTTAGGTCTCGAACTGAAATCTAACCTAGGTCTCGATAGGTCTCATCGAGTTAGGTTTTAAAGATAACCTAAGCCGACTACTGTCAGGTCGCAGAAACCTAACCGACACATTCAAAGGTGTTTTTACCTAAGTTCTTCAACAGAACCTAACCTAGGTCTCGATAGGTCTCATCGAGTTAGGTTTTAAAGATAACCTAACCCGACTACTGTTAGGTCTCAGAAACCTAACAGACACATTCAAAGGTGTTTTTACCTAAGTTCTTCAACAGAACCTAACCTAGGTCTCGTTAGGTCTCATCGAGTTAAGTTTTAAAGACAACCTAACCCGACTACTGTTAGGTCGCAGAAACCTAACCGACACATTTTTAAGTCTTTTTACGTTAGGTCTCGAACTGAAACCTAACCTAGTTCTCGTTAGGTCTCATCGAGTTAGGTTTAAAATATAACCTAACCCGACTACTGATAGGTCGCAGAAACCTAACCGACACATTCAAAGGTGTTTTTACCTAAGTTCTTCAACAGAACCTAACCTAGGTCTCGTTAGGTCTCATCGAGTTAGGTTTTAAAGACAGCCTAACCCGACTACTGTTAGGTCGCAGAAACCTAACCGACACAATTTTCAGTCTTTTTACGTTAGGTCTCGAACTGAAATCTAACCTAGGTCTCGTTAGGTCTCATTGAGTTAGGTTTTAAAGATAACCTAAGCCGACTACTGTTAGGTCGCAGAAACCTAACCGACACATTTTTCAGTCTTTTTACGTTAGGTCTCGAACTGAAATCTAACCTAGGTCTCGATAGGTCTCATCGAGTTAGGTTTTAAAGATAACCTAAGCCGACTACTGTCAGGTCGCAGAAACCTAACCGACACATTCAAAGGTGTTTTTACCTAAGTTCTTCAACAGAACCTAACCTAGGTCTCGATAGGTCTCATCGAGTTAGGTTTTAAAGATAACCTAACCCGACTACTGTTAGGTCTCAGAAACCTAACAGACACATTCAAAGGTGTTTTTACCTAAGTTCTTCAACAGAACCTAACCTAGGTCTCGTTAGGTCTCATCGAGTTAAGTTTTAAAGACAACCTAACCCGACTACTGTTAGGTCGCAGAAACCTAACCGACACATTTTTAAGTCTTTTTACGTTAGGTCTCGAACTGAAACCTAACCTAGTTCTCGTTAGGTCTCATCGAGATAGGTTTAAAATATAACCTAACCCGACTACTGATAGGTCGCAGAAACCTAACCGACACATTCAAAGGTGTTTTTACCTAAGTTCTTCAACAGAACCTAACCTAGGTCTCGTTAGGTCTCATCGAGTTAGGTTTTAAAGACAGCCTAACCCGACTACTGTGAGGTCGCAGAAACCTAACCGACACATTTTTAAGTCTTTTTACGTTAGGTCTCGAACTGAAACCTAACCTAGTTCTCGTTAGGTCTCATCGAGTTAGGTTTAAAAGATAACCTAACCCGACTACTGTTAGGTCGCAGAAACCTAACCGACACATTCAAAGGTGTTTTTACCTAAGTTCTTTAACAGAACCTAACCTAGGTCTCGTTAGGTCTCATCGAGTTAGGTTTTAAAGATAACCTAAGCCGACTACTGTTAGGTCGCAGAAACCTAACCGACGCATTTTTCAGTCTTTTTACGTTAGGTCTCGAACTGAAATCTAACCTAGGTCTCGTTAGGTCTCATTGAGTTAGGTTTTAAAGATAACCTAAGCCGACTACTGTTAGGTCGCAGAAACCTAACCGACACATTCAAAGGTGTTTTTACCTAAGTTCTTCAACAAAACCTAACCTAGGTCTCGATAGGTCTCATCGAGTTAGGTTTTAAAGATAACCTAACCCGACTACTGTTAGGTCGCAGAAACCTAACCGACACATTCAAAGGTGTTTTTACCTGGGTTCTTCAACAGAACCTAACCTAGGTCTCGTTAGGTCTCATCGAGTTAAGTTTTAAAGACAACCTAACCCGACTACTGTTAGGTCGCAGAAACCTAACCGACACATTTTTAAGTCTTTCTACGTTAGGTCTCGAACTGAAACCTAACCTAGTTCTCGTTAGGTCTCATCGAGTTAGGTTTAAAAGATAACCTAACCCGACTACTGTTAGGTCGCAGAAACCTAACCGACACATTCAAAGGTGTTTTTACCTAAGTTCTTCAACAGAACCTAACCTAGGTCTCGATAGGTCTCATCGAGTTAGGTTTTAAAGATAACCTAACCTGACTACTGTTAGGTCTCAGAAACCTAACCGACACATTCAAAGGTGTTTTTACCTAAGTTCTTCAACAGAACCTAACCTAGGTCTCGATAGGTCTCATCGAGTTAGGTTTTAAAGATAACCTAACCCGACTACTGTTAGGTCGCAGAAACCTAACCGACACATTCAAAGGTGTTTTTACGTTAGGTCTCGAACTGAAATCTAACCTAGGTCTCGTTAGGTCTCATTGAGTTAGGTTTTAAAGATAACCTAAGCCGACTACTGTTAGGTCGCAGAAACCTAACCGACACATTCAAAGGTGTTTTTACCTAAGTTCTTCAACAGAACCTAACCTAGGTCTCGTTAGGTCTCATCGAGTTAGGTTTTAAAGACAGCCTAACCCGACTACTGTTAGGTCGCAGAAACCTAACCGACACAATTTTCAGTCTTTTTACGTTAGGTCTCGAACTGAAATCTAACCTAGGTCTCGTTAGGTCTCATTGAGTTAGGTTTTAAAGATAACCTAAGCCGACTACTGTTAGGTCGCAGAAACCTAACCGACACATTTTTCAGTCTTTTTACGTTAGGTCTCGAACTGAAATCTAACCTAGGTCTCGATAGGTCTCATCGAGTTAGGTTTTAAAGATAACCTAAGCCGACTACTGTCAGGTCGCAGAAACCTAACCGACACATTCAAAGGTGTTTTTACCTAAGTTCTTCAACAGAACCTAACCTAGGTCTCGATAGGTCTCATCGAGTTAGGTTTTAAAGATAACCTAACCCGACTACTGTTAGGTCTCAGAAACCTAACAGACACATTCAAAGGTGTTTTTACCTAAGTTCTTCAACAGAACCTAACCTAGGTCTCGTTAGGTCTCATCGAGTTAAGTTTTAAAGACAACCTAACCCGACTACTGTTAGGTCGCAGAAACCTAACCGACACATTTTTAAGTCTTTTTACGTTAGGTCTCGAACTGAAACCTAACCTAGTTCTCGTTAGGTCTCATCGAGTTAGGTTTAAAATATAACCTAACCCGACTACTGATAGGTCGCAGAAACCTAACCGACACATTCAAAGGTGTTTTTACCTAAGTTCTTCAACAGAACCTAACCTAGGTCTCGTTAGGTCTCATCGAGTTAGGTTTTAAAGACAGCCTAACCCGACTACTGTGAGGTCGCAGAAACCTAACCGACACATTTTTAAGTCTTTTTACGTTAGGTCTCGAACTGAAACCTAACCTAGTTCTCGTTAGGTCTCATCGAGTTAGGTTTAAAAGATAACCTAACCCGACTACTGTTAGGTCGCAGAAACCTAACCGACACATTCAAAGGTGTTTTTACCTAAGTTCTTCAACAGAACCTAACCTAGGTCTCGTTAGGTCTCATCGAGTTAGGTTTTAAAGATAACCTAAGCCGACTACTGTTAGGTCGCAGAAACCTAACCGACGCATTTTTCAGTCTTTTTACGTTAGGTCTCGAACTGAAATCTAACCTAGGTCTCGTTAGGTCTCATTGAGTTAGGTTTTAAAGATAACCTAAGCCGACTACTGTTAGGTCGCAGAAACCTAACCGACACATTCAAAGGTGTTTTTACCTAAGTTCTTCAACAAAACCTAACCTAGGTCTCGATAGGTCTCATCGAGTTAGGTTTTAAAGATAACCTAACCCGACTACTGTTAGGTCGCAGAAACCTAACCGACACATTCAAAGGTGTTTTTACCTGGGTTCTTCAACAGAACCTAACCTAGGTCTCGTTAGGTCTCATCGAGTTAAGTTTTAAAGACAACCTAACCCGACTACTGTTAGGTCGCAGAAACCTAACCGACACATTTTTAAGTCTTTCTACGTTAGGTCTCGAACTGAAACCTAACCTAGTTCTCGTTAGGTCTCATCGAGTTAGGTTTAAAAGATAACTTAACCCGACTACTGTTAGGTCGCAGAAACCTAACCGACACATTCAAAGGTGTTTTTACCTGGGTTCTTCAACAGAACCTAACCTAGGTCTCGTTAGGTCTCATCGAGTTAGGTTTTAAAGACAGCCTAACCCGACTACTGTTAGGTCGCAGAAACCTAACCGACACATTTTTCAGTCTTTTTACGTTAGGTCTCGAACTGAAATCTAACCTAGGTCTCGTTAGGTCTCATTGAGTTAGGTTTTAAAGATAACCTAAGCCGACTACTGTTAGGTCGCAGAAACCTAACCGACACATTTTTCAGTCTTTTTACGTTAGGTCTCGAACTGAAATCTAACCTAGGTCTCGTTAGGTCTCATTGAGTTAGGTTTTAAAGATAACCTAAGCCGACTACTGTTAGGTCGCAGATACCTAACCGACACATTTTTGTCTTTTTACGTTAGGTCTCGAACTGAAATCTAACCTAGGTCTCGTTAGGTCTCATTGAGTTAGGTTTTAAAGATAACCTAACCCGACTACTGTTAGGTCTCAGAAACCTAACCGACACATTCAAAGGTGTTTTTATTTAAGTTCTTCAACAGAACCTAACCTAGGTCTCGTTAGGTCTCATCGAGTTAAGTTTTAAAGACAACCTAACCCGACTACTGTTAGGTCGCAGAAACCTAACCGACACATTTTTAAGTCTTTTTACGTTAGGTCTCGAACTGAAACCTAACCTAGTTCTCGTTAGGTCTCATCGAGTTAGGTTTAAAAGATAACCTAACCCGACTACTGTTAGGTCGCAGAAACCTAACCGACACATTCAAAGGTGTTTTTACCTAAGTTCTTCAACAGAACCTAACCTAGGTCTCGTTAGGTCTCATCGAGTTAGGTTTTAAAGACAGCCTAACCCGACTACTGTTAGGTCGCAGAAACCTAACCGACGCATTTTTCAGTCTTTTTACGTTAGGTCTCGAACTGAAATCTAACCTAGGTCTCGTTAGGTCTCATTGAGTTAGGTTTTAAAGATAACCTAAGCCGACTACTGTCAGGTCGCAGAAACCTAACCGACACATTCAAAGGTGTTTTTACCTAAGTTCTTCAACAGAACCTAACCTAGGTCTCGATAGGTCTCATCGAGTTAGGTTTTAAAGATAACCTAACCCGACTACTGTTAGGTCTCAGAAACCTAACAGACACATTCAAAGGTGTTTTTACCTAAGTTCTTCAACAGAACCTAACCTAGGTCTCGTTAGGTCTCATCGAGTTAAGTTTTAAAGACAACCTAACCCGACTACTGTTAGGTCGCAGAAACCTAACCGACACATTTTTAAGTCTTTTTACGTTAGGTCTCGAACTGAAACCTAACCTAGTTCTCGTTAGGTCTCATCGAGATAGGTTTAAAATATAACCTAACCCGACTACTGATAGGTCGCAGAAACCTAACCGACACATTCAAAGGTGTTTTTACCTAAGTTCTTCAACAGAACCTAACCTAGGTCTCGTTAGGTCTCATCGAGTTAGGTTTTAAAGACAGCCTAACCTGACTACTGTGAGGTCGCAGAAACCTAACCGACACATTTTTAAGTCTTTTTACGTTAGGTCTCGAACTGAAACCTAACCTAGTTCTCGTTAGGTCTCATCGAGTTAGGTTTAAAAGATAACCTAACCCGACTACTGTTAGGTCGCAGAAACCTAACCGACACATTCAAAGGTGTTTTTACCTAAGTTCTTCAACAGAACCTAACCTAGGTCTCGTTAGGTCTCATCGAGTTAGGTTTTAAAGATAACCTAAGCCGACTACTGTTAGGTCGCAGAAACCTAACCGACGCATTTTTCAGTCTTTTTACGTTAGGTCTCGAACTGAAATCTAACCTAGGTCTCGTTAGGTCTCATTGAGTTAGGTTTTAAAGATAACCTAAGCCGACTACTGTTAGGTCGCAGAAACCTAACCGACACATTCAAAGGTGTTTTTACCTAAGTTCTTCAACAAAACCTAACCTAGGTCTCGATAGGTCTCATCTAGTTAGGTTTTAAAGATAACCTAACCCGACTACTGTTAGGTCGCAGAAACCTAACCGACACATTCAAAGGTGTTTTTACCTGGGTTCTTCAACAGAACCTAACCTAGGTCTCGTTAGGTCTCATCGAGTTAAGTTTTAAAGACAACCTAACCCGACTACTGTTAGGTCGCAGAAACCTAACCGACACATTCAAAGGTGTTTTTACCTAAGTTCTTCAACAGAACCTAACCTAGGTCTCGTTAGGTCTCATCGAGTTAGGTTTTAAAGACAGCCTAACCCGACTACTGTGAGGTCGCAGAAACCTAACCGACACATTTTTAAGTCTTTTTACGTTAGGTCTCGAACTGAAACCTAACCTAGTTCTCGTTAGGTCTCATCGAGTTAGGTTTAAAAGATAACCTAACCCGACTACTGTTAGGTCGCAGAAACCTAACCGACACATTCAAAGGTGTTTTTACCTAAGTTCTTCAACAGAACCTAACCTAGGTCTCGTTAGGTCTCATCGAGTTAGGTTTTAAAGATAACCTAAGCCGACTACTGTTAGGTCGCAGAAACCTAACCGACGCATTTTTCAGTCTTTTTACGTTAGGTCTCGAACTGAAATCTAACCTAGGTCTCGTTAGGTCTCATTGAGTTAGGTTTTAAAGATAACCTAAGCCGACTACTGTTAGGTCGCAGAAACCTAACCGACACATTCAAAGGTGTTTTTACCTAAGTTCTTCAACAAAACCTAACCTAGGTCTCGATAGGTCTCATCGAGTTAGGTTTTAAAGATAACCTAACCCGACTACTGTTAGGTCGCAGAAACCTAACCGACACATTCAAAGGTGTTTTTACCTGGGTTCTTCAACAGAACCTAACCTAGGTCTCGTTAGGTCTCATCGAGTTAAGTTTTAAAGACAACCTAACCCGACTACTGTTAGGTCGCAGAAACCTAACCGACACATTTTTAAGTCTTTCTACGTTAGGTCTCGAACTGAAACCTAACCTAGTTCTCGTTAGGTCTCATCGAGTTAGGTTTAAAAGATAACTTAACCCGACTACTGTTAGGTCGCAGAAACCTAACCGACACATTCAAAGGTGTTTTTACCTGGGTTCTTCAACAGAACCTAACCTAGGTCTCGTTAGGTCTCATCGAGTTAGGTTTTAAAGACAGCCTAACCCGACTACTGTTAGGTCGCAGAAACCTAACCGACACATTTTTCAGTCTTTTTACGTTAGGTCTCGAACTGAAATCTAACCTAGGTCTCGTTAGGTCTCATTGAGTTAGGTTTTAAAGATAACCTAAGCCGACTACTGTTAGGTCGCAGAAACCTAACCGACACATTTTTCAGTCTTTTTACGTTAGGTCTCGAACTGAAATCTAACCTAGGTCTCGTTAGGTCTCATTGAGTTAGGTTTTAAAGATAACCTAAGCCGACTACTGTTAGGTCGCAGATACCTAACCGACACATTTTTGTCTTTTTACGTTAGGTCTCGAACTGAAATCTAACCTAGGTCTCGTTAGGTCTCATTGAGTTAGGTTTTAAAGATAACCTAACCCGACTACTGTTAGGTCTCAGAAACCTAACCGACACATTCAAAGGTGTTTTTACCTAAGTTCTTCAACAGAACCTAACCTAGGTCTCGTTAGGTCTCATCGAGTTAAGTTTTAAAGACAACCTAACCCGACTACTGTTAGGTCGCAGAAACCTAACCGACACATTTTTAAGTCTTTTTACGTTAGGTCTCGAACTGAAACCTAACCTAGTTCTCGTTAGGTCTCATCGAGTTAGGTTTAAAAGATAACCTAACCCGACTACTGTTAGGTCGCAGAAACCTAACCGACACATTCAAAGGTGTTTTTACCTAAGTTCTTCAACAGAACCTAACCTAGGTCTCGTTAGGTCTCATCGAGTTAGGTTTTAAAGACAGCCTAACCCGACTACTGTTAGGTCGCAGAAACCTAACCGACGCATTTTTCAGTCTTTTTACGTTAGGTCTCGAACTGAAATCTAACCTAGGTCTCGTTAGGTCTCATTGAGTTAGGTTTTAAAGATAACCTAAGCCGACTACTGTTAGGTCGCAGAAACCTAACCGACACATTCAAAGGTGTTTTTACCTAAGTTCTTCAACAAAACCTAACCTAGGTCTCGATAGGTCTCATCGAGTTAGGTTTTAAAGATAACCTAACCCGACTACTGTTAGGTCTCAGAAACCTAACCGACAGATTTAAATGTGTTTTTACCTAAGTTCTTCAACAAAACCTAACCTAGGTCTCGTTAGGTCTCATCGAGTTAAGTTTTAAAGACAACCTAACCCGACTACTGTTAGGTCGCAGAAACCTAACCGACACAATTTTCAGTCTTTTTACGTTAGGTCTCGAACTGAAATCTAACCTAGGTCTCGTTAGGTCTCATTGAGTTAGGTTTTAAAGATAACCTAAGCCGACTACTGTTAGGTCGCAGAAACCTAACCGACACATTTTTCAGTCTTTTTACGTTAGGTCTCGAACTGAAATCTAACCTAGGTCTCGATAGGTCTCATCGAGTTAGGTTTTAAAGATAACCTAAGCCGACTACTGTCAGGTCGCAGAAACCTAACCGACACATTCAAAGGTGTTTTTACCTAAGTTCTTCAACAGAACCTAACCTAGGTCTCGATAGGTCTCATCGAGTTAGGTTTTAAAGATAACCTAACCCGACTACTGTTAGGTCTCAGAAACCTAACAGACACATTCAAAGGTGTTTTTACCTAAGTTCTTCAACAGAACCTAACCTAGGTCTCGTTAGGTCTCATCGAGTTAAGTTTTAAAGACAACCTAACCCGACTACTGTTAGGTCGCAGAAACCTAACCGACACATTTTTAAGTCTTTTTACGTTAGGTCTCGAACTGAAACCTAACCTAGTTCTCGTTAGGTCTCATCGAGTTAGGTTTAAAATATAACCTAACCCGACTACTGATAGGTCGCAGAAACCTAACCGACACATTCAAAGGTGTTTTTACCTAAGTTCTTCAACAGAACCTAACCTAGGTCTCGTTAGGTCTCATCGAGTTAAGTTTTAAAGACAACCTAACCCGACTACTGTTAGGTCGCAGAAACCTAACCGACACAATTTTCAGTCTTTTTACGTTAGGTCTCGAACTGAAATCTAACCTAGGTCTCGTTAGGTCTCATTGAGTTAGGTTTTAAAGATAACCTAAGCCGACTACTGTCAGGTCGCAGAAACCTAACCGACACATTCAAAGGTGTTTTTACCTAAGTTCTTCAACAGAACCTAACCTAGGTCTCGATAGGTCTCATCGAGTTAGGTTTTAAAGATAACCTAACCCGACTACTGTTAGGTCTCAGAAACCTAACAGACACATTCAAAGGTGTTTTTACCTAAGTTCTTCAACAGAACCTAACCTAGGTCTCGTTAGGTCTCATCGAGTTAAGTTTTAAAGACAACCTAACCCGACTACTGTTAGGTCGCAGAAACCTAACCGACACATTTTTAAGTCTTTTTACGTTAGGTCTCGAACTGAAACCTAACCTAGTTCTCGTTAGGTCTCATCGAGTTAGGTTTAAAATATAACCTAACCCGACTACTGATAGGTCGCAGAAACCTAACCGACACATTCAAAGGTGTTTTTACCTAAGTTCTTCAACAGAACCTAACCTAGGTCTCGTTAGGTCTCATCGAGTTAAGTTTTAAAGACAACCTAACCCGACTACTGTTAGGTCGCAGAAACCTAACCGACACAATTTTCAGTCTTTTTACGTTAGGTCTCGAACTGAAATCTAACCTAGGTCTCGTTAGGTCTCATTGAGTTAGGTTTTAAAGATAACCTAAGCCGACTACTGTTAGGTCGCAGAAACCTAACCGACACATTTTTCAGTCTTTTTACGTTAGGTCTCGAACTGAAATCTAACCTAGGTCTCGATAGGTCTCATCGAGTTAGGTTTTAAAGATAACCTAAGCCGACTACTGTCAGGTCGCAGAAACCTAACCGACACATTCAAAGGTGTTTTTACCTAAGTTCTTCAACAGAACCTAACCTAGGTCTCGTTAGGTCTCATCGAGTTAGGTTTTAAAGACAGCCTAACCCGACTACTGTGAGGTCGCAGAAACCTAACCGACACATTTTTAAGTCTTTTTACGTTAGGTCTCGAACTGAAACCTAACCTAGTTCTCGTTAGGTCTCATCGAGTTAGGTTTAAAAGATAACCTAACCCGACTACTGTTAGGTCGCAGAAACCTAACCGACACATTCAAAGGTGTTTTTACCTAAGTTCTTCAACAGAACCTAACCTAGGTCTCGTTAGGTCTCATCGAGTTAGGTTTTAAAGATAACCTAAGCCGACTACTGTTAGGTCGCAGAAACCTAACCGACGCATTTTTCAGTCTTTTTACGTTAGGTCTCGAACTGAAATCTAACCTAGGTCTCGTTAGGTCTCATTGAGTTAGGTTTTAAAGATAACCTAAGCCGACTACTGTTAGGTCGCAGAAACCTAACCGACACATTCAAAGGTGTTTTTACCTAAGTTCTTCAACAAAACCTAACCTAGGTCTCGATAGGTCTCATCGAGTTAGGTTTTAAAGATAACCTAACCCGACTACTGTTAGGTCGCAGAAACCTAACCGACACATTCAAAGGTGTTTTTACCTGGGTTCTTCAACAGAACCTAACCTAGGTCTCGTTAGGTCTCATCGAGTTAAGTTTTAAAGACAACCTAACCCGACTACTGTTAGGTCGCAGAAACCTAACCGACACATTTTTAAGTCTTTCTACGTTAGGTCTCGAACTGAAACCTAACCTAGTTCTCGTTAGGTCTCATCGAGTTAGGTTTAAAAGATAACCTAACCCGACTACTGTTAGGTCGCAGAAACCTAACCGACACATTCAAAGGTGTTTTTACCTAAGTTCTTCAACAGAACCTAACCTAGGTCTCGATAGGTCTCATCGAGTTAGGTTTTAAAGATAACCTAACCTGACTACTGTTAGGTCTCAGAAACCTAACCGACACATTCAAAGGTGTTTTTACCTAAGTTCTTCAACAGAACCTAACCTAGGTCTCGATAGGTCTCATCGAGTTAGGTTTTAAAGATAACCTAACCCGACTACTGTTAGGTCGCAGAAACCTAACCGACACATTCAAAGGTGTTTTTACGTTAGGTCTCGAACTGAAATCTAACCTAGGTCTCGTTAGGTCTCATTGAGTTAGGTTTTAAAGATAACCTAAGCCGACTACTGTTAGGTCGCAGAAACCTAACCGACACATTTTTCAGTCTTTTTACGTTAGGTCTCGAACTGAAATCTAACCTAGGTCTCGATAGGTCTCATCGAGTTAGGTTTTAAAGATAACCTAACCCGACTACTGTTAGGTCGCAGAAACCTAACCGACACATTCAAAGGTGTTTTTACCTGGGTTCTTCAACAGAACCTAACCTAGGTCTCGTTAGGTCTCATCGAGTTAAGTTTTAAAGACAACCTAACCCGACTACTGTTAGGTCGCAGAAACCTAACCGACACATTTTTAAGTCTTTCTACGTTAGGTCTCGAACTGAAACCTAACCTAGTTCTCGTTAGGTCTCATCGAGTTAGGTTTAAAAGATAACTTAACCCGACTACTGTTAGGTCGCAGAAACCTAACCGACACATTCAAAGGTGTTTTTACCTGGGTTCTTCAACAGAACCTAACCTAGGTCTCGTTAGGTCTCATCGAGTTAGGTTTTAAAGACAGCCTAACCCGACTACTGTTAGGTCGCAGAAACCTAACCGACACATTTTTCAGTCTTTTTACGTTAGGTCTCGAACTGAAATCTAACCTAGGTCTCGTTAGGTCTCATTGAGTTAGGTTTTAAAGATAACCTAAGCCGACTACTGTTAGGTCGCAGAAACCTAACCGACACATTTTTCAGTCTTTTTACGTTAGGTCTCGAACTGAAATCTAACCTAGGTCTCGTTAGGTCTCATTGAGTTAGGTTTTAAAGATAACCTAAGCCGACTACTGTTAGGTCGCAGATACCTAACCGACACATTTTTGTCTTTTTACGTTAGGTCTCGAACTGAAATCTAACCTAGGTCTCGTTAGGTCTCATTGAGTTAGGTTTTAAAGATAACCTAACCCGACTACTGTTAGGTCTCAGAAACCTAACCGACACATTCAAAGGTGTTTTTACCTAAGTTCTTCAACAGAACCTAACCTAGGTCTCGTTAGGTCTCATCGAGTTAAGTTTTAAAGACAACCTAACCCGACTACTGTTAGGTCGCAGAAACCTAACCGACACATTTTTAAGTCTTTTTACGTTAGGTCTCGAACTGAAACCTAACCTAGTTCTCGTTAGGTCTCATCGAGTTAGGTTTAAAAGATAACCTAACCCGACTACTGTTAGGTCGCAGAAACCTAACCGACACATTCAAAGGTGTTTTTACCTAAGTTCTTCAACAGAACCTAACCTAGGTCTCGTTAGGTCTCATCGAGTTAGGTTTTAAAGACAGCCTAACCCGACTACTGTGAGGTCGCAGAAACCTAACCGACACAATTTTCAGTCTTTTTACGTTAGGTCTCGAACTGAAATCTAACCTAGGTCTCGTTAGGTCTCATTGAGTTAGGTTTTAAAGATAACCTAAGCCGACTACTGTTAGGTCGCAGAAACCTAACCGACACATTTTTCAGTCTTTTTACGTTAGGTCTCGAACTGAAATCTAACCTAGGTCTCGATAGGTCTCATCGAGTTAGGTTTTAAAGATAACCTAAGCCGACTACTGTCAGGTCGCAGAAACCTAACCGACACATTCAAAGGTGTTTTTACCTAAGTTCTTCAACAGAACCTAACCTAGGTCTCGTTAGGTCTCATCGAGTTAGGTTTTAAAGACAGCCTAACCCGACTACTGTGAGGTCGCAGAAACCTAACCGACACATTTTTAAGTCTTTTTACGTTAGGTCTCGAACTGAAACCTAACCTAGTTCTCGTTAGGTCTCATCGAGTTAGGTTTAAAAGATAACCTAACCCGACTACTGTTAGGTCGCAGAAACCTAACCGACACATTCAAAGGTGTTTTTACCTAAGTTCTTCAACAGAACCTAACCTAGGTCTCGTTAGGTCTCATCGAGTTAGGTTTTAAAGATAACCTAAGCCGACTACTGTTAGGTCGCAGAAACCTAACCGACGCATTTTTCAGTCTTTTTACGTTAGGTCTCGAACTGAAATCTAACCTAGGTCTCGTTAGGTCTCATTGAGTTAGGTTTTAAAGATAACCTAAGCCGACTACTGTTAGGTCGCAGAAACCTAACCGACACATTCAAAGGTGTTTTTACCTAAGTTCTTCAACAAAACCTAACCTAGGTCTCGATAGGTCTCATCGAGTTAGGTTTTAAAGATAACCTAACCCGACTACTGTTAGGTCGCAGAAACCTAACCGACACATTCAAAGGTGTTTTTACCTGGGTTCTTCAACAGAACCTAACCTAGGTCTCGTTAGGTCTCATCGAGTTAAGTTTTAAAGACAACCTAACCCGACTACTGTTAGGTCGCAGAAACCTAACCGACACATTTTTAAGTCTTTCTACGTTAGGTCTCGAACTGAAACCTAACCTAGTTCTCGTTAGGTCTCATCGAGTTAGGTTTAAAAGATAACCTAACCCGACTACTGTTAGGTCGCAGAAACCTAACCGACACATTCAAAGGTGTTTTTACCTAAGTTCTTCAACAGAACCTAACCTAGGTCTCGATAGGTCTCATCGAGTTAGGTTTTAAAGATAACCTAACCTGACTACTGTTAGGTCTCAGAAACCTAACCGACACATTCAAAGGTGTTTTTACCTAAGTTCTTCAACAGAACCTAACCTAGGTCTCGATAGGTCTCATCGAGTTAGGTTTTAAAGATAACCTAACCCGACTACTGTTAGGTCGCAGAAACCTAACCGACACATTCAAAGGTGTTTTTACGTTAGGTCTCGAACTGAAATCTAACCTAGGTCTCGTTAGGTCTCATTGAGTTAGGTTTTAAAGATAACCTAAGCCGACTACTGTTAGGTCGCAGAAACCTAACCGACACATTTTTCAGTCTTTTTACGTTAGGTCTCGAACTGAAATCTAACCTAGGTCTCGATAGGTCTCATCGAGTTAGGTTTTAAAGATAACCTAACCCGACTACTGTTAGGTCGCAGAAACCTAACCGACACATTCAAAGGTGTTTTTACCTGGGTTCTTCAACAGAACCTAACCTAGGTCTCGTTAGGTCTCATCGAGTTAAGTTTTAAAGACAACCTAACCCGACTACTGTTAGGTCGCAGAAACCTAACCGACACATTTTTAAGTCTTTCTACGTTAGGTCTCGAACTGAAACCTAACCTAGTTCTCGTTAGGTCTCATCGAGTTAGGTTTAAAAGATAACTTAACCCGACTACTGTTAGGTCGCAGAAACCTAACCGACACATTCAAAGGTGTTTTTACCTGGGTTCTTCAACAGAACCTAACCTAGGTCTCGTTAGGTCTCATCGAGTTAGGTTTTAAAGACAGCCTAACCCGACTACTGTTAGGTCGCAGAAACCTAACCGACACATTTTTCAGTCTTTTTACGTTAGGTCTCGAACTGAAATCTAACCTAGGTCTCGTTAGGTCTCATTGAGTTAGGTTTTAAAGATAACCTAAGCCGACTACTGTTAGGTCGCAGAAACCTAACCGACACATTTTTCAGTCTTTTTACGTTAGGTCTCGAACTGAAATCTAACCTAGGTCTCGTTAGGTCTCATTGAGTTAGGTTTTAAAGATAACCTAAGCCGACTACTGTTAGGTCGCAGATACCTAACCGACACATTTTTGTCTTTTTACGTTAGGTCTCGAACTGAAATCTAACCTAGGTCTCGTTAGGTCTCATTGAGTTAGGTTTTAAAGATAACCTAACCCGACTACTGTTAGGTCTCAGAAACCTAACCGACACATTCAAAGGTGTTTTTACCTAAGTTCTTCAACAGAACCTAACCTAGGTCTCGTTAGGTCTCATCGAGTTAAGTTTTAAAGAAAACCTAACCCGACTACTGTTAGGTCGCAGAAACCTAACCGACACATTTTTAAGTCTTTTTACGTTAGGTCTCGAACTGAAACCTAACCTAGTTCTCGTTAGGTCTCATCGAGTTAGGTTTAAAAGATAACCTAACCCGACTACTGTTAGGTCGCAGAAACCTAACCGACACATTCAAAGGTGTTTTTACCTAAGTTCTTCAACAGAACCTAACCTAGGTCTCGTTAGGTCTCATCGAGTTAGGTTTTAAAGACAGCCTAACCCGACTACTGTTAGGTCGCAGAAACCTAACCGACGCATTTTTCAGTCTTTTTACGTTAGGTCTCGAACTGAAATCTAACCTAGGTCTCGTTAGGTCTCATTGAGTTAGGTTTTAAAGATAACCTAAGCCGACTACTGTTAGGTCGCAGAAACCTAACCGACACATTCAAAGGTGTTTTTACCTAAGTTCTTCAACAAAACCTAACCTAGGTCTCGATAGGTCTCATCGAGTTAGGTTTTAAAGATAACCTAACCCGACTACTGTTAGGTCTCAGAAACCTAACCGACAGATTTAAATGTGTTTTTACCTAAGTTCTTCAACAAAACCTAACCTAGGTCTCGTTAGGTCTCATCGAGTTAAGTTTTAAAGACAACCTAACTCGACTACTGTTAGGTCGCAGAAACCTAACCGACACAATTTTCAGTCTTTTTACGTTAGGTCTCGAACTGAAATCTAACCTAGGTCTCGTTAGGTCTCATTGAGTTAGGTTTTAAAGATAACCTAAGCCGACTACTGTTAGGTCGCAGAAACCTAACCGACACATTTTTCAGTCTTTTTACGTTAGGTCTCGAACTGAAATCTAACCTAGGTCTCGATAGGTCTCATCGAGTTAGGTTTTAAAGATAACCTAAGCCGACTACTGTCAGGTCGCAGAAACCTAACCGACACATTCAAAGGTGTTTTTACCTAAGTTCTTCAACAGAACCTAACCTAGGTCTCGATAGGTCTCATCGAGTTAGGTTTTAAAGATAACCTAACCCGACTACTGTTAGGTCTCAGAAACCTAACAGACACATTCAAAGGTGTTTTTACCTAAGTTCTTCAACAGAACCTAACCTAGGTCTCGTTAGGTCTCATCGAGTTAAGTTTTAAAGACAACCTAACCCGACTACTGTTAGGTCGCAGAAACCTAACCGACACATTTTTAAGTCTTTTTACGTTAGGTCTCGAACTGAAACCTAACCTAGTTCTCGTTAGGTCTCATCGAGTTAGGTTTAAAATATAACCTAACCCGACTACTGATAGGTCGCAGAAACCTAACCGACACATTCAAAGGTGTTTTTACCTAAGTTCTTCAACAGAACCTAACCTAGGTCTCGTTAGGTCTCATCGAGTTAGGTTTTAAAGACAGCCTAACCCGACTACTGTTAGGTCGCAGAAACCTAACCGACACAATTTTCAGTCTTTTTACGTTAGGTCTCGAACTGAAATCTAACCTAGGTCTCGTTAGGTCTCATTGAGTTAGGTTTTAAAGATAACCTAAGCCGACTACTGTTAGGTCGCAGAAACCTAACCGACACATTTTTCAGTCTTTTTACGTTAGGTCTCGAACTGAAATCTAACCTAGGTCTCGATAGGTCTCATCGAGTTAGGTTTTAAAGATAACCTAAGCCGACTACTGTCAGGTCGCAGAAACCTAACCGACACATTCAAAGGTGTTTTTACCTAAGTTCTTCAACAGAACCTAACCTAGGTCTCGATAGGTCTCATCGAGTTAGGTTTTAAAGATAACCTAACCCGACTACTGTTAGGTCTCAGAAACCTAACAGACACATTCAAAGGTGTTTTTACCTAAGTTCTTCAACAGAACCTAACCTAGGTCTCGTTAGGTCTCATCGAGTTAAGTTTTAAAGACAACCTAACCCGACTACTGTTAGGTCGCAGAAACCTAACCGACACATTTTTAAGTCTTTTTACGTTAGGTCTCGAACTGAAACCTAACCTAGTTCTCGTTGGGTCTCATCGAGATAGGTTTAAAATATAACCTAACCCGACTACTGATAGGTCGCAGAAACCTAACCGACACATTCAAAGGTGTTTTTACCTAAGTTCTTCAACAGAACCTAACCTAGGTCTCGTTAGGTCTCATCGAGTTAGGTTTTAAAGACAGCCTAACCCGACTACTGTGAGGTCGCAGAAACCTAACCGACACATTTTTAAGTCTTTTTACGTTAGGTCTCGAACTGAAACCTAACCTAGTTCTCGTTAGGTCTCATCGAGTTAGGTTTAAAAGATAACCTAACCCGACTACTGTTAGGTCGCAGAAACCTAACCGACACATTCAAAGGTGTTTTTACCTAAGTTCTTCAACAGAACCTAACCTAGGTCTCGTTAGGTCTCATCGAGTTAGGTTTTAAAGATAACCTAAGCCGACTACTGTTAGGTCGCAGAAACCTAACCGACGCATTTTTCAGTCTTTTTACGTTAGGTCTCGAACTGAAATCTAACCTAGGTCTCGTTAGGTCTCATTGAGTTAGGTTTTAAAGATAACCTAAGCCGACTACTGTTAGGTCGCAGAAACCTAACCGACACATTCAAAGGTGTTTTTACCTAAGTTCTTCAACAAAACCTAACCTAGGTCTCGATAGGTCTCATCGAGTTAGGTTTTAAAGATAACCTAACCCGACTACTGTTAGGTCGCAGAAACCTAACCGACACATTCAAAGGTGTTTTTACCTGGGTTCTTCAACAGAACCTAACCTAGGTCTCGTTAGGTCTCATCGAGTTAAGTTTTAAAGACAACCTAACCCGACTACTGTTAGGTCGCAGAAACCTAACCGACACATTTTTAAGTCTTTCTACGTTAGGTCTCGAACTGAAACCTAACCTAGTTCTCGTTAGGTCTCATCGAGTTAGGTTTAAAAGATAACCTAACCCGACTACTGTTAGGTCGCAGAAACCTAACCGACACATTCAAAGGTGTTTTTACCTAAGTTCTTCAACAGAACCTAACCTAGGTCTCGATAGGTCTCATCGAGTTAGGTTTTAAAGATAACCTAACCTGACTACTGTTAGGTCTCAGAAACCTAACCGACACATTCAAAGGTGTTTTTACCTAAGTTCTTCAACAGAACCTAACCTAGGTCTCGATAGGTCTCATCGAGTTAGGTTTTAAAGATAACCTAACCCGACTACTGTTAGGTCGCAGAAACCTAACCGACACATTCAAAGGTGTTTTTACGTTAGGTCTCGAACTGAAATCTAACCTAGGTCTCGTTAGGTCTCATTGAGTTAGGGTTTTAAAGATAACCTAAGCCGACTACTGTTAGGTCGCAGAAACCTAACCGACACATTCAAAGGTGTTTTTACCTAAGTTCTTCAACAGAACCTAACCTAGGTCTCGTTAGGTCTCATCGAGTTAGGTTTTAAAGACAGCCTAACCCGACTACTGTTAGGTCGCAGAAACCTAACCGACACAATTTTCAGTCTTTTTACGTTAGGTCTCGAACTGAAATCTAACCTAGGTCTCGTTAGGTCTCATTGAGTTAGGTTTTAAAGATAACCTAAGCCGACTACTGTTAGGTCGCAGAAACCTAACCGACACATTTTTCAGTCTTTTTACGTTAGGTCTCGAACTGAAATCTAACCTAGGTCTCGATAGGTCTCATCGAGTTAGGTTTTAAAGATAACCTAAGCCGACTACTGTCAGGTCGCAGAAACCTAACCGACACATTCAAAGGTGTTTTTACCTAAGTTCTTCAACAGAACCTAACCTAGGTCTCGATAGGTCTCATCGAGTTAGGTTTTAAAGATAACCTAACCCGACTACTGTTAGGTCTCAGAAACCTAACAGACACATTCAAAGGTGTTTTTACCTAAGTTCTTCAACAGAACCTAACCTAGGTCTCGTTAGGTCTCATCGAGTTAAGTTTTAAAGACAACCTAACCCGACTACTGTTAGGTCGCAGAAACCTAACCGACACATTTTTAAGTCTTTTTACGTTAGGTCTCGAACTGAAACCTAACCTAGTTCTCGTTAGGTCTCATCGAGTTAGGTTTAAAATATAACCTAACCCGACTACTGATAGGTCGCAGAAACCTAACCGACACATTCAAAGGTGTTTTTACCTAAGTTCTTCAACAGAACCTAACCTAGGTCTCGTTAGGTCTCATCGAGTTAGGTTTTAAAGACAGCCTAACCCGACTACTGTGAGGTCGCAGAAACCTAACCGACACATTTTTAAGTCTTTTTACGTTAGGTCTCGAACTGAAACCTAACCTAGTTCTCGTTAGGTCTCATCGAGTTAGGTTTAAAAGATAACCTAACTCGACTACTGTTAGGTCGCAGAAACCTAACCGACACATTCAAAGGTGTTTTTACCTAAGTTCTTCAACAGAACCTAACCTAGGTCTCGTTAGGTCTCATCGAGTTAGGTTTTAAAGATAACCTAAGCCGACTACTGTTAGGTCGCAGAAACCTAACCGACACATTCAAAGGTGTTTTTACCTAAGTTCTTCAACAGAACCTAACCTAGGTCTCGTTAGGTCTCATCGAGTTAGGTTTTAAAGATAACCTAAGCCGACTACTGTTAGGTCGCAGAAACCTAACCGACGCATTTTTCAGTCTTTTTACGTTAGGTCTCGAACTGAAATCTAACCTAGGTCTCGTTAGGTCTCATTGAGTTAGGTTTTAAAGATAACCTAAGCCGACTACTGTTAGGTCGCAGAAACCTAACCGACACATTCAAAGGTGTTTTTACCTAAGTTCTTCAACAAAACCTAACCTAGGTCTCGATAGGTCTCATCGAGTTAGGTTTTAAAGATAACCTAACCCGACTACTGTTAGGTCGCAGAAACCTAACCGACACATTCAAAGGTGTTTTTACCTGGGTTCTTCAACAGAACCTAACCTAGGTCTCGTTAGGTCTCATCGAGTTAAGTTTTAAAGACAACCTAACCCGACTACTGTTAGGTCGCAGAAACCTAACCGACACATTTTTAAGTCTTTCTACGTTAGGTCTCGAACTGAAACCTAACCTAGTTCTCGTTAGGTCTCATCGAGTTAGGTTTAAAAGATAACCTAACCCGACTACTGTTAGGTCGCAGAAACCTAACCGACACATTCAAAGGTGTTTTTACCTAAGTTCTTCAACAGAACCTAACCTAGGTCTCGATAGGTCTCATCGAGTTAGGTTTTAAAGATAACCTAACCTGACTACTGTTAGGTCTCAGAAACCTAACCGACACATTCAAAGGTGTTTTTACCTAAGTTCTTCAACAGAACCTAACCTAGGTCTCGATAGGTCTCATCGAGTTAGGTTTTAACCCAGATGAACCTACCGACCCATACATGGGTTGTGAGAAATAAAAAAATCTACCTTCATTATTTTATTTTATTTACACAAACTAAAGTATTTTTTAAAAACTTTAGGATGTACTTGTTGATTATAATGACAACTAACGCAGTCAAGTGAATCATTTCTCATTTTTATTTTCAAGTAAACAAGTGTTTAGAAAAAAAATTAAAACATGTCTTCAAAAAGGTAAGTTTATAATTACTTTATGTTATTATTTTCAAAATACCGAACTATTACTTTAAAATAGAATACATTGTAGATTGATTATGTAAATAAAATTTATATCAGCCTTATTTTTTCCCTCTTTTATTCAGCCGTAGATTCCATGGAACCATACATGGGCCCGTCGGCACAACCATAATACATTTGATCTATTTGAGTAAATATGCTTGTTTTTGCTGTTTCAGATCGAAACCTTTGTCCTTGCATGAAATATTGAATGAACTAGAAAATAGCAATGATCCGGTCCCAGAATACATTAAATTTGAACCACCAGACAACGCAAATACCGTTGTTACTGATGAAGATTCTGGAGATGAGGACAATATTACCATACATAACCTACCTGGTTCTATATTACGGGCACCTGCAAAGGCTGTGTATACTAATTGCATTAGTTCTGATTCGGAGAATGAAGATGACATTCCTTTGGCGAGTTTACAGAAGAGGCCTCGCACTAAAGTACAACAACCTATGCCATCTACATCATCAAGTGAGGATGTTACTCTGATTCGTCCTACGTCTGTGGAGAATAAAACCTACCACTGGAGAAATCGACATACTGCAAACGAGTTTCAGAGTTTTCAGCCGTTGGAAGGACCCAAAAATGAGTTACGCCCTCCTATAAACTATTTTGACCAAATATTCAATGATACAGTGATAAACTTGTTAGTAGAATACACAAATCTATATGCTACCCAGAAAAATGAAGCAGGCAATATAACATTCAGTAAAATGAAATGCTTCATCGGAATACACCTCTATAGCGGATATGTGTCTTTACCAAGACGTCGTATGTATTGGGAAAACTCAACAGACTGTGAATTTTCTCTTGTGAATAGATCACTATCTCGGGACAGATTTACTTATATCTTGAACCTTTGCACTGTTGTGACAACTCCTTGATTCAGACTCAGACTAACAAATTTGCTAAGATGAGACCATTATTTCGTTTACTCAATGCTATTTTTCAAGAAAATGCACCTGCTGAAGAAATGCATAGTATCGACGAAGCTATGATTCCATATTACGGCGGTCACAGTTGTAAACCATTTATCAGGGGTAAACCGATTAGATGGGGATACAAGTATTGGGTTGGGGCTACACGACTAGGCTATGTGCTTTGGTTTGACCCTTACCAAGGAAAGTCTGCTCAATTACCATCTATTTATAAGAAATTTGGACTAGGTGGTAGTGTTATTTTGCAGTATGCAAATGTCCTTCAGACAATGTACCCCAACAATGTTTATCATCTTTTCTTTGATAATTATTTCACCTCGATCCCGCTTTTACACGAATTGAAAAACAGAAACTTGAAAGCAACTGGCACGGTTCGTGAAAATCGTACCTCAAAATGTCCTTTGCCCACTAACCAGGATTTCAAGAAAACTGATCGCGGCAGTTTTGCTTTCAAGGCAAGCTTGGAGGAACAGATACTTGTTTGCAAGTGGAACGACAACAGTGTTGTGACTGTTGCCTTAAATGCCGAGTCTATTGAACCGTTACAAATAACGAAGCGTTTCTCTCATAATTTGAAAAAGTACATCAACATTAACCAACCACACATTATCAAATTATATAATGAAAATATGGGAGGCGTTGATCGTTCAGATCAGAATATAGCCCTGTACCGAACCTGCATCAGAGGTAAAAAATGGTACTTTCCGTTATTCTGTCATAGTATTGATATAGCACTACATAATTCATGGCAATTATATCGTCTTGATGGTGGAGATCTTGATCACCTAGGTTTTCGCCGGTCTGTCACAAGATCCTTATTAGAAACGAGCCTTGCCCTGTACCAAAAAGCCACCTTGGAGATTCAAGATACGATCAAATAGGTCATCTAATCAACTATGTAAGTAAGATTCTAAAATGCAGAATGTGTAAAAAAAATTGTAATTACTTTTGCGTGAAGTGTTACATACATTTACACCCTAAAGAATGTTTTTTTAACTATCACACAATATAAAATACTGTTACAGACTAACATAATTATCATAAAATAAATAAAAATACCTTTTCATACTAATACATACATGTTTCATTGATAAAAAGCGTTTTATTTGAATATCTATTTATTGATCTTAGCAGGTAAGTAAAATGCAGTATTTATGCCGATCGACCCATGTATGGGTCATCGTTTTCCCGCTTTCCCGGGGGTGACTAATTTTTTTAATTATTTTTCGTAGGGTACTGGGATCGTAATAACTCGTTTATCCAAAAATCTCTGAATTCTAAAGTAAAAATAGTTTCAGGTTCATCTGGGTTAAAGATAACCTAACCCGACTACTGTTAGGTCGCAGAAACCTAACCGACACATTCAAAGGTGTTTTTACGTTAGGTCTCGAACTGAAATCTAACCTAGGTCTCGTTAGGTCTCATTGAGTTAGGTTTTAAAGATAACCTAAGCCGACTACTGTTAGGTCGCAGAAACCTAACCGACACATTTTTCAGTCTTTTTACGTTAGGTCTCGAACTGAAATCTAACCTAGGTCTCGATAGGTCTCATCGAGTTAGGTTTTAAAGATAACCTAACCCGACTACTGTTAGGTCGCAGAAACCTAACCGACACATTCAAAGGTGTTTTTACCTGGGTTCTTCAACAGAACCTAACCTAGGTCTCGTTAGGTCTCATCGAGTTAAGTTTTAAAGACAACCTAACCCGACTACTGTTAGGTCGCAGAAACCTAACCGACACATTTTTAAGTCTTTCTACGTTAGGTCTCGAACTGAAACCTAACCTAGTTCTCGTTAGGTCTCATCGAGTTAGGTTTAAAAGATAACTTAACCCGACTACTGTTAGGTCGCAGAAACCTAACCGACACATTCAAAGGTGTTTTTACCTGGGTTCTTCAACAGAACCTAACCTAGGTCTCGTTAGGTCTCATCGAGTTAGGTTTTAAAGACAGCCTAACCCGACTACTGTTAGGTCGCAGAAACCTAACCGACACATTTTTCAGTCTTTTTACGTTAGGTCTCGAACTGAAATCTAACCTAGGTCTCGTTAGGTCTCATTGAGTTAGGTTTTAAAGATAACCTAAGCCGACTACTGTTAGGTCGCAGAAACCTAACCGACACATTTTTCAGTCTTTTTACGTTAGGTCTCGAACTGAAATCTAACCTAGGTCTCGTTAGGTCTCATTGAGTTAGGTTTTAAAGATAACCTAAGCCGACTACTGTTAGGTCGCAGATACCTAACCGACACATTTTTGTCTTTTTACGTTAGGTCTCGAACTGAAATCTAACCTAGGTCTCGTTAGGTCTCATTGAGTTAGGTTTTAAAGATAACCTAACCCGACTACTGTTAGGTCTCAGAAACCTAACCGACACATTCAAAGGTGTTTTTACCTAAGTTCTTCAACAGAACCTAACCTAGGTCTCGTTAGGTCTCATCGAGTTAAGTTTTAAAGAAAACCTAACCCGACTACTGTTAGGTCGCAGAAACCTAACCGACACATTTTTAAGTCTTTTTACGTTAGGTCTCGAACTGAAACCTAACCTAGTTCTCGTTAGGTCTCATCGAGTTAGGTTTAAAAGATAACCTAACCCGACTACTGTTAGGTCGCAGAAACCTAACCGACACATTCAAAGGTGTTTTTACCTAAGTTCTTCAACAGAACCTAACCTAGGTCTCGTTAGGTCTCATCGAGTTAGGTTTTAAAGACAGCCTAACCCGACTACTGTTAGGTCGCAGAAACCTAACCGACGCATTTTTCAGTCTTTTTACGTTAGGTCTCGAACTGAAATCTAACCTAGGTCTCGTTAGGTCTCATTGAGTTAGGTTTTAAAGATAACCTAAGCCGACTACTGTTAGGTCGCAGAAACCTAACCGACACATTCAAAGGTGTTTTTACCTAAGTTCTTCAACAAAACCTAACCTAGGTCTCGATAGGTCTCATCGAGTTAGGTTTTAAAGATAACCTAACCCGACTACTGTTAGGTCTCAGAAACCTAACCGACAGATTTAAATGTGTTTTTACCTAAGTTCTTCAACAAAACCTAACCTAGGTCTCGTTAGGTCTCATCGAGTTAAGTTTTAAAGACAACCTAACTCGACTACTGTTAGGTCGCAGAAACCTAACCGACACAATTTTCAGTCTTTTTACGTTAGGTCTCGAACTGAAATCTAACCTAGGTCTCGTTAGGTCTCATTGAGTTAGGTTTTAAAGATAACCTAAGCCGACTACTGTTAGGTCGCAGAAACCTAACCGACACATTTTTCAGTCTTTTTACGTTAGGTCTCGAACTGAAATCTAACCTAGGTCTCGATAGGTCTCATCGAGTTAGGTTTTAAAGATAACCTAAGCCGACTACTGTCAGGTCGCAGAAACCTAACCGACACATTCAAAGGTGTTTTTACCTAAGTTCTTCAACAGAACCTAACCTAGGTCTCGATAGGTCTCATCGAGTTAGGTTTTAAAGATAACCTAACCCGACTACTGTTAGGTCTCAGAAACCTAACAGACACATTCAAAGGTGTTTTTACCTAAGTTCTTCAACAGAACCTAACCTAGGTCTCGTTAGGTCTCATCGAGTTAAGTTTTAAAGACAACCTAACCCGACTACTGTTAGGTCGCAGAAACCTAACCGACACATTTTTAAGTCTTTTTACGTTAGGTCTCGAACTGAAACCTAACCTAGTTCTCGTTAGGTCTCATCGAGTTAGGTTTAAAATATAACCTAACCCGACTACTGATAGGTCGCAGAAACCTAACCGACACATTCAAAGGTGTTTTTACCTAAGTTCTTCAACAGAACCTAACCTAGGTCTCGTTAGGTCTCATCGAGTTAGGTTTTAAAGACAGCCTAACCCGACTACTGTTAGGTCGCAGAAACCTAACCGACACAATTTTCAGTCTTTTTACGTTAGGTCTCGAACTGAAATCTAACCTAGGTCTCGTTAGGTCTCATTGAGTTAGGTTTTAAAGATAACCTAAGCCGACTACTGTTAGGTCGCAGAAACCTAACCGACACATTTTTCAGTCTTTTTACGTTAGGTCTCGAACTGAAATCTAACCTAGGTCTCGATAGGTCTCATCGAGTTAGGTTTTAAAGATAACCTAAGCCGACTACTGTCAGGTCGCAGAAACCTAACCGACACATTCAAAGGTGTTTTTACCTAAGTTCTTCAACAGAACCTAACCTAGGTCTCGATAGGTCTCATCGAGTTAGGTTTTAAAGATAACCTAACCCGACTACTGTTAGGTCTCAGAAACCTAACAGACACATTCAAAGGTGTTTTTACCTAAGTTCTTCAACAGAACCTAACCTAGGTCTCGTTAGGTCTCATCGAGTTAAGTTTTAAAGACAACCTAACCCGACTACTGTTAGGTCGCAGAAACCTAACCGACACATTTTTAAGTCTTTTTACGTTAGGTCTCGAACTGAAACCTAACCTAGTTCTCGTTAGGTCTCATCGAGATAGGTTTAAAATATAACCTAACCCGACTACTGATAGGTCGCAGAAACCTAACCGACACATTCAAAGGTGTTTTTACCTAAGTTCTTCAACAGAACCTAACCTAGGTCTCGTTAGGTCTCATCGAGTTAGGTTTTAAAGACAGCCTAACCCGACTACTGTGAGGTCGCAGAAACCTAACCGACAGATTTAAATGTGTTTTTACCTAAGTTCTTCAACAAAACCTAACCTAGGTCTCGTTAGGTCTCATCGAGTTAAGTTTTAAAGACAACCTAACTCGACTACTGTTAGGTCGCAGAAACCTAACCGACACAATTTTCAGTCTTTTTACGTTAGGTCTCGAACTGAAATCTAACCTAGGTCTCGTTAGGTCTCATTGAGTTAGGTTTTAAAGATAACCTAAGCCGACTACTGTTAGGTCGCAGAAACCTAACCGACACATTTTTCAGTCTTTTTACGTTAGGTCTCGAACTGAAATCTAACCTAGGTCTCGATAGGTCTCATCGAGTTAGGTTTTAAAGATAACCTAAGCCGACTACTGTCAGGTCGCAGAAACCTAACCGACACATTCAAAGGTGTTTTTACCTAAGTTCTTCAACAGAACCTAACCTAGGTCTCGATAGGTCTCATCGAGTTAGGTTTTAAAGATAACCTAACCCGACTACTGTTAGGTCTCAGAAACCTAACAGACACATTCAAAGGTGTTTTTACCTAAGTTCTTCAACAGAACCTAACCTAGGTCTCGTTAGGTCTCATCGAGTTAAGTTTTAAAGACAACCTAACCCGACTACTGTTAGGTCGCAGAAACCTAACCGACACATTTTTAAGTCTTTTTACGTTAGGTCTCGAACTGAAACCTAACCTAGTTCTCGTTAGGTCTCATCGAGTTAGGTTTAAAATATAACCTAACCCGACTACTGATAGGTCGCAGAAACCTAACCGACACATTCAAAGGTGTTTTTACCTAAGTTCTTCAACAGAACCTAACCTAGGTCTCGTTAGGTCTCATCGAGTTAGGTTTTAAAGACAGCCTAACCCGACTACTGTTAGGTCGCAGAAACCTAACCGACACAATTTTCAGTCTTTTTACGTTAGGTCTCGAACTGAAATCTAACCTAGGTCTCGTTAGGTCTCATTGAGTTAGGTTTTAAAGATAACCTAAGCCGACTACTGTTAGGTCGCAGAAACCTAACCGACACATTTTTCAGTCTTTTTACGTTAGGTCTCGAACTGAAATCTAACCTAGGTCTCGATAGGTCTCATCGAGTTAGGTTTTAAAGATAACCTAAGCCGACTACTGTCAGGTCGCAGAAACCTAACCGACACATTCAAAGGTGTTTTTACCTAAGTTCTTCAACAGAACCTAACCTAGGTCTCGATAGGTCTCATCGAGTTAGGTTTTAAAGATAACCTAACCCGACTACTGTTAGGTCTCAGAAACCTAACAGACACATTCAAAGGTGTTTTTACCTAAGTTCTTCAACAGAACCTAACCTAGGTCTCGTTAGGTCTCATCGAGTTAAGTTTTAAAGACAACCTAACCCGACTACTGTTAGGTCGCAGAAACCTAACCGACACATTTTTAAGTCTTTTTACGTTAGGTCTCGAACTGAAACCTAACCTAGTTCTCGTTAGGTCTCATCGAGATAGGTTTAAAATATAACCTAACCCGACTACTGATAGGTCGCAGAAACCTAACCGACACATTCAAAGGTGTTTTTACCTAAGTTCTTCAACAGAACCTAACCTAGGTCTCGTTAGGTCTCATCGAGTTAGGTTTTAAAGACAGCCTAACCCGACTACTGTGAGGTCGCAGAAACCTAACCGACACATTTTTAAGTCTTTTTACGTTAGGTCTCGAACTGAAACCTAACCTAGTTCTCGTTAGGTCTCATCGAGTTAGGTTTAAAAGATAACCTAACCCGACTACTGTTAGGTCGCAGAAACCTAACCGACACATTCAAAGGTGTTTTTACCTAAGTTCTTCAACAGAACCTAACCTAGGTCTCGTTAGGTCTCATCGAGTTAGGTTTTAAAGATAACCTAAGCCGACTACTGTTAGGTCGCAGAAACCTAACCGACGCATTTTTCAGTCTTTTTACGTTAGGTCTCGAACTGAAATCTAACCTAGGTCTCGTTAGGTCTCATTGAGTTAGGTTTTAAAGATAACCTAAGCCGACTACTGTTAGGTCGCAGAAACCTAACCGACACATTCAAAGGTGTTTTTACCTAAGTTCTTCAACAAAACCTAACC
Organism: Anania hortulata; assembly: GCA_963576865.1. Lineage (NCBI taxonomy): Eukaryota > Metazoa > Arthropoda > Insecta > Lepidoptera > Crambidae > Anania > Anania hortulata. The sequence continues at coordinate 22,919,279 of OY756393.1, forward strand.
TAGGTCTCGATAGGTCTCATCGAGTTAGGTTTTAAAGATAACCTAACCCGACTACTGTTAGGTCTCAGAAACCTAACCGACAGATTTAAATGTGTTTTTACCTAAGTTCTTCAACAAAACCTAACCTAGGTCTCGTTAGGTCTCATCGAGTTAAGTTTTAAAGACAACCTAACTCGACTACTGTTAGGTCGCAGAAACCTAACCGACACAATTTTCAGTCTTTTTACGTTAGGTCTCGAACTGAAATCTAACCTAGGTCTCGTTAGGTCTCATTGAGTTAGGTTTTAAAGATAACCTAAGCCGACTACTGTTAGGTCGCAGAAACCTAACCGACACATTTTTCAGTCTTTTTACGTTAGGTCTCGAACTGAAATCTAACCTAGGTCTCGATAGGTCTCATCGAGTTAGGTTTTAAAGATAACCTAAGCCGACTACTGTCAGGTCGCAGAAACCTAACCGACACATTCAAAGGTGTTTTTACCTAAGTTCTTCAACAGAACCTAACCTAGGTCTCGATAGGTCTCATCGAGTTAGGTTTTAAAGATAACCTAACCCGACTACTGTTAGGTCTCAGAAACCTAACAGACACATTCAAAGGTGTTTTTACCTAAGTTCTTCAACAGAACCTAACCTAGGTCTCGTTAGGTCTCATCGAGTTAAGTTTTAAAGACAACCTAACCCGACTACTGTTAGGTCGCAGAAACCTAACCGACACATTTTTAAGTCTTTTTACGTTAGGTCTCGAACTGAAACCTAACCTAGTTCTCGTTAGGTCTCATCGAGTTAGGTTTAAAATATAACCTAACCCGACTACTGATAGGTCGCAGAAACCTAACCGACACATTCAAAGGTGTTTTTACCTAAGTTCTTCAACAGAACCTAACCTAGGTCTCGTTAGGTCTCATCGAGTTAGGTTTTAAAGACAGCCTAACCCGACTACTGTTAGGTCGCAGAAACCTAACCGACACAATTTTCAGTCTTTTTACGTTAGGTCTCGAACTGAAATCTAACCTAGGTCTCGTTAGGTCTCATTGAGTTAGGTTTTAAAGATAACCTAAGCCGACTACTGTTAGGTCGCAGAAACCTAACCGACACATTTTTCAGTCTTTTTACGTTAGGTCTCGAACTGAAATCTAACCTAGGTCTCGATAGGTCTCATCGAGTTAGGTTTTAAAGATAACCTAAGCCGACTACTGTCAGGTCGCAGAAACCTAACCGACACATTCAAAGGTGTTTTTACCTAAGTTCTTCAACAGAACCTAACCTAGGTCTCGATAGGTCTCATCGAGTTAGGTTTTAAAGATAACCTAACCCGACTACTGTTAGGTCTCAGAAACCTAACAGACACATTCAAAGGTGTTTTTACCTAAGTTCTTCAACAGAACCTAACCTAGGTCTCGTTAGGTCTCATCGAGTTAAGTTTTAAAGACAACCTAACCCGACTACTGTTAGGTCGCAGAAACCTAACCGACACATTTTTAAGTCTTTTTACGTTAGGTCTCGAACTGAAACCTAACCTAGTTCTCGTTAGGTCTCATCGAGATAGGTTTAAAATATAACCTAACCCGACTACTGATAGGTCGCAGAAACCTAACCGACACATTCAAAGGTGTTTTTACCTAAGTTCTTCAACAGAACCTAACCTAGGTCTCGTTAGGTCTCATCGAGTTAGGTTTTAAAGACAGCCTAACCCGACTACTGTGAGGTCGCAGAAACCTAACCGACAGATTTAAATGTGTTTTTACCTAAGTTCTTCAACAAAACCTAACCTAGGTCTCGTTAGGTCTCATCGAGTTAAGTTTTAAAGACAACCTAACTCGACTACTGTTAGGTCGCAGAAACCTAACCGACACAATTTTCAGTCTTTTTACGTTAGGTCTCGAACTGAAATCTAACCTAGGTCTCGTTAGGTCTCATTGAGTTAGGTTTTAAAGATAACCTAAGCCGACTACTGTTAGGTCGCAGAAACCTAACCGACACATTTTTCAGTCTTTTTACGTTAGGTCTCGAACTGAAATCTAACCTAGGTCTCGATAGGTCTCATCGAGTTAGGTTTTAAAGATAACCTAAGCCGACTACTGTCAGGTCGCAGAAACCTAACCGACACATTCAAAGGTGTTTTTACCTAAGTTCTTCAACAGAACCTAACCTAGGTCTCGATAGGTCTCATCGAGTTAGGTTTTAAAGATAACCTAACCCGACTACTGTTAGGTCTCAGAAACCTAACAGACACATTCAAAGGTGTTTTTACCTAAGTTCTTCAACAGAACCTAACCTAGGTCTCGTTAGGTCTCATCGAGTTAAGTTTTAAAGACAACCTAACCCGACTACTGTTAGGTCGCAGAAACCTAACCGACACATTTTTAAGTCTTTTTACGTTAGGTCTCGAACTGAAACCTAACCTAGTTCTCGTTAGGTCTCATCGAGTTAGGTTTAAAATATAACCTAACCCGACTACTGATAGGTCGCAGAAACCTAACCGACACATTCAAAGGTGTTTTTACCTAAGTTCTTCAACAGAACCTAACCTAGGTCTCGTTAGGTCTCATCGAGTTAGGTTTTAAAGACAGCCTAACCCGACTACTGTTAGGTCGCAGAAACCTAACCGACACAATTTTCAGTCTTTTTACGTTAGGTCTCGAACTGAAATCTAACCTAGGTCTCGTTAGGTCTCATTGAGTTAGGTTTTAAAGATAACCTAAGCCGACTACTGTTAGGTCGCAGAAACCTAACCGACACATTTTTCAGTCTTTTTACGTTAGGTCTCGAACTGAAATCTAACCTAGGTCTCGATAGGTCTCATCGAGTTAGGTTTTAAAGATAACCTAAGCCGACTACTGTCAGGTCGCAGAAACCTAACCGACACATTCAAAGGTGTTTTTACCTAAGTTCTTCAACAGAACCTAACCTAGGTCTCGATAGGTCTCATCGAGTTAGGTTTTAAAGATAACCTAACCCGACTACTGTTAGGTCTCAGAAACCTAACAGACACATTCAAAGGTGTTTTTACCTAAGTTCTTCAACAGAACCTAACCTAGGTCTCGTTAGGTCTCATCGAGTTAAGTTTTAAAGACAACCTAACCCGACTACTGTTAGGTCGCAGAAACCTAACCGACACATTTTTAAGTCTTTTTACGTTAGGTCTCGAACTGAAACCTAACCTAGTTCTCGTTAGGTCTCATCGAGATAGGTTTAAAATATAACCTAACCCGACTACTGATAGGTCGCAGAAACCTAACCGACACATTCAAAGGTGTTTTTACCTAAGTTCTTCAACAGAACCTAACCTAGGTCTCGTTAGGTCTCATCGAGTTAGGTTTTAAAGACAGCCTAACCCGACTACTGTGAGGTCGCAGAAACCTAACCGACACATTTTTAAGTCTTTTTACGTTAGGTCTCGAACTGAAACCTAACCTAGTTCTCGTTAGGTCTCATCGAGTTAGGTTTAAAAGATAACCTAACCCGACTACTGTTAGGTCGCAGAAACCTAACCGACACATTCAAAGGTGTTTTTACCTAAGTTCTTCAACAGAACCTAACCTAGGTCTCGTTAGGTCTCATCGAGTTAGGTTTTAAAGATAACCTAAGCCGACTACTGTTAGGTCGCAGAAACCTAACCGACGCATTTTTCAGTCTTTTTACGTTAGGTCTCGAACTGAAATCTAACCTAGGTCTCGTTAGGTCTCATTGAGTTAGGTTTTAAAGATAACCTAAGCCGACTACTGTTAGGTCGCAGAAACCTAACCGACACATTCAAAGGTGTTTTTACCTAAGTTCTTCAACAAAACCTAACCTAGGTCTCGATAGGTCTCATCGAGTTAGGTTTTAAAGATAACCTAACCCGACTACTGTTAGGTCGCAGAAACCTAACCGACACATTCAAAGGTGTTTTTACCTGGGTTCTTCAACAGAACCTAACCTAGGTCTCGTTAGGTCTCATCGAGTTAAGTTTTAAAGACAACCTAACCCGACTACTGTTAGGTCGCAGAAACCTAACCGACACATTTTTAAGTCTTTCTACGTTAGGTCTCGAACTGAAACCTAACCTAGTTCTCGTTAGGTCTCATCGAGTTAGGTTTAAAAGATAACCTAACCCGACTACTGTTAGGTCGCAGAAACCTAACCGACACATTCAAAGGTGTTTTTACCTAAGTTCTTCAACAGAACCTAACCTAGGTCTCGATAGGTCTCATCGAGTTAGGTTTTAAAGATAACCTAACCTGACTACTGTTAGGTCTCAGAAACCTAACCGACACATTCAAAGGTGTTTTTACCTAAGTTCTTCAACAGAACCTAACCTAGGTCTCGATAGGTCTCATCGAGTTAGGTTTTAAAGATAACCTAACCCGACTACTGTTAGGTCGCAGAAACCTAACCGACACATTCAAAGGTGTTTTTACGTTAGGTCTCGAACTGAAATCTAACCTAGGTCTCGTTAGGTCTCATTGAGTTAGGGTTTTAAAGATAACCTAAGCCGACTACTGTTAGGTCGCAGAAACCTAACCGACACATTCAAAGGTGTTTTTACCTAAGTTCTTCAACAGAACCTAACCTAGGTCTCGTTAGGTCTCATCGAGTTAGGTTTTAAAGACAGCCTAACCCGACTACTGTTAGGTCGCAGAAACCTAACCGACACAATTTTCAGTCTTTTTACGTTAGGTCTCGAACTGAAATCTAACCTAGGTCTCGTTAGGTCTCATTGAGTTAGGTTTTAAAGATAACCTAAGCCGACTACTGTTAGGTCGCAGAAACCTAACCGACACATTTTTCAGTCTTTTTACGTTAGGTCTCGAACTGAAATCTAACCTAGGTCTCGATAGGTCTCATCGAGTTAGGTTTTAAAGATAACCTAAGCCGACTACTGTCAGGTCGCAGAAACCTAACCGACACATTCAAAGGTGTTTTTACCTAAGTTCTTCAACAGAACCTAACCTAGGTCTCGATAGGTCTCATCGAGTTAGGTTTTAAAGATAACCTAACCCGACTACTGTTAGGTCTCAGAAACCTAACAGACACATTCAAAGGTGTTTTTACCTAAGTTCTTCAACAGAACCTAACCTAGGTCTCGTTAGGTCTCATCGAGTTAAGTTTTAAAGACAACCTAACCCGACTACTGTTAGGTCGCAGAAACCTAACCGACACATTTTTAAGTCTTTTTACGTTAGGTCTCGAACTGAAACCTAACCTAGTTCTCGTTAGGTCTCATCGAGTTAGGTTTAAAATATAACCTAACCCGACTACTGATAGGTCGCAGAAACCTAACCGACACATTCAAAGGTGTTTTTACCTAAGTTCTTCAACAGAACCTAACCTAGGTCTCGTTAGGTCTCATCGAGTTAGGTTTTAAAGACAGCCTAACCCGACTACTGTGAGGTCGCAGAAACCTAACCGACACATTTTTAAGTCTTTTTACGTTAGGTCTCGAACTGAAACCTAACCTAGTTCTCGTTAGGTCTCATCGAGTTAGGTTTAAAAGATAACCTAACTCGACTACTGTTAGGTCGCAGAAACCTAACCGACACATTCAAAGGTGTTTTTACCTAAGTTCTTCAACAGAACCTAACCTAGGTCTCGTTAGGTCTCATCGAGTTAGGTTTTAAAGATAACCTAAGCCGACTACTGTTAGGTCGCAGAAACCTAACCGACACATTCAAAGGTGTTTTTACCTAAGTTCTTCAACAGAACCTAACCTAGGTCTCGTTAGGTCTCATCGAGTTAGGTTTTAAAGATAACCTAAGCCGACTACTGTTAGGTCGCAGAAACCTAACCGACGCATTTTTCAGTCTTTTTACGTTAGGTCTCGAACTGAAATCTAACCTAGGTCTCGTTAGGTCTCATTGAGTTAGGTTTTAAAGATAACCTAAGCCGACTACTGTTAGGTCGCAGAAACCTAACCGACACATTCAAAGGTGTTTTTACCTAAGTTCTTCAACAAAACCTAACCTAGGTCTCGATAGGTCTCATCGAGTTAGGTTTTAAAGATAACCTAACCCGACTACTGTTAGGTCGCAGAAACCTAACCGACACATTCAAAGGTGTTTTTACCTGGGTTCTTCAACAGAACCTAACCTAGGTCTCGTTAGGTCTCATCGAGTTAAGTTTTAAAGACAACCTAACCCGACTACTGTTAGGTCGCAGAAACCTAACCGACACATTTTTAAGTCTTTCTACGTTAGGTCTCGAACTGAAACCTAACCTAGTTCTCGTTAGGTCTCATCGAGTTAGGTTTAAAAGATAACCTAACCCGACTACTGTTAGGTCGCAGAAACCTAACCGACACATTCAAAGGTGTTTTTACCTAAGTTCTTCAACAGAACCTAACCTAGGTCTCGATAGGTCTCATCGAGTTAGGTTTTAAAGATAACCTAACCTGACTACTGTTAGGTCTCAGAAACCTAACCGACACATTCAAAGGTGTTTTTACCTAAGTTCTTCAACAGAACCTAACCTAGGTCTCGATAGGTCTCATCGAGTTAGGTTTTAAAGATAACCTAACCCGACTACTGTTAGGTCGCAGAAACCTAACCGACACATTCAAAGGTGTTTTTACGTTAGGTCTCGAACTGAAATCTAACCTAGGTCTCGTTAGGTCTCATTGAGTTAGGTTTTAAAGATAACCTAAGCCGACTACTGTTAGGTCGCAGAAACCTAACCGACACATTTTTCAGTCTTTTTACGTTAGGTCTCGAACTGAAATCTAACCTAGGTCTCGATAGGTCTCATCGAGTTAGGTTTTAAAGATAACCTAACCCGACTACTGTTAGGTCGCAGAAACCTAACCGACACATTCAAAGGTGTTTTTACCTGGGTTCTTCAACAGAACCTAACCTAGGTCTCGTTAGGTCTCATCGAGTTAAGTTTTAAAGACAACCTAACCCGACTACTGTTAGGTCGCAGAAACCTAACCGACACATTTTTAAGTCTTTCTACGTTAGGTCTCGAACTGAAACCTAACCTAGTTCTCGTTAGGTCTCATCGAGTTAGGTTTAAAAGATAACTTAACCCGACTACTGTTAGGTCGCAGAAACCTAACCGACACATTCAAAGGTGTTTTTACCTGGGTTCTTCAACAGAACCTAACCTAGGTCTCGTTAGGTCTCATCGAGTTAGGTTTTAAAGACAGCCTAACCCGACTACTGTTAGGTCGCAGAAACCTAACCGACACATTTTTCAGTCTTTTTACGTTAGGTCTCGAACTGAAATCTAACCTAGGTCTCGTTAGGTCTCATTGAGTTAGGTTTTAAAGATAACCTAAGCCGACTACTGTTAGGTCGCAGAAACCTAACCGACACATTTTTCAGTCTTTTTACGTTAGGTCTCGAACTGAAATCTAACCTAGGTCTCGTTAGGTCTCATTGAGTTAGGTTTTAAAGATAACCTAAGCCGACTACTGTTAGGTCGCAGATACCTAACCGACACATTTTTGTCTTTTTACGTTAGGTCTCGAACTGAAATCTAACCTAGGTCTCGTTAGGTCTCATTGAGTTAGGTTTTAAAGATAACCTAACCCGACTACTGTTAGGTCTCAGAAACCTAACCGACACATTCAAAGGTGTTTTTACCTAAGTTCTTCAACAGAACCTAACCTAGGTCTCGTTAGGTCTCATCGAGTTAAGTTTTAAAGAAAACCTAACCCGACTACTGTTAGGTCGCAGAAACCTAACCGACACATTTTTAAGTCTTTTTACGTTAGGTCTCGAACTGAAACCTAACCTAGTTCTCGTTAGGTCTCATCGAGTTAGGTTTAAAAGATAACCTAACCCGACTACTGTTAGGTCGCAGAAACCTAACCGACACATTCAAAGGTGTTTTTACCTAAGTTCTTCAACAGAACCTAACCTAGGTCTCGTTAGGTCTCATCGAGTTAGGTTTTAAAGACAGCCTAACCCGACTACTGTTAGGTCGCAGAAACCTAACCGACGCATTTTTCAGTCTTTTTACGTTAGGTCTCGAACTGAAATCTAACCTAGGTCTCGTTAGGTCTCATTGAGTTAGGTTTTAAAGATAACCTAAGCCGACTACTGTTAGGTCGCAGAAACCTAACCGACACATTCAAAGGTGTTTTTACCTAAGTTCTTCAACAAAACCTAACCTAGGTCTCGATAGGTCTCATCGAGTTAGGTTTTAAAGATAACCTAACCCGACTACTGTTAGGTCTCAGAAACCTAACCGACAGATTTAAATGTGTTTTTACCTAAGTTCTTCAACAAAACCTAACCTAGGTCTCGTTAGGTCTCATCGAGTTAAGTTTTAAAGACAACCTAACTCGACTACTGTTAGGTCGCAGAAACCTAACCGACACAATTTTCAGTCTTTTTACGTTAGGTCTCGAACTGAAATCTAACCTAGGTCTCGTTAGGTCTCATTGAGTTAGGTTTTAAAGATAACCTAAGCCGACTACTGTTAGGTCGCAGAAACCTAACCGACACATTTTTCAGTCTTTTTACGTTAGGTCTCGAACTGAAATCTAACCTAGGTCTCGATAGGTCTCATCGAGTTAGGTTTTAAAGATAACCTAAGCCGACTACTGTCAGGTCGCAGAAACCTAACCGACACATTCAAAGGTGTTTTTACCTAAGTTCTTCAACAGAACCTAACCTAGGTCTCGATAGGTCTCATCGAGTTAGGTTTTAAAGATAACCTAACCCGACTACTGTTAGGTCTCAGAAACCTAACAGACACATTCAAAGGTGTTTTTACCTAAGTTCTTCAACAGAACCTAACCTAGGTCTCGTTAGGTCTCATCGAGTTAAGTTTTAAAGACAACCTAACCCGACTACTGTTAGGTCGCAGAAACCTAACCGACACATTTTTAAGTCTTTTTACGTTAGGTCTCGAACTGAAACCTAACCTAGTTCTCGTTAGGTCTCATCGAGTTAGGTTTAAAATATAACCTAACCCGACTACTGATAGGTCGCAGAAACCTAACCGACACATTCAAAGGTGTTTTTACCTAAGTTCTTCAACAGAACCTAACCTAGGTCTCGTTAGGTCTCATCGAGTTAGGTTTTAAAGACAGCCTAACCCGACTACTGTTAGGTCGCAGAAACCTAACCGACACAATTTTCAGTCTTTTTACGTTAGGTCTCGAACTGAAATCTAACCTAGGTCTCGTTAGGTCTCATTGAGTTAGGTTTTAAAGATAACCTAAGCCGACTACTGTTAGGTCGCAGAAACCTAACCGACACATTTTTAAGTCTTTTTACGTTAGGTCTCGAACTGAAACCTAACCTAGTTCTCGTTAGGTCTCATCGAGATAGGTTTAAAATATAACCTAACCCGACTACTGATAGGTCGCAGAAACCTAACCGACACATTCAAAGGTGTTTTTACCTAAGTTCTTCAACAGAACCTAACCTAGGTCTCGTTAGGTCTCATCGAGTTAGGTTTTAAAGACAGCCTAACCCGACTACTGTTAGGTCGCAGAAACCTAACCGACACAATTTTCAGTCTTTTTACGTTAGGTCTCGAACTGAAATCTAACCTAGGTCTCGTTAGGTCTCATTGAGTTAGGTTTTAAAGATAACCTAAGCCGACTACTGTTAGGTCGCAGAAACCTAACCGACACAATTTTCAGTCTTTTTACGTTAGGTCTCGAACTGAAATCTAACCTAGGTCTCGTTAGGTCTCATTGAGTTAGGTTTTAAAGATAACCTAAGCCGACTACTGTTAGGTCGCAGAAACCTAACCGACACATTTTTCAGTCTTTTTACGTTAGGTCTCGAACTGAAATCTAACCTAGGTCTCGATAGGTCTCATCGAGTTAGGTTTTAAAGATAACCTAAGCCGACTACTGTCAGGTCGCAGAAACCTAACCGACACATTCAAAGGTGTTTTTACCTAAGTTCTTCAACAGAACCTAACCTAGGTCTCGATAGGTCTCATCGAGTTAGGTTTTAAAGATAACCTAACCCGACTACTGTTAGGTCTCAGAAACCTAACAGACACATTCAAAGGTGTTTTTACCTAAGTTCTTCAACAGAACCTAACCTAGGTCTCGTTAGGTCTCATCGAGTTAAGTTTTAAAGACAACCTAACCCGACTACTGTTAGGTCGCAGAAACCTAACCGACACATTTTTAAGTCTTTTTACGTTAGGTCTCGAACTGAAACCTAACCTAGTTCTCGTTAGGTCTCATCGAGATAGGTTTAAAATATAACCTAACCCGACTACTGATAGGTCGCAGAAACCTAACCGACACATTCAAAGGTGTTTTTACCTAAGTTCTTCAACAGAACCTAACCTAGGTCTCGTTAGGTCTCATCGAGTTAGGTTTTAAAGACAGCCTAACCCGACTACTGTGAGGTCGCAGAAACCTAACCGACACATTTTTAAGTCTTTTTACGTTAGGTCTCGAACTGAAACCTAACCTAGTTCTCGTTAGGTCTCATCGAGTTAGGTTTAAAAGATAACCTAACCCGACTACTGTTAGGTCGCAGAAACCTAACCGACACATTCAAAGGTGTTTTTACCTAAGTTCTTCAACAGAACCTAACCTAGGTCTCGTTAGGTCTCATCGAGTTAGGTTTTAAAGATAACCTAAGCCGACTACTGTTAGGTCGCAGAAACCTAACCGACGCATTTTTCAGTCTTTTTACGTTAGGTCTCGAACTGAAATCTAACCTAGGTCTCGTTAGGTCTCATTGAGTTAGGTTTTAAAGATAACCTAAGCCGACTACTGTTAGGTCGCAGAAACCTAACCGACACATTCAAAGGTGTTTTTACCTAAGTTCTTCAACAAAACCTAACCTAGGTCTCGATAGGTCTCATCGAGTTAGGTTTTAAAGATAACCTAACCCGACTACTGTTAGGTCGCAGAAACCTAACCGACACATTCAAAGGTGTTTTTACCTGGGTTCTTCAACAGAACCTAACCTAGGTCTCGTTAGGTCTCATCGAGTTAAGTTTTAAAGACAACCTAACCCGACTACTGTTAGGTCGCAGAAACCTAACCGACACATTTTTAAGTCTTTCTACGTTAGGTCTCGAACTGAAACCTAACCTAGTTCTCGTTAGGTCTCATCGAGTTAGGTTTAAAAGATAACCTAACCCGACTACTGTTAGGTCGCAGAAACCTAACCGACACATTCAAAGGTGTTTTTACCTAAGTTCTTCAACAGAACCTAACCTAGGTCTCGATAGGTCTCATCGAGTTAGGTTTTAAAGATAACCTAACCTGACTACTGTTAGGTCTCAGAAACCTAACCGACACATTCAAAGGTGTTTTTACCTAAGTTCTTCAACAGAACCTAACCTAGGTCTCGATAGGTCTCATCGAGTTAGGTTTTAAAGATAACCTAACCCGACTACTGTTAGGTCGCAGAAACCTAACCGACACATTCAAAGGTGTTTTTACGTTAGGTCTCGAACTGAAATCTAACCTAGGTCTCGTTAGGTCTCATTGAGTTAGGGTTTTAAAGATAACCTAAGCCGACTACTGTTAGGTCGCAGAAACCTAACCGACACATTCAAAGGTGTTTTTACCTAAGTTCTTCAACAGAACCTAACCTAGGTCTCGTTAGGTCTCATCGAGTTAGGTTTTAAAGACAGCCTAACCCGACTACTGTTAGGTCGCAGAAACCTAACCGACACAATTTTCAGTCTTTTTACGTTAGGTCTCGAACTGAAATCTAACCTAGGTCTCGTTAGGTCTCATTGAGTTAGGTTTTAAAGATAACCTAAGCCGACTACTGTTAGGTCGCAGAAACCTAACCGACACATTTTTCAGTCTTTTTACGTTAGGTCTCGAACTGAAATCTAACCTAGGTCTCGATAGGTCTCATCGAGTTAGGTTTTAAAGATAACCTAAGCCGACTACTGTCAGGTCGCAGAAACCTAACCGACACATTCAAAGGTGTTTTTACCTAAGTTCTTCAACAGAACCTAACCTAGGTCTCGATAGGTCTCATCGAGTTAGGTTTTAAAGATAACCTAACCCGACTACTGTTAGGTCTCAGAAACCTAACAGACACATTCAAAGGTGTTTTTACCTAAGTTCTTCAACAGAACCTAACCTAGGTCTCGTTAGGTCTCATCGAGTTAAGTTTTAAAGACAACCTAACCCGACTACTGTTAGGTCGCAGAAACCTAACCGACACATTTTTAAGTCTTTTTACGTTAGGTCTCGAACTGAAACCTAACCTAGTTCTCGTTAGGTCTCATCGAGTTAGGTTTAAAATATAACCTAACCCGACTACTGATAGGTCGCAGAAACCTAACCGACACATTCAAAGGTGTTTTTACCTAAGTTCTTCAACAGAACCTAACCTAGGTCTCGTTAGGTCTCATCGAGTTAGGTTTTAAAGACAGCCTAACCCGACTACTGTGAGGTCGCAGAAACCTAACCGACACATTTTTAAGTCTTTTTACGTTAGGTCTCGAACTGAAACCTAACCTAGTTCTCGTTAGGTCTCATCGAGTTAGGTTTAAAAGATAACCTAACTCGACTACTGTTAGGTCGCAGAAACCTAACCGACACATTCAAAGGTGTTTTTACCTAAGTTCTTCAACAGAACCTAACCTAGGTCTCGTTAGGTCTCATCGAGTTAGGTTTTAAAGATAACCTAAGCCGACTACTGTTAGGTCGCAGAAACCTAACCGACGCATTTTTCAGTCTTTTTACGTTAGGTCTCGAACTGAAATCTAACCTAGGTCTCGTTAGGTCTCATTGAGTTAGGTTTTAAAGATAACCTAAGCCGACTACTGTTAGGTCGCAGAAACCTAACCGACACATTCAAAGGTGTTTTTACCTAAGTTCTTCAACAAAACCTAACCTAGGTCTCGATAGGTCTCATCGAGTTAGGTTTTAAAGATAACCTAACCTGACTACTGTTAGGTCTCAGAAACCTAACCGACACATTCAAAGGTGTTTTTACCTAAGTTCTTCAACAGAACCTAACCTAGGTCTCGATAGGTCTCATCGAGTTAGGTTTTAAAGATAACCTAACCCGACTACTGTTAGGTCGCAGAAACCTAACCGACACATTCAAAGGTGTTTTTACGTTAGGTCTCGAACTGAAATCTAACCTAGGTCTCGTTAGGTCTCATTGAGTTAGGTTTTAAAGATAACCTAAGCCGACTACTGTTAGGTCGCAGAAACCTAACCGACACATTTTTCAGTCTTTTTACGTTAGGTCTCGAACTGAAATCTAACCTAGGTCTCGATAGGTCTCATCGAGTTAGGTTTTAAAGATAACCTAACCCGACTACTGTTAGGTCGCAGAAACCTAACCGACACATTCAAAGGTGTTTTTACCTGGGTTCTTCAACAGAACCTAACCTAGGTCTCGTTAGGTCTCATCGAGTTAAGTTTTAAAGACAACCTAACCCGACTACTGTTAGGTCGCAGAAACCTAACCGACACATTTTTAAGTCTTTCTACGTTAGGTCTCGAACTGAAACCTAACCTAGTTCTCGTTAGGTCTCATCGAGTTAGGTTTAAAAGATAACTTAACCCGACTACTGTTAGGTCGCAGAAACCTAACCGACACATTCAAAGGTGTTTTTACCTGGGTTCTTCAACAGAACCTAACCTAGGTCTCGTTAGGTCTCATCGAGTTAGGTTTTAAAGACAGCCTAACCCGACTACTGTTAGGTCGCAGAAACCTAACCGACACATTTTTCAGTCTTTTTACGTTAGGTCTCGAACTGAAATCTAACCTAGGTCTCGTTAGGTCTCATTGAGTTAGGTTTTAAAGATAACCTAAGCCGACTACTGTTAGGTCGCAGAAACCTAACCGACACATTTTTCAGTCTTTTTACGTTAGGTCTCGAACTGAAATCTAACCTAGGTCTCGTTAGGTCTCATTGAGTTAGGTTTTAAAGATAACCTAAGCCGACTACTGTTAGGTCGCAGATACCTAACCGACACATTTTTGTCTTTTTACGTTAGGTCTCGAACTGAAATCTAACCTAGGTCTCGTTAGGTCTCATTGAGTTAGGTTTTAAAGATAACCTAACCCGACTACTGTTAGGTCTCAGAAACCTAACCGACACATTCAAAGGTGTTTTTACCTAAGTTCTTCAACAGAACCTAACCTAGGTCTCGTTAGGTCTCATCGAGTTAAGTTTTAAAGACAACCTAACCCGACTACTGTTAGGTCGCAGAAACCTAACCGACACATTTTTAAGTCTTTTTACGTTAGGTCTCGAACTGAAACCTAACCTAGTTCTCGTTAGGTCTCATCGAGTTAGGTTTAAAAGATAACCTAACCCGACTACTGTTAGGTCGCAGAAACCTAACCGACACATTCAAAGGTGTTTTTACCTAAGTTCTTCAACAGAACCTAACCTAGGTCTCGTTAGGTCTCATCGAGTTAGGTTTTAAAGACAGCCTAACCCGACTACTGTGAGGTCGCAGAAACCTAACCGACACAATTTTCAGTCTTTTTACGTTAGGTCTCGAACTGAAATCTAACCTAGGTCTCGTTAGGTCTCATTGAGTTAGGTTTTAAAGATAACCTAAGCCGACTACTGTTAGGTCGCAGAAACCTAACCGACACATTTTTCAGTCTTTTTACGTTAGGTCTCGAACTGAAATCTAACCTAGGTCTCGATAGGTCTCATCGAGTTAGGTTTTAAAGATAACCTAAGCCGACTACTGTCAGGTCGCAGAAACCTAACCGACACATTCAAAGGTGTTTTTACCTAAGTTCTTCAACAGAACCTAACCTAGGTCTCGTTAGGTCTCATCGAGTTAGGTTTTAAAGACAGCCTAACCCGACTACTGTGAGGTCGCAGAAACCTAACCGACACATTTTTAAGTCTTTTTACGTTAGGTCTCGAACTGAAACCTAACCTAGTTCTCGTTAGGTCTCATCGAGTTAGGTTTAAAAGATAACCTAACCCGACTACTGTTAGGTCGCAGAAACCTAACCGACACATTCAAAGGTGTTTTTACCTAAGTTCTTCAACAGAACCTAACCTAGGTCTCGTTAGGTCTCATCGAGTTAGGTTTTAAAGATAACCTAAGCCGACTACTGTTAGGTCGCAGAAACCTAACCGACGCATTTTTCAGTCTTTTTACGTTAGGTCTCGAACTGAAATCTAACCTAGGTCTCGTTAGGTCTCATTGAGTTAGGTTTTAAAGATAACCTAAGCCGACTACTGTTAGGTCGCAGAAACCTAACCGACACATTCAAAGGTGTTTTTACCTAAGTTCTTCAACAAAACCTAACCTAGGTCTCGATAGGTCTCATCGAGTTAGGTTTTAAAGATAACCTAACCCGACTACTGTTAGGTCGCAGAAACCTAACCGACACATTCAAAGGTGTTTTTACCTGGGTTCTTCAACAGAACCTAACCTAGGTCTCGTTAGGTCTCATCGAGTTAAGTTTTAAAGACAACCTAACCCGACTACTGTTAGGTCGCAGAAACCTAACCGACACATTTTTAAGTCTTTCTACGTTAGGTCTCGAACTGAAACCTAACCTAGTTCTCGTTAGGTCTCATCGAGTTAGGTTTAAAAGATAACCTAACCCGACTACTGTTAGGTCGCAGAAACCTAACCGACACATTCAAAGGTGTTTTTACCTAAGTTCTTCAACAGAACCTAACCTAGGTCTCGATAGGTCTCATCGAGTTAGGTTTTAAAGATAACCTAACCTGACTACTGTTAGGTCTCAGAAACCTAACCGACACATTCAAAGGTGTTTTTACCTAAGTTCTTCAACAGAACCTAACCTAGGTCTCGATAGGTCTCATCGAGTTAGGTTTTAAAGATAACCTAACCCGACTACTGTTAGGTCGCAGAAACCTAACCGACACATTCAAAGGTGTTTTTACGTTAGGTCTCGAACTGAAATCTAACCTAGGTCTCGTTAGGTCTCATTGAGTTAGGTTTTAAAGATAACCTAACCCGACTACTGTTAGGTCTCAGAAACCTAACCGACACATTCAAAGGTGTTTTTACCTAAGTTCTTCAACAGAACCTAACCTAGGTCTCGTTAGGTCTCATCGAGTTAAGTTTTAAAGACAACCTAACCCGACTACTGTTAGGTCGCAGAAACCTAACCGACACATTTTTAAGTCTTTTTACGTTAGGTCTCGAACTGAAACCTAACCTAGTTCTCGTTAGGTCTCATCGAGTTAGGTTTAAAAGATAACCTAACCCGACTACTGTTAGGTCGCAGAAACCTAACCGACACATTCAAAGGTGTTTTTACCTAAGTTCTTCAACAGAACCTAACCTAGGTCTCGTTAGGTCTCATCGAGTTAGGTTTTAAAGACAGCCTAACCCGACTACTGTTAGGTCGCAGAAACCTAACCGACGCATTTTTCAGTCTTTTTACGTTAGGTCTCGAACTGAAATCTAACCTAGGTCTCGTTAGGTCTCATTGAGTTAGGTTTTAAAGATAACCTAAGCCGACTACTGTTAGGTCGCAGAAACCTAACCGACACATTCAAAGGTGTTTTTACCTAAGTTCTTCAACAAAACCTAACCTAGGTCTCGATAGGTCTCATCGAGTTAGGTTTTAAAGATAACCTAACCCGACTACTGTTAGGTCTCAGAAACCTAACCGACAGATTTAAATGTGTTTTTACCTAAGTTCTTCAACAAAACCTAACCTAGGTCTCGTTAGGTCTCATCGAGTTAAGTTTTAAAGACAACCTAACCCGACTACTGTTAGGTCGCAGAAACCTAACCGACACAATTTTCAGTCTTTTTACGTTAGGTCTCGAACTGAAATCTAACCTAGGTCTCGTTAGGTCTCATTGAGTTAGGTTTTAAAGATAACCTAAGCCGACTACTGTTAGGTCGCAGAAACCTAACCGACACATTTTTCAGTCTTTTTACGTTAGGTCTCGAACTGAAATCTAACCTAGGTCTCGATAGGTCTCATCGAGTTAGGTTTTAAAGATAACCTAAGCCGACTACTGTCAGGTCGCAGAAACCTAACCGACACATTCAAAGGTGTTTTTACCTAAGTTCTTCAACAGAACCTAACCTAGGTCTCGATAGGTCTCATCGAGTTAGGTTTTAAAGATAACCTAACCCGACTACTGTTAGGTCTCAGAAACCTAACAGACACATTCAAAGGTGTTTTTACCTAAGTTCTTCAACAGAACCTAACCTAGGTCTCGTTAGGTCTCATCGAGTTAGGTTTTAAAGACAGCCTAACCCGACTACTGTTAGGTCGCAGAAACCTAACCGACACAATTTTCAGTCTTTTTACGTTAGGTTAGGTTAGGTTAGGTTAGGTTAGGTTAGGTTAGGTTAGGTTAGGTTAGGTTAGGTTAGGTTAGGTTAGGTTAGGTTAGGTTAGGTTAGGTTAGGTTAGGTTAGGTTAGGTTAGGTTAGGTTAGGTTAGGTTAGGTTAGGTTAGGTTAGGTTAGGTTAGGTTAGGTTAGGTTAGGTTAGGTTAGGTTAGGTTAGGTTAGGTTAGGTTAGGTTAGGTTAGGTTAGGTTAGGTTAGGTTAGGTTAGGTTAGGTTAGGTTAGGTTAGGTTAGGTTAGGTTAGGTTAGGTTAGGTTAGGTTAGGTTAGGTTAGGTTAGGTTAGGTTAGGTTAGGTTAGGTTAGGTTAGGTTAGGTTAGGTTAGGTTAGGTTAGGTTAGGTTAGGTTAGGTTGGGTTAGGTTAGGTTAGGTTAGGTTAGGTTAGGTTAGGTTAGGTTAGGTTAGGTTAGGTTAGGTTAGGTTAGGTTAGGTTAGGTTAGGTTAGGTTAGGTTAGGTTAGGTTAGGTTAGGTTAGGTTAGGTTAGGTTAGGTTAGGTTAGGTTAGGTTAGGTTAGGTTAGGTTAGGTTAGGTTAGGTTAGGTTAGGTTAGGTTAGGTTAGGTTAGGTTAGGTTAGGTTAGGTTAGGTTAGGTTAGGTTAGGTTAGGTTAGGTTAGGTTAGGTTAGGTTAGGTTAGGTTAGGTTAGGTTAGGTTAGGTTAGGTTAGGTTAGGTTAGGTTAGGTTAGGTTAGGTTAGGTTAGGTTAGGTTAGGTTAGGTTAGGTTAGGTTAGGTTAGGTTAGGTTAGGTTAGGTTAGGTTAGGTTAGGTTAGGTTAGGTTAGGTTAGGTTAGGTTAGGTTAGGTTAGGTTAGGTTAGGTTAGGTTAGGTTAGGTTAGGTTAGGTTAGGTTAGGTTAGGTTAGGTTAGGTTAGGTTAGGTTAGGTTAGGTTAGGTTAGGTTAGGTTAGGTTAGGTTAGGTTAGGTTAGGTTAGGTTAGGTTAGGTTAGGTTAGGTTAGGTTAGGTTAGGTTAGGTTAGGTTAGGTTAGGTTAGGTTAGGTTAGGTTAGGTAGTTAGGTTAGGTTAGGTTAGGTTAGGTTAGGTTAGGTTAGGTTAGGTTAGGTTAGGTTAGGTTAGGTTAGGTTAGGTTAGGTTAGGTTAGGTTAGGTTAGGTTAGGTTAGGTTAGGTTAGGTTAGGTTAGGTTAGGTTAGGTTAGGTTAGGTTAGGTTAGGTTAGGTTAGGTTAGGTTAGGTTAGGTTAGGTTAGGTTAGGTTAGGTTAGGTTAGGTTAGGTTAGGTTAGGTTAGGTTAGTTAGGTTAGGTTAGGTTAGGTTAGGTTAGGTTAGGTTAGGTTAGGTTAGGTTAGGTTAGGTTAGGTTAGGTTAGGTTAGGTTAGGTTAGGTTAGGTTAGGTTAGGTTAGGTTAGGTTAGGTTAGGTTAGGTTAGGTTAGGTTAGGTTAGGTTAGGTTAGGTTAGGTTAGGTTAGGTTAGGTTAGGTTAGGTTAGGTTAGGTTAGGTTAGGTTAGGTTAGGTTAGGTTAGGTTAGGTTAGGTTAGGTTAGGTTAGGTTAGGTTAGGTTAGGTTAGGTTAGGTTAGGTTAGGTTAGGTTAGGTTAGGTTAGGTTAGGTTAGGTTAGGTTAGGTTAGGTAGTTAGGTTAGGTTAGGTTAGGTTAGTTAGGTTAGGTTAGGTTAGGTTAGGTTAGGTTAGGTTAGGTTAGGTTAGGTTAGGTTAGGTTAGGTTAGGTTAGGTTAGGTTAGGTTAGGTTAGTTAGGTTAGGTTAGGTTAGGTTAGGTTAGGTTAGGTTAGGTTAGGTTAGGTTAGGTTAGGTTAGGTTAGGTTAGGTTAGGTTAGGTTAGGTTAGGTTAGGTTAGGTTAGGTTAGGTTAGGTTAGGTTAGGTTAGGTTAGGTTAGGTTAGGTTAGGTTAGGTTAGGTTAGGTTAGGTTAGGTTAGGTTAGGTTAGTTAGGTTAGGTTAGGTTAGGTTAGGTTAGGTTAGGTTAGGTTAGGTTAGGTTAGGTTAGGTTAGGTTAGGTTAGGTTAGGTTAGGTTAGGTTAGGTTAGGTTAGGTTAGGTTAGGTTAGGTTAGGTTAGGTTAGGTTAGGTTAGGTTAGGTTAGGTTAGGTTAGGTTAGGTTAGGTTAGGTTAGGTTAGGTTAGGTTAGGTTAGGTTAGGTTAGGTTAGGTTAGGTTAGGTTAGGTTAGGTTAGGTTAGGTTAGGTTAGGTTAGGTTAGGTTAGGTTAGGTTAGGTTAGGTTAGGTTAGGTTAGGTTAGGTTAGGTTAGGTTAGGTTAGGTTAGGTTAGGTTAGGTTAGGTTAGGTTAGGTTAGGTTAGGTTAGGTTAGGTTAGGTTAGGTTAGGTTAGGTTAGGTTAGGTTAGGTTAGGTTAGGTTAGGTTAGGTTAGGTTAGGTTAGGTTAGGTTAGGTTAGGTTAGGTTAGGTTAGGTTAGGTTAGGTTAGGTTAGGTTAGGTTAGGTTAGGTTAGGTTAGGTTAGGTTAGGTTAGGTTAGGTTAGGTTAGGTTAGGTTAGGTTAGGTTAGGTTAGGTTAGGTTAGGTTAGGTTAGGTTAGGTTAGGTTAGGTTAGGTTAGGTTAGGTTAGGTTAGGTTAGGTTAGGTTAGGTTAGGTTAGGTTAGGTTAGGTTAGGTTAGGTTAGGTTAGGTTAGGTTAGGTTAGGTTAGGTTAGGTTAGGTTAGGTTAGGTTAGGTTAGGTTAGGTTAGGTTAGGTTAGGTTAGGTTAGGTTAGGTTAGGTTAGGTTAGGTTAGGTTAGGTTAGGTTAGGTTAGGTTAGGTTAGGTTAGGTTAGGTTAGGTTAGGTTAGGTTAGGTTAGGTTAGGTTAGGTTAGGTTAGGTTAGGTTAGGTTAGGTTAGGTTAGGTTAGGTTAGGTTAGGTTAGGTTAGGTTAGGTTAGGTTAGGTTAGGTTAGGTTAGGTTAGGTTAGGTTAGGTTAGGTTAGGTTAGGTTAGGTTAGGTTAGGTTAGGTTAGGTTAGGTTAGGTTAGGTTAGGTTAGGTTAGGTTAGGTTAGGTTAGGTTAGGTTAGGTTAGGTTAGGTTAGGTTAGGTTAGGTTAGGTTAGGTTAGGTTAGGTTAGGTTAGGTTAGGTTAGGTTAGGTTAGGTTAGGTTAGGTTAGGTTAGGTTAGGTTAGGTTAGGTTAGGTTAGGTTAGGTTAGGTTAGGTTAGGTTAGGTTAGGTTAGGTTAGGTTAGGTTAGGTTAGGTTAGGTTAGGTTAGGTTAGGTTAGGTTAGGTTAGGTTAGGTTAGGTTAGGTTAGGTTAGGTTAGGTTAGGTTAGGTTAGGTTAGGTTAGGTTAGGTTAGGTTAGGTTAGGTTAGGTTAGGTTAGGTTAGGTTAGGTTAGGTTAGGTTAGGTTAGGTTAGGTTAGGTTAGGTTAGGTTAGGTTAGGTTAGGTTAGGTTAGGTTAGGTTAGGTTAGGTTAGGTTAGGTTAGGTTAGGTTAGGTTAGGTTAGGTTAGGTTAGGTTAGGTTAGGTTAGGTTAGGTTAGGTTAGGTTAGGTTAGGTTAGGTTAGGTTAGGTTAGGTTAGGTTAGGTTAGGTTAGGTTAGGTTAGGTTAGGTTAGGTTAGGTTAGGTTAGGTTAGGTTAGGTTAGGTTAGGTTAGGTTAGGTTAGGTTAGGTTAGGTTAGGTTAGGTTAGGTTAGGTTAGGTTAGGTTAGGTTAGGTTAGGTTAGGTTAGGTTAGGTTAGGTTAGGTTAGGTTAGGTTAGGTTAGGTTAGGTTAGGTTAGGTTAGGTTAGGTTAGGTTAGGTTAGGTTAGGTTAGGTTAGGTTAGGTTAGGTTAGGTTAGGTTAGGTTAGGTTAGGTTAGGTTAGGTTAGGTTAGGTTAGGTTAGGTTAGGTTAGGTTAGGTTAGGTTAGGTTAGGTTAGGTTAGGTTAGGTTAGGTTAGGTTAGGTTAGGTTAGGTTAGGTTAGGTTAGGTTAGGTTAGGTTAGGTTAGGTTAGGTTAGGTTAGGTTAGGTTAGGTTAGGTTAGGTTAGGTTAGGTTAGGTTAGGTTAGGTTAGGTTAGGTTAGGTTAGGTTAGGTTAGGTTAGGTTAGGTTAGGTTAGGTTAGGTTAGGTTAGGTTAGGTTAGGTTAGGTTAGGTTAGGTTAGGTTAGGTTAGGTTAGGTTAGGTTAGGTTAGGTTAGGTTAGGTTAGGTTAGGTTAGGTTAGGTTAGGTTAGGTTAGGTTAGGTTAGGTTAGGTTAGGTTAGGTTAGGTTAGGTTAGGTTAGGTTAGGTTAGGTTAGGTTAGGTTAGGTTAGGTTAGGTTAGGTTAGGTTAGGTTAGGTTAGGTTAGGTTAGGTTAGGTTAGGTTAGGTTAGGTTAGGTTAGGTTAGGTTAGGTTAGGTTAGGTTAGGTTAGGTTAGGTTAGGTTAGGTTAGGTTAGGTTAGGTTAGGTTAGGTTAGGTTAGGTTAGGTTAGGTTAGGTTAGGTTAGGTTAGGTTAGGTTAGGTTAGGTTAGGTTAGGTTAGGTTAGGTTAGGTTAGGTTAGGTTAGGTTAGGTTAGGTTAGGTTAGGTTAGGTTAGGTTAGGTTAGGTTAGGTTAGGTTAGGTTAGGTTAGGTTAGGTTAGGTTAGGTTAGGTTAGGTTAGGTTAGGTTAGGTTAGGTTAGGTTAGGTTAGGTTAGGTTAGGTTAGGTTAGGTTAGGTTAGGTTAGGTTAGGTTAGGTTAGGTTAGGTTAGGTTAGGTTAGGTTAGGTTAGGTTAGGTTAGGTTAGGTTAGGTTAGGTTAGGTTAGGTTAGGTTAGGTTAGGTTAGGTTAGGTTAGGTTAGGTTAGGTTAGGTTAGGTTAGGTTAGGTTAGGTTAGGTTAGGTTAGGTTAGGTTAGGTTAGGTTAGGTTAGGTTGGTTAGGTTTGGTTAGGTTAGGTTAGGTTAGGTTAGGTTAGGTTAGGTTAGGTT